>JAWWNH010000100.1:2080000-4755467 GCA_034641385.1 Darevskia mixta
TTAGATGGAATGACCTTGTTCTATAGCAGGAATGAGAAACCTTAGGCCTGGGGGCCAAATGCGCCCTTCAACACTTTTTATCTGGACCGTAGGACTCTCCCTATGCCACATACCCTCCCCAGGCCACATTTTATTTATGTATAAAAATATTTATATTCCACTATTTCATAGGAAAAAAGTGGTTTACAATAATATATAAAACCATACAATAAAACCAATAAAATAATAGTAATTAAAGTCAGACATCAATTAACTATTGTGGAAATATGTATTCTTAATTGCCTGCATAGGTCTGGTGAAATAGAAAAGTTTTCAGCAGGCATTTAAAAGTTGCAACAGAAGTCACCTGGACCCATGACACTAAAGGTTGGGTTTTTGTTGCTGATGAGCCTCACCAACTCTAGGAACAATCATTGATGCTCCTGCAGATGTTTTCAGTGATCTAGCTGGGATATAAGGGTTCAAGCGATCCCTGGGGCTGTCTCTATTCCTGTCTTACACTATCTCTTAGTGTTTTTTTTGCTGACTGGAATGTGTCATTGAATGCTGACAATGTCTCTTGCTTGCCTGGATGGAGGACAGAGAGGGGATTTTGTAGAAAGCAGCCTACCGTTTGGAGACAGCATTTATATTATTTGCTCTTCCCACTCTTCTCTCTGGCCCTGCCCACTGCTGGAAGGTTGACCTGAACGGAATGTGGCTCTTGGACTGAAAAACGTTCCCCACTCCTGTTCAAGAGGAACCATAATATATTTAAGATGCTTACTGGCTAAGTTACCGGTATGCTTTGAACTCAATGAAACTTTTGGGATAATGCAGGAATATTATTTCAGACAGTTTAATAGGTATTTGAATATAGATTTACAGTCCCCCCCCCATTTATGTGTGTTCTACTTGTGTGTGACTGTGTATACGTGTGATGCTGGGGAATAAGCCATTCAAATCCAGAAATGGTGGGAGAGAGCTGGAGAGTCCTTGTGGCTCATGAAGAGACCCTCCCTGGAGCCTGAAGAGGGTGGACAAAGCTATGAAGATAACAGAAGCATCACAGGGCTTTGTTTATCTTGTTCAGCTTCTCCGCCTAAGAGCTGATGTGCGGCATAGTGCGGCAGCAGCCTGCATGACTTGCAGCCTCCTGCCAGCCTCAGAGATTCATTTCTAGTTGTGGATATTTCTGGATACAATATTTTTTGGTATGGATTGAAAAGAGAGTGGCAGAGACAGCGTTTGAAGAGTGTTTAGAGGGCGCTCCCCACTTTACATGATTTCATTTATGTGTGGGGGCCCCCAGAACGTAACCCCATGTAAGTGGGGAGTCAACTGTATTTAAAGGAACTTGAGACCCCCTATTTGAGACTGCCAGTCAGATAGATCAATGACCTGGCTCAGTATAAACTAACTAGCTTCATATGTGGGACAATTGCCTTCCTCTGTATCTTTTGGCTTATCTCTTTACCTTTAACCATCTGGATTGATTTTTACAATTATTTTTTGCCTGCAGCCATGTCTGAAGCTCCAAAATATAACACTAAGATTATATGAAAGTACCCTTTGCCTTTTTAAAAGGATCTGTCTAACAAGAGATGCTGCTTTTGGACAGGAAGCTTGGTGACTCCTAAGTCCCTTCAAACACCATTATAATGCAGTTATATGTTTACATCCCCAAAAGTCTGAGGGATCATAAAAAATTAGGAATTTGGATAAACTAAATACAGTAGCTTATTACAGAGGTCATAGTGAAATGGGTCACCATAGTGAAAACATTGTTACTTTGATTAAAAGTAGGTGGGAAATGAAGGCTCCATTGAATCTCTATTAATCAGTTAATTTAAGATTGTGAACCTATAAACATGTTCCTTCCCATCAAAATGAATGAAGCCTATGTCTAGGGTTGCAGATTTAGGCAGGGTTCCTCAGGCCACTTAAAGTAAAATGCTTTGATATGTTGACATATCTTGACCCTAAGACTTGCAAGCCCAGTAAATAGAAGTATACTGACTGCTTCACCAACCAAGGGTAAGGAACTAATCTGGTGTTTCTAACCGACTTTGATAGCACAGATCTTTAGCTCATAGGTATCAGTTTTGTTGAATTCAACAGGACAAAGCTAATATAATTCTAGGAATTGCTACTTTATGGCCTTGTCATGCAAGTCATTCATTTGCTGCTATGCTCAGTGCAAATTCCGGGTGGCCAAATTGCAAGGCTATTGCCTGTGTCACTCTTGGATTCATGCCATCAGATACACACAAAAATCTGGCGTTTCTTGACTTTGTGATTGGAAGTCACCTATCTCCACCAGTGGTGTAGGCTCCAGCACAAGAACAAAATGGAAGGAGAGAAAAGGACTGGAAAAGCCAAATAATAGCAAGGGAAGAAAGAAAAAAATGTCTTAGAGCACTTTGGCTTTTTGAAAGAAAATATAAATAGGTACATTGATTTTGTTTCATATTTCCCCATCTTTTCCCTCCCTCCCACTTTCCTACTAGTTCTTTGAAGATGATTGCCCTGCTCCACATTAAAAGATGTTATCAGTCCAAAAGAGCAAGTGTGCTCTTACACTAACTAATATCTGCTCAAACGTACCTGACTGCATTGGAAATGTTGCAGTAGATTGGTATAGCAGAGAATAATGAACCGCTGCACCCCATTGAAATGTAATTACACAGCACTCTTGTTCTTAAACCTATAAGGTGAAAGAAAGATGAATAGTGAAAGTAAAAACCGCTGACCCTTCAAAGTTTAATTTACGTTATGCATTCCCTTGCCCTTCTGATAGGTTTTAGAAAGGTCATAATTTAGGGTATTTTGCCGTTGATAAATGATCTGTGTGTTTGTGTTCACACGCACCGATTGATTTGTTATAGCCAAAATATTGTTTTTATAACAACCTGCAGTAGGCAAACAACAGACAAAAGGAAATCCAAGTAGGAGGTGAAGCGAAATTTGATCCTCCTTGGGATGGAGGTGGGAGGCAAAAAGCATCAGAGTCTGCTTTAAAAGGAAGGAGTGGCTTGGTTGAGGTCTGTTAATTTCCTCAGGACACCTTATACAAGTGTTTGCCCCATGATGAGCATCTAAGCCCTTGGTGCAGTTCCAGCTGATCACAATGCTTTTGTGTTGTCCAATGCCAAAAAATCTTTGCAACTTGGAGAGCTCCCTAGGTGGCAAAGGGTTGTTGGGGCAATTTTCCCGCCTTTCTAGCCTTGGATGAGGCTCCTTGTTTCCGGGCCCAGTTGATGCATTATGCATCAGGGCTGCCTGCAACTGACAGCCCCTCAGCCAGCGTCTACTTGAAAAGCAATGGTGCTAATCAAAGTCGACACATTTGAATGTCCAGACACACACACAGAGAAATTTACTAATCAAAAAGTGTATTTCCTAGGGCTGTCTCCAGAGAAATCCGCAGGAAGAAATTGGAATAATTTATTAGCTTACAAGTTTTCGTTGACAGTTAGCCCAAGGCTATTTATCTCTGTAATAGAGAACGTCTCCAATGTGGCAAAATTGACCAAATCAAACAGCTTTGATCAGAAAATGAATCTGGCAAGGCTGTCTGTCTGCTGGTCCCTGGGGAATGGCGGGAAACAAACAAAAAGATTTAACAAGTGGTCAATAGGAAAGAGAGAGAGAGACAAAATTTGCAGGCTGCAAACTCCAGGAGCTTGCAGTAGTTCTCATTCTCTCTCTCACTCTCTCACTCTCTCACACACAAATTACTGAAGAAATAAATTATGTGTCTCATCATAATGTTTAACTCTGTAGTTATGCATAATCGCAGTCATGCAGTCCAAACTGAGAAGCGATTCTTGCCTAAAGGGCATGAAGATAAATAGTTCCAGAAAAAGGGTGGGGGACATGCCCTAATTTATCCTTTAAAGGGAAGGAAAGAAGGACACTCTCCTTAGCTGTATGCATCCTTTTTATTTTTTACACTATTTGCCCCTGAACCAAAAATTGGATTAGGCATTGGGAGCAACTAAGAGGTTTTGAGTTGTCAGTTTAGATTTGGTGTGTGTGTGTGAAAAGGTTCATTTTTGCTAGTTTGCTGCATGGCCAGAGGTGTTGCCATCCTCCTCCAGTATCCTCTCAAATCAAACATGTCAACTATTTAGCTGCAAATTAATTAGATAGGAATTAATGCTTTGGATAAGCACATTAAAAATCAACACTAAATACTTACAATTACATAAGCAGCATATCAGGCAATGAACAAGATTGGCTAGAAAAATAGCATCTTTATGTATTGTGGGTTTTGTGTCTAATGCAAACAGGACAAAAAGTACTTTTCCTATCTTCCTGCTAGCTTGAGACAGCAGTCAGCTCCTGGCAGACAGCATCACCACCACCACCACCACCACCACCACCACCACCATCATCATCATCTATAGATCTTGGTGCAAACTGTATTTACTCACTAGGACTACTGTCTGTGGATAGTTAAGTCCTAAACATTTCCACCAGTTTCTCAACATACTGCTAGTAATACCGGTATTATGCTTTTTGTCATCACACTGGAGTAGGGTGGTCAGGTGAAGAACAACACAAGGCTCTTGCACCTTTAATTTTTGCACAGAAGAGGAATTTGAGTAGATCAATTTGTCATACAAGTTACACCTGCTGACTATCACTCTTATGCACATTTGGAAGCCCTGTCTTTTATTTGGCCGACAAAGGTCTGTATTGTTAAAGCTATGGTTTTCCCAGTAGTGATGTATGGAAGTGAGAGTTGGACCATAAAGAAGGCTGATCACCGAAGAATTGATGTTTTTGAATTATGGTGCTGGAGGAGACTCTTGAGAGTCCCATGGACTGCAAGAAGATCAAACCTATCCATTCTGAAGGAAATCAGCCCTGAGTGCTCACTGGAAGGACAGATCCTGAAGCTGAGGCTCCAATACTTTGGCCACCTCATGAGAAGAGAAGACTCCCTGGAAAAGACCCTGATGTTGGGAAAGATTGAGGGCACAAGGAGAAGGGGACGACAGAGGACAAGATGGTTGGACAGTGTTCTCGAAGCTACCAACATGAGTCTGACCAAACTGTGGGAGGCAGTGGAAGACAGGAGTGCCTGGCGTGTTCTGGTCCATGGGGTCACGAAGAGTTGGAAACGACTCAACGACGACAACAACAAGGTATAGTGGGCAATTTCTTCTGTACTGGGATCATATTTTCTGGGGCACATAAACCATACAGGGTGCCGAAAGCAGTTTCTGTGCCAAAACTGGGCCTAAACTCCAATTGAAATGGAATGGATCTAGAACACCAGTTTCCTCCAATATCGCTTGCTTAAGAACCTTGCCCAAGAAGGGCAGATTGGCAACTGGCCATTAGCAGGGAGGGTTTCTTAAGGAGTGGCTTTACCACTGCCTCCTTCAAGCAGGCAGGGGCGACTCCAGAGCTTTTCAAACTTTTCATGTGGGTGAAACACTTTTTAGACATGCATCATTTCATGACACAGTAATTCAGTTTTTCTGAGGTTAAACTAACCCCTTTCCAGCCCCGGGAGGAGCATGGGGAGTGTTTGCGTGACACACCTATACACTGCAGCTGACACACTCCGTAATGTGTTACAACACAGTTTGGAAAGCTCTGGACTACCCCCTCTCGCAGGGAAGCATTAATCACTTCCCTGGCCCAGCCAGCTGTTCCCTCCCTGCTAGTTTTTATCAGCCAAGAGGGACAAGGGTCCAGAGCACAAATGATCACCCTGACCAATCCAAGCACCTTGCCCATGTCCTTGAGCCTTACTAACAAACTCATCCAACATAACAGGACTAGACAGTGCTCTAGACACCTCGAGATTTATCTGATGTAACAGTCAAGATCTCAGTGGATGCAAGTCATTTTATCTTCAAAATGCTTTGCATACAAGTCACATTAAATATTATTATTATTATTATTATTATTATTATTATTTATTAATAATAATATATTGCCCATCTGGCTGGGTTTCCCCAGCCACTCTGGGCAGCTTACAACATAGTAAAAAACAAAACATCAAACATTAAAAACAAAATGTCATATGCAAGCAACAAACCAATAAATCAATAGAAACCAATAACAACAATGATAACAATTAACAACAACAACAACAGAGTTAGTGTTGGTTCTACCACATCCGTAGATCGAGATTGTTAAAGGCCCTGTACTACCTGTAAAAGCTCTGCTGGACAGCATAGTGAGGATGCTGCCTTCACTGCCACTAAGTAGGCTTGATGATGAACCTTCACCAGAGCTGAATTGTATTTGACTGGGGTTTCCTCCACTTGCATTCAAGCTCTCTTCCAGCTTGTCTCATTGCCCTAAGTTCTGGAGTATACTGTTGAGTTAAGCGGGCTCCATGAAGCAGGAGAAGGGTGCTCAGGAGCAATAGTGTCAATGGCCTGAGTCATTTGGATGATCCAGAGGTTGGCCAGGGCTTTGACAGGAGTGCCAGTCATAGCATCCAGAAAAATCCCCGAGAGCATTCTGGAAACCCATTGGATCTATCAGCCTCTGAGGGCAGACCATTCTAGTAAGTCCCCTACCTCTGCAGAGGGTAAAGGTGCTGAAAGCCTAAATCTTAACAGGAAGTGATCTGACCATGACAAGAGACTGATGTAAACATCCCCAACTTTCAGATCACTCTCTTCATGCCTAGTTGAGAAAACAAGGTTCAGAGTGTAGACTGCCACATGCATTGGGACGATGACATGTTGGGCCAGCCCCATGGTAGCCATGAAATCTGCCCTGATGCTGAACCAAGTAACAAACCCTGTGACACGGGGGGACCTCAAGTGAATTGAAATAGTTGGTCAAGATTGTTGGCTTCAAGGCTTCATTTACCAAGAGCCCAGGAAAGGTAGTTTGGGAATCATTTATTGATTATTGAGGCTCCAAACATGGATAGTTCAATGGAAGAGGTGTAGTATGTTGAACTAACCAGACAAAAGGATTAAACATAGTTTAGTGTATATATATATATATATATATATATATATATATATATATATTCCTCGATGGTTCTTCTGACTCATTCCTTGTGCAGCTCTAAAAATTAGTAGCTAAGACATATTAATTAGTCCAGTGATTATTCCAGCTTCTAATAGTTTCCCCAAATTCATTTATCCTTCCTCACTATGAAATGTTAGACTAATGAATGAAGCAACACAGATGATATATTCTAATTCAAGCCCAAAGTAATATGCTTCTGTCATCAAGCCATAACTGAAGTATCATTGAATAAAGAATATCCTATTGTCACTTGAAAGACCTCTGCATGAGGCTCAGACATCATGACTGTGATGGAAAAGTTCGTTTTGCTGGACCGGTTGTATCAAAAAGTGTTTCTTTTTCTTCTTTTTTACTTTCCCTGCCAGCAAATGGTTAATGAACAGCAGCCTCTGATTGGCCGTGGTTCCAGGAGGGAGAGTTTAAAAGGAGAGGATTTGAGGAGAGACAGGGAGTTAGGAATTGGGGGTTGGTTTTGGAGGGTTGGAATTGAGGTTGGAGAGGTTAGGAGATAGGGAGACAGGTTGAGGTACAAAGCAGGGGTCAGCAACCTTTTTCAGCCGTGGGCCGGTCCACTGTCCCTCAGACTATGTGGTGGGCCAGACTATATTTTTTGGGGGGAAATGAACGAATTCCTATGCCCCCCAAATAACCCAGAGATGCATTTTAAATAAAAGCACACATTCTACTTATGTCAAAACAACAGGCAGGCCCCACAAATAACCAAGAGATGCATTTTAAATAAAAGGACACATTCTACTCATGTAAAAACATGCTGATTCCGTACGCGGGTCGGCCGCATCCGGCCCACGGGCCTTAGGTTGCCTACCCCTGGTATAAAGAGAGAATGGGAGAAAGAGTTGGTTCTGGGTAGAAATATTCACTCTGAGCGTATTGTGAAGGACAGAGTGTGGTGTCCTGTAGGAGGAATACACCAGAATTTTACTGGGAGGCAGAGGTTGAGCCAGTAGAAGTAGGAGCTGGAAAGGAACAGCCTACTTGGGACTCAAATGTAATCTGGAGGGGAGAGATTCTTCTAAGAAAAGGAAGAACCTCCCAAACCCAGTAAAGGGAGGGGTTGTGGAGAGCCCTTTGGTCTATTATATATTCCTTTTGGACCGCCTCTCCTGGTATGCCCCACGGAGGACCCTAAGGTCCACAAATAATAACACGCTGGAGGTCCCAACCCATAAGGTGGCTAGACTGGTCACAACCAGGGCCAGAGCCTTTTCAGTTTCGGCCCCAATTTGGTGGAACGCACTGTCTCAAGAGACTAGGGCCCTGCGGGATTTGACAGCTTTCCGCAGGGCCTGCAAGACGGAGCTGTTCCGCCTAGCTTTTGAGTCTGATTCAGCCTGACCCTTGGGCTGTTGCATTAAGGCGGCTTTTTAAATCTTGGGCCCTTGGGCTGTTGCATAAATTCATGGGCTGTTGCAGCAAGGCGGCTTTTTAAATCTTTTTAATTTTTTTAATCTGTATTTTAATTAATTGTTTTTTCTTTTTTCTTTTATGTTTTATTGTGATTTTGGTGGTGTGAGCCGCCCTGAGCCCGGCTTTGCCGGGGAGGGCGGGGTACAAATAAAAATTATTATTATTATTATTACTTAAAGTACCTCAGGAGCAGGAGTGTTAAAGGGGGTGGATAACTGAAAGAAAGTATCACCATATAAAGGAACCAAACCTATAACTGAAAAACCACTGAGGACAAATAAAGTGAAAATCACACTGTATTCTTGAAGTAACCTAAGTATAATCCATGTGTGTTATATACTATCTTGCCTTAAATAAATCTTTATTGTTTATTTAAAGAAAACTTACTGGTTATCCCCTCACAGAGGTCCCCTCCGCAGGATACTCTGGGCTAGAATTTTAAGAGGAAAGGAAAAGAAACCTTCCGGGAAAGGGTTGTTCAGTAAAGGGGGGGGGGGTAACTTATCTGACTGAGAGCGGTGTGAGAGGAAAAAGTGCCGACGCGCCTATCACACATGACTACTCAGAACGTTCATTTTTAAAATGTCCTGTTTAAAGTAGCTACTAAGAAGATAGCACCATTATTGAAACACTGATAATATTTAGCCTTAGATTTTATTTTCATCAAAAACTGGCCCTGTAGTATTATTGCTTATTCAACATTTGACTAATGAGTTGGATGAGAACAAATTGACTGTAGCTCCAATCAAACATGAGGGAATAGATGCTTGTTGGGAAGGGGAAACATTTTGGAGCGTGGAACAAATGCTATTTTAGAATCATTTTTGGAGCTGTAGGTTTTTCGTTTACTTAAAATGGCTCATACAGTCTGACGCTTAAGCAGACCCGATAGTATTCATATGTAGGCACCCATAATCCATAGAACATGACAGCACCCTTTTGTATAATAATCTAAGGTAATTCAGGGGTCCAGATCTTGGTAGAGACTACATTTTTGAGTGATTATTATTATTTATTAAATTAATTAAAATACTTCCTAAAATGCCTTCTGCATCGTATCTACATTTTTGAACTTTATCACTATTCTGCGCTTGTAATGAAGCAACTTGAAACACAAAGTATCTCTGCATGAGATAGAGGAAGGCACTTAGGACTAATTTCTTTCTGCATCAAGTGGCACAAATTTATGCATGTTCATTGGCTCTGTCACCTGATTAAAGAAATGTTAATCAATTGCATGAGGATTAGTCAATCAGTTAATCTGATCTACATACACTTGTGCACCAGTAAAATAATAGCTTTCAGGGGGGAAAGCATGCATCCTGTGTTTTTAGATGATGAATGCACATGTTATAGCAAGCACTATCTCAGGGTACTGCAGACCTACATATTTTTGGTGGCAAGATTGCTTTAGATTGCACTCACCATATTTTATTCATACATGCACTCTTTAGGGCTGAGTTTAGGCAGGGAAAGTTCTGGAAGTTGGAAGTATGTATCTGAATCCAGCACTGATTGGCTGATACCTGTGACTGACTGACTGATTTTATCTATATGCCGCTTTTCCACAATTAGGGACCCAGGTGGCGCTGTGGGTTAAACCACTGAGCCTAGGGCTTGCTGATCAGAAGGTCGGCGGTTCGAATCCCTGCGACGGGGTGAGCTCCTGTTGCTTGGTCCCAGCTCCTGCCAACCTAGCAGTTCGAAAGCACGTCAAAGTGCAAGTAGATAAATAGGTACCGCTCTGGCGGGAAGGTAAACAGCATTTCCATGCACTGCTCTGGTTCGCCAGAAGCGACTTTGTCATGCTGGCCACATGACCCAGAAGCTGTACGCCGGCTCCCTCCGCCAGTAATGTGAGGTGAGCGCCGCAACTCCAGAGTCGGACACGACTGGACCTAATGGTCAGGGGTCCCTTTACCTTTTCCACAATTGGCTGTGCCTAAAGTGACACACAAATATACCCACAACGTAACTGGCTGTGTTTGACTATATAAATTATTTTACATCATATAAACCTAACTCACACAACTCTTATCACATTATCTAATTGAGTAGATATGTCTTAGCAAATACAAGTGTCTGACACCGGCATACAACAACTATATTTTGCAAAGGCACATGTTAAGATCTTTCATATCCTTCGTCTGATACCTGCATACAACAGTTGCATATAACAACCATACTTTGCAAAAGCAGATGTGGAACATTAGAAAGAAAAAATCATCTTTTGCAAATACTGCTACTTAAAGTTGTTACATTTGAGACTTGTATTCGCTAAGACATACGTGGAACATAAAAAGCTTTTATTTGGACATGATGTTTAAAAAAACTGATTCATTTGTACATATGTGGTACACAAAAGCTTCTATTTGGACATTATGTATATAATAACTGATCTGTTTGTATTTCCTGTTCTAAATGTTAGTCCTTAATTGTTTCTACTCAATTAGATAATGTGATAAGAGTTGTGTGAGTTATGTTTATATGATGTAAAAGAATTTATATAGTCAAACACAGCCAATTACATTGTGGGTATTTGTTAGTTGAATTTACGTAACTATTGGTTTGATAGTGTTGTGCAAAATGACACAGCAGACATTCAAAACTTCAAAATACAGAGCATTGGAAATGCAAATATGTGTATCTTCGACAGCTGGGATACCTCAGCCGGTTGAGCATGAGACTCTTAATTTTAGGGGTGTGTGTGTGTGTGTGTGTGTGTGTGTGTGTGTTTGAGCCCCATGTTGGGCAAAATTTTTCAACACTGCAGGGGGTTGGACTAGATGACCCTCAAGGTCCCTTTCAACTCTTAAATTCTATGGTTCTATGATTCTCAGAAGTTAGTCCCTGGGACTTGCTCTTACTTAAGTATGTTTTGGATTGCAGCGTAATTGACAAAATATTGTAGCCCTAGTATTTATGCGAATATCCTGCCAAATCTCAACTCAGTATTTTTTTCTTTTTTACAAAAAGCTTTTTAATATAATACCTAGAGCTGTTTAGATGAATGCAGGTACCGTAAATGAGAGGGGGTGAGGCTTAAATGTCCTCCTATGTGTCCTATTGTATGGTAGAAATACTTCAAGTTTTGCTGCTCTTAAACATATATTAACTCTCTCACAATTCTGAATAGCAGAGCAAAGTGACTGCTGCTGTCTCTTTAAGACCTTTGATCATTAGCCTTGCAATGACACCTAACTAACTAGAATCACTGCTTGAAAATTCACTCATGAATCATGACTTCAGCTAGACTCCAAGACCTTAGGTCTCCTTTGACCTTAAACACTTTCCTCAATGCCATTAAATAAATTAAATGTTTAAATTACTTATATTAGCTTTAATTATATAATTATAGAGTCAATGAGAAATAAATCTGGAAAGGAGAGACTTTAATTTAAAGAACTAGCTTTAACTTTGAAGTGGATGAATGCTCTAGTAGAAAGAGTTGAAACAGCAGCTTGCTGATTTTAGATTGGGTAGCAGACAAAGCTTACTTGAAATACCGTAACACATGATGACCATGTAAATCAGACTGCTGTCCAATTTGGTTTGCAGTAAACTCATTACAGTATTTGTAGAGAAGAGCCCAGGATGGTCTGACAGCTTTCCTGCTATATGGTAGTTGTGTTAAGTCAAAATGCTTCTCTGGGCTGGAAGCGGAAGCTGAGGGAGACCAGTGAGAGCCCCTGCCTGCCCGCCTTGGAGGAAACATCCCACTGCCTGCTGGCCTGGGTTGGAGCGGGCGTGAAGATGCCAGTGGTGGTGATGGCGGCGGTGAGTGGCGCCCTCGGCTACCAGAAGCTGCTGGAGCAGTGCCAGACTCAGGAGCTGGAGGCCCCTGGAGGAATAGCAACACTACCTGTTTATCCTAGCTTGATACTTTTTACATAATGACATGAACAATGCACAGTATTTGTAGAAAAGTCAAAATGCTTAACTATGAGCCACCTTGAAAGCCTCTGATATGGCACATACAATGTAAAGAACACAGAGACATATAAAAACTAAATATAATGACTTACAAGTATGTAGCCTGCCTTCCCCAAGCTGGTGACCTCTAGATAATATTGGACTACAACTCCCACCATCCCAGATTATTGGCTATGGTAACTGGGGCTGATGGAAGTTGTAATCCAGTGGTGTCCAAACTTTTTTCAAAGAGGGCCAGATTTGATGTAGTGGAGGGCCAACTAAAGTTGTTGAACTTTTTTTAGGAAATAAACTGCCACAGGGGCCGGATTAAACCAACCGGCAGGCCGGATTAGGCCCCCAAAATGGACTTTGGACATGCCTGTTGTAATCAAACAACATCTGGGGGGCACTAGGTTGGGAAGGAATGATAATCAAAGATGGGCAAAAGAATGTGACAACATATTTTCATTTAATTCATTCTCAGCCTGCCAGGCAATTCACTATGAAATTTAATTTAGATATGAAATTGAGTTGCTATGTGTACTCATAGCTGAACTGGAATATTACTGGGGAAGTTGATTTGATAAATGAGGATTTTTTAAACTGCATGTTTAAAATTCGTATGAAAATAATAGGGTATTTTCCCCTGGAACAGTAGATGCATATGTATATAACTGCATTGCCTTACATGCCTCACCTCCAAATCACCTGCTTTTATAGTTGTAGAGATACAATTAGCATTTGTGTGTGTGTGTGGTTGTGGCGGAGAGGCCAAGTCATTTAACTTCTCCTGTATTATTGAAACCATTTGAAACCATTTGCAGGCTCTTGGATGAAGGGTCAAGAACACAACAGCCAAAGATAGTAATGTAAAAGTGTTAATAATTAATTCAAAATCCATAAAGAAACAAAAGGCACTGTAGAGTTGAAATCAGGTCCAGACCATCTCATCGTAGGGCAGCCCAAAATTCAGGTTCAGACCATCTCATCATAGGGCAGCCCAGAATCAGTTTCATCCAGATTTTTAATGAACAGTTGATTTTGGTTGGTGTGCAAGTTCAACTTCACTGCCATTTAAATATTAATAACAATGTTGACAGTTTTTTCATCAACCTCAAAGAGCATTCCCTGAATGCATAGTTTAGCATTAATCTGCCCAGGAGGATGCCACCAGAAGCAGCATCCCTGTGGCAAGTTCATCACTCACACTTCAGTTGTAACATATGGCAAGTCATAGCACACAGATTACCTCTGTCACTCCAAGAGTTTTCAGGCCACCACTACACATTCCTGGTGACAGCTGTGTGGAGATTCTCTATGTGATTGTGGCCGTTCATGTGGTAGTAACTTTGGAATGTTACAGCTGGAGAGCTTTTCATAGATACGCTGTTCTCAGTTTGTGCCCAAGTAATTTAAAATAAAGTGCCTATTACAGTTATTTTTCCATGTAAAATTTAGTAATCTTTTGTTAGAATGTTGAACAGGTCACACTGACACTTCAAATGTTACTTGTATAAGTGGGACTATGAAAAAATATATATCCAGTGTCCTCTTTCCGAAAATATAGCATGCGCCTTAGGAAAGCACACACTAAATGCAGCATGCACTAAATGCAAACTAAGTGGCATAGGTCAATGGGAGAAGACAAAATAGTGGAGGAGTTAAGGAATTAGACCAAACAAGGATATTTAATGTACCGTATTCCCTCCAGAATAGCCTGCAATGTTAGAGAGGTTCATTGTGTGAGTTAAAGTCACTCTAGGGCAGTTCTAACTTGCATGACTAATATTTACTTAGCTGATCACCAAAGGTCTCACTGATGTTGGCAGCATTACAAGGCTTGTATTTTCCACACAGATGAACTGTTCTTGAACAATTTCTCCAATGAATTAGGCACAAATGTGCTTTACTTCAGCATCAGACATGCATGGCCATTCATTCTGCCAACCTTATTTCTCAAACAAATATGCTTATTCTGGCAAATACAGGCAAAGTTTGCTTTTGTATTTTTCTCCAGTAATTTCCTTAGGCAACGAACAAAAACATAAATATGTCATATTGTGATGGTTCCAAGAGTTAATGCAAACAAACAGCACTTTTACTAAAAGTGCATTATTATGCAGTGAATAACTGAAATGTAAATAATACATAATATATAAATATTTCTAATGAACATAGCAGAAACATAACTATGGAACAGAAAATGGAGGTGTCTCTTTGAATTCAAGCCGTGGGAGTTTGCCTCACTTTCTGTTCCTGAAATTCATTTCTTACCTATGCCCTCCATTCCATTCATATGGCAATGTAACTATTTGTATTAATGTTGTATTGTGCAACAAAATCTGTCTTCACAACTGCAAAAAGGCACATTTGGTCACCTTGTGGGAGATAATCAAACAGTCCACATTATGATTAATGCAATTAGAGAAATATAATACAGAAATGTTGGGTGCTCTGGGTAACAGAAGGAGGAATTCCATAGAAATAGAAATAAGAAATAGTTCTAGAGCCAGAATATTTTTCTGCTCAAATATAATGCATTAGATTCAGACTTTGCTTCCTTAGGCAGGAGTACCCTCTAAGTAGAGTTCTGTTTGGGGAACACTCCTCTCAATAGAGGGGAGGAAGGCATCTTTTATTCATTCCCCACACTAAATCCTCTGGGGCATTGTGTGAGCTGGATGTTGGAGGAGGAAGGTAGAATAGGCAAGAGTTTCCTCCTTTCCGACAGTAGGACCCCTCTGCTCGATCAAAAGCTTTCCATGGATGGAAAAAGCCTTTCTGTTCATGGAAGGTGAAGTCTGGATCCAACCTAGAGTTTTAATTACTGCACCTCAATCATACTCCCTTAGCATTTTTCTAAACTAAAAAGCCCAAAACGTTGTAATCTTTCTTCATAGGGGAGTTGCTCTAACCTCTTAATCGTTTTCTGAACCTTCTCCAGCTCTATTGTAACATATTCCCATAGTTATTCCTCAGTCTTTTCTCAGTCTAAATTTCTCATTCAGTTTTCCCTTCCTTTTTTATGAATCTGCCTAAGTTCTCCTGTCTACATCAGATAACAATCTAATGGCTAGTTTGTATGTTTCCTTTAAGAAGAAATCTGTTGTGACTATCCACTCTACTGGAACTCTGGAACAGATTGTGGAATCCACAGTCACCCAGGGCATACAGAAAGAAGCCTATCAGAGTTAGGTCTTTTTCTGCATGTCCAAATTCCTTCTTTGAACTTCCCAATTTTGGCACCAGTAAGTATCAGTTTGGCACTGGATGTAGACCTAGGAGATCTTGGATTAAATCCCAGATTTTGTATTTCAGCCTCAGAAGCTATCTATAAAAATATGAACAGTAGGATTCTTCAAATATTTTCTATGAGCAAACAGTGATTGAGGCATTTTTCTAACAGACAAATGCTACATAATGTATTAAAGAATGAAACCAAATAATAGCAGTACCAATGCCAAGTTGATGGGCTGAATATCTATGTCCCAAAATAGGCCTTGCCAAAGGGTCTGTATGGAAAATTAAGAATAGTCAAGAAAGGTCAAGCTACCACCCTAATGTCCAAGAGGAATCTTTTACAGGCATTAGCCTGTATCTGTAAAACTGCCGACTAGCCTGCAGCATCCCTGGTTCCTTTCATAAAGAGGATGTTCTGCAAAGACAGGGAGGAGTTTTATAAACTACAAAATGGTTGGTTGCTCACCAGATTACTTTTTTCTTCCCTCATCTCCTCTGTTTGCCTTTGAAATGTACAATAAAGTGTTTGATTTATAGAACATCCACGAGAGAATGGGACAGTTAATCTAAGTGGTCAGCAAAGACAGAGCAGGAATAAAGATGTTAAACTAAAGTAAAGAACATGTAGATTTCCTTACACCAAGAAACTTGAACGGTTAGGAAATATATAAAAAATGGAGAAACAAGCTTTCAAAGGGCAGGAAACTTGAGAAATGGCCATGTTTTGGGATCAGTTCTAAATACTGTTTTGCCTGGTTGCAGTCAACACAAGTTCATATTTTCAGTGGATTTGCATGTCAGAATGGCTGTATAAATAGTTGAGCCTATTCCAGACAACTCATTTGTCTTTATTCAACCCTCTTTTTGAGGTTTTTACATAACAGAGTATTTAGCAATTTGGAACATTCACAAAATTCATTTCAGTACATGCAAATACGCAAAAAAACAAAAGAAAAAGTTATCAATCAGGCCCAGTCTTGGCAGTCTAGATGATGCTTTGGGTGTTTACTTTTCCATAGTAGTACATAACTCATAAAGTTCTTTCACAAAATCCGATATCTCTAAATCTACAGAAGGGAGATGATCAACCAATTCAAGACCGATAATAATAAGATACACTACAAAGCTGAATGAGTTCATTTGGGTACCTTTGGCAAATAACTTGTTCATTACTGTCACTAATGTATGTTGGAAGACATCTGATATGAAGTTCATAATTGAAATGTTATGAACACTTCAACATATGGATCTTTCACATCCACTTAATTGCCAGTTTAGTAATAATTTTATGTAATGAGGAATTATTAATAATACGTGAAATACTAAATTGACGTAATCACCAAAAAACCATAATATGACACTTGCAGTATAAAGGATGTTATAATTCCAGGTGTTTTCTGCTTTTTTTCCATAAAAATGTATGCCTGCTTAACATTAAAATTCTTACATAGAATAGTTAGTTACTAATTCTCTTAATCCATAAAAGAGAGATTTGTTCAGTGTCAAAGTATTTTCTTTGTATGTAGTTATGCCTCAGAATATGAATAATATTATCACCTTGGAAGGGTGAGGAGCACTGACGGAGGAAGAGTAGTGCGGGGGGAACACACCACCCCCGGCACCGTGATCCCGGTGGGGTGCCATCGTGGCTGCCCCCCGCCCGCGCTGGGCACCATGCCCCTGCAGGCGGCACACCTGCTCTCTGCCCCCCCGGTGCCGGAGCATGAAGCTCCGCCACTGGTGAGGAGGTGAAAGTTAGGGAAGATGTGAGATCAGAAGAAGCTTGGCAGGTAGATTGTAGTGCAGTCCAGAGCATATGGGGAACTTACAGGAAGTCTGAGCTTCTGAATATAGACAGGCTTTTTAATGGCATTATAAAAGCATTTCAATATACCAGAAATCCTATTTGATCTCAACTTCTGCAGCCAGTTTCTCTGAATATTGTAAAACGGAGTACCATCTTTTATTGTTACCATAGCAGTTATGTTGAAGAGCATGTACCTTTTGGGATTTCTAACTTTGGGTGCACTATGGAATCATATTGCATGTTGTGTGGGGATGGTTGTGTGTGCCCCCATTATCATGGGTTCATCGGGTTGTAGTCAACTAATCTTTACTCAGAGTAGTTCCTTTAAAATAGACCAAAGTTGTTGTTGTTGTTGTTGTTGTTTAGTCGTTTAGTCGTGTCCGACTTCGTGACACCATTGACCAGAGCACGCCAGGCACTCCTGTCTTCCACTGCTTCCCGCAGTTTGGTCAGACTCATGTTGGTAGCTTAGAGAGAACACTGTCCAACCATCTTGTCCTCTGTCGTCCCCTTCTCCTTGTGCCCTCAATCTTTCCCAACATCAGGGTCTTTTCCAGTGAGTCTTCTCCTCTCATGAGGTGGCCAAAGTATTGGAGCCTCAGCCTCAGGATCTGTCCTTCCAGTGAGCACTCAGGGCTGATTTCCTTCAGAATGGATAGGTTTGATCTTCTTGCAGTCCATGGGACTCCCATGGGTCTCCTCCAGCACCATAATTCAAAAGCATCAATTCTTCGGCGATCAGCCTTCTTTATGGTCCAGCTCTCACTTCCATACATCACTACTGGAAAAACCATAGCTTTAACTATACGGACCTTTGTCGGCAAGGTGATGTCTTTGCTTTTTAAGATGCTGTCTAGGCATGTCATTGCTTTTCTCCCAAGAAGGAGGCGTCTTTTAATTTCGTGACTGCTGTCACCATCTGCAGTGATCATGGAACCCAAGAAAGTAAAATCACTCACTGCCTCCATTTCTTCCCCTTCTATTTGCCAGGAGGTGATGGGACCAGTGGCCATGATCTTAGGTTTTTTATGTTGAGCTTTAGATCATATTTTGCGCTCTCCTCTTTCACCCTCATTAAAAGGTTCTTTAATTCCTCCTCACTAACCAAAGTTAGTCATGGCCATTTGTTTCATTGAGTCTACTCTGAGTAAAAGGTAGCTGAATACAACTCTTAAGTCGTCTTCCATTTGTGGATGCCATGTGAGTGTTGTCACTGGTGCAACCTCTGACTCATAGGCTTTGGCAGTGTGTTTAAGGATGCTTGAGGAATGTCTGCCATTTCCCTACCATTTTGGAATTTTCCTAGTTACATTCCCCGCCCCCTGGCTGTGCTGGTATAGAATATGGTAACTCTTCCATTGATGTATGTCTACCCCCAGTGTAATTAGGGTATGAGCTTGTTATGATTAGGCAGGGCCATCTTAAGACATTTTGCTGTCTGAGGCGAAGGACAAGATGGCACACACACCCCGGGCACATACAGAAGCCAACTAGACAGGTAGTTTAATCTTACTCCAGTACTGCTGAAAGGACACTGTCTTCCACTGTAGTTGAGGGCAGCAGGCTGTTGTAGGGGCCACCTGACACAGCTCTGGCCACTCCCTGCATCTCAGCATCTGCTGCCCGAGGCAGCTACCTCACTCTGCCTCATTGTAGGCCTGGAGCTGTGATTAGATAACACAATAAGTAAAATGAAGTAACAGCAGAACACATTAAAATGTAAAAAGGAGACAAAAACAAAAGCAAAAAACCACCTTACAGAAGGCCCTCTAACTGTTTGCCTACTTAGAAAGTCTCCAATGTTTTGGCATTATCGTTGATTTTTGTAGACATCTGCTCATTTGTTTTCAAGTGGTGTTAGAGCAGCAGAGAGTGCTGCTGACCAGTTTGAGGCCAAGTCCCATCTGAGCTGCTTAATGTGACTAACTATCTCATTGTCAACTCACAAGGCACATAGCCGGTTTGTGCCTTCATACCATGACAACTCTGTCTTCTTTGTCTAAGGCTTTTGAGCTTTCAAAGTGCTCACTGTCATGGATCAAAGTTTAAGAGCTGTTCCACAGGTATGTTCTATGGTGCATTACCTTGTTAGGCTTTGTGGTTAGGTGAAAAACAAAGTTTTTTTCTTTTTAAAATTGCTGCCTGTGAAGGAGAGTGTTTGTTTAGTGGGGTGAAGAGTTATGGGATTAAGCCACTATCTTTCCTATTGACAAGCCACCCACCATACTTTAGCTTTAGGAAGGTGGCTGTTTCACATTCCTTCACAATTCCCTAGGGATGATGAGGGATATCTTCTAAAATTTGAGCAGTCTATTTAATGGCTGGCTCACATGTTCAAAGTGACTGCCATGTGATGCATCCTGAACCTAATTAATGATCATTTGCCCATGATGACATTGGTTACTGGAGAAATGTGAATTGGCACAATCATGAATTCAGTTGCAGTTATTAAGCAGATATATCTACAATTGTGGCAACACTTTTTGAAACCAGTATACTTGTGGGAATCATTGCCAGCTCACTGCAGCTGTAGTGATGGACAGTACACCCCTAGAGGCAGTTGGGGTTCACATCATGGAGTCAGTTTTGACAGCATGGATGGGGATAAAGAAATACACCCATAGTTCCTATATGAGGCCATTCATACCAGGCTGTCAATCTTAAATTCTAACCCATTTAAAATGTCTGCACTGTAAATTTAACCATCTCAGTTCTAAGGTTCATGTTTAACTTTACACTGCTGCAGTTAAAGCAGTATCACAACAAGTAGAAGGGAGCTCTCTAGCTCCATTGCACTTGACAGAGAGAACAGTATTGTGTCAGTACAGTTGTACCTCTGGTTACTTATTTAATTTGTTCCGGAGGTCCGTTCTTAACCTGAAGCACCACTTTAGCTAATGGGGCCTCCCCCTGCCGTTGCGCTGCCGCTGCCCGATTTCTTTTCTCATCCTGAAGCAAAGTTCTTAACCCGAGGTAATATTTCTAGGTTAGCAGAGTCTGTAACATGAAGCGTATGTAACCTGAAGCGTATGTAACCCGAGGTACCACTGTACAATAATCTTGAGACTACTCCAGTGATGAGGGGCCTCAGCTGTATTGAGCCAAGGATTGGGAAGTGATATGTACTTTTGTTGTTGGAAGCACAAGTCATGCTGCCAGGGTAGGATTTGGGGTGGAAATTCAGGGCACCTCTCAGCAGAGAGAGAAGGGTCTGCAAGTGCAGCAGGGCTGGCTTCCCACATTTAGAAGTTGGTGAACTAACATACACCTTCTAAAATGTTTCATCAACCCAATAAGTCTAAAGTCTTAGATTACCAAACTAGGCAGTTCAAAGGATGAGTCATGTGCTTCTCAGTGCTAGAATCTCAGTACCCTGTGAACCACTTTTTCGGCATAGATGTTCTTTTGGATACAACTGTAGGAATTTACTATACATTAATACTTGTTTATATTTTGCAGTAATTGTATTGAAGGCCTTTGATTTAACCAGTGCTACAGATCTGGTCTTTGCTTTAACCAGTTTAATATACAAAAGGAAATTGAGAATGAATATTAAAGGATCTGATGTCATATTTATATATTATTTAAAAAATGTGAAAAATAAAACACTGAATATGCTCTTTCAGAAGGTCTTTAGCACCATAACTTATTTTTGTCTGAAACATGCTAAACAGCAAGAATAATATTAGGGGGAAACATTTATTTTATGTGTGATGGCTGGCAAGAGAGAAATTCATTTATCTTCATTTTTGTATTTTAAAATCCACATAATTTAGTTCACACTGGAGCACTAAGCTGAATGTTAATCATTTTTCTTTGTCTTCTGCATTAAATTATAGACAGAATGCCCCCCCTGCCCAATTATTCTCTTGTTTTTAATTCTAAGCCAAACTGTGGCAATTCAGGTACACAGAATCCTTTCCAGCCTATGACATAATACCAGTCTTGCTTTGTAAATAAGTAATATTTTTCATGGAAAAGAAGTGTTCCCTGAGGCGAAGATGTCCACTGAAAGCCCAAACTGGTAAAGTGTCTAGAACTGAGGTTCTCGGACTTCCGGTCTAGGAGCCGGAGCGATCGGTCGGGAGGAATCTCGCTCCGAGATTCCTCCGACCTGGCAGGGGGGAAGGGGAGATCGCGACAGCGCGGCGACCCCCAAAAATCCCGGGAAGGGCGTCCCGGGAGCATAGCGACCCGGCAGAGCTTATCAACGTCTTCCCTACTCCCCGGTAACTGTACCGAGAGAGAGCGGGGGGAGACGGAGCTCAGCGGGTCCACCATTACCCCTGCCAGGAGCAGCTGCGATACCGGCCGCTTCGAGCTTCTGGATTCCTTCAAAAGAAAAGATTTGGAACTTTGAAATCGTAAGTAAAATGAGATTCGGACTTAATTGGCAAGATGCAGGGTACTCGAAAAACGGAGGTCAGTCCCTGGCTGAGGGGAGTAAAGGAAAGGAAACTTTGTAACCTTGGCAATGGAGGAGGAAGTTAAAGCGGAAACCTTCTGTTACAACGACCTAAATCGCCCTTTTCCTGGAGTCTTGGAGTAATTTAGCAAGAAATTGCTTCAGGATTATAGAAAAGAGGAATTGGATTATTGTGACTGAGAAAGCTAAAAAACTTTTTCAGAGCAGAAGCAGCTTTAAAAACAGGAATGACCTCATGCCAGATGGTCAGGAACTACAGGATGGACAGTGTGAGAAATATAAAAGATCTACCACACCACAGATGGCGAGGAAGGTAAACAAAAAGAGACCGCCTTGCAAGAAGAATTCCAAGAAATCTATGAAGAAGCTGAAGAGGAAATACAAGAAAAAAAGACAAGTAGTCCCAGAAGGAGTTTGGGACGGTAGAAAGAAGGAAAAGGTACTGCTGGGGGGAAAGCATGATCAAGATCATGACCCAGTTGGGTCTGAGAACTTTTGGATTTGGACAGCGGCGAGGGTGGGAGTGGGGTAAAAAGGGCATTATATTCTTAAATGGATTGATTTTTACTGGTGGGACAAAGGGTTATTGGACATGGTTACAGGCCTGAGAGATGAACAATGAAAATTGATTTTTGCAGATGATAGGTAAAGGATGATACAAATGCTAAATATTCTGAGACAAAGGGGAAGAAGGGGAGATAAAGTTGCAAGAACGTAGGGGAACAGAAGTAATTAAATGCCAAGGCTGGAATTTAAGATTGATAAGTAAACTACCTATGTTTTTAACAATATATTTAAGATGATGTATGAACAGCATGATTTTTGACAATATATTGGGAGACCAACAGTGGGGACGTGAGGAAGTCACAGAGGGACAAGAACTTGAAAGTAGTAACACCTGGCCTATAAAAGGAGGCCAGGACAAGTGAAGTTAAGAAAATTGTAATGTAAGGTTAAATGTAAGTTTAACCGATATGATTTGTGTTTAAAAAATTGTAAAACCCAATAAAAATTATTTTTAAAAAAATAGAACTGAGGTTCTCAAACTGTGTTCCATGGATCACCTGTCACCTGTGAGCTGTATTCAGGTGATCTATGGAAAGGTTGTACAACTGCTAAGAATATCTGTACTGAACTTGATTAATTTTTTCTCTCATAATGGAGAATGACTTCACATAACTTTGCTTAAAAAGGGGTATATTCATTGCATTAGAAAGGCAAGGTTGTGAGCTATGAGTTAAATACAGTAGTGCTTTGAATTACAGATGGGAAAAAAGGATAGTGGTCTGCTGAGCCTAACAGTTTCAAGTGATCCATTAAAAAAAAGGTTTGAGGAACACTGGACTAGAGAATGGATTTAAATGTGAGAAACCGAGGTACAAAAACTGGCTGAGTTCTGAAGTTCACAGGATCTTACAGAGCTGTGGAGAAGCTATACAGACTAGACTGGGGTAGACACTAGAAAAAGGGGGCATGGATTTGTTGAGATCCTAGTTTCTCCTAGTCGGCTCTACAAAGTTAGGCGCAATGAGAGTGACCCTAATCTGAAATAGGCATTGAATGAGACCCATTATTGTTTTGATTCATTTCACTTTTGGGGAATTTGCTTTTCTTAAAAAATGAATAAAAATACTTGGCAATATTTCTTTGCAGTTCTTTTGTCAGGATGCATTTAAAGGTATCCTGCATGTTTAAGAGCTTACAGCTATAACTTTCACACTGTTTGTCTAACTTGGGATGAATAAGCCTCTGTGACTAGGAAAGTGTCACAACTGCAGTAAAATAATTACATGCATCAGTTAGAAATTCAGAATAGATGGTATAAAGTGTGTATATCGTGTGTTTGGAATTCTGGTTTTCAGATTTTGCTTTTGATACTTAGGTATTTATAAACCCCATCTACTGCTATTTGTACAACGACCGTTCCTGCTTAGAATTCTATTAAGTACTGTGCATTAATCAAAAGGAAATAATGGCTGAACAAACTAAAAAACAAAAAGTAGTGGAAATCTAGAAAAATTGTACAAGTGTTTACTTCAACAACAATGAAGGGGTGTAGCTCAGTGGTAGAACATGTGCTTAACATATAAAAGGTCCTAGGTAAGTCTGGGAAAGACTCCTTCCTGAAACCGTGGAGAACCACTGCCTGTCTGTACTTGTTTGAATTGGTATGTCAGTTTCCCATGTTCCTAATGAAGTTGTTGAATAGAAGTGATTCTATTAATATATTTTTGGAGCAAAATATTACTTCTACACACAGCACAAACATGTTCCTTGCAGACATGCTTGATTCAAAGTAAATGAATCAATACCTGAATATTTACATTAAGTCAGGGGTCAGCAACCTTTTCCAGCCGTGGGCAGGTCCACCGTCCCTCAGACCATGTGGTGGGCCGGACTATATTTTGAAAAAAAATAATGAACGAATTCCTATGCCCCACAAATAACCCAGAGATGCGTTTTAAATAAAAGGACACATTCTACTCACGTAAAAACATGCTGATTCTCGGACCGTCCACGGGCCGGATTGAGAAGGCGATTGGGCCGCATCCGGCCCCTGGGCCTTAGGTTGCCTACCCTTGCATTAAGTTTTAAAAATAATAATGATGGTGACTGCATGTGTTTTCATGGAAAGATACCATATTTGGCACATTGCAAAGAAACAGCATACACAAAGTTATTATGTGAAAAAATAGCATACACGACGGGCTTACAGATCATTATTGAATGTCTCAAAGGAAGTTTGCTTTAATTTCCCACAAAATAAGGACAGGCAGATGAATGGACAGAAAAATTAATGTCTATAAGTATGGTGACAAATACATTTAACACTTAGAGAAACACAGTGATGTAATTGTAAGTCTCAGAGCTATCCAAATATAAATACATTTTCCAATACAGCATGAGCACTGAGAAGTGAACTGGTACATATCTTAATATAATTCCATAGTGGTAGCCTGACCATGTTAATCTGCTGCAACAAAAGCATACACAAAAAAATGAGTCCCATGGCACCTGAGCCCTCAAGATGATTTACACCAGCATGTCATGGTTAGGTGAACATGGAGGAAGTTTTGGAGATGTATGTTGGACTTTGTGATACCTATAATGAGTCAAATGTTTACTCAGTGAATATAAGGGAAGTGGTTTTTTTTATTATAATCCTTAATACTACAGCATGAGCGAGTGTATATGAGAGTATGCTGTTATTCTGAGGTGATAAAAAATAAAATTAAGCAAGCACAGTCTTGTTACTCTTTATCTAATTCAGAGAATCAATTAAGAGAATAAACTCTTGCTTTTTAGTTCTCTTTCAACAAAATGATTTTGTCACAGCTTCATATGCGTCCAACTATGTTTTGCATCCTTCAGTTCTTCACTTCATGATAATGAAATTAATCACGAAGTGTCGGACACGACTAAACAACAACAACAAAAACAATTTTATTGTTTATACTCTGGGGAATAAAGCATCAAACATTAAAAACTTCCCGATACAGGGCTGCCTTCAGATGTCTTCTAAAAGTTATGTAGTTTTTTATCCCCATAACATCTGAAGGAAGGGCATTCCTCAGGGAGGGTTCCCTGTAACTTTGCTTCTCACACTGAGGGAACCAGCAGAACAGCCTCAGAGGAGGACCTCAGTGTCCAGCCTGAATGATGGGGTGGTGATGCTCCTTCAGGTATACTGGGTCGAGGCCGTTTAGGGCTTTAAAGGTCAGCACCAACACTTTGAATTGTGCTTGGAAACATATTGGGAGGCAGTGAAGATCCTTTAGGACCTGGTGGCCACTCCCAGTCACCAGTCAGCTGCCGCATTCTGGATTAATTGTAGTTTCTGAGTCACCTTCAAAGAGAGCGCATTGTAGTAGTCCAAGCGGGAGATAACCAGAGCATGGAACACTTTGACGGGACAGGTAGCATCTCAGCTGGTGTACCAGATGGAGCTTGTAGATAGCTGCCTTGGACACAGAATTGATCTGTGCCTCCATGTGACTCCTAGGCTGCATACCTGGTCCTTCAGGGGCACAGTTAACCCATTCAGGACCAGGAACTAGATTACCCTTGGGTCCCTTCCTACTCTAAGATTCTATGATTCTATGAATTGACTTACTATCTGCTGAATAGAAAGGTGAAATTGCATGGATTGACTTCTTGAGCAGCAGCTACTCAGAAAATGTTCTGTTTCACAAAAAGCCATAACCTGAAAACTCACAGTGATAAAACCAAAGGCAATGTTTCAGTACATAGACCATTTTACAAGGTGTCCAGAAAGTGTAGCTGGCTAATATATGAGAACTTGTTTGAGAAGAATCTTGTCCTACCTTTTGTTTCATACCATCTTGGTCGTACCACATGGTATTATGGCAAATCTACCAGTACTTCACCTTAAGTTGCCTAGATGTTGTTTTAAGCGTAACTGATAACTTCATGAAAAATCTTTGATGATATGCTTTTTATGCTTCTTACTCATTGGGTGCCTTAGAACATTCACCATCTCTCAGACTACCTCACAGGATTGCTGCGAGGATAAAATGGGGGTGAGTATGCTTCCTTGAGTTCCTTGGATAAAGAGTGAGGAAATGATAATGTTGGTGTTGTTGAGTAATTTGTAAGATACTCCTTCAGTGTTTACTGAGCTGGTAGGCACAATTTTTGTTACGAGGCTAAGATTGTGATAAAGTTGACCTTTGGGGTTTTTGATACAGATAATAAAGAATGTGGAGTAATGCTGCTAAGCCAGAAGTGCACAACCAGCGGCCCTCCAGATGTTGTTGGACTACACCTCCCATCATCCCTGATCACTGACTTTGCTGGCTGGGGCTGCTGGGAGTTGTGGTACAGAAACATCTGGAGGGCTGCAGTTTTTGTACCCCTATACTAAGCCCTCAACCCATTAAATATCAACAGAAAAGCACAACTCAGTATCAAAAATTTCTCTCTGATTTTGAGAATAAACAAGCAGTTCAGAAATGCTCCTTAGATGTTATGTAGAAGGATGAAGGTCTGTAATCTGTAGCTTTACAGACTCTTATGACAATACTGTGTGAGAGATTTCAGTGGCAATCAAAATGTGTAAGATGCGAGTGACTATTAAAATTATTACATAAGGAGGATGTTACTTACTGTGCAGCATCCTGTCAAAGGCTATCACAAAAGTATCTAAATGGAAGATGTCAAACATATCTGCTGCCAGCTATTCAGGCCTTGGTTTAATTTTCATTTCCTGACAATCTTGCCACCAGTCCATAAATGTGCTACACCATCATTACATAAGAGCAAAATACCAGGCTGTTATAATGGAGCATTATCTGGTTTACAGGAAGAGTCTTCTTATCTTCATTGACTATGACTAACACTAGGAAGTAAATGTAAATGCCAAACCTGGGTGATAGTTCCTATAGTTGGTGGGAATATGTAAGAGGACTTTTAAAGCTGTGACACCGACTCTGCGGAACTCCCTATCCTAGGAGATCTGATAGTATGTTATGGCCAGATGAATATATTTATTGTTAAGTATTTTTTCAGCTGTTTCTCTCCCTCGTTACGTTTTTAGTAGTAAAATGCTGCTTTTGCTGTGTTTCAATGGTTTAAAATTTGCTTTGTAAGCTATCTTCAATTGTTCAGTTCTGTTTTTGAAATAGGTAGGATATTAATGCAGTCTGAACGCATCTTACGTGCATTTAACTTGTACAATTTCAATTACGTACTTAGCTGAAATCACAAGGTGAGGGTGTATGACCTAACTAAGTCTGGCAGGACAGCTTACTCTATGGTCTTAATCCCTTCATGCATTATTTAGAATTAAACGTGTTGGTTATATGAGGCTGGAAATATCCCACAGAAATTGGCCAGGTTAGTTTGAGCTTTGAGCAGAAAAATTATAAGTTATTTCAGTTGGCTCCAGTGAGTAGTCTGGAAGTACCTGCTGTTGTAGTATTCCTTATTCTAAGCAGAATGGACCTAATCAGTTTGTTTGATGTGTGAGAGCTCTATGTAAGATTATTTTGTATGTTTCATGCATGCATTTTGGGCACAGCTTCTCTTCACCAGATGAAACAAATGTAATATACTCAGTACTAAGCCACACTGCAATTTCTTAAGTTCTTTAAAGAAAGGTGCAAAATGTATATTTAGATCTGTTCATTTAAATGTATTCTTGGGGGGGGGGGGGGACACCTGCATGGAATTTTGTGGATAGTGTTTAGTTCAAAGTCGGTTGTGTTATTGGCTACTGAAACTCTCTGAGAAGAAGTAGTTACCAGATGGTGAAATGAAAACCACTTTTTCCTGTTCACCTGATGGCCTAAAACTGGAAGCAGTCAACCCAATTATAATGATGGGACACATACAGTACTTTGCAATGAAGTTGTTATTCCTTTCTCATTCATGGGTGTCTGTGTTTAATGAACCTGACAATCATGACAAAATTGACAAATGAGTGTTGTGGATGGGGCAGGGGGATTCAGGTGGCAGAGGAGGTGGTGGTAAGGTGAGGCTCAAATTGTTGGAGAAAGTATGTGCTGAAAAATAGGTCTTACAGTTGTGCGTAAAGGAGGAGGGGAATTGTGTAATTGCAAGTTGTGTAGACTTGCATGTGGAAAAAGAAAAATAGTGCTGTTGCTAATCCACAATAAATGAACAAGTAATCCAAATCACCCTTGTTAATGCCAGGGTAGTAGTCAACCTGAAATTGGTGGATTCTTGGAACTGTACAAATCTGCATGCCCTATTTAGCTACAGAGCGCATTGTTCAGTAGTAAAGAATCCTGATTGCTCCAAATAAGTCTCATGTTGAAGAAGCTTCCTTTTTTTCTTGGTGGGTTTCATCATTTGTGGATGTTATTTCTGCAGTACGACTTGCCAGAGGACTTATTTATTATATTATAATTATTTATATCCCACTTTAAAAATAAATCAAGGATACACAAAGCAGCTTACAAATTTTAAAGGTATATACAACAATGAATAAAACACACAAATGCAAAATCACAATGAAACAAAAGCAGATGGTATAAAAGTTTGCAGCTTAATGAAAGTGAAGCTATAGTATTTTGCTTTAATTCAGCAAGCTCAGCTTACAGATCTTGCCTTAATTGCTGGTAGCGTCGTCCAGAAAATATCAGATAAACTAAATTGTGGATTAGAATACATCAAAGTCTAGAGTTCAAATTTAAGTACCGGCAGGAAGGGAGAACAGCCTTAAAATTGGTGCCTCCCACGCAAAGTAGAAGAGCTGACAGATGTGATTAAAGTGCATTAATATACAAACTATTTGAATTTGGGTTTATTAGTTTGTATAGTTTCTGTAGTTTACAGCTTCTAGTTTATTGCCCTGTTGAACAAAGGCAGAAAAGCATGGCAGTTTTATGTGGCATTGTTTAAGTATTCATAAAACAGAAGTAGCCGACTTTCTCACAAGGGGCTGTTTCCGCCCTGCAGTAGAGAAAGATACTATTTCCCCCAAAATAAATGAGGAAAATCAATTATTCCCCCTTTGCTTGAATCCGCCCACCACATACCCCACATCTCTCATGTATATGCTTTCCTTACATGATTTAGTTCCAGTTTGTAGTGGTTGTCCTAAAATGTAATTGTTTGATTGACATAAGGTATGTAACAATAGATAGCTGTGAAATACATTAAGCGTTTAGGAGTATGTTGTGCCTTCTGTTATAATATAAAATCCATCTATTCTGGTTGATGGGTTTTAACCTCACACAGAATACTTTAAACTCCATTTGGACTTGTGCCTACAATCACCTTAGCAAAGTCTCTTAAGTAACTGCGCACAGCCTAATTAGTATGCATTATCAATTAACAAACTTAATAGCCGGCAGATTGATTAGATCCTCTGTTGCAGGGGCAGAGCTGAAGCGAAACAGAATGAAAAATCATTGCACGCATTCACTGCTGCTTTGTTATTTTCTCAGGTCTCCTTCTCCTCCTCTACATTCCTTTAATTAATGCATACATATGGTTCTGAATATATTGTAAACTAGAGCTTGCTCAAACTCTTAATAAAACTCACTTACAGAAAGTGGGGGGAAATTGCACAATATGTTTTCACCCATATTTTTCTTTTAAAGTGGAACATTACCCCATCTCTCCACACCACCCATGCTACTCCTGATAAGATGTGTATAAGTGATGGCTATAGAAATATATAGACAAGTGAAATCTGTGCACATTACTTTATAATCAGAAGTTCTGTCTCAGAACTGTGATGGTAGTCACATTGATGGCAATCTGACATCCATTCAGTGGTTTTGGAATCTTAAAGATCATAAGAAAATATGTTGTATCTATTAAACCTTCTCTTAGTTTTGATGAGCTGGAAAAGTATGAATGAGTGATGGAGGGGAAAAAGGAAATGCCTCATTTTCAAAAGAAGATTATTCTAATATTTAAAAGAGATTATTTTAAAATATTGTTTCCAACCAAGCTGTTCATAAAAAGGCCGTCAGTACTGAGAATTTACATCTTAAGTAACAATTCCACACATAAAACTGAAATAGTTTTTTGAAAGCTGTATTCAAGAACATCAATTGCCAAGTTACTGTGGGAAGGTTTTCTGTGTGAGCAAAAAATGAACAACCTTATTCACTTCATGTGTCCATGTTGCCATTATTTTCTATTGTTATAATTTTATCACTTGAAAACAACAATAATAGCACCATCCATATCTGTAGTATCTAAATTTTTGTTACCATTTACCAGGTATATTTCACTTTTATGGTCAAATCCTCTTCCTTAATAGGAATGCTATGCCAGCAGCAGGGAAAACTATCTACCAGGTAACTAGGGATGGAACTTTCAGAAAATCTTGAGCTTATTCACACAGATTTTTTTTCTTCTAATTCCCATCTCCCTCCTTGATCTCAACAAAAAACATTTTTCTTTTACTGGTTCAGCTAAAAATACAAATATTTTTTGCATATTACATGAAGAAGTGTGCACGCACATGAAAGCTCATACCAAGAACAAACTTAGTTGGTCTCTATGGTGCTACTGGAAGGATTTTTTTTATTTTGTTTCGACATGCATCATTATTATAACCATATGCACTCCAGGTTTCCTAAAGTAACTGGCACATAAACAAAGTCAGTCAGCAATTCACACAAATACTCTTGTATTAATGCCTGTAAAATTTTGCTGCTGCAAAAATCCAGTACTGCATGGGCATGAATCTTTTATATGTATTGTATACATATTATAAGATTTTGCATGCAGTTAGTTGGGGAATAACAATAACAATATTGTTATTGTTAACACTGACCAATAACACTGACCAATTTATGAGCAGCTCAGATGTTAGTGGCCACTTGATGCAAGAGGCAGTCCAATGTAGACTGATGACAGTGACAAGCCCACCACAGAGATTTGAACTTGTGATTCCTACATCTACAAGGCTAGTCACTGACTCTCACATCCCAGCAGCTTTAGTTTTGGAACTATGCACATTATTCCAGCACTGCCTGTTTCCATAGTCTTGACTTGCAAGTGGATGTTGTCTATGTAGCCTGGTTTTTAATGAGTGGAGAGGGGTAGTCTAAGGGAAAATGTTGTTTGCCATTTGGTGGGATACTGGCCATGCTCACTGTTTATTTTAAAAAAAGCTTTCGCTTTCTACTACAAGTTTTTAAACAATGCAAATAGAGTAACATTCAAGCAAAAATTAAAAAGGAAGAGTTAAAATAGGGAAAGGGACATGGGTTAATGTATTTTGACTATCTAAATTGGAAATACAAATACATTGGACTGCAACTATGATATATAAATCTCCCGAAGCTGACCAATTGTTATTGTATTTCTCTTCTTTGCACTTTTGTCAATACATTGCCACTTCAAATAAGGACAAGGACAGCAAACCGTTAATCTATTGTTGTATGGAAGGTAAATTCTCCTTCCAGTGTTGAAGCATAATGCCATGCTCACAGTTGTGCTGTATGCACAACTCACCACGAATTTAGGAAAGCTGTCCCCCCCCCCCAAAAAAGATGTGCTGGATCTTACCGAGGTTCCATCTAAGTCCAGCATCCTGCTTCCTGCAGTGTTCAAATGGATGTCTCCAGTAAACCTAGAAGCAGGACCTGAAAGCAGCAGCTCTACTATATAACTAGGCATGAGGGAGAGACAAAGCACTGTGATACCAAGGGACATTGAAGCCCATGATATTTGTAGGATTTATAGGCTCAAAATATTTGCCTAGTTCATATACACACCCCATTCTCCAGTGTCTGTCTCTAAAGCATAAATCTCATGCCAGAAATTCAAACAAAAGGAACTTTAAAAGAAGTTAAAGGACTCCTATCAGTCTTTCAGTTCTTCAAACAGAAAATGTTCTGCAATCTGGTTCAGGCAGTGCACTAACTAAAAAGTAGATTAACAAAAAACAAGATGAAAATGATTTCAATATAGCTAGTGTATATGGTAATTGATAAGGAAAAAAAGCTGCCCGATGTGTCATGCAACTCCAATCTAATGGTATCAAAAGGCATTCACATAGTATCATAATTGACACCACTACAAGCAGAAGAGAATAGTGTTACACTTTCTGATTCATGTTTTTTCCACAGACTCAGGCTCACATAACAATTTTTGATGGATAAACATCTAGTCTGAAAAAGAGTCTAGATGTTATGTTAAAAATAACACAAAGAAAAGGTATGTGTGAGTATTTGAGAGCATGGTACAATAGCTCCAATGTGTAATTTAGGAAATGCAGAAAATGTAATCTTAGTATTAAAATAGAAACAACAACAACCAATAACTTATTTTTTGTACCCGTTGATCTGACTGGGTTGCACCCAGCCACTCTGACCAGCTTCCAACAGAATATACAAAAACACAACGAGCATGTCCCGTAAGACATATCACCAACATACCAAGTCTAATCAATGCGTGAATGGGTTAATACCATAGAGTAGCTGTCCTGCCAGGCTTAGCAAGGTCACTTGCCCTCACCTTGGGAGGAAATAGGTAATCATGTCTATTGTTGTATGGAATCTAACTGAGAAGCTCAGTGCATGAAGAAGTTTGAGCTGGCTGCGCTTTCTCAATCACGTGGTTCCCACCTGCCATTCTTGAGTTCCTATATGAATATTCTAGGAACATTTACCACTTTGTAACTAAGCTAAGTTTTTTAATACCTGTGCAACTTTTTTGACTGATGTATGGAAAAACATATGAGCCAGATTTTTGAAGAGTTAGTAATTAAGCAATTTTTTAAATTTACCAAACGTGGATTATGCTGGGGTGAGAGGGAACCTTTGTAAGTTACTTTTAAAGGGGGCAATTTTGGAACTTCCTTGGAAGGCATATTTTAAAGGTTTTACAACTTATATTTCCATGCTTTGCTGCATTTTTTGTGATTTTAAATCTCTGCAGGCAAGGGTTCTCTCACCAAAGAGTACTTGCTCCAAACTTGGATCTTGGCATCCAGGAATTTTCCTTTATATATATGAATTTCTTTTTATAGAAAGCTACTAAGTCTATCATAAACAGTTGGATGGATTTTCTAATGTATTTAAAGAACTACCGGTATAATAAATTATTTTAAAAGAGGAATTTCAAAACATAATTGTAGTGATTTTAAAAACAGCGATAATTTTGAGTAATAATGTTTCTTGGGAGCAAAGTCATACAGAGGACAGGCAAGAATGTTTTAGGACAAAAGTATTTTCTGCGAACTATGGAAAAGTTGCATAACGTTTGCAGAGAATGTACCTCCCTAAATCTAAAAAGTGCCATGCACCGTTCACATGCAAACCCATACTGGAATGGTGGAATTATATGTCTTGTGAAGCATGAGCTCATAACCAAAAATAGTGGTGCCCTGTCCATCATGTTTTGCAGATTATCCCTTGTCCTCATGATGTCATGCTATACAGTTCCCCACCCTTGTTCCACATCATAGACTGCCCATGGCAGAGAAACCTATAGCAAAATCATCTGATTGGCCAGTGGGTAACTCATTTGGAAGAGCATGAGACTCTTAATCTCAGTCAGGACTAGATGACTCTTTTAATCCCTTTCAACTGTATAATTCTATTATTCTGTATATATTTGCACCAACAGAATGTATTATGTATATATGGGATGAGTTTCTGGCATGAATGTGAGAGGGGATCCATGCTACAGGTTTGTATCAGGCTCTAAAGAAATTATGCTTGTGCTTTATCCTTTCATGTTTCCTCTGTTCTGAAGCTACTTCTGATTAACTTTATTGAATGACTCTTAATATAGCACAATTTGTGTGTGTGTGTGTGTGTGTGTGTGTGTGGGAGAGAGAGAGAGAGAGAGAGAGAGGGAATGAGTGAGTGAGTGATTCTCTTTGCACTCTCTCCATACTGTTTTTTATTTTATAGATTGCTATTATTTATTCATTTATTAAATCATTCCTCTGTAAGCCTACTCAGAAGAAAGAGCCACTAAGTCGTATGGGGCTTACTTCCAGGTACACAAAAACTAAGGAAAAGCCTACTGAATCAGGCCTGTGGTCCATCTAGTCCTGCAGCCTGTTCTCACAGTGGCCATTGGCAAGCAGGGAAGTAGGACCTGAATGCAATAGCACTCTCCACATGTGATTCCCAGCAACTGGCATTCAGATGCATGCTGCCTCTGACAGTGAAGGTAAAACATAGCCATGGTGGTAAATGCTACAGGTGGGCTGTGAAGCCACAACTACCAGCAGAGCAATGTGACCAGCAGCTCCTTTTTTGTACCAAAGTGTAGTGAGAGGGTGGAGCAGAAATGACATGGAGTTTGGAGTATGGTGGCCATTTTTATTCTGTGCAATTACCAAATTAATTGGTGGTGGCTACTTTTTCATGACTTTTTCTGGCTCTAGGGTGGATTTTTCATCTTGAACATTACACTGTATATTGACTGCTGGAATGAGTGTGTAATTTGTGGCTAAAATATGTGTGTGTTCTATTATCTTTTTGCTTATTAATATATTTTATGGATGTTGCTTATTTACTGAATTGTCAGATAATGTTTTGTACTGTTTTGTTTGTTTGTGGCTGCTTTGAGTTCCTCCTGAGGGGAAAAGTAGTATACAAATAAAATGATGATATGTGTAGGATAAGGATTACAGCACTAAACTGTACATACAGTACTAGCTTGTCTGGGACCCCACTGAGTTCACGTGCATTTACTTCTGTGTAGGATTGTACTGTTAACCATCCCCTTCTAAAATTAAAAGGCACAAAACACTATAGGCTTTTCTCACATGGAAAGTGCTGCAACCTCTTGATCTTCATTTTTGCCACTTTTAAAAAATACCTTTCCCATTGCACTGATAGTCTTTATTTTTGAGATTAGAATGGGGATATCCATATAAATATGCAAGGTAAAGGATGAAACAAACATAATAAAAACTTGGATCTTAGAAGCATACATTTTGAAATACAGAACTCATATTGGCTGATTTCTAAAAGGTCTGTAGCTATTTATTTTAGAAGCTTTTGATCATTTATTCATTGCAGTACATAATTTACTCTCTATGTAAAAACTGTCTGCTTGAAGTTCTTTCTTTATCAAAAGTTGGTGCCCCCTTGTTCTTGTATTTGACACTATCTCAAATTGCCTTGAAACAATTATCCTCACTATTCCCCTTGGAATTTTCTATACTTTAATGAGGTTCCCTCTTAATCTCTCGTTTGCTGAAGGATAACTTGCTGAATAACTAAGAGCCTCAAATCCCTGTATGCATCTTGTTACCGCCTGCTGTACATTCTCCATTCCTGGAACATCCTTTTGTAATAAGGTGACTGAAACTGTGCACTATTCTAAATGTAGCTATCTGAGCTCTTTAAACAATGCCAGCATAATTTCCTCAGGTTTACATGCAATATCTCCCATTGGTATACAAACCTCCATGTAGTTTCCTTTCTCCACTCTTCAAAAATCACAGCACTGAGAATTTAGCATTGAATGTTCTGGTGAACATTTGTTACTCAAGCAACAAATACAATTAGAAAAGAGGATTTTGGAGAAAAGAAGAGTAGAGATCAACTTAATCAGTACCAAATAAAAGGTTGTGTGTTAAAATTACAGATTAGAAGCAAATTCATATGACTGTTTTTGTCCACTGTTGGCATTCGGGCAAAAAGGATACTTTTATTCTCTCTGTGTGGGTTTTCTTTTTATCACAGCCACTTGCTCAAAAACATCTGCGCAATAGGATGACAGATTGCACAAAACACCTTAGATTATTAAATGACGTTTTGCATGATGTATCTTGTGTACCTGGAAATGTGGATTTTACAGGACTGTTGTAATAAAGTGGATTCCCACAAGCAGTATAATTGTATGGCTAGCTTCACATCCTAAACAACGTTTGCTGATTTTGGGGCAACCTTAGAGCAAGGGAGACTGATTTGCCTAATGGCTGCATCCAGCCTGTTAAAGCTTTTCCTGATAAAATGACAGGGCAACTTGTTCAACAGTGAAATGGGTTCCCTTGGAAGGTGGTTGACCTCCTTCGTCTATCTGCCAGGGATTCTTCACCTGTGATTCCTGTATTGCAGGGGGTTGGACTAGATAATGCCTGAGGGTCCCTTCCGACTCTACAGATTACATATGCTGTAAGTACCTTTTACTTTTCATTCAGCTTTGATTTCTAAACTTATGCAGCTGTCTCAGTTGGGAAAAACTTTGGTTGGCTGGATGCAGCCTGCAAGCCTTATGTTGCCTGCCTGTAATTAAGAAAATATGGTTTTGTACCAATGGCTTAATTAGAGCCAGAGTTGTTACACATACCCAAGTCCCTCTTTTCAATGCCTGGGCTCAGCCCAATATCATATGAAATGTCTAACATGTACAGCCCAGTGTAGAGGGTTGCCCATCAGCAGATCACAGTTGATGATTATCACAGAGAGAAATACTAAATACTGTATATGTTTTTAGTGTGGTTTCAGATAGAAGTTTATCATAGAATCTCATAACTTTATGCAAGTTTTATACAGTGTTTCCACATCAGAATACCAACCTGTGCTTTTGTTACATTTAATCCAATAAAAATAATTGGTTATACATCTGCATCCACTGTTGATGTGCAAGCTTGTTAGTACCAAAATCCCAGGTTTGGATGGGTGGTTTGTCACAAATGTGGTTACATTTCAGTGGGTGTTGTCTGTCGTCACACCCCCTGTTGCTGTTTGCTCTTCAAGTGAGCACTATTTAGCCATTTTGTTTCTTTCAGCCATGCCATATGAGCATGTACATTTCCACAGATTGTTGCATTCTGAAGACAATTCTAAAATATAATTGCAATATGCATCAGTCTTTAAAAATAACAACAATGTGAAGGTTTTGCAGAAGTTTGTGGAAAACTTCTGTTAAATACACACACACACAAACTCACATAATGCAGATCAGGACTAAGAGGTATCAGCATGGTTAAGCACAGTTAAGGTAGCTATTAGAGGCAAGAAGGCTTCCTTCAAAATACCGAAGTCTTTTTCAAATGAGAACAAAAAGGAACACAAAACGCATGCAAACAAGTAGATAATAACAGATACAAAAATAAAATTGAGGAGCACATAAAGACCAACAACAAAAAGTTGTTTAAATACCATTAGTAGCAGGATACTAGACAGGGAGGTGGTTGGACCTTCAGATGGCAAGAGAGTAAAAAGTGTGTTAAAGAAGGACAAGGAGAATCCAGAGAAGCTAAATGAATTATTTGCATCAGTCTTCACTGTGGGAGATGTAGGAGAGATCCCTATGCCTAAAATAATTTTCCCAGGAAAGGAGTCTGAGGAACTGAGGCAAATAACGGTGTCTGTACTTCTCAAGATACAGTGGGGAGTAAATCGCTCACTGTTGTGCATCCACAGTTGACTGTCATAAAGTACTGTGAAATTAAACTACTGTTTTTTCAAGAAAATAGAAGTTTTGTCCATAATATCTTGCAAAAAATGTTACACTGTTTCACTTTTCCTGAAGACCCGAGGAAATGCCCCCTTATTATTCATGCATATTTTCTCCTTATTGAATGCTTTTCCTTGGATTACCGTGTCTAAGAACTAAGCATTATACCACCTCCTTCAAGTCTGTTGCAGTGCTTAAGCAAGTGATAGCTAATATGGTGCCTTCCAGATGTTGTTCACCTACAACTCCCATCAGGCCTCACCACTGGCCATGCTGGCTGGCGCTGATGGGAGATGTAGTTCAACATTTGGAGGACAACATGTTGGCTGTCTCCATTTTTACACAACTTGTATATTTGTACATGGTTCTGAAACATCTTGCTGCACAGAGGAATGACAGGCCTAACAATATTAATGCCCTGCTTTCACTTTGCTTAGGCCTTCAATCTGTTGCTTAGCAAATAATACAAAACGAAACAAGAACCAGCAGAACAAACCCCACTATTATCAACAAACAGGACAGAGCTTTCCATCCCTTCTTGAACAGTTAGGGAGTCTGGTCCCTACTTCCCTGTTGCCAGACAGTAGATTAGGTCCATGTTCTGCATAGCTGTGCTGTTTGAGGGGTTTTAAGATACTAGCTTTACACAAACCTGAACAAATAGTTTATATTTTTCTTGGTGTCCAGCAGCATTTCAGGTGACCATGCATCTGGGATTTTCTTTCAAGCTCAGATTCTAGAAACCCAGAAGGGTTGAACAACAGAAACTGGAATGGGATGTACATAAGAGAGACAGCAAGAGTGGGAAACTTATGTATGTAGTATGTTATATGCTCACCTGCTAGAAACCCAAAAAATATATCTCCTATAACATAGTAGCAATTTGCATTTGTGTTGAAACATAGCAAAGTACAGGCAGTTCTCAATTTGCTTGCGTTCAATGCATTCACGACTGTTCATATGTGCACCATGTTCAGCACTGGAAGAGGGTGCAATGCCTCTGATGTGCATGATGACCTGGAATGTAACCCAGCATAAAAGGGGAGGGGGTATAACAGACCTGTCCCAATTCTCTTGCAATAAGATGCTGCTAGAGATAACAGTGATATGATGGCCAATGCATCTTTGTGCCCACTTTCAGCCATTCTTATCCATAGAATCAGGATACCAGTCACTTCAGATAGCTAGCAACCAAATAACAGAGCTATTAGTGTATCAAACATGTATTCCATTAAGAAAAGCAGAGTTGCATGCCCCCAAGGTAGTGGCTGAATTATACAGTTGATGCTACCTGCTGTTATGTGAGCTATCCATTCAGAGGTTTATATAGAAATCCACAATCAGTATTGTTTTTCCTTTACTAAATAATGGGAGGGTTGATGTTTTATTTTAATTGGTAAATCCTTTTTATCCATCGAATACTTTATAGCTCACAAATGTCAAGTCATTTATCCAGCTGTTAACGTGACTGCTCATTTTCCATATTTCCGATGGACTTATTTCCAGTTCAGTGCTAAGACAGGCCAAGCTTGAAGTAAATCAATTCTCCCTTTGTGCTAAAAATTAGCATAGCACAAACTAATCAATGCTCTGAAATACTACTGCAAACGCTGCGACATTGAACACAATGGAAGGGAGCTAAATTGCTTATTCGGCAAAACTAAAGGCAAAGTAGGCATTTAGAATAATGGCTGGCAGACCTGTGTATAATATTAATAGATAAACTGAATACAATTAAACGTCAGTGACAAGCACTTTTGCTGACTATAATGAATCCATGTTATGATTTGGTCACACAAATAGCAATTCATGGTATCTCTTTGACTTAAGGTTCTACTGCCATGGTGTGCTTTGCTCTGTTGCTTTCAGCTTGTGGCTTTTTGTAAACCTGTTGATATAGGCTGCACAGACATCTGCCTTAGTTCACTCTCAGTCCTGTAGTTCTACCTACTAAATTTATAAACTTCATTCAAATTGAGCAAGGCAGACTTGATGGTGTGGTAGCACTCAGTGCCAAGCTAAATGTGGTATTCATTGCATGAATGCAAATCTAAAAACCATTCATGACACTAAAATGTATTAAATGCCTGGATGTTTAAAATAATCCTTGCCTGGCACAAAAGAATAGCTAGATTGGCAGCATCTATGCTTCCCTTAGGAGATAATTCCAAAGAGATGGGTCCTACAAGAGAGCTATAGAAGAGTCTCTGCTGAGACTGGTTTGTGTTTGATTACTTACTGGTTTACTTTTATTGTTGTTAGCACTGAAAGGCAGCATAGAAATTGATTAACACTGCAATCCTGTGGTCCCGGGGGGGGGGTATTCCAAGGGCCATAGAAAGTATCATATCTCACTTTTGAAGGTTGAGAGAGAAGTTTGAACTCAGAGCAGGAGCTTCAACATCTGATGCACCCTCACTGCGATGCACCCTCACTGCCACGCACCCTCACTGCCACTGCAGAAATCACCATGGCTTACTAATATTTATTCATTGCATAGAATTTATAGAATTATAAAAAATAAAATAAAAAAATTGAAGTGATTTACATCAGTAAGGGTAATATGGCAGGGGTGAAGGGGGCAGTGGATCAAAACGAGTGTGAACATGCTGTGAATGTGGGCTTGGGAGAGCACTTCTTTGTCTGAGACTCTGTCCTGCCATGTGATGCCCCAAATCTTCTTGACACAGCACATGTGGAAGGCATTGAGGCATTGCTCCTGGCAGTTGTAAGTTGCCCACGACTCACTTCCATAAAGCAGCATGCTCAACACGCAAGCCTGGTAGACCTTCATCTTGGTATTGGATGTTAGCATCACGTTCTCCCATACCCTTTTAGAGAGGCGAGCCATTGCTTGTCCAGCTCAGCATCGATGGAGAGGTTTTGGTTATTGTGGAACCCAGTTAGACAAAATCATCTACCACTAATGCTGAAGTATGGAGTGCTGGTGACATCCTGACCCAGGATGTTAGTCTTTGTCAGGCTGATAGTAAGGCCAAACTCCACACAGGTTTGGGCAAAATGGTTGATGAGTCTCTGTATAGCTTTCTCGGAGTGCACTGTCAATACTGTTTCATCTGCAAACAACATCTCTTGGGTAATCTCAAAATAAAGGTGTTTAAAAGAAAAATCTTGTTTTGCTCATCTGCATATTTAATCTACTCCTCTAAAATTCATATGATGTCAGTTAAGATCACTTTAAGCAAGTGATAATCCTAGTTAGAATAATTATACATTACTGTTTCAGTTTCTTTTAAATATTCTCTCCCATATTGAATGCATGTGTGTTTCCAGCTGATGATTGCTATGTCACCTGGGCATTTTATAATAGCAAGTTACAAAATATGACTCACACAATAAAATAACTTGGTACAGTGTTAAATAAAGCTTTCCTCCTTCTTGAGAATAGCTAATTAAGCAAAATCAGTTTTACTATAGACCTGCTAAGTTGGGAAGCTTGTTCCCTGAAAAAGAGGAACTGTTCACATAGGTTCTCTTTTCAAAGGCTACAACAAGAATTTAGTCTTTCTCAACATGGTGTGACTGTTCAACATTCAGGCCATGCACCAACTGATGAAAAGGTAGAGAACACAGCAGGGCCTTAGCTTATCGCGATTTCACAGCTGTAACCAACACCATGGAATTCAGGGCTGTCTGCAGGAATTAGTTAAAAACTGACAGCAGTGCTGAACTGCTTTTCCCCCTTTCCTTTCCTCTTTTCCTTTCTTCCTTTCTGTTCATTAATGTTCATGACACATGTTAATGTGCACTAAGAAGGGCCTACTCCAAAGGGAGAGGAAGGGGACAAAAGAGATTGGAAGATTAAACCAGAGGAGAAGGCAAAGTGCTGTAGGAAGGAATGGGGGAATGAACAACAAAGACAAGAAGAGAAAGAGACACCAGCCACTGAGGTACTAATGTAAAAGTACCAAAGGGTAATTAATATCTGTGGGAGTTTTGTCACAGCTCCACTGTGATGCCAAACGCATGGCCCAAGGGCTGCATGTGGCCCCTAAGGCTTTTTTTGGTGGCCCTCAGCAACATTTGATGCCCCCAGCTCTCGTGCTGCCTACCAAAGCCAGTTAAGTAATAATAATAATAATTTATTATTTGTACCCCGCCCATCTGGCTGGGTCTCCCCAGCCACTCTGGGGAGGAATTGGGCTTTGGGAAGGAGATGTAAAGGCTCTGACAGGGACCTAGAGTCTTCCTGCCTCCTTCCCAAAACCTAGCTAGTGCTTTCCCTGCTTTGGGAAAGAGGTGGGAGGGCTCTGGGACCTTGCCAGTGTGTGTGTCAAATTTTGGCCTTGCTCCCCACCCTTTGCATGTGTGACAAGGCATTGTGCAGCCCGTGGATTCTGTGTTGAAGTACTCTTATGGCCCACTTGATATGAAACATTGGGCTGCCCTGCCCCAAGGACAGGTGAAGAAAAGCGCTTTGCATTCTCACTCCAGCCTTGTCAAACAGATTAACAGATATTCCAAGTGTTAAGGAACTGAGAGTGGTTAAGAGCTCAATACCATCCAGGGAGGTCATAGTTAAACACAGATCTGAGAGCAGGCGTTCCAAGTCAAGTACAACACTCGATCAACTAAGCCACACTGGTTTGGCAAAAGGGGAATCGGTATGTTTACTGTCATGGGCAGTTATAAAATTGACACTGTATTTGTAAAATTGACATTTATAAAGTGCTTCCAATGAGGCACCTCAAAGTGATTTACCTTATATGTGTCTTTATCAAGGCAATGTATATTCTATTTGGTAAATAAGAAATTATTTAATTTCTCCCTTTCATTGGTTATAGTTTCCATCTTGTCAACATATATACCGGTAATTGGGTGGTGCAAAGGCCATTTTCTTTTTGAATGGTAAGAAGAGGAGATAAAACATTTTGAACAGATCATAGAATTAAAACATATCTGTTTTCCAAGGTATGTGCCACAAGTACTGTGTGTGTGTGTGTGTGTGCGCACACACACGTGCATGCTGTGCACTGTGGGACTGGCAAAGTACTGTGGGAAGGCTCATTCAAGATTTCTGACTCCAGTTCTACAGTGCTGTGATATCTGTTTCAGTAGTAATTGTTCATTGCCTGTTATTGTTCATTACAATTTATCACTGATATTTTTGTTCTTTGTCTTCTATTCATTCCTATTAATTCCTATGAGGAAGTTTAAATGGTGCTCTTTGAGACACCAGTCAAGTACTCTATTTCTGCAATGCTCCTGTGGGAGAAGAATGTATTTTCTTGCATTTTTTTGGCTAAGTATGTGTTTTCCTCATTATTGATGTAAAATGAGTTCTGACTGTTATCTACAGTTATGTTTTCCTTGTTGTAGTACTGAGGATCAATAAAATGTGAAGTTAGGGAATTAATTAAATAAAAAAAGTTTACAGCAAGATAAATAAGAAAACTTTTTAAAAGAACTGAAAATGAACTGTTAAACTCAAAGCACAAATGTGTTTGCATGTGTGTTTAAACACATGCTTCCTTCTAGACTAAATCTGTATAATGTTTTGGCATCCTAGCTAGAAACAAATAGTTTTAAGTTATTTTTCCATAAAAGAGATAAATGAGTTGGGATTTGTGAGTTTAGGAAGTCAAGGTGTATGAAAAAGCCAAATTGGCACTCCTGACAATTTAATAATCCAGGCTCCAATCCAACACAGTGTGCACAGCTCACTTTTAAAAAGCTAAAATCCTCCTGATCAGTTGTTTGGCAGGGGGAATGAGTGAATCCAAACCTCTTGTACCACCTCCTGTACTGCTGATCTGCAGGATGTTCATTTTTTTGAGCTTTTCCACAAGGGGCTTTGAATGCACTAATGGTATACCCAGGAAGGGGAACCACTCACATGTGATCTATTTGCACAATTGATTCCCCATTCATTAGGGACATGTATGTAAGAAACCTTCTGTCATACACATACAGCCACTAGTGCATTGAGGCAGCAATCCACAACTGTCAGAAATGTATTTCCAAATATCCTAAACAGCAGGTCTTGATGTGAAATTGGAGTATTGAACATTGTACGCTCTCCGTAAGCTAGAGATCTCATGCTCTCTTTTATACCAGCAGTCACAGGGAAAGCTCTGGATGAACAGTGTGGCCCAGACTAAATGCTTGGTTCTAGTCTTGATTATAGGCCAAGAGGCAAGGTGGTCATTTGTCATCATGCCCATTGCTGCTTTGGCCCTTCTGCTGAAAATGCCATAAAGGATGCCAGTTTCTACCATTACTTTGTCTGATAGTGACTCAACTGAAATTGCCAACTCATTGCACACAGGTCCCCGAACAGCTGTCAGCTAGCTACAACTTTCAGCCATTACCAGCCTAGTCCAGATTTAAATGGCTGTCCGTAAATTTCACAACTGAGTCAGTTACAAAACAATAAACTTAGGCAATGTAAATGTATAACTTTGGGGGAAATTAACTTTCTTCTATTTCCATCTACACTGGCATAAATTTCCTGTGAAATGAATTGAAGTGGAATTAATGTGATGTGGAAAATCAAAATTTCATTGTTTCACAAATTCATGTGGAATTTATCATTTAGCCCTTTAGAATGCTTATTTATATATAAAAAATGTTAAAATATTCATTCTATAAAAATTTAGTGTGACAGTGCAATCATCTACATGTCTTCTCAAAAAGTAAGCCCCATTGTCTTCAGTGGGGCTTACTCCCAAGTGAGTTGGTATAGGATTTCAGCCTGAGTTGATGTGGAAACCATAAAAAATGACTAGAGGAATAAAAATATTTTTATTAAATATATATTAAAATAACAAAGAAAATGTAAACAAACTACACCCCCCCGAAATAAATAGGTTTCTTTACACCACTGAAATCGCAACAGCTGTAGTCTAGTGAGCTTTATTGGGAAGCATTTTTATTTATTTTATAAAACTTGTTACCTGCCCTTCACCATAAGGTCCACGGTGGGTTGTAACAATAGAATTGTTGTTGTTGTTTAGTCGTTTAGTCGTGTCCGACTCTTCGTGACCCCATGGACCAGAGCACGCCAGGCACTCCTGTCTTCCACTGCCTTCCGCAGTTTGGTCAAACTCATGTTGGTAGCTTCGAGAACATTGTCCAACCATCTCGTCCTCTGTCGTCCCCTTCTCCTTGTGCCCTCAATCTTTCCCAACATCAGGGTCTTTTCCAAGGTGTCTTCTCTTCTCATGAGGTGGCCAAAGTATTGGAGCCTCAGCTTCAGGATCTGTCCTTCCAGTGAGGACTCAGGGCTGAAACAATAGAATATGCAATCATAAAAACAGATAAAGCCATTCCAAATGGAACAGAACAGTATATTCCACAGTTGTGTTGCTACAACAGAGAGTGAGCTCTGCCTTCGGCACTCACTCATAAACATCCTGAGAAAGTGGCACTTGAAATTGATCTTTTCCAGATATTCTGGAATACAGCCGTACCTTGGATCTCAAATGCCTTGGCTCCCGAACAAATCAGCTCCCGAACGATCGAAACCCGGAAGTGAGTGTTCTGGTTTTCGAACAATTTTCGGAAGCCAAATGTCCTGTGTGGCTTCCATGGCTTCTGATTGGCTGCAGGAGCTTTGGTTTCCAAACGTTTTGGAAGTCGAACTGACTTCCAGGACGGATTCCATTCGACTTCCAAGATATGACTGTATAGACAAGTTCAAATCTTTTGATTGTAAGCCTGTATTGATCTTTGTAAGCCATTCTGAGAACCTTTTTCAGCTGAAAAGTAGTAAAAAAAATGCTATAAAGGAAGGGGAAGTCATTCCCACCAATATTCTCAACCCAATAGTAGTACATATTTGTAACATCACAGCATAGCTACAGTGGTACCCTAAGCGAGACAAAGTGAAGCAATTCTTTCTTGTTTTGTTGCTTGTAACATGTTACTAAATAGTATTTTTAGATAAAGTTGTGTTATAAGGCTACTGGGTACTCATATCCATGAACTGTCCCACCATTCTCTCACTCCCTTATCCATGCATTTAGGTGCCACATTAAGTCTTCATAGTGGTGTCATAGTACTAGTGATTCACAACATCCTGGAGTAGCCTTAAACTCTTAAGCAACCCCACTATAACATTTCACCCAAACAGAGGTACCTGAATCTAAAATATTTTTCCATCACAGAATTATAGGGTTGGGCTATAATTTATACAAGATTAGTCAAAATAAAATAATACTTTAAGGAATAAACTGATCCCATTCTACCATATGGCATATTAATAATATTGCAGTGCATTTTAGTTATTAAATAAGTGTTGTTGTAAAATCAAGAAGATTTGAATACCTTCCTTATGTTGCATTCCTAAGTACTTAGTCCATTGAAAAAAGTGAAATTTACTTCCAAGAATCCATGTTTTAACTCAGGGTGGTTACATAGTTTGAATTTTATGTTGAAGATTATTGTACAGTTCTGAAATACGAAAGAAAGAAAGAAAGAAAGAAAGAAAGAAAGAAAGAAAGAAAGAAAGAAAGAAAACCCCAACCCATTAGAGGATAAAGAAAATAAGCCCCCCCCCCAATAGTAACTATAATAACCCAAAACATTTTTGTACTTTGTTTTTAGTGTAAGTTGAGTAAACAATCAAGTAAGGTTCTGCCTACCTTTTGGATTTTTATCAGATAATTGTAAACTGTAAAACGTAAAAATAAATGACAGGCATATATGGTCAACTGCCAAAAAAATTGGCTAGCATTTAATCTATTTTCCAGTATTTAATTCTTTAATATCTTTGTCTAAACTGAAACCTTAGTTCACTTCTACTGTCCTATAACTGTACATACTTAGGTTGTTGACCCTGTTCTAGTGAGCTCTTTGCTGCAGCTCATTTTCAAACACAATGTCAAAATTTCAGCAACAAAGTAGATAGTAATTTCCCTGGTGAATACCAACATCTCTCTCTATCTGCCAGGAAATATAGACATAGAGGAGGAGTGAAATCTTCAAGTTTCTAGAATCAGCTGATATTTCCTTCAATCACTTGTCATGTTTTTACAGGCTAAGGTATTGTCATCATCATCACTCTGGGCTTAACTCATTTTGACAGTAGCTACATCTCTCTATGTTGATCTTCATCTCTTTGAGTTGAAATCTGTACATTGAGGCATTCATGATTGAACTACACATGCTAATATAAGCAGGTCTTGAATTATAGTAAAGAACTTGCAGGTATCAGGTGAATTTCACCACCTATAAAGCTAATGCAAGGCCCACCTAGGTTATTAACAGAAGTGGTATGAAACTCTGGCCTTATGACTAGACTTGAATTTTACTTAAGAACATGTAAGCCTGGTTTTTATTTACATTGATATGTAATAGTGCATGCTAGCACTCTCTCTGTCAATAACCAGTAGAACAAGTTTCATATAATTATGAACAAGTCTAGTTTTCTACTGCTACTCCTCAGTTTACCTTGATAGACCATTTTGCTTCTCTATTCTGTGGTGTGTTTTGAAAATGTAAGCCTGTCTGCAAGGGCATATATAAGACATGATATGTAAGTCCTTAAAAAATAAATAAATAAATAAATAACAATAGGGTAAATATATTTTAACTTTATCACACTGGTGCAGATATGCAGGTACATACCATCTTTTGGAAATTAAGGAATAAAGAATGATTGTTAATGATTGTTAAAAGGTAGGTAAAGGGTAAAGGGTAAATTGTTAATGATTGTTAAAAGGTAGGTAAAGGGTAAAGGACACCTGACTGTTAGGTCCAGTCGCGGACGACTCTGGGATTGCGGCACTCATCTCGCTTTACTGGCCGAGGGAGCCGGCGTACGGCTTCTGGGTCATGTGGCCAGCATGACTAAGCCGCTTCTGGCAAACCAGAGCTTTCAAACCGCTAGGTTGGCAGGAGCTGGGACCGAGCAACGGGAGCTCACCCCGTTGCAGGGATTCGAACCGCCGACCTTCCGATCTGCAAACCCTAGGCTCAGTGGTTTAACCCACAGCGCCACCCGCGTCCCAATGTTAAAAGGTAGCACACCCCAATTATTAATAACTGACAATCCCTAGTTGTAGATCTTCCAGATCTTCTCTTTTGGAAGATCAAAGGCACATTTCTGAAGAAATACATTTAGATGTTGTTGTTTTAAAGGGCAATAGCAAGCCTTTCATCATAATGAAATCAAAGTGCACCTTGCATCTGCTTTCCTTCCAAGAAAGTTGACTGACCCTAAGCTAAAGTTGCCGTTGACAGAAATGTCCCCCACTCCTCAAGAAATGAAAAATGTGGCTTTCACAATACTGTAATGACAAAATATCCTACACCTAATGAATATCTACCTGCCTTGCAGAAATACATGGCACATTAGGATCCTTCAGTATTAGTTGTTGACAACCCTGTTACTGAAAATGAAACATGGAAGATACTAATAACCATTGGCTTAAATGTCAGAAAGAGGGTTGCCATTTCTGTTCACCACAGAATCTTGGCAGTCAAACTCTCTTACATGGTTACCATATTCATTTTCATCTAATAATGTTGTTGAAATATGCTTCTTCTCGACTGTCATTCTTAGCACCTACTTTTCGGCCTCTTGCTTTCAGATACAAGAAACCACAGACTCAGCAGTAGGGATGTCATCAGCATCCTTGAGATTACATCTCCTTCTGCCAATGCTAATACCACTATGGAAACCATCAACAGCAATACACATTATTATTTCTGTATAAATATTGAGCAGATGTGACAGCCTTGTCAAACTCCTTTTCTGGTGTCCAACCACTCTGTTATACCTTGTGCTGGCTTGACTACTCTGCTCTGGTCAGGAGGAGGGGGGTGTAAATGCAGCGTCTAATACTAAGCAGGGAGGCACTTTTGTATGGTACAGGAATGGCCTGTCATGATCTGCAATGGCATAATACTATTTTCATATAGTCTTTGTTTATTCTATGGTCTTTCTAGAAGTAAAATCAATTGATTTAGTATTGTACAATGGTTATATTTGAGAGATGCAAAAACTGAGGAATTCCTTTGCCTACCCAGTACCATGTCATCTTTGCCCCTGCAATGATAAGCTTTTCTGCATAAAAAATACTTTTAGTAGAGGAATGAGAGCTTATGCGCAGCTCAGCGTTGTCATTCAAATGCCATTCAAAAAATTGTTGTAGTATAAATATAGGATTTGTGGGAATAAAAGTCACTATAAAATATGGAAGCTTAACTAATATATAATTAAATTGCAGACATAAAATACCATAGACTGCTTTCAGATGTAATCATTGATTTGCTGAGATATCTCCTCCTCAATCAGTGTTTAGGATGGGGTGCAAAGAATGGCTGCCCAGACAAAATTATTTCTACATACTGGGAACAACAAGTATCACCAGCAGTGGTGTGGGTTTTCCAGAATCAGAAAAGCTGCCTTATTGGATAGTCTATTGGTACGCCCACCTCAGAACTGTCCACATCAGTATTCTTCAACCTTGGATGTTGAACTGCAACTCCTATTATCCCTGCCCATTGCTTAAGTTGGGTGGGGATGATGGGAGTTGCAGTCCAACAACATCTGGGGACCCAAGGCTATAGAAGGCCTACACTAATTTACAGTGAGTGTCCAGGATATCAGACAATGTTCTCTCTCTCAGTGGTGCTCTGAGATCTTTTGCATGCAAAGCCTGTGCTCTACCACTGAGACATGGCTCTTCCCACAGCAGAGTAGGCTCAATTTTCGTTCTGTAGGCAGGGTCTAAAATTACCCAGCTGCGTCTCTGGTTTGAAGACTGGGATCCACTAGCTACCCATGACTAGTTATGCTTGCCTGTAGGTGCTATCCCCTTGAGTTTTGCCTCGGGTTAAGAACTTAATTCATTCTGGAGGTCCATTCTTAACTTGAAACTGTTCTTAACCTGAGGTACCACTTTAGCTAATGGGGCCTCCCGCTGCCATCGCGCCACCACTGTGCAATTTCTGTTCTCATCCTGAAGCAAAGTTCTTAACCCGAGGTACTAGTTCTGGGTTAGTGGAGTCTGTAACCTGAAGCGTCTGTAACCCGAGGTACCACTGTATTGCACCTGTTTTGAATTTTATGGCCTTGTCTGTGTATCATAATGTCCACCACTCTATGCAAACAAGCATTTCCCCCCATAAATTCAATATTTTGAAATCAGTCACCCCATTCTGCCCTCTTAATGCAATAAAATATCCTAAGAAAAAAATTCTGTTGAAAAATAAATGGCAGGCAGAATGGACTGACTTCCGAAAGACACGTACACAAGCAAGAGAGTCCTTAAGTGTTTAAAACATTCAGACCTTGTGTCCAAAAAGCATTGCACGTTCAAAACAATAAAGAAATAATTGGAATTTATTAGAATATATATGCTAACATTAAGGTATTATAAAATAGCTTATAATAAATGTGTGGATTTGAAACAATGCCTTAATTGCCATGCAGTCAGTGGAAGTCAGTAATTCCAAAAGTAGTGCTTGCCTTGGGGGGGGAAAGTGTAATGGCTCATGTAGTCAGATAATGGATTTGTTAATTGTGTGCAGTTGTATAGGATGCTATAGTCAAAGGAATGAATTTTTAAACAGCATTTTACAGCAAGGAATGCTCTTAAAGTCAAATTGTAAAGTAAATATTTTATATAACAAATGAACCACTAACTAAAGCAAGACTAATTACAAGTGAGTTATTTCTTGAGGTGCCAGCTAATATCCGGGAGTAACTAGAAAATTGCAGGGATGTGTTATGTTTTTAAACTTGGCATAGGACCTAGTACTTACTGGCTGAACTAAGGCTAAGAGTTAACTGGTTAATAAGTGCAAAATAGAAAGCAGTTCCCAGGAACCCATTTTCTGTATGGCTTGGAGCTGGACAGTAGCTTGTAAGGCACTTCCTTCCCATAGCTTTTTGCTAATTTACATCTCTTTCGATTTTCATTCATAGTCGCATGTTGTCACTCTGATGTAGTTAAGGAAAATTAGTGCTGGGGTGGATAAAGATTCACATCTTGATACCTTGACATGTTTACCCAGGTCCCGTGGAACCATCTCAATGTGCCCTTTGATGTAGATGGGCAGAACAGTCCCTATCTGAGAACAATCAATGCATTTGTGTGGCTAGAACTGGATTGGGGACATTGAGTTTCTCATAGTGTTTTCAAAATAAAACAATACATTTTAAATTTCAAGCTTTGCTATCTGAATTATCTTGATATGAGGTAAGGTGAATTTGCCCATTATTTGATTCAAATTCAAACCTGTTTTAAATGGTGGTAAGGAGGGTAATGGGGTATAAATTTATACACAAATAGCTGTGCGCCCAGAAGAATGGGAACTTTGTTTTGTTTTTGTTCTCTTTTTTGCCTTTTCATTTTCATTAGATAAAATGCTAGGAACTTCTTTCATTTTCACTTCAGTGTTTGCAGCTCAGGATTCCATTAATACCTCCCTTTCCCCCTCTGCTATTCTGTGCCCTAGTTTGCAGTCAGTTCATACTGCACTGATGTATATTTCATTGCCCAAGGCTTAATTTTGATTTATTGTCCATCCATAAATTAGAAAAATATGCTCTGGAATTCCATCCTGCTGAAAAGCTGTGCCTGATGTCAGGGGACTGGGTGATATTTAAGATGTCAGAAATACATATTGGATTAGCGTGCTTTGTTTCCCCACAACAGCAGGTGTTTAATCATAGCTGATGGCTGAAGTTAAATGCATTAGGACAGCATCAGCCAAGAAGATGGAGTTTTTCTAAACCATACAAACTCCAGATAAATAACTCAAAACTAATTGTGTGGCCACATCTTAGATACATTTTTATTTACTTAATACATTAAACCACGAAAATAGCCTCTGGCACTTAACTTCCTATTTACAATCCTGCGCAACTGCCTTATATTAGTGAGTGGATGCTTGTTCAAACAGTATTGCATTGCCCTTTCTTGGTTAGCCAACGCATTCAGATATTTCACAGAAGCATTAAAAAGGAAGGAAATGGGGATTCATTACTTATACATGGATAGTAGGTAGGGTTTTTTTTTTTTTTAGAATTTGCATTTATTCCTATAGGAATAGTTCTTGACATTTTGATATAAATATCAAGTTTTCTAATTCTAGTAGTAGATTAAATGCAATATATGCAGTGCATTCCCAGCCAAGGGCATTAAAAAAAACCCCGTTGAGTGTTTCTTTGTTGCTGTTAGGGTAGCTGTTTTGTTTATGTTAATCAGCATTCTCTGTGTATAGAAAAATGATCAGGCCTGGTCTTGAGCAATTTAGCTGGAGGCCAGAGAAAAGACGCTTAGGAGAGCAAACATTTTCAAGGTCAACCGGTGAACTGTAACAAGCCAGTGAGATTCATGGCTAGAATTGTATATTTTGACACAACAACGATTTGATTAAAAGAAAAAGTAATGGGTTTAAACAGTCGCTATGAGGATGTAGCCAGACTTTGTTAGCTTTTCGCAAATTACTTAACAGGCCAGTGATGGAACTGGAAATAGGACTATTTTGTATCAGGAAAAGGAGAGAGGGTTACATTTAGAACACTGCTAATAAGAGTGTTAGTTCTGGGCTTCTCAGGTATTCCTTCTGCTGCATCCTTTCTCAACATTATGACATTATAGATACAGCCTGAAACACATCTACTTAGAAGGTCCATTATAATCAGTGGAAACAGTATTTCTTAAGTGTGTGAGGCCTCTCTCAGGAGTGGACATTTAGATAGAGCTATCCAGGATGGAACATGCTTACCCTTCAACAGTCTCTGTGATAGGATTACACTTCAGTGAATGGGCTGTGGCTTGCCAGAGCACACACTGAAACCTGTGAGGGAGAGGGGAAAGCCGCCACACCAACATATATTAAAAGGAGTGCCTTCGGCTAGCCCTATCCTGCTTCCCCCAGCAGCCCAGCGGTGTCGCGCGTCCCCCGTCCAAGCTCCGAGTGGGGAGCAGGGCGGGGGAGGGGCCCCTTCGGAACTCCGAGGAGCCTTTTGGAACGCCGGGGACGGAATTGTTGCTACTTTTCGCCGCTTCCCCTTTTGTGCGCGCCGAGTGTTCACTTAGAGAGCCTCCCTGCGGGAAAAGGAAAATAAGGGGTGGGGAGGACGCGGCAGGTTCTGCAATTGCTGGGCAGGCCGGGTTTAGGACCCTGGCGGACCGGATCTGGCCCGTGGGCCGTAGTTTGAGGACCCCTGAATTAGAGATAGGAATGATGAATTCTAACACTGGCAAGAACTGCTGTGCATGACTTGGGCCCCAAACTCCCTTTTCTTAATCTTATTAGTATCAGTAATTTATTAATTACATTCTAAACAACTGTATCAAGGCAATGTACAGTTAAAAACACACCCTGATACATATAAAACAAAACAAAAACAATATTAAATAGACACGTGTGGCAAAGACTCATTTATCCAGCTGGGAAAGCCTGCTGGAACAAAAATGCCTTCAATTGTTTCTAGAAAGTCCAGTTAGAGGGCTCCTGTGGTGTCTTGACAGGAATGCTATTCCACAGAACAGCCAAATTATTGCCAAGTGGGCTTCTGACATCTTTGGAACTTGCAAGAGAGATTCTTTCACAGGCTGTAGCAATCCACTGGAGTATAAGGGGTAAGGCGGTCTCTCAAGTAACCTGGTCCTTAACTGTATAGGACCTTATATATTAGTACCAACACCTTGAACTTGACCTGCTAGCAGATTGGCAGCCAAAGCAAATCCAGCAAGCACGGTGTTATATGCTGGTGGTATTTTGATCCCACAAGAAACGTAACTGCCTCATTCTGCATCAGCTCCAGACTAACCTTTATGTTCCTACTATCATAGAAATAATGGATCCCCACCCTCATGTTTGACCTGTGATGCATAGAAAAAGAAGATAGATCTCATTTTGTTTTATAGTTTATTTCCTTTGCAATTACACCAGCACTCTTTGAAGAGAGAAATCTGGGATGGAATTGCTGAATATTCATATAATTGTAAAGTTGGAAGGGTCCAAAAGGGTCATCTAGTCCAACCACATTCAAGGCATAAATTAGGTTACTAGCAACTGACTCAAACACAGTAGCTGCTGTTTTAACAGTTCCTGGGAAACAAATGTGTTATGTGGAATAGTGTATTTCACCTATTTGCAACCTATTTTCTCACTCTCTCCTCCATCACTGACAACAGCAAAGTGGGCTCTGTTGGAATCCAACCAAAACAGCACATGTAGCATCTCTCTCTCTCTCTCTCTCTCTCTCTCTCTCGTGTGTGTGTGTAAAACAAATTAACCACTGTAACATACTATTCCCAAATGACACCTTACTGCCCTGTAGCTATTGACGTAGGGCATGGGGAACCTGTGGCCCTTCAGATGTTGTTCGACTTCAGCACCCATGAACCCCAGCCAGCATGGCTAGTGGTCAGAAATGCTGAGTGTTGGAGTTCAACAATTTCTGAAGGGGCACAGTGTTTTGCCCCCCTGTATTAAAACAACGGCCTTTGACACTCGGTCAGCAGGCAGTAACTTGATCAATACCTGCTTAAAACATTGCAACAGCCCCTTGGGCTACTGTGGTGCAAGGGACTAAGGAACTAACTGGCAAGGAGCTCACAATCAGAAGATGTGTTCAAAATGGGACTCTCAAGCAAAGGCAAAATTCTTCTAGTGGGTCTCTACTGGCCAAAATCCAGGAACTATAGTTTTAGATGGTATATTGATTGACCATGGCATGATCTGTCCTTATGGCTTGGAGCTGGAGTCCATCTGAAGGAAAGCAGCTTATTGACCTCTGAAATAGGGCTTCTGTATCTTTAACACTTTTTAGAGATAGTTGTGGGTTCCATCCAGCATTATGATTTATTGTCGACTTGCCCCAGTGGATGTTTTGCTCACTTCAGTAAAAGCGGGGCAAGGCAATTTTCCTGATTCCTCCTTCCCCCTGCTGCCCCCTGAAAATCTGCTTCAGGGGTTTGGGGGACCTCCCAGAGTAGCACAGGAGGTGTCATTGGGGAATACAGGGGAAAGAGAGAATCAGTAAAAATCACTCCCCTGCTTTCTTTGACAAGATCTGCCAAAGATGTTTAGGGGTATGCATATCCCTGCGTCCCCCCAGAAAAAAGCACTGCATAGGTGGGAATAAGGTCACACGAACAGGTCCAAGTTGTTCTGGTTGTCTTCCCATACTCCTCCCTTGCAAAGATGTGGACACAAAAGCATTGCAATTTTCTAAGTACTTTACCTATTTATTGCATCTACCGGTATATCCCACCTTTTCTCCAAGGAGCTCAAGGTGGTGTACATTGTTCTTTTCCTCCCCATTTTATTCTCACAACAACCTATGAGGTAGGTTAGGCTAAGAGACTGTGACTGGCTCAAGGTCACCTAGTGAGCTTCATGAATTGATAGAGATTTGAATGCTGGTCTCCCAGGTCCTAGTTCTACACTCTAGCCACTGCACCACACCAGCTCTCTTAGTGCCTGGCTAAACTGAAAAGTGTCTAAACTTGGTTTAGGAGGGATTTCTGCTGTCACAATTTTTAGTGTGGGTAATGTCACAGTAACCATACATTACTCAGAAGTGTGCCTCAGTAAATTCCATGGGTGATTTCTCCCAGATAAAACCGGAGCCTTAATTGGTAAGTCTTAAAGGTGCCACACAGAACGGTTAACAAGGTTGCATCTAAGCCTTCATCCCAATGGAAAGAGACTAGCTTCCCCCACCCCAGTGCATGTACTTCTATGCCTCACTTGCGTGAGGGCTGACCAAAGTTGTTGAGCTTTTTTTAGGATTTTACCCCAGGACATATACTGCCACAGGGGCCAGATTAAATCGACAGGCGGGCCGCTGGATTAGGCCCCAAAATGGACTTTGGACATGCCTGGACTAGGGTGTAGGAGACCAAAGTTAAAAACACCACTCGTCTATGACACTCCCTGGGTGAACTTGGGCAATTTGCTGTGAGCCTATGTCTCATGGTTGTGAGGACAAAATGCGGAAGAGAAGAATCATGAATGCCATGAAAATGAATTAGGTTTGCTTTTTTTAATTGGTTCAACACAGAATATCTGGTTGTGAGAAGGTAACAACATGAACAAGTAAGTTCTGTTGAGTCTGGTGGCTACTTGTCTGGTCTGAAGAAAGCTGTATTGAATTTAATGGAGCTTACTCCTGAGTAAGTAAAAATGGTAAAAGTAAAGGACCCCTGACAGTTAAGTCCAGTCGCAGACGACTCTGGGGTTGCGGCGCTCTTCTCGCTTTATAGGCCAAGGGAGCCGGTGTTTGTCCGCAGACAGTTTTTCCGGGTCATGTGGCCAGCATGACTAAGCCGCTTCTGGAACAACGGAACACCGAAACCAGAGCAGCGCATGGAAACGCCATTTACCTTCCCGCCGGAGCGGTACCTATTTATCTACTTGCACTTTTGAGCGTGCTTTTGAACTGCTAGGTTGGCAGAAGCTGGGACCGTCGCAGGGATTCGAACCGCCGACCTTCTGATCCGCAAGCCCAAGAGGCTCAGTGGTTTAGACCACAGCGCCACCCGCGTCCCCCTGAGTAAGTAGGCTTAAATTATTAACTGCATTTATTTCACCTCCAAAATGCCCATGGCCCACTTTGCCCAATGGAGAACCTTCTGTAGCCTAGGACTAACGTACATGCTGACTACAGGGATCATGTCCCTGATATTTTTTCATCAACAAATTATTTAATCACCTTATTGCACCAGCTTTAATTTTGTGTTAATTTTATGTTGGTGTGAAGTCTTTTCTTACATCTGTATAAATCCCTGCCCCCTCTCCAAATGTGGGGCACCTGCTATAGTAACAGAGGAAACTGGGGAGATGTATTTCTTCAGGGATAATCCAGCTACCCAAATTTCAGGTTTACTTCTTTTTTTAAAAAAACAACCAAGTATTTATTTAAATAATATTTATGCTGTCTTTCACATGTATCTCAAAGCGGCTTACAAAGTACCGGTATATAGCCCTTTTAGTTGTAGAGCTATAAGGAAAGGCATTAGAGCATCATTTTACCTTTTAGTTTCTCACTAATAAGTAATTTTGTTTACACCTTCTAGCATTTTCTGCCAATGGGTACAAGAGCCCCCCCTTTTAACAATCCTTATTTTAATAATATATTTTTAAATGCCCTTATTGTAAAAACTGATAGAATTAAAAGTTATTGTATTAATATTTAACAGAAGTTTTTTTAAATGTATTAAACTACCCAATTGTATGTTCCAGCTGTTTTCCCTGCCACCATAGGTCTCCTAATGACAAAACGTCTGGCGATATAAATATGCATAGGACCATAACGAAAGCCTTTATGAGCACCTCATGTAGAATCAGTTGTGGGATAAAGAACAATACAATATCAAGAAAAGAGGAATAAAAGCCACAACAAGCAGACTGCCCCTTTGTTCCTGTATTGAACCTAATATGGGCCTTATTTCCATTATTTTCCCACAACCACCAGCACCCCCACAAGTATAGAAGGTAGGAAGAGAGGCCTGGATTTGAGGGAGACGATAAAGACCCCCCTGCCCAATGTGTCTTTGACTCTGTGCTGTGGCTTTTCTCCCTTATTTATGTTTTTTATCATTACTCAGCTCAGCCACACAAGGCAAATTGTATTTAATAAATTAGCCTAATGGATTCCGCAAGTGGTCTGTGAGCGCTGTGCTTCCTCCAGTTAAGGAAAACATTTATATTCCTACTCCCTTTGGCTTTCTTGCCGAGGAGGGTAACCAGCGGGCAGGGACAGAAAAGGGAAAGGGGGGAGGAGGACAGCCATCTTCCTTTGGGCTAAGAGGGGAAAGTGTACTTAAATCCCAGGGGAGGTCTGTTGTGGTGAGGGGGGGGGAAGGGAGAGACCCTGCTGATGCCCTTTGTTTCACTGTTGTGATCCTTGGCAGCCCCAGGCTAGAGTACCTACCACAGCTTTTCCCCTTGCTGTGCCGCTGCTGCCACCGGCACCCCTCCTCCTTTCCAGTGTTACATGTTAAACTCTTCCAAAGGGGCCTCTTTAACAGCTCCCCATGAAATAATAATTCATTATGCTGCTAGGAGGGAAGAAAGGGAGTGTAAGTATCTTGATGGGATTAGAGAAAACCCCTGCAGAGATGATTTAGTAGCCGTGATAATTCACTTAATAGGAGCCTGGGGTAAATTGCCAGACACTGAAATGTAACTGAGCCAGCCTGGAAAAAGATGGCACTACAGGTCTGTGTAGGATAACTGGCTTCATTAGCAATATTTAAGAGATTTTGTATAAGAATGAGTAATAAAAGGCAGAACTATTTAATCCACCCCTGCTTGGTGGCCTTTAGCTTTAACCATCTGAATATCAAATTGGAAATGGCATGGCAGCAACACATTTTGGAAACTGTTCTTTTGGCTGTTATTTGTATGGTTGGTTTAGTTTCTCATTTGTTAACCTTTCAGGATGAATCTCTCTGAAAAATGCATAACTGCACGATTGGAACTCAAACGAAGATAATGGAGAATGTAACAGCTTAGACTATATTGCAACAAAATAGAAGGCTGGTTCAGACCATTATGTCTGACTGCTTTTGTCATTCCTCCTCACAGGAATGGTCTACTTACATAAGCAGTGTGAGGCAGGAATATGCAGATCTAAGGTGTGGCAGATTCTGGCCTAAATCCAGCACTGAGATTGGTGTGTTTATGCCTCCTAAAACCAATAGGCTGAAGAATACCTAGCTCTATGTTGAATGTTTATATCAATTGAAGAAACAAACTATAATGACCAAGATCCATGTTGCATCCTTTTGAGTTGAGCTTTCCAAACTGTGTGTCGCAACACGTTAGTGTGTCGTGTGCAGGTGTGTCACACAAACACTCCCCACGCTCCTACTGGGGCTGGAAAGGTATTAGTTTAACCTCTGGTTTGCTAGTAAAACTGAATTACTGTGTTGCAAAATGATGCGTGTCTAAAAAGTATGTCACCAACATGAAAAGTTTGGAAAGCTCTGCCTTAGAGGAAGTAGATAACTTGTGTGTGTGTGAGAAGTAGGTGTAACTAATGTAGAATTTAGAAAGGCAAGGTGTGGTGTTAAGAGTGGTAGACTTGTAATCTGGAGAACCGGGTTCGCGTCTCCGCTCCTCCACATGCAGCTGCTGGATGACCTTGGGCTAGTCACACTTCTTTGAAGTCTCTCAGCCCCACTCACCTCACAGACTGTTTGTTGTGGGGGAGGAAGGGAAAGGAGAATGTTAGCCGCTTCCTTTGGGTAGTGATAAAGTGGGATATCAAATCCAAACTCTTCTTCTCTTCTTCTTTTACTTAAGGAAAAGGTTGTGTGGATCTGACATGGTAAGGAATTGTGCTGAAAGTTTTAGACTTCCCTCAGGAATGTTTCCAATTTATTTTCAACTCTAGTAATAAGAGAAGTAACAAACAATAAGCTAAAAATTTCATTAATCCACATGGTTTCACTGATTTCACTGTAGTTGGAAAATATTTCTAACTGTAGTTAGAAAATAGGCATGTGCAAATAGAAATAGACTTCTACCTCTGTGTATCTAGTTGGAAGAGGAATTGCATCTCCAGTTCCTCAATCTGACCCTTTAATCCGAGTGGCATGCACTTCGAGAAGAGGAACAAGGGGGGGTGATTGGTGGAGTTACCACTTATGTGATAGCACTGTGCATGTTCATAATTTGTACAGAGGCATATAAATACAAATAATTGTACAAACATTAATTTTGTGCATGTCACAAGGACGTGTCCTTCTCCTATGCCTATTCTTTATTTATGGCTTAAATAGGGCACAATTCACTGGAAAATTTTCTTCAAGCTCAAAATCTTATTGTCCAAATTGGTTTCACTCACCAGAGTCCCCTCTATGGAAAGTCTGAATATCTTATAAACTATCTTTGTATACTTATATAAGATTTTTATGTTACCAACAATAGTGCTATTTTTAAAAACTGATTATGCTGACAAATACAGCATTTTTCTTTCGCTGCCATGAAAAAAGGTAAGAGTCACTTAACACCTGCAAATGCTTCAGTATCTAGAAGTGCATCTTATCAGTATTGCCTTTATACTCTTTTTTATGTGGTGTCTTGAATTGCTAGAAATAAAGGAGATGGGAGGGAAGTCCTTTAGAAAAGCATTGAAATATTTGTTGTGTTACTCTGCATTCGTGTAGTTAACCATTCTTCTAAATTATCCCAGAACAAAACAATTATATGTTAATGAATGATTTAAAAATGAATGTTTTCAACTTCATTTTTTGATTTTGCTATTATTTGAAGTACTCTATTTTTACACTCAGAATGACTGCGTTTAATTAAAAATTCAGATAAAAGCATTCAGAACAGTTGCAACATATAATATGAATAATTGGTTAAATACATAGTGTATAGAAATGCATTCTATACAAATTATGCTCTGTATATATAGGTGTGTGTGTGTGCATGTGTGCAAGACTCATATGGAAGGCCTTAATCTTGCATTCCAAAAAACAGTTTCTTTAGGCTGAATTCAGTTGGAATTGCTGGAATGGTCAGAGACTATGCAGATTTGCAGTTCAGCATAGCCTGCAAATACTGTAACAACTTAGTCCTATATAGTTCTACATATGGCCATGAGATCGGTCCAGTAAAAGTAGTTTGGGATCTGTGGGTTTAGTAAATGTCCCATGTACATTATACAAAACAGGTTTATATAGGCATTGTTCTTTTTATTTCCATTGTGTCACAGTGGAGTTGCTGTATTTTATATAACGCAGTAAACCAATTTGAAATATAGCAAGGAGACTCTTCTTCAAATAAAACTAACGATATTAATAACCACAACTGTCAATTCGGAACAAGACAAGTGTTTTAATAAATCTTCACTAATACCCCATACAAATATGAAAGAATGACTAGCTTTCCCTAGGCCTGTTCCCCAGTGACCACTGCCTGTTATGACTTTGAATAATTCCCTCTAGTGGAAGGCAGCCAACACGGTCCATTATTCCAGATGGCCAGCTCCAATTCGAAGTTCTGCAAATGGTTCTCAGCATTCAGAAAGGCCTCTTCATTTTTATTTCATTCAGCAGAGGGGGGTGGGAGTGGGGGGTGGGAGTGGGGAGAGACAGAAGAAGATCAGACACCATATCTGATTTGGAATATCACACCTTACTGGATCATACACTTTCTCATCTGTGTGTTATAAAAAATTATACACAGGAGTTTTTTTCCTCCTCAACACATATTTAAAAGAAGAGAAATCACTATATTAAAAGCTCCACACGCTTAAGGCCAAGGCGTTAATCAACTGTGTCTTAACAGCTAAGAAAGGAGAAGAAAAACTCTTGTAATAGGTTGCCTCGTCCAAAACCCATTTTCAGTTATACCCATGTCAGCCATCAATGGGTTTACATTAGCTTTTATCAGAAAATAATTGCCAACCTATCTATTCCGTGTGTGTGTGTGTTAGTGTCCTAATGCCAAAGCCTCTCTATATACAATAGAAATAGAACATAAAACTATATAAAATAGTTAGAGAACATAATTGTCTAGTACTATATATGCACATTTACCCATATGGGTGCTGATTGGTTGCAGCATGTATGATACTCCAGGCTCAAAAGCCCCATCCACATTGGAGCCAACCAGTCAGATCATTGGTGATAATACTGATAACTTGTTGGAGAGGAGAGTGGTAGCAGAATCCAGTGTTCTCCATCCCTTCCCACCCATGCATGTAGATGGATTGAGAACGATAAATGCTATTTTTGATACAGAATAATACAAGTCTTTCTTTACATTTTTTCCAATAGGAATGGGAGAGAACTTTTTTCATCTTGAATTTAAATTAAAACCCAACTACCTTGCACATTCCAAACTAATACATGAACCAAAAGGCAGCTATCCTCCAAAATTTATACTTCTCCCACCCAAAAAATGCATATAAAAATGTATTTTAAGGGAAAGTATGAACAAAAATGTTTATATTACTGAAAATTACATAAGAGGATTATCATATTGGGAAATTTCTTGCAAAAATGTGAATTATGCAAAATTGCATTAAAAACATGTATTGGGAGAAATTTGCATGAAAATGTGTATGATTTATGAGAGCTTTCACATGCGGAAGTGAGGTGAACTGAATTTATGATTGGAAAAATGAGGTAATATTTGGATAAACCAAGTTTTAGAGTTCCGGTGTCTAAGGGCCAATTTGAACAATTAGAACCACTTAGATGCCTTGATACAAGACGACTAACCTAATTTTGTTTTCATACACTTACGAAGACATTACCCCTCCCCCACCCCACCAATATATATGATTAGCTAGGTCAAGTGGCTATTTCAGGATATGTTGCTAGTAAAATCTGGACACAACCTCATGTACACTTGAAACACAGGAATGCCCAAATAGCCATCCCTAAGCATGCTGGGATCTGCATATCACCCAGGTGTCAAAATCATTGTCTGAACTAATTCAAGAACTAGCACAATCAGTTCTGGAAGCCTGATGATTCATGAAGAGCATGCCACATCATATCAGCTCTTTAAGGTGCTTGTTTCAAAGTAGTTGTCTATGTATTCCTTCATTCACTTATGGGTGCTCCCAATACATGGGCATGTGTCCATTGCAGTGCAATAAGAGGAGTGAGATACGTATGCATTTCCCATCCAGCCTTCCCTCAACAGAAATTATGCATGTTCATGGAAGGGCAAGGGAATATAGGTTGGGTAAGCCTTTTAATGATCTTTCCAAGACTGTGTCCCTGATGCAAGTGGATCATGCCCCACATTTTTAACATAGTTTGAATGGGTCCATATTGACTAATTATATGAGTTTGTTATATTTACCAGTATAACCATCTGTCTGAACCTCTAGCTATGGAGGCTACAGCATTAGTTTTATGATGCCAAATTAAGCTATTTGAACTAGCCTGACATAAAATACTAACCCACTTTTGCATAAGATCTCAAAAATCACACGAATAAGCTCTTTATCCACTTTTGATACAGAAATGGAACCAAATTAGGCCAGTTAGCATTACATTTTACTTTGCTTAATAATGCCCCTTCATAACTAACAACGTATCTCATTAGTTGTGCTTTTGTTAAGGCCACAGTTCAGCCCAAGTGATTGAATACTTCAAAACTGCAAGCACATATTAGGTGCAAATATTACATTATTTTCAAGGAAAACCCAGCTTTTAAATTTGAATTCTTTTTTTTTTTGAGGGAGAAACTGGGTCAAGTGGTTGTCCCTGTAGCGCTATCAATAAGTTCAATAAAATAAAATCTAACTTGTGTTTGAAACATACATTATAAATAGATGTATAGATGGACTGGATATTGAGGAAAAGGATGTTAAAGATTATGAATATTAAGATTTATATTAATCTATAAGCCTATTAAAGTACAGTAAAACCTGTCCTTCAGACCACCTTTTTAAAGATATCACTTCCCTGATGGGACCACTAAATTTCGGGCCAAATTATTTTCCCATAAAGAACAATGAAAAGAAAATGATTATATTAAGTCTACTTCTACTATGGTTTCTTTTCATTGTTCTGCCAAAAATGATTCCAAATAGTAAGATAACATTGATTTTGACCTTGTTAATGAACCTGAAGAACTTCAAGGAATATCTGACCACACATTTCCGTTTAAATGAGGGCAGGGGGAGAGAGAGAGAAGGTGACAGGGAGACATCTCCATCCATTCTACATCAACATTAGCAGAAGGCACATAATTTCATTGGTGTTCTGAAATGGCAGCATACCTTCACATTGGTAATGGCTTATAGTGAAAAAATTTCTTTGATTCAAAAAGTTGAAGCAATTTGTGTGAGGTATTAGCTCTATAAATCTCTTCAGGATCATATCTCTGAAGTCTGTGAGTCTCCTGAAAAGTAGAGGTTTTGCAGAATGTAGTCTAGGTCTCCCAGAATACATAATAGATTAAAATTTTCCCTCTGCTATTACTATTTTTTTTAGGGCAGGGATGGGGAATTGTGACTATCAGCCCCAGCCAGCACGACCAATGGTCAGGGGTCATTGGAACTGTAGTCTAACTGTAGTCTGGAGGGTCACAGACTCTCCGTGCTTTATGGCATGAATGTTTATAAAACATATGTGAGACTCTATCCAGAAAACTCAAATTAAAGTTGCATATCACAGATGAAAGTCACCTAGTATAATGTGCATTGTGTTTGGCAATATTAACTTACACCAAGGAGTCTGCCAGCTGCTACACCCAGATTCTCAGAAAGGGGAAAGGTTTGTGTAAATTTATATCTATATCTAATTTGGCATGCTAGTGTGCTATATTCTCACATACTTTGGTTATTAAAATAGAGGTCAGAGGTAGAGGATCATCTTCACCATCTGAAACCTACTCAAGAGCCCAAACCTTGCTACTCCATGTAAATATTGCGCATCTTTCCATTGAGGTTGAAGAGCCACAATTTCAATTTCATACATGGGTGGGGGGGATATGGGGCACGTTAGCTTCCTCTGTGCCTCCCCTCCTTCTGCATATACATCATATGCAAGCTGCAACATAGAGAAACCAGAAAATGTGGTACTAATATAAAACATGTAATGTGTGTGAACTTTACAGTGAATGGTGACAGTTTTTTATTCCAGTATTACAGCTGTGGGGTTGGATCCAGGGATGCTTTGCATGAACCAAAAAAGCACTTCCACTTGCACAAGGAAGCCCTGCCAAATTCTAGCGATTTCCCCATTCCACTGCAGCCTTCCTTTGTGCATCCCCTGGTAAGCCAGAGAGTTCATCAGTTCTAAGGAGTGGCTTTTGTGGGGTTCAGATTGCTGCGGGGCATAGCGGTGGAAGTCAGCCTGTTATGTGCTTCATCTTCACTGGAGTAACCCTTAGATGACAAAGATATAATCAAAGAATATTGCTGAAAAACGGCATGTTTCTGGAAGTATATTAAAAAAATACCGGTATATGATGGCAATGGTAACAAACAATGTAGTTGGAGAGGTGACATTCACTTGATTGGTTGCATTGGTTGCATTGCTACTGCTTGGTTGCATTGCTTGGTTGGTTGCATTGCTACTGCTTACTGAAAAGTAGATGGGTGTGTTGCCATCTTGCCCTTCCCCACCATCTTCCGGTAAGCAGCAGCAATGTACACAAACAGAGGTCAGATGAGCACCACCAAGCCAGCATTAGCTCCTGGCTGTAATCTATAATACTGACGTCTTGCCTAAGAATTCCAAAAGCCACAAGTTTAGTTTTGCCCCGCTTTCTGCTCTGAGTCTTTAGTGGCTAGGCTGATTCTAAAATAATGTCAATGAAGGAAGAATTCATTCCTTGATACATTGAAAAATGTGATCATTGTAATGTACATCTGTGGTAATACATTACCAAATTATAAAGCTTTGTTTTTAAATCACAAAAATGTAGAGATACATTTAGCATTTGGTCATCTACAGGGAACTGCACTAATTATGATTTGTGAATTACTTTCTCCATGAAATCACAATTTTTACAATAACTATATATAGATTATGAATTTTGCAGAAGGCTTATTGCCTGGGGTGAGACTTTGGTTGTTTAAGTACTGTCATTCTGGCAGAATATTCATTTAGATTTTCATGCTCTAGTCAGCACCTTGGCTGTCCTTAGAGTTTTACACTTGGATTAAAAATACATTGGATTCATCAAGCATATTGTTAGTAAAATGAACCTGGGACTTCCCTATTGCATACCACGTTCTCCGATTTTCTGGCAGCAAATGAATTAGAGACCAAACAGATGTGTTTGAAACTTTAGCAGCCACCTTTGCTTTGAGCAAAAATTGACCCATAATCACTCATATAGCTAACTCTTTGGTTGCTCTTCATGAAAGCTACTTGCCAGTCTTCAGGTAATAAGATTGCTAGAAATGTTCATTAGTGGCATTGTGCTGGATTGCAGGTTGTACAGTCTTAAAAATAAATAAATCCAGAACCACTTTTGCATTAATCCTCTCAGCAGCTTGTTTATATATGTTTCTGAAGATCAAGCACAGAGCATTGGTTAAGAGCAGTGATGGCTAACCTTGACACTCCAGATGTTTTGGAACTACAACTCCCATCATCCCTAGCTAACAGGACCAGTGGTCAGGGATGATGGGAGTTGTAGTCCCAAAGCATCTGGAGTGTCAAGGTTAGCCATCACTGGGTTAAGAGCATGAGCTGTGAGTTACAAGATCCATAGTTCAAATCCCAGCCATTAACTCAAACAAGGTGGTCTTAAGTGAGTGATTATCTGTCCCAAGTCAGAAGCCTGATTCTTAATATGATGATAATTATTGGACTATGTTACAGAGAAGTTATAAGAATTATGCATGTATGTGAAGCATCAATCTCACAGTGGTGGTTGATTTCATGGGGGAGAAACTGCCACTTACCTTAGTGTGTTTGTGTGTAGGGGAGGTATATTTTCTGTTTACTCCTTCCCCCACTTTGATTTTAAGACCTCCCAATTGATACTCATAGGAAGGAAGAAGAAAAGTACACCAGCTTGAGGGTCAGTGTACCCTTTTTGCCCTATTTTGGGCCTTTTTGGGGTAATGGGGTGGGGGCTTTAAATTTGATGTAACTAAGCCTTTCCTAAATTCCTTCCTCAACATGCCCTGGGAACATCCTATTTCTGTCTCTACTGACCTTGGAGCACTGCCAGCAGTGCCTCTGCCCGTGAGAAGGTCCATATCACCCTACAGCCCTTCAGCACAGGGAACATATGGATTCTCCCTTAAGGACTTAGGAAGGGTTCTATGTAAGTACTAAGTGTTATTACCCCCATATTATTATTATTATTATTTACTACTTATACCCTGCCCATCTGATTGGGTTGCCGAAGTCACTCTGGGTGGCTTTCAACATAATAAAACACAGCAAAACATAAAAAACCTTCCTGGTTGTTTAGCTCCTTGACATCAGATGGGAGGGTGTTCCACAGGTGGCACCACTACCAAGAAAACCCTCTCCCTGATTCCATGTAATTTCACTTCTTGCAGTGAGGGAACTGCTAGAAGGCTCTTGGAACTAGACCTCAGTGTTTGGGCTGAATGATAGGAGTGGAGACGCTCCTTCAGGTATACAGGGATGAGGTTGTAGGGTCTACATTTTTCTGGTTCCCATGAGATATTAGGAAACATACAATTGCATTCAGATAGTTATGATAAAGGAGTCTCTCCTGTTCTGTTTTCACCTGGTTAGTATGGCATGCTGGTTCCCTGCCTTGCTGTCTTAAGCTCTGGCTACTTTTACAATAGGCTTTAAAATCCTAAATTTAGGAAGCCCTAAATAACTACCTATATTTTGAATTATTCAGATGTTTTTACTGTGATGAACATGCAAATGCTCTCCCCACTTAGGCTGTACAGTTCTGAAGGAAGAAGCTGGACAATTTATGTGGTTGTTTCAACTTTGTAAAAAAAATAATTTTGTCATGCTCAAACACTGGCACTGCAAAATTCACAGAAGCTCAGATTCAGAAATGCTTGTGAAAGAAGAATCTGTGCTAAGGTGATATTGCAATAGAAAAGTAATCATATATGTATGAAAAGCCATAAGCCTGAAGATTTGGAGAGAGTTGTACAATTGACAATCAAATGAAGCTTAAAGGGAATTACGAGGTTTTCAACTAAAAGGCCTGAAATAAAGAAAAGTAGTATTTTACTGCAAAAAATTGCAAATGTCAAGAGTAAATCATAAGACTTTGCACCATTGAGCTACTAGCCAGCTCTATAGTTTCCTGAGTTCTTACCACAGGGAAAGACCAACTTTCATGCTCAATAAAACTTAAGAACTTTAGAAATACATTAAGAGATGTAAATCATATATTTGTGACTTTTTCTTCCTAAATGGCTAATTATAAAAGACAAATGATGGAATGTATGTGCTCCTTGGCTGGTAACCTATTCCTTCATTTGCTTTAGAACATGTTATTATAATTCTGTTTGTTCCGAGAGATGCACACCAGTTTCTTCAAGTTAACAGAAAATGGGGGGTTGGAAAGAATTAGATATTCTTGTAATCCACCCCGCTCCTCCTCTTCTTGCCTAGGAATGTTCAGAAGTATCTTGGAGCAAGCAAACAACAAATCTGTTTCTAAAATAGGAAGGCCAGAACTCAGCTGCCCAAATGGCTTGCTGTGGTCCAAAACCAGACAGGTGGTGCCCCAGATTGAATATGTACTTGTTGGAATGATTAGATTCACAAACAGGGTGATAAAATTTAATAGCAAGGAGCAATGGGAAGTTACAAGATCCTAGAGTAAAAGGCGTTCCCCCCACATAAATCTATCTTAATAGCCTGAATTGTGAAGCGTAAAGCAGAAAAATAAATCGAATGATATCCTAAATATAAGTTTACACACACATTACTATACATATACTAGCAGTGATAGATGTTTATTTATGTTATGCATTTGCAGACAGTTAAGGGCTCTTATTTGCATAAGATTGTAGATCTGTCTACTCAAGGAGAGAGACAGAGATAGCATGGTATAACATTACTTTTTAATATGCATCTGCATTATGTACACAAATGCATGCAATGCACTCATTCATACTGAGCTTATATTTCACTAGACTACCCTGAATTTTTCCTAGTGAATGTTCAATATTTGTATTCTGAGTTACAGCATTAAAAAAAGGCAATCCGCTGCAGCATTGTTTTTGAGAGATCCTGAGGTACACATTTACACTCTCCTCCACTAATATCACAGAGGCTGCTGGGGCACATCTTTTGAATGCTGCCCCTAAAAACTTGTTTGGGCTACTTGTGCTGTTAAAGCAGTTCTGGCCAATCGTTTTGTTCTCAATGCCTCCATCATGGATAAATCATGCAGCACTGTGTGTGTGTGGGGGGGGGAGATTTCTCCAATAAGACGTATTTTCCCATGTTATTTAGTTAAGGAAAAGAATAATTATATTAATGAACATACTCACTACCTTGAGAGATATCAATCAGTTTGTTAAAATAGGACAGTTAAAATCAACTTCTAAAAACCCTATAGAACTTCTAAAAAAATTACAGTCCTAAGAGGGCCACATAGCAGTCTCTCTAGATCCACCAAGTGTATGCAATATGCAAATCTGTAGCAAACACACACCGGTACCATATTTCCAGCTTGGCTGATGCATTGATCTCAGTGGATTTTGAGATATAAACTTCAATTTGGCCCCCAGTCATTTAGTGGACAGTGCCACCAACAGTTCTGACACCAGGTTATTTGTTGTGGCTGTTTTGCCGTCCCTGTTTGCACATTAATCCAGTGACAATTAGGTGTCAGTGAGCGTTGATTCTGCTCGCTGATAGCCTTGGGCTGTGCACTTGAAGCCCTAATCAGGAGTGTAAACTCTGCTATATTTCAATTTGGAGAAGCGCTCTTCCGCTAAGAGGCCCCTGGCACTGCGATAAATAAAACGCCTATTTACTCTATTGCCACACTTAGACATCTAATGCACTTACTACCAGCCCCCTAATCATAGCCTCCAGTTAAATCCGCCTATAAATCACTCCATTCTCATCCTGCAGATTAGTGAAGCCATTTTCCCCAAACCCCACAATGAACACTGTTTCCTTTTCTTGTTAGTCAAAAGCTAGATGATTTTTATTAGGTTAAAGACGAGCTCACAGATGGTAAATCGCGTGGAGAGAAATGAGCTGGAGAGTTACACGGTGGAGTGCAGGCCATGCTGAAGGCGGTGGTGGGGGAGGGCAACCAGCCACCAGCAGAACCAGAAACAAACAACACCCCCCTTTCCATGCTCACATAATCCTTCAGTCCTTCTTACCCCTCCTTTTGTTCATTTCACTCCAGTGACATTGGCATTTGTTTGGCACAAGGGGGCAGCTTCCAGCAAGTGGGATATGAGGGATGGTTTCCCCCCAAGATTTAGATGCTTTAGAGGCGGGGTGGGTGGGTGGAGGGGTAGAAGAGAAGGTTTGTCTACATTATGAGATTGCTCCAGATGAATTCTGAGTTGGGGATGACATAGCTGCGTCTCACCATCTATCCTGAAAACATCTGGGAATCAGTGTAGACGTCACCAGAAGCTGCAGTTATACGACTTGAGCTGCAGCGCTCTGAAGAGGAACAGATGTTCTAAATAAAACTTTAAAAATTACAAAAAAAAATGGATAGAGGCACAGACTGAAATCCTAATCCTACTTGTCGAAAGGATGCCCCACTGAATTCAGTTGAACTTACTTCTGAGTAGACATGATTAGCATTGCAGACGTGAGTTAATTCCATATCTGAGTTCATATTTAGACTTTCTTAGGTATTTTGATATAGAGAAGAGAATCTGTATTCCTCATCTAGCCCAGCATTCATTCATTCATTCATTCATTCATTCATTCATTCATTTTACTGCCCACAGCTATCCAGGGTTTTAGACTAGAACCTTTCATACCTCTCTGGCTTGAGACCAAGCTAAGGAACCATGTGCAAAGCATGAGTTCTACTTCTTTGCCGCAACCCTGCAATTCCTTGTATTTCCTTCTGCTGTCACAAAATGCCCTTGACTGAAAATATCTTTATCCAAAGAAGATTCATGTGCTGGAGAAAACTCTTAATTTTCTACAGCATGGCAGCTCAACACTATTCACAAGAACGTTTGAAAAATGCCAATCCCACATGGACAGGGATGAGAGCATAAGAAGAACCCAGCTGGATCAGTCCAAAGTCACATCTATTCAGGATCCTGTTCTTACAGTGGCCACACCAGATGCCCCCAGGAAGCCCACAAGCAGGACTTGAGTGTGGTATCACTATCTACACTTGTGATTCTCAGCAACTGGTATTTAGAGGCATACAACCTCCAACAATGGTGGGTAATATACAGCCACCATGGCTAGCAGCCGCTGATAGCCTTATCCTTCATGATTTTCTCTAATCCTCTTTTAAACCCGTTCACATTTGTGGCCATCATTACATCTTGGGGAGCAAATTCCATGGTTTTAGCTAAAAGAAATGACAACTTGAGCAGTGCCACTGGCTCCTAGGGATCAACTTCCTTCAAACATTACCAGCAGTGTTGTGGGGTCAGACTCAAGGCTTCTGATAAAGTATGAACTTCCCTTAGACTATGAACATGAAGCTTCTTCAACCAGGCTGCATTCTACAGAGCCAGAAGCATACACATTTTGCTAATTGTGTGTTCCTTTATGTCCATCTTATGTTCAGGAAAATCTATAAACACATATGTTTTACTGCTTTCTTAACTGCTTTCCTTATGAGAAATAATTGGTTTGAATAATTCTTAGCTTTTTTCTCCTAGCAGAATTCTAGTTTTGACTATTTAAAGCCAGTTTTAACCCCTGTTAATTTCCCCTTATTAGAAGGAGGCAGCTGGTGAAGATCAGGTTGTTGTTGGAAAAGAACATCCAGCTGGAAGTTTAATCTTTCGACCATGCCAATAATTTGAGCCAGCCATTCCTTCCTATTTATACTTCTACCCAGGTTATATTTGAAAAGCAACTCTTTCCCCAAAGGAAAGTAGCCACAATTCAATGATACATATTAAAAAGTAATTCTTTCAAATGTCTCAGATATTCTTTCTTCTCAATATTAATTTCCTTTGGAGAAGAAAAATCTGAGGACATAATAAAATTGATAATAATAAACTTATTTATAAATCTGGGTGCACAAAGCAAGAACAAGCTATTCTAGATTTAATTGAGCCTTCCCAAAGTTTAAAGTAGTGCCTGGTCAAATACTCCAAAATGTTCCTTCTTAGCTGTTCTGGTTTGCACTCTACCAAATGGAGCAAAACTGGTTTTGGATGTGACTCTCTTTTCAGTTTCTTGGAACACCTAACTGCCCACTGTCTCCTATAATGGACTAGGCCAGCCTTCCCCAAGCTGGTGCCTCCCAGATACTTTGGACTACAACTCCTATCAGCTCCAGTACAGACATGCTGGACTAGGCTGTACCAAGCCTAGAGAGAGAACTACATACTCACTTTCCATAGCGCACAGACCATAACTCAGAAAAATATATTAACGTTCCTCCGAAACAGTGGAGGTGTGTGGGAATTGCAGTTCCTTTTTACAATAGGAGTGGTGGAGCTGTATTTTCTGGAGCTGTAAATTTGGTGGATTAAAGTACAGGTCTGGCCTGGTACATGACCCTTTTTTTAGGATGGATAGTTTCAGAGAGTGATTGGTCCAAGGTCAACCAGTATGAGTGTTCAGATATGTGAACCACCAATACTCTAGGAACGTTCATCACTTTATAACTAAGCCATGTTTTACTGCCTGTGCACTTTTTCTGAATGTGGTATGGAAAAGCACATGAATCTGACCTTTGGAGAGTTTGTAAGTAAACCAGATGTGTGACCTTTTTCCAAGTTAAGAGGAAGAGGGAAGCTTTTGAACTCACCTTAAGGAGTCACCTATATTTCCACGCTTTACTCTGCTGCATATTTTGAGACTTTAAATCTCTGCTGGTGTTCTCTTACCAAAGAGTACATGGCCCACACTTGGATCTTGGCATCTAGGAATTCTCCTTTTTATATACTTTCCCCCCCCTTGAACCAACACTTATATCAAAACTATTCATTTGGTTTAAACCCCATAGGTGCAGGAAACCTGTGCAGGTGATGAATGTGTGGCACATGGAAATTTCTTCCCATTACATACACAAAGCATTTTCTAACTCATAGAAAAAGGGAACACACATGTGAATACCAGTGCTCATATCACATCATCTTGCAATTCTTAAATTCTGGTCCTATTAACTGTCTTGTTTTTTAAAAATAGGTGATTTTAGACTATATATGAGATGCTTCTATAACTCCTGGATATTGTTGTTGTGTGGTGAAATATCATTGTTTTGTGAGAGGAAAACGAAAGGTGCGCAACAGCTGTGGTCCCCCTAGCCTAAGGTTCAGGTCTTTTGCAACCTAACCCCTCCACTCTCCCTTGTGGCTACCGAGCCCTTCAGTTCCTTCTGCAACCCACATTCTCCTCTCTCAATTCCCGCCTGCCCCTTCTTTTGCCTTAGCTAAAAGGGTGGATTGCTGTGAAGTGCTCCCCCCCCTAATCTCTGTTTAACTATTTCCATATGATAACTGCTTTGAAGCCCTGCAGCCCAATGAAAAGGCCAGAAGCCACGGCTCTGTTGTGGGGGGTCCCCCAGGGAAAAAGTATGTAAACAAAGGCCAGCTCGGCAGCCTTTACACCTCGCTTTCCTCTTCCTTTCTTGCCTGGATCTCAGGTGGAATTAAAGGGATTAAAACTGAGAGTAAATGAGGCGAGTGTGCAAAATGACTCCTTTCTGAACCAAACGGCATGTTCCGTGCTGGGGAAATGAGATACACATTTAAATCTCATCCATCCACCGCCTGTGGCCACCACCGTGTACCTGCCTACTTAGCCCAAGGGTTAATTAATTGAGGCTTCAATGCACTATTGCAAGAGCATTATTGCATTTGATACTCTGCATCTGTGATTTAAAACTCTTTCAGTCCCTTGTCAGCAAGGGAGGGTTTTAACTAGGAAATTAGCATTCAGATAAGGGTACGCTCTATTTGCTTCTGAAAGGAAGGAAATATTAAGGATGCTAGTGCACAAACCACAGTATAATATTCTGTCCCATCATGGATAGGACTCCTGAGCCCAGCTTCCCGGGGGTGGGGGGAGGATGTAGCAGGATCAAGGGACATCTGAAAATGGCTATGTAACTGCCAGAAGAAATGAATACATGGTAGGGAACAAGCTACCAAATGCATTTCAACCAAGATGGTTGTGTCAGTCTAATATATTAAAAACACCCTGACTCTTTCTTTGCTTTTAAATGTACAGTATAATTATTCAAGTCTGATATTTGTACAGTAGTTGGTTTCATATGAAAGTCAGTTATCAGTAGGATAGGATTATTAAGAGTACTATAGTTAGCTTTTATTGTCTCTTGCCAAGTAGAGAATTTAAGATTATATTGCATTTGCACCTTAGTCTTGTATACTGAAATAAGCATGTACGGCCTTCAGCTACTGAAACTCATCACCATTTTCCAATAGTGCTACAGAGTATAGATAATCAGACTACTCAGGAATAAATAAGACAGCCTTGTATATTAGACGAGAAAAGTTAATAGTCTTTCTTTCTTTCTTTCTTTCTTTCTTTCTTTCTTTCTTTCTTTCTTTCTTTCTTCAATTGCCTTTTACAAGTAGACTGGCAGAGGAGGAATGAGTCCCTTGTCTGCAAGCATGCTCAGTTTCTGTGCTTGCCTGCATGTCATCTGGGGCGACCAGGCAAGTAATTAAATAGAAGACTGAATCATGGAATATAAATATATGAAGTGTGGTATATGGTTTTTTTTTAGCCTTAAAACACATCTGACTGGACAGTTAGCTGATCAGTACACACATGGTGTAAAAAGCAAAAGTTGCATAAAGTGCAGCTAAGCAGAATTATACCAATGTAGATATTATCTAGTTATGCAGAAGCAGACCTTATACTTCCCAGGGACAGCACCTACTAACAGGAGAGACTGAGGTACTGTACATACAGCAGTTTAAAGTGAATTTGATTTATCCAGTGTGTGCATATATTTTATATGTCATCCACATGATGCTGTTTTCTTGCAAGTGGTAGCCTGGACTGTTCCTGTTTTTAATTTGGATTTTCTCCATCTGCAGATAATGTGGTAAGGAAAACAACAACATAAAATTGCATGTTACCCAACTTTGGATGTACTGGACTGCATTGTATAGGTAGGTGACTTTTAAAAAATAATAATAATTTATAATAATAATAATTTATTATTTATACCCCGCCCATCTGGCTGGGTTTCCCCAGCCACTCTGGGGTGGGGAACGTGTGTAGTGATGTTTTGCTGGGTACTGTCTATCATTGCACCTCCTACTCTTGTTGGCAAGGTACTCCTCAGTGGGTTGTTTGTGGGTCCAGGCACTTGTTTTATGCAAGTCTGCTATATCTCAGAAATAATAATAGGCTGAGCACACGGGTAAAAAGAATACCTGCATAAATGCCTACAGTGGGCCTTAGTTTTTCAGAAGTTAGGAAGGGTAAGGAATTTAAGAGAAGGGAACAACAACCCACAATGCAAGTGCATACAGTCAACCACCCTCATTAGTATGGATGGGAAACGCTGAGATATAATTCAACTGAAAGCACTCATGGTTGGCAGACACTGCAGCTAGGGTGAATTAGATTGGAAGAATCACTTACAGTTTCTGGAGTTCAAAGGTTTTATTCATGCAGGAATTATTTACAGGATGAGTGCAGATGAGACAGAGAAAATAGCAGAGATCTTGTCTCAACATGTTGGGAGAAAGAGAAACAAACAAAATGGCTCTGTTCTTAGGGGAAGAGTTAACTAGACAGAGGCTACACAAACATTGTGTAGTATTAGCTAGAAGTTTAGTAAAAAGGAAATGCATTCACTTTTCTCTAATACTCTCTGCTGCAGTCTGTGGTATGGCAGACATGGTGGGGAAAGCCCATCTTGGGGTCCTAGTTGTTGCCAAGGTCATGCACTGATCATGTAGACTGAAGCTGAAAACAAATGCCTGATTAAACCAGGGATAGGGAACATGTGGCCCTCCAGATGTTGTTGGACTTGCATCACCCCAACCCATTGGCCCTGACTCAGGAGGGCCACAAGTGTAATTCAGCTAAGGGACAGCATATATGTATATGTAAAAGAGCACCATGTATATACTAAAGATACCCTGGAACTCTCTTTGCTTTAAATTATTCAGATGTAAGTTTTGGGCATTGTGTACAGCCAAAAGCTATTGATAGATACATCCTTCAGAACAGCTCCATTAGAAGTGTCAAAGCTCCTGACTGATGCTTCACAGGACCAGATTGGAATCATGGAAATAGGTTTTCAAAATATTACCGTAGGTACAATGTGGTGGTGGAGAATTCAAATGGAGGTACCATTAGCAACATGTTGCCTTGAGGCAAATACCCGGAAGGTGCTGAAGTCTTTCCAAACACAACCAGAGTTCTAGGTGCCAGCACCATACAAACTGCAATCCTTTTTAGGAATATGATTCAACGTGGCATAAAGTTATTTGACAAGGAGGCTGCCATTGTGTATTTAACTAGCACAAAGCACAGTCAAGATTAGCTACCCTAGAGAAGTGATGGTTTCATGAGAACCACACCCCCAAAGTTGCCTATTTAGCAACTGTAATAGGACTTTTTCAGTTTCATAAAGTACCTTGATAACTGGAAAGTGCCAGTTAATGGCAGAATGTTCCAACTATGAATTTCACAGAGATTAATCTACCCCTTTAGAATCCTAAGAAGCCAATCAAGTGGCCGCCCCAGTCTTAGATGTTTTACAATCTCTGTGGGCACAAAGCTCAAACGGAAACTACCGTTCAAAGTCTAAACTGTCATCTTCATCTTCTTCCAGCATAAAAATACAAATTTTTCACCATATAAAGATTTTTTATAATAGCAATAAAGCAACTCTAGAGAACATGGTTGTCTTGAGATAGTTTAACTGTGCCTGGTACCTCATAACACCCTGGGGATGTGGCCGCCTCATAATAATCACTTTCTTTAGCATGCCTTGCTCAATTAAGGAATGGAGCTAAAAGGTCAGTGCAGGATAAAAATGTAAATCTGAAAAGTTTTCATCTTGACCCTAACTCCTTGTCATAAAACCTAAATAATAATCTGCTGCAATAATAGCATTCTGAATCTCCACCCTGATATGTTAAGCTGACAGGAACCAGGATATGTTTTGCAGACTAGCACACTATCTTGGAGCAATTAATTCAAAATAGTTCATTTGCTTGAGGAGATAGGCTAAATCACAACTGTTCTGCATGCCAACAAAGGGATATTTATCTCTTCTTGTAGCAACTCTAGTCAGAAGCAGGTTTTTACTATTAACACAGAGTTGGTTTCTGTCAAGAGCTATCTCCCCTCTCTTGCTGCTCCCAATGACCAAGGCTAAGCATACAATGCATTAGAAAAGCTAACATTTTGCATTAAGGCTGGGCCTGCATAGGACCAATCAATCCAAATTTAGAAAAATAATGACCTGTGTTTTAAACCGGTGATGTGTACACAACCATAGTTTCAAAACACTAAGCCTGCTGCAGTTATGGAATCATGGGTTCCTTTGAAGATTCCATCCATACATCATGTAGGGGCAGTGGGGCACATAGGGACACTTTCTTTTGGCTGCCTTGCCAAAATTCTTTTGTAAGTTTTAAACATTTGGACATAGAGTTTAAGTGAAGAGGGAAGCAGGGAGAATCCCTAGGGGCCAGGTTACATGTTCATCTTACTCCTCCTGATCTCTCTCGTTCTCTTTCCCTACTACCTTACTACCCCATCCTATTTTCCTCAAAGAGAAGGAAGTTTCCCTGCTTATATGCTGCTACCTTCTCAGGAAGCCTCTGTGAAGGGAATGCAGAATCCTCTTGTTGGAGAAAGGGTAGATGCCCTCCCCAAAGTCCACATTTTCAGTGAAAGGCCTGTTTAGTTCAGCTTATACTTCCATTGTCCCGAAGGGGACAATGACAATAAAATATATTCTATTCTATTCTATTCTATTCTATTCTATTAATTGGGTTCAGATTTTAAGCATAGGCCTTAATACATTTTAATCCTGACTGCATTTTTTTATTGTATCTCATCTCCGCCCCTAGAGCTAGGACTTGGATGTCCAAATAAAACTGGAAAATCCAGCTGTAGAATAGGTTTTCACTGTTTGGTTTGTAATCATAGAAAGACAGGAAATAACTATAATAATCTATATGTATTAAAAATGTGTTTGTGGGTGGAGAATGAACCTGTACAGCAGGGTACCCTCCAGATGTTGTTGGGACACCAATTTTCAGCTCTAGTGGGCTGTAAATTATAGGTTATTCTGGAAAGGAGGAAAAGACTCAATCTTTTACATGGAAGACACTTGATGCATATGGGGGCTGGGAAACATGGCCTGTTGCATTCCTAAATGCTAGCTCAATAATCAAGAGTTGACAGTCCCGGAAACATACCAGAACTGCTTTATTTTCTTGCCACAAAGCAAATACATCTATATATCACCTATATTGTCTCCAAGAAGAAGAAGTTGAGAAATTCAAGCACACATCAGCAGGATTGCCACTCTGGAGACAGAGGCGGAGCTAGCTGCTCCGGCACCCCAGGGGGCGCCGCCCATGGTGAGCATCCCAGGGGAGCGGGGGGCAGTCACCCCCCTCAGGGATGACACCTGGGGCGGACTGCACCCCCTTCCTCCGCCAGTGTCTGGAGGGGCAGGCTTGTTGAGTGTGAATGGACCTCCTGGTTATGGAGGGTGATGTGGAGCTCCTCATCAAAGTGCCTGGTTGGGTTGACCAGTGTCTACATCCACCTTGCCACACAGTAGGCCTAAGAGCCCCACTGTTTCCACCATGGCTCACTACCCGAGGACCCCAGCTGGTGCAGCATTTGGCTGAGCTGGCTTAGCAACAGGCATTATGTGTATTTTAATGAACTGAATAGATGTGTGTGCAGGGGTGTAGTGGGGGCGCAGGGCCCGGGTGCACGGTTTTTAGGCCCCTCCCCCCAGGAATCCCTGTCCCACCCTGCCTGCTGCTCTGACCATAGTTTTTTACCATGTGACAGGAAAGTAGTTGTTCTATTTATAGCTTGCCCACAATCTCTATAGTCAAAATGGCCTTTTATTTTTACTGTTGGTGACGTGAAATTTCTTCCTCACAACTAAGTGCACTTGTTCCAATAGTGCATGCCATGCATCCCTTCTGGATGCTGTCACTGATATCATTTCAGAGAGCAAGTTAAATCCCACAGCACCACTTAAAAGCCCTTTAAATGTTAAAATGTTTTATATCCTGAGAGGCTGATCTGGTGAACTTTTCATTTTATTCCCCACATGCATTTTTAAAATATGGCAAGTTTTGGTGTTGCTTAAATATGAAACTTCATAGCGGCTAAAAGACTAAGCAGGAAAGCAGAAAGCTCCCAGTTTGAATCTCTTCTCTATCATGAATTCACTTGGTAGCCTTAGGCAATCTTCTTAACTTCTGCTCTCATCTGCAAAATGGGGTAATACCATGCATTTACCTTACAAGGCTCTTGTAATAATTACAAGATATTGTATGTAAAATGCTTTGAATTGTTATACAGTTGCTAAGTATTTGTTGTTGTTGTTTATATCTGATAGATTTTTTTAAAAGCCTACATTTCACAATGACTTGATACTTTCTAAAGTCTCACATCACTGGTATTACCTTAGGGCCGGTTATCGCATAGCACTAAAAATAAAATCAAGATTATTGTTTTTAATTGTCTGGAAAGGGCTTCAATTTATTTCAGAGTACAGTAATGCACTAGATTATTTCCTGCACATTTGATACTGCAGCTCTAGAACATAAAGCAAATACTGCTTTCCTTTCCCGTTAGAATACAAAATATCATAATGGCTTCCTGATTTTGGCAGCTATTAATCTTAGCGCTCCCTCAAGTCAATGAAAATGCAACTTTATGTGGTGCACAATGACATTAAAGACATACCTGTATTCAAAATATGCCTGTTTTGACAGAAGAGATAGAGATTTAAGCAGGAGTTTTTGCTCTGGATCTGTTCTGTGGCATAAATGATGGATGCCGGAAAATAATACATATTTTCATTGCTTTCAAGCAATAGAATCTTCATTCCATTCATGGCCCTGGCAAATAGGAATGAAAGTGTGATTTCTGTCATGGAAACAGTTGCATGTCTTTCATTCTCTCACTGCAGAAAGAAAAAAAGACGGGGGGGTGGGCGGGCGGAGATACTGTGTTGAGAAAAATAATCTGATTGATAGCAATTTAGATGTACTTCTGAGTACTTTCAATAATTGTTTTCCTGTGGCGTCAAGACTTGCTCAGGGTATGTTCCACCTACAAAAAGGGCTATGATACAAAGTGCCATTTATGTAGCTCTGGCTATCCAGAGCTTTTGGGGCTTGAGTTCTTTCTCCCACTGTCCTCATACTGTTTGGCAAACCACTTTTGAAACTGAGGAGATTCTCAAAAGCAGCATATTATCCTTTCTGCTGTTGAAATAATCCCCCTCAGAGTAGAACTTGGGAGTACGTCTTCATTTAGTCAAAGTAGTGATGTTAAATTCTCAAGAACAATCTTTTGGAGAATATTCTCGAGAATATTCTTGATTAATGAGGTGTGTACATTTAAAGCAGCTGTGTAGACGACACAGAATTTACAGTTTGTAGAGAATATTCTCCGGAGAATTTTCTAGTAGAGAATATTCTCATCTCACATCACTAGGTAGGAGTCAATGTCAGTAATTTCAATCTGAACTGGAACCAATACATTGATTATTGAAAACCTGTTTTTACATGATACTGACAGGATTATAGTTTTTTCAGAATAACCTTTCTATTGCAGAAACATTTCCATTAATAGCAATATATTTTGTAATTGGCAGGTTTCATACTCTCTCACGCAACCATGTGCCACTTGCCCTGCAGGCTCTTTCAGCTGCAGAAGCTCAGCACTACATCTGAAATGTCAGTCTTTTTAGAAAAAGAAGTATGTTGTCTGTTGAAGCTTGACTATGGAATTCAGATGTTGGTAACTTGACGAGTTTATTGATAAGGTTTTATACAGATCTCTGGTAGAGCTCTTCATGCAGTCGTGCACCAGAGTTTCTCTTACTCCAAGGGCAAAGAAGGAAGGGGTGTGTGTGTGTTATTCTTAAAGCAGGGATAGGTAACCTGTGGTCCTCTGGATTTTACTGGATTACAACTACCCTCATCAATCATTTGAGAAGTAGAATCCTACTATGTGTGTAGGGGTCATAGATTAGCCTCCTGGTTTGCAAACAGGAAAGTGGCAGCTTGTTGCTGGTGATGCATCATTTTCTTTGTTTTTTGAGCTTCAGATCCCTCCTGTATCTGGAGTCCATGGTGCTCTCCAAGGAAAAGGGCTTTGGGTCTGATCCAGCAGGGCGGTTGTGTTCTTTAAAGTATGAAAATCAAGCTGAAAGCAGATTCTTGAAGAGAAAAGTTGAATCCATCCAACATTTGACGTAATGTTGTCACAAACTCATTTTTAAAATTACGGGAAATCATTTCAAGGATAATTGAAGCAGTGTATTGTTAATTAGAATAACTTCTAATGGTGCAGACTGCATAATGGGAGAAGGGCAGATGCTGCTATAGGAAAGAAACCCAAATTTGAATGCATGCTCCTCAGACAAACCCTGTTGGCAAAGGTACCTTTAATGTTGGGGGGAAATTTGTGTAGGAAAACAGGGAGTAAGGCTGCTTAGCCTTTCTCCTCCATTGATTCTACCCTGCAAATGCAAATTATCTCCTACATCCTGCTTATTTAGTTTAGGTTCAAAACCACTGGGACAATTGCTTTGTAACTTGCAATTCCTCTCTTTATCCTCTTTGGTGTCTTTATGTGGGCTGCGGGGGGGGGTGTCTGAATTGTTGCAGTTTACTAACATTACATGCACTTATTGGAACCTAGGTGCTTGAGAACAAAGCACTGAATGTAAATGAAATACCACATTAAAAGTGGTTTGTTTGTTTTGTTTGGGTTTAATAGGGGAGGACCTGCTTTTAGAAATCAGGGGCGTAATGTGAAGTGTGGGGCCTCATTAGAACAGCCATTCCTGGAATCCCAGCAAAACACTTTACACAATTCACGCAGTTTTGTTTCTCTGAAACTAATTATTTTTATGTTCCGGTAATGCCCTGGGCCTTCAGAAGAGCTGATTTTACCTCTTTCCATTTAGCGTAGGCCACAAATGCTTAGAAGAGAGAGGTGAGTGCCTTTTCCTGCTCTTTGGCTCCAGCCAATTTTATGTTATAAACAAAATCAATTAGACTGGTGTTTGTCCTGACTGTTTCTCCTTCCTTTCCTTTCTGGCTATTCAACCTGAATACCTTCTCCAAAGTACTCCCTCCTCCCTGCCCTTATCTAAAATATTTTGTTAAATGTCATAATAAATTGATTGTGGGAGCCTTAAAGAGAAAGGGAGAATAGCGAGCGACCATGTAGGCAGATTAAGAATAGAAACCAGAGCATGAAGAGATACTTCAAGCTTTTGCATTTCCCCCTGATGAGGCATTCCCTATTTATTAAAAATAAATTAATGCACTGCTTATGTTGGCCATTTTTCTGGCTATATCTATTTTCACCATTAATTAATGGAGAAATGAAAGATTGTGCACAGTAAGCCTTAAACAATATGAATGAATGGGAGAGCTGGGTGAATAGATCTCCTCCTTTTAGAAGTACTGTATAAGGCAGTGAGGCTTGCTGCATAAATAAGCACAACAGTTTTGCCTCTTTTACTTTTTATTCTTTCCAATACTAGACTAGTCACACACAGCGGACAACAAGAACCAGAGCTCTGGAGTACTGGGCAGAATCTGGATCAGGTTAAGAAAAGTTGAGAACCTTTAATACAGGGATAGCCACCGTACAGTGGTAGCCACTCCAACTCCCATTTGCCTCAGCCAGCATGGCTTGTCATCAGGGGTGATGGGAGCTGTAGTCCAACAATATATATAGAGGGCACCACGTTGGTTACTTCTGCTTTAACAGTTCAGAAAATAAAAATAATTAATCATTAAACTAATAACATGAACATACAGATGACCCAACCACCAACATCCATATCACCAAAAAAGGCCTTGGTGAATAGGTGCATCTTGAGTTGACAAGAAAGACTCAGTAATGAGACTGATTGACATACCATACCTCCAAAGAGGGGGCCTTCTTTGTGGCAGCACTGCAGATCCCATATTGAGTCAGTGCCTGACTGGTCATACCCATTGGCAGGATGGCAAGAATGGTATCCCCTGCAGATTGCAAAGTCTGGGCAGACAGATAAAAGGAGAGGTTCTCCTTTAAGTATTTGAGACCCCTGCAGTTGAGCGATTTCCTTTGTCAGCATTAGGATTTTGAATAGGGCATAGTAACATATAGACAGCCAGTGCAGATCCTGGAGAATTAGTATTTTTGTCTCTAGTTTGATACATAGTTCAGCACTCCAGCATTCACATTCTGCACTAGCTGCAAACTTGCAGACAGTTTTCAAGGGAAGCCCCACTCTCTCAAGCTCTCATCTTGAACACATATATATTTTTTCCAAACTGAAAGGAGGACGTAATGTAACAATATTTTAATACTTTGTTTTTATTTTATTTTATTTTATTATTTTATTTATTTTAAGATTATATCCCACTCATCTGCCCCTGCCCACGGTACCTTTAGGGTGGCTAACAATAATAGTAAAACCACTAACAACATAAGAAGATCCCTGCTGGCCCATCTAGCCCAGCAACCTGTTCTCGCAGTGGCCAACCAGCTGCCTATGGGAAGCCCAAAAATAGTTCCTTGGTGCAGCAACACTCTCCCCACTTGAGCCCCCCAACTACTGATACATACACACACACACACACACACACACACACACACACACACTGTATATTTGTTCAAAGAGATCAAAGGTTGGGTTTTGGGGCAGGTTCATGTCACAGTAGCATCTAATCTAAACATTTGTAAACTATTCCAATCAAACATTCTCACATGTATGCACACTGACCTTTCAAGGTGCACAAGTCTGTGTAGGCAGAAAACTCCTACCTCATATCTCTTAAAACCCTCAGAACCAGATATTCCATATGATCTCTGGGCAACTGCAGTTTCTGTATTCAAGGATATGTTACTAAAAACAAGCCTGATCAACACAGTGGGGCATAGTCTGCAAAACTGAGCTGAGCTGAGCACAACAGCAGCTAACTAAGTCCATCTTGATTCCTGTTGCCAATAAATTGTACCCATCAATGTTGGAAGGACAGCATTGATGCAGGCTTTAGGGAAGGAGCTGCTGGGGAAGGATATGCAGCTGCAGAAAGCGATCCTGAAGTTCTTGTGGATCTTGGCTAGGGCAAGGGAGCGAAACCAGCCACCCCTAGACAAATGAATAGGCCACCAAGTATTCTCTAATTAAACAATAATAATTCACAACGGTGGAGGAGAGTAAGAGATCGTGCTCCCACTTTGTTTTTAGGTACAGAAAATATGTTCTCAGTGTTTGAGGGTGTCTACAGAGGGGTGCCTGGGATAACCAGACCGAACTGCACACACAGGGTTTCTCCCCTCCCATGCAAGGGATAAATCTGTAAAAATGTGCAAGTGGAGCCACTGAAGGAAATCTGCAGCCCGTCCCAGCCAGGCAAGATGAATGGCAGAGAGAATGGAGGCTATTTGAATACTGATGTGGCCCTCACTTTCTTCCATTTCCATTAATGACATGCTCATCAAGGGCAAACAATGGGACCGGCTGCCGGCGCCTGTCACACTGTGTGGGTGCTGGGAATGCCAGGCTGTCATCCCAGGGCTGCATTTAGAGACCTGCACGCTAATAAGAAGTGCTCTGTGCCATCAATGCAGACAGGTGCTTCCGAGGCTGGGACATGCTCCATTCCCTTCTCCCGTAACCCTCCTCTTCTGGCCCCCCTGTCAGACACCATGAAATGCACAAATTAACAGCCCCATCATGTTGGGCGGCTGCTGCTGATGGTGAAAGCAGAAAATCAAGTTGTCACCCAGGGTGCAGCTATAAAGCCACAGCCTCATTTCTCTCTGGGTGCCCTATAATAGCAAATGCCAGACAGCTGGATGGATGGGAAGCTTTTGATTAAGGCCCTGATGCATTCTGGCCAGAGAATTAGCACTGGTGTATTTCCACTTGGGTTATTTGTGCACAATGCAAACATCTGGAAAAAGCCCAGGCTTAAGGACATATATATTGCCTTGCTTCATCCCACACACCGCAAGCAATGAATACAACCAAAGTAGTAAGAAACCACAATAATTCCTTCCTCTACTTTAATCTACCCTCCACAGCTCAAAAAATTCTCAATACTGACACTACTAGACTTATTTGTGACTTCATGGTACTGAGAGGGCTACTTTTCTGTTTACATGTGACAGATTGTGCCACAGTGCAAATTATTGAAGGGGATTACCTTTGGTCACATTTCTAAACTCAATACCGGTAGCTTCAGCAATCAATACAATCAATCAGGGAGGTGTTCCAATTTCTGACTCTTATCTTCAGGAAGGTAAGAAAGGAAAAGGCACATTTCTGGGTATTCCCAGTTTATTGCTTTACAAGACTACTTACCCTAATATTCAGAGGCAGAGTTTAATTAAGTCAGCATTAATTAATATTTTGATCTTGGAACATATTTTCAGTAGTAGGGCTCAGCTCTGGTATATCTGAAATTACAGTTTAAGTGGACTACCTTTGAGCATGTGCAGAATGTCCGTTCCTTCCTTCAGTGTTGGGTTCTATAACTACCGGTAACTTCAGTTACCAGTCACTGCCACAGTATCAGGATTTGGCGACACCTGGACTTTTAATAAATCTTATTTTAGAAACTAAACAGTACATCAGAGATAACACAGAGATAAAATCCAGACTATCAGAAGGTGGAATAAACAACATGGATGTACACTAAGTTCTACTGGTACAACATTGATTGTCCAGGAACGGGCTCTTCAATAGATGCACATGTATGTATATATTTCGCTTGTGGTTCATCCAAGCAATTTACTCCGGTGTGAACTCATGAGCTAAAGTAACATTTCTTGAAAAACAGAATAGAATAGAATAGAATAGAATAGAATAGAATAGAATAGAATAGAATAGAATAGAATATATTTATTGTCATTGTCCCCTTCGGGAACAACGAAATTACTTGGCTGCTCCATCCACCCAGATAGGGCACTCCACGCAAAGACAAAACAACTACAAAAACACTGATTAAAACCATACACACTGATTAAAACCATACACACTGATTAAAACAATGATAAAAAATGTTGAGAGGATTAACTGTGACTAAGGTGAATGATCCATTCGGATGTAATGTTTTCACTTGTAGACATCTGTACAACATTATGTACATGTGCAGACAACTAAACATTTTGGGACTAAGTGTGTTGTTTTGGTACTTTCAATTCCTGCAGCAGCCACTCAAGAGATGAAGGTGGATTTAACCTATTGCAGCCTTCAAGGTTTTTTGGACCAGACAACTTGTGGATTTTTTGTATGCGTATATATCATCTTTCCAGGGATATTACAGACTGAATATATTTATATATACTCTGTCTTTCATGCAGACACACAGCATCACTGTAATACTCGTTGTGGGGTTTTAACTCATCCAGAGATGACAACTGATCTTAAGATTCCTCAGTTGGAGTCCTGGCTAAATTCAAAAGGCCATCATCACTTCATGGGTGAAAAAATGAGACACCTGCTCATATTATATACCTAACACAGACAATATATTTATCCACAGAACGGGGAGAGGCTTATTCATAAATGATGGTGACAACTACCTATAGCAGAAGTGTAAACATTTGCCCCACATGCTGCCCCATGCCACTGATAAGTAATGGAGAGGCCTGAGCCCTTCAGACTCCAGAGACTTTAATGACATAATGGGCATAGAACTTCCACATAAAACAGGAAGAGCAACTAACGAAACTTACAACATAAAACCCCCCTCCTGTCATTTTTATAGTAATAGTAAAACACTTTATTGAATTTATGAGCTACATAATGACTATGAAGAATGTAACTTGAATTAGAACCAACTTGGAAGTATAATATCACTATAAACCTTTTTCTATTAGCCTGCTCCTTTATTATTTTCTTCCATTGCCTTAAAAAAAAAAAAAAACCTAAAGGGACATTTACTTTCTTCAAGATTCTCCCTGGAATCTAGTTCACAATCTTTCTATAAATTCTAGGCTTTTCGAAAGGCTAAGAGCAGCACAAAGTAGCATCATTTCAAGTTAAATAAAGTTTTGTAAAATATACAATACCGTTTAAACAAAAGAACTATAGGATGTTTCTTTCATCATATATCTGACATTTTCAGATAAGACATGCAACACAATTTCAGTTCTTTATTATCGTTTCCAGAGTGGTAGCCGTGTCAGTCTTTTGCACTGAAAAACAACAGTCTTGTGGCACCTTAAAGGTGAACAAGATAAACAAATCTATTATGGCATAAGGTTTTGTGGACTGGAATCTACTTCATCGGATGCATGAATTGTTAACTTGAGCTTTTTAAAAATAATAATAATACATGCGGCTTCTTTTTTGGGGGGGAGGAGGGTATTTGTACCAGTCTTACATTATTTAAAGGTGTGTACATGTGAGTTAGAACAGAATCCAAGATAGGCTTGCTTTTTGTCCATCCATTTCTTGAGGTGTGATCTAAAACACTGTTGTTAAAAGCCTAGGGGCTATTTTATATCCAGAGCCATTATTTTTGTGGCCAAGTTTGTAAATGAGCAATTGCAAGGGTGGGAAATGTACATAACACACTGAGAGCAGGATGTTTTACTGTGTTTTCCAATTCCGCTTTACTTCTTTAGTCTCTTGCCGTCTCCAAGGGATTTTCTGAAGGGGCAATAAAATAAAATGGGTGAAACAAAGCCATAAGCCGGTTAAGTCTGAAAGACATGTCATCTCATCTAAAAAGAAGAAACGGACCATTTCCACACGTAGAGCTGACAGCAACGCCTGAGCTAGCAATAGTGCTATTCCATTTGATTTATAGAATAATGGGGTGACAAATGATGACAAAAATAAACTTTTACTGCACTGAACTGCTCCTTTATTTATGAAATTTGGCCAAGTAGTGAAATCTTTTATCTGCAAGTTGTAACATGGAGTGGAAACGAGCGATTATGGTGTGGTAATAGTAATCCAGTGATGGAGGCCGAGTCAGTTGGAAATGGATTGAAGTAAAATAACTACTGCACCATGATAAATGTGAACAGCGCTTTGCTGACAGATGATCTAACAGGTGTTCATAACAACTATATAAGAGGATTTATTTATGACCAGCCACAGCCGCAGCACTGTAAATCAGCTCCAGCAGCTGCACACCACTGAAACCAAGTCCCTGATGGAGGAACGGTGCAAGAACCCAAAGAACACAATTCACTCCAGAATCATAATCACCAAATAACACTTTTAAGGCAATTATACCATACTGCAGAAATCAGAATGACTTTCAATTACCCAAAGTTAAGCTGCCAACTAACTTTCTCAAAACAAACAAACAAGCAGTATACAGACAAGCATGACAATAGGGTGTTTTTAGGAGACAACAGTTGAAAAGCAGAACTTGATGGGACTTACAGCATAGTAGGGTTTTGCAATATATATGAATTTCTGACCCAGGAAAGCTGTACTAGAAGCCACCACATCATCTTATGGCAGGGACCACTGTTTTGAGAGTGAGAGGCTAAAGGCTCGTCTACTCCACTTTTCCAGAGCAAGGGCCAAACTGTGTCCAATTCTGGGCACCACAGTTTAGGAAGGATGTTAACAAGCTGGAACATGTGCAGAGGAGGGCAACCAAGATGATCAAAGGTCTGGAAACCAAGCCTTATGAGGAACGGTTGAAAGAACTGGGTATGTTTATCCTGGAAAAGAGGAGACTGAGAGGAGATGTGATCTTCAAGTATCTCAAGGGCTGTCACATGGAAGAGAGAATAAGCTTGTTTTCTTCTGCTCTTGAGGGTAGAACTCGAACCAATGACTTCCAAGTTACAAGAAAGGAGATTCCGACTAAACATCAGGAAGAACTTTCTGGCAGTAAAAGCTGTTAGAAAGTAGAATGGACTCCCTCGGGAGGTTGTGGACTCTGGTTCCTTGGAAGTATTTAAGCAGAGATTGGATGGCCATCTGTCATGGATGTTTTAGTTGAGATTCCTGCATTGCAGGGGGTTGGACTAGATGACCCTTGGGATCCTTTCCAACTATACAATTGTATGATTAACTAACTTACAATATGGAATCTATATTTAAGTTAATATAATGTTTTTAGCATCAGTACGTCTCAGCTGGTTTCTCAGAAGAGGGTTGTGATGCATCTCATCTTAGGTAGGTAAGGCTGGATGAGGATCCACAATCTGTTGCTCAATTAGCTAATCCAGTCATTTGCTCCGAGTTAGGATTGTTCAGCTCTACGTACCAACCAATGCATTTTAAACTATGTATACATTCTTGCATCAGTGTGTTCTAGCTAATCACTAGGGTTGCAATATTTAATTGGTTATATTATTTGATTTAAAAAGATTTATCACGCAGACTAAAGAAGTACTTATGCAGATAACAAGTACAAGCTGAAAAGAGGTTTTTGGTCACATTAGCCCACAGATTATTCAGAAATTGTCTATCAGCTTCTAAAATTGCTAGCTGTAAGTAGTGAACCAAGCTTGGTGCATGGTTCTTTTCCTTTTCAGCGTAACAACAATTTTGATTTCAAAACATCTAATTGAGATTTCATGTTTTAAATATTTTGAAAACAAGGTGATTGTCTCAAATACTCAAACACAAATATCTCAAATACTTCAACACAAAGTACTTCTCTACACTAGCTTAGGGCTCTGAACAGAAATGCAAAAATTAATCACCAACATGGTCAAGTGTTTTTCCAGAATCATGCCAGCAGGTGGTTGAACTAGAGCAGGCATGAGGCATCTGTGATGTTCCAGCTGATCCTTCTGTCAGCCTCAGCCAGCATGTCCACTGGTCAGGGATGATGGGTGTTGGAATATAGCAATGTTTGGAGGTTTGCCATTCCTGTACTTAAGAGTGAAAAATGCGCACCAGCAAATCATCAGTCAATGAACATTCTGGGTATGTTCAAAATGTAGTGATTTGTTGGTTGACGAAAGATACTCCTTTCAGATATACGGTCACATTTTCAGTCTTTAAAATAAAGGTCTCCAGAAGTTCACAGCTTTCTGCTTTTGCTAAAACCTGATATCGGGCCGTACATAAAGGTTGCTTAGTCTCTCCCTAAATCTATCCTTCCTCTTTACTATTCCTGTCCTTGAAGACTGTAACTCCCTCCCCTGCCCACTAGTCACCAGTAATGTCAGATACATTACCTGTTTTACATCCTTTATGTCACGTCACTTTCCCCACCCCGTTACCGGTACTTTCCCAATATAGGGCAAGTGATGATTCAGTTTGACTCCACTACATCCTCCAAACTGTTATTAAAGCTATTTCTGGTACCCTTGCCAGAAATGGATGCTCTTCCACTTTGTGTTCCTGTTGGATCATTACCCCTCTGCCACATCATGAAGTCATTGATTTTCCCATGAAACTTTGGGCCACTGTAATAACCTTGCCTGGATGGCTCAACAAAATGAAATTTCAAGTGCATCCTTCCAGCATAGCTCCATACCGAGGACTATCGAAGTCTCCATAGAAACAGTGTTTTTATTGTTTTCACTATTCCTAAGACTCAGGGCCAAGTAACAATTTAAAAGAGAAGTCAAAAGAAGGCGCCAGTGATAATAACAGACCCTACCCAGTTGTGATACAATTGGCCAGAGAAAATAACCTATTACTGGCCAATTAAATATTTAATAAACATTAGCTTATTACTCAACTGGTAACAAGGTTCTTCACTAACAGGGAAGTTAATTACATATAGAAACCTTGTTAACGAAATAATGGGCTCAGGTAGAGTTCATAATAATTTATAGGATAATCCATTTCCTTGCCAGTGCAAACATCCAAAGAGGATTGTTGGCAAGGTTTCATAGAATTGCTGTATAAATGAATTTTGGAGATCACCTCTGGTATTTTGAGGTATATGGAAGCACAGTACAAGCTGTGCTTGCTTATCCAGCTCACTTCCTCAACCTGGTGCCCTCCAGATGTCTTACATTGCAACTCTGATTAGTCCCAGCCATTGACCACATTGTCTGAGGCATTTGGAGGGCACCAGTTTGGAGAAGGCTGATCTAGTAAGACACTTTTTTGAGAGCCAGTGTGGTGTAGTGGTTAAGAGTGGTAGACTCGTATTCTGGTGAACCGGGTTCGCGTCTCCGCTCCTCCACATGCAGCTGCTGGGTGACCTTGGGCTAGTCACACTTCTTTGAAGTCTCTCAGCCTCACTCACCTCACAGAGTGTTTGTTGTGGGGGAGGAAGGGAAAGGAGAATGTTAGCTGCTTTGAGACTCCTTCGGGTAGTGATAAAACGGGATATCAAATCCAAACTCTTCTTCATCCAGCATATCAATCAACTTGTTCTTCAAAATGAAGCAAAGGTCCTAAATTCTAGTAACTCCAGTTCAAGCTCTTCAACATCAAACTTCATGATGAGCTGCCAAGATTCTGGTGCCTTAAAACTAGTTTTTCAATTGGCATTTTACTATACAATAGAGAAGTGCTTCTGTTTCCTAAAACAAACACAACGTATGGAGAGGAAACAGTCCAGCAGCTGGTAGAGCTGAGCTTCTGAAAAAACAATGAGGTGCTAAAAAGGGAAGATTTCAGAGCTGGACTAGCTGAGGAAGCTTTGGGGCTTTCAGAAAGACTCCAGCAAAATACCAGAGAGGGTTTAAAGGTAGGGCAGTCAACAGTTGGATGAAGCAACACGAAGAACAGACACTCCTTTCCAAAAGGAACAGACACTCCTTTCCAAAGGAGTAACTAAAGTTTCCAAAAATAATGGATTGCCTTCTCCTGGTTGCCTTTTGACAGCCTGACTGCATGTGCATGGGCTCAGCTTTCAATAATCTGCCCAATTCTCATCCATTGGCCTTTCTTTCTGTATCATCTGAAATGTGCTTGAGGCAGGGCCTTCTCAGTGGCCAAACCTAATCTTTGGAGCAGTTTATGAGAAAGTTTAATCTAGCCCTCTTGTTGACAGCCTTTCACACACAGGCCTTTTTATTTAAACATTTGGCCCGCTGGGCTGACTTGCTTTGTTTTGCTGCTCTGCATTTTAATATGCATTTGTAAACTAGTTTTTGAAGTAGCTGCTATTTTTGTCTGCTCTAATCTGATTTTCTTGTGGCTTACCTGTTTTTGTATATTAGTTATTTTTTATTGTAGATTTTATTGTTGACTTGGCCATTTTTAAAACAGAAAAGTGAGGTGTAAATATAACAAGCAATAAATCAAGGCATGGGGTACTTCAAGAGTGTGACTGCCTGCTTCTTTCCTGAAGCCTTATAGTGGCTAGAATGCCGTAGGGCAGAGAATCTCACTGATCTACATTGCATTTGTGGAGATAGCTTGTTTCCAATTTAGGAAACTCAGGAAGACTTGCTGCTGCTGTATTCTAATGATAGCTCTTTGTTGTTTTAGAAAGGGACCAGAGATATTCACCTCCAAATTCACAGTACTTTGTATAAAGCAGCAGGCTATACATGAAGATGTTCACACTCTGAACTATGGAACAGAGTATTGATGCTCTGGTTGGGCGTGGAATGGGAGTGCATGGTACAGAGAGTTCAGAAGGGAGCCTCCACATTCAAAAAGCTTATGAAACTATATCAACTGTTCTCTCTCTCTCTCTCTCTCTCTCTCTCTCTCTCTCTCACACACACACACACACGATTTTTGATTTACAAAAGTACATGCATTGTGTCTTTCTTCAGGTTGTAAAGTCTTCTCAGATCAGTTACATTTGTTGTGAGACATTAGTGTTGAGTACAGTATAAGGGCAGGGAAGAAAAAGAAATAAAGGGGAGGAGAGGGGGTGCAACTTACTTTCTTTTTTATAGTGTACATGTGGGATTTTGTGTCACCATCAACTGGATAGGTTCTCTTTCTATTCGCTTGTTACATTTCCTTGGTAGTGAGAGGGATTGAGGGAGCCCAGGGTATGGTTGGCTGGTTGTGGTTGGCTGTAGTGAGGTTTGTTTGTATTTGTGAGGGGGTGGGGAGGGCTTGTTGGGTCAAGTAAGCCATATTGATTCATATGCTGTCGGTGGGTTCTTGTTGGGCTGTGTATGTGATAAAGGGGAGCCATACTGGAGTGAGGGCATCCTCTTCTATTTGTCTCCATATTAGTTTCAGTCCGTTGGTTAGCTTTTCTAGTAAAGCTGTTTCCCATACAATTTGGTACCACCAGTGGTCCATGTTCACTTCTGACAGGCCTCTCCAGTGTACAGCTATGAGGCTTCTGGCTGCTGAAAGTAGGTGGTTTATAAGCTCTTTATAATGTGAGTGTTCATTATGATCTTGGAAAACATTCAGCAGGGCCAGTTCTGGGGTGGCTCCTAATACCTGTTTAGTTATTTTGCATATCTCTTATAGGACTGCTGTCCAAAAGGGTTGGATTTTGGAGCATTCCCACCACATGTGGAGGTACTGCTGGTTTGTTTAAGAAGGTGTTAGCCAGGGTATTTGGTTGTCCCCAAGTTTGTCTTGTATTTCTTGTGCCGGTATGGGTTTGTTGCTTATGTAGAAGTCATTTAGACGGTGTAGGCCAGGCATCCCCAAACTGCAGCCCTCCAGATGTTTTGGCCTACAAGTCACATGATCCCTAGCTAACAGGACCAGTGGTCAGGGATGATGGGAATTGTAGTCCAAAACATCTGGAGGGCCGAAGTTTGGGGATGCCTGGTGTAGGCCTTTGGCTTGCCAGGTTTTTATCTGGAGGTTTTGTGCTGCGTGTTGGAATAGTGGGTGGTGAGCCAGGGGTGTTAGTGGGGCTGGGGACAGTGCCTGCTTTTCCGTTCCATGCTTTAAGCATGGACTGCATGAAGCTGTTTAATGTTGTGGGGATTTTATTTAGTTTGTTTTGGAAAAATAGGTATGCTGTTGTGGGGGTGTTTTCGATGGTGTCTCTCTCCAAGTGGACCCATTGTTTAGTCTCATCTTCTAGAATATATGGGATTATGTGGTGTACTTGGTTGGCGATGTAATATGAGTCTATGATTCTAAGGGAGGGTGCAGGTATTTGCGGCTTATTCTTGGCTTTTTGTGTGAGAAAATAAACAAGTGTAGAGAAACTATATTAACTGTTCTGTATGTTCTTTTAAGCACCTTTTCTGCAATTCTAAGCTGGTAGGCCCTCAAACCACTGCTGCTCTTGGCTTTGCACAAGGTAAAAGAGGCTTCTTTGGGCTTCAGTCTTAGCTTGAAATACCTCAGGGAAAGCATGTTCAAGTTGTATAGAAAATGTTTCACCTGTGATTGAAAGTGGCAGGCCAGATAGCAAGTGTTAGAGGAAGCTAACCTGGGGGTAGACACACATTTCCTTGTGCCCAGAATTTGTGTTCCTGGGCAACTGGGGCTTATAGTCCCAAGATCTCAAAGTAATCACCACATACTTTTACATTACCGGTATCTTACTCTTAGTCAAGAACTTGGCTATACTAGACTCATCACTTCAGTTGCTCCTGTTCTGTCGTCTATCACTCAATTTCAAACTCTAAAACAGCAACACCATATAGAATTCCAAGTCTCTTGGCCCTAATATTTTTATTAGCTTGGCCAATCATATTTCCAAATGCTGTACCAACTCCTTATGCAGGGACACAGATAGTTTTGTTTGGGAGCAGGTGAGATTCATATAGCTTGCAGACTTTTTAGTCCTAAGGACATTCAGCCAGTTCCTGCAACTCCTGATTTTAAGCTGTCTGTGGACAGGGACCAATCTTGTTTTGCTTATGAAACAGTTCTATGAAATTTAAAATAGTATTTTAAAATGTGCTGCTTATCCAATAAACCAACCACAATAAAGAATTAAAGTGTAGCCAAGCATGTTTTAAAATATCAACATTTACATTCACATTTTTAAAACAGGAAATATTTGCCCTAATTAAAACACATTATCCAAATTGATTAATCTGAGTCTCCGATTTAACTATGGCAGGTAATAGATTTGGGAATTCAAATTTAGTTCTCCCAAAAATTAGGATTAATAATAGATGCAACTATTTTATGTTGCCTCAGGGTGTTCTATTTGAATGCATACAGTACTTTTGAGTGAAATATAATGTATGCTTCACAGAAATTATTATTGTATTTTGAATTTACATTGGATTGCAATCAGGTCAGCTAACTACTCACAGCACACACCTCATTCAGCTGCATATGATAATGAACTTTTAAAGCTACTCTCTCATTAAAGGAAAAGTGTAGAAAGGGGTATCTAAAATGTATTCATTTTACTCATTCAATCACATTTGTATTATTCCTTTGCGAATATTTTCTACCTCTTAAAAGATAGATAGATAGCTTTATTTCGGCTATAAGCCCGTATAGACATTATATAAAAACACAAATACATACATAGAAACACAGTGAAGAAAAAAGCCACAAAAGCAAAAAACCATGGCCACCGGGGGTAATTTAGCTGTAATCAATAGGGAAAGTAGCAGAGACCTTTACCAGTCCTGTAGTTGGCTGGCTCGCCTTTTTTGAGATAAAACGGAGTTTAAGAACCTTGCCACCTGCAAGGTTATGGTAGGGACCTTATCTTGCAGGTGACTCTATCGGCGTGCCAACCCTTTCCTGGATTATTTAACTTAGTGTTTTTGCTCGGGCATCACTATACAAAGGGCAGGAAAAAATTATATGATAAAGGGATTCCGTTGACTTATTGTCGCATACACATACATAAGAGACTAAACCCTTAGAAAATCTGTGTCGCAAAACGTTGGAGGGAAAGGCATTAAACCTCGCTTTAATGAATGCAAAACGGTGGGAGGCAGTGGACAAAGAAGATAGATAAGCTGGGACATGGTATAGTGGGGTAATGCCAAGGAACCGGGGCGAACAGATCCCCCCACCCAACGAAGAATTTTGTTGTAGCTTGATGTCGTCCATTCTCTGGTTGATGAAACGTTTTGCTGAGGCAAGATCAAGTTTAAGGGAATCTGCGGGTGAGATTCCAAGGGCCAGTAGTCTGTTGTGAATTTTGCTGGTCCAAGGGCTTGCGAATTCATCACGCCAGAGGCACTGGACCAGATAGTGGGTTGGAAGTCTGTGCCAGAGAGTTAGCCAATAATTGAAAACACGCTTCCATAGGAAGGTCTCAAATGAAGGGATCTTTAGTTCTAGTCGTATGGAAGCATTGCTCACGCATGGAGGTAGTTTTAGAAGGCGACGTAAGAATAGATTTTGCAGCGTCTCCAAGGGAGCAGAGTTAGTCAAAGTGGCCCATAGCGGGGCAGCAAATGTAAGGGTGGCTACTACTTTTGCTTTAAACACCTTTATAGTTGAGGGGACATGTAAGGCCCCTTCCGCGAAATAAAACTGCAGGAGGGCATGAGAGTTTTTCCCTTATTTTGTAAGTATTGAATTTGGGATTTCCAACTCAAATTGTGTTGGAATAGGATCCCTAAATATTGGAACCTGAAGACTTGTTCTATTATTGAGCCGCCTAGCTTCCACCTATAGAGTTTCCGGTTTCTGGTGAAAACCATTACTTTAGATTTTGCGTGGTTGATGGTCAGCTGGTTGGCTTGGCAGTATGCAGCAAAGATCTTTAACGCCCTACATAGACCAACTCTTGAATAGGAAAGGATCACCGCATCGTCCGCATATAGGAGCAGCGGACAGCGGTAGTCCGCGAGACGAGGGGCATGGACCTGCGTCTCAATTAGAGACTCTCTCATGTCACTGATAAATTCATTTTACTCATTCAATCACATTTGTATTATTAATTTGCTAATATTTTCTACCTCTTAAAAAATTACTGATTTATGTAGCAATGAATACAATCTTCCTTGTATTTGAAAATTGAAAAACATATTTAGGGGAGTAATAAAAATTAGGTTCAGCAAAACCAGAACTTTTAGGCATCACTGTGACTCACTATCACAGAATTAAAATTGAAACTTACTTACAGGACTTTCCTATATTGTGGTAACGTGGGCTTGCATAATAGCTAGGAATTTCCAGAGACGGAGTAAAAAACTTTTCATATTTTACCTGTTAGGTCAAAACCCTTGGCAAATAAATGAAGCTCTCTAGGAGGACCATTGAATGAATGGACATTAAGCAACCACATTTTTCAATTTGATGTGGGTCTTCCTAAAGCATCATGAGTGATCCCAATGGTTTCTATCCAACTAAACTCAAGAAGAGGTAGTACTCTAATGGTCTCTGTGACTCTTTCCCATCCAGATATTTGTAATTCCAATTGGGTCAAAATTATAATTTTTATATTTTCTCTAGGCATCTTTTCAATTTCTTCGAACTTCTCTCTCCTCCTCCTCCTCCTTTTTGCATTTTTTAAACCCAACATAAAATATATACATGAATACTTGCAGTGTCTTAGCTAACCACCTCCTCTTTTAGGGAAGCTTAGTGATCTCCAGATAGTTGGTTGGCACTGAGGTTGGATTTTCAGAATATGGCAAGTGGGTGCTGTCCGCAGGGTAGAAGTTACAGTAATTCTTTGTTCTGTGCTATAACGGAGTGACTACTTTGCCACATAACCTGTATGGAGCCAATGCCTGTATTTATAAAAATCGGTTGAATGCAGTGCCATGCCCACTTCACCACTATGTTTACCTCTATGCCTCTAGCTTATATACAAATTGCATCTTAAATAATCTGCAGTCAATATGAAAAAATGTTGTCTAAATCTGGCTTTAAATGAGACACTTAAACAGTTACTCACTAGTGGACCATTCAGCAGACTTATACCATATAAATAGATTTATGTGCTTTAGCAAGACCATTACAGAACCCAATAAAATCAGACATGATATCAAGGATACATTCTCATGATTGTCATATAACTTCATTTATCAACTGACCTTGAACAACTTACATTGGCCAAATGGGGTAGTTCCAGAGTAGTAAAATGGAGACCTATTAAAAAGGCGAGATATAGAAACCAGTTCTGAACCATGGGCAGCTTGTTGGAACAGGAGCTGCATAACTGGGATTTTTAAATAATTTAATAGTATTTGCGTATTTGAATATTAGTGACTTTCTCTAATAAAACTTACATGGTCTCATTTGACTATACAGTATATGTGTTGTTTAGTGTTCCAGCGATCAGAGTGAGCTCTGTGACCTTTAGATACAAAACAAATTCTCTAAGCAGTTTTTAAACTCACATGAGCACAAACCTACTTCCTCTCTAGTCTACTTTATGTATTGGATGAGTAGGCTATTGACCATGGAAGATACAATAAATTGACTACAGTAGACCAACCTGTCCCTAAAGTGCCACAGAATCCTCATTTCTTCTCTAGTATAGAGAAGCCGCTGCATAAAGCTAAATTCTATAACCAAATGATAATGAAGAAAGGTGGTGTGATCACTTACATGTTACACTGGACAGAATAGATACATTTCCCAAACCCATCACCTATGATGTACATCTACAATTAAGTCTGTAATAAGTTGACTAATGAAACTCATTGCAATTTTTGAGGCTTTCTAAAAAGTAGAATTTCAACACTGAGGTTCTCAAGTAATAACCAGGTTGTAATAGAAATTTTGTTTTTAATAGCTCTCAGAAGAAAACAAATTTATCATAACATGACTTTATTAGAATTTCAATTTTTAGAAAATTATGGCAACCGTGAGGAACGATTAGATACAAATATATGCTCAAGTGCAGAAGCAGATAGTCTCTGGGATATAAAAACTGCAAAAATTTATCTCTCTCAAACACTCCAGTACAATCAACACTGTGAAGGTGCATGAAGTAGTTTTCCATATTGATTTCCTTGAATTTTATTTTAGTGTTCTGATTAAGCTGATTTCCCCCCAGTACCTTATTCCTCAGTCTTTTATTGTTTTCATGAGAGAAAACAAAACATGAAAATGAGGAAAGCAGAAAGAGTATGAGGCTAGGAAAAACACCTTGTAAATAGCATTTATGAATTTAGCTGACAGTAAAATACATGTTTCTTTGGTTAGAAAGCAAGGGGGAAAGATGCGAAGTACTTGCTTGTGTGTGATAGATGCACACTATAGCATTCTAAAACAGGAGACAAGAATGTCAAGAGTGTATTCTTCCCCCACTGCCAGATGGAAAGGCTATTATTATAAATGAAAGGCAGCAGTAGTGGATGCCAGGCACTTTTGTTGTGTGCCAGATTCTGAAGTCCAGATGTAAGCAGGTTACCCCTGGGACAGGACAGGCTTCAGCTCCCGCAGCAGAATAGAGCCAATCACGGTTTTCTCGGTGTTTATGATGAGCTGTGCTGTAGACCCTTCTTCCATCTCCACTGTGACTAGCAGCAGTGACCCACTATGCACCGTTTTAGCTGCAAATCTAGAGGATGGAAACAAAATCTGTGATTACCTTTTGTACAAAACAAAAAAAACACAAGTGACGTTTTCCTAATTCAATGAAGTTATATATCACCAGAATTTTTTGTAATAAAATCCCCAAGTCATGAACACACCATGGCACAATACAAATACAACTTCATAACGGAAATAGAAGAAAATTAAGAAAGCTTAAAGCAGGCTTTAAAAGGCAGTCAGATTTACACAATCCCTAATTTTTATATACCAACAACCTGAACTTTGGCTGAGAGCAAACAGATTATTAGGCAACACAAGTGTTGAATTATTCAAAATACAGTAATCCTATTAAAATACATTTAAAATCAGACAGCTAACCAAAGTTAACAACACATAGCTCAATAGGGAAAGTCTTTCTCTCATCATATAACCTCACACGTGGGGACAGGACTTCCAAAGTAACAAAATATTTCTATTTTTATTTATCTGATAATTAATACACTTCTAAGAACTTTATATAATGAAAGCAAACTTGAGTTCTAATCTTCCAATACTAAATTCCAAAACATGAAGAACCTATTCATTACGTAGAATTAAAAGCAAAACTAGTATCTTAAGCACTGCAATTGACTGAAAAGCCATTTTAGGCACAATGAACTTCTGTCAATCCTGTTAATTCATTCTGCATGCACAGCGAGACCCTAGAGACAGAAAGGGAAGGGAAGGCAACAGCCCATCCTTCCATGTTCCACAAAGCATACTACCCACCCCACTTTTCAAAAAAAGAAGAACCACCCAGAGAACAACAAAGTTGCTGCACATGGGCTTTTGAAAACACTAACAAGTGTAGAGCAGGTCTGTGACCCTCTGTGACCCCACTTTGCAGGGCCAATTCCCTCTCCCCTTTCTGAATGACACGTGTCTGAATCAGAGCCATCTGCCTCAATTTGCGCAACATCTTCAGCCACAATAGGACCCAGTTAGCCCTGACAACGGCTCACAATACATAAAAATAAAACTGCTGACAGCACGCCATCAGCTATTCAAGAGCAAACCAACTGGTCAGTGTCTCATGTCTGACAATTAGCATGGGCCTTGCACAGCGCCTCCTGGGCTCCTTAGGGATCTGTTTAATTACCATCAACATAAAAGAGGGAGTTTATCAGCAGATACTCAAAAAGCTTCACTCTAGACTTAATTAAAATATTAGCCTCTTCAGCAGGAAGCAGATTCTCTTTAAATGAAAAGTAATTTCTTTTTAAAAAATTAAGCATATCAACCTCAAAATCTTGTAACACATTACACTAATTTAGGAAATATAAGTCATCCTTAAATGTCACTCTTCTCACAGGTCAATATATTTCTTTTATTCAGATTAGATACACAATTTCCACTCTTTATATCCAATAAGAAAATAAATCCCTATCCAATGAAAAGATTTCAAAGAAATACCAGCAGTCCCATTTAGTATCTTTACCATGATGTTAAAATCTATGTTTCTCCCATCAATTTGGAAAGGGTGATAATTATGTAAACAATAGTCTTATTAGTCTCTTTATTTATTTAACACTTGTGTCTTGGGACTACAGAGAAACAGATTATGCCTGAATTCACACAATTAAAGCTCCAGAGCTGGGGCTTCCTAGCCCCAAGGCTCATTTTACTCCTGTTCTAGCCTAAACTGCAAGTGATATAAAGTCAATGTTATTATAAAAGCAAACATAGCCCAAAGGCACAATGAGGGTCAATTCTGGCTGAGTGCCTTTGTGTGTCGTTTAAAGCAATTAGATAAGGAAAATTTATTTGAAATGAATACTTCAGAATGCCTTTTTAAAAAGAAGATACTGTTGTCAACTAATGAGTCAGTGAAGGCTATCTTAAACTAAAGTTCTAACTTCCAGTGTAGCATGGATTAATGTAGCTTTTGTGTCTAAGGGGAACTAATGTTGGGAGCCCTTACTGATATCAGACAACTAGTAGAATCTCACATGACACTTAACTGTTTAAAAAAATCTATTTAAAATGGAAGGTAAGTTTGGCTGCAAATGGTTATGGGCAGTGGAAAGTAAACACCTCTTTACTAATATCTAAGCAACTTGCACAGTAGACATATGGCAAGTACAGAACACAGTACTCAAGGACACACGTGGTCTTATGTGGCATGGCGAATGATGGCTGAAACTATGCTAGGCAATAGGAAACTGATTTGTTTAATTCCTGGCCTGGTTTGATCACATACAAAAATGAAATTGCGGTGGTGCAAGAGTCCAGCTTTTAGCAGGTGTAATAAGGGGGGCTGAACCCTTTCAATGCCTGTTCATTTACCTATCCAGAGCCTCTTCCCCTCAGGCACTTTTCATCCAACCAATTAGGGTCTTCAGGTTTACAGGTTGGCTGAGGAGAAAAGAGACAGGATGGACTGCCAGAAGGTAAACTAGGAAGGAAGGTTCACCACCCCTGCTCCAACCCTTCTCCTCCAGTTTTGCAATAATATTCAAGGCTTCATTCACCACTTTATATGTGATTAGGAGAGACTCAAGTCTAAAGAAACTGCTGGAATCACATGTAGTTTGAGGTGGAATTTCCTATGTCCCTTAATAAAAATATGTTTCTTGGAGACAGTAGGCATCTTTGAGTGTTGAGCCTGTTTCTGTGACAAGTTCAAATGTCAGTAAATCATGAAAGTTTATATTAACTCATGAAAGATTTAATATAATTAAGCAGCCGAATCACAACTGAGATAATACATATACTATGACAATAAAAGCAATGTTCTCTCATCAACAAAAGTGAATCTTTTGTACAGTAAGTGTCTGGTCATCATAAACACATAAATATTATCTGTCAACACAGCAGCACCTACTGCTTCATTTCCCCCCAGAGAACATTGAGTTCCTACAATGGAAAATAGTGTAGAACAGACACAAAAGACAGAATGTAATTGCTTTAAGAATACGATGGCCTCACAGTGGTCTAATTAAGCGACCTAACAAACATTAAAATATAGTTAAATAATTTCCTCACTAAGGCACATGGTAGCTTCATTTGGACATAAAGCTGAAATATGGTCTAGGACTATGTGAACAAGCCTACCCCTACCCTTACCCCTAAGTGTGGCCATAAGGAGAAGATTGGAAACTTTCACTTCTGTTTTTAGCTAACCACAGTGCAGTGTTATGTCTAAACCAGGCTAACTGTGCTTGGTCTTATGTATAGTGTATGAGGTGTTAGGAAAGAGGTAGTATTTCTGGTGGGGGATATGTCCTGCTCCTTCTGCAGTAGTTTGTCCACCTTTGGTCTCCACCCTACACTCAGCATTCACCTGTGGCTCCAAGAAGCTGTCAGCATGTGACAGCAGCCACACTCTGCGAAATGGCTTTATCTGGCTGGCTAAACCAGGTGAGGATCAAATAACGGTACTGCTCTAATGTAGTTTTTTTTTTCTTGTGGGCTGGCACAGCTGTCCTTGTTTTTGAGTAAAATGCAAGTTGTTTATTCCCTAGTATAACAATGCATGCAAGCATAATATGAATGATGTTATAAAACCATGTAACTGTAGAAGCAGCATTCATTCTCTCTTCTGAATGATTATACAAAATCAGTATGGAACATAGAAAGCAGATTTTTTATCTATGCTTTCCTCCTTTGTCATATGCAGCTGTACAGTTACGTTATTTATCTCTACAGATCTATATACTGGGTTTTTGTTCTATTCTAAGAAAGATGATAATTTGATTGTATTTTAACTGCAATAAAATTTTGACATAAAGTCTGAAATAGAATTGTTTTATAGATTTCAGATAAAGAAGGAAAAATATTATCCATAAGCATATATACAGTCATCCTCCCCACCCCACCCCAATTCATGTCACAAAGCAGTGTCTAGTACAGGAGTAGCCAATGAGGTGGCTGCCAGTTGTTGATTGAGCTTATGTGAGTTGTAATCTAACAACAGCTGGAAAGCACGTTTGCTATGCTGGTCTATTAAGATATTGATCACACCACCACCACCACCACCCCGAGAAAATTAAGCCATTGCAACTATTCTTAGTGCTTTCCATGCTTTTACAGTGCAGATAAGGCTTGCAAAGTTTCAGATTTCTAGAACACGTTGTAATAAAAGTCCAGTACTAATTAAAATTTAAAAAATTTGGGGGGGAGGGGACTTGAGCCTTCAAACAACATACAAAATGTTTGCATATAAAAGTTTCATTAACACTTATTTTTACTAATACTGCATACTTTCTCTATTTTTTTTAGAATAGTCTGTAATTCTTCTTAGTTCATTTTCTCCTCTTTTCAGATTTGCTAGTCACCAGAAGCTGTTACAATGGCCCATTCATGCTAAAACTTTTCTCCCCCTACCTTGTACATGAAGCCTTCAATTACTGACTGCTGAAGCAGACAGAATCCTATTAGTAAGAAAGACGATCACAAGATGCAATGCCCAGCCCTAGCTGTATAAAAATAATTAGCCCAAAGTTGACAAATGTGTAATGAAGTTGCACAATGAATGTATTTAAGAAATTTCCTGTGAATTAGTCTTCTAATCCCAAATACCAGAATGAAAGGTTAGAACATGTAATGTTGTACGGTATTAGGGTAGAGATATATAAATAATTGATAACATCAGTACCCTATAGCTGCCACAAACCCTTCAATGGATATCATGCAAACCAAGAGAAAGTGTTATTTTCAGCCAAGTCTTACTCAGAGTAAAACAGCTGTGTCCATTAACTTCAATGGATCTATGCTGAGTAGGAGTAGAACTGAGCACCACCCAAAGGGATCCTATGTGATTCTCAAAGTGATCCAATTACGTGTCATCTATGACATAAAAATTTATGGGGCATTAACAAAGTTACTGTTAGGAGGCAACTACTGTATATTTTAAAAGTGAAACATGGTTTCTAGTCCCACGTTTCTCTTGTAGTATAAATGTACATCGACTGGAGGGTATTTGCAGTTCAACTCTTCTTTCACCAATAGGTCCCCTCCTTTAATCTCCCTGGGGGTGTTGCTACAGGGGAGAATTGGTGGGAGTAGTTAAAACACCTTGATCCTACTGAATTTTCTCTACAAGCATCCCACTTCCATGTCACCTTGACAAATTTAGGTTGGGGAATATTATGTCTGACAACGTATCACACAGTTCTGTTTAAGCCTAAAAATATAGTTATCCCAAGACAGGTTATTCTGAGCTCCCTCATCAATAACAGGAAATGATGTGGATACATCTAAATCTCTATATACAGAGTGGCTCCTTCCATTGATAGGTAGAGTGACCCCAAGATGAGAAACAGCTACCTGTATAATCTGAGCAAACACACACCTCCAGTCTGGCGGCCATATTTCTATTATTTTATTATAATAGTACCTAAGTACATTGAAAATACAATTCAGTTTGTATTTTTAAAAACCCAAAATGATTCATTTTGCCTGTTAATACATCATTTATGCTATTGTGATCAATTCTTCCTATTAAAAAGGTTTGGCTTCTCTAATTTTTCAGTATATATAGCTTTAAAAGGAAAATAAATTAAAAAGAAATTAGAATTGTTTACTTTCCATCTAGCAGAAGCAGCTATAAAATTCAATTCGCAAAACTGAATATGGTGTTTTAGGGGGGAAATAGTTTTTCAAATAATTCATAGTGGTTTAAACTTAAACATAACACCGGTTTGCAAACATGAAATGCATTATGTTTAAAGAATTAAACCACAAAAAGCTTTTTTACATTGCTAGAAAGAAAGTGATCAACTTATTTTGTACTTTATTATTTCAGATACAGAAGCAGTGCTGTCCTCTAGTGGACAGCAAACAGGATGGTAATACAACCTACGGTATTTTGATTCACTTAAACATCCAAAGAGTTAACCAGCAAGCTTCCAAATAGCATCTACCTACCTACCTATCTAGCTATCACTATTTGTATATTGATAATTGATATTGGAGTTTAAAAGACTCTTAAAAGACCCTTAAGTAAGTAGTGTTCCGCAAATATACCAATCTGATATTTAGCAAAAAAGACTTATAGATAGAAGCATAATAAAGAGGCATAATGATCATGATACTTATGGGCATATATTCCCCCCACTCCATTAAAAAATAGAGGGAGGGGGAAATACTTCATCACTACATTGGCCATGATTACCAACATCTCCATTAAAACAAATCAGTTGCTTCCCTATTTTTATTCTTTTGGTTTTCTACCTAAGTTGGGAAAATGTACAGGACATTTTCTTAAGGAGTAGTGCAAAAAATGGCCTGGTGCTTTATTAATTATTGGAGGAGTGATAGGCCATGGGTTTAAAACTGGATGGTCATTAACTATCTGGGGGAAACTGTCTGAAGGTCATTACTAACTTCAGTAGTCAATTATAAGAATAATTGATACCATGTTTAGGTAATTTGAAAGCTGAGTGCCATAATGGGAAAGGTCTCACTGCTTTATGGATGTATTTTGGTTTGATCAACTCAACAGTTAAAAAACCAGGAGTGGAAACAGTTACAGTTTAAAACAAACTTAGTTGGTCTCTAAGGTGCTACTGGACTACTTTTAAAAATATTTCGACTTTGTCAGACCAACATGGCTACCTACCTGAGTTTAAAATAATAATAATAATAAATTTTTATTTATACCCCACCCTTCCCAGCCAAGACCTGGCTCAGAGCGGCTAGAAGTCGGTATAAGAGCTAATGGCTACAAACGGACCATTAACACATTCTAGGTTGGAAAACTAGGTGTTTTTAAATTATAAACATTATTAATATTATGGAATTGTTCCCACAACTGTTCATAGAAGACCAATAACTCAGTTGGAGTATAAAATAGCATTGGGCACATTTAAGAAGAGTCTTCTCATTTTAATTCTAGTACCCCAGCAGTCAGGTTTCCCTTATCTTATGGATCTCTCCCCTAGAGTATCAGTACAGGTTTTGCTCAGATCTGTACGAATAGCTAAAATTACAACTTGGGGAAAAAAATATCCCCAACCACCCAGTAATATTAGCTGGTAGCACTGGGGGTTTGTTTGCATTTCATGCAGCATGTAACTTGAGTCACTTGCTTTTTGGTGCGCAAAACCCTGACTACCACTTTCCTATGATCTAAATTATGTGAGCTGATTTACATAGAGGGGGCGGCGCTATTTTGCAACAGGGGTTGTTATTTATAGCCTTTGTGTCCCTACTGCTCTATAATTTTATGTGCCAACCCTGGATGGGTTTTCTTCTCTGTACCCTGCTATTTCCGTAGCATTACTCCCACAATCACATACAGTGGTACCTCGGGTTACATACGCTTCAGGTTACAGACTCTGCTAACCCAGAAATATTACCTCGGGTTAAGAACTTTGCTTCAGGATGAGAACAGAAATCGGGCGGCGGTGGCACAGCGGCAGCGGGAGGCCCCATTAGTGGTGCTTCAGGTTAAGAACGTTTTCAGGTTAAGAACGGACCTCTGGAACAAATTAAGTACGTAACCAGAGGTACCACTGTACTGGAGCAGGAGTAGCTTTCACACAGCACCACAGATCTGTCAGATGTTCATAGAAATTTGACTCTCCAGCAATGGCCTTGGTATTCATGGGATCATTGATTGATTTGATTGATTCTATGATTGATTTTCATTCAAATGAACTGCGGCTTACAAACAATAAATAACAATAACATAAAAGATCATCACAAGTACAGCATCAATTGTATAAAATAACTGACAAATCATAAGTAAAACAATATATAAAAACACTATTAACAAAGTCGCTACTAAACAATAAGCTAAACATCACCATTACACCAAAAGTCATATTATATGATTAACAAATCAATATGGCATTTATGACCTATAAAACTATATTAAAAACATTAACAAAATAACAACTAAAAAAATAAGCTAAGCACTGTTAAATTCATACTGACGCTTTCCACACCCTGACTTATAATCTTTCACTCTATTCAGTTCATTAAAATATACATAATGCCTGTAGCTCAGCCAGATGCTACACCGGCTGGGTCCTTGGGTAGTGGGCCATGGTGAGGACAGTTATGGTCTTCGGCCTATCCCTGGTGGCAAGGTGAATATTGACTCTAGGTAGCCCATTCAGGCGCTTTGATGAGGAACCTGTCCACTTCATCCTTGATAACCAGGAGGTCCATTCCCAAATCAAGGAAGTCCAAGACAAGTCTGTCCCCCCCCACTGAGCAGCGATCCTTCTTGGTGGCAAAATAGGTGATACATACCTGTAGATGTATTTGTTTTGTGGCAAGGAAACAAAGCAGTTCTGGTATGTTTCTTCATTATAGAGCTGGCATTTGGGAATGCAACAGGCCGTATTTCCCAGGCCTCCATAAGCGTCTTCCATGTAAAGGATTGAGTCTTTTCCTTCTTCTCAGAATAACCTACAATTTGCAGCCCACTAGAGTTGAGGATTGTTGGCAATCTCCAAGTGCTGTGTGGGTGGCCTGGCATTTTTTTTGCAGCTGCAGTGTGGTTTGGGTACTGCCACTCCAAATCCCCTTCTCCTCCTGCTGTGGTTTCCCTGTTTTCAAGATGCAGTCTGATGTTTATGCCACCTGGACCAAACCCTGCAGCTTCTGCGCACAGAGTAGCGGGTGATAGTGGGCAGCTTGGGAAAGAGAGACACAGGAGGTCCACACAGGAGCCAGGCTGGCACTCACCATGCTTCTGCTGCTTGCTGTCATGCACCTGGCTGAAGGGCACAAGCAGTTAGTCTGCAGAGCTACGGCCCTGTCTGGGAAGGCATATGCCCCAGCCAGGTCCCCCTGCAAGGAGGAGTGCTCTTCCCTTTGACTTAGTCGACCTGCTGCCGTCTCTTCCAGCTCCTCCAAAGCGTCTCACAGGGTTTCCTTATGCAAAGAATTCGCAAGCAGGAGGGGCCTTTTCTGAGGTGGCACTTCTTCCCTCATCAGAAGGGCCTTGATGTCTAAGCTTCAGGGGTGACACTCTTGAGTTCAGCACACCCTGCAGATGAGAGCAGGAAGAAGCCTGCTTGGCAAATGCTTCTTCCTTTCTCACTCTCTCTGAGAACTAGTCCTCGAAGCTGGGAAACGTGCTGGAGCCTGACACAGAATCAGAGAGGGCCTAAGGAGGAATCACAGTCAGGAGCTGCTCCTACGCACAAGTCCTACTTTCCCTTGAGGAGATCCAGCTCCTTGCCTTGCCTAGCCTGGCCTTCCTTTCCTCTTCCCATCTGACTGAAGTTCCAGGAGAGATGAGAATCACTTTCTCTCTCAGGGCTGGAGACACCAAGAGGCAAACCTGCCCCAATATGCCCAGTCAAGAGTGGGAGGAAGGACATGGCAGCTTCTACCCGCCTTTCGCCTCTAACACATCATCATATGGCAGACCAGATAAGGAATTTATACACAGCAGCTGTTTGCTTCTACAGTTATTAGGTGATTGAAGTCTTGAATATAGAACAATATCTATAGACAAGAGGACTTAGTACCACTGCAGTATTTCGTTGGCAGGAAGTAGTAGAATAAAATTGAGTACTTTATTATATACTCCATTATATGACAACTAAACATAACAGTCCTGCTTGTGGAAAAAGAACTATGCAATCTGTAAGCTCTATCACTTTTAACACCAACTTGCTTGGAGAAAAGAAATTTGGATGCTAGCTCCTGCTTCTGCACAGCTGACCACTTTTGTCACTGTTTTCATTGTAAGTGTGTAGTTCTTAGTGGGTCTATTTTATGTTAATAAATGTTGTCAAGGGTTCCGAGGACTGTATTTAAGAAGTGGAACATTAGCTTCAAAAGAAGCTACTGCTAGGAGGTGGAATTCATGCCACTCAAGCATCAAATGCCTGAGAATACTTAAACTATGAATTCTACTAGTCTTGCCACATGATCCCCAGGACAAGGCTGAATCTATAAAACTGCAACAAAGCTCAAGGCTCACTTTAATGTTGTTTGATGAGAAAAAAACAGGTTGCTTACAACTGTGGTTCTTTGAGTGGTCATCTGTGCAGTCAGTCATATTGAGGATTTGTGCCTGCACTGCACATTATTTGGGAACTTCTAGAGCTCAGAAGAACCTTGAGACCCTGCCCTCGGTCAGGGAAACCCCATGGTTCTGCAAAGCTGCAGGGGCCAGCACACTTTCCTGAGGGTAGACTGTGTAATTGTACATATGACCACTTGTAGAACCAGTTACAGGCACACAATTTGTTTTATTCTTTGTGCAGTCACACATATGGAAGACCACAAGACACAGTGGGCATTTTCTGTGGTGGCTCCACACCTTTAGAACACCTTCCCAGTAGCACTGTAGTAAGGGGGCTACATTCCAGGTTCTTTTTAAAAAAAGGCTTAAAGCCTCATTTGTTTTGATTTGCCTTGCATAAGTCTTGTTTTGTCCTGCTTGTTGGACACTATGTTGCTGGAGGTAGTCAGCCTTGTGAATCTATTTTATTCTTGTTTCTTTTTTAAAAGCCATAATTGATTTTTTTCATACTTGTAGTTTATATTGCTGTAAGCCGTGTTGGATGGCCTTTGCCTAGAAAATTAACATTTAAAAAAAAAAAAATAACTACCACCACCATAGTTGTGGTTGCTGAGGCAGTACACAGCGATGCTGCATAATTAGAGGAGTCTTTGGGCCTGTCATCCCCTTCAGGTTAATTGGGAGAGCCCAGTTATACATCCAAACAATTCTTGTGCTTGTTTTTTCTCTTGTATACTTCAATTGCTGGCTTTTAGTTTTCATGCCTATCATGGTCTCCAGTTAGGACCACAGTTGTTTGTTCTATATTTTATCCTTATTCTGCTCTGCATATTCACCAGTACTAATTTCTTACCATGTGCCAGTCATGTACCTCTTTGCATATGCAGAAGTGCCACCAGGAAGTTCAAAGATGTAGAGGTAGGTAGAGTAACAATTGGCATTTTTCTCCCCGCGACTGCCACATCAGAAAACCCTTCTCACATGCCTCTTTCCTCACCACATGCAAAGGCCCTGTTTGCTGCTAGGCAACATAATCATTCAGTAGCACTGGAATAATTGTTATTGCTACCGTGTTTCTCATAAAGCAAGACGTAGCCATAAAATAAGACATGGCAGGATTTTCAAGCGTTTACGAAATATAAGCCATACCCCGAAAATAAGCCGTAGTGTTACCGGTAGGCGCAGTTCTGGAGGGCACCAAGGAAGAGGAAGAGGCCTGTTGGCGCCCGGAACCGGATGCTGCCATTTCTGCAGCCCCGCCAAAACGCCCAGCAGCGCGCGCCACTTGGAGCCCCGAGACAGCGGGACCCAGAAGCAGCAGCAGTGGAGCCCCCAGCCAGCAGCAGCAGCGCGTACTGGAGGTGTGGAATGAAGTATTGTCTTTTGTATTTTTCCTTGCTTTTGTTTTAAATGCTTTCGCTGATGTCAAAGGTTAACATAGGCAAAATCGAGAGCTAGCAGAACCATTTAGAAAATCCTCTGCTTTTGATATAAGGGCCAATTTTCTGCCTCACTCTGCCTAATGGTACAGCTGGCCCTGGGATTCCTTGAAGGAAAAGGGGGATATCAATGGTAATAAATCAAATGCATTATTAACAGTTTAGCTTTTAACCTTTATGATGACCTGTGAAGCCCAGTTGCAAAACACTACCGGTACCGGTACCTCTCTTTTCTTGCCTTGCCCACTTTATGCATATTTATGCATGGTTGATGCAAGCTGTAATTGCATGCAATTGCTTTCACCACCAGGGTACTTTTGCTTGGTGCAAAAGTAATATTTAAGCGTGGTTGATGCAAGCTGTAATTGCATGCACGAAAGTAAAAGTCTGCTGTTTTACTCATCACTGTGGAACTTAATTATAATTGAATATATGTAGATTGCTGTACCATACTTACCGGTAATAAAAATAAGACATCCCCTGAAAATAAGCCATAGTGTGTTTTTTGGAGGAAAAATAAATATAAGACGGTGTCTTATTTTCGGAGAAACACAGGTAGGGGAAGAATGACACAGATCACTCTGAGAAGAAAAATGGAATTGATATACTTGACTCAAAACTGGTCAGCCTGGAAGAATGGCAGATGAAAATGATGGACTATATGGAACTTGCCGAGCTGACTGCGAGACTCTGAGACCAGAGGGAAGAAGCGGTGGAAAAAGAATGGAAGAAATTTAGAGAATATATTAAAAATTATTGTAAAATTTAGAGTTAAAATAATGTCGAAGGAATAGTAATTTACAGAATAGAATTTAGAATGATTAAAAGGAAATATGAGTTATGAATGGATAAGATTAGGATTGAATTAAGCTAAATGAAGTAAGTGATAAGTTTTGATAAGACAATAATGATAGCAATATAGAATAGAATAAGAGGAACATAGTTTAACACGATGAGAGGAAATTGCTAAAGAGAATAAGTATATATACTGAAACGCAAAGGGAAGGACAGGAGGAAGTCCAACTAAAATGTTAAGGGAAGAAGAATTTAGTACGTAGATATGTGTAGTATGGTATTGTTTGTTTTTGTATTACCGTATGTATTGTATGTTTATTTGTTTGTTATATTTTTTATGTGTAAAACCTAATAAATATGAATTAAAAAAAAAAACTGGTCAGCCTTCCTGTAACTCCTAAGAAGCACAGGTATTTGAGGGTATTTCTTGAAGTGGATGGTCACAGAGGTACCAAATCTACCCTCTTAGCTTCCATCTCCTCAGATTTTTCAAACAGTACATCTCCCACTTGCACAGACAAAAGTAATTTAGGAGAAAGTGGAAAAGCCATGTAGACACAGACAAATGGAACAATATTTATAGGTAGACTGCTGGAGTTAAGTGGAATATGTAGCAAAGTTCCTGTGATTAAGAAATTGAAATAAACCAATCCATGCTCCTAGCAGTCACTCATGTGTGCTATAGACAAAGCTTCTGCTTTGAAACCTGACTTTGGATGTAAATTTGTTTTCCCTGGCTATTCCCCAAATGTCAATCCATTTATATACAAGAAGGCAAACTGGAATTACATTATCCAAGTCTTACAAGAAACCTCCACATTTTGATTACCTGTGAATGTTATCTTCACCAGAAGGAACCACACCAAGGTTTGCTACGCTTACCACCTTCTGCAATATTACAAGACGAGTGGAATTTTGTGGTGCAACAGTGACTGTCGTGGATGCTTCATTCATACCAGTCAACCTTCCTGAAACAGTAAAACATAAAAACCATGGATTCATGTGGCTAATATCATAAAGAAAATTGAAAGCAACACTGACATATTAGCCCAATAATACATATACCTAGTACTAAATGTTTAAGGGTTGTCTTAATAAGGATTTCTGAGTACCTTATGGGAACATATGATAAATACCTAGTCAACTAACTATAATTTTTAAACTGCATATTCATGAAGATGCAGTAAGGCATTTTCATATAATTCCAAAAACTAAAGGCTTATGGAGTATAACTGAATGATTGTGTGTGCGTGTGTGTGCATATACACTACATATACACATACAATCACTAATATATAAAGATCTCAAAAGAGAAAACAGCATGCTTATAAACAACACCCGTAAGTTCAATATTTACTGTAAATAAGATCACAACAGTTACTAGCCTGCAAAAAATAGAGCCATCGAATTGTAGAGTTGGAAGGGACCACAAGGGTTACATCATCCAACTCCCTGCAATGCAGGAATCTTTCCCCAAGGAAAAAACAACTACCGTATCTGACTTTTAGAAGACATCTGAAGGCAGCCCTTCGGATTATTCTGTTGGGAGCTGCCCAGAGTGGCTGGGGAAACCCAGCCAGATGGGTGGGGTATAAATATTATTATTATTATTAATAATTATTATTATTATAACATGGGGCTCGAACCCATGACCCTGAGATTAAGAGTCTCATGCTCTACCGATTGAGCTAAATGTACTAGCTTGCTATGGGTTGGTGGAAAAAAGCTAGAGAGCTGCACTTCTACACTGGACATACAAGAGAGAGTTTCCCACCTCTAGCAGCTTACTTGAATTCTTTACTGGGTACACCCATTCTATCCTTCACCCAATCATTCATCTGCATCCAATTCCTTCTTGCCTTTGGCTACCAAGTGAGTGCTTAGTCTAGCATATTAGACTAATTCATCACTTCCCACACCAACAGGAGTTTTGATACAAATATTCTAGAAGCGCCAATTAAGTTTACTTAAAAACAAAGATAATGACCTCCACTTAAAACAAGGATAAACACTAAAAAATGGCCATGCAATTGATCTATTAGCACCATCCAAATACTCATGAGAAGAAATACAGCTCTACCTGGTGTCGAAAAGACAATACTGTCAATGTCAGACAAACCTTCCTGGGGAAAACATTCCATAAATGGGGGGCTACCACATTTATTATTGCCACCCGACAGACATTTCTAGGAGGAGGCACACAGAGAAGGGCCTGAGGACCTTCAACACCTTAGGACATGTTTTCCACTAGACTAGTTCGCTTATAGGAGAGATAGGTCAACAGATGATGTTATAGCCACAGCTTATCACCTTGCAGCGAGTCATCTGGAGAGACCAGGGAACTATGTCAGAATGCTGTTTATTGATTATAGCTTGGGTTTTAATACCATCCTTCCAGACATTCTTATTAAAAAGCTGATGGACCTGGACCTTTCTTCTACCATCTGTAATTGGATTAAAGACTTTCTGAGGGATCACACATAAATAGTGAGGATTGGGCCTTTTACATCTACCTCTCTGAAGCTCAGCACTGGCACCCCACAGGGATGTGTGCTGAGTCCCTACCTGTACTCGTTGTATACATATGACTGTATTTCATCCGATCTATCCACTGTAATTATTAAGTTTGCAGATGATACCACCATAATGGGTCTAATTACAGGTGGAGATGAATCAGCGTATAGGGAGGAGGTTCAAAAAAGTCTTGACATGGTGCCTAGAGAACAACTTGCACCTAAATATCAGTAAGTCAAAGGAGGAAGAGAGGGGAATTAGCCCCATTGTATATCGGGGGGGGGGGCTGTGTGGAGAGAGTCTCTTCCTTCAAATTCCTGGGAAGACCTCACTTGGAAAATCAATACAACCCAGGTGGTTAGGAAGGCCCAACAGAGACACCATTTCCTTAGGGTCTTGCGTAAAAACAATGTCAAACAAAAATTGATGATCTCTTTCTACCAGTCCACAATAGAAAGTGTCTTTTCATACTGTATTACAGTGTGGTATGCTGGTTTGACAGCCACGGACAGGAAGTCCCTACAGAGGGTGGTAAACACAGCACATGATATCATGGGCTGTCCCCTGAGTTCACTAGATGACATCGCAGGAGACCGCTGCCTCAGGAGAGTGAGGAAAATTCTCAGGGAGGACTCACACCCCAGCCAGCACCTCTTTAATCTCCTACCTTTGGGCAGGAGATACAGAAGTATAGTCAGCCACACCAACAGGTTAAAGAACAGTTTTTATCCGTGGGCTGTTGGGCTGCTGAATGGAAAAAAATAGTGGTGCAATTGACTTCCAACAAGCACACAGAGTGCGAACAAGACTGAGTGTATGGGGGGGGGGGCTCGTTTAATTTCACTGCACACAGGTGATGTAGTGACAATAAAGGTTTATTGTTGTTGTTGTTGTTGTTGTTGTTGTTGTTGTTGTTGTTGTTGTTAATAATAATAATAATAATAATAATAATAATAATAATAATAATATATTATCAATGAGATGTTAACATCAAGGTCCAGGTAAGTTCATTTGGAGAAAGACAGTCCTTGAAGTATTGGGGTTCTGAGCTGTACAAGCCTTTATACTAACTCACATTCTTTATTATCATCCAAAGACCCACAAAAACCAATTTGAAAGCAAAGTACTGCAAAAATACAGAAAAGACATTACTAGGCAGGCATTGTGTTTTATCAAAGACATGTTGATTTCTAATTCTTACTAGCTCCAAGAGAAATTTTCCCATGGTCAGTATTATATCATTTTTCTTATCTTCAAGGAGATACTTGAGATAAAAGATATCAGTGTTTCCAGGTAAATTTACCAATAAGGGCTTAATTAATTGGTTCCTGGCTCTACAAGCAAACTAGAGCATTGAACTGGGATCAGTGTAGTCAGCAAATAACTAGTGTTACATGAGCACAGTGCCTAATTCTACTCAATATTATGGTTGCTAGGTTCTGCATTAGGTGGTTTCTGAACCATCTTCAAAGGAAGCCCAATGTTCAACTCACAAGCAACCGGCCACTGCCTAAATCTGCTTCTCAGTCCACCCATGCAAATGCTGGGAGATTTTCTGTGTGAGGGGCAGGGCACACTCTTTTTTTAATTGTTTTTCTGCCCATGCTATACCACTGGTTGTAGTAGGACATTGCCTTACAGAAGCTCTTGCCAAGTTAGAGTGCCACAGGGCTAGACAGGCAAGGAACTGATGCGTACATGCCCTGGAAGGATCAGAATAAGCATTACCCCAAAGGTCAGGAAGATGTGCCCTGTCAGATAGGTAATAAACAAGTAATATTTTTGCACTAGAAACTGAACATGCTTCTTTGTAAGACTGCTATGGTGCTTAACCGGTTTTTGTAATTCTAAAGTAAATGAAGTAAACAGCCTACTCAAGGTTTATTTTAAACTACATTTCACTTAATCATGAATATTATGTAGCCTTTTTAAAAAAATGTATCAACTTTAGCCGGGAACAGTACATGGTACTGCAGATGGTCTAAATTTTACATTAGGAAAATGCATTGAAAAAAGTACATAAGCAGTCTTGAGGTTGCTTTTAAGCAAAGCACAGGACTGACATAACACTGCTGAGAGATGTGTGTACTCATTAAGGATTTAAACCTTCTCCATTAAGCTCTATTGAAGAGCAAATGCTGAATAAATGAATGCAACTATGTTTATGTTAAAAGCCTGTTTCCCGCAGCATGTAATTAAAGGAAATGTTGTACAAAGCCAGTACTTTTGTCAAGCTCCTGTAAATGGAAAGATGGATAGCACTCAGAGAAGTGAATGCATTGCTTCATATTTAACCTTAACACTCTTGTCATTAATGGTTTGTCTAACTTGTTCTATAAAGACAAGGTACTGCTCCATTGAAGTAAAATTAAAAAAATCAACTAAACCATGCTTTTCAGAACAGAAGATTCATTATCGTTGACTAATGTATTGGCATAAAGCAAAGTAACATCCTATCAAGTAAAGCACACATTCAATCTGCCTTACCACCCCCCCTTTTATTTTTAACTCATGCTGTTTTATTGTTATAGGCAATTTGTACCACTCAGCATGACAGTGTAAACTGAATCAAGATTAATTTACATGCAAAAGAACACTTAGCATGGTAAGCAAATGTATTGTCTCGATTGCTGAGGTGGAAAAGAACCTGAAAAGAAAAAAAGGGTGCTCTAATTAAGGGGCATCAAATATGATTGCTTGTGGTAGTTAAGGGCCAGAAAATTGTGAATGTCTGACCATTTAAAGAATTAGCACCTTGCTTGTTGGGAGGACAGAAAATTTTGCAAACATAAATCTTGATAAAATCAAGTAAACAATTTGAGAGATTCTTTTTATTTTTTAAAGACATGGCTTTTCCGAATTAAAGTCTATTGGGTATACTTAAAGTTGCCAGTTTAAGTTACTAAAATTGTAGACTTTGAAAAAAAAATCTAGAAGAGGAAATTATTGGAAAACTTATGATTTCAGAAACCTATTAATATTCAAAAGCTGAACTAAAGCAGAATGAGCTTGACATTTTAAATTACTATAGTACTTTTATGAAATGTTTATCTTTCAGAAATATTGGATGAAGTCCAATGCTGTCCACATGTGAGTGGAGCAGATTTCCACTTGTGCAATGAAGAAGAGTATGGACTTGGACTTGATATTCTGCCTTTCACTCCCCTTAAGGAGTCTCAAAGCGGCTAACAATCTCCTTTCCTTTCCTCCCAATGACACTTCCCTTTCATCTCCTTCTTCCTGCAGCCCCCTATATGCCCCCCAAATCTGCTTTGGGAATGTATAGAAGTTAGTTTCTGCTACAATGGGTTAATCCGCTCCTCTCAGTTAATGTTCTGCCATTACTTTAAAGAAAAACAAAATAGTAAGATGGCAGGCTTTTACAGAGACAGAAACAGCATTACTGTTAACAGATGTTATTGATATGTATTGCTCGATATTTAAGCCTAGGGAAAAGTAAGGGAAATGTGTTTGATAATATCAGTTTGGTACACTGAGTTGAAGCAGAAAAATCAAATAACCCCAGTTGCTGTTCTGAACTATGCTAGGTGGTTTGTGAATGAATTATACCAAAAGTGGTTTTTCCAGTTCAGAATTGAGGTCCTACTGAAACAGAATGGCAAGGCTTAGCATATCATGCACAGCATGCACATAAATGCAGCTTTCCATCTTTTAGCGCTGCTTAGAAAACTTTAACAAGCAATAATATGCAGCAGTTTGTTCCCCTGCTGCCTTTGCCCAGCTCTATTAGAAGAAAGCAACAGCAAACACATCATAATGGAAATATATATTTTTCTTGGAACTGTAAAAATTCTATACCTTTTATAATTGATTTTCAGAAATCGAAGTCTCAAAGCATGCTTTTAGTTCCTAATATTTAAAAAGTGATTCTATTTCTACTTTTTAAAATCCTCATTCCACCCCCCCTTTAAAAAAAAAGTATTTCTAGATGTGAAGGTTTGCGGCATTTCACAAAGGAAAGAAAACTCTGGACAATAATAGTACTATTGAAGGAGATTAAGGCTACAATCTTAACCCCACTTACCTCAGAATAAGCCCCAATGAATTCAACAGGACTTACTTCTAAGTAGACCTGGTTAGGTTTACACTGCAAGTTTGACTGACATGAGACAATTGCTCTTGGTAACTTTCCAAGCTGACCTGAATTTTATGCTTGGCTTGACTAGTGAAAATTAAGAGGAAATTCAGTTGGCTTAGATATTAAGTTAATATTTAGTAACTCTTAATTTCCCCCCTCAAAATACTCTGTAAACTGTTATTTAATCTTGTTTAGAAAATACATAAAGCTGAGAATTGAGACTTCTATTATCATGAATTTTCTAAAATGGCTGAAACATTTAACTAAGATGATACTGGGTACTAAAGAAAAAGCCTTTTAAACCTACGGTAAATTTGCCAGCATCAGTCCTGCATCAAAGAATGAATTCAGGAAGACAGAAAGAGCAATACTGAAATGCCAAGAGACCTTCATGGATTTACAAATACTTCATATAAACAAATTTTCAAATAGCTTTATTCAGAGTAGCCTTTCTGCTCTATTAAACATAGCAAACAGCTGCCAGATTTATTCAGACAAATAATCAACAACCACAGAAGTAAAATGGCAGAAGAAAAAGGAATTTTGGCAACAACTCCACAGAGGACCACAGCTATTCTCAAAGTGCACTTCTTCTATGCACTCATGGTTCTGAATGGCCAGTCAGGAGGGGGGAGCTCTCAGTCACAGCTAAGCATACAAAACTCAATCAAAATACGAGCAAGCAAGCATACAACAAGAATGAGAAAGGGAGAGACAGAGTGCAATATCCAGTTTTACTTAAAATTGCACTCCTAGATGACAGTTTAAGAGAAGGGGAGAAAAGTAGATCACAAAATATGACAAAGCCTCAAGTCACTCACTCACCTTGGTTTGCTGAGCACGTGCAAAGTAGGCTTTAGCCAGCAAAGAGTAAGAACAGCAAATAGTTAGGAACTAGTTAAGGGAGAAAATAACTGGCCTTACTTTTTATCATAGGACACAACTACACGGAAAAAAACGGAAATCAAATAGTTGTGAAGGTTATCATTATTTCTATACGAAAGACACAGAGAAGAAGACACACAAAACTGCTTATTAAACATATATATTATATATATATATTATTCAGGTGTTTTGGGCTGCTGTAATAAATATACAAGGATTTTTAAACTTTCCAGAACAGTATGAAAGGACTGATTAATGCAAATTCCAAAATGAGAATACACAATGGAATCTAAAGGTATCCCACCCACCCCAAACAGTTCAGAGACCGTTCAGGTGAGCTTATAAATAAACCAAGAAGCACTTTTCTATTTGGCTTCTTTAAACACAATACCAAATAAAACTTTTTGCAAAAAGAATTTGTAGTACAGGAAAGTCCTTCATATGTATTTGATGTGATGCCACACAAAAAGCCTGCGAGTTACGAGACAGGCAGAGCAACTCTGTTATGTGTTTGTGTGTAAGTACAGAGTCTATGATGGAGCAACAGCGAAATCCAAAGCCCTGCTGGCTAGCTGTGTCCAGGGAGTGGGTGGGGGAACACCTAACAAACAGAGCCACGCAACTACGCCAACAACAGAGCTAGTGCAGCTTTGTGGCCTGTGTGGATGTGCAGGGGTGGGGCGGAGACGGAGGTTAGGATATGCACATTCATTGTCTTCTCCTATACAACTCATTTTGGCCCTCACTGCCCACCATTATCAAGGAAGGGCACAGAGCTTTTTGGCCTTGCACTATGGAGACTTCTGACAGTGAGTCAGACTTTCTGCTGCATCCTATGCAGCTCAGCCATACTCCTGGTGAATTGCTCCATTCTTTATTTTTAAAAGTGCGACAAAAAATGTGGGTGCCAACTAAGTAGCTAAGCCATGCTTCTTTTGAAACTGAAGAGATTAAGGCTAAATAATGCTGTAAGAAGCAGGTCATACTAATGAATTTTAATGGAGTAGGGACAAAGTATACTAGCTATATACAAGCAAAAGCTTTAGAAAGAGGACTGGAAATATAAAGAAAACTATTAAAATGTGTTGGAATTGTTTTTCTGAGTAGGTTACACCAGTATTCCAATCACTAGGACTAATATGAAATGTCCAAGTGCATAGGAAGCCATAGTTTGGTTAAATAGATATATTTATTGCTTCACACAACAAGGAGTCCTGAATTTTAAAAAAATACACTATACGGTAGAATAGCCATTAAAACGGTACATATATACTCAAAGAATCACCTAGATAAGCAAAATACTCACAAACTCACTCAGTGGTTATGGCCTAATCATGACCTTTTTTTAAAAAAAAAAAAGATATCAATCAGTTTCTTAGTACCAGTACAATATGAAATGAGTGTTACTTAGGAGAGCAGTCAACTGAAATCTTAGGGTTAGACCAGAAAAAGATGTTTTCATTTAGAACAATATGATTTTACTGCATTTGCAAAAAGGTCCAGAACATCCATCTTACTTTAATTTTTTCCCCTACCTCGTTCTCTCTTAAAGTCTTTTTCTGACATAGTAACTGGTAAAAGTAGTTCTCCGACAGGGGGTTGAATATTAATACTGAACTGATCATCTTTTGTACTGTGAAAAAAACAGAAAGGTAAATGAATGGCTTAGTAAGATAAAACACTTGTCTTATTAGTGAAGAAATAAGGAACAATTTATATAATGACCAGTCTTCACCCGCACCAAAAATCCAGCCACCAAAATTTTAAATTTTCAGCAGAATCCATACCTAGCATGTTCATTGTTTTCACCTCTGATGACGTCATTCCACAGCACACAGAATGGCTACATCTGTGTTCCAACTATGATAAAGTGGTAAAACTTCTACCGGTATATACCCTAAATTACTGTGCCCCAGAACCAGTGCCTTTTTTCTAGCAGTACACAGTACCATCACCTTTTTTCTAGAAAAAAGCACTGGTGTTGGAGTGCTTTCCTCCTCCTTCCAGACCTCTGTGAGACATGAGAAGTGGCCAGGCAGGCCCTTCACCAGCGCCCTCCGGGCCCTGAGGTAAAGTGTGCGTGTAACAAAGCTCTTGTAACACGGTTGCTACCACCTACGCTAGTTGCTTGGTAATTGTACACAACCACTTTAAGCCACCAGACAGCAGGATGGAGATGAAGGAACCCCTCCCACCCCACCCCACCCTCCGCTCGACTCCCTGCTCGTTTTCACTGCCACTGTCACTTTTACCACACCAAGCATCAATTTGTTTCTAAGCCAAAAAAAGTAGGATTGTGTGTTCTTTTTGAAGGCCAAAAATCATATTGTTATCACCTTCATACAGATAAATATGCAGTGGTTTTGTAGATCTGAAATAAAACATGGAACACTTCAAGAAAATAAAGGGGTGGCATTGGTCATGTGTAAGGTGAACATCTTTCTAAGCGTGCTAAATAAGTGTTAGGTCCAATCTTCAAGTTAAGGATTCTCTCTTTACTATCTTTAATTAGATGTATTTCTTGGAAAGCTTTGCTTAATAAAAATAGTGCTTACCAAGGAGTTCTTCCAGGAGCTTTTAATTCTTTATTAGAGTTTTGCATCATTTATATAAGGAACTATTTTAAAACTCCTAAATGTTTTATTACCAATTTTTACCTTTCCTTTATATAATTTGCTTTTACTGAATCGCTTGCTCCAGTACATTACAAGAATAGCAAATTTTGCTATGCAAATCACAGTCAATGATTGGCATCTAAACCAATTGATCTACCCATTACCACTATCTGCCTTCCCACACAAGCCTTACTACAAAGCTATTGATTTAAACAGTGCCGATCGGTTTCCATTTTCTGATTTTGGGCAGGCTAATTAAGAAAGTGAGTAATTGTGATTACATTGCTTCAGGATCAATTACATTTGATGTAAGACAAAGTACTCCTTTTGGAACAATGTAAGGGAAATAATTATAATCAGAAATGGTTTATGGGGGCGAACCTTTTCATAACAATACAGCCAACACCACACATACTTTTGTTATTCTGCGGGCTTAACATATTTAAAACAAATAATATATAAAATGATTTTAATAGACTTAGTAAGCTTAGTTTACATAGGTAAACTATGTTCTATTAGAAAGTGTAAGAGAAAAAGGTATACATTATTTTTGCAGGGGAATTGGTGTGGATTGTCATCTTTGACAGTCACACAGAGAATACAGGAAACTGGCATCGAAGGGCAGCACAATGCAATGGCTGCTATAATGGATTTGGAATGAAGAGGTTTTTATTGAGAACTTGTACTTCAGTCTTGAATGTCACAGGGGCTAGAGTGCTAGGCAATGAAAGTATCTCAGAACCCTCTGTAGGAGTGTCAAGCTTCAGCCCTGCCCCAAACTTGAACCTGAGGTCTCCTCAGGAGAAGCAAGGGGAGCAGGACCCTCCACTGGCTCTCCACACTATCAGTGACCATGAAGATATCTGTGCCCCAGGACTGGTCTCACACTCCAGCTGCCTGAGTTCCTGGCTAGCTCTCGGACCCACCCACTCACCTTTCCTCAGGACCACAGCAGTAGAAGAGATGTGGGCCAGGCAGAAGCTTTAGAGCCACTGCAGAAATACCTAGTGAAAAGGAAGTGGATGGAAGCACCTACTTGGACCAGGGCCACCTGGCTCAGAGCCAGGAGGGGACGAAGCCTGCAGTGTCTATATAAGCTCCCAGTCTGAAGCAACAGCTGTAAACTGAGCTCCAGCTTTTCTGATGTGGGGAACTAGACAAAGTGCCAATTGACTGGAAGAAACCTAGTGCCTTGCCCCTGTAAGTTTTGGGTTGCACTGACTGTTGTTTGAGGATCACCTTACCAGCTGGATTCTGGCTGAGAGACTGAGGTGGGTTGGTGCTGTTGGAGGCTGTATTCCTAGAAGTTTAAGGATACAGTCCCAACCTCCTTAGAGTCATTTCACCTGCTGGTGATGAACTGGCCCCATTTGTACATCCCATTTAGAAAGTGTGGGAGAAAAATATGTGTTATTTGGTACTCCTTAAAATATTCACCTAGCTAAAAGTTTAAAATCCAACCTCTTTTTAGCAACATAATTTTTCATTCATTTTAACTGTGTGTTTTAAAAAACCTTTAATTGAGCAGTAGAAAAGCAACTATTTGGTTTCTTATTTCAACTCTAAACTTGGTGCTTAGCTTGAGCTGTGTCATTGGGTTCACATTGTCCAAATCATTAAAATGAATACACCACTGGTGTCTGAGGCAAATCTATTTACAGTGACGTTACTCATAGACCGGTGTTGAGGAATATCGATCTTTCTTGTTTGTCTAATAGGAAAATAATAAACAATTACTAGGCAATGTTGGAGAAAGTAATCAGTTTTTATATATCACTAATACAGCAGACCTCCCAAAACATAAAGGTGATGATCTGCATAAAATCAATGTGTTATGCTACATTGCTTATATTTATCACTGCAAAGAATCTCAAGCCTTCAGTGGCTTAAGTCTGGAACTCAACTATTAGTTTGCTGAGAGAGGGGCACTCGAAAGTGCTCATACTTTATAATAAAAAAAATGAACATTTTAAAAACATTCTATGCAACATTCAATACAAGATCAACATACTATAATGCCAAATCATGCCAGCCTTTAAAGATGCTCAAAAGCAGATCATGAATACTGTTATTATATCACTCATAAAAATGCTGCAGATAATTTTAATACTTTTTTGAATAATCTAAAACATGATAAAGGAACTATAGGATATATTTTTTTAAAAAAAAATACCATAAAATTCCACATGCAAGGAAGTATGAAGCCAATATCACTGTTCTGGAACAGAACAGTGAAATTACATCTATATGAACTTCAGCATGTTTACTTCCCAGATTTCCTTAGCTAGGAATGTATGTTTGCTCTCTGGCTATGGTTTATTTGTTGAAGCACCAGCAAATATCAGGTTAACTAGCCTGCTGAAATTACAGTAAAGAACTGTTTATGATCTATAATAATAATAATAATAATAATAAATTTTTATTTATACCCCGCCCTTCCCGATTAAAAATGGGATTAAAAACGCTCAGGGCGGCTAACAACCAATATAAAACATTGATTAAAAACGATTTAAAAAGGAAAAAGAAAAAGTTAAAAACAGCATCAAATACAACATAAATGAACATCACCAGGGCTAACTAGCCAAGTTATTCCTGCTAGGGCCAGTAAGGAGACCAGGGAAGGGTTTAAATGTAGGGTCTCAGAAAAGGTTTCTTCAAAGAAAAAGGGAAGGGAAAAAAGGAATGACGAATCAGGCTTTGAATATAGAATAGCTCTATCTTACAGGCTCTGCGGAAGGAGATCAGGTCCTGCAGGGCCCTAGTTTCATGGGACAGAGCATTCCACCAGGTCGGAGCCATCACAGAGAAAGCCTTGGCCCTAGTGGAGGATAGTCTGGCTTCTTTTGGGCCTGGGACCCTTAAACTATTATTATTCATGGACCTTAAGGTCCTCTGTGGGACATACCAGGAGAGGCTAAGCAGGAAATCACACCAGCAAAGAATTTAATGGTATAATGAATGTTAAGCAAACACATATGACTCTACCTGTAAGTCTACAAACTCATTGAGACTCATCCACTATCTTGTAGGGGGAGACCTGGTATGTCTGGCTGCCTCCAGAACGTGAGTGGCATTGCTGAATACAAAAGCCAGCTGAGATAGGTGGAAGGATGTCACAGGCCTACCAAATTGGTAAATCTGTGTCTGGACTGTACTACTTCAGGCTTCAAATGGGAGATTCTTATAACTAAACGCTCTCTCCTACCACAAAACATAACTTCATTACATTATTTTCTGAGCCACAATATTAGACAAACAATGGTTTAAGAATTTGTTTACCTTAAATTACATTGGATTCATACTTTTAGGATTGGGGGCAGGGGAGAAAAGAAAGCAGCCCTTCTTTCACACACTTAAATATATAACTGAAGAACCAAATATACACCTGGGAGTGGAAGGAGCCCAGATAAATTTCTGGGACCCTCCTGGTACAACACATCCATATGCTCTGCATACTTTCATAAGGGTCTTGTTAGCAGGGGCTGGGTTTCACTTTGGCCTGATTTGCACGTCACAGTAAGCCAAACTATTGCTTGCTGGAATTGCACAAACATGTTGGCTCCTGGAGAGCTCAAATCTGCACTGCTCCATGGTTTGGCTTAGCGAGCCATCCAAACTCTCCTCAACCACAATCTGTAACTGTAGGACAAACCTTGGTGAACAAGGGCAGGGTAAAGTGCAAGTCTTGCCTTCAATTAAATTATGTCCTCAAAGAGGACATTTCATCATTCATTCTTATGGGGAAAGGGTAACCATTCACTGGTGCAAATGAATGTTAAAGGGGTACAACTCCAGGACATTATTGGGGAAAAGGCTAAATCTGTCCCGTTCCCAATGACACTATGTTCTGGAGTAGGTTCCCCTCCCCTGCCAACCCCACATGTTGGAGCCTACCTACTTTACTCCATGTGTGGACAGCTGGAGCTATTCAAGAATATGACAGAAAGTACACAGCTTAAATGGACATTATAATGAGAAGAAGTCATGGGAAACCTATTGCCAAAGCTTGTGATGCTGGTGTCTTCATTACACATAAAATAAAGCTGCCTGTTCATCCACAGTACTCAGTGGAAACCCCCTCAAGTACAGAGATCCTTTTCTTGTTCACACTAGAAATGATACCAAAACACAGGCATGCAAATGTTAAGTACTGAGCTTTCCAGAGGGGACCAAGCAGATACTTTTACATGTGACTAGTCTGATATAATGGATGTGCTCATTATTTTGTAAACCATTTTCTGTGGTAAGCAGAAACGCTTCCTGAACTTCTTTTGTCTAAATGGGTGGGATGTCTGGGGTGGTGGGCTTTTCAGTAACCATGGTTCTTTAAGGTGACTGGCTGCTGATTTCAGTCCCTGGATACTGACAAGCTAAGACACTGTTGCCAATCTAAATATACCAGCAGCAAGAAAACAATGTATTAATTAAATTGTGCATTATGTTATTTGGAGAGCAGTATCATAGGTATAATTATTTTATTTATTAAATTTCTATTGTGTTTCTATAAAAACACAAAAATAGAACTTTCCCATCTCTGTATTAAGCATACTGATCAACCTTCAGAGGCTTAAATAAAACCCGCCTTAGCATAATCTGTTAATATTCAAACAGCACAACAGGACAAAAAAATTATATTTTCTTCCATTCATTTCCCCTACACATTAATGATCTATTTTTGAAAAGCCACTGCAGCGTAACTTACCACAACTGGAAATTGGCAGCCTGGGTAGAATCACAAAAGTCAATCCCTACTGAGACTGTCATAGATTCCCCAGGTTCAAGAGATTCTATTGAATAGAACATAAAGCAAAACATTTAAAAAGTTAGATAAATCAGCCTAACAGCAAGGCTTTTGAAAACTTGTATTAGGTTCTGCTTACTTTAACATATTCCTTAAACATTTACTGACTTTACAAAATTTTAGAACAAATATTTGCTTGGCTTTTGATTAAGTGTTAGTCATTGGAATGATTAAGAAAATAATTAGATAGCAGGGATTGTTAACTGACCCTTTGGGGTTCTCTTCAGTGAGCTGCATGTAGATACATATTTATCAGTGTCAGAAATGACACTGGAGATATTGAGATAACCTTGGTAGGCTGTTATTTGAAAATTCTCTGATATAATAAGTTAAGAACAAGAAATCTTATCAAACAATTATTCCAACTTACAGAAAATACCAGATAAAACTGTTGTATTTAACTTTGAGATTTAAGAACAATTTGCTTATTTGTCAGAAGTTGTTAAAAGGATCAGTGAAGAGAACACCTTTGTTTCATGAATTTACTAGAAAACTATAGCAGCCTTTACTTACAATGTCAGAATATATGTACAATATATTACATGCAATAATATATTATAGTTATTGCATTAAAATACCCAAACATTTAAATCTTAACTAATGGATTAGTTTAACATGAAACATCACAGAATGTGATTCTATAAAAAGTGCTATCCAAAATTTGTTTAGCTAAAACACAGACACACATTACTATACTGATTATTTTGATCACAAAATATGTTATCTTACTTTTAAACCTGATTCTCTTGAATCACACTTTATCTTCCATGGTGCTTACTTGTTCTGTTTTTTATTTTTGCTGAATCCAGATTCTAACCACCAATATAATTTATTACTTCACTTTATATTTCACTGAAAGCTCTTCACAGAACCAAATATTATTCATCATATTACTCTATGATGCTCATTTCACTTACAACATATAGACTGCACATTCTGGGTAGCACTGCTTTTTAATTAAACTGGCTTTACTCAATTCCTGCTTCTTAGGTCTGATTCATATATTTAAGGGCACAATTGTGTACATGCTTGCACTGAAGTAAGTCTCACTAAATTCAATAGACCTTACACAAGTGTGATAAGACTGCAGATTAATCAAGTAGTCTCCCCATAAGCATTGTGGGGAATAATGAACAGTCAATATAAGGCATGGCAATTATGTGCAGACAATTCTGGGTTCGAGCCATATGTTGAGCAAAAGATTCCTGCATTGCAGGGGACTGGACTAAATGACCCTTGTGGTCCCTTCCAACTCTACAATTCTATGAATTCACATATTCTCCTTTCCTTCTTTTTGAAGAGGGGAGTTATTTTGCAACTTTTATGTCCATATGCCCATGTCTTGTCATGATACTGATATGCTATCATCCATTTTTCATCTCATTTACTTGCTACTACAATGCTTTCTATGGGGTGCTTTATCTATGGGGTTCAAAAGTTTCAGTTGCCACTCAGCAATAGCAAAATTTATAGTACTGTAATAGTGTGTAGAAAGTGTATTGCTCCTTTTCTGGCTCTACTGCACTGGCTTTGTATTAGATCCCAAGACCAATTCAAAGTGCTGGTGAGAATTCCTGAAACCCAATTCCTTTCCACTCCCATGAGTGGCCATTTCCCACTACACCAAAAGCCCTTCTGCTCATGGCAAGAGCACCAACTGAAAATCATGAAAAATGCTACATTATGATTATGGATGTCCTTAGAATCACTGAATGATAGAGTTGGAAGGGATCCTAAGGGTCATCTAGTCCAACCCCAGTGAAGACTAATAATTATGAGTTGTTCCCTTCCCCATTCCTCTGGTGTATTATTATGAATCATCTTAACAGATCTGTCCTTCACAATTATTAACCTACCTTTACTTGTGATTTCCTGTACTATTACAGGAAATACCTCTATTTTATGTGTATGCATCATTAAATATAGCCCTATTCAAGTTCTTTATTAACATCCAAGGGCAAGAAATGTGTAGAGGGCATGTGTTCCTCTGAGCTAGTGCAATGAGATTTCCCCCTCTCTTCTCCTATGTGGTCCCATAATCACTCTGGGGTTGGGGGGAACCCCAGAATAGATTTTAGGGGAGGCGTTGGGGGGAGTGTTGTGTTGTGTAAGGAGAAATCCTTGTTCTGACAGAACATTTTGCTTAGCACTACACTGAACACATCCCTATATTGCTAACTTTACTAGCAATATTAACATTCCAATGTTATTAATATATGTATCAATACATTTTACACACTTTTTTAGTTTTTGCAATTGATTAAATTGCATTTAAAACCCTAACATTGCTCTATTCCTGCTATTTAATTAAGATGCTACCCTGTTTCAGGACTTTGGACTGAGAATATGAAATATACGGTATGTTTAAACTGAAAAACGAAAACCTTCCCACCACCTATCTGCAGGTCAATCAAATAAGTACCACAGATATCAATAGGACTGTGGACATTACTATGCACTGGATTATAATAATAATTTGCAAGTCATTAAAGAACAATGAAGGTTCACCTAACTGAACCACAGAAAACAGTTGACGGTTAAAAGATCTACCTGCTCCTGGAATCAAAGGTTCGAGGTTTGTTTGTTTTTTAATGCATCTAAGTCTTAAAAAGTTAAGATGCTACAGAGGCTAGAAAAATATATTGCATAGTTTCAAAATTATAGAATAATTACCTATTGGGTTAAACACATGCACTTTCATGCCAGTAGGCAGCTTTTTTTCGCTTAAGTGGATATTTTCTATCTTCTGGTCAGTGGTGTTAGCCAACGTCACTTGGACAGATACCATCTGATCATTGTAAATGCATGGCTGTCTTGAGAAGTGATAATGAGCTGCTAATCCTTTCCCACTCATTCGGTGCAAGAGTTCATGAGTTCTTGTTGGCACAAAGGCTGGAACACTGACCTATTACATAGGAAAAATTAAAAAGTTAGTAAATACAGACTATCAATTTCTTGCATGGGTGAAAACCTGTAAGGAAATAATCAAAGCAACATGTGGGGAAAAATGGAATTTGATAACATTAAAATCTACAGAGGGAAACAGAAAAGAAGGAATGGGGTTTGAGCTCACTGGTATTATTTGTATGCGTAAAGTTTAAGTTTAAATTCTTGGTACCGTATCTCCAGTTAAAAGTGAACTCGTGTAGTAGGTTCAAGAAAGATCCTCTGCCCAAGACCTTGAAAAACTACTGCTAATAATAATAATAATAATTTATTATTTGTACCCCGCCCATCTGGCTGGGTCTCCCCAGCCACCCTGGTCATAGTAGATGATACTGGACCAATTCTGTGTGAGAATTTGAGCACTATAGTACAAGCCAGCTTTGTGTGCTCATAACTAACATATGCAATCAGCAGTATATCACCAGAGCATTAGCTAATTTTTTTTAAAACTGTCTTTCACATAATGAAAACACACAAACCAGAAATCCTACCCCTTCCCCCAGAGTTCCTTATCTACAAAGCAATAAGTGTTAACAGCAGTATTTTTAGATTCTAAAATTTTAAATTTATAAGATATGTACCAAAGAAAAGGACAGTGATTCTCCACCCATTCATAATGATGCAGCAATTTCAGATCAGAATTCCAAACCAGAGACCATTCGTTTCATTGTTATAGTAAAAATAAATACCATGACCATTATTGGTTTTCAAATATAGCAAGTGCTTCCTTAAATGTGTACATTCATTGTATGATGCACATCCCTTAATAGAAAGAACATTTCCAGACATCTCTCCCTAGTAGACCTGTTTGCAGTAGATCTTACTCTTGGTTGAGTGTAGAAACACAGCCAACTTGTCTAGGATACCAAGAGAGGCAGCCACAGAACTGGTACAACTTGCCACTGCTAACAGGAAAAGGATCAAGTGTCATCTCTGCAGTCACAGAAACAAAAGGAAATTGCAACAAAAATGTGCACAGACTGCTTGAGTAGCATTAAGCTATGTTTGCAAGGTCTGTAAGATTTGTTGTTACATAATGTACACAATGTTAATTGCACAAAAAATATTTCTAGATTTAAAGAACTGAGGGGTCAGTTAGACCCTCTTACCGTGTACTTTACATTATGGAATATACTTCATTTCAATTATTTATGCACGGAAGGAAGACTTCAGCGAAGGTAGAATGGTTTTGTTACTTGCAAATGGTGCCACTCTGAATACCTTCCAACAGATATTCTATTTGTAGAACTTTCTTGGAGTACATTTGACTGCAAATGCACCTCGACCCCTTTTGACCCTGATCCAGTCAAATTTTCCATTGATGGTAGATTAGATTGCTCTGTGAAAATTTCTATGCTTAGTGCTGTGCAGAAAATAGAGCATTGTGCAGCATAGATAAGGCAGAAGGTGGTAAGCAGTTTTTAAAACTGAGTAGAATTTTTTTATTTGTTTAAATCTAAGTTTTTCTAATTGACAAATTGTACAATTTGTCTCACAGTGTCAAAAAAGCTACCTACGTCAAGATGTTTGCAATATGCACATTTAAATTAAATGTATTAATCTTTAGTGTACCGAGGCTACATTTAATCAATTTAACATCAGATCATTAATCATCTGATTTTTAATCTAGCTAAAATAATCTTTATGCATACATATATGTACGATAATTTTTCAGTGATCTTCAGCTGCACATAGGAACAAGCATTCCTCAGCAGGGCACTGGTTTCACTCATGTACATATAAACAATATTACATATGGTGGAAGGCGGGGAATAGGAAGAAACCCATTCAACCTGTAGAACCTTGTTTCATGTTGCTGTTTATGACCACAGCTTGAGTCAGAGCATGAACATTTGGTACCAACCTCTTTTGCTGAATTTTTACTGTTCTGTTTTGGCTGGAACCATTTTCTTTTATAATTGCATATTATATTGTTGTAATCTGCCCTGCTGCCTTATGGTGAAGGGCGGATAAGAAATCTTACCAAAAAACAAATAAAGACATTTGCACCTAATAAGTAAAATTCTTTTTGCTGCTCACCCTCTCCCAAGCTAGACATTATATGTAAGTACACAGGTGAAAAAGTATTTTAACCCGTCACTTGTCTGAATGAAATAATAAAAAATCATTACTGGAGCATGAGCTATACAACTGAAGAAACTCAAAATAGCATCAAGACTGGGTGGAATTGTTTTATGTAGGCTGATTCAATACAAATGTTGTAAATATGTTTAAATGAAGCCTCCCCTAAAGAGTTAACATGCATTTAGGAACCGTATGATAAACCTCTACAAATCATATTGGCATACATTTAAGAAAGTCATCTATGTACTTTTAGATGTTTTATGAAAATAACCAATCAATTCTGCAGACACAACATTATTTCTAAAGGAAATCTGTGTGCATATAGATACAGGAAGACAAACCACACATATTTTATCAGTTTATTACAGTAAGCAAATAAGCGTGGAATGAGAGTGCACATAACTGTCTACTTAGTGCTTACTGAAACATTTATAAGAGCTGTTATCTCCCTAATAACAGACAGACAGCGTGCAATTTTAGAAAGGAGAAAAGCTTCATATTTTCAACACTTCACTAAAAAGTAACTGAAGAGTGTAAAATGAAAAATACTCTGTGCAGTTAGCTGGTAATGGACCATATTATCAACTCAAGTTAGATTTATATGATACAAACTAATCACTAATAGTTATTTTATGACATGGCATGTCTGCTTCCTGGGGGGGGTGGCTTTAAGATTAAAACTGTAAAACTTTTAACGTCACTGCTGAATATTTCTTGAAGAAGAAGAAACACGCAAAATTTCAAGTTACTGTTTTCCGAGATGCTTTTTCAAAATTTGTAACTCAGCAGTCCAGTCCAGGGACCTGTTTGTTTGTTTGTTTCAATGTCCAGAAATAGTCCCATAAGTTGCCTTTTTGGCTGCAAGAATCATGCAATATTATAGTATAAATGCAAAAAGAGCCCTGCACAACTTAGGGCCCACCAAACGCAAAGCATTCCACCAACCACTTATGACAGTCCACTAAGAGCCTGAGAAACCTCCTATTTCTACCCGAGACTGCAAAAACAGAAGGCTGGTATCAGCAGCATTTGGGTGTGGTAAAACACAAGTTGTAAGAAACGTATTTGCTATGGAAGGTGTAACCAGTTAGCATTGAAGTGATAAATATGTAATTAAACTAGGTTCTCCATAAGTATTTCTGTTGTTAGACACCAAGTTTATTATGCTGATAGTGAAATTTCTCACTCCTTTTGCAAATCTAAAATGCACTTTTGCATCAATTCCATTGTCCCGCAAGGGGACAATGACAATAAAGATTATCTTATCTATCTTATCTTATCTTAAACACAATTCATGGTTTAAATAAATACAACTAATATATTTTAGAAATTCATGCTTCTACACTAATCTTTTTGAGGTTAATGCAGATTGCCCAATCTTGCTATCCATACTGCTCTAAATGTATCCTTTCTGCTATTACTGTCTCCCACTTGCTCCCTTTCTAATTTTGACCGACATGTTTTCCAGTTCAACACCACTGTGGTCAAAAGCTTCTATTGATCAGATTCAACACATATAACAAAAGACACTTGTCTGGATGAAATATACATTTTGTTCAATGAATGTCTATTGTCTACAATCAAAGGAATCTTTAAAATTATGTTTTGTTAACAGTGAGGGACTGAATAATTTAATCTATTTTTGGAAGTAACTTTTCAATGGCCCTTCTATCCAAGACATAATCCAAAAATGACCTACTAAGCTATGAGCTATTTCCTCCTACGTATACTATGTGGGTATGCTCCAGTAACTCTGAAATTTAAGAGGAGAAGGGAAGGGGCATTGGATTAATTTAGAGTTTAAAGAAAGAAAAGCTTGTGGCATTAAGGGAAAAGTTGCCATATGGAAGAAAATCAATTGGAAAAATATTAACAGTAACTGTTTTCGTCCATTAACTATTACAAATTGTAAGCAAATAAAAGTACTGAATGTTCTAAAACAGATAAAGCATCTTAAAAAGCAGAGACATCACCTTGCCGACAAAGGTTCGTATAGTTAAAGGTATGGTTTTCCCAGTAGTGATGTATAGAAATGAGAGCTGGACCATAAAGAAGGCTGATCACTGAAGAATTGATGCTTTTGAATTATGGTGCTGGAGGAGACTCTTGAGAGTCCCATGGACTGCAAGAAGATCAAACCTATCCATTCTGAAGGAAATCAGCCCTGAGTGCTCACTGGAAGGACAGATCCTGAATCTGAGGCTCCAATACTTTGGCCACCTCATGAGAAGAGAAGACTCCCTGGAAAAGACCCTGATGTTGGGAAAGATTGAGGGCACAAGGAGAAGGGGACGGCAGAGGACAAGATGGTTGGACAGTGTTCTCAAAGCTACCAACATGAGTTTGACCAAACTGCGGGAGGCAGTGGAAGACAGGAGTGCCTGGCGTGCTCTGGTCCATGGGGTCATGAAGAGACGGATACGACTAAACAACAAAAATACACTATCTAAAAGAAACAGCCTGAATCCAATACATCTCCTGCACAAGGAGAGACATTTCCACTCTTGCACAATGAGAGGATCTTTGATTTCCATTGATCCCCACATTGCATCTCCCCCCAATTCCAGGATTGGAAGTGGGACATGGATGAGGCATTGTGGAACCACGGGATCTTTCAGTGCAATCTCATCTGGATCTGTAGCCTGTTGAAGAGTGTGGTCTATTATATTGTTGTCGCAGACAAAAGGACTGCTGTTGTTTATCTTTGTGTCCATCCTTCTTGACAGGAAGCATATTTTGTTTATCCCATATCTCAAAAAGGATTTTTTTTTTGAGTGGGTCCCCATAAAGCTTTCCCCCATTGAATGGGGAATTGGCCAGGTGCCCTTGGGATCCTGCATCTACATCCCAGTTGCAGAGCCAGATATTACATCTTGCCAAGATGCTCACTATCACTGCTCTTGCGTTGAACTGCATGAGATCCCTGGCCATGTTTGCTTGGAAGGTTGGCACAATGGAGAGCTTCTTTAGGCCATCCACGATGTGTTTGGGTACATCCCCCTGGAGGTGAGATCATTGGCCCACAGGATGCTTATTCTAGCCATAACTGATGTGGTTGCTGATGCTCTGAAGGCCACCGCTTCTGCCTCAAAATCCGAGTGGCACCGCCTCTACTCACTTGTCACAAGCATTCCTCGGCCTTCCTTTGCTTTCCGACAGGATAATTGCAGTTGAGGATAAAGTTGCTACTGGCACACCCACAATTAGGCTAGCCAATTGACCCATAATATTAGTTGGGAAGAGGTAGTGTCTATTCACCAGCTTGCATGATGGTTTGTGTTTTTCCAGTGTTGTCTGCTCAGTGTTCCGCAGCTTTTGGAATGAATCTGGGAAAGGCAAGGTAGCCAGACGTGGCTGTCCATGCAGAAAGGCAGATTTGGCTCCTTTGGTTGCCACTGTAGCTTTTGCCTCAGTTTCCAAAGGTTGTTCCTCAGGGAGTTCCAGGACTCTCCTTGCTTTGGCCACTGAAGCAGGAAAAAATCATGACTGAAGAAGCCTACACTTCAGGGGTGGTGCTTTCAACTCTTCTGCAAACAGCTCACCGTCTTCCTTATCATTTGAGGCCAATGAGGGCTCAGAATCTGGGGGGGGGGGGGAGCCCAGGGTGACTGCCCTCCAGGATCCCTTGGGAAAAGGGCAGAAATCTTCATGACAGAGAAATCCTATAATTTATTTTCATGCCTCAGTAATTAAATTATTTTGTTAAAACAGTGCATGTAGTTTTTAAAATACCGTATTTTAAGTACAAGAATAAAATATGATTCACCACATTTCTCTGAAACGTTATGACTGGTTTTTACAAGATGTAGCTGGAAGCTTTACATTGACATACTTCATAAAGCCAAATCCTCCAAGTGCCCTGGAAATGTGAGGTGCAGTAATGCGAATGTGGCTTGTGTCATTAGAGTGCTTTGAAATATGAGTACTCCTCATGAATATTAAGGTCTGTCATATGCCACAGATTCCCTTCGAAACAGTTGACTTCACAGAGACTAGATATATGCTCTAGTTTTAAAAATATGCTTAAGTACTTTGCTGAACCAGTCATTAACTTGCAAAGTTGTCCACTTGCAAATAACTTTTTAAAAAGTGTTCCATTTTTTACCTTGTTGAAAGTAAAAGCAATATAGAAATTAAATTATGTTGAAGTCTTCCAAAAGTTTCAGCCAGGCACCTAAATGCGAAGATTATTGCGACCTGCCAAATTGTTCTGGAAAAGGCATCCCAAAGCAGAGCTGCCACTACAGAGAAGGCTCCATCCCTAGTAGCTGTGAAGTACCCCTCCAAAGGTTGGGGCTCAAAGAACAGGTCCTCAGAATAAAATCTTGTAGCTCTGACCATGCAATAAAAAAAAAATGACCTCTAAAGGAGCCTGATCATGTCCTCAAACATCATACGCACCTTCACCCCAACCTCAGGTTTCTGTGAGTGTCTGACAACTCTCCCTATACACTACATACTGTATGTACAGATGCCATTACACATATCATGCAGCAATATTTGTTGTAGTCTGCAAAAGAAGACTAGTGAACTGTCCAAAAATGAAATATTTATTGATACAGAGTGCTTTTTCTGCAGAAGAGTGGTAGTTGCAACTCCTTTATCACATAGTTAGAAGAACAGGAGAAAGTGAAATGAGGGAGAGTGGTGGAGCAGGAAGCACCAGATGAGGGGCAACACTTGGCTATCCAGGACTCAAAAAAACTTTATGTGAATAATTGGGTAAAAATAAGCCATAACAGCCAGCACAAAACCAAAGCCTTTCTTTTTAAGGATAGAGCAAACAGAATTTCCCTTGCAAGGACAGCAGGGGGCAAAGCATGTGAATTCCTGACCTACATACTATTACGTGCAGGTCTCACTTTATAAACACCATGGGTTTTCTGGAAATCATTTGTTAAGCGACCATTTGCATAATTAGTCAATGATCTCCATTCGTATAATGAGCCAATAACTTCCATTGAGTCACATGGGAAAAATTGAATGCTTTCCCAAACCACGGAATGGTGCATATATCAAGGTTTGGGTATTCAATCCTTGTGTTCGGATAAGTGAATTCTTGCATAGCAAGCACTTGTAATGCAGGACTTGCATGTACTTATAATGAACTGATCCCTCTGCCGCCCTGCCGCCCAGCTTGACAGACTTTCCTAATTCTCTGCTAAGAAATGTGGAGATGGCGTTTCATAAACAGAGACCAGCATCTTCTGTGCCATTTTTGTCTATTTTTGCTTTGGGGGGATGTTAACATTTGTTTCTGACAAGGGAAAGTGCATGTCCAAAGAGTGATTTCACATATGGCAGAGATGCAGGTGGGACAGGAAATGCAAGTGCATTGCAATTGTCTATTTTATATGAGGTTGCTGACCATGGAACTATATTTTCTGGGCTTTCCTTTGAAGGCATAATCGGGAATATAATATCTCAATCATGTTGGGATATGTTCCATGTAAGCTATTACTAGAAAGTACCCAAAATTGTAAGGACTGCACTCCTCAGCCTAAGAAGGAGAAGCTGATCTGTGTGGATGAATAAGTGACCCTCAGAATGCCAACCAATATTTGGGAATAGAAGCCTGTGCTGGAATAGTGATGCCCCCAAGACAAAAACAGACCATGAAAAACATTCAGAGAGGCCTGCACTATGCCCACCACCCTTCCAAATTCCCTCCAACTGAAGCTCACATACTCAAGGAAAAGTCCTTGCACTGGCAAGAGGCTCTTAATTTTGGTAGAACAGAATCTCTTGGTCCCAATCATACATGTCCATGCCTAACTCCCTTTTCAGGATGCTTCTGGACACTATTGCTGATGATGTAATACAGTGGTGCCTCGCAAGACGAAATTAATTCGTTCTGCGAGTTTTGTCTTGCGAATTTTTCGTCTTGCGAAGCACGGTTTCCCATAGGAATGCATTGAAAAGAAAAAGGAAACTCGCAAGACGTTTTCGTCTTGCGAAGCAAGCCCATAGGGAAATTCGTCTTGTGAAGCAACTCCAAAAACGAAAAACTCTTTCGTCTTGCGAGTTTTTCGTCTTGAGAGGCATTCGTCTTGCGGGGTACCACTGTAATATGTTGCAAGACAAATGGGATGGCATGTATAGACAACCCCAGAGGAATTAAGGGAAAAGGGAAAAGGGTTAGAGCAAAAAAGGTAATTATCCTGATTTGTTTACTGATTTTACAAAAAACAACCCTAATGTAAAACATGTTTTGTTCAACAACCGTTAGAGTATTTTATGAACACATGTTGTATAAGTTAAAAAAGCTTTAGGAATATTTATACACTTAGGTAGGGAATTCAAAATCAACACATTATGGGCTGTATTTCCAAATCAATTTACTCATCTAGCACAGTATGTGCTACGCTGCCATGTTGGTCCAACACCCCCCACCCGCAAAGCCTCAACTCCAAAATCCACAGTTGGACGATGGCTTTATCAGGACTAACCAAAATGTCACAAAAGTGTGGCAAGGAAGTTTCTTAAATTTATTTTATAAACACTCACAAACCACAATGACTTAAGGGCAACATATCTTACACTTTCAGAGAAAGGTAAGGGTGCAGTCAGTTTGCTGTGGAAGACAGGGCACTGTAGAGTTTTGGTTTTTTCAGGCAGGACAGAGGGTTGATTTGCATAATATTTTGTATATGAAATTATGAAAGCACCAGGAAAGCACTGCCTAAATAGTCCAGGACCTGTATATAAACAATCTATTTCTTTCTATTTACTAAACAAAGTTTGTCACTGAATATCACTAATTATGTCCTCAGCTAATAAAGTGCCATTATCACCTTTTCTGGGATGTGTTTCGACTTTGTCACTGAACATCTTAATTCCAAGCTCCTGTTTGAACTCGCTGCTTTGACAAGCACCATCACTACTCAAGGTCTGTATGAAGGAAGCTTCAAACTGCATATTATCACACATTGGCAAAACTCAACATTTTATGAAGGGCCCCTGCTCATACTGACATCTTCCTATCATGTGTAAATAAGGTTTGTAACCTTGACTTTAAAGCCCAGCCTTTCTACCTTTTTCTTTTTCCTAAACAAGTGACAAAGAACAAGGAAGCTGATTGAAGGGATCCATTATGTATCAACTTAAAGAAAGGCAAAGTGATTGATGAAACTAGCAGTCACCTTCACTGCTATCTACTGCACCTGTATCCTTTTTGTCAAATGACCTGAAAATCCTGCTGACACATTCACTACAAGGATACACTGTAGTTTTGAATACTTTTATTTGCCAGAGAGTCTTTGGGGACATGTTTTTAGAGCCAAAATGAGATTTTCAGACTTTTTCGTCTAGTGTTCTCAAATCTCTCTCTCAAAAGATTATTGCACAAATCCATCTGGAAACAACAACTGGCAGTGGCAGGTGAACTGCATCTCTACTAAAAGATTTCCTAACACTGAATAGTTTTGAATTATTCAGTGTTATGAAATCTTTTAGTAGAGATGCAGTTCACCTGCCACTACTAGTGGAATTACTGTGTATGAAATTTAATTTGCTGTTATTTAAGTTGGGATTAAAGTTACACCCGTCGCTTTTCGTACTGAATTTAGCTACACTTTTTGGAAAAAAATCAGCCAACAAACTGTTAATCCTAAAATTGTGTGTCATTAATTCTAGGGTTGTCAAACAATTATTTTTTTATCATCTGGCTTTAATTATTTTTAAATTAATTTGCATTAAAACATATATAAGGTCCTTTTCAAAGATAGCGAAGGAAGACCACAGGGTGTTTTTTTTTGTACATAACATTATAAGTTCCCTTTTCCTGTTTGAAAGATTGGTCATTAATATTTTTCATCAATAGAATTGGAATAATATTAAACTTTCCCTTTTTACTTTAACTTGCTAGAGTGAAAATGGTTTCAAAATCAACAAGTTCAAATCTCAGCAGTATGGAGGAATATCCAAATGTATTACCTGGAAGATCCAAATGACATTGTCCTCCATCTTCATTCTTATGAAGACAGGGCACAGTGGTTTCACATATGAATGTAAAATAATCTGCTTAATTTCAATACAAAACTGAAAATAAAATCCATCCCTAAATTTCTCACTAGGGAGTATATTATTGTGACCTACCCTTCAAACTTATACCCAACGATTAAATAGGAGGGCAAATTTTAATTAGTGATTAAAGCTGTAGTTGATTATTTACTGATTAAGTCAGTTAAAACTTTCAGTTCTAATACTTGTATCATTAACCAGCTTCTTAAAGATTCTTTTTCAAAATAACTATTTTCTTCTGTCTGTAACAGAAACACACACACACACACACACACACACACACACACACACACAAGCTTTTAATAATGCTTATACTGTTTTTGTACAGTGAATCCGGTAACAAGCATAAAATGATCTTTCTATTTAAAAAAAATAATCCAGTAAGTATTAGGACACTTGAGAGGCAGGAAAATCTCCAAAGGAGCTGCTGTGCTCTGTGTGGGACACAGAACCATTTCCTCTGGGCATTTATTACCTGTTAAAAACCAATCTTTTGGTGAGTGGCAGTTCAGGGTTTTTGAGAGCAAGCTGCAATATTTCTTCGGGTCTGCAGAGTCATAATTAAAGCTGAACTGAGTGGAATTGGAGAGGGAAGGTCAGCGAGGTGCCGTATGAGAGATGAGGCTGGGCTGATGGGCACCAAATGAACAAATTATGATGGGCCCCACTCAATGTGATGAGGTCAAATGCTTGTTTCTACCCACTGACAGTTCAATTTCCCTGCAATGTCTCTCGGTTCTCTATGAGCTAATTATGAATGAAAAGTTATCAACTGCCCATACCAAAAGCAGCTTAAATACCATTTCTTGGAGCTTTTAATGTCAAAATATTGTAAGAAACAGCATGTTGGCCCAGTTTTTGAGCCAACAATACTTGGGTTGATCTAAATATCAGTGATAACACCTACATTTTTGTGACTTATAGCATACATGAGACAGATTTGCCAGCTGTCATCTTCTTAGCAAAAATAATAATTTTATCAAGCAAATCTATATTATGTTTACAATCCATTTCCACAGCAATAGCAGCATTGAGCTCATGGCTTTTCATATCATGGGCTACATAATCTTCAAACAGAACTATATATTTTTCCTGGGACGATGCTACTGGATTATTAGGTTTTAAGCATCAATACTCCAATGTATCCCAGCATACAGATTTATTATCCTAAAGCACCTCAACAACGATCGACAAAATGCAAATTCTTTCCATGGAGCCTGACTTTAAGGGGTAATTTTCCACATCTTCTATTTATGATGTACAATTATTTTCTTTGCATCTATAAGCACAAACGCTTTCAACTTTTCTGAATCCTATGACACCTGACAAAAAACAAAATGTAACATATATGTCACCAATTTTAAGATGTCAGTTGCAAACGGCACTTTTAAAAAGATAGTGTTCTTCCCAGAATACCTTGAAATATTTCTGTCCCCCCTCCCCCGCAAAATCAGGATCTTTTCCATAATATCTGATAACACTACTATTCCTTTTAACATGATACTTCTCTAGTCTTTAATTAATCACTACCATGCGTATCTTGCACCCTATATACAAAACTGATATAGAAAATAGCTATTCTACCTTTGTTTATTATAGTAATAAACGACTACTACTGTGCACAGAAACAAAAAGCTCGAGTACAAAAATTCTTGAATCCTCATTTACATTCTTTTTACTATTTCCACCTTAAGTTTTACAACTACAACATCTGTGGATAAAGGGTGGTTTTCAAATTTAATAAATAATAATAAAATAAGTAGGTAGAAGAAAGCAATTCACTCATGTAAGATTTAATGAAAGAATTAAGTGTGGTGTACCTTAGTTTAAGAAACCCACTATGGCATAATGGCAATCATGGCTCTTTTTAAGTGCTGCCAGTGATCATAGTATTTTCTCAATATATCAGTTGTGATTGCTGTATTTAGTATACTATCTTGTTAGACATTGTTGATAAAGAGATATTACAACAAAATGATGGCTGTACCATCCTCATGTTTAAGTAGCACAATTAGCAGCAGAGAAATGCAGTCCATTCATTACAGAACCTTTCAGGAAGTTGATTTTTTCTAATTCTTATTGTAATTGCATTGTTCTAATCTTGTATTATAAAGGCAGCTGCTTGCCTATCATTTGTACTTTCCTCGTTAATCCTGACTCAGTGAATTAACCTTTAATTACGGCCGTTAAAATTGAAATGAGCCTTTTGTCTGGCTGGGGCAGCCCCCTTTCAGTGGATGATTCTGATGAAAAATTTTAGGGTCAATGAATATGTCCCATGTCATGTCTGATAGCTGCTAAAGATGTGAGGAGGTAAATGTTACCTTAGAAAGATGTGATTGAAATTTTAAAGTGACTGGTTTTATTGACAATATGTTAGATTTGTGATTGCCTAACAAAAACTATCCACAACCACTATCAGGCATGGTTAAAGTTATGTATGTGTATCATTTACATATTATACATGAAATCTTCAATGAATTTAAATAGGGCAATTATAAACATGAAAAAACTAAGATATTTGAAGGAAGGAAGACAAAGCAATGATACTATTTTTTTTATAGGTTTATGCTTCTTGTATACAGAGTTCTTACTTCAGCATTAAATCTTTAGCAAGAAATGTTGAGAGGAATAACTTATTTCCGTAATAGTGTTTTCATATATACAATATTTCAATAACAAGAAATACAGTACTACTCTTGGGCAGTTTCTTTTTCAACCATGTTTCATTGCTCAAATTTCAAAAACATTTGGTCTGCAGTCTCATGGAGATGAAGCTTGAAGGGTGCCAGTTGTATTAAAATGAGTAAAAGTTTTTAAATCATTATGAACCTTAAGCAATTAGTTTCTGCATGTTTGCTATGGAGATGAAAATAATGATTAGTGTTGCGTTAGAGATTGTCAAATGGAGTTGCAAGTGAAAAATACCAGTATTCTTAATGTATTTTGTAGAATTACCCCATTCTTCTCCCTCATTTAGTGATTTTCTTTAACAGATCTTCAGAAGGTACTATTCTAGATCAACTGCCCCTAGAGAGGCTGGTATGTTAAACTAAAACTCTTGAATCTGTTGCTCTACCTGATGAGGGGGTCTTTCTACTAAACACGAGACTTACTTCTTGTCAACTAGCTAGGAGTAATCATGTTCAGATCCAGTGGTGACTCAGCAACTACCGGTAATTTCTGCAGAACTCACATTTCTATTTCCTTCCTAGAGTTTTCATAGGCCTGCTGCCTTGTAAGAAGAAGAATCTTTATTGGCATCAGCCACTAGTCATAGCAATAAATTTAAACATACGAAATACATTTTGGAGGTTTACATCAATAATCATATAATAGATCTATTCTAATTGCCCCTGCTTAAAATTCTGCAGTTTTTGCTGTCATCTGGTTATCTTGATCTGCTAGAAGGACACAGTAGCAATGGTTGAGCGACCTGGTATGGATAGTAGTAGTATGGATAGTAGTAGAGGGGTAATAACCTCACTCCTCAAATCTTTTTATAAACAGTGCAAGCTACTGATTCAATACTGCCTACTCCAAATGGACATTAGCATTTTTCCAGTGGAATTTTTTGAAATCGACCCTCAAGTACAGCTGAAGGCAGTATATTTAATCCTGCACAAGTGAAAGCGCGTCTGTATTTTGGAATTGTAAAATTTTGAAATAGGGTGCCAATGTATCAAAATGACTAGGTGTAAAATAATCATATAATGGACAAAATTTCCTTATTGTGGCCTAATAAACTTAAGGTCACCTGCAGAAAGCTTTTTATTTCATTGAGATTTAACCTGGGATTAAGTTTTGTTTCCTATTTTTACTTTGAATTGTCTTACCCTGCTCTTTATTTTAATATATTAAAAGGATCTTAGTAATTTGAACTGTTTATTGCCTTCTATATAAAAAATTAAGCCCTGTGTTTCTTTTATAAAGAAAACCAGGGTATGAATAAATAAAAATGACAACAATAGATATATATCTGCAATTGTCCTACATCATTACCTATTTAAAGACACAGCTGCCACAATTATGCAATGAACAGCTATGCATTTAGGGAAAGCCTAAGTACAGTCATACCTTGTAAGTCAAACGGAATCCGTTCAGGAATTCCTTTCGACTTCCAAAACGTTCGGAAACCAAAGTCCGGCTTCTGATTGACTGCATGAAGCTCCTGCAGCCAATTGGAAGCCCCATTGGACATTCAGCTTCCAAAAATAGTTCGCAAACAGGAACAGTCACTTCTGGGTTTGCAGCATCCGGGAGCCAAAATGTTCGAGAACTAAGCTGTTCAAAAACCAAAGTATGACTGTACATGCTTTACAAAAGTTGTATCCTATTACATACATGCGGCAACCATTTTAGGGGCATCCTTTTGGACCCAGAAGAGGGAAGAACAGGGATGGAGAAGGCTTATGCACGCTCCGCCGACATGTGGGAGGATGTGCAGGGGCTGGGAATGGAACCCCCATGTACAATGGTCACTGCCTGTAAATGATTTCAACTGCCTGATATAGTCAAAGTAAGTGGTTCTGAAACTGTGACCTATGGACCACTAGCTTCATTCAGGTAGTCCACAGCATGTGTTTGGATTTGTGGTTTAAGATGGAAGATGGTAGCAGGGAGGCAGGAGTGAATTTAGGAAGTTGAGTGCTAAGCAAATGAGAAATTAAAAGCAGACATGAGTTGAGCAACAGGCAAACTATGGTATGATGGCTTCTTAACTATGATCAGCCCAATCTTTTCACGTCCCCTCCTCCTACCATTACAACTTGTTTCTTCTCAAAAAGTCACTCCTAAAGGGCCTCTTTCTGTTCCAGTTATGCTACGTTAATACTTCTAAAGTAGTCCAGTCAGCTCCCTTCCTATACAGGAAAGCATTAGAAGGTTGCTTATGATCCTTTCTATTTAGCATGAGCATAAACATCTAACACTTTTAAAAATGATTCTGAGATGGCACTACATAATTCCCATTGGGAACTGGGAATAATGGGCATATATTCTCTGTGACTACAGGAATACAATGTGCAATATGCAGGCTCCAGTGGAAGACCTTTTATCTACTACCGTGTACTGATTGGCCTTTAGCTTCTGCTCCAGGCACACCTATTAAAGTCCCTATCACATATGGTATAAACAACAAGATATATTACATTGGTGCGGCAGGTCAATACTATGGACTTGCATGGGTAAAACTACCTTAATGTACATGGCCAAAATACCCAGCACACAAACCTCAAGTTAAGTAAGATTAATACATACCATTAGACAAATAATGTATTCTCAATGGCCTTGGTTGCTTCCAGACAAGTTGCTTTCTCACCTATTTTTACTGTAGCACTTTAGACCAGTGTAGCAACTGTACTCTGCTTCTTAGCTTTGGTAAAGACTCTCACATATGAGTAATTTCAAAGGTTCATTTTTAAAACCATATGAAGTGAGCTACTGTCCCGAGCATGTGGACTCCTGGATTGAAGCTCACAGTTGCTTTGCTTGTCTCTGATCATTTTTGCAGTTGTCCTGAGCTAATCCAATGTTTGGTTTTCAAACGTTTTGAGTCCACGGCTCCCTTGACCAAACACATTGTTTCTGCTGCTCCCCTGTGGGAGCCACTTACAATGGGGTTCCATTACATGACACGCTTAAGTGGGGATACTCTCGTTCCGCCCCTGCCCTGTTCTGCCCCGGTCCCATTCCACTGGATGGGTTCAAGGAGGGATGGTCTCTGGGGTAGAGAGAGAGGTATACAGGAAGATAATGGGCTGCAAGTTAAAGCTGCCAGCTCCCCTGAATGTTCCTTGGAGAGAAGGAAAGAGAGATAATGCAAGAAGATATGAGCTGCAAGTTAATGAAAGGATGCCCAGGGTCTTCCCAGGGTGCCACAGTGCACCAGTTGACAACTAATGGCTTAGACTTAGAGTGTTATCCAACTCATGGCTCATGGCTTACCACTTCCAGATTAATGAAAACAAATCTTGGTTACATGTCATGGTTAGTCTGGACAATTAAATCATGAGCCTGGGTTTAGATGACACACTAAATCAAACCATGGACTTAGCTCAGCATAGTGCACCAGCAAAAAGTTCAAGCAACGTGGCTGTGAGCTCCTCTCCTGGAGTCCACACGTTTGTGGTAGCCAAGGTTTGCTAAGCATGATGTGAAATTAACACTATGATAATTTTATGTTTTCAAAGTGAGAACCTTACCAAATTTGCTTGAACCATCTGTTAATTTGAGTATCCTACACGACAGAGAGCAAGAGGCCAATAGGTTATTTTCTTAACAGAGAGATTTTACTACCTGTCCTTCCCATTCCCATGCAGCCTGGCTTTGAAAAAGTATGTGGTATACCGGTAATTCTAAACAGTCAGAATTTTGTTGTTCAGTCGTTCAGTCGTGTCCGACTCTTCGTGACCCCATGGACCAGAGCACGCCAGGCACGCCTATCCTTCACTGCCTCTCGCAGTTTGGCCAAACTCATGTTAGTAGCTTCGAGAACACTGTCCAACCATCTCATCCTCTGTCGTCCCCTTCTCCTTGTGCCCTCAATCTTTCCCAACAAAGATGGGAGCTATTTGTTAAATTGTCCCTAAATTATCACAGCAGGAAAGAGATGATGCATATTCCAGAAATTTTGTCAGAGAAGCATCTGGTAGAGGACACTTAGTGGCCTTTTAAGGGGCTCGTATCCGAAGGAGCTAGTATAAGGGGAGGCTTTGGATTTAGGGGAGGAAAGGACCATTAGGAAGGGGAACCACCTCCTCCATTTTTGTCTACCTGTCATGAGCCCTCCAGGACTTTGGATCTGGTCATTCTCTATTTCATTGCCCAGGAAACTGAGTATAAAGTCATTTTAGTTGATTCAAGATATGAATAAACACCTACACAACACTGCAGAAGAATGCTAAGCCATTGCATAAGTGCTAACATAGGCAATCAGAAAAATACTAAGTTAGATTTGTTTCAATATAGCAGGTCTCAAGATAAAGAAGTTCAAAAATATATTTGGAAAGAAGAACAAGTTTCTGTGTTACTAGTTTAGAAGATTATAACATTTGTCCAGAATTTGTAAGCAGTTAAAATGCAAATAAGAAAGCTTTCCCCATGCCAAAAGTTAGAATGTTGATTAACAAAAGCTATTCTGATTATATTGCCACCATTTTAAAACCATAGGCTTAAAAAAAAAAATCCTCTGCAACATATTCATCCTTAGTTTCATCATGAAGCTACATTGGGGCGGGGAGCCTTTTCTGCCAATGGACCGAGCCTTTAACTCCCCAACCCCTGGCAGGCCAAACTAGTAAGGTGAGCAGCTCCTTGTACCTGTCAATCACTGGATAACAATATGACATCAGGTGACAGTGTGCTTTGAAGTCCCATTTGTTGAGACTTTAAATTGCAGCAGAGGGCAGTTTGAAAGTCCTTTTGCAAACAACCCCATGCTGTTCTTTGAAAACAAGAGGTGCATCGGCTGATCGATGGTGGAGGTGTTCCTTGCTCCAGTCAAGGAACAATCAGTAGCTCACTTTAAGCATTGAAGTCATTCCAGTACCCATCCCACACTTGATATCGCCTGGGTGGGCATTGTTTGGGCAAAAGGGGCTCACAAGCAAAAATGGAACCCCTGGTGGGCCAAAGGCTCCCCACCCCTGATCTATATTTAAAAATGGAATGAAGTATTATTGAATGGTCTACAAGTCCATTATAGATCAAGATACAAGTTCACCTTTAAACAGAAAATGAGTGAGAAAAATAAGTTAGTAAATGAAAAATATAACTTACATCAATGACTGAAGAACTTGATAAACTTAAACCTTCTAAGTCAGCAGCTAAAGTAGGAGTAAGAATAGTTGGCTTGTGGAGTGATGTGGTAGTTGATACTGGACTGACTGCAGAAAATAAGCAGTTGAGAAGGATAGTTATATTTAAGCAAATTAAACTGGTAAGAGTATGGTTTTCTGGCATCTTAAACTTGAACAATTCAGTAACTAGACACATAATTTATCCTATGCATTTTAATAAAAATATTTAATTAAAAAAAATTATGGCAGAGCTTTCCAAACTCTTCATGTTGGTGACACACCTGTTGGACATGTTTAATTTCATGGCACAGAAATTCAGTTTTACTAGCAAACCTGAGGTTAAACTAGCCCCTTTCCAGCCCCAGGAGGAGTGCAGGGAGTGTTCATGCGATAAACCTACACATGGCAGCCAACACACTAACGTGTTGCGACACAGTTTGGAAAACTCCGATTTATGGGATTGTACGTCAACATATGTCTTAAGTTACTGTGTATGGGAAGGCGTGTATACACCTCCCCAACCACCACTCACCATGTTCCAAACTAAAGGTAAACTATGTGGAAATTAATGTTAGTAGATTACTTGCTTATTCTTAGAATGCTAGATTCTATGGTTTGTTGTCATATAAAGTGAAAGCTTCTTTTTTTTAAATGAACCTTGTTTACTCTGAGAATTCAGACATAAAAGTAAGAGTCTCTGATATTTTCTAAACACACAGGGGGTGGATTAAGAGCTAAGAGCACATAATAGGGATAGCAGAAGCTGATATCCCTGTCCCTTGATCCCCACGGCAGCCACCTCAGTGGGAATGCCACTCCTGGAAGATGCCCCTTCCTCCTCTGCCCCGAGCCAGAGCCTCCTATTTAGCAAGGTCCCCCAATCCTTGGTGGAACACAGTGGGGCTGTGGGGGGGGGGGAGAGAGTGTGTGTCACAATTTGCTAGCTCTATTTAGCATGCGAATCTCTGTATCCATCCCATGGAAAAACAAAACCACATTCATCTCTAGCTTTTATGCTTTCCAAATTTCTGTGCTTGAGGCTGTTAAATATTCTTGTATTACTAGCACATAGAGATTTACAACCTTTGAAAATACAATCTTTCTGAATGAGACCTCAGTATGATTTCCAGACACCATGCGTCTCACTGCTACCTTGCTATGGAAAGCTATTCATTTATAAAAAGGTACTTATTTAAAAATAAAATAGTGTAACAGTATTACAATGCACTAAGAAATGCATTTGATATAGGCTGAAAACATATAAGCCTTAAATCTTAAGAGACAAGAGAAGAGAGACCCCCCACATTTAAAGCTAAATTGTTCAGAAAGAATCAGTTTAAAGAGCAAGCATTGTTCAAGTAGGCTATTCGGGGTTTTTTTTTAAGTGTGTTATGCTCTTATACAATGACAAATGCATAGAGTACACATAAATTCCATTATATCTTTATATGAGACAGACAGTATTATTTCAGGCCTTTTGAAATTTAAATACAATGACTTGGATCCTAACTAGCCCCCTGCAAAATGATGGATTGCTTCTGTAAGTGGAAATAACTGCTTTCCCCAATCCTTCACCAACAGTTTGGAGGGGCGAAGAGGTTGCAGGGAAAAGGAGTGTGTGTAAAAAAAAATGCTGCCTTTCTTCTGCTGGTGGGAGCATCCCATTGGGAGAACTCTGCTCATGGGACACTCCCATAAGGGAAGCTTTAGTTAGGATCTAAGTCAAATGCTTTAACTTTCATGGACATAAAAATATCATTTGAAAGTCAAATGATTTAATTTTCATTGACATAAAAGGGCAAACATCTGGAGTGCTTACAGTCATCCAAATCCAAGAGTGGCACATCTTGCTTAGTAGGCGCTCTCTTCTCTTGTGAAGCTTTCTCTTCTTTCTGCCAAAAGTATATGAATGTTTAATACTTTCTTTAAAAAAATGTGTAAGAACACTGCATAGACTTATCCAGGAAAGAATGTAATTGGGCTCAACCTTTTAAATATTCGCAGCATAGGAATTCAGATAAAAGAATCCTGCATGCCTTTTCAATACCATTTCTTTGATGTTATCTGCCAGTGTTCTTGCAACACCAATACAGCTCTGCTTCAACGGCAGGTCAATGTCCTGTTCTAAGCAATTAGCTGTGCTATTACTCTATTTGTGGTGGCTTTGATCTAACTTTTCACATTATCAATTAGCAGTCTTTTATTTCCTGTAATCCTATGGTCCTTGAGTTTGCAGTAACTTCAAACTTTCCTCAACAACCACAAATGGTTTCACTACTTCTTTTCTCTTTGGACATGTGACCTAATCAGCTGAGAGCTGCTGCCATACAAGACTAGGGATAAAACCCAGAGATCTTTAGTCTTCAGGAGAACTGAGATCTCATTAGATCCAGATCGTCAAAACATTCTCAGAGTAGCAAGAGACCTGATAAATTCATCTCTTTGGCAGAATAAAATTAACAGAATTTATATATTATTGCATCTATAATTGAATCTCAAATAAATAATTATACAAGCAGGTGTAAGAAGGGAGAAGTACAAAGAAAGAACCATGCCTATACACCACAGCCTGGGAATAAAGTTTCTTGTCAAAATTTACTATGAATTTTGGCATAATTTTCCAGACAACTGTATCAGCCATTTGAGTCCACAAACATGTTGATTAGTAGAACACTTTTCTCATTGAGTGGTGGAAGAAATACTCGTATCTAGGGCACGCATGCAAAGCATGGTGAAAGAATCCCACTGCATATGATTTGGAGCATGAGCTTAATTTAACAGGATTCAACAAATGCCGTCAACAGCTCAACTCTGGCAACTATGAATATCTTCCTGGAGACTATCTGCACAAACTCAGTATGACATAAGAATACTCTTTGTCCAACTTCCCTACACACGGCAAAGAACTTTGGGTGGATAGGTGGGTGGATGCAGAATACTGGAGGAATACAAGAGACAAAGTCTCCAAATGGATGCAATTATTTGTCTCCCTGCTGTCTTAAGAAAGAAGATCAACTCTTTTATGCTTTACATTTGGATTGATATTGTTTTCCATTGACAGCAGGGCTAACATGGGATCGGGTACAAGATGTTGTTCCATAACAGCAGAAGACAGTGAAAAAAATTCAAGTCCAAAAGACTTTTAGGCAATAGGCACTCCTATCACATGTGGAGGAACATGTCTTTAAGCATACATCCTGTCCAACATAAGGGTGAGAGAAAATGGCTAGCTCTGGAAGGGTGTGGGGGTGTCCAGTGCCATCTCATAATGACATTTAAAAAGGTTTCTTGCAGTTTAGTCGAAATGGTATGCAGTGGGGGTTTAGACCATAGAGTTCCCACCACAATAACTTGGACGCAGGATGTGTGGAATACAGCACTTATGAACACTTAATTCACCATTGGAGGGTGATAAGAGGAATAACAAAGAAAGATGGCTTGACTCCATATGGTCTTGATTTATAGTGTTTATTAACAAAAGTACAGTAATCTTCTTTCCGTCTCAGTCACAGAAGACACTATGGAGAAATTACTTAGCGATTTAGATTGAAGTATACCCTGTGGATGTGAGCTGAATTTGTAATATAAAAGACTTTCCAAGTTTGTTTTGATTCCGTGTAGATGACTGCATACAAGACTTAACATCTGTACATGTATTTCTCTTGAAAGACAACACTTTTGCTTGGTAATTGTTTTTAGACTTTTCAATAAAGTTTGTAAAAGAGAGATAGACAGACAAACTCTGCTTTTCCTCTATCTATATGTGCAAGAAGCCGGGTTGGGGGGGAAGGCAGCACAAATAATGACTGGATACTGCAACCAAACCTAAGTTCTGGACCTCTATTCCCCAAATGAAAATTAGCCAGTCTCAGGCAAAAGTTCACATTATTCAATATATAGGCTCAGATTTAGTTGTGATTAAGTCCCACAAAAAATACCTCTACAGTTGGAGGCAGTAATGCTTCCAAATGGCAGTTGCTGGAAACTACAGGAGAAGAGAACGCTCTTGATTTCATGTTCTGCTCCCTGATTTCCCACAGCATCTGATTGGCCAATGTGACAACAGAATGCTGGACTAGATAAGCCTTTGACCTAATCCAGCAGGCTATTCTTATGTTCATGGAATTTCAAACTGGTTTCAGTGGGACTCATTTTAGCTGGAATATGTACATTGCCTCAGTCTTAGGACAGTCAACACCGAAGTCATAGTTAATTATGACTTCATTCAATCGGTATGGGTTGTACCTAATGTGAGCGGCTTGCACAACTCACCTTATTCTTTCCCCTCTGCAACCCCTGATAAGCTTCTCCACAGCATCTTAATCTTTCCATCACCCTTCCAGTGGAGGACTGGAGCTGTAAGAACTTCACCAGGAAGTGATCAGACCATGACAATGGGGTGAGATCTACTCCCCCTATCTCCATACCATCTCTTCCTCCACCTTGAGCAAAAATCAAATGGAGGGTATGCTGTGCCCTGTGTGTCAGATCAGTGACAACTTGGGAGATACCTCCATGGTCATCAAATCAAATATTATTTATTGCATTAGCCATATGGCTATAGCACACAATAAAAAACCAGGCGGAAACCCGCCACAAACGTACACAAAATACAACAGATACACCCTGCACCCTTTGCACAAGTACATCTAAAAACCTCAAGTATAAAATCATGGTCATCATTAAGGCCATGAAGTCCTGAGCCAGAACACTAGAGGCAACCTCAGCATAGATACTGAAATCATCCAGAACTATTGTTATGGTTTCCTCTGACACCACACCCAATATCACCTCTGCCAGCTTGGTGAGAGAAGCTGCTGGGCAGTAAGGTGGATGGTACAGAAACAGCAACCACAGTTTACTGACCAACACCAGGTGCAGGGCCTCACAGTCAGTTCCAAGTTTCCTAGCACTGGATATGGAAGTGCCATGGACCACAGCAACTCTTCCCTCATTCCTGCAGCCTATGATGATGCTATACCAAGCATCTAGGTGAACACAGTGGGATCAGATCAGCATCTCCCAGCAAACTCACCTGGTCTCTCTAATACAAAATGGCATACTCAATTAATCAAATCAGATATGTCACTGTTTTCCTTTCAACAAATGACAACAGTGGTTACAAAGTTCTGGACTTGCCCATGGTCACAAGAAGTTTAAATGTAAGAAAATGAACATGACACATGCTCACTCACAGTTATGTTTAATATTTACCGATAGTTTAATTGAAACAGCTTTAAAAACTGATTTTTTTGTTCTTTACTTAAAATTACAATCCACACAAAAATAAACTTGTTTCCTCCTTAAAGAAAAGAATGCAATCCAGAGCTGAATGCTAAACAAAGAAGTTAAGCCATATCCCATCAAACATTTCTCCATTTGCAATTCATCTTGATAATAGAGATAGAACCTGGGTAAATGCATATACGACTTGAAGCAGGAGATTTCTCTTGCTCAATGCATAATTCATGTGCTCCGCCTGCAAAGTGTGTAAAATGAGAATTTCACACCGCAGCATGAGCCATGGAACTGCAGAGAAGAGGCAGATGAAATAATATTTTACTGTGTGAATTCTGTTTCTTGCCCTTCCAATATTTATACAAAACCATCATTGACAATCCAAATGCACTGACTGATCACCTACTGTTTCCATTGTGTTAGCAGTTGAAAAGAGATCAGGCAGAAAGATAGACAATTTGTTTTTATATATTTTTTAAATAGTAGATCAGGTTTTTAACAGCTGAGTGACTGTATTATGCTTGTATAAGAGGCCAACAGTAACTGATTTTAAAATCCCACTACATAGGCTCTTATTTACTCACGCATCATACTAAAATCTGTATCTGATTTTTAACAGTATGTGATTATGTATCTGAATACCCCGTTATTTCTGAGCAGGATCACTAGCTGTGTTTTAGTTATGAACAACAACAGTTTGAAAGTTGTATTTCTAAGTGCATAATGCACTTGAGATATGGAACTATGCTCATTATTAGGAGACATTTTACCTTTGTTTTGTAAAACAAACAAACCAGAAGCCATGTATTAAACTAACATGTCTTCATTTTAACATTTTTATTATAGGTCTATCTTGACACCATTTTTATATATCATGAAATGTTTCATAATTTTATCTCTCTTCAAAGGACATTTGCATTCATTATTAAATACATCTTAAGTATATTTTATAATATATAAAGTATATACCTAAAGTATATACCTAAACAGAAGGGTCCTTTATGGAAAAAGAGATTCCTTTCAAATTTTCGTTTCAAATGGAGAAAATACAGAAATAGTCAAAATTTAAAGCAGCAATGTAGTTTGGTGGCTTCAATGCACACAGATTCTCTCACAATCATTAAAATGAAAGTTAATTCTGATTTCCCCTAAGCGAGGATCTTTAGAGTTATATTTATACCAAAGAAGTGCAGTCTATTTCACAAACAGAAGTTTACTAACTGACATAGCAGAGGGCACCGTTTAAACATTCCATATATGTTAAATTCCCAAGTTACTAAGCTTCTACAATCCTTAAACTATTGTCTTGACAGCTATTACCGGTATGTCAACAATAGTGTAATCCTATAGTTGTTTACTCACAAGTTCCACTGAGTTTAATGGGACTTGCTTCCACAAGGGTATGAGTATAACTGTGGTGGGAAACTTGCAGCCTTCCAGGTGTTACTGTATCCCAAGTTCCATCAGCCCCAGCAAGCACAGCCAACCACCAGGAATGATGTTGTATTTTGGGAAAGAAATTTCTTTGGAAGCCCTCATTAACGATACTTATCTGGAAAGTCACAGGGGGACTAAGAGCCAAGTAGATATACCCTGGATATATCTGGATGTTGAAACCAATGACTGTTTGTTAGATTTAATGGAAGTTCAGAGCACTGCTATTCCCCTTCAGTTGATCTAAGAATGTACGGTAGAGTTGTGGGATTAACATTCTGACTCATGGAAATTTATTTTGAAGTGGCACAACATTGTATCCAGCAATGTTTCTAAACCATGTTAATCTGAGTATATTTCATCTGCAAGGTTTAGAAAACAGCAATTATGCAGGTAAACAAAGAAAGAACGTAATGATCCATCAAAGAATGCAAGCCCAAACTGAAAACTTCCTCATTCCAATTATACACTTACTTTACCTACAAGGAAACCTCACTTATTTCAGTGGAACTTACTCTCACGTGGGCTTGGAATGTAACTCAGTTACACTCTGCTCTAAAAATTTAAGATGCTCCCCCTTTAGAAAATTAGTATTTCCTCAAAGTTATAGCATAACTGTATTGTGATTAAGCATTTAGCCAAAAAGGAAGACTGTTCATGGTTATTATACATTAGTATTTTATTTATTTAAAATATTTTAAGTTGCTTAGAGCTTTCTAAGTCATTTGTCTCTCTAGCAGATTAGCAGCCAGTGCAACTTTCTCAGGATCGTATGACCCCCTGGAACTGTAGCACTCAGTAATATAGCTGCCACGTTTTGCATAGGCTGTAGCTTCCAGACCATTCTCAAGGACAGCCCCACATAGAGCATATTACAGTAATCATATCAGGAAGTTAACCAGCATGTGGCTCGCAGTGGGCAGACTATCCCTGTCCAGGAACAGCTGTAGATGGTGAACCAGGAAAAGCTGTTCTTTGCTACTGAATCAGCTTGTGCCGCTAGGGATAAGGCCATCTATCCAATTCCATAGCAGGCTGTACTTTTGAAGAAAGTGCAACTACATTCATAAGAGCTATCTACCCAATTCCTGAACATGGGAATCAGCAATCCACTGGACATCATGGTGTCCATACATTGGTTCACAGAGTGCACAGCCTGGACTGATTCATTTCATAAAGTGAAAGAACTGGGAGTCATCTGCCTGTTGATGACACCTCACTCCAAATACCCCAATGACCTCTCCAGGTGGTTTCATATAGATGCTAAAGAGCATGGGAGACAAGATGAAACCCTGTGGGTCCCTACAGGGCTAGTGGAGAATTGTCGCTCATCAAGAGCAGACAATACTTCATCTGAATGACCAACTATTTGATACTATTAAAGGCAGTTTGCCTATTAAACATAATTGTTGATAGACTTAGCTGTTTGTGCCGCTCTTCTCACTGCAATTACTACACAGAAATGTGAGATCAAAACACAAATTTGCCACTACTATCAAGTACTGAATCAAAGCTTTCATGTTGGGAGGCAAAGGTGCCTTTATGCAGTTTGTTCTCACTAACCATGACAGCAGGTATCTTGTTTTTAACTGGTCATAAAACACAACCTTCAGTATTTGCGAGTCAGTCACAGTTAAGCTTTTATAAGCATGGTTGCAGTGCTTATCATCTGGCAGCAATTAAGCATACCACAACCTTCCATACTATGATTTTTGTGGGCCCCTTTATGTACTTTAGATATGCTTCAGCAACACTATTTTCACTGCCACCTGTAGTTCTCCTTCTATATATATGCATTTGCCATAGACCCACACATTTTTATTGCCCTTAGTAGTCCGTCATTTCTTGTGTCTGCCACAATCACCCCTCCCCCCAGTTCTCTGGTATGTGCAGAGGACTCAGCAGAGAGGTAAGCTTTTCACTTCATACCTGGCAGCAAGGCTGATTCTTACTGCTTCCAAGAGTTCGAAAAGGTGAATGAATAAATAACATTCCCTTTGAAAATTCTGAAGGAACTGTGTTTCAGGGGGGGGGGGAAGTGTCTCAGTTGGGCAGGCTGTCACCAAGAAGTATTTCCCAGTCACCAGTGGCAACCTACGACTACAGTTATTGAATCTTGTGTCAAAAAATGTCTACAAGGGTGTGAAAATGAGACTTCTATTAACTGGGCATAAGAAATCGGTGTGACTATCATCATCATCATCATCATCATCATCATCATCATCAATAGTTCCAACCATACAAACCCTAGGCTATTTAACTCACCGCCATAAATGTCTAAATATAATTTATTTCATAAAATTTATATACCACTTGATTGTAAGAAGAAAAAAATCAAACGGAGGCCTTCACTCTCTCTACGTAGTCCGGCCACTCTACTGCTGCCAAAAACTAGAAGGACTGCTGCATATGTTTGCAAATTAAGTCCAAATCATGTTGGTGAAAGTAAGAGTGCACACAGTGATTAAGCATTTATACTTAAACGAGGCTAATATTACAATATATACCACTGTGGAACTACCCACTATTCATTTTTACTAGATTATATCCATTACTTTCAATGTGGCTACCAAACATAAACCTCTGAGAATGATGGGAATCTAAACCCTGGACTGTAAATTTTCAGATAAAAGTTTATACAGATATGTATAAAATCAGAATTTTTATCACTTTGCATTTGTTCATCTCCAGGGAAAAAGACTTCTATAATTTCTTGTGCTTTACAACATATATTTTATATAATAGAAACTGAGACATATTCCATTAGTGTATTGTGCAGTGGTTAATGATCACCTACAAAAAGTCTCCTCCTAGAATTGCAAAGTAACAGCATATTAATTTTCATTAACTTGCAATAAAAGTTTTTGAAAAGGACCTCCAATCAAAAACAAAGAATACAAATCTACACATTTCCTCATAAGTCCTGCATCTACACGTCATAAAGGCAATGAAAATGCACCTTCATTAACTCTACTTATGAACACTTATATAACATTGAAGATATACCTTGGGAGGAAGTGAAGTATGCACTGTTTTTTGAGTCTCCAAACTACTTTCAGAGTCAGATTCTGAGCTGGAGTCTGAAGAACTTTCCTCACCCGAACTAGATTCTGAATTTGAAGAAGCTAGAGCTGTCTGAGATTCCACTTTATTCTCTTCTGTGCCATCAAAATCACTAAATATACATGCATAAGAAACGCAAGAGAAAGTTATAAAATCTATAAAATGAGCTAATGTTATATTATCAACAGTATTATTATTAACCTATTTACAGCTCTTTCAAAAGGCTGTGTAGTGTTGACTGTATATCAAATTAGTTAACAGCTATGAGCCTCTGGATAGGGACTTGGGCTTGCCGATCAGAAGGTCAGCGGTTCGAATCCCTGCGATGGGGTGAGCTCCCGTTGCTCGGTCCCTGCTCCTGCCAACCTAGCAGTTCGAAAGCACGTCAAAGTGCAAGTAGATAAATAGGTACTGCTCCAGCAGGAAGGTAAACTGCGTTTCTGTGGCCTGCTCCGGTTCGCCAGAAGCGGCTTAGTCACGGTGGCCACATGACCCGGAAGCTGTCTGCAGACGAACACCAGCTCCCTCGGCCAGTAAAGCGAGATGAGCGCCGCAACACCAGAGTCATCCGCAACTGGGCTTAATGGTCAGGGGTCCCTTTACCTTTATGAGCCTCTGGGTGTTACACAAAGTCTCCTGGCTCCTCCCTTTGTAAGAATGAGCAAAGAAACCAGAAGTCTTCTATTGGGGAGTGCTATGGGCTTGTATGCTCCAATCTGTATTTACCAGTTTCCTTTGCCATATTCTGGAGCACAATAGTCATACCTAGTAGAGGTGGTTTAAAGTTGGCTTTCAGCTCTGGCTTGGAGACAAGCTATGTTAACAGTAACCATAATTTGTCTAATTCATACATCACCACAAGCCATGATGTGGAACAGAGAATCAGTGCTCACAAGGAGACAAGGAGCACCACATTCCTGGTGGCTAAACCATGATTTGTTCATGATGCTTGAACCAGGGCCTATAAGCATGTGCCATGGACTATCAAGAGAGTTGCTTTTTACAACCCACTAAACCTTTTACATGCACCTAAATCAATCTTTCCCAACCTGGGCTCCTCGGATATTGTTGCACTACAACTTCCACCATCCCTAGCCAGCAAGGCCAGTGGATGATGTAGTCCAACAACATCTGGGGACTCAAGATTGGGAATGGCTAAACTAAATTACATGGCATGATCTCAGAAGCATGATATATGAACTAATCATTAAAACTGAGCAAAAATTTCTATATCATATAATTAAAACAATGATGTTTGATTATTAAGGAAGGGGAGGATTTAGCTATAATTCTGGATACGTTTGCTAAGATATTTGTTAAAGTAAGCACTGGCATTATGCTATTCTTTCTAGGAACAATGTTTAAATGGGGAAAGAAACAGCCTCACAGCAGAGTATTAATACAAAATTAGCAATCTGAGAAAAATGCAAATCCATTCTCTTTTTCCAACTTGCATTGCTCTAACTGGAAATGCAACCGTCCGTCTGCAATTCTTCCTCATATCATATCTCTATTTACCTATTTAGTTCCTGAGACTTAAATGGCAGCATTCATTCCAGAAATAATTCAATGTAAACCCAATATTCCGTTAGTAAAAGAAAACTATTTTCAATACACACAAATTTCTAATTTGAAGATATGATTTTTCGGGGCAAACTTATTTCATTACTCAGTTTTGATAGGTAATCATTGTTTACCTTACTGCTTAAGAGTTTCAGATGTTAATCTAATGAACAAAATTTACTAGTAACTAGCTTTTTAACTTTGCAATGATGAAAAGCCTGTATTAATTTAACCTACAGATTTCATTTGTTCTGAACAGGAAAAACAATATAAATCACTTTTAAAATCATTAAATCCTGACTTAAATTAATAAAGTCATAATTAGGGCATTATGCTGTGTTTGTTATGGAAGTGGCAGGGCGAGCTGCTTTAATTACTGTCTGTAATAAAAGGAGCAGAGTGCGTACTGCACCCCAATCAGCGCTGTCAGCCACGACTGAGCTGAGCTGCAAACTCATCAAGTGAGCTGGCAGCAGGCTACAGAGTAAAAGGGCGATCATGTCTGCAGAGGCCACTTGCTGACAGAAGTGGAAGAAACAGATTCAGACAATCCAAGGTATTAGCCCCAATTACTTAAAATTTTAATGATATTTTAATACATGTTAACTCTGTTAGTAATAGGCAATCTTAAAAAGCCCTAACACTTAAGCAGCTTCTGACCGTCTCCCTTCACGGCCCTTGCCTCCAATATCTGGATCATAATCCTTTTAATATAACATTATTTAGGGAAAAATCAATTGCCTTAGTTGCATAATGGCAAGATATAGAAGGATTTAATTTTAGCCCTCAGCAAAATCGCTGTATAAGGTAATTAAGTGTTTCATAAAGTGGCATGATAACTGTTCAGCCTCCCAAGGTTATGTTAATACACTCAGATCACCACCTAAATATTCAACAAAAGTTATATTAAAAAAAAAACCAAGCTGCTAAATTTACATATAACATATATAATGGAAAAGATGAAAATGGATAGCATCTTTCCAAAAATAATATCATTATGAAAAACATTAATGTGTTCTTTCCACAGACACTGTAGCATCAACATTCCAATTTGCTACCTGTCATAACAACAACAAAAAACCTACATACCTCTTTAAAACTGCAGTCCCTTTTTTTGAGACACCACTTTTGGCTTTGGGTTTCCTGTTACCATCATCTTCAGTAGAGGAGCTCTCACTACTTTGCTCACTGCTGTCTTCTTCCCCTTCCTTTTTTTCTTGCTCACTATCAGATCCACTCTCTAAAATGCAAAACGAAAAGCCTTTCATTTGTAAGCAATTCAAGTAAATAACTTAATAAAACTATTTAAGTTACTTAGTGTTTAAGCACCCTGGCACAAAACATGTACTTAAAACTGTGAAGGCTGGCTGCTATAAAATGTTGCTTTTATAATTATACAACAATTTATTCAAAAAAAGCAAGCACTCAATAATCTGGTTTGTGGCTATCATACCCCAAGGGGGTGGAGAAGAGGAAGGAAATTAGACATGACCTCCCATGTCCTCTACCTTCATTCCTCTGTTCTAATGTAGCATCATCTTCAACATTTAAGTATTTAATCTATTCTTGAACACACATCTAGTGATGACAATTTAATCAGGAATTTAAACAAGTTATTCGTTTTCTAATCGGCTGGAAAGTGTTTCTAATATCTAACTTAAAGGTACACTTTCCCAGTTTCAGTCCATTGATTCTAGTTATAAGCCTTAATAATCCCTAATGTTTTTTCCCTCTTGTGCCCTCAGTGTTCAGGAAAGTATGTCAACTCAATTCAAAAATATGTAATTTCTATGTCTATATGTACATGTGCCTATATTATTTATACCTGTACTTGAGCAATTTCTTAAGATTCAAATGATGGATGCGATGGCTCGGATTGCCAACATGGCCAAGATGAAGAGTAATGGAAAGGCTTGCATAGCATTACAGATTTTAAAATCCTTTCACCACATATTTTATATATGGTCTTCAATTTTGGATTCTTGCAAAGATTTAGAAAAAAGACTGCAGAATATATTACTTTTATATAATTCACTTTAAGAAAGTAATATCCGATGCCAACATGATTTACTGATCAGCTAGTACATAGGGGACTCAGTAAGAATTAATGAAAGTTATGTGACCCTAGAAAAGTAGCAAACTCTTCCATATCACACACAGATAACCATATCCACCCATACTCAGAACTGAAATCCTAAAATCATATCTTAATATTCCTACTGACTTCTAAATAAATGTTAACTTCCCATTTTTACTGAAGCTCAATATGACACACACTTCTGGGATATTTCTATTTAGCATACCCTCCAACAGGTCACATGTATGAAGTGAATGAAGCCCCTACTACATTAACAGCCTTTTCCTGTGGCTGATGTCAGATTGTTGGATTTCCTCTCAGCTAGCTCCCTACTTGTAATATTTCCACTGGCAGGCTAAGACCTTCCTCTTTAGAAGACAAGGTGCATACAGACAACTTTGACAACTGGGCTGCTACCAGGGCAATCAGCATTTTAATGTGGTTTTAAAATGTTATTTGTTGTATTTAAACTATTGTTTTTAACTAGTTTATTTTTATTACTTTGTACTTTAAAATAAAAAAATTAAAAGAGTCAATGCACCAAGATACAGGAATAGGTATGAGCACTGATGTGAATCTACACACATGGGAGTAAGGCTCTGAAGTCCATTTTATTTTCATCTGAATAAACAAGTTTCGCTTTGTACTCTAATATAGAAACCACATTATGTGACTATAAGAATGCACAGGTCTATTGATCACAGTGCAACAATTTTTCTTACTCAAAAGATAAAATCATTCACATGCAACACAAATAAATGGGTTTAAATACTGGGACATACTGGGAATACAGTCTGTATATCATAGTTCTGAACTGTGATCTTTCTTTATCCATACATACCACTGTCACTGCTGCTAGAAGAATCATCACTTTCCTCCTCCTCTTCCTCCTCTTCTGATTCAGAGTAGAATCTTTCATCAGTGTGTTTCTTTTTCTTTTCCTTCCCTAATATTGAAGTCCATTCTTTTGCCTATTCATGTTTTTTTTTAAAAGAACACATAGTTTAAAAGTTGTGATGAATTCTATTTACAACAACAAACACTCTCTTTTCTGACCAGTCACACAGGAGTGCATGCACACACACAGAAGCAAGACATAATCTAACATATAAATAAGGGGAATTGTACTGAGCACTCCCAAACAAACATTTATACCAAAAAGTTAGGATAATCAATGCGGCTTACAACAAAAAATATTAAAAACACAATACAATTTTATCTCATCAACACAAGTTATTTGTGTCAACTTGTAAACACATCTATCTTTACTTTGCAAAAAATAAAGAAAAATGACTGGAATGTTTATTTATTATTTACCCTTTCCTATTATATTTTATTCTCTTTTACTCTATTATACACATTTGGATTATGTGCTTTATGTCCTTCATTTTTTGTTTCCTTGGTGCTGGTCTCTAATTTGAAAAATTAATGAATATTCTGATCAACAAATATGTTTAATAATAGAAGATATACTTCAACATGTGCCCTGGCTTTCCTTCTGCTCAGACAGCAGAACATTTTTATCCTGGTATGGAGGAAGGAAACCAACTTTGTTATGCCAACCAAATAAAAATAAAAATAAGAAAACCTGCTAAAAGGTTCAGTATCTACCTAGACTCAATCCACCAAGTTGCACAACTTCTCTTCAATCATAAAGATGTGCTGTGAGCACATCTCTAAGCAATAGCCCCAACTCAACTACCTATTTTAGACCAATTGTGAGCATTTTGGTGGTGTTGAAAGGCAAATATGCATTAGCAGTTTACGTTATCCAAGAACAGATATTAAATCTCTTGATGTTTGCAAATCCTAGTAAACCCCATGATATTCAGATTAAACTTGGAAGGCTGAATTAATTACTGGAAGTACTCATATACCAGCAAGCAAAGCTGGAAACAGCAGCTAAAAGGACATTTTACAATAAGTTTATTGAAACCCAATTGGAAGTCTTGGTAAGTAAAGTAACCCCCCTGTTCCTAAACACACTTGCATAATTCCAAGCTCCCAAAACAACAGTATTATTTTGAAAAGTCAACATACCGGCTCAATTACTTCTACATTTCTCACTGAAGGGTCAGGTGCAACCTCTGGCCAATTAGACAACTCCAGATAGCCATTGGCTTTCATGTTCAGGGTATGAGACAAAGTACCAAGCTGGAAGTGCTCCCTATCTGTTGGGTTTGGGGGAGGGAAAGAGGTGAAAAATATACTGACATGAGCTCTATATCACAAAGAGCAATCTTAATCAGGACTAAAGGTAATTGGCGTTACATTACCTCAAATGTCATGGAATAAATATAAACTAGGAAGCTCTTCATAGGTCAAAAAACTGATTCCAGTCCATAGATTACAATAATCTCACCCATAATGGTCAATAAAAAAGCTAATCAGTCAGTGTGTTTAGAGGTGTTGCTCTGAAATGTAGCTTCTCTAAAAATTACTTTACTGTGAATATTAAGAATGACAGCACAGTTAAATAATCCATATACATGTCTTGGCACAAACACATCCAGAATTTTAATAGTTTTTTCCTTGCAAGGAGTGCTGCTTTCAGAGTTTAAAGCACGATTAAAATACCAAAGTATGAATTTTTTAAGAAAACAGATAATGTACATAATAAAATTACTAACCGGGGCCACAGGATTATTTTAAATAGAACAGGGAGCAATGGAGGGTGTAACTCACAGCAGTTTAATCTATAAAATGGTTTAGGAGCAAAAAATACCAGTAATCCTAATATACCAAACACAAACTTAATCTGGAAGTAACTTTAGTTTGATGCTTCTCAATAAATAAATAAAAAGCAACTCTAGAAGTTCAAAGTTTTGTGAATGGCCAAAGACCTTTCTACACTATGATTAGTACAAACATAGCAGTTTTTATTATTCAGAAAAGGTAAAATACAGACATTACAAATTAAGTTTTTTAATTATTTTGGATTACCAGATACCATTAAATGTCAGATTAAGAAAGAATTTAGTGTTGACCACTCTCCCTTAAAAAATTGTGAAGCTAAAATTACTTTGCTCATTTACAAATTGTAAGCAGACTATCTAGCAAAACTTGTTTTGGTAACTTAAGAATACAGATCTGCAGATCTGCAAATAAGATTTGATAGAAAATTTGACTGACAAACCTTTAAAAGGAGACTCGAGCACTGGGGCAGGCTTCTGTGCCAGAAATATTTTTTTGGCATATTTGCTTAAAGCTCCACTCTTCTCATTTGGAACAATGAGCTGCCTAATAAATCTTGTACGGTCTCTGATGTCGTAGCTTTGATCATACTTGCCGAGATTTAATATGTACTGGGTAAGCAATTTTGTCTGTGAAAAACAGGGCAAGAAGAGAATACAAGTTATTTATGATTATTGATAACTCTGGATAAACATATTTAAAGAGGTAATAAAAATGAATGGTTATGTCAAACAAATGTTGTTCCATAGGGAATATGCATTTCTAAAGCAGTAAATGGAATTTTGAAGCCAACGCACATGTCCTCTTCTGTATTGGGGAGGTGAATGCTGAGTACTGAGAAGCAGCCATGTGCTAGATTATTAAACTGCTGAAGTGGAAAGAAAGGCATCATTAAAAAAATAATCATATATGGCAAACCCGCTGAAGGGCCTACGTGAGAATAATGAATGTGGAAATACAACTAAAAACATGGCACTCAAAACTTAATCGGAAAAATATGCAGGACATCAAAACATCAGAGGGTATTAGGAGGCTGGCAAACTGCTTCTGCTGAGGTGTGTTTTATGAAGAGATACTGTCCCTGGCATAAGCAGTGTCTGCACTCTGACTGCACTCAGTTACTTTACTCTGAATTATGACCCATTAAAGCAGACACATGAATCACTGAACTGGATTACTGCAAATTATTTGCAGTGCATTTAGCTGTTACTTTTTCATAAAAGCAAGCTGCTGATGCCCTCTAAAAACCAGGATAAAAGACTTCTTCCCTTTCCCCCCTCACAGCTTAAAGCTTCTGGTAATATTGGTCATTTATTTATATACGTAAAAGCCGGTTATATTATCACAGCTTTTTATAGCATAACCAGACTCTCTAATTTGATGTGTAGGAATATTAATTATTAAAATTACCCAATGCATGTTAACCTTAATAACTGCATAAGAGAAAATTGGAAACATTATACAAATAGTCCACTGAATACATTTTGTATAAATGTATACAAAAATGCAATAGATACAAAGATCAAAACACTGTATCACTTAAAAGTAAAATATGCATGTTATAATTCTTCAGTTGAAGAAAAGCTGCAAATCTTATTTGAGTTTATAAAAAGACACATCCTTCAAATTCACAGAATTAAACTCTGATATATAAGCATGCTTTTTTCAACATTTATATTGAAAAAGCACAATCTCTTTGAAAGAATTTTCTCATGATGCAGAATTGAATATTTTGTTGCTCTATAATTATGCCTGAAGAATGTTAAGCAGTATACACTGTAAAATGGACAATTATCTTTCTTTGAAGATATCCAATAGTCCTTAGTTCAATATATACAGTTTCATTAGAAATGCAATTCAGTGTTGTTTTGAATGATTTATTTTGACTACAAAACTGCATTAAGTGAAACCAGTGGCATATGATTGTGGCTGCTACTGATTATGGAATATTAAGGCAAGTTGGAAATTTCAGGGGCTTCCAGCACTGAGAAACCAACAGAAAATTGCTGAAACAGCAGATCAAACCCATCAATTCTGTTCTGATTCTTAGTGCTACTGATGCCAGACACTGTCAGGACCAGTTTCTGCCTACTTCTCTCTGACTAAAGAAGGGCGTAGCAAAGTTACTAAAGAAGGAAAATGATCAGCTGGAAATAGAAGGAAGAAATTTGGAACAAATGCATTGTTTGTTATGCTGATCAAAACATGGAAACACTCAAAATTTGGCAGGGCAGCCCTTTTCTTAAATGGCCTCACAGGTGATGGTTAGATTTCAAAATGTCAACTGAAACTCAATTACACTCTGATATGACCCATTAAGTTTGTGAAAAGGAAATCTGGCAGACTTATTATTGCTGAAACGCCACTGCCCAATCAAAAAAGCCAAACATGAAGTTCTAAGTCTTATATTGACTATTATGTTGGATGGTAGAGGACATTTAGTCTCATGCACCTTTCTTCCTAGAAGACACTAATGAACTCATGGATTTTGGAGATATAATAATGCCAGCCAGTCAGTCAGTCAAATTTATTGCTTATAGCCAAAGGGTGCTGCAATGTATACAATGTATTCAATAAAATATATACTAATTTGATACAAAAACTTAAAAACATTTGTATTGTCAATACATGACCTAATCTGCACAAAGCTATAGAAACTCCTTAATATACAAATTGAAACATTAGACAATAAAATTTATAAGCTAAAATCACCACGGGGCCACTAATATATTAAAAGTAATGTTAAATAATACAATAGATAATTATGTACAAGGTTTAGTGATAAAGATACAACTTGGTGTATTACTCAGAAGGGTGGTGGGAATGCCAACAGTGCCCTTCAGCTCTCTATATTGGACAAACAGGCCAAACCCTATGCCAAAGGATAAATGGACACAAATCTGACATCAGGAATCACAAGACAGAGAAACCAGTAGGAGAACACTTCAATCTCCCAGGACATTCTATACAAGATCTCAAAGTAGCTGTCTTATTACAAAGGAATTTCAGAAATAGACTGGAAAGAGAAGTTGCTGAATTGCAACTGATTACCAAACTTAAAACCATGGAGAGACCTGGTCTGAATAGAGACATTGGATTCTTATCTCATTATACATGACAAAGCTATTTTTAGCCATCTCACCCCTTGCTTTTTCCTGCAAGACCAATTGCAGTCGTTAACAGTCGTCAACAGGTTTACCTCTCCTATCAGCCAATCTCCCATTCCCACCACCCCTCCCCACCCTCTCACTATATATAAGGGTCTGGTGGCTTCTGTCTCAGTGTATCTGAAGAAGTGTGCATGCACACGAAAGCTCATACCAAGAAAAAAACTTAGTTGGTCTCTAAGGTGCTACTGGAAGGATTTTTGTTTTGTTTTGTTTCGACTATGGCAGACCAACACGGTTACCTACCTGTAACTGGAATAAATCCAGTATCTATGGGTTCTGCATTATGTCCAAGTTGTATGAAACTGTATTTCTTTGAATTAAGGTGCATATTTTCACTGAACTGTCAAACAGGTTGTACACTAAATGTACACAGGTTTCCTAGGTTGTAATTCTTTTGGAAATATCTTTGGCCTTTTAGACAAGTTTTAGTATTCATCTTTTCCTCTTCAATCATTTTATTATATGACTAACCTTGGGTATGCTGATGAATTTCTGAACCAAGGAAAGGGAGAAGGTTATTAAAAGGATATGAATACTGTAACTCTAAAGCTTGACGCCTCTTTAGTTAATGTTAGTAAATATGTCTAAACAGACTTGTGTTTTAGTTTTCACTCATTCTTACCTGCTTTGAGTTGGTTAAATATAATTTTGCTCCAAGATTTAAAATTTGCAGCTTCACAAGGTCATCTTCATCAGTGAAGCTCTTGGCCAGTTTTCTTAGAACATCAGGGGCTATTTTTGGAACTCGTTCACAGTATTCTCCAGTAAGCCAAAGAATGCTGGCCCTAGCCACGGGAACCTTAAAATAAAAAATGAGTAAACACACAATAATTTATGCATTTGTGAAATACATTTCCTCAATGGTATGCACGTTGGAAAAATTAAGATACTTGAAATAAAACCATCACAGTCAAACTAATGGTAAATTAGTATCAAATACATACTTAGACCTACTATAAGGCATAGTAACAAGACCTTAATAACAAATACTCAGTTTTAAGAAGCTTCACTTCACAAGAGAGACCCTAGCCCAGGAGCGGGTAAGTCTTCAGGCTTGCAGAATACTTGGTTATTTTACCAGGCTCCTGAGAGCCACGAACTGGACTGGGTACAAAACCATGGCAAAGGAAGGTGAGGGGCAGAGAGCCAGGCACAACATGGTGGTTCAGAGGGAACAGCCAGTTACCTACTGTAGGTTTTTTTTCAGGGGGGGGGAGCGCTGCATGTACAAGTACAAGTACATGTACATGTACAAAAGAATGACTACAGATCAAGGTTTTTAGCAGTATAATTTTGCTATTGGGAACAGAAGTATTTTTGCTGTTGCCATTGTTAAACAACTGGGAATTGGAAACCATTGCCACTCTACCATGATGCTTCTCAGTAGATTATTGTCTAGTTCTTGCCCTAGTTCATCAGAAACTGTTGGATGAAAGACTCAATGGGTGAGTCTGGTAACCTCCAAAAATATGCCAATTATGAATGGCACATGCATTTAGATTTGTTTGCTGGTTACATATAAAACCACAAAAAATGAGTTATGCATACCTATATTTACCATGAGAAAAATAATTTACACATACAGTTCATAATAATAATAATAATAATAAATAATAATAATAATAATAATAATAATAATAATAATTAAAAAAAAAATTATACCCCGCTCATCTGGCTGAGTTTCCCCAGCCACTCTGGGCGGCTCCCAATCGAGTGTTAAAAACAATACAGCATTAAATATTAAAAACTCCCTTAAACAGGGCTGCCTTCATGTGAATACTTTGTACTCTGGTATCCAAACCCATATGCAAAACATATTGTAACTGGGCTACTAACAAGATTCTAAATATTGGGAAATGTTAACATGCTCCCTTCACAATGCTGTAACTTTTGTGTTTGATATGTTCCAACACCTGCTCTTCACAAGCCTCCTAAATAGTCCTATACAATTCATATTACTCCTTTATCAAACCTCGGCTCTGTTGTCAACTCACCTGTCAATGCTAACAAAAAGAGCTAAAGAGTAGAACAGTACAGTGGAACCTCCAGTTATGAACTTAATTTGTTCCAGAGGTCTGTTCTTATCCTGATACCATTCTTAACATGAGGCACACTTTTGCTAATGGGGCTGTGCGTGCGCCTCTAGCGCACGACTTCTGCTTGCATCCCGGGGCAAAGTTCGCTTCCAGGAGCACCTACTTCCGGGTTAGCGGAGCTCGTTACCCGAAGCGTTTGCAAGGAGAACGGTACGTAACGAGAGGCATTACTGTAATAAACAATGACGCTTCATTTATCACATTCATATTACTCCTCAGACTATAGCAACAGGAGGACAGCAATACTTTAGTTCGACCAGCTGAACATTGTTGCCATCCAGAAATGTTGAGCTCCAACATCAGCCCCTTCTAGAGTGGCCAATGCTTGGACTATAATTCCCATCATCCATAACAATACCTGGAGGGCTACAGGTTTCCTGCCAACTAGGATCACAAGATGGTGATTAAATTGCTATTACTGGATAAGCCAACTAGGATGGTTCGTAGTATGAGGCAAAGTTGTCATGCCATGGATGTAATATTTTAGAAACTGCAACTGCTTCTTTACGCTACTTTGCCATACCCTTGGGATACTCACTTTAATTCTTCTCAGTAAATGATTAAGGCTTCATCGTGTACATTGTACATATCTGTGTGCATGTTCTGAATCACCACAAATACAAGATCTATGGGCATCATATATTTAAGCACTAGTCTGGTTACCATAGTCTACAAGAGATCATATGAAGGTGAGTAAGCAGACTGACAGGAGAGGGATGGAGAGCTCTGTCCCTCTTGTGCATGCAGCGAAGAAAAGCAACAGGCTACTTACTGCATGAAGTACTTCTCCATCCCTCCTCTGCAATCTCTTAGCTGGCTAGTATTTTTTTTAATGGTGGAGCAAAGCTAGTACCTTTTATGATCTTGTTTACAAAACTGGGCTATGAATTTTTGTGGGATGGATAGATGTCAAGTCACCTTCAAAATTATGTTCCAAGTAGCATGTATTTCAAGCATGTTAGCATATTTTCTTATGGCTCCTCCTTCTAGCTCACTTTTCTCAAATAGCATTTTCTTTTGGTTAACTTGAACATGACATCTACTACATTCCTAATCTACCTAACCATTTATCTGATTGATAAGGTAACTACTACTAAATTATTTGTCATCTATCAGAGAAAGTGAGGATGCAAGCAAGAGAAAGTTAGTACACAAATGTTAGAATATACTGATAACACAAATATGCCTGGCTTAACCATGATATAGAGAGATACAAAACTAGAAGTAATATGCACACAAATATTCTTTTATTGGCATCTTACATCCATGCAATCATCTGTGAAATAGTAACCTGCATTTTAAAACACATGTAAGTTTAAAATGAAGTATTCCAATGCTCAAGAGCTGCAATGTAGTAGGATCTAACTGGATTGGTCCCTTGAATTTAAATTACCTATATATCAAGAAATAACTAACTCAAACAGGTCTCCTTTCCAGTCTTCCACATCTCATCTTTCCCTTGCCCCAAGGGCAACACCATTTGGAGATATTGATTTACATGAATCTTTGAATCTTGGTTGTTGTAGGACAGTTAATATATTCCTGTGCATGACTCAAAACACATAAAGGTCCAGTAGCTCACCCACTATTTTAGTTCATTGGATCTATTTTAACTTACATTAATATCCTGAGTTATTCTCAAGTAAAAAAACTCAGTATTTTTTTAAAAAGAAAAAAGACAAGAAAAGGCTTGCTTAACTCTTGGTCACCAGACTAAACATAAATGCCCATTTCACTTTTTGTGTTTACTTCTAGTGGAAAGGTTTTCATACTTTATGAATTCTTTTGCCGCATGAACATGATCAACAGATGTATATTCTCAAGTGACCTTAAGTGTCATACAGAATGTGCTCTCTAATGTTTGTGGGACCTAAGTCATCTAGGATGATAATCTTCAACTGGTGAAACTGGGACCCAAGGTAGGTTACAACAAGAGCACTACTACCACGCAAATTTAAGGCAAGTAATTAAGAAATGGGTCCCCAAATGCATGTTTGGGTTATAAATGAGTCTGATCTAGGAGGCTATAATGAAACACAGAGCTGTGAATTATTGTCTAAGGCTACAGGAAAATAGCCCTGAATGCTGATTTATCCTGCAACCCCCCACCTCCGGTCCATTTATGCCAAGATACAAGCCAGTTTGCTTCTGCACTGGTGCATTCTGAATCAACCACAACCTTTAAACAGTCTTCAAGAGTGAGGAATACCATTACCAATACCATTAGTCTTCAAGAGTGAGGAATACCATTACCAGAGAAACCACTGGGATCTGTTTTGTTCTGTATATAGCTATGAAAGGGAAAGGCCATTTAAAGTCCATTAACTACTCAAAGAGCACCATAAACAGTTTTTAAAAAAGGCATCCTATACATTCTCTGGCACTATAGCAGGACCTGTTGTATTATCCAGGACAGTGCATTGCATTGCTGAACTGAACAACAGGAACCAGAAATATTGTATATGTAAAGATTAGAAATCGGGCCTTTAGTATCATTGGCCCAGTCCTGTGAGACACCCTGCAAACAGAGATTCAGAAGGTGCCTTCTGTGTCAGCACCTGCTGAAAACTTTTTTGGGTCCTCCATGTCTATGCAGGCAATTAAGAGTACATCCCCCACAATGGACTATTAATGTTTGTTTTTAATTTATTTTTGTTTTCAACTTGCAACTTTTTATGACGTTAGTGTATGATTTTATATTTTTATATTGTTGTAAACTGCTGTGATAGATTTTTTAAATGCAGCAGTATATAAGGAAAGAATTATTTTAAAAATTGTATGAATGGCAACAAGCAAGACTTCCTTAGAGATATTGTCACTAGAAAACATTCTGAGTTATACATCTCATTAGGACTCCCTTTCACCCTCCCAGCTAGGAAGAAGGGCTAATGAGTCTAACATGCTCTAGAAAAAGTCAGCAGCCCCCTGGTAAAATCTGACAAAGAACATCCTCTTGAAGGTAAGGGATGAACTACTTGAACAGTTACTGGCACAATTATCCTGTCCAATAAAGCCTAATAAGCACCAGCCTTTGTTTCATTTCTCTAAGGATGTCCCAATATGATTTAGAAAACCAGATACCAATTGATTATTTCCACAGGTTCACTAATCTTGACTCACTTTGTGCTCTCAAAGTGTCTTTTGTCATGGAGTTCCCTACTTGACCAGTAATAACCTGAGCTTCTTGTTCTAGAAAGGAACCACCTCTTTACTTCACATAATGTGCTTGGTTACTATACGCATGACATCCCATTACAATACAGACAGATACCCTATGGTATTTTATTCTATACTTCATACAGCTGCACAGATGAAAACGTCCATAACTAAAGACCCTAATGCATTCTACTTAAACTAGATCCCAACAAAGCATTATGGAAAAACTGAATTATTAGTCTAATTCAGTATATAAAGTACAATTCTATGACAACAGCATTTTAATTTTGAAACCTCCAGTGACAAAGTGAAAAGATGCACTGAACATCTATTATGCAAGAAAAGTTTTAAATGCTTGAGTACATTTGCTGAATGAAATGTGGTTAAGACTGATGTCATTAGTATACAGTGGGAAAGGGGTTATTTCTAACGTTCCAAAGGTTACGCTGCATTAAGACCTTACTCCCAAACTATTATTTTAAATTGGACTAAAGAATAGTAATTGAGTGGTACATTAAATTTTCAAGTATAGGAGAAGTTCAAGCACTGCCTGCAGAACTGACAGATACTTCTAAATAAGAATATATGGGTAACTTCAGTTTTCAGTTATGATAAATTATCTAAAGAAATCTCTATTATCCACTTGTGTTTAAATGTTACAGTAGTACCAGATGTTACACATGGCCACAGTTTATACTAAAGACAGAAGTCTCTAGTCAAGGGAAGGAACATAATAAGAACCCTGACAGATATGACCAAATATCCATCTGTTCTCACAAGTGCACATGCTCCTTAGTTAGGGCTGTAGAAGGTTTCAGAGACATGTTCTTCACAGGCTTAAACTGTATATGAGACTGTACAGAAATCATTAAGAACATAAAGCTTCATATATTCATTTATACAAATATATTTATATGAATATCTCCTAATGTGGCAAGAAAATGGTGCTTTATGAAAAAGGTTTTTCATTTGGCCTAGGCTACACAGGAACTATGTAAGCATTAAGGGATGGATCTGGACTGAGGCTAAAATCCTATCCTATCCACACCTACCTGGGAATAAGTCCCACTGAATTTAATGGGGCTGACAATAGACTTATTAGATTAGCTGAAGTTACATTCCCTAAGAATTTTGCACAACAAAGGCTATCTGTCAAATCTATGGCCATGTAGATCATTTTAATAGAAGATAATAGCCGACTATTTTGATAATGTTGGTATCATGTAACATTTCCAGATTTCATTGTGCCCAATCCCTTGAACATGTAAATGTTTGCATATAATCTTGGAATCCTTCGGTCACCACATTTTATATAAAGGTGATTAACCTGTAGCCCTGTAGATGTTGTTGGACTCAAGACTCCAATTAGTCTCAGCCAGCATGGCCAATGGTCAGAAATACAGGAGCTGTAGTTCAGCAATACTTATGTGGCCAAACGTTAGTCAACCCTCATTAAGAAGTTCACAGGCAGATAAGAAGATATGTCAAGGCCTTCATTGTCTTTTCCAGTGTTGTATAAGTGGGAACCTTGAACTTATAAGAACACAGGAAATAATGGATTCATTATATAGCTCTGCATTGCATTATCCTCAAAGGCCGAACAGGATTGTAAATTGCATTGCCTGATATTTTATTCCACATAGCATGAGCAAGTGGTTAAGTGCACTTTTCAAACCTTTATGTCAGAAAGCAGCTTTTGCTACCATTTGAACCCATTAACTTGTCTGCAAAAACAAACAAAAACAATGAAGCCTTGGTTTTTTAGAGCAGTTACAAGACAGACATCTAGAAAGATTTTATAAATCATTCTGTAAGCAGCTCCATTTGAAAGCTGTGGTGCTTCAATAGCTCATCTTATTTCATGATACACACCTCTGGATAACACACAATATAATTTTGATTTTTCAAGTCTAAAGTTTATCACATAAAACATCCAATATACTTCATGTTTTAGCTGAGAGATGGTAGTGACCCCACAGGATCTCAGGTAAAAAACTGGAATTAACTTAATACACTTGGGTATACATTTTTCCTACCATAAACAGAGTCTAAGTATTTAATGTTCAAGTCTTAAACAACTGAATCATCCTACCTGGTAATCTTGCCTTGCTTTGATAAAACTGGAAGATTTCCTGCGTTAAATTTAATGTGATTCTTCCACACAATAGTGTAGTTTACACCCAGCAGATTCTAACCCTACAACTACCACCCAGAATGTGGCTACTATTACTTAACCAAACAGATTTGAACTATAATGATGCTATTATGGTATAAGAAACTGGCTTAAATTTACACACACACACACACACACACACACGTATTTTTAAAATTCTTTACTTGTATTAAAAATGGTGATTTAAGGCTTTACTCCACAAACATCCACAAATATAGTCAAGACACACTTTGCACCCACACACTACATCCCAATATTTCTTTGTCAATTCTTGATTCCCTAGTTACTTTGGGTAACTAAGAGGCAGAATGGAATAAATACTCACGGTAATACTGTCCAAGAGTTTGGCCATGCGCTTTATTATTTCGCCATGGTGTGCTGGCTGTGTCTGCAGCAGTTTCTTAATTACAACAACACTTTCAGCAACTACTATTTCTGGTAAAGACAAAGACAATAATAATTTAAAAAGAGGAAAATATTCACATAAAACCAATATCATTTAACACAAATAAATCATTAAAGTATTTAGATGTTTTGAAAATATACTTTGTAAAATCAATACAGTAATTTTGTGTGTGTCAGATGCAGATCACTTTCCAAATTTCAACAGATGTCTGTCAAGCAAAATAAAACCATAAAGAGAAGAGGCTTGGCATTCAAAATCTTTAAAATCTTATTTTCTAGAACTATGTGTGTTTTACTACTCTTAGTATTTGCATCTTTGCTATATGTGAAGCTCTGATAAAACAGATCTTGAGAAACATACAATGCAATAGCCATAATCTTAGCTTTGTAATTGCCTGAAAAACTGCAAATATGTTTCGAAACCAAGTCATATTGATTTAGGTAAGCAATGTTCTGAAAATTGTTTTCATCAATTTAGCATCTAATTGTGTAATATCCTTTTCCCTGGTTCTAAAAAATAAAGCACACATGCCATTTAGAGTATACTGATGCTCAGGATGTTTGAAATAATAGAACTAAATAAAGGTGGTAGTTCAAAGATTTACAGGGATGTTATGCAACAAAGTACTTTATTGAACAAGGAATATTCAAAGCTTGATTGAACTAACATACGTTTATAAAAACTAGTAAATCAATCACATCAATGCCAATTCTTAGCCAGGAATTACACTGAAAAGGGCAAATCTGACCAAATGTACTATGTTCTTACTGCAGCCTAATAGGAAAAGCAAGACATTTTATTCAATCTTCCTTCCACTAAACCAAATTTAAGTGTGACGAGAACAAGCCACAGTGAACCGTGGGTTTGCACACACTGACACAGCTACGTTTGGAAGCTTCTGCTTATGATTTCCATTAACAGTTTAACGAATTGCCTGAACACTAAAGTATAGTTAATGTTAACTGTTGTTGTTTACACAAGCCAGCTTCATAACCTATGGTTTTAAGTTACTTATCACAGGCAAGCCAATCAATCAATCAATCAATCAATCAAAGCTTTATTACGGTCATACACCAGCTATTAAAACTAAGAATGCTTTACAGAGCTATGGGGGTTAAAACGCGGAGTGGATATAAAAGTCTTATAAGTTTGAAGGGGCTAAATTTCCAGGGGTGGGGGAGTCCAACTGGCCTTTTCCCAGGCACTGCTCTAGATCTTCAGTATTGTATCCGAGCAGGGGAATTACTTCCCACAGTCCAACACCGAATTCGCTATTTCGTTGGCAGGCTTGTTGTGGGATAGAAAACTGGTCCTGCCGATCTGCGTACAGAATCTGGCAACCATCCGTGTTAACTTTTGCTCCTTTCCTAATAATAGGGCATTTAGTTTGGTCTTTTCTGGGAGGTCGGCCAGGTTCTCCAGAATGGGGGCGATGATTTCTCTTCGAGCCTTATCATACAGCGGGCATCTAAAAAATAGATGCTCAGGGCTACCTACTTCCCCCGATGAGCAGGGACAGAGTCTCTGCTCGTATGGGATCTTTCCAAAGGCGCCTAACAGCACTGGCGAAGGCAACGCCGAGCTTCGGGCGAGCGTAAAAGCTCTTCTTGATATTCTGGATTCGAGATAATAGAGATACGCTGCCGGAGCAGCAATATATCTCTCGTTTTCAGCTATGATGTAATCCGGGGACCTTGTGCTGTCCAACTGTCTCTCCGTGTCCACTATTCGTTGTCTGACCTCGGATCTCGCTTGGTCCATGCCCAAGGCCAATAGGGCTTGGGGTGAGAAGCCCAGTCTCCGGAGAGTGGCCTGGACCTCGAGCTGCCAGCCAGACTGGAATTGGTCTCGAAGAATTAGAGGGGCTAAGCCTCGAGGGTGGAATTGAAGGGTCAGCCATTTATATATTGAGGCAAGTCTAATATGGGCCTCGACTCTCATTTGCCCAGTTTCTAATCTTACCCAGGTGTTAGAAAAACACCTGGGAACCTGCAGTAGGGCTCTGAGGAATTTTGATTGGACTCTCTCAAGTACGATAAAGGAAAGGGAAGGTGGGCCCAAGAAGGTTCCGTAGGTGAGCTGGGGCAAAGTTTTGGCCTTGTATAATTTTAAGGCCGCAGGGACGTAAAAGCCTCCTTTTGATCTGTAGAATTTGAGGATTGCATTTGCGGATCTTTCTCCAGCGCTCCCTGCGGATGTTATATGGATTTTGTTGGATCCTGTGGATTGGACCACCATGCCCAAATACCTGTAACTTGAGACTTGTTGTATCTTATGGCCTTGGAGACAGGCAAGCCATATTTCAACCAAATCATATTTAAGATTAAGCACAGGTTGGACTCCACAGCTGCAGTTAATCTAAACCAGAAGCAAGAGTTTCTGAACTCCTCCTTATAGCTGAACCAGAGGGAGAGGGGACAGGAAAATTGGGAGGGAATGTCTTGCCTTGCAGAAGTCTTGCTGTGGCACATTCTTGTATCCATTAATCCATGGCTTATGCATGATGTCCGAACTACTAATCATCTAAGCTTTTACACCGCTTTCTAGCAAGCATCAGTTAATAATGCCCAAGGTTCTCAAAGTCTATCATTTGTATTCTTTACTTCAGGCATGGGGAACCATTGACCCTCCAGATGTTGCTGAAATCCAACTCCCATCAGCTCCATTTCCAGATAGGTTTTGCTGCGTGGACTGCAGTCATCAAATACCCAAATGAGCTCATTCCATCAGACATTACTAATAGAACATTGAAATTTCTTTCTGTCTACCTTTAGAACACACTTTAAAGCTACTGAAGATATCATATGCCAGGAATAAAAGTATCTTATATTATATGTTTGCAGACTATAACTCTTTAGGCACTATCTTTTTTTTATTTTCAAGAGAAAGAGAAAGAACAATTGGTCTTAACTGAAGTGGAGATTTAAGACTGGAACGGTGTAGACAATGGAGTGGGTACATCTCTTGTCAGCTGACACAGGCAAGAGCAAAAATCTGTGGGAAGTAGGTCTGGCTTCCTCAGTTTTTCAGATTTGCCAAGCAGCCACGCACTGACAGAGTCACTGAAACAAAAACCAATCCTATCTGCCTACCTCTGCCTTCCTGGCTCAGGAAGAAACTACTAGAGAAGTGAATGGGGGTGGGGGAGGCAAAGAATTGAAAGACTAAACACAGAGAAGCGCATCACAGAGCAGCCTAGGGCGGGGTCCATTGTCTATGGCGTTCCAGTCTTAAATCTCCACTTCAGGTAAGACCAATTGTTTTATTTACCTCCTGGAATGCCGTAGCCAATTGAGTGGGACATGCCACAGCGGAGTAAAATATGGGCGGGTCCCAGCTCTGCAGAAGCACCAACTATAGAACTTGGTGGAAGACAGTATGACCAAAGGCCACATCAGCTGAGGATGATTGGTTCAATGTGTAATGTTTGGAAAAAGTACTAAAAGTTGACCAAGTGGCCACTTTACAAATATCCAGCAAGGAAGCACTGGACGAGAAAGCAGCAGACCAGGTGGCAGCAGACCTGGTTGAATGAGCTAATACCTGTGTTGCCCGGGGCAAATTGAGGGAATCGTACACCAGGAAAATACAGGCCCTAATCCACCTCACTAAGGTTGCACTAGTGACCTTGACCCCTTAGGTAGAAGCATGAAAGGATACAAATAAGGAATCTGTCTTCTGGAAGGGTTTCGTTCGGTGAATTTAAACTTTTGAGAGCTGTGTGGACATCCAAGGGATACCACACCTTTTCCTTTGGATATTTTGGGCTAGGGCAAAAGGTGGGAAGAACCAACTCCTGTTGGACATGAAATCTGGAAAGCACCTTCAGAAGGAATGAGAGAGCTGTGTGCACCACCACCTTGTCCTTATGGAAACTACATAGATGTTTTGCTGTAGAAAGAGCTGAAAGTTCTGACACCCGTCTAGCTAAAGTTATTGCCACCAAAAAGAGAACTTTAAAAGAGAAGAGCCATAAAGGCATGAGTTGCAGAGGTTCAAAAGGAGGTCGTTGAAGAGCTGTGAGAACCAATTGTAAATTCCAGGGGGGGGGGATGTTGAGCTACTGGGGGATGTTGCAATATCGTGCCCCTGAGAAAGCACTTAACCAGGATGTTCTGAGAAAAGGGCTGCCAGCCTGAAGCACTTAAGATTGATGAGATAGCCAAAACTTGCGTTTGAGAGTGTTTGGCCTTACGCCCATGTTGTAAGTAGCGGAGAATGTCTGAAACGGAAACTCTATGCGGTTGTAAATTAGAAGTTGAACGCCAAGATATAAACGCTGTCCATGTAGATTGGTACCGTGTTTCTCCTAAAATAAGACACCGTCTTATATTTATTTTTCCTCCAAAAAACACACTATGGCTTATTTTCGGGGGATGTCTTATTTTTATTACCGGTAAGTATGGTACAGAAATCTACATTTATTCAATTATAATTAAGTCCCACAGTGATGAGTAAAACGGCAGACTTTAACTTTCATGCATGCAATTGCAGCTTGCATCAACCATGCATAAATATGCATAAAGTGGGCAAGGCAAGAAAAGAGAGGTACCGGTAGTGTTTTGCAACTGGGCTTCACAGTTCATCATGAAAGTGCTGCTGTTGGGTCATGCTGGTTCAGGGCTCCACGCGGTGCGTGCTGCTGCTGCGTCCCACTGCCTCAGGGCTCCATGCGGCGCGGCACTGCTGCTGCGAGGGGTGTCTTAGCCATTGAGGCTACTGGCGCAGGGCGCCATGGCCTGGAGGGTGCCTCCAGCCCCGCCAGCAGCGCCGCCCTCGCGCACCTCTTCTTGGGGCTGCGGACGCAGGGAGGCTGTCGGCGAGTCTCCCGGAGCGCGCGGCAGCCAGGGCTTGCCACCGCTTCCCAAGTCCACAGTCTAGCCCTGCCCGGCGGAGCACGAGTTCGCCGTTGCCGCCTGCCGCGCTGCGCCCTCCAGGAGGCTCGTCAACGGCCTCCCCGCGTCCGCAGACTAGCCCTGCGCAGCGGAGCGCAAGTTCGCCGTCCCTGCCTGCCGCACCGCACCCTCCGGGAGGCTCACCAATGGCCTCCCCGCGCCTGCAGCCTGGCCATGCCTGGTGGAGCACGACTTCGCCGCCCACCGTATCGCGCCCTCCGGGAGGCTTGCCAACGGCCTCCCCGCGTCTGTAGCCTGGCCCTGCCCAGTGGAATGCGAGGGGCGCCGGAGGGATCTTTGCGCCAGGGCTCCAGATAGGCTTAAGACAGCCCTGGCTGCTGCTGCTGGTTCCCGCTGGCTCGGGGCTCCATGTGGCGCGCGCTGCTGGGCGTTTTGGCAGGGCTGCAGCAGAGGTACAGCCGGATCGGGGGATGAAGAGTAGCTGCAGCTGCAGCTGCTGCTCAACCCCGATCGGGGCTTGCTTTAAAGAGCTGCGCGCTGCGGCTTCTCCTCAGCCCCGATCGGGGGTTGCTTTAAAAAGCCGCGCGCTGCGGCTTCTCCTCAGCCCCGATCGGGGGTTGCTTTAAAGAGCCGCGCGCTGCAGCTTCTCCTCAGCCCCGATCGGGGGTTGCTTTAAAGAGCTGCGCGCTGCAGCTTCTCCTCAGCCCCGAAGGATCGGGGCTTCCTTTAGAGAATGAATACTTGCCAGGTATCACCACGTCTTATTTTCGGGGTATGGCTTATATTTTGTGACCCCCTAGAAAACCGTGCCATGGCTTATTTTTTAGGTATGTCTTATTTTAGGAGAAACACGGTAGATATGTTTTATTGATGGATACCTAGAGGCTAGAATTGTGGAAATAACAGCCTCATGCAGACCTTGACATTCTAGGTGACGATGTTCAAACACAATGCAGTCAGTTTCAACCATTGAGGGTCCAGATGGAGAAGTGGTCCCTGCTGCAATAGGGTGGGTGATACTGGAAGATGGAAGGGCGGAGCCACTGACAGAGTTTGAAGCTCCAACAACCACGGTCTTTGGGGCCAGAAGGGGGTTAGAAGCACCACTTGAGCCTTTTCCCATCTGATTTTGTGAAGAACTCAAGGAATAATTGATTGAGGGGGAAAGGCTTAGAGCTGGCCTTGAGGCTATGGGGCGATTAGGGTATCCCATGCTTCTGCTTGAGGGCCCTGGAACCTTGAATAATAACGTGGCAGTTGGTGACTTGCTTTGCTCGCAAATAGATCCACTTGGAACAGACCCCAGAGAACTTGAAGGTGTTGGGAGTATTTGTCTGGCTAGCATCCACTCTCCAGGGTCCAGATGTTTGCGGCTCAACCAATCCGCCTGATAGTTGTCATCTCCGGCGATATGTTCCGCTAATAGAGAGAGCAGATGGCATTCACCCCAGTTGAAGAGATAAGCGGCTTCCATCTGAAGAGTGACAGATCGAGTGCCACCTTGACGGGTGATACGGGATTTCGCCATGGAATTGTCAGTCTGTGGTATTGACAAAACTGCCAAGCAAAGTGAATGATTGGTAGTCTGGCCACCCGCAGTTCCAGCCAGTTGATGCGAGTGAGATTTTTCTAGATCCGTCCATAGACCTTGGATGAATTGGTTACAGCAGTGGGCTCTCCAACGCTGGAGGCTCACATCCGTGACAACCAGAGTTGTGAAAGGATCTCTGAACGGGATGCCTTTTTGAAGGTTGGACGATTGTGTCCACCAGCGCATGGAGAGTTTTAAGTGAGGGGTCAACCTGAGATGCTTGTGGAGATTGTGTGATTGCCCACTGGTGGGGAAGGAGGAACCATTGAAGGTCACGGGCGTGATGTTTTGCTCATGGAGTAATCTGTGACACGGACATGCAAAGACCCAGGATTGCAGCTAACAGACTGACATTACTTTTGAGGAAATCAAAAGAGAGGCTACAGATTTGATCCTGAGTTGTCTTTCCAGAGATAGATCTATCTCTCCTTTTATCGTGTCCAAAATAGCGCAGAGATAAATAACTTTCTGTAATGGGGACAAACACCTCTTCTCGTTGATCAGGAAACCATGTTCACGCAGAGTGAAAAGGGTTAGTTGTAGATGGTGCTGAACTTCCTCTCTGTTTGGTGCTTGAAGAAGATTGTCCAAATATGGATAAATATGAACTCCCTGAACTCGGAGGTGCGCTACTAGGGTGATCATTATTTTTTGGGGGGGGGGGGGAATCTGGGAGACAAGGCTAAGCCAAGGGGGAGGGCCCTGAATTGAAAATGGTGGTTGCCTAGGACAAATGTGAGATATTTTTGGTGTGCTGGGTTCATGAGGTATGCATTTTAGAGGTCGACTGATGGGAGAAATTCACCGGTGTGAAGGGCTTCATGGACTCTATTTTGAATTTATTGTACACCACCCATCGGTTGAGAAACTTTCAATCAAGAATAGGGTGCCATTTCTTTTGGACAACAAAGAAAGTGGAGCAGAGACCACAGACGTACTGCTCAGAAGGAACTGGAACTATCGCTTCCATGGCCAAAAGATGGCGAAAACAGGACCAAACTGCCTGCAAATGAACCTTGTTTTTTGGGAGAGGGGAGGGAATGAAACGAGAGGGAGGATTTGAAATGAAATACATGAGATAGTCTTTTGCAATAACTCTTAAGACCCAACGGTCGGTTACAGAACTTTGCCAGGTGGGAAGCAATTGGGTCAGGTGCCCTCCCACCTGGGGTGAGGACCCGTCATTGGGATTGTTGTTTGGCGGGTTTGGCATTTGTAGTCAGAGGGAATCGCTGGAATCCCTGTCATCCTTGGAATTGCTGACAAAATGGTTGTCTGAATCTGAAGTCTCTTTGTCTATTTTGGGATCGAAAGGGGAGAAAGAGGCATAAGGGGAAAAGCATCTTCTTGGCCTTCTATCCTGCCTTTGACTAATGAGAATTTTCCTCTTATCCTTTGATTCTATCAAGACATCTTTTAGTGCCCCATCTCCAAAAAGCTGACCGCCCGAAAAGGGAATGGTGGAAAGATTTACTTTAGACCGCTGTATCAGCATTCCAATTTTTTAACCAAAGAGTGTCTCTAGCTACTACTTGGGATGACATTGCTGTAGCTGCAAATTGCATAGAGTCCATAATAGTGGCATCTGCCATAAAGGCCTGAGCTTTCACAAGTTTAGAGAAAGTCTGGCATTGTCGGGCAGAATCTTGAGGGGGATTTTATAGCAGATCCTCAAGCCACACAATACAGGCTTGGGCACAAGATGATGTCTCATAGACAGGACTGCTGCATCATGGATTTTGCATAGAGCAAAGTCTCCTATCCATGATATCATGAAGTTGGGCATCTCCGCAGGGAACCAAATGGCACGAAGAAAGATTCAAAATTGGCCTGTCTACCAAAGGAGTTTTAATATAGCAATAAATTTTGGGTCTAAGCTATTTAATTTATCTGCTAAGGTGGCATTTTTCTTAGAATGCATGGGAGAATCCAGTTCTGACTTTGCAATGGCCTTTAACACTGATGGCACCAAAATGGAATTAAAAGAGGTGCAATTATCAGTTAGTAGGAATACCTGTACATCGCTATCTGGCTTTGGAGTCAAGGATAATCCAAAAGCATGCACAATTTTATGTTTTATAATGGGAGCACAGGCTTCCTGGAACAAACGTACCATCCATTTCAGTTTCCATAAGGAAGTAGGGGAGGATGGAGAGACATAACCATCATTTCCATCACTGCCCACTAGTGTAAAGGGGTTAGGAGAGGATTCCCCTACATTAGTTCCCACTTGCAAATTCTTTGGTAAGGCAGCCAGTCGCTTGGTGGGAATTTGTAACTGGAGATCAGATGATAGTGAAGCATTAAGTGCTTCTTTCAACTGTTCAATTAATGGTGCTGGATTGGTAAATTGAGGGTTTTGCACCCCTTAACCATTATCCTTGGAAAATCCTAAAAATTCTGATTAAGAGTCAGATAAGCTGATGTTAAGATGTCTTTCACCAGTAGGTGGTAGCAAATGATTAGCATTCACATGGCCAAAATTGCTTTTAGGTAATGGGGACTGCACTGTAGTGGAGTCCTGAGATTAAAGAATAGGCGTAGGGGAAGGGCGTTTTCTATGAACCAGGGGGCCAGGCTTGTTGTGTCCCCCAACCTTGGAAGGTAACAGGTGTTTAAGTTTTTGCTTGGTTTTCTCTGGAGGTGGTTCAGTCACACCTTGAGAGGGCTCCATAGTGGAGGACAAGATGGATACACACTCTCACAATATCGATAGCAGTGGAAGCCAGGGGGGCACACAACTCCTTATGCTGAATCGTGGACCACTCCGTCGTCACTTTTAAGGTGAACCGGGAGGAATTAGCCAGCCTCAGACCGCCGATGCCGCTACTGCAGACTATGGGGGAGGGCAGTGTGACTCAGTCAAGCTCCACACATACTCTCTCCATGTCACTTAAGCGAACTGGAGGAGGTTAACTCTGGAGGTTGTATTGGTAACAGGCAAGCACTCCATCACCGAATGAAGTGGACCAGGAGGCAATACTGCAAATGGTGTAAATGCTCCTCTCCCTCTGCTGTACCACAGACTCGGAGAGCAGTAGCAGGACCATGGAACACACACAGAGACACACTAGATTAATAAAAGGCAGCTGCACACCTACACAAATAACAAAGGAAATAAATGTGATCCCAGAAATTTGGTGGTGGGGAAAAAATAATTAACGTCTGAAAGGAAAGCTAGAAAAAGAAAAAGAAAAGAAAAGAAACGCTGCAGCGGTGCATTGAAATCAAAAGGAAGTGGCAACAGACAAAGTGAGCAGCCGGGCAGCCGCCATGCACTGCAACAGCGGAACAGAGACAACCTAGTAAGGGCACAAAAACAAACAACAAGAATAAAATGCCTTAAAGGAAGGAGCAAAGAAAAGGGTTGTAAGTGCCTTTAAAAAGGGGGGGAAGGAGGTGGGGGGATGAAATCCCAAGGAATAGAAGGAAAGAACTAGTAAAAAAATAAGGCCAAGGAAAAAACCCAGAAAACTAATAACCAATAAACTTAGCTAGTCAGTAGAGCTGAGGAGGAACGCTCTGCTGCGTCAGGTAAGAGAAAAAACTGAGGAAGCCGGGCCTACTTCTCACAGATAAAAGCTTTGCTCCTGCCTGTGTCAGCTGACAAGAGATGTACCCACTCCATTGACCACAGTGTTCCATGAAGTAAATTAAGCAGGTAATAATTGCTTAAACCTGAATACTACTGGTCAGGAAGAGAAACAAATAATTTGTTAAAATTCTGGTATGGAAGGTAAAGAACTGTTCCAACCTATGTTGGAACTTAGCCAACACTGCTCCTTTGCAATGCATCATCAGGAGGCAATGGTTTTCCTGAAAGAATGGGGGGAGTCCTGCCCTTTGCTTTTCCGTGGCAACTCCCAAGATGCATTCCTACAACTTTGTTCCAGACCAATAGTTGTAATAGGATTGCAGGGGGGAAGCAGCTGGTGGGGGCATGGTTACACACTTCTTTCTCTTCCTATTCAAATCTGCCCTTCGGAAACTGCATGGCAAGGTGACACCTGATATAAACTCACAATGGAATTTTTAGTTTTGCCTGAACTATATGCTAGATTCAAATGTTTAACTATATGTATACAAATAAATATGTGGATTGACTTCCAAGTAAAGCCAAGCACCTATCAATCCAGATGAATATACTGATGACATTCAACATGCAAAGTAATGGTGAAGGCAAAAAATGGGTACCAGGGATTTATTTTGGCACCTCATGACATTATAAGCAGACCTGATTTCCTTATGTTTTTCCTTCTATAAGATTTAATGTTGTTTTTTGAGAAATAATTACACAGCACTGGCTTAGCTTTTATACCTGTTTGAATTTCCCCTCTTTTGTATATTAATATAGAAGAAAATAAATGATGAAGCATGGACAACTTTGTTGGCGGCAGTCCTAAACTGTTTGATATGCTATCTTATTTAGCCACTTACAAACATAAAAACCCCACATTTCCCTGCTTGTAGCACCCTCTGCAGTACAGCCACTTTAATGCAACTGGGGAAAAAACATCACAATGCTCTGGATGAAGACAACATTCTACAAATTTTAATTATAGTACTTTAAAATATTTCAGATATCAGTATCAACTGTATACTGACAGCAACCCATGCTAATAATTAAAAAAAGGGAAAAAAATTAAAGAGCTACAAACAGGAACTATAAACAATGTCACTGTTTATTCAGAACATGTTATTTAAGACAAACACTATACTGTTTTTATCTGTTTCTATCTGGGAATACTACCAGAAAATACAAGCTGCCAGTCACTCAAAATACAAAATAGAACAATTAACTTACCATCCCTGTTAGACAGCAAACACACTAGGCCGTTAAGACATGTGTCAGTCACTTCCGAGATGTTGGTTGCACATCTGCCTATTGCCTGAATTGTAGCTGCAGCAAATTGTTTATCTTGGCTTTTCACATAGGTCTGAAGAAAATAGGAATTTCAGTCTTCAACACATTGGTCTCATCAGTTTAAATCTATAACAAACCTATCCTTCCCTTTGGAAGTTACCTTCAGTTTTTTTAATTAGCGAATGTGAGTGATATAGAAATAGGGCAACAGGCTATCTTTAGTTACCCAATGCCAGAAGGGATTCTTTTTTTAAAAAAAATATCAACTTTTATTGGTTAAAATCAAGTAATACATACATCCAAACAAACAAACAAACAAGCAAACAGTGAAACAAGGAAAACAGTGAAACAAGGAAAACAGTGAAAAAAAGCTTCCAGCCTATCTGATATCGCGGTATTTTTTTTTTACCCATAGTTCTTTATGTACCTTATCCAATTTGCTATTCCTTTTGCTTATTCATGCTGTAGCCCTTTTGTATGTTACATTAGAAGATTGGTTCTCTCTACCATCTTACCAGTATACTCTTTAAATTTTCCCCAGTCTTTCTCTAATCTTTGGGTTGAAACCCCTCTAGCTTCTCCAATCTTCATTGCCATTTTTTGATATGTTATTACTTTTAGTTGCCATTCTTCTATACTTGGCACTATATTACTTTTCCAATTTTTAGCAATCAGAAGTCTCGCTGCCGTCATTGCGTGCATTATTATGCACCTATCTTCTTCCTTTATTTCATTTTCCAGCATCCCTAGCAGAAATATCTCCGGATTTTTTTTGAAGGAGTATTTTACAATTTTTTTGTTTTCATGATATAATTTTTCCCAGAAACTTTTGATTTTTTTGCAGTTCCAACAAATATAGATGAATGTACCTGGTTCTTCGCTACACCTCCAACAGGTGTTATCACTCCCTCTAAACATTTTTGCAATTCTGGTTGGAGTCAGGTACCACCTATAATGCATTTTATAGATATTTTCCTTTAAATCATAATTTGGGGTAAACTTAATATCTTTTAACCAAAGATTTTCCCATTTCCCCTGACTTATTACTGTCCCCAGTTCTTGATTCCACTTACTCATTGTCTTGTTAACATACTCTTCATCTACTTTTGTATCTAATAACACATCATACAATTTTCCTATAAATTTTCCATCTCCTTCTAATAGAATCTCCTCCAATTTTGATTTCTTTTTATCAAAGCCAATTATTTTATCTTTTTGAAATCTTTCTCTAATTTGAAAATATTGTAGCCAAACTTTTATAAATTGTTCAATTTCATTATATTCCTTCAATTTAAAATTGCCCTCTGATTCTTCTAATAATATTCTATAGGTTGGCCAAATTCCCTCCAAATTGGTTCTTTTAACCGCCACTATCTCCAATGGGAGATCCATCCTGGTACCTTAATGCCAGAAGGGATTCAACCACCATGTATATTAGTAGAAGGTAGCAACTCAAAGCCAGTGATTAGTTTGAGTGCAAGAACAGCATGGCCCATGAATAGTTCTCAGAAATATTTCAATTCATTTAACTTGCTGAATCCAACTAAGAACAAACAAACAAAAGAAAGGTGATAGTGAAACAATTGCTGCATGTGAAGATGAGAAAAACGGGTTCTTTGGAACACCACAGATGTTCCAAATATAAATATTATATACCAGTATGTTCTGAAACAACCTATCTTGGGTCAAGAGCAATGTGAGTCAATCAAAAAATATAATCAGAACGTAAGACAACTCCTTTCTAGAATACTAGTATCTAGGGAGCTTTTGCCCATCTGCAACTTGTAGAAGAATCAAGCTGATTTACAACAAAATACAAATCGTATTTTGTGTTCTATGGGTGATATCCAAGATCACAAGTGGACTTCCCCTTACTCCCCCCTCCCAGCCACTGTAACCTCCCATGCACTTTCAAAGTATGCATCAGAGGGTTGGAGGACCCTCCATAACAGCTCTGGGGTGCACTTGGGGGCTATAGGTGTGAGAAAAGCAAGAAGTCCCATTACACAACTGGAAAACCACTGCACAATTGGGCAGGCATCACTAGACAGATTCAAGTTTCAAAACCTTTAAAATAAAAGAATGGAAGCTGTTTTTCTAATGCAAAAATCTGGAATCCAAAAATCTCGAATCAGCTTAAGGATACACTTCAAGTGACGTTTCATAGAATAAGAATGATGTACAAACCTGAAATTCTCTGAGAAGAGTTGAAATGTTGGCCTCATTTGCCAAGTTAGTTAAGATTTCAAGCTAAAAGAGAAAAGAATCTGATTAGGAAAACTTGGAAGAATAAGGAATGTTTTCTACACTGTGAACAGTTCCGAATTACAAAACGAAAAGCCCTCAGCAAGTTGAAGGCTGGAAAATAAATCACCATGATTTTTTAATAAGAGAACTGTTGTCAGGATTAAAGGAATTGATTTGAAAGCTATGTATTAGCTCATATGATGCATATGGATTGAAAGAACTCCTAACATGGCCCATGCCTAAGGCAATGTTCACTGAAGCTTTTATCCAGGTGTAGAAGATAGGCCTTTTCTGAAGTTTGAAAAAGTAGCTAGAAAAATAAACACTATGCCTGTATTATATAACGCTTCAGGAGTGGGGAACCTCCTGCCTGTTGGCCTAATTAGGCCTGCCATACTTCCCCATATGGCCTGAAAGGCTGTTGTGGGCAAGCCACACTCACCTGCCCTACACCTGAGTAAGTCTCTGCCCCACTCTCCAGTTTTAAGCTGCTGCGACGTTGGAACATTTCCTCAGACATTGGAATCACTGACCCATAGTGCCTCCATCTTGGCAAGATTCAGGTATGTTCCCTCATCCATCTCACCACTGCATCCAGGTGCTAGATCATAGTCTGCACTGCCTCTCCCAATTCAGATGTTAGGGGGAAATAGAGCTAAGTATCATCAGCATATAAATGACACCTTGCCCCAAATCTCCCCAAGACTACTCTCAGAAGCTTCATGTAGCTATTAAATAACATTGGGGATAAAATGGTGCCCCAAGGCATCCCATAGTGTAATTGCCAGAGTGCTGACAATGCTACTGTGAACTCAGCCATGTAGATAGGGACCAGAACTACTGTAGCACAGTACCCCCAATTTCCATTCCTTGGAGCCATTCCAGGAGGACACCATAATGAATGGTAATGAAAGCCATAGAAAACTAAAGAAGCAGAAGCAGGGTCATATGCCCCTTGTCCCACTCTCAGCAAAGACCAATTCAAACCAGATTCAAAAAGGTCTAGATAGGTGACCTTCTCCACTGCCTTCCCTAGGAAGCAGATCTTTGCAACTGGTTCCACACCAACTTATTTAGGAGTGGCTCTCTCAAAGCAACAGGGGCCAGCCTTTCACGTTATGAAGTGTTAATTACATTCTGGACCCAAACAGTCAAACACCCTTTGTGAGATCCAATAAGCCAATAGGGACAGGATTCAATAGGGTCTATGGTTGGGTGAATAGCCACAATCACCTTGTCAACCTCATCTGGCTGCTTGAGCTGAAACCTATTCCACAATGCATCATCAGTTGTGGCACTGAGTACCTGACTTGGAACTGAAGAGTCAAGGTCACTCTGAAGTTGAGAGACTTTAGACTCAAAATATGTTAGTCACTGTATTCCGTGCTCAATTCACAATTTCACACCTGCATTTCTAGTGGTGTATATATAAAAAATATACACAAATTTATGTAATCCCAATCTTTCTAATAACTAATTACGTAAGAAAGTTGTTCTTTTTCCCCCTGCTACATCATTCTTTGCTTCCTATACAGTAGATTATTTAAACAAATTAAATGTAACAACTTACGTTTCTGTCCTCTTTGACATTAGTAGAGATTAATTAAATGCAGATCTTTTACTTATTGCTTACTATAAATTGCACTAAGGTCCTGCACTAAAAAAAAAATTGGCTTCCTTTTAGAGACTCAGCAAGCAATTTTATACTTACTAGAAAACAAGCCCTGTTCAACACAAGTTTTCCTGCTAATTAAACATGTGCAAGAGTATGCTATCTACAGTTTAAATTGTTCACAACACAGAGTATATTCCTCATAATATTGCTCAAGATAAGATTTCCTAAAGAGATGACTTAGAATTTTGCTCTTTTTTAGTATTACAAAAGTGTTATCTTAAGGTCAATGCTGAGGTACACATATATTCATCCTATTAAGAATAATTAGTGTATTTAATATAAATATAAAATACAAAACCATACCTTTAATGTCTTGATCATAGTTGGATCAGTTGACCTAACGTAGAAACTCTTCAAGTAAGGCACAAACATGCCCTGGGGAGGGAAAACACAAATTAACAATATTTAGTAATTATACTTAGGTTAAAAAGTAGAATTTTGAAGTTATGTATTCAAAACGTCAAACCTTGTGTTGGATTGACATCGTTGCTATATTCTGGAGAACAATGTACTGTACTTCCCTAAAAGTCAACGTTAGATCATTAATATGCATAACTCTCAAGCACTGCTCTATTAAAAACATTTTTAAAGAGCTAGATTCAAAAGTAAAGGTTATTTAAATTCTTAGAATGCTCTTCAAAATGATTTTGAAGATATGTTATATAATGGAATATCAAAGTTCTATGTTTAAAGTACTAAATGGGTTCAGAGTTATTGCAAACACTGCCAACATTGATGGAAATGAAATCTGGTACACTCCTTTGAGAACCTTGATTAAACCCATATAGTCAAAGTAAATTTACAAAAGCATACCTGGTTTCATTTCATTTTAAAAAGCCAGGATAGGTGTATGTAGGGAACTAACATGAGAGAGTGGTGGCAGGAGAGGGAATGCATAAATCCTGAAGCTTAATCTTTAAAACTTACTTCCATTGTATGCTTGTGCCAGATCTTGATTTTGAACCAAATTAATACCTTATGAATATAAAAGTACACTATACTTCTTTTCCAGTGAGCTTTATAAAATTGAGCTCATTAAACACTATTAACATGTTTCAGATTTTGTAAATATTTATCAAATCCATGTATGAATAATGTATACCTAAATTACTGTTATACAAATGAAAACCAGTTTACCCTTTCATAACTTTTTACCAACCACTGTTGGGAAAATCAGCAGAAAAGTATGCTTGATTTACCTGTTACTACGAAGTAAACGCACTAATGATTTAGCAACAATCCCAGCTTCAGATTTGGGTGCCACATGCCAATAAAGTTGTGCAATTGCCATCACCACCTGAAAAAATGACAAGTCACCTCCTTTCATCAGGTAATTACGCTTTTCTTTCACATAGTATAAACGTATTTGCATACAGAAATTTTCAATTTCTTAAGTTCCTTGAAGCAAAAGAACATATTCAAAGACATCAGGTATTACATTATTTTCTTTGAATTATAAGCAGCTTTCTTAAAAGGTAAAGGACCCCTGACAGTTAAGTTCAGTCGCAAGTGACTCTGGGGTTGCGGCGCTCATCTCGCTTTACTGGCCGAGGGAGCCGACGTTTGTCCACGGACAGTTTTTCCAGGTCATGTGGCCAGCATGACTAAGCCCCCTCTGGCGAAACCAGAGCAGTGCACGGAATCGCCGTTTACCTTCCCGCCGGAGTGGTACCTATTTATCTACTTGCACTTTGACATGCTTTCAAACTGCTAGGTTGGCAGGAGCTGGGACCAAACAACGGGAGCTCACCCCGTCGCAGGGATTCGAAACGCCAACCTTCCGATCGGCAAGCCCAAGGCTCAGTGGTTTACACCACAGTGCCACCCGCATCCCTAGCAGCTTTCTTAGCAGATGAAAAAACAAGTGTAGAAAAAAAAGCTAGCTTCAAGGTCTAACCCAGGGGACAGCAACCTTTTTCAGCCGTGGGCTGGTCCACTGTCCCTCAGACCATGTGGCGGGCCGGACTATATTTTTTTTTGGGGGGGGGGGAATGAACGAATTCCTATGCCCCAAAATAACCCAGAGATGCATTTTAAATAAAAATACACATTATACTCATGTAAAAACACCAGGCAGGCCCCACAAATAACCCAGAGATGCATTTTAAATAAAAGGACACATTCTACTCATGTAAAAACACGCTGATTCCCGGACCGTCCAGGGGCCAGAATGATAAGGCGATTGGGCTGCATCCGGCGCCCGGGCCTTAGGTTACCTACCCCTGAAACCCCCCCCCCCAAGCTTTAAAATATACTAAGCCAGAATACATGGCAAGGTAGGCCTGTACGTTACGCGATGGTTATGTTTGGATATCTATTGTACTCAGTACAGACTATTTTCAATGGCTAAATTAAAAAAGAAAGCTTGGCTTTTAAAAAAAAACCAAGACATTTATGAAGGAAGTTAATCTTACAGCAGCATTCCGGCTTTGTAGTAAAGGCTTTGTATTTCGTATAAGCAATCGGTGGTCTGGGTCCATAGAATAGGGCTTGTTCGCTTCCTGATTTTTCTCTTTCTGCTCTTCTTCAGATCCATAAAAATTCTTCTCACTATACTCTTCCAGAATTCCCTCCTATCAAAGGTGAGAAAAACACATACAAATATACATATTGCTTTACTTTTCGCTTTCAGGTAGCACCAAAACCATAAATATGGTATGCCACCTTCTAAATTTTGTTTAGCATATTTTGATTTTGTACTACAGCTCAAATTTCTCAACAGATTCCTGGCAAACATTGTTTCTTTCTCAGAGCCTGAAGAAAAAACATCTATTGGCTGCCTGGGCCTCTGTAATTCAGCTGACCAAGCAAAAGCTCAATAAGTAGTATGTCTATATACTAGAATAATAGGAGGAGAACCATAAATCAAATACAACACGAAATCTTAGAGATCAATCAGTGAATCTTCCAGGGTACAAAATCTATTCCGCCAAACAGACCCATACTTTCATATATGCTTAACCACCCATTTCCCAGAGACCATCAAAAGACATTATGAGTTCACATAAAATAACAGCCTGATTATTTGGCATGTTATAAAAAGTATATGCTAACTTCAATGTTTTCAAATATCATACTGCAGAGACAAAAGATTCAGAGAGTAATGGTTTGCTGTTGTTTTCTTAAAGACTACAAGGATGTAAAATTATTGTGCCCAAGTTCCTCTATTCAAAGCTCAAAGAATATCTGAAGAATCTGAAACTTAGACTGTAACTAATATGTGGACAAAGGGTGCCCCAAGCCTCTTTTTAGTCATCCTGGATTTGAAATGAGAGCTTTATATACTGTGGGTAACCACTAACTACAATTAGTAAAAATGCAAGACTCAGCATTAACTAAGGCATTAGCTGCTCTGGGCCATTCTTATAGTATTCCACATGCTAACAAACCAAGAGTGAAGCTGAAATAAAGTTGTTAAGTTCTACAGATTTTTTTCCCTTTGGTATTAGCTATTTAGGGACAAAAACACAAGAGACCAGTTTTTCTCAACCTTTTTCTGACCACGGTCCCCTTCCAACCTTGTTTCCTTCCTGTGCCCCGCCATGGGCATATCCAAGGGGGGGCGGGGGGACAGTTGTCCCCCATGAGTAATAATCAATACAAATCAATACAAATCTGAGGTTCTATCCCCCCCCAACAAAAGCCTACCCTCCCTAACAAAAATCCTGGCTACGCCCATGCCCCCTCCTGTTCTATCGGTAGAAAGTAGCTAGTTAAATGTTTTGTTTGTAAATAGAACATTTTTATTTATAATTTTTATAATTTATACAAAATATAATTACATAATAGAAACATAATGAAACATTGTTGAAGCAGAAAAACATAGAATCATTTTTCTAGTGCAACCCCTTGCAATGTAGGAAACTCTGCTAAATCATCTATGGCCGGTGGTCATCCAATCTCTGCTTAGAAACCTCCATGGAAGGAGAGTGCAGAACCTCCCAAGGGAGATCCATCTTCCATGTATTATAAAAAGTAAACAACACTTATTTGACCCCAGTTATATGATACAGAGGGGGAAACCTACAGATACAGTCTATATGTTTTGTATATATGGGAGAATTTTAAAAACAAGTGGTCCTCACTGACCTGGTGCAAAAAGATATTGTCATACGGAGCAGCCCTGGCTGCCTAGATAAAACATACACCCTTACCTGGGAGTAAGGTCCACTGAACTCAGTGCAGCTTTTGTCTGAGTAGTTATTTACTCGGCTAGGCGCTAGGGTGGATTTCAACCCGTGCCTTGCAGAACTGGGCCAACGCTGCTGATGGGCCCTGTGCCCCTTGGCAACATCCAAAGGCCGTATTCTGCAAGGCGCTGGGGTGAATTGCACCCTGCAACTTGCAGAGTCAGGCCTGGCCTGCCACCAGGCCCAGCACTGGCAGCAGCAACAAGCAGCTCCAGCTCACACAGCTCTTCCAATTGCCACCCCACCACCACTTACCTGACCTGGGGGTTCTGGATCACAGAAGGTATTTTCTGAAAATACTACTATACAGTAAGTGCAGGTGGAAGTTAAAGAATCCTCTTCACAAATGGTAAATGCAAAATGTGAAAACTTTGCAAAGATGCTTAGGCATGTTTCCTGCTTTGCAGCATCCAAAGCCAGGCACTCATTAAGAATTCACTGTATTGTTAACTTACAGTCCAATGATATACATGTCTATGGTACTTCAGAAGTAAGTCTCTTTCTGCTTAATGGGGCTTTCTGCCAGGTAAATGGGTACAGGACAGCAACCTCAGAGTTTAGGACTGTTATGAGGGGAAACAGGGCACTTGTTATTTTAACAGCTGTATCTTCACACAGGGGAGATACTCAGCAATGGGCCAGAGGTCTGTACAATCACTGCAATGACTGAATTCATGAGTAAAATTTAACACACAGTGCTAGATGTAGTTACTTTATCACATTTTTTGTTACCCACTGAAGGCAAAGTTGCCAGGCAAGATCTGAATTCTTATCCCAACAATTATACCAAAAACTCATACCAATAACAAACTTAGTTGGTCTCTAAGGTGCTACTGGAAGGAATTTTTTTACAGTATTTTATTTCGACTATGGCAGACCAACACGGCTACCTACCTGTAACTTATACCAACCATTAGTGATTCTGTGTAATTAAGCTTAAACACACATTTTAAAATCAACAGCTAATGAATTGGTGAATCTTGAAAGACATGCTTTCAAGATACCCATTTATATGAAATAAAAGCTAGAGTGTTTACAAACTAAATAATTTAAGTCTTATATCAGTATGACTAGCACTACTGTACTATCACAAAATCCTAATAGGGATATCAATCTTTATTCTTTTGTAAGAATGAAGATAATAGGGCTTGTACCAAAATTAACACACCATAAACTATGATCTTCCTCTATGTTTATTGGTGGGTCCCTTTACCTGTTGAGGCACACAAAATAATTCAAAATTACTAATCCTGCAAGAGCAGAACATTTAACTTGGGGAGGAGGAAATATACTGCTCTGAAAAAGAAGGTAAATTCATAAAATAAAAATGCAAATATGCATTTTAACATTCTTGAATGTATTAATCTGAAAGGTTTAATTTCCATTTTCCTGCATCAGCTTTATTTATAAAATGTCGTGCCCTATAAATATGCTGTTATTTTCTATAGTCAAGCACCCCCTTAACAAATCTTCTCATTAATATGTAAATTTAAAGTCAATCGGTCTTCTCCCTGACAGCACCATGAATTCCTAGTGCACTGTATAATCGGTTTTGACTTGGCAACCACTATTTATCAAAGATGTCAGTTAGAAAAATTATGGAAAATGCACTGCAATTGATATGACTGCAATATACTTTGTCAACAGTTAATTGTTCCTCAAATCATACATTTACATATAAACAGTCTAAATACTGATCTATAATGATGCAAATAAACTAAATTAAAAATCTGTTCTACTACACAAGAAACCTTGTTATGTGTTTATTTAAGAACCTATTGAAAAAAGCATGGAGACCTGCTGATTTCAAAGAGGTTCTCCTTCTATTTTAGCAATTAAATTAGCAAGAAACCAATCTGGTTTCTGAACTTTCTTGCCCTGTGCAGACATAATACTGCCAATCTCTTAATCATGGTTAAGAGACAGAGTGGTTCCCAGGTTTATAAACACAATCCTCTTCCTTTGTCAGTTTTAACCGTGCTGTAGTATTACATATGGACTGGTACTAATCTGGGCTACCACCAGTGCAGTGGTAATGAATACAACACTAAAGGAGAAGCAGCATGTAAACCACTTGCAGTCTCTTAACAACATTTATGGGTTTGGACACACTGCAGTTGTGCTGGGCCTTTATCAGGCAGCATTTATAAGTGAGCAGCTAGTGATATTGCCTGTTCTTAAAAACTGCAATACCTTGTCATCCTTGTGGCAGCAAAAGCTAAAAATGTGCCCATGCCCACAAGAATGGTACAGAAAGAAACAAGGATTTGAATGAAAAGTGACATAACTACAATAAATTTTCCAATAGCAACAAAAATACAACTTCATTTGTTGCAACTATTATGAAGGTTTGGGACAAAAATGCTGTTGTGGTAATTCATCTAAAACTCCTTCACAACTGAAAATTTTAAAAAGTGGCTGAAACAACATGAATTATTTTCTTTCACTGCAAGTCCTATCGAATCTAAGAGATGGAATCCTCTTATCAGTTACCAACGAACATTATGAAAATCTTATCTACTGCATTATTTGCTTCAAAGTTATCAAATAAAAACAGAATGATAAAAAAAAATTCCAGAATGCAGCAAGGTGACTGAATCATTGAATGAATGCTATGCATCTCCCTCAAGCACAATAATATTCCTTTACAAAGTATGTTAATAGAAGTACACTAAAGAAGAAAAGAAAAAGACATCTGGATATGAACAGTAATGTTAATGTGCAGGTTAAACAGCAAAAAGATCTTGTTTCACATGCAACTGGAAGCAGCATTGTCTTTTCTGTTCTGACTAGACTGACTTTGATCAATCCAGGTCATGAAGCTATCTGCACTACATATCACAATTTTGTGAAAAAAATACTATGAACATAGGAAGGGGAATGAGAAATGGGAAGAAAGACTTCAGGATTGCACCAATCTCATCGCTGCTGAACCTGCTTATCATGAATACAGCCACACACAGCCTTCGAGTCAACAAAGGAAGCTACAACTTTCATTAACTGGATAACCCATTCTTCAAGGACATCCCCAAAATGAAGATGGGTGTATTAATTGATCCCAGTGAGAAGCTGAAATAGTCTCCAGAAAATGGCTTGTATATGCTGGCTGAAACTTATATACTCTAATGGGCTCTAAACTGGCAATGAGTGACCAGAAAAGAGATTTGTGGTAAATATCGCAATAAAAATGTCAACAGCTGTAAAGTGTGCAACAGCTGTAAAAAAATTCTATTTTAGGACTCATCAGGAAAGGGATTGAAAATAAAACTATCAATAGCATAACATTATACTAATCTATGGTAATCTTTGAATAACATGCGCAGTTCTGCTTGCGGCACCTAAAAAAAGAATATTGTAGAACTGGAAAAGGTTCAGAAAAGAGTACCCAGAATGATCAAGGGGAATTATGAGGAAATATTACAGTATGAATGCACAAACCCAATATGATAAAAGTGTCTTTTATTCTTGCCTATATGAAACAAGTCAAAAAGCTAAACATTATTCCATCATTCATTGAATCATATACACACTAGGGACTGCCGCCACTGCTTGCTCCACCCATCAAGCCCACCTACCTCCTTGCCAACAGCCCTCCCCCATGGCCAAACACACTCCCTTTATGCCTCCCCCATGCTCACCAACTCTCCTTTTAAAAAATTGGGGAGGTGGTTCACAGAGTGGCTTGCTAAACTGCTGTGTGAAGAGCCTCCCCTGCTCCATTAAGCCTTGCTGCAGATGTGTTTAACAGAGGGGAGAGCAGTGCACATTGCCTCCCCTCTCCCTGGGCCTGCCTATTGGTGTGGCCGCCAATACGGCAGACGATGACTACACCTTGCACTGCGTGTGTGTGCGTGTGCGGTGTGTGCATGCGCAAAAGTTCTATTCTGTCAACATTAAGCGGGGGAAATATCATGGTGATGCACAGCATAAAATTGCATTCCTAAAACACTGTATAACCTCCTGTCAACCTTTGGGGATAAAACAATGGAAAAACCCAATCCAAGTGTCTGCACACAACATGTAGGCAAGGACATGTGATGCTTAGAAGAAGCCTTTCAAACAATGTATGCAGAAGATAAAATACCACACATGCCAACACAAAAAACAGTAACACACATAACATTATCTTGTAGTACTACAAGTATTGCTAGGGGATGGAATTTAACATATAAGTGTAGGAAATACAGGTTTACGATGGGATGAGAGCAGTAATAGTATGATGGTAAATCATTTAGCATCTGAAAATGCTCTCACCAGTTTTAAAATGCAGGAAGCCGGTACAACTCAATCTGGCAAACAATCCAATATGATCAATAATCCATTAAGTAAGCCTTGTATTTAACAAATCGCCTGGTAGTAATAGGTGACCAAGAATTCCATGCAGATGAGTGGGCTGGCAGAAGAGAAGATCAATTCATTCCTTCTCTACCAACCCACTTTGTTACTGTGCTAAGCATGAGGAAAGAAGGATCTGTTTGTCCACAACTAGTACAAAACAGAGATAGATCTGTCCTTCTCCAGCAAACCTGCTTGATATAATGGTTTTTTTCTACTTTTTTTCTGCAAGCTAGTAACTTTTGTGAGCCAAGTTACAAGACTGCACTAATCTTCAAGATCAATCTATCTGCCTGACTGTAAAGTGTCAAAAAGTGTGGCATTGCAAGTGTATTTCCAGAAATACAATGACTAAGACTTCATTTAGAAGATCCAATCAAGCCCATACTAGCTGATGTGGAGAGGAGTTGACTGCTCATTCCCCACAAAAATGCTTTCTCTCAGAAATCTACAAAATAATTATAAGTTTATTCATTTTGATACTCATTGTCTGATGGTCTTGATGCGTGACAAATCATTAATGAAGCTAATAAGCAAACTGTTGGATCAGTTGTACTGGCCATCTGAGAGCTATTGATGTACATTCCTGAAAGTCAAAACAAAATAAAATAAAAAAAATTCCTTCCAGTAGCACCTTAGAGACCAACTAAGTTTGTTCTTGGTATGAGCTTTCGTGTGCATGCACACTTCTTCATGTGACAGACCAACACGGCTATCTACCTTTATTCCTGAAAGTGTTTGTTACTAAGCCTGCTCCTAACAAGCTAGAAGTATTCAAAGTAACTTTTTAAAAGTTACTTACCTCTTTCCAAGGGCTGACAAACTGCATGCGTGCATATCGAGTCAGCATGTGAATGATGACAACTTGTCCCCATTCCTCCACATCCACCAACAGATTACAGAGTTTTCTGTAGTTCTTGTGAATCAGATCTATTCTGTCTGGACAGACTTCTTCAAATGCCATCACAACACTTCCTGCTACAAGCTAGAGAACAAGAATCAAGCATATAAGAATCAGTAACTCCAATGGACTTACAATAAGTTTGAACGACAAGCTGTAGGAAAGGGCAGGGAGTCAAACATGTAGGTTACGACTACGCAGTAAGTTTGTGAGAAATGCAGCTGCTATGTGGCCTTTATTTCATTTTATTTACTATCTTGTGGAAATGCTCTCCAGACAGTGGATGTGCCACTTCATCTAATTGGCTACATCTGCTTTCTTAATTGTCAGTCATTGATATGACTTTATTCATTGGCAAAAAGCACTGAAAGTTGGGAAGAGCACTTGTCAATCCAGAAGAACTCAGCCATAGAAGACCACTCTTCAAGCAGGTGTGATTTATTCATCTAAGATTATATACATATAACTGGGTCTATGCCCCTGCTCGCTCTGCTCACCAACCACTCTGCCATTCCTCCCACATTAACCCCTTAGAGCTTCTCCTTCCCGCCTCATGTAACTACTAAGCTTGCTTTTAAGATTCTGAACCCTATTTCTGAAGCCACTTCTCTCTTCTATTCGGCAGTCCTGCTTTGCACCTCTTTTCACCTTCATCCCCATGTCCACATCTCCTCCTTCTTTCTTTTGTGTAACCCCATTACACGCAAACCAACCCCATGGTAACCCATGGTAATCTTCCTCCTCCCAATTATGGAGCCATCTCCCCCTCCTTTTCTTCAGACCCTTTCATGCCCCTGCTTTCATCTTCAACCCCATTCCCTCCTTTTTTTGGAACTCCTTTGCACCCCCATTTTCACTTTCGCCTTTTCCTCTCCACCCTTCTTCTTACTTCTTCAACTCTCCTTTGCACACAGATCACTCCCATTTCCATGCCTTATACACTCTCTCATTGTACAGCCCCCTTGGCACACACAGCTCATGATGTTACTGTATCTTTAAAATGAATAAGAGCTTAAGAGCAAGCCCATCAGCTATCTTGTTCAGTTAGATAAGGTTTAGTTCAGTTGATGGATGTAGTAGGTATAGGTGTGTCCACTTGTTAATATCTCTTCTAAATAACAGCACTGAATCTGAAACTTGAAGACAACACATAGTACCAGGAGTAAAATATATTGTGGGGAAGTACTATGGAATATTTGAGGGCTCTTCATTCTTCAATTCTTTCACATAGTGTTCGAAACTCCCATTGTTCTAGGTGCATTCTGCGACAGGGAATTTCATAAATGCAAGCAGTTTTTGAGCTCTGGGCACTGTACTGCGCCTGAGATTTCAGATTAAAATCGCCACTGTTACTCAGAAATAAATCCCAACCAAGTTCAATGGGGCTTCCTCCCAAGTAAAACGTACATGGATTGGGGACCTGAAACCTTCTTTTCTTTTCCTTTAAACCCAACATGTTTTGTTTAGGTTTTAGATGCCTTGTTTAATGTACCGGTACTTTTAATGTATGATGTGCTTTTAAATTTGAAATATACTAGCCAGTTAGTTATGATGGTTTGAGTAGTGCATGTTTATCTACCTCAAACTCTCACAGTGATGCTTAAAATCAAAACAAATTCTGGAGTGGGATCATTGAAGGACCCATAAGTCTTTGTCCAGATAAAAAAATTATAAAATGTTCAGTTGTAAATGAGTACTTATATCCACACTAGTGTTTGCAGAGTACAGTATTGTCCATATATACCAGAGAAAGCAAGAGATTGTATGCCACAGATGGCAAAAACCTAATATTTACTGTGCCTACCTCTTAAAACATACGTAATAAATTCAAACTTTATCTGTCCCCTATAATAATATGTAGTACAAAAGGTACATATTAGCCACATACACTCACACATTCCTGTCACAAAATTATATTACATCCTAGGATTGTTCAAAGATTAATGAGATTACCTTCCTGAATGATAAGCAGTATGCCACTTTATTTCAGACAGCCTTAAAAAAACCATTTCGAACCTTTTGATTTTTTTTATCTACCAATTGTTGCTTGTTCAAGAGTTAGCAAAAATACAAGTAGTACTGAAAATAATGCATCTCGTTGCCCTGTCAGCTATCAGTTACAAATATGACATAACCACTTGTCACTGTGTATTGCCTATTATCTCTTCCCACCCTTCCAGCAACTGCTTTAATAAAATTTTGTTTTGTTTCCACCACATGCTATGCAAAATAGCTACTATGATCAGGCTTCTGTATGAAGCAACTGATATGTATGCAGTTAAGCATGCATGTGAAGCAGCTTTCTTTAAGAAAATTAATGTCACCTTCTCGCAGAGCACTGGGGATCTGCATTTCAACCTCTAAAATTTCCCCAATGATTTAAAGTAAGCAATTAAATAGAAGTACAATTTATTGAAATGGCACTTTTGGAAAAATATTAAATACAATGATATTCACTTGTTAGAGTTTTCCCCTATTTTTTGGTTGACATTTGGTTTATTAGTATGCACCTACGATTACAACTGAAAGAAAACAGCTCAGAATATAGTCTTGCTATTATGCTAAACAAGTTCCAAGTCCTGTGGGGATTTCACAAATTACCAATAACTATAAACGTGACGTTGCATTTATTGTCTCCAGCCCTGCTATGTACTGGTACCTGCTGGTCCCAGCATGTATACAACTCATTCCATAAAGAAGGGAATTGATTATTTGTAAAGGACTAAAGAAAATGCATTATACTTACATTTATTTTCTATATCACATCACTTGTAGGAGGAAAATGTCTCATTGTTGACATTTACAATCTTTTTCTTTCTACAATTTTTACAACTATTTACATTAGTTAACTCTGCCATTAATTAATATTATCAACATTACCTGACTACATATGAAACCATACAAGCTTTCATATAAAATAAAAACATTGCACTTAACAAACCTTAAATGTTGCATATATAGAATTATTTCTGTCCATTTCCCCTATTTACATTATCTAAACACACACACACACACACCAAGATCCCACAAACAACCTATAAACCTGCAATCATTTAGCTAAACATAAAAATTCGTAATCATTGTAGCTACAGGTGCTACTTCTCCACAAGTTTTAAGGGGAGTGAAATGAAGAATAGGTACTCCTCATTTACCGATATTCAATTTAAATTTCATATTACCCTAAAATTAAGGCTATACATAGAAAGCTCAGAATGTTGCCTTTTGGCTAGCTAATTACCAGTTAGGCAGAAACTGACATTTCCAAGACTACTAATAGTAAACTAAGACACTGTTCTTTCTACACCTTGGAAGAGGGTGTGTGAATTCAGTAGCATAAACACAGAGGTGGGGCAAAATCAATTTGTGCATTTAGAATGGCAGGTCTTTAACAAGGAGTAAGAATCTTCAGCATCCACTTTAAAAAGTTCACTGAACTTATGAAAAGATAGAGATATGAATATTAACTTATTTGTAACAACTCCATCATATAACACTACACCCCATCCTCCATGCCAGAATTTACAAACATGTTCTGCGCTAAACATAAATGATTAACAATAAGTTCTTTCCAATTCAAGCTATAATTTGAATTGATTTTGTTTCTACATGTTTTTAGACAACAGCACACCTCAAAGCAAATTTCCGCTATGCTGGGACCTATCTAAATATTTGGGAAATAGCTGATGATCTTAGTTTATTAAATGTTCAATATCCCATAAAAACATTGAATTAAAACAAAATGATTCAATCAAAACTTAAAAAAACAAAACAAAAAACAGTTTACAGTGACACTGACATACTGAGATGAAAATTAAATAGTTTTTTTGTGCAATAAAAAATAAATCATACCTACAAAACTACCAATGAGCTCAACAAATTCAAATACAGCTTTCCATTTATGTATTTTTTATATTAAAGCAATAAACATGGTTCATTTGTCTTTCACTGGTTGCCACGTTTTTCTGTGCTGTTGCTATGAACTTCAGCCATTAGCTGCGCTCCAAGGTAAACTACATGAACCATCAACAAAAGTGACACCCAATCTATGGAGTTCATATTTTCTCCAGATTATCTATGCTAGTTGACAAGCTGGTAATGAAAAAAATCACACTAAGCAAATGGTTCCTCTAATAACAATAAATTTTCTATAAAATTATGAAGGGTACAAAATGTTTCCTTGCATCTATTTTGTCATGAATTCTAATTAACGTTGCAAAAACCTGAGAGTGCTGGGTCATCACAAGAAGTGTATCGAGGTTTGATTGATAATATGGTGCAAGTTGGCCTATGCTGCCAACATTTCCTTCTCTTAAATTAATGGCCATCCCACCTGCCCTAATCATACAGCCCAAATGATATTCCCCTTCTTATTTCAATTTTCTGGAAGCATGGAAGCTGGTAAAGATCAGTCATTTATCTTCTAATAGCTGGATAATAGATCTATCACAATACAGCATCTGCACAAACTCAAGTTATTTTCCCACCACAGCAGTAAAGCTTTTATCAACATTGAATCAATAACTTTGGAAAATACTACGTTACCCTTACATCTGTAATCTGAACGCCACACATTACTTCTAGCATATCTGTTAAATATGTTAAAAGAAAGCACCTTACTTTGTTCCATTTTCCCAAAGGTAATATTCTAGTTTAGAACACATCAGTAATCTCATCACAAAGCCATCACCAATTCTTCAGCTCATTTTTAACAAGCAAATTATTTGACCTCCCAAGAGTCAGCTGCTACAGATAATCCTATCTAGCCTTCACAGGGCACATGGGCACTCAATTTGCTTCAAAAGAAAGCTGTATTTACACCCACAGCTGGAGACCTTAAAAGCCCTTTGAACACCAGTGAACTCAGAATCTGCTATAAAATAGCGGTGAGATTGTCATCTCAGTCCACAACTTTTACATTTTGTGTCTAAGGATGAAAGAAAACCATTTTGTTTCTATTCAAGATTCCAGGGAGCCAAAATATAACAAAGTCCATAGAATGGCAACTTGTTACTTTCACAACATTCAACCTTGGATCATCCTAGGGCAGTGATGGCTACCCTTGACACTCCAGATGTTTTGGAACCACAACTCCCATCATCCCTGACCACTGGTCCTGTTAGCTAGGGATGATGGGAGTTGTAGTTCCAAAACATCTGGAGTGTCAAGGTTAGCCATCACTGTCCTAGGGACTCATATGACAATCTGGATCACAGTGGAACAGTGGCCAGAGTGTTTTCCCTAAAACTATAAGAGGATGCCATTTTTCTTCTGATTCACACCTGTCAATAATCATGGCACGGATTAACAATGAAGATGCTCTCCATACCAGACTGCCATTGAAGGTTATTTGGAAGCCATACCTTACACAGAATATGTCAACACAACTTCTGGTAACAAAGGTGGTCTGTGCTAGCTCACTATAGACTTCACGGTGCTGTGTGTGGTCTATAAAGGCCACATCTGCTAAGGAACTAATCTGAACACAGTAGCCTTCTCAGTAGCTACCTGGACATTTAGCGTGAAGATCTTTTAAAAGGTGCTGTTGCTTCTAGAACTGGTTTCCAGCATTCACACTCAAATAGCTACACGGGGGAAAGGAAGAAGAAACTTATGGCTGAGGAGTTTTTATGGGTTCATTTACATAAGAATTGATCTTAAAATGTCTCTTCTTGGCCTCAGTCCTTTCAGAAAGGATTGAAATAGAAACCAAAAGAAATAAGCAAGGCACTGGTAACATGCTTCTCCACCCACAGTGTCAAACTGTCTTCTGCCTGTCTAGTCATTATACTACAGTACTTCTACCCTGTTCAGATTAAAGTTTAAAGTAGCATAAAGTTACAGGTGAAAAGAACAGTTTTGATTGCATTACAAAGAAGTTGAATCTGTATTACTTACAGTGCTCTTGTCTTTCAGAAGTTTCTCTATCACTTCAATTAACAGTTCTTTTTGCTCAGGATCAAGGCTAAAAAGTGAACAAAAATAATTCAGATTCTCTCATTTTAAGAGTGGAATTATGAATTTCACCAAGGCTTATTCAAGCTACTTTTTCCTGAATGGGCTACAGTCCTGCACGCCATCCTTTCAACCCTGCCCATGGAAATAACATATTTAAAGTTCTATTAAGAATATTCTGTCAAGCTGTAGGCTTCATTTCTTTGTTTTACTCAACAGACTATGTTTTAACTGTGTTTTGTGCTGTACTAGGTTGTTTCATTGATCTTCTATTTACTGTTGTGAAACGCTTTAAGGTTTTTGGATGGAAAGCAGTCTAAAAATTATTTTAAATAAAACAAAAAATATATGCAAAATGAAATCAAACAATTAATGGCAGGAGTTTATCTGACTAGTGAAATAATTCTGATAAGTGCTGCAAATGTACAGCACTGACTGGTCTTCACTATGTTAATTCAGAACCTAGTTAATTCAGTCAAAGTTGTCTTGCTCATTTTATGCCCATTAGCAGGAAGCAGGAAGCTGTAGCTAAACTTCATTATAACACACTCTACTGAGCACTAAATACCTATCTTCCATATTTATGGCTAGAGAGCATACCTGTAAAGCTTTTGGATTGCATGGGCGGCATTTTTTCTAACGTAAGGTGATAAATCAGCTGATGCTTCTTTGATAGCAAGCATCATAATCGGAACAATAATTGGCACTCTGATGCTGGATAGAACTCTCAAAGCACTTGCACGGATTAACTGATTAGGATCCTAAAATAAAAAATAAAAAACCAATAGTCATCAGATAAAATCAAGCATATGCTCTTTTGTACTGGAGACTGTTTTTTAAATGTCATTTTAAGTTCTTAGTTATAATTCAACACTTCGTCAAAATAGTCTCCAGTACAAAAGAGTGCCTTCCATTTATTGCTACTATTGTAAACAATAATTCTCCAGGCAAGTCACTATTGTCTGTTTTCCAAATGAAAACACCCAGATTAAGAGAATCATTTGCCCAGGACCAAAGTAGTCCATAGAAAGAGGGGAAACTGCAAGAGATATATCAGATGTTATACTGTATTGCAACAATGTTACTTTGTCAACCCAGGGAGATACCCCATAATTAAATTTAAAATCTTGATTTTTATTTATGATGATATACAGTTAAATTGCTTGTTACTGTATTTAAAGGATCTAGGAGATATCGTAACATTTTGTGTCGTCCCCCCCTTTAGATTCCCTGCTGTTTGCACAGGACTGGTACACAGTTCAAGCCTGTACAGTACTCAAGTCTACATGTAAGAAATATTTCTCCATACTCCACCGAAGTTGTTAAAAGCACCTGAGCTCACCCCACAATCCAACCCCAAAATATCGGGAAAACCACTCTAAAGCCCGAGACAGCCATGTCTTTAGCAGCCAAGGTTTTCATTTTCCTTTTCTCATCTGGGCATGAAGCCCTTTTCAAGAAAGCCATGTTAACAAGCAATGAAGGCAGGCTCTTTATAAAACGTGGATGCAAAACTGGTATGCTTTTAGACAACATTCTGATGAAATAAAGAGAAGCGACAGCCAAAGTAGCATAAAACATCAAAATTAAGGATTGCTTAGCTTGTACCACCAAAGCAAGGCTCAAAACTGTTCAGGCACTGACTGCATACCAATTTCTAAGCTGCCCCCAAATCAGAACAGAATCAGTCAAATATGTGCTACTGATCCTACCTTTTTAAAACTAAAACATCCCACTGCAGTAACAATATCTCATTTCTACATCCCCATGGTTCTGAGCCCATTATTGGGAAAGGCATGTAAATGACACATCAGAGTTGAAGAACTTCATCTCTGCTACATAAACTGATTATCTTTTAAATTAGGAATGAGGGAAAGCAGTCTTTACAAAATTCACAAACTTTCTGCTTGTGTGTGTGACTAACATGACTAAACAAATGCATACTTGATATGCAAAACCAGAATATTGTCTAAGCAAAGCTGATCCCCCAAATAAGAGTCTCTGTTTAATAACAGTAGCCATACCAAGTAGGCCAACATCATCACCATAAGGTTGTAGGACAATCTAGATCAGCCATCCCCAAACTGCGGCCCTCCAGATGTTTTGGCCTACAACTCCCATGATCCCTAGCTAACAGGACCAGTGGTCAGGGATGATGGGAATTTTAGTCCAAAACATCTGTAGGGCCGAATTTTGGGGATGCCTGATCTAGATGTTAAACCACAGAGCCTAGGGCTTGCCGATCAGAAGGTCGGCGGTTCGAATCCCCGCGACGGGGTGAGCTCCCGTTGCTTGGTCCCTGCTCCTGCCAACCTAGCAGTTTGAAAGCACGTCAAAGTGCAAGTAGATAAATAGGTACCGCTGCAGCGGGAAGGTAAACGGTGTTTCCGTGTGCTGCTCTGGTTCGCCAGAAGCAGCTTAGTCATGCTGGCCACATGACCTGGAAGCTGTACGCCGGCTCCCTCGGCCAATAATGCGAGATGAGCGCCGCAACCCCAGAGTCGGTCACGACTGGACCTAATGGTCAGGGGTCCCTTTACCTTTTTATTCATCCTTAGCTAGTTAGTTCTGGCTTTCCCCAATAAGAAATATGTGTACCTTTGTAATGACAGACAACTTCCCAGGAAAACACTGCTAACTAGACATTTACTCACTTTCAGAGCACGCTGAAAGGTGCTAATTGATAGCAATGCCAGGTCCTGCTGCTCCTCTGCATAGCGCATCAGGTAAACGTATACAAGTTTTTTAATCTGAAAAACAAATTAGTTCATAATAGTAAAAAACAAACTTTATTATGGCAGCAGACCAGCATAAGATACAAACATGCAAATAAAATAAAGCACATAAGACTTAAAGAGGAGAGGGATAAAAGTTAATAGTTAAAAGTGGTTATAAACTTAAAGCAGATAGACACAAAAGACAAGTGGTTGAAAACAACAATAAGGGAGGGAACGTGAAGCAGCAAAGGTATTGCATTCTGTTGTTGTTGTTGTTGAGGTTCATGATAGTCAAATCAGAATCATTTAATATAGTTCAGAATATACACTCTTACAGATGTCCAGGTAGAATTTTGCCTTCCAAACTTATTTTATGCAATGTGTATTTCTGAAGGGGCACAGTCATGAAGAATGGTCATTGTAACTTCCCTAAGACAACAGATTCTCAGATTAAAGGCTTCCAAGCTCTAGTTTCATAGGTACTACAAATCAGTCAGTTTGATCTTGCTTAGGCTTAAAAAAATTGTACTTTAGTTAAGTTCTAAACGAACTAAGCACAGAAAAAATTGTTCTGAGTTACAAACTGACCATAAAGGTTTATATTGGAAACTCTAAAAACCCCTTAACTACAGCTGTGCTATAATTATTATCACTATATGAAGAAATATTTTTCTGCCCATTCTGCCAAAAAGCAAGATAATGAATCACAGAAGGTTAGGAGCCACTAAATTATTTGTTGTTCTACTATGAAGAAGCAGCAATCAACACTGACAACAAGAGGCCTTTGTAGTGAATGACTGCAGGTGTGCAGAGAAAGCCTACTTTCCTTGAAACCACTCTGAGACTAGAGGCAGGAGGACTTTGATTTCGTGCCTACACCATTCTTTTATCATTTACCTTCATTCAATGTTACAGCACTCCTCCCTTTAAAACTAATAATAACAGTGCCATATTAGAGCTGAGGAACACAGGCAGATCTGTTTAATTAGTTTATCAATACAAGTATATCAAACTTCATTAGTTATTGACTAAACCTTTGATTATTTCTGTTCTACACCACCAATTGCTTTCTAGGTCACTTTTCTGCATCTTTTGACATGACACATATAACAAGACTAGGGCAGAATGCTCTTATGAAAATGAACTTTACTAGAAAAACAAAACGTTTTTCACTAGTTTTGAGGGCAAGAATTCCTTCCCACCCATGTCACATGCTCTCTGTATGATTCCAGTTTTTAAAGGGAATTCTAAGCTGGAACACCACCCATAGAAGAGAATGAGTGAACAAGCATGACCCATGCCCTGGTTCTATGTTGGCAGAGTACACAGCATCATTGGCAAGTATCTGAAAGGTCACTTGGCAAGCCTCAAATTACAACCAGCTCCCCTCCCAGCAGTCAAAATGCCATTCAGAATGCACTGAAACAGTGCAGTTTTTGCTCACAGAAAGGTTGTTTTATTTCTATTGCTACAGCACTGTAAAGAAACGAAACATGTAGAAACATGAGGCCTGCTATAAAATATATGTATTCTAACACTATGCAGTCTTTTGCTAGTAATTGTAGAAAAGCACCAGAGGTTAATTTTATTTTGTTCATGGTTCTTGGATCCAATGGTACATGTCCAGTATCTTTCCAGCACATTGTTCACTTAACAAGTATTTCACCACTTTACTATGTACCAAACAAATTCTGAATACAGTACATGATTTCCTCTATTTCAGCATACAGTTAAATCTACAAGTATTTTTAACTGGACTTAAACGGTGAACTCTGATAAAAAAACACTTTCATGGGAAGAACTGAAAACATTTACATTATAAAAGAATAAAATTGCAAGGGTATAAGCTTTGTTATCATACCTCAATATTTTTACTTGCTACATTCTTCACTACGGCAGGAAACAATTCAGATGCATTCTTCCCTCTGGCAATCATCTTGGAACACAAAATAAAACATTTATTATAGAATCATAGAATTGGAAGGGACCCAAGGGTTATCTAGTTCAACCCCCTGCAATGCATAAATAATTATATTATAATAATTATATTTCTGCAATGCAGAAAAATTATAGCACACTATTTTCAAATAAAGTCCATGATTATGCTATCATGGACTTAAATTAAGTTACTATATATCTTCATCTTTAAAGCCAGTTAAATGTGTCTTTTAAAATATCACAAGATGTCTACTAGATAGCCACGTAACAATTTTTTTAGAATCTGAAAAGTGTATGAAAGATTTACAAAACACAAGCAGTTTTGGTATTTATTGGGCAAGAAAGTAACAAACACAAGAGGAAGGCAAATCAGAACACTCTTGGCATTTCTATTCAACTTTATTAGTCACCCTCTGCCTCTCTGCCAGGATTTCCAAAGGGGGGGCTATCCTGTGAATTTTTGCTCTGATACATACCTAGATAGAATTAAGATAGAAACTGACAGGACAATCCTAAGAATGCTTACTCAGAAATTCCACTGATTTCAGAATTACTTCTAGGTAAATGTTTACTGGATTGCAGCCTAATGCTTTCCCCACTAACAGGTCTCAGATAATTTGGCTGAGCAGTTTTAATGCTACAACATATGAAAAAAAAGTTTCAGGCATATTTATAAACACACACAATTTGTTGTGATGGTATATTTGGAATATCACTAGCTTTAAAATATATCATGGAAATCCACATATATCTTGCATTATTTAACTGACCAACCATAATAGCTGCAGTGTACCATGTAAATATGTATTTAGGATCTTTTTAAAGTGTATTTTGTCTCATTAAGTCATAATGATCAGTGTAAATCCTCCTTTGTTCATGGCTCATTAACCCAAGAGAACATAATGGGTCTTTCAAAGACCAAGATATCATTTCAGTTTAGCAGCTTTAAATAGCCTGAATGTTAAAAGCTTCTGTATTGCATATTATATAGAACGAGTGGTTAAGAGTTTGCTATCAGGAAAGTTTCTTTGCTAACCTGTTGCAGTTCACAACACAGTAAAATGCTGGCTATCATAACCAGCGCTTTACAAATTACCCTTTACTGTACAACAGCAATGCAACTGCTCAGCCTAGCTGTAATAGTGTGAGTGTAATCTATGCTGGAGTCTGAAGCTTTAGCTCCGTGATACTATAAATCTGGGTACTATACCTCACTATAACATTAAGCAATCTCTCCATTGGCTTATTTACAACATGAACTCACAGTTCATTATCTACTTTAAGGGTATGACAGGGTGGACTGATTTAAATCAATGAGATTTCAACCAGATACACACCCTTAAAAGGGAAAGATTTGAATTATTGGTTTAAATCAAGTTTTCTATTTTGAAACTTATGGTATTTCCTAAAGAAGAATAGAGTAGTTAATCAGCTCTCTGTACCACTTAAAGCAATTGCAGTCCAGAACCAGATTACTATGGCCAGGATGTTCCATGCACCTGTAAACTGGGAGAAGAAACAAAGTGCCTAGTAGCCAAGCAGATTTACAGGTCCCAATTAGAGAACCAAAATGCTGTCAGTATTGTGGACTTTAAAATGTACTCCATTCCAAGGATATATGTTATACAAACGGAAGTTCCTCACTGGTGAGGGTGGTGCATACTCATGTCATTTATTTCAGGGGCTGGTAGTTCCAAATCATGCCTTACCGTGCTCAGGTCTGTCAGAGGCAACTTTGGTTTGTGAGGAATTGGGTGTACTAGTGGGCCGCATCATGCTTTGATCAGGTAGAATACTACCTACACATTTTTCCGTCTTGGTAAGCCAATTGGCAAGAGCCTTCTTTGTATCATTTTTTAAAGAGAGAGACAAGAAAAGCCCACCACAGGATCTGCAGACCCAATTTAAAATTCCTCCTCTTTGCCACAGGCTCATTGGGTACATTACTCTGCTGCACTGTCAATCAAAAGGTTAGTCAGCTAGCCATGACCCACAGCAGAAATAAAACTACAGTCCAGTAGCAATTTAAAGGCTAGCAAATGTCTTACTGGATAAACATTCATGGATTAGCAAGAATAATGGACTTGAGCCCCCAAAAGGTTATGCCTTAATAAATGTGTTAGTCTTGAAGGGGCTAGTACGGTTCTTTTTGCTGTTTTACTCAAATTGCACTGTGGTCTACTTCGTAAGTTTTTGAGAGAACAAAATAATATAAAACCCTTTGACAAACTAAAAATGCTATTACAAAAAGGAGGATGGTGCCAGGGATGTTTCAGTTAAGAACTCCATGTGTAACAGCTCATATGCAGTATGGGAGCATGGATTGCACCCTGCCAGCACTACCCACACAGGCAATCCTGTCACAGCAAATTGCCACATATTGGATTTGTAGACAACCTGCATGAAACTTTCATTGTTTGTAGCCCTGAATATCTTGGTTACATGCGAGAGGCTTTTGTCTTTAAGTTTTTTTCATGATTCCAAATCTACCCCCTCCCCTCCTTGTTCAAAATTAGGGGTAGGCAGGCAGGGCAACCTTTCTATTATTGTTGTTTATCAGCATTATGTTTAGATCTGTCTTTCCTCCAAAGATCTCGAGGCGGTATTCATGGATCTCCTTTTCTCCATGTTATCCCCGCAACAGCCTTGAGGGTAGGTTAGACTGACTGGCCCAAGGTCACACAGTGCATTTCATGACTGTGTTTTACCTTTGTCTCCCAGATGCTAGTCCACTTAATATCCCATCATTTTATTCCACATTCTTAAAAAATGGTGTAGAAGTGAATAAGCCAAAAAGGGGAACAATATTTTCCCAGAGGTCTGGAAGTTTATGGGGGCCCTTGTTAACAGTCCAATGAGTACTTCTGAGTAATGTACAGTTATTGTGACATGAACCCACACTATGATGGGGAACCCCTGCAATGATTAGCACTTAACTAAACTGAAAAGTGTTTTACCTTGGTTCAGAAGGGATTCCTAGTCATAGCTGTGTATTTTTCTGCCTCCACGTCAGTGTTTCAAATTAGCCAGGTGTCAGGCACACTTTACACCTCGCTATCAACCACTTGCAACCAAGTGAAGATGTCTGGGTGCCAGGATGGCACCTGACATCTCCACCACCTGGAGGTGCATGCCTGGGGAATCATTGGATCTTGACTGTTTTCACACACTAATACCACATCCTGTAGAATTCTATCAGTTATATTTTATCTTTACAATCTGAATGAATTTCAAGAACCAAAATGCCTTTTCTGTGCAGCCTCAGCAGGAGCAGTCATCATAAAAAAAGAAGTGGTAGGAATAGGCCAATATATATGTGGATTGTCTCTGGATCAAGTGACTTTTCTTCTTTAATTTCTCAAAGTTCTTAACCTAACTCAAGGTTGTCATCTGAACTAGCCAGGTGTTTAACTGATAATCAATCACAGTCAGTCCATCACATAAAAAAGAAACTTAAGAGCTGTCTTACCCAAAAACGGCAATTAGATATTCCATTTTGGTGACTGTAAACTTGGTTTAAGGAGCCATTTGGCGCCTAGCATATATGAGTTTCGAACACTGTTCCATGTGTTCTGATTCTCTCCCTATCCTCTTCTTCTGTAGAGAAACAGTGAGCACTTGATCCCAGGGTCCCCTCAGCTAGGTCCACCTGCCATAGGGTACTCTGGACTTCTGAGAGGAGTTTGATATAGCAGGAGGGGCAGGGGCGGAGGAAGCCTCCTCACCACCCGGGGCGGCGAACGGAGGCTTCCCCCTGGGGGCAGGGCGTTGTGACGTCACGACGCAACACAACGTCACGACGGAGTGCGCAAGCGCGAAATGCCGTGCGTGCGCACTCCGTCGCCGGGCTGCTGCTACTCCTGCGGCGCCCTTGCGAGGCGCCGTGCCAAAAGCAGCAGCGGCGGCACCCCCATGAGCCGCCGCACGCGATCGGCTGCTTTTGGCGTGGCGCCTCGCAAGGGCGCAGCGGGAGCAGCAGCGGCCCCTGCGATGGAGTGCGCACGCGTGGCTTTTTGGGCGTGCGCACTCCATCCAAACCGGCACCGCTGCTTCCGCGGCGCCCTTGCGAGGCGCCGCACCAAAAGCAGCAGCAGCGGCACCCCCACGAGCCGCCACACGTGATTGGCAGCTCGTGGGGGTGCCCCGCCGCTGCTGCTTTTGGCGCGGCGGCTCGCAAGGGTGCTGCGGGAGCAGCAGCGGCGCCGGCAGGCGGGCCCCACATAGGGCGGGGCCAGCCCAAGTGTCACCCGCTCCTCCCGTGGAACCCGGGGCATACCGCCCCCCCCTTGCGACACCAGTGAGGAGGGGTGGTGGAAGAGGTGGTGGTAACGTTTTGTTGGACATCACCTTGGTTATACTCAAATAGCTTTTAGATTCCAGATTGTGAACTACATCCATGCTAGCCTGTCCTCAGTAACCAGAAAAGTGGGGGAGGGGAGAGATTTAAAATAACCACTGAAATGGAAACATTCAACTTATTATGTCCGTATCCAAGGTGCTGAAGCTACAATCTTCTAGCTCTCAAAATAACATAAGTCTGTTGTGTGTATATATGATATTACTAAGGTGCACAAAACACATGTTCATTGTTTTCCTGAATAAATTAATGTTAATAAGGACAAAAAATACATAGTAAAGCCAATAGCTTTGAATTATGGTGCTGGAGGAGACTCTTGAGAGTCCCATGGACTGCAAGAAGATCAAACCTATCCATTCTTAAAGAAATCAACCCTGAGTGCTCATTAGAAGGACAGATCCTGAAGTTGAGGCTCCAGTACTTTAGCCACCTCATGAGAAGAGAAGACTCCCTAGAAAAGACCCTGATGTTGGGAAGGATTGAGGGCACAAGGAGAAGGGGACGACAGAAGATGAGATGGTTGGACAGTGTTCTCGAAGCTACTAACATGAGTTTGGCCAAACTGCGAGAGGCAGTGAAGGATAGGCGTGCCTGGCGTGCTCTGGTCCATGGGGTCACGAAGAGTCGGACACGACTGAACGACTGAACAACAACAAAGCCAATAGCTATTTAAAAAAAACTAGTTTCAGACTAACTCTGAGAAACTTAAGTTTGTGTGTGTGTGTGTGTGTGTGTGTGTGTGCACGTCTGTATTCAATGCATGAAGAAATACAACTTTCAGAGCTGCCAACATTATATGCACATTAAAACCTAACATACCCCAACAATCCTTTTCATAGCATCCAGCTTCGCAGAATCTTTGCTGCTTTCCAACATTTGCTTCAAATCTTCATTTCTATAAAAGGAAGAGAAATAATGAGTTGTCACTTGTATCACAACCTACTAATGAGGATACAAAAAAGTGTTCCAACATGCCCCAGAACTTCAAATTTTGCAACAATGCTGCTAATTGTTTTTTAAAGAGAGAGGATGCTGGAAATTAAAATGTTGCATAAATATATCCATCAGGGTGGGGAGGGGACTGAGAGGGCATAAATAAAAATAACATGTTCTGAAGGCTGAGGATAATGAATTTAAGTAGCAGTATGGGAGGAACATTATGTTTGCGGTGTCTAGCTATTGGAATCATTTCATAGAAAATCTCATACTAACAATCAATCATTTTATGAATTGTAATTGCTATTGGTTTTACCAAATGTGGCGATGAAGGTTTGGCTTAAAAATACACACAAGAGTCTACTGGTGGTGGAGACCTAGCATGTTTCAAGACACGGAATGGCTTAATTTTTACTATGTTTCCAAAGAAAATGTGAAAGAAAGAACAATGAATTGTCTCAACATGGCAACTGTGGGTAATTTTCTTCTTCATAATCTAGGTACACACTGGGATAGCTGAAGTTCATAAGAAATAGTATGTGGGAAGCCTTCTCTCCTTTTACTAACATAAAATACCGGTAAGTTGAAAATACCCTCTAATGCCAGTCCATGTAACATTTAGACAATCATTGTTGCACTCACACATTAACAGAAAAAAGAGATACTACTGGGGAGGGAAGAAGGCGACAGGCAGTTGTTTTTTTTAACTGCCAATCCCTTCTTCACTGAGGAAACAAGGCCAGGTCCCTCTATGGGCATATACCCTATATACTCGAGTACATTTTTTGTGCTGAAAAAGCCGCCCTCGGCTTATACTCGAGTGAGGCAAGCAGTGGCTCCTATGAAGCTTTCCCGGGTTTTTTGTGGTAAAATTGGGTGCCTCGGCTTATATTCGGGTCGGCTTATACTCGAGTATATACGGTAGTAGTACATTTATTTAGGCTGGGATCCAAAGACTTAGTTTAGGCTGAAATCTTATACATGAAAGGTATCTGAAGAAGTGTGCATGCACACGAAAGCTCATACCAAGAACAAACTTAGTTGGTCTCTAAGGTGCTACTGGAAGGAATTTTTTTTATTTTTTATTTTGTTTTGACTATGGCAGACCAACACGGCTACCTACCTGTAACTTGTACAGTACACTTACTGGCCTGAGTAGATGTGTATAGAATTCTTCTCTTAGAGACCAAAGACTTGCATGAGTTTGTTTAGAAACAAAACAAATCTTCCCTCATCCCCTAATTTTGACATTTCCTTAACATTCTGTGAAGTGTCTCACTTTTAAATGAAGTTTACCATGTGGGACTGCTATATGAAAAGCTCAAATATATTTCCTGCAACTTGTTCAAGGTGTCAGATCTTTTAGGATTCTGGCTACTCTGTTTAGAAAGTATTCCAGGTAGTATCCCAAATCAGTTAGTCCACTATAAGATTAGATGAACAAATGCTAGACACGCTCAGGAGGCCAGTTTGCTATTACATTTAAGTTTGAGCTGATTTAGCTTCTGCATATCATCATCAATGAGATCAGAAGTAAGAAAAATGCAGTAATTATCACTTCATTAAAAACTGTGGCATTTTCTATGTTATCCTTAAAAAGCATAAAACAAATTTTCTGTAAGAGAATTAGAACAACAGAACATGAATTGCTACTTCAAACAAACTCTTGCCTACAAAATAAAGGAATTAATTTAGCTTGTACTAAACAGCACTTCAGTGCTGATCTAAGCCTCTTGGTGATGTGCTCAATTAAATAAGAAGGAGTTATTTTTTAGTGCACAATAACAGTACATTGTTATGGCTCAGAGAGTTAAAATATAACATTCATAGTATAATATAGATTATTAGTCATTCTGCACTGTATGAAAAGTAGATCACAAAAGACAGGTGAGCAACAGCAAGTTTACCAATACTTACAAAACAAGGTTTTCCTCACATGGCTCAGAAGTACTAGTAATCCCACTCTCTTCTATACTAGGATCTGGTTTTAAGGTAACTTCTAGGGATGCTGCTTTTTCAAGAATAAATCTAATATTGCAACTAGAACTACTCATTTTAGCCAATGAAGAGTCTTGCTCCACTTCTTCCAACTCAGAAAAAAGAATTATGTGCACTGGTAACCAGACCTACTTATCAGGATCAAGATTGCAGTGTGGTTTGAAAAAACTTATGAGGTAACAGGATACCCACTCCCTTCACTTGAAGAAAATGCCTACTGTATAAAAGGTCATTTCCTTTTACAGAAACACATCTTACCAGCCAACTTAAACAAACAATCTTATTATATTGCCTGCTTGCTTTAGCTTAACAAGAATTATGGAACATACCAGGAATTTTATATAGCTGTAAAAATGAAATCCAACAGATCCCTCACAATGTCTACGCTGAATTCTAAAAATCAATTCAAAATTATATGATTTCAGCCTTGTTTCTGAAGCCTCTTTAGAAATATTACCTTTCTGAGAAAGGGCCAAACTAAACGAAAATTAGATACAGGTTCTCTTCATAGTTGAAGACCTAATTTACACTGGATTGGAAGCCATTTGAATTCTAAAAAGTTGCTATATGTTGGAGATGAAATTGGTGTAGGAGATGAGAGACTAGATAGGTAAGTAGAAGTTTGGAGTCCAGTGCAACGTAAAAGTAGGATGAAGAAAAGTAGGATCAGAAACCAAAGAGGTAAAGTATTCCAAGGGATTTGCATGGCAAAGTAGCCATGAACACTGAAAACAACTTGATTTACTTGTCTCTTTGTATTTTCCACACACATAAGCCAAACAATATCTAGCTTTATTAATGATACTCTGCATAAAACAATTAATTATTTTAGAACATAAACATTGCAGAATGTAGCCAAACATGCATGCAGTAGAGCAGTGGTTCTGAACTGGAGGTCCATTTAACCTAAGGTGTCCGAAGCACTATTCACAAAACAAAAAACTACCAATAAACAGGGGTTCTGTAGTACTTAGCTAACTGGGAACCACTGCAGTAGAGGACATTCTCATTAGAAGTGTCCCAATTTTGGAATTCCCTCCACTCTCAAATAAGGTTGGCACTGACCATTACAAGTTTTCAGTGTCAATTGAAAAACCCACCTATTCATCTCACCGGCATGCAGACAATACTCAGCTCACTCACTTTTTTCTATCAAAATGGACAAAATTATGAACATCCTAAATGAGGGATTCATGCAGCAATGAAATGGATGAGCTTGAATAAACAGACTCAACCCAGACATGGCAGTGGCTGGTGTGTGCACTCAAGTAAATGGTAGTCAACCAGCTCTGGGAGGAACAGCACTTTAAATGTGGGTCATAAATTATTTTATGCTACTTCTTTGCAAAGAAAGGATTCCCCCCCCCCCGCCCGTTATTCTTTATTTTAATTATTATTGAAAGCCATCCAAGGGATGTTTATTGATGTGTGGCTATATAAATATAATAAATAATAAGAACAGTGAAAGCTTTGAGACCATTGGTCCATTTAGCTCACTAATGTCAACACTGTCTGGCAGCAGCTCTCTAGGGTTTCAGGCAGGAATCCTTCCAAGTCCTACCAGGAGATTAAACCTGGGGCCTTTTGCATGCAAAACATCTGCTCAAGAGGAGGAGAAACATAGAGAAGGCTGTGGCCTACTCCCTTCCCAGTATTAACCATAGCACTAGTTCACAGTTGAACTAATTATAGTCAGAATCACAGCTTTCACTTGGACGAATGAAACCAACCACCTGTCTCCTTGATCCTTGCCCATCTTGGCTAATAAAAGCAAGCCGGGAAGGGCTAGGCAATGGGCTCTGCAGGGTGCTGAATGCTTCCCTCTGTGAGGGAACCTTCCCAGACCCGCTGAAACAGGCGGTCATTAAACCACTTCTTAAAAAAACATATTTAGGCCTGGACAATATGGCCAACTATCGTTCAGTCTCAAATCTACCATTCTTGGGCAAGGTGATTGAGCGGGTGGTTGCTGAACAACTCCAGGCATGCCTGGAGGATGCGGACCATTTGGATCCCTTCCAAGCGGGATTCAGGCCTCATCATGGGACTGAAAATGCCTTGGTCATGCTGGTCAATGATCTCCAGTGGGCTAGGGACAAAGGTGAAAGCTGTTTCCTAGTTCTGCTGGATCTCTCAGCGGCCTTTGATACAATCAACCATAACATCCTTCTGGACTGTCTAGAGGAACTGGGAGCTGGGGGCACTGTTATACAGTGGTTCCACTCCTTCCTCCTGGGCCGTGTTCAGAGAGTGGGGGGGGTGTTCAGACCCCTGGGCCCTCACTTGTGGGGTGCGTCAGGGTTCCGTCCTCTTCTCCATGTTTTTTAACATCTACATGAAGCCGCTGGGAGAGATCATCAGGGTGCTTGGGCTGGGTGTACATCAGTATGCAGATGATACCCAGCTCTACCTCTCTTTCAAATCAGAACCAGTGACGGCGGTGAAGTTCCTGTGTGAGTGCCTGGAGGCGGTTGGAGGATGGATGGCGGCTAACGGATTGAAGGTGAATCCTGACAAGACAGAAGTACTGTTTTGGGGGGGTGGGACTCCCTGGTCCTGAATGGGGCAACTGTGCCCCTGAAGGAGCAGGTGTGCAACCTGGGAGTCATTTTGGACTCACAGCTGTCCATGGAGGTGCAGGTCAATTCTGTGTCCAGGGCAGCTATCTACCAGCTCCATCTGGTACGCAGGCTGAGACCCTACCTGCCCGCAGACTGTCTTGCCAGAGTGGTGCATGCTCTAGTTATCTCCCGCTTGGACTTCTATGTGGGGCTACCTTTGAAGGTGATCCGGAAACTCCAACTAATCCAGAATGCGGCAACTAGACTGGTGACTGGGAGCGGCCGCCAAGACCATATAACACCAGTATTGAAAGACCTACATTGGCTCCCAGTACGTTTCCGAGCACAATTCAAAGTGTTGGTGCTGACCTTTAAAGCCCTAATGGCCTTGGCCCTGTCTACCTGAAGGAGCGTCTGCACCCCCATCGTTCAGCCCGGATACTGAGATCCAGCTCTGAGGGCTTTCTGGTGGTTCCCACACTGCGAGAAGTGAAGCTACAGGAAACCAGGCAGAGGGCCTTCTCGGTAGTGGCGCCCGCCCTGTGGAACGCCCTCCCATCAGATGTCAAAAAAATAAACAACTATATGACGTTTAGAGATGGTTGGACAGTGTTCTCGAAGCTACTAACATGAGTTTGGCCAAACTGCGAGAGGCAGTGAAGGATAGGCGTGCCTGGCGTGCTCTGGTCCATGGGGTCACGAAGAGTCGGACACGACTGAACGACTGAACAACAACAATGACGTTTAGAAGACATCTGAAGGCAGCCCTGTTTAGGGAAGTTTTTAATGTCTAATGTTTTAATATTTTTTAAATCTTTTGTTGGAAGCCAGCCAGATAGGCTGGGTATAAATGATTTATTAATTATTTATTATTATTATTATTATTATTATTATTATTATTATTATTATTATTCCTTGCTAGCAAAAATTGGCTACAGTAGAATAATGGTTAGGATTGGGGCATATTCAAGCCTAAACTATGGTTATTATAGTGGCAGTGTTATTACTGCCAGAGGCTCCATGCCTTTCTGGTCTTTCTCTTTAAATCCAGACATTCCCTTTGTCAGACTAAGCTACTAAAAATGGCACCCACTGACCACAAGTCAGCACAGAAACAATTAATTTCAATGAACATTTGTACGTTCAACTATTTTCTAAATGTTAGGCATGTCAAAAGAATTTCACAACCAGCACAGGGACTCTTCACTAACAGACCTGGAGAATCACAGTGTTATTTACATCTTTTACACTTACTGCACTAAAAATATTTCCTCACACCCCCAATAAGGTCTGACATTTTATTTATGCAATAAAAATAGTCTTCTGCAAAAGTATTGATAGCTTGCAGCAATGCTACACAGATTAAACAAAGCATTATTCTAAACTTCTAAAATATAATTAATGTCATCCCTCACCCTTGGGATATGCCCCAGTGTGTACATTTTCAAAACATATTCACAATGTGTATAAAATATTTCAAGCTTCAAAGCACACTTTCTGCCATCACTTTATACCACAGCTGTTTGAGTGACATCTTGTGGCATGATTCCGACATTACCATATTCAGCACTAATAAATTCATTTTATTTATATATTTTATTGGCTTTCTATCCCACCTTTCTAAAACATACAGATGGCAAGCTATAAATGTTAGAACAAACAGTAAAACAGAACCCTAAGAACAAAACCAGCAGCAGTAACCATTGTAAGCTGCTGCTCATCCTTAAACATTCTAAAAATCCTTCAGAAATACAAATTTAGAGAAACATGCCTTTTTAGGGAGGCCCTTCAGAATTCTTGGTGCCACAGCGGATGAGGCCCCATCTATGATACCCACTTGCCATCTGTAATGCACCAGAGATACCTGGAGAAAGGCCTCTAAAGTGCAACAGAGCTCCTGGAGAAGGAGAGTAACTGGTTCCAGACTATTAAGACTTTAAAAATGAAAAAACATTGCTTCAAACTGAACCTGGAAGCAAATTTTAGCAAGAGAAACAGATAAAGGGTTTTTTTGGGGTTTTTTTGTGAGATGTGCCATGTTGGCAACCATATTCTGAATCAACTGAATTTTCCAAATTGGCATCAAGGGCAGCCCATTATATAAAGCATATTATAGTAATTTAACCTGGAAGTGACTAGAGGTCTGGCTGTCCCAGGAAAAGATACAGCTAGTATATAAGACACAGCTGGAAAAAGGCATTCTTGGCCACTAGCACCACCTGGGCATCAATCTCAGGAACTGCTGCAGCCTTATCCAATATAGGATGCCCACTCCACAATTACCAGAACCCCTAAGAAACAGTACTTCCACTTTGTCTGGATTCAGCTTTTTTAAAAAATGCTTTATTTGGACAACTACCTCTTGGTAAAAGTAAAAGATTTCTTTAGATGCAATGCTTGAGAAAGAATGTAAAGCCAGTCAAAAATTGCTGTCACAGAATGAGGAATCCTCTGAAATAGCATATTGGTGTGAGACAATGCAAGGGAAAGAAGGGGGGGATTCCTATTCCCTCCCTGATATTTGCTGGATCAAAGTCATTTCTATTCGTGGAAGGGCATGTCTGAATCTATCCCATTTTACTTAACTGCAGAATCAGGATTAACCTCAGCGGGGAGGGAACATAGCAAACAAAAAGTAGAGAAGACATACGAAGATAAAGCAGTATTTTGTTGATTAAGATAGAAAAACTAAAAGTAGTAACTTGCAAATCAGGTCCATCAATTCAAGTTATACTTTTTTATACAGAAAATGTATTTTTATGGATTAGCTTCTTGTACAGGGGGGTGGGGAGGACCAACATACTTTACCTTACAATTACAGGTGAGAGATTAGTATCCCAAATATTCTTCATCACTAAGAGGAAAAGTTATTATAATCTATTATAAACTATTATTGGCAATCACTCAACCAATTAACAGGCTGACAGCTAATCATAGGTATCCAACAACACTTGCATATAACAGCATGTAAAATATTCTTGTGTTATCTTTACTCTGGAAATCTGTGCTTGAAGAGGAAAACACAGTTCCAAAACATGCAAATATTTTTTACACAAATAGTTGGTCAAAGAAACAGAAATAATTGTTTCTTATTCTGTAGATAATAATAAAGGTGCTAGAACTCAAAGCAGATCTGTTTAACTACCAGATTTAGGCCTGCACAATGAAACTTCCCCATCCTATCCTCCTTCTCCCCACCGCATCCATATCCCCAAAATCTGCTCTGGAGGCTCCACCCTGCCCACTTCTAGTGTTTTAAGAAGGGGGTCAGCTTCTTCCAACAGTCCCTTTTCAAAGGGTTTTATGAGAGCCCACCACTTTCCCATCTAAGCCCTCATAGGCTCAAACAGAAGGGGGGGTCTTAAAGGAAAGGGGGTTGTCTTAAAGTCTTCACAAGTCTCTCCGTGGTCCTCTTTTAAATCTTCAATATCAGGAGTTTAAAATAGGAGGGGACATCATGTGACATCATGTGATTGACAGGAGGCAGTCCCACAATGCCGGCACAGCCAAAAAGGTTCACCAACCCTCCTGTAAATAAACACTTAAGTACTACAGTACCCAAGACTTGTTGGATAAGTAACTGCTACTGCCCTTCAACAGCTCTTCTGCCTTTCCCATCCAGAAGAGGAGCTTCCATCTCTTGCTGGTTAGTTGCTTGGCCCCTCTCCCCTCAACAGCAAATGAGTGCTGCTAAAACAGGGGTACATGGGGGGGGGAGGCCAGGTGGACATTTGAAACCCACCAATATGTTTTGAGGCCCCATCTTTTGATTGGCGGGCCGGCAGTGACGTAGAATGGGAGGCTTGGCTTAGCGGTAGTGCCCCTTTGAGAAGGGGCAATGGTGACAGGAGGCAGAGCAGAACTGCTGGGCCAGACGGAGGCTGTGACACAGCACAGGCCCAGTGGAGACATGGTGTGCGGCCAGCTGATGGGTGGGTGGGACTTGGCAACACCTCTCTGCCCAGAGCTCCTTGGGGTGGGCGGGCTGCCCCTGGCCATGGAGGCTCTGTTGCTGGCTACCATGTTTGACAAGTGAATAAGGGGTGGCTGCCTGCCAGGAATTGCAGAGGGTCAGGTTAGTTGACTCTCAGGTAACTCCTTCTAACTCTACAGATCCCTCTCTTCAGTTAACCACTGGCCTAAAGGACTGTGACGTTCCTGTATCGTAAGCAATATCACTTGCAGGTTTGCGCCACAGATTTTTCTAAGATAAACAGCTGGTATAGGCCTATGCACATTGGACTCCATGAGTGACATCCAGTGATACCCACCCACTTCTGCCATGGACGTCAGCTTGCAATGGGTCTTCTGGTTTATCTTCTGCCCCTCTAGGACCCTGCACTTCCCTAAAATATGCTCTGGAGGGTCCCCATATCCCCTGAAGCAGATTTTGTGTGTGGAAGAAGAAAGGAAGGAAGGGAAAACCTCACTGAATGAGCAGGTGCCCACTCACATGATGTTGGCATGTCAGTGCATACACATTGACCTATGCATTGCAGGGGGTTGTTCCTTAGAGTCCCTTCCAACTCTACAGTTCTATGATTCTTTTATCTAATCCAGGCTTCCTCAAACTTGGCCCTCCAGATGTTTTTGGTCTACAACTCCCATGATCCCTAGCAGGACCAGTGGTTAGGGATGATGGGAATTGTAGTCTCAAACATCTGGAGGGCCGAGTTTGAGGAAGCCTGATCTAATCCATGGACATGGGAGGCACAATGTGGACAATCCCAGTTCCTCAATACATTAGGATTGCCCAGTTAGAGCTTCATCTGAGGCACACCTTAATACTACCCACACGTCAGATCACAGGCATTTTCTATCATTTTATGCTATTTGCTAATATTATGCCACAGTTTGAGACTCAGATTGGACCATGTAGATTTATTAGCTCAAAATTCATTAAGGACTTACTTTATAGGATATTCCATCCAAACCATTCATCCTTTCTGGCTCATGTGCCTAATGAAACTGGCATACAACTATAGTAGGAGGCACAGTGCCATACTAACAGATGGCCCTGATGGTAAACATGCCAATGAACCAGTATATGCATCACATATAAATATCAGGGCTAGACTACTCTAAAATAAATCCAATCATTTATTCCTACACATTTCCATTACTTTTAAATAGGATATGTATGGCCAGTGTGCACTAAACTGAAGAATTCTATATATAAATCCTGTATAACAGAAGTAAGTTATTTAGTCTCTTTCAGCATTAAAATCAGGAATCAGTGTTGTACTGAAACACCATCTTCAATCCATTCTCAGCAAAGGAGCCATTTGCAAAACTCAAAGGCAGTTTGCTACCCTGCTGCATTTGCTAGTACACATGTACTCTGAAAGGGAAAAAGGCTCCAATAAATTACAATCACATTTTGTTTGGCAGGAATCTAGTCTAAAGATGCAAATTCATGAAGTTGAACACTGTTCTTCTAAATTTTGCCATCTGTTGAAATGTTCACATATTCTACCTACCACTATGGACTTTCCATATAATGTGCCTCCAAATTTTGACATTTGGGTTAAAGATTTCATTTTTACTGTTGCTGTTAAGATGCAGTTTCCAAAGGTAAGGAACAGAAAGGTTTTTATAAAATTCACACATTTAAATATGACAGAACACGTTTCATTTCTAATCAGAACAATAACTGCTGGCAAGAATAAACACTCTTGTATGAGAAACATTCCAAAATATCTGTAAAATCAGAAAATCAGTTCCACCTTAAATCATCTGAACATTAAAATATTTTATACGTCTCTTCCTAAAGATATTCCAATCAAATAAAATTTATGTGAAGGATCAGTATGAGCTATTGACATCTGGATCTTTTATAAATCTTGTGGTTCTTGGTTTAAATGGCCAGATTACATCTTGATTAAGGGAACTTCTATCAATACTATTCAGACATTAAACGAATTTTCAATTCTATCAAGAGATCTGAACCATTGCTTTCTCATCATATCACTCTACCCTCAGGTGAACAAGCCTTGCTATTCATTTCTGTGTTCCTGACATGGTTGGTCTAGTTCTAGCAATCAAAGTATTTGTTAGAAGTACTGCATACTGAATAGTTTGATGACGTTCTTCAACTCTGGTTGAAGTTCTAGAAACATTCTTACTTTTCAATGCAATCCAGTTCAATCATTCCACACTTATCTTCAAGGATATAGGGCAGGAACTGACAACCTTTTAGGCCTGTGGACATATTTATAATTTTGAGTGTATACCATGGCACCACCTGCTCTGGATGCTTCTCCTGTCCTCCCAGACAGAAAGTGCACACACTACTTTGCTTTTCCAAAGGGTATGGGTAAAAGTCAGATTCAGCAGAATTAAAACAGTTCCTCTTGACACAGGGTTTCCCCAAAACAGCATCACTGGTAGACAGCACAGAAAAGAAAACAACCACCCTACATATTTGGGGCTTGGATGGAATCATGGATCCAATGATTTTTGCACAGGATGGCAACTAAACCACAACAAATTTCCCAATATACATATATGAACACAGAAATGACCAATAGTTTGATGACATTTTTAGGGGATCCCATGTAAAAATTATGAGTATCCATAACTTGGAACTGTATTTCTGCACCATGGTCTGTGAATTCACTTGATCTGTGAGTTTTATGTTTCAGTCATTGAAGCATAAACAGATGTGAACCATGATTTGATTATGTCTGGGGAGGGAACCCATGAAAAAGCATGCAATTTGATGAAAATTCATTTTATTGGATCTCAGTTTGCATGTGTACGTGCACATGTGCCCCTTCTGTCACTCCGTTCTCTCTGTCTCTGTCAACTCCTAAGGCACCCCACTTTCTCCCCCCAGTAGGGCTGGGCAATATCTGGTTTTCACCATTGTGATATATCACAAACTAAACATTGAGATATACCAATATATCACAATGTCTGAAATAAGGATGGAACTATGTAGAGGCATTGGCTCGCTTCATGTATATTGCCGCATTGTGATTTTTCCTGGCACCTGCTCTTGTGATTCGCTCCCCCCCCCCAAAAAAAGAGGCGACAGGGGAGAGCTGAGCCAGCAGTTATCAGGGCTGCAGGAATTCAGAGAAGCATGGGCTGCCTTCAGTTATCCAACATTGTGATTTCTGCATATTGTGTGTGCATGCGCATATCATGATACGCTTGAATTTGTTTTATTCTAGATTGTTTTATTTGACGTTTTAATGTGTTGTAAACTGCTTTGAGAGATTTTCTTTAAAATATAAAGCAGTATAGAAATGAAATGGATCATACCGGTAATTTTAAAAGTCACTGGGGTGGGGTAGGGAATGGCACAGAGGTTATTCTGTTGTGGCAAACGTAACCTAGATTTAAGGTGCCATTTGGCAATTAGCTTACTGGTATATACTGAGTTTCTAACACTGGAAGCTAGGATGGGTAGAGGTTACCCAATCAGTTAGTCCTAATTGCCTTAGGTCCTCCCCCTCAACAGCCAGGTGTGGAGTTGTAGCCAATCTGAGCTGGGTGCTGGACCTCACCCTACAACTGCAGATCCTTCCTGTTGAGTAGGAACTCATGAGTTGGTTGGCTTCCTCCTTGGATCAGGTTTCTTGGACATACTGATCTTCTGTGTGGGGTCCACACACCAAGAGGGTCGCATCTGTCATTATCTGCACCCTGAAGGAGTGTCCGCTTTCTAAGACCAGGGAAATCCACCACCTGAGGACCCTAATGGGCCTGTAGGAAGTGGGAGAACATGGGGACTGCAGGTTGGCCCCAGAGCCTGACCCAGCCAGGTGAGCCACTCTGGGGTAAGTGGCAGCATCCTGGGGTGGGGTGGGGTGGGGGGAGGCATGAGCAGTTGCCCTCCGTTCCTTTCATGCTTACCAATACTTCTGGGAGCACTGCAGCTTCTAGAACAGGCCGTTGCGGGTGCCCCATTACCTCTGCGGCCAGAGGACTCACTGCTGGGAACAGGGAGATTCCAGGTCTCCTTGCATGGGTGGTCTAGTTTCTCAACCGTTGAGTCCGCAGAGAGCTCCCCAATAGTAGTCAAATAACTGAGACTGGGCTATCAGCAATCCAACATTAAGTTACAATAAGCATTTCCTTTTAAATTCTGTTTCACAATACAATCTAAAATTGCCTTGAAAGATCATAATTACTAAGGTTTTGTTTTTGTTTTTTGTTTAAAATCTTCTCTATAAACTCCAAAGTTTCAGAAGCAAATGTTTCACTTGCAACAGTGCCTCTTTGAAAATGCCAAATTCCAATGATACATTTTATTGGATATAAAGAAAGGAAACAACTAGATTACGAACAACAAGCAACACAATTACGCTTTAACCACACTTCCCAATTTACAGAATGTAATGAAATCTTATTTGGTAATTAAATGCCAACTTAAACAAGACTGCCAATACAGATTACATAACAAATGAATTGTGAGACTGCATGTGCCTCCTGCTGCAAAAGCTCTTCAAGACCTTAGATTTACCTACAAGATCTGCCAACTCAAAATGGCATTTTTGATACCTTTCAGCCTATACAATATTCCATGTTCTTCAGTAATTAAGTTTATTAGCGGCTCATCTCATCTCATATCAATTTATCATATAACCCATAGGGCCACATTATATATTTTTCTTACAAAATATTAAGGGCCAAACTAAATATAAAATTAACACAACCTGTTTGGAATGCCATGATTTTTTAGAAAATAAACAGCAGCTTTGGGGTAGTGGAGGAGAAAAATCAGGACCAAAACCAAGGCAGGGTTGTTTTTTAAAGCACTTCAATTAATTTGAACATGAACACACATACACAAAGCTGTTTTCATTGGATGGCAGATTCTTTCTTGATGCAAATAGTAGCTGGGAGGGGCGATTTTTATCAGAACTACAGTGTGGAAGGAATAGGCTAGAAAGCCCTCTCTCTTTGCTGCAATCCCAATTCTGACTTGCTTCTCCCATATCTGCTATATAAAGTTAAAGAAGAAGCACACAATGCTGTTTAACATAAAGTGTGTCTAGCCCCAGGCCTACACTTCTGGATGGTTGGCAGCAAGCTATCAAATTATGTCTTGGGAATTACATTAACTTACATTTATTAATTTTAATTTTTTACTGGTATTAGGCATTTTACTAAACTGAACTTTTTAGCATTATGGCTGGTTCTGTTGAATATTTTAGTGTTATTTTTTGTGTTTCGACTTCTGTATATTTTGGGAGTGTTAGGACTCTAATAAATAAACACCCAATTTGTGTTATTAGCAAATAAAATGTAAAGCAGAACTCTGAGCTATGCCATTATGATACCTGTTCCCTAGTTAAAGTTAAGACACTGGTGCTGACACTACAAGATTAGCATCTCTTTATTGTAAAAAATATTTCTCACTTTTATGGATACATGATTCAAAGTAGCTTGCCATGTCACAGAAGACTGAAAATAGGCAGTACTATGTCTGAGAGGTAAAATAAATAATGGCACACAAACAGCATACTGTAGGTAGGAGTTAGAAGTGAAAGCAGATTAGGATTTACCGGTATGTTCCCACTTCTGTAAAAGCAAGGTTTCAAAAGACCACCTGTGAACATGACACATTACTACATAAGACTTATTCCCAAAGCACATGTTCAGGTCTGTATGTGTAAAGTAGCAAAGGAAGGAACCCTATCAGAAGAGAAAGCTAACAAAATTACTCAATTACATGATTTAAATTAAGTATAAATAATTATGTTCTATTATACACCTAGGCTTATAAATGGTAATTCTTTTGAACTTCAACTTTAAAAAGTATTTTCTTCTGTTTTGTTTAAATGAATGAACAGCACTGACTGGCAACCTTCTTGAACTCAATTAAAACCTTTCTAACTTACAATGTTTCAAGAGTACAGACTAATCACTCACTTGTACACACACATGCGCACAAAGTAGTATTATCAAGCTGTAACCAGCAAAATTAGATATTCTACATTTTTTCTGGAAAATGTATTGTGTTAATTCACTTGAGAATATTGCAGCCAAACATGAAACATTGAAGTTACAAATAGCAGAATTTATGATGATTTATTAATCTTAAGTCTTCTAAATAAAGGGTTCCCAGTACAATTTATTTCAGTTTTAACATTTGTTAAAACAATGGGTGCTTGAAGACCATTAAGAGGCTATCCAAGATCTCATGGAAACAGAGCACCACATAATCAAATTTAAAAGGGGAGAAAGCATATTGCCACCTCTGTCCCATCAACAAATATGAAATGCTACCAATGGCAATAAAAAGAGTCCATGGGCCAGTATGAGCGGTAATATGAAATAATACCCCCTTCATCAAGCATGAATCAAAGGTTTATCCAGTCTCTCCACTGTGGCCAACCCAACTTGACTGAAGCATCAAAAATAACCTTGTGATCCTATCCCACCCTCAACATAACTTCCCTCAGTGTCTCCCTGATTTCAAAGCTATCAGTGTCTCCAGGAGCACAAGAGTTTGCATGTTTACACAGAAGGAAATCCTATCGACTTCGCTGTGACTTACTCCCTCGTGCGTTTAGGATTGCAGCATAAAGTACATAAAACTGAAAGGAGGGGTCCCTGAGGCGTTTCTCATGCTGCTCTCAACGGGCACGTCTCCTTACAGACATTTATTACTTCCCTTGCATTGATATCCTGTATGCAACTTTTTACCACGTTAGTAGGAAGAATTCGGACTTCTCCCTTACTCCACAATTCAAGGCAGAAAAGAAAATCCGAAGCAGCCGTGTTGATCTGTAAGGAAAAACAACTGAGCTCTAAAAGCAACCGCAAGGCAGTAACTTTATTAGGGACCAACTCCCAACGTCACACAAAGTCGCAAAGCAACTCATAACGGCACAACCCCGCTTAGCTTTGCAGTAAGTTTCACAAAGCACCGTATTAAGGACCCCGAAGTTGTTAATAGGATTTGGGGTGGGAAGGCAGCTGGGAATCGAGGGGAAGAGAAACCCATGGGCGGCTGCGCTTCTGGTCTCCTCGAAGGAAGCAGCGCCTGCACTTACTTCCCTGCGGAGAGGAAGCCCAGCCCCCGGCCGCCCCAAGCGCTGCCCAGCCGCGCCTCACCCCGCCTCCGGCCGTTCCTTACTTACTTCTTGGTGTCGCTGCTGAAGAGCCCGAAGGCCGTCGAGGAGGAGGAGGCGGCGGCGGCGGTGGTGGGGGTCGCTTCCTGGCCCACCTCGGGCTGAGCGTCCCCGGCCTGCTCGTTGTAGCCGACATTGTTGGTCGACATGCCCGCGCACCGTTGTTACTACTACTACTACTAGCACAACTACTCCCCCCGCCTCCGGTTCCCTCGCGATCCGACTCTTCCCCGGAAGCTGAAGGAAGAGCGGCTGCCGGAGGATAGTCACGTGGTCGCCGAGTGAGGGGCGGGGAAGAGCGGCCTAGAGGAACTTTCTCCGACCTGCCTCCAGGCGCCGCCGTTGCCACGGCAACGAGGCCCTTCACGCCCGAAAGCCTCTAGCCCACAGTCACGAGAAAAACCTCCTGCTCGCGACTTCCCGAAGGAGCGCATTACACACACAACCCAGCGCAAGTCACGAGGACACGGAGAAGCCGTTGAGCGATGCCACGTCACCCGCTAAGCGGTTGCTCGCGTGCGCGTACTTGGCGCCACGTATGCGAAGCTAAGCTTTCCTTACTGCCGGGGCCGGACCACCCTCGAGGCACCTCAGGCGGCAGAATCCCACTGCGGTGGGAGAAGCTGCAGCAGCAGCGGTGAAGGGTTCCTGCGAGCTCTCCATATTTCGCTGCTGCCATTGCTTCTCCTCACTTCTCTAGTGATGTGGGGGCTGGAGAAGTGAGGAGAAGCGGAAGCAGCAGCAGTTTCTGGTGGGAGGGTCCCCCTACCATGGGAGAAGCGGCTTCTGGCGAGATTTCACCGAAACCTGGAAGTCAGCAAAGGAGGGCAAAAGGTGCCCACGGTGGTGCTGGAGAAGTTATCTGCTACTGCCAGAGATGTGAGGAAAAGCAGCGTCTTACAGCAGCAGGCCCACCACCACGGAAGAAGCCACTTATGGCATTAAAATGTTCCCATTTCTCTGGAGCAGGGGAAGCTACACCACTGTGGCTTTGCAGGGGGGCAACAGAGGCGGCAAAACTGGTCAGGCTACGCCCCCCTCCTAATGCAGTTTGGTTAAGTAGGGTAGATGCATATTGCTGTCCCTCATCATATGATTCAGGAGTGAGTCCAGAATCATAAGGACCAGATTGAGAGGACTAAAGTCCCTGTTCCTTTCCTAGGTGATCTAGCTAGGACTGGATGGAAAGCACACATAAAGAGAGAAAGCAACAACAGGGTTGTTGAGAAGGCCAATACATTTTAAATGGGCAAAGGAGGGTTGGACAGCTTTCCAAACATTGTACTGTTATTCCATACTAAAAATCATACAAAAACACAAAACCCTAAGCACTGCTATACTCAGGAACATAAGCATCAGCAGAACAGCCACTGTTTCCTGTACCTGGACCACCTGGGAGGGGAGAACAAATCACTGTTCAGAAAAACCCAAAATTACATACAAATGATGGGCACAATTCAAACATCCCTGCAAACACACATACCTACCTGGCATGGGAGACACCTTGATCAGCAAAGGAAACACATTGAAGGAAGTTTTGCCAGGGTGAGGCTTATCGATTGCACCAGCCAAAAATATTTCTCTATAACCAGGCCTTTGGCTGATTAAACAATAGGCTTTTAAATGTATTTGGGGGGGAGAGTATTGGTTTGTTATATATTTTGTGTTCTCATTTTGTATCTTTATGTTGTGAACTGCTCTGTGATCTTTGGATGAAGGGCTGTATACGGTTTAAATAAATAGATAAATACTGTGAAACTTCTGTTCACCAATTTTCATTTATCACGGTTCTGTTGTTTTACTGTTGTTTTACTAAGTTTATGTGTGGGGGTTTTCTTGCAAACCATCTTGCAATAATTTGTTTGCTGAATGCTCAGGTTGTATATCTTAACAATTGTCATTTTATTGACTGCAATATGGGACGTGGGAGAGGGGTAGTTAGCCTTATTATGTAGGTATCAGCATACCGGTACTTCTTAGTGTTAACTGTTACTGTAGTCTCACTGCATATTTGTTTGGTGCCCTCTTGTGGTTCAGATTGTGAATTACAAAGTTAACCTTAGTTGTAATTTTATTACAGTATGTAAAGGAAGTGGCAGCCTGATCTTATTCATGTTCACTTGTAAGTAAGCCCCACTTAGTTAATTTGAAGTGTGTGTGTGCGTGTCTCACACAAACTTGCAATTGTTATTCATATATTTTTTGTTTCATTAATTATGCACCAGAAAAAGGCCACTTCGGGTCAGTTTCCAGTATTGCTTCTGAAATATAATTGACCTTCACACTGGCTTTGCAGTTTCCATTTCCCCTAAATTTAGTATGATTATAAATTTAATAAAGCAGTTTAAATTTTATTTTTATTTTTAGTATTTATTATTCCTGGTTAGCAAGAAATCAAACTTTGTTAGTGGAACATTTGCGCTCCAATTGCACCTGTAGGTTAGAGCTTTAAAATTTCTTATCAGTTGTTCAATGGTTCTCAGGCTAATTAACCACAGAAGCCCCTTGGGACAATCTAGTAAGACAGTGGAATCCAGGAGTATTTGCAAACTATAAACCTCCTTCTTCAGTGGGGAGTGCAACCCCTCCCATAACAGACTGTCTGCCTAATTCTAGGACATGGGAATCAGCCACACACATCTATCTTATCAGGACTCAGGGGGCAGGGCGGTTGCACCCATGCAGCCCATCACAGTTCCCAAGCACAGGTCCAACACCTTCATAGCCTTTCCTGATTCAAACGGAATAGACACCTAGAGCTGCATTATTAATGTGCTGGTGACACAGTGCTCCAGATCCTTAGATGACTGCACCCAATGGTTTCATACAAGTAAATGTTAAATAGCATAGGACCCCACAGCCCAAAAACTATGGAGCCAAGTAACAGTGCCCTAATGCTACTTTCTGGAATTGATCTTTCAGGTAGGAATAGAGCTCTGAAATACAGTATCTCAGCTTCAACCTTCCTGAGTCATTCCTGAAGAGTACTGTAGTAAATGGCATTATAAGTGGCTGAGACATCAGAGAACCAACTAATCTGCACTCTCCCAATAATCAATCAAGGTATTGTTTCAGTGTTAAAACGGGGCCTGAAACCAGGCAGAAATGGGTCGAGATAATCTGCCATAATATAATAATTTATATGCCACCCATCTGACTTGGTTGCCCCAGCCACTCTGGGCAGCTCCCAACACCACCCTTTCAGCCATCTTGCCCAGGAAGTGAAGATTAGAGTCTGAGCAGATCCGGAGAGGGCCTCTTCAGGAGTCATCACATCCTGCCTCTTTCAGGGTGGTGGGCATAAGTCCCACATATAGTGCTGTGTTGACCATTCCCTGGACCTATTCAGTCAACCCCCTCCTGGAGTTTATCAGCCATGATGGACAGAAATAGAGAGAGAGCATGCTGCTACCCTGACTTCTATAAGTGTCCTGCAGGCTGCAACTAGTTGGTGCTTGAAGGCCCTCCAATGGACCTGCACTAATTGTGACATAAAGTTTGGCACAGAGCCAAGTGATTTTACCCTTTGCAAATCTCTTAACAGCACTGGCTTTTGAGTGGTCCCTATCAGCTGATTTACCATACTAAAAAGCTCTGCTGGGCAGTTCACTAAAAACACAATCGAAACAGAGAAGTATGTGCTCTTTTTGCCACCGCCACTGTCACATGCATTGTGGTTGTACTTGTGTCTGATCAAATTCATATTGGGACTTATCCCACCCATGCTCCAATCATCAGCCAGCCCACTTCATTGTTGCTCAGGGAGAATATACCAAAAGGTATCTTTCTGATTATAATGTTAATACCATGCCTCTGTGAAATAAAAACTCATTGAGCTATCAATGCATATCTGAAGTGGGAAAATATCAAAAGGTTGGTTAATAGAACAGTTATAGTGTTAAAACATGGTATAAAAATATTTCTTAAGAGCACTAGCTATTCACATGTACAGATTCTATGCATTTGTTTCTGATAAAGCATCCGAAATGTATTATGGTATTCATAGGAATCATCCCTGTAGAGATGGAGAGTGGGACACACTTTTTCTATTTCGTTATTGTAGAAAGGGCCATCTATTGATCAGTTATTTACTCTTGCTAGATATTGAAAACACTTTCTAATAAATTCTAATTAAATCTTTTTCTTAATTAAATCTTAATTTTCTAATTAAATCTTTATTGACCTGTCTCCTGGTTGCAAATAGTGGCTTCTTGTACTGTAGTATAAATGTAAAGCATTTCAATCACAGCCTGATCGTGTGCTGAGTTAGGTGCATCTCAGTCCATTGGTTTCTATGGGTATGAGGTGCTAAGTCTGCCCAGGATGGGGCTGTCAGTCTGTTGCCATGTTTAGCACTCTGAGCCCTCGAGGAAATGGCAATGCACAAAAGGGACATGGGTCAAGAGTTTGACAGCAGCATAGATTCATAATTGGATTTACTTGTTTATTATGCAGTGCAATTATAATCTGAGCTGTCTCTTGTGGAATTCTTACTGAGGAGGGAAATTATGTAGAAGATTTTGCAGCATTAATAAAGAGTAGCATGATTCATTTGTTTAAGATCAGACAATTAAAAAGGCAACAATAGAAATGTCAACAGAACAACAAAATGTGTAATCTTTTAAGGGTGTTTGCCTCGGAAACAGACTAAGGCTTTATTGGCATGCTTGAAGAATCCATAATATCTAGATATTTTCCCTTGACCTAGTTCGCATAATCCAAATCAAAAGTGTCATATATTTACAATAGAGAGGGAAGCTTAGCTCTGCCTGAGCCAGGTTTAGACAATACATGTTGGCTTCAGAAGAAAAGATAATAAGTTAACCTCTACTTGCTAAACTATCACTGTGTTCCTTCTCCCTTTTGAGCAGCGAAAACTTCAGTTTGCTTTGCAAAAAAAGAACACTGGGGACATACCGGTATACTATATTGTTTGTATAGTAATCTGATTAGAAATGTATTGTTTTCAACAAGCAGAAATGTGTGTAAGCATCCTGGAGCAAATCCAACAACCAGTTCCCTAGAGTCAAAGCAGCATTCAAGACAAAGAACAATTTTATTTTTCCACAAGCAGATGGCTACAATTCTGTGCCCACCTACTTGGGAATTTCTAAGTAAACATGCATTGGATTGGGGTGTCTCAGAACAATCTATGAGTCAAAGTGTACCAGCTGAAGGGACACAGATTTTTTTTAAACAAAAGTTCCACTACAGCAGCAGAACATAAGATCTTCTGGTATATCCATCATGGCAGCAGTATAACACCTCAGATACACTGGTGAAACACTCTGCTGGCAGACTTGTCAGTGAAATGATTAAAATGTGATGGGGTCACAGACAACCAACAAACATGCTTACATCACATCCTATACCCTTTCAATTCATTACCACATGCTCTGCTTATATGCTATTGCATATATTAATATTGCACAGCCTAAAGTGACTGGATGCATAAAAACTGACTCCTTTTGGAATAAAAATTGTCTAGACCCATTTGTTTGATTCAAAACTTTACTTGCAGAACTTTCTTCAAAACAGAACAAAAACATCAGATACATCCAAAAAAAATTCATAAAACATATGCTTATCCAAGCACAGGCTCAACATCTTTTTAGAAATAAAATAACTTATCAGAGCTGAAAAACATAGTTCTCCCCCTCACAGGCTTCATAGCCTGAACTCCAGCCCCTAAGCCTGTTGAGCTCCTGGAAAGCCTGGGAACAAAGACTCAGCCACAACACCTCCAAGACAGAGAAATTTGCAATTCACTACGTTTTGTGTTGGGACACGGGTGGCGCTGTGGGTTAAACCACTGAGCCTAGGGCTTGCCGATCAGAAGGTTGGCGGTTCAAATCCCCGCGATGGGGTGAGATCCCGTTGCTTGTTCCCTGCTCTTGCCAACCTAGCAGTTCGAAAGCACGTCAAAGTGCAAGCGTTTCTGTGCACTGCTCTGGTTCGCCAGAAGTGGCTTTGTCATGCTGGCCACATGACCTGGAAGCTGTACGCCGGCTCCCTCGGCCAATAATGCGAGATGAGTGCCGCAACCCCAGAGTCGGTCACGACTGGACCTAATGGTCAGTGGTCCCTTTACCTTTACCTCTTGTGTTATCGAAGGTTAAACACAAATGTATTAGCTAGCAGAGAACAACAGTAACAATTATCAACCCATCAAGGAGCTCAGAATCCTATTCTTGACTTCAATATAGCTCCATGGAAAATCACCATGTTAAAGCCTTCAGTAATACACATTCAGGCATTTTCCATTTCAGTGTCAATTAAACAATTACACTTAACATATATTTCTCATAAACACCTAGGTGGTCACTGTTAGAAAAAGGATGCTACACTAGAAGCATCCTTCTAATTTAACCAGATTATTTATTTCATTCTCAAGCAAGGGAGAGTTCTGTTTGGTGAACTGAAAGTAATGAGATGCAGAAAATGGCATGGTACAACACATTTCAGATGCGTTGCAGGGCAGGAAACAATAAGATTAGTTTTCTAATTAAAACATGAATGCTAAGGGTAACTACAAACTGCCTGCTGTGTGGTGGCCAGTCAAACTACCTGCATGGTAAACTGGCTGCTTGTTACCATTCCTCAGATGTGTCAGCGTGACACCATTTCACCTCCTAGCTGAAAACTGCATACAACCAGCTCCCTCAGATCAGTTGCCCTATTGTGAGTCTACAAGCAGCCTCTTGGCTCTCTGTGGTAACCCAGTAATGAAGAGGGAGGAAAGGTGCAGAAAGGATACAGTCCAGAAACCAATGACATTTTGCAGAGAGTGAAACACTTAACTTATTTGCCCTAGTGTAAAATCTTTTCTAATATTTGATCATTCATAAATGGTTTCTGGATGGAATGTAACAAATTGTCTGAGAATCAGATCTGTAAGCATTTGCTACACTCAAGTGCGCTTGTATATGAACGAGGTGAAAAGGCCAATAAATTATTTTCTTGGCAGATCAAGGATGAGGAATTTGAGATATCTATTTTGGAAACAACACTAGATACACAGATGGTAATTTCAGACTAGCAGAAAATTAATCAAGCTTTTTTGTCACAGAGTCCTCGTACAGTTTGCCTCAGTGCAGTGTCCATACAGTGCTCAGTTGTGGGAGCTTGAAGCTTTCAGACATGCAAGTTGGTGCTTTTGTAATGCAGTTTCTCTTCTCGGCTTTGAAAGGAAATAGAAATTTCTCTGTTCTAAAGGTCAGAAAGCTCTTTCAAAGCTTTTTGCTTTCATAGGTGATGCGAGGGAAAAACTGACTAGCAAAAAAACACATAGTAAGAAAAGTATTGTATGTAAACCCTAAGTATTTTAGACTACAAAAAATAGGAAACATATTAATGCAGAGATTGACCCTCAATGCGAGTGTCTTATTTCACCAGTCACAAAGTGCATCAAACTTTTAGATTTTTTCACAAGGATTCCTAATGCAAATGCACACAAGCACGCACACACACTGGAAAAGATTAGCCATCTTAAATGTGTAATGGTGAGAATGCTGCCATCTATGCCAGGCACTACAATTCCCATCATCCCTGACCACTGGTCCTGTTAGCTAGGGATCATGGGAGTTGTAGGCCAAAACATCTGGAAGGCTGCAGGTTGGGGATGCCTGATCTAGGCTGTCAAGGTCAAAGTGTTACGTAATGTCATCTAGACTGTCAAGGACAGGGGTGGGTGGGGGAGGAGAGAGAAACAAGAGAAAATGGAAGAAGACTAAGTGCTCTTTCACACATGAAGCCAATGTGAAGAGGCATAGCTCAGTGACAGAGCATCTGCTTTGCATGCAGAAGATCCCCCGTTCAATCTCCAGGTAGTCTGAGAATGTCCCCTATCTGAAATCCATTACAGCCACCTCTACCAGTCAGTGCGGACAATACTGAGCTGTATGGACCAATGATCTGACTTCCTGTGTTCCAATATTCCAAACTTAACCAAATGTGAGACTGCAGTCATATATCAACTTTGTAGTTCATAGGTGTGTTTTTCACAAAAGCAAACTCCTCTTTTCTGACTGATGTTAATAAAAAATTCACTTTATCATTCTTGGGTTGCAGGTATGTTTACTTTGATGACATGCAGTAGAAGTATGGTGAAACTAACGTATCAGACAAAATCTTAGCTTGAAATTCTTTGGCACAATTGTGCTTTTGACTCTGTATTAATCTGAACAGATCAGGTTTACTAAATGTCTTTTCCAAAGGGAAGACTTCAGAGTAACTATAACACATTCTAAAGATTTAGTAACAAAGATACCGTACTTCAGCAGCCTGAAGTCAAATGGCAGGTTGAACCCAGGTGAAGCTATGCACTACTCCAATTATTCCAAACAAACAGGTTTAAAAACCTTGTGGATTTCAGTAGCACTGCTACTTGGTTAACAGAGTGGCTGGAAGTCACCAGAACAGCTACTTCCCACGGTTCCTGATTTAGTGCTGTAGTTTGCAATCAGGGTCATGGGGTACAGTTTGGGGAACATATTGTATTAGTATTATTTTATTTAGAGTTTCAATTTCTTATTTCACGATTTAATAGTTTACTATATATTTAACAAACAGTACATACTGTTTTATTGTAAATAGAACTTCTAAGCGGTTTACAAAAATAAACATTAAAATTTTCACTTAAAAACAGGAACAAAAAAATCAAAATAGAATTAAAAGCAAGTTTAAGATAAAAACAGATAAAAACAGATGTTAACTTCCACGTGCTGGGGAAAGCTTGCCTGAATTTTTCTTTCTGTAATTCCAACTGTGAGCACCAGAGGTAGATGTTTTCACAGAAAACATTAAAATTAGCTTCACTTAATAATCACTGCTTACTGCCACTATTAACATTTCCCAGTTTACACTTTATGAACAGGAATATAGTCTGGCATTTACCTCTTAAGACTGAAATCCTATATATTCACTAAACTAGGAATAGACAAATGTAACATAAGATTGTACTATAAAGTCCTTAACTTAGAAACATAGAATCGTATCGTTGGAAGGGACCAGGAGTCATCTAGTCAAACCTCCTGCAATGCTAGAAGTTTTTGCCCAACATGGGGCTTGAACCCATGACCCTGAGATTAAGAGTCTCATGCTCTAATAACTGAGCTATTCCAACAATTAGTGCTATTAGTGCTACATTACTACCATAGTCATCCCCTATAAAGAGCAAAAAACTAACTATAGCAGGAATGCAATCCCCAACACATAACTGCACACATGGTTATTTTTATTGAGCTTTTCTGTTATACACAAAAAATGAAGAAAGTTAGACCAGTGTAACAAGATGAATCTGCATAAATGCAGTTTTTGGCTGCTAGATGGGACTGGTGAGAGTTGTAATCTACAATAAGTGGCAGCGCTTTTACCAATAAATAGTTTATCCTAATGTTCAACAGACATCTAGCATCCTGTAACTTAAGCTCATTAGATCTGGGCCCTCAGTACAACAGCCTGTCCTGGCTCCCACTCGTTGAAGAACTCAGGTTGCAGTTTCTATCCATATCTTCAATGCTCAAATCAGCACACTATACAGGCAAAATGCAGTTCTGTGGCACAACATACCTGTTAGGCTGCACAAGCAAAGACATAGACCTGGCAATGACACAGTCCCTGCAACATCGTTCTAAGGGAAAGGGGTGGGCACAACAAAGTGCATCAAGTGGTTTTGCTTCTTAGACTGGGCATACAACCATCTGCCCATGCCTGCACTGGTGTCTCCATGACAGGCAATGGAGGAAGTGTTACTGCCTCATCAAAAGCTGATGGAACAGGCGGGGCAACAATCTCCTCTGGAGAGGTGGGACTGCACTTGGTTTCTGACAACTCCAGAGGTGGAGCTGTGGTGAGCCAGAACCAGCTGCTGGCAGCTACAGTGGTGGAGCCTGTGCCTTGTACTGTGGGGAATGATGGGGAGATGGGACAAAGCAAGGGAAATTCCACATACACCCACTCACAGGATTTCCCCCAGGATCTCCTAACCAGATAGAAACCTTCCTAGTCCACTGGATCCCTCCCCAGTGTCATCTGTCTTGACCCAGCACTGGACACTATTCCAGATAAGGTCCAACAGGTATGGAGAAAAAGTTGCACTAGTTAACTGCTTCTATTAATGCAGCTTAGAGTGGCATTAGAGATTTCCCCCTACACTGCTGACCCAGGTTCTGCTTGTGATCAACTGCAATCTAGAATGCTCTTTCACAGGTACTACTGCTAGGCCTGGAATTTCTCCATCCTATGCCTGTGCGTTTTTGTCTTTTGCCTAAATGGAGAGTTTTGCAGTTGTTCTTGTGGAATTTCATTTTGTTAGTTTCATCACAGTTTTCCATTCCATCAAGCTTGATGAGGACTTTGAGGAGTTTTGCAACCAGCTATGAATCCTCATGACAGTATTATAATCGAGCCTGCATTTAACCAGTTTGCTAATCAAAATATCATGGGGAACTTTGTCAAATGTTCTGCTGAAATCAAGATAAATTACATCCACAGCAGAGAGAGCACTATTCTATGACACCATTCTATGAATGTTTACTTGAAAGGAAGTCATCTGTCTCTTCTACATATTTTGCCACTTCATAGCCTTGCAATCTGCCTAATATAACCTATTATTTATTGGCCCTATCATCTGCTCAATAAAAAATAGCTGAAATCTTCTCCTAGACCAGATAAACTAAATAGTTCAGTTTGCGTCATGTGGCATATCATGAAACATTCTTACAGCTATTTTCTGCATTTTATTTTTCCTTACTAGCTTTTATTGTATTCAAATAAAAGAAGTGGAAAATATAGTAGAGTCAGCCAGTAAAACTTATGCTTCTGTTCAAAACAAGCACATGGCTGGAAGAGTTTAATTTCACCAGTTACATTTTATAATATTTACGCAGTTCTTTGTTTGCTGCATTTCATGTGCAAAAACAAATACCTAAGTAGCTTTTACTAACATGAAAAGAGAGCAAATGAGGACACACATAAATGACACATTTCACCAGGTTTAATGGAGTGAGCAAGCCTAACAACAAGGTTATTTTCTTCTGACCCTCCATTTCTAATTTGGGATGTAGATGTAATGTGGTCCACTCATATAAGGCAGTGACATGGGTTCCACTTCACTGGCATACCTGAGTGTTGTCACACACAATAAATTACCGCCTTAGAACTTAGATAAAAAGCCGACAAAGATAGCTAAAGAATTGGTTGCTTGAGGCAGTGATCTAGCAGAACGCCTTCAATAAGAAGGAGTTACTGTGTGTGTTTTTCAGCTTCTCTCCTGGTTCAGGGTCTGTGGTAAGTCTGTATACCTGGGAGCTGTAAAACAGAAGCAGGTAAACAGTTGCCACATGACAGGAGATGAGGTCAGGCAACGAGACTTGGATGGAAAGGGGACGATGGGGTGAAGGGTGGAACGTGGAGGTAAACGGGGATTAGATCTTTGTCTCAACTTAGCCAAACCAAATATGACAAGATAGTTGCCATAAAAATGGGGTTTGGGGCATATTGCACAAAGGCTAAAGTGTGGCTTTTGACTTAGGTTATGTACGTTATAAAAAAAAAAATGTTCATTTTAAATAAGCCAACTTAAGCATAATAAACAAAAGCTGCCCTTGGTGTTACAAAGAAATTGTATTTTAATTTCCCCCGATCAAATTGGGAGTACTTTATGGAATACAGAATATTGTCTAATACCTCACCATACCAGTGTCACAGCAGATGCAGATTTAACATGAGTATGGACATCAATTTCTGCTAAGCACCATCAGATTGATTTACCTGTAATTTCTAGTGCCATTAGGAAAAGGATTGTGGGTTTACCTTATTGTAAATATGTTATTTTTAGATACAGTGAAAAAAGGAGCACCCATCTTTGTTTTATTACATTTACTATACGGAGATGGACATTGCATGATAGGAACAGTGGCACATGCTTTATTTTGAAGCCTATTTAACTAAAGAGGAGGGGCAGATTTTGATTTGAAATTAAGGATGCAATAAACCCTAGGCACAATTATGTTGGAGAGTCTCACTGAACTTAACAGGGCTTACTTCTGAATAAAATTCAATGCATTGGATTGGCCCACATAGCTTTAATGATAGATTATTAATTGCCTAAATACCTTTTTAGCTTGATTGCTTTTTGATTAGGCTGCAATTAAAACTTGCAACCTAATCAAAAGGCAATCAAGCTAACAAGAAGGGAACTTGGGACAGAGCCATCGCGGCCAACTCTTGGATGCTTATGCATAAAGAGCATGTGCTTATGCATAAAGCCCCCATTGAGTGGGGACCTCACTATGGAGGCCCAAAGACCTCCATTATTTACATATAGGTTGAGCTGGCTGCAGCACAGGGCCTTATAATCTAGGGGGCCTTGGCCTCTTGCAAAATAAAAAATTAAACAAAAATTATTCTATTCCACCAAAGTAAATGGATAACCCCCCCCCAAGAATATGGGACACAGGTGGTGCTGTGGTCTAAACCACAGAGCCTAGGGCTTGCCGATCAGAAGGTCAGTGTTTCGAATCCCCATGACGGGGTGAGCTCCCATTGCTCGGTCCCAGCTCCTGCCAACCTAGCAGTTCGAAAGCATGCAGTGCAAGTAGATAAATAAGTAGATACCTTCCCGCTCCGGCGGGAAGGTAAACGGCATTTCCGTGCACTGCTATGGTTCGCCAGAAGCGGCTTAGTCATGCTGGCCACATGACCCGGAAGCTGTCTGCAGACAAACGCCGGCTCCCTCAGCCTATAGAGCGAGATGAGCACCACAACCCCAGAGTCGTTCGCAACTTGACCTAAAGGTCAGGGGTACCTTTACCTTTAAGAATGGCTAGTGTATTCTCCCACAAAAGGAAGTGTCTACTGTTTTGTGCACAAACCTTTCTCTAACCAAACTACCTCAACTGCAGCTTTAGCTTCTACTGGATTTGATGATTGGCATCACACTTGTTGTTGTTGTTCAGTCGTTCAGTCGTGTCCGACTCTTCGTGACCCCATGGACCAGAGCACGCCAGGCACGCCTATCCTTCACTGCCTCTCGCAGTTTGGCCAAACTCATCCCCTTCATGGATCACTGCCTTGTCGTGGCGAAGGGGCTTGAATTACTCAGGGAAGCTATGGACAGGTCAAGATGGACAGGTCGTAGTGGAGAGTTTGGACCAAACGTGATCCACCTGGAGTAGGAACTGGCAAGCCACTCCAGTATCCCTGCCAAGAAAACTCCATGGACAAAGACAACAGGCATCACACTTATCTTGTTCAAACCCATGGAAACTCTAAAAATCATACAAACCCTCTGCTAACATACTTAACAAGAAAGTGTACTCAGACACTCACATAAAAACACAAAGAACAAATCAAAGCAGGATTACTGGAGCTGCACGCATTTCAGCGAGTTGTTGCAGTGATTTCCCTTTTGGAAGAACGTGGCTTGGCATTTCATGGAAATGATGAAACATTTGGTTCACCAGACAATGGTAACTTTCTTAGATCGCTTGAATTAATTACCAAATTTGATCATTTCCTGTGTGCTCACATAAATCAATATGGAAGTAAAGGCTTTGGTCAGCTATCATTCTTCTTCAAAACCATATGTGAATAGGTTATCAAGTTGATGGCTAATACAGTTCAAGAAGCAATACTGATCAACATCAAACAGGCATGTTATTTTAGTTTATCTGTTGATTCAAACCCTGATGTTTCCCATGTTGATCAACTTACTGTCATGTTTAGATATGTTTCTCCTGGTGATGGGATTACCAGCTGAATGCTTTCTGATTTTCTTGAACTGAAATACCACATCAGTGAAGGTATGGTTGAGCTGATACTGAACTACTTCACTGAACATATGACTTCAGTACATATGATTTCAGTAAATCATATGACAATGCAGCTAATACGGCTGGAAAATATAACAGCATTCCACAAAATATTCTGGAAAGGAACAAGCTTGCAAAGTTTATTCCATTGCGCTGGACTTTCCCTAAATTGAGTTGGACGAACCACAGCTGACTTGTCCCTGGATGCAGTGAATTTTTTTGCCATAATAAATGAGCTTTATTGCTTTTTCTCATCTTCTGCAAAAATATCAGCAATGCTAAAAAATTATTACCTCTTGAGTCAAAAGTTCTTAAACATTTATCAGACACAAGAAGGGAGGCTCACGCCAAAGCTACTGCAGCAATTAGCAAAAGTTATACTAACTTATATTGTTGAAGCCCTCAGTCATATTTACTGTGATGAATCTGAAAAAGGAGATACAAGATGACAGGCTCAAAATCTGCAGAAAATGGAAGAATTTGAATTCATTTTCATGCTTTAGTTTTGGACACACTTTCATAAAGTTAGCAAGACACTCCAAAGTTCACAAATTTCATTAAGCACATGTGCAGATATTTGCTGCTCACTACTGCAGTTCATATCAAACACTTGAGCTAATTTTGATGAAATTGAACAGCAAGCAAAATTCACTTTACCAGAGTACAAAACTGTCAAAAGAAAGCAGACTATGGGGGGCAGGGAGAGAATGATATAACAGCATCCAAAGCCCAAGACAAACTTTATCCAAGAGACAAGTTTAGGGTAAATTCATTTATCCCTGTCATTGATGCTCTTGAAGCCAACCCAGACAGAAGAGCAACAGTGTAGCTGGCAATTTTTCATTTTTGGTGGACATACAAACAACCAAGGAACACATTTACAATGGCATTGAGATGTTGATGCAAGAATAGACAATGGATAACGAACTCTTACACTTCCACCTGTACATCAAACAAGCTCACCTTGAAAAAAGAAAATTTCAGCCACCAAGATATGTATCAAATATTCCAGGAGAAAATTTGAACAGCTTTTCCAAATGTAGAAACAATTTTCAGATTGTTCCTGTGTTTAATGGTTACAAACTGTACTAGTAAAAGATAATTTTCTAGACTAAAAGAGATAAAGAATGATCTACCGTCAACAACGTCACAAGATTGGTTCTCCGATCTAAGCATTCTCTGCATAGAAAATGACAAACTGTAACTTGCTGGTTTTAATGATATAATTGATAAGTTTGCATCCAAAAGAGCTCAAAAGAAACTGTTCTGACTTTGTATATAGTGCAATGTTATAACACAGCTATGATTCCCCTAAGAATGTTCTGTGTGGATGTCTTCATTAATTCCATACTTTAATAAACAATCTTTTTATCAATGCTAAAATGTCAGCCATTTTCTACTTTCATTGAGCAGATAAAGAAGATAACAATGTTTAATTTCTCATGATCAGATGCTCTTAAGTTTCAGCCTCCCAAGGTCTCCTAACCCAGAGCCTCCAGTTGCTTTAATCTGGGCCTGACCTCAAATTGATTTTACCACACTCCACCACCAGCTGCATGCCATTTATTCCTTCCACCTACCCTGCTCACATTGGTCACACATGCCTATTCCCAAGGGCAAAGTTATTCTTAAAATATAATATGAAAAACAATTACAAATAGGGTTTAAACAAATTTTTGGGGGGTATATGCAGCTCAAGGGACGCTGGTGGCACTGTGGGTTAAACCACAGAGCCTAGGGCTTGCCAATCAGGTCAGCGGTTCAAATCCCCGCGATGGGGTGAGCTCCTGTTGCTCGGTCCCAGCTCCTGCCCACCTAGCAGTTCAAAAGCACGTCAAAGTGCAAGTAGATAAATAGGTACTGCTGCAGCACAGGGGCGTACCCAGGATCAAAACTAGGGGGGGCAAGCCATCTAGGGGGGGGCAAGCCATGGTCGTTCAGGTTTGCTTTGAATGGACGCTGATCATTTTTGCTTCTAGGGCTGCCTTCTAGAAGGGGGCAGCTGCCCCCCTCTGCCCCCCCTTGGGTACGCCCATGCAGTGCAGCGGGAAGGTAAACAGCATTTCCGTGAGCGGCTCTGGTTCGCCAGAAGCAGCTTAGTCATGCTGGCCACATGACCTGGAAGCTGTACGCCGGCTCCCTCGGCCAATAATGCGAGATGAGCGCCGCAACCCCAGAGTCGGTCACGACTGGACCTAATGGTCAGGGGTCCCTTTACCTTTATATGCAGCTCAATCCTATCCACATTTTACTCAGAAGTCATACTGAACTAAGTGATCCCTGAAATAAATGAGACTCTTTTGAAACAGTCATCCTGCAAAATTGTTGTCTACTTTTAAAACACTTGTTGTTTTCTCATGCACTATCCTATTTGACCCACATGGAATCCATCCAGTTGTATTTATTCCTAAGCAATATAAGACCAGAGCCTTAAATACATATGACCTCAAGAAAGGTTGTGGAGATAACTTCTTAAACTAATGATTAAAACACAACCACCACGATGGGTGGTCTTCGACTAAGTAGACCCACTGAAATTTATGAACATGACTAAGATCCATTGATTTCAACAGGTTTAATCTGAGTAGAATTTAGTTGAATACCACTCATTCCAATTCAGTGTCACCACTGAAGTGTTTGTGAACAGCACTCAGGGAATCCCCATGTGTTACAGATAAAGGAAGAATATCTGCCTCAGAACATCAGGAATAACTTTCTGACAAGATTCAGGTAGGTAGCCATGTTGGTCTGACAGTCGAAATAAATAAAGAAATTGTCCAGTAGCACCTTAAGAGACCAACTAAGTATGTTCTGGGTATAAGTTTTCTTGTGCATGCACACTTCTTCAGAAAGAAGCTTATACACAAAAGTTTATACCCAGAACATACTTAGTTGGTCTCTAAGGTGCTACTGGACAATTTTTTTTATAACTTTGAAAGTAAGAGCTGTTCGACAGTGGAACGGACTTCCTCGGAAGGTGGTGCACTCTCCTTCCTTGGAAGTTTTTAAGCAGAGGCTGGGTGGCCATCTTCCATGGATGCTTTAGTTGAGATTCCTGCATCGCGGGGGATTGGACTAGATGACCCTCGGGATCTCTTCCAACTCTACAATTCCATGACCATATGAAAAGTTCGCCCCTTCCTCTCCCACCTGTAAGGCGAGAACAAAACCCTTAACTCAAGAGAATAAGCGACTCTTCCACAGAAGTACACGAAGTAAAGAGGATGGGACAGAAAGCAAGAGAAGGCCACCCCACCCCCACTTTCGCCGCCCTCTTTTGAACCTCCCTTTCTCTTTCCGCCAACCCATCTCCCTTTCACCCTTCCATTTTAATCAGGTGCTGGCGCAGCTTTCTACGCCACTTCCGGGGCGGCCATTTTGGAATCCTTCGCGCCCTATCGGCTTGCTCCGTGCTCGGGAGGGGGGCGGGCGCTTCGTGCCGGATCTACCTGCGCTGACATCGGCTGGGGAGGGGGGGAGCCACCAGAAGCAGCCTGTGGGGCGCTCGGCCGGAGTCGCTGTCCGCCGCCGCCATCCGCGCATCGCAGCGCCCGACAGACCCCCCTCCCCGCGCCATGTCGGACTTCGACAGCAACCCTTTCGCGGACCCGGACCTGAACAACCCTTTCAAGGTAAGAGCGGCGGCTGGGAAGCGGCTGGGACGCTTCGGGCCGAGGAGCCGGGCGTGTCGCGTTGACGCGAGTTCGGTGGCGGGGAGGCCCGTGGGCTGAGGTATCCCCCCCCCAAGTCCCGTGAACAGACCTGCAAGGTACCTCCCCTCCCCGCGGAGGCCTCGTCTCCGGCGCTGCCTCCGTAGTGCCCCTCCCCCTGGACCCGCCGCGTTTGCCGGGGAGACGGAGGCGCCTCTTTTGTGCTGGGAACGGGAGGGCGATTCCTCCTCTCGGGGTTTTGTGGAGAAGGCGTGAGTGGGTCCCTGCGGGAGGAAAGGGCTCCCCGTTAAGGGTCTCCCGGGTCCCCCGCTCTGGGTGCGTTTCCGAGGGAGGGGTGGCCAGGTGGGCGGAAGGCAGGAGGGGCGGGAGCCGTGGTGGCTCTGCGTCCCAAGAGGGACGGCGGCGATGCGCTCTGCATCAGGCACCAGACCTGGCCAATAGATGCTGCCGGTAACACCATCTTCCTCTCCGATCTCTTATCTGGCCACACACGGTCCGTAATGGAAAATAATTCCTAGTCGCTTTCAAAGCTGCCAAAAGGTTCCTAAAGGGATGCTAGGACTGAAGGTCTCCCAAGAGGCAATAATCTCCTATAGCCGCCACCTGTTAATATTCTGTAGAGAAGGCTTTGCTTTAAATTTTGTTTTTTAGCTGCCGTTGCAATTCCTTGCTGCTCAAAAGGTCTGAAGTCAGGGTGTGAGGTCTGAAACCCGGCTGGTTCGGTTTGAACTAGGATTGAAGAAGGCTGGAGTAATCTGAGTTTAGTTTCAGTGTGTCTTGGGATCTCTTTTGAGCAGTGACTGTATTCAGTTTATTGATGTAATATCTGGAGTAAAGTAGATGTGCATGTGGGCTTTAATTGTGGATGGGGTTTATAGAAAAGTAGTGAGCAATCAGTTTTCATGGGATCTGGTGGAATTCCCTCCCCAAAGGCTTTTGAAATAGAAACTTCAAAATATATTTCCCCTACTAACTTTGAAAGCATTCTTTCTTATTTAGACAATCATAGGCTTAATTAGTCCGGCTGTAGTATAGCACATAACACCTTAGTAGAGTTAACTTATGTAGAATTTTGAAGTTAAGGCAGAGCTGTGAAATCCACTTTCAAAATAAATACAATGTATGATTGCTATTATGTTCATTCTAAAACACGATTCTCCACCAACCTAAATTAATCTAATATTTTTAAAAAACAAGTCCAAATGTTATGGTTCTTTCCCCACATTTGGTGAGGCTTGTAAAAATTCTCCCGTGAACTCACAACCTCTAAATTACAGTTCTTAGAGTTGTCTGGGAAGAGGGAGTAACTATTAAATCAGGTTAAGTCTGTGATGCAGATCATCCTAAAAATCATGATATCTTGATAGCCTAACAATTGTATTATGGTTTGAGTTTTTATAGGCCAGTAGCCCACATGCTTGGATGGCTTTCCTATTGTGGACTTGCTGGTACAGTGGTACCTCGGGTTAAGAACTTAATTCGTTCTGGAGGTCCGTTCTTAACCTGAAACTGTTCTTAACCTGAGGTACCACTTTAGCTAATGGGGCCTCCCGCCGCCGCGCGATTTCTGTTCTCATCCTGAAGCAAAGTTCTTAACCCGAGGTACTATTACTGGGTTAGCGGAGTCTGTAACCTGAAGCGTCTGTAACCCGAGGTACCACTGTACTTGCAAGACTGCAGTAGAGACCATGGGCGTAGCCAGGTTTTTTGTTGGGGGGGGTAGAACCAATGTGATTGGTCAGTTAGTTACCGGTAAGTATTTCTATTGTTTTACTTGATCTTGGGGGGGGGGCAACTGCCCCCCTGGCTGCGCCCATGGTAGAGAAATGTAGGATCAGTGTAAGGCAAGGGTGGCTAATCCTTGGCTCTTCAGATGATGCTGGACAAAAACTCGCATTATATCTGAATGTTGGGTTCAGGACTGCTACAACATTTGGAGGGCTTCAGATTTGCAATCCCTGGTGTGATGTGTTCTGCGATATTGCTTGATAACTGCGGTTTAGGGATTTAATTCATTCTCAGGTTGTGTAATGAGCCTAAGTTACATGATAACTTTTAAATTCTCATTTTCAATTAAAAGGTTTGGCTTTCTTTATAAAAGTCAAGATAAACAACTCATGAATAGAATCATAGACTCAGAGAACTTGGAGTTGGAAGAAACTCTTGAGGGTCATTACTCCAAGTTCTCCGACCCCTTGAATGTGCAAAACAAAGGATTTGCTAAGTATCTAGATGGGTATAATAGTACAGTTTACTAGAGAGAGCCCCAGTTCTTCTTGTTATGTACTGCTTACATTATCAATAGTCAAGCTGTCAATATTAAATAAGTCAAATGAGACCTCCGTCTGCAGGTTTCAAATTCAACTACACATGTAGTTGAATGTTTTAGCATATGTTGTAATGATGGTGTTTCTGCAATTTCCACTGAGAAAGCTTCTGAGGGGCATGTGCCTTTTGCCTGCATTCCCTTTGTGGCAACTTTCTGTTATTTTTCTGCAGTATCCCTCTCCACAGAGGTGCATCCAGCATCTTGATCATACAGCTTACACTGTATGCTGAAGACACACCTTGAATAGTTAAAATTTATTGTTTTTGGAACCCAGCTCTTTTGCTGAATTTATCATATTCTCTTCTATTTTTTGTGGTTTTACTTGTTTTATGGTTTTATTTGTTTTTGTAATTGTATATATTATTGTAACCTACTCTGAGAACTTACAGTGAAGGGAAAGTAAGAAATATTATAAATAAATAAATTTAGAAGTTGCTGTTCCCTCTCTGTCCTATCCTTCTGATCTTACAGCAGAAGAAGGCATAATTCACGGAAAGGAGCATACATCCAAGTTGTGTTCTTTCTTCCTAGGCAAAGATAACAATTTTTTTTTTAAAAAAAAACTGGTTAAGATTATTTTCTAATAAGTTATAAGTACGATGTAGATAGACTATTTTCTGCCATTGAACACCAACAAAATGAAAGTTAAGATGGACAGTGCTACCATGACCCCTACAAAATCTGAGTTTTCTTTTTCCATTGAAACTCTTTGTTTCAGCAGAAATCTTTTGACTTTTATATATAAAGTCAAAAGCTGTTTCTTTTTGATGGCATTCCAAGCTTCATTAAGTACATGGATAAAATATATGTAACTGTTGTTCAAAACACACAAACCACTTCTTTATGTAGTGTTCATTATACCTTGTCTGCACTGGTTTTGTTCAGATAAGATGTAAACCAGGCTTCCTCAAACTTGGCCCTCCAGATGTTTTGAGACTACAGTTCCCATCATCCCTGACATTGGTCCTACTAGCTAGGGATCATAGGAGTTGTAGGCCAAAAACATCGGGAGGGCCGAGTTTGAGGAAGCCTGATGTAAACCCCTCAGTCATCTGAACTCACAGTTCTACCAGCCAGAGTTGGTCTCCATTAATTCAACCTAAAGCTGTGTTTAAAATTGATTGCAAGTAGATTTTAAATGAAGGGTTTTTTTCACTGAAGCTTTCCTGCCTGTTGTATGCATCATCTTGGTTTAATGATTTGGGGAAATGCTTATTTAATGTTCAAGCTTTATATTTCATTTCTGTTTACAATTTTTATTGAATGCTTATGTGATACTGAAGCTATAGTGTATCCTCCATGGTGGTTGTTAGGGATGTAATCCTGAACCAACTTACTGTGAACCTAAGTCCTATTGAATTCAACAGACACTTTAGTAAGACTTAAATAGGACTTATTTCTGAGTAGATATGGTTTAGACTGTGCTGCAAAACTCTCATTGCTAGATACTGTGTTACTTCATTAAAGGATAAACCAATTGTGCCTGTACAGTACAGGTATGGGAATACTAAATGAAGCTTTAATAATGCCTAAGAGGTGTTAACCTCAAACTTGTTTTTCCAATCAGGGTTGATCTTAAAATTCTAAACAGCCCATCATTTGTCGTGCTGCAATCATGGCAGAGTTCTGTGCCTTATGAACATGCCCAAATATGCTTCCAAGCAATTACTGTTTTTAACAGCTGTAGCTATGGGGCTGCATCTATAACAGCTATAGTATCCAAGTTTCTGGGACTGAACCAAACTGTACTAAGCCATTAAAATAATCTTTGCTACTTGACAGAATGGGCTGAAAGCTTGGGTACACAATTATAATTAATTTGTAGCATAGTTTACATCTGTTAGCATATTTGGATATTTTGCTTAAATTTAGCTTTAAGATGAAGAAAAAATAAATTACAAGGACTGTTGTAGCCTGAGAAGCAGATTTAGCAAGCCAAAGGGAAAAAGTTACATAAATAATTTTTTTATTGATTTTGCATATGACCACCTTATTTGGTTACATTTATTATGGTTTAACTCACTTAGATATGTAAATGGTAAGCACAATGGTATCTGATTCCCCTGTATGCGCCTATTCTGTTTTGTGTTGAAATTGCCATGGCTATGACCACTAGTCAATAAAAATAATTCATTCATTTCATTTCCAAATACATCATTTTAAGATTATAAGTTAGACTTCAAAAGAAAATTATCTTTAAAGAACATTTTGGGCTTGGAAATATCCATTTGTCTAGAGTATAAATTGCCTGCAGGAGACCAGAAGAAAGACACTTGTGTGCATTCAGTTCCTTTATGTTACCAGACACCATTTGAAATTATGTGCCTTGACTTACTAGATTTACCTTGGAGTGAAATGGGCAAAAAGTAAAATGCAATGGAGCTAATTCCTGCCTTATTTTATTTTCCTCTAGGGAGAGACAGAACACGAGGGACACAATAGTTTGGATTGCATTAATAACTGCATCTAGCTCCTAGTCATGCAATTCCTCCTTAGGACTTTGATTTCCTTCTTGAATTTAGGCTATTATGGGCCTTTTAATCAGGAGTGTAAACCATGAGTTGGTTTGCCTTGAAACTAGAAGAAACAACAACCCATGGTTTGCCAACAAATACCGGTAGTCCAGCCAGCTGCACTGCAGTTGCCTTGGCTAACGGAGCAAAGCTACCGGTAGCTGGCAGACTGTTCTTGCACTGACTGTCTCTGGTAAACAAGGAAGGAGAATGTGATGCTAAGGTTATATAACAGCAGGTTACAGTTCTTTCATTTCCCCATCTTGAAGAGTTTAGACGAGATGTCAGAAGGGGGGAAAGGAACTGCTGCTAATTGCATTGCATTGTGGGAAAATGACACATTCTGGATATCAGTTCTCCTTCCTGGCTCTTCCTTATCTTGTAAGAGCTGTGGAAGGATGTGTGATGTATTTGTGTGGTGTGTAATAGCAGCTCTCACTGACAGCTCAGGTGAACTAATCTGGGTGGATGCCCTCTGCACCTCTTGAGTATTTTGCAAAAATGCACGTCCCCCCCCCCATAAAATGGGGACTAATGCAGTCTTCTTTCAGGTAACGCTGCCCCATTTCACTTGCCATGGAAGAATAAAGAACAGTGGAAATTAGAATCCCCAGCTATAATGTCTATTCAACTTTCTAAGCTAGCCTGCCATGTCAGGTTTGGCTTTGAATGAAACGCTTAATGCAAGCTCCGTATTTCTAGCAGATAAAACTAATTGAATTGCAAGTTAGTGCAGAAGTAAAGTTAATTACAAGATGGAATGTGAAAAAGAATTGAAGCTTCCAAAGGAAGCTTCCTGGGATGGGACTGCACTGAAGAGCTGGCAATCCACATGGTCTGTTGCAGTGTAATAGCACCTAGTGCTTGGCTGGCACTAAAAACTTTTTCAGTACCGTACCAGCAGCTGTAGATCTTGATTGCTACACATCTGGGTTAGTGTTACACTATGCAGACAGTTCTGTTACTTCAGAGTTGCACTGGGATTTGCTTCCATTTTTTTTTTTTTGTAGAATGCACTTCTATGTTCTTTAAATTCGTTATGGCAGATTTTTAAAGAAGTAGGAGGAGAGGATGGGACATGTTTTTCAGATTATTTGAAAGTAGTAGTTTTTGGGCTTTGTGTTAATTTCAAGAGAACAATAATTCACAAATGGATCACTTCAGTGTTGAAATGCATCTTCGGAGTTCTGGCCGAATTCCAAAGCATCAAAACCAGCTTAAGAAAATCTTTTGTTTTTGTACTCTAAAAATAACGCTGAAGACTGCTATGTTTTCATGGTGACTGTAATCAATGTCAAAACCCTTCCTGTTAGGGTAGCTCTTGAAGTCCTTAGAATATGCAATTGGAAGTGTCTAGGAGCCATTTTGCACGCTATAAGGAAGCAGTAGTAGAGAATGCATGTGCAGCTGGTTCATGTTATTTCACAAGGAGCTGTTATACACAATACCAGGAAGCATGGAAGGGAAGCATGTATCACTTGTGCCTCTTTTTTCCTTGCATGGTGAAGCAGTCCTAAGTCAGTGTTATAAGTATTTCTGCCAACCAAAACTAGACGAGTTTAAAAGCTTCCTTGCTTTCACCCAAAGGTGGCTTTGCAAAGAACTTTGCAGGGGAAAGCCACAAGAATTTCTTTACTGAAGCTTGAAGATTTCGTATTTAGCACAGTATAAGAAAAAGTTCCTCCTAGTCACTTTTCCAGACGTTCTTTTCTTGCACAAACAATGGGTATACTAGAGTGTTTAAAAATATTCTAGTATTTGTTGCATGTTTCAGGTTTTTTTTCGAATTGGCAGATGTTTTGAACACCACTGCCATAAGAAGGCAGTGTGGGGTAGTGGCAAATGTTTTGCGCTCAAAGGTAGGCAATTCAGGTTAAAGAAACTCACTGAGTGTCGTTGGTGAAGTTGTTGTACTTGGCTAATTTGGCAATTTCTGCAACCCTTGGGTGGATGGAAAATTGCTAATAGAAGGAACTTACAAAGACTGAATTGGCAGTGGGGGGAGGGGTTGGTTTTTTCAATTCATCCCTGTCACAGATGCATCTCTCTGTGTGGAGAGATGACATTGGCTGTGTCTTCCCTCTAAATGTCAAAACTGGTGGGGTTGTATGTGTGCTGCACACAGTGTTAGAAACTGAAATAGGAAAGCTAGGAGCTAAATGGCACCTTAAACCTAGGTTATGGGCACAACAACAGAATGCCTAGGTGCACTTTTTTATAATGATACTACAAAGCTGAAAATGAATGAACTGCAGCTAAAATATTATGTTCATTTTTCAAATGGTCTAGTCCTTCCCCTGCCCACCCCCCTTATATTCCTCAGAGGGTGTCTTCTCCAGTCTTCAGAGATTAGCTGGAAGTAGGGAGGCAGACAAGGGTCTCCTCATTTTCTTCCACTCTGCAGTTTTAATCTGAAACCTTAGGCACAGTACAGGGCCCATAGCTCAGAAACTGCTCGTGCTAATGAAATTCCCTGTCACAAAATGCGTCTAGAACAATGGGAATTTCGAACACTGGCGGCTCCCAGAGAACACTGAAAGCAGAAAGTAGTGGGCAAGCATGCTTCAGCTGATGGGCTTGGGTTAGCCAGGGTGGTCCAACTTACAGCCCAAGAGCTGCATGTGGCTCTCAACACCTTTTTTGACAGCCCTCAGCAACATTTGACACCCCACTCCCAGCCCTTGTGCTGCTTTCCCAAAACCAGGTAAGGGAGGTGCTGGGATTTGGAAAGGAGGCATGAGGGTTCTTGAAGGGTCCTGGAGTCTTCCTCTCTCCTTCCCAAAGCCTAGTTAGCTCTTTCCCAGCATTGAGAAGGATATGGGAGGGCTCTAATAAGGTTACCAGACGTCCCCGTTTCCCGGGGACAGTCTCCGGATTTACAAATCAGTGCCCTGACAAAATCCATTGAAGTTTAAAAGTGTCCCCGGATTCATTGAAAAAAATCTGGTAACCTTACTCTAGGACCCTGCCAGAGCCTCATGCCTCCTTCCCAAAGCCCTGGTGCCTCACTTAGCCAGCTTTGGGAAGGCAGTTCAAGGGCTGCGGTGGGGGGGGGGCCTCAAATTTTGGCCCCATTCCCCCCCCTTGGGCCACAAGGCAGTGTGAGGTCTGCAAGTTCCGTGTCACAGTACTCTTGCACCCTACTTGCTATGAAGAGTTGGGCTGCCCTGGGTTAGGCATAATGGAAGTAGTAGTAGTAGTAGTAATAATAATAATAATAATAATAATAATAATAATTAATTTAGCCACTCTGGGCAGCTTCCAGCATATATAAAAACATAGTAAAACATAAAACATTAAACCTTAAAAAGCTTACCTATTCAGTGCTGCCTGCAAATGTTTCCTAAATGTTATATAATTACTCATCTTCTTAACATCTGATGGGAGAGCATTCCACAGGGTGGGCACCACTACTGAGAAGGCCGTCTGCCTGGTTCCCTGTAGCTTCACTTCTCACAGTGTGGGAACCACCAGAAGGCCCTCAGAGCTGGACCTCCGTGTCTGGGCTGAACGATGGGGGTGGAGATGTTCCTTCAGGTAGACAGGGCCGAGGCCGTTTAGCACCAACACTTTGAATTGTGCTCACAAATGTATGGGAGCCAATGTGGTTTAAGTTTAATTTCAGCTTATGGGGTAAAAGGAGGGAGGAGTTTGCACAGTGGATTTGCACATTCAGGTATTCTTCCTCTGAGCCAGGTCCACATATCTCACCCCAATTTTTTTTTAGCCTGCAGTGGACTATATGGGGTGTCACTAAAAAGTGGCTTTGAAGTATATGTGCTCTGCTTCCATGTGTGTGTGTATAGGTTCCCAGTGGTTGAGTGCTAAAAACTCTGATCTGTATACATTCTTAGAATTTGACAGATTCATGCCCTATATGAAGATAACATTGTGCTGTCTCCTATATTTCATATTTTGCACAGTGTAATGATGGCTGTTGTGACAGGCAGGAGCCCAGTATGCTTTGGCAGGAGAAAATATGCTTATTCATTGCCTCCAAAACTTCATTGGATATGTGTTTTATATTTCAGTTTCTCAGTGACAGTGTGCAGCTGAAAATTGAGCTCTCATTTATATGCTCAGGAGGAGCAGCATTCCTCATAAATCAGCTGTGTGACAGATGGGGCATCTCACAAATCATGTTAATCTAGATTTGTAAGAAGATCAGGGTGAAATGAGGTGACCTACAGAATAGGAAGAATGAAAACATGAATGAGTTTCTATTTCTACATCAAATGAAGGCAGGTCTAAAAGTGAAAATATTATCATATTGGACAAATAACTATTTTTCTGTTTATTACTAACATTTGTTACAAGCTTCTAGCATTGTTATTTTTTAAAGCAATGTATCATAAATTTCTCTGTTGTAGGAATTTATATATAACACTTAATAGGTAGTTTATTTTGTAAATGCAACTTTATGATATTTGCTCACTCAGTCATTATTGTACTGAAAACTAACCTAAGAATTCTAACAGTGCCGTCCGTGTACACTCCTTGGCATTTGGTGGGACTTAACTACAGAGCAAACATAAAGGGAATAAGGGTGATTAGAAAGCTAGTAAACCAGAAGTAATTCTTCCTTTCGCTTGTCTTATGCTGCTTGTTTTAAGATTGTGCTCAAAGATGGAATGTTGGAACATCTGCAACTTCATCTAAATAAAAGGAATGCAGAGGGGATCTCTCTAATTAGTCTATTTCAGTTTAGATATCTGTGTTGTGAGCTCTAGGAAAGCAGTAATTTATTTTGGACAACAGCTACAAACTTGGGTTAGAAGGTTATTATCTTAAATGTAGATGGGCTGGGATTGGTATTAGCACATACAGTGCACAGTGCTTTCTGTAACCTACTTCTCTCTCTGTTTAGGATCCTTCAGTTACACAAGTGACGAGAAATGTTCCTCCAGGATTAGATGAGTACAACCCTTTCTCAGATTCAAGAACAGTAAGCATCCTTCTTAATATCAAATAAACGTTTTTCATGTGGAAATCTATGTGACACTTTGGTTTCTTTATAAACTTACAAATTAAGCTTGTGTATGTTATGACCAGTCATTTTTATAGTAGCCTGTTGAAGGCACCTGTAAAGATGCCATTCTTAAAAATTATGGCATTCTTCAAGTGTCAATTTTCTCTCATAGTGAACTGAGGAGATTGAGGGCTGGTGGGATTGAAGCCCAAACTGGTGCACTGAGACAAAAGAAGGGAAGAATTAACATGGCTGGCACTCCAGTGATGATTGATCATGGTCATTGATCTTTAGAAATTGCTGAGTGGTTGGTGTGTGTATGTGAGAGCGAAAATGTGCATGCTTTGCCCTCCATTGTGCTGTGGTGTGTTGGGGGATGTCCCCTGTTCTTTTTAAAGTGATTTGTTCCTCTACATACCTTGGCACATAATGTGACTGAGGATTACATGTAGCTTAAACTGGAAGTATAAAAATTACATCTTATTGTTCTGTTAAATACATAAGGGGGGAATTCTGGCGGTAAAAAGTGCACCAAAGATTAAATGAGACAGAAAATGCTTTTAAGAGCGCATGAAAAGGTAAAGGCAAAGAGACTGAAACGGCTGTAGATATTTTCATCTGTATCTAAATAACTTACTTGTAGCTGCTTGATGTCCTGTAGGCTGCTGGCTCTTTGGGGAATGTCCCATTTCATTTATATTCAGCTGATGTTTCTAAGAGGTGGGTGTGAGATGTAAGCAAGAACTTCTCCCCCCTGTGTGATTTATTGGCGCAGTCTGCCAAGAAACTGTGTTTGTGGGAATGGAGTAGGGACCGGAGATAAACCAAATCCTATGTCAGTGGAAAGGGAAATTAAATGAGAGAATGTTTAGTTCCGTGGGCAGCTGAGTGATTGTGAAGAAGTAACTTTTCATTCATGATGTTAAGATGCCTCTTCTAGTCATTCATGAAAAGCTAATGACTAGAAGAGGCATCTTAACATTGCTATTCTTAAAATATTCCATTCCCTTTCACAATTTTCATTATGTTATTACAGTCCTGTCCTGGACTGTAATAACATTTTTTAAAAAACATTATATAAATTTTTTTTTTAAAGTGACAGCTTCCATGTGTGTGTAAGTAAACCTGCCCTAAGAAAGGGACAACATGAAATAAAAGTGCAAGTCCGGGAGCCAAAGGACTGTGCAGCAGGACTTCCAAGATGTTTCTTTTTACTTAAGTCCTTTACTGAAGAGGGGGGACTTCAGGAGAGCATTTGGTGGACTGTTGGAGCTGTGGTCAGAAGACTAATTCATGAAAACCATAGAGGTGCACGCAGAAAGGCTTGGGAGTGAATTCAGATCTCTTTAGATCCTGACCTACATAATAAATTCTCTCTTAAAATGGCATAGAGATTAGTGTTGTCAGACATTTCTTTCCTCATGCCTTATAATAGATCTGTTGTGTTGGCTGCTAATAAGAAATCCAACAAATACGGATCCCTTATTTACTGACCCAAGCTCTAATCCCAACTGTTACCTGGGAGTAAGTCCCATTGAATTCAATATAGCAGTCTTCTGAGTAGACATGGTTAAGTCTGCCCTGGAGGAATCTGTTGTTGAGTATTCAGTTTTGTTATACAGTCGTACCTTGGAAGTTGAACAGAATCCGTTCCGGAAGTCCGTTCGACTTCCAAAACTTTAGGAAACCGAAGCATGGCTTCCGTTTGGCTGCAGGAAGCTCCTGCAGCCAACCGGAAGCCGCAGAAGCCCCATCGGATGTTCGGCTTCCAAAAATAGTTCGCAAACCGGAACAGTCATTTCCAGGTTTGTGGCATCCAGGAGCCAAAACATTCGAGAACTAAGCTGTTCGAAAACAGGACCAGTGGTCAGGATGATGGGAACTGTAGTCCCAAAATAGCTGGAGGGCCAAGTTTGGCTATTCCTGCCCTAGTCTTAAGTCAACGCTAGCTGCTACACCAATGTGCCTTGGTTCTTAACCTATCTATGCAACTTTGAGAAGTGTGTGAAAATAAGAACTGCATTAGTCTTAAGTGTTTATTCCCTCAGTGGTACTTTCATTACCAATCACTGCTTTGCTCCTGAAAAGAAAACTCCTGCTATTGCCTAACTTGCCAGCTGAAGAATGTAATTGCTACCAGTGGAGTTATTCAGTGGGCAGGTGTTTTATAATCTCTCTGCAAGCTGTGTCATAGCGCTCCATATGTCTTTAAGGGAAAATGACTCTGTATTTAGACCAGCTCCCTTCAGGATCCTCTCCACCTGTCCCAAGACTACGTGGAGGGGGAATGGACTGTGATCTCTGCCCTTGTCCTCACTGGCTCCACCAAAAATTTCATATATTGAGTGGGCTGTCTATCTGTGCGTGTTGGAATGAACATGAACCGGCTTGCTGATCTTATATTTTTGTGCTTTCCATGTTGAAAATGTGTTGCTGGTGCTTTCAAAGTAGACAGGATTGTTTGTCAGTTAGAATCATTACTGTAAAAATAACAGGCGCGTTGCAATTCTGTATGCACGTACCTGGAAGTAAATCCCATTGATCTTGGAGGAACTTGCTTCTAAGTAGGATAGGGCTGCCAGAAATATAAGATTTGTTACCTGCAGCACAAATGCAGAAACATTACTTAAAGTTGCTTAATATTATAAGCCTCTTTAGAATTATGATGTGTTGGGTAGTTCTTTTTTGCTATAATATTTTTTATTGAAACTTTTCAACTTACAAAATAATAAAAGCCAAACTAATCTAAATAAAAATAGAAAAAGGAGAAAACAAAACAAATACACACAAAAGAAAGACAGGAAGAAAACCTCTAGTACTGATTATAAACTTCAATCTTGTAATGACAGGTGAGACCTGTACTGTAATAAAAACTTCTGTTCAGTATGCTAGCCAGGCCTGCTCCATCTAGTATACTCCATTTTATTTCCTTTCCCAGCCTACTCCACCCCATCTCAACCCTCAACAGTTAGTTGTTCAGGATTCTGTGGCCACTGAGTTTGCTTAGTCATCATCAGGCTGGTTTTGGAGATTCTTCCCCCTTCCCCAAACAGGTTTTCCTAATTATTATTGCAGTTCTGCAAACCTTGGGAGTTCCCACAAGCCTGCTTCCTCTTTCATCTTCTTTGTGGGAGTGGTGGTGGTTTGGTTTCCCATAGATCTGAGCTCACCTCTGAACTTTGGAAATGGCTTTTGCCAGACACCTAAGATGCAATAGAGTTCTCCTAACTTCTGGATTGTCCGATGTAAAGTATTTTACAACATTTTCTGGACCTAACCACGTGATTGCTGTCTTTATTTTTATACCACTATATCATCCTCAAGCATCCTACATATTTCTCCAAATTTTGGTTACTTGTGTAACAACCATAAGGTTGGTTGGTTGAAGAAATTGAGGAAATGCTTTGTTCTTAAAAGAAGATTGTATGCAACAGCAAGCTTCTAACATTTTTAAAATTGGCTACATTTAATTTCAATGTCCTGTGGATCTCCTCCCACCCCAATAACTTGGTGCAATGTAAACATATGGCAGGGACAATTTCAATCTATATTACCGTATTTTTCCATCTATAAGACACCCCCATGTATAAGATGCCCCCTATTTTGTGGGACTCCAAATTAAGAAAACACCCCCTCAGCACTACCCATGTATAAGACGAGCCCCAATTTTAAACCTAATTTTTTTTCCGGGGGGGGGGGGACCCTAGTCATACACGGAAAAATACGGTATGTGCTTTTTGATCCTGTGAAGGGTCTCTGTGCTGCTGCAACACAAGTAATAACTGACCATCAAGGTATATATTATTGTGGCACTCTGAGAGAAATATATTTCATTTTCTCAACAGCTATGTAGGCCTAATGGTTAGTAGTTGGAAGTTTATTTCTGTAGCCTGAGTTTAAATAGAACCCTTTAGAAGCATGAGTAAGAGTGCAGTAAACGAAAAGCAGAATTTTGATCTCTTTACCATGCTAATTAATGCAACCAAAAGATCTTGATTGTTCATGGAATTTCTATGCTGAGCTATTTTAAGAAATACTACAGAACAGGCTTACAGAACAGAAACTTAATATCTCTTGCATCTAAGTCATTGTCTTTTATTCTGTGTTCAGTATTAAACTTGCATGTTCAATGCCTGAAACATTTTGTTGTACTTGATATTATACCTCATTGTTTTAAGCAGGGGTGTGCAAACTTTTTCAGCAGGGGGCCGGTTCACTGTTCCTCAGACCTTGTTTAGAATGTGTTAGAAACCAAAACAAAGGTGCCCCTCCGTTGGCAGAAAACCTCTTCCACTCATGGAAGGGCTGTTCCAACCAATTTAGCATTTGGGGTCACTTTTCTCATGCAGTGCTCTTTGGCTGTGAATATATAAAATTTGTAAACTACTGAATACAGTATATTGAAATGGAGTACAGTTCCTCTGTTTGTTGCAGGCTATTTATTTAACTTGTTTATTTTATTAGATAGCTTGCTTGCCCTTCAGTACCGGTATAAAGTCCCAGGGTGAGTTACAACAATAAAATATACAATTATAAAATAAATCAAACAGTAATAATAATAACACAAGAAAAGTGTAAAAAAGACAGTTAAAAGTTTCAAATAAAACAATTCCACATGTAAAAACATGTAAACATACTTGTAATGCAAATATAGGCCAATATTAACATTTCATGTGGCAGCAGTAGTACATTTTCTGCATTTGCTTGCAGGTCATCAAATTCAAGCAACTTGATGCCCTGAGGGACAGCTCAGTTAGTAGAGCATGAGCATCTTAATCTCAGGGTTGTGGGTTTGAGCCCCATATTGGGCAAAATATTCCATCACAGCAGGGATTTGGACTAGATGATCCTTGTGGTCCCTTCCAACTCTACAAATCTGTGATTCTATTATTCTAACTATACAGTAATACAACATTTTACTTATCTTGCATATCAGTAGGCATTTTAAATGTAGATGAGGTACTTAGGGTGTCTGTTATTATTATTGATAGAAGTATAGTAGTAGTATTTCCATTTATAAGCCACTTACTATTTGAAGACCTCAAAGCAGGTTTAAATAAATATATATAGAAGCACAATAAGTACAATAATAATAATATCAAATGATTTACATTGAAGTAAAATAAATACACAAACAATATAAATGGTTTGGCAATGTATAGTGATATGGACAGATACCATTTGTATGTTGTAACTTTTCTACTTATATCTAAAGTTTAGGAAATGTAGAGAGTTAACCAGTCAACTAATTAGAAGGGCTGTTGTACATCTTGAATGCCTCTGTAATTAGTATTTAAGATATTTTCTGAAAGTATCCAAGAGCCACTCTAAAATTGTCCTTTTCCTTTCCTAGCCACCACCAGGAAATGTCAAAGTTCCCAATGTGCCCAGTACGCAGCCAGCTATAATGAAACCAACTGAGGAACCTCCCGCTTACACACAGATTGCAAAGGTATATTTAATATTATTGATGACAACATCAAAATGGGGATTTATATATATTTATTATGGTGCTACTTCCTTATATCTCAATTTCCCCCCCATCAGGAACATGCCTTGGCCCAGGCTGAACTCCTTAAGCGTCAAGAAGAATTAGAAAGAAAAGCAGCTGAACTAGATCGCCGGGAAAGAGAGATACAGAGTCTCAACCAGCAGGGAGGTAGGCCTTAAACATACCTCAAGACTGCAGCTCTCAAAAAGTTGTGCCTATGGAAACCATTTAATTCAGTGCTTAGAGTTAGTTTAAATCCAGTTTCTGGAGCTCTGAAGTTCCTGCCAATTGTCTCTTAAAACAAAAATGACAAAATTTAATTACTGCAGTTTTATGTATGCTTGGAGATTTAAACGGGAAATACAGAGTTTGGTTTTTATTGGGTCATTACTCTCTTCTATTATCTGTGTTAAATTAAGCTGAAGTGTAATGCTGGTCTGCTGAAGGAGATAGAAGCAGTTGCCAGGAGAGATGATAACCTTAAAAATCTAGTCAGTGCAGCATTTACTTGCATAGAAAACCCCTTAAAATCAATGATAACTTTCCTTGTAAACAAGATTAGCAGGAGAAATAGCAACCTCTAAGTAGAGAAACTCAGATTCTGTGCATGATTACTCAGATACAAGTCACTTTGTGTTTAGTGGCACTTGCTCCCTGCAAAGTTTGCATAGGATTGCAGTCTGATAAGCATTCCATTTAATCTGAAAGTGCATCCATCACTTCATGGAGAGTCGGGGTTTTTATTTTTTAAGTAAAATTCAGGTTCTTGCATGTGAAGCCTTATTTTTTTTGTAATTCAGTAAGCAGCTGGACTTTGTTTTCACATGTTCTGTATTAGTGCTGATGAAATAGGATGTGTCAGCACTAAATTTTGTTTTCACTATTTTAAAGTCTGTTTAATTCCTTGTTAGCAGTGTCAAGTGGAAGTGAATGAAGCTATCACTACTGCTTGGATTCAGGATTGAGATCCTAACTGGTAGCATCTTGAGGCTGCTGCAATTGTTATATCTCTGTAGGAGTGGGGGGGCAGGCATGTGATAGAAGATCCACAGCTCTTTCTTCAACTGTTATTTTAAAAATAGTTTGAAGTGACCCTTAATATTCAGCAAAATATTTACCTTTTGCTCTTCCAGGAAGAAAGAACAATTGGCCTCCACTACCTGGGAATTTCCCAGTGGGACCCTGTTTTTACCAGGATTTCTCTGTAGACATTCCTGTAGAATTCCAGAAGACAGTAAAGATTATGTACTACTTGTGGATGTGTGAGTAAGATTTATAGAATATGTGTATACAACACAATCCTGTGCATGTCTTATTGAGAGCTAGTTCCATTCAGATCATTGGGGCTTGCTTCCAGCTAAGCAAGCATGAGATTGAGCTATATAATTTCAATACTAAATTTACATACTGTTTACACCATTACTACCGTGTTTCTCATAATATAAGACATACCTAAAATATAAGGCATAGCAGGATTTTCAAGGGGTCGCAAAATATAAGGCATACCCCGAAAATAAGACGTACCGGGTACTGGTAGTGAGATCGGGTACCTGGTGCAGAGCTGTCAGCCCTCCCGTTTTTGGCGGGAAACCCTCGTATTCTAAGCCTTTTCCCGCTGCTCTCCCTGAAAATTTATATCCCTTGAAATTCTCGGGTTAAAGAAAACAGCTCCTCTCCCTCTCCCCCTTCGGCTCTTTGCAGAGAAAAGCCCTGGAAGCGATATCCATTGCCGCTGAAGTTCCCCTCAGCCAGCGATCTTAGATAACAGAGATCGGAGATAGAGATAGCACAGATCTCCCCTGCGCTGAGGTTAAGGTAGCTTGGTTGTGGGGGAAGGGAGCAGAGCCCGTCTTTTTGCTCCGTGTGCTCAACCCTCTTTGTTTACCTTGGATTAAGTAATTAGCATATCAAAGGAACAACAAGGCAAATACACTCTGTTTCTGTTCCAACAAGTTAAACTCCAGATTTCTTACTGCTGCAGCCCTGCATATAAGAGCAGCCAGCTTTGCAGCTTTAGTATATTATTTTATAATTTCATCATACTTTCCTTGTTCCCAATAAACCTTGCATTTTGGGATTTCTCCTTTGTGTTGTTATAAGAATTTTAAGGTGTTTCTCTGCAAGAAGGGAGGAGGTGAAAAAACCTTCCCATTTCCTCCAGAATTAAGTAATTACCATCTCTCTCCTGATCAAGTTTGCAGATGACACCAAATTGGGAGGGGGTGGCTAATACCCCAGAGGACAGGATCACACTTCAAAATGACCTTAGCAGATTAGAGAACTGGACCAAACCAAACAAGATGAAGTTTAACAGGGAGAAATATAAAGTACTACACTTGGGCAAAAAAAAAATATGAAAGGCACAAATACAGGATGGGTGACACCTGGCTTGAGAGCAGTACATGTGAAAAGGATCTAGGAGTCTTGGTAGACCACAAACTTGACATGAGTCAACAGCAGCTAAAAAAGCCAATGCAATTCTGGGCTGCATCAATAGGAGTATAGCATCTAGATCAAGGGAAGTAATAGTACCACTGTATTCTGCTCTGGTCAGACCCCACCTGGAATACTGTGTCCAATTCTGGGCACCACAGTTCAAGAAGGATACTGACAAGCTGGAACGTGTCCAGAGGAGGGCAACCAAAATGGTCAAAGGCCTGGAAATGATGCCTTATGAGGAATGGCTTAGGGAGCTGAGTATGTTTAGCCTGGAGAAGAGAAGGTTAAGGGGTGATATGATAGCCATGTTCAAATATGTAAAAGGATGTCATAGAAGAGGGAGAAAAGTTTTCTGCTGCTCCAGAGAAGCGGACACGGAGCAATGGATTCAAACTACAAGAAAGAAGATTCCACCTAAACATTAGGAAGAACTTCCTGACAGTAAGAGCTGTTCGACAGTGGAATTTGCTGCCAATGAGTGTGGTGGAGTCTCCTTCTCCTTCGGGTTTGGAGAGTTATGATGATGTTCCAGAAGAAGACGACTTTATTATAATGGAATAAATGTAGATTGCTGTACCACACTTAATAAAAATAAGACATCCCCCAAAAATAAGCCATACTGTGTTTTTTGGAGGATAAAAAGATTATAAGACGGTGTCTTATTTTAGGAGAAACACGGTACCAAGTGTAGGCATTTGAGGTTATATACCAGGGATGGTGGACTTCTGGCCCTCCAGATGTTGTTGCTGAAACCCCCATAAGACTCAGAAAGCATTGCCAGTGGTCAGGGAGGATGGGAATTGCCCAACAACACTCGGAGCGCCACGGGATTCCTACCCCTGTCATAAATGTTTGGCAAAATCACTTTGGAGTTGTTTCTCTCCTTGAAAATATTACTGTAATAAAAAGGGCACCAATGGCTTACAATATATAACATTTTCCATGGTGGTCTTGTGTGGCAAGGCAGTACAGTGCAATTGCAAGCAGCAATCACCAACACTGCATCATTAGGTTGGTAGTGGAGGTATGATATTCATGTGGGAACTGTTAAATCCAATTTTGTTTGGTTTGTACAGCAGTCCCTGGGGTTAGACTGTTACACTGTGAGCCTAAACAGCTATTTGAAATGTCACTGGAAACTGTGAAATTTGCTGCTAGTAAATATGGTTAGAACTCAAAGCCACCAACACCTTGAGGTGGCACTAAGTAACACTGACAATTTTGCTTTCCAAACTTGTGCACCAAGAGTGTAGTTGGGATAAGTGTACATGGTACTTGCTTACCATCTTTTATGTGTAACTCTTCTAATTTATAAGAACTTGCAAATGAGTTGAGCAGTGTTTCAGTATAACTAATTATATGATACTGTAGTGTTCCTGTATGTATTTACCGGTCTGACTCTCAGATAATTAAATAGTATCTGCAAAAATCTGTGTACCCAGTAATTATTGTAGAAGTGTCAGCTATTTAAACAAGAAATGTTGTGGTGATTCTTTGTTACATTTGCTTGAAAATCTGGCAATAGATTAAAAAAAATTACCAGGCCAGGGAAAGATGGTGTTCTGTGGCATTTGCTTCACTCTATTACCTCACTGCAACTAATCTGATTTGATACTTGCTGCTGATAAAAAAGTGGGGGTGGGAGGAATTACATTAGGTTTAAAGAACGCAGAAAACTTTAGTGGATTCATTTTTAAAAACGAAGGTGGATCAAGCAAAATACTGTATCTAAATGATAGATTTAAATATCCTAATAATTACATTTCCTTAGAATGCATACTAACTAGTTGTAATAATTAAAACATATTGGTTTGCAGTCAGATACTGCCTAGGATCATAGCCGAAAACCAATGGTGTTATAGGCAGCACTCCAATTGCACTTAATTCGCATCCGCTTAAGACACTGAAATATCATTGAAGTGAAAGGTTTCTGTTTGGCTTTTTGTACACATTCAAGGACACTAAGAGCACTTTCTTGAGGACTAAGTGCACAAAACCTTCAAGATGCAAGGGCTGATCGTGGGTGGCTAAAGGAAAAACGTAAGGGAGGAAAGAAACAGTGTTGACCATTATTATGGGAACAAGAATTTGAATCCAGTCTACAGAAAACCATAATATACTAAAAGCTGGTGAAGCGAATGTGGTGGTAAGGGGAAATAGTACCTGCCACCCTTAAAGTCATACCTGGGACTGACAGATACTGAGAAAAACAGTATTTCTCCATGAGATGCAAAGTAATTGGCCATGTTCAGTTGGCAACCACAGTAACATATATATTACGCATGCCTATTATTTCATATCCAGGATCAAGTCAGATTTTTTTTACCCCTAGTTTTGATCTTTTATAGAAGCAGGCTTTAAATCAGTGGCTCAATTCCAAAGCACTTCACACAGTATTCAGGTTGCACATGAGAGCTTTTCAGCTCCCCTTTAACAGCAGCTGCCTCTCAAAGTTTTCCCTGCCCATCAAGGTTACCCCATGAATCACTTGGGGTGCAGCCTAGGAATATAGAAAGCTACGTTATGCCAAGTTGGACCCTTGATCTATCTAGCTCACTATTGTCTACACTGATTGGCAGCGAGTCTCCAGGGATCTAGACAGCAGTCTCTCCCTGCTATACCTGGAGATGGCGCAGATGGGACCTTCTGCATGTAAAGTAGATGCCATGCCACTGAGCTGCAGCCCTTCTCCAAGAAAACAATACCCCTTCTGCACATTCTGTAGACTACATTGGGGATGGGTTCCTGTAAGGTGTCCAACAATCAGTTTTAAGGGAAATATTTCTTCAGGGTTGTTGTTTTTTTTAAGAGGTTATTTAATGTAAGAACTTTGAAAAAGTTTGGAATTTGATTATTATCCACCCTGATCAGTGATCAGATCCTGATATAAAATCAGTAGAGATAGCTTATTAAGTTTTTATATATTTTTAGAATTGTGGCAATTCAATTTTAACATGCCTGTTTTCTATAGTTCATGCAGTGACGCTGTTTCTTAACATCTTTGGATGTCTGGCCTGGTTTTGCCTACAGCCCATTCGAGGAGTTGACTTCGGATTGAGTATTCTCTGGTTCTTGCTTTTTACTCCTTGTTCATTTGTCTGCTGGTACAGACCACTTTATGGAGCCTTCAGGTAACAATTTCTACCTACTGTGAAATTAATGCTATTAAGGTACTACATAATTTAACTGCTTTTTAATCATCCAGCACTTCATTTAACTTGGTTTTACAACTTTTAATGTGAATTCTTGTACAGGTTTGGCAATTTTCAGAGTAGCTGACTGGCCTCAAAGCATAGATTAGCAAATGGATAAATATACTAGTCTCTTGCAAATGTAGTCACTGACTAAATTAGGCAAGCTGCTTGCTTTTTGGAGTCTATTATTCTCAGAATTAGGCTTTCAAAATCCATCTATTTTAAAATGAGGGGTGGGTGCAGTTAATATAATGCACTAGACAGGGATAAGGAGAGCCTGTTTTGCCTGCATAATGGAACACAAGCTCACTCACTTATGAATTCTGGGGTTTAGGCAGCTCATACTTCTAAACTCTTCTTTTACACATTTTAATCTCCTTTCCTCAGTACTCCGTAATTAGACTCTGACCTGTTATCTCTCTTTCCTGGAAGAGAGTTGCTTTGCTATGTGCTAGTCCCTACTATTACTTGTTAAAACTTCCTCTTCATGCATCCAGTTTCCACGGAGATGGTATATACGGCCTCAGTGGCTGCACCTTGTTTTGTTGGCAAAACATTAATCTTTTTAGTCTTAAAGCTAACAGCAACAAAGCAAGTCCCCCCGCTAGCTGTGCAAGAAAACAAGTTAATAATCCTGAAACAAGTTAACTATCCATATCATCAAATAAGAAAAGATTGGAATTAAAAAGAGATTGAGAAACTCTTATTATATATCAGGCAGAACACTAAGGTCATTTTTGTTGCAGCCAGAGTTCACAGCACTTGCTAGATTATGTTAGTTGGTTTGCTTTGGGGGCGGGTTGTGGGGAGAGGATTGACATTTCTTTAATTGTTGCTATGCTTGTGGTGTTACATTATTGTAGTTTGATTGGATTATATTGATAGTTGGGGTATAGGAGGCAGCTCTTTTCCCATGGAGATCAGCTGTACTCATAAAAATTGTTTTATTTGTAAAAGATATACAGTATGTATGGTTTTGTTTGTTGCTATTGATTTGCTTTCCTGGTAGAGACGTTAAACATAAACTTTGGAAATGTTTCTTAAATATTGTGAAAACACCTGACGATTTCCCCCCTCCCTCTTTTAGGAGTGACAGTTCTTTCAGATTCTTCGTTTTCTTTTTTGTGTACATTTGTCAATTTGCTGTGCATGTACTTCAGGCTGCAGGATTCCAAGGATGGGGCAATTGGTAAGTGGCTTATTTTATCATTCAGTGGAGAGTGCAATAACAAGCCACCTTTACAAAGTTCAACAATGCACAGAGGAACATTTTGCATTTGAAAGTGTTATGGAGGATAAGCAGAACCATTATGCAATTGTTAATAAGCAGCAATTGTTCATCTAGCCACCGACTGTGTACCAAAAAAGTCCATAACTGATTTGCACCAACAATATATCATCCAAATGTCCATGGTGTGTAGATGACACTTAAGTCACATGCCTACAGTCACAGCTGTTTCTTGGCCAGAATAGTTGGACCACTGTCATCTACATGCTGATAATCTCCAGGCTGGTTTACTGCAATGTGCTCTATGTGGCTTACCCTTGAGGTTGGTTTAGAAGCTGCAGCTAGTACAAAAATGCAATGGCTCAGCTGCTCATTAGGGCTGCTGAAAGAATTGCACCAGCTGCCAGCTATCAGGCTAAGCTCAAGGTGCCAATACTGGTATCGATACCTATGCAGGTTGGATACCTCCTACAGATATCATACCATCAGGAAGTCCATCCTATATAATAAAGTCCCTGTGTCCCTGCGTCCAGTCCGTGTGTCAGTGGAATTGCGCCACTGCGCATGTCCCACACGGACGCAGGGATTGGACAGCAGAGACTTGGAGCGCAGAGGCGGGTCGCCCCTCGCCCAATCAGCGCGGCCCGGCAGTTGCTGAGAATATGGCGGCCGCTGCGGCCGGCACTTGCTCGGCCTGCGGGAGCCGCGCCTGCTGCAGGCAGCACTCGGGCGCTGAGGGAGAGGCCGCGGCTTCCCCTCCAGCGCCAGGCCACGTCAGTGGAGCGGAGGGAGCGTTTGCGGGCCGAGGTGGAGCCGGCGAGCGGAGCCGGCCGAGGCCCGTGAGCGGGGAGCGAGCGTGTGGCAGCAAGAGAGAGAGAGCCTCTTTGCAGGCTTGCAGCTCCTCTCCCGGAGTAGCGGCGCCTGCCCAAAGCAGCAACAGCAGAGAAAGCAGGAGAAGCGGCAGGCGCCTCCGCCCGAGCTCGGCACCAGGGAGGCACCGACAGCACCCAGCTGTATCCGGCCGAGGAGGATGGACACCGCCTGCGGCCCCAGCCATCTCTGGCCACTGCTTCTTCTCCTCCCGCGCAGCCCCGGCCGCTGCCGCCAGCAGCGCGTCCTCGCGCCCCGCCCCCTTGGAAGCGGCCTCCATGGCCCGCCGGCTAAACTTCGCCTCGTGGACGCTGAGGCGGAGAGGAGGAGGAGGCGGCAGCGGTGCTGGGAAAAGCAGGCTGAGGCGGCCGCTGTCGACTCGCGTCAGCCCTGGCTGCCGGGAGAGGCGGCGGCGGCATATGTTCTAGCGCCCGTTATTAACAGGCTAAATTCAACTAGTTCTGTATAACATAGGAATTAGGCTTTCAGTAGGGCAATAAATACCCTTTGGAACATCTTCCCATTACATGTCTGACAGGGACCATCTCTATTGTCTATTCAACACCTATTTAAGATCTTCCTTTTCTAACAAGCCTTTTAAGTGGAGACGTTTATCCCATTCTGTGTATGCATTGAACTTGAACATGCTTTTATATATGCTTTTATTGTTAAATCACTTCAGAATGTTTTATGGTAAGCAATTCATAAATTAAATAAACAATTGTATAACAGAGTTTCAAATCCCAATTCTAGTGCACTTTTGATGTATTTTAATATTTGTTGGAAGCCGCCCAGAGTGGCTGGGGAGACCTGGCCAGATGGGCGGGGTACAAATAAAAAATTATTATTGTTATTATTATTATTATTATTGATCCTGGGCATTCCAAGCACTTTGTCATCACAACTGGTCTGTCAGTTGTATGTAGATGGGCTATAACATGCCTGCCTGCTGAGCCCTCACTGCAAATTCAGAACAAAGTGGCCAGAGGCATCAAGAGCCCAGCCCAATAACCAGGTGAGAGGCCGAGGAGGCACAGTTTTGGCACAGTTGATGTGCAAAAAACTAAGGTTGTTGAAGTGTATCTGTACTTGTCCATTAGGACAAGTTTGTGCTGAGCGAATTGTAATGTCCACCTTTCTGCTGAAGTTTCCACCTAGCATCTGTTAGATGCTTCCTGCTGATGTTTCGTTTTGACCTATTTGGTAGCAGCCAAAACAAAACTTTAAAAAAACAACAACACCTCTGTTCTTGAAAGGCAATTTGTGAAGAGATTTTGAAGGAAACTTTATCATATTTATCAAGGTTGCCGAACTTTCTGTATAATTAGGAGAAAACAGTAGTTCCACAAGATTCTTCAAGGAATAGTGAAAAGTGAATTTCAAGATACAGTAATTCAATAGTGTTACTGTTTCTAGAGTCAACCTAAAATGCTTTCAAAACCTTAGTTGTGCTTGGCTCCCCAAATACTCCAGTAATTTCCTGTAAGGATTTTAGTGAAAGAAATAATAGCTATGGTATTTCAAGATGTATCATATTGGGGCATGTGTATGCTATTTACCTCTCGTTATTTACCTCTCTCTTGTCTTTAGTGGATGGATTTCATCCCTCACTGGGCTCAATCTTAGTATTCCAGTAGGCATTATGATGATAATCATAGCAGCGCTTTTCACAGCATCTGCTGTCATCTCACTAGTAATGTTTAAAAAGGTAAGTGTTCTGTCTGTTGAATCCATATTGTTGATAGAAGGTTTTGTGTTTGCACACAGATGTTAATCAAAGGAGTCTGCTAACTTCTTTCTTAATTTCTATTAACTCGGGCAGATTGTCATGGATAGAAATGTCACAGAATTAAATTAGGAAAATGGATATTTTAATTGTTGCAAATTCATTTGAGTTGGAATGTGCTTGATTCCTCACTGCCCTTGTTCTTTTCCAGCTGTAGAAGTTATTTTATTTTTATGGCTTTTCTGAAAAGAGCACATCAGGATCCTGGGGGTTTCTCTCAAATAATATATATCAAAGAGTAAAATTTATGCTTCAGAGCCTTTCATTTTAATTCTACATAAAGTTATGTCAGTGTAGGCCAGGTTTTCCCGGTCTGGTGCCCTCCCAGCAGTGCTAGTCAGCATGGCCAATGGTCAGAGATGATGGAAGTTGTTGTCCAAAACATCTGGAAGGCACAAGGTTGGGGAAGGTTGCTGGTTGTTTTTTGGGGGGGGCAGGGCGGATTAACATTTAGAAGCTGCAGAAAATATTATAATAATAAATTAATTTATACCCCGGCCATCCGGCAGGGTTTCCCCAGCCACTCTGGACGGTTCCCAACAGATTAAAAACAGAATAAAACATCAAACATTAAAAACTTCCCTAGTTGTTTATTTCCTTCACATCTGATGGGAGGGCATTCCACAGGGCGGGCACCACCACCGAGAAGGCCCTTTGCCTGGTTCCATGTAACCTCACTTCTTGCAGTGAGGGAACCACCAGAAGACCCTCAGAGCTGGTCCCCAGTGTCTGGGGGTGGAGACGCTCCTTTAGATATACTGGGCCAAGGCCGTTTAGGGCTTTAAAGGTCAGCACCAATACTTTGAATTGTGCTTGGAAATGTACTGGGAGCCAATGTAGGTCTTTCAGGACCTACATTGAAAGAAATGATGAGATGAAAATAAGGCAAAATAGATGAGGGATATTTGGGTATTATAATTATTGAAACAGATGGCAACACACACGTTGTTCTGATGTGCCATAAATTGTTAATAATAGCACAGGAGCTTTTTCAATGGAAGAAATGCATCAGTATGCCCTGTGCATGCCCAAGTAGCTCATGGTATTTCATTCTGAGACTATAAAAAGTAGTAGCCATGAATGTTAGAGGAGAAACTAGAGTGAGCAAAGCATACCAGAGAGACGTATGGAGGCTACTAAACAGACAAAAATCACCCACGGTATTCCTCACAAGTGCTGAGTTTTTAGCTCTCCACTCAGGCTGAACTGTCCAGCATCTGTGAAATCATGTGTGTCGTTTTTCTGTAACCACTAGGGGTCACACTTTATATCTTATGAATACCTGCTGTGGAATTCAAATCATAGATGATACAATAAGCATGGTCAATAAAAGTAATTCATAGAAAACTTTTTCAAGAATTGTAGCTAGGTAGGATCTACTTACCGGTACATCAGCATCTTTAAAGTAATTTGGCTTAAAAAACAATTTAAGACAAATATGATTAATCTTTGCTTGCTATACATTCATCATAGCCTGTTAATATATTAGGTCACAGATTTCAAGAAGCTGACATAGCCTAGAGGAGGGTTGGTTTAAAAAACAACAACCCCGGTGGAATGAAATGTTTTCCTTCTCTCTTACTCTAGATTACACTTATTCTGGAGTATTAATCTCACTGTAAACATGTGGTACAGTGACAATAAAGTATTTCTATTAAAAAAGGGCAAAATATTTAGCCATTTGCTGGAAGGGGATATGAAATCTGTTTCTTATTAGGTAACAAATTTAAATATGTACGTAGGAGGGCTTTGGAGAAGATACAAAGGCAGCAACTAAATCCCATTCCATTGTTTTCATTGGAGTATAGTCTTTTTAAAGATACGTCCAGTGAGTTTTTCTCAACCCTTTATTGAGTTTTATCTAGATTACTAGTTGAATTAAGCCCATTAATAATGGGCGCTAGCGGCGGCGACGGGGACCCGAGGCGCTTCCTTCTCCCCTCCTCAGGTGGCCAAGCCACCACCATGGCGGAGCCGCCTGTTGCCGCTGCCCCGCTGGCAGCCCCGGCGGCGGCCGCCCTCCCCGCCGCCGCCACGGGCGGCTGAGGCGGGGAGAAAGAAGGGAGGGGGAGAAGCAGCAGCGCGCGGGGAGCGGCCGCCATTGCGGCTGAAGCGGAGAGGTTCGGAGGCTCGCGAAGCGCAAGCGCTTCGCTCGCGCTGGGCTCCAACCTCAGGCTCCTCCTCCTCTCTGCGCTCCAATCCGTGTGTCAGTGGAGCGCATGCGCAGTTGCGATTTCCACTGACACACGGACGGCGGACGCAGGGACACAGGGAGATTATTATAGAGGATTATAAGTCCTTTTGTGTTTTGTTTTTGTAAAAAAAAAACAACCAGATAAGAGGTGTAATCTGTTTCTTAAATGTGAGCTTAGTTAAAGAAGAACATTCTTCCACTCCTCATCAAAATATTCACTTACAAACAAGATGTTTCAATTACAATGAAATACTGATGGCTGCTTTTGGAATTATTTTGCTTATATTTTTCATCTGATCATCTTGGCTCTGCATGGTTAGACGTGAAACAGGCAAAACTACCACAAATGTTTCCCTTATTTTATAATTCATCAAAAAGCTGTATAGCTTGTTAATGGTTTCTTTCTAGCCATAATAGCTTAAAGCTGTATCGAGTTTTGCATTCGTGAAAAAGTCCTTGGTGCTCAGAGGTCTACGATGTGCACACTGACAAGTAGCATACACACTGAGTCCTGAACTTTAGCTACATGCAACACAAAAATGAAAGTGAAAATGGATTCACATCTCAAGTTCTTTATAATTTGTAGTATCACTTATCCCTCCTATGATATCACATCATACTCTTCATGGTCTTTGCCAATGGCAGCCACTGATGGGAAGTGGAAGCAGGGAAGCATGCAATGTGATGGTGTCTCAACCCTTAATAAGTGACATGTTACAGGGCTCTTGGGCTTGCAGTGGATTGCTGCTTTTGGCGACATCCCCATATTGCAGTGTTTTTCAACCACTGTTCCGTGGCACACTAGTGTGCCGCGAGATGTTGCCTGGTGTGCCGTGGGAAAAATTGAAAAATTCGAAAGAATTTTTTTAAAAAGACACGTTTGTGTCTTTCTTCGATTCCAGCCAGAATATCAGCTTTGTGTTCAGCCAAACATGCCCAGGTTGCGCACTGAATAAAGTATTTTATAATTTTTCATATTTCTGTTTACTTACTATTTCATAATAAAGTAATTATAAAATACTTTCTTTGTGTTTATTTGATTCCTATTCAAGAGAATTACTTTATATATAGTCAGTATAGGCACAGAGTTAAATTTTTTAACATTTTCTAATGGTGGTGTGCCTCGTGATTTTTTTCATGAAACAAGTGTGCCTTTGCCCAAAAAAGGTTGAAAAAAACTGCCATATTGCATCAGGTGATATGTAGTTATCCCCTTACGTTCCTATTAGTGCAGATTAAAGAAGGGCAAAATATTGAATCATTTGTTGTAGGATATGTAACGGTAATCTATTTCTTGCTAGGAAACAAATACGTACACTGGAGGGCTTTGAAGCAAAGACACGAAACATAATGCAAGGGAAATTTAACCAGTGATTTAATATCTTCAGAATTGCTGTTTTTGCTACAAATATGTTGGTGCCTAAAACTCTGCTAGGTGCTGTATGCAAGATTTTTTCTTTTTGGAAAACACGCCTCATCATTTTACTCTGGGCTTCTTCCACAGGTACATGGTCTCTACCGCACAACTGGAGCAAGTTTTGAGAAGGCCCAACAAGAATTTGCAACAGGGGTGATGTCCAACAAAACTGTACAAACTGCTGCAGCCAACGCTGCGTCAACAGCAGCAACTAGTGCTGCTCAAAATGCTTTCAAGGGTAACCAAATATAGCGAAAAGAAATGAAAAAATCACTACCATTTTCAGCTGTATTTTCTTTTTCAGTCACTTATATTCCCTAAAGACTTGTGTTAAAAATGCACACAGCATGTATGTCTCTTCGGCTGTGCATGGGCTAAAACAAGAAAAGGTCCTTGTTTCATTACTTTGTACACTTATTTATTCAATCAAAGGTACTTCCTGGCTGCTACTCTGAACTTAAAATGGTTCTATTATTCCTTATCTTTTTGGAGGAACGCTATATTTGGTGAAAATTTAAAACAGTGAATCTGAAATTGATATGGCAACTTCTGGCGTCAACTTAAGTGATTTTTGTTTTTTTGCAAAGGGGGGCGGGTTCTTGTCAATAGGTGTCCCTGGAAACTTTCATTTTGACATGAGATGAGCACTTTGGATTAACTCCTTCTATTCATAACAACTTGCTTCCCTATTTTCTTAACGTAAGGAATGGGGCAACTGATGGTCTTGAATATGAAATTTTGGCTGCTGCTTTATAGCTTCAGCAGCTGATGAAGGACAAATGTAAGCTTAAAATAAGTATGATAGATAATGTAAATTTCTTTTTTTTTTAGGATAATAGGTCTTTTGATAAAAATCTGAGTTTGCATGAAACAGTTTTGACCATGCTGAGCTAGTGTTTTGGTCCAGAATTTGTCTCTACCACTATGGTCACAGTATTTGTTGGGATCTGTTTTCATGGCGTGTGGTCTTCTTACAGAAATTTTGGAGCACAGATAGTCTCACCAAAATAATATGTGATGCAACAGGCAGTGAGAATTACGTTTAATGGAATCTGAGTGATTATATATGCTATTTTTAATTTCAGTATTCATGTCTTTGGAAAACATACTGCTAAAAAGGACCCATTAACTAATATTTAGAACACTCCCATAGCTAGTCATTTTTGACCTGTGTTAAAATGCAGTGGAATTTTTGTTGTGCTTAAGGAGTCTGGCATTTTTAAAGTGTGCACTTGTGTTTAACAATGGTACTAAATCTTTAGCCTTGTCAATCACTCTGTTTATTGCTTGTACAAACATCTGAATATACAGTATCTTATTGAAATATTTAAAAACAACCATAGTCTCTAATCAGGCATTTAAAAAATGGAATTTAATTATGTACTTGAATTCTTTTTAACATACTTCAGCCTTTATGTGTGATTTTTAATCTGAATAAATGCATTTTATAAAATGCCGATTGAGGATGAGTTTTCAGTGCAGTAATAATCAGCTATGTGTGTTACACAGAGGTTTTTTCATTTTTAATTCATCTTTGTATCCTGAGTCGTAATCAGCTCTCATTTTAAGGTCATCCCCCCCCCTTGACATTCTGAAGTATATGAATTATTGGATTGAAACTTGGAACATATCTTGGATTAACTTTTCAAATAACATTCAATTGCTGTCATTAAAGACTCTTAATTCTTATATACTGCATAAAGGTGTTGCAATATAGGTCCTAATCTTAACACACTCTGACCCAATATTTATTTGGGAAAAGTATTATTCAGCTGACCCACTATTGGAAAAATATTCAGCATGGTCTAAAAGCTATGTCTGGGATATATTCATATATCTCAAATTACAAATTTTACCTTATATGAATAAACGGGATAAATTTGACAGCTTAATCACAACAGCAAATACTAGAAAATAGACTATCTGGGAATTACATTTTGTAAACAGTTTTCTATACCTAACACAGAGGGCAAGTCATATCATGGATGTTGTGAGGAATTTGGTGTATTTAGTCCTTGATGAGTAAGAGAGTTTAGTTTTCTTTAATGTACATTTTATTTTAATCCTTCATCCTACTTCAGTTGCCCTATAACATTTTTGTTGCTAATCCTGTAACTTGTATTTGGGGTGGGGGATGAATTTTATTCACAGTTTAAAAATCAATAAATTGTTCTTGAATATTTTTTTCCTCAGGGGATAAAGCAGAATGAAACTTGAAATAGATAAATGCAAGTCTAGTTTGCATAAGTATTGTAGCTATTTTGGTTCAAGAAAACAAGATGACATATGTTGATTTTAATGTGTACAGTTTTGCAGATCAGCATCTAGAAAATTAACCATCAAGGTTAAATCAAAAGTAGCAGAGTGAATCCCAGAATTGTCTCCCAACTTCTGATTTTTAGTTTTTGGCAAAAGGCTGTTGTATGTTAAAATATTTAGCACCGGAATTAAAATATGTCGGTTAAAAATTATATACCTATTATTTAAGTCATTTTGTAGTATCCAGTTGTGGCTAGATCAAAATACAGAGTTTCAACACTGGAATATCAGTACTCTTGGCTATAGTTTTGGCATTGGAGTCGATTATCTGAGGGATATCTGTATATTTTGTAAATTCCTAACAATGCTTTGCCATCCTGATGAATGTCATGGTTCTGTACAAATGCACACAGATCCTCTGATGTTGCATGTCTGGGTAGTTCAAAGGTTCTACATATTTATTGTGTTAACTCAGTGACATAGAATAAAAATGTTTCCTAATTGTTTGCTCTGTATAGTTTTAAAACTCAAGTAGGAAATTTTTGTAAAAGGCAAGCTAAAATGCAAGAGGGTTAATGTGTACAGAATGTATCACATATTTCTCCCCCCACCCAGCTGTAGTCATATGTAGTTACACAGAGGCAGAAATTACTTGGATTGGTTTTATTGCATTATGGATTGATTTCATTATTTCATATGTTGTAAGTCACCTTGATACATTAGTTAAAAACTGATGTGTGACTGTGCATTTGATCCAGATTCTGGCACTACTAGTCACATGTAACTATGCACAACTAGAGCTGGATCGGGATTGTTTTTTTGTAATCTGTATATAAATTCTGTGATCTGCTGCAGTGGGAAAAATATGTCAATTACCAGAACAACAAATTGATATAATTAGAACTGGGACTGGTTTAAAGAAGCACCCAGTAATAGTTGGTGTGTTTTGGTTTTGTGATGTAAATTGGAAACTTTAAAGAGAATGATTTGTCGGTACTGACGAAATCTAGGAGTATTAAATTTTGTCTGGGAACTTGTTGGAAGTAAACTGAAACCTCTGAAAACAAACCTTTGCTGGTATTTTTTATATCCGGATCGCTTTGTCACTGCTGTGGAGGGTCAATTTCTCTACTGTGAGTCCTTTATGAATGTAGCAATAAAGTTTACTGATAGTGGCCACAATCCAGGAAAGTCTATAACCAGATACAGCTGTGGGCCTTTTTTTCTTGGTTTTCACTATTCAAAACCTGCCTTGTGTGCCACACAGCAAGCTACAGCTAAATTGAAAGCCATGTTTGATACGCCTTTACAAGGGATATCAAACTATGGAAATGATGTAAAAGCCCTGATTGTGTCTTTCTAAAAGTTGTGTGACCAGAGGCTCTGTGTGCATACTATAGAGACCTTATAAAGACAGAACTAACATCACCATCAGTTCACGATGCTTTGTTATTCTGGTGTCTGCTATAACAGGTCACAGTGTATAACTGTGCAGCTACAAGTGGGTCAAGTTTTATATGTGGGAAACTTCTGGAATAAGCTGTACAATTTATGGAATATTGTAGAGCTGGAACAGGTATAGAAGAGAGCAAGCAAAGGGAACAAGGGGACTAGAGCAAATCCACTATAAGGAAAGGTTGCAGTGTTTGGGACTTTGGGGGAGGGGGCAAATATAGGGGGACATTACAGAGGTTTATAAAATTATGCATCATGTGGAGAAAATAAGACCACCCCCTCAATACTACCAGAAGCTGTGGTGATCCAATAAAGCAGAATGGTGGGAGAGTCAGAACAGATTGAAGCAGGTGGTCCTTCAGATGGCTGAGTTAGTGGAACTGACTCCCCAAAAGATATAGAGATGGCTACCAACTTGAATGGCTTTAAAAGGGAATTAGACAAATTCATGGAGGATAGAGCTATCAGTAGCTACATAAGCCTGATGGTTTTGTAATGCCTCTAAATACCAGTTACAGGGAATTGCAGGCATCTGGTTGGCCACTATGAGAACAGGTTGCTGGACAGGATGCAGCAAAATGTATTAATTGTTCAGTTACTCAATTATTGCTCTTGGTTGCTATAACTGCTGCATTCCGCAAAGAAAACTAACATCAGAGATGGAGTGTATATAATGATTGGACAAAAGAACACCACAGTGACAACTAAGAGACTGGCTTGTACTAGTCTCAGACTCCCATAAATATGTGAGGCTTCAACTCGTTTTTGTCTTTTGGAGCTATCCAGCCAGATGGCCAAATGTACTCTCTCACCATCTTCTCTGCAAAGAATTCTGCATGCTCCTAAACCCAAGACTGCTCAAGCAGGTAACCCATATCAAAACTAAATTGAACTAAGCTAACATGTATCTAAACTAAATGTTTGCTTTCGTTTCAAGTATGTTTGATTTGGTGTCTTAATTTTTCTTCCCCCCTCTCTCAAATAAACATTTTTTTTAATACTTTGGACATCTGGCTTCATTTGTTTAAAAAATGAGTTTTCTTCACTTAAAATCTTCCTCATGCATGGTTGTTGAGATGTCTAGGGATATTTCACAAGGTTTTGTTCAAGTTCTTTGTCCACAGGCCTTTGGGAAAATAGAGTGAATGCTTCTTTTGATATGTTTTTCCTAGAGCTGGGTTGAAGAGGCTCCTTGAGAGTTATGTCTCTGAAACTCACTAAGCTTCTGGCCAAGGTTGTGCTAGGTCAGGAGATGTAGCCTAATTGGTGGAAGCTATCAGTAGCTACTAGACATGGTCCAAACACTTACTGCAATTTCATCCATTTTTCCTAATTACACCAACAATTTTTAGTTATCAGATCGGTACTGGAAAATACAATTGTTAAATGTCTCCAATTGATTGCCTTTGTGCTCTTTCTCTTTTGGTTCTCAGTGGTTACAGCCAACAGTACAACTATTCACTGGTACAGTGTTACCTGCTCTTCCTTTCACATTCAATCAGAAGCCAATGGCAATCTCATTCTTGTAGTTCCTCTCCTGTTGCATGGATAACTTGGCTTGTGTGTCTTTCAGGAATTATTAAGTAACTGGATTTATATTTCTCACCATCTTCCAAGGAGCACTGGGTGGCAAACACATTGATATTAATACAATTTAAATTTCTAAAAACTACAGATTAAACCAACCTTTAAAAAAGCAACCATATGCTCCCAAACTAGTAATATCAGGCTTGTCAAAATGAGAAATGATTTCTCAGAAAACTTCAAGGGTTAATAACTGTTTATTAGGCAAAGAAATTACTATATTGTAGACAAATTAAATTAGCAATATAGCTCAACAACATCCTTTACTATGTTTAGCAGACTATAGAGCTTCAAACATTCCTCTCTTGTTCCTTTTATGTTGATGAGCTTGCTAATTGCTAAACAATCCTTCACATTTAGGCTATAAATAAGTAGGCCTGGATTTCCCAGAGTTCAGGAGATGCTGGAAATCCGTGATTCCAATTATTGTTAACCCCACCTTCATTCCAATGAGGGATTTTACAGGACATGGTTGACATCTGATAAATATGAAATAGAATTAGTGTAGCTGTATTTGCCTTTGGAATACCTTTGTCCCTTTCAACCTCTCTTTTTCCTTATTGTTATTGCACATCTCATGCCATGTGTATCTTTTAATTTTTTACCCTCTGGAAAGCAGTGGCACATAATACAGTAAATGTTTACAAAAATGATTCAGCCGCAGCTATTTTTAAGAAATAATTTGTTAAGTATTTTTTTTACACATTTTGAGCTGTTTAGAACACAGGTTTAAAACACAATTTCTTGAGTTAATATAACACACACTAAGAAGCATTCACATATATGTCATCTTGTGAAGGCATAATACTTTATAAAAAGGGGTCCTTGAAGTTTGTTTACAGGTAAAACACAAAACCTTTCTTAAACCACAGGATGTAGTCTGGAAAATTTTCAAGATTCCTTGTACATAGATTTAAACCTTGTGACTGGCAATAAAGCTTCTATCCAAGGAAACACAAAGTTGTGTTGATAGCAATGGGTGTAAAAGTGACAAAACCATGCTGTAAGTATTCTTGGAATTATGAAATATTTCTTGGAATTTATGAAATACAAGTTTAAATGAAAACTAGGGATATATTTCAACCATAAGAAAGATGCATTATGCCATGTAAGGAATGCCAATGTTTGGTTACTGGTGTGCTTATTTGCAAAAGAATGGGCTGAAATATTTCAGTGGTTGAAATCTGAACTATGCCATTTTGTTTAAACTAGATTTTCATTGAGTTCTCTCCCTCCTCCCACAATACTGTAATATATAGCCTCACATAAGGAATTGTGTCTGCGTATTACTGAGATAGGACTTCTGGACAGCTCTCCAACAGAGAAAATGTGTGTCCCTTTAGAGCTTATTACAATACATGATGGGCAGGACTCAGCTCGTTTTTGACCATGGAACCATTCATACCCGTGTTTTATAGGTAAGCAACAAATACAAGTTCTTGCTAGGTGGTAGCTGTAATAGCACAGTAAAGCATCATCTTAGTAGGATGTAATGTTAAATACATTTTAAACTTCCCAGTTATGTGGTAAGATTTGCCAGGGCCTAAGTTTCATAATGCACACACTTCTCCTATGTTACTGTGCTTCCAGTCCATATTATTATAGAAACTTCACTTAGCATTTATAGTCTGCAATTCTGTGGTTCATGTACATTAGAATGTAGAGTTTATAACTCGACCAAATGCCACTTGAGTGTTGGTTAAAGCTGTATCTACCATACTGGATTTTGAAATATTAGCCATTGCATATTTTACCTGTTTAAATCATTGACAAAAACACATAGGATTGATCCATTGCTCAATCATATGTGCATGTGATTTATTTTTACAAAGAAAAAAAAGCTGCTGGTTTTAGATACATACCTGAGTCATAGGAAGTGTCTTAGAAACATTCTCTCTATTACTTTCCAACAGGAGTAAAAACCTATTTGCATAGAAGTTCTTGCCAACTGCAGCTTTTATGAATTTATTTTAACTGTTGTTCAATTCAACATGGGGGGGGGGACATTAATATGACAATTTTTGCTTTAAACACTGCAGCACTACAGTGTATTTTCTAAAGTTGACATGCCCATTTGGAACCCTTACTAAAAGGTCAGATGGAAATGTGAGAGACCAAGTAAATAATGATTTGTTACATCAATGAATTCCTTAAAACACTTTTCAAGAGCCCCATATACTACTAACCTGTTCCATAAAATCTTTAATTTCAACTGTGCACACTCTCACTCTCTAGACACATTAATTTCTGATTTTACCACTTCAATTTTAGGCTGGAAGCTGTTAGTTTGAAATCCCATGATAGTTTCCCTAGAGAAAGTGATAGAAATCTTAGTGTTATCCCTCAATTACCTTCAAATGTTTGTATCTCAAAAAGCAGTATGGAGGTTAAGTGCAAGAGCAACTTAACAATAAATGGGGAAGAGATGTGCAACAAATTATTGAACCAGCACTCTTCTTCTTTTTAACAGCTCTTATGGCGCTTATCGCCAAACTGCCATTTGGGGGAGAAGGAAATCTAAAGAGAAATTGTGAGAGCACTTGTATTTTAAAAAGGGGGAAACAGAATGCATATTCTGACTTGGAGTAACTACACACCTGGATCACAGCCATAATAATTACAGCAATATTCATTGGGGGGGGGACATAAAAATTATACATGTGAAATGTGCCAAGATCATATCCTGTGATAAAATTGACACTGCCAAACAAATATTTCATTAGCCCTGTGTCCTTATTGAATATGCATTCCGATCTAAAAAGGTTAACTCTAATTGAACCTCACTATTTCAATCCAGAAGTTTTTCGCTGCCACAGTACCAAAAAGGAGAGCGAACTAAAGAACATCAGCATGGACATTCCATGTGCATTAATAGGGAGCCCTTTTAAATAGGAGAAACCCACCATGTTCTAGAATGAGATAGTCTTCCTCAGACCTGTGCAGCTTGTGACCTATCAAGCCAAGCATAGTCCACAACTTTGTGTTTTGGTTACTAGGACCTTGCAAACCTTTCTTTATGTGCTACCTGCTTAAAGCTACAAAAATGAACAAGGGTTGTTAAGCACCTGGCAGAGACACAAAAGTAGGCTGCATTTGGCTTGGGTCGCAAGTAATCTACCACTTTGTAAAGGATTGGACAATGTTTGGGTTTTCAGGTTAGGTGAACCTGGTTGTTGTTGGTTGTTTTATAAGACCCTGTCCTTATAGTAGGAAGACTTATTGTTGTCCATCACACTTCTAAAGTCTTAATGAATGTTTGTATTAATCATAATTTGTGTGGGTAGTGCATCACCCTTTTATGCTCTTGTTTAATGGGAATGTCCACAAGTTTTTGAACAAGAGAAATTGTGGAAGAAGTAGCAGCAGCTCTGAAAAAGAAAGCAAACTTTTGTTGTCCAAGATAATGTCTTAATCGGCACTGCTGGTACTGAACATATCAGCATAGTTGGTAATACCCCCACAAAATTTTTATGTACATAGTTGTTACTCATTTTTGTAGTACTTACTATAGCAGTGGTTAAAGAAGAAGCAGCCATGCACAATAAACCTGAGTTAGAGGGGTAGATACTCTAAAATACATTCCTTGTTACTAGAAATTTCAATTTTCTTAATTTTAGAAGCTATGGTAGAAGTAAGTGGTTATCATTAGTGGTTTTGATGTAAAATTTTAGTCTAGCATCTTGGCCTCCAACTGCTGCAAGTTCTTCCTATCAAAAGGTAAAATATGAGAGATCAATGTTAATAAGGCTAATCTAATACATGAACATCTGAATATTAGCCATCATTTAACCCGTCATTATGACAGCACCATGATATTTCATTTTAATGGGTTTCAAAAATTCTTAGGCTTGTAGAAATATTACAGAAGTGTATGTATGCACTGTTTTGCAGAAAAAGATCACCTCTGGAAAATCATTGAGCTGATTATAATAATCAGCGTGCAATATAGCTGTAAAAAGATCTTTCAGAAGCATCAGACCTTAATAGAGTCTGTCCTTAGGTGATGATGCGGCTATTTTGGGTACATAATCTCGGGCAAGATGAACACAATGGCAGTCTGTGCTTGGAATAGTGATAAGAAGCCGTTGGAGGTACCCTATGGACACCAATACTCTGCTTGCTACTGTCCTTGAAGGTGGATTAAGGTCTACACTTCCACTAGGAGGTACACCTTTGGGGCCTAAGTACTACCATTACTAGTTCTTAAGACTTGCTTCACCTATCTACATTTATACAACTAAATCAATCAATATTGCTAGTACTACCTGTGCTTATGAGCCCAAAATAATTTAGCTTTCATTCTGGTGGCTGCTGTATACTGTACTTGTTCTGACTACAGCAACCTACCAGTATTTCACATGTTTACTGGGCAAAGTATTGATTACAAGCCCCAGCCTATGAAAATCCCTTCCTTGCAAGCTTCATTTGGAATCCCTGCATATTTCCTGTAACCAGGTTTTCCCCATGTGCTATTTCAACAAGATAAGCTTTTCTAAATGCATCCTGAAGAAACTGCTGTGGGAATGGCACCAAGTTGACATTTAAAACCTTTGAACTTGAAGCCAGGTTACATTATCTTTCTGTACATAGTGGGAACATAATTGACTTGTATTCAGCAATATCCTTCCAAGGATTCCTCTGCAATCCTTCATAGTGGTGAACATAAAAGTAGAACTGAGCATTTCCAAAATCGTTAGGCACTGTTCATACAAACTTGAAGCCAACAGCTGTATGTTGTAGCATCCTTCCACTGCAGCCAGGTGCTGTGATGCTGACAAAGTAACATTTTCTTCTTATGCTGCTGATAGTCCTCCATGCCTATTAAGTGACACTATACTGCTTGAGCTCCAAAAGGCTTTTGTGTGTGTCTTGGCATCAGTTCATTTAGGAGTCCACTTAGAAGCCAATTCTGCTGAGACATGTAAAGGTTCTCTTGAGTCATTAAAGGAGACAGATAAGACTTTTCCCTTCTTCAATTTCTTCCTGTACTTTGTCACTGGAGGTGGCAATTTCAGCTTGGGCAGAGAAGACTGCGCAGATGAATGTCAGAACAGTGCCACCAATTGCAGTGTAGAAAGCCCAGCCCAGCGAACAGTCACCAAGTTTATAAGCCGAAGCATAATGTCCGCAATAGTCTATTGCCTTCTGACAACCCCAGCCAGCAGGGTATAAGATCAAGCCTAGGATAAGGAAGAGACCTACCAAGAAAAAGAAAGAGTAGTTAGAACAAAAGTGCAAACACATCACTGTAAACCAAACTGGCACAAAAAGGAAGTACATCATGACAAAAGGGGAGAGGATTCAGTAACTACAATGCATAATCACTTGGCCTGCAGGCTTAGAGACCGACAGGCAATGCATTGTTTATAGTGCAACTGTAGGTTTGAGTTTGGTATCCTGAATGTAGTTGCTGCTATGCAGTAATACAAACCCAGCAGGACGTGGCCAAATGGAGAATTATTACTAAATTTATTACTTGCCCTTCACCAGTAGATCCTACGGTGGGTTACGGCAACATTAAATTCAGCGTTAAAAACAGTTAAAACAAATTACAGTCACATGTAAAATGAATCAAATGACAACACTGGAAAATGTTTACAGTATTAACTATATTCCTATTATTCCTCCCCATCTCCACAGAGGATGAAGTTTTTTCTAAGCTATAAATCACAGCCAGTATCGGTTTGTTTCTTAGTAAATCTTGAGGGCAGGAACAGCTGTGAGTGCTAGTTTCTGTCTCATTCACGGCAATTAAGATTGTACATGCTCCAGCACATTACTGTTTCTTAATTATTAGGACAGAATGCCAGCCAGCTGAGAGAAACATCCCAGTATCCCACATTACATAAAGCTGCACTTGGACGTATGAGAAGCTTCAAAATGCATCAGACCCTATATGTAAAGTCCTTTAACAAGCATTTCTTAAACAAAAAGAGAACCTGGATTATCTGTAGCCTTTTATCATTTGGTTGGTTGCAAAACCCCATATGTGAATTATGTTCCAGTCTTAACATTAGGGATTTCTCTGTGTACTGAGTCAGGAACAGCCAAAAACATTGTGTAGTGTTCCTTGCCAGCATGCCTGTGTCACTGAGACTATAAAGTATTGCTTCATCTTGGGCAGACCAGGATAAACTGGGCTTTCATCCTTCTGAGCCCACCAGCTGTGACAGACTAAACACCAGAAATCCCCTTCCTGATGTCATCAGAAGTTCCTTTGTCAGTGTGCTATACAGCATCATTTTTCTGACTAGGAGATTTATTGACACAGCAGAAGTTTGAAAATTACAATTTTTAGCACCAAAATTTCATTTGAAATGGCTTTTATCTATCAAAACCAGGATGCTTTAAAACTGCTCCAATCTAAGTGTAGCTTCTCTTACCAGAAAACATTTTATACGTGTTAAAGGAAAACAAAACTCGAGCATAACCTCTGGGGGTGTATGTACACACCAAATATCTGTCTTATACCTTGGTGAGCTGACCCCAGAACTTGCCTTCCCTGAGGAAAGGAGATGATGATTAAACCTGTGGTATAGCTCTATCCTGGCTTGCTGTTTACCAGGGACCTGGCAGCTTTGGGGAAGGGATGTCTGTGCATTTTATCACATTTTTCACCTAAAATTAGTTAACACTGCACAGATTGCTTCTTAAAATGTACCGGTAGGCTATGTGCTCATAGTCAGAAGCTTTTTAAAAAATTGGCTTCTGTCATCATTAATTCTGCATTATATGCATTTATCAGACAACTGAGTAAATAAGATTTAAACACTTAAATGTTTGCTAGCAAATGCCACAAGATACTACTGTGTGTTGCATTAACTTATTAGCACAGACTTCTCAAACAGGTGTGTCCAGGCATCCATTCTATCCGTAAATCAAAGAATTCACTAAAGATAAATTTTAAGCAGACAGTTTTTCCCCTTCTCCACCTTTATATCTGCCACTCAATTAGTATGCCTCTGTAATTTAATTGAAGAACATGAAATTTCAAATCCTTCAATCCTTAAGTATTGAGGTACTCCCCTACTTACTATTTAATGATCCCTGTGCAAGTCTTGTACAGTGCAAATGTAGGGGGGAAATGGAGTAGCTAATTAATTTGGTGCCTTTAATTGGACTCTCAGAGGCTGGAGGCAGCTTTGGAGAGGATGTTCAATTTAAGTTTTGTGGAGGTACATCTGGAGGGGCACCTCCACTTTCTAAGTGATTAGCTAAAAAAGGATTAGCTAAAAAAAAGTTAATGCAGAGAGACACAATCTATCTCTCCAAAAACAGAAAGGAAAAAGGGAAGTATATTGTGCTCTAGAAACAAATTGACTTAGAAAATTAATAAAAAGAAGTTGCCCATATAATTTTGAAAAGAAGGGAGTTCAGTAGCAAGAGCTAAGTTCTAGCTTAGGGAGCTAATTGTCATGTGCCCTTTTATTCTGGTTTCAAAGGCTTTATTTGGAGCTCCAGGAATGTAACAAGAACTGTGGTTAATTGGATACGTCTAAGGAAACCTTATATGCAGGGCTTGAAGGCAACAATCCTCTTCAATTGTTTGGCCCTAACATCTGGTGTTCAGATATGCACTGCCTCTAAACACTGAAGTTTCACTTAGCTATCAGGGCTAATAGCCACTGAAGATAAGGAACAACATCATTGTTGAAAGCCAAGAACTCAAAGTTCAGTACTAAAATTCATCAACGTCACACATCACTCTGACTGCCTTGCACTGGATCTGAGCAATGCCAGACCAGCAGCAGTGGCAGTTTTGCAATAACATAAAGCAGATCCCCCTGGTCTGATCTTGGAAACAACTCCTTCAGAGAGCATGGTTACCCAGCTGTTTGTTTGGATAAGCCAGAAGCATGATATTTAGTTCTGACAGTCTCTTGTACAGTTGTTGTTCTGCCACATTAAACAGCAGAGTATATTGGCAAAGCTGAATGCTGTCTGCAAATCCAGAAACGATCCCCTTGCATTTCCTACTGAAACAAAGGGGAGTTTGCCTGTCAAAAATGCCTCTGAAGAAAGCAGAAATTAGTCAAATGGGATCAATGGAGCGTCAGTGCTGTAGACAAGCAAGGACCATGCTGCATTATTAAAACAAAGAGAAAACACAGAAAACAGCTCAGAAAGTATTTTGTTTTCTTGTCATTTGATTGTAGAACTGGAAGGGACTTTAATGGTCATTTAGTCCAATCCCCTGCAATGCCTAGCAGTTTGAAAGCATGTCGAAGTGCAAGTAGAAATAGGTGTAAATAAGTGTAAATAGGTATCGTTCCAGGGGGAAGGTAAAGGGCGTTTCCGTGCGCTGCTCTGGTTTCACCAGAAGCAGCTTAGTCATGCTGGCCACATGACCCGGAAAAACTGTCTGCGGACAAACGTCGACTCCCTCATCCAGTAAAGCGAGATGAGCGCCGCAACCCCAGAGTCGTTTGCAACTGGACTTAACTGTCAGGGGTCCTTTACCTTTTTTTTTTTTACCTGCAATGCAGGACTCCAATTAAAGCATCCATAACAGATGGCCATCCATTTTCTGCCTAAAAACCTCCAATGAAGGAGAGTCCACCATTTCCCAAGGGAATCCATTCAATGTCATAGACAAGATACTGTATTTGGACCCAACTATACATGTGACACACCCATTCCTAAAAATGCAAACTTGATATAGATAGCTATTTAAATGCAGTAACTTAGTCAAGCCAATCCTAGGATTCAGCTAGATTGGCAAAGAAAAAGCAATTTATATGCGTTGTATATGCGATATAACATTGTGCCACCAGATGACGATGTGGAGTACCGTTATTTTCTACCTGTTTTCCCTGTTTAAATTTACAACACTTTAAACTGAAACGCTTATTTGATGTGTCTAGATCCAGGCCTAGATTTCAGCAACTGACTGGAAATATTCAATACGTTCAGCTCCCTGAATTAATACTTATAAAAGACAAACTAGCCAAAGAAAATGACAAAACGTGTTGGAAGGATCTGAAACTAAAAGCTGCAAGTACTGGTTGGCAACATCAGGGATTTTCCAGACTCTTTCCTAATTCAGTTGCACTTTACAGAAACTGTACTGAAATTGGGTTCTTGGTTTTACCAACCCGAAAAACACCCACATACTGTAGAGTGAGTCATGGGCAGCACAAAAGTCATATGATCAGTCTGTTATTCTTTCCTTTGCATGTATACTAGCGATTTTCAAATAGTTATCAGGTCTATCAAAAAGGATATCAATAATGCTGGACCAGTTTGCTGCAAAGAGCTCAGTCACAGCTATCTTCTATCTTTTGCTAGCAGATTTTTGACAGAAAAGACCTTTATCCTCTCTTCTCATTCAAATATTTTTTTTAAAAAGGTTAATACTGCAATCCACTAATGATTTATAGTGCAATCCTAGGAAAAATCACAAGTATGCCCCATTTAGTTCAATGATACTTATTTCCAGGCACATGCATATAGGATTGCAGGTTCAACTGAAGCTAATTGTTATTGAAATCAATGGTATTTTCTTGTGAGTAAATGTAGTCAGGACTGTAATGTTAACCCACAGATGAAGACAAGGAAAGAAGAAAAGACACTTCACAAACCTTGGCGTACATTGTCTTCATGACCATCACCTATACAAGTTCAGTCTTGCTCAGACTAAAAATGAAAATCACATGCAAAGTGTGTTGCCAAAAGGTTAGGGCAGCTGCTACTTTTCCTGAAAGTTTTAGCTGCAGTCCTGTTGGCTGACCCTACGTTGTGCAGTATTTTCCTAAAACCATTCCAAAACTAAACTCAATAAACATTCCAATTTGTCTTGCCGAGTGTTCCTCCATTACTGTTCTACTACAGTGTATTAGCTAGGACAAGCAGTCCACCCAGGTGCCTGAGTAGGGCTGGTTAGAAAAGTTTTCTAGCCTGCCTCTTCTGGAAACTGTTAGGATTGTGTTGAGCCTCAGTCCTAATCTGACTCCTCTTTCAGATGACATGCCAAGAACACAGAGGAGGCTGATGCATCACCAACTTGGCTAGAAAAACGATTTCGGAAGAAAGCACTGCGACAGAGAAAGCATGACAAGGAATTGATTGAGCAACGACAAGAAGCAGTATTATGGCCTCCTCTCAGGAGCTGTCTGCCAGCTTTCATCAGCTCAGGCCCTTCGTCTCCTGCTCCATATAAAGGCATGTTCATTATGTATCTTACAGGCAGACTGAAGTGCATGGAGTCTAAGCAAGCCTAGAGGCACAGGAGGTTCTAAGCTGCCCACTTTGCTAGGCAAAACCTCAATCCGTAATGGAATTAAAATATTTACTGTTAATGTACTATCCTGTACTACATATTTGAAATTGGCTCTACCATATTGCAATGCCTGATTAGCACATACTTAGCATGAGCACACTTTTCCTCTTAGGCTCATCTCTCCTCCTGCCCCCATCAAGTCTTTTCCTGAGCTTTAACTTTCATCAGTCATGCTGGAATGCAGCCATCTGAATACAGGAACTCATGTACCATGCTGTTCAAAGTGCAAATGTACTTGAGACAGTGTCAGGATTTCCACTATAAACCAAACAGCGTTTTCCCAGAAATGTAGAAGGGCTGGCACTAATGGGTAAAATAATATAATAATAAAAACCCACCAAAAACAAACCTAAGTGGAAACTTAGCACAAAATATGCAGTTTAAATGTTTTCGGAAAATATTTTGAGAGTAGTTTTAATAAAAGCATGGAAACAACCTTTTTTTTTTAAAAAAAAAAAACAACCGCCCCATGTTATTATTTAATATGTATTTAGTTCTTTCAGTATATGTAGCACCTTCCAGAGTTTTATAGGCAAAAAATATTAAGCTTTGTGCCCCCAAGGAACTTACAGTCTAATATAATATAGAGAGAAATGAAGAGAGGGAAAAGAGAGCCAAGGGTAGCAAGGGATGAATGTGGGCAAATGCATTTACCGGTAGTGTGCCTCTGAATCCCAGTCCCTAAATACCCAACTGGATACTACAGACTACTGATATTTACAGGCAGAAAAGAGGAAGCTATTATTACAATCAATCCACTTAAACTTAATTCCCTGTTAGTATTTTAGGAATAAAGTTGCTCAAACTCAGATTTTTCAAGTAATTCACAGCCTTTTAAAAATAGCTCCTGCACTCGCAAAAGATGCACAAATGACCGCCTGTCCAGCCCCTTTTGTTTGTCAAGCAGCAGTTACTGATCTAATGATATGGTTGTGTTGGTCTATGGCCCTTTGAAGCTGATGACTTATTCTTTCCTTAACAGTATGGCTTCTAAATGTTTACAAAATGAAGATTGCTGCTTCCTCACTTTAAGAACAGAAAAGAACTGTGAGCACTGGAGGATAATAGGAATCCCAAGAGGAACCTTTTAATCAGAAGACAGATTATTTGCAGACAGACTAAAAAGCTCCTTGGCCTAAGATGTGTGTGGGCTCACTGTGACCTGGCAGCCCTACATGCTCAAGCAGATGAAGGTCTTGGACTAAAGCCTTAGAAGAACATTCTGTAACCTTCATTTTACGCACCATTTAAGTCACAGACCACAAAACTGGTCAGAAATTCAACAACTTGTGTACAGTTTTCTTTTCCCCACAAATTCCAGGAAAAAGATTAAATATTAATCATCATAGTTTCTGCAAGATTTTAAAGATAACCTGGGCAGTAATCCTTACTAGGTAATTATCACTGGACTTAATCTTCTTCTTCTTTGGCGATCACTTGTAGCCGAGTAAGATTGTCTTCCATGAAAACGGTCTTAACAGTGAGCCTGTAAATGACTGTGGAGGCCAATTTTGCATCCACACATCCTTCCACAGTGGGGACATAGGTTTCCGGGCAGGAGTTGATCACAGTGAGGGTTTGCCAAGCGTGCCTTCCTCTTAGCTCGTTTCTCCCTTGTCTTCAAAACCCGAGACACCTTTGGTAAAGGCTGTTCTCCAATTGGAGTGCTCGCAGGCCAGTGTTTCCCAGTTGTCGGTGTTTATACTACATTTTTAAAGATTTGCCTTAAGAACACCTTTAAACCTCTTTTATTGTCCACCAGTAATTCACCTTCCATTCTTAAGTTGGGAATAGAGTAGTTGCTTTGGAAGACAATAATCAGACACCCGAACAACATGACCAGTCCAATAAAGTTGATATTGAAGAATCATTACTTTGACACTGGTGATCTTTTCTGCTTCCAGTACACTGACATTAGTTTGTCTTCCCAAGTGATGTGTAAATTTTTTCAGAGACATTGTTGATGGAATCTTTTGAGGAGTTGGAGATGGTGTTTATAAGTGGTCCTTGTTTCGCAAGCATACAGTAAAGTTGGTTGTAAATGAGCATTTGGGTTTCCCTGTGACTGTCCCAGTCTTTAAAGACTTGGCGCTACAATCGGGAGAAAGCTGCGCTCACAGAGCTCAGGCGATGCTGGATTTTGGCATCAATGTCGGCCCTTGTGGAAAGATAACTACCCAGGTAGGAAAAGTCATCAACATTTTCCAACATTACACCGTTAAGTTGGATTTGTGGCACTGCAGAGGGTTTTTTGTGCTTGTTGGTCCAGCACTTTGGTTTTTTGGATATTGAGCTATGCTATATCCCACACCACCATTCCCCCTGTGCAAAGGAATTGTCCCTTCTTTCCTCTCCTCTCCTCTCCTCTCCTGCATTCCCCCTGTTACTCACTCTCAGAATCAGTTCCAGAGGTTTAGGGGGCCTTCTGGAGCAGATTTTGGGGGTGCATTGGGTGCAGAGAGGAAAGTGAAGTCTTGATGTGTGAGAACTCTGCATACAGCATTGGATTTCTGAGTAAATATGTACAAGTTTGCCCTGTTAATCAAGAATATACTAAATGATTGAAAGTGCTTGTGCTTTGACAGCTGTTGAAAATGTAAGGTGATAAGAAAAAGAGTACCATCTGTGTCCCAAGTACAAATAAAAAAACCAATCAAAACCAGGACTACTTTTGCAAAATATTTGCACTTTACAGAAACAACTCTGAAAAATAAAACTTTATGGATGTATTTAAGCTAGGCTTCAATCCAGCTATGAGGGAATATTTTCATAGTCCTATCTGTTTCCAGCCATGCTGGCAGGCTACTTGAACCATTTGCTTAAGCACTTTGCAAGAGCAAGAATTAAGAAACTTGTGCATCATGACTGTCACACGTCATCAGCAGAACACTGGCAACATTCCAGGTGCAATAGCACTGCCATGACAAAGCATTAGTGAACTCAGTAAAGAGTCATTTTGAGATTACTAATTCTGTAGCCACAACATAATTTACAAGGAACTAAATTTTAAAAAATTAGTTGCTTTCCATCTATGGATTATATTCACATTAGTCGTAGTTTTGTTTGTTTGTTTCAGAATGAAAGTACAACCAAAAGGGTTCAGATACAGAAGTGGTTCATTCTCTGATTTATAATGGTTTGTGGCTGACCTACCATTTTCTTCTCTGGTTTGCTTAGGATTCTCTTAAGGGAAAAAAGATGGTGGTGAGGAAAGATATGAAATGCTGGTTCATACATAATGTATTTAAGAGTTCTTCAGAGAAAAGGTAGGGTTATAAATGCAATAAATAGAAAATAAGAACCTTCCCCTGTACCCTCCCTCCCCTCACACCTTATGATTCCTTTCCTTGCTTCCTGGTTTGAGACAAATTAGTTTGCCATTTTGTGCTAGTCACACAGCTAAGGACTGGAATCAAAGATGAAATGGTGGTTTCTAGAACTATGAGTAGTATAACTTCAGCTTCAGCCCTGTATAACTGAAGGAGCGTCTCCACCCACATCGTTCAGCCCAGACACTGAGGTCCAGCTCTAAAGGGCCTTCTGATGGTTCCCTCAATGTACAACCAGGCAGAAGGCATTTTCGGTAGTCACACTCACCCTGTGGAACAACCTCCTGTCAAATGTCAAAGAGTTTAACAACTATATAACTTTTTGTAGACATCTGAAGGCATCCCTGTTTCGGGAAGCTTTTAATGCTTGATGTGATTTTTTTAATTTCCCTCTGTATTCTTGTTGGAAGCTGCCCAGAGTGGCTGGGGCAACCCAGTCAGATATGTGGAATATAAAACATATATTATTATTATTATTATTATTATTATTATTAATACAAACCATATTTGCTTATTCAAACTATGTGTCATGTTAAGGAGGAGGGTCTGAGGGTATCTAAACAGCTTCTCACAGTGCAGAAAAGATATTGGTACTTTAAAGTAAACTGCAACATATTCATTCTTCTGAAAAATATCCAGAACACCTGCTAGCTATAAAGGAAACTTTAGCTAGTGTCTTAAGTTTTACCCTGACCATATTCCTGAATAACAGAACTCTCTGATTATTCACAAAGAAAAATAATTAAAGCTGTGAGGTGGAGGGATAGAGTCTAACCTATAACAACTAACTTCAGCCCCCAGATTCCAACAAGACAAGAAGTGCTCCATTTACTGAAGTAGCATTTCTGAACGAAGGAACAATGATACTCCGCTACTAGTTTGTGATATATTAATTATAGCATGGGCTTGTTAAATGCAGTCTTCCGGAGACTAAACTACTTGAACAGGTCTTTACATTTAGCAGAAAGAAAATCTTGTTGAGAATGCGTCCTTATCCACATACCACAAACATATCCAATATGTTTCACTTTTTGCCTTTTCATACACTTACCTGCAATCCCTTGTAGCAGCCCACAGACATTAAAAATACTTTTCTTCATAACGCTCTGTACACACATGGTGAAAACAGATACAAATGCAACAGCACAGAGTATCATGATCCCCGCGGCAAGGAAAATAGCCGTCGCCTGCCAGAACCCACTGGCAATCTCATTGAAGTTTTCAGCATAAGGGCCACAAAGTGTGTCGGGCATCGATGATTTCATGTGTGAGAGTCTGATGCAACGTCCGTAGATCCCTAAGGTTGGACGAAATGGCTCCAGCGATCCTCCCATCCCATTGTCCATGCCCTCAGAATTCCCAGGTTTTGCCTTGCCAATCAGCCAATCAGCACTCATGAAGGCTATGAGCTCTGCAAATGCCACAACAATACTCAGGAGTGTCCACAGCATTGAGCGGCAAGTGACAATGACATGACACATATTGCTGTCCAAGTTGCTTGCAGCCAAAGCAGTTCAGAGCCTGAAATCCAAGATAAAAAGGGATTGTAATAAGTATCTATGAATGGAAATTAATCCTGTTTCCGCTCAGCTCTTCTCCAGTAGCAGAAATGGGAGGTATTCTCAGCAGAAGTTAGATAAGCAACATTTTGCAGGCAGTCCATTCATTGATTCTGATCGTTTAGTTTCTCTTTCCTCCTCTTCCGTTGCAGAGCACTGAAGTATGTGTGTCTGTGTTAATAATATTCATACTGGCACATGACGTTACAATAGTGTGTGGGAGGCTCCAGAGAACGGCCTACTGGTTTGACATCACATACCTAAAAGAGAAAAAAGAAGAAGGGTGTGGGGGGGAGAGAATGTTAGCACTGAAGGGAGAAAAAATGTTTTAACCATACCCCCACGGTTTTTGTGAACAATCCAAGTTTTTAAGCAAAGATCTAAATCAACATCTAATAGTTTTAACATCGGCTTGTCAAATGCAGTCTGCTGGAGACTTTCCCAGTTTTTAACCTCAGCAGGGTTATTAATCTCCTGAGGCAGTGCCTGTGCTTACAGTATCAGTTCCACACCATCCGATTTACCAGTTGTTTGTCAAAAGCTTTACAAGTTTCACAGAAACTCCCAAGCACACCCATCCATTCAAACTCCTCCTCGGAAATTACACGCCAGTGGTAGCTGTCCAGGTTAAGGAAGATTGAATGAAAATAAAAAGACTGAATTGCCTCGTCTATGAACGCAAAGGCATACCGGTAGTTCAATCAGAAGGTTTTTCTGTGGCTTTAACAGAGTATTTTATTTAGGCTTGACAAATTCTAGGATGGCTTACGATCAATATTTAAAGACAAAAATAGAAACTGTACAAAAATAACAATCAACAGAGAGCACCAGAGAAAATCAGTAGGATGAACTTGATCTAATAGTGCAAAAACTGGGGTGAATGAAAAGATCTTCCTCTGGGGAAAACCTTCCACAGACTGGGTGGTCACCACCATTGATCTGACCTCTGAAGGTGGAGCAACCTATAGGACAGGGGATCCCAAGCTGTGGTCCATGGACCACCAGTGGCCCATAACCATCATTCAGGTGGTTCATGGCATGTCTGAGAATACAAATTGCAAAGTAATAAAAATATAAGAAATAAAAGAAGCAATTAAAAATCATACAGCATCCAGTGCACTGCAATTGCTACAAGAGGCAGGAAAATCATTCAGTAGACCATCAACAATTTTCAAGTGATCCATGGGGGGAAACGTTTGGGAACCATTGTTATAGAAGGACCTTGAAAGTTTTATCTTATCATTTGGACAGCTTCGTGTGGTAGAGTAGCACAATTATGCATACATAACAATGGATGTAGAGGGAATAGTTAATTTTATTTGCTCTACAGAATAAAGCCTGGTGCACTTGAGCAAACCAGAGGGCAGAAGATGCATTTCTGCCAGTTACTAAGTATGTTTAGGCCCTGTAAATTACCTGAATTGGAGACCACCTGAGACCACTCTGAACTCCTTGAGCAAGAGAGGGTAAAAGTGTAATTTAAATAAATAAGCTGTAGTTGCTCTTTAGGCAGAAACCATGCAAGGCGATTTCAACACAACAAATCATTCAGAGGTTTGCCACAAGAATCTAGTAAAATTGTCTGTACCACCCACCACCAAATACTAAAAAGGCGGCATGATCCACATCAGTTTTCCCTAATCCGTGGCCCTCTATATGTTGTCAAACTACAACTCCTATTATTTCTGAACATTGGCGATGATGGCTGGGGCTGATGGAAGCTGTAGACCAATAAAATCTGGAGAGTGCAATGTTGGGGAAGGCTGATCTTATATGACTTGGTGGATGGATGCTCTTAGGCTATGAAGAGAGGAACCAAAAAAGGTTGATTTAATATAGGCACAAGTTAATTTTATAATGGATGATGGAAAGTGAAGCTTTATTAGGGAGATGATTGGTGTATTTTCTTAATTTTAAAAGAGAATTAAATATCCCAACCTCTGGTACACTCAAAGAGAGTAAGCAAAGAACTAATTCAGTTCACAACTTGACTTCTGGCAGAAATTAAAGGACAAGCAGTGTTATCGTCAGGCAGACTGATGGGCATGTGGTGCAAACACACCCTCTGTAAATAGCAAAAGCTGGGAGATAACGTATCAGCTGCCAAAACAGCAAATTCTCTCAGCATGTCCCATTTCAATAATACACCGGAAGGAAGGAACTGTAATAATAGTTTCTTTTGACACTGCCCGTGCTATAAAAAGGAGGTGAAGAGTTTAACTCTTGCTCAGGAAGCAAAGCAATTAATATTTTCAACATGGATCGGAACAAGTTGTTGGTTTGGAAGAGAAACACTTACACAGCTACTGAACCTGGTTTGGTAGTGAAGAATAACCTGAACAGTTTCTGCAGAGAAATTGTTCACAGGAGAAAGCAAGGTTCATACTGACTTTGCAAGGTGTGGATGTCATCGGAATGCCAAAAGGAAAAAGCATGAATCATCTATTATGAGCAGCACAAGGATAACAAAGTTCAAAGTTTCCAGATATGGTTCAGCTCCCATCTAGTGTGCAAAAAACAGGGTGCACAAGCCAAAACCACGCGGAGGCTGAATGCATGGAACGGCCAGCACCGCATTGAGCACCCAGGTGGTGGCAAGGAAAAAATTGATCCCCCTGCATTTTCCAGCTATGCACCCAGCAGCCTAGGCTCAAGCCATCATTTCTAATCAGGTCATTCTTGCTGTGACAGCACACAGATCTGGCTAAGGAACGGTGGAATCTTGGCAGTTCTGGTTTCTCTCATTATCTCATTTTTCCTGTTAAATTTGGTTTGCCCAATTTCTGTATCAAGTATGCATTTTTTTTTAAAAAAGAAAAGAAACAAAAGGTCTCCTAATATACTATCTTTTGTAACTTTCTGCATGCCATTTTCCCCAATGTAATGCATTTTTATGCATTATGTTCACTAGTATGCACATTTTAATATGCATTTTTAGTTGAAAACTTGCATCCCAAAATTTGAAATGCAAATTTCATACACAGCTGAGTTTCATTTTGTGCACTGGAAATGTGAATTAGGTAGATTTGCATTAAAATGATAATAGACACCATTCTTATCTACCATTCCTAGCCTTGCTGCAAGCAAGTGGGTTTAAATAGGCAGGCTGCAGCTGGTGGAGTCATGCAGAGGCACAGCCCAAGGAAATATTTCCTAGTGGGTCATACACTCATTCAAAGTAGATGGTAATATTAGTTCCTTATCTGCACCCTTAAGTGCAGAGTTTTTGTTCTTATTAAAGCACAAATCTTCAGTGCAGAGGGAATCTGGATTGGGACTCCGGGTGGGGGGGGGCAGGAGATTTCAAAACTCTGGAGCTAATGGGTCTCTGATCCAAATTGGGACCATAACAGGAAAGAGGTTAAAACCTCTACCTCACTCTAGGGCAAGACAGCCTTCCCCAACCTCGTGCCCTCTAAATATTTCAGTCCTAAACTCCCATCACCCCTGAGCCTTGACCATGCTGAGTGGGGCTAATTGTGAGCTGTGGTACAAAATATATGCAGGGAACCAAGGAAGGGAAGGCTGGTCTAAGGGGTGACAGAAACAACCATCCAGGCAGCCATGTGGTCCCCTGGATTTATATCCTAATCTATATCAAATACCATGTATTGCATTACAAACATACCGGTAGATGAGACATTTCAAAAGAACACTGGATTGTATCCAGCTAAGGCATGATATGATGCTATATTCCCTGCAAATTGATTCCTTGTTTCCTCTTACACAGCATTACTAACAGTAGCATTTGTATCAATACAGCCAACATTAGCACAGTGATGACTATCAGTATCAATAGGGAAATTATTATTGTCATCCTTATTATTATCAGTGCAACTCCATGCATGCTTATTTAGAAGCAAGTCCCAATCAGTTCAATGGAACTTTCAATATATCATCTGTTATCCTTATGTTGTGGTGAAAGATAGCTAATTAGCTTGGCTGTTTCAACCAGTTTATAATCCATGGCAGAGCTTCTTACTTTCCAAAATGTCCCCTTTATGAGTGTCATAATCCATGGAGAATAAAGGAGTATAATTTCCCTTTCAGGCAAAATCCTGTCCTGAATAAAATCCCAATGTTGACTAGGTTTATTACATTACATGAATACTGTACTAGGGGCAGTCATTCCACAAAGAGAGCTGTTTTTCTATCTGAAAATGATAAAAGGCGTTTAATTGGAATTATGAGACAACTTTCCCCAGTTATCAATTTCATCAACAATCTAGAGTCTATGGGAGACATTCAGTAACAGCTAATTCAGAAATAGCAACAACTGCATGAAATCATGAAAACCTAGGATTAACAATGTGTTGAATAGTTTATCCAACATAAACTGAATTATTCTCTGTTATTCTTTGCACGGTTTCCTTTTAAAGGTTTTATAGCTGACAACAGTTCGCACTTATATTTCCACAGAGCAGAATGAGCATCAAATGTTTTGCTAAGAACAAGAAAAAATTTCAAGAACTGCCTGATACTAGCAATTCTTTTCACTGTGATAGGCAGCCATTCTCAATGATAGCCAACATAGTGCCCTCTTCATGCTGTTCGACCACAACTGCCATCAGCCCCAGCCAACATGGCCAGTGATCAAGGATGGTGGAAACTGTAGTCCAAAACATGTGATCAGAGATGTTGTTAGGGAGGGGTCTCCTCCAACCCAGTCCACTTGGAGATGCTGAAGGACCTGAAACCTGTGGCCTATCACTGAGATAAATGCCCTCATCCCGGTAATTTTTTTCTCTTTCCTCAGGACACAAGCATGGAAATCATACAAAACTATGACTACAAATAAAAAATTATTATTATTATTATTATTACTCCTATGTGCATTAACACTATTAAGTGTTCACAATGAAGGCACACAAAATGCATTTCTTTTGCACAGTAACCTCAAGATTTTCTAGCCCTTAACCCTGCAGTGTAGACTTCAAAGTGGGTGACAACTGGTGAAATTTCAAACACTGGCAAAGGGGAACCAAGCAATTTCCCAGAGGTTAGGGACATGCATTTAGTGTTTCCCACACCCCATGAGAAGCAGTATGTATGTACGTATGTATGTATGTATCTATGTATGTATGTATGTATGTACGTACATACCCAGGTGGCGCTGTGGGTTAAACCACAGAGCCTAGGGCTTGCTGATCAGAAGATCGGCGGTTCGAATCCCTGCGACGGGGTGAGTTCCTGCCCACCTAGCAGTTCGAAAGCACGTCAAAGTACAAGTAGATAAATAGGTACCACTCCGGCGGGAAGGTAAACGGCGTTTCCGTGTGCTGCTCTGGTTCACCAGAAGTGGCTTTGTCATGCTGGCCACGTGACCTGGAAGCTGTACGCCGGCTCTCGGCCAATAAAGCGAGATGAGCGCCGCAACCCCAGAGTCAGACACGACTGGACCTAATGGTCAGGGGTCCCTTTACCTATGTATGTATGTATGTATGTATGTATGTATGTATTTAAAGGAACAGAATTTAAAGGAACAAAACATATGCACTTTCCCCTTAATTTACACACACAGAATTTTTATTCATTTTAGTGCAAAGTACACATACTTCTGAATATTAGAGCTTCTGAGCTTCTGGAGGAGCTTTTTTGCCCTGTGTTTTTGCATCACAAAGCAATATATATAACTGCAAAAACAAACAAACAAACAAAAACCAAACACTGATATAAAGGCTGAATTCCAAGTTTTGGATTGACATAGTTGGAACAGGAATTACCTACAGATTAGACTGGTTGCTAATCCTCGAGGTCCCACCACGACACTCTTTTACTGTAGGGCCTACAGTGTTGGTACAGATTGTCTGCTTAAGCCATCCGTGTTTGTTTTATTCAAGTTCCCTGCTTGGCAGAAGATCCTGTTGTTGTGGTGCACCTCAGTCATCCTTCCTCCTCTCCTTTTAGAGCATATGGTAATTAGAAGGATGTAGGCTAATCTCCTTAAGGTTATTTGGGATATGAAGAATCTGGCCTCTATTGCAAAGGGAAGAGGGATAACTAGAAGGCTTTCATCCCATTCTAGATGTACAAATTCTACGATTCTAGTTTCTTTTGAAAGAAAGCACAAGCCTGAATGTGTATCGCAAGTCCCCTAAACTTTGCAGTCTCCCCTGTTTTATTAACTAATAAATCATCTTTAGAAAAGTGCCTTTTGGCTCAACTAAAATAAACAGCTGAAGTGAGGGCCACACAGGCAGCTGAAATGGGACCATTTTTTAAAAAAAGAGAGAGAGAGGAAAGAAAGCAGCAGCTGCAGGCACAGCAAGTCCTTTTCTTCTCATGCTCAATTCAGTCTGCAATGAAATCATGCAGAGGGGTTTGTATATCTTTTGTTTACCAAACACAAGGTTAACATCTTGATGTCTAAAATGAGGAAGGGCTGCTAGAGCCTTGGCACTGGTTTCATGAGCTGTTATTCATTAGTGGATCTACCACATTCTGAGAATGCTTTGAGCGATGAATAACAGAGGTAGTGGCTATTTAGATGCTGATGGTTTTAAATTATTGCCATTTAAAGGCACACATACGAACTCATGTTGGTTGTGCTCAATGAAAAAAATAGGAGGCTGCTTCCAGCCAGCTTAGTTCAACTTGGCTAAGCTCTCATTTCCAATACACCTCCTACTGAGACGTTCCTATAGCTTATTCTATGCAGAGGAAGAGCAAACTAGATAATGGATACTAGTGCATTTGGCTGGAACTGCTGCTATTTCCTGTCTCATTGAACATGCTTCAAATGTATTTTCCATACATGCTTTTAAAAAGCAGATATGAGTATTAATCAAAATTCTGACATCTCAATCTTTTCAGAATAGGTCTCTTGCTTTACCAGCATTCTCTCTCTGGTCTCCACTGCAGATCTCAGTATTCCACTGAATGCAGGAGAGGATAAGAAGAAGGTAAATGATACCTTTTGCTGATAACTACACTTTTAAAAGGGCACATAATTTTAACTGAACAAGTCCTATTTAAGTGTAGACCCATGAAACTGATAGGCATTACTTAGGCCCATGTATTTCAATGGGTCTACTCTGAATAGCACTAGCATTGACTACAACTTGGAGACCAGAACAGTCAGTAATACTGACCCTATTCACTCCTACACAGGCTGAGGCCCAGGCAAAGGGCTCTTTAACACCTTCCTACTGTGTGTGGGCAGTAAAAAGATTTTGGCAAATATTTTGCCTTACTATGCATGTCGGGCTGCAATCCTATACCCACTTACCAAGAAGTAAACGCCCATTGGACTCAAACTGCTGATTAGACGTGTATAGGATTACATGGTTAATCGCTTCTCCAGGCACAGGGATCTTTAAGTCCTTTACCTCACCACCACTACCAAGTAGCTGCAGGGTTTCTTTCAGAATCCTCCCCTTATGTACCTCAGCTGCTTCATGTCTTCGTCTGCATACAGCAGTGAGCATCTGAAGCACATAAAATGCAGAAATCTGCTAGAACCTCTGCTGATGTTGAACTGTGGAGAGAACACAAGTGAGCCTCAGCCTGTGCTTCAGGTTACATGGGAGGAAATAGCTGATGTATTATCCCTAGAACCAGTGCCTATGCAGGGGCAAGACTTAGGAAATCCCTGGGGATGGATTAAGTCCATGGGTCACCTATCCCTTAGTATGCCACGTGGTTCATGTATACCTGAAGGAGCATCTCCACCCCCATTGCTCAACCCAGACACTGAGGTTCTTCTCCGAGGGTCTTCTGGTGGTTCTCTTACTGCGAGAAGTGAAGTTACAAGGGACCAGGCAAAGGGCCTTCTCAGTAGTGGCACCCTCCCTGTGGAATGCCCTTCCTTCAGATGTCAAGGAGATAAAGAACTACACAACTTTTAGAAGACACCTGAAGGCAGCCCAGCTTCAGGAAGTTTTTAATGTTTGATGTTTTATTATGTTTCGGTATATGCTGTATGTCGTTCAGAGTAGCTGGGGGAACGCAGCCAGATGGGCGGGGTATTATTATTATTATTATTATTATTATTATTATTATTATTATTATTATTATTAAACTGGGTGGACAAGCAGATACCTGACCAAGCATTACTACACCTCTGCTTCCCTAGATTTCCAAATGGTTGTGAAGGATAAGGCAACAATTACATGCATAAAACTAGTGTCATAGTAGATGATAGATAGATGATAGAGATTTCTAATGCTAGAAAGGAAATATGCCACCCTGCTTTATGTGTAACATGAAAAGTGAAGTGAGAAACAACATGAAATGTACACATACATCAACTAGACCAGTGTTTCCCAAACTTGGGTCTCCGACTGTTTTTTTTACTACAATTCCCATCATCCCCAGCCACTGGTCCTGCTAGCTAGGGATGATGAGAGTTGTGGCCCCAAAACAGCTGGAGACCCAAGCTTGGGGAACACTGAACTAGACGATGGGTTAGAGCATCGGCTTTGCATGTGGAAGGTCCCCAGTTCAATCCTAGGCATCTCCAGGTAGCGCTGCCTGAAATCCTCAAGAGTCACGGTCAGTCAATGTAGACAATAATGACCCAGGTGGACCAATGGTCTGACTCAGTATATGGCAACTTCCTATGTTCCTAAGACTCTAAGGTTTGTGATTCATAGCTGTACAATCTCATGTCAGCAAAACCTGACATTTTGTCCTTCAGTGGTAAAGAGGTCATACTCGTAATGTTTTTCAACATCATCGAAGCTCCAATTTCCCGGACTATGGGTTTGTTCCAATTACTCTTTGTTATTGCATTTCAAATTCCTTAGGCCCGTGGCCATAGCATTGTGTTTTGAAAACTTACTGAAGATTTGCTGTACTTGCAAAACTTATTAAATCTTCTATATGGGAAAAGGAATGTAGACAGCATGGTATTTCTTGGTATCTCAAAAGAAAGGTGCAAGTCTCTGGGGGGTACGGAGAGCTGTTACCCAGAGCAGTATTGGCCACAAATACTGGCATAATGTAACTGCTCAAGAATGTATCAGTTGGGAGGGAAATGAGTTTTCACTCTTTTGTACCAAATGAAATCATTCTAGATGAAATCATTCAAAGTCCTGGAGTCCCAGATGAAACCCCCTTTCTTGTATGCATACAATAACATCATCCTCCCAACCAGAGCCAAATGCTCATTCTCCTGTAATTAGGACAACCTTGGAATGCTCTTCTCCTGCTCTAAATCTGGACTTCTAAAACTGAACTTCAAAAAAAGAAGAAAAAAAGATTGCCAAATGCTGTGTGGATCATTAATGCTTTATATGTGCATTAACACAAACTGTTCCTGAATAAAGAACAGTTCAACATATTCTGAGAGTTCCCCTAAAGAACCCCATTCTACTGACCTCACAGGCTATGTCTTTAGATGGTAGGTGTTGAGGGAAATCGACAGGCAGGTAAATATCACTTTATTAAGTATAAATTATAAATTATCACTTTATACACAGGGCAGATTTTAGATAGAGATAGGAAGCCAAAATGCATCTATGTGTCAGGAGGCCCATGCTGAATGGAAGACTGTAGATCTATTTCTGTGTTCAGTTGGTGCACCAGTTGCTGCAAGACAGGCACTGGCTACCACCTTTTATGCACTGGATATTTCTAGATTAGATTACTGTAATATCCACTATGTGGGGCTTCCCTTGAAGACACTCTGGAAATTTCAGCTTGTTTACATAATGTGGGCATCTTACTGTTGCTGGGTATAGGTTGGTATGAACATATTATAGGGCTCGATTATAAAGCCACTTAGATTATAGGTAAGTGGAAAATGCTTTGAGAACATTTGGTTGAAAGGTAACCTATAAAAATTACAAAGAATTTTACAAATAAGTAAATAAATAAAGTACTCCAATATGTGCTACAAATTGCCAAACTGGGATTGATCCAAAGCAAAGATATTCACTGTCTCTTGAATCTTTCAGCCATTCAAAACATCCAAACATTCCCTAACTCATACAAAATTTAAAAAGCAGAGTGAACTAGAAGAACCCAGAAACATAAAAGGCTCTTCTAGTGTACTTTCTTTACTTTTAAGTAACAGTGCCTGCCAATTATGTCAAGCCACCCCTAACAAGTGTTTAGCCTATTTTTAAAACTACCACTGTTTGAAAACTTCCCTTAATATTTTCCTCCATCTATTTATGGGTGTGAAGTTCTTCTTGATATATGACTTACATTTTCCTCCTCAGCTGCACAGATTGAAGAAATAAGCTAGAAATACACCCAAGATGGAATCACATGTAGACTTTGGCTTTATCCACCCAAGCAGATTTTGTACCAGCTGATGCTGAATTGAGATATGGTGCAACTATCATATGACTTTTTCACAGTCTAACAAAATAAGACAATGCTTTCCTCTAACTGACCTGCTTCACATGCCTCTCTTTTGCTACTTGAATCTGTGCAAAATTGGTCACAACTTTCGAATAAAATAGATGCACATGTAACAGTGACTTGCAGCATTGAAAATCCCTTGGTTTGAGGGGATACATAAGTTCTTTCTGCAGAACTAGATTTGCGTTGGGAATTTGATTCACACACGCCACTCTGCAGGCAACAAGTGTTGAACATGCATGATTGAACAGGCCTTTAATATACATACCCAACCAGAATTAAATCACTAATACAAATATCTGGCAGGAATTTTATATTCCTTGGGATTTTCCAACTCCTTTATCTGCTGGCTCAAATTGGAGAAGCAGCATGTAGAAGGATATTAAGCATCTCTCCTCACTCATGCAATTCAGTATCCTAATTTAGAGCCAATGTGGTGATTGCACTATGCTTGGTGAGATCCGTATTCTAATCTCCACTCAGCCATAAAGGTAACCTTTGGTCATTCACTATCTCTCAACCTAATCTACATCACAGGCTTGTTGTAAGAATAAAATGGAAGCGGCAGGGGAGAACCATGGATGCCACCTTGAGCTATGTGGAAGAAAGGCAGGATAAAAATGAAATAAATAATGCAGGTGGCATTTTAATTTTTCCACATGAACCATAAACTGGTTGGTTCAGAAGTGCTAAATTGGCTATTGAACTTTTAGCAACCCAAACCAGTTGGAGCTGGACTTGACACAGCTGGGCAATTAGATTCCCTTATCACCATACATTACAAGCTACATGTTGTTCTCAGACTCCCGTCTCCCACAATCACATTTCTGTATAGGAAATGTATACGTTCCGAAGCGCCCTGAGTAAAAGACCCAGCATCCTGACTAGGACTTGTGTGAATACAATCATTCTTTGTTGAGTTTAAAGCATTCACAAATGTCGCATTTTAGGTCAGTTACAAGAAAGATGTTGTGTCGGTATTTTGCGGACAGATCATGAGATATGAACTGCAGGAAATGAAACTTGCTTAACAGCCACTTGTGACAGACAGCATCTCAGTCAGGAACAATGTATGAGAAAGCAGCATGCAGAATAAATCACATGACTTACTGATTTATAGCTCATGCTTTACCAAGTGCTTTTATTTATTTTTAAGTTGATAGGCACCAACTCTTCAGGTTTTCTAACTCCATTCACATGCTTCAGTTTAGGTGTAGCATCTACAAATGTGTGGATGCCATAGTATGTACTGTGTAAATGTAATATGGTATGCACTGTTTATGCAGTCTATGGGGAGCTATTTTCACTAAAAGAACCCTAGCTCATTCCTCTGCTGCCTATTGTTTGCTTCTACATCAGCCACTTTTGCAGCTTTTTCCCAGCTGTTTTTTTCTCATTCGATTATTTTGGGCCCTTGTCTCTTTGCTCTTCCATTTCCTTCTCCCTTCAGCTCTGGCTCTGTCACAACCTCCACTATCACAGTTCCTGCACATGAGCCTCCAAGTGACTTTGGCTCAAGATTTGCTCTCCTACAGGTTTTGCTCACTGCAATTTTGTGTTCCCTTCTTTTTCACTTGCTTTATTTTTGGCTAAGTAAGTTTACTTTTCTCCCCATGTAATTTCTTATGCTTTTTTTCCTGTCATCTCTTCCCAAATTTTGCTTGGGAGTATTCTTGGACTCAGCATCACTCCAAGATACTCTGGTGCACCCAATGTGTCCTTATGCACGGCTTGGTAATATTCTGTTTAGATTGCTACACTGGGCCACCTTTTAAAAATACCCAGAACTCCAGTTAATGCAATATCAATGCTAACAGGAGCCTGTTTTTCAGATCAAATTAGTTCCAGGACCGATTTAAAGTGCTGCTTTTATTTATTTTAGTTTTATTTATTTACTCAAAGATTTACATGCAACTCTTCCAACCAATGCATTCATATTACTTAGTGCCTAACAACAATTAAAATATCTCAGTCTCATTGTTTTTGATCCTTAAGGATTGTCTTAACCCATATGACCCTACAGATACGCTTTGATGGTCAAGAGGCCTTACTCCATGGCACATGGGGCAGGGCCTTTTTGGTGGTGACAGTCAGGTGGTAGAATTCTTAGTCCAGGAGATTCAGCTGAACTACTTTTATTTTCCCCTCTGGAAACAGGACAGGCAAAACATATCTGTGTAAATGTACATTTGTACAGGACACTCGAAGAAGTAACTCTAATGAGTTTACCATTTCTGTATTTGTTTGTTCTCCATCTGCTGGTTTAATACCACTCCGGTTTTTATGATTGCTTTAAAAAAATAATTTTAAAAGGGTTTTATGGAAGGGGAATTGTCCCCTAAGGTTATCTTTTTTTTAAAAAAAAAGTTCATACCTCAGGATTTAACTAAGCATGCAGGTACTACCTTCTTGTTGCTCAGTAATTCTCTTTTGGCTACAAAGCTATCATGCTGGGACTGAGTTCAGCATTAGGACAAGTGATGTTTACTTAACTGGCATGTATGCTTTTATGATGACCATTAGCTGCTTCAGGGTCAGAAAGATGAGAGTGTATAAGTATTTTAATATTTTCCCATTCTCTCTTCATTTCTTTTCTCAATATTTTACTAATAAATCAATTCAATTTGTGTCTCTCCTCTGTCAGTTACTTCATCTTCACTTTGTTTTACAACCCTGCATTCTCTCTCCCCTCCTCTCTCATTCATGCAACCCTGACTGAGGTTATTTTGCTAATGTTTCAGGTTTTTGTTTTGTTTTTTTAAAAAGAATCCCCTTGATATCACTCTGTTCTGCCTATGTTTCTCAAAATGGGTGACTCCTTCATTTCTTGTTCCTTTCAAAACTTTTATTGTCCTTCCAATTCTAAAAAGAAAAAATATGCCAGACCTATTTCCAATCTTCCCTTGCCACCTCATAATCTTGAGGTGGTGGTGTTGCTTTCATTCACCTAATTCCGCCCCATCTTTTCCAACAGTTACTTATGGTGTTCTTTCAGTTAGAACTTGTGGCCATCAGTCAGTTCTCGTTTTTCAACTGTTTCAGTTTTCAATACTGATGACTACGTTATCCTTTTTGCCTCTTTGAACTCTCTAGATTTTATTGGGAAAGTTATTTCACAAGTTCCTCCTTTTTCAGTTTGTCTCATCGTTCCTCTTTTCTTTCTCTTTGGATTCCCCCCAAAATCTGTTTCTCTCAGCCCTTTCCTCCTATTTATCTTTCCTTCCTTGCAACTATTATTCATTTCATTAATATTAGTCATAGTTTTTACACTGATGACCTTCTAGTTTTTTCTGACCTGATCAGTCTTCAACATTCTTCAGTTCTCAAAATCTGTTGTGATTCTTAGTTCCTCTGGTTCTCAGTTTGATAATTTCCCTATTCTTTCCATTTTTCACTGGGTTCACTTTCTGTATCACATTCATCTTAAACCTCTGGCCCCTGCTTTCAAGAGCTTACAATCTCTTCTGCCCTTAATCTCCCTCATCTTTTCTGTAATCTGTCCTGTGTCCGTATGTTCCTGTGGAACACCTTGCTTCCTGACAAGCAAGCAGCTGAAAGTTCACCTTTTCCAGGTTTTCCTTCCATGAACATATTCTCTATCCCCTGCATGTTTTTGTGCTACGTTCTCTTTTCCTTTTTTATGACTGGACATTTGGACAGGAGAATCCTAGTGGAGATTGGCTTGGTGATCCTGGCAAAGTTGGCACATGCCTTCTTCCACAACAGGCGATATGTTTCCATGGAAACAAAATGCCTAGGCAATTGCTCTTAATACTGAATAATTTTAGAATATTCTGAACTGGAAAAGGAAGCCCATCAGCTAAGCAGGCAAGCCTTTCTCCTTCCTTCCAGAGGTAATCCAGACGTCCTTGAAGAGAGACTTCAGTTTTAAGTCAGAAACAGAGTAAGAGACACAGAGACCAGGGTTTGGGCTTTATCAGCATATTAGGATGGTGGCTGTTTCCCTGGAGATTGGATGTCACAGATTTTGACTGGTTGTTGGAATGTTTTAAGTAGTGCCTATGCTTAAATATATATCATATACATACACAAGATCCATACTGTTTGTGGACAAGATCTAATCCCACCAAATGATATGGGACCTCCCCCTTCTTCCCTCTGGAGCTCAGCCCCCTCCACCAGCTCCAGAGGATCCCCCAAACCCCCGGAGCAAATTTTGGAAGTCCCAGTTGTACAGTTAAAAATCAGGCAGTTAGAAGAAAAATAACCCAAGGGACATGGCGTCTAGATGCAGGGAATAAGAAGAAAATAACTGGCCCCTCAAGTTGCAGGGTCAGTTCATCGAGAAAGCAATGCCCAAAGAAAAGAATGGAACAGAAAAACAAATACAAATTTGTTCAGTTACAGGTTGTTGTCATTGTTAATGCACTACAAAGCTTACTGACAGCTTTTCCCATTTGTATCCCTAGATGTAGAAGCTACATTAATAAAGAATGCTCATGTAGCTCAGCAGAAGTGACTTAGGGATAATATTTTAAAATAAGTGTCTAAAATAATTTTAAAAGGTTTATTTGGCTATGTTAGAAGCAAGAGGAAGAACAAGCAAGTAGTATGTCCTCTGTGTGGAGAAGATGGAGAAATGCTATTAGGTGACAGAGAGAAGGCAGAACTGCTCAACACCTACTTTGACTTTGTCTTTACCCAAAAGGAAAGCAGAGTCCAACCTGGAGATAGCAGAATAAATGATGTAAGGAGGGAGCTGCAGCCCAAGATAGGAAGAGAGGCAGAAACATAGCTACTTCAAATGAATTCACATATCCAATTCTATTATTCTGTCTCCAAAAAGAAAGAGATATGCAATGCAAGGAAGTAGTAATTGCGTCTGTATTTCTGATGAAAGCCTTGTGGATGTTATTAGGGCACAGAGAAACTGCAGGTCAGGACCCAAACTCATTAGTACTGCTGTGCTGCGAGAATGTGGTCTCACACTTTTGACAGTCTAGAAGAAAAACAAAGATCCATCCCTCTCTGAGCAATTTATTCAGCCCCAATTTTTTAAAAAGACTTTAGACACTAGGTTTGTACTATTTATACTTTTGATTCATCAGCTCATAATTTAGATTCTCTTGATAGGAAAATGATGTTTTAGTAAATATTTGGGTGGTCATCTTCAAGGGACAGAGGAAGGAAGGAAGGAAGGAAGGGTGAAGAGAGGCACCTGAACAGTAAATGCACAGATTGATATTTAAATTTGCAATACAAACCTGGTCTTCTTAATTTTAAAGCAGTGTGTTCTGAAAGACACTCATAGGATGTCAGGATAGAAGCAATATACAGAAAGCAATTAAAGCTTGAGTTTGTTAAAAAGAAACAAAGAATAAATAAGACACACAGCTATGTGGGTGGTAGAGGAGCAGTGAATATTTGCAGCGAGCACTTGGTACAAGGTGGAACAAATTACAAGGAATGGGGGAAAACAATAGTAGGTAGTAAAGAGCAATTAAGAGAGACTGCCAAACAGAAATCCGAAACAGAATGTTAGCCAGTGTTACAATACAGTACACAGGAAGATGCAGAGCTGAGTTAAGTATTCAAGTAAAAAACAGTATTTACAGGAAGTCTATGGAGAATGGAAAGAGAGTAAAAGGAGAGAGTAAAATCTTGACAAAGAGGAAATAAAGAAGTCAGCATTCCCATTACCCTCCACCACATGAGGGCAGTGTTACTTCAACAGAACTTTACCCATAGAGGAATCCTAACATACACAGGGCAGGTGCAACAACATTGTCCTCAGATAATATTTTATGCAGGATACTAAAAGGTGCCTCAACCAATTCACATCTACCCCCCCATCAACTCCCTGCAATGAAGTGTTCAGAACCAGTCGAGCTAATATGATTTTAAACTTCCAAGTTGTTATCATAGCGTGACAAAAGGAAATGATGCAGAAGCACAAGGCAACAGAATTGAAAGGAACTTACAACTTCTCCACTAATATAATAAAACTATGAGAGAAGAAATAGCATAGTAAAATACACCGAACAAAATTCATGGTTATCTTGGTAACTTTAATTTGAAAGGTAGGTCATAACAACTTTTTCATGTTATTTAAGAAGGAGGTGTCACCAACAGTATTGCATCCCACTCAAAAGAGGCCAGATCTTTCCATGCTGTAGTCATTTGACTCAGATTAAAGGAAACAAGGATTTGCTGCAATGCCAAGGAGACACATCCTATTCAGAGGACCACCCAGAGGGTTAATTAACAAAGCACTAGGAGATAAGTTGCCTTTTTATGAAGCAGGAATACAAGAGGTGAAGGTCTACAGTGGTTATGACAAATAAAGTAAATAAAGGATGAGAGGAATAATACAGATACCATGAAGGAGGGGGTGGGGAGTATTGTAAGCTTTCATCAAAGAGAAGATAAGGCAAAGCGCAAAGGGACCACTTCAGTTAATCACATAAAACATGGCTCAGGTGATCTGGAACAAACCACAGAAAACCTTAGTTACAGGTAGATAGCCGTGTTGGTCTGTCATAGTCAAAACAAAATAAAAAAATTCCTTCCAGTAGCACCTTAGAGACCAACTAAGTTTGTTCTTGGTACCAAACTTAGTTGGTCTCTAAGGTGCTACTGGAAGGAATTTTTTTATTTTGTTTAGAAAACCTTAGGTTTGTGTGCTCCCTCTCTCCTCCTCTGCACACAACAGCAGGAGAATGAAGGCTTCTGCTCTTACTCCAAAGAAAACCAGTTTCCCCCAAAATAAGGGACAACATATCCTATATCCCCAAGTCTCTCAGGTGCTTATATGAAGAGGCCACATGGGGGTCATTGTAAGTGGGGTAATGTATGAGGCACAGAATCCTCACGATAAGATGAATCTCAAAATGCACAGGAGCAGAGTGCTCATAATATCTCGTTGGTACATGATTTTCTTGCTTCTGTATTGTGCTTTGTTATGTAGAAGCTTGGGACTGAAATAATCTTGTGTGGCTATATTTGTTGTTTGCAACGTTTAATAGAAATAATAAAAATTGAAAGAAAAAAATCCGCATTCGCGAGTTCATATGTAGCACAAGACTGTGGTCTGTTCTAAGTGGAAGCTTTCATTTTCTTTTGCACACAACCTCTCCTCATTCATCTCCCTTTATGTGTAAGCCCAAAGTTCATTGTGGGTTACAGCTGTGGTTCAGAGAGGAAGCAAAATCAAGCATGGAACCCACTCTTAACTAGATAAATGTAATTTAAAAGACTCTTAGCTACCTCACAAGGACACTTGTCCGAGATGAAATGGAGCTGTATAGAATACAGTAAAGATTGACCAGAGATCTGAGACGCCAGGAACCAGCATTCCAAGGGCAGAACACAATCCTGTGTTTGCAAAGCAATGAACATAATGTATTGTTTCTCTTTTTAAATTTCCAGTGAAGAGCAACATACGGAAGGAGAGTGTGCTAAATATACCAAGTGTCACTGAAGAAACGAGCTAGGGATTCCTAAAGAAGGAAGATACTGGCACGTCAGCCCTAAACCTTTTAATGGCGTGGTGGTGTCTGTATTTCAAAACAAAAGTTAGGATGAGTTGACAGCGTGGGCATTATAACAGGAGTACAAAACTGTCCAGATGGAATGAGTTCATATTTCAGAGATATCGCCAAAGCCTGAATCTAAGAGCCAGATTCCTAGCTCCCAGCATCAAGGCCATAATCATAATCTATGATGGCATATTTATAATGTGACCTGAAAGGAACTGGCTATTCATGTGAAATAGCAGTTTTTAACTCAATGTATGTGATACTGCACTGTGTCCTCAGTTGAGGATTTATCTTTAAGGCTGCAATCCCATATCCACTTACCTGGAAATAAGTTCCACTGAAGGCAATGAGATTTACTTCAGAGTAGACAGGTGGAGGATTGCACTCCTCCAGTGTTTATAAGTATGAGCTTTCGTTCAACACGTTTGCATCATGTTTTTATTCTATCAAACTCTTTATTCTTGAAATAGTTAAAAATGTATTTAATTTTTTAAAATCTGATTTGATCTACCCTACTCACAAAGAAACACAAAGGAAACTCTGACTTTTTAGAAAGTAGCCCATTTTCATTTGTGCTTTGAGAACTGGGGCCTACATAAACTAGGGAAAAGTCAAACGCTAAATCAGATTTATAGATATTATATTGCCCTTAACTCGTAAGTTAATAATACAGCGGAAGAACCAAAGTCTTCCGCAAGTCACAGAAGGTCTGGAAACAATTAGTTAAAAAAGCTCTGCCTTACTTGTTTCTCTCTGTAGACCCAAGACATAGTCACCCTAATAATGCAAAAACACTAGATGTTGTGTGCGCTATTCCCTATCGTAATATTGAAAATCTACCATGAACTCATTTCATGTTGTAAATGGGTCTATTCTGAAATATGATTTATTTTACAGATGTTTGTGTTTTATTGCACAGGGACCCAAGTTTCACAAACACATCAGTTTTCACACTAGGCATTTAGTGTGAAATCACTACACCTTCCTCACACTCATATGTTACAGGGTCCAGACAACATAACCTTTTGCAGTCCTCCCTTGTTTTCACAATGGTTTTTCTATGTGAAGTCTGGTGTCCGTGTGATGCAGGTCAGCCCTGATGGCCAGCACTTGGCTTCTGGGGACAGAGCTGGAAATTTGAGGATACATGAGCTAAAATATATGGATGAAGTCATTAAAGTGGCAGCTCACAATTCAGAAGTTCTCTGCTTACAATACTCTAAGCCAGAAACGGGGATGGCCCTGCTGGCCTCAGCAAGCCGAGACAGGCTGATTCATGTGCTAAACGTGGAGGAAAATTATAAACTAGAGCAGATGTTGGCCGACCATTCCTCAGCCATAACAGCTGTAAAGTTTGCTGGAAATGGAGAGATTCAAATGATCAGCTGTGGTGCCGACAAAAGAATATATTTTCACTTCCGGCAAGGGTGCGCTGAGGACTGGGTCGTACTTGGGAGTCCTGGCCACCCGGGACGACCACGTAGCAGTAGCAGTGAAGGGAAGGGAAAAGGTGCCTCAACCCTCCCCTGCCCCCAAAGCGGGACAAAATAGTCCGTGCAGTGGGACAAAACGAAGGTTCGGGTCCTTCGTGGGAAAGAAGCGGCGTCTGAGAAAGGCGGAACTCCACGCCGGCGCCATTTCGGCTAGGCGCGGAGAGGAGCCAGGACGCATACACCGAGCCACTGCTGACTGCTGGGCACCCGATGCACTCGGCCAGCTAGCGCCTGAAACCTCTCGGAGAAGTAGCAATAAAGAAGACCAAGACCCGTGAGTTAAGATAAGTAACATACCTTACTTGGTGGAAGACTTGGAAAAAGGTAAACTCCGGGGGAGAGAGAAAACCGAGAGCCGCTGATAACCTCATGAATTGCACTCTGTGTTGTTAAAGAACCTTATCTGTGGCAGTAATTTAAACCAGAGACGGCAGGTCGAAATTTATTTCGCTGACTTAGAAGATTTAGTAAGAGCACAGAACGGTGACTCTGGGCGAGCACGTAAGGGGCGGATGCCACAGAGCACCCAAGCGCGAAGGAGAGAGAAAAGAGGAGGAAAAACGAATTTTAAAGGGTGGTGAGCAGCGTATTTGTTTTTACTTTTTTGGAGCGGAGCGGGGAGAGGAGAGAGGAAAAACAGTGAAGGAGGGAGTGGAAGAAAATATGGAGGACAGCTTAGAGGAGTAAAGACGCTGAAAGTTCGACTTCCGCTTCTTTACAGAAGTGAGAAAGAGAAGAGAGATACATCAATGACATAAAGAGCGGGGAAGATTAACGCTTGAAGGGAAAACAGCGACCTCTTGTGGGCGGTGTGGAATTGCACCAGGAGAAGAGGAGATCTTAACGTACTGTCTATTTACTCCTTTCTGTGTCCCCCCTCCCCCCCCTGTTCAGGTTACCTTTTGAATTCTCTACGTTTTGATAATTAATAGGATGTTCCCTTGAGAGACCCAAGTAAGGGGAACACCCAAAACAAAGAGACTGAGCTAAACGAAGCGGAACAGAGGTCAATCATTGTATTAAGGATGGCAGGGAAAAATAAGGGTGCAACGGCTCAGGCATCTAGCCAAATACCGAGAAGACAATCAACAACACCAAATGGAGATGCTGATGCCTTAACAGAAATTAGAGAAACCCTTTTTGCAATAGCGGAGTCGAATAAAAATCTGAATGACAAGATGGATGACGTCATCTCCAGAGTAGACGCTAATTCAAAAATAATGGAAGGGATGTCTGAACAAATAAAGGACTTATATGCAAAAAACAAAGAAGTGGACAAAAGCCTGAAAGAAGTCAATACTAAGATCTCTAAACATGAAGACTCAATGAAGAAAATAAGTGCGGAACATAAGGAATTAAAGAAAGCACATGGAAGGGAGGAAGAGGAAAGAAAAGAATTATGGAAAATGCAGGAAGAACTGGCGGACCAGATGGCGATGCTTGAGATGAAACAGAGAGCGCACATTCTCCGCCTGAGAGGCGTGCCCGATCTGGGAAATGAGGCGGTGGATGAAAGAGTTGCAAAAGAATTGGCCACCTGGTTGGCAGTAAGTGAAGAAGATCTGACCTTAGATATTGACAAAATATACAGACTAAGACTGGATAAATCTAAAAGCATCAAAGGGGTGAAAAGACCAGCTGATTGCCTGATCTTCTTTAACTCAATGTTATTGAGGGATAAGATCTTACAGAAGAAGAAACAAACAGATCTAATAATTGAAATAATAATATCCATTCTAACTTGGAAGACTCGTAAATTTTCAAGAGATTTGCAGGATTATGACAGTGATCGGGTATACCCCTGGTTTGACAATGTTCCATCTAACCATCAGCCACAGCCTTTGCCAGGTAGCAGAACTACTAGCCACTCCAGCTTATCTTCTCTATCAGACACAAGTGAATCACAAGTCTCCTTGCGTCCTCTCCCACACAGACAGGATACAGCTTCTAACCGAGAGGATTTTCGACGGGGCAGACGCTCAAGGACAAGAAAGAGATTCTAATTGTCAATAATTCTTCACGAGCGTTATCTACTAACGAGTTACAAACACTACAATTGGGCCTTGGCTTTGTTCCGAAACCTGCCTACAATGCTTTCAGAACCAGAGTTGATATATTTAAACTCATTCGCAACATTAAACTTCGAGATATGTTTGGCACGAACATGGGCTCGATGCATCCATTCAGACCAAAATCCACTTTTATTCCTACCAGTACCAACCCGTCTATCGCATTATTCCAACAACTAGTTTTACGTGATCTGGAGAAATTGGAGAAGAGGGGGCCTAGAATTGCAGACAACTTGTCCAATCTTCAACGTGATTGTCTCAAGTCTTTATCCCAGGATCCCAGTATCGTTATAAAACCAGCGGATAAAGGTGGTGGTATTGTAATACAAGACTTACAACGGTATATTGCCGAAGCCAGAAGATTGCTATCTGACGACAGGTTCTACCAGAAAATCCCCAGGGACCCTACTGATTCTATTAATATGATTTTGAAAACTATCCTACAACAAGCCTACAGCATTGGACACATTGACAAACATACTTATGAGTATTTATTACCGCCTTTCCCGCGCATTCCTATCTTTTACTGCCTCCCCAAAATTTATAAAAATGTTGACTCTCCCCCTGGCAGGCCCATAGTTTCGGGCTACGGCTCCATTCTGGAGCCCACAGCGAAATATTTGGATTCGTTTCTGCAACCTTTTGCCAAGAACTCGCCAGCATACTTACATGACACGGCCCACTTCATCCGTGCCATTGAACACACTAAGGTCACTGACTCTATGGTCATGGCCTCTTTGGATGTAGCCTCCTTATACACCAACATTCCACTTGATGAGGCACGTTCCATAATTAGTCAGTTATTACAGTCACGCACCGATCCTTCTCCCCCTCCCGATTTTCTTCTGGATTTATTGGATGTTGTTTTTGAAAAGAATTATTTCCGGTTCGTGGATCAATTTTATTTTCAGATTAATGGGGTGGCGATGGGTTCCCCCATTGCCCCTGCAGTAGCAAATATTTTTATGGGTGAATTTGAAAAATCTCATATTCTAAATAATCCGTTCTCATCCGCTTTATTACTTTATTACAGATATATTGATGATTTATTTTGTCTGTTTATCAATGAGGAGGAATTTCTACGGTTTTCTACTTGGCTCAACACCCTACATCCATCCCTATCCTTCGCGGGGCATCATAGTACCACCTCTTGTGTGTTCCTGGATGTAGAGGTCGTCAAACAAAGTGGTTTTTTTAGTTGTAAGACCACATAAGAAACCCACGGATTGTAATTCTCTTTTACATTATTCCTCATTTCATCCTCAACGTTTAAGAAACAATCTACCTTATGGACAGTTTTTGCGGCTTAAGAGGAATTCATCCCTGAATGATGATTTTCACAGGAGTGCTGACTTGTTAGCTGATTCTCTACAGGCTAGAGGTTACCCTGTGGATGTGATTAATAAGTCAAAAATTAAATCATCTACTAAGGTCCGGTCCACTCTTCTGAATTCAGTCTCCACTCCCCGTACTCTTAACCGCATCACGGGGTCCTTAGAGTATACCTCCCATACGGACAGAGTTATTAGACTTATACGCAAACATTGGCATGTGCTTTGGGCTGTACTGGGGTGTTCAGAGTTTCCATTAATAGGTCTCAGACGAACTAGATCTTTCAAGGACGTATTGGTGCATTCTGACATAAACTCTTCAAAAGTCAATCCTGCTGCTCCTCCAGGCCCTATTGGACATTACAGATGTGGCAGATGTTCGTCGTGCCTGTTTGCATTACAAACTAAGGAGATTTACAATGAAGTGACCCATTTCAGATTTTCCATCAATCAATTTAGTACGTGCCAAACTAAAGATGTAGTATACTTAATTCGGTGTCCATGCAATTTACTATATATTGGCTCTACTACTCGTGCGGTGGGCGTACGTATAGGGGAACATCGCTCCCGTATCCGCAATGCCGTTTTGGAGGCACCTCTTGTGGAACACTTTTTGTCGAAAAATCATGCTGACACAGATTTGTTGTTCACGGTGCTGTGGGTGAATCGAAAAGTGGCCAATAATAGACAAGATTACACTAGACGATTGCGACAAAAAGAATCTCAATTCATCTTTATGTTTAAAACCATGCATCCTGGGGGACTCAATTCTGAACTGGATCTAAGTTGTTTTATTTAACTTCTTGTTCAATGATTGGTTGCCACACAGTAGTAATATATCTTTAAATCCTCTACTTTTCAGTCATGAGCACCACCTGATTCTGATTGTGTGACTTTTTAAGCCTCTGGTCTCATGCAGCTAGTGGGCGTGGTTACATAGTTCTATGACCACGTCTCCGCAGTGGGATCTATATTTACCCATTGATGTTGAATATGCATGTTCTACAACTCTAAATGGTATGTATTGTGTTTATTTGATACTTGTTTTCCTTATATTTGTATCATCCTATGGGTCATCGCTGTAGTATTATTTTTGTAGTTTGTGCTGAAGAAGACTTCGTCGATACAGCTGGAATTATCTGGAATCGCTGTACACTTCTCCACATCACTACTTGCTTTACCATTGAAACTGTTGTTACAGTAATGGACTGATTATACTTTGAGCTTTATTAGAGACTTATATTTTGTATGTTTTATGCCTTATTATTGTTTGATACAGACATTGTCATTTATTTAAAGTGCTGAAATTGATTATTGGCCATTGTGTTGCCTTTTTTGCTGTGATTTACTGTTTTCAACACAGGGGTTTTTCTTTGTAACAAGATAATATATAGAGCACAATGGGATAACATCTGGGAAGAAAGTATAAGATTCACGGCATGTACAAAGATAAAAGAAAATATATTAAAAATGTTCTACAGATGGCATATAACCCCTGTAAAATTAGCGAAAATAGACAAAACATATTCAAACAAATGTTGGAAGTGTAAAGCAAAGCCAGGAGACTATCTCCACTGTTGGTGGAGTTGTGATAAAGTGAAGGAATTCTGGAATATAATATATGAGAAAATGAAGAAAATGTTAAGAGTTACTTTTAATAAAACACCAGAGGCACTATTCCTAAGCATCTTACCTGATAATATCCCGGATGGGAGAAAGAATATCTTCTTATATGCCAGTGCGGCGGCCAGACTACTGCTGGCGCAATATTGGAAGAATGAGGAATTACCAACTGTACAGGAATGGTTCACAAAAATTGTAGAATTTATGAACTTAGCGAGAATGACTGCTGCGATCAGGAACATACCAATTCAAAAAACTAAAGGAGAATGGTCTTATGTAGAGAATTACTTCAGTGGTGAAGGTATAAATACGGATCTGAGGATCTGCCTAGAGTAATTAAGTAGATAGAAAGTAAGGATTAGATCAAGTTGTTATAAGTAACTACATTATCGGATAAGGTAAGCAAGATATAGACATTAAGAGAATAAACACAGGAAAAGAAGGAAAGAAATCTAAGAAAACATGAGGGAAAACGGTAGGAGGCAATTTTAATTCATTACGGGAGGGAGGGAGGGGCGTATGTATGTTTGTTAATGGTAAGAATGTTTTGTATGATAAGGTTGACATCTATGGGGGAAGAGGGAGGAGTAGGGTAACTAAATTGGTCTGTATGTTGAGGAAGATAGTGTTTTGTTCGCTTTGTTTTGGATTGTATGTATGGATGTATATATGTATGTATGGTTGTAAGATGTTTATATTTAATAAAACTTAATAAAAATTAAATAATATATTTTCGCAGTGCACAAAAGGTGTCGGATGGAATTAACTTCATCAGAACCCACCTCGTTGCTGAGAAAACGACCTTGTACGACATGGATATCGACATAACACAGAAGTATGTTGCAGTGGCCTGTCAGGACAGAAATGTCAGGGTATACAACACAGCCAGCGGGAAACAGAAGTGGTGCTACAAAGGCTCGCAAGGCGATGACGGGTCCCTTCTGAAGGTCCAACTGGATCCTTCTGGAACATTCTTGGCCACCAGTTGCTCAGACAAGAGCATTTCCATTATCAACTTCCACTCTAGGGAGTGTGTTGCCAAAATGTTTGGACACTCAGAAGTCGTTACAGGGATGAAATTCACCTTTGACTGCAAACATTTGATCACCGTCTCGGGAGACAGTTGCATCTTTATATGGCACCTTAGTCCTGAAATTACCACCTGCATGAAGCAGCACTTGATGGACCTGGAGCAAGTTCAGCCGCAGAGGAAAGCCAGGGAGCCAGTGTGGCCTCGTCAGGTCAGGAGGGAGACCTACATTGTTCTGCCAAGCGAAAGGACTCCCTGTGGGACCGAACACCTGACGGACTATGACACGGAGGAGAGGGAAGAGGAAGACGCTGCTCTTCTGACGCCCCCCAAAGCTGTCATTGATACAGCTCCTGCCTGCGTCCTCACCAACGGTAAACTACCCATGTGGGCAAAAAGGCTGCTCGGAGAGGCAGCTAATGCAGACACCCGCGCCTTCAACTCCAGGATGAGTTATCAGCCGCAAGGGCGATGGGCAGAACGTGCCACCAAAGAGCCCATTAAGACCATGCTGGATGCAGACTTCACCCCAATTAAAAACAGAAGCCTTCATGACAGTGAGCTGGAACCGCAGAATCTGAATTGGCTGCTCTCGGAGGCCAAGGACTACCCCTGCAACAATATTGAAGATTTCCAGCAGCCAGCTCTGTCCTCTGATGACGAGGCGAAAGAAGAGCTTGAAATCAGTGGGGACAGCCTGGGCCCCAAACAGACTGGCAGCAAGACCCCTGAGGGCGAAAGGAGCTACATGAAGGAGCTGCTCCTTCAGCCGGCTTACCAGAAGGAAGCGCCAAATACCAGGGAGAAGCTGCCAGACAAAATCTGCTCTGTGACTTCCTTAGATTCAAAGGTCTCTGCTTTCAGCCACCAGCAAGAAGTTTCAGAGGCAGACGCGGAAATGACCGACGTAGATGAGAACTTCCAGCAGACCAGCTCTTTGCCCCAAACCCCCGAGCAAGAGAAATACCTCCGGAATCACTTTGAGACGCTGGCTGATGCCCAGACTGAAGAAAGGATTGATGGCTGCCTAAAGGATCTGAAGGCCCCCGAGGAGGAAGAGAAGGAGGCTGCCTTGTTCCAGAACCCTCGCCTGAGCATATCGACCCGTTTTCTCTCCAGCTGCCAACAAAATACCAGGTTTTCAGCTGCCTTTCTTCCGAGGGCCCAGCAGCACTCTCAGGCCGCTGCTGCTGCTGCAGACCAACTGGCGGAGGAGAACCTGCTGTCCGGCGAGCACAAGAAACCAGAGAAATTTTCTGAAGAAACCGACTGTGAGCCGAAGGAAAAGCTTGACGCCAGAACGTTCAGCGCCTCAGAATCACCATTTAATCATCTCATTTTAAAAATCTGTCTTTTAACTGGCACTGAACTGATTTCCTAGTACGTATTTTTTTAATCAATCAATCAATCAATCAATAAAATAGTGAACTACTATGTAAAGGAAAGAGTGCTATAGTGCTTCAAAATTATACAGTAATTGTACAATAGTGAACCTTTTCTCACCACCATTTTACCAATGGAGTTCCCACCCCCCTGCCAATTAAACATTTCTAATCTACATTCTGATCCAAACAAAATCTAACCATAAAATCTGTCAGGGCAAAGACTTGTTTTCTGCTGCACCTGAAGGCGTGGTTAGGCTTAGGTTGTAGGAGGCTGGTGTAATGGAAATGCAGAGGAATTGTAACCAAGGAATTGTAGGCAGTCTTGCACGATTAACCCTTCATTCAATGCTGGATTAAGTGATTGCAGGAGCACTCCTATTTGTTGGAGATGGCCCACTGTGGGTTGATTGCTTTGCTATCCTGGATCATGGCAACCCCAGACCAGGTGAAGGTAGTACCAATCACGACTGGTGCAGGTAGCCAAGACATTTAGCCTCACCTCTGGAGCAAATAAAAATCATAGAGGGCTTGGTCCAGGAAGTGGGGGGAGCTTCAATGCAGGCCCTGGATAACTGGCCAGACTAAGATCTACTCTGCTGCTACCCCTGGACTCCATACAAGTGGAAGGAGGGATTCCGGCATCTGTCTAGTATCATACCCTGGTAAAGAGGGAGGCGTTGTTGCTTGTGTGGTTAGTATTCTTGTGTTAAGGTTTGGTTATTGTTTGCCTGTCTATCCTTGTGCAAAGGAGGAATTGTTTGATCCTTTGGAGGGGTTCTGTACCCTTGTGTGTGTATGAAATTATTTTGCTCAATAAATCCAGCCTTTCTCCTCCACTGGTCCAGCATTTGCTTCAAAGAATCCTTTTGCCTTTGACAAAACAGGTAGCTTTCAGATGAACATCTCAAACAGCTGAGCTTCAGGATTGAGCTGACTCAGCAGCAGATGGGCAACGGAAGCAGCACCAGGAGACAGTGATTCGAAATTGGGAGCAGAGAATGAGTGAAGAGGAGAAAAGGAAGGGAGATGATCCTCTGACGGGGGAACAGCTGGCCCCAGTGCTGAAACTCCTGTTGAGGGGGTGCAAATTAAGCAAGAGAAGGCACAAGTTAAGCAAGAGAATTCATCTTGGGAAGAAGAAGGAATGTCAATGTCTTCAGTTTGCCAAAACGGACAAAGAAAAAACAAAAAACCACCGTACAGAGGAACTGGGACTCTTTAAAGCCTATTCTAGAGAAGGTGGTGATAGACCAATATGCTTCTTTAAGTTTGTGTCAGAAAAGAGGAGTGGTGGGAGGCACCACCTGGGGAATCCCCTAGGGAAGCCTCAGAGCAGGAAGGCTTAGAGCCAGGGGAGTGGTGGTGGGACAGGAGGAATGGTTGGATGCTGAAGACGCAACAGGCTTTGGTGAGCAAGAGGAGCCAATGGTGGAAAGTAACTCAGACTAAGCTGATGGAGAGAAGGACAGTACAGATGCTGTACAAACATCCCAGGAGTGAGCCGCTCCTTCTGTGCTAAGCTCCCCTCCCCCTTGTCTCCAAGGATGAAAAGAGCTGTGCATATTGTAGCAGAACAACGGGCACAGCTTCCTTCCCTCCCCCTAGCGGAGTTTGAGGCTTCCCAGAAAACATCCGGCTGGGGAGGAGCCTTAGTGGGAAGTAGAAGGTGAAGATTTTCAATCCTGGCAACTGCTTCATAGGGGCCAGTCCTGATTGGAGGCATCTCTGCTTGTATGCTGTTGTCCTGAATAAATAAAATTTTCTGATCATCTCTGCGTCTTCAGTGCTGCCCTGCAACTGAATATGTTCTGACAACTTGTGACTAATCCAAATTCTTTTGTTTTCCATGGTTCACACATATATCATGTACCTGTATCATTCTTAGTAAAGAATGGGTTTGCAGGGATAATGGAGTGGCAGGACACTGGGGAGGGGGATCCCGGAGAGGGGTGTAGCCACAATTGCTACACACCAGGACAAGCTGAAAATGGGGAATGGAAGGTTGGGGACTTAGGAGGTACTCCCGGGACATCAGAGGACATTTCAGGAGCAGATGACAGTTTGGGGAGCAAGCACCCTAAGCCTTGTATTTTTATAGTCACAAAATTAAATTAGGTTCTCAGGAACTTAATTCACTATCGGAGAGCTTCATGGTACATTTGATTGTGTTACGAATACACCCCACCATTTTTTAGGACACCAGCCAATGAGAATGGTTTTTGACTCCATCCTTCTACCTCTCCTAGAAACCTCTGCTGTGTTCTGCTCAGTATTCCCATGTGCTGAAGGCATAGCAACCCACCTACACAAAGTTCTTGCAACCCACCACTTGCAAATCAAAATCTGAAACACAGGCAAATTAACAACTGGGTGGACCAGTCCCAACCCTTCAAAACCACAGCTATGAGAACATAACTTTCCCCCCCATTCATCTGCTGTTCTCATCACATCTCCTTATTAACTACATTTTGAATCTGCTATTCCTCCAAAGAGCTCAGGAAAGATACATGTGCTTTGCCTCAACTCCTATTTTTACCCTCACAGCAACCCTGAGAAGTAGGTTAGGTTGCAAGAGATTTCCTTGGGGTCATCCAGTGAGAATCTGGGTAAGTGGGGATTTGAACTTGGATCTTCCTACACCATGGTGGCCCAGTTAAGACATAACATTTCTCGTTAAACCCAGATATGCAATAGCTCCATCCTCACACAGCTCCTTTCCTCGTCCTTTGTCTGGCCATATCTGCACTTAATGCTAAGCCAAACATGTGAAAATGCTGGCTCCTGGGGAGAAGATGGAAGCCGTGTTGCTTCTCCAGGTCCTTTTAGCTGAGTGCAGCAAAGCAGCTAATCCAAGCAATATGTAGCCTGAATGCAGAATCTGATTTGTTCTTGATTGTGGTTACGGAGAGCTTAACCATAATCCAAGGTTCAGATGATATGCCAAGTCAAACATCAGCTGACCTAAAAGGACCAAAGTGTGTGAGAGTTCCTCTTTGGGAACCTGCACATTTTCGTGGTCCCAGTAAGCCATAGTTTAGGCCTCTCTGTGTCACAATCAAATACTTCCCGGATTGTTGAACCATTGTTTCCTAAACTGGAAAACTATGGTTAATTAATCCAGAATGTTGACAATACTGATTTAGACATTGCAGGGTTTGTCTAGTAGCCCTTCTATCCTCCATTTGTCTGATTTCTGTAATAAACAAGTGAAGCTAATTTACACATTCTGAAAAGTGTTACATTTAAGTGTAGAAACTCCCCAAAGGAAGACTGGAAACTGTAGTTTGGTCAGGGCCTAAGTATCTCTTGGAAGAGTGCTCCAACCCAGCCGCTCTACCAAACTGAAATTCTAAGCATTGTATATAGTGAACCATGGGAGAACCCCTAGACTCTTCTGACTAAAGCTCTGCTCTCACAAAAGTTTGTACAAATGAAAACAGGGATTGTACTATTTTTGATCAAATATTCAGAATGTGCTACTGCAACCAAATGGGTACAGACTGGAGCTTTAAGTTTGCACTCTGCCCTATAATTTATTGGTGTCGTTGCTAAATGGACATGTAGATGTGAATAACTGCAGTTGTAGGGCATGCTTTCAACTTAAAATTTCATAATCAGAAATAATCAGAAAGATATTTAGATCAAGGGAAGAACAACTTGTGGAAAGAAAATTCCCATATCAAACTTCAAAGCCACCATTTATCAAGTCTTCATTCCCAGAAGGGCATTTTCACTGCTAAGTCTCAGTAACAATCTTTTCACAGTACTGCTGGTCTTGAAGATTAGTACGAAGAGCAGATAAAATGAATGTGTCTTGGAAACAAAACAAACCCACTCTGTTACTAAGGTCTTTTCTCAGCTTGTCTGGTATTCAGGAAGTGAGACTCTGATTAGCAATCTTCTGAAAAAGTACTTAAGATGAGTAAGTCTTATTTTTCTTCTTCATCATCAGACTGGAAAACAGTTTTATCAGCCTAAAACAAAAACCTCGTTAATGGGGAGAGACACCACAGACTAATACTAAGACAATGGTGTTTTTTAGGTGTCCCATGTGATCCAAATCCAGCCTGTAACTTGCAGTCCATACAGTAATCAAAGCCAAATAACCTATTGTCTTGTCTGCAGGTATGAGCTTGTTCTACCTATGGTTGTTGTCCAGAAATTCTGAAACACTTTTTCTGAACCTGCACTGGCCTTTGGTCCAAATGGACACTTCCCTTGACTTAATTCCTTGTGAAAGTCCCTTTGAGAGCAAGTTTTCTGCTCATAATGGAAAAAGAACCTAGCCAAGTGAATTCCTCCTAAATTTTGGATGCATCACAAAAGAACTTAGAACTTTATTGGTGTGTGTGTGTGTGTGTGTGTGTGTGTGTGTGTGTAAGTCATCACTTTGGGGCATAAACCCAGGGCTCGACTCTGCAGAATCAGCATGAAGGCTCCCAAATGCAGGAAGGCTGGCACAGCACATTACCCTGCAGGCTAAAATTATCTTAAATAAATTGGAGTTCTTGTTATTGATTATATCAAGAAAAAAGCACACCAAGAATTCTACAATGCTTCGTTACAGTGCAGAGATACAGGAGTTTTTGAATAACTGAGTACATATTAGTTCATATTCAGAAATATTCAGAAAGGCCGTTTTATGTATAAAGCCGAAATCAAGAGTCAATTCAGGGGTAGAAACCAGAACAGGGCGCTGTTTCGATGTAGATACCTTCGTCAGCTGGCAATATCAAACAATACATAAAATTACAGTGCACTGTAACAAAGCATTGTTTTACACTTATTGTTAAGAGTTAGAAACTGCATTTCTTGCTTAAGTTTGCAATCTCTGTTTAAGTTTGTGATTCTTATCAGAATACACACTTCTGGCGGTTCCCATACTCCGAGAAACAAAGCTACAGGGAACCAGGCAGAGGGCCTTTTCGGTGGTGGCGCCCGCCCTGTGGAACGCCCTCCCATCAGAGGTCAAAGCAATAAACAACCACATGACCTTTAGAAAACACTTGAAGGCAGCCCTGTTCAGGGAAGCTTTTAATCTGTGATATTTTAATGTTTTGTTTTTTAATATTTGCTGGAAGCCGCCCAGGGTGGCTGGGGAGACCCGGCCAGATGGGCGGGGTACAAATAATAAATTATTATTATTATTTGTTTTTTTTATTTGCGAGTAGGATCTATTCCTATTATTGAAATTCATACTGGTCAGAGTTCTTAGTGTGCTTTTTTCTTGGCTAAAATTATCTAACTGCCACACTGAATGGGAGGAGCACACCTTCTTTATTGCTTAAGAAACAAAACCTACTCTATATTATTTGGATAGTCAACAAAAAAGCAATTCCCAAATAAGACAAATGGACTTCAGAGGCTACACATCATGTAATAGCAATTATGCGGCACATCCAGAGTTATGACAGGAAATGTTAGTTTATAATACATGTTAAAATATACCTATCATTTAGTTTAGCTTTAAATCCCAAAATTCATTCATGCATACACTTATTTACATAATTTATATCATGTACCTTCAACACAAATTTATGTTCACAGGGTAGCTAACAAAGCAGCAAGAAATGATAAAAGTACAATAGAAAATAATAAAAAGCATGTAAAGCAAAAGAGAAAAATAAAAACAGTAACAGTCCATTCAGATGAGCAGTAAATAAAAAATGCTCTAATTTATAAATGCTAACATGTACACCATGGATAAGGAGAGCCAACTAAAGGTACCATTCATTTTCTCAGCACAGAGAAGAGGAATTTCCAGTACCAGCAAGAAAGCATAATCCCTGTTGCTTGGATCAGTAGCAAGTTGAAAACAGCAGTATCACAAGCAAAACAGAATCCTTTAATGGGCAAGAACTGGAGACTTGCATTTAAAGCAACTGATCAATTAGCCTCTCTGTTGACAAAAGCAGTAAACAAAGTAGTTAATGATCTAAGTTCAGTGTCTAGCCATGTTACTAAGAATGTATCTTCGCCTGAACAGATTTGGTTGCTGGACTTTCCCTCAAAGAAACCTGCTCATTGTAGTTTTATGAGGTTATTGAAAATCTTCCATTAGAGATCCTGAGTACATGCACTGAACTGAAGTTTGAAGGATTTCTTAGCTGAAGTAATGATAGATAAGAGAGTTTGAAAACTGGCATAAATGTATATTGTTGACATATCCTAAGAGTGTAACTAGACAGTATCAAAAGACTTGTGGCTGCAGCCTAAAACAGCAATGTCTCCCCATCACTAATGTTAAAGCAGGAACAGCCAACAAGAGGTTGTGGACTACAGCTGCCATCAGCCCCAGCCACCACAGTTAATGGTCGAAGATGATACAAGTTGTACAAGTCCACAACATCTGGAGGACACTATGTTGACCACCTCTAGTTTGGAAAAAACAAAAATGTGTGACATTACCTCATCATGCTCCACGTTTCCTTAGCTTTATAACTAGCAGCCAGTGAGTTGAAGTAAAGAGAAGAAACTCAGATATGACATCATGAAATGTGTTCTGTTCATCTACTCATTACAGAGAGAAAGATTAGGAGGAGTTGATGGGTAGCTATGTTCTGATGGCAGCCTTGAATCCTTTGTGGCATATTGTTCTAGCAAAGTCAATAGAAGCTATCTCTAGACTTCTTTAAAGTCAATGGAAGAGGTTATATGATGATATGTGGATGATATGTGCACTGTAAATTCAACCATCTGAAAAGCATCAGCCATTTCAAAAAACATTCAGCACACAGAATATGTGTTAGATCACATTTGATACTTCCGCCCATTTTATGCTTCCTAACTATTATCTCATTCTTGGTTCCTTTTGATGTTTTCTCTCACCACCCACTATTTCAAAAGGACAATTATGAATTAGGGCTACTAACTTTTAACAGAATATAACTATCAAAAGACTTTCATAAGTCTCTGAAGAAGGTGCCAAGGCACAAATTAGCTTCCAACTTCCTTTGTTCCTTCACCAGATATTCATTTAGATTTTAGAATGTAATTCTGCCTTCACAGAAAAAAAACCTATATCTGTGATTATAGCTCAAGATGCTGAAAACTTATATAGACTCATTTAGAAAAGAGAAGGAAGGGTCTTTGCACACTGATAGAAGGACTGCAGAGACACACAAGGCATCCCTCACTAGCTGGGAAGTTTCATAGCTTTGGAGTAACCTCAGAGAAAGTCTTCTCTTATGTCCCAAGAGAGTTTAGATGTTAAAAGGACACAGAGGAGAGCCTCTTCAGAAAATCTTAATGACAGGGCAGTGGCGGACCTTGGCGTATCAAATTCCCCCAAAATCCAGCATCTCCCTGCACACCATACATTCAAAGCAGACTGCTTCCTCCAGAGATTCCTGGGAACTGTATACCCCTCACCAAACCACAATCCCCAACACCCTTAACAAAGTAGCCTTGGTTCCAAATTGTTTAACATTTTCACCTGAACTTTAAATTGCAAATTGCTAAACTGTTGAAATAAAGGGAGCAATTTGCCCTTGAAAGCCTAGCCACAGTATTCTGGACCAGCTGAACTATGCATGGACTTTTCAAAGGCAACTTTCCAATCACATAGCTTCTCCACACCACTTTCTGCTTTACAACCAAAAAGGGCTCTTGCAAGAGCACAAGAAAAACAGCTATCTATACAATGCCTGCACAGTTAACAACAGTATTCAATCCTATTGCAGAGATGCCTGCCATGCAATTAATAATCAGGCTGTTACGAATCATTCTGAATAATCAGGCTGTTACGAATCATTCTGAACACTGCAATAAAATCATAGCACTCAAGAGCTTCCTCATCCTGAGACATTTGAAGCATTTAACAACAATCTGGAAAAAGTTTGTCTTTCCCGGCCTGAAATCTATATACGTAAGGAAAGAGATGTCATCATGTTCTGGTTTCTATTATGCACATTTTTTAAAAAAAATGTATATAGAATGACTTCAGTAATGCCACATCTCCACTTAACATCCAGCAAAGAAAAACAGTAGAAAGTCTAATACTACCGATGTAAAACATGATGGTGCTGAGTAAATACATCAGCTTTCAGAAAGGAAACATGAAATACATACCTTCCCCAAATGGATGAAAAGCTCCAGGTAACAGCTAATTACTATGACTGGTAACCCAGTTAAGCTTAGACACATGGATTTAAGGGGATTTGCTTTCTGACCCTAAGACTTGTAGAGCCAGCCAATATGCACTTGCAGTTAAGTGCATACCAACTGCTGTGCTAGGGCAATGCAACGAAATATGTTACACTGGCATTGCAGGGACCTTATACAGTACAAGCATTGTAGGTTGATACATTAGACAAGATAATCTAGCAGTTGTGTGCCAATCCCATTGGAGTATTCCAGTTTCAAGAGTTATGGCCTGCAGCCAATATAGCTAAAATTCTCTGATTCATTCAACACCTGTAGGTCCCAAGTTGTTTAAACTGAGTGATCCAGAATGAATCACTCAACCATTCAGTTATTTCTGTAGGCACACATTTGTTATCCAAAACTATTTCCAATATGCAGATAAATATTTTTCAACATTCAACGTTTATACCAAAACTATAGTTGTTTGGAAACATATGTTAAATCTGAAAAATACAGCAGCATCAGGCTTAAAACTTGATGCCTTATAGCTGGGGTCCCCCAACATAGCAGCCATGAATACTACAGCTACCGGTATGTGATAGCCAACTTCAGATTTCTTCACAAGTAAATAGTATTTGTAAGTGCATTTAGGATCACAACACACACAATAGCTAGTTCACAAAACTACTGACCTATCCTCCTACCCAGAAATTATGAGTGAGTGGAATAACCAATTTCTAGGACTGTGGGGAAGGCATTGTTTCAGAGACTAGAAATAGAGTATGTAGATTGTATGTAGATTGATTCACTGATGAAACATTTTAAGAGCAATCCTTTGCATGATTTCTCCAGAGTAAGCACAGCAAGTCCTACTGAGTTTAATTAACTTGACTCTAAAGTAAGTGTGCATATGATTGAAGTTTAAATTTTTAACAAGCAAAGCACGTAGATAGAAGGTGCCTTCTGACAAGTACATACGCTGCTAGTGGACATTCTGGGCACTGGATTGTCTTGTTCCGACAGCAGCAGAAAAATGTTTTGCTTCCAGGTACTGGGAACCCTACATTTCTTTTATGAAGCTGGAGGGAATACCCATAGGGTTTTCAGCTGCTGGAAATGTTTACAAAGACTTACTAAGTAGAATTCAAGATACTGTTGTTTGCAAAGCTGATTAGTCATTAATACATTTCCCTGTGATGTGAATGAGACACAATGTTAAAAGCACCTTTGACTCTTGTATTTAGGATTCAGCTGCTTTTCTCTTAAAATTTATAGCTGATGTGGAGCAGCTCAACCTGGCTCCACGCTGAGGTGTGGGGGTGGATGGAGGATTAGTTTTATCTGTTCCGATTACATAATGAACGATTCCCCTCAAAATTCCCAGAAGTCGCTCTTATTTTCTGTAAATGATGTTTCAAGTAGTTGCTGGGGGCGGAAATGTCAGCAGGAAAAAGGTACAGGGGAAAGGTTAAACCCCACCTTGCCTAGTTCATCCCACCTGTATCATCCAGACTTCTGACCACATCCCCTGAAGATGCTGTTAGTTGTTTTTAAATGAAGTGAACTCTCAGCACAAGATTAAAAAAAGGTTTTAAACATCACAACTGGTTTTATTACACGTCTACCATGCCTTTTTTCCATGATGTGTGAACGCTACCAGCGCATACTTATTGTTTTTATACCTTTATACCTATCTGCATAATTCTACTCATGTTGCCAAAGTTCAATTTACTTCTCTTATGCTACTTAAAGAAAGGTTGTAATGGCCTGGGATTAGGACTCAGATGCTGAACCTGAGGTATCCCAGCCTGCACAGGATTCCCCATCTCCAGAACCAGCTGAGCCGGGTCTAGGGCAGGAGCCTGAAGGGTCCTCACCTGTGCTGGATCCTCAGGTGCAGGCATCAGCTGAGTCTGCTCTGGCTCCTGATGTGATGGAGGAACCATTGCCTCCAGGTGCTCCACTCCCAGCCCCGTCAGGAGAAGCTGAGGCTGCCCCTGGGTCTGGTAACCCACCAGCCTCTCCTGAGCTAAGGAGGCTCAGGGCAAAGAGGCGAAGGGAACTAAGTTCCTGCAGGAGGAGTGCTCGCCTCCAGGCCAGAAGGAGAGGCGAGTCACTGGAGGATCAGGGCCGCCCTATGCCTCGGGGCAGATAAAGGCCGGCCAGCCCCAGCCCCAGCCCCAAGTTGTGTGAGCAATGTACCGGTAGATGCTAACGTGTGCCTGCTTGTGTCCTCATGCCTGTTCCTGAACTGTACCTTGCCCTGCTCCCTGCCTTGCACCTTGCCAGACTGACCCCCTGTTGGACTCCTGGACCTTGGACTGGACTTTGACCCTGCTTCGCGGATGAACCCCCAGCATGTTCCTGACCCCTGACTACCCGGCTAGACCCACAGACTGTTACCTGACTCTGCTGCCGCCCCGCCCCTGGACTTGGTTGCCTCGCTTGGACCTACCGCTGTTGTCCGGGACTGCTGACCACACCCCTGCTCGGTCCCGGGTGAGTTTCTGGTCTTCCCACCCAGTGTCCTCTGGGCTGGGCACACCCGGGGCCAGAACAAAGGGAGAGGAAAGGAATATTGTGTCACGCCGAACCCCCTCTTCCTGATCACTGGGGGTTGCAGTCTGCCATCCTTATAGCTCCTGAGATCCAAGTGCTTTCAAACCTATTTTCAGAAACGCAATAGAAAAAAACCTGCCCTAAAAGGGGGGGAGAGAGAGGGAGATGTAAACCAAAGAGCTGAATTCTGCATTTCAGTCAGGGGATTGCCCCTCCCTGCACTTGCAGAGAATATACACCTCCTTGGGCCCTTCATAGAAGGGAAGTTAATGGTTCCAACACAGAACTGATCTATACATTCTAAAAAGCATTACATGGTACAGCTTTCTGGGAACTATACCACTTAAGAATGCAGGTAGCAAAAGTCATGACTGAACATTATCCAATGTAAACAATTCTCTGGCTGAGGAAAACTCATGCGAACAGAAAGGTTTCTCGCTATAAGAGCTTTACAAGCACCCTGACCCTTCAATAAGCTGCCCCCTCATTGAAAGAGCTGAAAGGCATTCCTCTTCTGTCTTCTTTAAGTGCTACCTTAAACAATATGTACAATATGAAACAGCAGGTATAAGTAACACAGTTAAGTATTAGCAAGGACTATTGCAAATAAGTCTAGAGCAACTGGAAAATAGAATAAGAGAAAACCTGCTCCAGTTTCTTCCCTGGAGGAAGACTAGCTTTTCATGGTGGTCAGTCAGCTGAACAGAGGTTCCTGGTTGGGAGAAGCAGAAGACTCTGAGCTGCTTTGCCTCCAAGCATCATGAATCATGAGCACTGTAAGTCCACCCTTGGAGGAAAGGCTGGGTTAGGGATGAGGGCTGCTACTGCTCTCTTGAGCACTCCACCACTCTAGTGCTCCTTTCAGTGAGACAGATGCAATGCAGCTTCTCTTGTTGCTGCTGCTGCTTCCTCCCACCTGCCCATAAGAGAAAATGAATCCCTTAGAACCACTCAGCTGTCCTTTAAAATGGAGCTGTGCCTCCCACCTGTGGCCAGCAGGACTCTTTAATTCTATCCACTCCTCCCCAAAAATGGAAAGGAAGAGGAAGACTATATGAAGATCTGGTCCTATATATGTGGTCCCTGTACCGTGTGCCACTACAGAACAAACCCACCTTTTTTTTTCATTCCTTGTTAATTATCTGGAAACTGTCTCCCACATTCAATTCAAATGCTCACATCACCCATTTTCATTTTGACAAACTTAAGAAAACATTTTTGCACAAAATGAAATGTAATAACCATCACTCTGTGCCATTAAAGCAAGCCTTGATTGCTAAGCTGGACAGCTAGCGTGATGTAGTGGTGAGCACCAGACTAGGACCTGGGAGACATGGTCATTCATGGTCCTCACTCAACCATGAAGCTCATTGGGTGACCTTGGGCCAATCACAGCCTCTAAGCCTAACCTTCCTCACAGGGCTGTTGCCAGGATAAAATGGAGAGGACTATGTATGCCACCTTGAGCTCCCTGGAAGAAAGGTGATATAAATGTAATTTTAAAAAAACAAAAAACATTTTGGTGCTGGAATACTGCTTTCAGCATATTTTTCTTATGAAAAATTACACATTTAATTTCTAAATTTATACAGTTATAAATTGTTGGTTTTTTATTCTAAGAAGTCTATACCCAATACCCAAAATTAGTTTCAGACCCACCAGCCTTACCAACCAATTGGCTGTGGAGCATGGGGGCAGAGAGAACAGCACATGTTGCTAAAGGAAAACACAATGTCTCTTGGTAAAGCCTCAAAGGCAGATCTTTGTGGGCAAGATATCTAGCAAAATGTTAGAGAAGAGCATTACAAAATAATCCCAAATTCTCTCATAGGTTGCCACAACAGATTTTAGAACCAGTCTGCTAAGATACAGGCTTTCTGTTTTTGTGGCACAAAGATGATGATTAAACTCAAGACTAAAGAGTAGCACATCCAAAAGTTAATTAATATTTGAACTACTTAATCCTACACTAATTAGACAGTAATCCAAGCAAATAATCAGATTTAATATTAAAGCATTTGTAGATAGGAAACTACTCTGCAATAAATTTCCCTTCCCTTAGATTAGAATGTGCAGTCCTAAAGCCTATGTCAATTAAGTCATGATGTCCTCCCCCCACATTTTCCTCTTGAAACTCCAAAATGAATTCTAAAAAAATAATAAATGGACATTGGATAATATCCACAGCCATTTACAATATTTTCTTATCTAAATAGATTTCTGTTAAAGAGGGAAGATATATCAATGATAACTTAGGTAGCTATTTATCTATCCCTTCACAGCCCTGCATTTTTTAAAATAAAAAAACCCACATCATTTTAATTTATGCAATTTATCAGACCTCCCCCATGGTCAATTTTTCATGCTGTAATTTACAACCTTCAAAAACTCTATAAAAGAAATCAAAATACTTCTATAATGATAAGAAATTAAAGTTAAACATAACATTTGAGTGATCATTTTAGTACCGTATATTTTATAGAATGTGTCAAGTTTAGGAGAAGAGTTATGATATCTTGTATATACCTTTGTTTCATGAATGGAATATCACTACATTTTACACATTCTATGGAATATACTACAGACCAATATGCTATTTAAGTATCATATTTGTTTCTTTATAAAGGATGGGCTTGCAGGGATAACTGGCAGAACACAGAGGAAGGGGAAGAGGATCCGGCGAAGGGTGTAGCCACTATTGGTACACACCAGGACAAGCTGAAAATAGGGAATGGGAGGTTAGGGCTTTAGGAGGTACTCATAGACAGAGGACATGGCAGGGGAAGCCAACAGTTCAGGGGAGCTAGGAGAGGGCGACACATCACCAGAAGCAGAGGTACCCCCATCTCTGCAGACACAGTGGGCTCTGGGGCATTGGGAACAATAGGAAGTGCACTCCAGGAGACAGACAGGCAAGGGAACACAGCCCAGCTCACTAGTGGACCAGGTAGAGATCATGGGGCTCATTAGGTCTAGGAGGAGGTTTTTGGTCACTCAGCTGGGTAGTTGAGGATCATGTGTTTTGTCAAGTGGAGGGGCAAAGCTGCTGGAGCAAATTCAGGTGCAGCAATCAAGATTGGGAAGGATAAAAGGGAAGCAAGGCAGAGACTCTCTGACTGCTCAAGTTTCTCCATTAATGGACCACGGCTTGGCCGCTTCAGGAGCTCCATTGGACTGTGACTTTGGGACTGACCTCAGGTGTTCCAACCCTGGATCCTCTGTAGAGGCAGAAACCTGACTTTGCAGATTGACTTTGGACCTTGCTTGCTCTTATCGCTCTTGATAGAAAGAAGGTGGTGTTTTGTTTCGTTTCTGAAAAATGTTATGTAGCGTATGTATTTCTTGCCATCTCATGAATGTGAAATAAATGATGAGTTATTTGGGGGGGGGGGAACAACCCTGAAATCTATGGATGAAAGGCAGTATACAAGTTTAATAAATAAAAATGTATTGGAAGCAAGAGTAATTTGACAATGGAACTATTTACCTAGGGGCAGTGCTGGGTTCACCCTTGCTGGAAATCTTAAGCAAAGGCTAGTCAGCCATTTGTTAGAGATGCTCAGGATTTCCTACATCAAGCAGGGGATTGCGCTGAATGACCCAGCCTGTAATTCAATGGAATTAATAAACACTTGATGTGAAATAAATAGCAAGGCTTGCTCAGAATTTTTCTTTCAAATGGCTTCTCCAGGGAAATCGGACCTTCCCTTTCCACGTGCACAGCAGCTATGTCATTGCCACTGGTGTGGAAAGAACATACAGAAGAAGTGTCACGTCCAAAAAAGTGGAAAGTCAATTGCAATTCCATGATTTTATGGGGGCTATGAGTCACCCATTTGGAAGTAGCATTGAAGTTAGTTTTCAGGATAGAAAATCATAATGCCAGACTTAAAAAAACCACACACTTATTTTTTGAAAAGTGAAAAATAGGTTCAAAAGTAATCATTTGCGTATGATTAAATTTCCAACAACTTCTTACAGGGTGGCATACGTAGTCATTCCCAATGTTTCAGTACCTTCCCCAATATAAATGCAGCCAATACGAATGCAACTGGGGACCGTTGGAGGATGTCCTATTGGGTTTCATTATACAAGGGCAACAAAGCAGTCAGACATGCTCTCTGGAAGGCATCCAAAATGTTCAAGAGATCATTAGCACAACTCCCTTCTTCGTGTGCCTCTTCCACAAGAGGTCTGGAGGGTGACAACATGAGAGCGGGCCTTTTCTGCAGTGGCTCCTCACTTGTAGAATGTTCTCCCCAGGGAGGCTTGCCCCTGGCACTTTGGGCACCAGGCCAAAACATTCCTCTCCCCCCAGGCCTTTGACTACCGGTAATTAAACAAGCTATGGCCTTTTGACCTGGGGAGGGGTATTGTTTTTGTTTATATGCTATTTTAAAAAATGTTTTTGTATTGTGATCCTCAGATGAAGGGCAGTATACACATTTAATAAATAATAATATGTTTGAGTTGCACCTAGGCTATAATCAAATCTCATTCTATTAAAACTTTAAAAAAAACATTGGTAATGCTTCATTTACTAACACCCTGCTTGAGAAGCCAGTGCAAAACAAGACATTGTAAAGTAAACAAATACAAAGAATGGATAGCAAGTGCAAAACGACCCTGAAGGATAGTGGAAAAAGCAAGCATCAAATGTTGCTATGTATTTTGCAGAGTCTTGAGGGTGACTGATAATTGCATAAAACAAATAGAAATTAAAAAGTAAGGGGCTTTTATGTTTTAAGACAGCATGCCTTCATACAGTGAGAAGACCTGAATATAAATGCAGCTGGTGTTCCTTGTGTTGAGGGAGGAGTTATTGTACTTTGTCTTGATTTGCTATGGGAAGCAGCAGGCTTCCAGCTGTACAAATGGCACTCTGGCTGCTCTCCACATAAACATTTCCACCTGGCCTCAAATGGAGTGAGGAGGGGGTGGGAAATGATGTAATTTCCAAAGCACTAGCAGAGTCAAAGCCAGGCAACCCATCAATCAGACCTCTGCAAGCCCATACACAAGACCTCTCAAATTACCACTTCACACCAAGAACCTGCTGAAAACCGTCCCCTTTTAACATCTGCTAATCAGATTGCTTCTTAGGAGCCTGGGACAATTAAACCTGTTATTGCAGGGAGCAATGTGGAAAGAAGGGGGATGTCACATGTCTACAGCTGGGCATTTGGAAAAACAGATGGACTGTATCTGAAGCAATGACTCTCTTTGAAATCCAATTATTAAACAGTGAGAATGAGGCCTTAATGGAGCTGGCTGAAAAGTATGAGCCTGGTGCTACTCATCAGCAGCTCCTGTGGCACAGTCACCTGGAACAAGCGTAAAGACTTGAAACTCTGGCCAGTGCCGTTAACAGCTGAGAGAAAATCAATGGTGGCAGCAGCAACAGAGTATTTTCTGCTTAGTATGGTGGGTCAGTCTCATAAAATCAAAAACTGACACTTGCATTGCTGAAAATTCCACTGGCCAGCTCACAAGAATCTGAGCATTTCCCAAGAAACCCAGTCCGTACATATAGAAGCCTCCAGGAAGACTGACTTTTGCATGAGCCATCTAGTAGCAGAAAGGACCCCATCCACACCCTGTAACGTGCTCTCATTCGCAGCTGTGTGACATCAGACATCGGCACTTAAATTACTAAAATCTATTGGGGGGGTGGAACCCAAAATTCATACAGGCTACATTTACAATGATGTAGAACTGTATAAAAAACTAGGGATGGAGGGAAGTATTGATATATGCTTTTAAACAAACTGACCTAATTCACATCTCCCAAATTAATGCACAGAATGGAATGGAATCATCCTTCAAATCCCACACTTTCCCAAGTTTTACGATAAAGTTGTCAACTCAAAAGAAGTACCCAAATGCATAAACATTGTTGGTGTTTTTTTTTAAGGATAGAGTACTTTAGAAATCCATGCAGTGTTATAAAATACAAATTTTAATATTATTTATTTATAAAATACAGAATTTGTTTGGTTTCAGCATGAATGAGAATCCGAGTATTAGTGAACTCCAGCAATTAGAGGCCGATTAAAGTCTCAAGGAGCCTGGAGGCATGCAGATTATGTTCTCCCTCTTTCTTTTCCAAGACCTATGCAACAGATCCTATTCTGCTTAGACAGCTTTTTAATTGTGATTTTTTTATTTATATGTTCATGAGACCCTTCAGACCACAACATTCTTCTTGGTAAATACTGTTGTCAAGCATGCTGTGAAAGCAAGCAAAATGAGATGCCTACGTGCGTATTTCTTATAGGACAATGAGTGGCATCCAGTGCTGTTGTTCCACTTATGGAATGGCTTTTAATCCAGTGGGGGAATCTGCGAACATAAGAGGAGGAGAGGCTACATCCTCTTGTTTCCCCTTCCTACTACAGCCCCATTTCAGAGAGTTGGGGGACGCTCCAGAACAGCTTGGAAGGTGGCAGGGTACATAGAAAGAATCGGGGAAAGGGGAATCACCCTCCCTCCCTCTGCTAGATCAAAAGCTATGGCACAGGCATTGGATTTCATCCTATAAAAACACTATATTTAATAAGTTGAACTTCATTAGTAATGTGCCATGATCAAAATGTCTAGAACTTCAACCCTACAGCTCCAAGTTCTGCTTAAGAAGGGGAAAACTCGTTCCTGTCCTCCTGTTGCGGCAGTGGCTCTTTCTCCTTCAGTGCTTATGTCACAAAATGGCACAGAAATTAGGCTGCCCATGGCCCCTTGTACAGCATCCTAAGGGCCAACAAAGGTTCCCTGTATATCTGGCTGTGTGCCTGCACCAGGAAAACCTGTTCAAAAAGTGCGTTTGGAGTGCTTCAGGAAAGAATGGGAGCAGAACACTTACTTCACCCAGCATGTAGCAGCTGGAGCAGGAGCAGGAACGTGTGCCACAGAAACCTTGGATAAGACCAGGTTGCCCCAGCAGTAAAGCAAAATGATTGACAGCTTAATTAAATAAGGGGGATTAAAATGTGGCAATTCACAGGAAGGAAAACCAAAGGCCAGTCACCAGAGGATAGACATTTAAAAAACGTTAAATTTTGAATGGCTGTGTAAAAAAAAAATTGCCTCAGCATATGTGTCCCCCTTCTCAAGAACCGTTTACATTTATAATGAATTTGACAGCTCCAGGAAGTGACCTGATGTGCATCCAATCTCCAGGAAGAAAAATGCTTAGTTTGATCTGGAAAACCAGTTTGATTTCAATAGTTGTTTTCAACCTCCCAAGTATTGAATTTCCTTTTGTTCTTCACAGCACTGACTTTTCCCAATAAACAAACAAAACAACATTAACTGTGGGAAAGAATGTGCTCTTATTTTAATGAAAGATTTAGGCCTTTAAAAGTTATTAAACTTTTATTTTCAAATGCATGATTTTTCTGTGTGCACAATCACTCTTTTCCTAAGTCACAGATTTTAAAAAGTGCATACAAAAACTATACTTAACTGCAGAATTCTTAACAAACATAAAAACCCACATCTTTAAAAGCCTCAGTAAGTAAGGAGGACTTCACCTCACACCAAAAAGGCATCAGGTTTAAGCACCAGAGAAGCCTCCTTGGCGAGATGAATGATTAAGTTAAGGGGAGAAGCTGTCTTGAGTTATCTTGTATGAACTGTACCATAACATTTACCCATCCACAGAATTCTTTGCAACATGCAGAGGTTCCTCGACAGATAAGCAACTGCCCAGAGAACTCTCTGTTATGGGACAGCATGCCAGTGTCATGAATGAGTGAATGAATGAGTGAATGAATGAAGTCAATAGGGAATGAAAATCACTAATAAGTAAAATCAGAACCTAATGACTACTATTTATGGAGACTATACTACCTTCAGCATGAGAGTCAGCATGTTTCTGATTATGAGGACAATGATCAGGAGAGGGATATTCCATTCATGTCCTGCTTCAAGGTTACTCATAGACATCTGATTGGTCACTGTGGGAAAACAGTATGGTGTAATCCAACAGGGCTCTTTCTAAGCTCTTATTGAATTTTTAATATTCCTGGAAAACTTCATCAACTTCATCAAGCTACTTAATGCAGAAGTGAAAGTACTAGATGGGAGTACTAGTACTAGATAGGAGGATCTAGTACTTGGTTCCCTCTGAGGGGAAAAAATCACTTACCAAGAGCAGACTGTTAGGGGATGGGGAGTGCAAACAAGCAAGGCTAATTTTTTGAAAATGTGATAGCTATTTGTCTCTCACATGAACAACAAACTAATAAATAACAGACTCCCATAATCTCAACTATCATTTTAGAACAACACTCTTGCCTATCTAGTGGCTACACATCATACCATCCTTTTAAAAAGCAAACAAACTAGTGAGGATTATTGCACCTTTGTTTTCTTGAATATTATTTCTAAATGTGTTTTGACTTATATTTTTCACATCACAATTAAATATAGACTTTTTAATTTTAAAAAGCGAGCATTTTATTTTAATATCCACCCCCCAAAAGATAGTATTTGTCCATTTATTATCACTCAAGTAATATCACTCAATATATTAAAAATAGACTTGATTTTAAAAAGCGAGCATTTTAAAAAAAAAATCCACCCCAAAAAAGATAGTATTTGTCCATTTATTATCACTCAAGTAATATTCGTAGTTCTCGCTACATAGAGCTTGTATTTTGTTTTTGTTTTGTTTTTTAAAGAAAGCTACACTGATTTATTGCTGGTAATTAAGCAGTAATTTTCTGCTGGATGCAAGATGCTGATCTCATCTCACACAACACAGCTTGAAATATACTCGGGAGAGACTAGGGTGCTTAAAATATTAGAGTTATAGCCTACAAAAATTGGATAAAGTCCAGTAATGAGATCACCCCTGTTCTGCATTGCTTAGATCACTCCTTTCCAAATATTGAAATGTTTGTTCTTGAAACATGAGATACGTGGGTTTTTAAAAATATATGTTTTCAAAGAACAGTAAGAATAAGAAACAAGAAATCAACAAACTCCTTTACTGAAATAATAATAAAATGCACATCAGAGGAGGGGAAACAAATAAACAAGTTACAAAAGCCATTATTATGATTTTCCTTCAAAAGAAGAATGTGACTCTAAGCACACCCACTTTGAAGTAACTGGCATTGAAATTAATGTAGCTTACTTCCAAGTAAACATGCGTGGGATCAGAGTGTTAATGTTTTACATTTCTCACTTCCATTTTCAAACAATATTGCCAAGAACCCTTCAAACTTTCTAATAATGTTATAAAGACATTGTAATATTAAACGGTCACTTGATTTCAGGTAATTGTCACTGTGTTCTTTTAGCATTTCATTTGCCTCAGAAGGCACTCCTCCCACCACCACCACCAAATGCTGAGCAATTTAGGATTACATTTCACCAGATGAAGTAGGCTGTGGTGCATAAAATCTTATGTCATAATAACATTTTAGGTCACTTCCAGACTTTCAGTGTTTTGTGGGAGAGACTCAATCACTTCCTGGCAAATTTAAGTTGTGCAATTGAAGTGGATATGGGACTCACTTCCCCCCCAAAAAAGAATCTGACATTTTGCAGGTAGGAAAGTGACAGGAAAATGCATTGGAAAGCGTGGAATAACAGTTGTTTAACACAATGTTGTATAGCCTCACCATTGTTTAACCTCAGTTGTTTAACACAATGTTGTATAGCTCAAATAAACAGATTGTTTGGAAGAGACGTTAGTATAAAGGCATCACAAGACTCTTTGTTTGAAATGGGACAAATTTGAAGCAATAAAGTGCTGAAATTGAACCGTTTTTCTTAAACACAGCTAATAATATTGCTACTGATTTGTCAGAATAATAAAAGAGGAAAAGGGGAGATAGCTTAAAATGGAATCCTGGCATATGTGTTTCCAGGGCCAGTATGGTGCAGAAGTCAAGGAGTGTCAGAATACAACTGGGAAGACCCAGCTTCAAATAACCATTCAGACTTGAAGGTCATTGGATGACCTTGAACCAGCTAATATCTCATAGTCTGAACCTAATTCACAAGGTTGTTGTGAGGATAAAATGGGGGGTGGGGAGAACCCAAAATGTTGCCCTGAATGCTCTTGGAGGAAAAACAGAATGTAATTAAAAAATAAAACAATCAATGATGTAGCCAGGCAAAACAAGCAACCTATCTAGGCAAATACCTTTTCAAGTAGAGATGAACGCCACCCTGCAAATTCATCATTAAAAGTATAATAAAAGAGAAGGGATAGGACAATTGTCAAGAGGAAGGACCTCTGTGAAGACCATCCTCCATCTTTTCTGCTGTATAAAAATCTTCTGAAAACTTGCCTGGTCAAGCAACTTCAAGCTTCACATTTGGATACATATGGGCTAAGTGTTTCAATTGGAATTTTAAAAAATGAACATCAAATAGAAGAACATAAGAATCAAACCAATGGCCCATCTCGTCCAGCGTATTGTTCCCTCAATGGCTGAACAAGTTGCATGTGTCAAGCACAAGAACTCTCCCCCCCCCCCCTCCGATGGCTTCCAGCACCTGGTAATGGAATGTTGTGGGCAGTTTTCAGTAAAGAAATGTTATGTTCACCATAAGACTTCTATAATGCAAATGTTATCAGTCTAATTTCTACTGCTACCGGTATCACATAACCTGATGGATTGTTCCTCATTACATCATCCCCCAAGTTACATGCAGAGCTATTCAGCACATGAAAAAAGTACCCTCCAGTTTACTCACCTGTTTTGTATTTCTTTTGTTGAAACTTTTCATCCCTTCATAAATGCAGGATATACCTGGGAAAATAATTTAGATGCAATGTAAAAACATAGGTATAGCAGTTAAGTAATCACTCAGTTCCAGTTTCGCATTTCACAGTGCATGCTCCAAATTTTAAAACATTTCATTAGCAGAACCTGTTTACTTCACTGAAAAATTAACATTCCGGATGTTTCACAGCATGTATGATAACTTAACACATTAAGTGGTAAACTGTAGTTCTTCCTTTTGAAGTATTTGATTTCAGTAATGAGATTTTCCAGATGGCTTACACACAGTTAAGATTTAACAGCCAACTCCTGAGCACAAGATCAATCTTAAGAATCCAAGTTGTGCTGTAAGATCACAATAGTTGATTGTACCCATAGTCATGGGGTGTAAAGGAAGGAGCAGCACTGGCTGACACACAATGGTGTTAGCCCAGAACTATATTTTCTCTGTTAATTCATGTACCGCGAATACTACTGGGCAGTATTCTTTTAAATAATTGCATGAGGGGAATGACTTGTGCAACAGGACTTTCCACCCTTTCCTCTTCTCTCTATCCACAGATCTAATCTGGAGAGTTGGGAGAACCTCTGTGACAGATGTTGGCAGTGCACCTGGAAGGAGAGAGTGGGGGGGGGGAGAAGAGTCCCATTGCCGAAGTGGAAGTTGCTTTACTTACACAAGGAATTATTTAGCACTATTCTGAAGGCAACTGATGTATTTCTTCTAATAGTGATGGCTACTGAAGGCTATTTTAATATCAATATACACATATAAAAGGAAAATACAAACTGGTCTTTGGTTAGACTGAAAATGCATAGGACTGTGGGTTTAGACTATCAACAATGTAGAGCTATCTTCTTCTTTTAAAAAATGAAAGTAAACGAGTGATACGGAATGGAAAGGTGTCTGTCTCCTTAACAAATGCCTCCTTTGCTTTCACACTGTGCACTGCAGTTTGTTTTGCTTCCCAGCTCTTACAAAATAAACGAGTTCTGTTACATTATAACTAAAACACAGCAATCCACATTACAAAACAAGCAAGGAAATCCCACACACCAGACAAAAGTTTACATTAAATAAGCAGCCGTTTGCATGGACAAATCATTTCACAACTCAGCATATGCCCCATATTGTATTCTGGGGAACAAAAGCAACCCTCAGCTTCCATGTTTATAGGAAACATCTGTCTGAATTTTTTACCTATGTACCTCAGACTAAACATATTCTTTTCAACTACCAGGAGGTAATGGCAAGGCAACTGGTGTACTTACTTAACAAACAAGTAAATAGCACTGAACTTTCTGTAACCTTTACAGAACAAAGCAACAATGAAAAATATTGTAAAAAGCAATGTAGCAAACACTCACTTTAAATAGGCTAATTTGAAAATGCAATAGGAAAGTATTTCATATACAGCATGAGATTTACAGAGAATGGAGCAAAAGCTATAGGCAGCTAAATACTATGTCAATCACTACTTAAGCTCTCCCTTAAGTCACCAGGAGATTCAAACCAGGGACCAGTGCCAGTAGAACAGCTTTCTGGCAGAGGAAGATATTGGGTCTGGTCTTTCCTGCTCTATAGCCCAGCCCAAATAATGGTAATTATACTGTAGCTCATCAGTGTAGCTGGAACAGCTGGTGAGCTAAGGGTATAGATGCCCTTAGAGAGTTGCTTCCTTCAGCTTTGTTCCTTAGTCTAAGGAACCTGTCGCGTAGCAGATGCTTAGCAGATTCCTGTGCATCCCTTTTCCTGAACTGCTGCCTTTTGGAACCCATGAGGCTGCCAGAAGACATAACCCGACCTAGTTCTGGGCAGATCCACAGAATGCAGTTAAAGCATATTCAACACACACTTAAAAGCACATGGTTCCTTCCAAATAATTATGGGAACTGTCTTCCCTTATACTTCTGAAAATTGCATTAGGCAAGACCATTGGCTAGACTGTCAACATTCAATAAGATCATCTGTTCCTTTATTGGGATATTTGAAGCTTGGGTTTTAGATCACTAAGTGGAGGTATAAAGTCTCACACTGGCCAACTGCCTCAAGTTACAGATACACACCTTCCTATCCGCGAGAGAACAGAAAAATGTCTAACCTTTAACCACACCAATGTGGCAGTTTTAAATTACATTCAGCTTCTATCATAGCTTCAGTATAACTGCATATACAATGGGTTGTTGTTTTTTAAGAATCAATGTTTAAATATATTGGGTACATATTTTAAGAATAGCCAGGCCTGTTTAAACATTGAGATGCATGGGACTTAACTCTGGGTGTGTGCTAATTTATTTTTTCCTCTAACTGACCAAGAACTATTATACTTCAAGAGTCAACTCAGATCTCAAGAACAAAAGAAAAAATGAGATTGTGAAAAACTGAAGGCTTTTCATATGTCTCAATTACATGATGTTATGACTAGATTTAACAAACTAAAGCAGCTTACTCTGTTTTACCCCTTTGGCATTTCTGCCTCTAGAGGACTGCCCTTGATTTTCATAGCCCTCTGAACAGGGAGATCTACCGCTCACCCAAACAGATTTTCAAAACAAAACTTGCAAAAATGGTTGCTCTCCAATGCCTTGAAGAGAAATTGGAGATGGTTTTTGCCACTGTTTTGAAGGAGTTAACATTGCACTCATTTTTGTAGATGGAGAAATATCCAACCGCAAGGAAAGTGGGAATGTTAACTGTGGTTTAGAGTTCACCACAAAGAACCTTTTCTTTGCTTTTTTAATGTGTTTTTTGTCATTCTAGGATCACACTAGAGCAGAGTGTTTAAATGTTGCTACAGTCTATTCAGTATTTTCATAAAAAATTACAGTCTGTTCTTCTTGTAATAAAACAAACAGAATCTTTATAGTTTCATTGGCTCTTTGTCATCAGCTTTAGAAAGGTGGTGAAGATAAATGCTCTTATTCAACGGCTGAGGCAGAGCACTCTGCCAAGCTAAATCTTATTCTCTGAAATGGATTTGTTTGCCATTTTATCTAGTTAAGACGATGCTGTACAAATGACTAACAGGCTACATGAAGTACTCCAGATGAAGACATGCTATTTTCCTCAGTTTTATTCTTCTCCTATTCTATTGTTCCAGAAAGACTGATAGTTTATAAAAGAATAGTCATCACATATGCACACAATACGAATGTATATACATGACAAAGGAGGAGAAAAACAGCCTGTTTTGCATTTTGTATTATCTTGGCAAGTTAGTCTTCAAAAGCAAGATTTACTAGGTACCTGTAATCTTACTAGGTACTCATAGCTTGTTGTAGGCTAATTCTACAAGCTCACAAGCTTGTGTCTTTTTTATGAAGTACACCCTTATCTGTGAATACCAGTTCCTGCTACAAACCATAGGAGGGGAGAGTGCTGTGGTGCTCAGTTCCTGCTTGTGGGTTTTGCACAGGCATCTGGTTGGACACTGTGAGAACAGGGTGCTGGACTAGATGGGCCACTGGCCTTACGTTTTTATCCAGCTGAGAACTCAGTGGGTTTACCCAACTTTTATAGAACCAAATGGAAGCTGGATATCTAGGCCTGCCATTTGGGCCAGGTGGATTCAACTATTTGTTTTCCAAATTCAAGCTTTCTGCATTCGCATATTAAAGGTGAAATGCATCATTATATATCTCAGAGTTATTGCAGAAAGTTAAGTCATGTGCAAGTATCACCGCAGTGTTAAAACACGATTTTTTCCTATGGGAACATTAGCTCTCTTTTTTTTTAAAAAAGGAAATTCCGAAGGGCCCCCACACCATGTAGGAAGTTACCCTTGGCTTCCTGGAATTTTCTGCTGAAACTCAAAAGGGGATGTTTTCCTGACCCTAAAATCTTTCTAAAACTAAGTGCTGTTTTTGATTCTCTGAATTCTTCCTCTTTATGCATTGCCTGTAGGAAGTAAAAGTAGTTATTGGCTTATTTACAACTTATCCTGAACACTGTCAGGTTAGGCATGATAATTTAGAAGCACTTGCAAACTTCAGAAGGCTTGCTTCTCAAATAACAACTGCAAATATCACTAAACCCACTCTCTTCCTTCCATGTGGTCAACAGGATAAGTTTAGAAGAATTTAGTTTTGCTTTCCATGAAGCCTGGATTGCATACAATTCAGATACTGTAGTTTAAAACGAACTCTGGTTAGGCAGCTTGTTTGGAAACTGACCAGAGTTTGTTTTACACCATGATCTCTGGTTTATCCATTTATCTAAACAATGGAAAGTTAAATGAAACATGGTCAAAGTCCTCATTCCTCCCATGGGAGAAGAAGGTATGGAACACACATGAACCAAGACTCATGTGCACAAAGCATACAATAATGTTGCTTTTGAATTAATTACCCACCCTTCACTTAAAGCAGGCCTGCACTACTAGCAATCCTCAGAGCTGAATGTAGCCAGGTTTCTCTGGATAAACTTTCCGTATTTGCTACCTGCTTGGGCCACTAAATATGTGGATTTATCAAGCACCTGACTGAATCGCTGCATTGAATTTGAGGGTTCAGGCTGCAGGCATGTGTGAGGTGGCATTTTAGAATTTACACCCTTGTAAAAACTCTCCCTACAAGTAACCAGCCGCACTTGAGGAAGGAATAATTTTACTAGCCTGAGCCTTACTCTGCTATCTTCTCCATGTAGGCAAAGCAAAGCAAAATTCAAATACTGATTCCAAACCTGCAGTCTGCTCTATATACTGTGTTCTTCACTGATTTCATCTTACCACCCCATATGAAAAGGCAAGTGGATATTAAAAAGTCTGTTATAATGTTTCAACTATTTATATGCGTACTTCTCCCCCCCCCATATTTAAATCCCTCCCTTAGTTATGTTCCATGTTACTCTCCCAAAAACCATGTATGACCAGTTGGGCTGAAACAGCATAAAGAGCCCAGGATAACCAAAATCGCTTTACTTAAAGCCAACCAAGGATCAAACCTAGGTCTCCACAGGCCTAGCCTGACAGCCTAACCCAGAGCTAACCAACTCCAGATGTTAATGGACTACAACTTCCATCATCCCTGACAACAAGTCATGCTGGCTGAGAGCCCAGATGGAAGCTAGAGTCCAACACATCTGGAGGACACCATTTTGGCTATCTGTTCTCTAACCGTTACAGCACACTGGATGTTATGCTTTATCTAATGTAAATATAGGGCCTTATTTTGGAAAGTAGCAAAAATAGTGGGCTGGAGTGCATTACCTCCCATATGATTTTTGCATATGGTTGCCTGAAACAAAGGCCTCTTTTCTGCAGAAGCTGCAGTTTTCTGCAGAAGAATCAACAAATTTGTTAAGATTCACTGTGGAACAGGCTTTTTGCTTCTAGCACCATTGACAGGAGCAATCCACAATGCAATTGTTTTTTGCAGTTCCCGTATACTATTAGTACTACTTTTTGTAAACACACATACACACAGAGAGAATTGTGAATACGCCAATTAAATACAGACTGTTGAATCCAACTAAAAAAAATTAAGAAGCTTCTAGTCTGTCAATCAGGATATACAATACTGAGTGAGGTGGCCTGATTGACAGCAGCCCACCTGGATTTCAGACAGAGGTCATTCCTGTTCCTTTCTGGTTGGGCACAGAGAGGTGGTGGGAGGCACCAGCATGAGAACCCGCAAGGAAAGAAGGCTCAGAGCCAAGAGACTGGTGCTGGGATAACAGTGAGTGGTCAAAGGGAGAAGAGGGGGCAGACTGGGAAGAGAAAGTGTCAGAAACTGAAAAGGTAACAGGGTTGGGTGAGCAGGATAAGGCTGTGGCAGAGTGGAGGAGCAGGAGGGAGGGTCAAGGGGCTGAGTGGAGGCAGGCTGTTGAAGAAGCCAGGGAATTTCCCCCTTTTGCTGTGACCAGCTCTCCTCCTAAAATATGCAGAGAAATGAAGAAGGCGGAACAAACAGAGGCAAGATGCCAGAGCAGGGGTCAGCAAACTTACCGTGCCTCGGGCCAGTGTCTCCAGCGCCAATCGCGCAGCGGGCTGGAGAGCGCACTTCCGGGTCGGAGGAGCACCGGAAATAGCTTGTGCACATGTGCACGGGCCTCCTCAGACCCGGATGTGCACCAGAAATAATGCGCACAAGCTGTTTCCGGTGCTCCTCCAACCCGGAGGTGGGCAGCCGCGCAGCACAGCATCGGTAAGCGCGGGCGGCGGCAGTCACCGTGGGCCGGATAAACAAGTCCCTTGGGCCTTATCCAGCCCACGGGCCTTAGTTTGGAGACCCCTGTGCCAGAGCCTTAGGCTGCTAAGGAAGGAACTGGGGGAGAAGCCATGGGCATAGCTAAGGGGGCAGCTGCCCCCAATAAATAAAAATCAATACAAATCTGAGCTTCTGCCCCCTCGTAACGAAAGCCAGCCCCCCCCCAAATCCCAACTACGCCCATGGGAGAAATCTTAGAGAGAAGTGGGAAGCTGGGGACCTTCAGCCCTAGCAACTGCCTCCTTGGGGCAAGACCTTCTGGGAAAAGTTACTGTGTTCACTAGGCATGCCTCTTTATTTTTTGAATAAAGAGTTAACTTCACTGACACCAGGTTTTTTTTTATGGCTGACCTACTCCTGACTCTGGCTCCTGACAGCTGGAGATACCAAAGACTGAACCTGGGACCTATTGCTCTCTACAGACCTTTTGTTATCTACAGAGGTTTCTGAGAACAAAGGGTTTCTTTTTTGGCAGAGGGGATTTGAGCCAATTCCCCCTTCCGGCCAGCTGCCCCCAAGCATTATCTACCCAACTCTTCTGGATGGCCCCCAAACCCTGAAGCAGCTTTGGGAGACAAAAAGGAAAAAAAGGAGTCAAGATCTAAGTACTCTGGATCCAACCCATTTCAAAATGAAACAAAATAAATCTATAAAGCACAAAGAGAAAAATTGAAAACAGTGAGAGGCAATCTAAAAGCCAAACTTCCAAGGCCTGATAGAATGAAGATGCTTTCACCTGCCTTTGAAAAATAGCAAGAGAAGATGACAGGTAGACAGACCTCCCAGCGAACAGCATTCCCAGAGAACAGCATTCCAAAATGTTGAGGCTTCAACTTAAGAAGTTTCACTCCTATTAAATATTAACCCAGCCTTCCCTCACCTGGCACTATCCATACATTGTTCAGACTACAACCCCCATCATTCTTGAACATTGGCCATGCTGTCTGGGGCAGACAGGAGTTCTAGTCCAAAACATCTGGAGAAGGATCAGGTTAGGGAAGACTGTACTAACCTAAAGCCCAAAAAGGACAGAACCCCCAAAAAGCAGATTTTCATTAGCAGATCTTGATCCTAGGTACAGGGATGGAACACAATGAGAGGAAAAGTTCCTTTGAGATAATGGGACCTATTTTGGACAGTGGTGGAGAGTAATGACTAACCTGTAGCCCTCCAAATATTGCTGGGCTACATTGGTCATCTCTGACCATTGGCCAAACTGGGGTGGGCGCTGATGGGACTTACAATGAGCTGGAGGGCCAGAAGACCTGAAATGGGTCTAGAAACACACTAGCAACCAGTGCTGAACTAGTCTAGCACTGGTCCCATACTCTTGGTGAAGGAAGATTCTACCACATGTAGATTGGACGAGAAAAAGGAAAACAGCTAGATGTCAACACCATACTGAAAGCATCAAACCCATCGACTCCATATGACTTCACCCAGAAAAAATCCTGCAGATGTTAAATAGTACAGGAGACAAAACTGAACTGAATTTCCATGGAGAACAACAGTGCCAGTACCACCTTCTGGAACTCCATGGAAGAAGTTTGGGAAAGAGGGCCACTTGGTAACAGTATACTAAAAAGAAATAATGCACAACAAAGAAGTAATATACTCTACAAAAAGTACTACTCTAAAACATGCTTATTTTATCAGTCTTTTGCTGGGGGGGGGAGAGAGAGACATAGATGGAGATATACATTCTCTCAGTTTAAGAAGATTCAGATTATACCACCACCCCTATGCTGAAAATAAGACTGCTGGTTGTTCATGCCCAATTAATAAGGAAACAGACATTCAGAACAGCGGGGCCTCCAGTCAGAACTAGTATACTGTATATCTAAACATAGCCTGGGTTCATACTATCTGAAGGACCGTTTCTCTCTGTATGAGCCTGATATCTTCTGAGAGGTGGATTTTCTCTCACTCCTGCCACATTCACAGGCACGGACACAAGAGAGGACCTTTTGGGTAGCTGTTCTCTGTTCTCAGATTGTGAAACTCCCTTCCACAGAAGACTAGGTTGGCTTCTCTCTCTCTGCTTTCCATCCACTGGCAAATACTTTTTTTTTGTTCCACCAGGCCTTTGGCCAGTAACTGATGTTGTGCTAGGATCTTTTGAGAGTGGGTGTTGTGCTTTTGTGTGTATGTGCACTTTAAATAGTTTTCTATTGCTGTTTTAATCAGGGTGGATAAAAATCGATGATTTTTTTTAAAAAATCAAAAAAATTGGATTTTTTTGATTTAAATCTGATTTTTTTGATTTAAATCGATTTTTTTGATTTAAATTGGATTTTTAAAATAAAATGCTTTTGGAGGAAAAATCTTTCTAAATATAGTCTTCTATTTAAGTTACATTGTAGTCCAAAGGCTATTCATCAGGAAATAAGGATTTGTTTTAAGTTTATCAAGTGTGCTAAAACTCAGTCTATTTTTTAAAAAAAAAATGTTTAACCACATCAGTTAACAAACATGGATACATATGCTATCATGTTATTGTTTTAGTTAAATAAATTGTTTAAATGGTTATTAAAGAAATGATTATTTTTCTCCTTCCAATAAAGTACAGCAGAAAAGTTGTCCAAATATAAACAGTTAACTTATTAAACCTCACCATAATTTCATAATTATCTGTCTATGTATTTCTAGTATTGTAACCAAATCAGTAATTTTTGATATAACTGTAAAAACTACTCTGAACATTTATTATTCCAAAAATGAAACCTTCATATGGTTGTAAATATTAAGATTATACCAGCAAGAATGAGTCTTTCTGTAAAAAAAATATTTAAATCAAGTCTTACTGACTAGTGATTTAAATCAAGCCTTACTGACTAGTGATTTAAATCGTGATTTAAATCGTGATTTAAATCAATTTGATTTAAATCAAATCCACCCTGGTTTTAATATGGCTACTGTACTTACTTTTTAAAATATTTATAGTGCAGAACCACTTTGGCTCCTGCACTGGGAGAAAGGCAAGATAGAAATTTTATATATAATTGGCAATCATTAATAGTATATTCAACTGCTTCATTTTCACCTTTCCTTTCAACTGCTACTATGACGCTAAAACACTAAATGAAACTCAGTATCTACAGTAGAGTCCCAAGGGCCATTCTCTATTCTCTAGCAAGGCCTGCCTGGAGTCTTTCTCAGAACATCTGGAGTTGACAGTTTTTGAATTTGTCTGGCTAAACAAAGGATCCCCCTTTCTTCCTTGCCAATAGAAGGAAGGATTTAATGCACCACCGGGAACCAGAAGTCTGAAACTCAATCCAACATTTTCATAAAATGATTCACAGACATTAGTTTTCAAGGCAGAATATGAGAACCCCTTAAAGAAACCATGAACTGAATAAAGGTGGATTCATTCAACTATGTCCTTCCCCAAACTGACATTTTACAGGCATTTCATGATGGTTATCCATGAGCTATCTGATCTTGGGTAAACCTGCATTTGGCAGCCTTCATTCCAACACACCTGAAACTAATAGGAAGACTAGGTTACAAAGAGCCATCAATTACAGGCAACTGAATTAAGTCAGTTCATAAAGGAAAACTGGTCTGGTTTAGTTCTATATATCTTTGCTTAATCTGTATTAGCTCTGTTCAGAGAAAATAAAAACAGAATAGCATAGAGAGAGGTCTGTGCACAAACAAGTACTTTTCATAAGCTGCTTTAACATGCCTTTTGAAGTTATTGTTGCAGCTGGTGTGTCCTGAGATCTGAGTCCTCTGGGCAGTTAAGTGATAAGTCTGAAGATAAGAGACAGAGGATCAAAAGAAATTGAGAAAGTAAGGGAAACTGGAAAAGTTGATGAGGCAGGAAAGACCAAAAGGGATCCAAATGTTGTAAAAAAAAGAGTCTCACACATGCATGCATGTCCTTTCACTGACCATTCTGCTAGTCTTGTGCAAACACATGAATTCCATATTTTAAATGTTTACTGGCCACAACTATGTATAGTTCCATTTTTTGTTTTTGAACTTAGATGGTTAACTCAGTTACTTACACCAATATCTTTACTTACAGTTTTATTAACCAACTACTGACCGTACTTAAGAGTGTAACCAAATCAATCAATCAATCAATCAATGTTAGAAGGGCACTTGTTTAATTAATAAAATCTCAGGGGATGCATAGCCAATCTGTCAGTCTGCGTTTCAAGTGCAGATTTCCAAATTAAGTCTGCAGTCTTTTGTAGCATTTCTTGGTTAAATAATCCAGTATGCAACAATCAAAGCCATGTAAAATAGTAGTTTGTTGTTCATAGTATCAGTTCTATCTAAATGGGTATTTGGCTTCAATATATATACCATATTTTTTCGTGTATAAGATGCCTCATGTATAAGACGCCCCCTATTTTTAGGGACTCCAAATTAAAAGATGAGCTACAATTTTAATCCTAATTTTTTGGTAAAAAAACCCCTAGTCTTATACATGGAAAAATACGGTATTTATTCACACACACACACACACACACTCATATATGTTTATTAAAAATGCCACTCTGCTTTTTATTAAAAGCATGACTTGTTAAATGTCCTTAAACACAGACAGACAGACACACACACACACACTACTTGCCAGTTGGGAAGAAAGCAAAATCAAGGAATGCCTGGGTAGTTTCTCAGTGGCCTAAACATAGTCATGTTCATTTATTTCCAACAGGTCTACTCTGAGTAAACTTAGTTGAATAGCACCCCCTTAGTTACACTTGCTTGGGGGAGGGGGAGCCTTAGTCTACAATACTATAAATGGTAAAAAAAATATTCTTTAAATGTAACATGTGTTACAACTTTGTTGTGAAAGCCATATCTGAAGAGATAATACTTTGGAAAATAATATTAAGCAAATTTTAACTGACTTGAATAAGTAACCAACAAGAAAAAGTTCAAAATCACTGAAACCAATGAAGGAATGGAAAAATACCTTTAACCGCCTCCAGTTTATACTACTTAGCACTTTTATTAGATAAATTACCACCATTTAACTACCGCAGAAAACTCCCTAGAGGGAGACTAATCAAATATATCACACAGTGAAAACACACTTCCTTAGCTTAAGTATAAACAGCTTTTAAACTTCAGTCACAAACCCCAATTTTGCAAAACAAACACATTACAGTATTCAACACAAAGGATATGTGCAATTTTCCTTGTTCAGCACAATGTTAATGGGATTTCCATTTCTTTCCTGTTTTAATTTTAAGAATGGGCTTTCTGATAAACCTTCCTTCTGCTGTTTCTATTCCTGTCCATGCTAAGAAAGGTCAAGGATTTGTTCTTGCTAAACAGTATTCCAAGTAGATGACAAAATGTTGTTCGTAGTTTGAACGTTGAACACAGGAGTTCCTGCACTGGGGCTATAGATATAAATTATCCAGCTAAAGGCAAGGTTATTTAAGCAGTGATCTTGTGGATAATTACATCCACATACACAGAAAATCAATGGGACATGTGTGTGTTGACTGAGTGCAGGACTGAAGGCCTAATGAGTAATGGTGTTTTAATACATCCTGGCTTTAAATGACTAGCCTTGGAGAATTTGCCTTCATCCACCAAAAACATCACAAGATGGCTAGATATGTCTTAGAACCTTTTAAGCTATAGGGAAATTACTTTTTAAACTTTTGCACCTGTAGGCTTCTGCATACCAACCATTAAAATTACTATTATACAAAATCAGTATGAACAACACAAGTTTATCTACATTTAGCTACTGAGAAGACATACCGGTAATTTGGGCAGGTTCACATGTTATGTTATAATTGTGCATACTCCATCTTCCTCTGCCCAGGTCCCCCTATATTGTGGCCACTTATGCACTAGCATAAACTAGAATAAAGGAGGGCACATGTACAAATGCAAATTTAGAAATAATTACTATAATTTAAATAGAAATACAAGACATCTCACCATAATGGAGGGGGTGGGAATAATGATCAGATGGCCTGTGTGTCTACTGTATGGTTCTTTATTTTTAAACCAGATAGCCCTGTAACAAATCACTTGTTCAAACAGAGCAGGGCAGGGGAACCTTTTCTGGCTGGCAGGCTAGAACCTTATCTTCCCCATCCCTGAATGGCCAAGCTTGGGACAACATAGTGATGTCAGGTGATGCTGTGGGACTTCAAAGCACAGAATGGGGCGTTTGAAACCCATTTTGCAAACAGCCTTGCAAAAGGGCTTTCAAAAAGCCCACACTGCTTTTTGAGTCTCTGGTTTTTGTACTGTAAACCTTCAGGGAGAGTAATTTGTTTTATTGTTCTATATCCATTGCTTACACCTACTCCTTTAAATGTAAATAATTGTCTATCTACCTATTATCATAGGGCTGCCATATTCCAAACAGTGCTTTTTTTGCAAAAATTGTGAGGTTTTTGTGAATTTTCCCAAATATTTAGCTGATTTCTGCTCGGACACTGCTGTCGACTGCAGTATTCCAGATATGTCCGGGAAATTCCAGACGTATGGCAGCCCTATCAACATCTGTTACACAAGGCATTTAAATTGAACTATTTGGGAAATACAAGTTTTACAATAATTTAAGCAAAGTTCACAGTATCACATAATGGTCTGATGATGATAATTAATAATAATAATAATAATAATAATAATAATAATAATAATAATAATAATTTTATTATTTATACCCCACCCATATGGCTGGGCTTCCCCAGCAACTCTGGGCAGCCTACAGCATATCTAAAAACACCAAGCATTAAAAACCTCCCAAAACAAGGCTGCCTTCAGGTGTCTTCTAAAAGTTGTGTAGTTCTTTAACTCCTTGACATCTGAAGGGAGGGTGTTCCACAGGGTGGACGCCACTACTGAGAAGGCCCTCTGCCTAGTTCCCTGATTGTCAGAAATAGCTAGCATGGATCAGCTACAGTAGTTTTTTGTTGCTTATCAATGAAAGGAAAGCTTGCTTATCATATGATAATCATGTGAATGAACCATAATGTGTCAACGAGTTTATAAGGTCAGTTACACAAATATTTTAAGATGAAGTCTCAAGTATAGATAATCAACAAAGCCTAAAAGCCTAGTAGCTCAGCCTATTATAAACTCCTTAACTTTGATCTCAAGCATCTGAGTTGCAGTTATGATCTACAAGAACTGCAAGCTGAAGAGAACATTTTATACATTTTTACACACAAATATACATAATACACAAAAAGTCCCATTCCATAGACAGCTTTACTTTTACCAAAGTCAACTGAAGTGTCTTTAGGCTTCAATTCAATGCTTACTTACCTGGGAGTAAGTCCCACTGAATTCAAGGGAACTTACTTCTGAATAGGCATGTATAGAAATGTATTTATCGTTCTTCCTTTTAAGATAAAATTAACATATTTTAGATTACCTATATTTAGGGTAAAGGTAAAGGGAACCCTGACCGTTAGGTCCAGTCATGGACGACTCTGGAGTTGCGGTGCTAATCTCGCTTTAATGGCCAAGGGAGCCTGCGTACAGCTTCTGGGTCATGTGGCTAGCATGACTAAGCCGCTTCTGGCGAACCAGAGCAGCGCACGGAAACGCCGTTTACCTTCCCACTTTGATGTGCTTTCGAACTGCTACCAGTAGGTTGGCAGGAGCTGGGACCGAGCAACGGGAGCTCACCCAGCTCACCCCGTCAAGGGGATTAGAACCACCAACCTTCTGATAGGCAAGCTCTAGGCTCAGTGGTTTAGACCAATACAAGATCGTTTCGAACTGCCCTTATGGTGCCAATCATCAGGCTTTTAAAATGTAAATTTGTTAAACAAAGCTTTCCCCCCCCAGCAACATGGATTTGCCATAAATGCTTTTCCAGATGTTTCATTCTATTCAAATTGTTTCTGCCTTCGGCCCCAGAAATCTCCTCTAGTATAGTTTACACAATTATTATTATTGTTACTACATGAGCAAATGCCAGTTGTTTCAAAGTAGACTATAAAAAATACTTATTATGTAACCAAGTATCTTTTCTTAACTATTCTACTGTACTTTTGAAATCTGTCTATTTCCTACTGTTTTTCATGAGAAAGAGAGGAGTAACTTATTTGCAGGTTAGGTTAGATGTTCCCTTGCGGGTGGTGGATGGGAGGGAGAATGGGGAGCAAAAATGGAATTCTGTTTGTTTGGAAAATACAATGTGCTCACTTTTGGCACACACGCACTACTAGACTTATAAAATTCAATATAAAAGCTTTGGTGAAAAATTTGAACTGTTTCATTTATTGTAGTTTTACTTTTCAAAAGGGTTCAGTACTACTCTGCACTCCACCCCTGCCACCGCCCCCCCCCCTTGCTTTTTAGTGAGTAGCATTGAAAACTCCTTTCAGGATATGCAGATGTTTTGTGCCTTGAGTTTCTTTAGCAATCTACATTTTTCTTTCAGCTTCGTTTGCATGATGGCAGTTAAGATGAATGCTCTATTTTTGCTGCAGATAAATATAATAATTTAAAAACTTAATTCCTGATCCTTTTCTCCTCCAAATCTGCCTTTAAGGCTTCAATAAACAGTAAATTCATTGTTCTCCTTGTTTTATTCTACATGGCACTCAACTCCAAAGCATAAAACTGTACTGCATTGTCAGAGAACTCTGCTTTCCCCCCAGCCTGGCTTACACACTCTCTCTCTCTCTCTCTCTCTCTCTCTCTCTCTCTCTCTCTCTCTTTCCTCCCTCCTAACCACAACAGTACAATAATTTCATAGACCTACTGCCTATTAGGGGCTTCCAAACTGTATAAGGTGAAGCCCATAAAATGGGTAGGTGGATAAAAATATTGTCCTATTAAACACTTCTTCAGCCCCCTGCTAAAGATGTATTTCTTATATATTTCCCTATCTGTTCTAGCTTTTTCTTAGATACTATTTTTTTAATCCTTGCTGGTCTTTGACTGTATTAAAGATTATTATTTATTATTTTAAAAAATCTTACATAAAAAATGGTTTGGGGGTGCACACAAATTACTTTTTTCTCATTTGAAAAAAATAACTCCCTGGGAGGAAAATTTGAATTTTTTATCATTTTATTTATTTTAAATATTTAGAACCTGCTTTTCATTATATCCATTTCATGATGGTGTACAATAAAGATCGATTTTAAAACAACAGTTCCAGCATAACAGTTAAGAGAGTAGAGAAAACTGCAGATTCAACCAGCCACCAATAAACTGCAAAGCAACTACCGGTACCTGTATCAACCTGAATTGACAACTAATATCCTGCAAATGCCGGAGAAAACAGCCACATTGGTGCCAAAATTAAGTGATTTTGTGTCAATCATACCTCAGGGAATTCCACAAGTGGGGTGACACCTCAAAGAAGGCATTTTCTCAAGTGCCTACATAAGGTAAAAATGACTGCCAAACATAAAGTGTTGTCTTCCAAGACAAATAGATGTACAGGTGTTGAGTCTTGTATGCTGTTATCCACATGACACCAATACAAACTTGGAAAATCTTTTGCATTACAGACTAAGTTCACATCCACAGGGCATTCTTCAGTTTAAAGTGTGGGGCTTTGCACAAGTAAGTCTTTAGGGGCACCATTGTCACTATTAAACCAGGCCTTAGTGTTAGGCATAGGAAGCGGGTGGCGCTGTGGTCTAAACCACAGAGCCTAGGGCTTGCCGATCAGAAGGTTGGTGGTTCAAATCCCCCTGACAGAGTGAGCTCCCATTTTTCGGTCCAAGCTCTTGCCCACCTAGCAGTTCAAAAGCACGTCAAAGTGCAAGTAGATAAATAGGTACCGCTCCAGTGGGAAGGTAAATGGCGTTTCAGTGTGCTGCTCCGGTTCGCCAGAAGCGGCTTAGTCATGCTGGTCACATGACCCAGAAGCTGTCTGCGGACAAACGCCGGCTCCCTCGGCCTATAGAGCGAGATGAGTGCCGCAACCCCAGAGTCGTCCACGCCTGGACCTAATGGTCAGGGGTACCTTTACCTTTACCTAGTGTTAGGCATATGAAATTAGTATCTCTACTGTGCCAAAAAGTCCCACCTAAATATTGCTGTTTGACTGCACCTTGCAGGAGAGCCTTCAGCAGTGCATACAGAAAACTCTCAGTCCACTGCTTATTGATTCAAATGTTTATGTCTCATGTAATGACAGGAAAGGATAATCTACAAAAAAACATTTGAGCCAAATAATGAATGCTGAACAGAACGAATGATATTTACTCAGATTACAACTGAGAATTATGTTTATTCCTCTTGCTAGCCAGTCGAAGAAATGAGAAATGTCAAACATTGTGTTATTCACACTTTTAAAAAACCTTTTTTTTCTTTTCCCCAACAAAGCCCACTGTGTTTCATCAGCTTTTCAGGATGCAAGTTTTATGCACTGTTAATAAGGAAATGAATTACTAGAGTGCTTAATGGCTGATAAAAAGAAGCTATTGTCTGAAGAAGAGAAAAAAAGAAGCTGTTTATGAAGTTGCAGGTCTCATGCTTTATAAACAAAAGTTTTAATGGCCCAGTCAATGTTCTGGGTGACCTCAACGTGGTTGTCACAGCCCACCCTCAGCTGCCTGTAACACTCATGAGACTAGACTAAAAAAAGAAAAGAAAAATTGTATTCATTGAGTTGGGGTTCTTAGATGTGATACATGCATGTGAGGCCCAGGGGTCAAATGTATCCCTCTAGTCTAGGCATTTCTATGCAGGCCACAGGGCTCTCCTGAGGCAATACTTTCTCTCCCCAGGCCACACATTTCAACTAGTCCTCCTCTGCAACCTTCTCAAGTGCTTCTGTCTGAGCAGAATGTGACACTGAACTATGATAATGCCTCTTGCTTGCCCAATCGCCTTCTCAATCCGGCCCGCAGACGGTCCAGGAATCAGTGTGTTTTTACATTAGTAGAATGTGTGCTTTTATTTAAAATGCATCTCTGGGTTATTTGTGGGGCATAGGAATTTGTTCATATTTTTTTCTAAAATATAGTCTGGCCCACCACGTGGTCTGAGGGACAGTGGACTGGCCCACAGCTGGAAAAGGTTGCTGACCCCTGGCCTAGATTGTGTGTGTGTGTGCGCGCACACACACTTTTGCATAGCTGGAATGTAGCCTACTGACTGTTGTTGCACCTACATTTTGCCTCTGGCCCCAACCCACCACTAGCATGCAGCTCCCAAAAGCAGCATACAAGAAAACTCTTAACTACTCTACAAATACCCTACAAATTATCCTAAAGGCTGCAGAATCAAGAGTCATTACTATGTAACCTTTAGCACTATAGTCTAGGAAAGTAGTTGTGCAAATAATTTCAATTTCAGTTGTACAGAGCAAAAGCATGCCTGTATCCTAGACAAAAGGTCTTACAACTAGTGTGTTGCAACGTATCTGTGATGCTAGTGCTGTTTTGCTTTTCTTAAATGTTAAAAGTGTTGCTTTTGTGAGTCATAGGAAGAATTAATGGCAAGGAAAGGCAGCATGCATAACTTACAGATACCTACAGGGACAGGAATGTAGTCCGGCAGCCCCTCTCAGAAGCACCTAGGCTGTGTACACACTGGGGGGTGGGGGTGGAATTCAATGTCATGCTATTACAAATGTTCCATCTGTGCAAGCATATTGACTTGCCAGACAGAACAATCTCCCCTCCTGGCCACTTTTCTGGAAGTTTTCCCACTCCACCCCTGAGCCCATGTTGGTAGGGGTGGGAGAGAGCACTGGGATGTCCCACTGCACAAGAGGAAGCCCTTGCACAGGGCATCTGCTGATGGGGTTCATTAGGTGAATCCCACCATATACCTTTAATCGGTGCTTTTTTTCTAAAAAAAAAAAATGTTTAGGGCTACTCTCATTTTGACTCAAGAAAATCACCACTTTATAGTTCAAATCAGGAAAAATAAATAAGGTAAATGGGCCAAAGTACAAAGATTCACAAAATGTTTAGGGGTATGCGTACCCCTGCATCCCCCCCCAAAAAAGCATTGCCTTTAATGCACAATATTTCCCTCAAAGAATTCAGGGCACTGAAGTTTGTTAAGGGTTGCTGGGAACTGTAGCTATGTGAGAGGGAACTACAGTACCTAAAATTCTTTTGAAGGAAAGGATGTGCTTTAAAGGCATGAAGTAGCACATGAAGTACCGGTACACTGCTTGAAGTTGCAGTGCGTCAGCCACCATGAGTGGTTCTTTCACAGCCTCAGCTGTTCTCTTAAGAACTACAGGGTGCCATAGCCACTAAGCACAATATTGCAGACCCAGCACTTTACAATTAAGAGGCTGAAAGTAGACAGGGGAAGAGAAGGTACAACAGGCAAGAAAGAAAAAGGAGGCCAGAGGGGGAGCCATGGTATCAACAGTACCAGTGGAATGCAACAAGACCATGTCCATAGCATACATTTAAAGCACTCTTGCACCACTTTAACAGTCATGGAGAATTCTGGGAACTGTAGTTTATTAAGAGTGTTAGAAATTGCAGGGCTGTGGGGTCAACACCCTTAACAAATTTCAATTCCCAGTATCTTTGGGGGAAGCCATGACTGTTAAGGAGTGCTTTAAATGTGTGGATGTTACCCATGGATATATAGGTTGCATTCATGAGTGTGAGACAGAAGGCATAATTGGCAGTTGCAATGTGCCATGAGCAGAAATGAAGTAGTAGTGATGAGGTAATGGCAAGAGAGGAGATACTGCACTTACTTTTTACAGTAAGAAGTTTTGTTTGTTTGCTGCTACTGACTAATAAAGCCACTTTTGGAAAACTCAAATACATATGTTCACTGTATTTCTGGGTTACAGCTAACTGTTCATCAGAATCATTTAAAATGGACTGACATTCCATCATGATTATAGACTGTCCTTACAGTACAGAAGCCCATACTAGGTATGAGACATAAAACTGTTATCTAAAGATGGTATTTTGGAAGGAACGTAGTTGTCTCCCACTGCAGCCAGTGTTTGTGCTTAACAGTAGGATCAAATTTTGGTTTACCATCCTGGTTTGCAGGCCAACACAAAACATGGTTTTACCACTTCAGATGTAATGGCAAAGTATAGTTTGCCCAAAATCAATAATTACTTATTAATTACTCTGAGTATGCAAGAGGGGAGTGCATGAACCAGAGGCTCCTTCCATACAACTGACTAACCATGCCTACTTCCTTGAAGATTGCATTAAGTGTCACATAACAGAAATGCGGAACCAAAGGAGGAAAGAGTGTAATTAGCCAGCCTCAGAACAAACTAATATCATATTCTCCAAGCCGTTTATGTCTACAGAAAATGAACTGGCATAATACACAGCATTATTCCTGGTGGTCCAGGGCAAAACAAAATCTCTCCCTAAAATGCCTTTCCCAAGTGAACCTCTATGACATTGCCCTTGGAATTTTGGTTAAGCAACCTCTGTAAGTTGTGGATCACAGGTTTCAGTTCATATGCAAGAGCGTGAGGCATATGCTAAGTTTTTATGAAAAGGTATTGGGTCAGCATTCATCAACCTGGTGCCTTATAGGAAGCTGCTGCAGGAGACGGACTGCAAGCAACATCATGGGCAGGGTGTTTCTTAGGGCTAAGGTGAAACTATGAAGTTCCCTTGTTATTTTTGCTACTGAATCCTGCATGCCATTTAACTAATCTTGCTATATTTATAGTATTGAAATGTGGTTTGTGTATGTTGTTATATTTTAGTTTTGCCAGGTTATTATGATATTGCAGTTTTTGCTTGAAATGCATTCCTATTTCTTTGTTGTAATCCACTTTGAGCACAACTTTTTTTGTGGAACAGCAGCATACAAATGAAAGGAATGGATGAATGAATATTTTGGGCTGCTACTGCTATTAGGTAAAGGTAAAGTACCCCTGGACAGTTAAGTCCAGTCAAAGGCCACTATGGGGTTGCAGCGCTCATCAACACCTGGAGGGCATCAAGTTGGCAAATGATGGTTTTGAATAATCCTCCAACTTCATTGACTTCCAATATATATCTTAAAATTATCTTACCATTCTGGAAATGAAACATAGTTTCCCCCCAAAAATTAAAAGAATGAAACAGTTATTCTGCAATCTTTCTCATAAATCTAAGTCTTACAAAGGAAAGCAGCTTCTTAGAAGACATCACTATGAATGTTTTCATAATTCAGCTGACTCCCAACAGATTTTGCATAGTCTTTTTAATTACTAGAACTACTTCTTTTAAATGAATTCTAAAGGCACAAACTGGGCAACAGTAAACACACACCCCTTGCCCTTTCAGAAGGAACTCTTATATCTGTCATTTTCACAGCAGGAGAACAAAACCAGCCACATCACAGATAAATAGTTCACACAAACCCCCTATTGCCGGTGGCAATTTTGCTGTGTTAGGTCACTATTCTTTTTTGCTTAGCATAGGCAAATTTCCCATGCTGAACAAGTGGATCAAATTTTGCTTTCTTGTTCCTAAACTCTTTTGAGATACTGACAGCAGCTATAATTATTTGCCTGAAATATACAAACAGAACCATGTTCTTTACAGATCTGAAGCTTCTATGGGGAATAAAAAGCTTAAACAACATTCTTCAGATTGCTTTACAATCTTTATCATCAGGATTCTCAATGCCACTTACACTGCCCAAATCCTTCAGAGACAACAATGCATGCAAGTCATATTTTGTTTACATTTTACAAAGAGGGAATGAACAAGCAGACAAAGAGACTAGCTCAAGGTTACATAGAGTAGATCAGAATAATAAAATAAATTTTGCTCACTGACTTAGTAAGCAAATACATATATTTCTGTAGTTTGTGAATTTTATTTACTTATTCCGCTGTCAACATCCATGTCTTTATTTTATTTTTGTATAGCCTTTATTTATGCATTTCAGTAATAAATACAAATAAACTGCCTTGCTCAAAGGAATACCCTACTCCTCCCTCCCTACTCCCCATTCATTCCATGTGTATATATAATTTACAAAGAAATTTAAGAAATCATATGTAAGGCCAACTGTAGTTCATTGTTTCAGCAGATTTCACCAGTTTCCTATGTGCCATGTATTAAAGGCAGTGTCCTCATCATATTCATGCATTTTCTTAACTTATCATTTTAAGTATTTCACCATACAATACTTGCAGTATTAACTTATATGGGTGTTTGAACACAGCATGGTTTAAATAGTTAATGGCAAAGACTACTGTACTTATAATCATTAACTATAGATGTGCTCACAACTGGGGGAAGTGGATATAAAGGAAATAAGGAAAGACCTGGAACTACATGTGGTCTCAGCCACCACTGGAAAGGAACCAGCCACGATCCCTGGCTTAGCGTTATGTTACGGACAGGAATCATGGCATGCGTTGGCTCCCAATAACCACAATCTGCAGTCAAAGTTTTTTTAGTCTTACTGGTTATCGTTTGTTAAGACGAAATAAACTGGAATCCCTGGCTTGGTTTGTTTCATCCCAGCCACCAACTGGAAGCAAGGAAACTTCTTCAAACAATATAGAATTAACTTTAGGAATTAATTCTACAAAATATGGTGATGGCCAGCAGCTTAGATGACTTAAAAAAGCTATTAGGAATTGATAGCCCTGTATTCTTTGTCTATTAGTTGTGATGGCTATACAGCACATGAATGTTCAGATTCACTATGCCTCTCAAGTACCACTTGCTGGGTGTGAGGTTAAACAATAGGGTCAGCTTGTAATCATAACACCCTGGCTTGTGGGTTTCCTAGAAGCATCTGACTAGCCACTGCTAGAAACAAAAGAGTGGGCAAGTTGTTATTCTTCGTATGATCCAGTAGAGAGCTCTTTCACAGTTTTCAAAGCAACTGGGTTCCAGTGAGTGGTCTAGGAACATCCGGTAGTTGGAGTTTAGCTGAAGCTAAGCAGGTGTGAACCTGATTGATTTCATGGGAGACCACTAAGAGCCCCATGTAACAGCAAAATATTAGTGTAATAAATAATATTTTGCAAAAAGTGATTTAACAATCTAGAAAGCCTAAAATTACATTTACTGCCTTTGCACTTCAGTGTATTGGGGGGGACTATCCTGCAGTTTTCACCTCTCCACTTTAAACAGTTGAACAGAAATATGTTGAAAATGTGCTAACCTAAGCCTTGAGACAATGCAGGAGCATGCCAGACTTCAGACCCACTGGGCAGACTTTCCTATCTTATTTGGCTAACATTCTCCCATCCCAAACTCTGGACTTCCTGCCCTCATTCAATTGTACAATAAGATTTCCAGTTATAGCCCAGCCAGGTGGCCAGAAGGTCAGATACTTTTGCTCAGCAGCACAGCAATGCATAGGATTTCCTCTTGACCTTCACATACACTTCTCTAAGAATCCTGGAACCGAAAGTTGACAAATCCAGACTTGGCCGATCAAAGGAAAAGCAAATTCCGCAGGACAGACCTAGTTTCACAATCTTCCACCTTCTGCCCTGACTGCTAGCTTGTTATCTCTTCTAAAATGTTAACAAAGAGGTGCAGCCTCTAGTTAACTTAAAGTATTAGATGGAAGTGGAAAAGAAAGCTTGGTCTCGCAGGTAAAGGTGGATGAAAAATGCTACCACAACAATAAAAAGCAATTTACTTGGAACTTGCAACCAATATACAGTACTGATCAAGTCGCAAGCCATGAATATAAGGGAAGCCATATCTGTAACAAAATGTTTCATCTGATGCAACTGCCTCAAATTTCTAGGTATCCCAAGCAACCCACTATTTAAGAGTTTCACTGCTTGAATAGGATAGATAGCTTGAAGCTTTTCTCTCTCTCTACTGCCATCCTGCAATCCAATCAATCAATTAATCAATTGAGATTGATTGATTGATTGATTGATTTTATGAATCATCCATGTTGCATCTTCTACTTCAAACAAACCTATTCAATTATCGGTCTCTAAACTCAAAGAGAACAAATACTGGAGATAAACTCAGATGGAATCAGCTGAGAGTATAGAAAGATACCAGAGAATGAAATATGCGAAAGAAAAAGATGGATTCATGATATATCCTCTTAGGTTGGCTGGAATACACCAATACAGTATATCAAAGCAGAGCATTAGAGAAGAAATTAAGGGGATGAAATCAGCAAGCATGTGCAGTTCTAACATCAGAAAATAGCAGCAGCACATAATAATATTGTCATTTTTGTGATACTTTTGTGGTACACACATGGAACCCATGGGACTTGCATGGATGATTTCAAGTGATATTTATCATATTCATGGGAGTAGCCAGGATTTGGGGGGGGGGCAGAACCAAGCTTTATTTAAGTATATTTACTTGTTTTAGGGCGGCAGCTGCCCCTCCTGCAGCCCCTGGCTACACCCATGATCATATTTATATGCACGCTTTACCAAATTAAAGTAACAATAAAACCACATAATAATTTTAGTCTCCTGAAAACTGTACCTGACATAAAAAATAAATGTTTAATCAGATGACGTTAGATAAACGGGGTGACAAACATAGCATCACATTGCATCTTGTGTGAAACTTTGTAGGCATTTAAAATTCAAAACTTATATGAAGTACTTCTGATGAATTTACACAGATGTAAAAGAGCAAATTTTAACCCAAACTGACATGGTTTAAGAGCAGACTATACATTTTCAAATATTCAATGATACAGTGTGCTAATAAGTGCAAAGAAAAAGAATTTTAGCAGAATTTAGGAATAAAATCAGATGTCTTTAAGCATAGTAGGAATCAGAAAAGGTCCTGTTATTAGAATAAATAAATCAGGCTCTTCGCAGCATATGTAACCTACAAATGACCGCATTTTAACAGCTCCCTCTCTCAAGAGGACCAGATAAAATCTCTCCATAGCTTCTTAATTGGTAAAATATTTAAAAGGCCTGGAAAAAAAGTCACTGGAAACTCTCTGGCATGGAGTTTAATCATTAACATTTGCAGACTCCGGCACTTAATTTTTAAACATTTTGAAGTCAGTGGTGCTTCTTCCTACTGGCCGTTTCTTTTTGAGAAATATTCTACAAAATGCACCAACAACTTCCCCACCCCCACAAAACACACACACAAATCTGAACTTCAATTCAACCTGGGAGGATGTAATTTGCATTGAGAGATATTTTTATTTTTTAGAAGTTCCTTAAGAGGTCAAATGGTGATTGAAATTGTCAACAATGAGGTATGTAGATTCTGCTGACAGTGATCAAGCAATTATCTTCAAAGGGCAGGCTGCATATGAGCTTAGAATTGAACCACCATTACCTAATTTTTTCTTTGGATTTGTTTTAAGAGGTATGCCTGACCAAATGGTGAACTTGTGAAGTATTAAGTAAGCAAAAATAATGCAACTGGTGTGAGGAAAGGTGTTGGGTGGTAGCACCAAACTGTCTCCATTTGGTCACTAAGACTACGGTAGTTGGTCCACATCTAAGGCATCTATGAGGAGAGGAGACATATTGTGATGCTCCACCATGACCCAAGCTGAGGCCAATTGCAGTTTGGTTCTTTTTCAGAACTGACACCTTCAGCCACATTCCATTTGGTCATTATAATGATCATGCAAGAACTGGGACTTGCATTTGCTTATTTTCCTTTTTTCACCTCCTTTCAGATCTATCAGACAGTAAGCAGAACAGAGCCTGGGTTGGAAGCAGACCTATAGAGAACTCTGCAGGGAGGGTCTCATTTGCAACACCTGGCCCCTATCTGGTCTGCTTTCCCAGCCAGCCTATAGGGGTCTGATGCAATCCACTGTATTGGTGTGATTGGTGCCTGGCCATGTTAACATAAAAATCTAACTTTATCTTTTTTTTTTACTTTGTAGAATGGGAAAACATTAATTACCATAGGCCTATACTTTTTCCATCCACAGATTATAAAATGGAATAGTACCTTCAAAAACCTAGTAATTCCAAATTTTGCTCCTTTAGAGCTAATATTTCTTCATGATTTCCCAATGAGTGGAGAAACAGTATACTTGTTTAATAGGGTAACTTGATGTTTAAAATGCCCTCTACAAGGAAAACACCTCATTTCAGAAAGATCATGATTATGCACAATAAAGCTGAACATCAAACACAGCAGCTAATGAGCCCAATGCTACTGACTCATGATATGTTTTAAGTGGTAAACTGAAATATCACAGAGAAGAGAGAGCCCGCATTTCTTAAAATGGTATTTGTGAGGAAACATAGCTCAGGTTTTTTTTAGTGAAGATGAACAACTAAAGTTTCAAACTGTCAGGACAATAGACTTCTGAGTCAGGGAGCTGTACCAAGAGACATGCATTTCCAGGTCAAAGGATGAGTGAGGGAGCATAAATCTGACATTCGTTTTATTTTGAATTGATGACAGGTATTCATAGATGTCAGTAAACATTAGAATAGAAAAGTTATAAGTTTCTACCCTGAAGTTACCTTGAGTAGATTCATGCTTTCAGAAAGGTATTTTTACATTAAAATGTAAACTAACAGACTTGGGAACTAACAGAAATAAACACTGGATATTTAATTAAATCCAAGGATGAAATCAGTTAAACAAATTATTTGGAACCACAAAGATGTGCTTGTTGTAGAGAAGGCTTGTATATGTTACAGAGTCTGATATGTTCAACATTTGGTGAATGTCAACCATTATGTCAATATTTACAGTTCTAGACCAATTCTCTAAGTCTCTGAAAACTCAGGGTTATACTAAACTAGTGAATGATGACAGCTACTTGTGTATTTCTGAGAAGTGTGTCATATTCAGACAAGTCGAAAATCCAAAATGAAGCAGTGAAAGATATCTGAAAAGAAGTGCCACAGATATGTGCAGAGGTTTGGGAATGTTTATGACCCGTATTCTTCAACCACAGAATCTTCCTTTAAGATCTATTATGAGGCATACTCTTTTTACAGATCTATTCATTTTAGACTTGCATATAACATATCCCACATTGCAGGATTCTATACGGAGACACAGATGTGTTGTTTTTTCAAAAACTGTCAGCATGCTTGGAAAATGCAGCCTAACATTCTAAAATATTTTAAAGAATATTGGACAATCTATGTTAAAGTCTAGTTTATGAACCATAAAATCTAGTACAATATTGTCGTTCAACAGCAATGGTTAAAGTGCAGGATAGTACTCCTTTCGACATCATAGTGATTAATCACATCCAAAGGTGTCTGACAATACAATCTGCACACGTCTACTCAGAAATAACTGCCACCAAGTTCAATGAGGCTTACTTCCAAGTAAGTGGGAACAGAATTGCAGCCTAAAGCAATCATTCTACAGAAGCAGGTGTACCAGGTTTGACAAAATCATGCTGAGGCAGATCCTACTACTGTATAACTCTATACTATAAAACTACCACAGGTTAACTTGTGGGGTTTTGTGTAAGGTAAAACTTTGATATTTGGATACGCAGGCAAAAGTTGAGCAAATGCAAGAGATTCATTTGACAGAACAAAGTTGGTAAAACAAATGATGTGTCAAGAGGTAGATAGGAAACAGGTAACTAATTAATAATTATATTAAATCCAGTGGCTTTTACAGGCTTCTAACATGGTAGTAAACACACAGCTTCTTGTAAACTTCAGTGGCTTATTTAGTTACAGTACTGTATTACTTGGGACGCGGGTGGCGCTGTGGGTTAAACCACAGAGCCTAGGGCTTGCCAATCAGAAGGTCAGCGGTTTGAATCCCCGCAACGGGGTGAGCTCCCGTTGCTTGGTCCCTGCTCCTGCCAACCTAGCAGTTCGAAAGCACGTCAAAGTGCAAGTAGATAAATAGGTACCGCTGCAGCGGGAAGGTAAACGCTGCTCTGGTTCGCCAGAAGCGGCTTTGTCATGCTGGCCACATGACCTGGAAGCTGTACGCCGGCTCCCTCGGCCAATAATGCGAGATGAGCACGCAACCCCAGAGTCGGACACGACTGGTCCTAATGGTCAGGGGTCCCTTTACCTTTACCTTTACTGTATTACTCTTCAGAGATGTTACAGGACTAGCTGGTAAATGCTTAGCTTATTTTGAGTTATTACTTCAGTTTCTTAAACTTAGTTATTGAGGTGTTACTGCTTAATACTTAATACTTTGGTTCTCAAACAAGGTGGTACTTTCTGGCAGTTTCCCCACCTTCTAACAGTCACACTCCTGAGGTACTTCTAGCTGTGACCAGTGGATCACCACACCCCTCTTAATTGGTTTGAGATTCTTCTCTTGCTAAAAGATCACTGTCTCCTCACAACTCTGCTTCTCCTTGCTCAAACTCAACCCTCCAGTTGACTCCCCTGTCTGAATACTCTCACAAGGCACTACACCATCTTTGCATCCAAGCTCAGAGACTCCTTTCTCTAGCTGTAGATATTTTCCTCAAAGTAGATGTTACACATAGAACCAACTCATTCAGCGCTTTCCCTCCTTAAACCACCTTAAAACCATCTGAACACTCTCTCAGAAACTGCTTTTTATTTTCCCTCCCAAAGTGCTGTCTCCACACCCACCCACACACCCTCTAGCTTGGTAGTCCATTGAGGAAAGAGGCTCCAGCACATTGGTGGAATTCTGAGGCATTGAATCACTGGACTCTAGTCTAGCTCAGCTGTCCATCACACATGCACCAACAGAATGGTTCCATTCAAATTCATCCAGCCATCATCATTAGTTTCCAAATACCTTTCCTTATCCTTTGTCTCCAGTGAACACTCACTCCCCATTGGATTAATTATGCTTTATGCCCAATTTAACAGGATCGCAGGAAACTAAAGAGCTGGTGGCAAAAGTCAAAACCCAAATTCACTAGGCATGTCACAGCAAGAATGAACTCTAGACACAGAACATTACAGCAACTGGTGCATTTGCAATGTACATTGAGAGTGGAATGGGACGATTTTTTTTAACAGGTGAAAGGGAAGCAGTGGTGGCAGTGAAAGGAAAAATTGTAATTAATTGCCCATAAAAAATATCCACATAGGGTACATCTATAAAAAAATATTGTTGTTTATCTTTCACTTGCTTGGTAAACACTATTGTAGTGTTTTGATGGAATCACTTGTGTGCAAATTAAATAAGTATTCTTACATGCAAATTAAATTAAAAAAGGTATAGTACATTAAATATATAGTAGGAGTTACCTAAATACTTGTAAACTCAGTTATCTGAAATTATAATAAGGATTTTTAACAGCAGAAAATAAAGAAACCCGAGGGAATAATCATATTTTATATATTTCCAGTGCCAAAATATGTGTCCAAGAACTTCTTAATCATTTAAGGGAGCTACTGCCATCTTCAGGAAATTCTATATGAAATTAATAGCAAATTATTAACTGTTTAAAATTCTGGATATAGAATTGGTATATGCTACCATAGGAAAAGTGCAAAATGTTTAAATGTTGTTTTCATTTATTTTGTAGATACATTGCTTATGAATCATGCTTAACTGGAAGTAAGTAGTTGTCTCGTCCACTTTTCACTGTCTTTCACCAGGACAAATTAATGGCTGTGATCACACCCAACCCTCAGGCACGGTTCATTTAGCCCTGTTACGGTTTTGAATATCTGAACCTGCCCCAGGCAACTAATCATGGTTATTTTCGGGCAACTAATCACAACTTGAAAATATGGTTTGTTTGTTGCTTGCTTACAAATCTTAGCTTGTTTTAAAAGTGATACGTCATTATATCCAATCCCAGAATTCCTGTTTAATTTTGGTTTGTATCAGCACCCCAGCCACTTTATAGCACAGAAGTATAAGACCAAAGCACCTGGAAAATGGAACCATGGCTAAACAACTATTGGTGATGTTTTTCTATAGATGGGAGTAATTTCTTCACATTCTGACTCACAACAGAGGAAAATGTGCTGTTTTCCTCTGCTTTTAAAAATGTTTTTATGTATCCTTTTTCTTTTTCTTATTTAACTTTAACTCACTATAATAAATCTCAAAATGTAACAAAAAAACAACCAAAAACAAGAGACTTTCCCCGCCACCCAACTCTTCCATGGGAAGGCCTTCTTCTCAAGCTATCTCATCTAGTTTCACAGCTGTTTTATAGGGAGAAGACATTTAAAGGAGCCTCTCTGCTACCTTACTAAAAATTCTGCAGGGTGGAATTTTGAAAGTATAACTAACTTAACTTTTAGTGAGCTACTCCGTTTGTTATACCTTGCTTACTGACATTTTCTACTTCATATTTAAGTTATTCTCCCTGGTCTACTGTTGGGAAATTTTAACCTGTGAGTGCAAGACACTTCACCTAACTGTGCCAACAATGACCGGAAGAGCTATCCCTTTGATTCCACAAATTCAACATTTTGGTCAGCAAATAACTTTTGTTTTTTCAAATAAATTGGAGATTCAGGCAGCAGCCCTGCAGACAAAAAATATTTTATTCCACTGCAGTAGAGGGAAAAGTTTAAGAATTTCTGATCTCAAGACAATGTTGGGTGTGTCTGTGCAGGAGATACAGAGGGAAACTGACAATCTTTGAGGACAATTCCTCAGACTATTTGTACAGTCTGCCAATAATAAGGAAGCTGGTAATACAGTGTGGCAATAACTGTACAGGAATCCTAGAAAAGCCTAAAAGGAAACCACAATCAGATTAAACAAACCACTGTTCCTTTGCTCATCTGCAAAACTGTTCATAGCTTGTTCAACAAACCATGACTAAACATTAAGTGAAACATGGCAAATGTATGGTCTTATACTATATCCAGCCTATCTCTGCCCTTTTTCAAGATTCCAAAAGGAGTTTATTGTTTTATAGCTGGGCTTCAATTCACAAATGTCTAGAGTCAGTATTAAATGTAAGCCCTGCCACTTTCCAGCAGGCCCAGATTCACCAGGCATCACATGACTTTGGGTGATAAACCTGCCCATCCGTCAACAGTTGCCTATGGTGAGGTGGGCAGACAAATGCAGTCCTCCACCCCTGTTCTAGAAAGAAGAACGTGCATGCAAATAATATTCAACAGCATTCCATTGTCTCCCTTGCCTGGAAGAGTAGGTGTGGGGCAAGCAAACCAGGACTGCTCATCTGAAAGACTGACCATGGCTTGTTCAACAAGCAATGGTTAAAAAAAGCTTTGCAACCTTCTTTACTTCCCCCTTGAAACTCAGCTATGCTCTTCATGAAAAATAGAATAAATAGTAAGAGGGGGATTGTTTTAGGTAAGTAGTAAACCTTCAATAATCGGGACGCGTGTGGCGTGTGGCTTAAACCACAGAGCCTAGGGCTTGCCAATCGGAAGATTGGCAGTTCAAATCCCCGTGACGGGGTGCACTCCCGTTGTTCAGTCCCAGCTCCTGCCCACCTAGCAGTTCAAAAGCACGTTACGTGCAAGTAGATAAATAGGTACCGCTCCGGAGGGGAGGTAAACGGCGTTTCCGTGCGCTGCTCTGGTTCGCCAGAAGCGGCTTAGTCATGCTGACCACATGACCCGGAAGCTGTCTGCGGACAAACGCCAGCTCCCTCAGCCTATAGAGCGAGATGAGTGTGCAACCCCAGAGTCATCCGCGACTGGACCTTATGGTCAGGGGTACCTTTTAAGCCTTCAATAAGAGAGAAAATCAAAGATGCAATCAAATCAGGATGGCAGTGATCATGGCTCAACACAATACTATTTTCATGATCTAATTTGGCTGTCTTTCGGATTTCTAAAAAGAAAACATTGTAATTTTCAGCAGACATTGACTAACAGGAGCTTAAAACTACAAAGAAAACAAATTGAAGGCTTTGGGTTCAGTAAATCCGAAAATGTGTGTATATTTCTGAGTAAATCACTAGCTCTTCAGAGGCATCTTTGCCATTTCTGCAAGTTAGATATACAAAAACAAAAGGCATTTCTTCAGCACAATGTATTGCATCAACTTGCATCGATCAACAGGAAGTTAGCACTTGTTCCAAGTATGGAACTCACAAATGCTCTCAGAATTCTCTTCTGAAGAAATTATATAAGAATTCGCTTTTTCAGTAACAGAAGGTTTCTAGATCATTCCACATGGTGAATCTGTATTGCAGTTTTATGAAACATACGGTAATTCAACCTACAATGCACAGCACCTGTAAAAGTGCTTGACCCAGCCCTCCAATATGAGCAGAACCACCATAACAATGAGCATGACAATCAATGGTATCAAAATATTCCGAGTCTCACTCCTCTTGCCTCTCTTCATTAAAAAAGTTAAGCAATCAATGCATCCAATATTGTTTTAGTGTCAAACCCTAGCCTGGAGCCAGACTGAAATGGGTCCAGAAATCAATTCTCAAGGTATTCATCCCAAAAGGTGTATTTGCAACTAGGTAACAGTTGCTGCATTCTACAGAGTCAAGTGAGTGTTTCTTCAGGATTGGGCTCACCACTGCCTCATTCAGAATGGCCTGAACCATTTTCTCTCTTAAAGAGGCATTGGTCACATCCTGGACTTATCTAATTATTCCACTTGACAAAAGTTGCCAAGATAGGAAAAGCTCAAGAATATTGGTGGTAAGCTGAACTTCTCCAAACACCTCATCCACATTCTCAGGCTGAAATTAATTCCATCTAGCCTAAACTGTTCCCATCTAACCAGACTAGATTATTCTCTGGATAACTCCAGAGGAGCTGTAACAATGATGGATTCATCTTCACAATGGAGCAACTAGAAGACCACTGTTTTCTGGCCAGGTATAACTTGTCAAATCAAATCAAATCCTTTTATTGGCATCACAGTATAAAACATTTCAGGTCACTGGGATAATTTAAAGGACAAGAGTGAAGCTGTCAAGGATCATAAGGTCACACTGTGATCGTGTGCACTTAAGATATTCTGCTTCGCCCTGTCAGTTCCCTGAATGGATGGTTTGTTGGGAACCTTTTCGGGTAAAATTTAGCTTCCTTTTTAGCTACTAAAGCAGTGATATCTTTGTCCCGATCTGCCAGAAGAAACCTCATTTGACTTCTTCTCAGAGTTATAGGCCAAAGGTCCAACATTTTGCTCAGCATCAGTTGGTGAGGTCTACTTTGTAGAGAGCAATCTAAGAGAATGTGGTCCATTGAATCAGGTACTTCTTGGTTGCAGGCACACAGACAGGCTTGATATGGGGTATTTGAGAATCTACCTTTGGTCACTGCAGAAGGGAAAGCATTTAATCTCGCGAGCATAAAAAGGCTCTTCAATGAGAAGGGAGTAGTAGATCCTTTAGATATTTGGGCACAGGTTCCGTAGGGTGTTGCAATACCTAAGGCCTCTGGAGAACGGGATCTCAGAGTATGAGGTAACAAGCGCTGTCTTTCGTGGTCGTAGAGCCACTGCTTGTAATGAACTCATTCTGTGACTATAACAAAATTTTGGTCATTGGGCCTATCTTGAAGGAATTGCATTTTCTCAGTTATATATGAAGACTATGCTTGTTCCTAAAAATGGTCATTCTGAACATTGGCTGTACAACTGCAACAGTCCCCTGGTGGCTGCATCCCATGCTTCATCTTACCTTGTTCCTTAGCCTTGGAGCTGCTGTTTTCTGCATAGAAACAATCTTAAGTGCCATGAAAATGAAACATGGGGAAGTACATCACATAGCTTTTTCCAAGAGCCAAACATGTAGATCAAAGCTCTAGAAGTGGATCCAGATGTCATGGATCTTCTTTCAACAATGATATAACTGTTATAGTGTCTAAAAATGCTTTCAGTCAGGCTGGCAGATTGCCTGTGTAACTTCCACAGAGCTCTTGGTAGCCATATCCCAAGGTTTCTATTCATGCTCCAGTCTTGGTTTTGGCTAGTGATTTTGTTCTGTAATTGGGGAGCAAAGAACCAGAGTAGAAGAACACTGCAATATGTTCAGGTTCTGCAATGTGGCACGTACGCTATCCTGGCACTAATTGCCCTGGCTGGGTTCAGAATTTCTCACTAAATGCTACCAACAGGACTTATGTGGATCTGACTTAGACCGTATCCATGCACAAGCATTAGTTTCTTCATTCTCAACCGCTTGAAAAACTTGGTTCCCAAGGGATATCATGGTGCAGATGCAAGCCCCCAATTTGCCAGTGAATTAGTTCCTTAAGTCTACTTACATGGAGAACTTTCATGTCTTCTAGGAACAAATGAGATACAGTTTCTTGCCATCAGGTTTTATTAGCCACCAAGAACATTAACTCTTGACTGACTGCACTTCTTATGTATATTAGATGGTTGCCTTATCTGTGCAACAGTGCACAGGAATGTACATTGCTATGGTATCACTTTTTTATTGTGACTTTTCAAGTTCTGGCTTTTATGGCCTCCATATTTCTTTGCATGCCATATTTCTTTTATTCTTGAGTCCTGTCTTGGTTTCCAACAAATCTTCACATGTGTTTCTTCAACGGATGAATCTCTTTCTAAGTTAACCACTACCTTGATCCAAACTCCATGTCCTTTTTTGGGCCTCATGTTTGCAGACATTCCTCTCCCGTTTTTATTTATTTACATTTGCACCCCACCTTTCTTCCATCATGGAAGCAAGGTGGTGTATGTGTGGTTCTCCAATTGTCACCCATTCAAGCAATGGCTACACCCCAAGCTGCTTAGCTTCAGCAAAGTAGTGGCTCCATGTGCCTTCAAACCACGTTCTAGGACATGGATGTGAATCTCAGTCCCTGCCAGTGGTTTCTGCATCTGTTATGTTCAAAATGTTCTAGAGTCTTTGATTATGAGGATGCCTACGAGTCTCTATAAAGCAAGCACCAAGCAGGTTCCAGCCATTCATCACAAACACTCTATTTTGTGTAACTGTGTCAAGAAAGTAATGAGAATTTGGCACAAGAATAAAGGAGTACACCCTTCAAGAGACCCAAAATGGATAAAAGGAAGTAAATACAGAGTCAATAATATCTCACACTTATCTCCACCTTCTGGCCATATGCAACTGGAGGAAGACACAGATCATAAAAGCATGTGTTTTACATTCACTTCCCCATAAAACTGAGAGGCTGTTTCCCCCTGCTTGCTCTTCCAAAAGCCTATTGGTTTGCTTTTAGATAGGTATGACATACCAAGTATTAGATGCTAGCAGACTCCTTAATGAATTAACCAAAAGGAAAATTCACATGCATTCAATGATACTACAAGAAGTGGCACTGCTGTTAAGCAATGGGTCACCCACAGCTGTCTACTTAAGGCTGAATGAAATCAGTTCTGTTAATTTACAGAAGGCATGGCTATGATTACATTAAGGCATATTCACCAGATCAACATACAAAGTAACCATCAGCTACATTTCAGGCTAGGAAAAGGTTTTCACTACACCTGTCCTAATTATGGCCACAATGAAAAACTGGGCTAAACTGTAGTAAACTTCTGAATGGGCCATTTTTGTGAAGATGTTACAATATAATTGCTGTTGAAAGTCAAAATTGAAGTTAAAATGAACTATACTTATTTGAGGCCCATCAATGTTAAAGGTGTAACTTACACCTGTAATTCATTCCTGGGACATTTTGTGCTGTGAAATGAAAAGACACAATGAGTAAATATGAAAGGAGTGTTCAATAAATATACACCCTCCTCTATATACATATTGCCTCCAGTGTTGTAGCTGGAATTTCACATATCAATGAATATTAATAATGCTATGAATGTTAATAATTAATGTTTGTAATGCTACACACAGTCGCCCTTCAACTGAACTTTGAAAATGTTTTCCTGTTTTTCTGGATTTATCTCCAACAGTGACAAAGGATTACTAGAAATCACAGCACTTCCTACCAAACAAAGATTATATCCTCATGGGAAGCTATTCTGCTCTTGAAGCATTTTAGTGCCTAGTGAAAATTGTGACATAACACCTTGAAGGCAGGCAGACATGAAATATGCAGGGGAAATGAATGCCCTAATTGTGACTTGGGTCATTCCATCAAGTTGGTTCATAATTCTCATGGATGTGTGTATGTCACAGTTCCTTACTAGCAGGGCTTTTTTTCAGCCAGAACTCACCCGAACTCAGTTCCGGCACCTCTCAGGTCAGGTGGGCGCCATTACCATTATATGAGAACAAGGGAGGCGTTCATGGTGGGTTCAAGCATTTCTTTTTCTAGAAAAATAGCACTGCTTACTAGTGCAGAATAGGGAGTGCCCCATCCACTTTTGACTGAGGTCCCATCCAAGGCTGGCCCAAGACATTTTGTTGCCTGAAGCAAATGGTGAGAAGTCACTTTCTTCTAGTCCCATCTATCCCTGTTCCCTACAAGTTTGAAGCCCCACCACCACCAATATTACTCCTAAGAAAATGGAAAAAAAAGAAAAAGGTTATCCCTACTTTAACTCATACCACTATAAAAACATGAATGAAAAGTGTATAGGCAAATGCCTATTGAAATATCAGAAACCAGAGAGGATGACTTCAGGGGCAGAGGAAGGGGGTGCGGGAGGTGTGGACCGCCCCAGGTGTCACCACTGAGGGGTGTGACAAAATGATGGGCGGCACTCACTGCGGGGCCTGCAGCACGCCCGAGCCACTCATCTCTCCTGGGAGAGACACGGTGGTTTGGGTGTGCACAGGCTCTGCGCTGTCCAAACGGTCCACCCACTGCCTCCCCTCCAGCTGTAGGGCGGCTGAGTAGGAGGAGGCAAGCAGACTCCGGAGGCCCCACGGTGTGCCCCAGGTGCCTGAGCGGCTTCCTCTGCCACTGGGTGACTTAAACAGTAGTTGTGAATATCACTTTAGAGTGCTATATTGCCTACCTACATTGAGCAAAATCAAAACAAATTGTGTAAAATAGCAAATGCTGGAGAATTATGCAAAGTAAGAAAAATGTGTACATTTCCCCAATGTTTATCATTTAAAAGGACACATTAGGTAGGTAGGTAGGTAGGTAAGTAGGTAAGTAGGTAGGTAGATGAATACCTTGGCATCAGTGCACAACATTTTAAATCTGTGTATACACAATTCTTTCAGCTATGCCTTACTGTGCAAACTCACAAGGTGTTAGCAGAAGAGTAGCTCAAAGCATGTGTGCCTTGTGAGGATCAGGTGTTTTTTCATGCAAATTGAAAAGAGGAACTGTGCAAGTAGAAAGAGCAGCCAAGAATGCTACTACTTCCCATAGTCTGGTAAAAACCACAGAGCTCCATTCCAAAATAAAAGTAAGGCAAAAAGCAGGATGGCTTGTCTATTGGCCCTTTTTTAAATCACAGGAGCAAGTACATAGCCGTAAGGGGACCAGAGCAAAACCTGTGTCTTCATTATAGCAAAGGGAATTTCATCAAACTTTTAACATCTCTGCAAAACAAGTTACACCTACCAAATCCCCTCTTATGGACATATGCTGTAGTGGAGCTCTGTCCTCCTGTACCATGTTTTCAACCTGTGGAACTCTTCAGTCCAGAAGACAGCTTCAATGTTTGTAAAAGGGGGTTTCCTCACTAGTGCGTGCATGTAAATGAGAGGTAGCAAATATGGCGCCCTCCAGATGTTTATGAACTACAACCAGGGTCAGCCAAAGACATTCTGACACCTGAGGCGGACCGCAAAATGGTGTCAAGGAAGAAGGGATGAGGAAAGATCTATGTCAGGAACATGTTTGTTGCCCTGGTAGATCCTGCCATCTGAGGCAGTTGCCTCCCCTTGACTCATGGGTGGGCTGGCCCTGACTACAATGCTCATCAGCCACAGCCAACATGGTCAGGGGTGATGGGAGCTGTAGTCTAGCAACATCTGGAGAACACTACAGTGGCTACCCCTGATGCAGATGTGCAAACATACCCAAGCACATAATAGTAGTGTTTACAGTCCATTCTGCACACACATACAAATATATGGAGTAAATTGGCTTACTCCTCCTCCTGACCCAATCAGCAAGTAACACAAACATTAGTTGAAAAGCGTTTTGAAAAGTTGCCAACTCCCTGGCAACTTTCCTAAGTAGGTATAAGAGCTATGACATTAGATCAATGTTGATGCTTGTAAGAGAACACATTAATGCCAATGTTTTACTTGATATTAGTCCAATTTCCTCCACTGGGGAATAAAATGTATGCTATGTCAAACAGCTCTTCCTAAAATTTCTCTGTGCAACAATGTTATTTATTCTACCCTTTTCCTTCCCAACACTACTAGCCTGTTTTAAAAGTCTACAAAACAAAAACAGCCACAGTAATAATAAGCAATAAAAAGTTGCTAATAAGCGTTGTCCATCACTACATTTCTTGAAGTGATTAGATTTCATGTTTGTTTGTTTTTAACTCCAAATAACAACAGTCCACTGTACAACTTTAATAAAATCCCCAATAAACCAGGTCTACTCCATTATCAATGCATGTTGCTTTGGTACACAAAAGCTGAATGCAGAGCCAATGAGCAGGTGAAGGGCTGCATCCTTCACATGCCATTGGATTGCAATCAAACCCACACTTAAGCCTGCAACCCAATGCACTTACTCCCAAGTAAGTGTGCATTGCATTGCTTACTTAGTAGTGTGCATTAGACTGCATCCTTCATATGGCATTGGATTGCAGTTCTGTCTTAATTTGACAGGACTTACTTTTGAGTAAGGATGCAGTGACTCAGAATTCAAAAGAAAAATAAAACTGCAGAAGATGGAACAGATAAAAGTATTGCTCCTTTTGCAGTTCTCTGATTTGTCTTGTGTACTACACTGCTTTCCTAAAACCAGGTTTCTAAGCCAACACTCTTCCTGAAATAATTACAGTGTTTATTATGCTGCTATGCAAATAGTTACTGCACTTTCCTTACACTAGTAAAAACTATACCACAAAACAGAAAACAGGAGATTGGTGGGAAGCAACTCATCCAAATGTTAATAATGTAATTCAAGAGGCTCCATACCATCATGCAAGCAAGCTAAATTAGTGGAACCACCATCTGACCTGTGTTTGTTTTGCACGTCGCCATCATAACAGTTCCCATAAAAATGCAAGAGGAACAAGAAAAGCAGTTTGGAGAAGCACATAGCTCCTTGTAAAAATCCCCCCTCCCATTATGATGTATGCAGGCAAGAGAGCCGAAAATAATGCAAGAGTTCTCTCGCACACACATAGGGTGATCAGTATTGCAGAAAGCGCTTCACTCCCAACAAGGGGTGCATGTGAGAAAAGCTAACGGCTCCCTCCCAGCGACCCAACCATTAAGGGTCTCTGGAACGAACAATGCATTCACTCCGGCTTTCATTTTCCACATTGGAAAGCCACAGCAGGCGGCAGAGCAATAAAACGACTGGCAGATTTATCTGCCTGCTTGGTCGGCTGTGGAGACAGATGGGAGGGAAAAGGGCTTCGGGCAGCAGCAGCAACAAACCCGGAGCGTTCCAGTGTAGTCAGGGCGCAGTCTCGAGCTTTGCTCCAGGCTCCGCAGCTCAGCTACAAGGCCGTAGATGTAGCATCTGCAAAGTTCTGTGCTCTCTGGGATCTTCTCCCCAGAAGTGATCTTACCAGCTCCAGCGCTAGAGGCTAAAGTGGATTTGGCGCTGTGTGTGTGTGTGTGTGTGTGTGTGTGTTTAGACGCGCACGTTCCCCTCGCGGTAGGAAAGAAACCCTTTTGATCGCCCGCTGCTAAACCTGTTTGTGGGATCCCAGCTTTTCTCTGCAGCTGTTTCCAGGACGCTCCTCCAGCAGATCCTCGCTGCCTTTTTTTCTCCCACACCCACACGGCCAGTCACCGAAATAACCCGGAAGGCTGCTGGGATTTGGGACGAACAAGCTGGAAGTTTCAAGACTGCCAGCCAAAGCGTACTTACTTTAAAGCAAAACCTACCGAAATCACTGGAACGGGCTCCCCCAGTTTTGTTTCGTAAACGAGCAGAGGGTCGTTCTCGCCTGAGCCACTGGCCAGCAAGGCGCGCGCGAACATGCCAAGGCACACACTTTTCCACACTCAGTTTTCAGGCACGTAGGAAGAGGGGAGCTCCCCCCCCCCACACACACACCCCACACACTGGCGAGACACTGTCGTCGTGACCCACCCGGCCCCTTTACTTTCTTCACATCCAAAGTTGATAAGCACATGGAGGGAAGTTTGCTCCGCAAAAGCCGCCACCATTCCCAGCGCTTCCCTGGCCGGCCGGCCTCTCTCCCTCTCTCTCCCCGCGCAAATCCAATGAATGGAAAGGAAATCCCCTCACGGTCTTCCCCTCGGACTTACCCGACGTCCAAGGGTGCAACTTCGCCGCAGCCGCCTCGCGGGTTTCCCCCGCCTGGTAAATCCCCGTTCGGTGCCCGGCAGGAAGCGGCCGTGAGCGCGCTCGCGCTTGGCGTCTCCGCCACCTCAGCCTATCTCCGGCCACCTCAGCGCGGGCGTCCCCCTCCCTCCACTCCGCAGGCCTCAGCGCGGCCAGTCCAGGAGGAGCGGAGGGACCTCGCCTGCTCGGCAGCTTCCCGCGGGAGGGAAGAAGGAGCGGTGTGGAGCGAGGCTGCCTCCTCGCTCGGTCCTGCCCTGGACCAGCCCACTCGACACGGCCGTCCCCCCACCAACGTCTGCCTTCCTCTTCTCTCTCCTCCCAAAGCCGATGGATTAAAAGGGGGGACGAGGCTGGCGGCGGCGGAGGAAGGGAGAGTGTTGGAGAGCGATTGGGGCGCCCTGAGGAGAAGCCGCCAGCGATTGCGAGACGAGGACTGTCCCTCACCGAAGGGGAAAGGAGGGAGGTCTGGGAGGGAGGGGCGGGGTGCGGGACCCAAGTCAACGCCCGAGGAGGGGGGTATCGGGGTCGAGGGACAAAAAGGAGGAGCACACGGGGAACAAGTGTCAAGGTAGTTTTCCTCTGTTGGATGGGAATATTATATTCATGTACACACATTCACACACTTTGGCGCAGAGCTAGAGAGCCGGCAACAATTGCGAAGCTCGAAGGAGACCCGAGGGGATAGAGATGGGGGCGCTCCATGACTTCTTGTCGTGGGGTCAGGGAGCGAGGTTCCTGAAGTAAAATGTTCGGCTTCGGGGGGGGGGGAAGAGTGGGCGTAAGTTTGAAGTGTGAGGGGTGATACGCGCAGCTTCCCTTCTCCCCGAGACATTGAAGTGTTCCTTTCATCTGTTTGTCACAACGAACGTTGTAAAAAAGGAAAACGAGGATGGAAAATCTTTGTAGGGAAAAATATACACATGCCTGCTGTCTGTACAGATGTGTGTATGTGTGTGTGTGTGGTGTACAGGAGTGCGTGAGGTAATGGGGAAGGTAGCCTATCTTTCTGAGGGAGATTTCTTGAGGTGGTGTAAAAAGATCAGGGGGCAGGATGAGGGCAGATGTAAGGCATCGAGGTCCCTGCGGGACTACACGTGTGAAATGCGGAGAGAGACCCCTGCCTTCCCACGTGAAAGCGGAACAACCCATCCGAGGAGAGACTACGCTGCGAAGGAGCAGCCGCGCCAGGCTCCTGACTCGGAGCGGCGAAGCGCAGGGTTTGGTCAGAAGCGAGGCTGCCCCGCGCTGCGAGCCAAGGCAGAGCGTCCCAAGAGGCGGGGGACGAGGTCAGCGGCTGTGTGTGTTGATAGGAGGGAGGCCCCACGGCTCCCAGCAGCGGGCGGGGCGGAGTGAGCGTGGCAGACACAATAAAGGGTTCATGCATGGAGCAAGGCTGGGGCGGGCGGGAGGAAGAAAGGCCCGCGTGCCACGGGGGATGCGGAACTCCCCGTCTCTGCTGCTCATTACGAGCGTGTTGGGAGGGAGGGACGGAGAGGGGACAGCAAGGCCGACGAAGCAACGGAAGAGTCGCGGCGAAGCTGGCCTCGGGGGAAACCCAGCACTGGGCAGGAGAAGAGGCTGCTGCGGGAGGCGAGGGAGTTCCCGCCAACCCCAGCTACTTTTTGGCGCGCGCGCGCTCTCTCGCTCGCTCTCCCTGCTAGATGTGTGTGAGAGAGAGACGTTAATGGTACTACTAGCTTTGGTGCCTCCCTGCCGAAGACGCTGCCAAAAGCACCAAACGGAAACCGAGTGCAGTGCTGAGCAGCAGTCGTGTCCCTGGGATAGAAGGGGAATTATTGGACACCCTCCTCGCCTGTCTCAGAGGGAAAGGAAAACAGCAAGCAAAGCATGAGATTGCGCCTCAAAGGAAGAGGGAAAATACAGTATAACACAGCACTGTGTGTTCAGTGTGTGTGTGTGTACATTGTGCGCTATGATCCTGTTGGTGATATGTCTCAGTATTTTATGGATTATTTAAAAAAGACACCTGTTGAGGGAATAAATTGAAACTTGGCATACATAAGCCACCCAATGAGGCCTACAAATGTGCCAGAACTGGTCCTATATTTTATTAATGTAAAAATTTACATACTACTTAATTGTAAAACACACAAACACAAAATTCTAAGCAGTTTACAACTATTCTAAGTGGTTTAAAACAATAAACATTGCCTGTAACAGTGCCACAGCTACTATAAGAAGTGCTGGAAATGGACACATTTACCCTTTTCCTTCAATTTTGAAAAGTATATTTTTGTCCAATTTCGTGAAAAATGATGTAGTTAATTGGACTTATTTAGAAACCCAATCTTTCATTGGTTTGGTGAAGTTTTGAGTGGCCATTCAAAAGTCATAAAGGTTTCCCTGTCCCTTTAAAATCTATGGCTGCAACTATTAGCAAAATAAGGCAGTGCATGCACAGTTTAATTTTTGAAGTGAGAATTTTGCCAGCGCACCAGTGTTTACAGAGGGAGCCGCCAAGCGGATGCTCTGTGCAATGTCTGTTCATTTAGTTATGGGATATAACAGTGTGGTGCAGTTTCTAGTTAAGGGGTCACCAATTTGGGGGAGCCTCACGATATCTTTCTTTGGGGCTCTGGATTACCTGAGAAACTACTATTGAGATGAGGATGGGGTGGTGGAGCTGCCCTCCCAACAGAGGCATTGCAGCCGCTTACCTAGAAGGTGTCAGGATGGGGCAGATTGGTTCAGTGTTTTTAACTTCTTTTAAAAAACAAGTTCAGAATGCACTGCCTGTGAGCACTAACAGCAATATTAATTTAAAACAGTTGAAAACATATTCTGGGAAAAGAATGTTAGAGAAATGTATAAAATGGATCCATTAATCTAAAACAAGTTACTTCGTATTCTAAGTATGGGTGCAATCCTATCCTGAAGATTCATAGGCTGTCACTGCAGTGGCAGAGAGGAGCCAATATTCATGGCATTAAATGTCTGCAGGTGAATCCTTCCCTCTCACAGTGCTTGTATGTTTCCATCGAAGGAGGAATAGGACACAGTGGAAGTTCTACCACCTTAACAGTGGCATCAGTTGTGTTCCCGCTGATAGATTTGCAGCCATAGGATAGGATAGCTCAGTTGGTAGAGCATGAGACTTTTAATCTTGGGGTTGTGGGTTCAAGCCCCACATTGGGCAAAAGAGTCCTGCATTGCAGGGGGTTAGACTAAATTTACCCTCATGGTCCCTTCCAACTCTATAATCCTATGATTCTATGGTTGCTCGATCCATGCACTTTATTACGCTGCTTCAAAATAATTGCGCATTGTGTTATTCATCACAACTGGACCAATAAGAGTTAAAATAAATCCTTGGAAATGAGGTTAGTGTAAACAACCAGATAATATATCATGCTGAACATTTTACTGCGACTAGCTTCAGTTTTTCTGTTGTAGACATTGATGCTGCAATGGGATACAATGTAACACTGCCAAATGCTTCCCAGTATTATTAAATTTAACTTCACCACTCATCTACAGAGAATTATTAAGTTTCAAATAGAAACTAATTATTCTGGTCTGTCTCAGGGCCGATTCTGACATAATGTCTCCCCCACCCCACCCCAACAGCTGAATATAGCAGAATACCCTCAGAGGAACATATGTGAAGGGGGTGAATACTATGTCAGATTGAAAAATCCACATGTATTTTGCTGAAAAAGATCTGCGAGCAGGAAATTAAATTCCTAACCGCTCTAGCAGTATTATGCAAAATAATAAAACAGCAAGGAGTTTGTAAATACCCCATAGTAATAACTTAAGTGTCCGCAATATATCTGCTGATTTCATGCCATAATCCAAACAAGTGTGTTCAACTATTTTGTGCTGTTATGTTGTTCTTCTCTATAAGAATTAGAACAAATGCATTCAGACAAATGCATTGGAAGGGTCAGCACACGACTAGATTGAGGCCTCTCGTTCCTCCTTCCCCTCCTTTCCACTGGCATTTGGTTGTTCTCACACTGTATAAGGGCTAAACACCTATGGCGATAGCATTCGTGTCAGTATCTCCTATGGCACCCTCGTGAAAGATATCAGCAAATATTTCCTCAAAAATCTACAATGCACGAGAAACTACTTTTTTTTCACTCGCTGGCACAGGCTTAGCCTCTCTTACATTGAACAGCCGCTCAAACAGGCCCACATTTCATTGGAAAGCTGGGTTTGGAAATTTATGGTCTCTTTCATTCTGCACAGAGAACTGCAAAGACTCTTTTCTGTGGTAGCCGGTGTAGGTGCCTTTTTCTTCATTGCCGAGTGGACTGATACAGGGGCAAGTCAATCACCACCATTTTGTGATGCTTTATCTCTTTCTGAGCATTTACCGTATTTTTCGCTCTATAAGGCGCACCTGACCATAGGACGCACCTAGTTTTTAGAGGGGGAGAGCCCCAATTTTTTTTTAGGATCAGCTCAAATTTCTGCAGGTTCTTTTGCAAAGGAGAAAAGCCCCATTTTTAAGGATCAGCTCAAAGTTGTTGAGCTTACTTTGCAAAGGGAAAAAACCCTGTTTTATGGAGTTTAACTCATAGTTCTGCAGCTTCAGGAGAGGGAGCCATTTCTACAGTTTCCAGACAGATAATCTAATCAGCCAGTCACATGTCGCTGGGGAAACAGCCTCCCTCTGCAAGGGGGCGGGGCTGGAATCTCTCTCCCTTATCTCTCTCCCCGATCGTTTGCTGAGCAGCTGCTCAGCGGGCTTCCTTTCAACACCCCCCCTCTCTCTTTTTAAAGCAGGATCTGCTTTTGCCCCTGGGCAGTTCAGCTCCAGGGACCACACATTCACTCCATAAGACACACAGACATTTCCCCTTACTTTTTAGGAGGAAAAAAGTGTGTCTTATGGAGCGAAAAATACGGTAGATGGGGCAGCCAATTCCTGATGTGCAGCCACATAGCAGCCGTTTTGTGGCTGGTGCCCATGGCACTTTCTCAAAGTTTCAAGGAAAAGAAGAAGAGTTTGGATTTGATATCCCACTTTATCACTACCCGAAGGAGTCTCAAAGCGGCTAACATTCTCCTTTCCCTTCCTCCCCCACAACAAACACTCTGTGAGGTGAGTGGGGCTGAGAGACTTCAAAGAAGTGTGACTAGCCCAAGGTCACCCAGCAGCTGCATGTGGAGGAGCGGAGACGCGAACCCTGTTCACCAGATTACGAGTCCACCGCTCTTAACCACTACACCACACTGGCTCTCCAGAAACATGGCCCCAGAAACTTGTGCTATAACATCCAAGCTATTAATTTCAACTGGAGGCCAAGGAGGCATCTCTATATAACCCCAACCTATAAATGCTTCCTGCAAATAACACATTATTTCTGTCCACAGATTGAACAAATAATAGCAATTTAGTTGATAATTGACACAAATGGTCTTTTGTCTGTAGCTACATGTTTCAGGTGCATGGAAGTGACTTCCATGTGCATAGAAATTATCTGTTTTGTATTTGATGTTGAGGTTAACCTGCTGGTACCTAGATAAAAATTGTCTACAAAATAATGTTTTTACCTGCATCTTGTTCTAAAATGCACTTATAGTTAAATAAACTGAGTATAAAATATGACAAGCCTATCTAGATAGTTTCCACTTTTTATTTCTATAATAAAAACAAGTCCCTGGATGGGTAATTGGACCATGCACCATGGCTCTCAGCTAAAGACCTGACACATCATGTTCATGAGCATTTCCCTAACACGTGTAGAAAAGGACATGCAGTAGCACCATTTTTTGGTTATATCTACATTGAACTATTGCTACATGCTCTAGGTGGGTCTATCTTTAAAGACTGAAAACTACAGCTGCTTCAGAATGCTGCTGCCAGGTTGTTGACAGGGATCCATTGTTCAAAGCATGTGATTCTGCAGCTATTTAATCTGCAGTGACTCCTGGTAAGTTTATGAGTTCAATTCAAAGTGGTTGCTGTCACCATTGTGGTTTGTTTCCGGGGTATTTGAAGGACTACCTGTTCGCACTTGATTCTGCCTGCCAGTTAAGGTTTGAGGAAGATCTGCTCTGTATTTTCACCACTAAATTGTGATTAGTGAATACACATGTTTTATGTTGTGGTTTTGATGATGTCAGTCACATCCAGATAATTTAGTGAAGATGATTAAAGAACAGAACTTTAAAACTTTCCAGAGCCATTTGAGAAATAAACTTGCATTCAACAATTAGAGAGAAGAAAGAGATTCAGAAACCAGGAGAGAGAGAGAAAATGTATATATTATGAAATTGCCATAAAAATGCAAGGTACCAATAGGTAATACATCAAATAATGTCAATGTCAATGTATTTACATAAGAATAATAAATTACAGAACTATTTAAGGTTAACCAGTTCACCTTTTTAAAAAGAACGAAAGTACTTTTTCTGAAGAAAAATACAAATTTTCTGAAGTTATTTTGAAGACTGAGAACTTATTGTAAAATGCTAGAATGAATTAAGGCACTTATAAATGAACGTTAGAGGTGTTTTTGGAGTTTATCTGGGGGAAGGAGAAAGAAAGTTCAAGGGGAAAACTCCAGCTGTAATGTCCTGCTACTGTCTATGTTGTACCTTAATGGAATAAATTGTGGCTTAGAATAAGGCTGCATACACACGAGAATATATTATAGACTCAATGAAGATTGAGTAAATGTTTTTTCTAGGTAGTCCATACACAATCTAGATCTTTTGTCCCTGAAAAGCGCTTCTTGAGAAACTGGTTTCATTCCAAGAATAAAAGCACATTGTGGATTGATTCTGCATTACCTCATAGTGTGTTCATTTGGAAACAGAGATCTAAGCAGTCTCAGCAGTGTGTCTACATCTGCCCAATGACATTGTGGGTGGGCATATACCAATAATCATCCACCTGGGCCGGCATGTGCAGGGAGGAAAAATGTGCAGATAACCTAATCAAGGGGAGGGTTTTCAAATATGAATCAAGTACAGTCATACCTCATGTTGTGAACGCTGCGGGTTACGTTTTTTCGGGTTGCGCTCGCACCGAACCCGGAAATACCAGAACGGGTTACTTCTGGGTTTCGGTGCTCGCGCATTCGCAGAAGCGCTAAATCGCGCTTTGCGCATACGCAGAAGCACCAAATCGCGACCCGCAAGTGCACAGAAGCAGCGCTGCGGGTTGCGAACGTGCCTCCCGCATGGATCACGTTCGCAACCCAAGCATCCACTGTAACTACACCCATCCTTGTGGATCTGTAATCCATCTAGATTGAAAGCAGAATGTTGAGGACAAGCATGAGGGATTCTGGAGTGAGAAAAACAACACTTTTGTGCTATTAACAGGTCTGTGTGTACACAGCCTGAACGCTCCAAGGCAGAATCTGTTACTGACTTTGCCAGCCATTTAAGATGCAAAAGGCTGACACTTCCACACAGCTGCTTTGAGCTGTTTATACACTGTGAAAATGGGCTCTGTAACAACTGCTAGTGTGCAACCTCTGGTCTTCAAACAACAGACTTTTATCCACATAGATGGCCAATGATGTAATTTGGGACAATTCACAAAACCCTAAGCTACTCTGTGGGACAATGGGAGCTTTTCATTCCTGTTCTTCATTTAGCATGTATGAGCCATTCTGGTCAATTTGCAGTTGTGGACTATGTCAATCTTTATTTCTACCAAGCAGTATTCCAAAGGCTTGTTAAACTGATTTTTACCCCAGGCAAGTATAAACTTGTTTCCTTGGAAATATGTCCTATTGATATAAATGGAACACGCTCCCCCTAAACAGTTCATCATAATAGTCATCAACTCAGTCCTAAATATATATAAACTGGTCAAATCCCACAAGAGATATTTTCATAGAATGAGGCCTCTTCATGCACAGCTGATCGGAATGGAGACACATATCCACATTGCAGTGTTCAGTTGGGGCCCAATTAATTGCATGGATGGCGCTTTTGATATGCAGTGAAGATACAGCTATAAAGCAGGAGAAAAGTTTTACTGACATATATTTGTGTATCTCTCAGTGTGTACAACTTGACCACCAGCTAAAGTGGATAGTGCTTAGATATTATAAGTGTGTGAGAAGTATGCATCTTGTCACCTTTTAATTGCTTTGGCAAATTGCTGCCTGCCACGACTGGCCCACCCATTAGGCAAGGTGAGGTGAGGCAGCTGCCTCAGGCAGCAGGATCCACAGCAACAACAGATCCGGCCTCTAAGGAATGCATCACCTGCTGGTGCTGGTGCTGGTGCTGGTGCTGCAGAAACGATGACTGTGGCTTGCTCCTGGGAGGCCAGATCTGCTCCACTGCCATCTCTGCAGCCTAAAACAGACAGCCCTCCTTGTGCTCTGGCTCTTCCTTCTCAATCTTGCAAACCATTTCCCCCCTGTTCGCTTACAACAGGCAAACTCTAATCCAAAACCAAAACTACTGGTCTTCTGTCTTACTAACTGTCCCCCATTTGCAGCTGCCACAGCCTTTGCTTTGCTGGTGGCCAATCTCGACGGGTCATGACTTTGTCTTTATTTCTTAATGGTTTATCTCTAAGTGATTCCCTGGTCAGGGAAAAAAAGTTTAGCCTGTGTTTCTACACCGCTAAATCAAACACCTGGCACCTTCTCTTAATACTCCAAGTATTGGTTAAATCCTAACATTTACTAAACCTAGGAGGCATGGATGTCTTGCACCTATAAACTCTGGCACCCAAACCTATAACAATACTTAAGCCAGAGGTTGGGAGCCTCAGGTGCAAGGGCTGAATGTGACTCTGCAGGCCCTCCATCTGACCCTTGGAACTCTTTCCCAGCCATACATATCATACCCTAAGTGTTTTTGTCTGGCTGGAATGTGTCCTTGAACTCTGAGCATGATTATTGCTTGCCAGCATGGAGGACAGAAAAGTGTGTGTAGAAATTAGCCTGCAGTACAGATGTAAAATTAACATTTGTTGCTTTTACCACTGGCATGTGGCTGTCAGTTGCTCAGAAGGGAATGTGACATTGGGACTGAAAGACATTCCCCACCTCTGACCTAAGTAGTCATTAAAGGCCTCCAAATTCAAAGTTCTATTAACAGTGTAAAATGGACCCTTTGTTTCCTGCAGTACCCTGTGGGCTTCTGAATGACCACCTTGTGATTATGAATCAGTTGAGTAGTTTTGGAGTCTTTCACCAGAAAGAGACAGGTGGCACATGCTTATTTTAATGAATGGTACTCATATACCAAAAAACTTCCTCTAATGTTTACTATCTGTATCTAAACTTTTATGCAGAATTAATAATTCAAAGTTGTTTTTCTCCCACGCACATTTGGGCATCGTTTCCCTTGTCATTACAACATCCTCAAGCAATGAAGCAATCAAGATCTCAGCAATGCTGAATTATGTATGACTGATTGATCCACATAAAGGTAGATAGCCGTGTTGGTCTGTCATAGTCAAAACAAAATAAAATAAAAAAATTCCTTCCAGTAGCACCTTAGAGACCAACTCTAAGGTGGTTTACCACAGCTATCAACCTTTCACCCATTTCCACCACCCCTCTGAGTAATACCCCTCCCCACCCTCTCACTATATATAAGGGTCTGGTGACTTCTGTTTCAGTGTATCTGAAGAAGTGTGCATGCACACGAAAGCTCATACCAAGAACAAACTTAGTTGGTCTCTAAGGTGCTACTGGAAGGAATTTTTTTATTTTATTTTGTTTTGATTGATCCACAGGCTGCAGTAAGCAGCCGTAACGCAAATAATGTCTGGTGTCAAAACAGTTAAAGTGATGCTATTGATCTGAGTGGGATACTGGACATTCCTGCAGTTCTGATAGATTCCTCCAATGGGTTGCCACTCACTTAGGGGGAAGTGCAGGCTAGATAGGGACATTTAAGTATTAGTGCATTGATCAGAAAACATTTGTAACACATTGATTAAGAAAGAACACTATAGGAAATAAATGGTGCTTGGGGGAAATTAGTTTGTGCACTGCAGCTTCATATGAATTCTGGGGAGGATGTTTGGGTGCAGAGGTAACTCTGGCTCCATGGCTTAATTGGGGCTGTAACTGTTCTTTTGCATACAGGGAAACTGAATATTTAGGAAACAGTAAATGACTGACAGCAAGAAAACAAATGAATATTCAAAAAAACTGCCAAAGGTTGAACCATCTACTATGAAAAATGTTATCCAAAGCAGTGGTACCTCGGTACCAAATCTATTTCATTATGGGGTGGGCGGGTTAGGAGACGAGCATGGCTGGCTGCCATGATGCTCTCTTTATGGCTCAGCTGGAACAGACAAAGACTGGGCCAGAAGCAAAACACCAGGGTGAAGACTTTTATAGCCCCTCAGTGTCCCATCACTAAGTAGGCTGAGAGCCAAGGGATGTACCGTAGGATGGTTTGGAACATCACAAGCAGTGTGTCAAGAGTGGAGGAAGCAGACAGGAGAGTGACAGTAAGGGAGCTTGTTTGAGGAGAGAGAGAGAACTGGGACAAAAGAGATGGGGGAATGTGTGCAAGTGGAACAGGGATAACTAGACTAGAAGCCTCTCACCACAAGAGACAGGGGGAGAGTGGAATGACAGTAAATAACTGACTGCTGCTATGTAAGATAGGCCTTGGTGGCAGGCCAGAGGGGTGTGTGTGTCTTTTGTAAAGAAACATACCAATCTATGATGTCTGCTGATAAACTGGGTCTTGAACTCCTTCATGAAATAAGCACCCACCAGTTGAACACTGAAGAAAGGGAATCTGCTGACATTCTGAAGGCTTTCTTTACTAAATTTTGAACAGTGTTGTTTTTTTTTAAAAAAAGATCTATGTGACATTCTTAGTCCTCCTACCCCCCTGAAGTGCTGTATAAATAACAGAATCATAGTCATCTAGTACTAACCCATTCTGTTTATATGTTCAGTTTGATTGGCAGAGCTTTAATTTTTCAATAGAATATTATCTGTTTTAAAAAAGATAAAAAGTCCTTGTAGTTATGCTGATTCTCAGAGCTGTTTGCTAAATCTGAAGACATAAAATAAAACAATGTATGCCAAAGATGAAATACCGGTATGTGCCCAGCTCCAACATGTCGATTTAGTATATTGTGCAGCAGACTGTAGTATAGCTCATAACTTTATAAAGAGCCCTCAGATATTTTAAGAATGAAAGGCACTATGCAGTCAAACCTGTATTTTCTTCATTGCCTTGGATGCCAGCGTTTGTCCATAGTAAGCTGCGGCTTTGCTAGTATAGCTTGTTGTGGTTTCTGAAGAGTATGTTCTGTACATCTAAATCTAGAATTTCTCTTTGACTGTACTTATTTTAACTATAGCTCTTCAGACAAAACACAGCAGCTTTTTTATCACAGAGCCCAGACAGAACGAAGGGCAACTAGCAGCTGGGAGGGTTATCTTTTTTATGACTGCAGCAGATGTTCAGTTTTTACAACACAAGCAAGAGGTTTAGTATCAGCCCTTCCAACGTTCCCAAACACAATTCCTGCCCCCAAACAGAAATTCATCTATGGGGTAACCAATATAATTAGCAAACCTGGTGCATCTTTAATACACATAGGTCAAGATTTATGATCACAGAGGAGTAAATTCCAGTGGAACCTACCTGCTGAGTATGCATGCATGGGATTGCAGCCTTAGTGATGAAGGATGAGAGAAGATGAAGACCAGCACCTCCATGTGATCTCACAATTTATTTATAGCTTGAAAAACCTAATGCAATAAGTCTTTTACTTAACGTATAGGTTGTGTTTAGATATGCGATATACAATTTAATAGAACTGAAATCCTGTGTATGTTTAGCATCATCAACTTGGCACTTACCAAAACAAAACACATCTTCTTCAAATTCGTTTCTTATGAATCGAGTGCTTAGCTCTTCCAGGGTGACTGCTTACACATTGCCAAAATAAAATAAAAGAAGACACAAGTTTGCATATAATTTGCTTGTGGATAGATGCACCCTTAAAATTACTACAATTTTAACAGAAATATTATTATTTTTTTGCCAGAGCAGGTGACCTGCAGCCTGCTGTCCAAATGCAAACTGCTGATGAGCAGAGGCTTGACAGCCACCTGTCAGGAATGCTTTGATGGTGTTTCCTGCTTGGCAGGGGGTTGGACTGGATGGCCCTTGTGGTCTCTTCCAACTCTATGATTCTATGATTCAAGCCCCCTGCCTTGAAGGGGGCTTTTTATGGTTCTTTTATCTTTAAATTTTTATCTTTAAACTGGATTTGGATCATGCAGCTTGTCCAATAGAGGATTGTCCTTGGTAAAGTTGGACAATTTGTCAAGCTAAATAGTGTCTGTTGAAGCAAAAATGGCATCAAGCCCCCCTTTACACCCAGTTTCTGAACAGTACATTTGGTGCGAGGGAATAGCATAGAACAGGGCCACCACAGCACTTTCCATCCTGGCCAGAGTTGAGTGGTGGAACCTAGGAAGTGATAGCTTCTCTGCCATGGAATCTCCTCAGCCCACTCTCCCCCTCAGTTTACCTTGCTCTGGTAATGTCAGAGCAAGCACTGTGAATTGGGCCCAGGAACAAACAGTCAGACAAATATAATTTATTTGTGGTCCACTGGTCGCAAATGAAAAGTTTCAGAATGTAAAATGCATGAGATCAGCAAAAGAGTGGGAGGGGTACCCAGAAAGCAAGAAGTGGAGTTTGGATTTGATATCCCGCTTTATCACTACCCAAAGGAGTATGAAAGCGGCTAACACTCTCGTTTCCCTTCCTCCCCCACAACAAACACTCTGTGAGGTGAGTGGGGCTGAGAGACTTCAAAGAAGTGTGACTGGCCCAAGGTCACCCAGCAGCTGAATGTGGAGGTGCGGAGACGCGAACCCAGTTCCCCAGGTTACGAGTCTACCGCTCTTAACCACTACACCACACTGGCTCTCAGTCAGAAGATTGTCTAAAGGAAATTACAATCTTTAGACATTTTGAAACTTGCTTAGTAAATTCAACTTGCTCAAACTTATTAGAGCCCTCTAATAAAATGACCAACTGAGACTCTGACCATTATCCTGTGATGGCATCTGATCATCCCTTTATTTAAAAAGAACATGTGACACAGATTAAGATGCTCCCAATGCATTTTCCCCTATCTACTTTTTCCACCTCGTGCAGAATTCTATAAACTGCTATTATGTTCCCACCCACTTTGTGGAGTTCTCACCAAAACTCTTCACAATCCCTTTTTGGTTTTACTACCCTCAACAAGACAGTGTCATCAGCAAACTTGGCTGCCTCTCTGCTCACACCTACCTCCACATCATTTACAGGCATATCAAAAACACTGGTATCATTACAGATCTTTGAGGAACCCCACTTTCATTGTGAGAATTGTCCATTTATTATTGCTCCCAGTTTTCTGTTATTTGGTTACTGAGCCATAAGAGAACCTTTCCTCTCATCCCATAACTACTAAGTTTAATCAGGAGACTTGGGTGAGGGACTTTGTGTAAAAAAAAAAAAGTCCAGAGAGTTCTGAGTAAATATGTTTATAGGGCGGTAGCAGATGGAATGGTGGGGTGGAGGCAGCTACCTCACCTCCTGGCAGGTGAGCCGCTGCTGCTTACTGGGAGGTTCACAGTGGCGGCAAGATTGGTGCAGTGCAAATGTGCCAGCAGAGTAAATCCGGTGGTCCTGCCAGTGTCATACGCACTGTGCCACCTTCCACAATATCTTGCCCTTCTCCCTCCTGGTAAGCAGCAGCAGAAGAGTTTGGATTTTATATCCCGCTTTATCACTACCCGAATGAGTCTCAAAGCGGCTAACATTCTCCTTTCCCTTCCTTCTCCACAACAAACACTCTGTGAGGTGAGTGGGGCTGAGAGACTTCAGAGAAGTGTGACTAGCCCAAGGTCACCCAGCAGCTGCATGTGGAGGAGCGGAGACGCGAACCCGGTTCACCAGATTACGAGTCTACCGCTCTTAACCACTACACCACACTGGCTCTCACCTGCTGGGAGGTCAGGTACACATCTCCATGCCACCATCCTGTCCACCACTGTGTAAAGGATCACAATATTCATATTGTGGAAATAAGACATTTTGGGTATAGAGCTGACATGTTTGGTTATCGCTAGGACCTTGGTGTGTAGCTGCTAAGAGGTTCTGTTCATGGAGATTCTAGGATGTTCCTGTTAAGAGTGACTCATGAGGTAAAGGTGGGGAGAGAGAAAAGGAACTCTACAATTGGCTTCTTTCTCCTTTTCTTTACAACTCTGTCAGCCTCCGATAAAAGCTGGCTCCCGGCAAGTATGAAATCAAGCCTCTGACTTCAGATGTGAAAGAATTTAGAAGGCCCTGCCCCCCCCCCCCGCCATGACTCAGAGCTTTCCAACTGAAATAATGTTTCCCAGCTGGCCAGGAACTTTGGGAAGGCGGCATCATTTTACCCTCTGCTTCAGAGACATGTCATGGACGGCAAAAAACCCACCAACATCCAAATGGCAGATTTATGATTCTATAGAACTTCAAGTACAACCGATGGTGAAACTGGATCCTTCAAACAGCTTTTGAGTAAGAACTGGATCCAATGGATTGAAGTGAAAGCTGAAGAGGTAAAATAAACGAGTCAGAAGTGTCTGTATCCCTGAGTCTATGGGCTGATTCCCATGGAACATTTTTGTACACTTTGCCCTGGTGTACACAAGGATGCACACAATTCTATGTACACAAATATAACGTGGGAATCAGCTCTATTGACTACCCTGGATATACCTTTCTCAGGCTGCTGAACAGTTTCCTACATCCAAGGCCCCCAGGCTTTCGTCGTTCCTGGGTCACAACGAGGGTCATTTTCTGGGTAGAACACGGGAACAGAGTTATTGTCATAGTGCCGGAGACGCAAAAGGAGCTTTCTCACAATGTCAGGATATTGTCCTGACAAGTCACTTCGTTCCTCGGGGTCATTAACAATATCATAGAGCCAAAGTTTCTTTGTTGGAGGGTCTGAAGACAGAGCCTTTGACTCATTAAATAAAGATGGCGGGGGAAACCAGTGGGAGCAACCTATAAACAGGAACAGAGCAGATTACAGGTTAGTTGGGACAGCATTAGCCTCTTAATTTGTTTCCAGCTTGTTCACAGATCTGACTTGTTCAATTTCAGAGAAGTGGAATTGAACTTGCAACGCGGAATTTGTTTTTTTTCCTATGGAGATTTGCCAGCTGACCAACAGAATACCCAGAAGATGAATTAGATGTTAGTAGGAAGAAGAGTTCCTAATATAAACGGCATGAAGCTCAGTCTGCAGTAGAGCTATTTGGCTGAGGTTTGTTGCTCTTTTCTTGGTTTTGACACCACCACCCTCAACTCCTTTCTCTTATTGCACCTTTTGCACTTTTACATGTTTTTTTATAACAAACATTCAATGATCAGTGGGTGAACTTTGAGCAACAAGACACACACAAGTGGACAAACAGTGCCATCCTAGAAACAAGATAAGAGATTAATCTGCAAGAAAACTGATTGACATATAGGACATTATAGTACCAGCTGGATGCCTCAACTGGAAAGCTGGGGTGCCTACCAATGAGTGAGCTTTCTAGCAGGTGTGCCTCTTGCTGCTTCGAGTGACAAATTTGAATACAATGCTTCATTCTATGTCAAAACAGATAGTGCATGTGGGAATGTTAGCACACTTTAAATAAATAAGTTACTTTTTCAGGCAGAACAGCGTAAACTGGTCATCTTTCCCACCTCTGTAAGCTGCCCAGGAAGAAATGTCTATTGATGGGTGGCCATACACATTTAACCAACCAACCAACCAACCAACCAACCAACCAACCAACCAACCAACCAACCAACCTTACTTTAAGGCTGAAGGGGAGGGAGTTCTTATGATCATTATTAGTCAGTTCTTTCCTACACCTCTGGAGCATCAATTGCTACCAAAACCAGTATTAACAAATTTAATACAGTACAGCAAATACCAGGAAGTGCCATTATCCGGAACATGCGAAAGGGAGGAATCCCATAAAAAGTTACCTGGATTGCCTGTTAGTAGTTTCCATTTTCCATGTCGAATTGCAGCATGTATGGAGGTATTGAAAATTGAATCTTCCCAGGAAAAATAATTACTCTGTGATGAAGTTCTGTTGCTGATACCTGCACCTAAGATAAAATAGGACATGAGTATTATATCCATTGTGAAATTATATTGTTCATGTGTGTGGAATAGGTAAAAAGGTAAAGGACTCCTGGAAGGTTAAGTCCAGTCAAAGGCGACTTTGGGGTTGTGGTGCTCATCTCGCTTTCAGGCTGAGGTACCTGGCGTTTGTCCACAGACAGCTTTCCGAACCATGTGGCCAGCATGAGTAAACCACTTCTGGCACAACGGAGGACCGTGACGAGTGCCAAAGCGCACTGAAACAACTTATACATTTTAAATAAATATTTATAATTATAAACACACTTATGGTGAAGACAGAGGAATCATTTGTTAGAGCTGTGGAGATAGCTTAAAGGTAAAGGTAAAGGGACCCCTGACCGTTAGGTCCAGTCGCGGACGACTCTGGGGTTGCGGCGCTCATCTCGCTTTATTGGCCGAGGGAGCCGGCGTACAGCTTCCAGGTCATGTGGCCAGCATGACTAAGCCGCTTCTGGCGAACCAGAGCAGCGCACGGAAACACCGTTTACCTTCCCGCTGGAGCGATACCTATTTATCTACTTGTACTTTGACGTGCTTTCGAACTGCTAGGTGGGCAGGAGCAGGGAGTGAGCAATGGGAGCTCACCCCGTTGAAGGGATTCGAACCGCCGACCTTCTGAACAGCAAGCCCTAGGCTCTGTGGTTTAACCCACAGCGCCACCCGCGTTGATAGCTTAGAAGTGTAATAATAATATTCCATACAAATATAGTCTTCTTTCCCCATGGTCAACACCTGAAAATAACAGTTCATAAGTTTGCAGATAGTAGGTGTAGCTAGGGGGGCATATTGGGCGCCACACTGTGGGGGGCGGCACTTACCACGGGCCTGCAGTGCTCCTGAGCCACGCGTCTCTCCTGGGAGTGATGCAGTGGCTCGGGAGCCTGCAGGCTCCGTGCTGCCCAAAACGGCAGTGTGGGGCTTGCATCCATCCTCCGCCACCCTACAGCTGAGGGGGAGGTGGTGGGCAGACTCCATGGAGGCTCTACTCAGTGCGCCCTGCCCTGGCTTGCCCCACCCCCAGGCAAAGGGCACACGTCACCCTTGGCACCTGAGCTGCTAGCTATGCTGCTTCCAAAGATACCACCAGAGCTTTTTTTCTTTTTTAAAAAAATGTTTAGGGGTACTCTCATTTTGACTCAAGAAAACCACCATTTTATAGTTCAAATCAGGAAAAATAAATACAGTAAATGGACAAAAGTACAAAGATTCACAAAATGTTTAGGGGTATGCGTACCCCTGCGTACCCCACGCCCCTCCCGGAAAAAAGCACTGGATACTACCAAGACACTTCCCTCAAAATGCCCAAAACAGTTTTTAAAACCTGCCATGTTTTTTAAAAATAAAGCACAGGTGAAACAAATATAAATGTATGTGAGGTTCTTAAATATAACATAAAAAGGTGAGCAGTATGCCCAAAGCATAAGGCACTTCTGGCAAGAGTGATGGCTGATTGAGCATTTGACTTGACAGACGACAGATCAGTCATGCAATCATGTAATTTTTAAGTATTGCATCTGTGTTGACTATTTAAAGGCCATTTGTATATATTTACATGTTTAGACTTTGACTTCTTCTTTTACAGTGTTATTGTGTGAAGGCAAAATTTTGAGTGCTTCCAATATGATAAAAAGATCAGTTCTAAATTAAAATTACTTTACAGGAAGCAATCTGTCTGTGTAGGGTACATGCATAAGTGAAGGGCGTGTGGATAGATGACAGCAGCAGAGAAGGCCCCCTCTTTAGGATGGAGTAGGAGGATTCAGAAAAGCCTTGTCTGTGTAGGCAGACTCATCTTTGCCTTTATTCCAGCAGAACAGAAAGCATGCCTGATTGTCAGCGATGTGTGAGGCCTGAGAACACAGTGCAGCCTTTAATTTGGCCCTGCCAATAATGTAAATATTATAATGAACATGTGTTCCCAAGCCTCCAGCCTAATGAGATGGATGCAACCTGGGCTAGCCACAGTCCTAAGAATCTGCTAGAAAAAGGCACACACCAGCCACAGTTTATACAATGCTGAGTAACCATATTCTTTCCTGGTCTCACATAGGGGTGCTCAAATGAATTTGCTATTGTTTTCAATTTTTATTACTATAATTGTTTTATCATTACATTATTATTATTTTAGGAATGTTCCTGTCCTCTCTTTCCAGTTCACAAACTGAACCACTCAGAGTGTCTTATGAAACAAAAGTAAAAATAATAAAAATAATAATGCCTATACACTATTACAATAAAAGATGCAGATAAAAAACACCACAAATCAGTCAACCTATAAAAATGAAGTAAACCACCAGAAAACAAATATCCAGCTTCTGGGATTTGTCCCCAGCCTAAATAAAAATGTTATATATCATCAAACAGGGAAGAAGTATGGGTCTCCCATGATAAGATGCTTCAGAGAGTGAAAGAAAACGCTCTCCCATGTCCCTACCTACTATACCTTAGGTGTAGGATGAAGAATGCATAAAAGTGCCTCTCTTAATAACTTTTGAGTCCAGGCAGCATCATCTAGGAGGAAATGGTCCTTCAGGTATTCTGGTCCTAATTCTCCCAGTAAGCCATACAACAGCAGTGCATCATAGGTCATTGTTATTATCATCCTATACCAGAGTTGGAGGATTGACAAAGAGAGTGGCTTGTTTGCCTGAGGCTAGCACAGGGTGAGTTGAGGTTTCCTCTTTCTGTCTGACAACAGGGAATTCATCCGCACCTTTAATGATATGTGCAGCATTTTATTAGGTGGTGAGTGAAGTCATTTAGGAAGGCAAGCTCCTTTTTAAGAAGCACTGATGATGAAACATTTCCATGAGATTTGATATGCTCTTTTAGGACAGCCACTTTCCCACACTGTTCATAAGTGTAAAATAAAGTCAGTCCAGCCCACTCTTCCAGGGGTTAAACTGTGCTGGTTTATGTTTTTCCTTGATCTCTGTAAATTTAATTACACTTTTAACAGTTTTCTTGCTCTACTTTCAACATAGAACAAGAATGAAAGGAAAAGTCTGCCAGACACACGCTGAATTAGAAAATCGTTGAGGTAAAAGACTGCACATGGTATTTATTATCTAGGCTGGAAAATTCAAATCTTTCATCATTTTGTGTACATTCCATATGACTCGTTCCAAATTGATCCAAACTTTTGATTTTCAATTTATAAAAGCAAACATCATGGGCAATATATTGCGACGATAATTTATATGTAAAAGGTTTCAGAACAGACAATATCTGTTTTGTGTGGAAGTATAAGGCAGAGAGAGAAATACATACAAACCAGAGTTTTAGCCTATTTATCTAAAAACAACTGAATTAAAAATCCTAATGCTTTCAGCCTAACTTTTCACCCCCAAAGTCTAAGTAAAGGTACAGTAACTACAGGCAACCCCCAATTTGTGTGAGGGTTGTTTTCCGGCTCCTCACACGTGACAGCAGAGTATGTCTAAGCCAGCTCCACCCTCTTTTCTGGTCACTTCCAGGTCACCATGATGCATGAGGTCACACATCAATTGGTTGTTGCCTGTACATTTGTTACCCTGTTGATCATAAGCTCCTGTGTACAATTACTATGTTTATATTAATGATTATATATTGCCATGCCCATTGCTAATAATATGGCAAAAGCATGACAGTGCAAACATGAGAGTGTGCAAATTATAAAGGGTCTGGAAGCCAAGCCTTAGGAAGAGCAGTTGAGAGAGTTGGGAATGTTTAGCCTGGGAAAGAAGAGACTGAGAGGAGATATGATAGCCATCTTCAAATATCTCAAGGTCTGTCACATGGAAGATGGAGCAAGCTGGTTTTCTCCTGCTCCAGAGGGCAAGACCTGAACCAATGGATTCAAGTTACAAGAAAAGAGATTGTGACCAAACATGAGAAGAACCTTCTGACAGTAAGAGCTGTTTGACAGTGGAACAGCCTCCCTTAGGAGGTTGTGGACTCTCCTTCCTTGTAGTTTTTAAAGCAGAGGTTGGATGGACATATGTCATGGATGCTTTAGATGAGAGTCCTGCATTGCAGGAAGTTGGACTAGATGATCCTTGGGGTCCCCTCCAACTCTACAATTTTATGATTCTATGAATCCCAAAGCAGTTTACAAGCAATATATAATAATAGGATTATGGAACATAAAAGGACATCACAAATACAGCATAAATTAACAAACATAAATGGCAAACAGATCATGGCAGCATCATTTATCTCCAGTTATTTATCTCCAGTTATTGATGTGCCACAGTGAGCTAAGCCATGGTTTGGTTTAACATGTTGTCTCCAATATTTTTTAAAAAGAAATCTTCTGAGTTTATGTTCTAATCTTTGATGATTCAAAGGTTAAATTGCAGAGAAGTAAAAATGTAACAGTGAATTAAGTTTTATACAACTGCATAGGTAACACAGTTTTATAGAAGGCCCATTATTTATATTCCTCATGCTCATTCCCTCACTCCTTAAATAAAAGCTCCAGTAACCAGCGTCATTGGCAGAACCACAAAGAGATGAGATATAAATAGGCAGTAGATGCATTTTTAAAAAGGTCCAGGAGAACTAACCAAATACATTCATTCTTTAGTCTGTGATTAAAATGATGAGAGAGAGAACCATGCTGAAAAAGTTTTTTCCCCTCTCTCTCTCTCTGTATGGCAAGTGATCAAAGCGTACATAGCTTTGGTATAACACGGTATTTAGTGAAAGCCGAACCACAAAAGTTAAAGCATACTGTATTCCAGTGTATTTGTGGTGCGGACGGTACATTTTGGGGCCTGGTGGAGGAGACTGAAACCATGTAAATGTAATACTTAATTTGGAAGCAGACTCATGCCCAATCATTTATTCCACAATGCTTGTCATACGAGCTCAGTTTCCATAGGCAACATTTTTTGACTGCCACCCTTCGTTGACCATGAGCAAAAAAGAAAGTCTTTGCTCACAGTGTGGGAGATGGCATGCATTGTGACTGCTAATGTATTACAACCAACCAAGTAGGGTTATTCATCAGCAACCTCTGCTTTTCTTGCAGCCTGCTGTGCAGTCACAGCTATGGAACTGATCTGGCTAAGTCACAACACCCTAAAGCAACCTGCACACTACACCCAGAGACATTTCAAAAAGCCTCTTAAAGCAAGGAATGTGTGATTTGGGACTGGACACAGTTACAAGTGGACAACTTTGTGTGCATTGTTGTGACGTGTGTGTTCCCACAGATGGGAAACTGGCAAGGCATCCCATGCTGGGTGAAGGTTAAGATACTATTGAAAAGAAAACATAATACTTTCCTGATAAAAGCAACAGAACATCTCTTATTTGCACACCAGTGAAGACTGCTACCCATTCAAGATCTTAGCTTGATCATCTCAACCCTTGGCTTTGTGTAAGGCAGGCTCCCAAGTTCTTGAGTGTACAAAGCATATGAGAATCCATTCTGTCCAATGGTTTAAAAAATCCTATTACAGTCGTACTTTGGAAGTTGAACAGAATCCGTTCCGGAAGTCTGTTCAACTTCCGAAACGTTCAACTTCCAAAGCACGGCTTCTGATTGGCTGTAGGAAGCTCCTGCAGCCAATTGGAAGCCCCGTCGGATGTTCAGCTTCCGAAAGAATGTTTGAAAACCAGAACACTCACTTCTGGTTTTTGATCATTCGGGAGCCGAAACGTTCGACTCCCAAGGAGTTCAGGAGCCAAGGTACAACTGTATTATCACTAGCATTATGTTGCAAGCTCAAATACACATATTGTCATGAGCTGAAGCTTAGGCACATATTGTATAGAATGGTCTAAATATATCATAACAAGGGATCATAAAAGGAAATAAAGCAAGCTTGCAGTTAGGTGGAAATAAAGGACGAAAGAAAATGTGAAGGTAAAGATACAAACCTTTACTAGTGGTGCAGCAATAAAACTGCTAGCACATTTGCAAAGCTAAGCAGGTTTCAGATTGGTTGGAGGACTGTGTGTTGAGATTCCTTCATTTCAGAGGGTTAGACAAGATGACATTCGGAGTCCCTTCCAACTCTACAATTCAATGGTCTATGAAACACACAAACATCTAGGGACTATCTAGAACACACAAGTATATATGCAAGACACTTGGGGATGGCAGTCAAGGTTGCCATCATTACCATGTTTGGAAAGCTAAAAACTGTATAAGCAGAATTGGGAAAGCAACCTTTGGGTGGCTTCTGGACCTGGACTCTGTTGGTTTACCCCTGTGTTGGACTATCCATTATGACAGGATGACAGGTCACCTCTGTCAATGGAATGCTGTGCCTTTGGAAGCGCAACAAACTATTATATTGAATTCTGCTTATTTGCTTGCATAAAGCTATGTGAGTGCTTTCAATGAATCGTTAAATTGCAACCCTGTTGACTTGTCTTGACAGTACCAACTAGGGCTGAGTATAAGAATCTCCACCAGGAACCAGAGAATGTAAAGTGACTAGGCAGCTGTAAGATACCTCCACTCTAGGCCTGGAGCCAAATACCCTAAGAATAAAATAAAATCCCACAAGAGAGAACTCTTATGTGACTGGTTCCGAAGCTAGTAAATTATGCATGTGTGGAAGCCTGCTTCTGCATACATGTTACATGTAGAATCACATGGGCATTGAAGAGGGCACAACAAAAGTTTAAGAGCTCTCAAATTGTATGGAAGATTTCTTGAGAAACTCATAAGAAACTGCAAAGTTCATGGAAATAAATGCAGGCCTCAATATACGCATGATATATACAAAGGCACTCTAAGGTTATTAAAAATGGGGATTTGTTATGCAGATTCTGAGTATAGTGAACAGAAAACGTAACTGTTTACGTTTGTTATAACCCATATGAAATAAAACGGATTTGGACCAGAAAAAATGAGAAGTTACATTACTTTAAGAGGTGCTGCAGACCTTTAAGGAGGGCATGCCTATACCAGACTCTCAAGACACAGGCTTGCATTTATTCTCCCTTGCCTCAATAAACTTTTTTTAAAGCTGAAAGTATACATTTTGTTCCTTTGTGTATGGAAATATGACCAAAAGCAAGAGGTATGAACAGGATAAAAAAAATTAAATACATTGTTCCACTAGTTAATTAAAAACATTCAAATATGGTGCTCATTTAAGCTGCAGATAATGTAAACAAAAAGCCTTGCACGTACAAGCAGTGAGGAAGAGGCACAGCTAGCTTGGACTGGTTTATTTTCCAAGAGGCAGCCTGCTAACATATAAAAAGTAAAACATTTCATGAAGGATCTCTCTCAACCCCACACAGCCTCCAGCACTGCATATTCCAAGGAAGGAAAGCGGTCCCTTTGAGATACTCAGTCTTCCTTTATGTCAGAGAAGACTCTGCAAGTGTTGCTGGACTACAGTTCCCATCATCCCCGACCATTAGCTGTTCTGGCTGGGTCTGATGGGAGTTGGAGTCCAACAGCATCTGGAGGGACACAGGTCCCACACTCTATGTAGGCTACTATACCACATCTATTGGGGATGCACCAATAATAGCTACAGTTCAAATGAAGTGGCCTTGCGTCAGAATCCTGCTCCACCTGGCCCAATATTATCTGTTCTGATTGGTAATACATCTCTACAGTTTTAAGCAGCTCCCCTCACATCCCTGCCAACTGAGATCCTCAGTGGTGAAAAACTAATGGACCTTCAGATATTGTTGGACTTCAACTTTCGCAAACCTCCCCAATCATCATGGCTACTGAGTCAAGAGTGATGGGAGCTATCCGTCAGCATCCAGAGGACTAGAGGTCCCTTCCCATTTCAACTGGAGGTCTTGGGGACAGAACCAAGGAATTTCTGCATATTAACCATGCACTCTACCCCCACAGTCCTTCTTACAAAGCCTCATATGTATACCTACCTATAACCCAAGGAGAGACAAGAGGCACTTCTTGCTTTCATGGTCTTTGCAAAGCCTTACAAGCAACTTGCTAGAAGCAAGCTATAAATGAATGTTTATTGCATGGCTCGTTGTTTTGACTGGGTGACAGAAACCTTGTTAGTTTGAGGTACAAGCTTTCGACAGATAAGGAAGGAACATTGAGATTTTGTAGGAAAAGTCCTATGTTTTGGTGGTGACACTAAGTCTGTACAGCTCAGCGTGTTTTATACTTGCCATCCTTATCAGAATTTTCTTCTAAAAACAGCCAAGTGAGAAGTAGACCTTGTTAAACTAATCTTACGTCTTGAAGTCCATCCCACAAAGTGGTCTTTCACTTTCACTTCAACACAGATCTATTGCAGTAGATCCTCGTGGTTCCTTATCCAGTTTGATGCCACACTTTATGACAGTTTACTTTTTCCTCCTCTCCGCTGTTGCTCATTTTTAGCTAAGCCAAGTGCATACTCCTGGTTCAAAATGGTGGTTTCTAGTATCAACACCTTCTCCTGTATCTCTAACCGCAAGTTGTAGAGGACCCCACTACAGCTGCAAAAGAGCTAACAGTCACCTCAGTGTAGGCCATACACCAGGCCTACCACATTTTGCGACCTATCATATCAAAATTTAAAAATACATATATCGCCAACCATGTATTGTAGCTCGCCAGGTGCCAGCTCCTCTCCCATTTCTTTGTAGTTTAAGACAGCAAACCTAACAAGCTCTTCCTCCATTGACTCATATAGCTGGTGGGCTGCCTCTAGATTTCTTAGCCACCTTTCCATAGCTCAAGGCATCACACAAAAAAATCAAAACTGAAATAAAAGATCTACCAGAAACAACGCAACGGTCCTAATCTGTCGGGGTTGGGCTACAAAGAAGATCTGAAGAGCAAAGGGCAAACTAGGAGACAGGGATGGGGCAGTACCCAGGAAGACCTTGCTGCTCAAGCAAGGATCAGGTGGAAGAGGATGCCCTTTATGCTTCTTCCTACCCAGAAATATTTAGTGGACAGCCTGGGTGGGTAGAGTCAGTCCTGAAGGTTCTTCAGTACCTAGGCTGCCACCTGCAGTTCAGTGGTTCACCACACGGGGCAGCCACACACAGACCCCAACAGCTCTTGACAAAAGCATAGAAAAAATGGGATCTGACAGAACTGCCAAACCAAAGGAGAGAAGGCAACAATGCAGGGAGAGCCAAGTACATGGGCTGAATAAATTATAATTAGCTACACATTAGAGGCTCTTTTTTCTCATTACAATCAAGCTAAATGCCAAGTGAGTGAGGTGCACACAGCCCCTTCTGAAACTTTCCAGTAAGGAGGAACTATTCATCTGAGGGCTAGTAGCTATTGATAAGCTTTAACCTCCATGAACCTATCAAATCCTACAAGAACATATAAACCTGAATAGATGACCAGTTCTCAACATATGTTGTGCCTTAAGTCATATTCATATACAAAATACAATTCCCTCACTTATATTTTAAAACTACACTTGGTAACAGAGGTTGGGGCAGTGTCAGCTAGTGGTCATTGGGGGGAAGGCAGAGAGGCTGGCAGTAGGTGGAGCCAGAGCCAATGGCAGGCTCTTCCTGGTTCCCTCCTCCATCCTTCTCCATGCTGAGGGAAACACCAAAATTAAGGAGCAGCAAGGTGGCCGGCATTACCACCCCCAGGACTGAATGTAAGAAGGCAGGTGGGGGAGCTGGTTGGTGGTACAGTGGCCCATTTGCCTTATAGACCAATGTCCACTGTTTGGGGGTGGGGGTGGCAAGACAAGGGGGCTCCCTCTGGAATCTAGTTCATGAATAAACTTTGCTGCTATTGCTCCTAGAAAGCTGACTTCAAGGGCTTGCATCACGTTTCTTATGTCTGCCGATATACCCAAAAGACTAATGGATATGTAAATGAATGAATGAATGAATAAAGCTGTTTAAGATCTCTGCATCTCTGCATCACCTTTCCCCACATGTGCATATTCTCTTCTCGAATACCAGTGGCCAAGGAGAAATGCCCCCGAAGAATGCTTTAAGACTCTTGGTCCCATGACTATCTGGGTTCCACGTTGTGTTTGCTGTCACAGACATCTCCAACAGAAATGCAGTTCTGCTGAAACATTTAAAAACTAAAAGGAAAGAAATTTTTTTTATAAAAACAAAAAACTTTGTGCTTGTAAAATAATTGCTTCCAGAATGTTTCCACTCATTAGTTCAAGATTTCAGTAGTGCTCTGCCAACAATGGTTTTCCTGTTCCAGTTACATCTGTACAAAAAGATGGAATATTCATCCTTTATTCCTCCTTCTCGTATGTCAAATACATTTCTTAAAAGAAGTTTTAAAAACTTGAAGTAGACGAAGAGTCTACCCAGACATGCTGTTTCTGATGCAACACTGTCCACCTGTTGGACTGTACCACTCCAGAGCTTTGGAGTGGTGCAATCCTACAGGAGGACGTGCTAATGGATCACTCAACTTTAAAATGTGGTGCCCTCTCAAAATTTACCTGCAATCATAATATGACCACATCAGGGATAAAGCTTCTAGCTTAACCTCACCCTGAGATACTAGATTCAGGTAGGTAGCCGTGTTGGTCTAATGCAGTCGAAATAAATAAAAAAAATTAAAAATTGCCCAGTAGCACCTTAGAGACCAACTAAGTTTGTTCTGGGTATAAGCTTCCGTGTGCATGCACACTTCTTCAGATACCTATCTGAAGGTATCTGAAGAAGTGTGCATTCACACAAAAGCTTATACCCAGAACAAACTTAGTTGGTCTCTAAGGTGCTACTGGGCAATTTTTTTATTTTTTTTATTTATCTCACCCTGAGATGTTAGCTTTCCAAGTACAGGAAAATGTTGACATGGGGATGCTTACATGAATTTGGACGTGGCGTAGTCTTGTTAATAGGACTGTATCAGGTGCCCTTTTCAAATAGCTTTTGAATGTTGATTTCTATACTCATCAGTAACACTGAGGTTCAGTCTCTGAAGTGAGAGCTAACAACACTTTTAGAAGCAGAAATTAACCAGTCTGGGAAGCACAACACTGCCATCACTCCTGCCAGGGCACTGACTGCTCACCATACTGTCTTTATAATGAATCCAGTCTACAATGGAGAAAGAGGCAGGACCAGTATAGGGCCATTTCAGGTAGAATGCAGCTAACACGTCACAACCGCACAAGGGTTTTTGCTTTCACAAAGGAACTCACCCCCACCTTTCCCCACATGTGCACAGTACCTTCCCTAAATCTGTTCTGGAGCATCAGGGGAAGGCCCAGAACAGATTTAGGGGGTCATATGGAAGAAGAGGGGGGAATTTTCACTGCAGAAGCATACAGTAAATCTTTGTGCTGATGGAACAAGTTACATGCAACCCATTGTTTTCATCAGCATGCATTCTGTGTCCACATGTCAGCAACATGATACCATTCTGCCTCCTGCCTCCCACAGTTCAAATTTTCCAGGCAGAGAGAATCACAGATGCCCAAGTGTGAGATATTTTGTCAGCCTAATTCCTGCTCAATAAGAATTGCTAGGAAGCATTATTAACCTAAGAAAACCTAAGGAACAGTCACCACAACCCCTACAAAGAAGGGAGAGGATCCCATTTTTTTATTTATTCAATTTTTCTTAGATTAAAATACTTACATCCCACTTTTCCTTATACAATTCAAAGTGGCTAGTGAGAGAAAGAATATGATACAATAAAAACAAAAAGTAAGATAAAGGAACCAAAATAGCAAGCCATCAAATAAAAGCAATTAAAAGAAGCAGCTATTAAAACATACTACAGTATAGAGGCAGGTACCAGTTAAGGCATAAGCAGTAGAAACAGCCTCTGAAAGCAAAAAGCCTCCCTAAATGCAAGAACATAAGAAAAGCTTGCTGGATCAGGCCAGTGGCCCATCTAAGTCCAGCATCCTATGCCTGTGGGAAGCCTTGGCCCAGTATACCTGAAGGACCGTCTCCGCTCCCATCGTTCAGACCAGACACTGAAGGCACCCCTATTTAGGGAAGTTTTTAATGTTTGGTGTTTTATCATGTTTTTAATATTCTGTTGGGAGCCACCCAAAGTGGCTGGGGAACCCAGCCAGATGGGCGGGGTATAAATAAATAATAATAATAATAATAATAATAATAATAATTATTATTATTATTATTATTATTATTATTATTAGGGCAGTGTGGCAAACTGCAAGGGCTGAATGTGCACTGAAAGATATGCACATCTTGCCTCCACTGTTAGAGGCAATGTGCCTCTGAATACCACCTGCTGGGAATTGCAGGTGGGGAGAGGGTTGTTGCGCTCATGCCCTGCTGGCAGACTTCCCCACAGGCCTCTGGTCGGCCACTGTGAGAAAAGGATGTCGGACCTTTGTCCTGAACCAGCAGGGCTCTTCATATTTTCTTATTTTTTTTTTTACAATACTATAGATCTGACGTTTACCATTTTGCACCAGGGCAGATGTAGAGAGCTTCAGTGACAGCACGGGGAGGGAGGGGAAGCTTTAGGAACAAAGAGTAATACAGATGGTTCCCAGACCAGAAAGGTTTGTGTTTGTTTTTCACTAATTTTTCTGTCGTTTTCTAAATCATGATATATGAAAACAATTATTTCCCCTGAAGGAGGAGGATACTGAAATGTCAAGGGCTCCTTCAGGCTCCACTGTGATAATGAATTATTGGAGAAATAAAATTTTTTTGCTACTTCAGTGAAGAAAGACATTTTGTGACCTTTTGCGGCTTTATGGCGATAATGAATTTTCTGCAGAACTCAGACACTTTCAGTTACTCTATTAAAATAAGAATGCTTGAGGAATGGCTGTGACCTTGACCTTTGAAAAATTAATGGAATACTGATTTTGAAGGAACTGATGAAAATCTAGTTATCTAGACTCTTATTTATTACTGTCACCCCAACAATGCCCACATAAATATGTTTTTTTTTAAACCAAGCAATGTTCTTCAACCATCTTAACATATCAGTTGAATTATTAACTTCAGATACCAGTCATCTAATCACCCTTCTACATGCTGATTGTATCAGCTTTAATACAAAGATGTTTTGGTTCAAGATGAAAGGCTTTACAAGGAAGTAAAGAAACAGTAGCAGGCTGGACTGGGTAAGCTCCAGATCTTGGCTTGGGTCCTAACTCTTTGTTCCTTTCACAGAAGGAGCAGCCATTTAAGAGTTCCACTCACAGAAAGTTTTCCTTCCAGGAGCAGGAATCTTTCTGTGAGCACAACTCTCCTTCCGTAAACTGGGCAAAAAGTTAAGATCCAAGATACTGTCTTCTAATGACATCTGAAGCATAAGATAATCAGGGTTTGCCATGGGCTCTAACTTACCCAATTCCCTTTCTTTTTTAAAGAGACCAATTAAAGAGACCAATGGTAATTCTAGTTATTACACAATATGTTGCCAAAGCTTAAAATGTTTTCCCCCAAACAGAGGATTTGGAAAAAAGTAGATTTCATTTCAATGCTTTGTAACATCCTGAAACAAACGTAAGAGAAAAAGGAAATCATTATTTTCAAAGGCAAAAAAACCTCAAGTTTGAGTGGACAGTGTCATTATATAGCTTAGTCACTAGGTGGCACAAGACTTAGGAGTTCCATGTTGCTATCCTGCCTTTGTTAAAAGGTACAAAAAGGTTCTTGTCTAGCTTCCAGATACAGGTGCAACACTCGTTCAGTAAAATATATATTGTAAACATATGAGTAAATTGAACTACCTCATACAGAATCAAGACTTGGTTCATCTAACCCACCCCTGTCTACTGAAATGGTTCTCCAGGGTTCCAGGCAGGGGTCTTCTCTGCTCCCTAAGACTCTTGCCATAGAGACACTTTGAATTAACATGGGAGCTTTTGCATGCATAGCATGTGCTCTAGCCACACAACTAAACTACAGGTCCTTCCCTCCAATCTTATATTTTGTAAAGCAAAGAACTATGTGAATTAATGGAAAAGGGAAATGTGGCTAATTCAATTAATTTTAATTTTCAGTAAAGTATCTAAATACAATATTTTGAAGGAAATGGCTGTTTAGGATGGAAAAGATGGGAATTAAATTGGTTATTATAGGACAATGGGCAAGGAAAACTAATGAGGGATATTTATATTTTATTGATATAAAACCTACTAATGGATTCTTTTTTCTACTCAGGGTCTATTCTTCTGCTTGGGCTATGTGCCTTCATTTTTCAGTTGCAGAAAGGAAACAAAAACAGTAGGTTCATTGGTTATCTGGCAGACCAACATTAATGGCTGCATTCCACATGGTGGATCACAAGCTGTAGAGGCATAATCTATCTGATTGCCAATTTTAGGGTTGAACCAAACTGCATTTTATTGAAAGCTGCTTCTTTCTAGTAGGACTTCATATCCAAGTATCTGGATACATGATAATCTTCCTGGGAGTTTGAGACCAAATGACCTGTATATATGTTGCAGCCATTATCTTTCTAAGATTTCAAATTCACCAAGTCAGCAGCAGGAAAATATCATATCAAAATGATGGGATTTGTTAACACGCTTATTTTTTTAAGTTTCAAATAATGTCAGGTGTTAGCTGCGCATGAACATAAAGGGCAAAGCCATTTTTATTCTTTTAGAGAAAGCACACCCACACATTTATGGACCCACAAAAACAGTACACACCATCTACTTACAATGAGTGTTTGTTCTCTTTATGCAAATTCATATTTTCCCAATAGTGAAAAGAAGTATGAATGGCACAAATCAATTTGGCTGTGTAATAAGTCAAAGAATCTTTTTAGCCCTGGTGAAAAATGGGGCCCCTAGGAGTTAACTGTCCCATAATAAAGACAAATTCTTCTGGTGTTCCTTGCAGACGCAATATATAATGTCACTGGAATTCAAAGGTGATTTATTATAAACCAAATATCCACACACCATAAAGTATTACTTAAAAATGATATGGGCAATTCCATCATAAATTATGGCACCAATTCAAAAGAGCACAGATATTGTGCAGGTATCCACAAATGTGACATACAATTTTGTAGAACAACGTAGAAAACTTTGCTAGACTGCACAGTCCACACTCTGCTAGAAAGGAATGCCAGTGAAAGGCGATCATGGATGTCAATGGAGGTTTCTGAAAGTGACAGCACACCACCAAGACTGGAATGTGGCACACCAGTGGCACACGGTATAATTCACAAGTCACAGAATCCCACTGCGATCAGGAGAGAACTCCATGCATTTAGTGGCAAGGTTCATAGCACTCACAAACGCCTTCACGGATCAAATAAATCAGCTCACACACCCTGCCATCAGCTGCTCAGTCAAACTGAAAGCCAAGCTGTGCATTGAGGCTATGAAACTATGGATAGTTAAAGTTCACTATTATAATTTTTAATCAGGGAGCTTTTAATATTGCACATGTGCCTTTAACACTGTTTCTGTGCATATAATAAATTATTATGAATTAAATGAGTGCTGGATGGTTGTCAGATACATAGCAAAGTATGGCTGTTCCATGCAGCTATTTGTTTCGGCAGTTATTAGTAGGATGCACCAAGTAATGTCCTTACAAATGTCAGATTTTGATTAAATTGGCTCAGACTAAGTGCCTCTTAATTTCTATGCTCTGAATCGATGCCTTCAAGCAAGCACAACCATAACCCAACTACAACCAGTAGGCAAGCAGGCCACTGTATTCCAGTTTTTCCATTTGCAGAATGTATAGGATTTTGAGCAATGGTGAAGGAGCTTTACACTGACATCTCTCTACCTAGCAACACTTTAAAAAAAAACAAGTTTGGAAGTCAGTCCTTTGAAGCATTTGATAAAACCCTGCCTTTTTTTCTCCAAGATGATAAAAAGAATGTCTGTCTTGCCAAGGTGGTGAATATCTCATGTTTTATTAATGAATGACCATGACAAATAAGGAAATATATTGACAGACTTTGACTAACAACCCTTAGTTCCAAAGGTTCCATTACTTTCTCTAGGTCATTCAGTTCAGATTCTGAAAAATAACAATTGCCTACAATTGGATATAGAGCTTCAGTGCTGCTATGAGACAGGGCATCTAGCATTGGCTATGTGGTCAGGAATATGTTTGGTTTAGCAGTTAAGGGAATTTTGACTCAAAGCCAGTTGGTTTTTAATTCAGCTGAATCACCGAAACTTGATGAAATGCCATAAGACTATCTAAAAGAAAGCAGAGGCTTCACAATGGAAGAGCTGACGTCATCCTCACAGCTGCCAAGCCATCAATAACTTGGAGAGCTGTTTTTAAAGAAACGATGCAAAGTTATAACAAATGTGTATGATATTGTACATTTTGCAATACTTTTCCCAGTGCACATAAGTGCACTTAATTTGAAACATATACCTATTATGTGGTTTTATTATTTTATATGGCAAATTCAATTAGCATATTCATTAGGGAATTACATGCTTTTTTATTAAGTGTTCCGTTTGAAATTTCATATGAAAATATTAAGCAGAATGCCAAGAGAATATGCAAAGGTAGGTTATCGATTAAGGGAGGGAAGTGATTTGTGTGTCTCTAGACACTGACTCCCTATTCAGTGTGGCATTGTTGAGTCTCAGGTGGGCACATGTCCACAAGCGATAGCATGTGTTTAGAATGGCTTATTTCCTCCAGAACTTTGTCCCAAGGCATTTTTAAAACTTTGAAAAGTAGTTTGGCCCAGACTATTGAAGAGAGAAAAGGAGGCTCAACGAACCCTGTTGTACACTGATAAGGAGCATGTACAATAACTGCTATCATGTTTTAAGGCACAAACAAATGGGAAGATCTCCTGCACCAGTTCCACTGAAAGCACTATGCCTTGGCACAGCTCCTATTCTTTCCCAATGGAGAACTTTCCAACTAATTACAGTCTCCTAACATACTCCAACAGGTGCCCTTAGGTAACAGGATCCCAATTCAGGAAGGTCCAAGTCTCCTGCCCAAAAAACTCACCAATAAATGATTATATGGGGGCCCAGCAGTGACCAAACAAGCCAAGGTCACACACAGGGTATCAGTCCAAGAGGTAACCCAGAGGCAAGGTGAAGCAACAGTCAACACAGCAAGAAAGTGAAACAAGGTTCAGGCACAAGAATCCAGAGACCTGTGTCTTTTCCAGCACCTGGAAGGTTCAAGAGGGAGCCAGTGTGGTGTACTGGTTACCAAGAAGAGTTGCTGTGCTCATTAGGCCTGACACTACTAAGCAGCCTTTGTTTGTTTTAATAAAGAGTTAACTTCACTTACTCTGTGTGATTTATTGCTGACCAGCTCCTGACAGGCACTTTAGCGGGTCTCTCTGTGGAAGGTCCTTTGAGGGGATCCTCAGTCCTGGTGGTTCCAGGGTGTTTCCCCCCTCCCCATGGATTTCTCCTTTGCATTTACAGGTTCCTATGCTCCTGAGTCAACAGGGCAGAATGAAACTGCCATTGTCATGTCTAGTTTGATACTCAAAAGCAGACATAATACATAGAGGTCAGTATCTCTGAATGCAACATATATCATAGCTGAGCACTTCCCATGTTATTATGTTCTTTCTTCACCTCCCCCATTCAGAAATGGGCAGAAACATCAGAGGAAAAGGTGCAAGTTATTCCAAGAGGGGTTAGCAACACTTATGCTCAATAAAATTGTTCCCAGATCAATTTTCTGTGGTGAGCTTGAACCTACATGTATTCTATTTGGCGCAAATAATCTTCCTTCCAGAAATCTGCCATTGCAACTGTGGAGGGCAAGTCTGTTTTGAGACAGTGATTTTTGAGTGTCTGTAAAAAAAACGTACTGACCTACAGTATTCAAGAGCTGTAATGCTCAGACTCATAATCTGAAAATAGGTTGACTATTCTGAGGACTATGACCATGAAGTATGCTTCTAATAGCCTGAGTTGCTCCTAATATGTTTTCCAAAAACAGTCTTTTAAAAAACCTGCTAAATTATTATGGCTAAAATTAGAACAATAAAGTGTGTAATGCAAAGCAACTGGTGCCTTCAATTTTCACCCAAAGCAGCCTTCAAAACTTTCGATCTACTAAACTGAATGCAGCCTACCTGCCATGTATGTGCTCCCAGAAGGGACTTGAGAAAGTTGCAATTTTCAGTACCAGTCTGGGGCTGCAAAAAAACGGGGTTGCCATGGTCCTGGCAGGCCACCATACATACATGGTTGGTGAGCTGCATTTGACTAGAAAGATTGCAAGTCAAGGGGGAAATTTGAAGGTACAATTATTTTTCTGTTTTAAAATATCCACAGATATTTTAAAAGGCACAAATTAACCAGAGTACAATGTGTTTGAAAGTGATGTTGCTTCACACACTTTTGTCCCAGTCCAACAGGAGTAAACACTGGCACAGACTGTAGCTGTGCACATACTTCCCTGTACCAAAAAGACTCACCCAGGACAGACTTTGCCCAACACACTCTCAACTATCTGTTTGGTGAGAAGGCAGAATCAAAGCCTCCATTTTCTTTTGGACAGACAGAGGGCCAGTGCAAAAGAACCTAGGGAGCTGCCTTAAACTGTGCCAAACCATTGTTACCTCTGGATCCACATTGCCTACACTGGCTGGATTTGAAATCACTCCAGGATTTCAAACCACGTTCTCCCCCAACCCTACTGAGAGATACTGGGGAATGAACCTAGGACCTTCTGTATGCATAGCCGAGGGTCTGCCACTAAGCTATGGCCCTCACTATGGCACTGAGATCCAGATGTCATGTACAAAGCTGTTTTCTTTCCTCATGACTGGGGTTCATGGATGTGAGAAGCAGCCATGCTTACCTGGCCTCCTGACATGGGTGTCACTGCAGCTTACTGGAAGAGGTGATCCACGCAGCTGGGAGATCATCACAGTGCACATGCCCTGGCAGAACCTATCAGATGCTCCCAGCAATGCATCCTCACTGTGCCAGACTAGCCCCTCCTGGTAAGATGGAGTGACACCCATGCTGGCAAACCAGGTAAGCGCTTCTGGCCACTCATTGTGTAAGCTCTGGTAGGTTTACATGCGAGAATTTTCTCAAAGCAGAGTTAACAAATAATGCAGAGAATCCCTATAACAGAAGGTATTGTTGTAAAAGTGTCGAAAAATCCAAGTGAATACAAGTCTCGGGCCCGACTGCTCCTACATTCTCCTGCAGTAATAAAAAGGTGGAAAGGATGGCCTGGGTAGCAGATGTTGATGCAAGAGAACCTAGAGAATGGCAAAGGATGTCAGCTGGGTGCATAAATAAAGATGATGCATTTTTGTGATGTTTCGCTGGGTTGCTGCTTTTCTTAAGTGTCAAGGGCTGTATGAATGCTATTCATACAGAAATTCTCATTGCCTTGAGATATACTGTATTGCTCAAAATTTGGACAGGGAGGTGTAGGGAAGAAACACACACACACACACACACACACACACACACACACACACACACACACACACCCTCATATGCCAAAATGGCTTCTAAGCTGTTTACAACAATGAAATCACTGTAAACTGTAAATTCATCTGGGTTCAACTAGCACCACAGAATATGGATTCCAGAAGAGTAGCTGCGTTAGAAAGTGACTTTCATAATGGGAGCCAATAGACAGGATTCTTTTGAGAGAAGTTGGCACAGCCAGGATTTGCACCAGCCAGCTTGGAGTAATGACCCAGCCAATAATAGAACATGTACTCATGTTGCTTCTGTACAGAGAAGAAGCTGCTTTAGGCAGGTATCAAATCCAAAATTACTGTATAACTTCCAATCTGCTAGGTGGTACAGCTAAACACTTCCTGAAGGTCGTTCCTCGTGGCTTGGAACCCGTCCCTTTCTTACTCTCAGAGGTAGAAGAGCAACAGCTCATGGTAGAGCAGCCACTTTGCTGGAAGAAAGTCTCGGGTTTGATCCCTGGTACCTCTAGGTGGGGCTGGAAGAGACCCCCATCTGAAATCCTAAAGATCTGCTGACAGTCAATGTAGACAATACTCTGAAGGCACATGATGCAACAACCTAGATGAAGCTAAGAAGATCTGGGTCTGGTCAGGGCAATGTCGGATTTATGTATAAGCTAAACAAGCTATAGCTTAGGGCCCCACTCTCTCCCCCCCCCCAAATATACTTCTTCTTAATTGTATTTCACTATTAATATACTTCTTCTTAATTGTATTTCAGTTCAACAATTAAAAAAAGGTAAAAAGGTAAAGGACCACTGACAGTTAAGTCCAGTCGCAGATGACTCTGGAGTTGCGGCGCTCATCTTGCTTTACAGGCTGAGGGAGCCGGCGTTTGTCCGCAGACAGTTTTTCCGGGTCATGTGGCCAGCATGACTAAGCAGTTCTGGCGCAATGGAACACCGAAACCAGAGCAACGCACAGAAACGCCGTTTACCTTCCCGCCGGAGCGGTACCTATTTATCTACTTGCACTTTTTGGCATGCTTTCAAACTGCTAGGTTGGCAGGAGAGTTCAACAATTACTTTGATAAAATACATATTTTGTTATGTGCAAATGGCTTTAGATACCTATTAGGTCCATAAATTACCATATAGCATATATTCAACACAGCAACAATTTGTTGTTGACAAAGGACAGCTGGACATATAAAGGGCCCCATTACCTTCAGTAGCTAGGGCCTCATCAAACCTAAATCCGGTCCTGGGTCAGGGTATGGATGGGAGACTGCTTACAAACTCTATAGATGCTACCTTGCATTCTACAGAAGGGGGGGAAAGGTGGGATATAAATACAGTACAATACACGAAATATGGAAAAATACAAGTCACAAATGACTCATTTGCAGCTTTTGTCAGGGAACCAGCCAGCAATAAATCACATGGAGTAGGTGAGGTTAACTCTTTATTAGAAGAAACAAGGCTTGCTCAGGGGAGCCAGGCCTAACAAGCACACTAACTCTTCTCAGTAAGTCTGCCAACCAAGGCAGTTGTGGAGGCTGAAGATCCCCACCTTCCCACAGCTGTCTAAGACTCCTCCGCCTCTAGGTCCTTCCCAAACAATCTGAGACTCTCTTGATGAGTCTGTCTCTGCTCCTCCCTCTTCATACCTCTTCTGGTTATGGGAGACCAGGGGAGAGGGGAATTTGTCACAGCAAGTGTGGGAGATACCTTGGCTTCTTCACCAGCCTGACTCTGCCTCTTGGCCTCCCTCTTCTCCTGCTCCAGCTTCTGCACTTCTCTCTGCCACAGACTGTCCTTGCTCACTAAACCCTTTTATCTGTTCAGCTTCCAACACCTCCTCTTCCCAGGCTTTTCCCTCTGACCACTCATCATTGTCCCACCACCAACCCCTGGCTCTGAGCCTCCTTCCCTTGGGGGTTCCCCAGCTGGTGCCTTCCACCATTCCTTTGGGTCTAGCCAGCCTATGAGGAACAGCAGCTGTCACCTGCAGCAAACTATTTAAGGCAGCCGTTGCAAAACACAGCCCCCAAAGAACCCAGAGAAGGCCCCATACAGCCAAGGGAAGTTGTGCAGCATGTGGCTTCCAGGCCATGCAGAGTGTGCCAGCAAGTCCCACCTGGCAAAACTTCATAAAACTTTATGCAGAACCAGAAGGGCTAAAATACATGCTTGGAGGCTGTATGACTTAGGAGGATGTATGTTTTTTGTCCTGGCCATGAGCCACACTTCATTTTATTTCTGCCTTCCCTCCTCTCCCTCTCGTACTCTCTCGCACACACATGCACAACTGTTTGTCCCCTGTGCCACTTGTCTTCAATTGCTACAGGCAAAAGGGCAGGAAAGAACACGAAGCCCAGGCTCCCACAGAGTGCAACCCCAGTCCACTCTTTTGCTTCCTCGGCTTTCAACTTGGTGGGGGGTGGGGGAGGCTGAAAGGGACCATGCAAGGCCGCAGGCAGAGTCACAAAGCCTGGGGAGACCCACACGAGGAGGGCTGCCATCTGTGGTTTTGGACACCCCTTTGTTATTACATAGTAATTTCATTAAGGAACTTAGAGAGAGTGTAAAAAGGATATGTTCCAATGAAAATCTTCTTAAACAATCCCCACATTGAAAAGCTTAGTCTCTGGCAAAATAACAAAAAGGAAAAGGGGGGGGGGAATAGCTGGGCAGAGTTGTAAAACAGACAGTGTTTAAGTGGAGAAGCAGAATTGGCAAAGTTTCCCATCTCTCATGATTACAGCATGAAAGCAGCCATGGGACTTGGAACTTCACAGCCACGTAGGAACTAGTGCCCCCCCTCCTTTCTCTCTATCTGCTAGGTCAACAACAGAGCTTTATTGTACAAGAAAATGGCATGTGCATGTATATCCCCAACTATCGGAGGATAACCGCCACTTTTCAGGACTGGGGGCATTTTGGTCATTGGCATGGTGCCTCACCATGTACCTGGAGCATGTGGTTATCTGTCAACAGCTCTACACTCTGGGCTGCATTATGATTTACATATGAGCAATTTTGGAGCACGAGAGAACGCAACAGACTCTGGGAATGATTTAGTGTAGTTAACTGTGCTCTGAAGATGAGATCACTGCAACACTTTATGGCATAGTGGCAGAATGGCTGGTGTCCAGCCTGATTTAAATTCTTCACCCAGAGAGAAAAATAAAAACTACATTGATAGGGGAACCCCCAACTGGGCCTCAAGGACCTGTCCAAAAGTTCCAGGAATTAATAATGATAGACTCACATGGAGACGGATCCACAAAAATCGGGTCTATGTTATGAAGCAGCTCCGTTCTGGGGGAAGGTTCGCCTTCACTAGAATAAAGTTTATTAGGAAAGGCATTAAATTTCTTTCTACAGTTTAACAGAATCCCAGCCCAGCTATTTCAACCATTCCTTTTGCGATTCTCTCAAGCAAAAAAGAAGTCTGTTAACTAATTAAGTGTGCAAAGCTGCTCAGAAATTTAAACAGGATATTGTTTGTCCTGTACCAAAATCAAGCCAGAAGACGAAAAGAAGATTTGGGAGCACACTTTCTTTTGAAGCTCTGCTTCCTGGTTTCATGGTTACCATCACATGATTGGCCCTTCCCACCTAGGAAAGTGATCCGTGGTGGTGGGGAGTTCAGGCTGAGTTCCCCAACCCTGAACTAAGTTACACTCAGAGTAATCAGGAGCCCAATTAATTTTAGCTATGCATTTCAGGAATGCGTACATTGGCGAAATCCAACATTGGGGAAGTGGGCTTTTATTCAGCCATCAGGACTTCGCTCCTGCAGCTCCTGTGGCCCCACCAAATCTGCTGAAGAGAGCCAATCAACCAGAGAAGATTTGGGGTGCATAAGGAGGGTGAAGGAGGGGAAGGGGAAGTCCCATTGGACAAGTGAAAGTCTGCTCTGCTTGCACATGGCCACCATTAGATGTTACACATGGGTTTTCTTCACACAAAGTGAAACTCAAAGAATTTGCATTAATGGGTTGTATCCAATGTTAGTCATACAGAGAGCAGACCTGTTGAAATTAATGGGCATGACTAATTTCCATTACATAGGTCCATTAATTTAATTCCATGACATAGGCCCATTAATTTAAACTGGTCTACTCTGAGTGGAACCTAGTTCAGAGAAGGGGAAAGTGAGCCAGATTGAACTTCCCACCACCAACTTCCCACTTGGATAGATGTGCAGGGCCACCTACCAGTCAATAGTCCAATGTAAACATGAGGCCAGAAGGCAGAACATCAAAGGAAAGTCCACTCCCAATTCTTCCTTTACATATGTGGTTTGCTTTCAAGTCATGCCTACAAACAAAAACTGTTCATTTGTAGGAGTGGCTGGAGCTATGGCTTTGCAGATCCTTTGCAAGACGCAGAACCTGTGTCTTGAAATCAAGCCAGGGTTGCAAAGAACAATCTTCTTTTTAGCTACCCAATAGTTATAAAACACTGTAAGTCAGTGCAAGATATGAAAACATTTACCACACAATAAATCAAGAAGACATAAAACTAGCAATAAAAATAATGTAAAACAAAATGGCTTTCACTTGCTTTCTGAGGGTGATACCCAATGTTAACCATATTCAGAGTAGACTCATTTAAAATCATGGGACTTAAGCTCATTTATTTCAATTGGTCTGTTCTAAGTATGACTTATTTGGCTCTCAGCCAAAATGACTAAAGGTAGGAGCTCAGGAGGCCTTTTTTGGGGAAGCGTTTCAAAGGGTTGCGTCCAATGCTAGTCCTACTCAGAGTAGACCCACTGAAGTTAATGGGTATGACTAACTTTGGTTCATTAATGTAAATGGATCTACTCTGATCAGAAAGTACTTGGATACAACATAATGTTGCAGCACCCTAACGAAAAATACAGTTGCCTAAGTCACTAAATGTGTCCTCATGGGAAATGGATCAGGGCCTCTCTTAATTTTATGGGAGAAGGGTGTTATGTGGGGGAAAATACTGTACAAAGTACCCAGCTTCCTAGATATATAGGGCTTTGTGCAACATAATTAGTACCTTGAATTATGCCTGGAAACTGACAGGTAGTCAGTGCAACCAGTAGGGAGCAGGTTTTTAATGCCCCCAGCAATCTGCATTCACCAAGAGGGGAGTAAAAACATTTTGTACTAGCTGCAGCTAGAAAAAAAAAACACTTTCTAAAGGAAATTGAGTGCTATGCTTTCAACTTTATCAAGAATGCCTTGTCCAACCAAAACCCTGGTTGGTCTGCAACACTTGGGAAAGTTCGCAGAATCAGATTGCTGGAGAATACCCAATGGTTCCTGCAGTACAACCCTTTGTTCCAACACAGGAAGATATTCAATATCCACAACATCTCTGGAGATGCCTGTCCAACCAGATAGAATAATAAAAACATCACCCCAGGCAGGCAAAAATAGTTTAAATAGCTCTAATAGAAAGCTGTTGTAAGGAACTGATGCATGACAGAGTCAAGCAAGGAGGAGACTGTGGTCAATTTCATGTACTCTGTCTGTTGCAAAACTGTAATTGCTGCAGATGTTTTTTCTTCCATGGGGGGTCTACCAACAATTCTGTCCACCCTTGTACTTTTAAAACTCAGACAGCTTAATCCAATCTATTAAAAACCCAGCCATTATAGTTTCAATAAAATACCCCTGCTGAAACTATGTAAGACTGCAAACCGCTTTCTGCATTGCTGATAGCTTAATGAAGCAATTATCACCTCTCTCCATCTTGTTTACTCTGTGATATTGAAAACCAGTTACTTTTCAACCATGCAAGAATGTATCTGTTTACACTGTTAAAACACCCAGCACTCTGGGGAATTCTGGTTAGATTGCAAAAGGGGAGGGGGGGGGAAGGGAGAGAAATTCTACAGGGAAAATTTAGAAGGTGAAAACTTGCCCATGAGTAATTTGACTTAATCAGACTATTGGCAGGAAAGTTTTTGATGGATTACACAGTGGACATGCATCAGGGTTGCATTAATTTTTCTGTTATAAACAGCTGGGTTATCATTCATTTAATCAAATCCACTTATAGCAGCAAACACTCAAGTGATAAATTATTTCTCAGGACCTTCTCATGAGTTACATGGATTTTTGAACATAAGAAAACAAGGCGTCATACAAAACATTTGCTGCTTGAGTCTGCTAGCTTGATTAAGTTTACTTGCCCCACTTCTGCTAGTTAATAAATCCATTAAAAGAAAATCCGACAACATTTTTAAAGACGTTTACTTTAAACAACAACATGGCAAACAAGGATTTTGGCTCCAGCAACATCTTCGTTTCCCATAATGCACCAGGGAGGGGATAATGTCCTACCAAAACAGAGGTTACCTGATTGTTCTCCATACGTCGAAACCATCTAAACGCTTTGTGCCATTCGTAGACCCTCCAGCGAGCTTCACCAGGGTTGGCAGCCAATCAGAAATGTGGATAAGGTCATGACTTTCCACTCCCTTCCGTTTCAGTAAAGGACTTGCAACAAATCCAGCTCCTCTCACTCCGCCTTCCCACAGTGTCCATTTTCTTCCTCTTAATGGCCAGTTATTTCCACCTGCCAGCGTTTGGCCCCCATTATCTGAAACATATTAAGCGGTAAGTATGAAGAAACCCTGTTGTTGTTTAAAAAAGTTTTATACACCTCCTTCATTGGAGTTTTTAAAGGGGAGGTTGGATGGCCACCTGTCATGGCTGCGTTAGTTGAGATTCTTGCACTGCAGCTGGCTGGACTGGGTGATCCCCTTCCAACTCTACAATTCTATAATTCTATGATTCAGATGGTATCAGTAGCAAATGGTAGTGTGCGGTGGCAGTGTTTATTCAACCTCCTGACAGATGGGTCATTGCTGTTTACTGGGAGGAAGAATGGAAAGACCATGGCAATGTGGACCAGGTCAGCACTGTGCAAACACACTTGCAGAACCAATATGGTGTTCCAGGTGTGTGTTTGCGCAGTGTGAACCTTATTGCTGCATTGCCCCCCCTTTCTCCCAGTAAACACCAGTGACCCTGCTGCTGGGAGGTCAGGCAAGCACCATTGCCCCACACCATCATCTGCTACAGGGTTGTTGTTTTTTATTAGATAACATTTCATAGCTAACATATCTGACCAATATTTATAAGCAGGGTGTAGAGGATCTTAATAAGGAGTGCTCATACTTTAGTGGCAGAGAACAAGAACTGGCAACTCAAGTTAAAGTGTCAGGTAACAGGTACTGGGGGAAATTCCTGACTGACTTTGGAGACCCACTGCCAATCAGAGTAGACAATATTGGGTTAGAGATGGACCAATGACCTTCCTCAGTGTATGCATTACAACTATCATCATCACCATTATACATATTTATTCATTACACCTATATACCTCATTTTCCTCTCCCCATTTAATCTTCACAACAACCTTGTGAGGTAGGTCAGGCTGAGAAACAGTGACTGGCCCAAGGGCACCTAGCGAGTTTCAGAGTTGAGTGGGGATTCAAAATCTGGTCTCCCAAGTCATAGTCTAACACTCTCACTGTTACATCACACTGGTTCTTATCTTATGCATAATTTGAATGATTTCACTTTGAAATGTGTACTTATTAAAAGAAAATTTTCACTTCCAAGATCCCAGCACTCCCATCTTTTTTTAAGGGATCCTATTCACTTGTGATATACCTCCCACTGGGAGAGACGTCTACCTGCTTCTGGCTCTGCTCTGCTTTCAAGTTTTATAAACATCCATAAATATAGTTTCCCTTTGTTACTGGAGAAAAATCATACAGTAATGAAGTGTTCTGTTGCAATTTAATGTTCATTAAACAGAGAGAGTAAAGACCAATATTATTTTGTTCTGAAGTGGGTGGGTTGTGAGTAGGGCTGCAATGTTTGATCAACTGATTGATTAATCAATTCTAAAACCTTTTAATTGACTGAAAAGGTGTCCCTAATTAACTGGGCAGCAGACATAGATATACATTTTAAAAACCTATTATTTATGTGACTACTTATGAATGTGCAGGCTTCAATCATCATTTAAAACAAGCATTCTCATTCTCTCTAACACAAGAGAAATGCCTCTTCTATGGTAACACCCAGTGTGGCTTATACACACACACATTGTCTAGACAAAAAGGTTGGATCCAGAGCTGCCTTTCTGCAAATCACCAACGGCCTAAGGTCTTCGGCCCAGCAACCTTCAGGATCCTATGCACCATCATTATGTCACAAAGGAGAAAGAAATCCTCTAAGAACATCCTCTTTACTTTACTGCCTTGTGTATGAAATCCAGAAAATAAACACAGAAAGAGGCCTTTGAAATTCTTCTACCATTTTCAAGATTTGATCTACAAGAGGTGGTGCTCTCTGAACCAAAAATACAGAAATGGAAGACCTAGTCCTGGATCTCCATCACCTTGCCAAGTTTGGCAAGTAATGAATGTGTAGCTTGTTCTGTGGGTAGAACAGATTTTTGATAATACTATTTTGGAGGTTCACTTCTTCAACATGTAATCTTGCAACCTAAACGTTGGCTTCCAGAACCTGACAACTAACTATATTGATCAGTGCTTCGGCTACAGATTTGTACTATAACCATGCAACAAGTACAACATGGCTTATTTCTGACCAGTTTTCTAGACATCCTTGGCAATATGTGAGTCCACCAGACATCCTGGATTGTCCTGAAACTTTAAACTCATGAAGAGATTGGAGTCCAGGGCCAAAGGATTAACAATATAAAAGTCATTTCAGGCAAAATGATTGATAATGTTTCAGTCCTATCAGCTTTATTGTAATGAAAGGGTAAGAAACCATTTTCAGGATAACAGCCTCATGAATATTCTTGTTTTCTCATCACTTGATGATCCTGAGCTGAGTGAGCAAGCCACCTCCACTGAAAAGGATTGTGCCTGATATCGAGTTAATATGAAGAATCTGGTGGTGGTGATTTGATGACTGACACATGTATGAGCCATTACGTGACATGTCCAGCCACCGAATGAAAAACAAGTATGGGTAAACCAATCAGCAGTACTTTGATAGACTAGTCTACAAAAGTAAGTGTCTTGCAGGTTCTGATCCAGTGTCTGCAACATTTGCAGTGGATCCCCATGGAGGCTTCTCATTCACCTCTATGAAAATGAAATACATTGGGTTGTATCCAGACTGAGTTAGCTGCACTTGGATCCCATTTAAATCAATGTGGGGAAAAACACACGCCTCCATTTCCATTTATTTCAGTGAGAATGAAATGTAACTTACATGGCTGTGGCTTAGTGGTAGAGCACAATGCTCTGCTTGCAGAAAGGTCTATTTCATGACATCTCCAAACAAGGAAAAACTCCTGTGTGAAACCTTAGCGAGCTGATGCCAATCAGCACAGCCAGTATGGAGGTAGACGGACCAATGAACTTACTTAGTACAGCGCAGATTCCTAGGCTATTGGAAATGCCAATGAGCACATGGAACATTTCCCTCTACTGGGGGCGGGGAGAGGTCTGTGTGCCCAAGAATGCTGAACATGGCCCCCAAATTGATTGTGCTTAATGGCATCTCAGGGCTTGAAGGAAGTGCAAGTGTATCTGAAGCAGTAAGTACATTAACAGGACAGATAAACACGAACAATTTCATTACGCTTTGTAAACCAGATTGACATAATTCCTTTTGATGTGGCTCCTTAGATCTATGGGAGATTAACCAATTTGTGCTTCAGGCACGGGTGCCAGTCCCAAACATTTTCACCTCACACAAGCATATAAAGGGGAAGAAAAAACTTCTATATGTCAAGTGTGCCCTACACATGTGATTACTAAATGCATAACTGCAATTAAAGACACAGTGGACACTTCTGCAATGGAGCTCCATTCTTCTGAGCTGCAATCAGCAGCTGGATTGGAAATCCAAGTCAGCTGATTTTCCTGATGATTAGAAGAAAAATACCAGACATGTAGAAGGCTGCATGATGGAATTACCTCCGAAGTCTGGATAACTAAAATAATACAGTGATCAACTTTATCCCACTCCAGTTCCCTTTTCTTATTTCTTTTGTTTCCTCCAAATCTAGGGAAACAGTCCATATGGCAAACTTTTGAGCACATAATTAAATTATCTGCACTGCTTGTAGGAAGCTTCTTCCATACTTCTCTCCAATCTTCACCTAAGAGCAACAGATTTCTTTTCATTTCCTCTACAAGAAGGCACTGAAAGTGGGAACTCAGGCAGTTTATGTAGAATTTTGGCTGAAAAAATCATTATTCATGAACTTTGGATAGATGTTTCTCATGTCCCTTGAACTGCTTCAGAATTGCTTTATTAGTACAAGGTTTTTGAGAATCAGGACCTTGATTCAATTTTAGCCTTGCTAAAGATCTTATATGAATCAATAAAGCAGAAAAGCAGCCCCATTTCTGCTCAGTTCCATCTGAAGACTTGCCAGATATCTTGGTACAGTGTGAGCCCATGAAGCTACAGACAAGACAATGATAACTAGTATAAACTGGCTTATCAGCATGAACATCTTTTAAGAACTGCAAGGCAGCAAAATAATGAATGCTTGACCTGGAATAAACCAACATTACTAAATCAGCAAGAATCTGAAGAGCTCATGAAACAATCTTTGTGCTCTCTTCCTATGATCCAGTGCCATGTGCGTACATGGATATCACAACAAGCTAAGAATATTCAGAGTTACATATTTAAAATTGGGGGTCTTAAAAACCACAAACTAGAATTGTAAAATTGGTTTTTTAACTGGGTTGCAGACTGTTTCTTTCTCTTAAAAAACAAACAAACAAACACACACACACACACACACACACACACACACACACACCATACATGAAGTCAAAAGGAAGTTCTTTTCCAAAATAATTGCTGGTGGTCAAGATGGCATTAGCTGGGTAATCACCTTGATATTTTACACTAGATTCAAGATGACAGGCCATAATAAAATGCCAACGAGAGCAGGTAAGAAAGCTTCAAAGGTGTCTTAGAGAATGTGAAGCATGCCTGCTCACATTAGGAAAAGGAGCCATGCTTAGCTAGGTCACTGTTGTGTGTACTGACATAATCCCCATGAATTCCTCATTGTGTGCCCCTGAAGTAATTTGATCCTATTCCCTGTTATTTGAAATACAAATAGCTTACAATTCTAAGCTTCTCTTCACAACGGTGGATGAACAAAAAGCAAAAGCAAGTGTTAATTAACCTATAAAGTAAATCCAAATACCGCAGTCAAGAAAAGCTTAGTCTGGGTAGCTGCATCATGTAAATGAAGCAAGATTGCTTAACCACTTATTAAATGTATTCTGTCCATCTCTTTTCTAAATGTAAGGATTGCCTTTGCTGGGTCTTTGCAAGATCCATTTTAGCCTATCATTAGCTTTTCCATATGTAGTCAAAAATACAGATCAGCAAAGGTATACACTTGGCATGACTGTGACCATTGTTGTTGCTTTTTGACCCTTGAATCTGGTAACACTGGGAATGTACCACCATTGAGCACAGCTGTTCCACTAACCATTGGAAGATCCTTCAAAGATTTGCCTACCACAGGGATGGGAAAATCTGTAACCTTTCATTTGTTGTTGGGACTATGGGTCCCATCAGCCCAGCCAGCAAGGCCAATGGGCAGAGATGATGGAAGTTGTAGTCCAGTAACACCTGGAGAATCACAGGTGATCTAGCCCTTTTATAAGAAGCCACAAACTGAATCATTTTGTGTGCGGACAGGCTTTTGATTCAGCGGATGCCTTTGCTAACAGAAGAAGGGAGTAAGATCTCTGTGTCCCCTGGAAATCTGCTCCAGATAGTTAAGGGCCCCTATCATAGATGGTGGCACAGAGATCTGAAGAAGGAATCTCCAGGAACTGCCTCACCTCCTCTACTGTTAGTGGAGCCCTCCACTAGATCAAAGACTCCTCAGCTAACAGAAGGATTCATTCCCTTTGTAGAACAGAACAGGTGGATATTGCAACCCCATTTACATAACCAAGCAACCATCACCCTGTTTTGAAGTAGTGAAAACCGAAGGTTAACCGTGCATTCATGTAGGGCAGGGGTCAGCAAACTTTTTCACCAAGGGTCCACTGTCCCTCAGACCTTGTTGGGGGCAGGACTATAATTTTTTTTGGGGGGGGGGAATGAACGAATTCCTATGTCCCACAAATAACCCAGAGATGCATTTTAAGTAAAAGCACACATTCTACTCATGTAAAAATACGCTGATTCCCGGACTGTCCGCGGGCCGGATTTAGAAGGCGATTGGGCCGGATTCGGCCCCTGGGCCTTAGTTTGCCTACCCATGATGTAGGGCTTGGTTTGGATTGTAGGAGTCCCTCTCAGTACAAATAATTATTAGTAAATGACCTTCAAATCCTCCCAACTTTACACTACTGTGTTGACTATTGTGTCAATTAAACTTAGTGGAGTGCATGAACGTACTTATGGGTTGTTTCCCCCCCCCACACACACTTATCTCAAAGTTCCTGTTTTAATATGGAACCAAACCAAGAAGCCTTCTCATTTTAATAAACACTGCAACAGAAGTAATAAAAAATTGATTTCTTCTACTTCGAGCTATTCCAAGAATAAGAGATGCTGACACATGATTTCTGTCACCTGAGAGTAATTCAGTATGGACTATGTGCACACAATGTTCAGAGGAAAATAAAATATGGTGAATAATAATCATGCTAGCTCAAGAGAGCTGACTTGATTCAATTATAATAGCAGCTAAGGTAAGGTTCGAGGGACGCGGGAGGCTCTGTGGTCTAAACCACAGAGCCTAGGGCTTGCCAGTCACAAGGTTGGCGGTTCGAATCCCCATGATGGGGTGAGCTCCCATTGCTCGGTCCCAGCTCCTGCCCACCTAGCAGTTTGAAAGCACGTCAAAGTGCAAGTAGATAAATAGGTACCGCTCCGGCAGGAAGGTAAATGGCGTTTCCATGAGCTGCTCTGGTTCGCCAGAAGCAGCTTAGTCATGCTGGCCACATGACCCGGAAGCTGTCTGCGGACAAACGCTGGCTCCCTCGGCCTATAGAGCGAGATGAGCGCTGCAACCCCAGAGTCGTCCGTGACTGGAGCTAATGGTCAGGGGTACCTTTACCTTTAAGGTAAGGTTACTCTGCTCTGGAAAATAGCAAGTAAAAAGCCATTTCTGAGCACAAAGTCTCCTCCTCAAAATATTCCTTAATGTGCTCCTGAGATAAAAATGAACAGTCTGCAGGATTAACAAAAGGATGCATGTATCTCAGCCCTAAACACATAGCCTAGGAAGAACCAGTGAGTAAAATAAAGAATGAGGTTTGTAGCAACTCCAAATACCACCACATCCACTATATGCATTTCTATATAACTGTAAGCTCCCACATATGTGCAAAATATATTTTCCAAATGCAACCTTGTTTCCCTTCTGTCACATTCTTGCACAAGGTCTTGAACAAAGCAAATGGCTGTTCCACATAGTTAAGCTTGTTTTTGTTTTAATGTAGAATATCTGCAGATGCCAACCATTTTCTTGGAAGGAAGATCCACCGGTTTCACTGGAACTTGCTTCAGTGCAAGTTTATTTAGGAACGTAGCCAAAAACCTGTGTCTACTGAATGGAATACTGAATTCCGAGGGTCAAAACCTGCTAAAATGTGGCTGGAACATTTATGTGTTCTTATTCAGAGAAGGAAGTTTATTTTGAATGCCCCATTTGGGCATCCCTTTATGCCTTTTGAAGAAGTGTGTTCTTTTGGAACAGGATCTACTCATCTGGGTTTTTTTGGTTTTATTTTTATTTTTTTTAAGTTAAGGACCTAATTGAGATGTATATTTGTAATACCTTCAAAAGGGCCATAGAGGAAATGAGGCCATTATTGCTGCACTTTCCCAGATGTTGTGTAAGAACTTCAGAAAGCCGAATCTCACAATCTTAACACACTCTAAGCTGCGTGAAAAACACTTTTACAGTCAGAAATTCAAAATCTACTGAAGTAGAGGCGTAAGGGTGATTATTATTAAGACTGACGCATATGAGGGAGGCTGCTTTTAAACATCATTACAGACAACAGAAGGTTTTCCCCTATTTTTTTTTCCAGGGGAAAAAACAAAAAAACAAACACAAGATCTTGAGGAAATGAGCAGGGATTCCTAGTAAGGTTGCCAGCTATATGAGAATGCTGCCTTGGAAATAAATAAAGTGCCGCATTTAGTCTGCACTTACTTCCAAGAATACGCTCTCTGGCACAGCGGCACTGTGAGGGAGAGAGGAAATGGTCTATGCATATTAACGCTTTGTGCCGTGCCTTTCTTGTTTGGGGACTGCTGCATTTGGTCACCCAGATTACCTTGCTCTCCTCTCCTTCCTCCTCAGTTTATTTGAGGTGGATGGCTGTGGCTGCACTTTGTCGCTTATCTTGCACAAAATAAACAGAACAATCTGGAGCTAATTTAAGCGGTTTACCATATCAGGATATGGCTGGGAAAGGCTTTAAGGCAGGGAGTGGGGAGGGAGGGCTCAAGGCGAACAATAGCTCTGTGAAGCTGAACAGCAGTGAGCACAGGAAGGCTCTGCAGACAGCCTGGCAGACAGCTGTCAGCCATTCCAATAACAATCCCCGCAGCCAATGAAAACTGGCCAGCATCTAAAGCCCCCCAAACCAACCCAGGAACACCAACAATAAAAACAAAGGATTAAACATTTCAGCATTAGTGGCATGAGTGACATGGCTGTAGCTCAGTGTCAGGGAATTGCTCCGCTGCTAGTGTGGTGCTGTTTTTCTCTTGCAACGATTCTCAAATAAAGAGCAGCTGTAATTACAGTACCATATCTTGCAAAGCACAGGCCAAAACCCAAGGAAGTGGCTTTATTTAGTGTGAACTATAACTCCAGTCAGCCGATCAGACCTATTTGCATCTGCTTTCCCAATCAGTTCCCTTCTCTGATGCCAGGAGTGGCATGTATATACCGGTAGGTAGGTAGGTAGGCAGGTAGGTAGGTAGGTATGAATGAATGTACATATGTATTTAAAAACCCATCTCTAAACAACAGGATAACATTAAATGAGAAATTTAATCCACATGGTCCAATTTTCTACAGCAGACCATGACAGGAAAACAACAGATCAATGTTGTTGGTCCAAAATTTATTATTCTCTTGTATGACTCAAAGTATAATATTGGGCAGCACATTCTATTTTATTATTCCAAATAGCTATGAAATGGCTCAATTTCTCCATAAAACAATTATCCACCCGCTTGCCTCCTTTTACTCTGATGGCACTGGTCACACACACACACACACACACACACACACACACAATCAATCTCTAAGTCTTCTAACAGCCAGTCTGTGATGGGGGATGGGTTTATTTTTTCTATTTCTAGTTTATGGCCATTCGTGCTGCTATTAACAAATGGATAATCATTTCCATCTCTTCACAAAGAACTACATAACTCACAAAAACAGAACAATGCAGCCAATGGACCTAGTGGTAAAACATAACCCATCATATAATTGATTTTATAAAGGATTTAATTCTAAAAAAATTATAATCTTGGAACTTGTCCAACAAATATGATCTATATACGTTCCTGGAACACTGTAGCTCCAACTATCATCTCTTGTATAAATTTTGCTTAGCCTAAGTGGGTTTTGGAAAACCTTGTTAATTGTCACCAGAACAGCATCCATGATGTTTCTTCATTATTTGGCCAAAGCTTGCTTTATGAAATTTACTTTGCTTTATGACAGTAGATAAGAGTAGCAGTAGCTGTTGTTGTTGTTGTTGTGATGGATTTGTTCCTGCCTAGTATATAGGTCCCCCCCCCCAATGTAGTGGGGCATTGAAGTGAGCTCCTTCTTACAAACCTTCAGCAAGCAGGAAGTCCTCTAACAGGAAGTCCATCACAAAAAAGAAGGGAGGATGCAACATACAGCCTTTTCGGTAGTGGCGCCTGCCCTGTGGAACGCCCTCCCTTCAGATGCCAAAGAGAACAACTACCAGACTTTATTTAGAAGACATCTGAAGGCAGCCCTGTTTAGGGAGGCTTTTAATGTTTAATAGATTGTTGTATTTTAATTTTCTGTTGAAAGCCACCCAGAGTGGCTGGGGAAACCCAGCCAGATGGGTGGGGTATAAATAATAAATTATTATTATTATTATTATTATTATTATTATTCAGATACAGACTTCTGTGTACAAAGATCTCAGCTCACACTGGGGGATCCATGCATGATGAGATTAATTGGCATTTTTGAAGGTATTTTTGATACTACTTCTAAAGTATTCGATATATCAACTAAATTAAGAACATAATAGCTCAGTTGGTAGAGCATAGATCAGCCAGTAGAGCTTGAGACTCTTAATCTCAGAGTTGTGGGTTCGAGCCCCACGTTGGGGAAAAGATTCCTGCATTGCAGATGGTTGAACCAGATGTCCCTCACGGTCCCTTCCAAAGCTACAATTCTATGATTCTATAAGAGGAGTGCTGCTGCGTCAGGCCAGTGACCCACCTAGTCCCGTATCCAGTTCTCACACAAGCCCATGGAAAACCTACAAGCACAACCTGAGCACAACAGCACTCTCGAATTCTGATCTATAAACGCTTATCTTAAACATTTGTGATGCTCCTTGAATGTTGGTGAGAAATTATTGTTGTTAATGATAGTGAGAAATGTTGAAGTGCTTCCACGTTGCAACACATTGTCTCAAATCAAGCTGCTGCATGAAAAGGGACATGCTTTGAGAGGTGAGACAATAAACCGGCTCATCCTCCCCACTGACCTTGGCTGAAACCAAATGCCACGTGGTTTTCTCCTGCCCTATCCCAGAAGTGCTTTCTTTTGCGCTGTTCCACTTGGTCCTTATGCAACCTTAACACAAAAGGTGGAAATCGCTGGTCCCTGGATATGCTTCATTTCTTATTTCCTCCTTTTATCATGTAACTTATATGGCAATCTATTATATAAATGTAGCAAATCAGTGAATGAATGAATGAAGCTCCCTAACTATTCAGGCACTTGCAGTCATCTTTCTACTTTTGCATTCCCCCCCCAATCATACCAAAACTCATGGGTGTCTAACCTGGCTGGTCCACCACAGAATTCTACTAGTGTGCTGTTTATATTAATCATCTATGAAAGCAAAGCAGAAGGCTTGGGAGTTAACATTCGTTCCTTGTTTTGCCAATTCATTAGAATCTTTCAGAATGTGCTAACAGTTTTTAGTTATTTTTAGGATGGGCAGGACTTGCTGGGGTGGCGGCTTTGACAAGATGGCAAAAGCAGAGCTGAGAGGAAATCTCAGCTGAAAGCTAACCTTGGGACATGTAAAGTCCATTCCACCAGGATATTCCTGTAGCACTGGACAATACCTTGCACAGCAGTGAACCAGACTGGATTGGATTAGTATTGTTCAACCCTCAAGTAGATTGTGTCTCCATAAACTTAAAAGGATTTTAAATCATCTTTGTAGCCTGCCAAATTTTTGCAAGTTCTGAAAGATGGTTAAGTACAGAGCAGAGAGAAGCATATCCTCAGAATAAAGCTGTGTATTGTGGATGTGTGAAAGCCATCTTTTCATTTTCATATACATATACATATGCATATACATATATATGCATGTTGGAACATTTATCTGCAAAAGCATAAATGCAATCCTAACAAAATGCATCTAAATAACTACCGTAGCATCACATGCACACAGCTGGGCTCATTTCACAGCATTATATTCATTCAAAAGCACAGATCTCTTTCTCTGAATCATGTGGCTCTTTGCTGCATGGGTATCATAGCAATCTTCTCAACGGACATGTTCAGGACACATAATCACAGATTTGAATATAGGAGTTTTCAAAGAAGAACACTCCAAGGCTTCTGACGGACTTTGATAGAATTGCCAGCAAGCCAAAGATACACACTACAAAGATCTGCACTACCTAGAAGCTGGGGCTAGTTACTATCCCACCCTCCAAAAGCATTCATATACCTATCAGTTGTTCCTATTGGCTGTTAAGGAGCATATGTGCCCTCTGTGTTAGCACCACACTGTAGTGGCCAGCTTGTTGCATCCCATGCCTCTGCTTCTACGTGCAAGTACATGCAGCAAAGTAGACATTTGTGGCACCTTTTCACATGCCAATTCATCTAGGTGTGAAGCAAGCCCTAAATGTTAGTCTGGTTTATAAAGATAAAATTGTATTGTCTTCATTAAAGAATAAGAAATAAAGAGCGGGCCATGTGTGTGCATATCAACTTTTTGCTTGTTTATCACAAGTAGTTTGTGACATTGTTTGTGACATTGTGCACAGACGCGGGTACCACTGCGGCTTGGCTTAAGCCATGGGACCTGATTAATCAAACAAGAGCACACAATCAGCTTTTGAGCAGCGGTGACAGATCGGCTTGTACTGTGTCAAGAAAAAGACAGGCTATTAATTAACTAGAAAATCATTTGTCAGTTTTAAGATCTCAGCAGGCTTGTCACAAGTCCCAACGTTTCACTGTTTCATTCTGCACCATTTACGGAACCTGTGAAATTATGCAGAACACCAAATGGTGAAGCTGTTTCCATACAGGAGAAAAACAAAATAGCTTCTCAGGGAATTTTAAAAACATTTAGAAACTTCGGTATCCTTGTAGAAGGATATGCCAAATGTAGTATTTATTAATACAGCTGACATATTACAGAGGTGGTGGCCAGAATTCTATAGTTAATAAAGAACGTGACAGACATATTTACTAAACATATATCTGAAACACATTTACTTGGAAGAGTCCAAGTTTCCATTTCAGTGTAAGTTACTTCGGAACAAACCTTTTTAGGGGCCTAACTACACATTACACAGACATGCATGTAATGAAACCTCAAATACCCTTATACCCTTTCTTCAGAGGGATCAAAACTGATTTTGAGGATTGGCGTGATTAGGAGCAGAGAAGCAGTGTGGGGGGTGGGTGGGGAGGGGTGTTTATCCTTTTTTCCTATCTGTTGTTTCCCTGGTCTAAAGAACCTCATTCCTAAATGAACAAATAGGGGATCATATCTGCACAAAGTGAGGCCCTAATCATCTATTTGATGAAGTTTAAGCTTACAGGAACTCCTAACCTCCAGTAGGGTGGAGACACCTATCAAGCCAAAATGGATCTAGATAGTTTTCTGACTGTTCCAGGTAAGTCCCCATTGCCTCTGGATTAGAGAAACAACTTGGACAGATGACACAATTGCTCCTGAGAGCATCCTCTTTCTGTGGATGAAGGCACATTTTGGTTTTCCAGGGAGCTCAGGGCAATGAAGCAACAGTTATGGTGCCTAGAGTGAAGGTGGGGCGGACGCACTCGAAATTGGCATAGGTAGAGCTCCAGATCAGATTGAGGGGGTGCCAGGCTCCATGGGTGGGAGAAGGGGGGAAATCTCATTGCACAAGCAGACCTCACTTCATATATGCAACAACTTAGTTGAAGCCCACCCACAATTTTGTTCCAAACAATGTTGGGCAGCAACCAAGCAGAATCAGACAGCATTTATTTTTTTCTTTTAAGTAGAGAAGAAGAGCCTTGATGGATCAGACCAAGGGCCAACATTATACTGAAGATGAATTTGCATCCACAGGAGCCTGGTGCATACGTAACAGTAAACCAGAATTAAACCAAGTATGGCTTACCGGAAATGAGCAAGCATTGTGGTGTACACTATTCAAATCACACACACGCTATACCTTTTGCCATGTCAGGAAAATAACAAAACCAGACTGTCGGCTTAGCATTCCATGCAAACCATGGTTTGTTCTTGGTTTGCCTTTGTGGCTGTCTGGAGAGAAACAAGACACAAGGACTAGTTTGCATGTACAGTGGTACCTCCGGTTGCGGACGGGATCCATTCCAGAGCTCCGGTAGGATCCCGAGGTTTCCGCAACCGGAGGGACCACTTCTGCGCATGTGCGTGGGGCGGTAGACTGCTTCTGCGCATGCGTGTGTGGTGAAACCTGGAAAAATACTTCCGGGTTTGCCGAGTTCGTATCCTGAAGGATACACAACCAGAGGTGTGCGTATCCAGAGGTACCACTGTAATACTAAGTCAGCACTCTCATGTGCTTCCTCCCAGTGCAACAAAGTGAAAAGGAGAAGGGCAGAGACAGTATGAGTCGCATGTACTAGTGTGCTTGCTCATTCCTGGTAATCCATACTTTGGTTAACTCTGGCTTACTGTTATGTACAAACATGGCCAATAAGTAATATGTCAATATATTAATATAAACCAACCAGCAGAAAGAGGCACACTGCATCTGGAATCCATCTGACGAGTCTGAACTATCTATATTAGGAACAATAAAAGGGAGACTAAATATGTAAAGAATTATAGAGGGTGGTGCTGATATGGAATGTCTGAAACATTTAGTTATTAAAAAGGCATGAGGCTGAGGGCTGGATTGAAGCAGGGGGCAAGCCTACAAGCAGCCCTTCTGTACACTTCAGCTTGGATGAAGCATTTAGAACCGGCTGCCAAAGATAGCAATAAAAGCATGTCATTTTTTCCCATTATTAGTTTTTAAATTGTGTGGGTGAATCCTTCCAGTGCTTATGAAAGGGGAGGATTAATAGTATTTACTACAGCTATGCATCCTCTATGAAAGCTCCAATTCATAGCTCAACCAAGCAAGTTGATTTCTGACCTCTGGCATTCCCATTGAACTGGACTCTTGAACTTATGCACCAAACAATTTAAGACTCTGTGTGTGTGTGTGTGTGTGTGTGTGTGTGTGCACGTGCGTGTGCGCGCACACACAGATGTGTGTGTATGCTGTCTATAATCACTTGCAGAATGGGCCTCTCTATACTCCCACTGATGCCAGACATTTAACGAATAGATCAAAGACCTACACTGTGCACAAGCAGCTCAAGGTATGTATCTGCGAAGACCGCTGTCCTCGGTTTGAACTCCAAAGCTTCTCCCCAGTCACACATATTAAGAATCAATTCATCATTTCAAATCTTAATCTGGTTGCATAGGATCTTCAGAACACTGCAGTTCTCTCTAGGGGCAAACAATATGGATCTTTGTGGAGTCCCAGGCATACGTCAACCAATTGCTAGCTGGTAATGAATGAAATGGAAACTCGGCCTCATTCTGCAAAACAGTGATGGGCCCCCCCCCCACTATATTTACACACAGTAACATTTTAGTGTCTTTACACCAGAGCAGCAAAAGGCTTGGCTTGTACCTGTTGTCCCCTGAAATATGCACATTAAACTACTTACGTTATTATATGTTGTTTTAAAGCAATGCCACCATAATTTTATTATACCTTTTGTTATACTGGTATCATTCAGCTGAAACTGAACCAATTCAGGATTAGACTTGTGCATACCCTGTTTCCCCTTTTTTAATACGTAGTCATAAAGTAAGCCATGGCAGGGTTTTTTTTACCTTTGTGAGAAGTAAGACGTACCCCAAAAGTAAGCCGTGGTGCCGCCATTGTTCCCGTCGCCTCCTCAGCCCCTCCTGCGTGCGCAGGGAGCCAGCGAACCAGTGAGAGACACGGGCGGGGGGGGGGGAACGCGCCTCTTGCGGAGTTCTGCCCTGCCTGCTTAGCATGCAGGGAGAGGCGCGGGGGGGGGGGGAGACGCCTCTTCCTGCCCCACCTGTTCCCCGTGCGCAGGGAGCCAGCGAATCAGTGAGAGGCGCATGGGGAAAACGCGCCTCTTGCGGAGTTCTGCCCTGCCTGCTCAGCGCGCAGGGGGAGGCTGTACCGTACCATACTGACGTAATAAAAATAAGACATCCCCCCCGAAAATAAGCCACCCTGTGGTTTTTTGAGGGGAAAAAATTATAAGACGGTGTCTTAAAAAGGGGGAAAGACGGTATTTCACTATATTATTTATTTAGATTAATAGTCCACTCAAACCCGAGTGGAGTTTTTTAAGAGGAGTAAAAAACAAAGAGGACTCAGAGCAAAATAAAAAGAAGTTCCTTTTCCAACTTATCTCTGAACTCCAAAGGCCATCTCAAAGAGTAGGCTATGTTTCAGAAAGATGCCCAGATATTAGTTTTCATACTGGAGCAACGTGGAGAAGTAGGTTCTATGGCTCTATCAGATCCCAATTCATATCTTTCCTCAACCATAAGGTGACTGTAAGATACCCAGTGTCTCTCAGCCACAGTCGCACAATCCGCTGCAATATGGAGACAATCACGCTAGCCTTTCACAGATGGCTACTGTGAGGATTATTGGGACAAGGTATGTGTAGCTCTTTGTGAGCAACTTAAAATGTACTATACAAATGTTACGCCAGGTGTGTGTGAGGGGGGAAAGGAAATGTAATTCTATGCATGTCTGTTACACTTTTATCCAACCCCAAGCAGCTCATGGGTTCCCCATATTATGTCCTCACAACAACCCTGTGAGGTAAAAGCTGGGCTGAGACGTAGCGACTGCCTCAAGGTCACGCAGTGAGCTTCACAGTTGAGTGGGGATTTGAATTTGTGTTGGGCAGTCCTAGCCTGACGCTAGTCTAATCGTTATACCGCATCAGCTCATGTTGTCCACAGGACCAAATTACTCTCTGGCATTTCCACCTACAGAAGAAGGCCCAACACAAACACTCTCCAGGATGCCAAATAGGAACAGGATGTTGATTAGTTTGTAGCAGCCGTTGGCGGAGAGGGACGTACACAGATTGTTTTGTTTGCTGCCCTTGGGAGGAACACTGTGACAAAGGCTGAAAACTCCTAGTGTTGGCGGTAAAAAAGGGCTACACTTTGAAGTAATCACAATGCACCGTGGAAATAAATCAGTATGTGGGCTCCATCAAACATCATTCTCACAAGAAAAGTCCTACTTTGAATCTTATGGCGCCCTCTTGTGGGAATAGTCAGGTACAACAGAGACACCCTTCCCCATCATTTTATTTTTGTGCCTGTTAACAGGTAAGTCTGCAGTTGAATTTCTGACAATCAAGACACTGTTAAGCCTCGGTTAGGTGGAAGCCCCACTTATTGCTTCCCACACTTTCCGGTATTTAGCACTAAAACAGAAGCATGTTTACTATAATATTTGACTACATGGGTACACATTAAGAAGCCACGAAAAACAGCAGGCTAAGGGCCATAGCTCAGTGGCACAGACAGCAATTGCTTGGCATGCAGATGGCCCCAGGCTCAATCTGCGGCATCTGTGCGACCCTCACAAAAGGAGCCAGTTCACCACTTCAGAACCCCCCCCCCACGCACTCCAGCACATGGAAACTGCCACTGCAATTTTGGCTACAAGTAGGATTAATTGCAGTAGTATTTATCAATGTAAATGCTGCAAATTGCCCTATCGTATCAAGACTGCAACAAAGCAAAACAACTTGGGTCTTTTTTTCCAGGTGTCGTACAAAGTAAAGAAGAAGCACATGTGTTCTTTGGTTGCAGGGTCTCACCGATGCAGCCTTAGCTCTGGACTGCTTTTCTTCTCAAGGGGTCACCAACGTGGTGCCCACAGATCTTTCCTAGCTCCCTCCAACTGCCCCTGCTGACAGAAGCATTCTGTTGTAGCCAACAGAATGGGTAGCTGTGCGTTAGGATTGCAGGGACGGTTTATTAAGAGTTTTACAATTTTTTTGGGGGGGGGGGTTACATTCCTTACACAGATACCAAGTAAGTCTTCAGCATTCTTTCCCAACCCCAATCTCCATTTCCCCTGCTAGATAATCAGCTTAATAGCCAATAGAAAATTGCCAATAATATGTGCATATATCTAATTGTTAATCTTACCTGTAGAAAATATTAGAACCGTGTTGTTCCAAAGGCCGTACTTCTTCAGGGCTGCTGTGACATTTCCCACAGCTTCATCCATAATGGACACCATTCCCGCATATTTGCGCCTGTTATTGTCTTTGATAAAAGAATATGGCTCTATGTATTTCTCAGGTACTTGAAGAGGGTCGTGGACTGATTGCAGAGCAAGGTAGAGAAAGAGAGGCTGTCGCAAAAAAGGCACAACATCAAAAACAAAGGGACCGCATCATTAAATGCCATAATCAGCATTCTGGCTGATAAGCTTCCAGCTGCAACTGCTGGCTTCCTTCCTGCCTTCTGTCTTCAGTTCTCAAGGATAAAAGAATATTTAATTGAAGACATCCCCATTTTTATGATGTTGCCAGACTCCATTGGCCCCAGCCAGAATGGCCAGCAGTCAAGGATGATGAGAGCTGCAGTCCAACAACATCTGGAGGGCCATAAGTTGATCTAACTCCAGGCAGACCTTCAAATTCAATTTTTGCTTTCATTAGGGAAGTCTAGAAATATTTAAGAGCAGGGCACACCAGTAATTAGGTCAGACATGCTACATTAGTGGTGCGGGACAGGGAGTACCATTTGTGTAATCTGCCCGAGACATCTTTTAAAGATGAAACTTTCTTTTCTCAGTTTTTCCTGGGCCACTAAGGCTGGACTTCTCCCTGTTTGTAGCTTATGGTATTGTGTTGCATCTTTGATTTCTTTTTGTGGTTTATATTGATAGTTTTTACTGCTTATTGCTTTGAGATGTTTAACATTAAGCGGTTTAGATGAATATTTAATAATAATGTTACTATTTAACATTACAGTGGTACCTTGGTTCTCAAACTTAATCCGTTCCGGAAGTCCATTCCAAAACCAAAGCGTTCCAAAACCAAGGCACGCTTTCCCATAGAAAGTAATGCAAAACTATCTAACGAGACCATTGATCCATAAAATGAAAGCAATAATAAATGTACTGTACTATAAAATAAATAAGACAGTATTGTAGATTATAAAAATAAAAATTATTTTTATTCTTACCTGCACTGTTTGGATGGGGGGCTTTTATCCATTTCCACACTCACACAATCAATCAATCAGTAGCTGAACTGGGTTCCACACAGTCACAAATACAAATTAACCGAAAAAGCCTCGAAAACAAAAACGCAAATTAAATAGCAAAAACAAAAGCGCCAAACTTAATCCATTCTGGAAGTCTGTTTGACTTCCGAAATGTTTGAAAACCAAGGCGCAGCTTCTGATTGGTGCAGGTGCCCCGGAAACAACAGCCGACAGCCACATCGGATGTTTGGCTTCCGAAAAACGTTCAAAAACCAGAACACTTACTTCCAGGTTTCTGGCATTTGAGAACCAATGTGTTTGAGAACCAAGGTACCACTGTACTGATATTTAATAATAATATCTAATTGATCACCCAGTTTAACAATGTATTGATATTAATATCAATGCAATATTAATAATAACATATATGGTTTTCTACAAAGGACCTAAAGGCAGCATACATAAGGTTCTTCCAACTTTATCTCCACACCAACCTTAGGTAATGAGAGAACTAAGAGTGATGTGGCAGAGGCATACATGGAAATCCTTTGCAGGTGAAGTCGGTCCCACTGAGTTAAAGGGGGTTGTTTACCAGACAACCATGTATAGGATTGCAGCCATAGTGATGGGAGCCAGTGAATGAAGAAGGAACTGAACCAATGCAACCATCAAGCACAACACTATTCACCGCATCACACTGGCAGCCACAGGTGCCGCAAGCAGATAGCACTGGTACAAGTTTTGCCGCCGAGATTTAAACAAACTAATGTTACAGTATTTTGAAGCTGCTCTATCAAATTTCTCATACAAGGAGCAGAAGAACCGAATAAAATGTTTGAGATTTCTGAACTATTTTGTAGGACAGCCCTGTCAATGTTTCGCCCCTAATACGTTGTTAAATTCCTGATTATGAACTTACGACTATAATGGGGCTAAGAACAGGTAGCTGCACCAAAGCGTCTGATCATAAATGCATCAAAATGCATTAATTCTAACTTTATATTTTAAGAAAGAGAGAGAATTGTACCTTCTCAGTCTGGTGATTAGCTATAAGATCTACTGCTCTTTCTGCAAACACATTAGTAGAGTACATGTCTTTAAATCCATCTGCAACTTCTTCTCCCTCTCGAAAATCAAGAGCACATCGAGTTAAGTTCTTCGCTTTGATGGCAACACAGCGCTCGTGAGAATAGTAATCTTCACTTCCAAGAAGGTAACCTAAAAGAGAGAGAGATTAATTCTCTCTTTTTATGTATTCAATAAATTGATGTATTCATTACATTTCTCTTCCCACCCTTCCTCTCGAAGGAGCCCAAGGAAGCAAACATCAAAATGTTTAAACAATACAATTTAAAATAAAACATATTTAAAACATGAGCAAACAAATAAAAAACATTTTAAAACTTTTAGAGTATCTAAACCATTTAAAAATAATCACATACCCTCAAAGCTGTAAATTTCATGGTTGCCAGGTCAGTATCCTTCAGCCTGGATAAACAGGAATGTTTTTAAATTTATATTGAATGCCAATAATGAGGGAGGGAGACATGCCTCACCAGGGAGGGCATTCCACAAACAGGAAACAACCACCAAGAAATCAACAGAGAATCATGCCTGTGACAATTTCAGTAGAAGAGTCTTTAAAAAGCAGAATGGCAGTAAGATTCGGAGCTCCCTTTGCAAGTCAGTAAAAAGGAGGAATTTACCTGGTCTGGTACACCTGGGGGAGGGGGCGGAATAGCAGGACTAAATAGGATTGTTTTTATAAAACAAGTCAACAAATCATTTGGCAAACTCTCTCATCCCCACCATTAAAAAACTAAAAACAAAAACCATTAACATCTGCTTCCATGCTTGCATGGTTAATAGGAGTCCAATGATGCTTCTAAATTGGCAAGTGCATGAGAGATTTTGAAACTGAAATTATGGGATGTCAAAGATGAAAAGCCACAACAGCCAAGATAGTTTAAAAAACAAAAACCCTATAATAATTCTTGCAGCTGAAGCTAGAATTAGTAAGCTAATTTACAAAGAGTATTTTTCATGCAAGCTATTCAAACATTTCCAATCTCCTGCTGACACCAACTGGTGAGTTAGACAGTCTCTCCAGAATAAAGTATCCCCATTTCCAAACAGAACAGGATTTCCAAATAAAATCCTTCTACAGCTAGCTTACCACAAATTAGTGCCGTTTAACAAACACAAATACACAAATCAGGGTTGACACCAATGGATAATAAGAGTTAGCAGGCAACTCCTCCGGTTTGCAGTCACACCGAGGAAACGAAAGTCCTCTATTTCTTTATTATATTTAACAAAACGTTTATGCCACTTGATTTTAAATAATTTAGAGATTTTATTACAAAAACAGAATTATCAATAAAAGGTAGGCAAAAACAGATATCAAACATTCAAAAGATAATTAAAATTAGCAATGTACCAATGCCATGATATAGCATGGGTTACACCCTCAGTTACCTAAACATGGCCTTTGAAGTTTCAAAAAAAATATTCTGGAATTGCACCTGACAACACTAAAACAACATTGTTTAAGGAGCTTGTGTTAACTGTGATAAGTGCAACATACAGAAGGGAAAATCCTACAATGCATTTTATTGTCTTTCAAAATTGTATTTGGGGGGAACCCCTCTATTTGACCATTATGGCTATTGTACCCAAGTCAGTCTTTCCTAGTCTTTGCAAGGTTCAGATCCTACCATCTTAAATTCCCTCACCCAGCTCCTATTATCAGTTTGCAATCAACGTGTGACTGCAACAGTGTTGCAGAAGACTTCTGCTTATGCAATGGGGCTTGCCCTTCTCCTCTTCCTCCTGCCCCCATGCTCCTTCAATAGATTTTTAGGGCTGAAGGTGGGGCAGGGAGGAATCTGGTCCACTAACTGAGTCTCTTCTTCTGGATTCTGTTGTTAAGGTATGGCCCTGGGGACCTGAGCCCCAAGGCTTTTGCACCATGCCCAGACATCTCCTACCTCTTCCCCTTTTAAAAAACTTAATTTTGTGGTTTTTAACTTGCTTATTAAGCAATTTTCCCTGACAGTCAGCCTAAATCTGTACATATAAATTAGCATCTGCAAATGTTATGCAAATTTGTGTCACGGTCCTGTGCCTTTAGCCTTTTAAGGATTTAGCAATGCCCTTGGCTGGATTGCACCCAAGATTTTCATTATAATTCATAACTCGTATGCATGGCCATCCATAATATTAAAATGATGGAACAAACCAAGAACAAAGACACATGGTCCCCGAAGACAGCCAAGGGCCAAGCAGGCAATTTCTGCTCCATTTTGGCGTTTTATGTACAAGCATATGACAATATTGTTTCTGGGAAACAGAGACATTTCTTGTACTATAAATGTGTTCCATACACATTTTCGCTTATTTCTGAATGGAAGGCAGAAGAAAACCCAAATCTATTCAGTATTTCATACATTCCACGCATTTACATTGTATGCTTTCATTTTTCTTATGTGAGTTTCAGGGAGTTTCATTTCACTCAATCCACCACACAGAACTCATCATTTCAACTCATCCCACCCAACGCTTCACATCCAGAAAATTCCATGCCACAGAGAGGTTATAAATTGGACATAACTTAGTGATAGAACACAAGCTCTAATTCCCCAGCTTAGGTTTTCTGAATACAGAGTCCTTCAGTTGTGATTCTTGTTCTGGTATCTGATTTCGCAGATACAAATCAGTGGCGCAAGTCAATGCCTCCATGGTCACAAGAGGCCACTGCAACAACTTTTGAGAAATCATATCTTAGAGGCAGAATAAGGTGATATCCCTGATGCATCAGACTTCTGTACTCGGTAGAAATTAGCACCTTATGCCTTTGTCCTCCTCACGCTGTTACACCATCCCCCAAAGCCTCCATAGCAGCTTCCCCCAATCTGGTACCATCCAGGTGTTTTCAACTACAGCTCCCATCATCCTGGCCCAATGACTGGCCATGCTCCTAGGTGGGCTAATTGGGATTTGGAGCCCAACACATCTGGAAGCCACTAGGTTGGGAAATGCTGCTTTAAGGAAAATGTTAGCCATGATGGCTAAGTTATACCTCTGATGCCTCTGAGTGCCAGTTGCTGGGAATCACAAGTGGGGAGACCGCTGTTGTGCTCAGGTCCTGTTTTCAGGCTTTCCACAGATATCTGGTTGGCCACTGTGAGAACAGGATGCTGGACTAGATCAGCCACTGGGATGAACCAGCAGGCTCATCTTATGTTCTTATTAAGCCAGAACAAATTACTGAATGCTGGAGCATCCAATGACAACAAAGGAGGAATAAAGTAAATGTGACTTACCAAAGTAAGTATCAAATCCTCTGCGGGTTGGAAGGCATTCTTTTTTGTACATTCCTAAATGCCACTTTCCCACCATGTGGGTAACATATCCTGCCTCTTTAAGTAGCTCAGGCAGGAGTTTTTCATCCAGTGGGACACAGCTGGGCTGACACGGCCAAATTATTTCATGCTGTAAACCTGTATGGATCTAATGAAAACAAGTGTACCTTACACATCGGTTACAGCATTATTTTCTGATGGCTCAGGCTGCGCTATCTGCACAGCAACATGTTTATATTTAGAGGAAAACAAATCTAACATTCCCAGATTAATAATGAAACTTTAAATATATCACATCTTAGAAATGGTGAAAAATAAGCAGCACTGTGTGCAGGGTGGGAAAATCACTTAAAAGTAATTGGTGTACATCTGAATCCAAATGAAAGGAAGCAAAACACAGGACTGCCATGTCTATCAAATACGGTAGGAGTTATGGGGGAAAGGTACCTGGTGCGGCTTGAAAACGGAGCTGTCACCCAACTGAAGGGTACTCAACAGTGCCATTCTAATAAATGTTTTCTTAGAAGCAAGCTCCACTGTGCTCAGTGGGGCTTACTCCCTGGTTAGTGTCCTCATGGAGGACCACAATATCTCAAGGACTGCCTCTCCATATGAATGAACCCAGACCCTGCAATCACCACTTGAGACCCTTCTTCAAGTGCCTCTTCCATGAGAGGTCCAGAGGGTGGCAACTCAAGAATAGGACTTTCCTGCGGTGGCTCTCCGCTTGTGGAATTCTTTCCCCAGGGAGGCTCGCCTGGTGCCTTCATTACATATCTTTAGGCAAAGGATGCTAGATTAGATGGACCTTTGGCCTGATTCAGAGGGCTCCTCCCCTGTGTAAGGCCTTCTGGTTGCACATTCGTGCTTCCCCCCACCCCTTCTCCACTGTGTGCTGACTGAAATTGGCCCCGAGGGGATCTGTAGAACCTCCAGAACAGCACACGGAAGGAAATGGGGGTTCATTCTGTCTGGCAAGCTGATATGCTTGTGCAGATGGAACATCAGTAATTGTGCAATGTTGACTTGCACCCAATGAAAGGAAGAGCACAAAAGGGTATGAATGTCTGCATAGACTGGGGCCCACAGAAAGTAACTCAACTTCAGGAAAACCTTTGCAGCCCAAAGGTTGGATCCAGAATTTGCCCACCCTCTGCAGGCCACTGTTGACAGGTGTGCAAGGCCACTCACATATCAATCACCTGGCATCATATGACAACAGGCAATTCTAATTTCAAGCTGGTGGCAGACACAGGTTTCTCTCGGATCTTAGTGCTGTAATGATTAGTGCTAAGATGGGAGACAATAGATTCCTTATCTCCAACTTTGCCCTTAGTGCTGACATCATATGATCACAGATGGGCACAGTTTGCTTCAAATGGTGTTAACAACCAAATAAGACCTGAGGTATGGTGGCTCCCCCATGTTGCTGTGCCTACATCACTGCTTTCAGTCATGAAGAGGGAATGAAGTTTTGTGGCCTTCCTAAAGTTGGAATCTGATTATTATCCAAAACAGAATCTCATGATCATCAAATCTGTCACATCCAGGACTATTAAAACATTCTGTTCCCTAACACTTTGCATTCAACTCCTCCATCAAAAGCCACGTACACCTGTACAACATTACAACATACACTTGTGAAATGTTTTGTGCTTCTCTCAAAGTCCTCCCCAAAGTTGCAAGCTTCAATTAAATGCAAAATCTGTTTCCAGCTTCCGAACCACAAACCACAGAAATGACAAATACTTGTATCTCATTTTTCCAGTCATGGTTTCATTAAGCTATTTTGGAAGGCAGTTCTTAAAAGAGGAATACCAAATGTATCATAATTAGCCAAAATTATATCATCTAGCAAAATGAGGAGATTTTTGCCAGCCAAACATAATAATCAGAAGAGCCAGTGAGCTTGAAGATTACCCAAATGGAGGATTCTAGCTGGCTTTAGAAACAAAGAAACAAGGGAGCTACTGAAACTGAACATAAACATAAAATGGAAATATAATCTGAAAAGAAAATTCATTGTTATTGCCAGAAAGCCCAAATGCATTATTTGACTTCCTTTACAGATGACCCACCAACCATCTAGAGACAGCAAAGATGAGTTTCATGAACAGCCAGATTTATTAAAAATTCGAAAGAAAGCAAAGCATCAATTTACATATCTTTGCATGCCTCTCTCAAGTAAAAATCACTGTCAGATATGTATTGCACATATTGCGTTATATTTTAGAAAAACACTATGGAGGTGCTCTAGTCTTCTGGTTTTATTATACTTGTGAGAAGGTTAATATGAAAATCTTCAAAACTGTCACATGTAACTCTGAACGGTGATCTAACAACAGATTTATGATCAAGTGTAAGGAAGGAATAGCAGAGGACTAACATCAATAAGATCACAGGATTAATCTTTCTTTAGGTGATTTTTGAAAATGGCCATGAATTGGGAACCAAGCAAGACATATTTTCCATTGGGCTCTTTTCATGTAAAAAAAAAAAAGTATTTTAAAATGTTTCAAAATCGTCAACTGTTTCCCGCAAATTCTGTAGCCTTCCCTACCAGCAATGGAAATGGAGTGCCGTTTGCTAGGGAGGGTCAAAAGCACCTGGCAGCAGGTTTTCATGAGCAACTGACAGGGGCAGTCAGTATCACTTGCCAATGCAGTAAAATATAAATTTCCATTTCTGATTGGAAAGCAGATGGCCAGGCTGAGTTGACATAGGAGGCTTCCTTTCAGGAAATAAAAAGGTCTGAAAATATATATGAAACAATAGGGCAGTTTTAGCAAGACAGGGGGCATGATCCACAGAGGAATGGCTAACACCCCAGACTGTTTTTTACTACTAATATTTTAATTTAGCTTTCCTCCCCTTTTATATCAACACAACCAAAACAAAGAGGTGAACTAAAGAGAGAGAGAGCACACAGAGGCTCCTTACGGAGGAGAGAAAGATCTCTGTTCTTACCTTGTGCTCAATCCCCAGGTTTTCAATTTATGGACAGACTGGCTGAAATAGCAAGAGCTCAAGCCAAATGTCTATCTAGTCAAGCCTCCCAATCTCACTGTGACCACCTAGATCAGGGGTCAGCAACCTTTTTCAGCCATGGGCTGGTCCACCGTCCCTCAGATCATGTGGTGGGCCGGACTATTTTATTTTTTTGGGGGGGTGAACAAATTCCTATGCCCCACAAATAACCCAAAAATGCATTTTAAATAAAAGCACACATTCTACTCATTTAAAAACACGCTGATTCCCGGACCATCCGTGGGCCGGATTTAGAAGGTGATTGGGCCGCATCCGGCCCACGAGCCTTAGGTTGCCTACCCGTGCCCTAGATGCTCATGGGAAGAATATTCAGCTATAAAACATCCAGCTCATGTGATGTGAGAGGCTAACACTGGGCGGAGTGGGGGTGGGGGCCACCCCAAAGGGAAGACACCAAATGGATCTGTCACAAGGTTTTGTTGACCTGTTGTTTTAAGCTGGACTTATATAAAAATATGGAGTTGTATAACTCCACATTTTTCTGCAACCACCTAGCTTATATGAGTTGTGTAGAATTTTTATTATCTGCTGGTGGGGAAACTAGTGGAGGGAGAATGTAAATTGCTTCATGTTCCAGGTGAGGACCTGTTGCCAATGATCTCGTTCCTCTGGGTGGGAGACAGGAGGGAAATGAGTGTTGTATGCCACATATGTAGCGCATTTCTATTCTTTCTTCTTCAGGCTCTGGCTATTATAATATGGGTTTCATGCATAATGTGTCTGCTGGCTTCGGGAAGATAGAATTGGTTTCTACCCCAAGGGAGAGCCTGTTGCTAGAATCTGTCCCCCTGTGTGAGAGACAGGAATTAAATGTGTACATCATAGGTAAGCTAAGATTAGGAGCTTTTTCCCCCTGTTTCATTCTGCAGGGCTGATTGGTGTTGCTAATATATATATATCCAACATGACTGATTTATTTTGTGGTTTTTGCTGTTTTATGTCATTTTTATTCTGTTACTGCATTTATTATATTTTATTGCCTATTTCTTTTCTATTAGGGAGCGTCCCCTGTTTGTTAATGTTTTGTTCTTGTTGTGAGCCAGTTTGAGCACTGCTTGGCTTTTGGAAAAGCAGCATGCAAATATTAAATTGGGACCTGGATGTAACAGCTCTCTCCTCTCCTTGCAACTAGTGTTCAGAGGCATCAAAGAGTGGACACAGAACATCCTTGTGAAGAAACCACTACCCTATACTTAAAACAAAGGAGGAAATAAAATTGCCCTCTGGGTCACCATTAGGAAATATGAGATGACCACCTTTCTTTTCAGCCTGGGAGCAAATCAGGGAGGTGAGCTGTGCCCTCCAGGGCTCTTCCAGATATACCAGCTCTCCTTCCCTTGCTATCATAGCAATGGCCACTAGCTATAGTTACAAAAGCAGAAGTCTAAGACATCTCCACATATCATGAAATAACTGGGTCACCAAAGCCCAGTCAGGATGGAATAGGCTGGGGGTCACAGCAGGAGCAGATGAAGATCAAAGAGCCAGAAGCAGAAGACATGGTCCAAGGCAAGCAATCTGCATTGTTCCCAGTCTGATTAGGTGATCCAAGGAAGCTGAAGCAAAGGGTATGTAGAACAGCCAGGCCCCTATTGTTTTCTCGGGTCACCTGGTCATGACTGGTGAAAAAAGCTGCATATTCAGTATCAGGAACAATACAGCTGCTGCAGAACTTTCCCCCAAATGTCCCAGTAGCAGAGTCTCTGATGGCTTACAAGGTCTTACCAGGACAGCTCCTATCTAGAAAATATTTTGTTTTTAAAACCTACTGAAATAGGAAAAATGCAGGAGCAGATAAGGAGAACATCTGGTCAAATATTTAGCGTCTGGCTATGATCTTCTTCAAAGGCTGTAAAGAGTGAGGAATGGCAGGGAGAAAAGCAAAGTAGGTTATGGATCACAGATAAAACAAAACACAATTTGTGAAAGGCCTATATCTAAAAGAAATAACTGCATAATGAATTGAGCAAATGAGTTTTAGAAAGAGAAACATGTGTTACATTCATTCCTTTATGAAAATAACAGTAAGGCACCTGTACTAAGAATGGTGAATTATATCTACTAAAGATCAGGGGGAGAGGGGGGAAGGAAGTGGCTTTGTGGTTAGTCTTGAAGAGCTGGTCTTTTCACAACATGCCTGCAAAACCCTTTGCAGGGGTGGGGGACTCACGCTGTGTCCCTGAGTTGCAATATTAACAAAGTAAGAGAAATATTTGAGAAATAGCAATTTAGTACTCATGAATACATTTTTTAAAAGCAATGTTGTATCTCATGTTAACTATTACCTGTTCCTGTATCTGCTACTTGGATAACCCTTGCAGCACTTTTTTAAAAAATAAAATAAAAATATTGACGTATAGGCTAATAAACCTCAAAAGTTGGGAAAGGAATAGAAGCTCCACAGCAGAGATAGTTGCAAGTAGTAAAGGTTGTGCATGCATCTACCTACCAATGAGATGCTGACATCTAGATTAGCAGTAGCTACATTGACTGTCGGAGACTTTCCAGCGTTTCAGACAGGGAACTCCCTCAGTCCTGCCTAGAAATACCGGGGACTGAACTTGGACTATTCTGCAAGCAGAGCAGATGCACTAGTATTGAGCTACAGGCCCATCCTAAGCTATAGAGCTTTCCAGAGTGTGAAAGAGATGGGGCATAGTTTAAGTTCTCCTTTTCTCAAACTGGTCATTGATGAATGAATTACAGTAACTGCAAGTAGCATGAAAAACTCTATTGTCATAAGAAATCAAAGGCCCCAATCCTTTCTTTGTGTGTGCCATCTGTCAATCCATATAGCTAATGCTGCCAGGACCATATGTTTGGAGAAGGCAGGGGGCTGGAATCGACCTCCTTCATCACCAGTCAAATGACTGGTTGCGCCAACCATCTTAATCAGGCTTATGTTCTCAATTTATAGGTGGGCTTGCAATATTGTATAAGGAAGAGGGTGCTTGAAACAATATTCATTGCCCTGTTTTGAACATAACACTAGGGCATGGTTTATTAAACCCTGGCACAGCATTATGTGTGAACACTGCCCAGCAGCTGAACTTTGGTTTGTCTACTGCCTACAAAACCATGATCTGAAACCACAGTTGTTGGCTCATAGCTTCGTTTCTTTTAAACATGGCAAACTGAGCACCTTTCCTTAACTACAATTTATATGACCACCCAAGCTCACCAAACTACAAAGGCAAACTATAAAGGCAGGAGCAGCTGGAAAACTGGCTAACAGTAGCAGCTGGAAAGCAAAACAAACTTCGAAGACTTTTGGTTTGTTTGATAATCTGTGAGGCAACTCATGGTTTGTAAAACAAAGCAGGGCTTCAGCATGGTTTATCATTAAGTCCAAATGAAGCCACCTCTGAACGCTGGCATCTTTTCGGGGTCCCAGGCAGGGGGCTTTCACATCAGTTGCTTCCTGATTCTGTTTACTAAAGAAGACAGAGATTGAACCTGGGCCCTTGTGGATGCAAAACATGCCCTCTGCTGCTTAACTAAAATTCCTCCTCACTGCTGCTAAAGAATGAGATGCAGTCCCAGAACTAATTCTCCAGGTTGCCTAACAACGGCTTGAATAGTGTCCAGCCTGTGGTAGGACTGGCTAACAGTAGCATCTGCTTGTGTAAGCAGTTTCCGTTGCCGGCAGGATAGGGTAAAGGAGTGTTGCAGCACCTTAGAATTCAATCGGTTTGCTGCAATATGGGCTTCTGCAAGAAATGCCACCAGTTGCACCATTTCTTTTGCTTTCTCCCTGGCACCCCGCCCCAAATCCAAACACCAGGCTTCCTAGTGGAGTGATTGGCACACATCCACTTTATGAGATTATCCCAGAATCATAGGCAGCAGGAAACACCCACAAACAGAAAGTCAGTTAGAGCTGAGGCAGCCGCTGAAACTTGAGAAGGCTAAGTTTTAATCAGCTGTTTCCTTTCTCATCTCTGCTGATAAAATGTTTCATTCATGATGCTGACATGCAAACAGAAAGGGGCTTTATGGCTCCTCCTTTGCTTAAAAATATATGTTCTGCACTGGAAAACGCTGCTTGCTGATATGCAAAAATAAAGTATATTCGTTATTACAGGTTGCTTTCCCTAACAGGTTACAGAAGTTTACAAAAGACACAATCCTGCCCTCTTACTGAAATGCATATTAAACAGCCACTAGAGGTCTCCCCAAACCAGATAATTACAGTATCTATTCCTATGGTATCTTTGTCAGTACTGTATTGTAATTCTCATTCTCACATTGCATAATGTTGCGGGTTGCCTTTAATTACTTAATTGATGTATGAGTATGGGAACTATTTAAATGTCTCCTCCCTCTCTCTTCTCTCTGCCCCTCTGCTGAAGAAGATGGATGTGAGAGTTATCTTGTTGTTTTGTTATTTGCTTTATAAATAAAACCTTGTTGTTGTTGTCGTTCAGTCGTGTCCGACTCTTCGTGACCCCATGGACCAGAGCACGCCAGGCACGCCTATCCTTCACTGCCTCTCGCAGTTTGGCCAAATAAAACCTTAGATGTTACTATTCCAACCACAGTTGCTTCTGCTGCATTCTGCTGTAGGACTGAGTTTACTATCTGTAAATGGGCTTTTAATGCTCACAATCTTTGCACTAGGAAAACAACACTAGGAATTCGTCATGCATTTTTGCAAGATATATCATTGAGCTAAGGTTTACAGGGCATATGGGCCGGAAGGGGAATATTGGCCCTCTCAATGTTAAGAGCTAATAACTTTTAGAACAACGGGCAAAGAAAACTAGAAAACACGTTGCCCAGAATGAAATATGACCCCCAAACCTCAACCTTATTTCAGATGTTCAGTCAGCTCTGTAGTGCTACACGAATGAAAAGCTCTCATGATTTGGGCGCGACTTTCAAATTAGACAAAACAAATAAATAAATATGCCTGATAATTAAGATGGGTCAATTCGCAAAGACCTCAGCAGTTCCTAAGTTTTAGAAACCACTCATTTGAACTGCAACCACGAGGGCTAGTAAGTTAGGCTTAGATTCTTACAGGAATCCACCGACGGCAACGGAGACATGCCGGGGCGGAAAGACAGAAGCACCTCGGCCACAGTTTCTATACGTCCCTCCCTCAGTGTAAGCCCTTCGCGTGGGCAAGTCCAATCCCGCCGCGTTTTCCCGCCTACCTGGTACCTGCCGGTGAGCAGCTGGCTGCGCGACGGGGTGCACAGCGGCTGCGTGTAGTAGCTCTCCAGGCGCACGCCGCCCGCCCCCAGCGCGTCCAGGGTCGGGGTGCGGATCTCGGAGCCGTGCCAGCTGACGTCGCCCCAGCCCAGGTCGTCGGCCAACACGAACACCAAGTTGACGGGCCGCCGAGGCGCAGCGCTCGGGCACATGCGCGCCAAGCACAGCAGCAGCAGCAGCAGCCCCGGGGGCGAGCAGCGCCCGGACACCAACCGCTGGAGCATCCCTAAGTCCTCCGCCAGCCCCAGCAGGAACTAACAGGGACGGAAGGGCACAGGGACCTGCAAGTCTGCCTCCGAGGGCAAATGGTCCGCCCACCCTGGAGGCAGCCAATCAGAGTCAGCTCCGCCCCCCCCCGGAGCGAAATGAAACAGGAACCACCAGCCTGCCGGTCTCCCTCTCCTCCCCAGCCCGCGTCTGTCCAGAGGGCTTAAAGAAGTACATAGCAGTACATGGTCCGGGGGTAGGGGTGGAAGGGGATGCCCCAGGGAAGACCTGCTGGCTGCAGCTGCCTCATCCTTCTGGTGCCTTCCCTAGGCTTATGATAATGTTTCATTCTCTTGTTAGTTGTGCTGGTTAAAACGTGCATCTCATAAATGGGCTTCCTTTGTTGTAGTCGTTTAGTTGTGTCCGACTCTTCGTGACCCCATGGACCAGAGCACGCCAGGCACTCCTGTCTTCCACTGCCTCCCGCAGTTTGGTCAAACTCATGTTGGTAGCATCGAGAACACTGTCCAACCATCTCGTTCTCTGTCGTCCCCTTCTCCTTGTGCCCTCCATCTTTCCCAAAATCAGGGTCTTTTCCAGGGAGTCTTCTCTTCTCATGAGGTGGCCAAAGTATTGGAGCCTCAGCTTCAGGATCTGTCCTTCCAGTGAGCACTCAGGGCTGATTTCCTTCAGAATGGATAGGTCTGATCTTCTTGCAGTCCATGGGACTCTCAAGAGTCTCCTCCAGCACCATAATTCAAAAGCATCAATTCTTCGGCGCTCAGCCTTCTTTATGGTCCAGCTCTCACTTCCATACATCACTACTGGGAAAACCATAGCTTTAGTAATGTTCTATTTTGAAATCTTGTAAGGGAATGTTTCAGCTGAAGTGCAAGAGCCATAAAAAAGAAATCATCTGGTAAAAAACGGAAATATTAAAGCAGAACTCAGCAGTATTATTCTATGAACGGCCTTGCAACCCAATCCTTTGCCTCAGCAGGGGGCCGGTCCACTGTCCCTCAAACCTGGGGGGGGGGCAGACTGTATTTTGAAAAGAAAATATGAACGAATTCCTATGCCCCACAAATAACCCAGAGATGCATCCTATATAATAAAGAGCCTGTGTCCGTCCGTACCACTTTCCGTCCGTCAGAGGAAATTTCCACTGCGCATGTACAAGACGGACACAGGGATTGGACGACGGGAGAGGGGGGCGTGTTCGAGAGGCAGCGGCGGCGCATGCGCGCCATCATTTCGGTCACTGCCGCCGCCTCGCACGGAGCTGCAGCTGCCCTCCCGCTCGGACAAAGCAAAGAGCGGGGGCAGCGGCGCAACGCGCCGCTGCCCCCAGCCTGCTCTCCTCCTCTCTCTTTCCCTGCCTTCCTTCCTTCCTTTCCTTCCTTCCCTCCCTTTGCGCCTCGGGATCAACTGTTCGGAGCGCGAAGCAGGGAGAGGCAGAGGGAGAGGGAGAGAGAGGAGGCGAAGCGGAGGCGCGCCGGACGCCACCATGGGAGTTGTAGGAACCGGAGGAGGCCCGCGGAGGAGCGCCGGCTACAGGCGGCGCTGGAAGCGGAGGAGGCCGCGGCCATCCTCCGCGCCGCCGCACCTGCAGCCCCGACGGGGCGGGAGAGGGGAAAGAGTGGCTGGGAGCGGCCGGCCCGACGAGCAGGACCTGGGTCCCCCTCCCGCAAAGCGCCGTCGGGGGCAGCAGGGCTGCTCTCTCCTCGCTCACCCTTCCTGCTGCACTCCACGCGGCTCCCACAGCCCCGACGCACCCAGAACTACCTTTCCCGGCAGGCTCCGCAGACACACCAGCACTGCGCTGCAGCCCAGCAGCAACAGCGAGACCGCCGGCTGCCCCATGGCTGCCTCAACGGCCAAAGGCTCGCGCCCGCAAAGGGCCAGCTCCTGCTGCCGCCTACGAAGTCTCCCTGCCGGCGGCCCCGCTCATCGTGGCACAGGGCCGGCCCCAGGGCGCCGAGCGGCTTCCCCGTGCGTCTGCATGGGGCGGCCGCCGACTCGCGGGTGCGGCGGCAGCGGGAGGAACGGCGGCGGCCGGCGCGGTGTGAAGGGGGGAGGGAGAGAGAGAGGTGAGCTATTTGTGGGGGGAGGTGTGGGGGAAAGTGCGTGTGTGTGTGTGGTGTGAGAGAGAGAGAGAGAGAGAGGTGGGGGGAGGGAGAGAAGAGGAGGCCCGGCAATAAACGGGGGGAGGAGGGCAGGGGGAGGGAGAGAAGAGGAGGCCCGACAATAAACGGGGGGGAGGAGGGCGGGGGGCTCCACCTCCTCCCGCCGCCACCGCAGGGCTCAGAGTCGCAGCCTCGAGGGGGGCCAGGAGGGTGGGGAGGTAAAGGGGTTAATGGGAGGGAGAGAAGGCTGGGGAGGGAAAAGGGTTAATGGGAAGGAGAGGAGGGTGGGGAGGGAAAAGGGTTAATGGGAAGGAGAGGAGGGTGGGGAGGGGAAAGGGTTAATGGGGAGGAGAGGAGGCTGGGCAGGGGAAAGGGTTAATGGGGAGGGAGGGGAGGGGAAAGGGTTAATGGGGATATCCGCCTCCGTCTAGCGCCTGTTTTTTACAACAGGCTTAATATACTAGTTTTAAATAAAAGCACACATTCTACTCATGTAAAAACACGCTGATTCCACGGGCTGGATTTAGAAGGCGATTGGGCCAAATCCGGCCCCCGGGCCTTAGTTTGCCTACCCATGCCTTAGCCACTGTGCTGAGCTGCAGTGTTAGGAGTTAAGATTACAGGCCCTACTGGAAACCATGACTGTCATCTGTTGGCTGGGGAGCCCAAGGTTACTAGGACAGTTAAAGGCAAAACCTGTAATTCAGGCTTCGTTGTTGTTGTTGTTGTTCAGTCGTTCAGTCGTGTCCGACTCTTCGTGACCCCATGGACCAGAGCACGCCAGGCACGCCTATCCTTCACTGCCTCTCGCAGTTTGGCCAAACTCATGTTAGTAGCTTCGAGAACACTGTCCAAATCTAATGACTGCAAATGGGCTTAGGTAAATCTAATGACTGCAAATGACTGGCTTAGGTAAATCTAATGACTGCAAATGGGTGAAGGAGGGAAGCTGTAACTTAAGAACCCTTACAAGTGTGCTCTGGACATCCTGAACCCATGTTGAGAACAGCAGAAATGGAAGAATAACAAGGTTTATTATTGTAGAAAACACTAAACTAGCAGGTGCTTGTCTTATATGGATCTGGTGTTTATAAAGCTGGCTTAGAAGCATAGGAATCTTATTTTATTTTAATCATTTCTATTCTGTTTTACATTGCATGGGGAAAGAAAATCTCTAAGCGGTTTACAGCATATCTTACAACATCAAATACAAATATTACAAAATACTAGAAAAGGACATTACAAATAACAATCATACACAAAAATGTAATAAAGATCCACATTTAAAGCAGCACCATTAACAGTGACACAAAATATCAACATCAGTAAACATTACAAGTAAAAAAATCAAAGACAAACATACAATCAGAATTCACATAGTAAAGCATCATTTGCTACAGTTGCAGTCCCAAAACATCTGGAGGGCCGAGTTCGCCTATGCCTGACTTAAACTTTAGGAAACCGGTTAAGAAAAAAAAGGAAGGTCTCTCTGCATTTTCTTGCTTTAACTTGTGTCAGTTAGTGTGCAACAAGTTAAGTAATCTAGGCATGTCAACAGCATTTCTCAAGGATAACTGCTACAGCTACCTTTCTTACAAAACCACTGAATTACAACCTCCACCTGCTTAAAAAATTGGCGACATGAAAAAATGAACAAGGGCTTTTAAAAAAACTATATTGCTTTGAAAGGAAAAAGTATATGAATTTTAATAATGCAAGGAACAAAAATATATGATATTCATCAGGAATTGCAAACATGTATGAACATACATTTTATGATTATTCAGTGAGTGAAATCACACCAATAAATAATTAATATCAAAGGCCCAATCTGTTCTACACACAAATATATCCTTAATTATATTGTCCCCTTTTAAGAGGCTTTAATTGTAAACTGCTTTGGGAGCCAATCCTGGCATGTTTTAGATATAATAAATAAATAATCTGTAAAGGACTCCACAAAGCACAGGCTTTAATCTGGGGTAGGGTGTGCATGCGTACCTCCCGTAGTACCGGTAGCATCTATTCAAAGTGCTGTGTGCAAGCTACTCATGCTCCAAGAGCAAGTAGCCCACTCATGTGGTGTAGTAAAGACCAGTGCCACCATGACAACCTTCTCCAACATTGTGCCCTCCAGATGTTTTACACTAAAAGTCCCATCAACCCCAGGTCACATGGACATATTGGCTGGGCATGATGGAAGCCCCAAAATTCTAGAGGACAGCAGGTTGGGGATGACTACACTATGGGATATATATATATGGACCTCCCGTTCCACATAAAGGTTGGACAAGCACCTAGCTGCAAGGGGTAGATGGAGAGATAAAAGTTTCCCTTTGTTCACAGTTTTACAAATGAGTTCTATAGGTAATGAGAGTTCTATAGGAGAGAAATTGTGTCCTGTGTTTATATATTTTTGTTTCTACATAAAATATGCTTAATTCTAATCCTTTTTAACATCTAAAAGAATGTATTGGCAAACTAAATGTAAAAAGTGATTAATTACAAACAATGTCATCTTAAAAAAAAAAATATCAGATCCTGTCATGGTTGAACAAAATAGGCCCAAATAATATAAAGTATAAGAGAATAATTTTGAAATGGATTTCTCTCTCACACTCCAGCCAGCACTATGGGCAATCCTGTCAGCCTCTATATTTTATTGCAACCTGCTTTGTAAACAGATACTCAGATCTGTACAATGTAATGTCAGCTTGCATTAAATCATTGGCAATAATAGGTGCTCATTATTCAAACTGTGTTTCTACTGGCACGTCTTATTTATGCGTCAGCTTCTTTGCTGGAGGATTTAGATGTATCAGTTTTTGTGGAAGATTCTGCACTTTTGAGCAATTTTTGTTTAAGTGACCTTTAAATAGGACAATGAAAATTTAGTGTTGAATAGTGTGAGCAGGAACACAGAATCGTTTCAAAAGTTAGCATTAGGATTCATTAGGTTTATGAAAAGGAAAAATTCTGTCTTAAGTATGAAATTAATCAATGTTGAATGGATTTGGTATCCAGCACCAAGGCAGATAGTATATGCATTTTTGTACACACGATTTGGTTGAAAAAAATGCCCCCAAAATTGGAGAATTATGAATTTCAAAGGATAGCTATCTTTTGGTTTGTGCAGTGTTTCAGAAAGTGCAAATGAGATAAGTTCACCTTTAAATACAAACTGAATTGAATTTCTCCCCCATCCTTATATGCAATGCAAGTTCAAAATCATTTGGGAGGTGAAACTGTCTTCTAAGTAAATTTCTGATTGGTTACCTAGACCCTTGCTTCAGATATGGAACTTATTTCACCACTGCACCAACCTAGCTAGGAGGCTGACTTTCACTGCTTTCAAATTCCCATCAATTCATGGACTTATTATAGCCTCAGTACTTTGTTCTCCTTTGTGATCAGACCATCATTTCTACAAAGATTTGCCACATGCTCTGTAGCCCAGGACTCCTGCCACTTGCTCAATCATACTGCAACAATCCCATTTTTTTACAACACAGTCAAGACTGTTGCTGCTGCTATTTACTGACTTGGTGTACATTATTTGCAAGAACTAATGTGTATAAGTAACAGTGGTTTCTTAAATTGTTCCTTATTCTTAATGATTAGTAAACGTAAAATATTATTTTGTTGCATATTTCATGTGTAATTTGCATTCAACTCAAATGAAATATGCTAATCAAGTATTGACTCTTAATATTGAGGAATTAAACACCTGCCTGTTTATATTTTAGCACTTCCACCCTTCTTCTGAAGCCGTGTTCTTGTTGGCTCAGTCATAACCAATGGTTCCTGGATAATAGTTGCTTGATAATTTTTGCCTAGTAGTTCAACTTCCAGTTTCTGTCCAACTTTACTGAGTTCCACAGGGACATATGCGAAAGCCAGACTCTGCTGAGTGCTGTAGCTGTAACATCCAGATGTGGTGTTGCCAATAACCTGAAAAAATTACCCAAATATCACAAAGGTTTTAGTGCATGGAAGCCTACACAATTGATTATTCAATAAAACAGTCAGTATGTTAGAAAATCAAACACATGACTGCACGTTACATAGTTATCTTGTCTGCTTCAACCAAAAAAAGGCTGGGAGCATCTCAACACAGAGAATAATTTGTGCCCTGGAAAAAGATATTGCACATGCATCACCTGTTCTTGAGTAGCAACATAGATCGACTGCTGCATACAAACCTACCCTACAAACTTACACTGAAGCATGAAAATATATCACATTCCTCAAGTAATAAATACAGTTTTTTAGAATATTCCCCAACTCTAAAGAAATAACTTTCATTTATATAACTGAAAGCTATTGATATGGACACATGCAGATGGATCTAAAAAGTGACTTAACATTGTAATAAATTTTCCATTTCTAATTTCTGAGAGATATTAAATTAAATCATACTCAGAGTAGACACACTGAAACCATTTGAGTTATTAAAGTCCATTGATCTGAATGCATCTCAAAGTATTAATTCTCTTTGGAAATTTGACACCTGAAGGTGGCACAATCTTTGTGTGAACACAGGTCTTCAACTTTTTTGGACCTGGAACCCTCCTTTAACTCAAAAATGCAGCTGAGTACCCACTTCTTAATTTTTTTACCATACATTTGTATGAAGGTAGTGCTGCTATTGTGACCTACTTAGGTCAGGATGCATTTTCTCCCTGCTTTCCTGTTTCCTCCCAGCCTCTCTCTCCCTCCTGAATTATAAGCTGTGTCCAATTTCAGCAGGCTGTCTTATCTTGTCTGCCTGAAAGCCGGGTGGACTGGAGTCCTGATTCTGTTTCAAAGTAGGGGGGGAGCACAGAGTACATCAGGACAGTCCTCATCAGTCCTTTACATAATCTTTGGGTCCCAGTTACTTAGAGCTCTGAGAATTAACACAAGAACCTTGAACCTGGCCCAGTAACAAATTCCTTTTGTGGTGAGAAGCCCAGCAGAGGACTGTGAGAACTGCCACTGGTTGAAATTGCAAAGGGGTGGCATTTTTTAATCTGTTTTAGCAAAAATAAAAGCATATGTCATTGCACAAGTGCGTATTTCCTTGTGCAAACATATGCTGGTGTTTGCAACCCTTTTTAAACTGTATGCAAACTATCTTTTGTTCATTTTGAAATATGGAATGGGAGCACAATATGTTCTAAAAAAAAACTTTGCTCCAGTTTCTTGAAACAAAATCTATGCTACTTGCCTTGTTATTATACCAGACACTTTCATTTCCCTCTGGATCAACGTTATCCGTTTCCAAGGTGAGATACACAAGTTGCCGTTCAAGCCCCTTTTCTTTAATCTGCTTCAGTGCTTGCTTTCCTATGAAGTCTGCTGGCTGGGAAAAAAAAGATAATGATGATAAATGATTAGTCAGGCTCTGTGACAGGGTTATGGATGCAAGCATTTAAATTTGCCTTCACTTGTTTTTCCATCCATTATTAAGCTTTAGATAAAAGTGAAAATTAAATTAAACCGTTGGGCTTCTTGAATGTTATTTCATCTTGCTCACAATGTGGGTATGTTCAGTTATTTTACCTCATATTTGTCTACATTTGTAACCTTTAAGCGCTATACATTCTGATTATATACCTTTAAAAATATTATACTGAAAAGAGCTCAAGCTTCCTCTTGGCTACTTACATGGGGAAGTAGCAACAGAGACATTTATAGAAAATTATTGCAAGAAAGCCCACATCCACTTCCCCTGCCTCCCGATCCCACAAAAGATAGCAACAGCAGACATTTATCTGGTAAACTACTTTGTGCATTCCAAAGCTATTGGGGTAGCTCATGCTACGTGCAAATACTTTGCATGCAGAAAACCCCAGGCTTTGCCTGAGGTATCTCTCTCAAGTTAAAAAGACGTGAGGTAACAGTTGTGGGGAAGACTCTTGCATGCGTGTATGAACTACTGACAACTAGACCAAAAGTCTGAGGTTGTGTGTACATTGACCCACTGGTAGCACAAAATCCAGAACCATTCATGTTTGTCTTCAGCATGCTGATTTCAATCAAGAAAGTCAGTACTGAACTTTCCTGCAACGTCCCTCAAGCCCAGAAGACAATATGCAAGGGGGGGGGGCCTCTGGTCTGCAGACCTAACTAGCCAGCCAGGCTTCTTATTTGGCTTGCAAGGCCACTTTACAGGTGTGGGGCAGGTAAGGGTGGGGCTCAGCCAAAACAGTTGTTTGCAGGTACCTGCAAAGCCCCAAGGCTGCAGAAAATAACATTCTAAAAGTGGTTTCTGAAGATCTGGCAATCAGCTGATCTTCAGAAGCGCAGCTCAAAGCACTACACAAATAGTGTTTTGAAAGAGTCTTTGCCTTTTGGGGCAAAACAGGATCTGCTGACCAGTCAAACTTGGCCCACAAGGGGTGAAGGAAATAACAATCTGGTCTGCCAGACTAGAAAGTTTCCTTACCCCTGTTTTAAACATATGTTGCCCTTCTACTTGCAAATTAATTTGCTAGCAATTAAACCAGGACACTATGCTATTGCAATCCATGTGCCACTTCTCCTACTCACACTTGTGAGCAGGCATGGGCAGCATGCTGCTTGAACAGGCACAATTTATTTCTTGTCCTTAGTGTCTCCTTTTCCTTTGCTGTCCTCTCCATATACCATGAATGTATTAATAGAGGTAGAGAGAAGATGAGAGACAATGAAGGGCAAACCAAAACACGAGCCACCAGAGAGATAGCAGTGCAGACATACCCTTATAGAAAATGGCAATCAGGCTTTGCCAATTAAAAGCAGTAATCCATAGTACACCAGATGACATAAATTGAGTGCACTATTGCTTTTGGTTGACTACAGTTATTTCCAGGAGATACAATGGAAAGTGGGGTGTGTGGGGCGAAAATCAAAGATGTGAATCTGACAATTTACATTTGTTGGCTCTTGGCATTTCTTGTCTGCAGCCAGTAGTTCTGTGCATTGCTTCTCCATGTTCTAGTGAAACTGTCTTTAAAAGAAGCCCATGCATTTGAATACTTCCAAGCTCCCCCATGCTTACTCTTCAACATTATTCACTTGACTCCCATAAATCCATCATTTATAAATGGAAAACACAGTTTGCATGAAGGTTAATGCAGCAGTCATAATTGGAGCCTTGAGTATGACCTGGTAACAGATGTGAATTGCTTTAATGGGTCACTTCTAGATTAATTGCATAGAAGGTAGTTAACTCCTGTGAATATATAAACAGGGCAACAGCTAGAGTAATTTTGATTTGCTTTAGCCTTTAAAAAAAAAACCTCACAAATTAATTTGTGAAAGAAAATTTCATGTGTGTTATATTTAGTTCTAAGAAAGAAAAGGATGGTTCAAACCACATTTACCAGATATTATACAACAGCTAAATCAATGATCAAGAAAACATTTTAGTTTATGTGCTATATTTTTTCCTGAAATACCTGTAGTTGTTTAGTGAAGACAAAGAAGCATGTTTATATTACAATATGAAAAAAGAGCTTTTAGAATATTTCCTATTGACAGTAAAGAAGAAGCATAGCTTTAATTAATATACTTTCTCTGTGTATTTCTTTTACTGAATTTCTTTATGTTTTCACATTCCACTGTGGAAGTTCTGGACTTTTGCTATACTGTATGTTAGGATAATCTTCTAAAAATTGTTTTGTAATAGTTTTTAACACTGTAGCCAGTGCTTTTTTCTAAAAGAAATGTTTATGGGCACTCTCATTTTGACTTAAGAAATAACCATTTTATAGTTCAAATCTGGAAAAATAAATACAGTAAATGGACAAAGGTACAAAGATTCACAAAATGTTTAGGGGTATGCGTACCCCTGTGTACTCCCAGAAAAAAGCACTGACTATAGCAAATGAAACTATACAACTTAGACTTAAAATAATGTTCACTGTATATATACCCCAAACTACTTCGTTCACTTTAAAATCATGCATGAGGAACTAAAATCCCAACATAGGGAAATGATTCATATGTCTTGTTATTTCCAGAAGGAAAATGTGTTAGTTCCAGAAAATGTTATTTCCAGAAGGAAAATGTGTTAGTTCAGTCTACATGTGCAGTATCAGCGGAGAGACTCTTCATGCATGAATTCAACAAAGGGCGATAAAAGTGGAGCAAAGAAACAAGTATAGTACTGTACAAAATTGCAATCCTGCAGGAGCTTCTCTTGCACAAGGGACAAACAGTACTAGAAGAGTACTTGTGCTCAACTCCCATTACTTTCAATAAACCTCACAGTTTGCCACAGTAGCATTTTATAAAATTAAGGCTTGGTGGTGGGCTCAACAATTTACTGAATAAGTGCTTCTTCTGTTGGTAGCATTGCACTTCTTTCCCTTTCTGAATGGAGCAAATGAACTGAATATGAATTGAATGAGTCTTCCTGGTAGGTTCATACAAGGTGTGTAAGACACTTCAAATCAGGTGGACATCAGGCATGCAAGGTACTGCAAATTGAGACAGGAGATGGAGACTTTTAACAGGTCTTCCAAACAGTCCTGGAAGCTAGCTTGTGGTATCATGCCCCAAGGTGGCATGAAAGCCCAGCTGTCCTTCTCTTCCTCAATCATGCCATTCCACTTTGTGCTTGGCAACTTATAATTCATATAATTTGACATGACTGCTTTCATCCATAGCTCACTGTTGAGATGAGGTTAGAAGGCCATCATTAGCAATAAAGCATCTCTATCGCTCCTTGTGACAATGACTCTTATGTCCTCCTGACCCTGCCTCAGACAGATGCACAATCATATGGGTGGAGTTGAGGTGGTCTGCGTTTCTTCCAACTGATGGAGCATCATAACCATCATTATCATCACTGCCTATCACTATGTTATGCTTGCTGCAGCAGTTCTTTTTTGAGGAACAGAACAAATGAGGCCTTGTTTTCCTTGGATTTGATGAATGTTCTCCATTGCACAGGCAATATGCTGTCCCTGCTGCTAATGTCAACTCTTATTTCCTTCCTTTCCCAATTTGACACTTTACCATAAGGTTTTTGATTGATGGGTCTTTGCAGCAGTCAAGCACAATACCAACCCTGCTGCAAGTTTCATTGAAATGGTTCATGATATTCACCACAAAAGCATCCAAATAGTCTCCAAAAGTCACTGCATCCTTGGCTTTCACTATGGCTGGAAAGCCATGCCCACTCTATGTATACCGATCCCCAATAGCTGAGGGCTGACTCTGACCAAATTATTCCAATCAGAATTTTTTTTAAATGAAAACACCAGAAAAATGCCAGTTGATAAATATTAATGTCACAAACACAGAGACTGGTGTAATTAATCTTCATATAACTTCCATCAGTGGAAATGGATTTTCTGACCAAGGAAATGGTCCTCTAAAAATAACAACCCACTTTTTAGCAGGTCTAGTTACTGACATTTTGATTCCTTAATCAAAACAGCAACACACCCATACTTCTATATTAGACACAAAACCTCATGAGCAAGGCAGACCTCCTTCAGCCATTCCATAGATGTGGAATTCTGATATAGCCACTTTTACCCCTACATTACCATGACCACCTCAGTCAGCAGCCCTCCATCAAAATGAAGTTGTTTCCTGGATTTTCTTTGTCTACATTCAGCCATCAGGCTGTTGTTTCTGAAAACCAGCAACACCAAAGCAGTGACAGAATTGAAAATACCTCTCACAACTACTGCTGCTGCAGCAAAACTGCTGTATATGGTTGCTTACCTGTAATAACTGCTGTACTTTTAAAAATCAAAGGTATGAAAAGTCTCAAAAGAATTTATACTTTGACAAAAAAGTAATGAAGACTAAGGTTACAATCCCACAAACATTTGAAGTCAGTGAGACTCCCTTCTGCGCAAACAAGCATGGGATACAGTTGCACTGTTGCAATTCTTCACATAAGGCTTAATTGGCTAGGAAAGTGCATTCCAAGGTTTTGTGGTGTTTTAAAGTCCCAAAAATGTCTATTGTCAAAATGGAATAGCAATAAAACCAGCCTGACTTTCTAGTGTGAGCATATATGGCATAATACGAAGACCCCAATCAAAGTACTGTCCTTCCATTTATGTCTAAAGTTTCTTTTATGAACAAATTGTATAAAAGGTTCTGATTCCCAAATTCTTTAAAAAAATATTTATTTAAACTATTTCTAGCCTGCTTTATAGACCTGAGAAGCTTTCAAAGTGACTTACAAAAGATTTGCTCAATTAAACTTTCATTCAAGTGTGGTATCAGGAACAGAAAGATAGTATCCCTATGGTGCCATGATTCTTTTCAGGTGGTATTTCCTTCCCTCATCCTTGTACTTCCTTGGTACTGATCTTTGCCCTCTACCTACTGGGTAACAGAGTCCATTGTGATCCTCTGAGGCAAGGAAGTGGGGCTGCTTAGTAGGAGTATTAGTCTGTTTGTCATTTGCTTTCATTCTATATCATACCTGAAGAGATTCATCTGAGTATTTGTGGATCAAATTGTTACAGCAGGTGCCTTCTACGGTGTAACACATGGCATATTCTCCTATACGCTGCATTCGTTTATAGGAAACATTCTCAGTAGCAATTGCTATTATTATTTTTAAGTGAAGTGTGCAGATGTGTAGAGTGTAGATAGAAACTCCCAAATTGTGAGTTTGTTTTCTTATCCAGTCAGAAAAATAAAAGGAGTTAATTAAGGACAATGGTGTTTGGGTCCTTTGGAACTAAAATATTATAATTCAATCTGTCAATAAGACATGCAAACACCTTTTAATGGCACAATATATTGGGTAAATCTCTTATGAATCCTGGAATGGATCCAAATTATATACACAAAGCTACTCAACTGAGTATGAGAGCACCAACATCTGCTGCAATCTGCTTTAACCATCACCTTACAGCACACAAGAGCCATGCCTGTGCAATATTTTGAAATTAATTATTCTTCATTGGCCATTCCTGAATAATTCCAGGACAGCCTTCCAAATTAAATTCCCTTGACATGTAAACACAGAAAAGTCTTTTTTGCCCCTAGAGACAACTAATATTTGACAGACTTCCTATCCTGAACTGTTCCACCCAGGCACATTCTTTTTTTAAGGAGTCACAATCAATACTTTATCTGCAAATTTATTTCTTCCATTGAAGCAGGTAGTTTAGGCTTGTGTAAACCTCTTACCTCCATTCATGCTTTTATATTTATTTCTCTACATGCTGGAGATAAATATCAGCAGTTGGACATTTATTATACTTTATATTCCCCGCTTTTTAAATGAACTAAGGGTGATATACATAGGGTCCCCAGGCTGTCCCAAGCACTGACCAGACCATCTGTAAAATCTCACATACTGAATTTGCCACCACACTTACAGCTGTCCAGTTGGATTGTAGAAAATATAAATGATTTTGCAGTAGAAATTAAAGAAATTAATCAATTAATCAGCATCCGAAATTCTACACCAGAACAAAATTCATTTCAAATAAAGAGATGCACAAGGAATTAGTTCTGATTCTCACATTCTTTGGCAGATGGAGTTAATTAGTGGGACCAATCTACCTATCAAAGCAACATTATTTGAAACAATTCCTCCAGCATGCAACATGGAACAGTGCTGCAGAAATTTATCAATATCTGTTTTGAAGAGTTTATATGTAACATTTGCAAACCCAGGAAGCATTTCATAAATATGTATCTCTGAAAATGTTTCAGACCTACCTTATTTAATTTTATAAAATATTTCAGTCCGGCTTCCAGAGGATTGGTGTCACAATTCATCTGTTTAAAAAAATGCAATAAGAGATTTAATCACTAGATGGCATATTTCCTTCACGTCTTTTCACTTTCTCATACTGTTTTCCATTTATTTCATTTTTTCATGAACAAGTAAAATCTCTTTTGTTAAAGGATAGTAATTCTTAGTGACATTTGTATCTCCAATAAAAAAATGCAAGTATATATTTCTTCAATATCTACAGTTAAGAAGACAATAAGAAATGAGACATCCTGCAAAACACAGAAAGCCTTCACTCCACTGAGAACTAACCAAGGAAGATGCAATTATGATTTACTTGCAAATCTACCTCCCTATCCCTCATCCCACAGTGAACATCTATCTGATGCCTTAGTTGTTCTTCTCATTTTCAACAGGTAGGACAGTAGGGTGGAATTCTGTGGGATTGTTGAGGTGAGACAATTGCATTGGGATGCTCTCTAGACCAGGTGTAGTCAATGTGGTGCCCTGCAGATGTGGTTATATTACAGCTTCCATCACCCCCGACCATAGGCCATGCTGCTGAGAGTTGTAATCTCAACATCTGGAGTGTGCCATGTTGACTATCTCTGCTCTCCAGGTGAAACCAGAGAATTCCATATCCACAGCAGTTTTTGTGTATGTGGAATCATACAATTGCAGACCCGGAAAGGGACACCAAGGGTCATCTAGTCCAACCCCCTGCACTGCAGGAATCTCAACTAAACCACCCAAGACAGATGGTCATCCAACCTCTGCATAAAAACCTCCAAAGGAGGAGAGAATTATATACACACTAGTAAATTAAGCCTGTTACGCAAAACAGGCGCTAGAAAGCTCTCTCAGGAGCCCTGCGTCCCTGAGGGGGAAAAGGAGAGAGACGGAGACAGAGACGGAGCCCCCTTTCCGGGACGCAGCGCTCAGCTCCCCGCACTCAGGCGCTCTCCCTCCCTCGCCGGCCGCCGCCTGGATCCGCTCCTCCCGCCCTGCGTATCGGGCGGCCAGAGGGCTGCGGCCAGGGGCGCTACGCGCCCCCGCCGCCACAGCGGCTTGCCCCGCGGCTTGCGGGAGTATCGGGCGGCCAGAGGGCTGCCGCGCATCCCACCGGAGCCGCAGCCAGAGCCTGCCGAGCGGGGGCAGCCTTGGAGGTGGCGGCAGCGGGTGAGCGCAGGCGGACAGGGGCACCCCGGCAGCGCGCTAAGATGGCCGACAGGAGGAGGCTGCGGGCAGAGGCGCTTCGCGCCTCTGCCCGCGCTCCTATTGGTCTGTGTCCTCCGCGCAGGCGCACTTCCGATTTCCTCTGACGGACGGAAAGTGGTACGGAGGGACACAGGCTCTTTATTATATAGGATGCATCACTACCTACTGAATTACGGTCTTAGCATTTTGAAGGAGCTGATGTCATATTAATTATCAGCATCTTTTTGCTGAGAAATATTAGGGAAATAAGAAGCTGGCTTATATTGATTCAGAAATGCAAAACATCTTTAGGAAAATACCCTGAAGTGCAAGTGGAACAAAAAATAAATAAATAAGAAGCAGTCCAATGCGGCACGAGCAGCCTCAGTTGATGTGGAATCCTGACTAGGGATCCTGACTGGGAACTGAATGGAGGAACCAGAAGAGAGGCATGCTTAAGCAAGCAAAATACTGAACAGGAGCATGTCACACTGTTCTTTTTTTTTGCTTTTCCTGTTTATCCTCTGCTACACACATCCACCATGCAAGTGCTCATGTATTAAGGGGGAAGCACCAGCAAGGGTATGTTATCTCCCAACTTTATCAATAACCATTTTAAAAACATTTTGTTGAGTTTTATTTTGTTTAAATCTTTGGAAGGTGTGAGCTTAGCCTCCTCTAAAATGGAAGGGACATTTATCCAACATTTTATGAAAAGGATTGGGATGAAGAAACAGGATAGCTATTCCTCATATTCTCTGTGATGATCGGATATATGTCATACAAAGGTGAAATTGCAGGCAGTGCACATTTTGACTGCCGGAACAGAAATGCCTTGAGATAAATGAGAAGATTCTTATAAATTCCTCATATAGCAGAGGAATGAATTAGAAATGCTTCAGAATAAAGGTTTGTATCCCGGATACAGCTACCTAAATGTAGGTCTCATTGACTCCCCAGTGCATGCTGTTTTCTCTGAAGACAAACCCTTAGCTCTTTTCTGAGTAACCTGCTAAAATGGGTGTAAGGATCTGGGCACAATTTCAATGCCCCTTAGGAGCTGAAAACACTTTAGACTGAAATGGCACAGAGTTAATTATCAGAGCATGCTCTAAGTAAGAATTCCACCCAAACATACTACTGTGACCTCTTAATCGAGCAGACTTTTTAATATAGAGGAAAAAGAAACGTCGGTTAATTAAAAACGAGGCTTTGGTGCCACAAATGTAATTGAGAATACTAAGTTTCCCCTCATGAAAAATAGAAGGTGTAAATCATAATAGTAGCTGTTTCTTATTTTATTCTTAACAGGCCTTGAAAAAGCAGAATAGTTAAATATGATTACCTGTGACCAATACACAAATAACACCAAAGAAATAACAAAAAGAAAAAAGAAAAAAAGAATTATATTCAAACCTCTGCTCCCCATGCCCGAAAAGCCTTTTCTAGCCTTAAAGTATTCATCACATATGTTCCAAAGTTGTCAATTCCTTCTTCGTGGCCTGCTTCCATGATAGCAGAGTATAAAGCTGCAGAATCTTCTCGTCTGTGGTACAACTCCCAACCCAGTTCACCTATTACAATCCAAAGGTTGACATCTTAATCAAGTCTAGAATTAAATTATGGCCGTGCTTATTTAAACGCATAACATTAAAATAAACATTAAATGACCTGTCTCTGCAAGTAATAGTGGTATTACTTGCAAGCACTGCTGCCTTGTATAGAAACCAGCTGTTTTGCTTATAAGAACAATAATCTCTCCCCCTCTCGCCTTACCTGTATAGGATATTCTAATTGCTGTAACAGGAATATCCACAATGTTTAAATGTCTGGATTGTAGAAAACTAAATGCTGCATCACTGAGATCCTCTGTTGTCAACTTCTGGAGGACTTTCCGTGCATATGGACCAGCTACACCCAATACTCCAATTTCTTCTGTGACATTTCTGATCTCAACGTTAAACTGTCCTCTAGCTGCCTCTTCTTCAATCCATCTGAAAATAAAAGGCACCACTTTATTAATCCAAACATTAAAATGCATAAAAGAACTAGGTTGACAACTATGACTATCAGGTAAACCCAAGTCATGAGGAATGTCTCTTGTACCTCTGAGACAAGCTCACCCCACTCCTTACTGTTCCATATTCATATTCCAGATATATATAATACATGAGATACCCAACTGAATAATAATATCATCCGCCAATGCAACCAATTCCCACAGCTTTTCTGAGGCTATCACAACGTTTATCACTACAAATATTTATAAACCTCTTTTTGAGCTCCATTTAGTTTTTTTAACAAGGAGCAGCCAACAGAAATTAGTTGCGACCATTAGTCATTTTTACCCAAATAAATACCCGCCTTGCTAGTATATGTCCTCTACAGTATTTGCAGTGTGCAATCATAGTCTGTTGAAGCCTTTGTTTTACCAGGATAAATAGGCTAAGCACTCTCAGCGAGAGGTGAACAATACTTTTGATTTATACCAGCAACTTCTGGAGAGAAGATTCGTAATCTCAGTATTTTTACGATGTACTCTGAGCTATTTACAATGTTATCTCTGATTCAGAAGATCCCAGTATGCATAAAGGCCAGAGCTCAATGGTGAAGCATCTATCCCAGGCTCAATCTCTGGCATGTCAAGGTAGGGATGGAAAAGACTCCCTGCCTGAAACAATGCCACTCAGTGTAGACATTGGTGAGCTAGATGGACCAATAGTCTGGGCTCAGTCCAAGGCAACTTAATCTGTTCCTATGTGCTCTGGCTCTTGCGACTTTCCTGAACTGCAGCTCCTTCCCCATTTCCATAATCACAAATGGCTTTTTAAATTTCAGCAGTTATAATGTGCACTGACCTCAAGTCATGAAGCTCTGACCCAGAACCAGTAATTAACAAAAATTCCCCTGGCTTTAGATGAGAGACTGTGAGCTCCGCATAGACTCTGCCTCTTGGGGTTAACATATGACTTATATTTGTGAAACCTATCTGAATAGTAAAAGAAGAAGAAGAAATTATAATACTGTACAGCAGACATTATACAGTATAAGGAAACTGAGCTCTTCCTAGAATACACAGGCTGCAATCCAACACAGGCTTAGGCATGCTTAAGCACCACTGATTTCTATGGGATTCCTGAAGGCCTCAGTTCTGGTTTTGCTGCACACAAGGATGGGTGAATGTCAGTTTCTCACTTTTCTGTTTTTCAGTTCCGTCACATTTCCACATCACTTTGCAATTTGAAAATTCAGCAGAATTTTAGTGCAAATTTCTCCTAATATACACATTTTTGTAAGCAATTTCCCTTAATATAATGCATTATATATATTATTTTTACTAATACAGTGTATGTATTTGTATGCTCACTTACTCCAGTATATATGTTTTTGTATACATGACTTGGCTGGAGAACTGTACTGCAAAGTATGGAGAACGGTGTAGGGATAGCTGAGTTTCAGTTTATGCATTGCTTTGGAAAGTACATATTAAATGGGTTCACATAAATATTAAATAGGTTCACATAAGGATGGGGAGAAAATTTGGTTGACAGAATTCCTCATTCATCCCTACATCTGTCCACCTGATTTGGAACCGATTCACACCCACAAATTTGGGGTAATGTTTAAATGAGTCTTAGGTGCATAACATCTAATTTGTTTAGCTCCAATTCCTGCAATCTTTGCGCAACTAAATTTCGAGGCATGCAGATTTCACAAGGTGGGCATATGTGAAATGTATAGACTGCAGTCCAACATTATATCTATAGTATGGATATGAGGTTGATCCGGGTCAGGCCAAGTGCACACAGGAAGGTGGAGGTAGATGTAATCCTACTTCCTTACCACTCTTAGGCTCAGTACAATTGGGACTTCATATGAGTAGGACTATAAACTTATTTTCAGCATATATTAAAACTAACCCAAGACCTATATTGCTGTTACATTTCCATTTACCTTTGGTATCACATTTGCAATCAGACGATCCAAAAATTTAGCAGAATCACTGCCTTTGATGCTAATCTTGCCAAATGGAGTGAGATCAATCACACCCACTTTTTCCATCACCTGTTTATATTCACGGCCCACAGGTTCAAACCAGTTTGTACGTCGAAAACTTGGCCTAGAAAAATAATAATTAAGTGTATTTTTTAAAAAACAACCACAACACAACCACATGCCTAGTAATTTTCAACTTAACTGTAAGTAGCCCTTTCCCTTTCCTTTCATCTACCAACCCCTTCGGACGAGTAGGGAAGGGGAATGAAACTGAAAAATCATAGGCATACCTTATTTTGGCAAGTTTATCAATAATTTCCCTAACTGTAACTTTAGGTTAATGTTTAATTTAATTACAAATGCTGCTCGACTCCAATGAGTGGATGTTTTATATTAAAATTGATTAATTATTGCATTCTATAGACAAAAACTAGGAACTCCACAGATGCAGGTGCTATTACTGTATAGAAGTGCAGAATATAAAATACAGTACAAGAGTAAGCATGAGGTGGAAACTTTGGTCATCATTAAAATGGACATACCCTTAAGGTCATTTGGAGTCCCAACATACCTCCCCAGTAAAACTGTAGGAGACTTTATGTTGTTGCCGTTTCTTATACAAAAGGGTTAAGCATATGTGGAAGGAAGAACTATTTTAGACTGGTAACTTTTTCATCTGAAGTTTACCCCCCCCAAAAAAAAACCCCCAATAGCTTCAGTGAATTAATCTTTAATGTTGACATTTGTTGTTTTGCATTTCATTATCAGCTGGAGATTATCACAAGTTCTTATAGTATGTTTTGAAGATTAAGGGTGAAATCTAACAAGCGCCATTGAGTGGGATCACGGCAGCAAACCACACCCATTACATATGGATGCTTATATATCTGCAATATGCCTACTACACTCATACAAATTTAACAATGAAAGCGTAATGGGGACTATGCTTTCTGTAAGCCACCAACTGCACATCTAAACCAACATATGAACCATCTGCAGGGCCAGACCATGAATGAGGTGGGATGAGGCAGCTGCCTCAGGCAGCACCTGAAAAGAGGCGGCATTGAGGAGAAAAGGAACCTCCTGTCCCGCTGCTGTTTTACATGGTGGGGTCACCAAAGCTGCTGTGCAAAGCAGCAGCAGCAGTGGAACAGTGGCTTCTGCTTTTCTTCCTCCTCTTCCAGGTGCTGTCCCTCTCCAGATGGCCTCAGTGACTATGCATACTGCTCTCATAGCCTATGTATGAAAGTGCAGAATCACAGAAGTGTACAGTTGATAGGGAACCCAAGGGCCATATACCGGTAGTCTAACCCCCATCCAATTTGAAACCATACTGGACCCTGCTTAGCTTTGCAAAGGCACTAGCAGTTTTATTGCTGTACCACCAGGAGGGGTTTTCATATCACCCCTAACCATTGGCCATGCACTTGGTGTTGTAAAAACATGAAAATATTCCTCTTTCTTTATTATAACTGCTACCAATTAAACTGCTTCAAAGTTTTTCTGCAATCATGTAGTGCATAAATTTTATTAAATGAATGAATGATACCACTTCCTCTTAATGTGCATTTGACCAACTGAACAGTGATACTATGTTTCAGACTATGGTTCGCAATCCTTTCTTTATTTTAACAACCCTGAACATAATACTGTATTGCTAATGCTACTAATTTGGCACAAAAGAACAAGCAATAAATATTTTTCATTTACTTGTATCCAATCTCATCCCCAGGTTTGTAGAACCAATGAGGCTGCTCCCATCCTGCATGGAATCCCATGGAGCATTCCGACTTAAGGACTTCATAAAGCCCACTGACTCTTGCTGTGGGTCTCCCGGCAAATCTTTCTTCTTTAGGATAGCCAACTGCAAAACAAAAACAAACAAACAAAATCAACATGGTAAAACATATGACAATGAATCACTTATTGCACATGTACACAGAGTATCTTTCATGTAGCTACAAATAATGTTTTTGAAGAACTTTGCAGGCTGCAAAACATTATAATGATGGAAATAAAATAAGCAAGGTATGCAGTACAGTGTAAACTGGATGTCAGGGAATAGTCTGAATCAGAGGAGTGGGGAATGCATTCTCAGGCAGAGAAGGGGGGGGAGATCCACCCCCCACCCTGTTTCCAGCGCTTTCAGGAGCAGAGAGAGAGACACAGGCACTGAGCAGTTTCGACAGGAGTTGCCTAGTTATGAGATAATGGAAAGAGAAACAGAAGGGAGGGAACAGCCAGTAGAGATGTCATTAGAGAGTGTGGGGGACCCTCCCTCCCCAAGAACTAGGAGGTCTATCCGTATTAGAGAACAAATAATGCAGAGAGGAGGAGGAACTTCCTGTTGGAGCCCAGGGTGTTGCTGGGGACAGAAAGAGGAGGATTGAGAGTAGCCAACTGCTCTCCTTGTGGAGAGATGTGGATTTTTGCTTGCAACCAGATGGCTGAATAAAAATGACTATAAAATATAAACTGCTCATTAATTCTTGTCTGTGAAGTTACCGAAGGGAGGGGAGGACTCTCCACGCCTGACACCGTCCCAACAAACTACAGTGGTACCTTGGTTTAAGAACAGCTTAGTTTATGAACAACTTGGATTAAGAATGCTGCAAACCCGGAAGTAGGTGTTTTGGTTTGTGAACTTTGTCTTGGAAGCAGAGCTTGTTCTGCTTCCTGTTGAGTGTGTTCCATTTGTAAATTGAGTCCCCCACTGCTATGGGAAAGCACGCCTTGGTTTAAGAATGCTTTGGTTTAAGAATGGACTTCTGGAATGGATTAAGTTCATAAACCAAGGTACCACTGTACAAGGCAAAGCTCTGCTCTCTATCAGTCTGGGGGGTGGGGGGAAGGTGAAGAAAACCAGCACAAGAATTCTCTACTCAAGTGCTAATTTATTTATTTTTCTATGGGGAAAATTACATCTTACCAATATTGTTAAATCCATAAGATTCTCTTGCTTTTGCTGCCGTGAATTCTGGAGTGGTCCACTTTCCATACCTATTTGGATCTAATTCTATTAGATCAAAAGGAGGCTCCCCACTGAGTATCCAGTCACTGAGATACTTTCCTATGCCACCAGCATGGATGATGCCGTATCTGGGGAAAGAAGAAGAGATAGACAGTTTCCCCACTAGCTTATTTCACATAACATTTCAGTACAACCTTTGAGGACTATAAACTCACTTCTTATTATCTTCTCTATGACCTTTTTTTGGGGGGGGGGATGCTTTGCTCATTATTGGAAAGTTAGACTTGTTAAAAATCTGGAGCCCTTATGCAGCCTGGAATTTAAGATGGGACAGTGTGCTCATTTGTTAATTATATAATCTGTTTGCTTTGCGTTATTTTATGATTTCAAGCTAAATTATACCTGAGATCTTTTGTAACCTGCCCTGGGCCAATTCACGGTGCATGAAAGCTGGGCAAGGCCAGTTAGGCTCTGAACTAAAGATTAAGTGATTACAGCAACAGAACAAACATCTGAGTTCCAGCTACATTTGGCTGGAATTAAATTTGTGTTGTTGCTCTGTTTTCCCTGTAACAGTGTGATAACCTTGGCTTTTACATCATGGTGAAATAATATGTTAAGCAAGATCAGACTGCCTAGGAAGAATAACTAATACCACCAACATTTACCACAAATGTAAATACCACAAATTTAAGCCCACTGGAAGTTGGGCAACTTAAATTTCTTAGACAAATTTTCGTTGTACCAGGATGCATTTCACATTCCTTTCTGCAATTCAAAAGCTGTGATACATTCACCCTGTAGTCTTTGGCCATGGACTTGTTAGAAGCTTTTTGAAAGTCCAGGAATGCCAACCAGATTCACCCTATCTTCATGTTTGCTAACACTCTCAAATAATTATAAAATGAGACAAGACGTACATTCACAGAAGCTATGCTGATTCTTCTTCACCCAAACTTGTACTTATGCTTGATAACAGACTTTAAGCTAACAGGACTAACTTATTGGAGCTCACCCCCACCCACAAATTCCTTTTAACAAAATGGTGTTACGGAGGCCAGTCTTTGGGACAAGGTACATATTTTGCTATAAGATCAGCAATATTAAATTTGAGTTCTTTAAGAACTCATGTAGATACCATCCGGGACCCAGTGAAGACAGACATATAAGTATGAATTTAACATTTACAAGGTTTCTCCTAACAATAGATCAATTTACTCACCCAAAACCAATAGCCACCCAATAATTTCGAACACCCTGGTGTGGCCCCACCATAGGCAAGATATCTGGAGAATAGGTTATAGGGCCTGCAACTACATTGATAATGTCTGCTTGCTTTAGGATTGGGACCATTTCCATAGCAGCCTCAACATGATCCATTATTCGGTCCAAATCAGACTCAAAAAGCTCCTTCCCAAATCCTAGAAAAAATGTTTTGAGTCATGCATTTGTTATTTTCAAATTCCAAAAGCTCTTTAGTTACACACTGTGCTGATTTCAAAACAAAGCACTTATTTTTTTCAGGATACACACAAATGTTGCAGGATAGGAGCTGCATGCTGAGAATCCCCATCTGCCCCCTTGAAGAGCACAAAGTGAAAGACAGGCTTATATAGGAAATCTGAGAACAAGTTAATGATGCCAGAAAGGCTCTTTGTCTTTATGAATATGCATGTGTAACATACATATATATAATAGTCACTCACAGATTCCAGTCACCAAACGTCTTTGCCAACATAAATTCAATTAATTCTAACAAGTGGTGAGCTTGCATCAATTTGCATCATTGAAACCTAAACTTCTTAGCTGTATCTTGCAAAAATAACAATACACCTAGCTGTATCTTGCATCTGAAAATAAACTAATTTCTACCTCCCATCACATAAAACAATGCAATAAATATTTGGCACTTATTTAACACAATTCTTTTTATCTATTTTACTGATGCAAAGACATGCCTACGTGGAGTTCATCAGACATCCACCCCCCCCCCCAGTCCACCAAATGCTCCTTTCTTCATCTGGGAGACACACAGATATGTTCATGATCTCCATGCTACCGGTATTTGCAACAAAAGACCCAGATGCAGACATGCAATTTGCAGCCATGGCCTTCCACACCTCACCAGTGCCACTAAAGTTTCATTCACAGCATTGGTATAAAGTTTTGTCCTTGTATCAGTGGCTGTATCTGGCTGCAACCATCAGCACAATGACAAAAATAGTACCTCTGTGATCTACACAAAGGATAGCACTAATTAGCAGAACTGGGCTATTATCCCATGATTGTAATCCATGAGGATCCCCACCACCAAGGGGGCATGCTGGCCCAAGCAATGGGAGGCTGGAAGTTTTGAGCAGCAAAAGTAGCTTAGAAAGACTCAAAGGTGTGGGCTCAGGCCCATGGACAGTGCTCCCATAGCTGAATCCAAATATCCCAGTTGTCTCAGCCAGGACCTAGAGCAACTGACTGAGTTTTATAGCAGAGCTAGGTAGTTATTGACTGGAGGCTTCACCCACTAAGTGATGCCTCCTGACTCGTTAAAGGTGCCTTCTGCTGCAGCCATTGGGGAATATGGTTTCCAGTTGTGGGGAAACTCTCCTCAGGGCTCCCTTGATCTCCAAGGAGGCTATGGACAAGCCACCAGAATCTGGTGGCCGAGGCGGCTCCTGGGGGGTGCACCATGAGGGGTCTGCTGCCCATGAACACACATGCATCAAACCAGGGAGAGGATCCATCCATCTCCTCTCTGAGCCTGCATTTGCCAGAGAATTCTGCCTCTACTCTAGGATTATGACAATAATATAACTACAGCTAAAGCCTGAGATTATTTTTCAAGCAAAATTACCTGGTGGGACTCCATTTGTTACCCACGATTCCTGTAGTTTCATTTTTTCTGGACTTTCATATGGGCCAAATAAAATCCCATCCCTTTCTTGTCTTAGATAATATGAACCGTCTAGGTCACGAATCACAGGAAATTCTTTTTTAAGGGCTTTCACTTCAGGAATAGTTGCAGTAACAATATACTGGTGATGAACTGGTATGAGTGGATGGGGCAATCCAATCATTTTCCCTATTTCACGAGCCCAGAAACCTAGAAAACACAAAGGACAGAAATGAAAATATTAGAATGGAGTACTTGGAAACTAAAGGAACAATCTTGTTGATGTGTGTATTCTGAATCCCCTCTTACATCAGAAGGTATGGCTTTGAACCACTGCTGATCTCAGCTGTTAAACCCAGGAGTCCCTACTCAGCATAGGGAAAGGTTGAAGATCGTTTCTCTCTGTATGTGTCCTGCAAACCAGTTAACCATTCCTAGCATCTTCCTTGACCTCTGGAATTTTTGCTACTATGCTTCCTCTTCATTACCTCTCTCTCTTGTGTAATTCCTTCTCTTCTCTCCCCTCCTTGATTTTCTCTGCTGCTTATAATATAGAAGTGGCTCTCTTGCTCATCCCAGATATCTCACATTTCTAAACCCTGCCCTTCTGCAGTCCACCTGAGCTTAATGCTAGGAAGCTTTTGTGGGTGGGGAACCAAATTTCATTGCTGTCTCTCCCTGCAACCAAGTTGCAACTTCCCCACATGGGAACGGTGTCAAGTTTTTGTGTATGTAACTATTTATGAACCTTGGAAGAGGAGTTTTAATAATACAAGCAGAATATTACTTAAACAAGGAGATGATTCAATAGTGTGGAACTGTTTGGGTTGTTGTCCTTGAGAATGAAAGAGACAACTCATTGGAGGACTCCTCCTTATGGCAAAGATCATCATGTTTTCCAAACAGGAAAAACAAACAGAATGCCTACATTTGGTGGGAATGTTGCTTCAGGATGGCAGAGGTTGCCTGTGGAAAGAAAATTTATTTCTGTGTTGGAGGAGGCAAACAAGGCATCCTCTATAGGCACCATGGCTTTGGTAGTTTTCACTTCTCCTACTTTATTCCACTAACCTTTTTTTCTAGTTAAACTACCACTGTTCCAGCTAACCACTAATAGCACACAGAGTTTCTATAGACAGTATTGGACAGTGCTGAGAATAAGATAACACAACAGGCCACCTCTTAGGGGGCTGTCTCTAAAAAAATTTAAGTCCCACTTTTTGCGTTCAACTCCACCCATTTCTATTAATGCTCCTATTTCTCAAGCTTAACCATGAATACAGTTGTTTGCAGCTGAGGTTTGCCTCAGATTTCTGCTGTGATTAAAATAGCAGAATAAATGTCTGCCCCTGATAACAATTTAGTCTTGGCCACGAATCATAGATGCATAGAATTGTAGAGTTGGAAGGGACCATGAGGACCATCTAGTCCAGCCCCCTGCAACGCAGGAATCCTTTGCCCAATGTGGGGCTTGAAGCCACAACCCTAAGATTAAGAGTTTCATGAAGTATATGCCGAGCAAAAAGATAAAGTGAAACATGGAGGAGGAATGGAGGGGAAGCTGGTAATGAGGCAAAATACTGTTGGCTAAAACCCTCTGTCCCACTTATAACTTAACATTAAATAAGGACCCTGCGTAGGTCAAACAAGAAATAAGTTATCAGGTAGTTAATGAGCCACAATCCTTAGAACATTCACAAAACACTGAGGTTGTTCCTATCCACGCACCACAGGCGAGAGTGGCAATAAGAAGTGGCTGTGAGATCTAGGCAGGATTTGTGCAAGAGATTTGGGATATATATATATATAGTACAGTGGTACCTCGGGTTAAGTACACTTCAGGTTAAGAACTCCGCTAAGAACAGAAATCGTACTCTGGCGACACAGCGGCAGCAGGAGGTCCCATTAGCTAAAGTGGTGCTTCAGGTTAAGTACGCTTCAGGTTAAGAACGGACCTCCAGAACGAATTAAGTACTTAACACGAGGTACCACTGTATATATATATATATATATATATATAGTAATTTCTCATTTAACTGAAAATAAGCCCAAATATAAAAACAGCAGACATTATACGGACTAATTTCCAAATAGTGATCTGGAGGCTGGGCGCATAAGAAAGGCTTGTACCCCTTATCTCTCCTTCTCTGATATGGGGTGCTGGTCTTTCCTAATTTCTCTACTAATAGTTTGCCATGATGTACAAATTGCCCCCAAACCATAATTTTAAACCATATTCCAAAGTGGGTTTGCAAACTGTTTGGAGATGAGCACTAACCATAGGTTACTGAGTCAAACATCATTGCAAAAAACAGCATACCGGTAATAGCTAGGAAATGGAGGAGGGTATGTAAAAAAGGCAGTGAAGGGGTGAGCACATGAGGCAACAAGACAGAACATGATAGAATAATTCAGTTCAAATGAAATATCCAGACCACGCTTTGGAAAATGTGAAATGTACCATTTGAATTGAGCAACTGGATGAGAAAGGGGTCGAAAGGTAAGCGGCTGTCTAATGAACCCAGCTATGTTTTGAGTTGGCAATATAAACTTAGCAATATAACAGGAATGAAAGCTCACAGTAAATTATTGTTTTCTTTTGGAGAGGAGGGTATGGAAGGAAGGAAGAAGATTGGCTGCTAGAGGATTAGGAACATACTCTCATCATAGCTGTTTACCTACCCTGACCCAGGACATTAGTCAATGCCAGCTCTAAATGTTCCCTTTGGTTGAACATTGTAACTTGACAAGTATGCCTTTGGTTTAATAAGTTAAAAAGAAATGAAAGAGCCTAAAGAGATGTCACAACTTCACATCTCAAGAGTAAAACATTGCTAATTACTGAGTATGTAAGAAGATATATGAAATAGCAGTGAGGAAACTGTGGCATGCATATCAAAGGTCCAAGTCACATGCAGTGTCTGCAAGAATGGATGCCTGTGCCATTCATTTTACTGTTGTAGGCTATTCCTCAACACTGAATAAATGGGGTGGCAATGATGATATGGAACTGTGAAAAGTGGTAGGGTAAATGGTTTGCTTGGAAAAGATTTGAGGTCTAATTTCTGGCATCCCCAGGGAGAGCAGGGAAATAAACCCTGTTTGAAACTCTGGACAGTCTCTGCCTATGAACATCTGCTGTAATGTTGCAGCCTACTACTCAACATTGACGATACTGAGATAGCAGGATCACTGATGTGATTCAGTATAAGGCAGCTTCCCATGTTCCAGTGTACTCATCAGAGCCCTGCAGACCTTTTTCCTTGTGGTCTTTATTCTATAATTATAAACATTAATACATTAGAGCCAAATGGTTAATACATAAATACCGGTAGGAATTTAAACTTTTGTTTTCGAAAGCACAAAATATAAGCAATTTCCAATCAGTGGCGGAGCTTCATGCTCTGGCACCGGGGGGGTGGGGGGGTGGAGAGCAGGCGGGGGCGGGGCTGGTGCGCACTGCGCATCCTGGGGGCAGGTGCACCGCCCGTAGGAGCATGGCATGCATCCTGGGGGCATGGCATGCCGCCTGTGGGGGCGATGGGGGCAGCCGCAATGGCACCCCACTGGGATCACGCTGCCGGCGGCGGTGCGCTCCCCTGTACTCCTCTTCCTCTGCTAGTGTTTCCAATTACTTGCAAAAACTACCATCAGAAATTACCAGAACAGTAGACTGGGGCCACTGGCATCACTGCTGTTTACCAGGTGGGGGGTGAGGCAGAGCAGCAGCAAGGTTGGAGCTCTGTGGGATTGGATTGGCTGGGGTACCTGTGCAGCCCTGACCTTGCTGATGTCCTGACTCACCCCTGATTCATCCAGGTAAGTACCGTAGCAGTGATGTGGAGGGGAAAGGGAAGAGGAAGTTTCCACAAATATGTGGAAGTGTGAATGAATGGAAGACCTAAAAAAAAAAACCCTCTGGCATTCTGTGCATAAGGTTATTGTTCTGTTATTATAAATACCAAATAAAATACTCCTTTACTCACACAAAAATAAGTCATTTTCTAAATGACAGCAATTGCGTTACATTTAGGAGCTGAATGTACTGCTGTTGTGGGTGCCTGGATTTATGAAGTGTTAGGACCCTTAATAGCTGGGCTCAGCTTTCCATGTCCAGGTCAGCCTGATAATGGCCAACTCTTTAAGCAAACAAATGGGGCAGATAGATGGGTGATTAACCAAGCAGAGGTTCTGTGCCAGCTGGAAAAATGAGAACCTCTCCCTGAGCTCAGAATTAGGTAGAAGGACAAAGGCCAGTAGTAGAGTTTCAGAATTGCAGTTTGCCCTGGTGTGCTCTAGGGCAAATGGTTTTTCAGTCAGTAAGCTGAAATCAATCTAGGCAGCTGCCTAGTGCAAAGTTAAGAGTTACACGCCAGGAAGAGAAGGGTAAGCTGCAGGGCAACAGACAAGATATATGATGCCTGCTTGAACCCAGGACTGCGCCTATGAGAGAAGCAAGACCCTCTTGGAGTGTAATGCTGTGTTCGCCCCTCCATCCTAGGCTCAAGTTGTATATATGTGTAAATAAACTATATATCATAAAGACACCATGGTCTCTGCTGTGTCTCTTTTCCAAAGGAAACAAACCCCAGGTAAGTGCCTGCACCCCTAGAATCTTGCACTGCTGTGGAGATTGGGGTGGTGTGTAACAGTATCTTAACTCAATAAAAAGGCAAAAACTATTTCCATGAAACATGGACACACAGCCCATTTTAATCTTCTAAGTGTTTCTAATGTGTAAACATAATATAATGCCAAGCAAGTGTTTCCACAATTCATGGAGACATTTTGGACTGGAATTGCCTAACAGTGTGGCCTATTTAATCAGTTTTCAAAGTCAAAGGCCAATCTACAGGCAGGAGCCCTGTTCTCTTATCTTGGTCCTAAACTAATATACATTGAAGGAAGATTCACAGACTTATGTAACAGCATTTTTTAAAACCAGAATGCTAATAACATGGAATGTACATTATCCTATCATTAAGCAATGAAGCATGCTATTCTAGGAACTATTAAAATTATTTTGGGGGGGGGGGAATCACTGCTTCATGCCAAATTATCTTTCAGGAGGTCATCAAATAGCTAATGCAAAGCATGTATCACTTGCTTTCTGCATGGCATTCATTAGAGCATTTGTGCTCAATCTGTGTTTAGTGTGAGCTACTTCATCTGGCCAAGTTAGGGTATTAAATTTTCCAATTTAGGGTATTAAATTTTCCAAGTTAGGGTATTAAATTTTCATTTCTTACCAGCTGTATTCACAACTCTGTTTGCTCGAATTATTCCTTGTGGAGTTTCAACTTCCCATGTTCCATCTGCTCTAGATTTTAGGTCAGTTACTTGGACTGGATAATTTATCTGAGCACCATATTTCCTGGCCCCTGCAGCCAAAGCCATGGTGAGTGAATAAGGGTCAATATGACCATCTCCAGGGTTGTACAAACCAGCTAAAACCTAAGTGGGTCAAACAAAATGAAACTGCATTAGTATTGTTATGTTTTCTTAACCAACATGTTAGAAATTGAGAATATCTACATATTAGGACTTCTTTGAACAGGGAACTGGACACTTGTGTGTAATTTCTAGGAAAGAGAAATTCAGAATCTGGATGTAAGAAAGAACAAAATAGTTAAGAGGTTCAGCAAAAAACCAAAAAGAACAAATATAGTGTGGAAATTCAACTTACCTCAATGTTAATCAAATATACTTCATTAAAATCAATGGCTGTGTCCACACATAACAGTAGATCAAAAATCTTGTCTTTTTTACATGAACTGATCATACTTGCTTCACTCCTACACATTGTAAAAATCGTGATCCTTTACTTAGTACTGTATTACTTCCAAATCAGGGATTATGATTTGTTTCATTCAAATAACCACAATTGGTAAGCCAATAGCAAATCTTGTGCATGCACACGAAAGCTCATACCAAGAACAAACTTAGTTGGTCTCTAAGGTGCTACTGGAAGGAATTTTTTTATTTTGTTTCGACTATGGCAGACCAACACGGCTACCTACCTGTAACTTGGCTTATCATTGTATTTGTTTGGAGAGAAACAAACCCCGATACCTAGTCCAGATAAAACGCAATGCCAGAGTTCACTGTTTGTTTCTCAACAGTGTGGATGCAAAGAGTGAAACAGGTTCAGCTCATGTATGGTAAGCCACAGTCTAGGTGGCTTTCCATGACATGGAAATGCAGCCAATGGGTGTTTTGCTACTCAGTTCAGGAGAATAGAATTACAACCAATTTAGGTGTGTGGAACCTTTGGCCTTACAGATGTTGCTCAACTACAATTCCCATAGGCCCCTACCAGTGCTTTTTTCTGGGGGGACAGGGTACACATACCCCTACACATTTTGTGAATCTAAGCTTGGCCTCATCGAGGGGCAGTATTTCAATATGAGTAGGAAAATGAGAGTACCCCTAAACATTTTTTTTTTAGAAAAAAAGCACTGGTCCCTACAATATATTGTTACTGTCACAACGATCAACATAACTACTCAAAGTGTCCTTTGTTCCCTCATCTGAATATCTGGTGGCTGTTTCTGATCAAAACCTTAGGAATTACCAAGGATTTGTAAAACCAAGAGATCAATATATTTACACATATTAATAAAGGATTCTTCTACCATGTCCAAGTTGCTCCGTTTCATTTTTGCAACACTGATAAAGTTGGTTTTGAATAAATCACAAATATCCATTGAACATTACAATACTGTCAGCTGCTGAGCCTTCTGCAATAAATCCTAATAGTCGAGTCTTGCTTTTGTACCCAGCACAGCCTGCAGAATACCAGTAACATTTCTGCACTTGTAGCTCCTATCAGAATGACCTCTCACCCAGACTGAAGTTCCTTCTGTAAATGACACACTAAGCTGGATACTGGATACATAAAAATGGCACCCTCTGTAAAATCTGCTGCCTGAGGCAACTTCTTTCAAAAGGTTTCATGTTAGGAAGATTTAATAGAGTTGTGTACTATAACATAATCTTCAAATTTTGAAGAGGGCTATTGAACCATAGAGTCATATTTTTTGCATGTAAAATAAATTTCACATCATTTGGAAATAAAATAATTGAATTTGTTTACCTTTTCCATGTTTAATAAAGGGAATAATTCTTGTACTCTCTCTGGCTTAATAAGATACTGCTCTGCTGGGTGCCAACCACCTCGAGTCATCTGGTATTTAAATTCGTCCACCCTCGTTGGAGTTGAAGCAATTCTAATACTTCCTGGCTGATGAAACCCAACAGCCTAACAGGAACAGAAAAAAAAGACTATCAGGTTCCCAATATAGAATACTTACAAGCAGTCCAATAAAGTCCTAAATAATAACCATGGCACAGTGTACCTTCAGAAGAGGCTACAGAATAAATAATGTTGCTATAATTAACTTTATAGTTATTTGAAATGTACCAACAGATTAACCACTTTAATTTTTAGCTTTCTTTTCAATTCTGTTTAATTCTGGGCACCACAATTTAAGAAGGATATGCCTGACAACAAACCCTAACTATTGGATTCTTTTGCTCCATCTTTTTGTGCCTGCTAAACAGCTGTGTCATGCTTATAATATTTTATTCTCTTGTTCATTATGCTGTTTTAAATGTGCATTTTATATTTGACTTCACTTAGCAATGTTTTTTTAAATGTTTAAGTTTTTTTGTTAACTTTGTTTGTGTTAAATATGTATTCTCTAGTTGACCTCCTTTGTAATGTTTTATTTTGAAATCTTTAAGATAATATTTTAGTTTTTCGTTAATTATGTTGCTTTGACTGTATACTCTATATTTGACTTTCTTCAGATTGTTTTATTGATGTTTTAATATGCTGTAAACCGCTTTGAGAATTTTCTTGAAAATATAAAGCGGTATAGAAATGAAATAAATAATAAAATAATAAATAATTATAAACTGGAACATGTGAAGAGGAGGGCGACCAAGATGACCAAAGGTCTCGAAAAATAGCCTTATGAGAAACAGTTGAGGGATTGGGGATTATGTTGTCTTCAGTGCTATTTAAGATCTACATGAAGCCGCTGGGAGCAATCATTAGGGAGTTTCTAAAATTGCTAAACAATCTCAAGCATGCAAAATGTTCTTGCTTTGTGCAGAATGCCATATTTCACAAGATTTTGGATCTGTAATAAATATATTTAAAGATACACACCTGTCCAGTCTCATCTTCTAATTGTTCATAAAGCTTGATGCTGTAGTGATGGATCTGCTTCAGATTTATTCCAGGGTGGAAATACGTTGTCAAACCTGCCTTTAAAAAAAGAACAAAAAATAGGATACAAATGGGGGTTTCTTCAACAAAACATTACAGCGTGGAATGCTTCTGTTCATGTTTCCAGCCGCTCCACCCCACTCCATCCCCTCTCACCTGTTTTCTCCCCACTCTGTTGAGACAATTTTGTTCCACCACTGCCACATTTGGTGTTTTATGGAGGTGAGGGTGGAGACAGACACATTGGTGCCCAATCCCTGCTACATTAAAATATTTAATTTCTCCATTAACATCTACCGGTATAAGCAACTCTCTCTTCCACTCCTGGGAACAATGAAAAATAGCTTCTCCGTGAGAACCAAGAAGTGACCTATTTGAACATTGAGACAGTTCCTTCCATGTATCTATGCTTCTCTGTTCTCCAGTTCTAGACATTTTACTCTATACTCCTTCCACCCAGTTCCCCCCCCCCCTTAGTCCCTCAATGTTCTATGCCACTGAATTATTATGGAGCTGGGTTGGGGGTGGGGCAGAGGTAAGGATTTTCCCTCTTAAGGTTTTTCTTTCCATCAGATTTGTTCATACCTTAGAGCTATATTTCTCTCTTGTGCATCAGCTGCATAAGCACGAGCATGGGAAGACTAAAAACAGTATTCTTATATAGACTACACTTTGCATGCTTCATGGAAAGATGAAATAATCCCTGTATGCTGTATTCTGCAAATCCAAGCTGCATAATTCTGGGAGTTCAATTTATTCTCTGTCTAAAAACCTGATCATATCCTTTGGCCAAAGCTATGGATGGAAATGAACAGCATAGAAGTATGTTCATTCTAGCACAACATAGTTCATAACCAGCACAGTCATCTCTACCTTTCAGGAAGCAGGGCCTTACTCCAATTCTGCTCTAGTGCTATTTGTATCATACTAGTTAGTGCTGCCTGTACTTCTATTGTTGTGTATTGATTCAAAGGTTATCATGTCTGTATTACTATTGTCTGTAAAGTAACTGCATTCCTGTTCCAGAAGGAACAGCTACTATTGGTTCATTCAAGCTGCTGCATTTGGATCTTCAGTCTTATTGGTTCCAACCAAAAAACAGCAGTGTGATTGCTTGAGATTGTTCCCTCCAAAATGTATCCTTGTATAGTAAGCCTTCTGTCTCTATAAATGTAGCTCCCCCTACCCTCAGTTCCCCAGTCTTGTCTTGTTTGCCTGAATAAAGAAGTTGTTATATGAAGACGCTGTCTCCTGCCTGACTATGTCAGAGAGCTGAAATCACTTGCAGAAATCATTAGCCCCACGCTACAACATCTATGATCAATATCCTCAGTGATATCAATACTGCAGGAGTGTTTCAAAAACATCTGCAATAGGCTTCGCCAACCTGGACTAATTCCCTCACCACTTTGATGCATAAGTTTGGAATGGAGAATTAGCAATAAAAGAGAGCTAATGGAGAGCTCCACTGGGCCCAGCATCTTCTGAGCATTCTCAGAAAATTCTTGGAAAGACTTGAGTTTTCTCAAAGTTTGTAACAGCTTTAATTATGAAGCAAGCCAGAGGAAGCTCATCAATTCATAATCACTTAAGTGGTTAACACTGAGTGAATTCACTGAGTTCAATGGGACTTACTCCCAGCTAAGTGTGTATCTGATTTCAGCCTAAAAATTCAATGGCAAGCACTTCAACACAGCTTGAGAATCAAATGCTGAGAACAGCATCAAATGCTCAAGGAACTTATAGAACCAAAATACACACTGAAGTTTGGTCTTGGGAGGACACACTGCGCAGAACTGTGCGCACAAAATTTGAGAAAGAGTCGCTATATTTTATAAAGCCTATCAAGTGCGACTTTGATAATTTACAATAGTATATGAATATGCAAGGTGACTAGAAATGTATACCACTTCAGCAGATGCATGTTAGTAATGTCTAATTTGGCTTTACTACAGCCACCACCACTGACACACGATATGATATCTAGGATTACCCTGAGGCTGCAAGCTACTGAAAACAACTTCTTCTTGGTAACTAGCTAGGTCACTGCACAGTTTGCGTAATATGGATCCAGCTACTAATCTGTAATTCCCGCATAGAGCAGAATGCCTTGCATAACTACAGAAATATAAATAGATTGTTTTTCTGTGAATGCTATGGTTAGTATAAGCAGGGAACCTTGCCAAATGGCCTTCCTCTCTCTATTAAATCAGTGTAAGAGTTTTTCACCTTTCAATGCAATCCTGACAATCTTAACAAGGCAGAGGCAGAATTAAGATACAACATTAACTCAGGTCAAACATTGAAGCCCTGTCACTTTCAGAGGTGTGGAATTGCTGGTCTATGCGTAGTGATGTAAGAAGGCATCGCTTTCCATTCCTGTATTTGTAAGCAGGCAGCGCTGCTTCCACTCCATTGTAGTCATCATCTGCCAAAAACTATGCTATTCGTCTTGCTGTCAACTGTGGTGAAATTACCTAACGTGCAATTAATTATATAAATTATGTTGTCGTTACATTATTCCACCCCATTCATGTCAATGCAAAGGAAACAAAATGAAAATGTGAGGGGAAGGTAATCAATTACGTATTGCTTGCAGGCTGAAAGCAGCAGCAGCAACAACATCAGTGAATGCTAAACACATTCGCTGGATTGATTTCTGTTCCAGGCATGGGAAAATAAGCAAACACTGCCAATTGCCACTCCTGTTTCTGTTTTCTTAGGAATTCTCGAACATCCCTACCCATGGGTCAGATACATCCCCTGGGGCCCCTTCATCCACCCTACAGACCTCTCGTCCCTCTGCCTCCCCCCCACTTCATAATTAGTAAAGGGAAAGGGACCCCTCACCATTAGGTCCAGTCGCGGACGACTCTGGGGTTGCGGCGCTCATCTCGCTCTACTGGCCGAGGGAGCCGGCGTTTGTCTGCAGACAGCTTCTGGGTCATGTGGCAGCATGACTAAGCCGCTTCTGGCGAACCAGAGCAGCATACAGAAACACCGTTTACCTTCCCGCCGGAGCGGTACCTATTTATCTACTTGCACTTTGACGTGCTTTCAAACTGCTAGGTTGGCAGGAGCAGGGACCAAGCAACGGGAGCTCACCCCGTCGCGGGGATTCGAACCGCCTTCTGATCGGCAAGCCCTAGGCTCTGTGGTTTAACCCATAGCACCACCCACGTGGGTTAAATTAGTAGTCTTTTTAAAAGCCCTCTATTGGAGGCAATAATTGCCTTTTTCGTGCATAATTGTGGCATGGGGCATATTTCTGCAGGGAAGTTGCAGCCGATGAAGAAAGGTCTAAATCTCTCCTCCTTGTCTGCTGGGCCTCCCCTGCAAAAAAAATCCCCAGTGTTGCAAAAAGGCTTCTATTGGCTTCAGTTGTATGGGTAAGGAGCAATCTTCCTGAAAAATGCAGGTGGTACAAGAAGGATTTTGCTGCTTCAGAAAACACAGAGGTGTACCTAGGCTCCCTTGCACCCTTGGCAAGGATCTGTAATTAAACACGTTAGTTTAAAAGGGGGGCTGCTTCCGCTTGCTTAGGTTACATGCTATAATGGTAGCATTTGCAAGGCCCAACTTCAATTGCCAAACATGCAATGGATGAGCTATTCTGTCACGCTCCCATAGTAAGCTTCAGTAATTAATGAGTTTCAGCTCTATAGAAATTTCCTCTGTGTTTATGAGAGAATTTAATGAGTTGCGAAAGGCTATATTTAGAATGACAATAATTATATAATTCATGGAATCGTTATTATCTAAGCAACTAGAAATCGGATGTCTTGTTTCATATTATTAATATGCTAGAACTTTCCCTTACTGCATGCCATGTAGATCCAGCAGTGAGTTCAGACTTTTCCAGCAGAAGCACGTCTTTCATGCCAGCCTTGGCCAGGTGGTAGGCAAGACTCACACCGACACAGCCACCTCCAATAATTACTGTTTCTGCTGCATCTTTCCATCTTGCTTCTAAAGAAGATTTTTCTTCCCTAGGAAAAACACAGAAACAGGAATCTTGCTTCTTTGCCTTTTTTATATATACTGTATTTCTTATGTATTTTACATAAATAGTTCAAGAAGTATATTGTCATCCCTAAGATGGCAGAGTGAAAGAAGCCTCAGTTTTAAAAAATAAATTATATAAATTATATAATTAATTAATTAATTAATTAATTATCAGTGGACTTGGACAGGTTTGCTATGCCTTATTAATAAAATATAGTGCCCATTTTAAACATGCATTTCCTTCAAAGCACTTTCCAAAGCCAGCATAAACTATATAATAATAGTAACCTGCACAATTCTAGTATTTCAGAACCAGACCGTGATACCGTTTCCATAGCCCAAGTTGCTTTAAATGTCAGGTGCTTACTTCCAATTAATCATTACAAGAAGATTAGAGTGTGGTATACTTCTGTTAGCTCTGGGTTGCACATATAATAGATTACATGTGTCCTCATCTCACTTTTTACAATCTTGTTGGCAGCACTGGACTTTCTCACCATCAGGAGTGACTGGACATAAGAGCAAAGGGGCAGCAACCCACCTGCAGCAGCTAGACACCTCCAGCAAGTCCCTGGTCCCCCTGCCTTAATTCAGAAATTGAATCAAATATCCATCTCACACATTATAATCACTTACTCTCTACGTGTCTTTCCGGTTCAAATTCTGCCTTGCTGTGGTCTAGCCCTGCCCCTATAACTCTCCAGAAGGAGGAAGAGAAGTAACAGCTTTCCCCAAGCAATCTTCCATAGAAAAATAGTTTACAGACCCACTGATAAGTTACAGACCCCCTGGATCCTCCAAATTCCCTTCTTTTCTAGAGAATGAAAACAGAGAGCCAATTATGTGATTTATTTGCTGCACTTTGTGCAAAATCATAGCACATCTGGTACACCATGAGACACTTAATCTCAGGATTGTGGGTCTGAGTCCAGAGCCGTCTTTCCCATAGGGCTTAGTGGTGCGTCGCGCCAGGGCACCGGCCTCTCAGGGGCACCCCAGCAAGTGGGGGAGCTGCATGGCTTTGCCGGTGGCCTCCCCTTTCCCTGCACGCCCACCAGCTGTGCCCCGCCAACCATAAGGCTGGCGGGTGTGCAGCTTCCCTCCCAAGCCTCTTCGGGAGGAGAGCAATCCCCACAGAGGCTGAGGATGGAAGCTGTGCCCCACCAACCATATGGCTGGTGGGCACACAGCTTCCTTCCCAAGCCTTCCAAGCCTCTGCGGGGATCGCTCTCCTCCTGAGGAGGCTTGGGAGGGGTGCAACTTCACTCCCAAGCCTCTGCGGGGATTGCTCTTCAGCAGCAGCATGGGGGGGAGAGTTGCCCCCCCGATGGCTGGCAGTGCGTAGCTATGCCACCCCAACACTATCCTTGGTAATTTGGGGGCACTGGGCGGATATTTGCACCCCTGTGCCGCATCTGCTAAAGACGGCCCTGTCTGAGCCCCATGTTGGGCAAAAGATTCCTTCATAGCAGGGGGTTGGACTAGATGAGCCTCATGGTCCCTTCCAACTCTACAATTCAATGATTCTATTCATAACACTGTTCCTTTCAGAATGACACCCACTACCAATCCGCCGAGAGCGCTTCAAAATATTCCCCTCCCATTTTATCCAGGTTGCTAAACAAGGATTCACTCAGAATGCTTTCAGCTAATCACACTGCTGCTGCCGTTGCTGCAAATCTGAGAGGAGCTTAGTCAACATACCATTCCAGACACTGGGTGGGAAGCAGCAGAAAGAGCAGGCAGGTTGTGCCACTTTTGTTTAAAGCAGAGGCAAGGAGCCACAAAAAGATTTTTGGTTTCCGTGTTGGAGGGCAAGACTCGCTTTCTTGCAGTGCCATGCAGAATCCCCCTGCCTGCCTTCAACATCTCCATTTGTCCTTCTCTGAGTCCCCAGCCTTGCTTTCTTCCCCTGCCACACACTCACTTGTGTATGTGTCAAGTCTGTGTTTGCTTCCATATGACCTACTTATTGAGTTTTCATCCTACTTTGTTTGCAGGGCCAGCCCACCCATGAGGACAAGTGAGATGACTGCCTCAGGCGGCTGGATCCACAAGGGCAGCACATCCTGATGTAGATCTTTATTCCTCCTTTGTTCCTGATATAGGTCTTCACTCATCCCATTTTTCTTGGTGGAGTGGAGGGCACCATTTGGTGGTTCACCTCAGGTTCCAAAATGTATTGGGCTGGCCCTGTTTGTACATGTTTATGGAGCTATTTATTGAGCATTCATTCTTACTTTTTTGGGCAGGGAGGTTATACAATGGCAACAGTCTAGAAGTGCCTAGTGTGTGTTTCTGGATTAAGTGAGCTTGCCTCTTGTGACCTCTGGCTCTGCTTATCCCTAGCTCCAGTTGCTGTTAGCTGCCCTGCCCACTGCTGCCCTACCAGCTCAAGTGAGCAGCACTCACAACCATTCACAGGTTGATTCACCCTAAAGGCAGCTTCCATATTGAGCTGAGAGGTATACCAATTTAATGTTCAAAAGTCTTCAATTGTGTGTTTACCTTTCAGTGTGTATTAATAATACACCATGTGGGAATGGACACAGAATGGACCTCTCTCAATTTTGGCTGATCTCTAAACAAAAAGGTTATAGTTGTGGGATGGGGAGAGGAGGGACATCTCAGTGTCACCAACATGCAAGGATTTCGGAGAAAGTATTTACCTTTTTAGCTAAGGCATTTCACACCTGCATAGGAGTTACAGAGTATGGGCTACAACAGGATGCATACAAATGCACCCCAAAAACACCTCCACAGACACTGTTAGAGGAGAAAGAGGCAATTTTGTAGAGTTCTAAGTACAGTATGCCAAGAATAGATCAAAGGCAAGCGGGAATATATGCAGCCTTTTAGAGATGACTTAGGACATTGAGACCCTGGGTTCCAATCCCTATTCAACCACAAAGCTTCCCAGGTGATAAAGGGGCGAGTTTCTCTCTGCTGTTGTGAAGATGAAAGAACAATGTACCGGTATGCTACCCTGAACTCTGTGAAGGAACAAGACAATAAAAATGTAAATAAATATTAATTTGACTTCTCACAGGATCTACATTAAATTTGTTCAGGTATAATTAAGCAGATCCTCACCCTGCTATGTTTTAATAATTTTACGCACGTAAAACGCGACCCCCCCCCCCAAAGTCTCTCTGCCTCAGACCAATTTCACGAAATAGGAAAAACATCCCTTTTTAAGTCAGGAGCACCCCAAAACTTCCCAGTCTCGTGTCTGGGACAAATTACACAGCCACCAACACCACAGAGCAGCTTGGCCGCCTATGCACACAGAACCAGCCTTTATCTGAGGCCAGACTCGAGAATAACGCGGCCGGCCAGCGACGCTAGACAAGAAGTGGAGGCAAGAGCCTGAAGCTGGACTCACCACCTTTCAGTGGTCGGGCTGCAGGCAAAAGGCCGAGCAGGGAGCGAGAAGGCGGGCTCCCTGCCCCACAGCTTTGGCGGGAGCGATCGCAGCAGGGCTCCCCGGAGCATGGCTTCTTCTCTCTCTGTCTGTCTCAGGAGATGGTGGCTCGGCTAGCGGAGGCTCTTTCCTTCCCAATGTGCACCCCGCTCCCGCTGCTCCCCACAAGACAGACAGGCTGAGCCGTCGCTTTCCAGTTGGCAGAGCTCACTCTGCGGCCAATCCCCACGGCGGAGGGAACCAGGTCCGCCCCTCGAAGGCGAAAGAGCAGCTTATGGGGGTGTTGTTGTTATCTTCAAACATTTCTTCCCTTTGAGGGGTGGGGGAAAGGGAGCAATTGCTGGGTGGGTTCCCCCCCGCCCCGCGCCGCGGGAGCTAGGGATGCGGGTGTCAGGGCGAGGAGACAAGAACTGGGGCTCAGGGGAAGTTAAGGAAGAAAACGACATTGGCGCCGTGAGGGGAGGCGAAACGCGGTGGAGGCGCACCCAAACCTAAGACCAACTCTTTCGTCTTTTAAAAAGTGCTTTTCCTCCTGCGCCCCCTCCCACCCATTGTAAGCGGTCCATGTTTTTATATCCGGTAAAGATAAATATTTGGGTGGGTGGCGTGGGGGGTTTAGGAAAAACGACTTGCTTCCTGCAGTGAGGGATCTCAAAACCTTGGGAAGTATACACGAAATCCTAAAAATGGCCGTTGAGAGACAGCTTCGAACAGCACACTGAAAAATATGATTCATTTGTGGCATCCATGAACTAGGCGCTTTAGGGAGGCGAGGGGAATTATGTGGGAATTTGAAGCATTGCTTCCTCCCGCCCTGTAGGAAGCTGCCATATACTGAGCCGCACCATCGGCCTGTCTTGCTCAGTATTGTCCACACCGACTGGCAGCGGCTGCCCAGGGTTTCAGTCACGAGTTTTCCCCCCAACTTGGGACCTCCTGCATGCGAGGCAAAATGCCGTGCCGTTAGCACTTAACACCCTAATAATTATTTATAGGTATCTATGAGTTGCCAAATGCTCGAAGTGGCGCTTTAAATGTTTAAGTAGCCGTGAGTCTACAGTGCTGCTTCTTCGAGAGTGAGAGAGAGGTTATCCGGTGCTTGAGTTCTCGAGGCACCGTTACTTTTCGCCCTTCGCGGAAAGGAACAAGTCCGAGCACGGTCTCGCCCGGGCGAACGCAGCTATATAGAGACTCCTCTTCCCCCAATCGACTTGCAGCTCAGGATCCACCCACCTCCAGCCGTCCCCCTTCCCAAGGATATAAAACGCGCGAGCGGTTTGCAGCGCTCCCTGTGCCTCTTCGCTGGGGCGCGCTGAGTTTGTTTGTCTCGGCGGCAGAGGAGGGGAAGTGCAGTTCTCGACAGGGCGGCGGATCATGGCACCTATTGGAGGGACCTCGAAAAACAAGAAGGTAAAAGCCGCCGGCTGCTTGGGGCTCTTGCTTGCTTGGTTTTGTTGTGAAGAGACGCCCCGAGGTATAATAGAGCCGTCAAGCTTAGAGACCTTTCTCTGTCTTCGGAGTGTTCGGGCAAGAGGTGGTCGATTATCTCCTGCAAGGCGTCATCGAGACTTTTCGAATAATTAAGAATTATATATAGGGGTGGGGCATCAGGATTTTAGAGATGCTTAGGTGGGGCATGGCCAAAAAAAGGTTGGGAACCACTGGTCTACACCCTATCTCAGCTGCCCTAGACGCTGTAGAGTGTAAGCCAGGGGCACCTGGTTCTGACAAAATTTTTTATATCCCAGGACTTTTCATTCATTTTGTGTATATATATAAATCTGATTATTCACATTGCTATTGGAATGTTCAGTATGATAGCAAAGTGTGTTTTCTGCATTTGGAACAACTGAATGTGATACTGCTTTTTACACGCTTTGGCCAGGATTCTGCATAAAAATGTAATCAGTCAGAATTGTTGGGCCACTTCCTATTCCATGAATATGCAAATTTGCAATCCCGCAGATATGAATCTTCATTGTCATTAGAAAGCTTCACTAGAAGACTCATTGTTAATTGCTTTCATGAACATTACTCCGTGTGATTTCAAAGGAATTTATCTAAATATTGGTGTTACTGTTGCTTGATCGTGTATATGACTAAAACCTAATAGGAGAGGTAAAAGTACTCTTAAATATTAGACCTATGGATAATATGCCTGTTGGAGAATGGAGTATGTATGTGTGTATTAGCTAGGAAGTTATATGTTTGAAGGAAAGTCACATGCGGGGGGAACCTGAAGAAATTGATTCTTTGATCTTATCAATAAAGCTTTTTATTAAGATGGATAATCTAGCATATGATACTAGATAGTGTTCAGAAAGACAGAGGTAAAAAAGTAGCAGCAGTCAACACAATAAGCAGCTCCTCAGCCATGATTTTGGCAGTGTTAATGGAGAAAGAAAGGTAAATCTGGGCAATGTTATGGATAGAAGAACAAAAATATTTTACTACAGTGGAAAATTTGGGCACCTTTTGCATACAAAGCATGGAAAATGAAGAGAAGTGTAAGCAATGCTTGGGCAGGAGATTATATTGTGATATTGTTTAGATTTGCGGTAGAAAGACTGTGTTGGGAATCATGCTGCCCAAAAAGCCTCACAGAGAGTGAAGGAGAAAAAGAAGCATAGAACTAAGAATGAGAGACACTGTCATGTTGCTGTAGCAGAGAACTATTCTTCTGCAAGTGTTTATATGTATTTGCATATGTGGGTGACCAACACCTGGCAAAGCATTTGGTGGAACCTTCTGTAAAGCTTTTACTTAAGCTAGAAAGGCAATGTGCCCCATTCTGGAACAGCTGTTTCCTAACGGAAGGGTGAACTTTTTGGTGATAGGGAAATGCATCGCCTATCAGATTTGTTTTAAAAATGTTAGCATCCAGATTATATGTTCCTAGAATGTATGGGCAAGTGTAGTGTGTAACATGCGTACTGTTAGACTCAATTCACTTCAGAAGCAGAGTTTTATGAAGCAGGTCTGGTAAATCGTGAAGCAGTTAATAAAAAGGGGGCACAGACATTTAGGGAGAGGTCAGTCTGAGATTTAACAGCAACTGTCACTGCAGCTATGAAAAGAAACACAGGACAGCTGTCACTAATGCCTCAGTTAACTATGACTGAGGGATCACAAAAAGAGCCGTTCAGATGGCACCCCAGGCAATTGTCAGCAAACTTTTTCCTAATAAATAGCATTACATACTCAAGGGGAAATAATACTTTGAACAGGATCTGCCATCAAGCACATAAGGGAGTAATAACCCAACATGACACCTTGCCTTAGGGAAGGGCATAGGCTAGCTTAGTATAGGAGCATGTGTTTTGCATGAAAAAGGCCCCAGCTTCTATCCCCAGCATATCCAAGTGGGACTGAGAAAGACTCCTCCTTTAAATACTGCAAACCACTGCCAGTCAGTGTAGAAAATTCGGAGCTAGATGGATGAGACTTGATATAAAAACCAATATAGGGCACAAATAGGTTCAAGTCTACCTGGTCGCCTAAGAGGTGTTAGTATGATATAATATAAATGCAGTCAGTGATAATAATCACCTCCAGACTTGGTATTTTACAGAATGCAAGTATTGTTTTTCCTTTTAGGCCCATAATAACTACCAGATATGTTTCTATAGACAAAGTAGTAAAATATTTTGTACAAATAATTTTCTATAAATATATATACGAAGTTGCTGTAATGGTTCTTCAGACTTTAACTGGAGAGGATTCCCAAGAAGTCCATTGGTGATAATGAAGTCCCAAGAAGGGTGCAGATTGTGTTCCTTTGACCTATCAGGGTCTCAATAGTTCTCTTACATCAGGAATGGGTAATTTCCGTCCTGGAAGCTGAATGTGACCCTCTACATATTTCCTGTAGTTTTTGTCATGCAGATTCAAAGTAGCTAGTCCATTGCAAGTTAAAAAAATTGTGCCCTGTGAACCCAGCACACAACTGGTGAATTTAGTGGCTGTTGTAACAGTCTTGCATTTAAAGAATAAATACAATGACGCAAAATGACTTGGTGTGAGTTTCAGAGGTTTGAGTAATAAACTTGGCATAGTCCTCCTGGCAAGCATTCTCTTATCATTGGGAATGCTTGCTATAAAACTAACACACAAAGAGAGATTTAAGACAGATGTGTTGGCATGGTTGATGATAGCTGCTTTCTACATGGCAATCCACCAGTGGAATCTTACAAAGTTTCTTCAGAAAATATCAGCTCTCATCTGTGGCTCCTAGAAGCTGTCAGTATACGACAGTGACCACACCCCAGGAACAACTTCAACTGGCAAGCTAAACCAGATGAGGGTAGCCGATGAGTCTCAAACCCTTGGCAAGTTAGGGACTTCCCTTACATGCGAAGACAGACTGTGGAGGATTGAGCGGATAAGATCAATAGTGGGTCCAGCGGTCAAGAAGGTGACTTCTGCATATGTTGTAGAGGGAAATTAGGGGCATATGGGGCTCATCGACTTGGGGAAGTAGCCCATCTACTTTCAGAGAATGAAAACTCTGATCCTAAACCTCTGCTGCCTTGTGTGATATCTTGTGGAGAAGATAAAGCTAAAGAGTAAACCCTACACAAATCCATTATGGAGTCTTAAGATGAGTGAATGGTGCCTTGTATGCCTCCTTCTGGCAACTCATGCTGCCCTGCTGGAATCAAACGTATTGCTCTGCTTTCCTTTGGACCACACCAACAAGTGGGGTTTTGTCTAGACATCCCAGGACCTCCATACACACTGCCCAGGCTTGCATCCCAGGAAGATCACTTAAGTGCAGCAGCTTAACTTTATATGTTGTATGAAATGTTAATGTCTTTTATGATTTTTTCTCCTCCCTATGATATAATGTATTTATGTATATGTTTTCAGATATAAGTTGCTTGGAGACATTTTAGCTGGACGTTCTAAAACATTATATGAACACTATGTAGTTGTTGTTCTTCTTCTTCTAGGGTATTCTTGAACGTCTAGATGCTGGAGAAATTGTGATTGGTGATGGAGGATTTGTCATTGCTCTCGAAAAGAGGGGATATGTGAAAGCTGGACCTTGGACTCCAGAAGCTGCACTAGAACACCCAGAAGCAGGTTAGTGTAATCTGCAATGTATACATTGTGAACTGTGTCAAATTCCCAGTTGTAGAATGCACATTGACCCCAATGCTTGATAAAGTTAGTCATGATAAAAGCTGTGATCTTAAACAAACTTACTAGGCAGTAAACATCATTAAATACAATGAGTAAGGCTGTAGAGGATTGTGCTTTATGCCCCTTGAAATCAGTGGAATAAGTCGGGTGCAATTAGTTCACATCCCATTTCATTCAATGGACTTAATCATAGTCCACTTTAGCTAAATAGGGGCTGTTGGGCACAATGCACAGGCCAATGAAAATTGGTTCCATTCAACAAATTTTAATGGGCACATTTTCTGATTTATACCTGATTTTGTATTTTATGACACTTTGAACTGGTTATTACAGAAATATTGCTTTAACATTATATCAGTAATATTTAATCTTTTTTTATATATTTGCAGTTTCGGGACTGCCTTAAAATAAGGATTTAAAGTATTCTGTTTGTTATCCTGTGTCTGAAGGCATCTATAGGTCTTTGAAGATAGGGTACTGGATTTACAAAGACAAGGGGATGAAAGCAAATACTGTGATAATCACACAAAAAAGCCATATTGATGTAATCAGTTATCCTCTGCTTCTATAGTAGCCGACAGTGTGGTGGGACGGCACTGCTCACCTGACCTCCAGTCATTGCATTGTCAATATTACCGGGAGGGGGTGTGTGGCTATGGTGCAAATGCGCTAATGGGATATTGGATTGGCTCTGCCTCTGCGTTTGCACCATGCAGGCTTTGCCAGCACTCCACCCTTCTACCTCCTGGTAAGCAGCAGTGATGCAACTAACAGGAGGTCAATGTGGTAGTACCCCACCACATTGTTTGTATCTGATGGTGTCAAATACTAGGTGTTCTGGTACCATTTTCAGTAGTAGCTTTATGTTCAAAATCATTTGGCAAAACCCGTACCTCTTGAAAGACAAAACTGTCCCTGCCACAGTATGGGGAGAGTGAAATTAAGCCTGATGCTACTACTTCTGCCCACCACTACAATTTTCCATGTATCACTCCAACTCCTTCAAAGTTAGGCAAGATTTTAAAAATGCAATAAACAACTATTTCACAACTGGGGTGTATTGCGAAAGTCCCATACCAGTCAGGCAAACAGTGTTCTAAGTGTGAAATAGATGTGATCGTAAATCATTCTTAAATTACATTTGTATGGATCAAAATGTGTGTGGGGGGGGGGTGACAGAGAGTGTAGTGTCAGATGTGACCTTGAAACTGGATAGGGGACCCAACAGTCTTGAAGTGAAGAAATAGAGTCTGTTTTTCTTGCCTTTGGTTAGAGTACGGATGGTGCCAGTTATTGCACAGTAACTGCTGTGGGATTTGAGACAGCTATTCTGGCATCATGATTATAAACACATTTGCTTGGAATTAAGTCCTTTTTATTGTGGCAGAAAATGATTCCAAAATGAGGTGATGAGTAGAAGTAATTAGTGGCCTACCTGTGCACATTAAGTATCCTGCACTGCAGGGATACCAACCCTGCAGAAGTTGTTGGACTACAACTTCTATCATCCTTGACCTTTGGTCATGCTGACTACGGCCAATTGAGGTTGGGATCCAGTAACATCTGGAGGACACTGCATTGGCTATCTGTGTTCTATTGTCTCTATAAATTCATTGTAGTTGTGGGTGGCACATTTCCCATTTAAAATCTGCTTTTGATACACTGCCTGTTAAAAATGCTATTGCATATTGTACCAGTAGACTAAGGAAAAATAGCTTAATTGGCTAAAGACAATATCCAGTAGTGGAGAACAGACTTCTAGCCATGCAACAGGACTCCCCCTTCCTCTCCTCCTCCTCATGCAGCTCCTTGCATGCCTACTCAAACTGCTGTGTAGGGTTGTGGACCCTCTAGAGCAATTTGGGGGAGGCTGCAGAGGGAAAGAAAAGAAGGGGAGATCTGCTTGGATAACACTGGATATTGCTCTAAGGAAAGAATGTGCCTTTCTTTTGCAACTTGAGATCTAGCTGGAAGTCTTTCATCAGTTATTATCATATGAATCCTATTTATTTATACTTCTGATTTGCAGAATTTCTCAAAACACTCAAGTCAGCATTGTTCTTATTTTACAGGCAGGAAAAAGAGGATGAGAGATAGTGATTTTGCTTTCCCAAGATACCTCTACAATAGAGATGAGCCTTAAACCTTCCTGGTTCAAATCCAGTTTGGTCCAACCTACAAGTGAAATGGTTTACAGTCTCAGATGCCTTTTGCATTAATCATGTACCAATTGCAAGTTGGGAAATTAATGTGCATATTTTTTAATTGATTAAATACGCGTGCCCTTTATTAATAAATCAATGGGAGTGTTTCTTTTTAACAGTATAACAACTCAGTTAAAAAAATGAAGCGAATCACTATGTGTAGGTCATAAAATGGAACATGATAAGGCAATACCAGGTAAAAGGAGCTGCTGCCACAATATTAACATCATATTTGACTCTGTTTTGTTTAAACATTTTGCAGTTCGTCAGCTGCATCGAGAATTCCTCAGGGCTGGATCAAATGTTTTACAGACATTCACCTTTTATGCCAGTGATGACAAATTAGAAAACAGGGGAAACTATGTAGCTGATAAACATTCTGTGAGTAGTTTCAACTGCTTTTTATTATTATTGACAAACAAGCAGAATTACATGATCTCAACGCAGAAACATGGGTCATCTTTGCAAGACCTAACTCATTAATTCAAAGATGTAGATTTAAAAATTCAAATAGAAATAAAATATACGAAAATTTAGTATACTGAAATGGCATGACAGAGATGCTGCCTGGATTACCTTCCAAAAAAACAGGGACAACAACCTGTCAGATGAAAGAGGCAAGCTAGTTATTCTTACTGTAGTTATTTCTCCCAAAACACTTTCAAGTTGTTTAATACTGTGGAAAAGGAGGAGCTGACAAGGGCTAAATTTATCAATTAATTGTGACAAAGAAAAGTTTTTATACCCATAAACTGTACAGAAGTAACTCGACATATTATGTGCAAGACATGAATAGCCAAGAAGAATGTTTCTGTTTGATTTTTCAGTAAAACCTAGTTACTTTTTTTTAATCTAGAAACTAAAGTTGCAGGCCAATTTGTCATTTGCTCCTCCTTAGAGATACCGTAACACTGTGGTTGCCTTTCAGACTTGAAAACAGATTTGTAGGCACAGACCATCCTCTAGAATAAAACAGCTTACTAGGGAAAAGCCGAAGTCCCTTTTTGGGGCGCCTTAGGATCATTTTTTATGGTAGCCCAAATCTCAGTCATATGGATGGATGTATATACCGGGTATTTCAATTTTAACTCATGAGCTATTGTTGCATTTCTCCAAGATCCCTTTTCAGAACCTTAGGCTGCAGGAACTGAAATGCACTGCTGGGTTTGCACAGGTAGATCAGGAGCACACTCAGTAAAATCCTTTACGCTGGCCACTAATAAAAACCACTACCTTATGAAATTTTACTGTGATGATTGGTAAAATGTGAAGTGTCTAAGTTGGACGACATGTGTAACATGTATTCATTTTTTCCTACAATGAAAGAGTAGGTATGTGTATGGTGTAAGTCCGTACTAATGCTATTTCCGTATTATCAGGGCAAGAAAGTAAACGAAGCAGCCTGTGATATTGCAAAAGAAGTGGCTCAAGAAGGGGATGCTTTGGTGGCTGGAGGCGTCAGTCAAACCCCTTCATACTTAAGTAGCAAGAGTGAAGCTGAAGTTAAATCAATCTTTCGAAAGCAGCTAGAGGTTTTTACCAAAAAGAATGTGGACTTCTTAATTGCAGAGGTAAATGCAACCACTAAGGAAACAGTAAGTGGTGATAATGGGGGAAACGGCTTTTGTGTTAGGTTCATATCCAGAGTTTGTGTGAATTGAAAAGTTGCTTGCACAATGGGGCTCTGCAGATTTGCAATCCACCTGTCCCCAAAGAGTGACCAAGGCATGCCAAAATCGGGCCTAAACCCTTGTTGAAATGGATCTAGAAAATCTGTTTCATCCAAGAGTGCCAGAGCCCAGTGTTGGGGGGGGGGACACCCCCGCAGAAATTTGTGCTGGGGCCATGTGTCCCTCAGCCCCCCCCCCAATGCTGGAAGCTGTGGGATAACAATGACTTGGGCCTAGCCTCTGCACAAACAAATCAGAACGAATGCTCAATAAACTGATGTCATATAGCCTCCACACAAATTTTACATGAACAAATCAGGATAGACGCTCAGTAAATAGGTTGGTAGAACCCTTAAACAGATACCCTGAGGTACAAAGGAGTTTAGTATATGACGAAAGATACTCAGCAAATGCCATTTTTGGAGGGAAAGATTTTAATATTTAGAAAATACCAGGGATCCCCATTTCCCTCTCCGCTGGGCTGGGAAGGGGAAGCACTGGCTTCAGCAAAGGTGTCTCCCAACTGACCCAGCCTCCCACTGGCCACTGAACATGTAGGTGAGTGGCCCACTGGTGGTATTCTTCTTGCCATTGGAGGGCAGCAGAAAGCCTTGAAATATAGAGCATTCCAAAGGTGGGGAGGGAGCAGAGCTAAGCATCAGGCCCCGTTTGGAGTCAATCACTGTGCCAGTCTGGAGCTCAGGCAGTGATCAGGGCTAATCATACTCACCTCTGTTTCACCATAGCCACCATGTGTAGATATGGGGCAGATGCAACAATGGCTCTGACCTTCCACAAAGCCCTTTTGTCAGGGGGTGGGGGGGTTGCATTATACCCCCAGTTTTTTATTTAAAAAATGTACTTTTTCTTTTAGTCTTTTTCACACCAAAGGTAGTATTATGCTCTGAACTCTCCCCCCCTCTTTTTTTCTACTCCTTTCATCTCTTTTTAGTATTTTGAACATGTTGAGGAAGCTGTGTGGGCAGTTGAAACCTTAAAAGAAGCTGGGGTACCAGTTGCAGCAACTCTTTGTATTGGTCCAGAAGGAGATATGCATGGCATATTACCTGGAGAATGTGCTGTCAAACTTGTAAACGCTGGTAAGATTCTATATTTCACAAATCCATCGTGAGACAAGTTAAAATATTAGTGATATGGAATGAGATGAAAGAAGCTCAGCAAAAGTAGGTGCATGTTTGAATAGGAAAATACTGGACAAGGCAGAAGGCCTGTTGGATCATAGTGGACCCAGCTTGTGGTGGGGAGGGACATTGCCTCATTCTCCCTAATTACTCCAATTACTCCATTGGTTCTACTTCTTATTTTAAAATTTGGAATCTGCTTTATTATTATGGCTCAAAGTAAAAACAGCATTTTAACAAGTGCTTTACAAATGACCCTATCATCCACTTTAGCTATTGCAGAGCAGAAAAACAGGCAAGTGTCCCCATCCACAGGCAAGTGGGGGACAGCTATCAGTGACTTGATTCTGCCTTAAAAGGTGCACGAGATGCAAATCCCGGCACAAAATACTTGAAGCTTGTACCCCACACCCATACTTGGTTGCTTTACAATACCAACAATTCCACACTTAAATCAGGTGGCTAAAATGAATAAGCTTTGGATGGGAGGAACCAGGAATGGGTTTTTATGTGAAAGGACTGTGAGGGGGAAAAACCAAAACACAACCAAATTTCTGGGCTGGGAGGTATCACTAAGAGGTACCTTCTGCCCTTTAATTCTAAGTATACATTTACCTTCCTTTCTAAGCTAGTATTTTGCATGTGGTGCCAGCTTATGGTCTTTGGGTTTTGTGGGTGGGAACTTAGCCAATCCCCCAAGCTTGAAGTCTGCCCACCCCAGGTCTAGAGTACATTCAGCCCAGCCTTGCAAGGTATGGATCTCATACTTTAATCTGACACCCCCAGCATTTAAAAGACAATAAATACTTTGCTATTTATGTTGTTTCCATACATGCATATTTAAAATGCAGTTCAAAAAAAGACCCCATAACATCAAAAGGGGCCCTTTATACACAGATCACATTAGTTTAAAAACATTGAATTGAAAGACATTATGAAACACTTCACTTCTTGCTCTTTAGGTGCTTCTATTGTTGGAGTAAACTGCCATTTTGATCCAGCTACTTCCCTCAAAACTCTGAAACTCATGAAGGAGGGCTTGGCAGCTGCTAAACTAAAAGCGCACCTGATGTCACAGCCGCTTGCTTTTCATACTCCGGACTGTGGGAAGCAGGGGTTCATTGATCTACCAGAATTTCCTTTTGGTAAGACTTTTGTTGTTGCTGTTCTTAGTGTGAAGCTGCGAGAAAAATAGCACTTATACATCAAATAGCAGTATCCAGCATACATCATATATCCAGTACATGTGCTGGAAATAGGCCCCATTGCCTTCAAAAGCATACAGTTGGTCTGGAACTGAAGCCATGTTGCATTGTATAAAATGTATTTATTTTTTTTAAAAGGCACCACCATTCTATTCATATTTCAAGAGTGATATATAGTCAATTAGATTAATTATAAAATACAACAACAAAACAGTAGGGTCAGAGTCTAAATTTGTAAACCTAAAGATTGCCGTCAGGTGAACGTCTATAGCAGGAATAGGAACCATTTTTCAAGCCACAGACTACATTACTCAGCAAAAAGCTATGGGGGGGGGGGAGAGGTCACACTTCATATGTGGCCAGAGCCCAAAAGTAGACAGGGCCAGTTATCATGCAGATCAGCTGGGGGGGAGGTGTTTTCATCCTGTTATAGGGTTGGGCTTGATGTTCGTGCTGGGACTGGGATGAAACTGGGCCATCTGCTTCCCAGATGATCAACAAATATCACCTCAGGAGCAGGAGAAAGCTACTGATTTTCATCCCCATCTCAGTATGCTTAAAGCTTCCCACCCTGCATGCTGCACTGGGGATTAAAAAAATTAGAACCTCCCTGTTCATCAGATGATCTATTCCATTTGGTTGGGAAAACGTGTAGGTAATTCTTGGAACTAGAAAAGAGTGCTGAAAAATTTGTTTAGATCACTTTGTGAAATAGGGAGCCCTACCTAAGAAAAGTCAGTTTGGAAACTGAAAACTTGCTCCCCAGGAATGGCTATTGAGATTGGCTCTTGCCTTATGGCAGCTGGAAAGAGACTGTTCCCCAAGGTTGATTCACTCCTTGCTACTGTTTGCAAACTAAAAAGTTGTGAATAAATACACAATTATCTGTCCTGGTTAGCACTGCCTAAAGAAAACAAACATATTTTGTAAAACATTTGGATGACATTGGTAGTGTTTTGCACAGATTTTTATCACCGAATATTCATATAATAGTGAAGTTAAAGTAATTACGTATCATTACAGCTTTGGAGCCAAGAATTCTATCCAGATGGGATGTTCACAAATATGCAAGAGAGGCCTATAATTTGGGGGTTCGATACATTGGAGGGTGCTGTGGGTTTGAACCATATCACATCAGAGCAATTGCAGAGGAGCTGGCCCCTGAAAGAGGATTTTTACCACAAGCCTCTGAAAAACATGGCAGCTGGGGGAGCGAATTGAGCATGCATACCAAACCATGGGTCAGAGCAAGGTAAAGTATATTTTTAACTCTAATACTAAAATAGCCCACTATATATATTTCTTTTTCAGAAATGCACCGCCTCATATAGCAAATTACTTGGTAGTAGTAGAACTCTATGTCATGGTACAAAACCATGCACACAAGCAGTTTTGAACAGTAATTTTATAGACCTAAACACCAAGATGGAAGTAATGGATGCAGGATATTACTAAACATGTGCATTTAGATCAATACAGTGACTGAGTTAAATACCCTCCAGTTTACTAGAGTACCTGTTATTCAAACATTGTACAGCCAAGTTTCATTCAGATTTCCTGATGATATAAATGTTGTTCCTTTTCATGTTAGGCTGACAGCATTTGCTATGTACAGTAAATCTAGAGAGACTGAATTCAATCAGAATACTAGCTTCTTAGTTTGTCTGTTGTGTAGTTTCCCCTCATGCTCCAAACATGTTGGGGTGTTTAGAAATCAATTTCATAATAAACTTGTTCTGTTCATACTACATCTGGGGTGCCCTATGCAGTGGCCATCAAGGCCTTCTGTCCCTACCAATTTTTAAATTAAAAAAACAACAACCTGTGAGGGTTTTATTTCAGGCCAGGGGGTTCTCTTTTTGGGAGTTTGTGTTTTCTTTGTTTTGAGCTGTATGGAGATATGTTGCCTGGGCCCCTGGGGATATATTTTTTCGGGGGGTGGGGGCAGTTCTGAGCATCACCACTTTCATTCTGTGAAATGGGCATTTTGTGGTGCTTATAACAGTTTCTTAGATTTCCAAACATTCTCCCTCCCTGACACAAAATGTTGGGGATTCTTTTGTCATTGTGTGGTATTACCCTCCTTTTTGTTGCAGCTAAGCCAGAGGGCCACAGAAAAGTTCAGCATATATCTGGAGCATGGTTGGGAAGGTTGTCTGAGGTCCTGAAACCTCATTTAAACTTCTTACATTGCAATCATTATATAGGTTGCCTTTGAAGTTCAACAGTGTGCTGCCTTTGGACATTCAACAATGTTTAAAGCTATAGTCGAGATTTCTGGAAACCTGCTATCCATATTCCTGGGGCTACAAACTTCATTTTAGCCACCTCCCCCTTTTCACTGTATTATATATGTCAATGTTATTTTTGACCTGGCCTTAGCAGGAAAAGAAACTAGGAAATGTGCATACAACCCTTTCAAAAGCACCTGTATTTCAGAAGTGGTATGTTTGGGTTTTATGTCTCAATATCCTTGGGGGGGGGGGGGATTAGCAACAATACAGCACTCTCAATGCTGATGTGCCACCTTATGCGTGTGAGGCTCTTGGTGCTGGATCTCAGTGTCCGGGCTGAATGATTACACTATTAATCCCTCTGGCAAGTCCATACTACGGTTGCCACATGTCCTCTTTTTCCAGGACAGGTCCTCTTTTTCATGGGTATGTAAAATCAGAGTCATCATAGTGAGCCATAGTTAAAAGTAGAACGCCTTAAATTGAGTTATTAAAACAATCCTTTGCACTGTTAGGTTTACAACCAAAATTATTCTATGACAATCTGTTGATTTACATGCTAAAATATTTTGTAAAATATCTTGTACTGCATCCTTCTTGGATTAAGAATATATTGAATAGGATTTGTCCCTTTTTTAACCTAGGGCTAGGAAGGAATACTGGGAGAATCTGTTGCCTGCTTCAGGAAGACCATATTGCCCCTCACTGTCTAAGCCAGATGCCTGGGGGGTGACCAAAGGGGATGCTGAGTTGATACAGCAGAAAGAAGCAACATCTGAACAACAGCAGAAAGAACTCTTCAAAAGACAGAAATTCAAACCCAGCACTGTAGCATAGATTAATAGCAATTTTGTCTATGCAAAAACAAGCATGTCACTGTATAATTGACAACTCAGTGGAAAGATCAGACAGAATTTATTAATTGCAAGTTGGAAGTATAATAAATCTCAACACACTTTTTAAAAATGAAAATGCGCCCATGCTATATGCTGCACTTTTATGGAATACTCCAACTTATATGCAGTACACACAATTCAGTTCATCCTCTAATCCTATTGAAATAATTGGGATTTAATGCTTACATGTAAAATAGTCCAATCCTAAGCAACTTTTCTCAAAATTAAGTCTCACTGCGTTTAACAGAATTTCCTTCCTAGTGAATGTGCTTAGGATTTCGCCAAAGAACTTGGGTTAATTGGAACTTTATATGGATTGTGTCCATTATCTTAGATGGAGAAGTTTTATCTTCTATTCCCCCCACCCACCCTATAAGCATAGCACACTTTATGAAAGCTAAAAGAGATTAATACTTATTTTGGAAAGATATATTTTTCTCAGGATAGGAATAGCTTAAATCACTGCAATTATATAATTTTAAAAAATAAAATACTTCCGATAAACAGAAGACTATTTTCAAAATATTTGTTGATTTTATTCTCCCAGGCTTGAGATGGCATTGCGATCTCTAAATGTATATTACAGGAGATCCAATTAAGCTAAGATTTATTCAGCATTCACACACAAAAAAGTTTATAAAAAGGGTTATTTACAGTCCCAATCAGAAACAGAAAAAGGTAAAGAAGGTATAAGAATATAAAACTCTTTTCTCCATGTGAAATCCAAACATGTAACTTCTGGAAATGTATGAAATCCACTTGGCTTTTCCATTACAAATTAGCAATAAGTCTTCTATAGATCATGACTAAAGTTTCCTCTTGAGCTGCTGAGCTTCCCAGACTGTGGGTGGTATCCAAAAGTGATGGTGCTGAAATAATCCACCAGTGGAATGGGGAGGAGGCCATTTCAATGACCCCTAAATTCAATGCCCTCTCTAAATCTGCCTCAAGGGTTGGGGGGTCCCCTCAGAGCAGATTTATGCCCCCCACAATATATGGGTTTTGTGAGGTGCTATGCAGGAAGGGGAAATGGACAAAAAAAAAATCGCTGTTTTGCTGACGAATTCCTTCCGTCAATAGATAGTTGCCACTGGATACCACTCTATAACTATGCAGATATTTAGGTCCACTTCACAATGAAGCATCTGTGGAAGCTGATCACAATAACTTTCACCACTCAGCATGATTGATCCATTCCAATATATTTCGCTGGTGCACCTGATCAAGTAGTTGAAATAATCTTTCTTACATGTAAATCTTGTATGAGGGCTTTGGTACCCGCTTTTAAAAAGGGAAATCTCCATTGCTCACTGAAGCTAAGGTCACATGTTAAAACCTTAATGACTGAAAATCTTCTGGCATGTGGCTCAGGGCCGGCCCAAGACATTTTGGCACCTGAGGCAAACCACAAAATGGTGCCACCCTCCCTGCCAGGGAAGAAGGGGTGAGTGAAGATATACATCAGGAACAAGGGGGGGGGGGAAATAAATATCTACATTGGAATCTGCTGCCCGCTGTGGTTCCTGCCACTTAAGGTGCTTGCCTCACCTTCCCTGATGTAGCTAAATAGATGACTAAATCTGCTATATACTGAGGGGATTGGCCTATATGTGACACCATTCAGTTCTTTTATATCTAAGAGCAATGTTCTGTATTAATACCAATAAAGATTTACAAATTACCCTAATGTCTTGCTGTTTTAAGAGTGAAATTATATTTAAAACGCGCACTGTTAAGAAAAATGAATAAAGGTACCTATCACAATGTTTTAATATGCTTTGTTTGGCACAGAATATTCTTCCTGAGTATGTTTGCCCTGCCACCTTTCTTCTCCATGACACATTATAGAACTCTTTTGTAATTGTGCATACACATAAAAAAGGCAGTATCAATGTTGTAACAATAAAGCAGGAATGGGAAGTTCTGGCCCTCCAAATGTAGCTGTAACAATATATATACAGTTAAACCCCGGCTGTCAAATGTAATCTGTTCCGGAAGCCTATTCGGCTCCCGAAATGTTTGACAACTGAGGCACGGCTTCTGATTGGTTGCAGGAGCTTCCTACACTCAAGCGGAAGCTGCGTCAGATGTTCGGTTTCCAAAAAACGTTCGAACACTGGAGCATTTACTTCTGGGTTTTCGGCGTTCAGGAGCCAAAACTTTCCAAAACGGAGGCGTTTAGGAGCTGAGGTTTGACTGTATATATATCATTCCTGTTCTTTGTGACTGGTTGTCCAAAAGGAATAGTCTAATACTGTAGCCATCAACAACTTGAATCTAGGACTTTACTTCACTTTGTGTGTCTTGTGTCCAATAAGATGCTTTGCCTGGGTGTTCTGGAGCAACCATAGTTTGTTTAAAAGTAATAGCAACAGACAAGTTTTCAACCCTTGAATGTCAACCATCCGCTGAGAATTGGAACATCTGCTGCACATCCTGGAAGCCAAATAGGGCATTTCTGCAGCAGTTACTTGGAAGAGTTTGTGTTGCCTTTACACACATTTAATGTATTGGGATTCATTCTCTATTTTCTCCACAAGGAGGAGCTGGCTGAGGGAAATTATATAACACCGTCTCACAGTTCTCTGGGGCAGCCTCATAAGGGTGTTCTGTTCTGGTAATATACATGGTAATAAACAGTCCTTAGGAATATATGCTCCTTAAATCAGGGGTGGGGAAGCCTGTGGCCCTCCAGATGTTGGACTCCAGCTTCCATCATTCTTGGCCATTGGCTATGCTGGCTGGGGCTGATGGGAGTTGGAGTCCAACAATATATGGTGGCCCACAGGTTCCTTGCTTTACATTGACTGTATTTTAATCCACTGTTTAGAGAGCCTTCAAGTGGAAAAACATTTACAAGTAAATGTTAATAGTAACAATGGAATGCTGTTCTTGCTTCTTCCTCACTAATGTCTCTGAGCAAGACTAAATAACATGAATTGCTTATTAAACTGGAATTGATGGCTGCCTCAGAAGAATGCTCCATTAAGCAGTCATGATAATCCACATCCACTCAACTTGAGAAACTTTTCCATTACATACAAAATGTTCATTCAGCGGGCAATAAAGTGAATTAAACCAAACAAAATGTGAAACAGGTTTTTTTATTAAAACACATATGAAATTTTTCCTTCAGCTATGCATGGTCACAAACAATAGTGTGACTGTTTCTATATATAGTATTTTTAAAAAATAAAAATAAAATCACTGCACATCTGTTTGCAATTTGTGGTAACAATGCAACTCTTCCCTACCATTGGGTGAGATAGCATCGTGGAAATGCATTAATGTTCCCACTGCACTGGGATGTACTGAATGTGCATGACGGTCAGTTTTTCATTAAAGAGAATTGAATTCCAGGATCTTCACATTAGAGCAGCTTTTTGGTTGCCATTCTGGGATCACTTCCAGACAACCTGTTCATTTAACATTCGTCCAGATTTGTTTGCACAAGGTTTGCAGGGAGATTAGACGGTGTCAGCTACTTTTTGAGTATTAATTCTGATTTGGTTGCAGGGTGGTTAGTTGACACTGAGTCAAGCAAATCTTATCCCATACTTTCCAGTGCACCCCCCCCACTGCTTTTCTTATTGCAAAAAGTCTGGGGGGGGTTGGGGGGGGAAGTGGAGGAGGAAGCAGGATTGTTGCACGACAGATCAGAATCAACTTTTATTGTGTAAATTGCAAGCCAAAAACAGTGGCTGTCTAAAAGTGCCCTTCGTTATCAGCCATAAAGTGAAGAATGAGAAGAAATTGGTAATTCAACAGAGATATCCAACAGTTACTATCTGATGATGAACTAATGGAATACTACTTGTAGTTCTGCAGCCTCTGTTTCCATCCTTCCTTGTCCCAAACCGAAGACTGGCGCTTAACCAGAAGAAACATGAGCTAAAGCACTGGCGAAACCCAAGGTGATGCATTAGCAGAAAATGGATGTGTTTGTGCTGAATCTTGACATCAACAGTTTGGGCTTCTTTCTCTTTATGTTGTCCCAGAAAGTGGTGCAGACAACTATGTGGTATTGTGAGGCATTTTGCCTTGAAAAGCCATCGTAAGAGTGTTGCTCTGGCAGCAGAGCAGAATCTCACACTCTTTATTTGTAGTTCAGCACTAATACAAAAACATAATCTAGGAAAACAGGTAATGTCCCTAGAAAACATTTTTACACAATCTCTTAATATTCCCCCCCCCATCTCAGCATTCCCCACCCCACCCCACCCTACACATCACCAGGTGGATTATTTTTTTTTAAGTACTGTAAAAATGCAAAAGCACTGCCTCCTTGTGGTAAGCGAGATAGTTACAAGAGCAGTGAAAGATAAGGCAATCCTCCCAAGGGATTATTCCCAGTTAATTAAGTTGTGAACAGTTGCTGTGCTTATTTTGCATACATTTAAGGTCAAGTTCAACTCCCACAGGTGCTGGTTTATACATTTAATTGCCATTTGGCCTTACTGGTTGCAATTTTTCTATTTATATCTTTGAGGATATATACTTGCCAACTGAGAATAAGGCTTCATGTATCTGATTGCATTCACAATACTTGTTATATCTTTAATGTGTTACAATATTGCATCACAATGACTTCCAATTGGGACTTCAATGCCTTTTACAAGGCTTGCAAGGAGTCCTGCACGGTCTCTGGTCAACAGGCTTGAAGCCAGCTTCTTCTTTCTGAAAGGATCAGCTGCATTACCAAGAGTCCCACAGGCAATTGGGAAACTCAATTGTGCAGTTGATCAAGTCACATATCTACCTGCCCCACACCTAACATCAACTATACTGTCAGGTGGAAGGCTGCTCTAGGAGCAATGGACTGATGATACCTATGCTACATTGCCATGGTGAATGCACTCCAGGGACAGATTCTCCATGCAGGCACCCAGTGCTCAAGGTCTACTCCCATGTAGCCTTTCAGGTAATATAGAGCAGTCACTCACCAATAGTGATGTCCAAGGGAGTATAGCAATGGAACATCACTATTGTGAAACACGGGAGACTGTTTCCTTCTTGGACATAGTGGGGGGGGGGGGAGGATCATAGCCAGGGCCCAAGAAGATGTGGGTTGATGAGATTGTGCTGCTCTTCACATCAATATACATACTGTTCAGTTGCAGGCAGCCCATGAAATTTGTGCATACACAATTGACATATAAAGTTCACCGTTGCCACATAAATGTTGGTGGGTTGGGTTATATTCCTGGTGTCCACACTTTGCTTCTTGAATACTAGGACAGTTTGGAAAGGTCCTGACCATGGTTTATTTAAATTGTTGCTTTGTCCACATAGGAACATAGAATCCTGTCCATCTAGCTCAATGCTGTCTACACTGACTAGCGGCTGGATTTCAGATAGGGTCATCTCCCTACCTAGAGATGCTGGAACTGGGACTTTCTGCATGCAAAGCAGATGCTTATTCACTGAGCTATGTCCATTCCCCCAGAGGACAGTGCCAATGTGGGCAACAGCAACCAAAGTGTAATTTATTTTCTCCAAGTGGTCTCTTCGGCCCCAAGTTTTAGCATTCTGTTTTGAATCAAATTCCTGGTGTGTTATCCTGATTAAAAAAAAAAATACAGATGAACAAATGTCACCATCATAATAAAAGCACAATAAAAGTCATACAGTAACCAAAACTGCCCAGACTGTGCATGTGGACCTTATCCTCCAATAAATAACTGTACATTATGCAAGTTACTTTGTTATCTGGAAGAGTTGGTGTGTGAACACGGCAAGACAGAGTAAAGTTATGCAGAGGCAAATTCACACCATTTAACAGATAGGTTGCTAGACCTGTTGAGAAGTTCAGTGGGTACAGCATTTACTTCTGTCCAGTTTCTTTTGAAAGGATGTCACTGGAGGCTTATTGACATTTTATAACATTTCCATGTTGTTGTTTTTTTAATGTATTGCTTTAGCATAGGTGAAGGCACAGTTTAAAACACTCCAGCAGACAAACAAAGGTCACTGCTTCCACATGAGACTTCCAAATAGAATCAGCTAGCAGTGCCCCAAAACAGAACCCAATCTCTGCTATAACTTTGTTGGATGTGCTAAATCATGGTACTAAACTAGTCAGCCAAAGATATTACCCTCACAGATACAGGATCTCAGGTTTGGAAGGGTACCCAGGCTGACCCCCCAAATTCATCATCATCATCATTAATTTGTACCCCGCCCATCTGGCTGGGTTGCCCCAGCCACTCTGGGCAGCTTTCAGCATATATAAAAACACAGCAAAACCTTAAAAAGCTTCCCTATACAGGGCTGCCTTAAGATGTATCCTAAATGTTATACAATTACTCATCTCCTTAACATCTGACGGGAGGGCATTCCACAGGGTGGGTGCCACTACCGAGAAGGCCCGCTGCCTGGTTCCTGTAGCTTCATTGGGGAAACCCAGCCAGATGGGCGGGGTATAAATAAATAATAAATTATTATTATTATTCATTTATTGCAGTGTGGGAACTGCCAGAAAGCTGGATCTCAGTGTCTGGGCTGAACGATTACACCAGGCTTCCTCAAATTCGGCCCTCCATACGTTTTTGGCCTACAACTCCCATGATCCCTAGCTAGCAGGACCAGTGGTCAGGGATGATGGGAATTGTAGTCTCAAAACATCTGGAGGGCCGAGTTTGAGGAAGCCTGGATTACACTATTAATCCCTCTGGCAGGTCTATCCTAGGGTTGCCATATGTCCTCTTTTTCCAGGACAGGCCCTCTTTTTCATGGGTATGTAAAATCAGAGTCATAGTGATCCATAGTTAATTGTAGAAGTTAGCAAATGTGTCTGTTCTTTTGATCTTCAAAATATGAAGAGCAATCTTCTGCTTTCATTGTCTATCAGGTCCCTCTTTCTTGGGTGGACCTGCTCTCTTTCTTCCCATTCCTACTTTCACCTCATCCTTTAGCCATGTCCCAAAGTCTTGCATCCTCCTTCCTCTGACAACCTTCCTCTATTTCTAAAGCAAGTGGCTCTGGTCAGCATCTGGTTCCCTTCTGGATTCCCTCCACCTCCAGCTAAAATTGCCCCTTCTCCTGTCTTTAGTCAACATCTCTTTTTCCCTTGACCATTTTTCTATATCCTACAGTTTCTGCGTGTTTTGATGCATGCTTTTGCAACTGGCAGCTTGAATCATTAGGCATGAATCGTTTAAGGTATTAAAGCTATTGTTAGTGTTAAATTGCTTGAATGATACTCGGTGATGTTTTCTGACTTCATAGAATGCCAATTTAGGGGCACATTCAGGTCTCAGTGTCAAAAGACACCAAAAGGAGTGTCAAGGTTTTCGGGCAAACTGCACACTTTGTAAGCAAGTGTATATTGCTTTGTGCATTAGTGTGCATTATTAGGATCATGTATTTGTTAGCTAGATCAGAAGCATATTTACTCAGAAATTAGTCACACTTTCTCCAGTGGGATTTATCCCCTAGTCAGCTAATTTAGGATAACAATATACTGTTACACATTGAAGTGATGCCTTGAAAAGAGCATTTATCTTATGGAAGTCAGACTTTGTTCTCTTGGTTTTGTGTGCTAGTTTACCCTGTTTAAGAAGTACAAAGGAAAATCCTGCTCTATTAAAAAATATTCTCTAATGTTTAGGTGTACTTGAATTTCAGCAAATCAAGGAATCCAGTAAATAGGAATGGAGAATTGTGTATTGAGTTGAGAAATGAACCAACAGCTTCAGAAATGAATAGAAAGAGGTGTGTTGCTGTTCACAAGGATGTATTTCTAATAGTTTTGATGGATTTGTAACCTCAGAGTCTAAGAGATCCACCTTATTCATCATCTCGAAAATTAGGTATGCCTATGTCTTGTTTAATTAGCATACCAGACTAATGCGCTTTCATTTACAGTATGAATATATGCATGGTAACATCTACAGTTTTAGAATAAGCCTAACTACCGTATATGCAGCATCGCTTATTACATTTTTGTGCCCTCTCATTATGTCTTTAAACAGAATACAAACATAGTATTGTATAGGTGTGTTTGAGAGGCAATATGCTCTGTGTCACCTGCAAACATGTATGAGTTATATAGTCATACATACCATGGCAAATATTTTTCAGATTTTCCAAACCCCATAGCAGTCACGTGAAGTTTGGCAGCATACTAATAACAAAACATCATCTCAATCTATCAAAAAAAAAAAAAAATGCCAGGGGGAGGGCGGGGAGAGTAAGTCTTTATCTGGAGCCAGAAATATGTCAGTGAAGGTGCCAAGCAGACCTTACTGGGGTGAGCATTCCACAGATGGGGAGCCACAACTGAAAAGGCCCTCTCCTTTGTCACCACCCTCTGTGGCTTCCTAAGAGGAGGGACCCGGAGAAGTTCTAATAATGGGTAAAATAATAACAATGCAGTAATAATAGTAAAATGAAGAACTGGGCACTGGGCACCGATTACATTTAACAGAAGAAACCCTGTCTATTGGCGTGCAATAAAACGGAGGGCATAAGACCTTAGAAAATAGGGAAAGATACAAAAAGAAGTGGGTTAAGGAAAAGGAGAGGCTAGTATTAGAGTTCAAAGGCACAGGAGAATAAGAGATAAAGTTTAAAATCTGTTTGAACAGCAAGGAGGGAGAGGCACAGATGCTGGGAGGCTGCAATTTCTAGAGAAAAGGGCTGAGGCATGAAGGAGAATAAGTGACTCAAGGTTTAGCTATGAGGAAAGTTAGGGAAGAACAAAAACAGCAAGAAGACAAATAAGAGACATGAGCAAACAGGTAAAAAGAAGGCAAAGGGTGTTAAGAAGGCAAAGGGTGTTAAAACAACTAAACTCTAATAACTCTATCACTGTGCCATTGAGAGCGTGCTCACTTATGGCTTATGTGTGTGGTACGGAAGCTGTACTACCAAGGACAGGATGGGGTTGGACAGAGTTGTTAAGGCAGCAGAGAGCATTGTTGGCTGCTCGCTCTCCACCTTAGAGCAGATTTATGCCATGAGGTGCCACAGAAAGGCACTGGACATAGTGAAAGATCCATCGCATCCTGGTCACCGTCTGTTTGAACTTTTGCCATCGGGACGGAGATACAGGACGATGACAACAAGAACAAGCCATCTTAGAAACAGCTTCTTCTCCAGAGCAATCGAGGCCTTGAATGGGAAGCCTGGACTTTGAAGTCATCTAAACTTACCAGTTATGTTTTATCATTGTATGGTTTTAATCAGTGTTTTTGTAGTTGTTTTATTTTTGAGTGGAGTGCCCTATCTGGGTGGATGGAGCAGCCAAGTAATTTCGTTGTCCCCGAAGGGGACAATGACAATATTCTATTCTATTCTATTCTATTCTATTCTATTCTATTCTATTAAACTTTATATAATAAAGAAACAGAAGTTAATGGGGGTTGGAGGATGGATGGCGGCAAGCAGATTGAGGTTGAATCCTGACAAGACAGAGGTACTGTTTTTGGAGGACAGGTAGGTATGGAGGACTCCCTGGCCCTGAATGGGGTAACTGTGCCCCTGAAGGACCAGGTGCGCAGCCAGGGAGTCATTTTGGATTCACAGGTGTCCATGGAGGCGCAGGTGAATTCTGTGTCCAGTGTCTACCAGCTTCATCTGGTGCACAGGCTGAGACCCTACCTGCCCTGCCAGATGGGCGGGTATAAGTTGTTGTTGTTGTTGTTGTTGTTGTTGTTGTTGTTGTTGTTGTTGTTGAACTACTGTTGCTAAACTACTGTTGTTAAACTACTGTTGCTGCTATTATTATTTAAATGCACCACTTGGAGATTCAAGCCCTGCACCTGGACTTCAGATCAGACCTGGAGGTCTGGCAACCCTATTTAAAAGGTATTTGCCTTTGGCACCAGCTTTCAGCAGCAGCTTTGAGAAACAACAGCCTTATGGAGTCCAGTAGGGCCTTGCCCTCTTGGGAGCTTGGCATTATATACAATGTTGACAGTATACACAGTTATTAGCTGTCAATGCTTTGGTTTTATTTTGTCATGGTGTTTTCAGCTTCTTTCCTTCTTCTGAGGAATAACAACAATGATCAATCAAAATCAGCTTGCAAGCCAATATGTTAGGACAGCCAGAGTGAAATTCATAACCACAGGAAACTAATAAAAATCACCAAAATAGCTGGGCTATAAATTGCTTTTGCCCTGAATAAGCCACCACTTCACTATTCCATTGTCTCTCATTGAGTAAAATTAAATGTAGGGATCAATTGTGATTTTAATTGTAAGTCTTGGCTCTTTGGTATGATTGTAATGTATAAATATGAATGGAAAAGTCTGGATCACGGGTACCAAAGCAGTAGAAGGGATTATGGGATGTTTCAGGATGTGTAGGGAAGCTAATGTAAGAGAGAAAAGCCATTTCCTGACACAAGCTGGGCCTATACACAATTAGGCATATTGTTGCATGTTAGAAGAAAACAACAAGGCTTATATTAAGGGATTTATAATGTGCTCATTATACTTGATAGGAATTAGGCATACGCCTTGGTGTCTCCCTCGCCGTTCCTGGATGTTAAGAAAGTTTAGATTCAGATTTTAATCTGAACCTGTGACTTTATTATTCTGTGTTGTTTTATTTTTAAGTTATGTATTTAAAATCATTTATAAACCACTTGATATTTTACAAACCTGTTAGCAGTATTCTATAGATCTATATTTTTTAAACAAAAATACAACGTAAGACCAATAAATCAGCAGTGTAAAAGCATATAATAGCAAATAAAACAAATGTTCAGGGATTCAAGCATAAGGGATTCAAATTATATAGATTTAATTATTACCCCTGTATGTAGCATTAGTACATCGAGGTACCACTGTAGAATGTAGAATTTGGGGGAAATGGTGGAATCCTTGAAGCAAAAACCTGTAACAATTGTAACAACTTGCAAGAGCAGGATTGTAAAATGGTTATTTAAGCAAAGTGGCATCAGAATAATGTTAACAGTATAGACCCACTCCATTAGTATTGCAACATCACTGCTTCATATAATTTTGCAGAAAACTCTTTTGCAGAGCTAGTTCATAGCTCCAGAGCATTTCTCCTTTTTTTCTTTAATTGGCAGACTTAACCAGAGCATAACAAAGGCTCTTTGTGCTTCTGCACAGGGGAGCCAAAAAAGTTCCTGAAGCAAAGTTTGTTTACAAGAGGACCAAATACAGTACTTACATAAAAGGAGCGATCAGTCTGTGTAATGGAAGATACATTCCTTCAGACTGTAAGGAAGACAGAGCTATTGCATACTAATTGAAGGAAATGTAGGCCATTATAACTGCCTTGTCATTTCTGGGCTTGTGTCAATCTAATACCACAATCCTATATTCAGGACTTTTGTTCAAAACCTGGAAAGGTGAATCTGCTGTGCAGACGGTAACCAGACATGCTGGAATTGTTTCCAGACTGAAGCACTTCCAGATGATTCTATGTACCTGGCACCTGTAGCCCACGTGCTGATCGTTGCTGGTCCACAGTGCCAGATATAGGTGCAAACTAAGCAGGCTGCAGTTTAGGGTCTCAGATTAAGTAGGCTAAGTAGGTTGCAATTTAGGGTCTCTAAATACAAAAACTAAACTAAATTTCAAGTTTTACATAATTGGTTAAAAAAACCAAAAGACTTATTTCAAGATACATGTTTTTGTTAGCTTTTAGTTGCATTGTCACCTATGTACCAGTTTATATGCAAACATAAAAGTTAATTATTTCTATTTCCATTGTCCTTTCTGTTAAAATAACAGTTGTTGTTGTCGTCATTGTTGTTGTTGTCATTGTTGTTGTTGTTAAGGCTATGGCATCTCTTAAACTTGACATAACTTAGAAGTTGCCTTGATCCAGCTCTGCATGGTCTAAATTGACCAGCTGGATCCATGTGGGTGATGTTGAAATGGCTTCACCTTGACTACCGTATATCTATAACAACCTTGGCTTTGAAATTCCATGCTATATTGCATGCCTTCCTAGCATTATTTTCCACCCCAATTTGCTGTCACTACCATTATTGAGAAAGTCTATTTGGAAGCATAGAGACTAGAATCCAAAGCCAGTTGAGAATGATGACCAGTGCCACAATTCCGAATTGTAGACTGTACCTTTTGTAGGTGCCCTCTTCAGGTAGCAAGACAGAGAGAACATTGCCAAGCACAGTGTCTTGTGTCCCCCACTAGAACCTAAAAGTTGCTTCTTCCTTTCATACATCCTGATCCACTAATTCTTTTTCTGATCCTTCAAATGTCATATTCCATTTTACTCACTTACCTTTGTCTTTTCTTTACCCAGATTAAATGGGAGACTCTTACACTTCAATATGATAAAATCAACTTCATTGTCACTTTAATATTCTCATAGATTTATTGTATTTAAATATAATATTGGTCCTGTACTGTATATGCTTTGCAGAATTTTGTGCATATGCTAAATTATTGTAGTGTTTGAAATAACTATCATGTTGCTTGAAGAGATTGGACCCACCACATAATATACATTTATGTTTCCTCTTAACTAGTCCTTTCAAAAGCACAACAAAGTTTTTCCCATTCAATTTTAGTGTCAATATTGATTTGGGGGGTGATTTGCCCATCTCAGGTAGACTGAAATCACTTTAATCAAGCCGTTTCGCTGTGTTTATCCCTTCTACCCAATTCTGAAAACCAGATGTTTAAATAAGAACCTGCCTTCAGATCACTGGTGTGAAGAATAATACCTATCATTATCTGGAATTGATAATACTTAATAGTGACCTGCCTTGATTCTTAACATTTATGCTGTTGAATACAAGGAGAGCTGAAGTCAGCCAGTTTTGTTCCCTCGCTTACTTTTGGCCCCATTTCTTTTTAATGTTTCAAAGCCATGATCACCAGATTGGTTAAGGGGGCTAGAATTTCTAGCCACTGTAACTGTGGTGACTAACACAACCATCAACTGTATATTTTGTTACCTGACACTTTACTTTATTTGGTTGCCTCTCACTGGATTTTATGTACACAGTGTTAGCTTCTATTCTATAACCATTTTTAGAGCACACTAGCTGTGTGTGTTTATTATCATGCCAGTTGGATGAGTCATCCCAATCTGAACTCAGTACCTGTCAGCCTTCCTCCAGATGTTAGTTTAAAAGCCTCTCTGCAACCTAATTCATTTTAAGTACCAGCAGTAGAGTCACATTTTAGTTATAGCTAAAAGTATTTATCTGTGCCTAACAAATGTAATCCCTCTTTCTTAATACCATCTTGTCATACATGCACTGACAGTTTGAGACCATAAAGTTTTGCTTGTAAATAGAATAGGAAGCATTTCAGAAAATGGTACTTTGGAAACCTTAGAACTTTACCTTCCACATAAGTTTGGGATCTGGGCTCTCTGGGTTTTATTTCACAATATATCAGAATCTGATTAGCTTGCCTTCAGGAATGGATGTTGCAGCAGCAAATTTGGGCTCAAATAAGTGTTTGAGGCTCAGAAGACACCACCTGTACCACCTTGTACTCAGTTTGTGGTTTCAGGCAAGCAATTCATTTTGTCCAGCATGCTGAGCAGCAAAGTAAGGTAATTTTAGACCCCGGTTTTACACGTGCTCACCTTGTGATGAACATATGTACAGTATTACTCAGTTGTGAAGAGTGCACATCAACATTTATCCCCTGTTCCCACAGTCATTCAATGATTTACAACTGCTTCTACATTCAAGATATGTTGGCCAACACTGATAAAAAATAATCAAAGAGTCTTGTGATATCTTAAATGTTAACAAATTTCCTATGAAATAAGTTTTCGTGGACTCAAGCACACTTCATCTGATGCCTTTGTTCTCTGTTTTACATTGCAGGTTGAGCCACAGCAGGATGCTCTGTGGTAAATGTGGCTTCCTCAGCCTAGTCCTAGTCCCCTTTAGCCAGTGGATTTGAGGATTAGGGTTGCTCCAATATGTATTCTTATGAGTTTGTGGGTGCCAGATCAGTTTGCGGGAGGTAGGGTGGAAGTAGGCTGAATGCAAGACCTTCTGATTCCTGGATCCAGCATGGATTCAGTGAGTGAAATAGCCAAGGCAGTCTGGTTGATGGGCCATTCAGAGAAGGGGGCTCTGTGCCAGAAGTGAAATGATTGGAGCCCTTCTTTCATTTTCCTTAGATAGTGCTCTCAAACTCAAACAAAAGTCTGAGTTTGAGAGCATAGTTTGCTGTGGTGTAGCTAGAGGGGAAAGCTGTGGTCTGGAAAGTCAGAGAGAAAGCCATAACTGGTTTCTGCTTGAATCCAAGGCTATGGATATAGGAGAAACAAGACTTTTGGAGTGTTAATGCTGTGAACCTCTCCATTGTAAGCTCAGGTTGTATATTTGTGTAAATAAAACATATATAATAAAGACACCACAATCTCCTCTGCTCCTCATTTCGAAAAGGAAACACAAACCAGGGTAAAGAGCCTGGAAACCCTGAAATCTTACACAACTCTGAGGTTGAGGTTGTGTGCAACAGTATGTTTTTAATTTGGATTAAAGAACATTTTCATTATGGGGACACATGGTCATTAATATTGCATTACCGGTAACTCAGTGATCTTTGATCCAGTAAATACAAAATGTTGTTTCATTACACATAGGAATATTAAAATTTCTCCACACACTGTGTGTAAAGTTAAATAAACTGTTTTTTAAAAAATTCTGATCGATGTACAGTACTGACATTGCTGACATATCCATTAAAACCAAGACAGCTTAGGATTTTCCATCTATTCATCCATCTTTACAGCTGTATGGATAAGCTAAAAAAGCTCCTGAGACAGAGCTTTTTTACTTTCCTTAGCCAAAAGTGAAGATCTGCACATAGCTGATACCTTTCAAGTATACCTGGTTGAAATTGTTTGATAGTTTTATAGAAGAAAGAAAGTAAGCTGATTATATTAATTTATTTGAGAGATGTAGCTATTAATTTGTTGCAGCAAATACAGTGTTTGGATTAATTAGTAAACTGTTATTAAAGAAATTCTGGAATAATTATAATTCAGAGAGACGGTAAATTGAAGCAATGCACTTCATAATTACAATTTGGGAAACTATAAAGGGAAACTATAATTACAATTTGGGAAACTATAAAGGAAGCGTCGCTCAGCTGAAGAAGTGTGTATGCACACAAAAGCTCATACCAAGAACAAACTTAGTTGGTCTCTAAGGTGCTACTGGAAGGATTTTTTTTATTTTTTATTTTGTTTTGACTATGGCAGACGAACACGGCTACCTACCTGTAACTTAAATTTCACCAGATATGCAATGTTTGATGAGAAAATGTGTAAAATTAACGAGAGAAGTTTCAGTTTTTCATTTTCATTTTCATTTATGAGGATATAAAAGTTTTATTACAAATAAAAAATGAAAAACAATAAAATCTACCAAAGTGCCTGTATGTGCCCAAGTTTCATTCCCCAAGAATGCTTCAAACAAATGCTTCTGTCGACAAAGAGTTCCCTAAAGCCAAGCAATACTAAGTCACCAAACAGGAATGTATGACAACTGAGATATCATTTATATACTGCCTCATATGAAAAAGAATGCAAAAATTCTGACACACCTCTAGCACCAAAGCGCTGGCAAAATAACTTGTCAAACCAGATAGAGATTGGGGGGAAAGGATAGCCTGGCTTTACTTCAGAGAAGTGCTTCAAGCTGATAACTATTTTAGGATCTAAAAATGCCAAAATGGAACAACATTTAAATAGCTACTTTCCTGGCACATATGTCATAGCATATCTAAACTGTAATTCCTCAGTTATACCAAGGTAGGATGAATCCTTGGTCCTTTTGCTTGACTAAACAATGGCACAATATATTTATTAATATACAATATGCAAGCTTAAATAGACCATCATTTATTCATAGTATATCATTAGCATACGCTCACCTGGAAACTAGGTTGAGAGGTGAGGTAAAAATATATATTAAATAATATTGTTTGTTTTCTATGACTGAGTATCTGTGTTAACAAGAAGGAAGTTTTGCCTTAACAATAACATACCTGCCTGCTGTTAATTAGACACTATATTTCAACATAGTTGTTACTTCTCATAGAATCATAGGGTTGGGAGAGATCCTGGAGGTCATGCAGCTCAGTGCTGAAAGGGTAAAATGTTATTTGCTTCTTTCTGGAAATGGCCTGGAGGTTTTAGTTTATAGAATACTAGAGTAGTAGACTTCAACCTTTTCAAACTCAGAACCCACCTAGTGTTTGGGACCCATTTATTATTATTATTTCCCCCCCATATATTTGTATGGTGATAGTACTGCTGTTATGACCCACCTTGGATAAAGGTTAGGGATAAGACCAGATAGTGGGTCTCAGGGGCGTATCCAGGATCAAAACTAGGGGGGGGGGGCAAGCCATGGTCGTTCAGGTTCTAGGGGGGGGGGCAAGCCATGGTCTCAGGTTTGCTTTGAATGGACGCTGATCATTTTTGCTTCTAGGGCTGCCTTCTAGGGGGGGGCAGCTGCCCCCCTCTGCCCTCCCCTGGCTACGCCCATGGTGGGTCTTAATCAGTGCTAGAGTAATGTTTTCATAGTTAACCTTGGTCAATCCTTTCTTTTATGAATGAGTTACATTTCCATTTTAAAATAAATGTACCAAGCAGCTATTACATAAAACATATTGTGTGGTTTGTGGCATTTCCCTCAGTTCCTGATTTACTGTTTGGAGGACCAGCTTCCAGTTGTGGTTACTTGCTAAATTACTTAATTATGTTTTGTTTTTGGAATAAGTATTCTGTTTAGTAAAATTATAGCATTAGTCCATAATCTAGAGTGTCTGATGCAGTCTTTCCTATTTATTTTATAGGGCAAATATCTGTGCACTCAACTGGACATGATTGTTGGAATGGGAAACTTCTAGTCTTGTAGGAAAGGGAAGTAGAGATTCATTGGCTAGTGAGGTTCTCCATCATTTCGTTAAAATATAACCTAGGTAAAAAAGTAAAGGACCTTTGGGCAGTTAAGTCCAATCAAAGGCGACTATGGGGTGCAGCGCTCATCTTGCTTCAGGCCGAGGGAGTCAGCGTTTGGCCACAGACAGATTTCCAGGTCATGCTGATATGCTTTTGAACTGCTAGGTTGGCAGAAGCTGGGACAGAGCAACAGGAGCTCACCCTGTCACACGGATTCGAACCTCTGACCTTCTGATTGGCAAGTCCAAGAGGCTCAGTGGTTTAGACCACAGCACCACCCGCGTCCCAGAATATAACCTGCTATTATATTATTCACAGTTGACAGGATTCTCCTTATTAAGCAAACTCACTATGTTACTCCTTACCAATGTAATTATCAGGACTAATTCTCCTTTTCCATTTTATATTTGCATAGGTGAATCTGGGAACAACCCTCAAAATAGTCTTTGGGTGTTTTGAAAAATTATATTTCCAAAAACACTTGGAAAGCACACCATGGCAGGGGCCATCAGTACCTGCTATGGTGCCCATGAAATGTCAATATCCCCTCAAAAATCCATTTTTTTTTGTCTTCCTGCTCAGTTCCTGTTTGCATTGGCTCAGCTTCTCCCACATTGAACACCCCCCTCTGAAATATGCTCATTGATGGAGTGGCTGATGGGTTGGCATGCCAACATCATTTTGTGTTCTTGTCTCTTTTTCTGCTCTTTTAAATATGGCAGCCATTACTCCTGTTCTCACAGCAGTCATTTTGTGTTATGCCACACCCCCACTGTAGCCATTTTCTTGCAATGACAAATCCTCACAAAAGCCATTTTGTGACTGGCACTCATGGCACTTTTTCAAAATTCCAGGTGTGTCCCCTGGTCCAGAAAGGTTGGCATCCTCTGCACTATGGCATAACCCATTGCTGTGTAAACACAGGATTACAATTGACAGCTGCTTTAACTGGAGATGGTCTTATAATCTTGTGGTGTTTCAAGGACCAGCAAGCTTTTATCTTGTCTGGCAGATGAGTCTTCATATGGTGAACACTGCTTAGGGCTTTTAAACTGCTGAGCGTGTTTTAATATCTGTTGAGCTGGTTTTTATATTGCTTGGTTTTATATGGTTGTTTTATTAGGGAAGTGATAGTTTCATTGTTGTAAGATGCTCTGAATAATGCAAATACATGAGAAAGGAGAGATATAAATCGAGAAAGAAAGAAAGAAAGAAAGAAAGAAAGAAAGAAAGAAAGAAAGAAAGAAAGAAATACTGTATGTGCTTCAGTTGCATAAGCTGCAGGGCGGTATCTGGGAGAGCTTTGTTAATACTTGCAACTAATAACACTATGCATTAGAGCCTGGACTGCTAAGTAGCCAAGGCATCTGCTTGGAACTCAGTATGCAGCCTGTTTTATGAGCACAGTGTTATACACATGCTGATGACACACAGCTCTGTTTTTCTCTAACATCTGAACCAGGAGGTGTTGAGCAAGTCCTGAACCACTGCCTGAACTCAGTAATGGCCTGGATAAGAGCCAATAAACTGAAGCTGAAGTTTAGCAAAATGGAGGCCCTGTGTGGGTGAGTGACTGCCATGTCTGGGAAAATGGTCTGCTGCCTGCTTTGGATGGGGTTTCACTCCCTCTGAAAGAACAGGTGCATAGCTTAGGGGAACTCCTTGGGGGGTTACTACTCAGGTGTCTTCAATGTCTTTGAATGTCTTTTGCCAGCTTTGGCTTGGACAGAGATTGCTTGGATACAGTGGTTCATGCATTAGAAACTAGATAAATTAATAGACTTGATTATTGCAATACACTTTACATGGGGTGGAAGCTGCAGCTTGTAGGAGCATAGCAGGGGCAGTGGCCCTGGGTGCAAAATTCTTGGGGTGCAAAATTTCAAAAGGAAAGGAAAGAAAGTAGTAATAATAAATCATTATAATAATGAGTAATTATATATATTTTAGGAGACATCTGAAGGCAGCACTGTATAGGGAAGCTTTTAAGGTTTAATGTTTTACTATGTTTTTATATATGCTGAAAGCCACCCAGAGTGGCTGGGGCAACCCAGTCAGATGTTAGTGTGCCTTCCCCCTTACACAGAAAATCTCCCAATATTTGCATGGGCAGACTGAGGAGTGGGTTTGGGCAACAGCTGGTTGCTAGGGTGCCCTCTACATGGGCTTTAGAAATATACCTGCTCTCCGCCGTGCTCGGTGCTCACCAGGCACTATGCCTGCCACTCATGTAGGTTGCCAAGCTATTGCCCATTTGTTCAGTCTACTGGCAGGCGGTGGAGAGCATACTTGCCTTGCCCGGGCACTGGCAACCCATGCTACACCACTTGCAGCTTGTGCAGAAAACTGCTGTGTGATTGTTCTCCAGGGGAACCTACTAGCAACATGCAACACATGTGTTGAAAACATTGTATCGGCTGCCAATTTGCTAATGGGCTAGATTCAAGGTCTTCATGATTTCTGTTTGAATCCAAGGCTGCAGCTATGGGAGAAACAAGACCCTTTTGGGGTGTCCATGCTGTGAACTCCTCCATCATAGGCTCAGGTTATATACGTGTGTTAATAAACCATATACAGTGGTTACCTCTGGTTACGAACTTAATTCATTCTGGAGGTCCGTTCTTAACCTGAAACCGTTCTTAACCTGAGGTACCACTTTAGCTAATGAGGCGTCCTGCTGCCGCCGCGCCGCCTGTGCGCAATTTCTGTTCTCATCCTTGGGCAAAGTTTTTAACCTGAGGTACTACTTCCGGGTTAGCGGAGTCTGTAACCCGAGGTGTTTGTAACTCGAGGTACCACTGTATCATAAAGACATCACAGTCTCTGCTGTGCCTCATTCCAAAAAGCAGCACAAAGCCTGGGTAAGCACCTGGAGCCCCTGGAATCTTGCACCACTTGGAGATTGGGGTGGCTGCTACAATATATTCCAGGATCAGAGATAGGCATTTTTGTGCTGGAAGTACCAAACAGCTTCTACAGACTAAACCAGCTCAAAATTAAGTCCTCCTGATTTCCAGGGGAATCAGAGATGTCCTTTCTGACCACCTGACCAGTAGCACATGAATGCCCATTTGTGTTGTTGCACACATCTCCTTCCCAAAGCGTTTGGATATTAACAAGGGCTCATTTGAAATGCATAAATTTAATTTAGGAATATAGACATTTACAATGAATAAAACACCACCCTCTCCGAATAACGCACCCACCGTCAACGTTCATACTAGCAAAAGCTGCCGTGTCCTCGTGAGGCGCAAAGCGGTTGTGAGATGCAGCTGTCAGGAGAGCCTCCAGCAGCGGGGCTACCATATTTATTCGCACACACCAGGTCCACAATCGCCAGTTTTCCATAGGCACAAGGGCCGTGGCGAGGGGTATTGTTATGTTGGGAGGACGGTGAGGTTATTGTGCTTTTCGGGTACGGTGCAAGTCCCTCAGCGAGGGAGGAGCAGGAGGCTAAGCCTGACGTGCGCTGCCTGCGTGGCTTGAATAATAGGAACATTGTTTGAGGGAGAGGGATAATGAAGGCGCTCCTGGCAGTCAGGAGAGGGAGAAACTGGAGAAAGGAGGCAATCTGGTCGGGCCGGACGGAGACAAGGGGTGGGTGGGGGGAGGACTGTGCAAACGGCTCCTGCAGCCCCCACCGCCGCTCCGTCGCCTCCCCACACCCAGGGCTGGCGTCGGATAGGAGGAGTCGCCGTCTGCGCGGGGGTGCAGTGTGTGTGTGTCGTGAGGAGGGGGGAGAGAAGAGAGTCCTGGAGGCGGGGCAAGAGCTGAGCAGCCGGAACGCAGCTGCCGCCTCCTCGTCGTCGTCGTCGTCGCCGCCGCAGCGGCTTGTAAACAGATCCGGGGCCTCCACGTGACCGCCTCAAGTACCTGTGTGAGGGGACTGTATTGACTTCCTCTCGTATTGTCCCCGGCAGGCAAGCAGCAGCAGCAGCAAGAGGAGCCGCCGCCGCCGCCGCCGGGCTCATGACAACAAAGCCGAGCGGGAGAGCGCGAGGGGAGCGCGCGCCGCGGCGGCCGTTGCAGTCGCTGACGACTCTCTGGCGCCTTCTTAGCCTATCCCCCTCGCATCCCACCCGGCTCCGCCAGTAGCGCATCCTTCCTTTCACGTCCCCTCCCTCCCTGCCCGCCGCCGCTGCTAAAATGGCTGAGGCTGCTGGGCAGTGACTTGAGCGCCCTCCCGCCCTGGTCCCTGTTTGGTGGTCGTGAGGAAGAAGGGAAGCCGAGCGGTGGCTCCCCCCCCCTCCCGACCATCATGAGCACCTTCGCCTTGGAGGAGACCCTGGAGGCGGACTGGGTGGCCGTGAGGCCTCACGCCTTCCACGAACGGGAGAAGCACAAGTTCGTCTTTATCGTGGCCTGGAATGAGATCGAGGGCAAGTTCGCCATCACCTGCCACAACCGGACGGCGCAGAGGCAGCGCAGCGGCTCCAGGGAGATCCGCCGCGGGGGGAGTCCCGGCCTCGAGCACCAGCGAGCCGCCGCCGCCGCCTGCTCCTCTTCCTCCAAGGTGCCCGGGAGCCCCACCGTACGCAGGAGCAGCCCGGCCTGGAGCGCCGCCGAGCCTGGCCAAGCCAGGAGCTCGCCGGTTTCTCCCGCCCGGGCCGAGCCGCTGCCTAGGAGCCCCGGCAGCCGAGTGGCGGAGGCGCCGCCGCCGCAGAGGAGCCCGGCCCGGGCGAGGAGCAGCCCTGCCCGGAGGCCTCAGCCTGCTGCGAAGGCGCCGCTCAGCCCCGCGGCCTGTGCGGCCGAGGACATCGAGGTGCTGGAGCTAGGGAAAGACGAGCCTGCGGGAGGCGCAGCTTTCCTGCTGCCGTCCCCGCTCGCCGGGCCTGCAGCCGTCCCGCAGCCGCCTTCCGCGGCCGCCTCGGAGACCGAGTCGCCGTCGGGCGAGGAGTGCAGCTGGGCCGGCCTCTTCGCTTTCCAGGACCTGCGGGCCGTGCACCAGCTGCTGTGCTCGGTGAGCTCCGAGCTGGAGCCCTGCTTGCCGGTCCTTCCCGAGGAGCCGTCGGGCATGTGGACGGTCCTCTTCGGAGCTCCGGAGATGTCGGAGGAGGAGATGGACGCTTTGTGCTGCCGGCTGCAGGTCTATCTGGGCCACTGCCTGGACACCTGCGGGTGGAAGATCCTCTCCCAGGTGCTCTTCACCGAAACGGACGACCCGGAGGAGTATTACGAGAGCCTGAGCGAGCTGCGGCAAAAGGGTTACGAGGAAGTGCTGCAGCGGGCCCGCAAACGCATCCAGGAGGTGAGGAAGGTCCCCAGTGCTGATAAAATAGAAATCCCAGTTCAGCCCGATCCTGAACATGCTTACCTGGAAGCAAATTCCCCTGAGTCCCATGCAACTTACCGGTACTCTCAGTATAAGCTTTCGTTGGATTTCTGCCCCCAACTCTGCTGCTGCCCTGACTATATTTTCATGTAAAATCTTTATTGGGGGGTGGGGTGGGATAAGACTTCGGAGAAGGGCAGAAAGATGCTAAAGGCTGAATCCTATGCATTTTTTTTTAAGCCAGTCACATGTGCTTCCAAGTAAACTTCCAGAGGATCTGACTTTCTGTGTCTAAGGTCCTTTTTGCATCTTTCCAAAAAGTGTATTCTTATACTTACTGGTGTCTTGACTTTTTAAGGAGGAGCCATATGTTTTTATTTTAACTGGCTGGGTCAGTGGGGTGGGTGGGTACTTGACCATGTTTACTCTGGTACTTGGATATGATTGCCAGTTATTCTGCTAGCTAGACACTATTCCTAATACAGGGAAATGGATTGTAATAAAATCAGTCAGAACTAAATTGTCCAGTCAGATTCACATCTAAGATCAGCATCAATATGAGGTCAATATCTTCTATTCACCTTGTGCATTCTTGATTTATAGTTGGTGGTGGATACATCAAACAATACTTCTTTTTAATTGGGCAAGAATTACATGCATCAGTTTGCAACAGATACTGATTTTTTTATATATATTTCCATTTAGGATGAAATCGTATTGTTAGTGAACTTAATGAGGAAGATAATTAGTGAATGATGTTTCCAGCATTGTCAATTTTGAAGTAGAGGGCCAACATTTTGCCCACAGTATTTCAACTCTGAGTTTGATCTTTGTTATCCTGTTGTGTGAATACCTCACGAGTCTGTCTAGTTGTGCTTTTCATGAAGATATATATTTATTTGGAGTAAGAGGTTGGGTAAGGACCAAAAATAGTCTCACTCATTTCCCAAGTAACTAATTACTCTTGTTTGCCCAACATGCTTGTCAAGTGAAACTTTGCAGCATAATGTGAAGGCCATGCTTGGCTTGAATTACCGTAAGTGTGATTCTAGAGCCATTGGCTTGGCTTCAGAGTTCTCTTGATGGTTATATGCCTTTTATTGCATGGTGGCATTTGTAGGAAATGCTGCTTGTGATTATTTTTAGGAAAGGTGTGATTTGATTCTTTTAATTTTTTAATAATCTGCATGGATTGAAGGCTACTAACTTTAGTGAAAATCTGTTGTATTTGTGATTTAGTGTTAATTGGTGTTCATTTTACATTTAGTTGACCTGGGAATGCTATTGCCAGGGTACTGATTAGTTATTAGTTTAGGTTAAAATTCAATGCCTTCTGTGTTTCCTCTTTCTTTCTTTTTTGGTTTTAGGACCATGTACAACTGTTCAGCTTCTCAGAACAGTGTTGCCACAGGTATATTCTATAGGCATGAATATATGCAAAACTTCACTTCTGACATTTTTTAAAAAAAGGATGGTGGAAGACACCTGGTTACCTAAGTGCCTAAAAACTTTGATACTGAAAGCTAGGAAAGAGTAATTGTTACCACCCGTAGTAACAAGCAAGCGACTTCAGTAAAATTTCAGTTCCTCTACTGTAGTTCTGTGGGACAAATACATTATGGAGAAAGAGAAAATGTGAGGCAGATACATGAATAGGTGAGATGCTAAGAACCAAAGGCAAATGTGTGGAACCTTCCAAAATAATGTGAAGTAACCTGTAGTGTAAAAAAGGGTAAAGGACCCCTGGATGGTTAAGTCCAGTCAAATGTGACTATGGGGTTGCAGTGCTCATCTCGCTTTCAGGCCGAAAGAGCCGACGTTTGTCCACAGACAGCTTTCCAGGTCATGTGGTCAGCATGACTAAACTGCTTCTGGCGCAACAGAACACCGTGACGGGAACCAGAGCGCACAGAAACACTGTTTACCTTCCCGCTGCATCGGTACCTTTTTATCTACTTGCACTGGCGTGCTTTCGAACTGCTAGGTTGGCAGGAGCTGGGACAGAGCAGTGCAGGGATTCGAACCACCAACCTTCTGATCGGCAGGCCCAAGAGGCTCAGTGGTTTAGACCACAGCACCACCCACCACAACCTGTAGTGTAGACATGACCCAACTGGGTAGGATATTGTGTTTAATTTCAAGGCAGCCCTCTTTTCTCTTAGTGACTCAGTTAATTTAATCCAGTGAATATTAATCCATATCTGGTGTCAGTATCTCTGTTAGTGTATGTATGTGGTGTAAATTGACCCATCTTTAATTAAAATGTGCTTCATATTTAAGAAAGAAGATCATTTAGGTAGCTCTCTGTCCTTTGGCTCTCAGGTTTCTACTGTCTGTTACATGCTTGATAATGGCTTTCTTTGAAACAAGAAGCTCATATCTCATTTGGCTAAGTTATTCCATGATAATGGAACAACAGATGACAGCCATTTAATATTAATGTGTAATTCTGATGCAGTGGTTTTCCATACTTCAGGATGAGACTGTTCTCTTCCTGAAATATGAACCTAACCAAGCTCATATATATTTTCTTTCACATTACTTTTGCCACCTGCACTTTGAAAGTAGCTTTCAATAGACTAGAGATGCAGATAGAGATACTGGATTCTGGCATTTGTGTGATTAAAAAGCTAGTAGAACTTTCAGGAAAATATGGTCTTGGTTTCAAAGGGAAACTAGTTGACATTGTTCATAAAATGATATATTGTGAACTGCCCTGTGATCTTTTGATGAAGGGCTTTACAGTATACAAATTTAATAAATAATAATGAAGATAATATTTTATTAACATAAAACAAATTAAGAACATTACAGAAAACAAAGATATTAAAAAAATGTGTGATGTTATTAGACTTATGCTAAAACTCTTTCTAACTGACAGATTCTACTGTATGTATGACTCAACTTGTTTGAACAAAATTCTTATTGTTTTAGAGTGCTAACACTGCCAGTCCTTTGTTCAGTTGGTTAATATATCATTTAGTTTAACTCTGCAACATTTAAAACTTGTTCTGATCAGTACTGTACTAGATTTATTTGCTAAATTCTACATCTTTCTAAATTATGCAATGCTTTTTAATGAGTGCATTAGAATCCAGGTTGCAAAGATCAAAATTGTAAACAAATAAAATATGAGGACTTCACTGCAAATGTTCTTCAAGGCATGAAAATAAAAGAATGGCTATGATTTGTGCTAAAAGGAAGTATAGTAATTTAAAAAAAAAAGGCCAATCACACAGAGGGAGCGGAATTCCGATCTGTCTTCCCACACAGGAGATTTATGTTTAAAAAGAGAGCATCATTTGCTTAAATTCTTCACTATGAAGTCAAACCACTGGAAAATCACAGTGCCCTCTGTGGCTGCAGAGACTGGTAATTCATAACTGCTGCCTCCCACATGGTTTTTGCTGTGTTCGCAGCACCAAAGTGACCTCTTTGGGGCACAAGCCTGGGCAGTGTGTATGGAGGTCGTGGACTGCTCAGATGACAAGTCCTCCCTCTTGGCCTTGCTGATGTGGTCCAAAGGAAAGCACAGCAATACATTTGCCACCAGCTTTACTGCAGGAGTTGCTGGAAGAAGGCATACAAGGCGCCATCCAACAGTATTCTACTCCAGATTTGTGTAGGGTTTATTCCTTTGTCTTTTTTTTCTCCCGAAGATGTTGCACAAGGAATCAGTTACAGATTTTTCGTTGGGGTTTACTCCCAAAGCCTTTCTCATGAATGTGCAAGGCAGCAGAGGTTTAGGATCAGAGTTTTCCTTCTCCTACCTTCCCAGGTTGACGAGCCCCATCTTCCCCTACTATACATGCCTAAGGGATCAAGATGGACAGCTCAGTAGCCAAGTGATTTCCTCTACCTGTGATTTTAACAGTGCAATGTCTACTAAGCAGTAAGTCCCATTGTTCTCAATAGGTCTGACTCCTTGATAAATTTGTATACAATTGTAGATCAAGGTGCTTTTAAAAAAACCTAGTAAATGTAACTCCAGGCTTTTCATCTTTATCTATCCTTCTGCAACTTTAATCACAATGTAATAAGTAAGTGAGGAACAGTCATTTTATTTTATATAACAACTGTAATGCTTTATCTTTATTAAAATACTTTATTAGAGGATCAATAATTTGAATGGACATTAATGACTGCATTTGTACTTTAGAAAAGATAAAACTTCTGCTCAATTAAGCCCAGAGTAATCTAGAATCCAAATTGGTAAAGACTGTGGCATGTGCTGTGTGTGGGCGGTAGGCCTTAAAATGCTTTTCTTACTGCTTATCTCCATCTGAGATGTTTTAAACTGAGCTTAGGTTGTAATAGTCTACTACTCCAATGTATCTGTCATAAGTTCTCAGTTCCAGAGACTGAAGACATCCTGATAGTAATATGCGTTTTCTGAGAAGATTTAACTGTGTAAGTTACAAGAGTAGTTTTTTCAGAAGCAATGAAACTTCCATGTGCATTATGTGGGGTGCTACCGTCATGTGATTCTCCATGCCATCATTCCATATTACTGGTGGCTTTTGGTACAGATGTGGAGACACTCAGTGCTATGGTGGCATTCCACATATTGAGTGCTTCAAAATGTTATCCAGAACTCACTAATGGGGTTGGCATTTTTGGTGGCATCTCCATAGTTCTCATAATGTATGCACTAAGGCTTAGATACCTATCAAAATTAATGAAGGTTACCTCTTACCAGTAGTTTTGACATCTATATGGAATCACAATATTCATAAGGAGCAAACTGCTAATTACCACATAGAGAAAAATAATAGGGGATGGTTATTCTTATTGTACTTTGCATGTGAGCTTCCCAGACACATTATATTAGCTTCTGTTGGAAGATGTGTTAGGCTATGGATGCCTAGATCTGATACAGCAAGCCTGTTCTCACAAAACATCCGTGTTGGGTTTAGAACGGTATACTTCTAAGAAGATGAAGAGATTTATTAATAGCTGGTGTAATAATAATAATAATAATAATAATAATAATAAATAATTTATTATTTATACCCTGCCCATCTGGCTGGGTTTCTATAGTTCTTGTACTTCATGTCCTTTTAATCTAAATAATTCCCTTCCTATAAAGTGTTACTGCTTGAACCCTTTCCTGGGATAAACATAGATTCTCTTTTAATAGTATTCCATAATTTTTCATTCCAATGATCATTGAGTTTTTCCAAGATGTCATCTGCCACTGCTGACACATGAGCCTAGATTTAGGCTCCGGCTTGTTACAACTGCTCCCATGACATGGAGAATCATCCTTCATGTGTGTGTGTGTGTCCGTGGTTATGGGCCTAGTGGCAGGTCCGTGCAGAGGAGCAGGGCAGCTGGATACACTTGCCTTGGGCCTCAGCCAGCTAAGCTGGTTGGGGGACCCCACCAGGGACTGGCTGCTTTTTTGTTTGAGTTTATAGCTTTATTCTAACTAGACTCCCGTCCTGGGCCTCAGACAAGTGGTGCACAGGCCTGCCTAGAGGTGGTAGTGAGGGTAGTGAAAATAGTATTGTAGGCTAGGGACTAATGTTGCTCACCCATTTTTACTCTAAAATTTATTTAGTACAGTATGCATGGCCTTCCATTTCTAACAGCTACATGTCTTCTTGTAGATAAGTGACTTTATTTCTTTAAAGAAATAATGAACTGTCATTCAAACAAAACAAAATGCCCCAATATTATGTACAATTTCAGCCTTGGGCATCCTGACCCTATTAGCTGCATTTTTTCCTTTTATTGTTGACAATGTTGGCCATGTTTTTAAAAATACTAAGGTTTCTGACTGCAGCTTTTTCTTAATTGAGCATCCATAACACTAACTATGAAAGTAAACTCCTTATAGAGGAGTTGCATTTTTAAAAATACAATAAAAGAGTAATTCTTTGAGCTAGTAATCTTTTTGGGGATTTTTTTTTTCAGGCAAGGCTGTTGAAATCTATTTGTAAGTTTGGAATTGTAAACTGTAAGTGTTTGGATATGTGTTTTCATGGAAAGATGTTTAAGAATGCCACCTAATATTTGTTACAAGATAAAAATCTGTGCAAAGTCAATGCCTTTTTATCCAGGATGAAATGTACTCTGAAAAGACGCATGTGTATCAGTGTCACCCTTGCAAGTTTTCTGTGCCTTGGACAGTGGCTGAACAGACAGCAGCGTATTAGGCACCAGCACCAGCTCTATGGTTAGAATCATAGAATCGTACCTTTGGAAGGGACCACGAGGGTCATCTAATACAACCCCATGCAATGCAGGAATCTTTTGCAATGTGGAGCTTGAATCCACGACCCTGAGATTAAGCATGCTACGCTCTACCACCTGAGTTATCTCAGGAATGCCATTGGTAGGAACAACTTTGCCTGTTGCATGACTGTCACTCATTGAGCTTGCTAAGATATAGGAGACTACCTGGAGGAGGAATAACTGGAACATCTTGGTCACTGTTGTTGGTCATGGTGTAGATCTTGTTCGGGACCTGCATAGAATAGGGTGTAAAATTCATCCTGTAGCTGTGGGGGAGATTGTGAAGAACAAAGGGAGAGACAGGGAGAATGAGCAATAGACCTCAGCCGGAGCTCATTGTTCCTGAATCTAGATACTCATGGCTGTACGTGGGTGGGAGCAGAGGGAGTGGTGCCACCTGTATGTTTAGACAGCACTTATGCCTCAGGCTCCCCTCTCATGTGGGAAGGAGAGGAATGCAGTGACTGTGTGTGTGTGTATGTGTATCTATATCTCTCTATCTCTTTCTATATCCATCCCTTGGGGGTTGCACTGGAATCCAGAACATGCATGCAGTTGTTCCTCTAAAGCAGGGGTGTCAAACTCCAGCCCTCCAGATGTTTTGGAACTACAATTCCCATCAGCCCTAGCTAACAGGACCAGTGGTCAGGGATGATGGGAATTGTAGTCTCAAAACATCTGGAGGACCGGAGTTTGACACCCCTGCTCTAAAGCAAAACTGCTGATGAGTACCGGTATTTGGCCAGCAGTGGCGATGGTTGCGGGCAGAGTGCCTGGCCTTTGCCAACTGGGAGCTTAACTGTATGGGAATAAGTGCCTCTCCTCTGCTTGAAAGACACTGCTTCCTGGTGTTGATAGTAGGGAACAGCATTAGAGCAGTACATTTCAGACAAGATTTGATATTCATATGTGGCAAAAGGGGTAGGTAGGAGACAAGGGAGAGGATACTGAAGTTATACTTCTGCTTAGCCTGGCAGTCCTAGTTGTGGAGTGGGGTGTTGGCTGTTTGTGTCGAGAGTCCTGGGGCAGGAGTACTTCTCAGGGTTCTAGGTAAAGAAGTGTTACTAATGTCCCAGAATATTCAGAGGACAGTTTTGTGCAAAGTTCTCCTTTGCAGCTCTAAATAGCGTAACACAGGGACAGAGAGTTGTACCCCGTGTCATATGTCTTATTTGAATTATGGTCTTCCTGTTGGAGGTTTGGTGTGCTGTGATTTGGTGCTAACATTATATCCCATGTTTGGTGGTCCTCAATATAGTGGGGATTTTTAATACCCCCCTCATTGGAAATGAAAGGGAGGAAAATTTCTTGCATCATATCCAGCTGTGCTGTCATAAGTGGGAGAGCTCTGATCTGGAGGGTTACGGGGTATGCTTTAAGTGTGTACATCCCTTGCTTTATTTTGTGATGCAAGTTTGTGATCTCACAGTTTTAGTTACCATAGCCTATACAGTAGTACCTTGGTTTACAAACTTAATCCATTCCGGAAGTCTATTCTTAAACCAAAGTATTCTTAAACCAAGGTTTGCTTTCCCATAGCAGCGGGGGACTCAATTTACAAATGGAACACGCTCAACAGCAAGCAGAACATGTTCTGCTTCCAAGGCAAAGTTCACAAACCAAAACACCTACTTCCAGGTTTGCAGCATGTTTAATCTAAGTTGTTCATAAACTAAGCTGCTCTTAAACCAAGGTACCACTGTGTGTCTACTTTTTGCTACTGGTGAAAAATAATTGATATTTACAAATACGTAGTAATATAATAGAGTATTTGAGAGCATAGTATACAGTAATCTACATTCTGCCTACCTAGGCAAGGTAGTGAAATCAAGTGGCGAATATGTTAACAGTGGGTAATAAGTAGGGTTGGAACATATAAAATCCAGGTTAAAATATTTATTCAGGTATTAAACTTATAGTGTGGCCTCAGACATGTCTCTGTTCCTCAGCCTTGATTTTTGTGGAGTAGAAAGCCACTCTTAAGTTCCATGGAGGGATGGATGATGGATGGGATAAAAAGTAATGAATAATGTCTCAGGAGTGTTTCTGCCATGTGGGTCAGACAGATGTCATATTAAACAAAATGTGTGCTGGTCTGACAAATTTGTCTTGCATATTTTAGAGAAGTCCTTTATGCCCCGTCTTTCATTTTAAAACTTGGTACTGCAGCATATAATAGCCTATGGCCATAACTTGCTGGTGTAACAATTTACTTTATTCAGTGGGTACAACTGTGGAGGGTTTGTGTACACAGCACACTTTTGCCTAATTCCCACTCCCTTGTCCCAATTCCCCTTTACACCACATTGCAAGCTGTTTATAAACTCTACTTAATTTCACAAGTAGTATGTCATAAGATGCTGGGTACTTCTGCTTCAGGGAGGAGCCAAAAGACAAAAGCCCTGCTGTGTGAGCAGAGCTAGCCAGGCAGTTCTATCAGTTGAAGCCTTAGCTTTATTGAGATTTCTTTGAAGAATATAAAAGAAATATTGTGCAAATAATAAATGCAAGTATCTTCTTGCATCTTTTATCTTGGAATATATATTCTATTCCATCAGATGCTTATCTTGGCGTCATTTAGCTTAATGACTGTCCAGAAAAGATTTCCACTGTAAGCATTTATGAAAATAATTTAAGTTCTGTATATTGATTACATATTGTAAAACCATTAAAAAGCAGCCAGGGGCATGGACATTGTTTTCCTCTTATACCCACACTTTTCACTTTACTTTTAAATAAGTAACATCAAGGCATAGCCTTATAGAGTTTTTATACTTCAATTGGTAGATAAAAGAGCTTGAGAAGTTGTATTCCAATTCGGAATATACAAAGGTAAATTATGTTTTGTCTTGATATGAACTATGCATTTCTTAGTATGGGCAGTTAAGCTTTCTGATCAGCTGTTTCCTGTTCAGGGTTTTAGAATATGGTTTGCGTTATTCATTGTTGTTTGAGTCACTTGATTAAAAGATAAGAACAAGGATATGGAGGAACAAAGATAAAGAGCTCTTGTCCTTTGACTGAGCAGGATTTTGGGCATACTTTGCATTCAAGGACCTAACACTTCGGGTTTGGGTACCATGAGATGGGGGTAAGGAGTACAGTATATACTTGCATACATAGTGTTGGAGAATATCTGCTGTAGTACATCTGCTGATTGAGAGGTAGTGAGGCCTGGATGCAGAGTCTACTGAGCTTCTGAAAAACTGGGGCTGCATACATAACCATACATTTAAAGCCCCCCGCCCCCCCAAAAGAAATCCTGGTAGCTGTAATATACCACTAACAGTTCACAGAACTACAGTTCCTGGGATTCTTGGGAAGTTGGGAAATGTGCTTTCAATTTTCTCCCTGATTATAATCTAAAAGTATGATCCACCTCTTCATGAGCACAGCTGCAGGTGCATAAAAAGGTCAGCATGGGACTCATGGAGCCCAGTTCCCTGCTTCCTCCCCTCCCCCACATTGCAATCTGCCAAGCCATTACTGGGGATGGGAGGCTTCTGTGCGCCTCCCACAGCTCCTTCCCTGGTACAAATTACTCACGTTTAGTGTACTTTGTGTGGCAAGTCTGTGCGCACCCACAAGGTGATGGGAGTGCGAACAGCGCACTCTGTTAAGATTTGTGGCAGTCCCTCTGTGCATGGGCAGCTGTACCTTCTTGGGAGTAGATCATGCTATGTGTTTTTCTATTTTACTACTTGTTTAGCAGTGAGATATTTCAACGTCTTAAATATTTACAGACAAACTATACATCTTCAAGCTCTGGACAGTTTAGAAAAACAAATTGGATTTCTTAGTTTCTACTTGTTAAATTTTCTCCATCAAACTAGGTTTCCTACTTTAGGAAGATTTCATCATAAAAGTGTAGAGAACATAGAAATGATGCAGAACAGATATTGTATACTTCTACATAAAATTAGTTTGCAGAGGTTTCTAAAGCAGTATAGATTATTATTATTATAACAGAAAGAACAAAAAACTTAGTGCAATGTAGAAATGGTACGTCTTTTGCTAAATGACACAAAAAAATTCTTAAAAATAGAATTGTAAGTAATATACGGGCATAACAGTCTAACCAAAGGAAGCCAGTGTAATTTACACTGGGGTAAATTATGCTGGTGTAACTTACCCCTATTTCAAAAGCCATTCAGGAGTGAAGCTACTGCTGGCTGAGCCAGCCCAAGCCTGGCAGAGGGTAACAAAGCCTTTAAGGTAGAAAATGACTTACTCTACCCTTTTTGCCATTGTAACTTCCACTGGGTTGCTAGGTCACATGACTGAATGGAAAGAGTTTGGAATAGGAGTAAGTCTCCCCTTGTGCCATCAGACCCCTTGGGAGGGGGGCTTATGTCATCTTATTTTTGGCTTGAACAGGATGAGGGACTTCAGGCGTTGTAGCCCAGACTGAGCCCAGCCAGAGATTTGCTTGTTCCAGACTCCTCTCATTCTGGCAGACCATGGTTTCAAATGCCTCCCTAACACTGTGTACTTCCTACATACTTGACATAAAATTGGAGATAAAATGTTTCAGGTTGCAATCCTAACCACACTTATCTAGGAGTAAGCCTCATTGAATTCAGTGTGTCTTACTTTTAAGTTGGATTGCCCTGTTAACCCTTTTTTAGTTTTATAACTTTATGCAAAAAAAGAGAGAGTAGGATTAAGTTAAACATGGCGCTATTCACCGAGGTATCAAAATACAAAACTTTAAAATGTTAGTCATTATATCTGGTTGCATTTTGATAGCAGGAAAATGTGTTTATGCTTTGATGTATTATTATTGCTCTTTACTTAGCTCCTGGAGAAACACAAGAATACAGAAAGCATGGTAGAGTTGCTTGAACTATATCAGATGGAAGATGAAGCATATAGCATTCTTGCTGAAGCAACTACAGAACTTTATCAGTACTTACTGCAGCCATTCCGAGATATGAGGGAGCTTGCAATGCTCAGAAGACAGCAGATAAAGGTACACATTAACATAAATCTTATAATTTAAATTTATTTATTTTGAAAAATAACAAAGAAGATAAAATGAATATAAATCTTCAAGGTGTTATATGTGTTTATACATAATCTGTTTTTGTCTTTTAGAAATTTTGGTCATTTTCAAATCACCTTGTGATGGTTCTGTTTGAAATTCTTGAAAGTTTGAGTCCTGTATTTACTTGTATGCTCTGCCTGTCTTAACTATCTGATCTATAATTGGGGCATGGATTTGGAGAGTTTGGAATTTTTATTTGGAATTCCATATTTTTATTGTTTTTATTGGTTGATCTAAATTCTGTGCTGCTTTCCTGTTAAAATATCCAGAGTGACTTAGAATAAAAATGGGCCCAGTAAAAACAATAAAAACAGGACAGGTGGCAGCAGCCATATGCAGCAGAATAGAGATCTAGTAAAAGTCAGGTGAACATCTGAAAATGGCAGAACCATAGGCCAGTGACTTCTGTCTTGAAGAATAAAAAGCCGCTGACCTGCTTTGTAAAAAAAATAGTTGTGTTTGGGTGCCGAATCAGAATGGGTCCAGATAGTTAATGGTGCTAATAAAAACTAAAATTGATCCTCTACCACAGAGCTTTCCAAACCTTTCATGTTGGTGACACAATTTTTAGACATGCATCATTTCGTGACACATTAATTCAGCTTTACTAGCAAACCAGAAGTTAAGCTAACCCCTTTGCAGTCTCGGGAGGAGTGCAGGAAGCGTTTACATGACACACTGCAGCCGACACACTAATGTGTTGCAACACAGTTTGGAAAGCTCTGCTCTACCACCTGTAGAATCCCCAAATATCCCCCAAAGGGAAAACTTGTGACTTAGTTGTTGATATTTATAGTTGTTACAATAGTCTGCATCAAAGGAGGACTTCTAATGTTATTAGAGTTGATCTAATGACTGCCTCCTACAAGGTGGCTGGGACCACTCTTCTTATAATGAAGCATTAACCACCTGAGGTGTTACTGAAGTGCTTTGTCCTACTGTCATTCTGAGTGTACCCCTGAGTGCCTTGACACAAGAAGCTTCATGCTGTAGGTGACTGTTTAGAGCAAAGACTTATGCAAGGCAAAGCAAGGGACTGAGCAATGAAGTGCGCCCCACCCTGCCCTTCCCATTTGAGTTATATTTACCCTCATTGCCTCAGATACGAGAACTCTTGATGTATGCAAATGTTTAACTGTGCACCTGACTGCTTTTGCATACAACCACTATAGGCAAACGCCGCTAAGGACATAAGAACAGGATGAGGCCATTGGCCCATCTCATACAGCATCCTGTTTTGACAGTGGTCAACCAGATGCCTCTGGAAAGCCCACAAGCAGGATCTGAGTGTTGATTCCACTTCAGCAGAGCCTGTTCTTTGTTCTTCAATATGCTTGGTTATTTTATCTTTCAAAAAGTTTTCCTGGGACAGATGGAACACACCTCTAACTCTACCTTTCAACTATGGGTTTTGAGCGTTTAACACAGGGGTAGCCAATATAGTGCTATCCAAATGTTGGACTACAACCCCCATCATTCCTAATTGCTGGTCACACTGACTGTGGCTAATGGGGGTAATAGTCCAACAACATCTGGAGGGCACTGTGTTTTAGTAGCTAATCACCTACATCAGAGGTTTTCAACCTTTTTGAGTCCACAGCTCCCATGACCAACTACATTCTTTCTACGGCATCCCTGTGGGACTCGGGAACCCAGTTATGTCACCCCTTGCTTGCAGAGCTGGCAGCCTCTCACCCTTTTTTGAACACCCTCCCATTTGGAATGTTCCCTCAGCCTCCTCTCCTCTCCCCTCTCCTTGGGTGTCCCCTGAGCAGCCGCAGCTGCCACCCCTGGTGTTTGAGCCTCCCCCCCGCCCCAAAGAGAGGTGCCTCCTCACATTGCCCCACAGGGCCTGGGAAGCACCCCCTGGCCAGCCCCAGAGGCACCATTTGCCTAGGGAGCTTGTAGCCAGGGCTGCTGCGACAAACAGTTGTGGAAGCCTTTGGGAGGCAGAGACGCAGGAGGGCATCAGAAGAGGGAGAGAAGGAAAGAGGGTCAGAGGCTGGTGTTGCTCACGGCACCCCTGACTATCATTCAAGGAACCCCAGGGTGCCATGGCACACTGGTTGAAAATCACTGGCCTGCATGAAGTATTTTCCTGCAGCTGCATCTTTCTTTGAACAAAGGCTGGAATCATGTAGGAGACACCAGAGTCCATTTTAGAAGTTGGATTTTAATTTTAATAGTCATGCAAGCACATTTCATATAGAAAATCCTAAAACAATACTAATATCCTTTAAAAGACAGTTCCGTGGATGTACATTGTGAACCAGCCAATCAAATTTTCCATAGCGCGAATTCACCTACCAGTGTAATAAAACCTTTGTTAAAGCAAAGATAAGTTGATGTTTCATTTTGCTCTTGTCCTTTGTACAAGGAATAGTTAAATATTTAGGCACCCTAACATTTTTATAGTGTTCTAAGGATAGGGAACCCAGGATATAATTGTGTTTAATGAGTAAGATTGCTTTCCTAATACGCCTTTTTATAAATCTCTTCAAACCAAACCAGTTAGATCATTTAAGGGGTAGAGATTGGGAGATATGCCAAGATATGCTTTTAATATATGAATGGCATGTTATCCATAGTAACATGCTAATCATTTTCATTTGTGAGGAAAAACAGCCCAAGTTAAGCATGCTGTCCCCACAGAAAAGTGATATATTACAATTGCAGACCCCTGCAAAAGCTTTTCATTAGAAGTAGGGTGGGATTTGTGTGCAACTACTCATGTGATACTTGATTTACAGAGTGCCTCTCAGTACAAATTATGTATTGGAAATTTCTCCTTCCAGACAGTAGCATTCTGTGGGAGATTTGATTGCTTGTGAATTCTCAGCAAGAAGCTGTATTGTTCACCTTTCCAAACCTTAGGATGGCTCTCATCCTATTACCTGATTCCTTCCATTGGTAGAAAACAGATGTCGGAGTAAATGAGTGTGCTGTGACTGAGCTTGTCACTTCAAAAAGTTCCTTTCTCATGCTTGGATCTGATGCAAATTTATGAAGATTTACCCATGCTGTAATGCTTACTCAGATTAGTAGCTAGGAGCAAATAATTTAGGAAACAATTGTAGTCTGCCTGCACTAATATTACGCTAGAAGCTCAACTCTGATTAAAAACAATCAAAGAAACATGAATGTCCCCAAATCTAGAACATCAAATAGTGTTCTTCCTCTGTATTTGCTCGTGAGATTTATCTCCCTAAGTTATTTCTAAGCAGTTCCAGAAAGCACATGATCATTCATCTGTCCTTCCCAGTTAAATTATTTCATCTATATCATAATTGTTAAACAGTTTAACTTTTTGAAGTTTTCTGTGTAGCCTTTAAGCTTTGATGGTGGATATAATGGACTGATCTATTTTCAGATATCCATAGAGAATGATTACCTAGGACCTAGAAGAATTGAGAGTCTACAAAAAGAAGATGCAGACTGGCAGCGGAAAGCCCACATGGCTGTGCTTTCTATTCAAGACCTCACTGTTAAATATTTTGAAATAACAGCAAAAGCACAGAAAGGTAATGGAGTTTTACTACTTCATGTTTTCCAATAAAGGCCTTTTAAGAACTAGGAAGTCTTATTTACATGATCCAAGGTCTTATAGCTGCACCTTCTTACTTTGTCTCAAATCACTGTCATTGCTTTTTTGTGAATTGCTAGTAGAGATGGACAAATAAGACTTCATCTGGTTTATGTCACTTTTCACATGTATTCATCTGTAGATTAAATCTGCTCTTCCATGTGGATTATAAAAAGCAGTACAGGTTTAGCACATTCTTTTTGTTAAGTACTTACAATATGAAGTCTAACATTACATTATTATTATTATTATTATTATTATTATTATTTAAAAAACCTACATACTAGCTTTCTGGGATGGCCAAAAAACATGCATTAAAATGGGTCCAGTGTTGCCCATGCTAGCAATGGAACATGATGATTTTGTTTAAGGAAAGAAGGAGAGAGAGTGAGAGAGATGGTATTGTACCCAGGGAGGCAGCCATATTTTTTCCTTGCATTGTAATGGAGAATCTCCCAGGAACATTGTATGGAAAAAAATGGCAGGCTGCCTCCATGGAGACAGTCATGCTGCTTTTGTACAAAGTCCATTGCACAATATGGACAATATGGATTAATGCAATGGTTCTTGGCTCTTGAAGCTTAATCATTTTGGAAAAGTGAGAATCTTACACAGTTTCCTTCCTTCCTCAAAGTCTTCAAAAGCATTTACATGATGGTTCATAGCAATAGGGAAAGGGGCTGGCATAGGCTTTAATGGAGTCATTTCCTTCCTCCTCACCTCATCTTTCTCCTCTTCCCTCCTGTTAGTTAGTTAGTTAGTTAGTTAGTTAGTTAGTTAATTGTTCTTGTGAATTAATTAACTTGTAGAATGATGCAGTATAAGAAGCAATGTAATATCTCATTAACAAGTAAAACCTTTGTGAAATGTATCATTGTTCTCAGGATCTGTCACTAATCAGCAAAATACCGGTAGGTTATCTGAAAATACTTATTCAAAATTTGCTAGACACGTAAAACATTGTGATGTTTCAGTCTTCCATCTTGATACAAAATGGCATCCAAATGGTGACAAAGTTTGATGCCCTCAGGAACCCTCGTGCTGTTTGGTGATGTTATGTTGAGAGGCATCTGAACCTATACCAAAAAAATTCAACCAAACTCATGTTTTGGTCCACCATGTTGATCCAGAATGGCGTCTGGCACCCAAACATTGACAAAGAGTGCCACCTTCACCTCAGAAACTCTTGTGCCAAGAACAAATGGACAGACAGACAAACCACTTTCCAAAATATATAGTAGCTTTTGGATATACCTTTTCTTTAGGGGGCAGTAAATTAATTTATGCCCATACCTGTCCAACCTTAGTCCCCGTACATAGAGGTTCTCTGATCCTGTGTAGGATTATGCCCTTGGCTAAGCAATAAAGATTTTGTTTTATTTCTGTACACAAACATATGCTTAAGTCCAAGCTTTGTAATGAAATATGAAGCATTTCCAGATATGACAAATCTGCTGTTTTTTTTTTAAATCATTTTTTACAGCTGTATATGATCGAATGCGAGCAGACCAGAAAAAGTTTGGTAAGGCAGCTTGGGCAGCAGCAGTGGAACGAATGGAAAAGCTTCAGTATGCAGTGTCTAAGGAGACTTTGCAGCTTATGAGAGCAAAAGAAATCTGTTTGGAACAGAAGAAACATGCATTAAAAGAAGAGGTAATTTTTCAGAGTAATCAGATTTTATAAAGACAAAAATAAATTGACTTGTTAACTCAAACTGCTTTGAAAAGAATATAAAATCCGCTACTACATTGACTTATTGGAGAGTGGATTAAAAAAAAATTGTTAAATGAATTTATCTTTCAAGAATGCAGGAGCTAATTGTGATTTACTTTCTTTGAAAATTTGAATGGCAAGATAGTATCAATATTCCCCCCGCCCCAACTTGGAAGTTAACCTTGTATAGAAAAAAGTCACTTCAAAATATGGAGTGCCCCATTTGTGCTTACATTATTGTGACACTCGCCACATTTCCTTCCTTCCTTCCTTCCTTCCTTCCTTCCTTCCTTCCTTCCTTCCTTCCTTCCTTCCTTCCTTCCTTCCTTCCCACTGTCTCCCTGTTGTCAAAATGCAGCTTATACGCTCTTGAGTCAGGAGCAATCGTTTTGATTATAAAACTCTGTGAAGTGGCCATACACATTGATGGCATCATTTAAAACTGTAGTCTCCATTTGCAGCCACTATGGAAAAAATACTAAGCATTTTCTGTTTTTTCCAGAGCTCCATTTTAAAATGAATAACATGAACTGATTTGTACAACTGACTCATTGCAAAATCTGACTTCTGTCTCTCTCACTTAATTGATTCTGATTCTCTTGAACATTTTGAGGGGCATTTATTAAAGAAAGTGCTTATTCATGTTGAAATTTATTACCAGACATGCATTACTGCAAAAACTAGCCCTGCAAGTAAATACTAATTATAGTAATCCAGTTGTTTCAACATGCTTGTCATGAATTAGTGCATTAGTTCTTTTAAATAAATGTGCATGCTATTATATACATAGATTCTCTGGATGGCAAGAGAGAGGCCTTCAGTGTAACCCTGTTCCCGCCCCGCAGTGCCAAACCTAAACCAAAGCCTAGGCTGTCATCCTGTACCCACTTAACTGGGAATAAGCCCCATTAAATGCAAAGAGACTTGTATCTTAACTAGACTGTACTGTGAATCCTTAAAGAGTGCCTGGTCTTTAGCTCTTACACAGCAGGCGACATGCTTACGCTTCTTTGCAAAGTTTTAACATTTGCCTTCTGGGAGAGGGGAATACTTTAACATACACCCATCCTTATTGTGTAATAGTATTTGCTGAAAATAAATTCTAGGGACTTCCAATTCAAAGCCCAACCCTTCAATGTTGCTTCACTGCCCAGAGTCTTCACAAAGATAATGATGGTAAAGGTGTTGCATCAAGTCTGCAAGGTATTCACATTTATTCCTATCTAGACAACCTGCTGGTCAGGTCCCCTTTGTTGCTTCAAGCGAGGGAGGAACTTGTTACAACACAGCTTGGGGATGGAATTGGATAGTAAACCTCGAACAACAGCATTGCTATGTGTGTGTGTCAAAGTGATCAGGCCTCAAAAACTGATAGCTCAGGATATTTCTTTGCACAGGGAATGCAAAGATATCAGCCTGTGGTCTTCCTTTGCAAGGGAATACAAGGACAAACAACCAGACCAAAAATGAAGGCCCAAAGCTTTATTATTTAAAAATACTTACCCAGTGAGGTGTTCTCTCCCTTGTGAAGATTGACTCTGGAAGAAAAGGGAAATAGAAGTTGGAGTGAAGATACTACCCTACTCAGCACACTAACCCTAAATTCACACACAGAGGATGGAGTACACCCACACCCCAAGGACCTGAGCTAGAGATCCTGTAAGAAAAAAATAGGAAAAACACGAGGCCTGCAGACAGCTGCTGCCTTTTTGGATTTCTGCAGTTTTAAATCTTCTCTGAATTGTAATCCTTTCTTCAAATTGTAATCCATTTCCCAATTGGCTTCTTCCAATTGGCCTTCTCAGTTCTACTTGATCTTCTCCACCATTGGTTTCTCTGCCCCATATTTCCTTCTCTGAGTTGATATTAAGAGAGAACTGTTTTTATAGTCATGTGTTGTGGCATACAAAAGTTCTTTCCCATAGAATCCATAATTTCAATTGGCTTGTGAAAACATCATTATTCTCTGCCAAGATCCAGGTTTGAATTGTTTCAATATTGTTCTCTTCGCTTGCATAGGAACATCATCCATTTGTTTATAGCAAAGTCCACATTGCCAGCTCGCTCATCTGCTAGGCTACATCTGTTTCTTTGCTTCTTAGCCCTCTTTAAGGGAAATCATTCTCATAAAAACTCATATGTAACTCCTGGTTTCCATGAAGTCACTAAGGCTTATATTATTTCTTATCAAAGTTATTACATTCTGTTCTGCAAAGTTCACAAACAAATTTTCAATCCAACTGGGTTGAAAATGCAACTTTAACTTTCAAAACGATATAATAGAATACAGACACAAGATGCATGCTCTTAAAAGCGTTATATGTAATGCTTGAACATAAATTTATCTAACAAACATATACTTACAAGGTTGCCAAATACACAAGTTGGGCTCTAGAGCTTCTGCTTACTAGGGTTGCCAACTGACTAATACAATGTTTAAAGATACAAGATGCATTTTAATTGCAACAATGTAAGCAACAAAATGGGGACCCAGGTGGCGCTGTGGGTTAAACCACAGATCCTAGGGTTTGCTGATCAGAAGGTCGGTGGTTCGAATCCCTGCGACAGGGTGAGCTCCCGTTGCTCGGTCCCAGCTCCTGCCCACCTAGCAGTTCGAAAGCACGTCAAAGTGCAAGTAGATAAATAGGAACTGCTCTGGCGGGAAGGTAAACGGCGTTTCCGTGCGCTGCTCTGGTTCGCCACAAGCGGCTTAGTCATGCTGGCCACATGACCCGGAAGCTGTACGCCGGCTCTCGGCCTATAGAGCGAGATGAGCGCCGCAACCCCAGAGTCAGACACGACTGGACCTAATGGTCAGGGGTCCCTTTACCTTTACCTTTAAGCAACAAAATGTGCTTGGTCTCCTGATTTCCAGCATCAAAGTTGTACCATGGGCAAGGTTCCACTCTCGTCATATCCACTGGCTGCCCTGATTGTTTTAGACTCAATATTGCCCCTAGGGGCTCTGGAAAAGACCATCTAGTTTCCCCTCCAGTCATTTGGCAGCCTCTTTTGCCTTCACCCATGTTAGCCTATGGACAATACATCAGTGAAATTACAGATCAACTGAGGAAGGTGTAGGGGAGAATGAACTAGGCCTCATTCAATGCACTGGGAGTCCATTCTCCTGCCCCACAAGACTGAGTACATTCTGGGAACCCAGAACAAACAGGAGGATTTTTTGAGGTCCTGCCCGATAGATCTGGGTGGGTAGGATGTTTTGTTTTGTTTTTGCATTTTTCATTTGGATTCAGCATTTTCGGCAACTGAGCCTTCCTTCCTGACTAAAGTTAACTCCTCATTTCACTGTTTGCAGGAAAGATTGCTCTCTTCCTTTTACCTAAACTCTCTCATTAGAGTGGTCAGGGCATTAACCAGATGTTTGAAGGGCTCTCACAATATATCTCTATAAGAACTTAGCTAATTCAGAAATCTGACTTTCTGTTCATCTTTCATTCCACAACTTTGGGTAAAAAGATGTCCTCTACTTAAGTCTAGAATCTACCGGTAGATGGTTCAGTGCCTGCATCACTACAGCATATGGAGGCTTAGTATCTCCCTTCACCCCTTAATGTTACTGCTCTTTTTACTAGGGCTGCAGCTACCTCTGCTGCCTGTTCAACTAATGCCTCTTCATTGGAAATGTGCAAGGTCACTATATGGGCTACTCCAACCACTTTTACCAAGCATAAAATCGACAGTGCTTTAGCTGAGGCAATGTTTGGGGGAAAGGTACTTTAAAAAGGTTATTCCTGCTTCCTAGTTTTCATGGGTAGATGGGTGTTTCCCGTCCTCAAGGACTGAGCTTTGGCACATCCCATGGTGGCACTGGAGACCTCCTAGACATCATCCAGAGAATAGATCGTTGGATATTTGCTATGAATGCTCCTTCTAAAATAACTTTGGGAAGACTCCAGGCCCACCTTGGATTTGCATCTGTTGGCAGCCTTTATTTGCCTCTTTAAATCTGGTCCTGGATATTTTCTCTGGTTCTTGGACCTCTGGTTTGTGTCATGCCCTATAGGAGGGAACTGATGGTTCTTTGTCATCTCTTCTTTCTCTGTGTTACACTTTGCAATCTTGCCATAGTGTCCTATATGCTGTCTTTTTTTTTTTTTTAACGTTTTCCAGTGTGCTTTTCTTTTGCTAGGTAATTCTGCTTTAACTCTTTGTGCTTAAAATTCAGGTCCCCTCTTTGAAAATGGCTTACTGAAATAATGTTGACCATTGTTGTAGTTCTGTCACTCATAAAAGTTGTTAATAACATAATTAGGGTTTTTTTGTCCCTCGCTTGCATTATTTAGCAGTCCCTGCTGGATTTTGGGTCCTAATTTGACAATGTTGACTTTTGATGCAAGGGGAGAAAACCAGACTGAGTTTCTATTTTACTTGATACCAAATACATTTAAACGATTTTTTTAAACACATGAGCACAGTTAGTTTCTTCCTTTAAGCACTTGTATATAAATACATAGAATATGGGTAGTTATAGCGTGAAAGGAACAGTGAAGAGTTTTCTTGGAGGCATACCAGATCCTGTTTTGCAGTTCAGCTGCCAGGCCTTGTCTTTGTGATGACAGCTAGAAACACCAAATCATCAAGTAGCCTTTGTAGTTCTTTAAATGTGTAAAACAGCGTAGGTACCTAGAATAGAATATTAGGACATTGCTTTAAGGGCTAAACTGAATGTTCACAGGCAAACATTTTCCACTTAAAAATAGGGCTTTTTTTTTGGTAACCCAAAAAATTCTCCAATAGATTTCTCCAAACCTTACCTTTTCAGAGAGGTTCACAGCAGGTTTGGCTCTTCTTCTTCTTCTTCTTCTTCTTCTTCTTCTTCTTCTTCTTCTTCTTCTTCTTCCTTGATTGCTATCATGTAGCTAGTCAGGTTTGGTTGTGCGACAATATTAGCAAGGGGAAATGAAAATAATTGTGTGGCAGTGTCACTGTTTTACTTGGGAGATTATCTTTTTGCCGTAATTGGTACCAGAGCAGCAGCCCGTTCTGTGATGTCATTGCTGCCTGAAATTCAAGTGCCAAGGGAACATCGTGTGCATCGGGGCACCTGAATGTGTGCCAGGGAGACTTCCCTCTATACAAATACTGTTGTTCCCATTTCTGCAGTCTGAAAAATTGCCAAAAAGTGAGGGTGTATTTCATGGGGCAGAAGAAAAAAAGTGTCCTGTTTTTCTTCAGCCCTTGTTTTATTCAAATAAGCTTTTCGGTGTGAAAATTAATTTCTGTGTAGCTGCCTTTAGTTTTATACAGGGTGGATAAAAATCAATGATTTTTATAAAAAAATCAAAAAAATCAAATTTTTTTTTTATTTAAATCGGATTTTTTTGATTTAAATCGGATTTTTTTGATTTAAATTGGATTTTTAAAATAAAATGCTTTTGGAGGAAAAAAATCTTTCTAAATATAGTCTTCTATTTAAGTTACATTGTAGTCCAAAGACTATTCATCAGGAAATAAGTATTTGCTTTAAGTTTATCAAGTGTGCTAAAACTCAGTCTAAGTTTTTTTAAAATGTTTAACCACATCAGTTAACAAACATGGATATATATGCTATCATGTTATTGTTTTAGTTAAATAAATTGTTTAAATGGTTATTAAGGAAATGATTATTTTTCTCCTTCCAATAAAGTACAGCAGAAAAGTTGTCCAAATATAAACAGTTAACTTATTAAACCTCACCATAATTTCATAATTATCTGTCCATGTATTTCTAGTAGTATAACCAAATCAGTAATTTTTGATATAACTGTAAAAACTACTCTGGAAATTTATTATTCAAAAAATGAAACCTTCATATGGTTGTAAATATTAAGATTATACCAGCAAGAATGAGTCTTTCTGTAAAAAAAATAATTAAATCAAGTCTTACTGACTAGTGATTTAAATCAAGCCTTACTGACTAGTGATTTAAATCATGATTTAAATCGTGATTTAAATCAATTTGATTTAAATCAAATCCACCCTGGTTTTATAAAACAATAGTTATACTTAGCATTCTTACAGCTCACACCAAGGGTTCAGTGTGATTATGTACATTTCAGTCATTCTAAAAGACTTGCAATATAGGTCAATATTATTATCCTCATATTGGAGATATAAGTCCCTTTGAAAAAGTGGGGAGAGTTAGATGATGCGTATGAAGCTAAGGATTATGTAGTAATAGTATACTTTTTCATTTAAAATGCCTTTAAATAGTTTTGTTTTGTTTTATTGATGGATTGATTTGAATTTATATTCCGCCCTATAAACGGAGGTCTCAGGGCAGTTCACAGAGTAAAATCAAATTATAAAACCACAAAGACATAATTAAAATAAAAACAACAACCCAATAACCCCCCCAAAAAACCCACATAAAGCTCAATAACTTCACAATACTTCTTGATAGGAGGCTTTGCAAATGTTTTGTGACAGAGTTAAGATTTAATAGGTCATCTTGTAACTATTACATATTTCCTGTTCAGATGCAGAGTTTACAAGGTGGCACAGAAGCCATAGCCCATTTGGATCAACTTGAATCTGATTATTATGACCTGCAACTTCAGTTGTATGAAGTGCAGTTTGAAATTTTGAAGTGTGAGGAACTGCTGCTGACAGCACAACTTGAAAGCATCAAAAGACTTATTTCAGGTGACATACATTCATTTTACATGTATATTATTTATAACAAAATGCCATAGGCTGCTGTAGTACAAGTTGGTTATTGAGATTATCCTGTGGCTGCAAATTTCCCACTCCAGTTCTTACGCATATTTACTCAAAAGTGAATCTAACTGTATTCAATAGGGCTCACTTCCAGGTAAGTGTGCACAGAACTGCGGCCTTAACTGTTTGGCTTTTGATTTCTTTCTCCTTCTGAGGTATCAAAGATTGTCCCAGCTGGAGTCAAAATGTTGGATAAGTTGAATTTATTATTGAGGGTGATGAGGGATGTAACTTCTGTGTTGAATGGAGTTTTCCACACTTGGAATCTGTTCGAGCACCACAATGCTTAAATCTGTTTAGGAGAAAATACCTCTGTAGCCTTGGTCTCAGTCACCTCTGATGTAATTTCCATTAGTTGCTCATGTTTCCTGCTCTGGTCACACTATAGTTGGGATTTTGTGTGGTATTAGATCAGTGTTGGTGTGTGACTATAACCCTCAAGCCCTTCTGGCTCTGTGACCCCTTCCAATATCATTAAACAACTTATTTCTACATAATTCTGTTTATCACAACTTAAGGTTGATCTAGATTTTATTGCATTGTGTAGTTTGTGTGTGTGCATGTTTAAAATTATTAAAATTGTTAGTATTTTCTAACAGAGAAAAGAGATGAAGTAGTGTATTATGATACCTATGAAAGTATGGAAGCCATGCTCGAAAAAGAAGATATGGCAGCATCTATACACTTGCAAAGAGAAGAGCTACAGAAATTGCAACAGAAAGTCCGCCAGCTAGAAGCAAGGCGTGGGCGCATTTCAGCCAAGAAAGCCTACCTCAGAAATAAAAAGGTAAAACACTAATTCATTCACTACTCATCAAAGAGTTCCTTGCCTACTTAGCACAGGAACATAGGAGGCTGCCTTATATCAAGTTAGACCATTGGTCATGTGCGCTTTCTTCTTAGTTGATCAGTTTAGATGAGGTGTGGTAGAGGGTTAATGCAGGTAAAAGGGTAATAGATAAAGGACCCCTGATGGTTAAGTCCAGTCAAAGGCAACTATGCGGTGCTCATCTTGATTCAGGCTGAGGGAGCCGGCGTTTGTTCACAGACAGCTTTCTGGGTCATTTGGCCAGCATGACTAAACTGCTTCTGATGCAACGGAACACCATGATGGAAACCAGAGTGCACAGAAACGTTGTTTGCCTTCCCACCGCAGCGGTACCTATTTATCTGCTTGCACTGGTGTGCTTTCAAACTGCTAGGTTGGCAGAAGCTTGGAGACAGAGCAATGGGAGCTCACCACCATTAAATGGATTTGAACAGCCAACCTTCTGATCTGCAAATCCAAGAGGCTCAGTGGTTTAGACCACAGCACCACCCGTGTCCCTGCATTCTTGTCCGGGGCATTTAAACCTCTTAGCCCACCCCAGCACTGTAATGCCAGTAATTTTTGTTTTGTTTTGGTAATAATGAAAAGTACATTGCACAAAGCAAAGAGTCTTGTCACTTCAGCCTACTGGTGATGTGTGTGTTACATATTTTGGTGTTTTCCTTTGCTTTGTTGCATGTATGAAGTTAGGATAGAGTATCAAGAACAAGCTAGGCTAAACTCCTTGCCCCTAATGTGGAGGAACCTATTTCTTTTTACATGCAGCAAGGGGGGAAAGGTAATAAAGATTTGGGGACAGCAGAAGATAAATGGATAAAACATGAAATTTAGAATAGGAGGAGGATGGGAAAGAAAATACCTGGGAGTAGTAGAAGGGAAAAGAGGCCACTAGCAGCAGGATGTGGGTGTGAAAAATGGTATTTCCAAACGTAGTATTACTGGGAAGCATATTGATTCACAACATGCTACTTTCAAACATTAGAGCTGAAATTGCGGGGCTGTGGGTGGGAGTGGGGAAAGACCCTGCCATGGTAAAGCCATTTCCTACAGCATCTCTAGGGTGGCCATCACCTGCACTTTAAAATAAATGTTTTATTTTAAAATATGTTGAGATGTACACAAAATAATGCTAGTTGTAAGTACTTGCTTTCTTGTTGTAAACTGCACTATAGAAGTGATATTATTGTTCCCTGAATTGACTATGAGTTTTAGCTAATATATTGCTGTTTTGATCAACTGTAAGCAAAATCATGGACATAATTTAACAGACTTTTCTCCCAAAGAAACTAATCATTAGATTTTAAAGTTAAGGGAGTAAATTCTAGATTTTCACACATGGATTGCCTTTTTAATTTTTCACCCACTTTCCTCTGTAAGCTGTGTGCTGTAGAGAGAGGAGGGATATTTTGTTCAGCTTTTTTTTTTAGGGGGTGCACCATCAAAGTGGTGATTTGGTGTTACTATACACAGTGGGCATGTAGCCTGTTCCTACATGCAGGGATCTCAGGTCCATGTTCATAGTGTGGAGACTAGAAATTCCTTCATAGGTGGTGTCTGCTTTGCTATGGTTAGAGATTGTGCGTGGGTGTGTGTATTTGGATAATGTAATTCTTTTCATAGTACCTTTATAACAGCTACTAATGTGTAATGTTACCTTCCTGACAATGTCTTGATAGCAGGTTGATATGGGATCACTGTGCAAACAGTTTCCTATTATCCCAGTGCTACCACCTGCTGGCTAAGCACTGGTAGTCTTGGTTTATTGTGCCAAGAAACTGTTGGTGTTAGGAAAGCTAGTTTTGAAATAAATTGGTAATAGGAGATAAATGCTGAAATTGCACACACTGTTCGCAGAATATTTTAATGCTGATAGAGGCTTTCCTGTAATAAACTAAACCAGCACAACAGCCAGTGTATATATAGTGCTCTGAAATAAATTCTATATTTGTCTTTGAATTCACGACAATGGATGTTGTAAACTTCTTATACATACTATTAAGCAAACAGGTACACACACATTCTGGATTGTTTCTATAAACTCACTGACACCTTTAAGGTTGTCAAGCTGAGGCTACAGATTCCAGAAACACAGACCCATGTTACAAAAAGATACAGAAAACTGCACAAGTTTCCAAAGACACACAATTGCCCATTTGCTCCTAGCTGTGACTTTGCTGTGTTGAAATCTCCTTTGCAACAAACTCACTGAAATGCATAAACTTGGTTAAGGTTTCACTCTCTTTTCTAGGGCATGATTAATTGTTATTATGTGTTCCCTTTACAAAATCCTTTACAAAGCATATCTAGTTCCTTTCCTATCCTGACTGTGACTTTCTTTTAGTCTAGATGTTGCTTTTTGTGTCCATCTACACCTTTCCAGTGACTGCTTTTGTTTTTTTAAAAAACAAGCATACAGAAAATACTTAAAGCATATTTTTAAAACAAACCTCACATTTGTTGCTGTGTTTAGACAAATTCTTTTGTGCTACTCATTTTATACTTTCTTAGCTTGATTATTGTCAATCATTTCAATTGGTTGTTAATTATATCTTATACAGTCTCTTGTGTATTGACAGGAGATCTGCATTGCAAAACATCATGAAAAATTCTTGCAGCACTTTCAGAGTGAAGAAGAGTCACAGCATACTGCACAGTTTGTGAGTTTTATCTTGATTAATATTAAAATAAGCCTCCAGGTCAAGGTTTCCGCCCCCAACTTAAGCAAATTTAAATCCCCCCCCCCGCTTTGCTTTTGAATGTTAGTGTTATTGTATACTGAGCAATATACAATAGGACAGTAGTAATAGGACATTAACATTACAATCCTATGCACATCTCCTCAGAAGTAGGTCACTTTGAATTCAGTGACACTCCGTCCACGGTAAGTGGATAAAGAACTGTATCTTAAATGACCAAAAGCTGACAAGAATATTATTTTATTGATTTCATTTTTCATGTTACTAACCACAATTCTGTTCTTTAAAAATTGCTATATATTTTTTATAAAGCTGCCCAATAACATTGTACTCTGGAAGCTCACATATAAAATCATTGTAATAAGACAGAATTTAAATGAAGGTAGATAGCCGTGTTGGTCTGTCATAGTCAAAACAAAATAAAATAAAAAAAATCCTTCCAGTAGCACCTTAGAGACCAACTAAGTTTGTTCTTGGTATGAGCTTTCGTGTGCATGCACACTTCTTCACAGCTACAATAGAAGTGTGCATGCACACGAAAGCTCATACCAAGAACAAACTTAGTTGGTCTCTAAGGTGCTACTGGAAGGATTTTTTTTAGAATTTAAATGCTGCATCAGAAAAATAACAAGTTTGTAGCATAGTTTATCATCATCATCATCTTATGCTCTACATTAGTTTATCTGCACTAACTACTATACAGATTCCTAGGCAGCATCACTAACATAGATTAGAATCCCAATTTCTTCTAAAAAGCATGAAGGAGTCCAAATATACAGGTTATGCCTCTTTCCAAGTCATGATGCAGCTGAGGGACGTTCACCTATAATTTTGGTACTGGTATCTGGTGGTATCCTAGTTTGCATCTATGACTGGTCTGGTCCTGTTCTTGTTACAAAGCAGTGAATGCTGTATTTGATATTTACTGCCATTTTAAAAATAAAAATATTCTAGAAGCTAACTGACAGATGTTATGAAGTATACAGTTTGCCTGTAAACTTGTAGTTCTCACATGCAACCTTGACAAGCCATTTCTGATCTTTTGACATTGAGACCAGATCATGTCCCATACCTGGCAGTTTATGGAGTCAAAGAATACCACAGGGTATCATTCAAACAATTTATTAAAATAAAAGGGAATCAGCATATTCATTAGAAAGGGGTTGATTGGAATCAATTAAAACAGACTGGGGCCTAGGGCCAGTTGCTTTAGAAGAGATGGGGAAATTGTCAGGAAGAAGGAGGTTGGTATATTGTTTTTGGAAGGCTTTGGGAAGGGGTTAGGGCAAGAATGGGAAGAAAGCAATTGGAAGACTTTGGGACATGGTTTGAAGTAAAAGTTCCATTTTTGTAAAGGAGCAGAACTACTAAGGAAGAATAAAAGGATTTGGCAAAGAGCAGATCACCTCAAGAAGGCAGAAATGGGGATGGGGAGAAGGAAAAAGAAAGAGAGAGACAAAGCAGTAGGATGTCTGGGGACATGAAAAAGGGGAGGGGGGACGGAAGTAAGGAAGGAAGGAGGGGAAGAGGGAGAGGGGAAGAAGGTAGATGGCTGGAGTCCTGTGGAGGGGATGGGGAAGAACATGGTCAGCTGAGGTACTTGCCAGGAGAGGGAAGAGATATTTAGTACCTGTCCTTATTTTGCAAAGCTGGACTTTGATGGGTGGTTGGTGTGGAGATATCTTCTGCACTGCAATGAGAAGAGGCAGAGGGCAGAAGAGGGGGAAAAAGAGAAAGCTGTCCACAAGAAGTGGTGTTGTGTGGAAGTAGTGAAGTTTCAATCTCTGACTTTTGTCTTCTGGGTTTCTGGGGGTTTTCCTGTTGTTATTCTGTCTCTCACAGCTACAATAAAACTACCATTAAAATTGTGGACTGGTCATTTCTTCGTCAGGGGGCAAACAGGCAAATTTAGCAGGGGATCAAATACTTCCCCCCCCCCTCACTGTAACATTGACCGCCTGGTGATTAAAATAATAACAAAGATTAACAATCCAATTTTCCTGTATCATCAAAGACAGGATGTGTATGATGCCTGGATTAAGAGGTTTTGGTTTAAAACCTCTAACGAAAGGAAGAAAAAAGTTAACTTTAATTGGGACTAAGCGGTAGTGGGTGAAAGTTATTCCACCCAAATTCGTCCCTCCCAGCCTGGTGTTTCTAACCCCTGACTTTCATCTTTTTGTTTTCATTCTTAGAAGAGGGAGCAGTTGCAAGCTGAAGAAGAAAGAAAAAGCTCATGGGTTACTCAGGAACGACAGATAACACTGGACAGACTTCGAACATTTAAACAGGTAAATGGAAGAAGGTAGACATTCTACTGATGCTTCGTAAATTACACACACACACACACACACACACACACACACACACACACACACACGATTGCCCACTAATAATACTGCCTTTGACACAAGTACTTGTTCCAGAGAGCATGCATTAGCTATGGCTTCATGTTGTTTGTATATGTGATGGCAACCACATATCATTGCTATATAATGTGTGAAACAAGCCTTCTTAATTATTAAACTATATATTCATATTCATATTCACAAGAAAATAGAAAAGAACATTGGAATTATTCTTAGGAAAAAATTGTGCTATACTTCTCTGCATATTAATTAATTCCCATGTTTATGTTTCTCAATTTACAAGTTCTCTGCATATTAATTAATTCCCATGTTTATGTTTCTCAATTTACAAGTTAACCTGACAATTTTGAAAGGGTTGAATCATAATTATATGTGAGCAGTTGAGGTTAGTAGTAATAAGTCTCTTGGTCTGCAATCCTAACCCCCCTTACCTGGGATCCATTGAATTCAGTAGGACTTACTTCTGAGTTTACAGGGTTAAGATTGTGCTGTTAGTCACCATGCTTTTGATGCTTGCCTAATTTTTAACTCATTTTCCCTCTCCTAAGCGCTATCCTGGACAGGTAATACTCAAATCAACCAGACTTCGACTGGCCCATGCAAGAAGAAAAAGTACGGCCAGTTCAACTTCATGTGCTGATCACCGTCTGTTGCTACCTGTAACTACACAGACTGATGTGGTGGGGCAAGAAAAAAGTACACAACCTTTACAAATCCAGGAGTCTAGAAATTTAGGACCACTTGAAGATACTTCACCTCCCTGTGGCGTTATCTCTGAATTTTCTCAAATTCCTTCTCCTCCTGCTCTTATCAGTAATGAACTTCAGCCCAATATAGTTAATGAGGCACCAATGCCACCTCCTCTTCCACCACCGCCGCCACCACCTCTGCCCACCAAGGAAGAGTCTACTCAGTGCTCTGAGAAGAGCAGTAGCCCTGTGAAACAACATAGCATTGAGAAGCCAGCACTGCCGACCACCACAGCACCATCAGCTCATTTCTTTGATAGCAGCCAGTTGGTCAGTGCCAAGAAGAAACTAAAGAAAATGGGCGATATGGAAGGCTTGCAGAGGAGAAGAGGTAGCTCTTCATTTCTCTTGAATGTGATTCAGGGAAAAGAAAAAGCGGGTTTTCTTACCTTGAGTAATAAAATTAAAGGGTCCCTAACCCCTCAAGAGAGCTTGGCTTTGTGATTTTTGAAAAATGATCTCCCCAAATCATGTTTGAAACTGGCATTTTGTGATGTTTCCCAGGGGTGGGGGTGTTGGTGGCTTTGAGCAAAAAAAAAAAAAGTTTCTACATTTGAAGTAGATCTCTGGATTCCAGCTTGTGAAATTAATGAAAACTATAACTCTCTTGATGTTTTAATCCAGATTTTGATTTCTGTTTTGTCAACATTGAACAATGGGAAAGGTGGTGTTGGTATATTTTAATTAATAAATAGCGACATTTTCATTGTCTGGAGTACAGGGTGTCAGTCCACAGCTCAGAGTACTTATTTTGTACTAATTCCAACAGTGTTTTTTGGGGGTTTTTTAAACAGAACTTTTATTTCAAGAACAAGATTCCACACCTCTGCTGGTAGGAAGTGGTGTATTTTAGCAGATCTGTGGTTTTTAAATGAAAAGAATAAACATGATACAATGGATCTTAAAAATTAAGGGCACAGTCCAACCCATTCCCTAGGTGGACATGCATGTGTGGGAAGGTAGACCAGGAGATGTCCAGGTTTGGTCGTTGCCGCTGTACACAAGGGCAGTTGGGGATGTAGAGGGATTGGGTTGGCTCTCTAAGAAATAGCAGCCTCCCTCAATACCAGCTGCATTGTCCTAACATAGAAAGTTGAGCTAGAAAGTTACCGGACACTTTGTGAGAACCAAAGACAACAGTGGAGGCTCATCCAATTGTTTTGATCTTCTTTCTTATGGGCTTGATTATTGTAATCTGAGAATAATGTTGTAATTTTTTTCCAGAACTGTAGAAACAATGCATTAGAAATATATGGCAGGTTGTTTTTTTTTACCTTCCCTGTAGGAAATTCTCATCCACTGGATGTAGTATTCAAATGTGCTTTGAGGGTTGGGGAACCCAATGGAGTGGAGGTGGAGCTGCTAGGAGGAGGAGAGGAAAAGGAGATTTCAGACATTGTTGGCTTTTGTGAATGTCTTGTTGAAATTTCATAGCATAAAATATGAAAAGTTGCAATGCTTACTGAACTCTGGTTTTCTGCAGTGAGTTCCCCAATGGATGAGGTGTTGGCTTCCTTGAAACGTGGTAGCTTCCACCTGAGGAAAGTTGAGCAGAGAAATCTCCCGCCTTTCCCTGATGAAGATGACAGCAATAACATCTTGGCACAGATAAGAAAAGGTGTGAAACTGAAGAAAGTGCAAAAGGACCTTATGAGAGAATCATTCACAATTCTACCTGATGATGACCCTTTGACACGCAGCATCCATGAAGCACTACGGCGAATTAAGGAAGCATCACCAGAGTCTGAAGATGAAGATGAGAACCTGCCTTGCACAGACTGGGAAAATTAAGGAGTAATGTTTCTTCTTTTGGTATATATCTGGTTTCCTCAAATAGTAGTAGCACCTATAATAGTAGATCCTTGTTAGGAATGTGCCTAAGGTCTCCTACATTTACACAAGAGAAGTGCATGTGTGGCTTAAGATCCGCAGCCACTGTATAAGCTCAAAATAGGCAGATTAATGTTTCTGGGTTTATTTCTGCTTTTAGACTAAAACACAAAATGGCTTTATCCAAAATATTTTTTAGCAATAAATCATTAGTGTTTTTCAAGTTCAGGCAATTTTGTATATTAATATTTCAGAGCAGAGCACTACTATGCATAAATAGATTAATTTTATTTATTAAATTTCTGTACCACCCTTCATCTGAGCATCACAGGGTGGTTTACAATATAAAAACACAAAAATACATATACCATAGTAACAAGAAAAAACAATATGCCCCACAGTTTAAAAGGCCAAATATTGTAGCCAAAGGCCTGGGAAAAGAGGAATGTTTTAGCCTGGCACCTAAAGATGAGCTTTCCACAAGCAGGGAGCCGTAGTAGAAAAGGCCTGCTCTCGTGTTGCCACCCTCCTGAACTTTCACAGAGACAAGGATGTTAGTACATTTAGGAAATCCCATGACTGTATTCATTAAGTAGGATTGAGGCTGGGGATGGCAGGGGGGAAGCATATGGGAAAAGAAAGTTGGAACTTCTCACAAGGTACTTCTCAGAACGAAACTTGCTTTGTCAGAATGGATATAGTTTCCTTACTTCTGACAGATGCCTCTGCTGCTTCCATTTTTACCAAAGTGTGTCATAGCTAGTATTCCTAGAGTTCTATGACGTGGCCTCCTTTCTAGTCATTGATTTGGGAAGAGTTTTCCTAATTCAGAGATCTGTTGCCCATTTTTTCTGGGTTGTTGAGCTGGCTGGCTAGGGGTGTTATATTCCACTGTTCTAATTGGAGAGGAGAGATGCACACTATATTCCTCCCTAACTCTTCTGAAACATCTAAATTACAGTTTAATGATATGGAATTTTGGAATATATTGATGCTAGTGCTTATTTGAACAAAAGCTCTAGACTTTTTTTAAGAAAAGCAAGATCTTTTCCCATTTACAGCATCTTTCTTAAATGGTGATACGTTTTCAGGATGCTAGAAACTTGGAAAGGCAGTATTTGCAAGCAAACCTTGACTGTTTGAATCAACAGCATGAACAAAGTGGGAAAGATTGTGATCATGGAGGGGGTTAAGACTTAGTGAAAAATTGTGTGAAAACCTTAATCTGATTTCTGGGTTGCAGGTGGAAACATATGTTGCATTAGTGGAATGTAAGATTTGTCTCATCACGGTTGTTATCAATTTGACGGAGGTGACCCTACTGAATTAATGTGTGAATTGGCATGCCAATAACTAATTGCAATATATTTAATCAAAATGAAGGTCACTTCCAAAGTCTGCAAGGCAAGTTTTCCCGTAAAGGGGAAATCAATTTAATATTGTAGCCCGTTCAAAGGATGAAATTACTAATTTACTCTAAATCAATCTGCAGTGGAAAAATCTCTATAAAAAGTAAAGCATACATAAATTAAAGCTACAAATGTTCCACTCATCCACAGATCTTCACGTACAGTAGTTAAACCAGGCATAGGCAAACTTGGCCCTCCAGGTGTTTTGGGACTACAACTCCCATCATCCCTGAGCACTGGTCCTGTTAGCTAGGGATGATGGAAGGGCCGAGTTTGCCTATGCCTGAGCTAAAAGATGCTGCCTTACAGTGAGTTGGCTCATAAGTCCCTCTAGCCCAGTATAGGTGATTTAGACTGGCAGCAACTCTTCTCAGGTTCTCAGAAAGGAGATTCTCTGCCAGCCCTGGTATATAACTGGAGATTACATTAACTGGAGGTGCTGGGGGATTGAAAATGGAACTGTCGATAAGCAAAGCAGGTACTGCTGTGGTATCCGTGTTTTCATATGCACACCTGCAAAACAGTATTGACATTGAGTTTTTACACTAGCACTCTTGTTGTGGGCAGAGGAGGAAATGGTCCTCTTGATTCAGTATTCCAAGCAGGTGATGTGGGGAGGGAAAGACTAATCAAATTAATGAGCTGTTGGGAGCGCTAAGCCTCTCCTTTTCTTCTACTAATTTTGTTTCTGTCATATCTTCAGCTAGAGCAGCCTGTCACAGAACGTGGCCTGCAGACTCAGAGATGCCAAGGAGGAATAGGTGCTTGAAAAGAACATTTTGATGCGGCCTCTAAAGGAATAGAATTTGATTTAAAAAGCAACTTTATAGTTTGTCCTTCAGCTGTTTTTTGTTTGTTTAAACAGGTGGTGAGGATTCCACAGAATAATGATTTTCCTTCCACTTCTGAACATCCATAGTCAACAGTGTGATCACCACCTTCTGTCTGGGAAAGGGGTCATCTGACGAACAATTTGATATGTGCAGAAAAGCTTAAAATGCATTTTTTTAAAATTATGGTACAAGATTCTGATGGGATCAAAAACTACCTTATTAGATGTGTATTTTGCAGAACACTGAGGAGAACGAACCATTCAAGATATTTCTGGTTCTTCACTCACTTTTTACAGTCGTGTGAAACACTAAATCAGCACCTATTGCAGCAGAGCTTCTTCCCAACATAATTTACCACGACAGGTATGCAATCTGACCTTTGGTTCACTGAAGACTTCACTGTTTAATCAACAAATTGCTGCTTTCACATCAGCTTCTATTACAGCAACAGGAATTCTCCTAAAGATCTTTATTTCTCACTATATTTGTCATGTAGGAAGTGGATTTCAGAGATATAATGCATTTTAACTATTCATTGTACAAAATACAAGTTAGTTTGAGAATGGGAACAAATGGCTCTACAGAATAACAGGAAGCCCCCTAAGAGTGGAATACATATACTTAAGAATGTATTGTTTACAGCCTAGTACATTTAAAATGGCATATAGCGAAACCCTTTAGAAGGCCATGTATACTGTGTACATCTTGTATTTTTAAATTAGAATTTCCCATGCTCGTATAAATAGAAACATTTTAATTGCAGGACTGAGTGATAGATGATAAAGTTACATAAAATTTTATTTATAGAAGCAATATTTTGTAATGAGAATACTTAAAATTATTTTTGTCTATTAGTTTGACTGTTCTTTGATTACTCTAAGGAACCTTTATTTAAAGAAAATTCAAAACTGAAATCCAATTTTACTGTTAAGTTGTGGAAGTTATAATTTTTTCCAGTTTTCATTATTCTATCATTGTTAAAATATTTGAATTATGTAACAGCCTGCTTATTTGAAAAACACTTCATTTTTAACCCTGGTTGTATAATGGTCTAAAGGAGGCACAGCCTTTGGTACAGTGAATATCTAAAGCAACGTAATCCCAAACAGCATGACTAATAGCTGCAGGCAGCTCATTTTTTAATAACAGAGTACTGTACGGAATAGTATTTCTGCACCAGGGCTAATCTTACCCTTATTAAAATGCTCTCTAATGAAAATTTCTGCTTGTAGGAAAATCTTGTGCTTGACAAACTGTGATTCCTTATAATAGGAAAAATCCATTTTAAAATGATTTACTATATTCACTGCCCTGTTGTAAGTAGATGCACATTGGATGGATTGCATTTAGTGAGCCCACTCACCTTTCATAGTAAAAGGTTAAATGTCTTGCTCTTTTTCCTTTTAAAAATACTTGGGAGTACCCTGAATACATGTAACAATCCAGCTCAACTCTTGGAAATATTTGGGTGTGCAAAAGTGACTACCTAGGCCAGTAATAATAATGAGAAATATTTTATCGGGATACCTGCCATTCTGGTTTTGTTTTTTTTAAAGAAAGCTTATTGCCTTATATAGTCTGAAATGCTGTCCTTTCCCAAAGGTAAGCTTGAGAATAGCATGAGTTCAATTATTGTGAGAACGCCTTCTGGTGGGGGGGGACAAAGAACTGTATTAGGAACTGAACATTAATTTTCTGAAAAACAAGACAACCTATTTCCTTTCCAAGTTACTGCATATTAACCAATATCGCATTATGCACTGTGTGGTTACAATCACAGGTAATGCAAGATTTGGTGATGGCAATAATTAAATAGCTGCAAAATATAACTGTTGACCTTTAGCATAAACCATAATATATGTAGTTGGTGTGCCTTTGCCATTTAGTCACCTCCATTTAGTCACACTCCAAATTTCCACTGTATAATATATTGTGTTTGAAATTTTAGTTGTAGCCCAAAACAAGAACTTCTAAAAATTAGGATGACATGGATCATGTAAAGCTTTACACAATCAGTTGCAGCAGGAGCTTTGAATGACAAATTTTGCTAGACAATTCACATAATCAAGGAGACATAGCGTAAGGAGTGTTACTCTCAATTTTCAATAAGTTAACACTCTTTTGCGACTGCAAATTTTAAATTCATATGGAAAGTTTATAAAGCTCTCAATATGATTGTGAAATGTTCAGGCTCTATATATTTATGGAATCTTTGCCTTGAAAGCTCTAGGTGTTTTTTTTAACTATTTCTGACAGTTTAATTAATGCAAAAAAATAAAAGTGGCTTTTGGCGCTATAAAAATGGCTGTTTCAGAGGAACGTATTTATTACATACTTGGCTGCTGCACTGTGGCTGATCTCCTATCCAGAGTTTTCCTTTAGACTGAGTATAGTTTTTTTCCCCATAATCTGTTAGGAAGAAGAGATTAATCTGGGTGCCAGTAGTGCCTGGATAGCATTTTACACAAATTTGTCAAGTTAGGACCTTGTCCATCTTATCTATGTGCAATTCCTTATAATTATATTCCCACATGTTTTGCTTTTGCTTTTAATTAATAGTGATTCCTAATTTTATTTGTTGAAGCCATTGCATACTGGCTGAGAACTCGCAGTGCTCTAGTCTAGTACATTTATTGCAGCACTTAGCAAATATATGGGCATTTAAGAAAAGTTATTGATGAATGCTACTTGAACTGGCATTCACACCTAAATCTATGCAGCTGACAAGTATGCATGAAAAAATGCATTCCAGTATTTTGTATGCTGTAGACTGACTGCTGTACATGGTTGTACTGCAGCCGTTGTTCTCAATTTCTTGTCCACAATGCATTCTGTCAAGAAATGTAGTGATCTACGTGGATGCCCCTGAACTAGTGGTAGACTAGCTCAAGGAACTATAAATGCCAGGAGGTGATGAGTCTTGTGTTTGGCAGTTTGGCAGCAAGGGGGCCAAGGTGTTTTATTTCCACTAGAAAAACAAATTATGTTGAACAGCAACATTTATTAAAGTGGTTTCATCTTCTGCAGCATGATCCCATAAGTCTTTAATTTTAGTTGCTTGGTTTATTTGTATACTGACTATATTCTTTAGTATAGATAGTTTTGCTTCTTATTTCAACCATTTGCTTGTATTTTCAGAGTAGAGCAGCTTATATTACAAAATTGGTAACCACAAAAACAAATTAACAGCACTAAATTATGTCTGGCTGGTGCATTCCAAGTTTTTGCTTTTGAGTTGTGTTTCATGTAGACACTGTCTTCAGAGAATCATGTGCATTTTTGTCACACAGTCTAGTGAAAAGGGGGGAAACTTTCACTAAAAGTCAATGTTCTCTTTTTATTTGCACTGACTTTAAAGAGTGAACTGTAAAACTATTTGGATTTATGAGCATTGTTTTATTTTTGCTGTAATGCTTTTGTAATTTGGTTACCTGTGTTACTCATAACGAACCCAGAAGCATGAAACAAGATATTTCTAGTGTTGGTGAACTGTTAACAAGCAAATAAGCTTATTGAAAAGGAGGCATAAGAGATGCTTGTTGCAAGAGATGTAAGCACCTTATTGAGAGGATGTGGAATTTTAAAATACTACTAGAGTCAATAGTCAATAGTTGTGTGCTATCAATATTGACCCTAATCTATTAGCAATCTATTCATGGAAGCAGATTGCAGCACCATCCACCATGAAAGGGGACATCCAGATTCAATATGGTGTCCTGCTCTTCTGACTGCTTCGATCATGCCTTAGGCAGGCTGATGCTCTGTGGTGAAGCAGCAGCCACACAGCCTTTTGCTGCACTCTCATTTCCCTGGATTGGGGCCAAGTGTTCTTTAGTAGAGAAAAGCACATTGTTTTGTTACTGTGTGTAATGGTTTGGAAAATAAAGCACTAGCGGTTTTATCCTATAACTAATTTTAAAGCTTCCAACAAAAAATAATGTATATTAATTGCTACATGAAATCTTATGTAATTAAAATCTAATTTGGGCCATGGTGAACGTTCTATTTTGCAAAGCTGTTTTCTAATGTTTTGCACAACCTTTTCTGCTATTTAAGACAATTCCCTGGGAATTCCTAGCTTTGAACATAAAAATCAACAGCAAGCAGATAAACATAAGAAGAGCCTGCTGGATCAGGCCAATGTCGCATCTATTCCAACATCCTGTTCTCACAGTGGCCAGCCAGGTGCCCATGAGAAGCTTGGAAGCAGGACCTGAGCACAGCAGCAGTGGAACATGGTCAGTGTGGCTGGTAGCCTGTTATACCTGGCCTTTATTGGTCTATGTACTCTCTAGACTTGGGCATCAGAATTTTATTTATTCTGTTTTCTAGTATGAGTGTTCACACTATATTTGATTAAGAGTCCAATTCAGAAAATACTTTCTTCGTGGCTTTATTCCCAGGAGGAGCTGAAGAGGGGCTGCAGATTAGAATGGTCCCTCCCCACCATTAATTGTAGGTAAAACAGAACCTCTGGTCACTCAGCTTGAACATGTGAGGTCAAAAAGAGGGGGGGCAGGGGTGTGCATGGTGGGCTCACCCCCTCCAATACCTTCCACACCCAACCTTGCCATGTTGAGTGGGGAGCTTCTAAGCCTGTTCAACATGCTGATAAGCATCCTCATTGCAGAGAGATTTTTGGGCACTTTGAGACTTCCTTCAGGACTTGATGCTAAACATGCAAACGGCTGAAGTGGAAGCAGGACTAGTATATGTGTCCCCAGCCTCCTACACATCTTTTGCCCTCATATGTTTGGGCTGAATATCTGAAAAGGGCTAACTGAGCCACAATCACTAGTGGCATCCATAAATAAATTCTAGCCAACGGGAGAAAGCCTTTAGTATGCTCCACCATAAAAATGATGTTTCTTTTTTTTAAAAAAAGCTGTCAGTAACAGCAAGGGACCAAGGGCCGGTTTGAATGTAACACTAAGCCATAGCTTAATGTTACAGAAATGAGCTGCAAACCTTGGGCTTACACTCTTATATATTCACTGTCTAGTTTAAACAAATCACTGTGCGTTGGTAGGTCTGAAGGTAGTGGTTAGTTTTAAAGTATGGTTTATTGAAACAAACCAGGATTAAACTCTTAAGCAGGCTTGTTCACGTGACACTGGCTAAACCGTGGTTTAGTATTATATCTGAGCCAGACACAAAGTGCCTCTTTCCAAATGTACCAGCATTATCTTGAATTTGGAAATGGCAGCAGTGGCATGGGTTGGAAGGGAAGCACCCTTCCCTGTAGGAAAAATGATTGCAAGCCCAGCTAAGATGTCACTGATCAACAACAATCTCCTGCAATGAGGGGGCATGTCAACCTGACTTCACATTGGGTATAAACCTGGAAGTCGTCTTTGGCATGTGGTGCTGTGGAGGGCACTTAGCTGGTATGAGCATATAATAGTTGGATGCGTTGCACATAGTAGAGTGGTGGCTAACCTGTGGCCCTCTAGGTGTTGCTGGATTACAACTCCAATCAACTCCAGTGAACATGGGACAATTGTTAGGTATGACAGGAGTTGTAGTCAAACTGTTTTTTCCACTCCATTGTCCTATTCCCCACTCCTTTGGAAATGTGAGTACAGTATATTACTTTCAGAGCTGATTCAGATATATAGACAGTTCTATGGCAGATTACAAGTGAGAATGTTCTCTGCAGATTGAAAGCTAGGAGATAGGGAGGCCCCTAGACTAATGTGTTTGTTCTTTATATGTGGGAAGTTTTTTAAAAAGAATCTTACAGGAAGCAATCATCCTCGTGTACTCAGAAATCATATAGTCTAGGAATGACTATCACATCTACACTTGATGTAGAACTTCAACCTCAACAAGGCAGGACATTAGAACTAGGACCAGATCTTGCACGGTTCTTTTTAAAAGGTGAAAGCATCCACAGGGTTCCCATATAGGAGTTGGACTGTGATGCATTTTTTGTAACCCTTTCCCTGCTCTATTTTGCTGATTTGAATTGCCCCCTGAAACTGTAGGTTTCCTCAGTGAAGTAAATGACAATTTCAAAGGGAGAGGAGATTTAAATAGGGGAAATAATAACTTCGGAATGAGATAAAAACAAAGCAGCATTATGGCCCAAATTAATTCTCTCCCTCACTGATTGCTTTTAACCCCCCCTTTTCTATTTTTTTTTAAAAAAACCTCAGGGGAGCCTTCATGGATCTCCCACTATCACATTTTAACTTTGGGTCTTTAGTCTTACATTTGTATGGCTATAGCCCACTTGTTGTTTGTCATTTTATGAGTTGCCAAGAGCAGAGCTGTGTTAACATATTTGCTAAAATGTAGAAGGCTGTTGATTATGTTGCATGGATAAAGCTTGTTAAACATTAATGGAACGCCTCATTTTTGAACAGCTAAAAAATTAAAAAGAAAACCAATTCACCATTCACTAACTTAGTGCAAAAAGAATGAAAATCGGTGTTCTGTGCTGCACTTCTTTAAAACAATTGTATTTAATGAACATTTGTAAATGGACATTGCATTTCTGAAATGCTCCAGCAAACTTGCAATACCTTTATAATGCTCAGTGTTCCAAAGTATTAAGCACGAAGTATAAACGAAAAGAGCATTGTTAGCAATATTTTGAAAACTAAAAGTTTTAACTGTTTGCCCTTTTGATTTTTTTCCTTTAAGTGCAGGCTTCCTGCAACTTTATTGTACTGCTTTGTACTTCATGTTTTTTACTATCATGGCTTCGAAATTCAAACCTATACCCAAAGTCCTGAATGACTTGTCTCGTGTACATGCAATGTAACAACATACTTAAAAATTTTGGTGCTTAAAAGTTGTTCCTTTTTTTTCTTTAATAAAGGATATTTATTTGAACACAGTTTCTTTCACATTCATTTAAATGACTTGTGGAGCTCTGAAGCAGACATGCTGGTATAATATTGTACGGTTATGTTAGGCATAAGCAATCCCTATCTGTACATTCTTATACTGAAGTGTCAGAAGATGTTTTTTCCATTGCAATCGAAGGATCGCAGGTAGTTCTGACCCTGTCACTCCACCATGCAAGATACCCTTAATGAGACGTAAAACTTTGAAAACATAAAAGATTTCACTTTGGATAAATTAAAAATGGTGGGCAACCACTACAGATAGGAACCACACTTGAGTCCCATTCACACTGCCTGCAGAGTTGATGGGGAGAGCAGCAAATGTGTTGCAGCCACTCCTGTGCCATCAAGGAAAAATAATGTGGCTATAGTGGAGAAGCAGGAGTTTTGTGTGTTTGTTGAGGACTCATCAGGGCACCACGGGACCCCCTGAAGTCTGGTTCCAGTCTTAGATAGTCCTCTTTGGAGGCAGCTGGCTGACCAGGGATGCTGCAAGCTTGTGTGTTGTTGACCTCTTTGTTGGCAATGAGGCAAGTCTGAAGGTTGAGGAGGAGGTATGTCACCGGAACCCTCCTCTTCATTGCAGCGGCAGAAAGCTCTGCTGCTGTCGCTCCACTGATAGTACTCTGGCAGGGGATGAAAAGGACCACCTTGGCAGAAGTCTTGGATCTGCATGATTCCAATCCCTGCCCCCCGGTCCCCTAACATACCTCAGACAAACTGTCAATGGGAGAAATAATAAAAAGACCAAGTTCAAAAAGAAGGGGGGGGGAAGCGCGTTCCATCTTTTGTGGCTCATGTGAACCTGATCAGGCTTAAGAAGTGGTGACTCCTCTGTCATAGACTGTCCCTAGGATTATAAGTCTGTTCTTTTTCCCCAAGTGTAAGTGTAAATTGGTACGTCTGATTTAACACAAGAGAATACATTTGTTCGTCTGCACATTCAAGTGCACAGGTGCCGCTTCACAGATTATTTTCCAGATTTGTAAAATACTGTTTACAACAAGAGCAAACATAAGTCAAGACACCAATATGTATTTTGCTTTCTTTATTCCAAGGGTATGTCTTCAGAGCTTGAGAAAACTACCCTGATCAGATGTACAGAACTAGTAGTTTCTCAGCAATGCTTCCTTTTTCCTTGGTAGCAAAACCAAATTTCAAGCTCTTTTTGTGCTGTTGAGACCAAACTTAAGAACCATGAACTAGCCCTGTAGATTGCTATGAGTTCCAACGTGCAATTAATCAGATCCTGTGCAACTGGTTAGTCAACCAACCAACCAACCACCCAGACTACTCACATGAAATACCTGCTTGCTACAAAGTTGCTATGAAGTATTAAACTGTGGCAGTATTCTATGTGAGTCTCCCTAACCATTACCCCCTCCTCTCTGCTAGGATCAGAAAATCTATTGGAAATTGTCCAATAATACTGCCATTTTGGCACAAAAATCAAAGAACTAGTACAGTATGGAAATGAAATTTTCTACTTACGTTTTCCAAAAGGAACCTTGATTTTGTAGGGAGCTGGCTTGCAACAAAGGATGGGAAAAGCTAATTTGCTGTCTAGTTCCATACATGTTTTGTTGGAAGTGATTCACACTGAATTAATTGAGGCTGTTCAAGTGTAGGTGTCCTTAGAACCACATCCTTATTAACTTTAATGAATTATATTATTAACTATTCTCACATAAGAATTTTAAAGAGTTATTTTGGCTTGGGTTCCTATGAGCAGAATTCCGTTCACAGGATGTTTTCATGGAAGGAGTGGGTGGTGCCTCTCCAAAGCAGCCGCTTGTGTCCCAGGTGGAGGATGAACAGTGGCTGCTGCTGCTACTGCCTTCTTTCTTCTTGTTGCTGTTGGCTGTTGTGCCCAGTGCAGGGTTTGCCTTTTGCCACAAGGCAGGGAGTTGAAATGGAGCTCAAGGTGGAGGCCCTGCCTCCTGCATATGATATGTAGGAGACTGCTTCGCAAGCCCAGACATCGAGTGTGCAGCCTTTTCCAAAGAAGCTGGCCTCTTGCACCAGAGGGGAGAACAGGGTGGGAGATGGCTTGGGGTGGTGGTGATGATGCAGGAGGGAAAGGGGCATCTTGGGAGCATTCACTGAATTGCCATCCCTTCTATTTATCAAAGGGCAACTCTGGCTCCAACCTTAAATTTATAATCACTGCAGATCTCACAAAGCAGCAAGCAGGAAATTGGCCACGGTAAACTCTAGATTGCCTGTCAATTGATTTCTTGGAGACCTGACCAATCAACCCAACTTTCTGTTGTGCTCAGTCTTGCTTACTAAGGCTCCATTTCTATACATGTGCAATATCGTGCTGTAGTTAAGGTACTGTTGGGATGGAACCAGACTTAGTCATGATTACAGTAGATCCACAGAAACCAACTAGACTTAAGTTACTCATGACTAATAAGTCCCATTGATTTCAAAGCATCTAACTTCAGTCACATTTGTTTCAATGGATCTGCTTGAATCCAGACTAGGTGTTGGGGGAAATGAAGTAGTTGGAATATTCTGGAGTAGAGTTATGAGAAAGAGGCTCCAATAACCAACTTCCAGACGGGGATGTACTTATAAAACCTTTTTATGTCAAAGTCAGAATTTCACAACATGACACTCTAATTCAAAATCCAGTAGCACCTGAAGGATTAAGGTAAATGCTGCCATCCATTGAACAGTTTGTAATACTTAAAAAGAGCTGAAGAAGAAAAATTGAATAAAGTACATTCTCCAGAACAGCAATTGTATTTCAAAATAAAAACTGTATTTGTTGGGTTTTAAAAGAATGGTGTTTTTTTAAAACAAGACTCCATAATTGTCATATGACAAGTACACAGGGTAATTGTTCTCCTATGTAATTTCTTGTTTGTTTGTTTGTTTGTAGTCCACAGTACCCAACATTTTCTGGCATATATATTCCCACAGTTTCTCTTAAGATAGGTACAACATGTAATACCAGTCTCTGGGGAAAACATGACTTTGTCCATTATGCCAATTATTACCTTAATAATACAGAAGTGTGGTGGCTAAAGTAGGTATGATCACCTAATTAGGAATTTCAGAATACAATTTCTAGAATACAATTTCTAAACACCCACCTACCGTAAATGAACATTAAAATATTCTTAACAATAGGATTTTATTTATATGTGCACTTAATTCCACTTATCCCATATACATATTGAATGACTTTTGGGAGTTCAATGGTGCAGCCCTCATAGATTTTATTTTTACAAACAAAAGAACCCAAAGTCAAGCATCTTAATATACATGAGAAAAGAAATTCTCAAATATTGATTTCCAATTTTCAAATTTAATTTCAATAGGAAAATATTAAAAATGTGCACATTTAAATTTTTCCATGTACTGTATATACATGTGTGTGTATGTGTACATATACAAATAAATTTCTTGTACCACACATATACACAGCATTTCAGTGGAAATATTTTGTAAACTATTTTCCCACATGTAAATGTCATTGTATTAAAAATTTTGATCTCATTAAAAATAATGTTACATTTTTTGCCATCAAATTTCTGTTCTAACTTGTTATAATTAATAACACTCATGAACATACTTCATTCCTTCTACAATTACACCAATTTTATACTTTTCTGAAGATGTTTCCAATTGACACTCATATAGCAAGAGAATCAGGTACAAACTTCTCCAGGTAAATTAAAATCAGGTAATCACTACTGTCCTGGACCTGATAAAGTTACACATCGTTAACATCTAGCTATAAAAAAAAATCACCATAGAAAGCTTTTACCTATGAATGCAATGAACAAATATTTTCTCCAGTAATAAATAAAATAAGTGGCAGAATACTCTAAAATATGGATGAAACTCAAATGATGTGTACAGTACATACAGTATAATACATGATAATTTACTGTTAGCTAAACAGTAATCCTGACATTTCAGGAGACACCTGTTAAATTACAGATAAAGAAAATGGCATTTTATAAATTAACCCACCATGTATTTCTCCCACTTTGAATACAAATTAGAATGCGTGTATTATACAGTATATACATACAGTACACACATAAAAAACCCGACTTATATTATCTAGTTTTGAATAGCAGTCCTTAAGTGGAAAAAAAATGTATATTGTACAGAGTTTATATTCAAGCTGGATTTTGCATTTAACATTCAAATTAATTTGGGTGTAAAGAAAAGGTCAGTGCATCTTTGTGTTTGATTCCCCCCCCCCCATTCATTTTAAAAATCCTCTCCAATATTAGACAATTTACAGCAAGATTGTCCCATAATGCAACTCCCATTCAGTAAGCAGACATGTGACACTTGGCTTACCTTTCATTTTTTTTCTTTAAAATAAAAAATATTATATAAAGAAATACATGTTTGGCAAAAGTCTTTGTAAATCACATCAAAACAACTTAAAACATGTTCACTGAGGATAACTGAATTCAATTCCTGTTTTGAAATTCAGAATATTGCCTGGTGTGGTTTTGATAAACATGTGATGTGAAGGTTCAAAGAGGAGGGGGAAAGACCCCCAATTTCCTGTGATTATACAGTTTCTTTGACTGAGCAAGGTCAACGAAAAGAAAATGCCCTGGCAATTGCTGTATATCCACAATATTATATCTATTAACAAGCTGCACTGGTTACTCTGAAGAAGTTTTGATTAAAAGAATTATTAAAACATATGTTGGTAACAATGAATATTAAACATATGTGGCATTAATAAATAAGACTAGATTGATACTTATCTGTATATAGGAAATTTGAAAATACTTTTCAGGGACTCACCTGTCTTCATAGATAGGCTTCAAAATGGAACACAGAACTTCTACATACATGAACTTAAATAGAGAAAAGTAAACCATACACTGGACAATATTAGTGAACACCAGAGTGAACATCATAAATAAATACAGTCTCTTCCAGTATAAAAAAGGGAAGAACTCTATACAAGCAGTTACTCACTAGGTTTGAATTAAAGATGCAACTCTCTCTCACTCCTGGCAAGAATTAATTGGTAATGCACTATTTCTTAACAGTGCAAAATATCCTGAGAAATTATTAAGATTACAACAAAAGAGAGGGCTGCCATCGCAAAGTTCTTGCACAAAACACAGCAATTAAGTGTCTTAACCGACAAAATAAAAACAAAATAAGACAGATCATCTACATTGTGTCTAACACTAAAAGGGATGTCATTTGGGGCACTTCTCATTATTTCACTGGCTAATAATAGAAAAGGATTGCATTCAATTACTGTTAATATCTTTCGAGTTATCTATGGCCAATTATATACAAGGAGGTAATTTGTAATTCAAGTTATTATTTTTTTCGCCAACTAGCTACAAGCTGAATTCTAAAATTTTACACTGAAATATATTGTTGAAAATTTAAAACAGGCCCTCCTGGAGGAGCATTTTCCTAATTTTGTGCAACTTTGATGCAGAGCCCAACAAAGTCCTATGAAGAGAGACAGTGCATCTTTAAGAAGGTTGGCACTGAGATCCCGTTTTCTTTAGCTGCATTCTATTAGCTTGGCCAGGTTATCTCGTAGTTCTGTTAGTTCAAAGATTTTGCCATCAAGAATTTCTAAAAGTGTTTTCAAGTTATTGCGAAAAGCTTCTTGTTCATTCTGACTTTTCTCCAGACGCTGCTCTAGATCAGACAGTTGTCCTTCTAGGTCCTTGTTTCGAACTTCCACTTCCTTAAAAAAAGAAGCAGCAGCAATATATGTCATTTGTAAATACAGTATTATCTTTATCGCTTTTCTATACAGTTAACATGGAGCTGGAGTGATAATCAGGTTCAACAGGGTTAACTGTTACTCACAAATTGGGAGTGAGGCTCACATTCCTAATTGGAGGTAGCTACGTAGGATAGCATCTTCATCAGGGCTGTCCAACTTTTCATACCAAGTGGGCTGCAACAGAACTTTGACCCAGAAGCTGTAGGCCGCACAATGCTTTGGGGGGGCAGAGGTGAGGCCAAAATTTGACACACAGCGACTCTGGCCGGGTCCTAGAGCCCTCCCACCTCCTCCCCAAAGCTGGGAAAGAGCTAACTAGGCTTAGGGATGGAGGGAGGAGGAGTCTAGGACCCCGTCAGAGCGCTGACACCTCCTTCCCAAAGCCCAGCGCCTTGCTTATGCAGATTTGGGAAGGCAGAGTGAGGGGGTTTCAAATGTTGTTGAGGACCGCCAAAAATGGCCTCGAGGGCCGCATGCTATATATACCATGATTAGCATGGACAGAAGTGTGCTTTCACCACTGCCTCACATACAATTAGTAAGGGAATGGAGGATAGAGATGCATGGACTAGCCTACACAATAGCCTACACATGGGTGGCACTGTGGGTTAAACCACAGAGCCTAGGGCTTGCCGATCAGAAGATCGGCGGTTCGAATCCCCGCGACGGGATGCGCTCCCTTTGCTTGGTCCCTGCTCCTGCCAACCTAGCAGTTCGAAAGCATGTCAAAGTGCAAGTAGATAAATAGGTACCGCTCCAGCGGGAAGGTAAACGGCGTTTCCGTGTGCTGTTCTGGTTCACCAGAAGCAGCTTAGTCATGCTGGCCACATGACCCGGAAGCTGTACGCCGGCTCCCTCTGCCAATAAAGCGAGATGAGCGCCACAACCCCAGAGTCGTTCACGACTGGACCTAATGGTCAGGGGTCCCCTTTACCATTACCTTAAATATATATTTTAGTCATTTAAACATCATTTAATTACAAATGGATTTAAAAGGAAAACTTTGTTTTTGGCAGTGTCAGGAACTAGGTCATTGTTAACAGGATATTAACATTTTAAATGGTAGTTAAGAACTTTTCTCCCCCACTTACATATAACTCACATCTTTTGCAAGTGTTCAGTTCTGTGGGTCCAAGCATATATGCAAAAATGTGTAAAGTCAGGAGCCCCTTAAACCAGCCTCACCCATGTTGGAAGGCTGCCTACCTGGTTATGTGAGGGTGTGAGGGCTTTGCCACTGTCCAAGAGCCCTCCCACTGCCTTCCTAAAGTTAGCGCTGGCCTGGCTTTGGGAAGGCAGTGTGAGGGCTTTGGGATGCTGCCAAAGTGCTCATACTGCCTTCCCAAAGCCGTGTAAGTCCACAACCACAGCTTTGCACGGGTGTGTGTGGGTGTGGATTTCCTCTGCTCCCTATTTATTTATCCTTCCCCAAGCCCCACACAAAGCTGTGATCACGTAAGTAAAATAAGCATAAGATACAAGTTACCTGAAGGAAAGAACATGTAACCACATAAAATTGTTTTGCAAAGGATTCTTTTGTTGCACTTATTTAAGATTTTTTTTTAAGCTTGTCAAGGGCATAGATCCCACTGAATGGTCACACATGTCAAATGAAAATGCACTGTGCAGCATTTGGCTAATAACAGACCATATCATCATTTGAGTGTGTATATAATCTTGCTGCTTATCACCAAGTAACTCGACCAGTTAGTTTTGAGAACACAGAATCTACAGGCAATCAAGATCTAAAACATACACTCATTTGAAGAGATGAAAGGCATAAATGCCTGCAGCAATTTGTTAAAGAATGCAGCTTCAAAAGCTATGAACACCAAAATTTCCAGCATAAATTGCAACAGGTATGTAAGAGGAAGTGTTTGTGTTCTAGCAGAAATTACTCCTACCTGCTTATCAAAGTTTGGTTGTTTGCCATTCAATAGAAATATAAAATATAGTCCAAATTTCCAGATACTAATTTCAGCATTTTTACCTGCTCAGGAAGGCATCAGCATAAGGCTTTATTTTGGCCCTCCAGATGTTGATGGACCCCAACTCCCTTATTAAGAAAGGGAAGTCTGAAAGGGAATTCACATACCCACACCCACACCGGAGCACATCACTTATTTTATTTGTTTTCTCCCCCCTTGAAAGATGTACAGTCCTTCTCTTCAGCACTAGGACACTCATCCTCATGGTTTGTTTGTTTAATGTGAACGGGATTTCCCTGAGCATTGACAAAGCTTCCCTTCTTCCATCACATTTGTACAATGTTCACACAAACACTGCAGGAACACAGTTAGCCCCATCAAAGCAGTAAGGGGGGGCTATACTGCAACCCCAAACTGTCTGTCTGAACAAGTCTTCAAGATCCAAAATTATCCAACTTCTTTCCTCCTTTTTATTGTTATCTACAAGCAGATACAACCCTATTCACCCTGTAACTTACTTGTAACTTCTGAGTTAAAGAGTCCCTCTGTGCCTGAAGTTCTCTGGCATTGTCAATTTCTTGTCTCAATTTTTCTATTTCCTAAAGGGGATAAAATAGCATATTATTCAAAGTGAACCTAACTTTCATCCTGGACAAATCCTCCTCATCATATCAGGACATACAAGACAGGGTTGCCAATGCTGCAGAACCCATTAGTACTTCTCACAGGTACTTATGCAGTGCAACTAGAATCGGAGAGTGGGCCAAACTGCATCACCCTGAGAGCCATCTGGCCAGCCCTAGAGCTTTGAACTTCAGCATGCTTCTCAAAACATGCACAGTTCCCAGTAGGAAGCATCATTTGTGCTTCAGGTTCATAAGCACAGAAACTTGCTAATGATTATGCAGCAATAGCTGTAATTGAGTCATAAGAATCGGCTGCCAGAGAGCCAGTTTTTCAGGGCTAAAGACACCAGGGAGGGAACGCTGCAAAGAGCAAAGATGAAATTTCAGATACAAGGGACTGTGAACAACTGTCTATTTTATAGCAAGAAGAAAGCCAGAGGAATCGTAATGAAATATATGCAACAATTCATGACCAAGTCTAAAGCAACACTGGAATCATTTAGTCAGGCTAGATACTAATAACATTGGCTTAGAGCCTAACTTGCCTTCTGTGAAGAGAACGGTTTCAAGAATTAAAGTAGACATCCACGGAAGTCGTGAACATCTCAACACTTCTTTGTGCAATAAAAGTCTACCAGTTAGGTAACTAGGAAGAAACTTCCCTGAAGGCATGCTATTTCAGAACTGCAGTGAGATATCTTGAACTGTCCTCTGAAACATCTGGCGCCAATTACTGACAGCGAAATAATAGCGTGCTTCTAGGACTAGAGAGGTGATATAAAAAGCAATCCCTACCTATTATTCACTCTTTGGGGAAGTGAGTGTGCTTTGCCAAAGGCAACAAAGACGCTTTTTGAACTTCCCACCAATGCATGGCCTCATACTGCAGGGGTCATTCTGCCGATCATCATCACTAGAGGAAGTACTTTTAATTCTAATACACCCGACTCTTCAGGCACTTTGAACCAGTACATAAAAGCCATCTTTTAGAAATGAGTTATGGCCTGTTTGTCAGCCTGCTTTCACACTTTTAAGAAGGACAGAGGAAAGCTACTGCCTTTTGAAAGAAATGTGTGTTTTGGGGAGGGGGGAAACAACCCATATTTATCTAAATGTTTTTCCCTATGCAAAGAATTTTGCATCTCATTCTAGATGTTAGTCAACAGAATAAAAAAAACAAATTAGACAACTTATTTTTGTAACCCGTATTTTGATACAAGCTAAGCTTACCTTTAAGAAACTGATTGATTTTTCATTATCATCAGTCCCAGACTGAAACATGATTTTTAAAAATTATCATTCCGATTTCCACAACCATTTTAAAATGCAATACTATGAATGTCTTCTCCAAAAAAGAAAACAATGCCCGACCTGAAGAATATGGAGCAGATGATTCAGCAGGGGAAACACAGCCCAGAATAAGTAAGGAGGTAGTACAAGCACACTTGGCTAGTTTAGATGTATTCAAGTCTCCAGGGCCAGATGAATTACATCCCAGAGTATTAAAAGAACTGGCAGAGGTGATTTCAGAACCACTGGCAGTAATCTTTGAGAATTCTTGGAAAACAGGTGAAGTCCCAGCAGACTGGAGGAGGGCAAATGTTGTCCCTATTTTCAAAAAGGGGAAAAGAGAGGACCCAAACAATTACCGCCCAGTCAGCCTGACATCAATACCAGGAAAGATTCTAGAGCAGATCATTAAGCAAACGGTCTGTGAGCACCTAGAAAGGAACGCTGTGATCACTAAAAGTCAGCATGGGTTTCTGAAAAATAAGTCATGTCAGACTAATCTGATCTCATTTTTTGACAGAATTACAAGCCTGGTAGACGAAGGGAACACTGTGGATGTAGCCTATCTTGATTTCAGCAAGGCCTTTGACAAGGTGCCCCATGATATTCTTGTAAAGAAGCTGGTAAAATGCGGGCTAGACAATGCTACCATTCATTGGATTTGTAACTGGCTGACTGACCGAACCCAAAGGGTGCTCATCAATGGCTCCTCTTCATCCTGGAGAGAAGTGACTAGTGGGGTGCCACAGGGTTCTGTCTTGGGCCCAGTCTTATTCAACATCTTTATCAATGACTTGGATGATGGGCTTGAGGGCATCCTGATCAAGTTTGCAGATGACACCAAATTGGGAGGGGTGGCTAATACCCCAGAGGACAGGAACACACTTCAAAATGACCTTAACAGATTAGAGAACTGGGCCAAGGCAAACAGGATGAATTTTAACAGGGAGAAATGTAAAGTACTACACTTGGGCAAAAAAATGAAAGGCACAAATACAGGATGGGTGATACCTGGCTTGAGAGCAGTACAAGTGAAAAGGATCTAGGAGTCTTGGTAGACCACAAACTTGACATGAGTCAACAGTGTGATGCAGCAGCTAAAAAAGCCAATGCAATTCTGGGCTGCATCAATAGGAGTATAGCATCTAGATCAAGGGAAGTAATAGTACCACTGTATTCCGCTCTGGTCAGACCTCACCTGGAATACTGTGTCCAGTTCTGGGCACCACAGTTCAAGAAGGATATTGACAAGCTGGAACGTGTCCAGAGGAGGGCAACCAAAATGGTCAAAGGCCTGGAAACGATGCCTTATGAGGAACGGCTTAGGGAGCTGGGTATGTTTAGCCTGGAGAAGAGAAGGTTAAGGGGTGATATGATAGCCATGTTCAAATATATAAAAGGATGTCATATAGAGGAGGGAGAAAGGTTGTTTTCTGCTGCTCCAGAGAAGCGGACACGGAGCAATGGATTCAAACTACAAGAAAGAAGATTCCACCTAAACATTAGGAAGAATTTCTTGACAGTAAGAGCTGTTCGACAGTGGAATTTGCTGCCAAGGAGTGTGGTGGAGTCTCCTTCTTTGGATGTCTTTAAGCAGAGGCTTGACAGCCACCTGTCAGGAATGCTTTGATGGTGTTTCCTGCTTGGCAGGGGGTTGGACTGGATGGCCCTTGTGGTCTCTTCCAACTCTATGATTCTATGATTCTATGATTCTATGAATGGTGTATAAGATAAATAATCAGAGCTATTAAAAAGTCAATTAACAAATGCAAGCAAGTACCTCTTCCTTTTTCTTCAGCGTTGCCTCTAATTCTTGTATTGTCTGGTTTAATTCTGTTTTATGTGTGTGGACCGCACTTGCTTGACTACTAACACACTCCAGCTCAGTCACCTGTAAAAATAAATACAAATAATAAATATACAATTATAGGACCATGTGGGGCATTTCTGCTTTACTGAGCATCTGTTATCACAGCATTAACACTTATTGAAATGGTTTCATTAGCTTTGCACAGTATTTTATGAAATGATGGTGGAGCATTGTTTAAGTGCTGTGCCAGTGCTTCTAAAAGTGGCAAAGTTTGAATCTAATAATGGGTTGGTTGGGATATATATATATAAACCTAAGATTGGCTTATTTAATTATGAAGACTGTTCTCCTTCAAACTGCACTCTTTTAGATGACACCATATAATAGAATGATGTGGAACTAGTTTGCTAAAATCATTCACACAAAGCTTTTAACCCCAAACTTTATTATTATTATTATTATTATTATTATTATTATTATTATTTATTGAATTTAGACCTATAATTTAGGAATTCATTAACCTTTACCATCCAAAGACTTCCCCAAAATTCTAATTAACCTCTGCATTTTTCCACCAGCACTGTGCAACAAAACCAATGGACGCTTAAAACAATGTGATTTAAACATCAATACTTACAATTCTACAGACCATGTGCATGTTGTCACTCAGGTGCTTGCAGAAAACATTAATAGAATTGAAGTATGCTTAACTTTCTCTTGATTGCGCCATTCAGTGGGACCTAACTGTACAATTAAATGCTAATGTAGCACTAAGTTCAACAACTCATACCAGTAAGCATGCTTAACTTTCTCTGGATTATGCCCAATGCTAATTTTTATTTAACGGCAGCCAAATCCTCTGAATGTGTTACTTGAGGGCATTAAAACATAAGCACAAAGGAAAAACTCTGCTGGATCAGAGGGTTCACCTAATCCAGCACTGTTCTGACCAGCCAAAGGCCTGCAGAAAACCCACTAGCAGGCCATGAAAGAAACACACCTCCTCCATTGATTATTCCCAACATCTAGTATTCAGAGGCATACTGCTTTTAACTTCAAAGGTCTCATTTAACTATCATCATTCCACATAATAGCAAGCTCAGGTGTTTGAGCGCCTATCATTTTGGAAGCAAAATGGGGCCACTCAAATACAAGGCTGTAATTTCTACATGCTTTGTGAACTCCCTAGGTACTCAGAAGTATAGAGGTTTGTAAAGAAAGAGAAAAAAGGAAATTAATAAAAACAGCTCAACCACAACATGTGAGCTCACAGAATGCGGTGGGGAGTTGAACCTTTAGAAAAGAAGAAGAAAACTAGAAGTCAGGCAGACTGTATCCCTTTTCATAGAGAAGAAACTCTGTGATTAAAGCATAACAGGGTCAGGTCACTAAACTGACCTCCCTGGGATGCAAGCCTGAGCAGTGTGTATGGAGATCCTGGGCTGCCCAGGCGACAAGATCCTTCTCTTGGCCTCACTGATGTGGTCCAAAGGAAAGCACAGCAATACGTTTGGTACCAGCTGGGCCTAAGGAATTGTTGGAAGGAGGCGTATAAGACACTATCCAACTGCCTTCTTGACTATTGGACCCACTATTGGTCACTCCACCAGAGCCTGTCTTTGCATGCAGATGAAGTTTCTAATTCATTTTGTAAATTATGAAATTTCCCCACAGCAGACAGCAAGGCGAATAACAGTATTTGGCAGAAGATGAACTGCAGCAGAATGTAAACAGTGCTGCATATGACAAATACAGGGTGGAAGAGACAATGATACCTATCTCACATTCCTATAGAAAAATCAGTTGGCTGGCGTGTAATTCTGACCTGAGATGTAGAAAGTGAGTTTTCCATGACATAGCTACTATAAAAATCCTGTAACTAGCAACTCCAGGACCTTTTTTGGGTGGGTAGAAGCAATAATTGTTCGGCCCGGACTTTGAGGTCCAGCGCCGAGGGCCTTCTGGCGGTTCCCTTGCCACGAGAAGTGAGGTTACAGGGAACCAGGCAGAGGGCCTTCTTGGTAGTGGTGCCCGCCCTGTGGAACACCCTTCCAGCAGATGTCAAGGAAAGAAACAACTATCTTACTTTTAAAAGACATCTGAAGGCAGCCCTGTTTAGGGAAGTTTTTAATGTTTGATGCTGCATTGTGTTCTTAATATTCGGTTGGAAGCCACCCAGAGTGGCTGGAGAAACCCAGCCAGTTGGGCGGGGTATAAATGATAAATAATAATAATAATAATAATAAATAATAATAATAATAATAATAATAATAATAATAATAATAATAATAATAATAATGTCACCTGGCTACCTTCCCACCTTCAACCCAGACCAGCTCAAATAAGCCATGATGGGCAGGGGTTGGGGGGCATATTATAGACTAAAGAGCTGCAAGCACCTTGTCCATATCTTCAGGCCTCATCAGCTGAAACCAATCCCACAGGATTGGGCAATATGTTTTGCTGGACAGCTCCCTGGCTCTATAATAATGGTAGCACTAAACTCAGCATGAAGACAAGTACTTTTATCCTCAAAGGCCTGTCAAACTTGTCACAGCAGGCCTCCCATGGTTCCAACACTATTCCCTGGGACAGATGTCAACATTCCTCTCACCACAGTTCTGCTGGCCAGCTACTCAAATATGCAGTGCAGTCAGCACAGTAAGCCTTCTTTGCCATCTTCACTACCACACAAAAGGCCCGACTGGGCACTCAAATACAAGTCCAATCAGTTTCATACTGGGCCTTTGGACATCATGCTAAACCAGGGGTTGTGGTTTGTTGCTCCTGCCTATGCTATGGGAGTAGTGAAGCCAGAGACACCTGAATGCTCACAGAAAACCATTAATTAGGATCTACTGCCAATGTATTGGTCCAGATCATCTGATAATTACAATGGTTTATTAACAGCACACGTGACTCTAACTGGATTTAAACCCTATTGTTATAAACCAAATTACTCTTTGGCTTCTAGCAATATGATGTTAAAAGATGCTGGTATGCTTACTATGGTAAAAGGTATTGCTAAAGACGGCTAATCCAGATTTCCAAATTAATCAGAATACAAACATCAAGGGTCTTGTTACAAAGTTTTTAAAAAGAGAGAGGAAAAAGAAACATCACACAACTCATTACATGAAGAACGAAGTCAAATATCAAACAATTCAAATAAAAGTTTTCTATATTTCAAGTAATGTCTCCTTGATGTTAGTTAGACAATTCCTGATTGCCAGGGGGTTGAAAAATTGTCCAAGGATATCTGAAAGCTTAGAATCTACATTTTCAGTGTAGAAACCATTTTTGCATGCACTTTTAACCTTAACACATTGTGGTAACATGTAGAATTCCAATAGTTAGTTAGTTAGTTAGTTAGTTGTTAGTTAGCTAGTTAGTTTACCTAAACACAAGAAAATATGAACTCTCTACAAAATGTGCTTACAATAAATATACAACCAGCATGTTGCTTTAAAAGAAGGGTAGTATCAGCAGAATACACAATTAAACAGAACTCTTAAACCCCAATCCAGCAAAGCATGAATAGAAGACCCATATAACAGTTTCTATCTATTTCTGCTTATCCATTCCTGATACATCCCAAGTTGCTCCCTTAGGTTAAAAAAGGCAACATAATATAATTATGTACTTCCATGAAGGCACTGTTGTATGTAATAAATCCCTTATGTCAGTGGTTTTCAACCGGTGTGCCGTGGCACCCTGGGGTGCCTTGAATGATGGTCATGGGTGTCGCGGGCAACACTGGCCTCTCTCCCTCTTTCCATCCCTCCCTCCACTGATGCTCTCTTGTGTGTCTGCCGCCCAAAGGCTTGCACAGCTGTTTACTGCAGCAGCCCTGGCTATAAGCTCCACAGGTGAATGGTGCCTCTGGGAGGCACCTCTCTTTGGGGTGGTGGGCTTAGAGGCCAGGGGCGGCAGCAGCAGCTGCCTAGAGGACTCCCAAGGAGAGGGGAGAGGAGAGAAGGCTGAGGGAACACTCCAAGTGGGAGGGTGTTTGAAAAAGGGCGAGAGGTTGCCAGCTCTGCAGGCAAGGGGTGACATAACTGGGCTCCTGGGCCCCACGGGGTGCTGCAGAAAGAATGTAATTGGTTAAGGGAGCCGTGGACTCAAAAAGGTTGAAAACCTCTGCCTTATGTGAAGAAGCAAAATAGAGTGGAGCTCCCATTTATAAATTTATACTTTCTTCTATTTCTAAAACTCCAAATGAGAATAGGTGTTTAAATAGAAATCCTTTGGCTTGCGAAGTTTATAGGTCACATTTCTAGGTATCCAGGAGGGAATGATCAACTTAAACTATGCATGGAAGGTAAGTTGTATATACACCACTCAAAATCTACAAAACAAGTAATTGCATAGCACTGCAGTACAAGAGTTGTACATCTGAAAGTGGGAGCAAACAAACAAAAGGATAATGGCCCAAGGCAAAATGTATGGATGAAATTTCGTTTTGCTCTGTTTCCTTAGCTTGTTTTTATTATAACTGATGTTCCAGGACCTGTTAAAACAATATCCTCTGTCCTGGAACATTCATGATACTTGGGCAAGAAGCTGAAGCAAGAATTAGAATAAACACTCCGAGTGGAATGTAGAATATTCAGAATGCCTATGACCATTTAAATAGTACTGGGCACAAAACACGCATAGAACAGCTGGCACATTTAGCAGTTTGTTTTTTCACCTACAATATGAACGTATCAACTATGATAAAATTCTGCATTAATTGGATTCTTCTCATGTGCATGGCTAACCTCAAATTCTACAATTCCAGCTCTTACTGGATGGACAAATAAAGAAAAAACAAGGGACACACTTTTCCCGGCAAATTAAGTCTTCCAGTAATGCCAATAAAGGACTATGAACAAAGATGTGCTTTGGGGCATTTTTTTCACCTGGCTAAGGATGGACAGAGTACACTATGTTTTATTGCTTTAATATATTTAATATATAATATTTTATTGCTTTAATTAAGGGATAACCAATGGTATCCCCGTGCTAACAAAAGCCTCTTTAATCCAGTAGAGGCTTCTGTAAGTGAAACAGTAAGGGAGACAATTTTCACCTTTCCCCCTCAACCTTTGATGATATCGCCATGCACCCCAAAATCTGCTCTGGAAGCCAGCTGACCCTTTGCAACAGCGTGGCTGCATTCAGATGACAAGAGCCTTCACTGGATCAGAGCAGAAGGATGCCAGTTGAAAAAAATAGAAAACTGAAGTTGAAATCCTATGCACACTTAACTGGATGTAAGCACCACTGAATACATTATGACTTCCTTTGGCATATACATGGATAGGTTTACATTGCATATCAGTAAAGGGCCATAGTTTTACGACAAGGTGGAAAAGGGAAAGGGAAAAAATGCCACGAAACCTGTGCTCTCTGCTAAGACTTGCCTGTCACCTACTAAACATTCCTGAGGACCAATTATGCCAGGGGGAGAGAGGGCCAGAAAAACCTGCTATTGCTGAGGATGGAAGTAGCCCAGGAAGGAAGCAAGCAAGCAAACAGTGTGTGGTCAGCCTTTTACAGGAATAGGTACATTGATTTCCCAACTTTACCCTGTTTTGCTTCACCTCTACAGCTATTGAGGTGATCACAAATTGAAGTTGATTTGTTTTTTAAACAAAAACATGTCATAGGTTTCCTTGGAGAGTTGGATTTATTACGGTAGTTTGGCCATGTCTGTCAGCTACGCTTAGTAATTCCCAAAGAGGACAGCACACTGCACGAGCCTTCCCTGGTGTGATTTATGGTGACGTTTATACACATTTCTCAGCATAAACATGCAGCCAACTTCATAATTAACCCTCTGTTATTATAACTTAAGTCAATAATTTCACAAAACAAAGGAAAGGGAGGAAAGATAACTGTAGAAAACAATGTGGCAGGGAGGTATCACCTGCAAATCCAGCTTTTGCAAAATACACATTTTCTTATTTCTTTAACTTTAAATTGTATTTATAAGCACATGAACATGCTTAAAAACATTTGGCGTGAATTGGACAATGTTGTTTCTTCATGGTGAATGAGAGACACTCCCACACCTACAGAGGCCACAAAGTGCTTACTGTACCTGTAAAATATTCTGGAGTTTTTATTTATATTAATATTATGGAGGCTCTTTATGTACCTGTTTCAATCATCCTTACAGCTTTGAAGTCTGTTGCTCCCAGAAAAGTGGGTGGATCAAGGGTTAACGACTAAGCATTGTGAAGGCTATAGGCCTCTCAGCAATATTGCTTGTCAGCAATTTGTGTCCATACAAAAAACAGTATCGAAATGTACTGAAACATCTTGCTTGGATGGATTTTCATGAAACAAGTGTGAACAAGATTACAGTGGTACCTCGGGTTACAAACGCTTCAGGTTACAGACTCCGCTAACCCGGAAGTAGTAGGTTAAGAACTTTACCTCAGGATGAGAACAGAAATCGTGCAGCGGCGACAGCAGCAGGAGGCCCCATTAGCTAAAGTGGTACCTCAGGTTAAGAACAGTTTCAGGTTAAGAACGGACCTCTGGAACAAATTAAGTTCTTAACCAGAGGTGCCACTGTACAGCCATTTAGAGACAAAAGGAAGCACATGTGAATGCTGCTTCTCCAGCCACTTTTTCTGAAGAAAATAGGCTTTCAGAAAGAAACATTTAGAGCAGAGAAGCATTAGGGAGCAGGTGCTCAGGGGTGTCTTGCCCATAGAGGCAAGTAGTGTGGGGTGCCAGGGCTCCAAGTTCATGCCAAGTTCTGAAGGGCGCCTGGGAAGAGGCAGCCACTGCCCACTTCCTCCAGCCCCGCAAAGCTGCCAGCAGCGCTGTAAAAATGTGAATGGGGGGGGGGGCGCCGGAGGGATATTTGAACCACAGCACTGGATATCCTTAAGACGGCCCTGCAGGTGCTGAAGCCTTTTACCAACAGACAGACTTTTCCTTTCCTAATTATCCTTGCCAATTACCATCCTGATTACTATCAGGATGCAAGTATCTATTTCCTTGTATGAGAAACCAGCTGTCAGGGAAATGGTTAAAAGCCTTTCCCCACTTTTCTACTGAGAAGTGTGCATGCACACGAAAGCTCATACCAAGAACAAACTTAGTTGGTCTCTAAGGTGCTACTGGAAGGAATTTTTTTTATTTTGTTTCGACTACAGCAGACCAGCACGGCTACCTACCTGTAGCCACTTTTCTACTGCAGATATGCCCCTCCCAACCCACTTTTATTCAGAAATGCAGCTGTCAGGGATTTGTTACAAACATTTGCATATGATATGTAGTTTTGCCCCTTAGACAGCTTCAGAACTTCCTTCCTTTATCCTCTGAAAGGTTCTTATCACAGTGGCATGCTGGGATAAATACTTTGCAGTGATCCTCCCTGGAGAATGGGATATGCATAGAAAAATCTTTTGCATCCAGTGATGTTGGGCTTTAACAGATTTGCATACAAAATACAGCTCCCTTTTGTCTACAACCATCACCCACCCAAAATTCCAACACATTTAATAAAACTTGATGTAACAAAACAGTTCCAAGGGTGTTTCTAACAGCAATGCAAGATTGGCTTCCTTCCAGCTCTACAGCTGAAATGACACACATACCAACAAATCATGTGTGAGCTCAACCAAAAGAGTACATTGCAGGCTTCTACTTTATGCTTGCAGAGCTATTTCCCTCCAGAGGTCAACAAGGTATGTTTGAACTGAATGTGGTGAATGTGCTTCCTGGGCAAATGCTCTTCTAAAAATGTTACGTATGTCTTCACCCTTACAGAATCTTAATTCATGCAGTTACTTAACTTGCCTTAGTTTATCTTATTAACAGATCTAAAGAGAGAATATAGTTTAGAGTGGGAAGAATGTACAAACTAGAGGATAAATGAAACAACAAGAGATGAAAAAGAGAGATCATTTTGAATATCCACAGTTGTCTACATTATGAGTTTATCGAATTAGTGCTCAGTTGAATATGAATCAATGCAGTATATAAAGTGAAAAAAATTGTGCTTCCTACAATTTCACAAGGCACATAAATATACACAGACAAAATGACACTGTGCCTGCCATATATCTGGACTGAGATGGTTTGCCCCTGCACTTCTCCATGAATAAAGAATTTATTTTCCAGCTATTTTGCACTGATTTCAGTTGTCTTAATGGGCACAAGCTCACAAAAGCAAACCTAGGTTGCAGTGCATGGTTTGTTTGGAGAAAGAAAAACCATGAGCCCAGGTTGAGACCTAACGCTAAACCAAACCGTAGTTTAGCTTCCAGCAGTGAAGCAGCAGCATGAGAAGAAGAGAAGCAAAGTGCCCACAATTTTAGCCCCATGCACCAGTACACTGCACATTCACCTTTAAACCAAAATAATGCTTTAAAGTGACTCACATGCAAGCAAGTCCAAGTACACTAGATTAATCTTATACGTCTGACCCAGTGCTATAGACATCACTTAGTAATACATATTTATATGATTTGTTAGATAAAACTCAAACTATATAATATAATAATATATAATTTATTACTACGGGAGAATTTATTACATGAAAACTTTATAATCTATTTCATCAGAAGAGAAAATAAAGCTCAGCTTGCATGAATGCTATTAATTGTCAGATGACCAGAATATTTTTACTGCACCTTTTTCTTAGTTCATAACATGCAGATCCACTAACAATATGTAGTCAAAAGCTTTAAACTTACCCGCTTATGTAGACGTTCTGCTTCCTCTTGATATGCAGCAAGCTGTTGTTTCCATTGTTTCACGTTGGCAGTGGACTCGAGCAGAGCTGCTGTAAGCTTGGCATTGTTACCCTTGAGTGTTGCAAGTTCTGCCTCCCAGTGCTTGCCGATTGCTGAACTATGGACAAAAAAACAGTTGTCACAATAGTGGAGACCACAGCATCACTGGGTTATTTTTGTTCTTTGGCTCATGCCTATACAATTGTCTTCAGAAGCCAACAAGTCTTGTGGTCCCTCCCAAGTTCTATGATTATTATTTTTCAAAGTAGAGCATGATGCAAAAACACATTGCCCAGGGATTGGGGTGGGAGGAAGCTTAGTAGATAAGCACATATTTTGCATGCTGAAGATTCTAGGTTCAAACTCTGGTTCGCCACTTAAAAGGACGTCAAGGCTGGGGAAAACCTCTCCCTAAGATGGCAGAGAGCCACTGCCACATTAGTGGGGCAGATAGCTCAATTATTTGACTCAACATAAGGTATCTTTGTATGTTAAAGACTGTTTGTAAGCAGGCTTTGGAAGACAAATATCTGACTGTGAATATGCGAACGAATTTTTGAATTTTCATACTAGATATTACCTAATCATAGAAGATAAAGAGTAAACAATTAAAACACCTATTGTTACTTTCTCCAATAACAGGTCAGGAATTAGTAAAAAAAAATTAGTTGCTATATTAATTAACCATCTTACAATATGCGAAGAGAGAGTTTGAAAGTATGCCTAAGCTGAATATTAGCAATATGGGAAAGAACTTGGACAAGCCCCAGGCTCATGTACTCTCCCTTCCCCTGCTCAGCCTCAAGGAAGATAGAAGCATTTGCTTTTGTTTGTAAACTAACCACCGTTTGCCATTTAAAATTTATATACCACTTGATTGTTAAAAAAAACCCTTGAAGCAGTTAACCAACATAACAAAACAATAAATTATAAGTAAAAGCCATTAAAACATTCAAAAAATTAAAACCATAGATATGGTGTTGAGGAGACGCAGACTGTTGGTTCTCATCCATGTTGAGACCATTAAATGTGGGACAGCTCATGACTTCATGGCTGCCATGACAACCATAGCACTGTCTCAACAGGCCATTGGCCTCACACATGTAGCAGGCCTATACATCTGATTTCATAAACTGAGCAGAAATAGGGTGATCGGAGAGTGATCCAGTCCGTTGTCAAGATCACTTCACTTCCTGTTGCATTTTAGATTTTTGGCAGCTTTCCCCCTCTACAGAGGCAGGGGAATGTCCTTGGAGGCTGAAGGATCCAATTAGTTTCCAGACCCTATGGAGGATTTTCCAGCTGACATGACTGGCCCTGGTTGCCTGTAGAAAACATGGATGATCTGGGCCACTGACACAATCCCGAGTTCCCTCTGCCACTTGACAGAACCCTGTTAGCTTCTTTGGTATACACCAGAGCTTTGGGCAATGAAACAAGCTGGAAGACGACTTGAATGCAAGTGGAGAAAATCTTCAGGCGAATGCAACAGAAAACTAGTGAGTGCTCATTATCAAGTTTACTCAGTGGTAATGAAGGCGGTATAAAGCTTACTTTGTTTCCAATGTGTTTGTGGGTTATTGGTTTGTTTTTCCTTTTATTTATTTCGTATGTACAGTATTTTGTATTCTCATTTTGTATTTATCTGTTGTGAACTGCCCTGGGATCTTCAGATGAAGGGCAGTATACAAATTTAATAAATACTAATAATAATCTAGCTGAGCTAAAACCAGTGGTGGCTTGCTATGATTTGTTTGCAGAGGAATTTGAAGATAAAATCACTTGAATCAGCTGAGATCTTGACTCCAGTATTTTAGCATGTGATTCTCAAGAGCCATCCAGAGTTTGTTAGTAAAGCACGAGGATGTGGACAAGGTGCTGGCATCAGCAAAGGTGACCATTTCTGTTCTTACTCTTGCTCTTCAAGGCTGGTAAAATCTAACAAGGAGGCAGCAGCTTGCTTGGCCATGCAAGAGGGGGTGGTCCTTGCTTGCCAAAAGGAGGTGATGGTAAGACCACTCATTAGAAACCTTTCCTAGATCCATAAAATCTAAACAATTAGTGACCAGTTGCCAATGTTTGTTTCTTGAGCAATGTTCTTGAGTGCATGGCTGCAGCTCAGATCCAGGCTCTCTTGTGTAAGACTAACTTTCCAGATCTATTTCAATCAGGGTTTGGGCCCAGTTTGGGCATGGAAACAACCTTGGTCACAAAGACCTTCGTCAGGAGAGACAGACGGTGTGTTACTGTTCCTTGATCTCTCAGTGGCTTTCTATACCATTGACCACAGTATTTGCGACTATCCAAATTGAGGGTAGGTAGTGCTGCTTTTCAGTGGTTCCAATACAATTCGGGATGGATATATTCAGGGGTGGGGTGATGGGGGTGTTGTTCAGCCCCTACAGTCCTCAGTGCTGCAAGTTTAGATTTTCCTATGCTCAATGGGCTCACCCAAAGCTCTGGAGTACATTTTCAGTAATGTGCTGGTGATACACTGCTCTATCACAGCTGCAGAAGAATTGTGTCCAGATTAAGGGAAGTAATAGTACTGCTTTATTCTACCTTGGTCAGACCCCACCTGGAGTACAGTGTCCAGTTCTGGACACCACAATATAAGGATATTGACATGCTGAAGAGTGTGCAGAGGGTGGAAACCAAAATGAAGGGTCTGGAAACCAACAGTTGAAGGAGTTGGGTATGTTTAGCCCAGAGAAGAGGAGACTGAAAGGTGATATGATAGCAATCTCCAAATATCTAAAGGTCTGTCACATGGAAAATGGAGCAGGCTTGTTTTCTACTGCCCTGGTGGGTAGGACCCAAACCAATGGAATCAAATTACAAGAAAGGAGATTCCAACTACAGTAAATGTTAATAAGAACTTTTTGACAGTAATAGCTATGCAACAGAAGAATGGACTCCCTCGGAAGGTGGTGGACTCCCCTTCATTGAAGGTTTTTAACCAGATGTTGGATGGCCATCGGTCAGGGATTCTTTAGTTGTGATTCCTGCATTTCAGGGGGTTGGACTAGATGACCCTTGGAATCCCTTCCAACTTTACAGTTCTACAATTCTATGTAGGCGTGGCAGTGAATCTGCTAGACTGGTGTCTTGCCTCAGTAATGGACTGGATAAGACCCAATAAACTGAAACTTAATTGAATAAGGCTGAGGTGCTGTTAGTGGGTGTTTCCCTCAGATCAATGGCTGGGGTTTGGCCTGCTCTGGATGGGGTTACACTCCCTCTGAAGGAGCAGGTGTGTAACCTGGGGATACTTCTGCTGCTTGATGCACAACTGGCCTTGGTGGAGCAGACTGCATTCTATGCAGCTAAGTCCAGATGGCTATCTGGACAGAGATAAACTGACTTCTGTTGTCTACATTCTGGTAAACTCCAGTATACATTACGGCAATGTACTATATACATGGGGCTGCCTTTGAAAGCGCTCTTGGTGCAGAATTCAACAGCCAGATGGACTGAGTACGTAACACCCATCCTGACACAACTGTACTGGTTACTAGTAAGTTTCCATAACAAAGTGCTAATTTTGACCTACTAAGCAATATGCGACTCAGGACCCCAATACCTCAGGGACGCCTCTCCCTACATGAACCAACCCAAACACCGTGTTCATCATATGAGACCCTTCTCTGTGTTTTTCGTCCACAGGCATGCAGAAGGTGGAAACACAAGTACAGTACAGGCTTTTTCAGTGGTGGTTTCCCGCTTGTGGAATGCTCTCCCCCAAGGAAGCACAGCTGGCACCATTATGGTCTACTTTTAGATGTCAGCCAAATTTTGGCCCTTAAGTCGGTGGATAACTAGTTATGCCTGTGGCCTCTTTTGTGCTCATCTTTTAAGGGGATAGGTAGGATTTATATATATATGAATGAGTACTTGTATTACTGCTGTTCTGACATTTGGTTTTAATGTTTCTTGTTATTTTCCCCCTGTGGGTCAGTTTAAGACACTTTGCTGTAAAAAGCAGCAAATAAATATAACATAAATGGTATCGAAAATGTACAAATTTCGTTTTTCATTGCCACCCTGCTTAAGAACTGGATTACCCTACTTACTGCTTCTCTCTATGCTCAAGGCAGCAAAATATATTCACCACAATAAAAGCTGTTGGACACTTTCTTTAAAATATAAAAAGTGCTCTATAGTTGCTAGTTAAATAATCCCTTATGTGACAATTAGTTGCAACACCTTGAGTTATTATCTGTCTTTTGGCATGCAATGCAGCATTTTTGAAATCTTCTCTTGGCTCTTGTAAACCTGGGATTCCCAAATGAGCTACCTTTGTACTATTCTACATCATGGAATGATTGGAATTTGATGCCAGCTGCATCTATGTGACCAAGAGTAGAATCTGAATCATGCCAGCTGCATCCTATTTAGAGAGAGGTCAGATCTTGCCTTGATTGCTCATGCACCAGTCACATCTAGGCTGGACTACTGTAAGACACTCTGAGTGGAGCGACCATTGATGATGGTTCCGATACATCAACTGGTGCAGAAGACAACCCCCCCCCCCGGCGATATTTTCTGGTCCCAAGCAGTCAGAACACGTGACAGTGGTCCTGTACCAGTTGTACTGGTTAGTGGCATATTTTAAAGTTCATTTTAAAGTCCTAAAGAGTTTGTGATCAAGTAGTTTGAAGGTCAGCCTACACTCATACAAGCCTGCTTGGGTACAAAAATGTGCTTCAGAGGCCATGCATCTAGGCTTGATTCAGCTGCCAGGCACAAGAGATAGGGCCTTCATTGTGATGGTACCCAAGTTATGAAGTTTCCTCCCCACTAAGATGGGCACAATTTTTAAGTGGATTTCAAAACTTAATTATTTTGGGCCACTGCTTCTTAAATGCTGTTTGTGAAGAATGACTGGGCTATTTTTAAAGTGTTTTGGTATTTTCATTTATTTAAAATAAATCTATGCTGTTTTATTTATTTATATTTATTTATATCTGAATGAACTATTTAATTAATACACACATTATATACATACACTGCTGCCATCTTAAAGTGTTTAGGTTTTTGTTTAAAAATATTTTGATAGGGCTATTACTGCATTTTTCTAACTCAAAGTAGATTGGGAAAATATTTTTTAAATGTGTGTGAAGAAAGAGCCACATCTCATATGGCATCTGGTATAGTGATTTTGGAGTATAAATAATTATGCCTTTCCTGGACGCTGAGCTGTCAAGTGCTATCATTAGCACCGTAATGAATGCAACTGCACGAGAGTCACACCTGTTCGATAATGCCTCCAATACTGGTCGAGGCAAAAGGTTATAACGTTTCTCCTTGATAGCCAGCAATATTATGTGAGCTTCTGCAAAAGTTCTCTCAGATCATTTGCACTCTCTTACAGTATTTGTCATGTGTGTGTTAAAGTTATGTGGCCCTTTGGCATTCCCCCACCCCACCCCACCCCACCCCAAAATTGGTAATAACCAGCAAGACCACTTGCTTCCCTTCACAATTTCCTGGAAGTCTGTCATTTTACTTCTTCTCCAAACAGTGAAGTACACATACCGTCCAATTCTTTTCAGTGTAGGAATAGCCCCTGCACTAAGGCTTCTCTCCTTCCATTATGGAGGAAGGAAGAAATAGGACAGTATACTTGTGATGTTGGATTAAAGGTAAAGGTAAAGGGACCCCTGACCGTTAGGTCCAGTCGCAGACGACTCTGGGGTTGCAGCACTCATCTCGCTTTAATGGCCGAGGGAGCTGGCATACAGCTTCCGGGTCATGTGGCTAGCATGACTAAGCCACTTCTGGCGAACTAGAGCAGCACACGGAAACGCCATTTACCTTCCCACTGGAGGGGTACCTATTTATCTACTTGCACTTTGACATGCTTTAGAACTGCTAGGTTGGCAGGAGCAGGGACCAAACAACGGGAGCTCACCCCGTCGCAGGGATTCGAACCACCAACCTTCTGATTGGCAAGCCCTAGGGCTCTGTGGTTTAACCCAAAGTGCCACCCACATCCTTGGATTACCACTAGTTTTATTGCAAGGGACCTGCAACAAAGTTCTGTAGTGCGCAGTTCAGGGTTCCAACCATTCTATCCCCCACCACATTTTCTGTTTCATTTCCTCACAGCTGAATAGCATTCTCTGCCCACTGAGCATGCTTAGACACCATTGGGCTGTTTGCCTCCATTTTTTCTTTTAAAAAGTTCTGTCAGCTTTGCTGGTAACCTGCTGTTGTGTGGATAGTGCGACTGGCTACACAGAGCACGAGGAGTTTGCAATTAGTGTGTGTGATCTATACAATCCGCCCCCCACAAAAAGAATCAACTGGCTAATAACAGAATTTCAAGACTAAAATTTGTTTACAAATTTATTTATTTAAAATATTTATACACCACTATCCTTCAAAATATTATCAAAGCAGTTTGCATAGTAAGCAAGTTGAATTCATTTTCTAGTTTCCTGTTACTTCCGCATAAAAGGTAGTATGAACTGCCACAAAAACACAAATGCATTCCAGGGCAGGGGTAAAGAACTCCATACCCTCCAACATTTCTCCAATGAAAATAAACAGGGCGAACCAGCCCTGTTTGGAGTTTAGAATGTTGAAGTTTCCCCCAGCGTTTACAAGGTTAAACTTAGAACCTGTTAATTGACAGTTCACTCCAGAGAGGCAGAACCTCCTGGGGGTTTAAAGGGGGGGAACGGCAGTTGGTCAGGGGAGTTTGGTGGTTGGGAGTTGAGAGAGAGAAGGGAGGAGATAGATAGATAGACTGAGGGAGGTATATGGGTAGGCATAGGAGTCATCTGAAACCGTAAAGAAACTATGAACTGCATGTGACAAACCCTGAAACCGTTATGCTTGTTAAACAATAAAAACTAGTTCTTGTTCAAACCATCGTAGTATCGTCGTCCATGAGGTCCAGTGAGTTATACCAAAGCTCAGTGTAATGAACTCAGAGAGAGGAAAAAACTAGGAACAGTTTGTGTCCTAGAGATTCATTAAGGAGGGGCTAGGAGGGTGTGAACCTTAAACGCCACAGTGTAGCTAGTAGAGGCTAGCTAGCTGAGACAGCAAAGGGGGGTTTCTTGGTGATTAGAACCCAGGGCTGTAGGTTAAAAGGTTTGCATCAGGATAGCCTGGAGCAGGGGGGTATAACTGGACGTGAACACTCTTGTCACTGGGATCTCCAGAATCATTAAGGAGGTCGGTTTAGTCGAACCTCGGAGGGCAGGGTGTGAGGGGTTTAAGATAAAACCAGTGCACCTGCATTGCTAATAAACATTTATTAGTAGGGTGACACAGAGTGCGTTGAGGGAGGTTCACGACAAAACTTAAGAAAAATTCTTAAGAAAAAGTGGGACATTATGGGATCAAATCACACCTTTGTGTGTTTTGCCTTGAGAGGGTATATATCCTTGAGCTCTGATATTGACTCTTGTTTGCATGGAAGCAGAATAGAGAGGGGTGTAGATAGAAATTTGCCTACTGTACATGCTTAGCATTTACATTCGCTGCTATGAGCACTTTTACTTCTGGCCCTCCCCATAACTAACATGCAGCCCCCAGCAGGTTGCACAGAAGGGAGCGCAGCCCTCAGGCCGAAAAAGATTCCCCTGTTCTAAAACTTCAGAGTTTGCCGTTCTGTTCCAGTACATAGCAATGCCCTCTGTAAGGACAAGCTAAATGAGTGAAAAGTCCAGCTGATGGCAAAAACAAGAGCAATTTTTATTCTACTGTTTGCATTCATAGGAGAGGTATATAAAGAACACAGTGAAGAAAATCTGTAGCCTAATCTCAGTCTTGTGCATGTTGGCTCCGAAGTAAATGCCACTCTGTTCATATTTTACTTTGGACAAAGTGTGCACACTGAAGTCGGACAAACTTGGTGTTTCCCCCATATACTGTATATTCCTGTATATGACTACTTTTTAACCCAGGAAAATCTTCTCAAAAATCGGGGGTCGTCTTATACGCTGGGTCGTATTTCTTATACGGCAAGTATATCCCAAACTCTATATTTTAACTGGAAAAGTTGGGGGTCGTCTTATACGCCCAGTCGTCTTATACGCCGGAATATACGGTATTACTCTTCAACAAGAATTTGCTCAAACAATCTCAGTGTAAATCTTTACACTCAGCATAAATATTTTGTTCAATTATGCTGAAGATCAATTAAGGCCCTGCATTGACATGGTATCCTTCTACTTCTACAAAACACCTGAATTATAAGGTAAGCTAACAAGGATGTTCATGAAAGGGCAGGCCCCCCCCCTTGCAGCCAACTGTGCCCTCTCCACCTTCCAGGCAAAGCCTCTTAAGAGGGTCAGGGACTCTCTTGAACAATGCAGAAATGGCTGTGTGGGGATGCAAATTAAAACTTTCCTTCTGTAAACTTGCTTAACATAGTTTTGGTCCCAAGCCCAATTTTGGGAAATTCTGCTTTCCTCCAGCTGCTCAACTCCTCCCTTCCCCTCCCCCCTGATCCATCCAGTTTTGTTCAGGAGGGAATTGCCAGTTCTACAAAGGACATTTAATAAAAGCAAAATGCTTTTTGGAAGGGGGCAGATTGCTGCAAATGAAAAGAGGAGGGAAACTTTCCTTCTGCAAACTTCCTTGAATTAATTTCTCTTAAGATCCAAATAAATGTTTGTTATATTCATGAGATGATTGAGATAAATGTATGATGAAAATCATTTAAGATTTAAATTAGAGTGAATTCAATAAGCAGAAAAACTCCTGCTTTAAATCACAATCCTATACACATTTACACGGGAGTAAATGTGATTAAGCATAATGGAACTTACTTCCAAGGAAATATGCACAGGCTTCTACTGTTAGGCTAAGTAACTACCGGTATATGCAAGCCTGAACTGGAGGAGAACTCTGAAAATGAAATACCGGTATTAAACTACTTTATAAATTTGAGCCATTGAAGACTATGTAGTAAAATGCATTCAGCTATCTGTTATTAGACTTTTCCTTGCTACTTTCAATTAAAACATATTTACACTGCATTATGGTTTTTAAGAACATTGGTCAGCAACATGTTTATTAAACATGTTTATTATTGTTGTTTTAAAACTCTATCCCCTGAATGTAGAGTTCCAAAATAATGTGAGCTTTTTGTCTGCTGACGTGTAGATATATCACTGGTTTAATAATAGAAACCTGCCTTCTACAATGTCAGATCATGGGGTCCATGTGGCTCACAACAGGGTTTCAGGCCAAGAGCCTTTTCCAGCCATACCTGGAGATGCCAGAGATTACAGGTAAATTTGGGTGAAAAGCATGTGCTCTATCATTGAATTTTTGTATTTATTTGTAAATAAAATACTCCAGCAATTTTTACCCTGACTTTTATATTATTTTTACTTATCATTTGTGGCTAGGCACCACCACTTTTAATTAGTTTGTTTGCTGCTAGAAATGACCTTTCTCTACATAGTACCCATAACATATGAATCAGCACAAATCTTTCCTGAAAACTAGCGCTGCGATATCTGTGCTCATTTCCCCTCAGGCAAGAGGGCTACCCTTGGGATGTCTGGCCAGATCCCAATAAGGGTTGACCATACTTTATACAGAAGTACTTTTGCTTCATGGGTATGAAGCAAAGGAAGAAAACAATCTTGCTCAGAATTTAAATTCTGATAATTTCCTGAATAATTTACTTTTGAACAAAAGGCAAGGAATGTACAAGGATGACAACACTGATACCAGACCAGCTGGAGTTTTGAGTGCTTTTTTCTGCAATGTGTTACACTTCTATTTAATAAAGCCTAGTTTGCTGTTATTTATATACTGTAAGATAATGAATTGACTTAACAAAAGGATTTGGGTTGTGGTGATGGTGAAACTTCTGGCATCACCTGATGGCGCCTTAACATATTTGCAAACATTCTAAGAACTGAGAATGGGAATGAATAGGAACCATAGAATGCACAGATGCAAGGTCTTTTGAGAGAAGCTAGGAGTTGGTGGATTGCAGGAGCAGTTTCACAGAGTTAAAACTGTTCATGTGCACATCTGCCTCTCTGTATAGAGAAAATACTCATTCATATTCTAAGCTGTATATATTGCTGGCAAGAAAGAAACAAGAGTGTTGTACAACAAAGGATGCTGAGCATGAGCCAAAGTAGCTGATGGAAGAAGGAGCAGGAAGCAAAACAAGGGTTTGAAGCAACTGTAAGTGGTGCAAGAACGGAACTTGGGGTAAAGGAGGAACCAAGGATGGAAAGGACCTATAGAAAAATTAATACTGGGCTAGGGTTGCTACATTTTTGCTTGCAGTGCCAATAATCTTCTACCCTGGGACCTTATGATGAAGGACAGGTAAAAAGCCAATTTATCTTTACCATTTATTGATGTGATTTAAAGCAAGGACAAACTACACACATAGGAAGGTTGTGCAAATCGAAGATGATGTTTGGATTCAAATTTAAGATACTTAAGGAATATAGTAAAGTCTTTAATAAAAAAAACTTTTTGCTAAACAGTAGAGTTATAAATGCCTCAGTACAAGGGTAATACATATTTAAAAAATGCAAGCCAGTCTTCAAAAGGTAAATTTCTATAGTCATTCTTTAATAATAACCCATAGGAAAGAAACAGGGTCTTAACAAATTTGTTACAGTAATGGATATACATGCAGCATTATCAAATGATTTTCTATACAGAGAATAAAAATTAAAAGAAACCCATGATCTGAAAGAACCTCTTCACTATGGCAATAAATCAGGTTTGTTTGTGGGGGTTTTTTTGCCAAAACTTTGAACAGAAAAAACAATTACTTAAGTAGGCAAGCAATCACATCACTATAAATCTATTTCTGTTAGTCCTACAATGTATTTTCCAAACACACTATATATTAAAATGTTCCAATAAGAAGATATATGACACAGTTTATGATACTGAAAAGATACTTAGGAACATCTTCAAGTCAGTGTTGACAAGCAATTTTAACAGGACATCCGAAATATCTGAGAAGCTGTCTCCAACCTACTTATTAATCTCCAGTTTTTAAAGGTTATTAAACAACAGTCCACTTGTTTTCAAGCAGTGTTCTGGTTTTCTTGTAAAATGAACATTTAATAATGTAAAGGTTGATTTTAGAAGCATCCAAAATTGGATTCAAATTTATGAATGTGGCTAGCTTACCAGTAGCCCCCCTCCCCCAACTTTCACAATAATAAGTAAATTATGCACATGCAAAAACTTAAAACATCTAGGGTGGCCATCCCCCACCACCACATGGTCTCCTTTGAAAAATATCCAAAAACCCAATTAATACATTTTTTTGCCAAAGTTTTCATATCAGGGAAAGGTCTCTATTGAAAATTTCACCTTTTTGTTCTTAAAAAGTGGGCAGCAGATACAACAGTAAGAATAAATCTTCAGCATTTAAGATCCACAGAACAGGGCATGTAATTCCCACTCAGTTATATGTTCCTATCAGCACGATTACCACAACAGTCCATTTTCAGAAGTCGATTTGAGATTCTTCCCCCACCATTTCATTCACTCATACCCACATATACCCGCACCCTAACTTACAGAATAAAAACCAAAGTATTTGTGAACACAATTTTTTTTGATCTTCAAAGAAACATAGCTTTCTGATAAGAAAAAAGTCCTAGGAGTTTCTAAAAGTCTACAAACTCTCTCCATCAAGAAGAGCCCATAACAAAGCAGTTGTCTATAAAAATCTACACTGAACTACAACATATACCAGTATGTTGACAGTCACCTCTGCATATTAAATCATAACTTGCTGGTGAAATCTAGCTGTAAGTAACTTAAGAAGAGACTGTTCTCATGAGATTCAGGCAATAAATATTCTTTTGTTTCAGCAGAATGTTCAGTACTGGAAGACCAATTCAAAATTTTGAAGCCTGATAGCACAATACTGTAAAAGATTCTCTCTCAAAGTGTGTATACATATTGTAGAAATGTACATAGATCAGATTTAGACTTCTGCTACTAATGATACAGTTTAAACCAGGGGTAGGCAACCTAAGGCCCGTGGGCCGGATGCGGCCCAATCGCCTTCTAAATCCGGCCCACGGACGGTCCGGGAATCAGCGTGTTTTTACATGAGTAGAATGTGTCCTTTTATTTAAAATGCATCTCTGGGTTCTTTGTGGGCCATAGGAATTCGTTCATTTTTTTTCTTCAAAATATAGTCTGGCCCACCACATGGTCTGAGGGACGGTGGACCAGCCCACGGCTGAAAAAGGTTGCTGACCCCTGGTTTAAACTGTAGTGCAATTACTTATTTTCAGGAAAATAATATTATCTGCTGTTAGTCTGAGTTACACTCTTTTAATTGCTATTAAAAACAGACACAAATTACCATAATATAAATAGGAATTGGTCATTTTGCAATAATCAAGATAGGTTACCAAAGTCACTTCAACATATACATTTCAAGTTATTTAGCGCAACTCATGATCATATATTTTGATGGCTAGAGTAGTAAATGTGTTTGGACAAATTTGGTACAGTTTCACCTTAACCATAATCTAGATCCCAATATCCAGAACCCATATCTGCACATATAGTTCTCATCACTGGTATGCAATCTCAAATTAATCAGCTGTTTGAGATGAGGATGAGGAGATTGTATTTTGGTCTTCTTTCCCCATCACACAAGTGATTGGGACTATCTAAAATAGAAGGTCTTTAGATCTTTAGACAAGAATGTTTCTTCCGATGGGAAACAGGTTCTCTAATTGGAAACTACAGCAGCTCAAAATAATTCAAACACTCTGCTTCAACATTAATGTGCTTTAGTGCAATATATAAAAATTACATTAGAAAAGTTAAAGTTCAGCCCTTCTAGATGTGAAAAGATGGTTCACTATATAATAAATGTCAAACACCTGCCTGCTCATCTTCATGTGAAATATCACAATTCTGATTTCATCAATGTTTTAATCATCAGGCTGAAGGTATTATATAATGTCATATTTTCCCATAAAACATACTTGTTTTGGATATTAGCATTTCCTCTGACATTCAAGACCTGCTTAAGTGCCATTTTTAAGTGCAAAAGAGAATAATACCACGTAGCTCAAGTAATTCTCATTGCCCACAAAACACACACATTGACCAATAATTCTTGAAGCAGTATAAAATATTCTTGTACACTAGAAAGTTAAAGGTTGCAGCATAGCGTGATCACTCATCCTATATATTAATAGCAAACTCAATTCTCCTAGTGCGGATCCTTATGTAGCCATAATAGCACCATCCACACACAAGAGGGAGGAACCTGCCAGCTGGGAGGAACCCAAAGGGCTGCAGAAGTACAAGCAATCTTTAAAGCCACTTCCCCCAAAATAGCCCAGTGAGGAATGAGCATGATCAGTAGGCCTGGAATGCTGACCAACAGCGGGTGAGTGGGGGTGGGGGCGGAGAGGAAAACAGGGGATAGGAGGTAAGAAATTAAGAATTCTGGCATGGCTGACTGGCACCCTGGACAGAAGCACTCCACACTGCAACATTTTGTTGCAGCTTCTACTTTTCTTCTTCTTCTTCTTTTAATCTGAATTTAGACCAAAATATTAAAGTCTCAGAGGCATCTGTGTTGTGCTTCCCAGACAAAAAATCCTTGAAGCTCAAAAGTAGCCATTCTATTCCATTTCCTTTTCTTTACTTTAAGAAAAGGGTAAGACTAACATACATAGGTAGGCTATGCACACAGGAGGATGAAACATGTGCACTGGTAAAGTGTTTTTGCTGCAGTGGTTTCCCTCCTGAAGAGACAAGCTTCTTTTTAAACTGAACAGTAGTCCCTTAGTAATAGTGTGGCTCCTTCACTGCACCCTCTGCACACAAGCCTCGGGACACAGATCCACACTGCAAGCATTAAGTCTTTTAAAATTTTAAATTAAACAAATGGAGAAAGTGCACACGTATTACTTAATAAGGATGTGTGAATGAAATCTGTACCTATGCGCAAATGGTAATGCATTCTGGGTTGGTTCAGCCCTTGGTTCTGAGTTTTGCGTCACTTCTGGGGTTGTTCTTTCATCATCTGTTCCATTAATACTCTCAGGTGTAAGAGGAGATTGAATATCACCTCCTGCAGATTCCTTTAAAAAAAGAAAATTATGGTTACACACTGAATTATGCACAAATGTACTTCCAATAATAGACAAACATCCGAGTACTAGAGTTGAATTTTACACCTATTACACCTTTAGCAGATATAAGGGGGGAAATGGCAACATTTTCTTCCACCATTTGAAAGAAAAACAAATGAATTAATTGGTGATATTTACTTCCATAGGGAACTGGCCTAGAATACCCATTAAGACCATTTAGTTTTATGTGGTAGAGTACTGCCACATCTCACCATAAAGGTAAAGGTACCCCTGACCGTTAGGTCCAGTCGCGGACGACTCTGGGGTTGCGGGTGCTCATCTCGCTCTATAGGCCGAGGGAGCCGGCGTTTGTCTGCAGACAGCTTCCGGGTCATGTGGCCAGCATGACTAAGCCGCTTCTGGCGAACCAGAGCAGCGCACGGAAACGCCATTTACCTTCCCGCTGGAGCGGTACCTATTTATCTACTTGCACTTTGACATGCTTTCAAACTGCAAGGTGGGCAGGAGCTGGGACCAAACAACGGGAGCTCACCCCGTCGCGGGGATTTGAACCGCTGACCTTCTGATCGGCAAGCCCTAGGCTCTGTGGTTTAACCCACAGCGCCACCCGCTCACCATAGGAGATCATATATGTGCCCATGTTTCCGTCTTTACCAGGGTGGATTTGATTTAAATCAAATTGATTTAAATCACGATTTAAATCACTAGTCAGTAAGGCTTGATTTAAATCACTAGTCAGTAAGACTTGATTTAAATATTTTTTTTACAGAAAGACTCATTCTTGCTGGTATAATCTTAATATTTACAACCATATGAAGGTTTCATTTTTGGAATAAGAAATTTTCAGAGTAGTTTTTACAGTTATATCAAAAATTACTGATTTGGTTATACTACTAGAAATACATAGACAGATAATTATGAAATTATGGTGAGGTTTAATAAGTTAACTGTGTATATTTGGACAACTTTTCTGCTGTACTTTATTGGAAGGAGGAAAATAATCATTTCCTTAATAACCATTTAAACAATTTATTTAACTAAAACAATAACATGATAGTATATGTATCCATGTTTGTTAACTGATGTGGTTAAACATTTTTTTAAAAAACTTAGACTGAGTTTTAGCACACTTGATAAACTTAAAACAAATCCTTATTTCCTGATGAATAGCCTTTGGACTACAATGTAACTTAATTAGAAGACTATATTTAGAAAGATTTTTCCTCCAAAAGCATTTTATTTTAAAAATCCAATTTAAATCAAAACAATCCGATTTAAATCAAAAAAATCCGATTTAAATAAAAAAAAATCTGATTTTTTTGATTTTTTTAAAAAAAATCATTGATTTTTATCCACCCTGGTCTTTACTAGTAATCAGTATGCCTGGTTGATTTGGAGTACTTTAACAATTTTGGGTTAAACTTCAGACCCTTGCTTTTGAAGGAGGGAGGGACAATTTTCAGTTTTCTCTAGTTAAGCAGGGTAACTAGGATAATGTGTGCTCCAAATTTCAATTTTGGGAGCAGCATGGTAGTATCCCAAATATTATGGATATAGTAATGTTTCCACTTTGGGGACTCTGGATCCCATTTTCTGACTTTTCTAGTACAGTAGTTAAAGACATATACACCACATTTAAGTTCCATATTGTATGGAAATAAACTAACAAATGCAAAAGACCTAAGATACCTATATTAGTTTGTATATCCCATTGATTAAAACACAGTTGTTATTACAAGATGTTCCTCGTTATGTAACAGGTATCCATTTAAATCAGTGTTTGTGTACCAATATGAAATGGGAGTTTTACACAACAGCTTAAAAACATGTGTACTAAAATCCAGAGCAAATGAATACAAAATTGTCCCGTACGTTTGCAAAATGACTCAAATTCTTTACGTCAGGTTGTCATAGGAATTTTTAAAAAACCAAGATAGATCAAATACTTCTTGTCACATATTAATAAAAATCACATTAGCTGGAAAATTCTTTACCATCTGGTTGCAGCATATTTAAAGATGCCTTATCACCTAAGGCTAGGTCTGAATCAAATGGAAATCCCCCCCCTCTTCTTCCACACCCACCCACATCCCTGTGTGCTTGAGAATCCATATGATAGTCAGGGAACTTACAACACCTCATGAATTAATAGATTACTGCAATGCATTATATGTGGGGCTGCCTTTAAAGAAAGTTCAGAAACTATGGTTGATGCTGGAGGAGACTCTTGAGAGTCCCATGGACTGCAAGAAGATCAAACCTATCCATTCTTAAAGAAATCAGCCCTGAGTGCTCATTAGAAGGACAGATCCTGAAGTTGAGGCTCCAGTACTTTGGCCACCTCATGAGAAGAGAAGACTCCTTAGAAAAGACCCTGATGTTGGGAAAGATTGAGGCCACAAGGAGAAGGGGACGACAGAGGATGAGATGGTTGGAAAGTGTTCTCGAAGCTACTAACATGAGTTTGGCCAAACTGCGAGAGGCAGTGAATGATAGGCGTGCCTGGCGTGCTCTGGTCCATGGCGTCACGAAGAGTCGGACCCGACTGAACGACTGAACAACAAATGGTTGATGCAGAACTCAGCAACCAGATTGTTGGCTGATGCAAGATGGTTTGAGTATATAAAGCCAATTCTGGTACATTTTCAATTAACTTCCAGACCCAATTCTAAGCTTTAGACCTATAAAGCTTTATGGGGCACAAGACCGCAATACTTCAAGGACCACTTACCCCTACACGAACCAAACCAGACCCTGCATTCATCATCTAAGGTCCTTCTCTGTGGAATAGGGGAAGTACAGAGGGTGGCAACATGAGGACGGGACTTTTCAGTGGTGCCTCCCTCCCTCCCTGCTTATGGAATGCTCTTCTCAGGGAGACATGTCTGGTGCCATGACTAGCTACTTTTAGGCACTAAGCAGAAACGTTTCTTTTCAGCCAGGCTTTTGGCCTTCAACCTGGAGAGTTTTAAATATTGTGGCCTCCTTTAGTGGATGGGAGGTGTTAGACCGTATTTTATATATACTGTATATTCCTGCATATAAGACTACTTTTTAACCCAGGAAAATCTTCTCAAAAGTCAGGGGTCGTCTTATACGCCGGGTCATATTTCTTATATGGCGAGTATATCCCAAACTCTATATTTTAACTGGAAAAGTTGGGGGTCGTCTTATACGTACGCCCTGTCGTCTTATACGCCGGAATATACGGGTATGAATGTTTTAACGGTATTCTTGTATTGGTTTTAATTTTTGTATTATATTGTAAGCCACTTTCGGTTTACTTTTTGTAAAAAATAGCACAATATTTCTGTTAGTAACTGAAATTTATTTAGGGATTAGAAGCACAGAATGAATAGTGCAATGCTGTCAGCAAAGGTGATTGTGTGATAGTGATTCTTCTTCATGTTGGTACTTAATGTTAATTACCTAAAACAGTCTTTACCAGTTACTGTACATGTAAACGGGGGGGGGGGGGAACCTCATGAATTAGGAAACAGTAAGGTTGCCATATTTCAAAAAGTAAAAACCAGGGCACCCCAAAAGTTGTTGAGCTGCTTTAAAAAAAAAAAAGCACCACCTTTCAGTAATTACCCCCAAACATCAATTCTGCCTTTGAAATCCCAGTAATGTCTGGAATAATCTGGACGTATTGCAGCCCTAGGAAACAATACAATTCAAATTTCATACTGCCAGCTTTCTTATGTTCCCTATTACGTTATCATCCATTCACAGGAATAAATATATGAGTCCTGGGTCCTGTATGAGGAAAAACTCAAGACACTCAGTGCCATTTAAAGCAATGTGATTCAGGCTGACTGGTCAGGGAGGTTTCCACAGTGTCCTGGATATTACATGAACCTAACCCTTTGGGCCAAGCTACTCTGTGACAAAAGGGTGGCCAGTTTCTACATTCCAATTATAGGAGCGGGGCGGGGAGGGGCAAATGATTACTGCTCTACAATCATTTAAGTATCAGAAAATATTGCTATTGGTATTTTTTTAAAAGTATTTAAGGCATGCACTAGGTTCACATTTTCAATATTTCTTTTGTAACTGTAACAACTGAAGTGTTCTCTAAGTAAAACCAAATAGCAGTTTCTTATTTTCAAGAAACTCCAGACAAAGCAACATGAAATTCTGCATTTTAACAGAAAGTTGCCTGATTTCTAAAAGGCTATATTTTATATTTCAGAGCAGATTGAACACCTGAGGTGCTTACAAGGAAGATAAGAAAACTATCAGGGGCAATGATATTATAATATTCACTGGGTATACTTAAAAGCTTTCCTCTAAGCTTTTCAGCCACTATTCTTAAAGCTGCAATGCCAGAAGACTTAGAGGTAATAAAGGTATGGGGTTGCAGAGACAAATAAAAAAACATAACTGACCATTTCTAGCAGCTATTTAAATTAATGTACCAGTAAATAATAAATTAATTAATTAAGATTAAAATATAAATACCAAATGCCACTCATGAAAGCCTTGTTGATACTTGCAAGTCAATTACTACATAAGGAAAAGAGTGAGAGGAGATATAATCCACATGCAACACTGGTCCTGGTTTTCCTACATATTTATAACATCTTCCTTCTAACTGAAGCATTTTCATATTGAATTTTTTATCCAATGGAAGCTTCCACAGAGCAGTAACAAGTATTTCACACCACACATAAACATTATTTTTTTCTCATTGTTGAGAGTAAGCTTTGTGTTTGTACTCTATGTTCTTGAGCTATTACGTACCGGTAACACCAAACTACAGCTATAACTTCAAGTGACCTCACCTCAGCCAGGAAAATTATGCATATACTGTATAAGTGTCTTTGCAATTGTCTTTCCTAAATGTTACCTGCTAGGACTCCCTGCTAGAATCTCAGTTTGGTCAGGGAGGACAGAGACTCCAGAATACACACAGGAGGATATTAGAGTTTCTACATATTGCACTGAGGCCAAGGATGTTAGCAGCTAGTTAAGCATCTCAAAGACCCTAAAACACAAACATGTCCTAGGGGGAATTGTCTGTAATGCAAGGTAGAAGCAGTTATCCTATGGAATATCTAGGATGTACTGTTGTAGGGTAGATGGGAGCATTTCTCATTTGATTTCCATTATCATTCATGAACTTGTGAAATAGAAATATTTTGCTGTAACAGTTTTAGTAGAAACATGTGCTCAGTAGGAAAAATCCAACCTGTGCAGTTTTGTCATTGGTATCTAATATCTTACACTGAACATATTGCACCCCAGCTGCATACACACTGCAATGTAAATTGATGCATGCCATGTGTGCATGTTTTTCATGTCATCCCACACAAAGTTGTCTTCATCCAAGTGGCAGCCCACATGTCCCGTCCCCCCATTTAATTCAGTTTTTCTCCATCCATGGATAATGTGGTAAGAAAAATATCAAAGATAACATCACATGTTACTCAGCTGTGGACACACTGAAGCATATTGTGTAGGTGGTTCGTTTTTTTAACTTCTGTGGTGATGTTTTCCCATCTATCACCACACCCTCTACTTCCATTGGTGCAGCACACACATTTTTAAAATTATTTTTTAATCCACTGTTTTGGGAAAGTCTGGTATATTGGAAAGCTTGTATCTCTCTCTTTTTATGCCCATGTGCACAGGTAAATGAATGCACGTGTGCATGCCCCAAAATGGACCCCAGGTTTCTGGAACTCAGGAAGGTAGGCAGGTGCTAACTGAGGGGAGTAAACAACAACACACAGGGAGCTACATTCCATCAATAACTGCCACTAATGTGGAATGGAAAAACTGAGACAGAGTTCAATTGAAAGCAGTCATTTTTGGAGAGATATGCTCAAAAGCAAAGTGAGAAACAGCCACTAGCTGTTGTGTGAGACAAAGTAAGGACATAGTATCTTTAGTACTTCCTTGCTTTTGCTTGCCCGCTTGGCAGCCATGCACAGCCTAGGCAGATAGGATTAAGTCCCCAGTCTTCCTTGTAGGCATCCCTGTGCCACCATATTTCTCTCAGGATTCCCTGCCCTCTAACCCTGGCAAGCTTTTCGGGGAAAGAAATAGCTATTGAGGGCAAGAGAGAACCATTTGAGGCTAGGAACCCCTAAGTCACATTTTCTTTTTCCATCTTCCACAGCACACCTTTCCTCAGCATCCCCACCCACCCACCCACTTTGCTTAGATTTGCCCTTCTCTATTATCCTCACTGCCCAAAATCCTCTCTGCCCTCCTCCCTAGCTCCTCAGTTGCCCTAGATTAGAGATAAGAATGCAACTGCACACTGCAGCCAGTTGCCAGTCTAGGAAATAATCCTGCTGGCCTTCCCCTGGTCCCTACAGTTTCTTACAGTATTCTAGAAAAGTCGCTATCTGAATCCTGAAAAGGAGTACTCCTGCTAGAGGCAATGATGCATAGCAGCATTTTGTTGCAGGTCTCATTTGGTGCAGCATAAAAGTTAAAACCCAAGCTTAGGTATTTGTGATTAGGTTAACAGGGGCATGAAATTGTCTTCTTACAAACGGTCATTGATTGACCCATGGGAAAAAACAGTGCATGCACATGTCTTCTATGATGAGTGAAGCCAGAGCCAAAAGTGGGCTGAACTTGCAATACTGAAGGGCTGCATGCAAGCTCACTCTGCCACTCACCCAGTGTTGGTGCTATCCCAACCTTAGGTAAAGGGACCCCTGACCATTAGGTCCAGTGGTGACCGACTCTGGGGTTGCGGCGCTCATCTCGTGTTACTGGCCGAGGGAGCCGGCGTACAGCTTCCAGGTCATGTGGCCAGCATGACTAAGCCGCTTCTGGAGAACCAGAGCAGCGCAAGGAAACGCCGTTTACCTTCCCGCTGCAGCGGTACCTATTTATCTACTTGCACTTTGACGTGCTTTCGAACTGCAAGGTGGGCAGGAGAGGGACCGAGCAACGGGAGCTCACCCTGTCGTGGGGATTCAAACCACCGACCTTCTGATCGGCAAGCCCTAGGCTCCGTGGTTTAACCCACAGCGCCACCCGCGTCCCATCCCAACCTTAAGACTATATAAATTACTGCTACTTGGGCTGCATACACACTCCCACAGAAGCCCCACAGAATCTATTACAGAGCATTCTTCAACATAACTATTGTCAAACCAGGTACAGGACTATGAAACAGTTTGCATGCAACTAAGCATCTGTGCTTCCCAAACCCCAAAGTAGAATGGATTAATGAAGCCCATCTGCAAAGCAGTTAGTAGCATTCAGAATCCAATCTGAACAGAGACCAGAACGCACGCACCTGTGAGGGTGTACTTGTTAATTCCATCTTTTCTTGGGATTTTTCCTTAGCTAGTCGTGCAGCTTCTTTAAATTCCTGAAATTTTTCTGCAAACTAAAGGCAAAGATTAAATAATTATACACTGTATATAACATAGCTTTTGCTAAGCAGAACATATTCTATATAATAAATTGGGCTAGAGAAAAACATTTGCTCTCCAATAATCAACAGGGGTTTATAGAGAATCTGAAGAGACCATTTTTTGAAATATCATGTTCTAGTGGTGGTGGTCACAAAGAATCTGTCTTCTGTTTGTCATTCTATCTGCAAAATGCAATGTGGCACAGCTATTCAGATTGCTAAGCCAGGTTGCTACCTCTCAAGAATGTCCTAACCCATACTCTTCAAAAACTGTCATCTAGCCTGTAGCCAAAAGTCAGTTATGCGGCAAAACTTTTGGTATAACAGTTAACCTGTCAGAGCCTGCAGTATCAGGGAAGAGGACCTTAGGTATACTTGAACGCTCTTGCTCTTTTACCCACTGACTGGCTAGGTTTCTACTGAAGTAAAGCAAGGACTGCTGAAATGGCCATGGCTGAATATTCCTGCCTAGAGATTGATAAGGAAACTGTTGCTGTTCTGATCCTACTATATTTTTCTACAGTACTGGTCCACCATTAATTTTCAGAATCCACTTGCTAGCCATTCCCCTCCCCCCCCCCCAGCAAGAGGCTCTGTGGGTTTTTTTCTAATCCTGTGTAAGTAATCAATTTTAAATGGCATTTTACTTCAGATGATCTGAATCATCAGTTCTTTAGGTGGGAGCCAAAGGCTCCTCTCATCCACTGGAGAAAGGCTCTCTCTATCAGTGGATGAGAACCTTTGAATTCAGACATTATGAATAGTAAATTGGAGAAGAATTCTCCTAGTGTACAGGGTCTGGCATATGCTTCTCTGTTACACTTGCTGATGTCTCTACCTGCAGAGTGGCTGGGGAAACCCAGCCAGATGGGCAGGGTATAAATAATAAATTAATCATCATCATCATCATCATCATTGGTTCTCACACGTTAGTCACACTCTGAGCTGGGGAGCATATAGGAGGACAGATTCCCAGGGGCCAGTGGAGAAAGTTGAGAGGAAAGAGGACAAGCTTTCCCTTTTCTTCTTTATTTATTTGTTGCATATAAACCTCTGGCTAACTTGACCATTTTATCACCAAGAATTGTCCCCATATGTGTGCAGGCATCTATATTTGAAAAATAATCCTTCTGTAATTTGTCAAGAAGCCATTTTTGTTCCCAATCTAACTGGCTTACACTTGTTTTTACATTTGTTTAATTTTCACTACTCAAGCACCTGTCTGGTTCCACAGAACTATCTAGCAATTTTGACAAGTAGGCAGCACAACCATTTCCAAATTCAATGCTTTCTTCAGCTACCATGCACAAAACCAGATGTACCCCACTACATACTTCTCTGTATAACAGCTGCATGCTGTAACAATTCAAAAGAATGTGCAAGAAGTCAATGTTCCCTGGGCTACATCTGTTCAAATACTGTGCTCCATATATAGGATGCTCTTAAAAACCTACTTTCCTCACACAGAAACTAATAGCTCTATGGATAGGTCATAACTTAGTGGTAGGGAACATGCTTTGCATCTAGAAGGTCTTGGATACAATCCCTTGGCATCTTTAGTTGAAATGGTCAGGTAACGGGAGATGAGAAAGGCCTACGCTTGAGGCCCTGGAGAGTCACAGGCAGTCAGAGCAGACTATATTGAGCTAGATGGCAAACAATATGATCTAGTACAGTGCTCCCCAACCTTTTTATCGTCGCGGACCGGTCAACGTTTGATAATTTTACCGCGGCCCGCTGAGGGGGGGGGGACATTGATTGTTTATATTTTAGATTGTTTTGATGTCATAATTTTAATTTAATTGTATTTAAACATGCCTTCAAAATAAAATACAGTTACACCCAAAAATGAATATAAAGTGATTTAACATTTTAACACCACAGTAAATAAAATTGAAATAATTTAATGTTCCTTGGGCGGCCTGGTACCGGGCCGCGGACCGGGGGTTGAGGACCACTGATCTAGTATAAATGCAGCTCCCTGTATTCCTAGAGCTCAAGCTACACTATGGCACTATTGAGGATAAACCCAGTGCCCACTGCCAAATCTCTCTTGCACCAAAGACAGCTCTGTTACCATGGCCACTGTAGGTTCTCAGCTGGAAGGGGGAGTGTGAACTGTGGGACTGGGCAAATGTTCACTAGAATAGTCAAGTTTGGTTTTAAGAGGGTGTCCTCCATTTGAGATCCCATGCCACTTTAAAAGTGAATATAAACCCATTGAACAAGATTATATGGAGAGCTGAGGAAGACAATATCAGTGCTCTGACCATGTAGCTCACTATTGCCTCTTCTCCAGCTTGGGTCTTTGCTTCATGCCTCACCATCATAAAATGAAAGCAAGCCAACCAAAGCAGAAATCAGAACAAAACCTGAATGAATTATGGTCTTCAGTGCCACTGGAAACCACTCATTGGCCTATGTAACTTGTACTGACTCCAACCCAACAAATAAGGTTCACCTTCTCCATCAGGTTATATAACTGTAAGACTGGATGAGAGCACTCTCAACCCAAAACAGGTAATGCACACGGAGAAGTGCTGCCAAGTCCAATCCTGAACAAAGTTTAAGGACTTTGAATGTTGAGTGGGTTTTGGTCATTTGGCAAACAACATGATGGCACTCACCCCATTCCATGTACAGAAACTAACCAGAATGGCTGTTGTATCTTAGTTTGACTCTACCTGTAGTTATGAGTCAAGCATCTTCCACTACCCACGAGGGCAGCAAGCTCATTTATGGGGTTCAGGGCAGGCCCACGCAGGTCCAATGTCTTGCTGCTACTTCCTGCACTACCCAGCACTTGCTACCTAAGGCAGCTGCCTCACTCTGCCTAACAAGAACCCCAGGCTTAGTTTTGGTAACCAGGGTTCTGCAAATTCATGATTGATGGCTTCAGTAGTTTTAGTAACTTTTTATAGGTTAAAAAAATCTATTTCAGCCTTTGGAATAGTAAAATATTAATAGAGCAAAAGAATGAATTTGGGAATTAATGTTTATATGGCATTATTCTTCCCAAACCTGCAATTATTTTGCTTTTGCTGGTATGAATTGGAGGAATATAGTGGCAACTTATGGTTTCCTTGATGAGTCTTTATCCAGGGCAGGGGTAGGGAGGCATCTTTGCAGACCCACACTAGACAACACTTCAAGACCATGTTGAGATATTTCCTTGCCTTTTACTTACTTTTGAGAGATGGTGTTCAGAGGAAAATCCCAAGCCATAAACAGTATTTGCTCTGCTATCTGCCCACTGACCAAACTTCTGTGATGTTTTAGTGAATGTCATGTTGGGAGTGATGGTGCTGTTTATTATTGCCTGCAAAAAAGAAAAGAAGAAGTTATGAAATAACAAAGTAAAGCAGTATACCCATAAAGCTTCCCTTAATGGCCAGGAGTCATGGGCCAGGAGTCAGCTTCGCCTGTTGAACAGCAACCCGAAGGGGGAGAAGGTGGAATTTTGTTAGTGATTAACAGATCAGTGTAGATCCAGCTATGGATTGCAGTTCCCGCTTAAAGAGTTATATTGACCTTCTGCTTGCTCTCAGATTGCCCTCTGTCACAGAGTAATTGTAAGAATAAAAGGAGGGCAGAATGGAAGACTCAGAATTTGAGAATGATGCTAGACCCACTTTTGGAAAGCTGGCAAGAGCTGTGCTCACCCTTGGGTTTTTTGCCTTGCATGCTGCACTTTTTCTGTTGTTATCCTAGCCTTTAATTAAAATGTAATTAAAAAACGGGGACACCTTCAGTCACAGCCCTGCCCACCCCTTTGTAAAACGGGTGTAATGATGATGGAATCTTTTCCCCCATAGGATTAACAGAGATAAAGGTGTGTGTGTGTGTGAAAAGCTATGCAGCCATTCCCGAGAGGAGTTTTTTCAGAGATAGGCTACCAGCAGCAACTGAAAGAGGCAGAGCAAGCTACCTTTTTTTCTACCCCAACTCCCCTGAACTTGCTATCCTGGGGATATTCTCTTAGGAACCTTTTCTCATTACAGATATTTGCTGACAGGTCTCTAGCCTTACTCCAGGTTATTGCTAGTTAGACTTGGAAGCAGCTAGATCTGCAGTGGACACATCACTCTATTCCCTTAAAGGTAAAGGTAAAGGGACCCCTGACCATTAGGTCCAGTCGTGACAGACTCTGGGGTTGCGGCGCTCATCTCACATTATTGGCCGAGGGAGCTGGCGTACAGCTTCCAGGTCATGTGGCCAGCATGACAAAGCCGCTTCTGGCGAACCAGAGCAGCACATGGAAACGCCGTTTACCTTCCCGCCAGAGCGGTTCCTATTTATCTACTTGCCCTTTGACGTGCTTTCGAACTGCTAGGTTGGCAGGAGCAGGGACCGAGCAACGGGAGCTCACCCCGTCGCGGGGATTCGAACCGCCGACCTTCTGATCGGCAAGCCCTAGGCTCTGTGGTTTAACCCACAGCGCCACCCGTGTCCCACTCTATTCCCTTACAAGTCCCTAAATAGCCAGAGACTTTGGAAAAATCAAAGCCTATACCTCTGAAGCAGGTAAATGTTTATATCCAGATGGCATTCAGAAAACCAGAAAATTGAAAATGTTAAAAATTTAGAATGGCACAATCAAGTGCACTCTTTTTATTTACAATGAAGATTGCAATCAATTCCAAGTACAGTTTTTAGAAAGGGCACTGATGAGTAAGCCATTGTGTCACCCTTAAAAATAATGATTAAGGCTTTTATGGAAGGTTGAGACCAATCCTCTTGAAAGAGTCTTAGTACAAATATTCAAATGAAGGTCACTCTCTATTAGCCTGTTGTACGATAGCATCGCTACACTAAAAATGTTGGAGATATTGAAGTCATAGAATTACAAACCCATCAGGTTTGACAGATAGCACCTCCTTAAAATTAGAAAAGTAGCACAGGATTGGCAGAAACACATCTGGTGCAGCACAATCATGTTCATGTCTACTCAGAAGTAATTTCCATTAAATTCATCAAGGCTTGCTCCCAGTTAATTGGGCACAAGATTATAGCCTTTTAAAAAAAAAACTGCTGAGGTGGCAGAAACAGTCATCAGAAAAGATTCAGAGAGCATGTTATTGCTTAATTCACATGGCGAGATTTGCTATTAGCAGCCTTCCTGAAAAAGCTTACTGGGATTTGTTTTAAGAGACTGAACAGGCAATCAGGAATGTTGTGCTTCCCTTCAGCAATTGCTTTAACATCATAGCACCATGTGCAACTGTGTGTAGAAAGGGAGACATTTGTATTGGAAGCTTTGTTTCTTCTGCCTGCATGCACCAAAAAGGCATTGTTAAGAGGGGCTTTGAAACATGTTGCATTAGTTTTAAAAATGACTAAATAGAGAGGAGTGAAACTGTACATTCCACAGAAAAGCGGTAATTCAGTTTTCCAAAACACAGTTTTCCTTTCAATTTAAAGCAACCACAGGAAAATACCAAATTTGATCAAACTTGTGGGACTGAGTGAGGGTCACTTAACTGTCTCATCACAAAGCAGCCGCTAGCCCCAAAGGAAGAAAAAATTATAGCACCTCCCCCCTCTGCTGGGCTAATAGCAGCTTTGGGTAGAATTAAATAGTCCCACATATTCAACTCTGAACTCTCCTACAGTTGCTTTGAAATGTTGTGTGATTTGATCCACAGATCTTATGCATCACATGTAGTTCTGTAATGTGCTCTTGTATGTGACTCTTCGGATGAAACTGTTGAGCAAAAGTCAAGAACAAGATAGCAATAATACTCCAGGTTTAATTTATTTCAGAAGCCTAGGTTAACAAAACCTAATTCGCAAGTCGGTGCCATAAACTCTATTCTGTGTTTTTCAGGTTTTTCAAAAAATGTAGCTTGTATGCTATCTATGCACTTTGTTCAAGTAAACTACAGCTCAGAAACTGGAGAAGGTTCATTTTAAAGCAATAATTAGCTCTGAATTTAGATCAGGGCCATGGGAAGTTTGACACCTATAGTCAGATCAGTTCCTGAATCCAAAGGTCATCTTCCCTGGGATTAGAAATCGAGACTTACCACAGCAGCTTGAAATCTGCCACTCAGCAAAACTGGAGAAAGAAATACTCATTCAAACCTCAGTAACTTTAAATTGCGCCTCATTCCAAGGAATAGGTTTTCAAAAGATACAAATGGCACTGAAGCCACTGAAGTCCTAATTAAAATGCCTAGGTCAAAGGTTAATTTTTTTTGCATTGACGGCAGCTGCTTTTCATCCAGATGAGGAGTTGGTACCATATAGTTGTCGAAAAATGAAGGAATACTTTAGCTTTCTACATTTAAATCATCTAGTTGGTGGTGCTAGATAATTGTGCAAACTGAATCCTTACATGAAACACTGCATGTTTATTCTGATGTCTGCAAGGATGAAATTGAATGGCAGTGGAAATATGATCAGAAGTTTACTTTGTGCCTTACCAACAGGATACAACAGAAAAATTACATGATCTTTTATTGTTTGAAATAAATCACACAGCATCCATATCTGTTTTGCATATTGGCATCAATTGGTTTTCTTAATGAATTAGCAGACTGATTTACTCCAAGAATACAAACTGCTCATAATACTGGAGGCCAGGCAGCTGGATTTTCTAAGTGGCTGATCATGAAATCAGCACATCTTTAGACACTCCAGTCCCAACAATTATAGGACAATTAGCAAAATGCCATTTTTTTAAAAAAGAAAAAAATTTTCCCCACCACAGAGCAAACAATGCAGATGCTTTAATAGCATTCTATTGTCTCTCCTGCTATCAACATTTAGATTGTGAACTCATTTGAAGCAGGGTCCTCCATTTTTCTTTTGCTTATGTTACATCATGAACTTGGGTGACATAATCTATATTTTCTGCACAAGTATGCAGGAAGTTGGCCTTTTCCTTGAAGGTTTTTTTAAAAAACTCTAATCAGGAAGGATGAGTTTTGGATAATGTAATCTAAACACATTGATGGACCAACTTACCTAAGATATAATATATTTGAACCATGTCAGGGTTTTAAAGAATATTCAGAGAGAGAGAGAAAATGCCAGTTGGAATAATCAAGCTGTTGGTTTCCAAATGGTAATTTAGACTTGAAATCTTCACATCCAATATTATCAGCACATCTATCTATCTATCTATCTATCTATCTATCTATCTATCTATCTATCTATCATCTATCTATCTATCATATATCCTGCCCTTCCTCCCAATGGAGCCCAGGGTAGCAATCAAATTTTAGTAAATGGATCAACTATTGAGCAGATTGATTAAATGCAAACATTAGAACATTCCTCAATATGCAGTGTTATGTTTAGTATAGACGTTTTGACATTCTGGCACACAGCGAAAATAAGACTAGATTTTCTGGTGGAAAATGGATTTCTACATCAATATTAATAAAAAATAAAAACTACTCAACATAATATCTGCCATATTACTTAGGACTAAAGCTATATACTCCAAGCAGAATGCCTTTTAGCCTCCTTCCTCCTTTACAGTGAATTGATAGACAGAGAAGTCAGAGGAAACAAGCAGTCCCTGAACATGTGCTACATGTTTCTCAACAAACTTCAAATGTTAATAAAGTATTATATTGTATGTTAAGTTCCAAGAGTGGTGGTCTCATTTTGCATCACTTTTCAGTAACATTAAAAGGGGGGGCACACAGATTAAATGTAGAAGTTTACCTGAGTTTAAACTGTCAGATAGCTTACCTTTGAGCCATCCAAGCTGATTATCCTATAGACATTTCTTGTGCTGTCATAGAAGTAGGACACAGTAACAGCATGCTTGCTGGTGGGAACCCAGTTCTTCTTCGTGTTAGGGTCAATCTGGAAGACATGAGCTCGGGTGCTGTAGATGGGTTGCTCCCTGAAGGGCAGAAAGTAAAAGTGATTAATCTGATTTGGACGCAGTATGGTTGTACACAAGTCATTTGGATATTCCATCCATTGACCCCTATGAACTTCACTCTGCATGAGTAATGTACTTGGCCCCCACAGGCTTGCGTGTATGCAGTAGGATATATCTGTGAAGCACATGAAAAGTACTCACAGGAAAGGGAAGCACAAGTCCTTTAAAATAAATTGAGTGGCCAGCTGTACAGTCAGATAAAGGAGGCATATCTAAATATAGAGGCACTACTGATACACCACCTCCCCCTCCCTCATTCTCCATCTGTCAACCTCTTTAACACTAACTGTCAATAATAGAAGTGTAATTTTTCTGCCATTGAGTGAAACCTAGTGAGAGGACTTTTCTCATCCTTTTCTTAATAGCGTAGAAGTCCTAGATATCATGAGCTGTGATTTACTGAAAAATATTTGTTGCTTTCCTGTCAAATGCTTCACATGGTAGATTACAACTACTGCCTCTTTTAGCCTTTATCACACAATCTAATATTATGGCTGTTGAGGCATGTATAAAATATCTGCTTATGTCTGCCTAGGGAAAAAAAGTACAGAATCTGAGCTGTCCATTAACACCAATGAATTCATTAATTCAATAATAGTGTTGCTGTGATCAGGAATCTAGCACTCTGTACAAAATGGTTTTCTTCTCTCCAAACAAGTCATGATGCTAAGCTAAGGTTTGTCCTTGGCTTCCCAAACTTGGCTTGTTTGAACAGAAACAATGTGCTAGTTTGGACATCAAAGTAGAAGAGTTTGGATTTGATATCCCGCTTTATCACTACCCGAAGGAGTCTCAAAGCGGCTAACATTCTCCTTTCCCTTCCTCTCCTACAACAAACACTCTGAGGTGAGTGAGGCTGAGAGGCTTCAGAGAAGTGTGACTGGCCCAAGGTCACCCAGCAGCTGAATGTGGAGGAGCGGAGACGCGAACCCGGTTCCCCAGATTACGAGTCCACCACTCTTAACCACTACACCACACTGGCTCTGACTTACAAAGCAAGTAAGTCAAGGCTAGGGGCTTGTTGCTTGCACTTGAGGAGAATCTGCACAACAGGAGCAATTTGAAAGTGATAGCAGAGAATTGTTTATAGTACTGAATAGTTAAGCAATGAAATATCAAATTAAGTGTCTTATATGTGATTTACCGGTAATCCCTTAGATCAAATCTCTAAGTCACAAAACTCATTGGATAGCCTAAGGCAAGTGTAGAATGTCCACCAGCCAACTTCATAGGATTGTGTGTAAATAAATGACTTATGTAACTTTGTACATTTAAAATATCTAAACTAGAGTATTAATGCTACCAGTTTTTTCTCTTCCAGGTTCAATCCTTTACATTTTTAAAGTTGAAAAAATGGAAAGATTTTTTTCCATATAGACTGTCTAGCATTGCTGATGATGTTATCTAGTAGCTACTCATCAGTGTTCTACTACTGAACTGCAATTGTAATTCACAATCTGAAGACTTTAGCACCATTCTCTATTTAATTATGTAGGGGAGAAGTAGCGGCTGATAGGTCTGTAATTTTCTGGATCCTGTCTCATTCTTTTTTTAAAAGCTGGCATTACATTGGCTATCTTCTTATATCCTCTTATTTTAGTGATGTGGCATAATTTATTTACAAGTTCAGCTACTTCACATTGTATGTCTTCACACATTAGAGGTAACTCTCAGGTAAATGCCATCTGACTCCTGTTACAGCATATTTTCACAGTTCACTTGCTTCTACACTTCGTAACAAAGTTATTTTAATATTTTGCAACAATATCCTAAGCACTGAGAGCTGCTACAACAGCTGCCGCAACAAGGCTTAACATTTACCACCCTGAAACATGCTTGCACACACAAAGCAAAAATAAAAATCAGGTTTCTTGGCAGGGTCTTTCTGCATTCTTCAATCACTGTCTCCAAACATTAGCAATACCAGAGGAACCTTTCTGCCCCTTCATCCAACCCAAGGTATTTTTATTTAATTACAAAATGTATATATACCCTTCACTATTAAGAACAGAAAATACCATTTGCATAAAAATCAAAATTCTAATTAAAAATAGCAGACTCAAATCTAACATCCCTAACGGGCCTGATAAAATAGAAAGGTTTTTGCCAGATACGTAAAAAATAGCAGAGTACTGTATGTACTAGGTGAGCCTCTCCACAGAACAGTGGTGTGCGGTGAATTTTTTCTTAGGAAACAGTTAGGGCCAGAGGTGCCAACTTCTAAGGGTGATTGGGGGGGGGACACTGTGATGTCCTGCCTGTGAGCACTGCACCTCTCTCCCTAAGCTGAGCTGAAGCTTCCTGGCTCTGGGAAGGAGACACCATGGAAACATTTAGGGGACTAGCCTTGTCCCCTTGGTCCACTGACCACACACCACTGCCATGGAAGGAGTTCCACAAGAGTTGCATGCAAGTTCTGCAGTGCAAATGCCAGCTCCTGGGGGCTGAGGCACTTTGGCCCATCCCATGTTTTTTTAAGGGGCGGGTCCCATCAATGTTCAGAGGCTTCATTAAGCCTCATTTCCCCACCTTAGCTACAGCCCCAGTTTGATCCCAACATCTCATTTGGTTACTGACTTTGGAGAGATGAAAAATGAAGTAGTTTTTTGACCAGTAGTAAGCAGTAAACCATGCCAAAGATCCTTTGAGCATGATTGTAGCTGTTCTGCTTGTGTAGTTTCCATTTTTGAAATACAACTGTGATGTGACTGAACATATTTTAAAGAAAAATTATAAAGAAAAAAAACCCCCAACACACTCAGCCAGCCAGCAGGCACCATCTAGTCTCATCTCCTGTTCTCCTAATAGTATTATCGCCAACCCAGAGTGGATGGCTGGCTGGGCTGATTTTTCCCATTTCCAGTTGCACTGAAGGAGCCAGAGTGCTATCTAGGGTTATACTAAGACAAGGGTCAGCAACCTTTTCCAGCCGTGGAGGTTTCCAGACCATGTGGTGAGCCGGACTACTTTGGGGGGGGGGGAGAGAATGAACAAATTCCTATGCCCCACAAATAACTCAGAGATGCATTTTAAATAAAAGCACACATTCTAATCATGTAAAAACACGCTGATTCCTGGACCGTCCGTGGGCCAGATTGAGAAGGCGATTGGGCCGCATCCAGCCCCCGGGCCTTAGGTTGCCTATCGCTATACTAAGAGAAGCCTCAAATACTTCCACACTGTTTGGCATTAGTAAAGATAAAGCTGGATTATTGTGTTCACTTTGGGTAACTTCTCCTTAAGATGGATGGTGCTATGTACATTGATGACACTATCTATAATTAAGGAGAAACAGGATGGAAAGGGTTTAGGAGACAGAGGAAATAAGGGCACCGAGAAGACTTAAAACAGTAGTGAGTAAAGCACAGAATTATAGAGTTGGAAGGAACCCCAAGAGTCATCAAGTAAATTAATTCATTATTCACAGGTTTAAATCTAGTAAGTCACTTTTGGAACTGGGAATCATTTTCTTAAAATGCTCAGCCTTGAACATTAAGGTAAGAAATAACTCTTTAAAATACTTAAAAGCCTGATACAAAAAAATGATATTTGAGAGAATTCCTCCTACCACTTAAGGATAGGGTGAGAAGGAATTAGCGAGCACTGCTATCACTGACCTAATAATACTTTTTTGTTAGTAGATCACTGGTTAATAGCTAGTCCTTAATGATTGGTTGGTGCTTTTTTATGGGAGTTCATTGTTTCTTTATACAGTATTGAGACCTCTTGTTTGGCAAAGGGCAAGTCAGAATTTGGAGGAGGTGACCTATCACACCATCTCCAGCAAAAGGTGTGTGTGACAAGGCTCAGGTCCCTAGAAGTAATTAGTTCAAACATCTAGTTCACCAACTTCCCTTTAAGACCCTCACAATACCTGCCACCACAACCTATTGAGTACAGAAGAACACTGTATATTTACTGATATAGCCTAATCTAAAATTACCAAATTTTCCTCTTTATGGCTATACAACTCCACTTCAACTGTAATTCTCAGACACCCTCCACCTGTCAGTCACTCTGACTCCACCCAGCATTCCATCACGCTCCATGGCTCTCAGTCATTCTTCCACTCACTCTTCTGTTACAGTGTATCTGTAGGGGTGGACAGATGTGTCTATTTCTGGTTCATGTCACTTCTGCATGTGATCATTCCTCAGTCTGTGCCATCCTACTTCTGCATTAATCCGATTTTATTAAAAGTCCACGCAGAAACACATATTTAAATATGTCATTGGTTGTTGACATCCACACGTATCAAGAGACAATGGAGTGTGCCTCTGGGGGTGAAGGCAAACCAGTGGAGAATCACAGCACCTCCTGTGCCTGCAGAGACCGGTAACATGTAACTACCTCCCATAGTTTTTGCTATGTTAGCTACACAGAAGTGACCTCTCCGGGCAGTGTATATGTCCAGGGTTGCCTAGATGACAACAACCCCTGTTCATCCTGCTGATGTGGTCCAAAGGGAAGTAGAGCAATACATTAGGCACCAGCTTGGCTGCAGGAGTTGCCAGAAGGAGGCATACAAGATTCTATCCAACTGTCTTAGGGACTCCACTCTGGTTTTGTGTAGGGTTTACTCCCTAACCCTCTCTTAGAGCAACCATACTGGGCAGGGCAAGGGTGTGGGGGAGAAGATAGGGATTTTTTAAAAGCAGGTCTTGGACCATCTTTTAATGCTATAAATATGTATTTAAACCAAGGGTCAGCAACCTCAGGCCCATGGGCCGGAAGCGCCCCGCAGAGGTCATTTAACCGTCCCACAAGCCGCCCCTGAACTGAGCTGCCCGCTCATGCACTGCACTAAACCAGCACGGCACGGGGACTCGCTTCCGTGGTGCTGAAAATCGCATCTGCCCATGCGAAGACTCCAAAAATCATGTCTACGCGGACGCCGAAAATCGCGGGTGCCCGGACTCACACGCGTGATCCGGCCCATGGAGGTATCTACACAGGACCGATCCGGCCCAGGCAAGATAAACCTTGCTGACCCCTGATTTAAACGATCCGCTCCCTGATTTTTAACATGCACACACCGTGGTAGATGGGCGGAATTTGAACAGAACTCTTCACTGAACTCTTTGAGCACCCCTGCTTGTGTGCACATGCATGTGTGTGCATAAAGTGGGGGTGCATGTTTGGAGAAATAGCATTTCTACCAATTTGGAAACAGGTGGAAGTAGAGAAAGCAAGAAAGTAGTGGACGGCACATTTGCCTCAGGATCTCTTTCTGGGGAATCTGATGTGGGGATGTGATTTGCTGCCTTGCACGTGTGCCTGTTGTTTGTTCTCACACACTATTTGTGTAACTGTAAATAAAGCCAGTGTTACAGAAACTCCGTAAGTTCCCAGTGTTCTTTCCTTTCTCACTGCTCAAAGTGGAGAAGGGTGGAAAAGTCTATTCATGAAGCTATGGTACACTCTATCCAAGTCTAGTAGCTGGGTGACAAAGATGGCAATATTGTGGCTTACGTTTATACTGCTCTTCTTTCATAGTGGATAAAATGAGTAGGCTTTTAAAAAAATGTAATGCATTATAATGCTTCATCAGTAGAGAAGGCACAAAGGGAAAAATCTAGTGAAAAAGTTAGGGTGAAGAAGACAGGCATGTATTTAAAGCAGCTGAGCCAACTTGGAAGAGTCCTCACTACAGTCAATCAAAATGCACCTCTCTTTTAAAGGCCAAGCAGTCCACCTGAAACATGGGAGGAGAAGCAAGACTAACTACTGGAATATACTGAATTCACTGATATGTGTAAGCTGTTGTTCTCATTGAGAAACTAGGAAAAAGCTGGGCACCCTGCAGCCAAAATACCCACCGAGGGGTACCCCTTTTTATGTCACACATATTTTCAGCATTGAAAACAAGGAAAGCTGTGCTGTTGCTTCTTTAGCAAGTTCTGCTCCCTACAAAATATTAAGCCACATGGTATTTTAACAAACCGTTTTTAAATGAGTGGGGAAATTGTGTGGGGAACACAGATGGAAACAGCTGCTACATGTACTTGGTAGTGTAAACACATTGCAAATATCTCACAGCCTACTACACTTCACCATGCCTATAAAATTTCATCTCAAGCCAAGCAATGTAAAGTAATGCCCACAAAAATCCACCTTAGATAACAGGCTAAACAAAACAGTAGACGATATGCTTCTCAGTTAAGGTCATTGTGACCCAGGCATCTGTATCATGGACTCGTTTTCTCCTCTTATGGTGTGCGTGTATAACATGTTATCTTATATGGAATGCACCAAGGACATCTGACAAGACAGTTTTAAAAGCAACATTTGAAAGTGGATATTTAAAGGATATTTAAAGGAAGACTAGCAACTCCAGAGAAGTTGCTGCTCCAGAGAAGCGGACACGGAGCAATGGATTCAAACTACAAGAAATCAGATTCCACCTAAACATTAGAAAGAACTTCCTGACAGTAAGAGCTGTTCGACACTGGAATATGCTGCCAAGGAGTGTGGTGGAGTCTCCTTCTTTGGAGGTCTTTAAGCAGAGGCTTGACAGCCACCTGTCAGGAATGCTTTGATGGTGTTTCCTGCTTGGCAGGGGGTTGGACTGGATGGCCCTTGTGGTCTCTTCCAACTCTATGATTCTATGATTCTATGAACAACTATAAGGTATATTCAATTGGCAAGTCAACCTTAAAGCCACTCAAAAGGCCGAAATTCATTTACAGCTGCACTCTGCTATGCATTTCACACCAATACAGTACCCACTCAAATTTAAATGGGAAAAACAATTATGCTACCAGTCCTTAAAGAATTTTACTTGATTAAAATATATGTTGAGACCTTGCTTAGATTTGCACTCCAGTCACTCCAGTGAACAATCCAATCACTAAACATATTCTATTCCTGTTTCTGTGAGAAGCGTTTGGCAATCTTGCCAGCTTTAAACTGCCCCTTATGAAGAAAATCACTCAATTTTAAAGTGTTTAAAAACCCCACTAGTTGGGAGCCTCATTAAAAATTATGCAGTTAAGAGATCTGAAACTTAGGAGTTGTTGCTTAACTATTCTAAAATTCTGTTGGGCAATGTATTTAATAGGACCCACCAAATTCTCACAAAAACAAAAATTGTCTCAAGAAGTTGCACAAACAAGTGGTTGTGGGGTAGAACTCAAGGAAAAACAAAAAGGTACAAGCATTGTGTTGGATATTTTAGCCATGAGGTCAGCTATGCAAAATCCTGGATGTGATACACTTTTAGTCATAATATAGGTATTGTCCAACTGTGGATTTTCAAGTTCTTCCTTATGGCCAGTATGACAAACCTTTTTTTTTCCATGTGCCTAGCTATTGTATTTACTTGAAGAATACACCAGCCTCCCTCACACTGTGAACGTCCAGGTGTTTTGGGCTCAAGACATCTGGAGGGCACCAGCACGGCAGAGGCTGGTATACCTGTATACCATACCATAAGAAAAGCCATGGAAGCTAGAACTGCCTCCATCTTTTCATAATCTCCAGAGCTTTACTGATGTACTGGAACCTAAAAATGCAGTGAATATTGTTTCTTGATAAACTCAGGAACACTTGCCTATTTTACTGATGTAGTCCAACCCATGTCACATATTTTCTCTAGGAGAGCTTGTTGAGTTGGTTTCTGATATTAGAATTTGCTATGGATAATTTCACCACTCATGGAGACCAGTTTTTCAGAACTGGCTTGTGACTGAGTTACCCCTGGAATAGCTAAGAGTCTATTTCTTTTGATAACCAGGCCACCACATGGGGCAGGACACAATATGAATCCGGAATAGGGGAAATGTCCTTTTGGTTCTGAATGTATGGTGAGGAAGCCATTTTCACTGTCAAATCTTTCCTTATAAAGGTACAAATCTCCATCCCTTTAGGGGTTTGGAGGTAAATTAGCAAGTTTAATGTACACTCAGATTCAGAGCTAACTAGATTTCAATAGATATCTGGAGATACATGTTTAGCTTGAGAGCTACCAAGTCTAATTCACATTGGTTCCTTTGGGGTCAAAAAGAGTCTAGAGAGAAGTACATACTTTGAATATGTAAAGATCCCAGAATCCATAGTATTTCCAGCTAAAGCATCTCATGCAATAGGACTGGGAAAGACATTGGTCCAAACCCTAGATAATAACTGCCAGGAACATTACAGATATTGTTGAAGTAGACAATGGACTGACTCAGTATAAAGCTAGGGTTCCAACACAGTGCTCACAAAGCCTCTAAGCACCACCCCCTGCCATTGCTCCCTTTGTCATAAGTTGGGGGAAGTGGTTACCTTCCGCACCCCCATCCATAAAAAGTACAGAGCTAAAAGAGTAAGAATAACACTCTTTCCCACAGCCCTCTTTCAGCTTTGTGTGCTCATCAAAGCACAGGCTGTCACCTGAGCAGCTAGAGAGATGGTGCAGCAACCAAGGGTAGGAGGAAAAGTGTGGAAAGGGCAGCAAGGAAAGGAGTAATCTGGGAGACTGGGGAGAGGGAGGAAAACAAGAGCCACCAAGGCAGAGAAAGAGGCATGCCACAGAGAGAAAGAGCACACACACACATGAACACACATACACATGCATCTTATTCAGTAAACTGGATCCCCTTGAAATGACATCATTTTTAATGGGTTCTTTCCTCTACTCTTCCCATCACTAATCACCTCTCTTTAAAAAAACTCAGTGCAGGCATGGCTACTCATAATTTTTACAAAGGATCTTCTCAAAACTGCTACTATTAAATATGCCACCACTTTTCCACACAAGTGTTATCCTATTTGCTGATGATTCTATTGTCACCCTATGTTTAAAAAATGTATCACTGAGATACATGTCTTTGATCAACGTTTTTGTGGTGATGACAATAACAAGAAGTACAATTTTACTCTGTAGTCTACCAAGGTAAGCTTTAATTTGATGGTGTTTTGAAGTTCAATGTGTAAAATCAGGCAGATTCATGAGAATCAAAAGAATATGTATATGCACTCTCTTTCTCTCCTACTGTCCCTGTTTTATCTGTAACACTATGGAAAGCAGGGAGAAAAGCAGATAAAGCGATGATGCCCACTGTACTCTCTAAAGTTCCAAATGTGCCTGCAAGACTACAAAAATTGGCAACTTCTGTTATAAAGGTAGATTTTAAACAATCTTATATGTATGTATTCTAACATACCAACAGACAAAAATAAATAAATGCTGGAAAGATTGTCTCAACCAGCCTGTCACTTGCCGGAGTAAAGCTCTTGATGAGCCATTAGGTACTACAGCACCTCTTGCTGAGCCAGTTCCAGATGGTGACTCTGAAAGCTTTTGAGAGCTCAAGACCACTCTTCTTCAGGTTAAAATAAGGGCATGAACAATGAACTTCACCACCTGCATCTTAAAGCTCATTTACACATTCTTTACGAAACAGGTTAATCCAATAATTTTTCACATTCTCCAGACTTAATAGTCATACTAGAATATTTTATACACTGACTTGTAGCTAAGACAGTAGGGAAAAGAGGTCTGCTGTACAAACCTAATTCTAAGGATAGTAGTGAGTAAAAACCTGTTGCATTATTTATTTTATAGTCTACTTTTAGGAGGGTTCGTTGTACTTGTTTCTGTGCACAACTACTTTGCAGAGGGTTGTTACTTATTAACTGAAGTTAACTTAATTGTTCTCCAAAAGTTAAATACACTGATGTTAGCAGTAGCAAGTTTAAAAGTGGAGTGGTTGTTATTACTTTGAAATAACCAGCTGTGTAAACACTATTATTTCAGTAATGTCTGTTCTTCAAAAGCATTAATTGCAATTTCTACCTCAGACATTGTCATATTCTTCCATCAATTCAATAATATACCCCAAAACCTTGGATATGGAATTGTTCTCAATGCACATATACAAAGACAAAGAGGGATACTCATCTAGATGATACTAGGTGTACCAAACTGCAATTGAAATCACATTTAAGCAAAAACAATTAAGCAATTTCAGTGATGGCTAACCTTGACACTCCAGATGTTTTGGAACTACAACTCCCATCATCCCTAGCTAACAGGACCAGTGGTCAGGGATGATGGGAGTTGTAGTCCCAAAACATCTGGAGTGTCAAGGTTAGCCATCACTGAATTAAGTCTCAGTGGGATCACTGACACTTCTGAATTGTACTAAACCTTTATTAAACTCAATCACTTTCTTACAGGATAATAAGCTATTTAGCACTATCAAGACTAGCAAACTTGAACAATTGTTTGGAATGTGCTTTCTGCAGGATATAGACAGAAACATTTAGAATGTAGAACACCTTTACTATCCAGCCCCAGACAGCCCACTACCCAGAGCTTCCACTGTCTAGCCCTGTTCCCCCAGACACACCACAATTTGATGCCATACAGAGCATCAATATTTCTACTTCAAACTACAATTATTGTAGCACTTTACCATTTTCTTGTGTAGGAGAGAGAAATTTCTATTAGTTGCCATGAAAGAACTATCTATTAAGGTTAGGATAAGATTTTGAAGTTGGAACATGTAGGGGCTTGCCTAGGGACATTGCCTTCTTTTTGTATTGGAGGAATAAAAGGGAATAAATAGGAACAGTCAGGGCGAAGCATGAAAATCAGATTTTTTGATATATCCAGTTTGGGATTTTAAAAAGCCAGGCTTCCTCCACTCTCTTGTGTGAAGGACAGGGACACCTGCATGCCCCCATCAAAACACCCATGGGATGCTGCCTTTGGAAGGAGTTGTACATACCCTGAAACAACAAGGGTGGCCTGCTCCCACAGAGAAGCAAACCTCTCTTTGTTTGCTTCAAGCTTTATAAGCCTCCAGGTGCTGATGCTCCAGGCTTGGTATGTGGCGAGCCATAAAATGGGATAAAAAAACCTCCAGGCTCCAGTGACCACCAAAGATACTGCCTTTAAGCCAGCGAACCACTGAAACAATCTCCTTCAACAAGCCATTGTCTTATTTTATGACTGGGATGTTGATTCTTAATTTAGTATCCAAATCTAAATCTTTTCCACCACTTAGTAGCACAGGTTTTTATCCCCACAGATAATATACCGGTACTTAGAATAACAAATCCAGTTGTACTTCTATTATAATAAGAACTGAGATTCTGTGCATGTGACAGGTTTTTTCTTTTAATTGATTTCAGCAAGCCTTTCTAAACTACAAGAACACCTACCAAGTCTAGATGTATACAGATTTGATTTTTTGCATATTTAGAGTAAAGAAATATTCAACACAAGGGACGCAGGTGGCGCTGTGGGTTAAACCACAGAGCCTAGGGCTTGCTTATCAGAAGGTCGGTGGTTCTAATCCCCACGACGGGGTGAGCTCCCGTTGCTTGGTCCCTGCTCCTGTCAACCTAGCAGTTCGAAAGCACGTCAAAGTACAAGTAGATAAATAGGTACTGCTCCGGCGGGAAGGTAAACGGTGTTTCCATGCGCTGCTCTGGTTCGCCAGAAGCGGCTTTGTCATGCTGGCCACATGACCCGGAAGCTGTACGCCAGCTCCTTCGGCCAATAAAGCGAGATGAGCACTGCAACCCCAGAGTCGTCTGCGACTGGACCTAATGGTCCCTTTACCTTTACCTTTAATGTTCAACACAGCTACCCTGACAAAACTATTGTGGCATTAGGTACTCTTCTGTTCTAGTCCTTTGTAATACTAGTGCCATTTTTAATCAGGAAATGGAAGACTCCATTTTGAAAACTCAGTATTTTTTCCATAATACATTCTTCGTTAACTTGAAGGTAGGAGGAGCCCATATTATGTCTTCAGCTTTTAAAAGATACCAGAATTGACACAGATAGCTCTGGTTGTATTTTTACTATGTATGTATTTCTGTGTCAACCAGTAAGCAGTTGCTGAGAGACAGCTGTAGGTTTTCAGTGTGTTTAAAAGGAAAATGAAAACTGTAGTTCTGTTCCTAAACAGAAGGCACACACATCTGGTTTAAATGCATTCTTGCTGTACCAGAACAAAACAGTGCAAGAGAAATTTCCATAGCTGATAGTGCTTAGCATTAAGGAGCTACCAGGCCTACTGCTATAATCAGCTTTAGGAGGCTCCAGTGCTTCTGTTATCTTCACAGCATTTATTTTAGATTTATTTTTCAAGTGCTTATCTGAAGCTCTTTATTTCTCAAGAACTGGTGCCTAGCATTATAGCTCTTAAAAGGTCAAGTTCAGCATTATTACATGGGAAAATGACCACTGTACCCATGTAGTTTGCAATCTGCTAGCTTTTCAGTATGAGAGTTTTTATTTAAAATTTGTATTTAAAAAGCTTTATATTTTATATTTATAAACGTTTTGCTAAAAACCTTAGCTTACTCCAACTAACTTAAATGGCAAAATTCTACAACTTCAAAAGGCAATATAGAGGCAAAAACCCATGTGTCTTCACCAAAAATCAAATCACCTTTCCTTAGTGGGAATGGTTGTAGGAATTTCGGGGGGGGGGAGCTTCCCTTCAAAACAACCCAGTACGCTGTTTGGGACATGAGCAGAGAGGGGTGACTGGGACCCCAGTATGCTGTTTGAGACATGAACAGAGAGGGGTGACTGAAACCAGAATGTCTGAAAACAGCACAGAGAGACAGTCCTGAAACCATTTTTACTCCTGACACCATTTTGACTCTCAAAATCTGACCAGGTGTTTCTCTGCAAGGAGGAAGGGAGTGGGAAAATCTCCCCGTTGTCTCTTTCCTCACAAATCCTCTCTTAAGGGCACACTCAAGATATGAACAGGGTGTGGGCCTGTGACCTGTGACCTAGATTCAGGAATTAGTGGTTATAATAACAAAAGAGTGGACTGCCCAGGAAAGGTAATCAGATAAGATATTATCATATGAAGTGGCAGTCAGGAGGTAAACAACACACTCAGATTGCTGGGCTGGAGACCACCTTTTTCTGTGATGTAGCTGTGATGTATCTGAGGGGTGGTCCTGCGTTACACCCCTTTTAGTGATGTATGTATGAGGTATAGGGGGTTGGTCTTGAGGGGAAAGGGGGGGGAATTTCAAAGTCTATATAGGAGCTTGCCCACCATTGTTCTGGGTCCTTTTCCTGCTCATGTGTGAGAGGAAAGCACCCTGTTGCAACAGTGACAATAAAGGCTTTGCTTCTCAATTTTTCTCTGGTTGGCCTCTGTTTTTACTCCTACCGATGGAGAACCTGCAGGGAACTTGCAAGGGCTCTTGTGTACCCCATAAGGGAATAAGGGCAGATTTTTTCTACAACAGAATCACATAAATTCCAAAATCCAGATGTATTATTTTAGAGAAGACAACACACCAGATTTAGAATATAACCGAATGAAGTCAAGCTGCATGCATCACTATGCAAATGTACATTTGATGTATAATTCTAGTTTGGATTTTTTATTTTTAAATATATGGTAGATAGTACCAGTAGATCAGGTAGCCAAGCTAAAAAGAAAAGAAAAAGATTTTCTTAAATTTTACAATTAATGTTTGAACTTGTTTATTAATAGAGGCAACAATCCTGAAGTAACCTAGTGAGCTTCTCTACGCTTCAGAGTTTTCTACAATATAATAAGACAGAGTTGTCAAACTACAAGATACACTTTTCTTTTCTTTTTCCTAACTAAAAAGGAGTCTTGGGACTTGCCATGAAAAGCAGAAGACCTGCTGCTTAGCAGTTTCCTTTCTGTGGTTTCTATTTTTCTCCCCACAGAGGGAACTAAAAAAACCTATAGACTGGGCTGGCTCATTTAACTGAATCATCCTTCATGCAAAAAGAATCCTGTGCACATAGAAAGTTATCATAGGGAAGGTTCTGGGCTAGGCTTTGTCTAAGACAAAGTAAATTCTGGGGGCCTGGTGTACCAGTGGTACCTCGGGTTAAGTACTTAATTCGTTCCGGAGGTGCGTTCTTAACCTGAAGCGTACTTAACCTGAAGTGTACTTAACCCAAGGTACCACTGTATACCGGTACTTCCCCTAAAACAAAATACCACAATCACTTATTGCTTTAGGGATGACATCCAGCTGGTCTTGCTCATGCAATCGCTAATCCTATACAGTAATGAGCAGGATCTCCAACTCAATACCCTTAGTACCTCTTTACATTATGCACCTACAATGGAATTAAAAGATAAGCTGGGGTGTCTGTCTGAGAGTGTTCCTTTGTGAGCATGTGTTAGAAGGGTTTTTCACCCCCTGCCAACTGTTTCCAAGGACCTATGTGTGTGCCTGTACCCATCATTCTAGTCCCTACGAAGCATTGCTAATTTTCATGAGTCCCCACTTGCTCTATAATATACTCATATATAGTGTTCAAATTCCCATCTATTGACCAAGTGAAAATGCCTGGGCACCAGGATAGCACCTGACATCTCCACTATCTGGAGGTGCTTGCCTAGGGATCATTGGATCTTGACTGTTTTCACAGACTAATGCCTCATCCTGTAGAATTCTATCAGTTATGTTTTATCTGCACAATCAGGATGAATTTCAGGAACCAAAATGCTTTTTCTGTGCAGCCTGAGCAGGAGCACTGAACCATGTTATAGTTAATTGTTGTAGCTTCTCTTCACTTACCCCACCCCACTTTCCTGCTCACAGTTGTGAATAATATTTCTATATTATGAATGGTCTGTATCACCATTAAGAAAAAGAGGTAGGAATGGGCCAATCTATTTGTGGACTGTTCCACAAACTCAAGGTTGTCAACTGAACTAGCCAGATGTTTAACTGATAAACAGTCACAGTTAGTCTATACAGTATATCTGAGTTTCTAACACTGCTCCTATACACAAAGTGCTTTACTGTTAGCCTAATAAGTCTGAACAATATATTTAATATTAGAGAGAAGAGTGGTATCTGATAGCAACTTATGCTCAAGGCTAAAAGCAAGAACTTTAACCCAGGCAACTTGCATCCATCATCCCATCTACAACACCACACCAGTAATCTCAATTTAAACTAATGATATTCACCAATATGAAAACTGATGTCAAGCATATTCCATTGCAGCTTATCCAAAGGATCACTAAAAACATGTGCTTTTGCGTATATTTAGCAATGACCATTACAAATAGTTTGGGAATGCCACAGTGGCTTTAACTATCATTGACAGTAGCAGGGTTATATCCATGTGTTCCAAATGGACAGTTCTGCTATGCCAAAGGACATTATCAGAGCTAAGTCCTGGTCATGCAAGTGAGAAAAGGGAGGAATTCAATGTCACACTATGACAGATGATCTGCCCTTTTCTCCCACCTGTGCACTGTTCCGGGGCCACAGGGAAATGCGATGGAGCAACCCTGTTACACTAGCTGGACTTGTGCTGGCTCCCACTAGGGTGTCAGGATTCTGTCAGCAGCTCCCAGCTGGCTGCCCAGGAAAGTATAAAGACAAGGAAAAGTTTCTTACCGTCCGTTTTTATTTCAATCTTTACAGAGAGAGGCTATAGAACCCAGCCTCTTGGATAATGGCATTGTCCCGAGTGAATCTCCACCCCTCCCCGTCTCTTCCACTTCCACATTTGTCATTCTCATCGTCGCCTCTACGGGTGCTGCTACATGCCCTCTGTCTTTGAGCTCTTTGCTCTCCTACTTTTAAGGCTTGCCAGGTTCTGGGAGATGGAGGGTCTGGAATGCTTTTTATTGACAAAGTGTCAGCTGGGTGTTGTATTCTAGACAACAGTCTCCTATCAGTATTCTAGGTAACATACTACAGCAGGAACATATTAATTGTGCTTCCCCTCTTCCCCCCCCCCAAAAAAAGCTCTACAAGTTGATAGCAACAACTGAGTACTGTATAGACATTTCATGTGAGAGAATCTTCCACACTGTTTCAAAAGGAAAGAGCAAGTTCCCTACGGGAACCATAATACAGTTTGACTTGGGACCACATGTCAAAACTGGGACACTAAATTAGTTTGATACAATTTGGTACTTTGCAATAAATTGTGCAACTGTTTTACGGCACATGCAGTATGCAACTCATCATCTCTGTTACCATGCAAAAGACATCTTTAAGTAGTAGGACATGAATAACAATAAGAAATTACAATTTATTCACCACAAGGTGAATTCAAGACATATCAACATGTCAGTTTAATCATGTGAATTGGCTCTGCATGACCTTGCTGCCAAGAGCAATCTGTATATAGTTCATGTACTGCATCTCTATGCAAAAGGCCTGACAATCTGGCAGTAGTCTATCAAACAGGAGATTCCAGGACATGGTCTGGGTTCAACAACTCCAAGACTATGACTACCTCTTCCGTGCTTCTGCTCTCAGGCAGAAGAATAATGCAGGAAGGTTTGTAAGTACTGTACTCAGTACATCTTAAACCAGGATTGGTGTGACATGAGATAACCTGGCAATTGACACAGCTTCAAGTGCCAAGCAACTGCTCTACCAACTGAATATACCAACTGAATCATGTGACTGGGTTGTGCATCAGCAACACAAAGCAACTCTGCTGTGTGCCCAGGAGGAAGCACACAAATATTGCCTCTGCAAGAGAGGTGCACGCACAGCTCCCTTGACACTGCTAGCAGATGTAGTCTTCATTACTTCAACAGTGTCTTCTTCCATTTTCTATCTGCATAGATCTATTTAGACAGTAACTTTTATGATGCCAGAGTGTGGCATCTTTAATAGCACATGATTAACATCAAATTCACTAAACATCCACTCTAAAATTTCATAGTAGCAATGGTAATGGCATTTCATGCCTCTTCCCAGGCAAGACTCTTCAAGTCAAAAGTGTGTTAACCCATATGCTTAACCCATATGCTTCTGAAGCATTAGGGAAAGGCAGCCAAGCAAAAGGGTTCCTGAATCGACACAAAATCTGTCCCTTTATTCTACTAGTGGCACCTTAATTCTAATCTTCAACTGGCAGAGTAGCAGCAGGTGTGATGGTGTTCTCTGTGAGAGAACCAATACCATGAAGAACATGATGGAGCACATTGTCTACACTTAAGGGCCTGCCTCTCCATCACCAGCACAATCTCTTACCAGTTTCAGTAACACAGAACAGGGGATTTAGAGGCACTGTTAACAGCAAGTAAAACTGAAGTGAATGGCTGTGTCTCAGCCACCTAGCAGAGGAGGCCACTATATTAAATATCCCACTCTATTCCATGGGCTCAGGGCAGGTTAGAGAACTTTCTCAATGCTAACAGTTCTGCCTCCAAGGAGCTCATAATAGCAGAGTTTTCTGACAACATTATATTAAACCAGGGATGGTTTGTCTTATGTGCAAAGTGGGGCATAGCTCTGCCAAGATTCTGAACCCCTCTCCAAACCTCCAAAGCCATGGTCCAGTCTTTGACCTGTCACTCACAATGATATCAATACATTTCCAGTGACTGAGATGATTCTGTCCATCTTTTCTGCTTAGCCTGTCATAAAAATCACTAGCAGTAGATCCCGCTGTCTCCAAGGGAAGGAAACGGTTAAAAACAACAACCCAAGCATAGAAAAAGCAAGGGAGGCAGGGCCGGATGATTCCTCTTATCCCTGCTTTCTCTTTCTCAGAAACTACCCTGGAGGCAAAATTTAAACAAAATTTAATCTCTCTAAACCCTTGAAGGTGGAATCCAGTGGGGAGGTCCCTGCAATAGACCCAAGCTGTTTGCTTCTTTGAGAGTGCACAGTTTCATTTATTGCTTCCCTCCCTCCCTCCCTCCCTCAATATGCTTGATGTGAGAAAGACAGGAAGGAGGATTTTGTCCAGGTACATTGAGTGAGGTAAGGGTGTGTATCTTTTTTTGTAAACTTTAGTAATTGCTTTTACTTTAGAAATTCTTGAGAAAATTAATGGAAGAACCCAGCTTTCTCTTTTGCTGAAATGGTTGTGAGAAAAGGTGGACATTTGCTTATACAGGCACCCGCCCCCCCTTGTGTGTGATTGGCATGTGCATGATCGCTGATGCACACACCATTTTTTGAGCTGCAAGGGAGTGGGGCAGATTTCTATTATACTGTGATTTATAGAGGTACTGCAGTGTACAGGTTCAATGGTAAGACAGCTGGGCTAGGGGCCCGGGAAACCTGGGTTCAAAACCTCACTTAGCCATGAAACTAGGATAATTGCTATGATTTTATTTTGGTGAACAATGTATGCTGCCTGAAATCTTCTATCCACTTCACTTACATAATATTATTGAGCGTTTCTCTTAACCAGACAGGGAAACAAGCCACAGAGTGGTTTACTTAGTATTACAACAGGTGGGCTGCCCTGCCTACCTGCCAAATTTGGCCAGCCAGGGGTGTGGGAAATAAACATCTGGCCATCCAACCCAAAAGTTTCTCCACCCCTGCTTTACACTACACATAATAACAATTGGCCATAATGGCTATGTGGAATCACCTGGCGGGGGCTATTCTCTTCAGGCCATCATTGTAGAGGCATATATTGGTCACTGTGGGAAGCAGAATGCTAGATGGACAACTGGTCCAATCCACGTGTGTACTTGAGTTCATACGGAGATTGCAAATATATTTGTTTGTGTGGTTTAAATGCAACAGGTGAATATGACAAAATTCTGCTGAAAGATTTTTAAATAATATAATGAACTCTACAATGGTTTCCCATGCTTCCATTCCAAGGATAATACAGTGGTACCTCAGTTTTCAGACGTAATTCATTTCGGAAGACCGTTCCGAGTTCTGAAATGTTTGAAAACCGAAAATTCAATAGCCTACAGCTAGGCCTCAGGATCTTACACTCAGCAGAAGCCACATGGTCGTGGCATGTTTGACTTCCAAGGCGTGTTCGAAAACTGAAGCATTTACTTTTGGGTTTACGGTGTTCAAAAACCAAAACGTTCGTCAACAGAGACATTCGAAAACCGAGGTACCACTGTAATCTGAAAGAATCTAAAACTGATACAATATAACCTATCCTGCCAGTCTCAACTGCCTTTGTTGTTCTGTTCTTCTGAACCACCATTTCTTCTCTGTTGTTGTTAATAATAATATTAATTAAATTTATATCCTGCCCCTTCTCCCAAAGGAACCCAGGGAGGCAAACACACAAACGATGACACATCTAACGCATCTCCAATACAGATGCAAGCTAGATGGATCCAGGAACATTCCCTGACTACAAGCCCGCTCAATCAGGGGAGCCCACTCTTTCCAAAGCAGGCAATTGACTAATTGCTTGGATAGCTGTCATGGTTTAGAGTCAGTTTATTGGTCCTCAACAGCCCACCACAGAGTCCAGGCACCAAACCAGGGCTTTCATGGCATTTCCTGATTCATATGTTACAATTAGAGCTGGGTATCATCATCATCATTTAATTATTTATTGCTTGCCCTTCACCCTAAGACCCCAATGACACCTTACTGTTTGTCGATACAATCAACACAAAGCGTGTTTTACATACAACTTACACCATTTCCTCCCTCAAAGCAGCACTGAGAAAGAGAGAATGGCTGACTCAGGATCATGAAGTAGCATTTATGCCCAAGAAGGAATTTGAACAAGGATCTCCACAGTAAACTCTAGTACTAATCACTCTGCTACATTGCCTCTTTGCCTCTTGGGTCTGGAATTCCACCCCAGAACACCTATGTGATGCCAAATCCCCCTTTAATGAAGCCACTGCTTAGTCCTCAATTTCCACCCCCAACTCCCACCACTGCATTTGCAAACACCCACCTGCCCCTCTCCTTGCCTCTCTGAGCACTCCTTCCTTCTGTTATTTTCTCTCTGTCAGACTTTACACTTAAGCTGCATGGGGAAAGGGGGGACTACTTGCCTTTGGGACAGGACAGATATTTCAAATAAGAGGTTCAAGTAAACGGGAGTGCTATTTACAAAGGATTATGCACTCATAGAATGCCACCTAGATAACTGAAGTTTCAGATAATTTAATACTATGTATGAATGGAACAACAAAAGAGAAAAACATCTGACAACAGTTAGAAGAATTTCAGATGCCAAACCATGCTGCTCATGTTTGCTTTTGAAGAAAACAAGTCCTTTTTCTGCACATCAGTGCTAAATTATAACTATTTAGTCTAGGTCTGCAACTAAGAATTTTTCAGGAATCTATGAAAAGAGAGATTTAAAACTGCAATAATTTGCCAGTCTTCAACATCGTTCTGTCTCTGTAAGGCAATAAATAGTTGCATTTTTTGCCACTACATCTGTGATTTAAATACATGTCAATGGAGATACCTCCTAGTAAGTTATGGGTTACATTTAATAAACCATAGGTCAGATTGCCATTTTTCACATGCTAACTCAATGTGGGCAAAGAGGGAAGCAGTAACAATGTCACAAACATATACAGGCAACCCATGCTCTTGGCTGCGTATCTTTATCATCACCTTGTAAGAAGAAAGGGCCAAGGTAGTGAGGATGGCTCTCCTTGTGTTTAAAAATAATACTACCACAATCACATAATAAAGAGGGGTGGGTTTTAAGAGGAAAAAGGGGCCGAAACAGTCCCTAATTCCAAGCACATTTTGTCCAATTGAGTATTGTCATTTCTGGTATAGACGTCTAGCCAAGGAAAACAGTACTTGAGGAAGAGATGCTGCAGGAAGGAAAGTACAGAGTTCAGTACCCCACACTAATGCACACTTAAGCCAGACCCCTATCCCAGGCTCCCCTACCTCAAAAAGTAGCCTATAAATACTTAAAAACAACAACAAATATGCAATTGGAGCAGTTCTGGGTTTTAAACTCAAGTAGGAGCCACCATCACATACAGTCTGGCCTTTTTGGTAACATGATTTTAGAGCTTTCATTAATATACTCTGTACAAACATGAAATGTTAGCCAGCAGTGTTATGTCTGTAGCAGCTGGCTATCATATATACCTGAGTCAAAATTAGAGTAACCCAATGACTGATGGGAATGCAGCCAGGTGCCAAAAAGGCTTAGGCAAAATTCAACACACAACTTGTTGTGGATATCTGCTTCCATTTGTATTGGGCTTTTTATACATACAGTCTATGGAAGATTCTCTAGATCACAGGTGTCAAAGACAAGGCCCGCGGGCCAAATGCGGCCCGCGAGACCTCGTCATGTGGCCCGCGAGCGCGCGCTGATTGGCGGTGGGCAGCGAAGGTCAGCGCGCGAGAGAGGAAGGGAGCAGAGCGGAGAGAGGAAGACTCGGAGTGCATATTGTTTCCCGCCAGGGACAGAGTCGGGAAGGCGGATTGGTGGAGGGAGCGGTGGGCGAGGCCACTCGCAAGAAGTAGGCGGGGGAGCCGAGGCGCGAAGCTCTGGGGTTGGCTGCGGCGTCTCCGCACCATTTTTTATTTTCGGGCCGTTTTGGCCCAGCGCGGCTTTTTGCCGCCTCGGGGGTGCCCCGTGCGGCTTTCTGCCGCGTCGGGGAAGCCCCCCGCACCATTTTTTCCTTGCCGGGTGAGCCCGGCAAGGCTTTTGATTTTCGGGCTGTTTTGGCCCAGCGCGGCTTATTGCCGCGTTGGGGGCGCCCCGCGCGGCCTTTTGCCGCGTCGGAGAGGCCCCCCGCACCATTTTATCCTTGCCGGGAGATCCCGGCAAGGGTTTTGATTTTCGGGCCGTTTTGGCCCAGCGCGGCTTTTTGCCGCCTCGGGGGTGCCCCGCGCGGCTTTCTGCTGCGTGGGGGAAGCCCCCCGCACCATTTTTTCCTCACCGGCAAGGCTTTTGATTTTCGGCCGTTTTGGCCTCGCGGGCTTTCCAAAGCTGCTCTCCCGTTCGCTGCACGTTCCTTCCCACTTCATCTTGTGAGCTGAGTCACCGGCAGAAAGGAAGCCTCTTGCCGGACTCGCCAGCAACTCTCCGGCTTCCCTCAGAAACGAGTGAGGAACATGCTCCCTCCCCCCATAATCCCTCCCTGAACATCCCCCCTGAAACCTTACTAAAATATCCCCCTTTCCCCCATAATCCCTCCCTGAACATCCCCCCTGAAACCTTACTAAAATATACCCCTTTCCCCCATAATCCCTCCCTGAACATCCCCCCTGAAACCTTACTAAAATATACCCCTTTCCCCCTTAATTCCTCCCTGAACATGCCCCCTCCCCCTGAAACCTTACTAAAATATCCCCCTTTGCCCCTTAATTCCTCCCTGAACATGCCCCCTCCCCCTGAAACCTTACTAAAATATCCCCCTTTGCCCCTTAATTCCTCCCTGAACATGCCCCTCCCCCTAAAACCTTACTAAAATATCCCCCTTTGCCCCTTAATTCCTCCCTGAACATGCCCCCTCCCCCTGAAACCTTACTAAAATATCCCCCTTTCCCCCTTAATTCCTCCCTGAACATCCCCCCTCCCCCTGAAACCTTACTAAAATATCCCCCTTTCCCCCTTAATTCCTCCCTGAACATGCCCCCTCCCCCTGAAACCTTACTAAAATATCCCCCTTTCCCCCTTAATTCCTCCCTGAACATCCCCCTCCCCCTGAAACCTTACTAAAATATCCCCCTTTCCCCCTTAATTCCTCCCTGAACATGCCCCCTCCCCATGAAACCTTACTAAAATATCCCCCTTTCCCCCTTAATTCCTCCCTGAACATCCCCCCTCCCCCTGAAACCTTACTAAAATATCCCCCTTTCCCCCTTAATTCCTCCCTGAACATGCCCCCTCCCCCTGAAACCTTACTAAAATATACCCCTTTCCCCCATAATCCCTCCCTGAACATCCCCCCTGAAACCTTACTAAAATATACCCCTTTCCCCCTTAATTCCTCCCTGAACATGCCCCCTCCCCCTGAAACCTTACTAAAATATCCCCCTTTGCCCCTTAATTCCTCCCTGAACATGCCCCCTCCCCCTGAAACCTTACTAAAATATCCCCCTTTGCCCCTTAATTCCTCCCTGAACATGCCCCCCTCCCCCTGAAACCTTACTAAAATATCCCCCTTTCCCCCTTAATTCCTCCCTGAACATGCCCCCTCCCCCTGAAACCTTACTAAAATATCCCCCTTTGCCCCTTAATTCCTCCCTGAACATGCCCCCCTCCCCCTGAAACCTTATATTATTATTATATATACACACACATACTGAGTAATATGCAGTTGAAAATGAAATATGTTATATATAATCATACACACATATATATGTAATATATATTTAAAATACAAAAAGCAGTAATAATTGAATGCAGTGACAATAATTTATGATAGTAAAGAGTGGACACATAGTCCTACAGATACAACCGGCCCTTTGAGGGTGACCAAACTGCTGATGCGGCCCCTGATGAATTTGAGTTTGACACCCCTGCTCTAGATGATCAAGCCTGCTCATTATAGCTTTTGCATAAGAGTAGATAAAAACAACCACCATTCCATGACTAAGAGTATTATACACTCCAGGAGTTGCTGGTCTTTAGCAAGCCATACAGGTTCAACAAAGGTTCTGCTTTGGGTTTAAAAAAACATATTATACCAGTCTATACTGTTGTTATTTTCAAAGGGTTATGCACTCACAGAATGCCATCAAGATAACAGAAGGGTCATTCCATATCAAGTGATCCATCTTTTTTACCTCATGTCATCTGATTTTCTTAATATTTTGTACACTTGTTGGATGATCAAAACTAATTTTAAATCTAAAATTTTGATTTTTCATCTCATCCCATTTTTGAGCTATGATAGTTCAAAATTTCAAAAAATTGACAATTTTGGCCTTGCCGGACTACACAAAAACCTTTAAAGCTCAGCCCAGGATTGAGATACATCAAAACTAAAAACACCAATCTCTTCAGAACTTTGTGGGCTTTAACAGGATATGTCACATGGTGGACTTACTTAAAAATGTAAAATTTAAATTTAAGTTGTAAAATTTAAAAAGTGACAAAAAATATGATTAAAAAATTCCCAAAAACTGTGTTGGTTATTTAATATTTATAATAGCTATCTGCAAAATTTTATCTTGGGATCTCAATGGGATTATATCGATATCTATCTATATACATGTCTGCCTTATTGGCTTCGATTTAGGATAAATGGGTCTTCTTGGAGGAAAATATAGCAAAATAAACAAGACTTCAACTATAATATTAGTCGCTACAGGCATTTCTTTAGAAAGTTATTCAATTAAAAGGTGTCTGAAAAGCTCGTCAGGCTTTTCTTTTAAAAATGTATTCCAAAGCACATTGATAGCTTGCTGTTGCATGATAGTATTAACACTTTGAAAGAATTCTTGTTAGTACTTCATCTTGTGACCATTACAACAAAATGCATATCAAACAAAATTATGGGGAAAATGTGTAAGAAGGTCAGTTGCTTCTTCACTTTCATAGGTCAACAACCATGTTTGCTTCTATTCACAGGTCGCATACCCAGTTATCTCAGCTATATCCAGAGATGTCCCTCCTTCAATGTCAAACTTCTCCCTCTCATTGCTAAAGGAGCACACCTCGGTCACAATTTCTGTTGGACTGGATGTAGCAATGAAATCCTTGTGTTCCCCCTTGATCACTTTCACTCTTTCGAAGTGTCATTTTAGGAGCATTCCTTCTTTTCTGTATTCCTCATTTGTTGAAAATAAGAACTAGATAGAAAGGATGTTATCTTGGCACCAGTTAAACAGTTCCAGCAGTGTCATAATGTTGTTTGATATTTATTTTGTTGTTAAACTTAGTTTTGACCATTCAACAAGTGTACAAAATATTAAGAAAATTGCATGACATGAGGTAAAAAAGTTGGATCACGTGATATGGAATGATCAAGAAGTTTCCGTTAATTTATGGATATGTATGGACAGAATGACAAAAGAGAAAAACACCTGACAAGGATTTGAGATGTCAAAACACACTCCCCAAAACTACTCTGGCCCACCTTTCCAGTAAATCCTTCCATTATCCCCGACAATTGGCCATGCTGTCTGGAGTTATGAGAGAGCTGGAGTCCAACAACGTCTGAAGTGAACCAAGTTGGGGAATTATTTAGCAAATCTACAGAACATGAGGGGAAAACTTTTCACATGGGTGGCTAAGGCAAGTAGCAGACAGAAAATAAATGACCTGAATGCTACACAGAGGCATTTTAGAATGGGCAGTTTTAACAAAACTTAAGATCAGGGAGCTATATTCCCTGCATGTAGATGCAAATGTTTCCTTCTAGGTGGATCCATTCACCAACTAACAACTTCCTAAGGAATATTTACCACTTCAGTCATGCCACTACACTTTCCCTCACATTTCTGGGTTCCCACACATATGACAATTCAACCACAGCAGTTATATAGTAAAATAATCATGTTTTCTCCATTGGCTGCTATTAGCAGAAATGAAAACCATACTAGTTTAATCACTACACTTGGCTTAGGATGTTCAAGGCAAGAGGTATGCCAAGAATGGCAATCTTTTTGTAACCTTGACAGCATTTCAGAAATTGGCTATCCTAAAGTACATGGCGTATACATTTTCACAATGGGTGAATGGAAACTGATATACATGTGTACTCTCTAAATAAGACTGACACGATCCTCATCTGGGGCTACCAGTTTTGATCATGATGGCTCTTCTCTTCAGGCTTTATTTCTCTGTCACATTAACTTTCTCAGAAAAGTAACTGTAAAGCTTCAAGGTCCTTTGGCAAATGGGAATAATTTTTAATGCCTTAAATTTTCTGTGCTGTGTTCTTCAGTACAAAACATATGCAGTATGTTGTAAATATCCCACTGATTTCACTGGAATCCACATTCTAATAACTATGCTGGCAGAATTTAAATGTTACACAAAGAAGCGTGTAAGTGAACACTAGAATCTTTTTGTTGTCCCAAGAAGAGCCATGTTACAGAAGCAGTGGGGTCATCAGGCCTTTTTGCATGCAACATAGATTCGTGCCTTTAGATTTAGGATGTAATAGATTAGGTTCTTCAAGGCCAGAAGCAGGTTTTCTAAAATAAAACACAAACCATTCAATGGCAATACTGAAGCTCAGATCCAAGTAGACCAAAAGCAAAGGAGAAATCAAGGCCACAAAACCCCATGAAGTGGAAAAGCCATGGAAATCTACAGGCAAGACTGATTGTCCCAGCAAGCGAATAAAACCTAAACATGCAGTCTCAGGTTTCAGAAAAGACTGAAGATGGAAAGTTGGCATTCTACTACTTGGTGCAATCAAGGTACACTAAATCTCAAGTTATAAATTAAGCAATATTTTATAGTTATTTATTCTTACTTTTTTAAAAAACCCAATCCCTATATGGGTAGGTAGGAAGTGTCTGCTTAGCCCTCTTCCCTATCCTCTCCATCTCTCTCCCATAGATAAAAAGACAGCTTAGGGAGGGAGTTTGTGAACTGAAAACCAGCAGCTTCTTTCTGCATGCCTTTCTTCCATTGAGATGCCCCTGGCTGGTTTAAGCAGAACAAGAAAAGAGAGAAATAAGACAACACACAGTGACTCTAAGAGGAAACAGAAGAGAGGTGTTCATCTACTCTACTAAGGTCTCCTCTGGCTTCCTAGCAATTACGCTCACTGAAAATTCACAGCACACAGGGAATCTACTGAAGAGAATGTTAAATTATGATTAGCTTAGACCTCTACCCAAAATATTACACATGCAGATGAATCCTTTCACTGGGTTCAATCAACTAAAGAAAGGTCTAGCATGGCTTGCAAGCTCATTATGTATACTTGGACAATGAGGAACTTGGACCACATCTCCCTAGCCCAAGATATTGCCCGGTCTCCCGAGCTGCCAACTTGAAGACAAAAATAGAGGTGCTGCAAGTTATATTTGCAGCAACAGAACTTGAATTCAGGGCACTTTAGGGCGTGGGGTTTCAGGTGCTAGCCCCTCTCCTTTGCCTTCTTGAAGAAACCATCCAGGACAACTAGTTAATGAGCAGAGCCCTACAGACACCATAAATCATAGGAGAACATCCCAGAAACCATAACAGTACTATTTGTTGCCTTTCATTAGTTAACCATGACATGCACTTTACTATGTAAACTAACCACACATGTATTATCTTGATACATATGAAGCATCTAGATTACAGTTCGTTTCACACATAGAATCATAGAATTGTGGAGTTAGAAGGGACCACAAGGATCATCTAGTCCAACCCCTGCAATGCAGGAATTTTTTGCCCAACGTGGGGCTCAAACCCACGACCCTGAGATTAAGAGTCTCATGCTCTACCAGCTGAGCTATCACATGATTCTTTGGGGGAGGAGAGGGGAATGTGTAAAATAAGAATATTATTAACCAAGGATAGAAAGCAGAATATCATATTTAAAGTAAAATAAAAAACTCCATGCACATTCCAGCCAATACAGATTCCACAACTGCAAAAATACACAAATGTATACTGTATGAATTAAGTGGCACTTTCAAAAACTCGCATAGCTGTACTGGTGGTTGGCACCATCAACGAAAAGGTAGTACAGTACTGTACAAACTACTTTGGAATAGCCATTCACCCAACCCACAAGCTGCTTAAGGAGCCATTTTCCTCACTTTTGAAAGCAACCAGCAGGGCTAAAAAATCCCCAGCATTTTAAAATATTTTGACTAAAGAGGATTTTCTCAGAGTGTTAACTGCTGGCAGGAAAAGAGAGCCTGTATATTCTTCTTTCCATTATCTTTCTAGTACTTATGGAAAACAGGATCACTGATTAAGTGTCAGACCTGGCTGACAAAACAAGAGCAACAAATGTTTCCTGTTTTATAGCTGAAGCATTCCAGTAATATTTAACGTTATCCATATTCAAAGCTGAATAAACAAGTCTCTGGTTTCATTGCAGTTGTGACATTTCTCAGTGCTGCTAACCAAGAAGCAAGATATTTACTTAGCTATTACGGAAGGTATTCTTAGTTCTGATTTAAATTCCAACATAGTTACCTAGTACAGTGCCTCTCTTACAGATAATAGTGGAAATGACGTGGCCTACCTTTAAAAGGCAAGCATTCCATACTTCATGGAAACTGGACATGTTAAAGACACCCACTTCCCTCCTTTACAACTCCTAGATTCAGTATGAAATCCTTACCCCATGATGACCAATGGAGACGTGCTATGCGAGTCGTTTAAGCAGACCAATTCCTAAATGGATTTGCCTTGCACTTTTACAACGCGGCAACTGGACCCCAGCTAGTTAGCAGTGCTGACACTCCTCTCGGTCTGGTTTTCTGCCTTTTCCTGTAGTAGATCCCAGGTGTTTCCACGAAATCCACGGGGCCCTATAATCCTTCTCAGCAGAATTTTAAACGCTAGAGTCTACAGGCATGTGGGAGCGTGGTCGGGGGGAGGGAAAAACCCTTACGTAGAGAAGACAGGGAGTCTGGCTAGGGAGTCGGCCCGAGGGGACTCTCCCCCATAGCCTCCCGGAGCCAGTCTCCTCCGCACCCCTTGCACCACGGGGTCCAGGGGCAGCTCCAGCTCCCTGCCAGGAGGCGGCGGACAGGAGGTAGAAGCAGCAGCACCAAGCCAACTCTCCTTCTGCAGGGAGGAGGAGGTGGGGGGGATTAGAAACCCCACAGCAGCGCTTATGCCGTCGGCAGTTAATAGAAATGCCCTGGAGCGGCGAGAGCTCCGGATCGCCGTCCGTCTCAGGTGCAGAGCGGGATTGGGGGGCTTGCGGTGTGCGCAGCGCTCCGCGCCGCCCTTCCTTCTAACACCCCCACCGGCAGCAGCAGAACGGGGGGTGTCGCTTCATTTTCCCAAGCAGGGGCGACGGCGGCAGCAGCAGCGGGAGGCGGCGGCGGAGGAAGAAGCCGTTTCGCCGGCGCTGACATCGGGCTCCGGTAAAACGGCGGCTGAGGCAGGGCACCGGCCGCGCATCCCTTGCAAGGGCGGGATGATGAAGACGTGGGGGGCTAAAGGGGAGAGGCAGCAGGCGATGTGGCGGGTCCCTCTTCAGGCACGCCTGTTTCTGCAGCGGGAGAGCATCTTCCTCCGGCTCGGAGCTGGCAGATCAATCATTCACAGCAGCAGCAGCAGCGAGGCGGGAGGAGAAAAAGGAGGAGGAGTGGCGGTGGTAACCGCGTCGATAGCAGCAGAGCCCCCTCGCGCCCCTCTCTGCAGCAGCGGGGCCACAGCGCGGGCTGCTGCGGCGACAGCGGGAGGAGGAGGAGGAGGGCGCTTGCCCCTACAACACCTCAGGCACCGTTCCCCGGACGGACGGACGGGCAGGCAGGCAGGCAAGGCGCGGGGCTCTCCAATCGCAGGGTCAATCCGTGCCCGGCCGCTCAGGCTCTTCCCTGCCCGCAAAAGCCTCTCCGCGCCGCCCGCTCACATCCTCCCGCCTCACACCTCCTCCTCCTCCTCTCCCCGCCCTCGCACACGCCTCCGCCTCAGTCAGTCAGTCGTTCCCTTACTCTCTCCCTCTGCCGGTTTCCCGCGCAGGACAGACTGGGGGCGTGAGGGGGGAGAGCAGGGAGGGCGGCGCTCAGAGGAGGCGCTGAAGGCGCCAGAGAAGAGACGGGCGCCCCGCTCTCCCTTCGCTCCGTCCCTCCCACCGGCGCCCGCAGCCACCCAAACCAAAAAATAAAATTAAAAAAGCGGGCGGGAGCGCGATGGTGGCTGCGGCTGCAACGGCGTGTAAGCAGCCAGAGCTAGGCGCGGTGTCTACCCCTCCACTCGGGCCCGGCTCTTTCCCTGCGGGGCTGCGCGGTGCAATGTCTTCTCTCGGCTACTCCGCAACCACGAACCCCCCGCGCGGCAGCACCTGCTTATTCTGCCTCCATCCTCTACTTGGGGACCTTTAAATAGGGCACGTCACCACGCTCCCCTACGCATCGCCGTCACACACTGCTCCCGGCGCTGACGTCACCGGGGTGCGGGGGATGATGTCAGGTTGGTCCACGCCGCCGGAAGCGCTTCTATAATAGGGAATGGAATAGAGGCGCGCGCGAGTGCAAAGAGAGGAAAGGATAGGCTGGGCTGCTGCGACCCACCTCCAGGATCTTGGCTTGCCCCTGGTGCGTCGTCTAACCACCCACCCCCATAGTTACCCTCAAAAAATTGCTTGTCTAAGAAAGAGAAGTTCTGACTCTTCGTTTTCCACGGTATGAAAACATACCGGGAAAGTAGCAAATATGCCCTGAAGCAAGTCAAATCCAGACTCTGGTGCTGGGAGTCAGCGTTGCAATTTGAATTGCAAACAAGGCAGGCAGCTAGCCCAATGCTAAAAGGGTCACGTCCTCTTTGATGTTGTTTATATGGTGCTTTGGAGATTTTTACTCAAAGAGCAACTCATAAATACTTAAAATAAATAGAATATTATACTACCCTCAGTCTAAGGATGAAGTGGGCAACAACTAGATTGTACTGTAAAATATTTTTAGTAGAATTTTACGCATTTTTTGTTTTTGTTTTAAAGATCACTTCTATGATTGCATATACTGTAATAAACATATTTTCAAATAAAAGTTGGCTTGTATGATTACAGCTTAAATTAGAAAGTATGATGGCAAAAATGTTAAAAATTTAGAAAGAAGCCAATGCTGTGAATTGCTAAAGAGAATGGAGCCTCCTCTTGAACTGGAACACAGGAAGCTGTTTCTACCAAGTCATCAACCAACAAATCAGTTTCTCTTGGGCAGTATTGTGAATGCTAACCAGCAGCTGCTTGCCAGGTGTCAGACAGAAATATTTCCCAGTCCCTATCTAGACACCAGGGGCGGAACCAGGGAACTGAATAGAAAACCACTAGAAACCCACTTTTCATGTATCAACAGACATATAATTTAGTTATTTGTTTGCATTAAAAGTTTTACTGATTTTATGTGTTTTTCTTAATAATAATAATAGTTTTTTAGCAGTTTGTGGAATTTAGCTGTGTTTTATCAATAATTTTATTATGTACACCACTTAGAGACAGGTGGGGTGTAGCAGCTGTCTCAGACAGTGGAAGCCCTACAAGGCAGCATTCCTGCGGGAGCCCCACCTGCCCTGCCGCCACCTGTGGAGAAGCAAGCATCAATTTTCTGCAAGATGTTTGTGAGATCTCACCAGAACCTGCTGCCGCTGTACAACTGAAATATACTCGGAGTCGAGTGTGGATTTCATGCTCTTTATTCAGCTCATAGTAGCGAGGAATGAAAGTTCCCCCAGAACGTCTGCTTTATATACATTATTTACACAATGGGCCCCACGTGATTGGCTAATTCCAGGATATTCCTGTAGGCCAATCAGGTTGCGGATTCATTTCCCCCTGGAGCTGGATTGGGTGGCTCCTGCGGACCAATCAGTCTGCTGCATTCTGAATCCTATTGTTCTAGGACCATTCAGACTGCTGCATTCTGAATCCTATTGTTCTAGGACCATTCAGACCGCTGCATTTTGGATCCTATTCAACTCAGTACATAACAACAACCTAGCTACCGGTAAGGGATGCTCCAATGGGGGTTGTAGCAGGGTGGGCGGCACTTCCCATTTCGCCTCAAGTGGCAAAACAGGACGCGCTGACCCTGCTTAGAGAGACTTGTGACTGAGCAGCCTCAAAATCTTTTAAATAAACATTTTAATATATATCATTATTACTGCTGGATCTAGAAGAATTTGTAAGCAGAATTAAAATAAGATGCTAGTACTGTTCCACAAGAGTTCATGTAATACTATATACTGTATAGATAGGAAAACATTTCTATATTGGAATCCTGTAATGCTAATTGTTTGCATACAAATATACGGCTAGGAATTTACACAGATGAATGAAATGGAAGCATAGTATTTTGTAACATGATAAAAGAGTAAAACTGTAATTTTTAGTCAAAGGAAATAAATGCAATTCAGTTCTTCCTACCTGCATGTAAATGACCTGTAGCTTTTGTTTCCTTTCAGTTTGTCATTCTTTAGTCTTTTTTCTTTTTATTCACTTGCTTGTGGTTCCTTTTTACCGGTACCTCATTCATTCTTTGCTCATATTGAGACGTCTTTGGTGCTCTTTACACACATAGCCCTGTCGTTTACTTTTGTGATGTTCTTGTGCTGATTCTTCAAATCTCTCAACAGTCTCAACTGCCGTCCCCATGGAAACCTCTAGAACCTTCTAATTCCAGAAGCAGAGTAAAGAAATAATAGTTTACAAAAGCACCTTGTTTCAGACTTGTTTAAGAACAGCACATTCCAAATGAGGCAGAGAAAATTATACATTTGCCTTGTAAAGGCCACCAGCCAAAGTGGGAAGAAGTAGATTTCCCCACATCTGATCCATTAGTTAACTCAAATCTACCTCAAGTTCTGATTAGCTAATAAAAACCAAAATGTCTCACGGGAAAGATACATGCTGCTATTTATAGACTTGCTTTCCCTGCCGCTTTTTAAAGGAGTATAAAGGAAACAACAAAGAAAATTAAATGGGTAACAAGCTTTCTAATTTGAAAACAGTTTGAATTAACTACATTGTTTAATTAGATGCTTTAATTTCCATGCATCCATTCAAAGTTTCAAGTACATTGGCCTCACTACATGGCCTTACATCGATACCTATTGCCTCAGTAACACAAGTGCATGTAGAAACATGTATTAATTGGTATTTAATGTCAGTTACTTTGAAACTGTGAAGGAAGTATGTTGTTATCTCTATGGTTTATTTATGTACTGATTTTCAGCTCAAAGGTGAGGAAGTCTCTGACTTAATACGTATTAGGAAGTGTAATTATTGGTACAAAATTCAAATGGGTGAAGAGAGGCTCTAGCTTTGGGTAATTTCTCATTTTAAAATGTTCAAATTTATGACAGGAGTATGGAATTCACTTGGAAATATAAGGTACAGAAACAAGAGTTGACACAGTTGCCCTTCTTGAAGTATGGGTCAGCAAGAACAAAACATTAGCAGCATCAATTTGAAAACGTTTTTTTGAAAAGCTTGGTTACATTTTTAAAAATGTTATTCAAGTATACAAAAACCAAAACACCTTTTTTAAAAACTCTGACTAAATTTTTAAAAATTTAAATTAAATTAAGTAAATTAATTATATAAAATTAATTTATATCCCGCCCATCTGGCTGGGTTTCCCATATAAAACACAACAAAACATCAAACACTTACAAACAAGATATTCTATACAAGCAACAAACCAACCAATAAATCAATAAAAACCAGTAACAATAATAACAACAATAAACAATTTACAGTTATACCCAAATTAAAGTAACCACCAACCCCAACTAAACATTTAACTAACACCAATCTGACAAAAATGAACCGGAGGATCCAAAATTAGAACAGTTTAAAACATTTTAGCCAGTTACCCCAACCCAAGAGTTGTTCCAACAATGTCCCTTCAGCCTTTTAGCTGTTCAGGGTGAATCTGGGCCCCGCCCTCTCGGCCAGGTGGAAATGGGCCTTGCAGCAGGGAGCAGTCTTTCTTCCAGCAGAAATCACAGGTTTGTGTCTTTACCTCAAACTATACACAACTATTAAAATTATATGATAAATCTTTTTTGCAAAATTTTAATGCCCAATGGTAAAATCCTGTTAGTCAGAATGTAAATGATAAAGAAATTGTTGATCCAATGGGAGGAATAATGCCAAATGCAGGAACCAAAGGGGAAGGAATTCTCAAAGATACATAAAGACTACTTATTGCCCAATGAGCTTTGAGTAGTGAAACTTTTCTTCAGAGGCGATTCAGATGAAAGTCTTTCAAAAAGAATCCAAAATTGTATTCCACTGAATTTAGGATATGACTTTGCAAGCAAACTGCAAACTGATACATTAAAAATGTATCAGAATGTATGGACTACCATAATGACACCCAATCTCACAGTTGCAGATGTTCATTGAAAGCCTTCATATGCATTAATTTATCAGCATAACCATTTCAAAACATAAAAGGCTTATATAGAATTGATTTCCTTTGCACGATGTTGTGCTCTCATGTCACTAGGACACCCATAGATCGAAGCTGGAATGCATGGATGAACTACTTATGTAGGTGATGGGGTACACTGAAAATCTAAAACTGCCCTTGATATAATTCAAAAACTCTGAAACTTTGGTAGATTGTAGCAGAGGAATGTGGAGAAAATGTTGCTGTTGTTCGTTATTATCTAGCCATTGCAAAACCTGCATTGCAAATATAACTCACAGAAGCACCAGTTTATGACAATATTTTAATTTGCTTTGGCCCATTTCATATTCAAATGGCATACTTTAGTTCACTTGGTTATTTTTTAGAGCCTTCAGGAGCTGGGAATATATTGTGTGCATCAGGAGTCTTGGCATCAGGCTCCACTAATGGATTCATGTCTGGAAAACACTTCAAGCGCTACAAAAGAATCCACATATTGTTAGCAATAGCCATGCAAATTTTGCATTTTTGAAGTTTTGTACATTGTAATGGTCCCATTTCAATAGAATTTATGAACCTTCTAAAACTGACTGCTGAGCAGCCTAATCAACACACATTATGTGAAATGTTTATAAAACAACACTCCAGAGCTCTAATGGATAAGTATTACCAGTATGTATTCAAGAAATTGCAATCATCATCATGGATCAACTTCAAAATACCAGATGACACATATTGACATGGCTGGACTTTTACCGATTATTTCATAGATCTTGCCGTACAAACGATGTTGACCTTTTCATCTTTGCTCTTGGCAAAATTCATTCAATATTTGTTGCTCCTTACCACCCACATTCATTTTGCTGTTTGGTTGACTTAACTGTAGAAGACACTGCAAACAAGGTTGCAGCATCACAACAGGGAGGCATTCATGCATTTATTCACATGTGCTGCAAAGAGGAGGATGGTGATATGCATTTCAGTCAATATGCCTTTTAGTTGCCCATTATAACTGGCAGGCTTTTCAATGTGCAATGGTGCTTGCGAAGAGTAGTGGTGTGTGAACATCTCCATCATCACCATCCGGCATGCCTTGAAAGCCATTTGGGCAATTTGACCATTTCCTTCGAGTACTTTTAAAACCACAAAGTTTTGTTCAAGAATTTTTAAGGAAGATTTGAAATAAATATATGGTGCTTCTGCAAGGGAACAGGAGAAACAATTGTTCTGGATGAGCCATAATCCTTGGATTTTCAATTTTAATTAAAGAAGAAAAACGAACAAGTCTCAATTTGTTGCATGCCTCAAGATTCAAGGGGAAAGGTGTAGGTACAATTCTGCCCATTTATTTTGTAAGAAACTAGTCTACTCCTGCCTTTCAGTGTTTTTAGCTGATGATTCACATTTAGGAATCAGAGCTACCGGTAGCTAATTAGAAATAAAGTTAGAGTGCTACATCTATTGACTGGAGAAGGAACTTGCTGGTTTATTTTTAAGCCATTTGCTGCTCTTCTGGGGTGGAGAAGTGACTGGTTCCACGTAATAACAAATCAGAAATCTAGGATTTTTGTGATTAGGCAGCAGTGTGTCTACCAGAAAGCAAAAGATAGCAGTAAAGACAAAGAGTTTATTATCTTATTTCATACAAAAAAAAGTGACACACCCCATTTGATTACACTGTAAATGCCAATGGATACAAAGCCTGTCATTATATTGCAGAGGGCAGAGCTGTGGCTAAGAAAGCATTTGATACACCAGCCCTTTCCTGCTGTAGAAGCAGTAACAAATTCTATGATAATTCATTATTTCAGTAGGTTTGATTTTGATAGGAATTAAAATAATATGTGAGAGGCATTTCAGGGCTTTCCCTTTACAGCATGCATAGAGGAAAGGCAATTTGGCCAGGTGAGATCTACTGCATTACCAGCTCATTTTGTTTCCTCACTGAGAATGAACAGCTACAGCTGGGTTTGGAGGAAGAGAAACCTGTGCAATCCAGGTTCCTGATTGAGGGGAAGATTTCAAGGGTGCTTGCAAATGACCTGCTTATTGAGCATGCATCCGGATTTGTTTGAGGGGAGGTTAGATGGCGTTGTGACAAAGCAAGTGTTATCCTACACTTTCCAGTGCATTTTCCCATCCCTTTGCTTATCACAAAAGTCCAGTCTTTAGGGGAAGCAAGTTTGTGGCACAAGAATTCCCAATAAACTATAACTGCACATCCTGAATTTGCCGATATGTGATTGACTCCCACTCAAAAATAGCAACAGGAAAAGCTTTAATGCCCAAATATGACTATTCAGGTGTTCAAAGAACATAAAGTGCAGGGTAGTTTAGCAGTTAATCTTTCTTCCCAGGGAACTCTGAGAATTTTAGCTCTGTGTGGGGAATAGGTAAAGGTAAAGGGACCCCTGACCATTGGGTCCAGTCGTGTCCGACTCTGGGGTTGCGGCGCTCATCTCGCTTTATTGGCCGAGAGCCGGCGTACAGCTTCCAGGTCATGTGGCCAGCATGACAAAGCCGCTTCTGGCGAACCAGAGCAGCGCACGGAAACGCCGTTTACCTTCCCGCCGGAGCGGTTCCTATTTATCTACTTGCACTTTGACGTGCTTTCGAACTGCTAGGTTGGCAGGAGCTGGGACCGAGCAACGGGAGCTCACCCCGTTGCAGGGATTCGAACCGCCGACCTTCTGATCAGCAAGCCCTAGGCTCTGTGGTTTAACCCACAGCGCCACCTGGGTCCCCGAGGTGTGGGGAATAGCAGTCTCCTAACAGCTCTCATACTTCTCAAGATTCTTTGCAGGAAGCCAAGATTGTTTAAAGTCCTAGGATGCTGCTTTAAATGTACAGTGCAAGTAGGGCTATAGACTCTCCATGTAATTTAGAACTCTGATTACACAGGGTTCTAAATCCCACAGAAAGCCCATGTGTGCAAGGCAAGTTCCCTGCTTCAGACCTTCCAGAACGTATTGGCTTCCATTCCATTCCCCCCCCCCCAAAAAATGAAGCCACTCTGGCAAGCACTTAGCAGCAGTCCTCTTAAACTTTGCAGCTGCTTCCTCCTCCTTTCTAGTTTTAGACTCTGTTTGGAATAATCTGTGTTTTGGGTCATGCTGACGTATCATTTGGACTAATAGTGTAAGAAGTTGCAGTGGATTCCCCGTTGCCCCGCTGCCACAAGTGATAAATTTTTAAGTGTTTTGTATGGCTTTTACTGCTGTTACTCATGTTGAGTACATTTTTGGTTGGGGAAACAATTTTTTAAATGAAAAATGAATTTATTTTTATTTTTATTATTATTATTATTTAAATCCAAGTTTGTTGTACTTGTACAATGACAATAAAGATAAAGATAAATGTTTCAATGCTTCAAAATTTGTAACAATAATTATTTTATAAAGAAGAGAGATGTAATGGCCTCAGGATCAGACTCTCCAAGTTCAGGAAATAGTGTCATGGATTTCTAGATGATGGGGCAGGGGAGGGAACTATGACCCCAACTAAGTCTCCTTTTCCAGAAGCCTGGAGGTTGCACTTTCATTGTCCAACAAAGTCTGAGGAACGTGCTTAGGCCATCTCTTAACAATGCCCCTGGTGCAGAGAGTGAGCGTCTGATCTAAAAGACTCCTCAGTGTGCCTGATACAAGTTTAACAATAGGATTGTTATGCACACCCCAATCTCTGGGTGGTGTGATTTCGGGGGGTGGGAATCACCATGTTCCTGGTTATACATAGTTTTATTTACGCATATAAACTGACTGAGCATAATATGGATGGGTTCACAGCATTAGCACTCCAGCAGATCTTGCTCCCCCACTGGATTTTGGGTGGGAGGTTCCAAAACCATAGCTCTGGCCCAAGGTCATAGCCAAGTGGGGATTTGAACCCTGGTCTCCCAGGTCCTAGCCCAACACTCTAACCACTATTTCACATCGAGTATTTTTGTACATTCACCAATTATATCATCTCCCACTGCTAGAGTTACCCATTGAGTTTTGACTATATGTGATTTTGGCTTTAGGTGTGATCCCCAGAATGTAAACCCCCGTGTAAATTGAAATCAATTAGACTTTTGAGTAGACATACATAGTAGTGCAGTTAGATTTTCTTTTGCCAAAGACATAGCTGTACTCTCTAGGCGCACAACATACAAATGAAAATAATACAGAATTGGAACGGTATTTGTAAGAATCTCAGACTGTGGGTGTATTCCTGTAGTTCAAGAACTACAGCTAATCTCTGGTCCCAGCTATGCTTTTGTTAACTATGTTTTAGGGGGGGGGAACCTCACATAGACTTTGTGTTTTCTGCTAGGTTCACAGAAGGACATATCTCAGTTTCATTTTTCATTAATTCTAAGCTTTTAGATAGTTCTCATTCCCCAGTGATCTGAAAACCTTATTTTAGAAAATGAGGCTAGTAGTAGAATCAGGGAAAAACATTGTATAGGCTGAATTCATTATAATGCACAACTGCGGGCACACTTTTTATATAAAGTGGTTTAGTATACTCTTTGCAGTCATTTACCTCATGTGAAAGTTTGTATGTCTGTCCAAATTTCAAAGGATGGTTGTGTTTCAGTTCTTGATTCCCCCCGCCCCCCGAAAGTGTAAATTAGGTATGTTCCCTTTAAAATGCAAACTGAATTGAATTTCTCCTAGGGCAGGCTTCCTCAACCTCGGCCCTCCAGATGTTTTGAGACTGCAATTCCCATCATCCCTGACCACTGGTCCTGCTAACTAGGGATCATGGGAGTTGTAGGCCAAAAACACCTGGAGGGCCGAGGTTGAGGAAGCCTGCCCTAGGGAATGATGGCAAGTCATGGCTCCGGAGGCACTGTGGGAAAACTGAATTAAAATGGTAGACACCAACCAAAGCCACTGGTGCTGCAGCACCAAGACACATGCTGCACTCAGGTGGCCATAACAGACATTCTGGGATCATGGCAGATTAGGTGGCGAAGCTTCCCGAGAGCTTTGGCTTTCAGTAACTGCCCATTAATATTACAACTACCTTATGGTATTGACCCCCGATTCCAGGTCTGGCTTTAATAAATGGTTATTACTCTAGGAATAACAGTGGATCTATTACTTTTTATTCTCTCCATTTCTGATATTCATGCATGGGTGCCAATGTTTATGTAGCCAAAATGGCACTGTCTACACAGAAGAGGGTGGTATCAGCAGGCTCAGTGAAACTTCAGGATTTTCAGAAATGCAACAAATATTTAGGGGGGAACCCTCCCCTCATACAACCTACAAAGGGTGCTCAGGCCACAGAATGCTGAGCACGTTTTGGGTGGAAGATGGCATAGAGTATGACTGTCAGGCACACTAAACAAGAACACTCCACACTGCTACATTTTGTTGCAGCTTCCACTTCTGGCTACTGCTTGCAATAGCTGTAACACCTGCCGTGCTGTCTTAACTAAAGCTTATAACTCAAGATACAGAGTTTGTGTCCATATAAGGATTAAAATTACAAATCAGTCATTAAAGCTTTTTGGCATAAGGCAGATTTAAAAAAAAATACAAGACTGGTAATAATGAACAAAGACCTACAGAACCATGTGTCAGGGAAATTTAAATATAATAGTATGAACAGCATGTTTGGAGTAATTAAACATTGGTTAATGAAATTAATAATTCAGAGCTGTTATATAAAGCTGATCAATAAAGGGGGTAATTAAACCCATAGCATATTGCATATATTAAGAGTTCCTGTTACGGTTGCCATAGAAACCTTAACTTTGAGTTCTCTTCCATTTGCAGGTTTAAATTTTTAGCCTCAGTGTTGCATTAACATACTATTTTTTTGCATTGAATAAATTTGCCAATAGAGGATTATTAAGGAACTTGACGTTTCTAAAGTGTCTAACCCTGTAGTTAATCTGCACATCAACATTTTAAATCACAAAAGTATTAATACTCAGCTCACAGAACATTCAAGATGTTCTGCCTTTGATGTGCTTATGCAAAGTTGGTCGCCATTTTAAGGCTTCAGTTGCACCAGCTTCCTGAAAAAGCTTCCCCCTTTCCAACTACATGTGTGTTGGGAAAAGGTGCAAACTTAAAATCACTAGAGTTAAAGGTAGGTGGGGTGGGTAGGTGAATAAATAATCATTGACTACAAAAACACACACCCTGCAATACAAGAAATCCATGCACATTTTATTAGCCCCATCCTCCAGAGCAGGGTTGCCAACCTGGTGCCCTCCAGATGTTGTCACACTTCAGCTCCCATCAGCACCAGCCAGCATGGTGAGGAAATGAAGGGAGCTGTAGCCCAAAACCTTCTGCAGGGGAACACATTTGCTATTCCTAATCTAATGTCCTGGACCAAAACCAGAGTGTTCTTTATGACTGAGGAATCCTCAGCAATATCAATGGGTTTGGGGAAATAGGATCTTATTGAAAGGAGGAAGGCCTCGAAACTAGGGGTTCCTTGGCCCTGTCATACCTTCTAGCACTGATCCAAGAAGGGCTAAATTGAACCTTAGCTACCTGACTCTGCCACTAATGAATCCCTGCCAATTATCAAGGAGGGGGAGCTAGGACCCTGCTCATTTCCAGTAGGGATACCATGTCTCTGAGGGTCAGCAGGTGAATCAACCAGAAGTATCTTCCAGTTGTGCCTGAGATGGCATGGTAGAGGCTGTGCAGAGAAGTGCCCAGGCACACTGTCTATTTAAGGGAAACTTTCAGGAGATCCAATCTGCTGGGTATAAGGCCAGTCTTTTGCAGAGGTTTCAATGTGATCCAGTTCTTTGAAGACTTGCAGCATCTACCTTTAAATGAACGCTTAGGGAAACTGAAGAGAACAGTAAAGTAATGCTAGTCTGATTCTTTAGTCTGATCTTATATTGTGTGTGATATGCACAGAAGGATACTGAAAGTCGCATTCCAATTTTCGCCTATTAATTTTTCAGGCTTTAAAATAAAGTTAGGTTGTCATTTAGAAGCTTTGTTATTTTCTTGTCGGGCTCTGTTATTGCCCTGTTTTCTTAAAAGTCCATTTTAGAATTGCATTTTTGGTACTATTAAAGGCCTATATTGCATTTTCAGAGGGATGTTTTTTCACTGGAAAAGAAAATTTCTTTTACTGCTAGCTAAGCTGATCTTTTGGCTTTCTTCCCAGAATGAACTTCAAAGTGCTTCATATGGGTATTATATTTTGAAAACTACAATTTTCTCTGTGGAAACTGAACGAAATTAAACCCAATTAATGTAATTTATGTCTGTGCTGCTAGAATAGAGTATTCAATACGTTTGGTTTACTAGGTCATATTGGTCCCTCTGATATATCATATAAATTAAATTATACGCAAAAATATCAAAAACGTCTTGTTGCAAACTAGCAACAAGAAAGAAGTGTCATGTTCGGGCTATGCGCATTTACTTGAGAGTTAACCCCATCAAACCTTATTGTAGTGCCATTTGAATGTAAGTGCAGCCCTGCTGGATCAGAACAAAGGTCCATCTCAGCCAGGATTCTCTTATCAACAGCAGCTAGCCAGGTGGTTCCCAGAAGCCAACATTTAGGGTATAAAGGCAATAGCCTTCCTCCATTCCTCACCATGAGCCACTAACACTGAGCTACGGTTACAGTTTCTCTGATTCCATGGTGATTCCATTTAGTCACCATGGCTAAGAGTAGTCAATTGACTGATCCTCCATGAATTTGTCTAATCCCAAAGCCATGTAAGTCAGTGACCCTCACCATATCTTAGGGCATTGAACTACGCATCGTGTGAATGTTATTTTCTTTCATCTTTCCTTAGATGATAACAAGTCAATTAGATGTCCCCGTTCTATCACAGAAAAAAATGCCTCCATCTACTTCTCCAACACCATGCATAATTTTTTAAAACTGTTATCATGTCTCCCCCACATTAACTGTCCCTTTTCTGAGCTAAAGGTGACTACATAAGGTGCTCCAACCCCTTATTTTCATTTCTCACTGTAATATCTCTTTTTGAAATGGAATGACTACAACTGTACACACTATTCCACACCAAAAATGTGATACTGCTTGTTTTACTCCATCCCTTTCCTAATAAATACTTTGTGACAACTGCTGTGCACTGAGTTGACCATTTCATTGAACTGTCCACTGTGATCCCAAGATAGCTTCCTATTTAGTTAGCAGCAAGTTCAGATTTTATCACTGTGAATTTGGGATTCTCTTTCGCCCCAATATGCATTGCATTGTATTTATTTATGCTGAACATTTGATTTGGCTGCTGTCCCAGAAGGAAGGCTGAATCTTCAACCATTTTGTTGTTGCTTTTGGCAGAAAGGATAAAAAGGACCTTGTTATTGCCAGTTCAGCCTGGAAATAAGTAGGTATTGTGTAGCTACCATAGTTAACTGGCAACAGCTACGTACTTATTACCTTTTATATCCTGACTTGGCAATGTAGTTGGCCAGGCCTTTGTAATAAATATTCAAGGCAGCTAGCAAAACCAACCCCCACCCCCCAAAAAACCCCTGAAAGCAATACAGCGAAGATATTAGTAAAACTACAGAGCAATCTACAACTAAAAGATGACACTCTGCAAAGGTATTATTCAAAGAAGCAATATCAGGGGGGGGGGAAACCTATAGAACAAATATGTGCAGCCAATCATATACAGAAATTAGGGGAATATACCACAATCTCTCACAAGAACGTTAGTCAAAAATGCAAACATAAACTGGAATTTTAAGGAACACATTGTAAGTGCTATGGATTTTGCTGTTCTGTGAATTTCTGTGAATAGGACTGTTGCAGTGTTTTTGCTTTATGGTACTAGATGTCTTGGACTTGACAAAGGAGTGTGAATAGCCCAGTACAGGTGATGTATACTCATGGGAAGATGTGTCCCTATGGAAGGAAGCTAAGGTTAGAAGATGACTTCTTGATACATGACCACTGGGATATTCAGAAAAGGGATTAGGCGGCATATACTTCCCAACACCATATAAGTATGGTGTAATCTAGTTCTGTGTCACTGTGCAAAGGCACAAGAGATAGACTGCAGTTTTGGTAGTTAAGAGTTTGGGAGGCTCGGCAAGCTAACAGTACCAGGGAGCGAAGGAGGGGCACCCTTTAGAGATTAAAGACTGATTGCCTACCTGCTTCTCCTCACCTGTAATTGATGTCTATGCACATTATATGGTCGATTTATTCATCTATCTTATTTCACCTTTACATTTTATGTGTCCAAAGCAGTGTACATCATCGGTCGTAATATAAAGCGTTTAAAGAAGTCAGAAGCTAGCAAACAAGAAGCATAGTTGGTAAAATACACTTCCTGAGAAGTTATCGGCTGTTATGGCCCTTTAGTTGAGGAGAAACCCTAATAATTCAGAGGGACTTACTTCTAAGTAAATATGTATTGGGTTGGCTCAAGGCAGTCGTGCTCAAAGCAGCCCCCCTGACATTAATGGGACACGTAGTTTTAACTCCATTGCTGTCAACGGGTCTACTCTACACTTGACTGGATTTGCCTTCGTGTTTCTTAACCAAGCTGAGGAATTTTAGCATGCAAAATGGGTGCATCTTCCACGGAGAAAAGCAATGACAAACCTAGACAGCATCTTAAAAAGCAAAGACATCACCTTGCCAACAAAGGTCCGTATAGTTAAAGCTATGGTTTTCCCAGTAGTAATGTACGGAAGTGAGAGCTGGACCATCAAGAAGGCTGATCGCCGAAGAATTGATGCTTTTGAATTATGGTGCTGGAGGAGACTCTTGAGAGTCCCATGGACTGCAAGAAGATCAAACCTATCCATTCTTAAAGAAATCAGCCCTGAGTGCTCACTAGAAGGACAGATCCTGAGGTTCAGGCTCCAGTACTTTGGCCACCTCATGAGAAGAGAAGACTCCCTAGAAAAGACCCTGATGTTGGGAAAGGTTGAGGGCACAAGGAGAAGGGGACGACAGAGGATGAGATGGTTGGACAGTGTTCTCGAAGCTACTAACATGAGTTTGGCCAAACTGCGAGAGGCAGTGAAGGATAGGCGTGCCTGGCGTGCTCTGGTCCATGGGGTCACGAAGAGTCGGACACGACTGAACGACTGAACAACAACAACGCCCCTGTTCCACGGGGCTAATTCTCCCGCTGCCTTTAAGGGAGGACACACATAACTGGATAACATGTTCCTTTCAATACCATGCCTTGCCATTTAATTCCGAAATAAATCTTCACTCTCCAGGAAGCACCCCGGATCACGTCGCGTTCTCAACTCTAAGCAAAAACCAATCTCCAGGCGGTTAGTCGCGCTTAAACCCGGCTGCGGCGCATGCGCAGAGCGGGACCGGAGCGACTACTATGGAGAGGAACGCCGCGGAGCGGAGAGAGAGGCAACGGAAGGGCGCTCACGACGTCTTTCTTTGAACACCTTCGCTCCCGCTCTGCTGGTTCTGGATCCGGAGCAGAACGAGTCCTCAGCCATAGAGATGGCCTCGTGCAAGCGGTTCCGGGTTACTTCCGGAAGATCCCGCCTCTCCCTTCCCTTTCTCTCTAGAGAGGAGGAAGGGAAGAAAACAGAGCCGAGTCCGCTGGCTTCGGAGCGCGCTGGGCCTTGCCCAGTCAGCTGCCTCTCCCGCACCGGAGTAAGTTGAAGGAATGAATACCATCTGGGGGAGGAGAGGTTTTTTGTGTGAACGGTTTCCCCGCTAGATTCTCGCTTGGAAGCGAGCGGGGAGCCAGACCCGGCGGGTGTGTGAGGGAAGAGGAGGGCTCGTTTCTCAGATACTGGCAAGGAGGCTCGAGGTGCTGGGCCGGGGAGCGGCTGGGCCTGAGGTACTTGTGCATGGGAGGTGTGGGTGTTAGAGACTCTGGGGAGAGGCAGCGAGGGAGACTCCCGGCGGTCGCGAGTGCCTTGCGGGGGTTTTCTGGTGGGCCCCGAAGGCCTGGCAAATGCTCCGGGTACGGATTGCCGATAAGGAACAACAGCCCTTGTGACGTCAGTGGTGTTCGGAGGGGGGGGGGTTGCTGCTTTCTCTGTAGAGAGAAAGTTGCCTCGCTAGCGCCGGCGATGCCCGCGTGGACTCGCGTGTGCTGCCAAATCCTTCGAACGGAACTGTGTTGAAGAATGTGTGCTTCTTCCCAAGGCCGCGCTGGATGGTTGCTCGGTTTCGTTAAAAAAATAAAATAAAATGTGAAGGTTTCATTCTGTATCTGGTGGGCCACTTACGACAGGCAAGGTTCTACCCGAGAGCAAGCTCGTTCACGATTACTGGGGAAATGCTTTATCCGTGGGGCATGGTCTGCGCACGGTGGTGGGGATGTTTTAAGGTCACCAAAGTGGCTGTCAGTAGAATTTGGTAACTGGCACACAAAAATCAATGACAGCTGTTTAGAGAGAGGCGGGGGCTGTTTAAAAAGATTGGCTTTCTTGGGAAAACGGTGTAGCAAGCTATCTTGGAAGGAAACACACAGGTGCTTATACATACACTGGTACTAGTAGCCTAAAACGAGGACACCGTTAAGGTAGGCATATAGAAATCGGTGAAATCAGTGGGGCATGTTTATTGTTTAATGTGGTTAGGTATGGAAATGACAGGGAATCGTAGAAGAACAAACAGGTAGCATCATGTTTCCCATCACAGTGGTTAGCCAGATGCCTGTGGGAATCCCTGTAGGGCACAGCCATTTAGGAAATGTAGAAATCTTTCCTTTTCATCATGATCCAAACATGTATTTATCAGTGTGTGTTAGGGTAATTGAAGTTGCCCATTACTATGCTTTCTTCATCAGATACTTTCTTTATTTCATTCCTTATCTCCATATCACTCTGCTTTGAACAGGGAGATGATAATTTGTGCCTTGTACTAAATTACTTTTGGGCCCTGATTTAAACATATAGGAGAACAAGCCTTGTTGAAGATGACTCAAAATGGGAGGTTACCTGTGGACAGTAACTCCTACACCAGCAGCCTTTTGGGGTTTGAGTAGGGGTGATTAACCCAGTTCATCTTGAAAGGCTCCTGAATAAATGTAGGAATAAATGGGAACTTCTCACAGTGGAGGCTAAAAAATCCACACTAGAACTGGTAATGTTTATCTTTTTCATAAGTGATCTAGAGTAATGGATGAGCAGTTGAATAGGTTTGCAGACGACACCAAGTTGTTCAGGAACACGAGGAAATTGCTAAGAAGTCTAATGAGGTGAATGAGCAACAAAATAGCAAATAACGTTTAGTTATGAATAAAGTGCCTATTAGCGCAAAAAATCGTAACCATGTTCACGTGCATACTGACTTTCTCTGAACTGCTAGCAGCTGGTCACCTGGTGAAACTGAGTGGCAGTAGATTGAGGATGAGCAAAATAACATTTTACTTCCCATCACACATAGTTGTGTATGAAATTTTTTCACAAGTTTAGATGGCTTTAAAGGGGGATTAGACAGATTCATGAAGGACAACTCTATTAATGGTTCTTAAGCATAATGGCTAAATGGGGCCTGCTGTCTTGCAGGCTCTGCTTATGTAAATATAGACAGATTGGCAAGTGGAAAAGTGGGTCTTAGAATCAGATCTGTAGAGTTAGAAGACGCCAGGAGGGTTATCGAGTTAAGCCTCCTGCAATGCAGGAATCTTTTGCCCAATGTGGGGCATGTATCCAAAACTCTGATAGTAACAGTGTCATGCAACTGGATTCAGCATAATCTTTTATTTATAAAATTTGGAGGCTTCATTGGATTCTATACAAGTTTAATTTTTGAAGGGATTATTTTATTGGCATATTGTTAAGTTGGGAGATGTCGTCAGAATCTATAGAAGTTTTAAATTCTGCAGGAAAAAGAATACCGGTAACTTTACTCTTATATAACAGTTGGCTCCTACTCCTTGTTCAAAAGATGGCATCTTGTTTATAGAGGAAAACATATAAATGCGTCTAAAATTATTTTCATGATTGATTAGTCTTTATTTGCTTGTAGAGTAGTTGTGGGTGCTGTTTATGATCATTGGGCATTTCAAGGTAACGTATATGGTCTGCTTAGGCCTTAAACCCCCTTTTTAAAGATCATGAATAAGCCTACCTTGCTTTCCTAAAGCATCTGGAAAATAATAAATACTAATTTTGATGTGTCTGTGCTTGTGAATATTTAAGAAAAATTATATTGTAACAACATGTTATTGCCAAAAATCACTGGGAAGTTATCAGCTTGTAGTAATGGCTAATGTATGTAAACCTTATGACTTACTTTAGTTGCCTGATTTCAGTTTTTTTAAAAAAATATTTTATATAGGTAGAAGAATACATGTTTACTTTCAGCATAGAAGAGCATGTTCCCAAATTCTTCCAACTTGGGTCATCCACCCTTCCCGCTAGAACATCAACAATACAACTTCTTCATTAATCTTCCAGTGAACATACCTCCTGTTCTCTTTCACCAGCAATTTCAGAGTACAACGTAAGTATGGTAGAATTTTAATCTGAAATTTGCTTCCAGAAACAAATATTTTATTTTTAAAAAGCCTACCTGCAATGTTAACATTATCACATAAACTACCACAGAGAAGCAATTTAATGTCCAGTTGAGCTTTAGATTGGCAGTGAAAATAAAGTTTGAGTAATAAACTTGAGTAGTTTGTATTTCATCACAGTACTGAATTGTAGCATGCATGTTCATTTGGTTACTTAAGTAATTACTGTATTAATATTTAAATTTAAATTCAAAACACTGGCATGAATAATAATACTGCATTTTAATCTTCCTAGAACTCCAGTAAGTGGTAATCTTCTGACCATCCCACCTGTTTCACCTCCACCTTTTGCCTATAGAAATGGCAGCCCAGTGCATACATCAGCTGCACCTGCATCATTCCGAGGCAGAAAGTAAGTGCATTTTGTGGTTATCCCATGTTATGTTCCCTTAGAATAAAGCACTATAAAATAATATAAATATAATACTGAAATACTTTAATGCACCCTATTAAAGGTGTAACTCTTTGAGATGGATTGCGGCTAACGGATTGAGGTTGAATCCTGACAAGACAGAAGTACTGTTCTTGGGGGACAGGGGGCGGGCTGGTGTGGAGGACTCCCTGATTCTGAATGGGGTAACTGTGCCCCTGAAGGACCACGTGCACAGCCTGGGAGTCATTTTGAACTCACAGCTGTCCATGGAGGCGCAGGTGAATTCTGTGTCCAGGGCAGCTGTCTACCAGCTCCATCTGGTATGCAGGCTGAGACCCTACCTGCCCGCGGACTGTCTTGCCAGAGTGGTGCATGCTCTAGTTATCTCCTGCTTAGACTACTGCAATGCGCTCTACCTTTGAAGGTGACTTGGAAACTGCAATTAATCCAGAATGCAGCAGCTAGACTGGTGACTGGGAGTGGCCACCAAGACCATATAACACCGGTCATGAAAGATCTTCATTGGCTCCCAGTGCGTTTCTCAGCACAATTCAAAGTGTTGGTGCTGACCTTTAAAGCCCTAAATGGCCTCGGTCCTGTATACCTGAAGGAGCGTCTCCACCCCCACTGAGGTCCAGCGCAGAGGGCCTTCTCGGTAGTGGCACCTGCCTTGTGGAACGCCCTCCCAGCAGATGTCAAGGCAATAAGCAACTATTTTACTTCAGACAACTGAAGGCGGCCGTGTTTAGGGAAGTTTTTAATGTTTTATGTGGTACAGTATTGTTCTTAATATTTGGTTGGAAACCGCCTCTATGATGATGATGATGATGATGATGATGATGATGATGAGACTTTTTATGACACTTGGCACACATTTTGTTTATTATGATGCCTATCTTGTTAGATGCTGGCACACTCTCAAAATGGGAAGTTTGGAGTCATTTCCCACCCAGCTGTATTTCTCCACTGTTCTCAAGGGTGCATATTGCTATGTGTTTGTGGTACTGTTCATGTGCTTTTTTCTATTTGCAACCGCAGAAAAGCTAGGGAGTGACTATTCCCTTCCCATAACCTCAAGGGAAAATGGCTATGAACACATCTGTTGTAGCTTTGGTAACTTTACTGAAAACAATGGAGTCATACTATAGGCAGATAAACAAAGGAGACCCTGGCATTTTTAGGTGTTGGTCCCTGAACCTTTACTGGTATTTTCCAAGTTATTAATATTTTCAAGACCAGAAGCAGTATGCTGGACTGGATAGGCTTTTGGTCTGTTCTGGAAGGGCTGCTCTTATGAGAATGTGTGAACCAGATTTACTGCTGTAACTGATAAGGGTGGAGTGTGTGAGGAATAAGATCTGGCCAGTAGACTGGATCCTGAGTTGTCATTGTCCCCCATGGACCACTTCCTCTTCCTTCCCACTTTTATCCCATGGCACACATTGCACACAACTTCTCACTGTAGCACTCTTCAGATTCAAAACTGCTCTCTTGAATAGGAAGTATTTCAGAATGAGAACTGTATTTGCTGTGCATAAGAATGGCTTGGCAATTTGATCTAGCATTGTCTTTCTATGGGACACAAATTGAGCACTTGCGCATTCTTTTGAGTTCCCTGTTTTAAGACTTTATTTGCATCATATCAAAGTTGGGCATTCCTCTTTAAAAATAATACACAGTCTTGCTAGAATATTCACAGTGATTAATTGGTAGCATTGACAGTTCAGTCTCCCCCCCCCAAAAAATGCATATTTAAGTAGCGAAACTGGAATAGTCAAACCCCTCTTACATTTTTAGGAGGCTGAAAGAGCAGGATGTTCCTTATCAAGTGAAGCGCCAGCGATTTCATTCACCTCATCATGAATCTGCTTCAGCTAACCAAGTAGTGCCTTTACCAGAAGATCACAGGCGGTCATTCCCTGGATCAATTCCTTCGCCATTATTTCCAGCACATTACATCTCTGATTTGACGGGATGTGTGCCACCCTTACAAGAAGCTTCATTTCCTGACCTTAAAGAAACTGCACTCCCTGTGGCCAAAGATAAGGTAAAATTGAAAACGGGCGCTTTTTTCCTTTCTATAAAGTTTTCTGTGCAAGACAGTGGCTCCCAAATCCTGGGCTGCGAGAGGAGCTGAAAGGTATCTTAAACAGAGCCAGTATGTTGGAAACATTTTACACTGTGTCTTAGAGCAAGGATGACTCTTTGAGCAAGTATAGATTTCCACTCCTGCCGTCAGTCAATATAGAACCAGTAACATCATTCCCAAGGGAGGGAGGGTGTGTTGGGATTCCTTGGCACAGTCAGTGCTTTTTGTAAAATAATAATAATAAATAGTTAAAATATAATTGAAGAATGCTGGGGAATGTGCATCTGAATTGTCATCTTTGCCCCTGACTGCAATGGGAATGGCAGAATGTTGAAGGATAATAGTAAATTATTTATCCCGTGGTTGCAAGGAGGATGCCTGCTTCTATTGTGGGAGCAGATTGAAGAAACACATGAAACAGGAACACTGCTTTTAATAGTAAAACTTCCACAGTGCTGATTGTGTTCAAGCAGCAATAGTAATACTATGCAGCCATGTATTATTGCAGCAAGAACAACAATTTTAATTGCCTGTGTGCTGTCCAAGAACAGATGCTTGTCTGTATAATAGCAAAGTTTAGAGTGCTTCTAGTGAGACCAGTCTCACTAATCAGGCTCCTGCTAAATCCTTTATTTACAGTGAATTCTTGTATGACTTTGATAGGTGATTTTTAAAAAAGTGTGTGTGTGTACACAAATGTATTTACTATATATGAATAAGAGATCTTACTGATAGTTGTATAGTAAATGCTGGTTTGTTTGTTTTTTGCATATGTTAAGCTAAGTCAGCAAATACTGGAATTATTTCAAGTGTGTCAACAACAAACCTATGACTTGAACAAAAAAGAGCTTTGCCGAACACAACTCCAGAGGGAAATTCAGCAGATCTTTCCAAGTATGTTATCATTCTATACGTTTCTGACACTCAAATAGTCATGTTTTCAATGATTCCCTTCTAAAAAATAAGATTTTATTGTATGGTTCTTTCCTTGCAGATAGTAGACTCTTTTTGGTTGGATCCTCTCTAAATGGATTTGGTACTCGTAGCAGTGATGGTGACCTGTGCCTGGTGGTTAAAGAGCAGCCAGTAAGTACTAGAAGGAAAACATGCTGTCTCTGAAAATGGCTTTCCAAGATTCTCAGCCTTTTTCCGAGAGAGGTTGGAAGGAGAGCTGCAGTGTAGGAAGGGGCTGTGATGCCAGAAATCTTTAACAAATTTAGTTAAAAGGAAATTAATGAAATTCTAAACCTGAGTCTTTTTCTTTTTGCATTTTCTGCCCCTGCCTGATGACTTGGGCCCCCAACAAATGGTCAAATGCAAATATTTTTGTACTTGTAGAACGGTGGTGAAGAATTGGCCTGGTCCTTATCTCCCTTAACCCTTACAAGCCAAATATGATAGGTGGGCAGGGCCACCCACCTTTCGATCACCTGACATCACAAGGACTTCAGAGTGGCATGCCTGTCTTGCAAAGAACCCTGCACAGTACTTTGAACTACTTCAGATCAGTTAATAATTGTTCTTTAAAGCACTCTGAGCTCTTTGCAAGTCTCTTCAAGAATTGACTGGCTATGGAGTTCCCAGGGATCCTGCTTTTCTGCTGTGAGCAACTGGCTGTGGAGTTGCCCATGGAGAACTCATGGAGAACTCAATTGTGCAACTGATCCTAGCTGGTTTATTTTCACTGCCAATCAGCTGATTGGCGAGACTGCAAGCCACGCCCCATGTGGGACAGGTGGATGTGGTTTGGAGGAAGCAGCCAAGTTGGAACTGGTGACAGAATTATGCCCCCAGGCCAAAGGTTCCTCATCCCTATGGTAGAGCCAGTTCATATTACCTGGCTGTTCCTTCTGCCTACTGGGCAATCAGATGCATAAGGTCACACACAGCCGCCCCACCAAAGGTATACTTGCAGAATTCACGTATACATTCTTTTCTGTATGTAAAGGCAGAAAACAAGAAAGCTGACATAAGACACTCAATTTCTTTTTTAAGATGAGGGGAGGCACACTTCAGAGAAGCAGAACCTGTAGCAAAAAAACAAAATGAATCTGCTTCCCTGTTGCTGAGAAGAAAAAAGGGCAATTAGTGATGGATCATATGCATTTTTTAAAAAAGAGTGCCTCTTAATAGAATGGAAACTTCACCAGATAATTTGAATAAAATAATCACATTTCTGGAACCATACTATCACTTAGATTAACACTGGTGGTTTCCTGCATTACACGCTGCATTAGCTTTAATCATGCTTTTAAAAAGACCTACTTGCATTATTTTCATTCCTCATGAAAGCTGTTAATGATTAGCAATACTCATTATGCAAATACACCTTATTCAAGTAGGGGTTTAAGTTGTATTCCAGGAAGTGCAACCTAACTCACAGTGTCTTACTTTAGTTCTGATAATTTTTCTGTTTTCTGATCTTAAGTGAAAAATGGTGTGTGAGCATAACAAGTACTTTTTAAGTAAACGACAGAGCAAGATTGCTCTGATTATTTTATTCCCAGTATCCCACACTCGCAGTATTATTATTGTTGTTATTGTTATATTATAATTATTATTTATTAAATTTATATGCTGTTCTTCATCTGTAGATCTCAGAGTGGTTCGCAAGATAAAAATACAACATACATAATAAAAACTAGAACAAAACCAAGCCAATAACCCCTCCTCTAAGGTACTCTGGCCTCGGGCCATGTAACATTTAATACCTTAAAACTTGCACTATGAACTGAGCACTCGAAAAGATAACTAATGGAGGTGTTGTATTATCAGAGTTACATAATATAATCTGGGGGCCTGAGGTGGAAAAAAACCAATGTTATATCCAGGGAATGAAACACACACACACACACACACACACACACACACACACACAAATTATCTGTCCTTTAATGATACCTTCCAACTGGACTCTTTACTTCGGGTATGTTGTAGGACTGCCCTGAATGGGACTCCCAGTGTGTTCTTATCCAAGCACTGATCATTTTAACCCTTTTGGTCTTGTTTCATAAATGACACATGAAAGTTAGGGATGCATAGGTTGTTGCAAAGATGGATGTAGGAAGGGTGTGATCTTTTAATTAGCTTCTATTTAATTTTATGTGTTTTTAACAGATGCCTCCACTGGATTGTTTTAATAGATATAAAATATTCAGGGTTGTATCCAACGCTGCGGTTCTACTTGCACAACAAAACCTCCCCCTCTTCCCTGAAGCCCCCTGCACACCATCAGAAACTGCTGCAGATGGTTGGGGGACCCTCTGAAGCAGATTGTGTGGGTGTGTGAGGAGAAGAAGGGAAGGGGAATTCCTGTTGTGTGAGTGGAATGCAACTCATGCACTTTTGGATACAACCCTCACTCATTTCCTGAATATATCTGAGTATTAATGGACGTAATTTATTTCAGATTAATCAGAAGACTGAAGCAAGACAAATACTCAGCTTACTCCAAAAACACTTCTGTCGGAAGCTTTGTAAGTTCTGGACTATGTTATAGTGAAATGGTTGTTGGCTAATGCTTTGTGATATGCGCTAATGGGCAGGAAACCCTTACATGAAAAGGTTTAAATTTAACTTAATTAAGACTGCATTTATGCCTACCCAAGTGAATGGCTTGGATTTGAGGTTCCCTGCAATTCATTATTTAAGGCATATCTATGCTGCCATTCATCACTGGTACCAAGGTGGCTCACAACAATACAGATACATTTCTCTTAAAATCAGCGCATTAAAATACAGCACAAACACAAAAGCCGTAGTAAAGCCACCCAATTGTACTTAATGTTTGGCATAATCATAGTTGGTGCTTACGTTCTTTTGGAAGAGGGCTGACCCGGGGGCGGAGAGAAGGAGGAGAGTTGGCAGCAGCTTCCCCGCCCCTCTCCTCTCTTGGACACTAGTGCGCAAGTGCGCCCCCTGCGCCACTTTGCAAGGTGAGCTGCAGTGGGCTCCCTCAGCACCCTTTGGGAGGAGGGGGATGACCCACGCGTGTGCCCTGGGCAGTGTTAACATGCGCTCCGCCATTGTTCCCTTCTGGTTATCTCAAGATGGATCTCAGTAGACTGGTCACATTCTAAGATGTCTATATAAGGGCCTGGATGGTGTTCCTACTGTTCTTGAATTGTTTAAGGCTTTATAAGGAAACAAAAGAACATTAACCTTGGATTGGTAGCAAAGTGGCAGCCAGTGCAGCTATTTCAAAAGTGGGGCTCATGGTAGGTAGCCCCACTCAGCAGCACAGCTTCCACATTCTGTACTAGCTGCAGCTTCCAAAGCAGCTTTAAGGGCATAAAGTGCCTTATTAAGGTCATCTGTCAGTGTGCCCAAGGCATTAATCTGCATGCTTTCTTAGTGTTTTTTTTAAAAAAACAACAACTGCAGTTGGTCTCAAACTTGGAAATTAATGAGATCTGATGGTTGACCAAATATAATTTTATCCATGAACTGAATAAGAATGATTGAAATGTGTACATGTTTGGTGCAGTACAGCTTAAGAATTGATGTGTCATAAAACCCTTTATCTAACTTTTATCTGACCAGGGTAAAACAGTGTAATTGTTTTGCCCAATGCTATGTAATATATCTGTGAGATGTACTTTTCCCCCTTCCCTTTCAGCAAACTATATTGAGAGACCTCAGCTGATTCGAGCAAAAGTGCCAATAGTGAAGTTCAGGGACAAAGTCAGGTAACTATAATTTCCATTATTTTTTAGATCTTGTTCTTGAAAAATGTGCTGGGTTCTTTTTTTATTGTGTGACATAGTTCTTAATAATATAATGGGTAAAGGTAAAGGGACCCCTGACCGTTAGGTCCAGTCGCGGACGACTCTGGGGTTGCGGCGCTCATCTTGCTTTATTGGCTGAGGGAGCCGGCATACAGCTTCCAGGCCATGTGGCCAGCATGACTAAGCCACTTCTGGCGAACCAGAACAGCACACGGAAATGCCGTTTACCTTCCTGCTGGAGCGGTACCTATTTATCTACTTGCGCTTTGACATGCTTTCGAACTGCTAGGTTGGCAGGAGCAGGGACCGAGCAACGGGAGCACACCCCGTTGCGGGTATTCGAACCGCCGACGTTCTGATCAGCAAGCCCTAGGCTCTGTGATTTAGACCACAGCGCCACCCATGTCCCTAAGAAAATGGTTACTGTTACCCAATCCACTGTATGCCCCTGTTGTATAATCAGTGGGAAATGAATCAAAAGTGAGTTGTTCTTTATGGATTTCAGTGGGGCTTAAGGTATGTCCTGGTATTTTGATATGCTTGCCTTTTAGGCTGTTATATTTTATTTATAGCAGAGTGATTCTCTGTGTGACAGCTGATTTAATTTATCCAATAAATGGCTTCCATAATAAATTGATTGTCTTCCATTCATTATTTTAATACAATATAAAGGGGCCCTAATTCACGTTAGAGCTGGAGAGTAGGTTGGGAGGCATACAGTGGATCTCTTCTTTCTGCTTTGCCATGTCTTTGTGGGAGGTTGTACTTCATCAGAATCCCAATGCGGCTAAAACACAAGTTTTCATGTCTGTGTTTACATCTTATTTGCCTTTTTTATAGAAATAGCAAAGTCTGCAGTGGTTGCTTCTGCTTTTGTTTCAGCTGATTCTTCCAGCTTCTCTCTTAAGACTTCCTCTTTTAAGTCTCTTGTTTTTGTTTTTTTCCTGTCTTTCTGTGTCTGTCTTACTATTAACTGTGCTGTACCTCAGTGGTAAAGCACAAACTTTGAACACAGAAGGTCCAACCCCTAGTTCAGTGATGGCTAACCTTGACACTCCAGATGTTTTGGAACTATAACTCCCATCATCCCTAGCTAACAGGATCAGTGGTCAGGGATGATGGGAATTGTAGTCCCAAAACATCTGGAGTGTCAAGGTTAGCCATCACTGCCCTAGTTCAACACCTCTAGTTGAAAGGATCGGGTGGCAGGTGATGTGAAATACTAGATGTCTGCCAGAAACCCTGGAGAGCTGCTGCTAGTGAAGTAGCCTATACTGTGCTAGATGGCTCAGTCATCTGAGCCTTTAGAAGGCAGCTTCCTATGTTCTTAAGGCAGCAAGCTATATTCAGTGATGGTGTGAGACAGCACAGAGGGTTTTTGGGTAGTGTAAATAAAGTAACTACGTGATTGTCACCATTCAGCCCTTTAGCATAACACATTCATTTTTTTATGTAGCAGTATTTTTTAAAGCATTCACTTAACTAGAAGCTTGTTTGTATTCTATCTTCCTTGACTTCCAAAGCATGGTTTTTTAAAACTTTTCTGTTATTGCTTGGTTGGTGGGGATAAATCTTCAACACCCACATTTTATTTAATCTATAAAATACTCCCTGGGAGGATGGCTGAAGGGTGAGAGGATGTGCTAGATTGGCATGTTGGCCACTGGAGCTCCCCTGGGGCAGCAGTGGAAAGCTCTGCCACTGTCCTACTCCAGCCTTGAAGATGGCAGAATTAATTCCCTCCCACCAAAGTAAATGAGAGAGCGGGGATAATGAACTCCCCCTATAGGGAAAGATTGTAACATTAGTAGCTTCTCAGTTTAGAGAAAGGGCCGAGTAAGAGGAGACATGATAGAGGTATATACAATTATGCATTGTGTGGAGAAAGTGGATAGAGGAGTTTTTTCTTCTTCCTCATAGCACTAGAACTCAAATATCCAATGAAGCTGAATGTTGGAAGATTTAGGACAGACACTTACTCACAGTGTCGTTTGTTAAACTATGGAGATTGCTCCCACAAGAGAGAGTGGTTGCAACCAACTTGGATGGCTTTAAAGAGGATTAAACAAATTCATGGTGATAAGGCTTGTGTTCCACCTCCGCTGTTGGCAGAATGTTTCTGAATACCAGTTGCTGGGGAGAGTGCTGCTGCACACATGTTCGCTTGTGGGCTCTCCTTAGGGATCTAGTTGACCAGGGTACAAAAAACTGCTGGATCAGACGTCTCCAAACTAAGGCCCGTGGGCCGGATATGGCCCGAGGAACTCATTTATCCAGCCCGCGGCGCCCCCTACCGTCCGCTCTTACTGGCACGGCGCGGTGCGATGCGGCTGCCCACTTCTGGGTCGGAGGAGCACCGGAAATAGCTTGTGCGCACGCACAAGCGTTATTTCCGGTGCACATCCGGGTCGGAGGAGGCCCGTGTACATGTGCACAAGCTATTTCTGGTGCTCCTCCGACCCAGAGGTGCGCCAGAAATAGTGTGTGCGCACGCGTATGGCGATAGTTCTGCCAGAGATTCTTGCTTGCATGGATTGCTCTTCGTTTCTCTTTGCTATAGCACATGGTTTTCTGCCAAGTATCAGGGGGCAAGTACATTATTTTCTACACTTCTGCTACTTCAAACTTTGTCAGAATTTCCTGGTTCTCTTAGTAAAGTGGAAAATAATTTTGTACCTTTTGTGCTAACTTGCTACTTGTCACGAGGCTTTGGTTTCCAGCTAAGATCAATCCATTACAGTTACCTTAATTATATTAAGTTGTTCAATCCTGCTTTAGAATTCATTAGAATCCATTTTCCCAGGACCTTGATAAATTATGTGTCTGGTTAAATATGTAGCTTGCTATGGAGCAAATTGAGAGTCGGATTGTGAGCAGCGCTTAATTGTTGCCTGTGCTCAGTACTGGAACACATAAAGCACTAAATGCCTTTGAGCAGAAGCCAAGTGCATTTTATTTCTCACTGATCCATAGCCCAACCTTCCACATCTAGAATTCAGAGGCAGAGCTGCCAGGCCAGAGAGTACCAGATCTGAGGTGGCATGATAACCTGCTCAGTAAAAAAAGATAGCTTAAAGCTTCACATTTCTGGTATTGTCCACTCACTAAAGGGTGTTTTGGCTGTTAACACTTTTCATGGGGACTTTATCTGTAAATCATGTAAAGGTGAAAATGGAAATATTTGGAAAACTTGCAATTGTTTGTGGCTCAGCAAAGATGCTTCTGGGTGTTTCAGCATATTCTATGGTTAAATATTGGTATAAATCTTTTCAGATTTTTCATCATGTACCTTAGGGAATTATCACTCCAGAAAAATGTCTCATTGAAGTGGGAAATAGGTTACAGTGGCAAGAACACTTGAGTTTATTGCCCAGCTACTGGGTGGAGATGACAGCATGCTGTACCAAGAAATTATAGGGTTTTAATCCAACTGTTTCAGACGAGTGACAGTTCTGAAAACACTAGCCCTGTTTCTGTTTACATTTGCACACAAATGAAACACAGATGGTATTCTGAAAAGCAAAGCAGTCTTGTGTTTGTAAATCAGTTCCACAACAATGTTTTTAGTCATACTATAATAAAATAATTGTGTTAGGTGCCTGCTGCAAACTTTTTTGTTTCAGCAAACCTAAGCAAAATACAATTTAGGGATCTTTATTTGTTTTGAAAAGTTTTCCTTAGCTGTGTGTTAATGTACACTGGTTAAAGTTTTGTGATTAAGCAATATAGAAGTCCTAATAAATATATAGGATTTATTTGTTAAAGTCCTTGTGCAAATTTATTTTTTTCTCCTCTAGCTGTGTGGAGTTTGACTTGAATGTAAACAATGTTGTAGGTATAAGAAATACATTCCTTCTCAGAACCTATGCATACAGTAAGTAGTCTGTATTTTTAATAAATATATATCTATATATATATATGGTCAGTTATGTACGATTCTCTTTCTGTGTTTGCAAACTGAGATGCTACTCAGTATCTAAGCTTCAATACTAGATAGGCATACTTGGTAGTAAATCCAGCTATTTCAGTGGGACTTACTTCTGAGGAAGCTTGTACAGTGGTCCCTCGACTTACGAATGTAATGTGTTCCGAAGGGACCGCCGTAGGTTGAAAAAATCGTAAGTCGAGTCCCTATAGGAATGCATTGGGAGAAAAAAATTCGTACGTTGAAAAAAACCGCATCTAAACTTCGTAAGTCGAGGAAACCGCATCTAAAACGGCCGCGATCTCCATTCAGAGGTCGCAAAAATTCGTAAGCCACTTTCTTCACTCGTAACTCGAAAAATACGGAAGTCGGGTCATTCATCGAGGGACCACTGTATAGGACTAAGCTGCAAACATTTTATTATTATTAAAAAACCACACCAAATGTGTCAAAATTCAGTTGTTGAGGCATACTTTTCAATTGCTACTTTATTTTATTGTACTTTGTTCACTGCCTAATGCTTTCAGTTTAATATAGGCCTGATATAATTTAGCCTCATAATTTACTTACTGTTCTATTACTATTGTTATTAATATCACTATTATTTAGACAAAGGCGACCTGCAACAAAATGTTGTAGCAAGGAATGTTCCTGCTGTTTTCCACTGTACTTCATTCCTTTCCCCATTCCAGGTGTGCTGTTTCCCTACCATCACCACCACACAAACAGTCAGTAGACCACTGAGCTGTTTTGGTGACTCCTTCTCCCCTCCCCTTAGATTTTCCCCAAGCTTTTCTGGACTTGTGCAAACCATGAGGCCCTCCCCCAACTAAACATGAATATTCTCTAATGCATGGCTGGTGCTAAGGATACACCTTCAGAGAACGACTTTACTGTTGGTATATAGGACATCATCATCAATGCCATTTTTACTGAACAATATAAGCTAAAAAGGCAGGACTTGGCTGAAAGAAGCTTAAATATTCTAAATTTAAATTGTACCAGGAGACAGCACAGAGAGGAGGTGGAAAGGGAGAGCTTAGGGTTTGAAAACAAAGAAGGGAAATGGGGCAGGAGAAGAAAATATAACACGGTATTAATATGTTCAAATATTGTTGCTCTTTCTTATTTTGGCCAGGGAGAAGGACCAGCAATTAAGCCCAAAGGCTGCATACAAAAAGGTCACTATTAAGAGAGGTGGATTTCTATAGGTAGAGATAGTTCCAAGCATAAGGGACAGCAAGGAAGTACTGGTAAAAACTATTTAAAAGGCAGTACAGTGGTACCTTGGTTTAAGAACAGCTTAGTTTATGAACAACTTGGATTAAGATCGCTGCAAACCCGGAAGTAGGTGTTTTGGTTTGTGAACTTTGCCTTGGAAGCAGAACATGTTTCGCTTCCTGTTGAGTGTGTTCCATTTGTAAATTGAGTCCCCCGCTGCTATGGGAAAGCACGCCTTGGTTTAAGAACGCTTTGGTTTAAGAATGGACTTCCTGAACGGATTAAGTTAATAAACCAAGGTACCACTGTATACCTTTTGGTATCTACAATTTTGGAATAGTGGGTGGCAATTCATTGAAAAAGTGGGAATACATGTATGTGTGTGGGGAACTTTATAATAGGTGTTTGTCTAATGATATTGGCTCAGCTGCTGTGCCTGATACATTTTTCTTTGGTTTTGTTCACAGTTGAGAGTCGAGTGCGTCCATTAGTGCTTGTTGTTAAGAAGTGGGCAAGTTTTCGTGGCATAAATGATGCCAGCCGAGGCACTTTAAGCAGCTATAGTCTCGTGTTGATGGTTTTGCACTATTTACAAAGTAAGTATATTTTTAACTTTGGTAGACTGCGCCCCCCCCCCCGACCCCTGACTTACTTACCTGGATTGCTCCCTGCTTACCTTTAGCCACTGTTCTACGGTAGAACTTCTGGGAACATCTCTTTTTAACACCTTCACATGGTGCCACATACTCAGTATATCACCTTAGAATATATATTTTTACATTAATCATACATATTCCTCTTCTTTCAGAGTTTTGACATTCCTCTGTGATCTAACTTCATGAAAAAATACTGTAGGATTATTGTTGGGTTTCTTGCGATATTTTATAATACAGCTAACAGCAGGAAACAAATTGGAAAACCTCCCATCCATCTTAATAATCTTGTAACTAGTTCTGTGTTTTAAAATGTAATATAAGTAATAGCTAATGTAAGCAAGTAACTAATGCTGCTGCTATTATTTATTATACATTTCTATAACACTTACGTGCAATAGAATGCTGTTCATCTTCCTTAAAAAATAACCATTTAGTGGATAGAGATGTGAAGTTTCAATAGTGACCATTAATTAATTTTTGGCAAATTGAATATATTTGCTTCTGGGTGCAAGTCCTTCATTTTTCCCACTGCACCATTCTTGTTCTTGTCTTCATTCTTGTAAAATGTAAGCCACTTACCTCATCACCAGGAGTGGAAAACCCTTTTTAGCCTCAGGGCTGCATTCCCTTTGGGGCAATCTTTTCAGGAGCTGCAGGGTCATTGTTGGGCAGGGCAGGAAGCAAAAGTGGGTGGAGCAAAGGATTTGACAGTAGGCTACATTCCAGCCATGGAAAACACACACATCTGCCTCTCCATCCAAGCAAGGAAGTGGCATTATCGCAGTCAAAGGACACATTCCATCTAGGCAAAATGCTCAAGGACTATTTGGAGCACAGGTACCCTGCATTATGACACGAGGAGTCAGCGTGTGGCCCAGGGAAAATCTCAAGGGCAGGACTAGATGGATTTCACCCAGGCAAGTGAACAAGCTTCTAGAAGAGAAACAAAACATTCTGCCCTTGACAGCCTTCTGCATTTCTGGGCTGCGTATAGACTGGGGAGGACTTCACCATTTCCCCCATGCAGCATAGTAAGCAAGCTGGAAGTTGGCATCCCACCAAATTCATTTTCCAGGGGCCGCCACTCCCACTTTGTGTTTATGCTGGAAGTGCAGGAGGCAAAGCATTGTTAGTTTATCCAGCACAAAAGTAAGTGGGCTAGTGGCGGAGGTATGGATAGCTCTATCCTTCCACCACTTGTCTACGGCACTTCTGTGCTTGATGTGCAGGAGGAGGCAAAGACTTTCCAGTCGCTCAACATAGAAATCAAATGGGCTGGTGGCCGCTCTCCGAACCTCTCGTGGAGGAGGCACACAAAGAAGGGCCTCAGAGGGTGATCTCAGGGCCCAGGTACATTCGTATGGAGAGAGGTGGACCTTGAGGTATTGTGGTCCTGAGATGCTTAAGGCATTATAGGTCAACGCCAGCACTTTGAAATTGGGACTGAAAACTAATTGGCAGCCAGTGCAGTTGGGCCAGGATCAGTGTAATATGCTAAAACCATCTTGCTATTCTGCACCAGCTGAAGATTCCAAACCGTCATTAAAATATTAAACTTTTTCAGATCTTGCTTTTGGTAGGAAGTTCTTTTGTTGTATAAAATGGGAAATTCGGAAGATTAAAAAAAATAGAAATCCTATAAATGTATTAGTACTCAGCCTCTGTTCACCTTGTTATTGTGGAAGCTTCCATTAGAAATTAGGAAGTGGACAAGTAGTTATTTTAGAAGAGGCTGGTATGAGGACTATTAGCTTTCTTTAAGAACAGGATCGGGGAACCTATGGCCCTCCATATGTTTGCTGGACTAAAACAAATAGTTTCTGATGTTTGGCCATAGTGGCTAAGGCAGATGTAATGCCTTAACATAACATCTGGAAGACCACAGCTTCTTTATACCCATTCTAGACCACACAGTCTATAATAACTATACAATTGGAATACATACGTTGGCAAATTTAACTGGTAAGTATGCACTTTCTGAATTACAGCAGTTCTTAAGGAGCTGGATGAGGTGTGCAATAAACTGGGTAAAATGTATTGAATTTTAGGATTAAAAAACGTAGGGTGGATCTTAAATACACTAGAAATAACACTAAACTTCATTATTCATTCATGCTTTCTCACAAAAAAATGAGAAAGCATGAGCACTAATGTATCGTATTGCAAACCATTTTTGGATATAGCAGAATGATACTTCTGCAGCCCCTTTTTTGTCTTCCAGTTAAGTGTTTTGACACTCCAGTTTATAAGATTGCTGCCTCAGTACAATTGTATAGATAGATCATCTTCATTTGGTGAAAAGTTACTAAAATGCCAGCCCATTTCAGTTACTGGAGAGGAGCAATTGGGACAGAATGGTCATTCAGCCAAAGTTTGTAAAAGTTAATTCAACTGGAAGAAAACTCCCCCCCCCTCCTCCTTTTGGCATTTCCATATATTGTGAGGCAATATCCTCAGTATTGACATGGGTTTGGGATTTTGTTAGGAATTGCAAAAAGATGTAAATAATTAGGAAGACTCCTTTTTATTTAGTATTTTTTTTAGTAACAGTGGCTGTTTTTATGGAGGCAGACTATGCTTTCTGTAACCAAAGAAATAGGTAGTATTGAAAGAGTTGTTGCATTTTCATAGATAAGAATCTACATTTGTTCTTCAGAAGCCTATGTTCTGTAACAAATTCCCATTGCCTTCATAGTGAAAAATGTCCACATGGCCTTAGATAAAACCCTGTGTAAACACACCAAATAGCAATATATTACTAAGTTTGGCTTAGATGAGTAACTTTCATATTATAGAATGGTTAACCAAGTTTCACACAAACTTACGAAAGGTAATTTTGCTTAATTTAAAGGCCTAGCAATTGACATTTGGAGTTAAGCATTTAATTCTAGACCTTCAGTTCACACCACTGGTGTAGCTGGTATGTTGTTTTCTGTGAAGTACGTGAATCACAGCGACTTTAAACTTTTTTTTTATAGCCCTACCTGAACCTATCCTTCCATCCCTCCAAAAAAATTACCCAGTAAGTGCTTCTTATAAATTACTACATAATATGTTTATTAAAAATTGATGATCTACAATATGAATGTTGCTTTTAAATTTGGGTAATGGCAAAATATGCCTATGACCATGCTTGTTAGATTTCTGCAGTGAGCCATCACTGTGTGCCCGTGTTTGTAGAAAGTTCCCCTGCAGTCTGGTTCCCTGCCCAATCCCTTTTGTTTCAGACAAGCTAAATTTTTACAGAATAGTTCTGATCAGGTTCCATTGCTAGGAAGTAAGACCCATTTATTTCCTTGGGACTTGCTTCCAACTGTGTGCACTTAGGAGTGAAGCACATTGCGTTTAATCAGACCTGTGTCCTTCCTGTTCTGCATATAGGACATGTCTCTGCCATGCCATGATCATCTGGTACTGTTCTAGATTTTAGTTCTCTATAGCCCATTTGCCTCTGGTAGTCTTGTAGTTCACATGCTCCTGAAGCTGGACTTCTTTCCAGATCATCTGCATGCCTCAAGATCATGTTAAGTTGGTTCATTTTGCAGCTGCATGATTAGAGATCGCTTGCCTCCCTCCTAGATCTACTTATCACGCCTGGGGCAAATGTGCAGCGGAGTGTTTGCTATCCTAGAATAGTTCAGTTGCCACAAATTTGTGCTGTAAGGGGTAACAAACAAACAGAATCTGCTGTGAAACAGTTGAAAAATGTCCCAACATAATGGCCTAGATCTGACCAAGGCAGTAAATCTATGTCTGGACTATTTCAGACTTCAAGTGGGGGCTCACATGACTGAATTGGTGAGATCTAGGCCACTGTGTCCCAGACTGCTAAACAATGAGATACACTTTCTTCACATTATTACTGCTAACACAGTAACCTGTTAGGAGCATCTAGGGAATTCTTCCAAGGCAGCTCACTCAATCTGCACAGGTAGATTGCTGCACACAGGTATTGCTGTTACATAAAGTATCTTTTGCTATGTATTTAGGAAAGCGTGCTCCTTGACCTTCAAGTATAGATTTGAAAGTATAGATTCTTCAGTGCCCAGAGCGTTTGTTGTATGGCTTTCTGGGACAGAGCAGCTGAGTCAATGGCAGTAATTGAGGCATGACACTTGGGGAATAATTGTCTCACATTCTAGAGGGGTAGTCATATTGGTATGTGGTTGCAAAGGCAACAAAGAGCCTTGGGGCACCTTAAAGAGTAATCCATTGTGGCAGAAGCTGTCATGGGCCAGAGCTCACTTCATCAGATGATTTAAGCATTCTGCGAGTGATTAGGGGTATGTTTGATTTGTTTCTTTTAAGTGAGGCCAGAAGGTTAAGCAATACAAGTGAGTGCTGTAGGTATATGTTAGTACTACGCAGTGCATAAATGAATACAGAATCTAATGAAATTAATAAGCTTGCTTCCACACTAGAGCTGCTTAGTGCTGCTGAGGCATTTCTTGCCCATAATTAGCTGAGTTTGGAATGAAAATGGAGGTACACTTCATATAGTAATACATTAAGTAGTAGTTCCCTTGTCCTTGAGCAGAATCCTTCTACAGTATTTACTCACAAGTAAGTTCCTTTCAGCACAGGTCCTTCCTATTATCAATTAAAAGTTTTAATTTCAGGGCCAGCTGTTTTGGTCCTACATATTATAATAGCCTGCCCAGGATGGCTAACAACAATAATTAAAATCATATTTATTTATTTATTTACATACCACCTAATGACAAAAGTCCTCTGCGTGATTTGCAAGTAAAAATTCAGAACATAAAATACAACAGGAAACTAAAACCTAACACAGGGGTCGGCAAGGCTTACTGGGCATGAGCCGAATCACTCCTGCGGAGATCCTCCATGGGCCAGACCGGCGCGGCCGAAAATCGCTTCTGCACATGCCCAGACGTCAAAAATCACACCTGCGCAGAAGCGATTTTCGGTGTCTGGGCATATGCAGAAGGGATTTCTGGTGCTGCAGACATGCGCGGATGCAATTTCTGGCGCATGCGCAGAAGCAATTTCCAGAGCCGTGAAAGAGAGTCCCTGTGCCACAGTGCGCCAGTTTAGCACAGCGCGAGGGGACTTGCCAAGCGAGCGGCTCGGTTCGGGGGCGGCTTGTGGGCCGGTTAAACGGCCTCCGTGGGCCGCAGGTTGGGGACCCCTGAACTAACACATAATAAAACCATCAGCTGAGAATGGCATCCAATACAACAAATACAAAAGGCAATAAAAAAAGTTTACAACTGAAAATGTCTCCACCTGGCACCCAAAAAGGTAGTCATTGTTAAAAACAACAGTAAATGCATGCTTACTATGTGACAAAGAATAGAATGGTTGCCTGAGAGGGATAACAGAATCTCCATGAGCAAAGAGTTTCACAGCTGCAGGGCCACCACTGAGAAGGCCCAGCCATGTGTAACATCCCCATAACAAATGCCCATTGAAAGTAGCACAAGCAAGGCCTCCCCTTCTGACTGGTTTTTGGTGGCGTGAGAGATCACAGCTGGAGCATTAGCATAGCCTCTTAAGTGCCCCCAATGCATGTTCCCATTAGTGGGGAATTAATTACTGGCTTCTGTGCCTTCCCCCCGTTTTTTCTTTTTCTGTTTTTACTGAAATAGCACAGTTTTGCTATTTAAAAAAAAAGCCAAGGAGAGGAAATGTAATTAAAGCCTCCCCTTGCAGAAAGTGGAACTGACATTGATGCAATTAAGAGACCAGCCTGACTGGAGCTGCAATTACATTTTATCTCTCTCTCTCTCCCACACCCACCCACATCAAATACTGCCGGTGGGGGGGGGGGTGGAGAGAGAAACATGGGAGGACAATAAGACAGCAAGCTGATGCCAGAGTAAGTAAATAAAGGATGGTAGTTCTGGAAAGCTGGGCTAATGTGGAAGCAGCTTAAAACCGAGCCCCCTCATAGGTCACAGTAATGACTTCCGGGGCTCAATTTGGCAAGAATAAGAGATGCTTATGCCTTAATTTCATTCTTTAAAGCATGTTGTGGATGCTGCATGATTTGTTCAACAAGGGAAGCTAAGGTTGGTATGAAATTGGTGTTGAAAAGTTTTGTGTTGACAGTGTAATTCCCTATGCTGCAAGATAAACCCATCTTTTAAAAAAGTTTGTCCTGCATGCATGCCGAAGCGAAGAGGTTTAAACTAAACAGTATTTTAGTTTCAAGGGTGAGATGGTGCAAGCAGGCGTCTGCTCACGCCATGGAGATATTTTGTCCTTCCTTCTCCCAGCAGCTTCCCACATGTTCCTAAAATCTGGGGCCACACAGGGGGCTGGAAGGGGGGAGAAGAGAAACTAGAAGTTGCTTTGCGCAAGTGGATAGTCATTGTCGACCACAAAAATTTTATTATTATTTTCTATTGCTGTCCTGTATGTATCTGTGTGGAATCAAACCTTTATGTATTGTTCACCATATTGGTGCCCTACTACTTATTTAAAATTGTGCTGAGCAAGCTGTTCTGTAAAGCATCCACACTCTCTGCATAAGTTTATCAACTGATATTGAGAATCTGCTTTTTAAAATGCTGATCATACACAGTTAGACATTAACATCAGCAGTTACATGCTCTTTTTTTAAAAGGCTAGCAAGGAACAGTGGAAAACTTTCTGACATATGGTAACATTTTAGAGTAAGCAGATTTATCTGTCTTCCTGCGATCTCATGTCTTAGGTTAGTGTTAATACAGCATTTTTAAAAAATTACATAGTTTAGTAACTACCGTGTTTCTCCTAAAATAAGACACCATCTTATATTCCCCCCCTCAAAAAAACACAGTGTGGCTTATTTTCGGGGGATGTCTTATTTTAACCTCTCCGCGTCAGTACGCTGCATAGCCACGCCTATTCAGGCCATCTTAAGGGAGAGGCGCTGCGTCACTATGTCTTATTTTGGGGGTATGGCTTATTTTCGGGATATGGCTTATATTTCACAAATGCGTAGAAATCCTGCTATGGCTTATTTTATGGCTACGGCTTATTTTAGGAGAAACAGGGTACTTAGTTACTGTACTCTATAGTTTCATGGCTCATTTATAATGTTGCAAGAAATCTGAAATTTTGTTTTACCATTTTTGTAAATGTAATTAATACTACATATTAATGTCACTTGACTTTTTTGAATTCAGTTTTTAATGCTTAATTGACTTTCACATATCAGTTTATTGTAGCTAGTGCCACACACTTGTATGGCTACACTTTACTGTGTAACTTAAAATTCCTATTTTTAAACACTGTTGCCTATGAGCATAACCTGGCTACATAATTTTCTGTTCAGTTTGCATTGAAATGAATGGGAGTTGTGGCCAATGTATTGGTGCAGCTCCTAATCATCTGCTTTATTTCTAAAATTGTGTATCTTGCCCTTCAATGGCCAATTGGTGTTCCAAGGGCCACTTACACAATGTTTTGTTTTAATAAATAAGAAAAAAAATAGCATTTATACAAAGCCTAGTGACAAGATGCATTTTGTATCCAAGGTAAGCACAACTTCCCATTCTTCTTGTTTCTTTTCACCTTATGTTGGCTATTTAGGGTGTGATACTTTTGTGGTAGTGGTTTCTTTTACATATACTGTACAATCAAGGGCCCACAACTACAGTTGAGCACTGAGTGAGATTTTGGAATACACATAGCAGATGAATATGTGCCAGAATACGATAAACACCCAATTAGTACCGGTAAGTTTCAGGTAGCCAGAAGGTTTAGGTTATATACCTGCTGTGTCATTGAGCTGATACTTGCATTACAGAGTTAGTGAATAAAGCGGTTTCAAAAAACAAAAAGGTTCAGTATGAAAGGGGAAGTTGGTCTCAGGATCCCGCTGCTTGTGTCACTTCTCTTTAGAGCAGTTTCAGGAAGATCCTGGGTAAACATGGTTTTGTACCGGGCATTATATTCTGCTCAGAGGAGCAGTTTGGAGTGATGGCAGATAGGAGCCTGAGGCTCATTCCCCTTTATAGTGGACAGAAAAATAAGTGTTTGAGCAGACTGTCATGTACTGATTCTGAAGCATTTGCCTTGCACTAGTGCACTTTGAGTTAATATGCAATCATGGGTCTTGTGAGGCTCTAGGTGGATGCCATTATCATGGGCAGTTCATTTTTCTCTTTGTGGAAATCTGTTTTACTCATTTATGGGCACAACTGGATTTCACCCACAGATCTTGGGAAACTTGTAAATCCTTATACAAGGTCTACATGCCTATTTCTGGTTACTTTTGTGTACCTCTGGGAATTACCAGATGTAACTGCATTTTTCTGGCAAGTATTTAAATAGTTTTATCACTTCCTAACTTCGCTATATTTCTGGTACATCACAGGAATATAAGAAAAGCCCTATGGATCCAGACAAAGTTCCAGCTAGTCAGACATCCTGCTCCCACAATGGCTATCTTAAATGCTTTTGGGGAGCCCAACAAGAATGGATATCAAGGCAATAATCCTCCCAAAGTTATGAGACCTGCATTTGAGTCCCATCATGCATACTGTCTGTGCCTGGGCTTCAGCTGGCACTCCTAGCTATATTTCTCCAGTTGTAAGATGTGACTAGTGTTGGACCTCATTTGATAACTTTGAGGGCAAACAAAATAAATATTTCTAAGTCTTTTGCATCTAGAATGAATAACATGGTTTTACTTTGCTTTGTCAATGTGCAATAGCGTTGATGAACTTTTCTGCTTAAATGCACCTTATCTACTCTATGCAGTTTGGGTTTGTTAGAGTGGGGGAAAGGCTGGGTACTGTACTGTCCTCTCACCGTTTTCAATTAAACCTTAGCAAGGCCTGTGTTAAAGCAACACAGAAAGTTAGCCCTGTCTGTAAGAAGATACCCTTAGTCATCCTCTCCCTGCTTACGGCTGCTAGCATGTTGAGTATTTGGTATAATTTTGTCAAAGTTTCAACACACATTTCTAATGTTAGGGCTCCAGTTTTGAAGTCAAGCTGTAGGGGCAAATTTGTACATTTGCATTCTGCCATTCCCTCAATAAAAAAAAGCCTGCTGGATCACACCAATGGCCCATCTAGTCCAGCATCCTGTTCTCACAGTGGCCAGCCACATGCAAGCAAGACTTGATCACAGGAGCGTTCTTCCCTCCTATGGTTTCCAGCAGCTGGTATTCAGAAACAAGCTGCCTCTGACCATGGAGGAAGAGCATAGCCATTGTGCCTTGCAGCCTTGGATAGCCTTATCTGCCATGATTCCCCCCCCCCAACCTTATTTAAAACCATCCAAGTTGGCAACCGTCACTGCCTTCTGTGGAAGCAAGTTCCACAGTTTAACTGCACTGTGTGAAGAAGTACTTTCTTTTATCTGCCTGGAATCTTCCAACATTCAGCTTCAATGCAAATCCGCTACTCCTCATGTTTCTCCCATGCCATGCATAATTCTATACTCTTCTATCACGTTGCCTCCTTACTCGCATTTTCTCTTAAACTAAAAAGCTCCAAATGTTGCAAGCTTTTCCTCCCAAATGAGTTGCTCCATCCCCTTGATAATTTTGGTCGCCCTTTTCTGAATTCTACAGTATTCTTTTTGAGGTGAGGTGACTAGAACTCAAGGCTTCTCTGGCTTGTGTACACGACCGTTTCCCACTGTAGCCCAACAACTGTAGGAAGTAAATATATGCTGAGAGATGGTAACTTGTTCAGGGCCACCTACTGACCTTCACGGCTGATTGGGACAGGAACTCAGATCTCCTTGGTCCATGTCTAACATTCTGTTCTCTCCAAAACACTTACTCCTATGTTTAGCAAGCAAAAGCTTTTCACCATTCCTTGTGCTACGCCTTCATTTTAATAGACATATTTTAATTACCTGATAGAGTTTAAAACCAAGTTCCCTGCATGCTGCAAATCAGCAAAATAGAAGGATATATGCTGAGGTGGCATTCCTTTGTATTACAGATGAGAACATTTATATGCAAGATACAGACAGAGGAGCACTCAAAAGGGTCAGGGAGGGGCATTCCTTGCAGATGTTAGCTTTGTGCTTGGGATGGATGAGAGAGAATCTTTCTGAGGCTAGGATGCTGATCCTCCAGTTAGCAGAGTTATATTTTCAGCGTCTGGCTCTTCTTCTAATGGTGATGCAGTCTGTTTTTCCCATTGCACAGTCAAACAAGAAGTTTTGAAAATAAGCTGACAATAATATGCTCAAATTTGGATTTATTTTTTTAAAAATGCATTTTAAGTTTGAGTTTTTCAAGACTCTCAGATTGTTCCAAACTGCATGTTAGTTGGAAGCGAGTACTACAGGTTTGAATTGGGCTTACTTGGCCTCATTTATTTATTTATTTTTGCATGTTTGCCTTCAATAACATATTAACAGATTATAGCACCACAACACAGACACATTAAGCATCAGTCTCTCTGTCTCTTATTGTTTTTACAGGAATCTTTCGATCCTACTATGCAGCTGCACCTTGTGCATCGAGCCCCATGCACCATCCCTCCTTACCTTTCAAAAAACCAGTCAACACTTGGAGACCTGTTGCTGGGCTTCCTGAAATACTATGCTACAGAATTTGAGTGAGTGATCAGCTTGTCACTTAATGAAGCCCAATCTGCCTATTTTGCTCTGGCGGTTCTAATTGGTTCTGTATTGGTTGCAATTTACAAATGAACGCAAAGGTCTTGTATTTCCATTTGGTAGGGAATGCTTTCCTTTTTAATTTTTTTTAAATGCCCATGTGTAAAAATGCACATAGTGAGAGGTTAAGTTTGGGTGGCTTAATGGTTTACATGCAAAGGCAGGTTAAAATGTACGGCACAAGCTAAGAAAAGTTAATGAATAGTGGGAGGATACTTGGACTTAGATCACCAATAATTTGGCAGTCTGCAGTTCAGAGTTTACCAAATTGGAGTTAGGGAGTGTTGTATATACAGTTGTACCTTGGAAGTCGAACGGAATCCATTCTGGAAGTCTGTTCAACTTCCAAAACATTCAAAAACCAAATCGCAGCTTCTGATTGGCTCCTGCAGCCAATCAGAAGCCCTGGAAGCCCTGTCGGATGTTCAGCTTCCAAAAATAGTTCACAAACCGGAACAGTCACTTCCGGGGGTTTGTGACATACGGGAGCCAAAATGTTCAGGAACTAAGCTGTTTGAAAACCAAGGTAAAGGAAAACCTTCTCACAGTTGTACCCATGTGCATTTAAGTACTGAGCAAGATCTGCCTATGGGATGGACCTGCTGTTCAGAGATATATATGCCGCCATAGGACTGTGTAGCAGCTGGTTTAGCAGGATGAAATATTGCTGAGCACTGTAATAGAATGGAAGTCAGTTTTACAGTAGAATTGGCAAAGCACTGCCAAAAAGTACCATTTGTAAATACAAATACAAGTTTAAGTTTGCTTCACTTATTCCACACAACTAAAATTGGGTGAATGCTGTTTTTACTGACTTGTACATAATTGTGGATGTCTTAAGCAAATACTGTACTTCTGTTTTACTGAAAATGCTAGCTAAATTAAACATATCCTAGAAATATATTTTGTAGGGGAGTGGGGAAATTATTTACTTCCTGAAGTCCTTCTGACTGCAAACATTCTTAAATGTCCTATTTCAGGCATCCCCAAACAGTGGCCCTCCAGTTGTTTTGGCCTACAACTCCCATGATCCCTAGCTAACAGGACCAGTGGTCAGGGATGATGGGAATTGTAGTCCAAAACATCTGGAGGGCCGAAGTTTGGAGATTCCTGTGACCTATTTCATTTATACTGTTAATGGAAGGTGGTAGGTTTTTCAGCTACCAATGAATAGCAAAGCAATTACTGGTGTAAATGTCCTGCTTATTTCCAGTGAGAGGGAGTTTAAGATTAAATGATCCCTCTAGATAAAAATTTAAATTTTTGCTACTTAATAGCAAAGTTTAAATTTTATGAAGCAATTGCACTTTTATTAAGAAACATGGAACATTTCGGAAGATAAATAGGCAGTAATAACTTTTTCATAAATCTTCTCCGTGTTACAATAATGCACAGTCTTAACTGCCCATTAGTTTGAATTTTACATGGTGCAAAATTGTTTAAAATGCCTCAGTGGGACATTTTGAAAACTCCTACTTTTAAGCTGTTTCTTTTTAGTTACATAACAGACTACCAAGTTCAGATTTAAGGTCAACCTATGGTTAATCTGTATTTTGATAGCGAAAACTAAAGTAAGTGTGGATTTGCTGTGTCCTCTTGTGGCAAAGCTTAGATTGACCAGCAACTCAGAATGAATAGTATTAGATATATCCAGTGCATACACAATTCATATACATGGATTTAAATTTTCAAAAGCTTTCAAACTGGCCTTCAGATTTGCTTCTCTATGTGTAGAATGGTGATTTTATACTACTCTCATTTCCATTATTGGGATAAGAGTCTTGCTGCTGCCCTGGCTGTGGTGTTTCTTGCAATATGTGGTCCTTTCGTCTCTCTTCCTTGCCTTTTATAATGAAGGGGGTTCTCCTAGTGAGTATTTTAGATGTTTTAGAGGGGTACCTTTAGGTTAAACATTGCAGCCATTATTTCCAATGAAATAATTGCACAACAAAAGTTCTGGCATCCTCTCCCCCCACACCGACCTTTTTTTGTAGAGCTTGGAGCAAAGAATTGTCATATTGGATAACCCTGTGACTTTCATTCAGCTTCATAATTTTTGCATTGCTTCCCTTATAGCTTCAATAGTTCTGGAAATGAACAAAGCTGAGGATATTTTTTGGAGGTGTCCATAAAACCAGAAGTGTTTACATGCCCATTTAGTGAAGAAATTACAAAATATGCTATTCAGTCTTTGATTTCCCGATGTGCATACATATATCAGCCTCAATAATTTAATACCAAAAGGCAGTTATTAATATTTGGGCTTTTTTGTTGTGCTGAAAAAGCAACTGCTGCTTTTTCCAATGATTTTTAGAAGCCAGATGGATTTTGCAAAAAAATGTTTAGCTTGGTTCAGAGTGCAGCAGAATGGTATTACTGTCTGCTGTGATCTGCTTAATTCTGTTACATAACTCTTTCCTTTAGCTTATTTTTTCTTAAATTTATTGACAAGTTGGGATATAAGCCAAATGATGCTATAACATTTCTCTTTCCACTGACCTACATTTTTTTTCCTTTTGGAACTTTGCTAATGTGAGTCATTAGCAAAAATGGGGAATCCAAGATCTGAGGTCCAGTTTCTTATCTTCCAAATTTCTACCTGGTCCTATATATATCTTCCCTGTGACCCTGATAACTTTAGCCAAGCACAGCTTTTCCTGATTTCTGCCACCTGCATGGGCCACAACAGCCACAGTGGCATTTCTAGGTTATTTTCCATTCTTATGAGCTGCTTCAAAGTGATGTGCTTACCAAGTAAATAAGGATCATTACACAATAACTTTTAAAAAACCCAAATTGTAAAAGTTTACTACAATTGTTTTCCCTTTGCTAGTTGGAGCAGTCAAATGATTTCAGTTCGTGAAGCCAAGGCCATTCCAAGACCTGATGGTATTGAATGGAGAAACAAGTTCATTTGTGTAGAAGGTAAATTCTGAAGCTTTTTTGTAACTTAACTGTTATACATATATAATCTGTTGGAGTGAAGAGTGTTTTGCTGCAAGCTGAGAACATTTAAGCAGTACTGGGGCTCTTTAAATATAATGCAATTTCTGGTTTTTTGCAAAGCATCCATTGCTATTTTGTCCAAGCAGGCTAATGAATGTTTTCTGCAAATAGGGATTGGAAATTGCATATTGATGTTCAGAGGATGAGTGCATGGAAGCCCAAAGCTTGTTTTCATAAGTCGAAACTAGGGGTAGCCAATGTGGTGTTCTCCAAATGTTGTTGGGCTACAACTCAACTAGTGGAAGCTGATGGAAGTTGTAGTCCACAGCATCTAGTGGCCACCATCTTGGCCACCCATAGTTTGGCTTTAAGTATGAACAGCCCCACTGCATAAAGATACAATTTTTAGTTTGTCAGTACGTCATTGTTCTTACTCAATTAACACTTGTACCATTCTTACAAAGCCTCTCACTACTATTGTTGTTTTTACAAAGAATAAAAATAGAGACTGATTTATCAACGGAATCATTCCCTGCTGCATACTAAGTATTGTGACCCATGAGAAATATATTTCACCATAATTTAAATACTCTATGAGTATTTCATACTTTTCATCTTGGAACAACCGTTACTCAGTCCTCTGAAAGATAGCTTCCTTACCCATAGACCTCCTCAGATGCTATGGGGTGGATGGGGCTCTTGAGTAGTTTTACTACCCCCTGACATCTGAGGGTTGCCGCCTGGAAGAGCAGTCCATAAGCTGCAGAATTCCTGTTCCACAGAGGTGCCATGAAGAGTGGTTAAGAAATCATATTTAAGAAATCATTTTTTTCCTAGCAGTGGTCTGCCTTGCGCCAGGAAAGCTGCCTTGTATTGGTGTGGTTTTTGCTTGTTCTCTCCTTTTGATAATTGCTTTAAACATGTATGTATTTAAGAGAATCCTGAAGAATTGTGCAAAGCCTAGAGATTCTCAGGAACATGCAGCTGTTATTTGCATTCATTCATTCATTCAAGTAATAATTTCTACTAAAATTGAGAAAATACTCCCATAACGTGGATCTAACCCTTTGTATCAGTTTCATTAAGATGAATAATTGTGCACTGAAATTGTAGTTTGCAGAGGAATATGTTCATATGGCTCAACACAACTTCATGATTGCTAGGGTTTTGTGATTTGCTCAGATTATGGCCCTTGCAATGCATACATGAGTAACCACCTAATAGCAATCACCTAATAAACTGCAGTGGAAAAATATTTCACTTTGACTACCCCTCTCTCAGAAAATATAGTAAATGTAAGATCATCCTATACTTTCATATAGCTTTGTTGATTCCAGTGTAATTTTTCCTAAGTGAATAGTTTTAGGACTGCTGCTTTAGAATAATAAAAAAACAAACACCAAACAAACCCTAATGAAAGCTACATCTTTTAACCTTTCCAGAACCTTTTGATCGAACAAACACAGCTAGAGCGGTACATGAAAAACAGAAGTTTGACATTATCCTAGACGAATTTCGCAAGGTAAAAATGCACAACAGTCCAATAAAGCTTTACAAGAAAGTGATTACATATTGAAGAAAATTGCCCCCCCCCCCGAAACTTAAGATCCAAGGCATATTTGTGCTTCTCTGATTTTTCTAAGCAATTAATCCTTGGCTTTCCTCCTCCCTCCATGGCTGAAATCCAAAGAACGGTGCAACTATTTCTGTGCACCCAAAGGGAATTTGGCCTTACATTTTTCAAACAGCAACTTCCAAAAGCAAATGACTTTGAAATTGAGAGGACTTTGAAAGCAGGCAAATGTATGGCAAAAGTATGGCAAATGGACCTGCTGTTCAAAGGAGGAAAATGCATCTCCTTAGGATCCTTGCCATAAGACCTTTTTGTAGCCGGATTGCTGTAACTCGCATGCCATGACCTCGGTGATCACAGTACTGTCTTCAATGTGTTTCATACTTTGAAGCTAGTTTGACTTCTAAAATGATTTTTGGGGGAACGTACATAGCTAATTCAAGCTATAATACATGTAAATCATGTTTTGAAACTGCTTGCAGGAGCAGGAAGCAGGCTCTGGGCAATGGAGGTGGGAGGGTCAGCCTGCCTGTTAGTCATCCAACATGACAACTTCTGGTGATTTGAGTCGTGTGAAATAATAATAATGTATTATTATTTATTAGTAGTAGTAGTATTTATATGCCGTCCATCAGACGGGCTTGCCCCAGCCACTCTGGGCAGCTTCTAGCAAATTAATAATCAAACACAGTAAAACATTGCACATTTAAAAACTTCCCTATACAGGGCTGCCTTCAGGTGTCTTCTAAAAGTCATAGTTGTTTATTTCCTTGACATTTGATGGGAGGGCGTTCCACAGAGCAGGCGTGACTACTGAGAAGGCCCTCTTCCTGGTTCCCTGTAACCTCGCTTCTTGCAATGAGGGAACAGCCAGAAGGCCCTTGGAGCTGGAGCTCAGTGTCCGGACTGAACGAGCAGTTCCATTTGCAAACTTTTGCAGCACAGCCAATCGCACCAGGGCTTGCTGTCACCACTAGTCAGCTGATCAGCACTGACAGCAAGTCTTGCTTGCCATGAAACAGTCAGAGGTGCCCACTAAGACAGCTGTGTCTCTTCCTGTCTCACACTTGATGTCCATATGCTGTCCGGTGTGGGGCAGGTGGATGTGGTTTGAGGAAATGACCTTGCAATGATACGCTTTTCAAGAGAGTCGGAAATTCTTATGGCACACCCAACCCCTTGTACACTGTGCACTGTACTTACTTTGATTGTGAATATTACTAATTTTGGTTTTTTTCTTTAGTATGTTCCAGTGTGTTCATTCTTGCATTTTGTTCTGTTTCATAGTCATGGCAGAGATTGAGAGACAGGAGGGACTTGAACTGTGTACTACCTTTAAGAGCAACTCTACAGAAAAGATAATTGGCTTCCTTCTTCTTAAGTGGACAATTCGGAAATACACAAAAGACATTACTGAAACCCCGGGATGCATTTTCCCCCCTCCCTCCCCACTGATCTTATTTTTAAAGAGGAGATTTTTCTTTCAAAATTTTGTTAAGGAAACTTTTGTAAGAATTAAATACAACCTTCATGAAATGCATTAACAATTTGAAGACTGGCTTTCCCAAACATATTGAATCAGTGACCAATAAAGAGACTGCTGTAATACTAATTTTGCAAATCTGTTGGGAGTTTGATTTATTGTTAACTTACGTTGTAGTGGTTTGACTCAGCCACATGGAATATTGAATTGTAAAGATGAAATGTATGACAGTCAGGCCGTGACTTTAAAGTATAGCATACTGTGCACATTTTCTTACGAGAGAGAGTAGCTCCTGCTTTACAGCTGCAAAATGCAATATGCACTTTGGCTCTCCTTGGCTCTTTTCAGCTTTTAATAAGCTTGTAATAAGAAACAGCAACTTTTAAAGAAAAATAACAACTACACCCTAAATGATGCTGCTGATCTGGCCTAATTCTCAATGAGCTCGCAAATGTATTTGGTTTGTGCTACTTTAGATTGCGTAGGACTGAATACTCCTCCATAGAACAGAATTCCCTTCCACATTGAAAACCAGGTGCTGGGTGGGAGGAGGCCAAGTTAAAACCTTTCCTGACTTGCAGCTTCCTGTGTGGAAGGAATTTAGTTAAATGGAAGAGCCTATTCAAGTTGTGAGCCCCCCACCTGCAGTCTGAAGTGGCACAACTCATGGAGCAGGTTTGCCACCTCAATGAGAATTTCTGGGGATTGTATTCTTTACTGGAATTTTAAAGCAGCAGAATAACTTCAAGGCAGTTGAATCATCTGTTAGGCTTGCATAATGTGTGACATGCTGAGCTGAATGCAGCCTGCCATCCATGTATGGCAGCCCCTCGGGTTTGAAAAACATTTTGTGTGTTTCCGGCCACCCTGGGGCTGCAAAAAATCAGGATGTTGTCAGGCAGTTTGCCTGCCATTAGGAATGGCCAGTGGGCTCTGTGTTCCTACTTGATGTTCAGGCACTGCAGGTAAGATTTTTTTTATGGCAGACTGCTTTATGTTGCTTGATGCTCACTGCAGACTGAGGGTGGCGTTGAACATTACAGTGAAGCAGAGGGAAAGGAAACGCAAGGGAGAATTGTGCTTCCTCTTAGCTGCACTTCCATTGTGATATATGGATCCTACAAAGATGGTACCGTGGCTTGTACAACCCCCTCCCCAGTTTCCTGTGCCACAACAGCAGTGTAAGGAAGCATACTTTCTTTCCACTTCCTCATACACCCATCCCACTGCTCTGTTGTAAATTGTGGAGCCGCCATGAGTTGAGCCCTCTCCTACTGTTTTCTTTCCATATATATAAAGTAGTGACAACTGCGAAAAATAGCTGCTACGATAAGCCAAGTTGTTGTTGTTTTAATTTGTTTCTATTTTTGTGTAAATATTTGTATGTTGGTCAGCTGCTATATAAATCAGGATTTAAGAAAACTTAAATTTTAACTTTTTCCCCAAGAAGTATGGGACTTCTTTTAGATCTGCTGTTGCACAATTTGTGCCTCTTATATTTATTGCAGACCAATTCATATGTTAACAAATGTTTACTTTTCACTGATGTCGAACTTCCTTTCCCCCCTAAGTTTAATATTTTTATTGTGTCAAGTGGAATAAAGTTTCTGTATTGAAAATAAAGCTATCTTTTGTATATTTCACCTTTTTTCTTTCAATCCGCTTCTCGGCTCTTATTGTGTAGCCTGCTAGTATTGTGAAGAGTGCTTTATCAATCTCAGTGATGTTAAGAAATTTGGGTTTACATGTTGTTGCTGCTACTGCTACACACACTCACAAACACCAGTTTCTTGGTGGCTGGGCTCCATGTTGCATTGATAGTGGGTTGCATGTGCCAGTGGTGTGAATCACTCAGATCACCTCTCTCTCTCTCTCTGCCTCAGTGGGAGCCCTGCTTGAGTACTCATCAGGAGGAGGTGTTATGTTGATAGACACAAGACAGAGCATTTTCAGCAATGATCCCAAGATAATGTCCTTTTTAAAATGTGCTGGGAAGTGGGGGGTGTTACTGGATTGCTTTTTTGCTTTTATATTGTGTTTTTATGTTGTAACTGCCCTGAGATCTTTGGGTATAGAGATGTATACAAATTATTATTATTATTATTTATTATTATTATTATTATTATTATTATTATTGAATGTCACTTTTTGTACATCACCTTGAGAGGAGCTGATTATTATTATTTTAACAGCAGCTTATAAATCTATAGACTAACCAAAGTTGATAGCAAGAAGAAACCATTTCAGTTCTGCTGACATGTGGTAAGCTCCTATTTTCCCAGCCCTGATGGGAGACATTGGGATTGATTTTGGGACCTCCTGTATGCAAGGCCAAATGTTCCACTGCTAAGCTGAGGTCCTTCCGCCTCAGAACTGAGACGACTAAATGGGAAGGGTAAAGAGCGAATGAGCAAGCATGGATGCTGATGGACCTCATTCCGTTACTTGATTCCATGGCTGGACAGTAACATTTTCACGAGAATCCTGTGCCCCTGTACTTTTACGTGTTTATGAGAGCGTGTGCTGCATATAGACAAGAGAGCACATGCGAAAAGTTCTTACGTAACACAAAGTATAAATAGCAATTCATACCTCACTGGGTGACCTTGAGCCAGTCACAGACTCTCAGTCTAACCTCCCTCACAGGCTTCTTGTGAGGATACAACAGGAAGGGAGAGACCATCTTGAACTCCTCGGAGGGAAAATGTGATGTGAATATGATAAGTAACAAATATGTCTTGATCCAGCAAGAGAGAATGTGATAGAAGCCTCCTGAACTGTCTGGATGCTGCAGGGCAAGACATCTATCTGCATTCAGAGCCACAGGTGGTTAGGCCTACCTGAGCTCTGGCCTGGGAAGCCATAGATAGATCAAGGCCACTAATTTGCTGGCCCTGGAAGCAAGGTGGTGTTAGGACCCAGTGGCCAGTCCAAGGTGGCAGCAGCGGTTTGATGTTTCAACTTTCCGTCGTTCTATTTAAAGACTTTCCTGAGTCAGGAGAGCCGAGCTGCTGTGGATGACAGTTTGCTTCGGGCAACCCTGGAGAGTATTGAGTAGAGTGGGATAAACACAGCTAGGGGAAGTGACCGGGGGACAAAATGGAGACGGACTGCAACTATGAGTCTGACGGATCACCTGACGTCTCCATGGAAGATGAAGAGGAGGATGAATATGAGCCAAACAGGTACGATACCTTTCAAAAATGAGACTCTGCAGCCTACTTACAGGCTGTCAAGAAGTTCTGGAAAACTGAAACGGGGAGAAGTGCCTTTGTGCAAATGCAGTGCGGCATCAAAAAGGAGATGAAAGTTTTGAGGATGAGGGGGAGCTTTCTGATGATTCTGAATGCAGCTGGTTGTGATTCTGAAAGTGCCTGGCCTGTGTACAAAAGGCATTTTCTATTTAAAGATCCTGCGTTGTGCCAGTTGGATTGGCATCTCCTCCTGCTCCTTCCGAGCTGGCTCGTCACTGCATATCAATCTCCATTACTCTCAGGGTGTGTGTGTGTAAGTGAAACTGATGAGTCCTTTAATTTGTTCTTTTAAAAACACCATAACCCACGGTGCAATGAGAGGTGGGGGAGAACTTTAAATCAAGAATCGATTGCTTGCGGGGGGGGGTGTGTGGAAATGAGTGGTGGTTGTGACTCAGGTTGCATTTGGAGGCTACAGGCCGTTTGGTTTTCATGTACTTTAGGCATGGCTTGTTGCTTGGTCTGATAGCACAGGGCTCCTAAAAATGGGACGATTTCAGCTCTACACCCAATAGATGAATGGAAAGGGCACTCCAAAAGCAGTAACAGATGTACATATATAGTGAAGGAAGATTCCTAGCCAGAAAGGTTTACCATGACGGTTCCCAGTTCCTGGTTCAGGACTTTGTAGCAATAAGCCCATTTTGACTGCAAAACAAAAACTCACACTGAAACCAGGGAGGTCTGAACTGCTGGGGGTGAAGGCTTGGTAGTATAGGGAGCCTTGTCTTGCTGCTTTGGCTCAAGATCTGCTGTCACTTGGTTATTGAATTGTCCTTTTCTCCTCTCCCTGGAGCCTTCCCCCATGGAGACAGAGCCCTAGCCAGCATGCTGGCCGGGGGGAGGGGCTAGTACAGGGGTAGGCAACCTAAGGCCCGTGGGCAGGATGCGGCCCAATCGCCTTCTCAATATGGCCCATGGATGGTCTGGGAATCAGTGTGTTTTTACATGAGTAGAATGTGTCCTTTTATTTAAAATGCATCTCTGGGTTATTTGTGGGGCCTGCCTGGTGTTTTTACATGAGTAGAATGTGTGCTTTCTTCCTAATGTCTCAACAAATGAAACTGCTTTGTAAAAAGAGAGAGACATTGCACATATTTTTGTAAATCAAGAAAATCTTTAATTAAAAAAAAAAGACATCTCTGGGTTATTTGTGGGGCATAGGAATTTGTTCACCCCCCCCCCAAACAAAATATAGTCAGGCCCACCACATGGTCTGAGGGACAGTGGACCGGCCCACGACTGAAAAAGGTTGCTGACCCCTGGGCTAGTAGATCACTGCCTTACCTGCACAACTGGTTTGCCCTACCTAGATTTAATAATAATAATAATAAAAGAAGAAGAAGACATCTTGCTTTTAAAAGAGGGAAACTCATAGCGGCAAAAAGTGGTTCCCCGAAAGTTTTCATGCCACAGATTTGTTTGTTTGTTTTATAAAATTGATTGTAAAAACCTTCAAAGTGGTTTACAAAAAGACAAAACAATAAAATCGAGGAAAAATTCACAACCGTACTTTAAAACATACAAAAGTTAAAATATCAAAATAGATTAAAATCACCTCAACTTTCTATGCATCTTGGAATCTTTTTAGCAGGCACCAACTGAAGGCCCCTGCTTGATCTCAATAGGCAGGGGGTTCCAAAGGGCAGGTGCTGCCACACTAAACAATCAAATTCTTACAAAGGCAGAACAGGTATTATGTGGCGCCAGTTCGGCCCACCTGCCCTCCTGAATAACATAAGGGGAGTCTTGCTGGACCAGACCAAAGCCAAATCTTGTCCACCATTCTGTTTCCCATAACAGCTAACCAGGTGCCTATAAGAATCCCACAATCAGGGTCTGGGTGTCATAACTCTGTCCTCCTCACACTCCTCAGTGACTGGTATTCAGACACATATTGCTGCTACTGGAGGTCGCATATAGGCATGGCGAATAGCTATTGATAACCTTATCCTCTAGTTTTGTCTAATCCCCTTAAAAAACTGTCCACACTGGAGCCACCACTATGTTTTGTGGTAGCAAATACCGTAGCTCATTTATGGTACTGTGCGAAGAATTGCCTGAGGATGAATTTGCAGCTCAGTTTTTTTCTCCCAAAATCCCCCTGGGGCAAGGTAGATTTCATACTGGGGGTGCTTTCAGATGGACGTTTTATTGTGTAATGGATCCTCTTGTAGCAAGTCCCCACATGATATCATTGGCATCAAAATGCCAGGCCATATTCCCCCAGCCATTAAATCTTCATTTACCCTTTCTGTAGGAAACCCATTAAGTTAAGGCTGGATACTTCTTTCGTTTTCTTCATGCTAGCCATTTAAATGGTAACAGTCCTTTTGCGAGATGGTTTGCATTTCTAATTAAAGGGTAAAAGCTGCATTTCATCTGGGCCAAAGATAATTTGTTGACGTGCAAAGCCTTTCTGGGTTGAATGGCACTTACTCCCAGGCAGCTTCGCATACAGTTGCAACCATCCTGATACTTACCGGTATAAGCATGGTGCTTATATGTCCTGATGCTCTCTGGAGTGTGTGTACACATCTCTAATGATGGATCAACACAACTGTCTGCATTTGCAGACTTTCCTTAGCAGTGTGGTTATGGGAGCTGTCATGATCGGCTCCTGCACCTCAGCATATACCACTATGCCACTGATTAATATAGCAAGGATAAATGGCTTTGCATTACTTACACGTAGTTTAATTAGCCAAATGGATTCTCTGTGTGTGTGGCTTCTGAAGAAGAATGGGAATGTGATTAATGGAAATGACTAACGTGACTTGATAAATGTGTTGCCTGTCTCTGGGAACTCGCCCAAATGATCTCTTACGCTGCGCCCTGAAGTGAGGGTGGCTGTAGCATTAGCGATTTTTAAAAATGTAGCTGCAAATTCATCTTTAGCATGAGAGCAAGCTGGATTAGGGATGTGAAAGCAGAAAAGTGAAGTTGTCTTGCCCTTTCACTCTCAAGCACTCAAAGTGTACTTATGGCCCAGTTGTGCCAGGTGCTGTGCTGAGGGCAGAACTACGGTACATTTTATGGGAGGCAGCTGCCAAGATCAGCGCTTCTAAAGCAATGATGTCAAAACACAAGTAAAAGTTTTTTTTAAAAAAATGCAGATTGCATAGTGGGGAAGAGAGTAGGAAATTACACTATATCCCCCACTAAAAGAGACCACAGGCACTCAAAACCATTGAAATTAAGAGCCCAAACCACTGAAGGTTTTTGCCTGGTGTCTAAAAAAAGACAGAGATGGTGCCAGGTAAAAATAAGGGTAAAGGTAAAGGACCCCTGGACGGTTAAGTCCAGTCAAAGGCGACTATGGGCTTGCAGCACTCATCTCACTTTCAGGCTGAGGGAGCCGGGTCATGTGACCAGCATGACTAAACCGCTTCTGGCACAACAAAACACCGCGATGGAAACCAGAGCACACAGAAACACTGTTTACCTTCCCACCTCAGGGGTACCTATTTATCTACTTGCACTGGCATGATTTCGAACTGCTAGGTTGGCAGGTAAGCCTCTCTGGGGACAGCATCCCACCAGCAGGGAGCCACCACAGAAAGGGCCCATTCTCTTGTTGCCACACTGTGGGTCTCCAGTGGAGGGGCCACATGGAAAAGGGCCTTAGATGACAATTGCAGGGTCCAGTTTGGTTCATGTGGGGAGAGGTGATCCTTGAGCTATTGAGGTCCTGAGCTGCATGAGGCTTTATATGTCAAAAACAGCACTTTGAATTCAGCCTGGGCACCAAATTGGTAACCAGTGCAGTCATGACAGAAATGGTGTTATATGTTCGGGTTATCCTTCGCCAGTCAACAACCTGGCCACTGAATTCTGCACCAGTTGCAGCTTCCAAACCATCTTCAAAGGCAGCCCCACATACAACATATTGCAGTAATCCAACCAGAGGTTACCAGAGCATAGACTGCAGATGCTAGGCTATTCCTGTCCAGATAGGGGCACAGCTGGGACAGCTGATAGAGAAGACACTCAGTGTCACTGAGGCTATTTGAGTCTCAAGCTACAGGAATGGATCTAGAAGTACCAAGCTAGGTGCCCCTTCCTCCAGAAGGATTACACCCCCATTCAGAGCAGCCCCACATCCCAATAGAATCCACAGGAGACTTTGGCTCTCACATAATGCTGCCAAGCTGTAGCAAAAAGCACCCAGAAAGTCAAGGTCAAGCCAAGGTTAGGTGCAAGAGATCAGATCCAGGGTGAAATGTAATCTGGGTGCAACTGAGGAGATGTGCTGGAAATTCTATTCCCAAGATGTAGTGATGGCTGCCAGCATGGGTGGCTTTAAAAAGGGATTCATGGAGGATAAGGCTACACATGGCTACTAACCGCACTGGCTTTGCTCTGCTTTCACGGCAGGAGGCAGTAGGACTGCAGTTGCTGGGAATCGGGGAGAGCACTGTTGCTTTCAGATCCTTCTTGCAAGCGTCTCATAGGCACCTGACTGGTCACTGTGAGAACAGGATGCTGGACTAGATGGGCCATTGGCCTGATCCATCAGGCTCTTCTTATGTTCTGATGCTAAGTGGATTTGGCACACTTGAACAACAAATCCACTCCCCAAATAAATCTTAACTTTCTTGCACTAAGGAAAGAGACAGGAAAATGCACTGGAAGGCATGGGATAGCAGTTGTGTGACATGATGTTATATAACCTCCCTGCCAGCAGATCATAATGACTTCTCAATAAACCTTGGATGCCGTATAACCTTCCTACAAACTTGGTGCAAACAAATCAGGACGAATACTTAACAAACAAGCGACCGTAAAGTTCTCTGGTTCCCATCTGTAGCTCAGTCACTGGCTTGGATGCAGTTCTGATTTTGAAGGAAATTGCTCAACTGAATTGGTGGGACTTGACTGTCTGCCAGAGCCAAAGCTGGCCGGCCTCATATCATCCTACGCTGGGAGGTTTGCTTCATTCAAAATAAAACACAGAAGACGTGTCAGTGAGGCATGAGACACTGATTGATTGCAGCAGGTCTGGGCAATCTGTTCGGCAGTGAGCACTGCATTAAAAAGTGTGAAGATTTGCTGCTATTACTGTACCTGGTCAATATTTCTTCTAGTTAAAAGCAAGAACTCTTATCTTAGTACATATTGCAGGGATAGGAGAGAGGCAGTGGACAAGGAGCCAGGAGACTTCTGTGTATAATGGAGCAGAAATACTGTTCCTGTCAACATAGAATCATAGAATCATAGAGTTGGAAGAGACCACAAGGGCCATCCAGTCCAACCCCCTGCCAAGCAGGAACACCATCAAAGCATTCTTGACAGATGGCTGTCAAGCCTCTGCTTAAAGACCTCCAAAGAAGGAGACTCCACCACACTCCTTGGCAGCAAATTCCACTGTCGAACAGCTCTTACTGTCAGGAAGTTCTTCCTAATGTTTAAGTGGAATCTTCTTTCTTGTAGTTTGAATCCATTGCTCCGTGTCCGCTTCTCTGGAGCAGCAGAAAACAACCTTTCTCCCTCCTCTATATGACATCCTTTTATATATTTGAACATGGCTATCATATTACCCCTTAACCTTCTCTTCTCCAGGCTAAACATACCCAGCTCCCTAAGCCGTTCCTCATAAGGCATCGTTTCCAAGCCTTTGACCATTTTGGTTGCCCTCTTCTGGAGGGCAACCATTTTGGTTGTCCTCTTCATATTTGTTTATGAATTCTCTCTCACCTTTCTTTCTCCCTTGTTTAATTTTAAGAGTCTAAAACAGATCTAAAACAATGGTTTGTCTCTATTCAAGCAACAAGAGCCCGGGTTTCTAGTTGGGTTAATATTTTCCCATAGCTTTCATGTTTTAACAGAAACACCTTAGATTAACGTAGGTAGGTATCCAACTCTGAAGGGCACATATTCTGTATCTTATAGGGTGGCCATGTGCCCTACTTTACAGAGGACACTTCTCTCTTTGAAGGAGTCCTCTGTCTGAAGGGCTGTCCAGTTTAAAGATGAGGAACCACAAAAAGGGAGAGCAGGGACTTTGAAGTTGCCCATTAACTTTTAGTGCCTAGATATCAGAGTGAGCAGGCACATAGACACTATGGTGAGATGTACTATATTTCTATTGAAAAATACATCTTTGCACCCTTCTGATTTGAAATCTGCCACCGAGTGTCTAACATTCCAAAATATTTAAAGGGTTCTGCTAGTGCATCTCCAAGGGTTTTGGATGAAATGGGTTATTCCTCGGCCACAGCACACCTCACGCCCGGCAGCAGCAGCTCTTCTGACCCAGCGGTAGAGAGCAGCCCTCCTCAGGCACACCCGGCCGCAGCAGCTCCATTGCCGGGTCAGGTTTGACCCGGTGACAGAGAGCAGGAGGGTCAGTGGCAATGCTGCCGCCCACCCTCCTTGGCATTGGTGCCTCGCGCCCAGCTGCAGTAGCTCCGTCGCCGTGTCATGTCTGACCCAGTAGCGGAGAGCAGGGGGAGAGTGAACAGCAGCTACCCCACCCCTCACCTACCCTGAACTGTGGCGTGTGGGAGGGCTCCCTGCACACACCGCCCTCCTTGGGGACACGCCCCATGTGCCCGCCCTGGGCAGCACGGGCATATACTCCGCCGCTGCCCGTGACCCAACAACCCTATTGGATGTGCAGGTAGCAGTGGTAGCAAGGGATGCCTTTTTCAACTTTGCTAATAACCCTCAGGGTCCCTTCCAACTCTATACAGTTCTATGAAAATCAGTCCTTGCACCAACCATTCATGCCCTAGTGACTTTCAGATTGGACTACTATAATATGCTCTATTTTGGGCTCTCTTCAAAGGTGCTCCAAAACTTCAACTAGTACACTGGCTGCCAGTGCCAGTTTCTTTCCCTATGTTCTTCCCCACATTCTCTGATAATTATCTGAGGCCCTAGTCTGAATCCCTTGATCTTACAAGACACAGCTAATGGAAATCTGACCAGGGCATTCTCTTGTGGAGTGTCTTGACAAATGAGGTGCATCAGCCTCTGTCACTATATGGCTTCAGGCAGCATCTATTCCAAAGGGCCTGCTGGATCAGACCACCCATCTAGTCCAGTATCCTCTTCTTACAGGGGCCACCTGAATGCATGTGGGGAAACCCTGATTGACAGCTGATTGTCTGGTGCTTGGCTTTGCTAGAATTGTTGTTGTGGTGGTGGTGGTGGTGGTTTTGTGTTTTTTATTTTTTATTATGGGGGTTTAATTAGAGGATTAAAAAAATACATTGTTGTTGCATTATAACTTGTTAGCTGCCTTGCATTCCTTAGAAAGTAGGAAAGGTGTTAGGTTTTTTATTCTTGAATAAATGAAAATTCTTTTTCACGAGATCACACTTACAGTCAATGCTATATTAATAGAAAATAATAAAAAACACTTGTAATTGATATATTTTAATCTTCTGTGATTCTTTAAAAATAATAATAATAATAAGGATATAGTTTCTTAAAATCTATTTTTTTTAACAGTTTAAAAAGCCTTAACCAGCATGAGGAGGTAAAATCGGATGCCATGGATGCTATTCATAGTGAAGATAGTGCACAGACGTGGGAGACAAGTTCAAGTAGATGTTCCACATCCCAAGCCTCAGAAACTAGTGCTACGTCTGGTGTTTATAGTATGGAAAACTCCTACATGGAAGGTCCTCCAGGGAAATCTATATCTTGGATGGATGAAGGGAAGATGGTACAGAAAAGAACAAGGAACTCACCATATCAGGTGCCCCTGTCTCCAAATGAGAAAATGGGCCCAGGCAATGAAAAATGTGGCTTTTCTGGAAGGCCAACAGAAGCAAAAGCTTTGGAAAGAGAATTAGATCCTGCTGATCCACAGTCATGGACCCTTCAAGTGCAATCTTCAAAGATAAAAAACTATTTGGTACAAATTACACAGGAAGCGGTGGATCCATTGCCAGAAGAAAAAGAAAATGTTTTCATGAAAAAGGCAGAGCTGCCCCTCGAAGGAACGGTAAGAGCTAAGATTCAGCTACTCACTGCAGCATTGGAAGAAAGAAATAAAAAGATTTTCCGGCGGGTGAACAATATAGATTTGCCTCCGCCTACAGTTGTTGTAATCAGGAAGCCAAGAGAACCACCCAAAAAATTCACCAGGCAAGCCATGTTCCAGGCATCTTTAAAGCATCTTGAACAACAAGCCACCATTAAGAATGACCAGAAGGAAATCCTGCATCTCAAGCATATGCAGACAATGCTTGCAAAGTCTGTTCCCCGTAACAGAGATGAGGAGCGAGTGCGGCGATCTTTTCTGCCTGAACCTCTGGATAAGGCTTCCAAAATGGCACCACCAACTTCACCGCTCTATACTGACAAAGCAAAGAAGCTGGACACTGAATCACATTCCCCTGCCACGCGAATGACAGCCCCAGAACGGGCAATGTTTGCTTCACCAGATCGTCATGACAGAATGGAGAAAAGGGGGAAGCAATCTCAGCTTTCTAATACAGCAAATACTGTGTCAGAAAAGTTGCCCAGCCTCCTTGTTGAAACAGAGGAGGAGGAGGCGGTAGCGGAGGAAATACCACCTCCTCCATTTGTTTCTACCAAACCCCTTTCCCAGCCTGCTAATGAAGCAGAGAATCAGGACGACTCAACTTTCTCTAAGCTATCAGAATCTGCAGCTCAGGATGTGCAGTGCCTAAATAACATTGCTGCTGAGCAGTATGAGTCCCGAGATTCTCTTTTTACTGAAATCAGAAACCCAGATATTGGCTTCACAATCCCTTCACAATTTCAGATCAAAGATTCAGGCTTGTTGCATTCTGCTGAAGAGGCAGGGAAGCAAGGCATCCCTGTTTGCTCACCTGAACCCGCAGAGCCTGTGCCTGAGCAGGCAAAATTACCTCCTCCAGTTAGTGAAAGAGAAAAGCAAGAAAAGAAACAGCTGGAGGCGGAATATTCAAAGGAAGAAGAGGCGCAGGAGCAATCAACCACACTTTTGCAAGCAGAGCCGGCACATTTGATGTATTCGTTGAAAGAATGGGAAGTTGGGGAAGCTGAAACTGCACCCAATTTATCTTCTGCAGCTAGCAGAATAGAAACACAGGAATCTCAGCGTGGTTCCTGTGAAGTTGCAGAGGAACATATTGGACTTTCACAGCCCACACACTTCATGGGTGAAGCCGAGAAAAGAGAAAAAGAGCACCTGGAGCCAGATTTGGCAAAGGAAGCTGTTGAGACACAGGTACCTGTGACTGCATCACTACAGCCAGAACAGTCAGATGCACTGCACTCAAGTGAAATTAAAAATCAGACAGCACAGCCAGGATCTCAGTGGCTGGAGTCTTCACTCCCTATTCCTGAAGCAGAGAGAGAGGAAACCCAGCAACACTCCCTAGCATGTGCACAGTCAGAAAGCGAACATCCAGTTGTCTCTGAACCTATAAAGGCAACACAGGGATTTGAACACTTGGAGCCACTGCATCTCAAAGGTAAAGAAGTCAGTGCAAGCTCTCCTGCTGAAGCACTCGACTCTTCAGAGCAACTGTCATCTGTTTCATCTGCTGAGAAGGTAGAAATGCTGGAGACTCGGCAGCCTTCGCTAGAAACTGTAACACTGTTTTCAGAAGAGCTATGCTCTGTTTTACCCTACCCAACAGAGAAAATGGAGAAAAAAGACAGCCTGCCTTGTTCTCCCGAGACAGCTGCTGAAACAGCAGAAGCATCACTTCCCACTGCCACCTTCCAAACGGCTGAAGTAACAAAAGTAGAAGTCCACCCCTTGTCTCCCACAGACGTTCCATCAGAAGAATCAGTGTCTATTTCAAGAGAGCCGGATGTTGCCATAGATAGGAAAACAACTCAGCTGGTTTCGCCTTTATCTGTAGAACCTCCAAGTAAAGCATCTGTTCTACCCCAAGAAGCAGCAAAAGAAGAAAACCAGCAATGCCCACCTTCAGATGCAAAGCTGAGTTCTGAGGACCAGGATGAGGAAGGCTATCAAGATGGTTGGTTTCCTTTATTTGCAACCACACAGTTTGAACCAGAACATTCAGCTGAATGTGAATCAACAATGCAGAGCATTAAACAGGATTCCTCTGCATCATTTCCATTAGAAGAAGCAACTGAATTGAATTCTGTTGATGATGCCGATAAGAAAGAGAGGCATCCTGACAAATCCATCACTGAGCCTTCACTGCATCCTGTATTCATGCCAGGAAAACAAGGGAGGATGGAGTCAGAGATCGAGCAAACGACTCATCAGTTATCACATACAGTTCTTCCAATGGAATCAGTCAGTAAACTGCAGTCAGTGGAGGAAATGGAGGTCAATGAGATCCAGCCTAATTTATCTGCAACTGGACAAGATTTATCCCAGTCGGTTTATTTGACAGAACCACAGGAAGACCAGTGTGTTGCAGCAGCAGCTGCCGCCGCCGCCCTTGAATCTGGTTCTTTAAGTATACCATACACTGAGGTTGAAGCAGAGAAATGCGACACTACAGAACCAGTATTGAAAGAGGTAACATATCAGGCTATTCAGGCTGTCACTGCAGAAATGGAACAAGGCTATCTGAAAGTGTCACATATAGTATCTGAATCCGAAAAATGTTTAGAGGCACCTTTCCCAGCTCAGAACACAGAGGAAGGAAACCTTCAGTCACACAAGTTTGTGTCTCCAGAATCAGAAGATGAACACCTCATCTCATCAGAAAGAGAAGAATCTGAATTTTATCCACTCTTAACTCCAACACCTGAATTGGGATATCCTATTGCTGGTTCAGAAACACAGGAGAGCCAAAGCTATTTATCTGATGCATTAAATGAGGCATTGAATGCATTAAACGAGCAGCCAAGCTACTCTTCCTCAGTTCTTGAGGATAAAGCCAAGATAGAAGAAAACCAAACCCCCTTTCCTGAAACTCCAAAAATGGCGCCAAATGAATCACTGTCCTTTGCAGCCTTCCTCATTAGTGAAGCCAAGGAAGAGCCACTTGTGTCACCTGTGGACACAAAGATGACGCCAAAGGAATCAAATTCCTTTCCAGAAGCTTTTGTTTCGGAAATAGCCCCTCCTTCCCCAGAACAACTTTCTAAGGAAGTAATTTCATCATATGCTGCTGATGAAGAAGAGAACCAAGATCAGTCTCATTCATTTCTGAGGGAAGAGTCAAAACATCTGGATGCTGGAGGAGCAGATGTGCAAGGTGGTCAGTCTCATTTGCTTGTTGCAGCACAGCCTGAAGCAAGGAGCCAGGACACTGAGCCGCATTGCCCCCAAACAGAGCTAGAAGATTTGACCTTGCTGAATTCTACTGAAGAGATCCAGAAGCAAGAAACTCCCCTATATTCACCTTCCATTGTACCATCTGTACATGAAGAAATATTGCATCACAAGGGAGAAAAAGAAAACCAAGGAACGATAATTTTGGGCACTGAACAGACAAAGGAGGAAGATGCTCCTCTAAAGTCACCTGTCCTACCACAGGAGTTGGAACACCTACATTCACTGCAGTCAGTAAAAGAATCCCAGATGGAAAGGGCTCAGCCTTACTCTTCTGCAGCTGTTCAAGATTCATCGCACCTTCCTGGTGAGACAGAATCACAGGAAGGCCAGGGCTACATTTACAAAACTGCAGAAGTGGATTCTGGAGTTTCTAAGTTACCAGAGCTGACGGATGCAGTTATGGAGCAAGAAATCCAGGCACCAAGGACTGAAGCTGTCAAGTTAGAACGCAAACAGTCTGCTTTGTCAGTACAGCAAAATGAGAAAGTCCAGCATCCACTGGTAACTGCATCACTGGATCTGGAACATTTAGGCTCATCTTATTCCACAGAAGCACAATTCCCAGGAGAGCCACCACCAGATGCATCTCTTCTCACTGAGAAAGCAGAGGAGCAGGAAGTTTGTTCACAACCAGCATCAGTCTCACCAGCATCTGTATTGGATCAATCCAGCTCTGCTTCACTGGATCTAATGGCAGAAGTTGAGGAACAAGAGACCAGGCGTCCTCCCGAAGTAGCTAACGTGATGCCAGAAGAACCCTTGTCTTTTGCAGCCTTTCTCCTTGCTGAGGCAAAGGAAATACATACTACTTTGACCTCAGAAAAAGAGAATCTAGACAGTCAGCCTCCTTTCAAGGAAGCTGATTTGTTAATAGAAAGATCAGAAAGCATTTCAACTAGCCCCTCTGAGACAAATGTAACTATTAAGGAAGAAACTGAGCTTCCTACAACACATTTTGAAGTGGAACAGTTTGCTAGTAAACCTGAAGCAGATGTTACTTATCGAGATGAAAGGGGAAATATTTCTGAGACTCCTACGCTACCTAATTTAATTCCAAATGAGCCTTCTGATGCTGTAATACCAGAGCCCATAAATGATATTTTAACACACAACTTGCATTCATCAGTATCTTCTGCAGACTCACATACGACTGACAACAAGACAATACTAATTAGTGCGGGAGACTTTTCGAAAACAGAAGAAATCAAGTGTTTGCCTAGTGCGGAGATAACTTTGAAAGAGCCTGAAAAGGAATTAAAAGATCGCGAGAAACTGAGGGAGGAAGCCATACCTGCTGTTGAACTTGGTCAAGGAAAAGAGATTTCTGAAGGTAACAAGGTAGAGAATATTCATGCTGTTCCACTCAATTCTTCAGCTGATAAAGAAGAAGAGAAGCATATGCTGGAGAGATTAGAATACCTGGAAACAGCTGCATTGCAGAAAAGAAAACCATTCCATGATGCTGGAGATATGGCTGTTGATCAGGAATTTTCAAGGTGCAAAATAAGTGTAAAAACCTCAGAAGGCAGAGAAGAGGACAATCATGAAAATAAGGAAAGCAAATCAAATGAACTTGTCAAGGAAAAGGAGGTCCAGGAAAGTGTAGAAATAAAAAAGGAAGTTTCTGTTGTTCAAGAAAGCTATGAAGATGGTGGTGTAAATGATAATGGTATAGATCACATTGAAAAGTATACTGTCGTTGATGAGACCTGCTTCATCCAGACAGGAAAGGAACAGTCTTTTGAGGAAGTACAGAGGCAATTTGAAGTTACCATAGAAAATTCTGCAACACTTCCAACTGCAGGCACAAAAAATATTTTAGAGTTTTCTTCACTAGAAAGAGACTTGGATGAAGGCTTCAACAGAATGGCCGAGAAAGAAAACACAACAGCTAGTCATGAAGACCCTTCAACAATATTAATCAAAGGTGAAATAATTGATGCTGTTAGGGAAAAGGATGAAAACACAGAGGATAAGCTTAACTTAGCAGGTGAACCCCTATTTAGCACACAAAAAGATGTACTACCTCAATCTCCATTAATTTCTTTGCCTGCCACTACAGTCAATCCTGAGCTTCTCGAGGTGCCACCTACTTTGGCATTTTTATATAAAGATCTCTATGAAGAAGCTGTGGAAAAACCTAAGGAAGATAGCTATAAATATCCATCAAATGAAGAGACTGAGAATCCTGATGTATCCTTTCACATCAGAGGCCCTACTCGAGAGGATGGTACTGGAATGTGCTTTGAAAGGGATGTTTCTAAAGATGACACTCCAACTTTGGAAGAATCCCAGAAGAAACAAGTTCTAAAAGATAAAGCTATTAATGAACAAGCTGTAATCCTACAAAGAGTTTCAAAATGTGCAGATGAACCAAGTGAAAAGAAGCCTCAGTCTCTTCACATTCTAACTGAAGCACATGCTGAAACGGAGGTCTCTACACCAAGGGGAATGGTGGAACGGTTGGATGACGCATTGGTAGATAGACCAGCTGAGATCATGAGTGACATAAAAGTTGGAAATGGCCAGCCCACAAATGAAATTCTTTTTGGAAGTGGGCTCTATGGTTCAGGTGCAAGTAATGAGGAACTCAGTCAGAGAAGAGAAGAGGAATCCTTGGGCTTTGAAAGGGATGTTTCTAAAGCTGATGGTCCAAATTTGGAAGAATCCCAGAAGGAACAGGTTCTAAAAGATGAGCCTAGGAATGTAAAAGCCTTAAAGCAAGCAAGAGTTTCAAAAGGTGAATATGAATTGGATGACAAGGAGCCTCAGCCTGTTTCCATTCTAGCTGAAACACACGCGGAAACAGAGGACTTGTCTCCAAAAGGAATTTTGGAGGGGTTGAATGATGCATTGACAGACAGGCCAGTTGAGATCATGGGTGACATAAAAGTTGAAACTTGCCAGCCCACATATGCAGTTCCTTTTGGAAGTGGGCTCTTTGGTACAGGTGCAAGTAATGATGACAGCAGTCAAAGAAGTGCAGAAGAATCCTTGCCTGAAGAAACAGGTCAAGCATTACCAGAAGAAACGAGCGATGAGGAGTCTTGTCCAATACTTGATTATGCAGCAAGTGTCTTTGAAAATGCAACATCTGTGCAAGATGAATCAGAGGAAGTTGCTTGTTTTGCAGCTGGCCAAAACCAGCAATCTGAAATAACAGATGCTCATGAAATGGAAAATGTGGTTGTCCCAAAACCTGTTGAAGAAAGCACACAATCTCAGGCAGCATTCCACCATGTTAGCACTCCCTGGCAAAGTGAGGGACAACCAGAAGACCAGTTAATAGCACAGGATACACAACCTTTAGACCATAAACTTACTCTCTGTAGGGACACTGAGGGACAAACATCTGAAAAAAGAGTTGGAGAAAATATTGTGGGTGATCTAACTGAGTCCAACAGAGAAGCAGCATACCAACAACCACCTGAAGCAATATCTGACAAGCCTTTTGGGGAACTGGACTACTCTCTGTTGTCACATGATTTTGATACCTATCCATTATATCCAATTAAAGAGGAAGAGTCCAGTGACATTGATGAAGATCTAGCTGAGCTCATGGACTACGAAATGGTTAGCCGAGATGATGTCTTTGAGGAAGAAACATCATCAGAAGTGGTTCACGAAGAGCTGCTGTTTGATGACAGAAAATCCTCAGACCACATTAGTGATAGTTATGAATTTGTGAATGAAAGAGAGGCAATTACATATGCTGAGGAAGAAGAATTTCAGTTGATGGGTCTAGACAAGCTACCAAGAAATGTTCCAGAAACTGAAGTCCTAAAGAAAGAATCAGATCATGAACTGTTAGATAGTTATTGCCGCCAGTGTAAATGTCCCATCTCTGCTGAGGACAAGCTTTCTGGGGAGCATAAAGAGCACACTGTGACAAACTTGGATATAGCTGTGACTGAATTAAAGGTAAGCAATTAACATTTTTGGAATTACAGCCCTGTGTTCTCATTGAAACTGATGCTTAACTGGGGGATGCTTCACTAGACTATATAATATACAATGCAGGGTCAGGCAAGCCAATAAAGGTTAGTGACCTAATGTAGGCAGATTATATTTGGTGACATCCAGTTAGTCATAAACAGGCTAAGATTAAGGCCATTGATTTTCAATGGATCTACTTTGGTTATGACCAACATTGGATATCACCCATCGTGTTTAATTTGTCTCACAGTTGTCTCTGAGGAAGAGCAATTCTGCTTGGAAACACACCAGGCGCAACAGCATTAATGAAAGTGTTTCCACAACTAAACTATATTCTTAGCCCCTTGTGTGGGAGTGGTCACCTTTTTCCCCCCTGGCTGGAAAGAATGCAAATACTAAAAAAACATCCCTTGTGCCAGGACCTCCACTCTGATCAGAATTAGGCAAAATTAGCTGGGTGATCCAACGATGGCTTTCCTGCATTGCATCTGCTTTGGCCCTTAGTTTGGAATTTTAAAGTCATATTTGCAGAACTGGTCCAAGACGTTTTCCTGCCTGAGCTGAAGGAAAAGATGGCACTCCCCTCCCCACCATTCTACATCCATAATCCAACCAGATGGGACATTGAGTCTTCCTTCAGCACTGCTGATTGGGCAGCATCCTCCACTGTACTTATGTACAGTGCTGGGGAAAGTGTGTGCGGTTGCTAACACCATTCCACCCCAGCATGAGTTGCCTAAGGTGTTTTTCTTATTCTGCCTAATGGTATGGTGGTTTTGCCTAGTTCTAAATAAGCACTTTGATTCCTTGTTGGTCCTCTTGAATCTAGGTAACTGGTTGGCTTTCTCTAATATACAGACTTCAATGTGATGCCTCCTCAGATTAACCAGCTCTTGAGTATCCCTATTTAAAAAGCCATTGATTAGGATCCAAATAACAGCACAATTACTCCTGCAGGCCCAAGGGGGTCTTTGCACCAGCACTGATTCAGCAGCAGGTCCCTATTCTGCATGGAAAATCACATTTGACTCCAGTGAAGAGTTTTTGCTTTTTTTTGTTTTTTAAAGGGTAAAATCCATTGATGTACATAGCCAAATTCCCATTGATTTTGAATAGCGCCTGCTTCTCAGTATATAGAGAATCATACTACAACTGTGAAAGATAAGCAGTTGCTAAGAATATCAAAGAAGTCACATGCCTCCATTTCATTCCCTAGAGTGGTTTCTTCAAAGTCAAAGGACTTGAGCATGTCCCATGACATCATCCCCTGGCTCTGTAACTTGGAGAGGGAGCCAGGAATGAAATCTAGCCTTCATGTGATCTGCTTCACCAGGAAAAAGATGACTTTCGATCCTTGACCACTGAGTCTCATTTCCACTATCCACATGTTACTGAGTTCTTTGGTGCTCAGACAACAGAACTCTCACTCCTTCAGCTTTCATCAGCTATGCAAAATGCTCAGTACGATAAGCTATTGATGGTAGCTATTGGGGGGCGCACGGAATTAAACATTTCTCCCCCCCAAAAAAAACACATTCATCTTGGAAGTAAAGAATGATTTCCCCCTATTTATGCACACAGTATAGTTTGCTGTGCATTTTATAATTCATAGGTGATGCTAATTTCTGGCCTTCCTTTTTAGGCATATAGAGGAATCTGATTAAAGTCAAGAGTGTTTATGAAAACACAAACTGCTTTTGAACAGATGGCCAAGTGCGCCAAAGGAAGGTCAAGGAGGCTCCTGCATGGCAGACAGTTATAACTCATGAGTGCTGTCTCTATTATCTCAAGAACCTGGGCATCTTTTGAGAAACAGCTTCAGAAGCACAGGAAAGAAAGCAGGTTAAAAAAAATTCAGGCTGTTAGTCACTTAGATATCATTTAATGAAGATTATTTTACTGGTTTGAAGGCAGGCATGAAAAAATAGGATGTCCCGTTTTCTTTCTGGGGCACTTGGCAGGTATGCAAGTGGGAAGAGTGCTGTTGTGGCTGAGGTTCCATGTTTGGGCTGCCCATGAGCATGTGGTAAGAACAGGATGCGGCACTGGGTGGGCCTTTGAACCGATCTAGCAGGTCTCACCTTATGTTCTTAAATGAACTGCTTGCTTAATTGATTCCATTTATTATGTGTCCCTGGGACCCCTCTTGGGACAGTGATCCCCAGAGGTGGGGATTTAGGGAATTATTGTCAGTGGGTCACTACCAGGACAATGGGCCTGATCCTTTCAGTATATCAATGAAGCACTGAGCCATAGGATGCATTCTGAGATTAAACATTTTGTTTTGGTCTAGTTTTTATGTAAAATATAATAGCACCATCTCGCAACTTCCTGACCACTTTATTTAGATGGTTGTGAAACTTTAATATTTCAGAGCCAATTGGATGGATTCCTAGATGTTTTGCAAGAAAGATCTTTGAAGATCGAGGGGTTTGTCAGTGAGATTGAGGCTCTGTTTAATTCTCTCGAGGTAAGTGTGTGGCATCTGCCTTCCTTCTCACTTGTTGAGAATTTATTTGTTGAGAATTTATTTTTGTTGAGAATTTTTTTATATATACAATTATTCAACTGGATGGGCCACGATATGAACATAACACTTTCTTTCTACAGAAGAGGTGACTTTTAACAGACCATTAGTTCTGCATTGACTGGCATTGACTGGCAGCAGGCTCTCCATGGACTCTCCATGGTTTCAGACACGGATCTTCCCAGTCCTGCCTAGTCCCTGAGACCTACCGGTACTCAGTTGGGCCTTTACCTTTTTTACCTTATACAACTTACTTAACAAATAAGGCAGGGGTAGGGAACTGGATCTGACCAGTGGGCCAGATCCTGGATTCTCCCACCCTTGGCGGGCCCCAACCACTTGTCAATCACCTGACATCACTGTGTGATTTCCCTTTCAACCCCCTATAGTTTCCGGGCTGAACTAAAAGAGACTCCTTTTGTGAACCCCATGGAAAGCTGCTCCTAGTCACCACTGAACAATCTAAGTAGGGGGAAGTGGCCCTGAAATCTCCAGTGCTCAGGAGAAAAAATCACCAATGAATTTTATTTTTTTCCAACATCTGGATTATTATTTTTTAACCTCTAGGAAAACTGTAAGGAAAAGGAGCAGCTTTTGGATGAGCAAAATGAAAGCATCATCAAGACTGTGATAGGGCACCATGACAGAAAGCAGCAGAGCTTTGAGGAAGTAAAGAATGCAAAAATGGACTATCTTTATGAACAGATGGTTAATTTTCAAGACTATGTTGATACAGCAAAGGACACATTGGAGGCGATTTTAAAGGAAACTGAAGAAATGGATGATTTTGTTTTCCTAAATGTGAGTATAACATTACACTTAATGCTGATAAAAATTGTGCATTGTGCTGAAAAAATATATATACACAGGTTATATTCCTACTTATATAGCAAAGGAATATAGTCTATGTCCATTTGTTCTAAATCTACATGCAGATACTCATAGACCCATCACACAACTGGGATAGAAATTTAAGGCTGCAAACCTATATACACACTTACCTGGGAAACTATAAAGGCTTAGGCTGCAATTCCTACCTAAGAGTAAGCCCTATGGAACACAGCAGAACTTACTCCTGAGTAAATGCACATAGGAATCCACTGTCAGGTTCCAATTCATCTGGATCACAATGTTATTTTTTCAGGCAAGGCACCCCAAAACGCACAATTTGCGGCACCACGCAAGATTGCTGCCACGAAGAAAGCAATTTTTCCATGGATAAGTTAGATAATGGACTATGCAGAACAGTCAAAATTAACAGCAAAATTAAGAGAATCTAATGATGAGTGTTTTATGGGAGAATGGATGCCGTTTTCAGACCATTTAAAGAAATACTATAGAATGACGAACTCACAAGCAGGATTTGAGCTACTGTATGAGCAACATAAGTAATTAGATTATAATATTGTGAAATCGTGTGTAGAAAGTGAAAGTAGCCTTTTGTACCAAGGCAATCTTTACATTTCCTGCCCCACCCGCCACTGGTACAGCGGTACCTCAGTTTTTGAACGTCTCCGTTGACGAACGTTTCGGAACTCGAATGCCATAAACCCGGAAGTAAATGCTTTGGTTTTCGAACACGCCTCATAAGTCGAACAGGAAATGCGGCTTCCGCTGAGTGCGAGATCCTGAAGCCTAGCTGTCGGCTATTGAGTTTCGGTTTTCGAACGTTTCAGAACTCGAACAGTATTCTGGAATGGATTACGTTTGAAAACAGAGGTACCACTGCATACGTGTTGTCCAGAAGGGAATGTGTCCTCTGGGATGAGAAATATTCCCCTCCTCTGTGCTATACATCTGGCACATTGGAGGAGAAGAACCCCCACATCTCTGAAACTATACCATTGTTAATTAATTTGTACAACTGGAAGTAATCTGAAATGCAATACGGTTGAGGGATCCATGGTGGGCTCTTAACTCACGTTATAAACTTATTGAAGCTTGCAAAGTCTCCGCTGCAGGTGGCAGTGTGTGAACTGGCAACCAAATGCAGGTATTATGCATATCACTGTGGTGTTGCACCTCTGGAGGGCAAGATTCTGCAAAATGCATATGAGGTTAGGAAAGCTGTGCGTGTTTGAACTGGCACAATATCAGACAGAGCTGGGGCATATGTCAGTGAATGGGATCTTGTGGATTTGATGTCCAGTATAATATTGTGACACGCATTAATCCGTTCCTTCCCACGTTCCTTTTCCTCCCATAGTCATCAGAAGAAATAAATAAAAGGTATATGAAATGTAGTTTTGGTGCATTATAGTGAGTATTAGGAACGGCATGTTTGTATGCTTTTTAATACTTCCAAGCTCCGCTGAAGGCATGCAGCCATTTCCTTGCCAGATATTAAGGAGGAAATGGTGTGCTTGGTAATGCAGCTGAAAGTGTTTGAAATATTTGCATGCATTTTCTCGTTCATAATTTAAATACTAATAAATATGGCATTATTCAATTCTGTCTTTCCTGCAATAGCATCTGTGTAGCTGATTTTTTAAAAGCAGGTATTTATCACTGCTGTACACAACTATTTTAAAATTCCAGATGCATTCTGTTAAAATGCCAATATTTGTGAGTGTTCCTGTTTTGCTGATTTAATTTCCATGTTAGATGAAATGTTAATGAAAATGATCCTAGGCGTCTCTTTGGTAGGCTGAGCTAAATTTAGACCATAGTGAAGTCCTGTTAGGCCAATGAATTTTGAACTTGTCCTGGTATTTCTGCTTCCTTTGCCAAGAGGATTACATTGAAGCTGCGTGTAGTTTGAGATTGTTTTTAGAAGGGCTACTCCCCATAGTAAAATTACCGGTAATATCAATCCAGGGACCATTTTTTTGGCTTTGGAAATGATCTATGGCAAGAGATAAGACTGTAGGGTTATTGGGGGGAGAGGGGGAGTTTCAGACAGTTGAAAGGTTATTTGATAATATTGTTTTGCCCATGCACTACTAAAACCTCCAAGGCCAAATAAAATAGTGGAATGGGGGAATAATAATAATAATAATAATAATAATAATAATAATAATAATTTTATTATTTATATGCTGCCCATCAGACTGGATTGCCCCAGCTCCTAACAAAATATTAAAAACACAATAAAACACAAAGCACATCCCTTCAGATGTCTTCTAAAAGTCACTGGTTGTTTATCTGTTTGATATCTGATGGGAAGGCATTCCACAGGGCAGGTGCCACTACTGAGAAGGCCCTCTGCCTTGTTCCCTGTAGCTTCACTTCTCACAGTGAAGTGGCTGGCTGGGACCCTGAACAGGAACGGTGCTGTTAAGAGGTGACGCTTACAGTGCAACATTTTCTTGCAATTCCCACTTGCGTTATTTAAGGAAGTGCAAACTCATTAGCCTCATTCACACACAACACTAAAGCACGTTTAGTTAATAAAACAGGGGTAGCCAATGTGGTGACCCCCAGAAGTTGTGGACTCCAGTTTCCATCAGCCCCAGCCAGCATGTGCAATGGTCAGGAATTGTGGGAGTTGTCATCCAAAACATCAGGAGGGCACCACATTGGCTACCCTTGCAATAAATCATAGTCAAAGCTGAGGCATTGGACAGACAATGACTTACACCTTTTATGCCTCCCTTCCTCCATTAAAGGAGGGAGAGGCAAGTCAGGTAGACCTGTTCTTCACTCATGGCTCTGTAGCTTTTGGGTGGTGACGGCTTCTTACACCCATAGTTAAAGAGCAGCTCTGGGTTCACACTGAATGCTGAAGTATAATTGACAATAGCTAAGTTTTATAAACCAACTATAAATCTTGGTTAATGAGCAATCTTTAAGCATAGTTGATAATCCATAGTTAAGCTGCTGGGTTGGTTTCCCACATAACAGTAAACTGTTGTTTAATAAACCATGGTTTAATATTGGGTGCAAACTAGACCATTGTCTATTTGCTATTTAAACAAGAATTCAGTTGCATTCAGCTGCACCAATCTTTTGCATAAAAATCTTTGGATGCTTGTTCTGTCTCAGGGTTAAAAATATATTCTTTTCTCCTTCTCTAAAATGAGCTCGGCAAATCCATTTTGCTTTTATTTTTCCTTCTTTTTTGGGTGTTGTTAGCAACTCACCACCAGCTGTTGTGCATTATCTCTTTGGAATCAGCCGGCTTCCTGGATGCTACAGTCAATTTTCTATTGCATTCAAGAAACACTTCAAAGGATATTGTCTGTGCATTTGAACTCCTGCATTTCTTAAGGGGCTTGCATTGAACTTTAATTTTGAACACTATTCTGCTCCAGAACTGGACAGTTATGCATCTGCCAGGCAGTGCTATATCTACAACAGGGGTCAGCAACCTTTTTCAGTCGTGGGCCAGTCCACCGTCCCTCAGACCATGTGGTGGGCCAGACTATATTTTTTGGGGGGAAATGAACGAATTCCTATGCCCCCAAAATAACCCAGAGATGCATTTTAAATAAAAGGACACATTCTACTCATGTAAAAACACGCTGATTCCCGGACCGTCCGTGGGCTGGATTGAGAAGGCAATTGGGCCGCATCCGGCCCACGGGCCTTAGGTTGCCTATCCCTGATCTACAATTTCAAACTCAGGCATGAAATTCACTGGGTGACTTTCATGCTAGACTAGGCTAGTTATTAGGTCTCACGGGTTGTTGTGAGAATAAAACTGCTTCAAGCTCCTTAGAGGAAAGAGGGATATTATTATTATTATTATTATTATTATTATTATTATTATTATTATTAGATTAAAAAGAGGCCAGGGCTCCTACACTTTTAGTAGTTGTGAAGAAGAGAGAGGTTTAGTAGGCGCAACCTGTTAGCCTAATTCCAAATAGGGTTTCCAGGTAAGAATATAGACATTCATCTTTTCTCTAAAGGGTTCTGAGGCAGCAGGAGAGAATTGGGCTGCTGTGTCTTCATTCTGCTGCTCGCCAGTTGTTTTGCCTGCTCTCTTTTCTTGCATGCAGTAGGGGGAATACCCGGTAATCAATATCCTGATTGCTGCCAGAAGACAGAAAGGAAAGGGGAACTTGGGTCAAAGGTACATAGTGCAAACCATGAGTTGATGTTACACACATATTATGGAAATGCCTTTCAATGGGTATATATTTTCCTTTGCATAGGTTACTTTCTGCAGTGGAGAATATTCTGGCTTTGGAAAAGATACCACCTGCCTTCTCACAGTTTGAACATTTTGCAAGTGGCTCAGCAAATGGCAACCAGACCTTAAGACACATGCCTGGTAAGAATCTGTGCAAACATTTGGTGCATTGCTTGAAAACGCATGAAACCTTTAAAAAAGGGGGTGGGGAGACGTATACAGGAACGGAAATGTGATATTGCTAGCTTCTGCATGTAATTAGTAATCAGCTGAGTCTGAAGTGAAGCCTGATTGTGCCTGTGTGCTTGGATTATGGAGGAGGAAACTGGAGAAGGGGCAACTATCACTTCTTGTTCATGCTGAAAAGACAAGTCACCTGCAGGTCTGGATTAACCGTGATCTCCAGTCATCTGTAGAGGAGCATCTTCACACATTATGAGCACGGGCCCAAAGAAGGAGTTCAAGTGAGCTGGGCTTCCTCTTGATGTGCTTCCGGGGCAATATGCAAAAGAAGAGCTTGTTAATGTAACAGCCTGCTGGGTGAGGCCAGTGGCTTATTTAGCCCAGCATCCCGTTCACACAGCACCCAACCACATGCCTGCTCATCTCCCCTGGAAGCTCTCCTTCTGCTTGGGGTTTCCACCTTTTAACATCGCCCCTGCAAATACATGGCTCACTTCTTTATTTAATTATTTCTAGCCAGGAAGCATCGACATGCCTTGCCCCCAGGTCCCTTCTAGGGCTGAAACCCACATTGCCCCTCCTCCACGCAAACAAATCCTGATGTTCTGAGCAGTGCTGAGCAGCTGCATCTGTGACAGGAACTTCCTGATGGGACAAGCCTGCCTTGGAAGGAGGCAAAGAGCTCTCTTTTGCTAGAGATTTCCTGCATCAGTTTGGAGGTAGGGGGGAGTTGGCCCAGATGACCTTTGAGGTCCCTTGCATGGTTCCACATATCTAATAGGTTGGTTCCTCTTCAGGGACACAAAAAGCAACTAATTTTCCACCCCACTGATGTTGCTTTATTAGCTTTCTTGTAAAGCATTTTAACAAGAAATATGAATTCTGAGAACTGCTCATTTGCAGCCACCCACTCCTTCACCTTTCCCCCAGCATCTAATTTTATGTTTGTTGGGAGTGTGTGTGTGTGAGATTTTTGAGAAAAGTAGATTTTGGTGCCAAAATCAGCTATGTATAACCAGCTTTTTAAAGTGATACCATTTCAAATTGTGTTTGCGACAGCAACAAAATCCATCCAAATTACTGTTTTAAAAATTGGTCACCTGCTATTTGCTCATAGGTAAAGCTGAGACACTGTGTATAAATATATGTCTCTTCACAAGACGCTAGCTGTTTAGTTCATCTCATACCTTCCCACAAAATATACAAGTGCTTTCCATTTAAAAAACACAACAAAAGCAATTTTCTTTTTTTAAAAGAGAGTTTTAGAGAGTGTGTAGTGTGTGTTATTTAACCACATATGGAGTTGTAAGGGAACCAAATACATCCCCACAAACACAGTGGAAGACTACACAGTTTAGTCCAACTTCCTCCAACTCGGCCCTCCAGATGTTTTTGGCCCACAACTCCCATGATCCCTAGCTAGCAGGACCAGTGGTCAGGGATGATGGGAATTGTAGTCTCAAAACATCTGAAGGGCCGAGTTTGAGGAAGCCTGGTTTAGTGGATTCAGCCCTGGTGACTCCATCCAGATGAAGGATTCATGGGCAAAGTCCTTCATCAACTTCCTTCCTCTCTTTCTGCAGCAGCTGTACTTCCTGCACTGTACTTGGCACTGAATCACTTCCTGCATTTCTCGATTAGCGCTGAATCAGTAGTGTGGGCAAGTCCCTGTCAAGAGTATCAGAAACCCTTCCAGCTTAGATCTTGATTCTTCCACTGCCTTTCTTGCATGCCTAAGTGAAAACTCTAATTCACCTGGACTGATGTTCCACCACTACAGTGATGAAAACTGGACCACAACAAAAATATTTTAGCAAGAAGCATTGGTACCTCGTGAGGTATCCCCTCATTTCTTTTGCTCTGACTTTGCCTCCAGACAAAGAGATTTTGCAGATTTTTTAGTCTCAATACCACTTCCTCAGGAATACAGAGAAGTATATCACAAACTAAATAACTCTGTATGTGGTTTCATTGACAGTAATATAAAAAAAATTCAGCACCTTCTAATACTTAAAGAGTCTTAAATGATATTTACAGTGCCAAAATAATAATGACATACACAATGCAATATCTCAAAGCCAAACAGTCCACTTTTCCTGCAATAAGTAAAAAAAAAAAATTCTCTGTGTGTATACTTGTTGCTGGTGCAATTCTGATGGAACTCCGACAACGAGATAACCGGATTTCAATCTCTGTTTCGTAAATTTTTCAATCTCCACAAAAACTTGTTAACTTCAAATGGTAGCAGAAACGGGGTGAAACTAAATAGCAGGGTATCCATTTTTTAAAAACAGCAATCCCGGGGGCAGGATCTGATAGGGAAACACAATGCTGAAGAAGGTGTATAACGTTATTCCTCCTGCACTTCTTTTCTTAATTGAAATTTCCAAAATAGGGCAAACAGCAGGTTTTGGGGAGGGAAATTTGTTGGGGAAATGGCATTGGGTGTGGAAGGGTTGAAACTACTCCCCCCCCCCTGTTGTGATGTCCACTATTCCATCTCTACTTTAGCACCTACTTCATTGCCATGGTGGGTTAAGAGGCTTTCATGCTCGCTGAAATAATTATTCTGTCTCCAGCCTGAGTAAATAAGGAAATATAATCTCATTTGTGTTCGGTGATGGGAAAGATGAATGTTTTGAATGACAGGCAGCTCTTTTCCTTAATCACAGAAAATCTGCTGCTGTCAGCATGTGCTTTGTTTGTGCCACAGGAATTCATGATTGCATCAGAAAATAACCGAAAGCGAAAACTTTTTTTTAAAAAATGTGGATCTTAATGTTCATTTCACATCAAATGGAAATCTGCCAAGGAAAGAGAGGGAGTATTTTCTTTTGTTCGACCAAGTAGGTAATTTAATACTAAGAGATGTTGGTTTTGAACCTCTCTTTGCAGACATCCTGCTTAGTTAGGATCAATAGCCCCAATGTCTGCATGCTTAGGTGGAATAGACACATTCTTAGATCTTCTCAAATCCCCATAAAGTAGTTGAAGATTGAAGGTTCAAACTCCTGAGCAGCTGGGAGGGCAGTTCTAGGAGTCATACACTTCTGCTTCGAAACTATATAGAAAAATATGTTTTTAGAGATAATTTTGCACTAAAATGCTAAGGAATTTTCATGAGGAATGTTTTTAAAGAAAAATGGCAAATTGTGGAAACGTGGAGGACTGAATATACAACTAGAAAAATGAGAAACTGACATTTGACAGATTTATCCATTCCTAGCTGCAGCCTGGTATGCTCAACAAACAGTGAGGTGCATGAATAACTGATTGCCTATTTTCTTGCAGTCCCACAGACTCCGAAATTACAACCTCAGGATCCAAACTCAGCTACAAGCACATCGATTGCAGTGTATTGGACTGTGAATGAAGATGATGTCATTGATTTTTTCCAGGTCTATTGTATGGAGGAATGCCCAGGAAACAGAGAACAAAGTGGTGCGTGAGTGATTGTGCCTCTCTGCTAGCTGGAGAGGGGAAAGTTTATAGAATCAAATTATAGGAGTAAATCAAAAGCAATAAAAGACATGATACAAAAGCAATATGATAGCATCTAAGAATGTTTTAGACTGGCAGTTTTTCATCAGCCACAGAAAATGTGCACTACATCAGTGATCTTTTGTTTCTTATGCTCCAGTTCCTAGGATTATTTGCGCAAATGTTTGGACCGCATTAAACCTGCTGTTGTTTTGGTCACAAGTCTTGCATTCCACCACTTCCTGCCCATCCTCTCATTCTTCCTCTTTCCTTAATGGAGGGCAATTTTAATGTATTTCTCTTACATAAGTGCGGCCTCCCTATTGAAGCTAAAACGGCTACTTTGCTATCTTCGTTTCAAGGTGCTGTTTCCCCTTTCTTACGTCTCCTGTTTTTTGACAACCTGCATCAAAATCTGGATGTGTGGATGCATGGGTGGAATTGTAGAAATTCAGCATTTATTAAGGCTGGGTAGGAAGCCAAGTCTGAAGAATATACATACAGGAATTGCATGGGTACTAGTGACAATGAATGAAAATAAAAGTGACAAAATCATTGGCCTCGAAGTGCTCTTAGGCTGCATCCTAGGCACACTTACCTGAGCATAAGCTCCATTGAACAAAGTAGGACTTGCTTCTGTGTAAAGGTGCACACTGTTAAGGAATAATATTAATAAGATACAATAGTACCAACTAGACAGAATTGTACCTACCTAGATACTACGAATAGCAGAGCTGGTTTCTAAAATATAGTACAGCCATACCTTGGTTGTTGAACGACCTGGAAATCGGACGTTTTGGCTCCCGAACGCCCCTTCCCCCCAGTCTTCCAGAACCTGCAGAGGTATGAAGAGCAGAGCAGAGACAAACAAGGTGGTGTGGTCTCAGATTGCTTGGAAAGGACCCGGAGGGAGGAGTCTTAGAGAGCGGTGGGAAGGCCAGGACCTTCAGTCCTCGCAACTGCCTTATTGGGGCAAGATCTAGTAGGAGGAGTTGCTGTGCTCACTAGGCCTGAGGTGTTTTGTTTCTTTGAATAAAGAGTTAATTTCACTGACACTTTGTGAGTTATTGTTGACCTGCCGTGACATTCTCATGACTTCTTTCCTGTGTGTGTGCGTTTACTTGCTCTAGGCTTGGTAGAAGAATATCGCGTTACTGTGAAGGAGAGCAACTGCATTTTAGAAGATTTGGAACCTGGTCACTGTTATAGTGTGTGGGTTATGGCTGTGAACTACTCAGGATGTAGCTTTCCCAGTGGCAAATCCACATTTAGAACGGGTAAGTAGCTTGCAAATTTCCCCAATGTTTGTAGTGTTTCTGTGTTTAATACAGAGGGTGTCTAATGGAATGCATGGAGAATGTGGCCTCTGCTATGATGTGCCCTGTATTGACCTTTGTGCGAATGTGCCCTTGGAGATGTTTCAAATAGATGGATATCTTTATGAGATGCATATTGGGCTGGTTCATACATGCCAATGATGACAACGATGACAATGATTTGTATACACCTAAATATGACAAAATGCAGTACTGCCCGCATGTACATTACTCAACACCTGGTGGCTAGCAATTAATTTAATACATTTAAAGCCCACCTCCCCCTCTCATAGTGGAAGGGTGATGTGTTCCCACACATTGTGGTAATGATGGAACTAGCTCCCTCCCAATACCTAGGATTACAGGGAGGGGAAAAAAATCTCCTGATGTTACTGCAAGCAACACATTTAATCTAAGGGGTAGTTAAGGCCACTAGTGTAGGATTGAAGACCTCATGATTTAGGCTAATTGCACTCAGCTGTATTTTTAGTTTAATTGTTTTAATTGCTAGCTGTGATTCCCCCCCTCCTTCCAAAAAGGCAAATGAGGCAAAGGGTCTCTCTTTATTATTATTATTATTATTATTATTATTATTATTATTATTATTATTATTTTGTCACTGTGGGTATTATTACCATTTGAGGAAGGAAAACATATGAAGGGGGGGAAAGACTTTAAAGAAATTGATGAGGAGTGTCATCTTGATATTAGCAATACTGATGCGCTCATTCCTTTCAGTGTATAAAGACTGCAGCTATCACTATGTAGCAGAGCTAACATGATGTTGTATTCGCAGCTCCCCCGACCCCAGTAATAAAGGCAGAAGAATGCAGTGTGTGTTGGGACGCTGCCACCATCCGATGGAGCACCAGTAACCCAGAAGCAACAGACTCTTTCACGCTCGAGTACTGCAGACAGTATTCTCCTGAAGGAGAAGGTCTGAGGTCAGTCCCCTGTGCTCTGAAATGCAGATGGACTGGATTGGAAGCTAAAAGGAATGTTCCAGAGTTGGGATTATTTGGAGGGAGAAATAATTTTGTGCGGCTCGATCTTCCTAAGAAAGAGAGATCAGCTTTGCCATGGAGATTAACGTTTGTGCCAGATGCTAATCTCTCAGATTATACTCGGAAAATCAGAAATACCTTTAATTTGTGCTACTAAAGAACAAAACTACTAGAGACTAAACCCCAAAGGCTTCCTTGGGTCCTGTCCAAGCCATCCAGAAATGGATTAAATGCACGAGGCCTTGGGCTGACCTATCTGCACCAACATCCTATGCATGCTGCTTTCTCTCCTGTTGAGTTCATCTGCAAAGACAGCAAGGCCGGCATAACTGCAGCGCTCTTCCTAACTGCTATCCACTCAGTGGATAATGCTGGGCCTGTATCAGAGATACAGCAGTTCAGATTCTATGTGGACGTATTCCAGCTTCTCAGTCTGCTAGGTCAAGGGCTCTCACGCTAGCAAATGGGTGAGTTTTAATGTTGTGCAACAGAGGAATCCAACATAATGGTTGTGCCAATGGAAACATGGTGCATAACAGATTCTGCTTGTGCAGCTATCCTCCCCTGGTATGAAACATTTTGCCAGTGGAACAAGAGTGTCAGTTGCTTTATATGCCACTACATTGTGTACAACCCTAAACTGATATTGTTCAGCCTGATGGAATGATTGTTATAAAGAGACAATGGGATATCCCTCCAATATGCTTCCCTGAGCTGCTTGGTGGACCTGTGGGGTACAAGTGTAATAGACATGCTTAGCAGATCTCCGCTGTCTCCCCCACCTGCAAAAAAAATAATAATACACTAGATCAGCTTTCTCCCAACCTGGCACCCTCCAGATCTTCCCCAGCTGGCTGGTGCTGATGGGCACTGCAAACCTAAATATCTGGAAGGCACCAGGTTGGGGAGGGATGCTCAGGTTATGGAGCATGTGATGGAGGGGAAATTGTACCATGCTCTGAGCTTAGGAGCCCAGTCCTGGAAGAAGGATGGTGATGCTCTTCCTATCAGTGAATTCCTTAGCTGAAAAAGGATAAGCTAGGAGGCTCCCATTTTGCTCGTGCCACCTCCTCTATAGTTTACTTAGCATAATGGTTTATTTGGACCTGAGAACCATTTTCTCTTCCTGTTTTTTTGTTTGCATTTTGTTTCGTTGGCAAATGCAAGTTGTTAAAGGGAGCAATGTGCATTTGCATACTGGCCTCCATCCCGGGAGCTGTGTCTGTCCTGGGGAAAGAAGGATGAGCTCCAGAGCAAAGACTGGGGCAATTAATTCATTAATTGAAGGCAGGGACAGAGCACTGATATGATTCAAAAAAGCTTCTTTTATTTTATTTTTGCAATTCATTTAGTGGTTACACATTTTGTTTTAATTTGGGTGAGTGTGTGGGGGTTTTAAGCAGCTTTGCAACTTTTCTGTGATATTGACTCCTGGGAAAGCTCAGTCGGTAGAGCATGAGACTCTTAATGTCAGAGTCATGGGTTCGAGCCCCAAATTGGCCAAAAAAATTCCTGAGTTGCAGGGCATTTGACTAAATGATCCTTCCAACTCTATAATTCTGTACAGTGGTCCCTCGACTTACGAATTTAATCCGTTCCGAATGGACACTCGTAGGTCGAAAAGTTTGTAAGTCGAAAAAAGCGATTTCCCATAGGAATGCATTGGGAGAAAAAATATTCGGAAAAATTCGTAAGTCAAAAAAACCGCATCTAAAATTCATAAGACGAGGAAACCGCATCTAAAACCGGCAACGATTTCCATTCGGATGTCGGAAAATTCGTAGGCGTGCGGCCACTTTTTTCATTCGTAAATCGAAAAATTCGGATGTCGAGTACTTCGTAAGTCGAGGGACCACTGTAATTGTTTGAGAGAAAAAGGTCTCCCTTCCAGTTCCTCTGAAGACCTGCCACACTAAAGAAGCCATATTTTCCCAGACAGAGGGTGCGTACACAAAATGTGCGGGTTGCATGAAATAGCCACTGAAAGCGCTAGTGTGACTTCTTATCTCAAGCACACTGTCTATTTGTGTTCGTGATTGCATATGAAGAACAGAAGTGATGTTCACAAGCTCTTCAGTCTTGCCACATCTGCTGTGTTTATTACAGCTTTGTGGAGACACAGAAAGCTGTCTGTTCAAAACAGCTTGCAATAGCAAAACTTCAGACTATAAAATTGCCGAAGGAACACTTTTGTCTCCCTGTGATCAAAATTAAGAAGAGAGCAGCACTCGAAACCTGAGTAGAATTTTAGATGTATTAGCACTGCTTTGTGTTATGGGACATGATTTGAAAACCAGTCTTGCTTTGTGCCTTTGTTACATTTTGATGTATTTTAATGTTTGTTGGAAGCCACCCAGAGTGGCTGGGGGGACCCGGCCAGATGGGCAGGGTACAAATAATAAATTATTATTATTATTATACCTGGGTGAATAGTAAGGTCCAACTTGAAACCAGGCCTACTCCCACATGGACAGAAGGCACTTTGGTAACAGATTCCATCACATGTTTTTTAAAAATTTCTGTATCAAGTAGCTTGCTGTCCCAAACTAGACTCATCTAATTGTTGCCATAACATAGTGCTTTAGTGTCAGGGTGGGGAGAAATTGGGTGGGTTTCATTCAGATTTTAATGCAAACCTGCCAAATTCACACTCCTGGGGGGAAAAGCAAGACTAAAAAACAGCTATCTGATGAAATTTGCATTTGCCAAATTTCTAGTCCACAGATGGGAGAGAGATTTGGTTTGCCTCACATTTTAATGTGAACCTATTTGATTTGTATTCCCAAAATGATACCGGTATGCAAACTAAAATGAAGTTTGTATTTCTCTGCATTGTGTGATGCTGTTATCCAATCGAGTAATATGTTTATTAGGGGAAAGTGCATTATATTACAGATGGTGGTTTGCAAGAATTAGGAAAACTTTCATACAAAAATGTGTACAAGAGGAGAAATGCACACTTTAATGATGGTGAATTTTCATGATGACTTTTTTGGGGATTGGGGAAATCACAAACTGATACAGAAATCTGGAGAATTGAATTTAAGATTGGAAAAATGAGAGAACTAAAGTTGGGAACTCATCCATCCCTGTTCTAGTCCCCAGTCTATAGCAAACATCAAATGCTTGCTTTTTCTCTGACTGATGTTTCTATCCTGCTGCAAACAGCAGCAAAGAAAATGGGACAAATCCTTAGCAGCCTGGCTCTCTAGCTTCACTTGAGGTCCATGATAAAGAATGCTTAGCTAGAGGGGAAGCTAAGGAGAGCTATTTTTGTGGCTGATTTCTCTTTATTTCCTTTAAATAAAAGAAAACAAATTATAGAAGGCATAATTCCTTGTGTCTTTCATACAGAAAGAGGGGAATTGAATCAGCAATAAAAGCAAATTTCCTAGAATCATCAAAGGAAGCCGCAAATGAGGGTCATTGATTCAGCAAGCAGTTGGATAAATGCAGTTGGGAGAATATAGCAGTAAAGTCTCTTGATGGGAAGTAAATTTTGTTTTATTTTTATTTTTTTTAAATAGAAATAAAATGCCATTTATATTCCAACTTAACTTTCTCCTACAATGCACCAACATTATGGCTTTACGAGTTAGAAGTAATATCGTACCAGAGGGTTTCCCCTAATAACAAACCCCTAATGGGAACATAAATATTTATAATTTACTGTTACTGCATTATTACTTTTATAAATATATATCTGTATACATATTTATGGTGGCCCTGTGGGTTAAACCACAGGCTTGCTGATCAGAAGGTCAGCGGTTCGAATCCCTGCGACAGGGTGAGCTCCCGTTGCTCGGTCCCAGCTCCTGCCCACCTAGCAGTTCGAAAGCATGTTAAAGTGCAAGTAGATAAATAGGGACCGCTCCAGCGGGAAGGTAAACGGTGTTTCTGTGCGCTGCTCTGGTTCGCCAGAAGCAGCTTTGTCATGCTGGCCACATGACCCGGAGGCTGTCTTCGGACAAACGCCGGCTCCCTCGGCCTATAGAGCGAGATGAGCATGCAACCCCAGAGTCGGACACGACTGGACCTGATGGTCAGGGGTCCCTTTACCTTTACCTTTTACATATTTATGGAGGTGGAGACTCTTCTTCAGGTATACAGGGCTGAGGCCATTTAGGGTTTTAAATGTCAGCACCAACACTTTGATTTGCGCTCAGAAACTTACTTGGGGTCTTTCAAGACCGGTGTGATATGGTCCCAGTGGCTGCTCCCAGTTACCAGTCTACCTGCTGCATTCTGGATTAGTTGTAGTTTCCGAGTTACCTTCAAAGGTAGGCCCACGTAGGGCATATTTCAGTAGTCCAAGCAGGAGATAACCAGGGTATGTACCACTCCAGCAAGACAGTGTGCAGGTAGGTAGGGTGTCAGTCAGCATACCTGATGGAGCTGGTAGACACAGAATTAACCTGTGCCTCCATGGACAGCTGTGAGTCCAAAATGACTCCCAGGCTGCACACTTGATTCTTTAGGGGCACAGCCACTCCATTCAGGACCAGGGAGTCCCCCGCACCTGCCCGCCCTCTGTCCTCCAGAAACAGTACTTCTGTCAGGATTCAACTTCAATCCGTTAGCCGCCATCCAACCTGCTTCTCTTCATTCCTTCATTTAGTAAATGGCTTATCTGTTAGCTGTAGTGTAAAGAGCAATGCAGACATGTAGCATATTTACTTGGAAGTAAGACCCATTAAATCCAATGGAATTTACTTCCTACTGCATGTGCAAAGGATTACGCCTATGGTTAGCAGAATGTGGAGTTTTCTTGTACTGGTCAAATTTCCAGTCATTTCTCCTGAACAGAAGTTTGGGAGAGTTGAGGCAAGTTAGTTCATTATAAGGGACGCAGGTGGCGCTGTGGTCTAAACCACTGAGCCTCTTGGGCTTGCCAATCAGAAGGTTGGCGGTTCAAATCCCTGTGACAGGGTGACCTCCCGTTGCTTGGTCCCAGCTCCTGCCAACCTAGCAGTTCAAAAGCATGCCAAAAAGTGCAAGTAGATAAATAGGTACCGCTCCGGCTGGAAGGTAAACAGCGTTTCCGTGCACCGCTCTGGTTTTGGTGTTCCATTGCACCAGAAGCAGCTTAGTCATGCTGGCCACATGACCCAGAAAAAACTGTCTGCGGACAAACGCCGGCTCCCTTGGAGATGAGCGCCGCAACCCCAGAGTCGTCCACGACTGGACTTAACTGTCAGGGGTCCCTTTACCTTTACCTTTAGTTCATCATAAGTCAGAGGGAGGAGAAGCAAATGTTGATTAGCAATTTGTACAGAACCAACACTGAACCTGACAAAGCAGCCATTGCCAGCTGTGAAGTCCACCTTCATCCTCCCTGCCTGTAGGAAACGCTGTGACAGAATTCCCGCTGCATTCATCCCACTAATTCCCAGATAATTCAGTTGCATTGCTTACGGTAAAAATGATCCTACTGATGAAGCACTGACGTGCATAACAGTTCACCATTTTTTATGTGTAGTAAAAGATAACATTGTACATTAGAGGGGAAGAGGAGGAGCACAGTCGTAGATTGTAGCCAAAAGCAATAGAGTTTGATTCCCATAACTTTTTTGCAGGGGAGGGGGCATCCTAAAATTGTAGAATGTGCTTAGGAACTTCCTGTCTTAGAGGAAGAGGAATGGTGTATTTAAAAAGTAATGTATTTTGCCCCTTTCTTTCTTATGTCCTCTGCATTCTGTCAAAAGCTCTCATAGCAACCGCGTAATCTTGAAAGACTGCCAGGATCTGTCACGCTCTGCTAGTACAATGGAGCCATTCTATTTTCAGTGGTACTTAAAGTGCGTAGCTGTAGTACTGGCATATAGACTCTGCTATATAGACCATCTGTAGTGCTCAGCGTATTTTAAAAGATTGATTACCTCACCACCACCTTCTTCTGTGATAAGAGTGACATACAGTTTATCCGCACTTCCCTTTTGCCCTGCTGTTTCCAGGCACAGGTCTGTGCTTAAAAGCTCTGGGTCTGAGCAGGGGGGAGGTTTTTGGCCCTGAGATTTCTCCATGAAAAACTGCTCTTTAAAGCTCAATTGGAGCAAATGTCAATTTGAGTTCTCTGCAGATTGCTGTTTGCTCCAGTTGAACTTTAAGCGGGTTTTCATGTGGAAAGCAAACAAAGGTCGGGCACTCTCACACAGAGCATGAACCATGCTTGGAAAGAGCAGAGGAAAGGTAAGGTGGGTAAACCTATTGTTCAACAGATTGTGATAGTTTACATTATATTAAACCTCAAAGCTGGTCTGGAGACTAAGAAATGAATGAACCATTCCCCCCTTTGCTGTGATCAATATCTTAGCAGTACATTATCTATGCTCTTCCTTTGCTGTCAGTTGCACTAGCTCAAGGGCGGGGTACCTCAGGTTCGGAGGCCAAATGTACCCCTCCAGCCCTCTCTGTCTGGCTCTTGGACCCTCCTTGGGCTATACCTCAGCTCCAGGCCACATTCCTCAATGTGCTCCACATCCTCCACAATGTGTTCCTGCTCCACATCCCCTTCTAGTTCATTTACCTGGCTGGAAGGTGCCCTTGAACTGTAATAATCCTGGGAACTATAGCTTGCCAAGGGTGCTGAGAGCTGTTTAAAAAAGGTAAAGGACCCCTGACAGTTAAGTCCAGTCGCGAACGAACTTGGGGTTGCAGGCGCTCACCTCGCTTTACTGACTGAGGGAGCTGACGTTTGTCGGCAGACAGTTTTTTTCGGGTCATGTGGCCAGCATGACTAAGCCACTTCTGGCGAAACCAGAGCAGCGCACGGAAACGCCGTTTACCTTCCCGCCGGAGCGGTACCTATTTATCTACTTGCACTTTGACATGCTTTCGAACTGCTAGGTTGGCAGGAGCTGGGACCGAGCAACGGGAGCTCACCCCGTCGCGGGGATTCGAACCGCCGACCTTCCGATTGGCAAGCTCAAGGCTCAGTGGTTTACACCACATAATGCTTGGGGGAGGAAGCCATGACTGTTCAAAGTCGTACCCTAGAGACTTAAATATATGGTGTAGGAGTCATTTCACTCAAATTGTTATTTGTTTAAAACTTTTTAAACCCTGCCTATCTGCCATTAAGTAAATAAACTCCCAAGGTGACCCACATTGGACATACCTTGCCATGTAGCATTCTGCCTGTGCTGTTCTGTTACAAGTTGTTCCCAAATGGGAGGGTTGACTGCATTCGACTGCTTATCTCTGTTCGCAGTGAGTGTGCGTTTGTTTTCCTGCGCTTGCTGCATATGCTGGCACTTCCTCGGAAATGTGGAACAGCTAGCATTTGTTATGTGAAAATATTGTGGATGTGTGGATGATATGTAGGAGGGCACTGGTATCCGAGTGCCAAGGCCCTGCGCATATACTGCTCTAGTCTTCATCATGGCTGCACTGAATATTCTCTAGTTTGCCATGAAATCAGCACACTTGACAGGCAACCTACGGGGGGTGGGGGTGGGGAAGTACCCACTTTGATGAACGTGTAAATAATATCAGTGGTCTTTGCTACCACTTGGATCCCTTGGATGCTGCTTTTGCCTCTGACTATTGGCCATGGTGACTGGGGCTGATAGAATCATAGAATCTTAGAGTTGGAAGAGACCCCAAGGGTCATCTAGTCCAACCCCCTGCAATGCAGGAATCTCAGCTAACGCATCCATGACAGATGGCCATCCAATCTCTGCTTAAATACTTCCAAGGAACCAGAGTCCACAACCTCCCGAGGGAGTCCATTCTACTTTCTAACAGCTCTTACTGCCAGAAAGTTCTTCCTGATGTTTAGTCGGAATCTCCTTTCTTGTAACTTGAAGCCATTGGTTCAAGTCCTACCCTTCAGAGCAGGCTAAAACAAGCTTGTTCTCTCTTCCATGTGACAGCCCTTGAAATATTTGAAGATGGCTATCATATCTCCTTTGTCTCTTCTTTACCAGGCTTAACATACCCTCCTCCTTCAACCATTCTTAATAAGGCTTTGTTTCCAGACCAGTAACATCTAAAAAGTCTCAGGTTTCCCATCCCTGATTTAGTTTTTGTTCACTGAACGTGGGTATTCAGAGCAGACCCTGCCACTGAGATCCCCCTTCCCAACTGCAACACATCCACTGGACAGGTGACCTCTGTCACTGATGCTAACCAGGAGCACAAATGTTCACCTGATTGAAATTACACATGTGCCTTGTTGAATTGAGGCTGTGCAGTCACATTCCCCTTTGACATGCTACTCGTTTTCATGAAGCTGAGTTATATTTGATTTTGCATTGATTGTATTGATTCTGGGATAAGAGTGAAGGAGCCTATAAACAGGGTCAGATTAAAATGGCCGCTTACCACCTTTCCTGGTGAGCAGTGGTTGCAGCCCAACGCGGCACCTCCTCTCCCCTTGGGCACGCCGCACCATCTTTGCCTGTCTCCCTGTCACCCTCAGCCGCTGCAGAGGCTCACGGGTTCCTGCCAAAACCCGTCCATTCAAATGGGCCAATCCATGGCGGCCATTGGGGGGGGGCACGGCAAGTGGACCTGAGGGATGCAGTCTTCCCTCCATCTACTTAGCCCATCTACTTGGCCCAGCCAGCCCCCAAACACAGCCCCCAGTTGGGCGCACCGGGGCTGGGCATGCAAGAAGAATCTGAAAGTCTTTGAAATCCACTCTAGCTGAAAACAGCTCTCTTTGAAGTTGGAATATATTTCAACCCTTCGGGTTTTTTTAATGGCAAAAGGGCATCATATAAATAAATGAGATGTAGTGACCAGTCCTCCCAAGGTCTTTGATGCAGAACTGTGTTGACAGTGACTGCTGTTTGCTCCGCATAAAGAATATATATGAAGTAAAAAGACATTGACTATACTTATGATCAAAGAATAATGCTTTAAAAAAGAAATCAACCATGAGAAGACATGTCCTTTATTTTTCAGCTTCTGGTGCTATCTGGTGGAAGTTGGTGAAAAAACAGCTTCTAGCATTAGAGTCTGACAACCTTTTTAAAGAGCATTGAAACTGTTATAATAAGTAGAGGCTATGTTAATTGTGATGTGGGCATGGATTTATTTTATCTCACTATTATCTTCAATCAAGTAGGATTTTCAGGTTTTGGCGCAAAATTTGTTTATCATAAGCTTAAAGGGATATAAAAAACAATCCCAGTTTCACGCTGCCTTCAGCTCTCTGTTGTATGTCTTCAGTCCAATAGAAGTGTTATTGTGTTGGTCTTTCGAGATGGTGTGGCAAAAAAAGAAAGCAACTCCTCACAAACACACCCCTTGTGCCCTGACAGGCTTTGGATGTGACAGTGAATCTGCCCGTCTGCATCCCTGGCCACTCATTAGGATTGCTGTCATCGTTTTTCTTTTGTTTCCTCTTCATAGTCTTCCCAGTTTGGAACTGGTTTTGGGGGATTTTGTCATGTAGCCTTTTCTGAAAAGCTGGTGCACTGAAGTAGGTTGGCAAGGGGGAGTGGTTCATCGAGATCTCTTCCTGGAAACATGGCTTCTGATGATCTCTTACAGGGAGAGAAAGTTCCTTCCCTGTGATCATGCTCACCTTTTTGGAAGGACTGTCTTTCCAAAGGCAGCTATAACATAGCAGTAAGGAACCTTGTGGTTCCATGGGCATCACAGTGACATTTGGTGATTGACAGGTGGGTGGCCCCACTGTTGGTGAACTGCAGGAGGCCAGGTCCTCTTCCTCAACTCCACCATAAATGTTTCTTTTTGAAAACTGCACTTTGGGCAATGGTTTCTGTGAGAAAATGCTTTTTACCTTGTTTCTTCTTAGAGTTTTTTTGTCTAAGTTCTTTATCGATACTGATAAAATGTGTATGTGTGTGTATATATATATAAAAAATCCCAAGTTGTTCTCCTCCCCTCTTTAAGGAGAAAAATAAAGTTCCCTTTATCTTTTCCCCTGCTGAGAGAAAAGCAGCTTGAGGGCCAGGAGTGATTTTTGAGAGGGCAAGCAGTTATGGATTTTCTTCCACAGAATTCAGTATATGTTTATTATATATTTCAGATCCCTGGCTGGAATTAAAAGACCTGAAATGAAAGTTCACCTAGAATCCAATGTAAATTATTTCTTTTACGTGAGAGCAATTAACATCTTTGGGACAAGTGAACAGAGTGAAGCCGCTCTCATCTCGACCAGAGGTAGATAAACGCTTTCTAACTTGTGGGAAAGGATTCCTTTCTATCTCAGAAGGAAATGCAAATGCCTTCTAGTAAATTTTGTTGCACATTGTTTCAGTGACAGTGATTACTGTAGGCCTTAAGATTTTGTGATTCACTACAAATGCACAATGTAATAATAATCCCTGAAGTGGTGTTTTATTTCTTTCCTGTGAATCACATCAGGAACTAGATTCCACATAATGAAAGAAACAGCTGCCCCTGCCTTGCAGGTGTCACTAAATGGAACCATGATATGCCTTCCTGAGGAAACTGGAGCCACTAGGTAAGTACTGCTCATATTTACTCCTACTTACTATTGAGCATTATTGTCAACAGGATGTGAAGGTCTGTGTAGGTTAGGGATGAGAGGAATTCAATTCAGTTTGCCTCGAAGCATGAACCCACCAAATTAGCAATTTCCAAACCAAAACACAACCAATTCAATTCTTAATTCAGTTCAGAACCAAGGAGTGTGTACAAAAATGTGTGTACTAGGGTGAAAGAATGTGCACATTGGTGAAAATAGCATACAAAATGCATTATATTACACAAAATTGCTTTGCAAAAATCTATACTGGAGATATATATATATATATATATATATATATATATATATATATATACACACAGAGAGACAGAGAGTGTGTTACTGAACTGGTTGGATTAAAAACAAAGCCAAACATTCCTATCCTGAATATTCGTCAACAGATAAATTTCAATACGCATACATAAAAAAAATGCAACACAGGCTTGTTTCTTCTTTTGAGGCAGGTGAAATCTCACTGTTAAAGGTGAAGACCAGGGGTCCACTGTCCCTCAGACCTTGTGGGGGGCTGGACTATATTTGGGGGGGGGGAGGAGAATGAATTCCTATGTCCCACAAATAACCCAGAGATACATTTTAAATAAAAGGACACATTCTACTCATGTAAAAACACACTGATTCCCGGACTGTCCACAGGCCGGATTTAAAAGGCGATTGGGCCAGATCCAGCCCGCGGGCCTTAGTTTGCCTACCCATGGTGAAGACATTGGACCTTTCTGATGCCAAAGGTTCAAACCATTCTTTGACTTTGGCCAATATAATGCTGCATTTGTTTCTGTTATCTCTGTGTGCAGCATCTCCCCAGTATTGGGTGAGCTCCTGTCTGCTCGAGGATGGCACTACTGGGAAGCAACTGTGAGTGGCTGTTCCGCTTACAAGGTTGGGATCTGCTATTCTACTATGCCACAAGACAGCATCCTGGGGCAGAACAATGCTTCCTGGTGCTTGCATTGTCCTAGCAAGACAAGGTAATAAAGAACATCTTATTTTTTAAAAAAGTTGTGAAATTACATGTCCTTTCCAGTCTATTCCTTCTCCTCCCTTCCCCTATGTGTGTATGTGTGTGTGTGTTGATTTTCTATTTGTAAGCCACTGGAAGATACTTTGCAACTTTTAAAAGGTATACAGCACTTACGGGGGCATTATTTACTATTGATTGCTGTACTTCTGCATCCCTCAAGGTTCCCCCAGATTCACTGGAAATTTTGTTTGTGGGTAGTGCTGCTTGGCCTACAAAATGACTGGCTTGGTGCCACCATAGCTGAGCATTAGAGGGAGTGATAAATAAATAGTGACGTGTTGCCTTGGAGGACAGCTTGGATGTTATGGAAAGTGGCAAGAAGCATAAGCACAAGTGGTGTCCAAAGGAGGACGTCTTTGGACATCTTCTTGTATGTTGAGATTGTGGGAATGTTCAGGGTGGCAGGAGAGGCTATTTTGTTTATTAATATCCTTCCAAACTTGCACTAGCAGCTCATACGTCTCAGTGCAGGAGAGATGTGCAAATGCTCCCTCCAGATGGCATGGAATATGGCATCCCTCCCACTAGTGGCAAATGCTCCCTCCCACTAGTGGCATGGAATATGGATGCTTAGTTGCACATTGGCTTATCACCATGCTCTGCAACTTCTCATCCTGTTTTAATGCTCCAATCCTAAGCAGCAGCTGTGGGCAGCAAGATGAGGTTCACGATGCATTGGGAGGAATGTTAGCCCTTTATCCGTGCTCTGTAATAAGCTGCTATCAGCCGCAGGAGGGAAACGTCTATTGGCACCCAGTTTCCCTTGCCATGATTACAACAATTCTGTGAAAAAGGCCCATTTACAGCTGGGGTACTGAGTCTGAATGCTTAGGATTATAGTGGTTCAAAGAAATCCCATCTCAATATTTTGTTCCCATTTTTTTCCGGATGGCACAACTTTCATTAACCGAAATAGGAGCAGAAATTTGAGCCGCTGGAATTTGTAGCTGTAATGAATACTCTAACCACAAGATCCACCCGTCTGTTCCCTGGTCTGATTTTCCTGTATATGTGAGACATTTCTACCATAGCTGCTTCACCCGAGGTCATCTTGATGATTTAGCAGGTGACAGGGCGAAGGAGAGGGATGTTTTTTGGAGAGAATCCAGGACTCTGAAAGTCTGGATGATTGGTGACTGAGAATAGTGCTCTGATGATATACTCCCTGTCCTCTACACTGGCAGATAAGGTTACGCCGTGGGTGCTTCTTAGGCTTCCACTTTCCATAATCTGATCAGGAATTTTAGTATTACAGCCATAATCATCAATGGCAGGTTATATTTAATGCTTTGTAATGTTGCATTTCAAGGTGCCCGCTTCCTGAAATATTTTATAGTATGTAACACATTTCAAGTGTTTAATTTGCATCACATAAATTATCTCAGGAACAGCTCTGTGCAACAGGTCAGAATTATCTGTCCTGTGTGGTCATTTATTTTTGTGGAGAACTGTGTGTGTGGAGGGGATTGACCCAGAGGAGATTGGAACTGCATCGTCTAGACCCACTCCTAATCTCTCTGCATTCAAGGTGTGGTTTCTACAGGAGCCTATGTTTTTTTACCCAAATGTTTGTAGGCTTCCTATGCACAATGGTGGTAACTGCACCTCATGCTAAAACATGGTTTATCATGATGGGAATGAGCTGAGGCAATCTTTGGATTCATGCACTTCTCCCTTCCCATTCCTGCTTTGGTATGGCTGTAAAGAGAGGTTTAGATGTTTTCACAAACTGCAGCTTGTCCAAACCTGACAAACTGTGGTTGATCTTTAACTATCACCTGCTGAAACAAACAAACGTCAAACCATGGGCTATGACGTTGGCTTGTTTCCAACAAGCCATTGTTTAAGGTAACCACCTGGAAATGAATGAATGACTACACAAAGTTATTACTTTAATGTTTTGGGTGGGGGAGGGGCTGTGGCTTAGGAGCGACCTGCGTATTTATTAGGGAAGTAAAACCCGGAATAGTCCATCCATCCGGAATGACCTAATACTTGTGTCTGGCATCTCCTAGGTCTGCCATTTGATTAATCACTTGACTTTCAATCAATTACATTGAAATAAATTCCAGAGTTGCAGTCATGTTAGTCTGCTGCTGCAAAATCAACAGAAGGTTTTGTGGCACCCTAAAGACTAATAAATTTTATTATGACATAAGCTTTCATGGAGTGGAGTGGACCCTTAGACTGCAATAAAAGTTGTTAAGTCTTTAAGGTGCCACAGGACTCTTTGTTAATTGAAATAGATGTGCATATTATAGCAAAACGTTTACAATGGGTGCCCTTTGGAGGATGCCAAAGGAAAAGCAGTTTTCTCTGCAGTGTGAAACATTCACTTTACTAAACGAAGCAAAAGCGACTGTTCAGGGTTAAAAGGAAAGGCCACCCTCGCTGCTTTGCTCTGCAACATGGGAATGTGGAATGTTTGTCTGCAATAACACACCAAAGAGCCAAATGCAATTCCATCAGTACCGTTGAGGATCCAGAGTTAAAAGAGACATTGCCATCGCTTTTCGCTGCAGATTGTCAGAAGCTTCTGTTGCTTTTGATATTCACCTTGAAATGCAAAAATATCTGCTGGCTTAGAACAGATTCTGCTAGTAAAAGCCATCTTAGCTTTTTTTCATCAAGCTTGGCACAGCAGGTGGCTCTATATTGGGGAGGGGGGAGGACAACATGCTAAAACAAATGACAGAAAACGACCCTTGGAATGCATTGCTTCCTTCCAAATGAATATACAAATATGCTGAATTGGCCAAAGGACCATTAGAATGCATTAAAACAAGAGTGATGGATTGCTTGCTTATATGGCCGTTTTAAGGAACTGTCTCCAAAGGAACAACTGGGGTAAACAGAATAAAAAAGTCCTTCAAATAGCCATAGAAATGCATTGGTATAAGCTGGATCTGGGTAAATTTCCCTCTTAGATACCCCATCACTCCATCCTCATACCGGTAGAAATCAACTGTGTGAGAGAGTGCTGCTCATAGGGATGCATTGAGAAAACTTGGATCTAGATAAATTGCCTGGGCTGGCACTACCATTAAAGAGAGAAAGGCGATTGCATTGGGTGGCAGCTGTTGAACAGCAGTGGTGGCAGCCGGCTAGTTGTTCCTCCTCAGCCACCTGGCCATTCCTGTCTGTTCTCAAACAGATCTGTGTGAGCCATGCAGCCAGGCCTACACCTCCTAAGTTAACCTGCCACCTTAGGCACAGTGGATGGGAACTCTTTTTGACCCAGCATGCTAAATCCTTACCTGTCCCTACCCAAGCAGGCCAACTTTCATTGGGGACAACCCACCTGCCAGGCACCTGGCATCATTATGGCACCAGACGATTGACAGGTGGGCTGTCACACCCATCCATCAAACTCCCTTTGTGCAGCACTCAGGGAAATCATCGACATGTAAAGTTGGAAAGGATCACGAGGTCTCTCTAGTCCAACCCCCTGCAATGCGGGAATCTTTTTGCCCAACGTGAAGCTCGAACCCATGACCCTGAGATTAAGCGTCTTGTGCTCTACCAACTGAGCTATTCTGGGAGGGCCAAGCAGTTGGCAGTGAGCTGTGTGTCACAGCGCTTCTCAACTGCATAACAGCCAGCTATGCCTATGCGCTGTATGGGTTGCACGATAATTATTAACGGCACAGGTTGTATTTCTTCAGCTTGGGAACTACAGCATAAGGCAGAGGGCAGATGGTTCCGTCAGGCAAGCAGACATGGAGCAATGATTACTGCTATGCTAAAATCCTCCCAAGGTTTGGCAATTTTGACTCCACCATTCATCCGGCTCCAGACTCCATCGTTCCTTCATCCAATCATAATGCTTCCAAAATCATTGCAACCCGCTACACGTTGTTGCATATATTACATAATCAGAACCAGATAGTACCCCCTTATTTTTACCACAGCACTGATCTGCACCAAAGGGGAGCATTTCAATGTGTGAAAATGTGGTGTGTTAAAGCTTTAGCTGCTAAGGGTTTCCATTTGCTAATATCTGGCAGATAGAATAAAATATTGTGATCGTCTTGTTGACCTAATCTTGCACTCTTCTGCAGTTTCCTATATAAGGTCCTCCATCGTGGTGAAATGAGTGATGTCATTGTGACAGAACAGCCACCCCGCATTGGCATTCTGCTGGATTATAATGCTGGAAGACTCTTATTTTTCAACGCGGACAGAGGGCAGCTCCTGTTTGCCATCCGGCAGAAATTCACCGATGCTGCTCACCCTGCCTTTGTGTTGGAGGAACCAGGAGTCCTTCACCTGCACACGGGCATGGAGCGTCCAGAATTTGTGAAGCAAAGCTAAACATTTTCTTTCAAACTATGTGCAGGACAAAAGAAAAGTGTATAGAATGTGCTCGGGGTGGCCTTGTTTCCTTCTTCTAAGATAAGTTAATGTTTAAGAACTACAAGCCAGAGAAATGCTCTGTGAACTCAGTGGCTTCAACAGGCCTCCCATCCTCGCCAACACTACTTTGTAAAGTATTTTTTATACTTGGGGGAAGGGGAAGTTTCAAAAGCAGATCAAGGAAGCTCCTCTTAGGAACAAAAGTGTAAGGCTATTCGCAGAGCCCACATAACTCACCCACATGCGAAGTCCCCGGGGTGGTGGTGAGCTCTCTTCCCAAGTTGTTTTTATTCACTGGACTCATTCACATAAGGCGCACATGCAGACACACACACACACACACACACACACACACACGACCCATAGCTCAGTGTTAGAGCATCTGCTTTGCATATTTGATCCCCAGCATCTCTGGGTAGGACTAGGAGAGACCGCTGTCTGGTGCCCTGAAGAGCAGCTGCTAACTTTACTGAGCTAGACTGACCGTTAGTTTGACTCAGTATTAGGTTCTGTGATCCTCCACAGCACAAAGACACACAAGTTATCTCTTTACTTACTACTTTCTGTGATGCATACTGAAGGACAGCCAAAATGTTTGTGCTACACTCACTGGGGGAGGGTGCCAGGAACGTCTACATTGGTCCCTTTTGAAATGAATTGATTCCAATGCATTTTCACAAGGCCCAGCAAGAAGAAATTATTGGGAGGAGTGTGCTCATGGTCTGCAAACCAGCTAGTCGAGGACTGACCCACACAGGCCTACCTCCAATCAAGATGGGTGGGGCTGCTAGGATTTGGGGAGAGGGGACTTTCAGTCTCTACACCCCATATGATCTCTGACCAGGATAGCACTCCTATTGATATTAACAACATTGCCCATCTTGATTTCAGTTACACTCATTTATTTATTTATTTTGACTGGCAGGCAGAGCTTGGCACCTCATGTGTGGCACATATAAACATACAGAGTTCCCAATCTGCCAGGATGTGTGAGGATAAAATGCTGGATTCTTATTGTGTTTTTCCTAACATTTGGGGCCTAACTGGATCAGGGCAGTTTGTTCATATGAAAATTATTCTAATACTGTTTTAATGGTATTACGTGCAATTAAAAAAATTAAAAACGAACAGGTTTTATTTTCAATGTCGTTGCCCAGAAAAACAATATATCATTCAGTGCTTTAAAAAGAAGTGGAAATGTTTCTGCTGTGTGAACAATAATGTGACAGCCTTCTGAAATTGCTCTTCCTGATGGTGATGAGTGTTTATTGTAATATCAGTACTGCACATGTATGCAGATTTTTCCAGCATCCACACAGCGTTGTTGGCATCAAAATGCCAGCCCTTATTCCCCCTACCCCCATTTAGTCTGGATTTACCCTATCTGGGTAAATATGTTAAAAAAAAATTTTTAAAGGGACACAACAAAACCCCATTTGCAATACCCATTTTTAATATTAAGCTGTCATATGGAAGAACCCTAAAATGCAGGAAAACATACTGAGTTTCACCAAGCTTTTCATACCTAGGTCATCTGGTGCTCACAATCACAGAAGGAGAAAGCACATTCCACAAGCATCTGATGATGTGTCACCATTTATTCCTGATTGTTCTCACAGAAACCCCAATACATCATTAAACAAGAAGGAGAGGCTTCATGTTCTCCCTCTTTCCAGCCACTGCCCTACCCACTTTCTGTTTTTGTTTTTTTTATAATGCTGAATTTGCCATGTGGCACCTGGGCTGGATCTACACTGACATGTTTAACGTTATTAGAACGATATTAGTTATTATGTGCTGAAACATCACAGGGTATACTTGTAAATTAAAGCATTTCTTTACCTTTAAGATTTTGACCCAAGACAAAATCTTAAATGACAGGATTCTTTAAAAGGAAATGTAAAAGACAAAGAGGGTTTATTTAAGGGAAACATACTAGAACATAAAATAAAACATGTAAGAAAGCTAGTTAAACAACCTTAGTATGATACTTATATCGGAGTGTTATCAAGCCTTGCTCCTGTGACCTCCTCATCACTTGTCTTGATACCATTGCAGCACTGAATTGTGCACCTTAGGGGCATTGTTCCTGTTTGCTCCAATGGGAGTTTTCCTTCCTCATTATTATTATTATTATTTAAACTAGCAAAACACAAAAATACATAACATAATAACAACAAAGCAATAGCACCCCCCAATGGTAATTGCCACATGACTTCGTGTGGGTTTTTTTTAGCAGTATCTCAGCTGAGAACAGTAGCTCCGACCCCAAGTCTGGTGTTTATTTATTTTAAAGGTAAAAGTAAAGGGACCCCTGACCATTAGGTCCAGTCGTGACCGGCTCTGGGGTTGCTGCGCTCATTTCGCATTATTGTCCGAGGGAGCCGGCATACAGCTTCCAGGCCATGTGGCCAGCATGACTAAGCCGCTTCTGGCGAAACCAGAGCAGTGCACAGAAACACCATTTACCTTCCCGCCGGAGCGGTACATACCTGTATTTATCTACTTGCACTTTTTGGGGTGCTTTCAAACTGCTAGGTTGGCAGGAGCAGGGACTGAGCAATGGGAGCTCACCTGTTTATTTTAAACCTATAATGTAATTGCTAAGAATCTTGCTAGTTTCACATGTAGTTAGGCCTTAATTCAGGGATGGGAATCTGAGGCCCTCTAGATGTTGCTGTACTCCAACTCCCATCATTCCTGATCACTGGCCATGCTGGCTGGAGATGATGGAAGTTGCAATCCAACAAAATCTTTGCAGGGCCAAAGGCTCCCCCAACTCTGCTCTGAATGAAAGCTTTAATTCTGTTGAAGAAATGTGTTCTTTATTACTTATTGGCTCTAGCCCAGTTCTCCAGCCTGTCAAGATCAAGATCATTTTGAATCTCGATTCTCTCTTCAACGGACTTGGCTCCCCCTCTTAGATTCGTATCTTCTGCAAATTTGATTAGCATTCCCTCTACATTTTCATCCAAGCCACTGATAAAAACGTTGAACAGCATGGCATTGCACTCAGTACTTCCCTCCGGCCTGATGCAGAGCCATTAATATCATGCTGGTTGTTCAACCAGCTAGAGATCCACCTAACAGTGGGCCATATTTTGCCATCTTGTCAACAAGGATATCATGGGGGACACTGTCAGATGCTTTGCTCAAATCAAAATATTCTGCATCCACATCATGAGTGAGCATGAGTGGCGGCCAGCACACGTTCTGGATTTACTAATACAGAGGCCCATACTGAGGAAGAGGAAGCCGAGACAAGGAGCCTATTGCCGTGATCTGCCACTTTCTTCCTCATCCTTCTCTGCAGGTAGAAGCAGGACCACAACCTGGTAAGTTACAGTGAATGCTCTGAATTGGTTAGTTTCCTTCTTCATGAGGCAAGCTTTGTGGTGTATCTTAGGACTCTGCTACACAGCTGCAAATAAAATGTTTTAGATGTGTTGTAAAGTGCAATATACACATGTGACACTAGATGGTGAGCCATGCAAAATTTAATATATTTTTCAAAACGTTAAAAAAAAAGCATTTTCACAGCATTTTTTATATGTGTGTAGATTCCACCTTAGTCTGAGGATTGCAGGCTGCCTAAGTACAAAGGAGGCACACAGGTTAGTCATATTCTTGCTCTAATGTGAGAGCAGAATCCTGTTTTTAGGGATAAAAGATCTTCTCCCACAATGTATTGCAAGTTGCATAGATTCACATGGCGATCCAGATGTAGTTAAATGTCAGTGGCTTTGCCATTATAACAGCACTGAAAAGTCACAACACCGGATATCAAGGTTGGGGGCACTTTTTCAGCCCGAGGGCCACATTCCCTTTTAGACATCCTTCCAAGGGCCACATGCCAGTGGTGGGTGGAGCCAGAAGCAAAAGCAGACATGGCAAAAAAATGTAAATTTTTACCTTTGGACATTAGGCTAGTTTCTACACACATACACACCCCTCCCCATCTTCCATCCAGGCATACAAAAGGCATTATCAGAGGTCAAGGATGTGTTTCAGCCAAGGAAAACAACACAGGGTGCAAAGTATGTTGGGTAGGGGATGTGGCCTGGGGCCAGTTCTGAGGGCTAAACAGGGAGATTCCTTCCATGGGCCTGAGGTTCCCCAATTCTGGTGTATATCTTCCACTGACAAATCAAGATGTTCCTTTTAAGGCTTTGGAGATGGATGAGTGATATACTGCTGTTTTTAATTGATGCTTTCAATCATATTTTAAATTGATATTTTAATTGCTTAAGTTATATTTTGGAATTGTACATAATCCACCTTTTGGGGTCAATGGTGGCTATACATTCTATCTATCTCTGGTGGAGGAGCCATCCACGAAAGAGTGATGATCATGTCTTGAAGGTATGATGTAAATTAGATCCAACTCAATAACAATTTTAAATAGCAACTATAGAAGGATCCCCAACATCAACTTTAATTTTCAATAGGCTGAAATAAGTTGCAACCTACGAGAATTCGCCAGAATAGTAGCTGTGGTAATTTGTTGCAGCAAGAATAACAAAGGGCCTTGTGCCATCTTAAATACTATCTAGTGTAATCACCTTCCATCAGTTCTATTCACTGTGCAGCACACAAAAAAATGGACATGAATTTGACATCAGAAATGGCAACAACTCAGAAATCATTGGGAGGACATTAAAATCTCCCAGAACATTTTGTTTTGTTTTCACTAACAAATATTGATTAACAGACAACTGCAAAACGACAACAACCCCCCCAAAACTGTCTGACTTGTACAGCCATCTTTTATGCTAGCATCCCATATTACAGTGGCAATTAATCTTAAGACCTGGTTTGCACATGAATGCCAAGCCAAACCATGACTTAGTGTGAACTGGAAAGGAGACCACAGCCTCTGTGCTCCTAGTGTTGTTGTTGTTGTTGTTGTTGTTGTTGTTGTTGTTGTTGTTGTTGTTATACAGCCCTTCATCAGAGAACTCAGGGTGGTTCACAATATAAAAATACCTACCCCAAGGTAAGCTGCAACCAAAGTTTGTTCTTGTTTTATGGCTCATGGTTTGTCTGCTGGAGGCCGACTGGGGAAGCACAGGAGGTTAAGGTTATGGTGCAGTGGCCGTAATCTCCTCTTTGGGAACCCTTGTGAATCCACACCAAGCCATGGTTTGGTTTGGTTTGGTTTGGTTTGGCTTGGCTTAGCATTCCCTGCAAAACTGAGTCAAAGATTCCCAGTTCTACAACCGGTCCCAAAACATCCTTGTTTGAAAATGTGATGCCCACTACATTTTCTGAGCTATATAGGCAAATAGTCTACATGGTATGAAGCAGATTCCTATGCTAGCCAGGAGAAAGAGAAACTGGCCCAAGATCAGTCAGTGAGCTTCTAGGCTGAGGGGGGTATTTGAAGCTGGGTATTCCTGCCAATCGAACACTTTCATACTGTGTCCACCCTGCAAACATCTGACTCTAGCCAAAGTCTGAATTCCTAGATTTAAAAACAAAACAAAACAACAAAAAAAATCTTTTAAAGGATGTACCTCTGGGCTCGATTTTTGTTTCTTGCAGTGCCAGTTTCAGTATTGTACATAATTGTTTCTTCTGGTTGCAGCAGCAGCCTAGATCTAAAGTCTATTGAAGTTAGGGGAAAACCAAAACTTCAATAGGTGTGGATTGGCCTCAATAATCCTGAGGTCCTGAGATGGAAAATATATAGCTGGCTGTAAGATAGGTAGAAGCATTTGTTTTGCTATCAAGGGAGTGAGGAAGCAGAGTCTCAGTAGAATAGATGCTATTGATCTGCAAAACTCACAGTCTTTTCTGTTCTAGAAAAGAACATTAAGACTAGGTTAATGCTTTAGCTCAACGCCAGCACCAGGGGCCTTCCAGATATTGCAGGACTACAGTCCCCATCATCCTTGACCATTGGCCAGGCTGTCTGCGGTTGATGGGTTTTGGAGTTCAAAACCTCTGGAGGACACCAGTCAGCCACCCTTGCAAGGTGTGAATTGTGTGTGTGAGCATATATACAGGAGTTTAACAGTTTCATTACAGGTAGTCAGATGACAGAATTAAACAAAAACCTTACCCACCTACCTTTTCCATTACCCATACATTTAAACCCTCCCACCATATATTTAAAGCAGGCTCATGCCACTTTAAACAGTCATGGCTTCCCACAAAGAATCCTGGGAACTGTAGTTTGTTAAAGTTACTAAGAGTTGTTAGAAGATCACTGTTCTCTTTACGGAGCTACAATTATCAGAGTTGTTTCTTGGGGGAAACTGAGAATTGTAGCTTTTTTTGTACATTGTCTGATTAAAGAAACCATGCATACACAGAAGAAAGCTAAGAATGTTAATGGTTGTTCTCTTCAGTAGAAAACTAGGTTGCATCCTAAATCTAGGGGAAAGTTTATGATATACTTCGTTTCCCTCAAGTGCAAATCACATGCTGTGGTCCCAATACTGATTTGGGGTGGGGTGGGGGTGCTGCAGCTTCTACTCTGTTTAAAAAGTGTGTTGAATGCAAGTATGCCTTTAGCATTGCATGCAGTTTAATCCTTAAAAGCTTAAGGGACCCCTGACCGTTAGGTCCAGTCATGGACTCTGGCGTTGCGGCGCTCATCTCACTTTACTGGCCGAGGGAGGCGCCATACAGCTTCCGGGTCATGTGGCCAGCATGACTAAGCCGCTTCTGGTGAACCAGAGCAGCGCATGGAAACGCCGTTTACCTTCCCACCGGAGCGGTACCTATTTATCTACTTGCACTTTGACGTGCTTTCGGGCTGCTAGGTTGGCAGGAGCAGGAACCGAACAACGGGAGCTCACCTCAATGCGGGGATTTGAACCGCCGACCTTCTGATCAGCAAGCCCTAGGCTCTTTGTTTTAGACCACAGTGCCACCCGCATCCTAGTTTAATCCTTAAACATTGCTAAAGATGGGCTTTTGGGCTTCAGAGAGGAAGGCGGGGAAATGAAAACTTCTTTCATTAGGGTTCCTGACTAAGGCTGTGTCAGAGCTCTCCAGTTATATCATCACTCCAACTCTATGCCAGAAACAACTGCACCAATTGAATTTCTGCCGTGTGTGTGTGTTAAATTCAAAGATCCTTTGTTAATATGTGTGTTTGTGTGTGTAATTGGCAGTTCTGCTTTCATTCTTCATTGCGACATTTCTGCTTTTATATCAATTCTCAGGGACCAAATAAGAGAAATGCAGCAGTTGTTACTTCCAGGAAGCTGCCTGCTTGCAATTAATTTGGGAAGTCCCTGCACATTAGGACACCTCTTTTAACAAACACTGTATTGATTTTGTGTTAAGCAGGTTGAGATGATCTTCTGCAATTTAAAACAAAAGCAAACCCCATCTCTTAGCAACTGAGCAGAGGGTAGATGGCTGCGGTTTATAAAAAGTACAGTAAATCGCTTGATGTGACTCAGTTATTATCCATATTAAATAAAGCTCAGCATCTCCAGATGCTCTTTTTGCATAGATGTTTGAATGCTTTGTAATATTATGCATGTGTTAACTTGCCATGGAAGAGTAAAATCTGAAAATCTAAGTGTGGAGCAGAAATAACTGGCTCGCTCTACATTTTAAAGATGGTGCCTGTTTTGTGTGGCCAAAATTACCTCCCGCTTCAAAGGCCTCTCTCATTTGTAGTGCAGGTGGGTAGCAGGAGGATGAATGGCTGCTGTGAAATAGATTAAACAAGGAAAGCCGCTACAGAGTGGCAGCTGAAAGAGATGTTAATGAGGAGGGAAGCAAAAACAAATAAGGTGGCACACATGGAAGTTATAGCATGGGAGTTTCAATAAGGAACAAGCATGATAATAAGCAAGTAAGTAAATAAAGATGTTGGTTTTCGCTTTATTTACTGAAATCTTTATTGCTTTGATGAGAATGTGCAATGTGTCAGGGAGAGCTGCCAATAAACAATTCACACATGAAATGCAAACTTGTAAACTCTGGTTTTGGATCCCTTTTGTGTTGTCCTCAGATGTTTTAACAAAGGAAAGATGGCCTTACTGGGCTTTAAACAGCTACACCAATTCCCAAAAGGAACTCCAGTTTCTTACCCCTCATCTCTCTCTGTGTGTGTACACATTATCAGCTTAAAATGCAACTAGGTCATTTTTTTTTTCTTAATTAGGATCAAAGCTGTTTTGGAGAAAAACACATCAAACAGTATTTCGTAAGAAACAGCAGGATCAGTTACAGGAGAGGTATGGATTGCGTGTGCATCACTTCTCAAACCAGTGATGCGAGTGCACTGGAGGCAAAGTACCTTCCGATCGGCAAGCCCTAGGCTCAGTGGTTTAGACCACAGCGCCACCCACGAACATTACATTACAAACAGGTTATTGGCAACAGGTCGTTTGAACAATTTATTTCACTTATCAGATTTTTTTGTGGAAAGACGTAAATCCTAATTGAAAGAGGGGAAATACAGGTTGATAGTTTGATGTAGACAATATTGTGTGGTTGCGACAAAAAACAAAACAAAAACCCAACCATGATGAGCAGTACTGATCCCATAATAAACCCACCTGAAAGCACTCTCCTCTTCTTCTTCTTCTTCTTCTTCTTCTTCTTCTTCTTCTTCTTCTTCTTCTTCTTCTTCTTCTTCTTCTTCCTCCTCCTCTTCCTCTTCCTCTTCCTCTTCTTCTTCCTCTAGTTTGGCCACAGCATGTGTCATTTTATAGACTTCTTTTATTCCCCTCTTTACACACTTGTATACTTTGCATCTGCAAGTTCCCAGCATCAAATCCTGACATTCCCAGTTGAAAAGGATCACAACAGAATTTGGGAAGGTGAGAGTATGTATAATGTATAATGGCCTTAATAACATTTCTATAAGCAGTGCAATTTTTCTGTATATAAAAAAGAGGTGTCGGAACTCACCATGAACACCTTCCTTGTTTTCTTATAATGGCAATGACACCCACCAGAGAGGTGCCAGAACTGAGTTCCAGCGAGTTCTGGCTGGGGGGAAAAAAGCCCTGCCTATAAGCATTTCTGAGATTTTATATACTGTATGTAAGTCACTTTGAACAACTCCTTTGTGAAGAGGATAAGATATATATATATATGAGATTAGTAAGGGTTGGTGTTTCCTTAACCCCAGCATTTTTACAACCAGCTATGGGAATAAGCCTGACCACAATCTGGTGGACTATCTAGCATCTTCTGGCTGCTTGCAAAGATTTCTTGCTGGGCCTGCTTGTGTTCTTAAGCCAATAGTGTACATACCCAAGATCTCTTAACTCAGATTACTTATACCTTCAGATATCCTGATTGTGCAGTATTGCTTTCCATATTTAAACCACACGGAGTGGAAAACAGAGCTTCTTGCTGTGCAATAAAAAGTAGATCATTCAAGACTTAAGTCAGCTCATCCCTGCCTTCAGTGCTGTATAGAACTAGCCCCATCTGCTGACAATTAGTGAAATAACCATACAATATATTTAGACATGTTTTGAATCAATGCAAAGCTATGGACCAGACACAGAATCATAGAATTGCTCAGTTGAAAGGGATCACGAGGGTCACCCAGTTCAACCCCCTGCAGTGCAGGAATCTCAACTAAAACATCCATGACAGGTGGCCATCCAACCTCTGCTTAAAAACCTCCAAGGAAGGAGAGTATGACACTGTCCATTTGCAATATTCCCCTTCTGGAAGCAACCTTTCTGCACACTGAGAAAATATGGGAGAACCACAGAATGACAATGCTCGGATACTGGCATTGTGTGGATGACATGGGTCACTATACATATTCTGTAGCATGGATTAAATCACATATTAGAAATTTAGGTTTCACAATTATGCACAATAATCCACTTTTTTAAAAAGCAAAACAAAAAACCCAGACTTTCTGCAGTTACAAAATGATGAGGAAATACACTCAAAAGTGTTGAATGAACCATTGATTGACGATAAAGTGTATATGGTCTTTGCAAGCAAATCAGAGTGAACGCTGAGCAAACAGACACAAGCTTTGGGGCAAGCAAATCAGAATGAATGTACAATAAACAGGTTGAGTGGAGAAGCCCCAGTGAAGAGTGAGTGAATGAAGCATAATAATTCCACTCTAAATGCCTAATGTAGAAGCCCCCATTCCCTTCCAAAGAACAGAAGAAGTCAATACAGCATTCCACCAGATCTGCCAACAGGTGAGATGACATACATACAGTAGCATATTACAGAAGCTCTGGAGCCGACTGCCGCTTCACAGGTAAGCTACACCTTCTGTTGTGTGGGCAGGGCGGTCCCTCCCCTTACCTGGCCAATCCCCTGGCGGGATTGGGCGGTTGACTGAGGTAGGCGGAGACCTCCAGGTATCCAGCCTGGAGAGGATAAAGCCAGGAACTACCAGGAGCCGCATTGGGATCCAGGGGGCTGCATGCGACCACGCAAAAGTCGCCCCCCCATTTGATGTGGGGAGCGGTCATTAATGCATCATGGGAGGATAAGACGGAGCATGGCACTTTACTCTACTCACTGGCACCATTTTCTTTCACTTTACGTCTTGAGCCACCTTGCTCAGGCCCAGTTCTGTTACTTATTTTCCCTGTGTTTTTTAAATCATCACCAGCTTCCCAGTGTCAGTCAATCAGGACGGTTGCTCTAGTAATTTCCACCCACGAGGCACTCACTGTGTGGTATTTTGAGGTTGGGACGTCAGAATGATATGATGCTTTGTGAGTCACAGAGAATATCCCACTCATCTCCATATTGTCAGAGGTGCTTCAAGTTAGGGAGATGAAGAGGACCCCTAATGTTCTTCAAAGCCCTTTGCTTTTGGAAGAGAAAGGCTGACTGCTTCATTTCCCCTCACTATGGAACAAAGTGGGAGTCTCAATACACTGAATGCCAATTCTCTATGGCAATTATTTTCTTTCGCAATGTTTTCCCCAGATCACTGTGAACAACAACAACATACCTAGCTGAACAATAAGAAATGTGCAGTGATGCTTTGGCTAAACCAAACTCAGGAATATACCAAAGTCCTGATGCCCACATAGTAACCTGAGCAGCCAGCTTAGCAACCAAAACTGCTCCCATAAAAAAACTACTTTTTTCTTGCCATAAGAAGGTTTACAAGAGCAATTATTTTGGATGGGAAACACTGGGGCTTTTGCAAACCAGCTGATACAAAAATGCAGGTCAATCAGTTTTGCTCTCTGAACATTTCTGGCTTGCGGGGCAGGAAAAGGAAGCAGTTTCACATGCAGTAAAAGTGCCCTTAGTCCTAGGGGCCCACAGGGCCCACAAATAGGTGGAACAGACACAGTTTATTCAGTGCAGGGGCTCTGCCGTATTAGTCAGCTGGCCCCCTACCTCTCCCCCCCCAACCTGGCCACAGCGATCCAGCCAGATGGGCGGGGTACAAATAAAAAATTATTATTATTATTATTATGCGACGGTCACCTCCAGACTAGATTATTGTAACTCGCTCTATGCAGGGCTGCCCTTGAGGCTGACCCAGAAGCTCCAGCGGGTGCAGAATGCCGTGGCGAGGCTCCTTACGGGGGCCTTGCCGCGAGATCACATTCATCCAGTGCTTTATCAGCTGCACTGGCTCCCGGTGGAGTACAGGGTCAGGTTTAAGGTGCTGGTCTTAACCTTTAAAGCCCTACGCGGCCTAGGGCCCTCGTACTTAAGGGACCGTCTCTCCTGGTATGCCCCGGGTAGGACCTTGAGGTCATCAAATAATAACTTTCTGGAGATCCCAGGTCATAAGGAGGTCAGGTTGGCAGCCACCAGGGCCAGGGCTTTTTCGGTTCTGGCCCTGATATGGTGGAATGATCTGCCACAAGAAACGAGGGCCCTGCAAGAGTTGGCACCCTTCCACAGGGCTTGTAAAACGGAGCTGTTCCGTCTGGCTTTTGGGTTAATTTGAGTGCAACTTTTAAAATTCTAAATTTTTAAGTTTTAAAGTGTATTTTATACCTGTATTTTTAACTGTCTGCTCAATGGTTATGTGGTTTGATGATTGTCAGCCGCCCTGAGCCCGGTTTTGGCTGGGAAGGGCGGGATATAAATAAAAGTTTATTATTATTATTATTATTATTATTATTATTATTATTATTATAAATTGTACATTGTACTTATAAATGTTTATGCAAACTCATTTCCTCGTAGCTTTGTAGCTATAAGGTCTGTCTAGAAGTTGTGAGAATTGTTAGAGCCAATTGGAAGCAGCCCTGCCCATTTAGCCACCCAGAGTGGCTGGGGCAACCAAATAATAAAATTATTATGCATTATTATTATTTTAGAGTGAGAGAGAGCTTGCACAGGAAACTGTCGAACAGGTGTGGGGAATATTTGGTCCTCCGGCTATTACTGCTTTGTATTTATAATAATCAGGCAACCAGAAACTTAATGAGCTTAAACAAAGGGAAATTAAAAGAAGCTAAAGGACATCAAACAGACAGAAATTGGAGTGGGGGTGGGGCATATTACTAGTTTGTACTAAGTCCAGGCAAATGATTATGCTTGGGCACTGAGTATATATATGACTATTGTCCTGCTTGTATAGGGAATGAGCTCCTTTTCCATTCTAGAATTCTATTACTCCAACCACATGTTCAATAGTTTAAAAAACATCTCTGTGTGATGTGCCCCAAATACCCCCAAAGATACATTCACTTAGGAGAACATAACATGCGCCCACAGACTGGAGTGCCTGAAGTGATTCCTATAAACAGGGCAGCTGGGAAAAAGGTGCTGCTGCTGCAACAGTAAAAGCTGCCAGGAAGCTGCAGCTGTAGCTCTGGGTGCCTGGGGCAGAGGTTATATTTTTCACATGAATTTGCATCCAGGAATAAGCAGAATGCATCACATATTGATGTTTTGACATGCCCGGATCAACCTGAACGAGTCAGTCTGCTCAGATCTCCAGCACGGAAGCTAATGAGAAAATTGTCCCTAAAACCCAAACACAGCCTGTTGCTTAGAATTGTGCTTGTGTCCTTCTTGTGGAATTGGCATAGGCATCTGATCAGCCGCTGTAAGAAAAGGATGCTGGGCTAGATAGCAAAGCTCTTCTTGCACTCTTTCTAGGATCAGCTGAAGCAACGGCAGGGAACCTGTGGCACTTGAGGTGTTGCTGGACTCCAACTCCCAGCAGTCCCAGGCAGCATGGCCAATGATAACAGAGTCATAGAATTGTAGAGTTGTAAGGGTTGATAGGAGTTGTAGTCAAGCAGCACTAAGTTTCCATCTAGGTAGCAACCCAGAGGGTTGCCATGTGTTCTCTTTTTCCAGGACACATCCTCATTTTCAGGGGTAAAATTTCTGCCTGGGTGGATTTTTACAATTTGCCAAAATGCCTCTGGCTATACTTCCCGGATGAGACATAGACATAACTTGGGGTTGAAGACTTGCTTTCCTCTTCTCTTCTCCTGCCCCCGCCCTCAACAATATATCACAGTTTCTATAGCCTGTATATAGTAGGGGTATTTAAAATGTGAGTTGTCATTGCATCCTCTTTTTTTGCTCTTCAAAATATGGCAATCCTACTTGATATGTACGGGACGCGGGTGGCGCTATGGGTTAAACCACAGAGCCTAGGGCTTGCCGATCACAAGGTCGCCGGTTCAAATCCCCGCGACGGGGTGAGCTCCCATTGCTTGGTCCCTGCTCCTGCCAACCTAGCAGTTCGAAAGCACATCAATGTGCAAGTAGATAAATAGGTACCGCTGCAGCGGGAAGGTAAACGGTGTTTCCGTGTGCTGCTCTGGTTCACCAGAAGCGGCTTTGTCATGCTGGCCACATGACCTGGAAGCTGTACGCCGGCTCTCGGCCAATAAAGCGAGATGAGCACACAACCCCAGAGTCGGTCACGACTGGACCTAATGGTCAGGGTTCCCTTTACCTTTACTTGATATGTACAGGAAAGTAAATTTAAAGCATATCCAACACACATTTAAAGTGCATGACTTCCTCCACAGAATCATGGCAACTGTAGTTTGTTAAGGGTGCTGGGGATCAAAGAATCCCGAGAATTGTATTTAGATGTTAGATCCCTACCCTTCCTTAGAGAATCATAATTTACAGAGCTTCCTAGGGTACAGAAGGTGTTTACCCTGAACCCTGAAATGTGGTTCAGTGATTTTATATCAGAATAATATACCTGTTTACTCAGAAGTAATCCCAACGTAATTCAAACCAATCCATAAAAAGTACACGCAGGATTGCAACTACAGAACCATGTTATGCATGTTGACGTGGAAATAATTCCATCATGTTCAACAGGACTACTAACTTTATGGTTTATATGTACCTGTACCTATAGAGAAAGCTCCACAGAACTGTCTGATCATTTTTAGAAAGAGAGATGAACATATATGTTAGGAGAAAAGAATCTGAATTATTCCCTCATTAGCACTATGACACTGATTCGCTCATAATCTCGTCCCACACATCTCTAGCTGAGTCAACCACCAAGGACTAAGAGAAAGCATCATAGTCAAGAGGGAAGCGAATTGAAAGAGGATAATGATTCTGCAAAGGCTATCTCTGCAGAATGATTCAGAAAAGTGATGCTGAAAGAAAGAAAACAAACACAGGAAATATAAAAGTGGAAAGGACGTAACAGAGACGTAAACTTATGAAATAAACCTACACCAAGGATGGGGAGATGGGTGTCCTAAGATTACAAAAGGGGAGTGATGTTTTGCGTACCCAAAAATACAAGATGGAAATGGGTCTTTTGATGTCTGAAGTGTAGCTTTACACCTATAAGGGCTTAATGTCTATTAAGTTTTATCTGTTTTTTAGTCTTATTAAGTTGCTTCACGTATGATTTTTAACAGTTCAACACTCAATTCAACAGCTCAGCAGATGTCTACTGAGAAGTAGACCCCCCTCACATACATATTCATAAAGGCCCTGATTTAGTTCAGCCCCCACCCCCTATATTGGCTGAGTTAACAAAAATCAGCTACACATTGCAGTAATTCATGACAATCACCATATCTAGCTAAGCCCAAACATCGCCACCACGACCACAACAGGAAGGAACCAGCTGTCATTTTCATACAACAGATAAATAGATTGATGGACCAACATATGAGCTTAGAAATGAAGCTTTATAAACTTTGAGCATGTATATGAGGGGTTGTATGTCGAAATCCAGCATGGAGGAATTGTTTTTACATTTCTTATTTCGTAGAAACCAGTTTTGTAAAAAAACATATTAGGCCTTGAAATAAGAGCCAGTGTGATTCAGAGGACTTGTATAGAAGGAACATGTTGTAACTCCCTTATGTTTAAAATTCTGCCTTTCCTATTTGGTAATATGGGGGTGGGAAGAAGGTGAGATTTTATTGTTTGCCTTGCTCCGATTTCATAGTGGCATGATGACAGAAAATAAAGTATGCATGTCCTCAGGAAAGCTGAGGGCTGAGCCATTTCAATGAGAATTCCAGATACACCGTGTGATGCTAGAAAAATATATTGCCTTTCAGGTTTAAAGGCTGAAAGCAGCATTTTAAAGTCTGGATTTCCTTTCAGCTCCCTTGGTTTTATCGACATAACACTCCATGGAAAAAATTCCAAGGTGACCAAGACTTGGGGATGGAGCCATGAGGAGTTTCAGCTTCAATATATCCCATTCCTTGGTAACAAGAGCAGATGTCTGAATCCTGAAATGTGCTTTGATTGTAAACCAGGCCGGCAATTAATTCTGTGGTGTTTGTTCCAGTCACCACAAAGCATTGCAATGTCAATGACAGAGAGCGCTTGCTTTTTTAAAGGCTGCTGGAAAAGATGGCATTGGCCACAATTCTAGACTCAGGTGCTACAGCTTTAAATGATGTCAAGATTAATATTGAGCTGGGTTACAAAAGGATATTTAGAGGAGACCACCGCAAGGCAGGAAGGGCTACTGTTTTAATAATAAATCTTATTTTTAATGGTTTCAGTTCAAAGCAATGGTAAAAAGATTTTGTTCTGGTCAAACCACAGATCATGTTAAGACTTTAACAAATTATAGTATTTCCCCATGGTTATTCAGAAAAGTGGTACTGGATCTTAAGTATACATGTTTAGGGATTCTGCTGCCTATATGAAATGTTTCAGTTTAATAGGTTAGAACAGAAGTAAATAAATATCTACTAATATTAATGAAACTTTTATTTAAACCATACAGAAACAAGAAAAAAAGAATTGTGTTTTATTACAAGTTGGCTAGACCCAGTTAAAGAAATGAAAAAACCACAAACACTCTGTTGCTCTAGGGATGTTTCTACTCTAAAGGACCTGGCATCTAGCTGGGGGTAGACAGGGATGTTCAGCCTCTGCAACTGCCTCATGGGGCAAGACCTACAGAGAAGAGTTGCTGTGTTCATTAGGCTTGGCTCCCTTATGAGGCATGGTTTCTTCTAATAGTTACGGTAACTTCATGTACTCTGTGTGATTTATTGCTATCTGGCTCCCTGGCAGACCCTGACAGGTGTAGGGATGAGACTTAGACTGGGAAAATTCCTGAGAGCATTCAGGAATATACTGGATTCCATTAGTCTCCAGGTATGGACCAATTTTGTTGCAAATTGGTTGCAAATTCTCTCTCAGGCATCCCCAAACTTCGGCCCTCCAGATGTTTTGGACTACAATTCCCATCATCCCTGACCACTGGTCCTGTTAGCTAGGGATCATGGGAGTTGTAGGCCAAAACATCTGGAGGGCCGCAGTTTGGGGATGCCTGCTCTATACTGTATAATAATTCTCTATATATCTATATAATAATACACATTGCTTCATTATAAAAAGCAACGTAGCACATTTAACCAAGATACATTATCTACTACCTGCTTAGAAAACACAAAACAAAGCAGTGGCATTATGAGTTGGGGCCAAGAATGGGATTGAGAGGAACAAATGTGTACAGAGCAAAACTTTAGAAAAGGGCTTGAGTAATGCATCTGGAGCTTGGATGTGGGCAGTGAGGAGCCCTGGCCTGCAGCAATGTTTTAGCAAGACAATCTTAAACAGTGTTGTGGGTTTTACAAGCATAGAAATCATCCTATCAAGTGAACTGTGAAACCCAGCATGAGCAAACCCAGTCTGTGTCGTTGAGAAGTCCACCCCACATTTTCCCTGCAGTTCTAGCATATTAGAATCTGGAGGAGTACTGGTTCAGGAGACGTCCTTTTTATTCTGCATCCATGATTATTTGTGCTCATGATGCTATCGGGTCAGTCATACACGATTCCATTTCAAAGATGGTTTGCCCCTACAAAATGTTTGGAGACCAACACACTACCATTGTGGCAAGAATATGGTACAGAACACATCCACGATAAGACATCAATCTAGACCTGGTCAGGCAACTGTGAAAGAATCTTGAAGGCCTCAGTCTAAGTACTTATTTGATCCCAAAGTTCTTATAATAAAACTGCACTTTGTTTCAAACCACTTCTCTGCAATTCCCTGGGTCCGTGAAGCATCTTTTATAGTCCTAATTATGTTTACTCAGACTGCCACCTAGGATTACAATCTTAATAAACTGTTTTATTAAAAATGCTTTTAAAACAGTGTATTTTTAATAGAGAAATCAAGTAAAAGCCAACTAAATAAAACCAGATCTAGTCCTTGAACCTTATCAAAATCCATTTAATTTCCTAGAACTACAAATTCTACTTAAGTCCTTTAAAAAAATCATATACAGGCACGCAATACATGTAAAACCTATTATATCCACCACCTACTATCTTAAAAATATCTTAACACAGTTTATTCTAGGCCTGTTTGTTTCCTTATTGAAATACAAGCAGCCCCATTTATACTGGCATTCCATCAGCTTTTGAAAATGTACACTGCACATTAAAAAATACTCTCCTCAAGAATCCCAGGATTCCTCTGTGTTTGCGTGGGGAGGCTTTAAATGTATTGTGTGTACTCAGTCACAGTTACACACGTTTTCCCTTGATTTCCTGATCCAAGTTTCTTGTTTTTAATTTTCTATATTGTTTTAATGGTATTGCTTTATTATGTATTTTAATTATGGATATTTCCACTTTAATGGTTTGTGTAACTTCATTTTTATACTTTGCAAACTGTAGCGAAGCCTATTTGGGCATTAAGTGTTATATAAATAAATGAGTAAGAATACGAAAAGGTGGTTATAGGTCCGCCTGAGGATGGGGGGGGAATGTAAAAGGCCTCCCACTTCTTTTCAAGCACCGACTATAGATAGAGCTTTCACAGCACTTCAAAACACAATGGAAAAACTTCCCACACTTGGCTGTGAGTCATCAGGTACCGAGCAATAAATTATGAGATGCATGTGTGTGAGAGCTAGACTCTGGTCAGCAAAGCTAAACATGGCACAGTTGGATGTTTATCTCAGTATTCTAACCTGAAAAACCTCTTCAGAATATACGTGAAAGGGTGAGAGGTAGACAGACATCTCAATGTTCAGCACAAGCACTGTCAACACATGCTCTCTGGCCTGAATTATGGGACTGAATGAACCTTGATTGCTCTGGTGGGTTATCTTTTTCTGGAACAGGACGAAGGAGGGTGTGTGTGTGACCCTGTTATCCTTACCTGATCTCTCGGTGGCTGTTGATACCATTGACAGTGGTATCTTCTGAGCTGACTGAATGGAATGGGTATTGGAACTACTGTTTTACAGTGGCTTCCATCCCATCTCCAGGGTCAGTTTCAGAGAATAGCATTGGCTGATGGTATTTTGGGCCCCTGCAGTTCAGTGGGCTATAAATGCAATAAAGAACAAAATAATAATAATTCGTGGTAAAAGAAATAAATAACATGTTTTTGGCTACAACTCCCATCAGCCCCAGCCAGCTGGGGCCAATGAGAGTTTTAGTTCAACACATCTGTAGGGCACCAGGTTGGAGAAGGCTGGTGTACTCCTGCCTTGAGACAGCCCTGTAAATCACCATAGAGCAGTAGTAGGAATAAGAGGTGCAGTACACATCTGTTGCGTTTTAGCTAAAGTAGTATTTAAGAGGGAGGCTTACAACATAGCAAATATAAACACAACAATCATGGATTAAAACAAACTCTAACAAACAATGTTTTTTAAAAAATAAAGCAAAGGAAGAGATTATCTTTATTAACTGTAAAAAGGAAAATGAGTATCAGCTGTAGGCTTCAAGGAGTAATTCATTTAATTTCCTGTTTTCTGTGTTGCTTGACTGTGTTAGCATGATTTTTAAGAGGAAAAGAAGGCATCTACTGTTTTGCTTTGAAGATGGTACAGAAAATTTGGGGAACTTGCATTTTTTTATATAAAATAAAATCTGCACGTTTATAGGATGAATATATTTTGCAAAGCATGTGTCCGTTCCAAACAGCGAACTGGTTTTCAGTAGAAAGACAGGGACAAGCAGCCTGCCTCTGGCTGTTTCTTTCTTTCCCCCTTTCCCTTCTTTGCAAGATAAAATAAAATAGTTTGTGTCCATATGCTATGCAGCAGATTCAAAATGCTACGTGGAGAGGACTTCTTATTTGTTTAATATGAATATTTCCAAATCTTACAGGAATCAGGAAAGCAAAACCCAAATAAAAATTCAAAACCAATTAAAAAAAGCAATAAAACCAATGAAGTTTAAAAACAAACAAACACATACAGGAATAAGGCAGCAGATAAAACTTAGCATGGAATGACTTTCAGCAAACATTAAAAGGCCAGGGGAAATAAAAAGGTCTTTACCTGGTACTAGAAAAGACATGGAATTGGGCAACTGGATAGCTTACCTAGGACTCGGAGTAGTATTCCACAGAGATGAGGTGCCATCACTGAAAAGGCCATCACCCTAGCTCCCACCTGCCTCACTTCAAATAGTGGGGGCACTAGGAAGAAGCAGGTTTCTAAGGCTGACCTCAATGAGGAGGTAGGTTTATGTTGGAAGCGATTGCCCAGGTTCCAAGCCATTCATCTGGTATCCTTCCCTGACAACTGTGGTTTTCTTGCTCACCACACAGACACAGAAATCTAATTGCACAATAGCCACAGGTGTGAAAGAAACCTGCTGCCCCACCTTTGCATCTGGCTCCTAGAAAAACTCGCCATTTTTCAGAACAAAGTTGTGTTCTTGGAGAAAGGAAAGAGCCTGTCAGAAGCTGAAGAATTCCCTAAGACATGTAGGCCAACTCTTCCTTGGAGGATGGGCAGGATATTTATGCAACCGAGAGTAATAACAAATGAAAGAGGCCTGATTAACCTACCCTTTTTCTTCATAGCCCAAATCAGATTAATTTACAAGCTGTTTTACCAAAATGCTGATCGCAAATATCAAATAAAGTATTAGATGTAAACCTCCCTGTGCCAAAGTATTAAAACATTAAATAAAAACACATGTCTAATAGTTATAGAATTACACACCATAAATTGGTTAGATCAAAGGCTTTGGGTCTCAGTGGGGCTTGAAGCCACATACTCTGGCCGCCTACATGGATCTCTGCCCACACTTGTCCTGGTCAAGCATACCCATGACGATCCTTGTGAAGTTGCTACTTTACACTGCTCTCATTATCCCTATTTCATTTTATAAGAAACATCCAAGCCCCCTTTTTCCAATAAGTAATCTAAGTCATTTAAAAAACAATTACATTGAGGTGAGTGGGTTGTGGGGGTGGCAGTGGTTAGGAGAACACACATGACGAAAGCACATGTTTTTCTAATCATGAAGCGTAGCTATTGTGGAAACTGCTATTTTGGCCTTTGCAGCTGAAATGAAGGTCAAAGTTAACTTCTAACTGGCATGTTATTTGCCTAGCTGTAATTAGAATTTTTTTTTAAAAAAAAAAACCCAGAATACAGCAAATTTGATACACAATTCTGGGTAGTGCTATACACATTTAATCTGTTCTTATTGAAAACTCTCCTTGATGCTCCACACACAAACACGCACACAGATCAATGTGGGAGGCCAACACCACTTTTCAGACAGGCATAACTGAGTATGGTGCAACCATCTCCCTTCTCCCATTTGAGAAATATGGTGATGGGTCATATCTGTAGTAGAGCATCTAGGTCTCATAGTGGAGTAGGAGAGCTTTAAAAAAATCACATCTAGCAACCAACGTACCCCTTGGGTTTCAGATAGTACATGGGTAGATGAGTCTAAAAAGCCTGGGACACCAATTTTCATGGCCCTCTACCGGCTATGGTGGCTCATTTACCAGAAGTAATGTATTTAGCATCAACTCTGAAAGTGTATACTCGATTCTGACCAAACTAAGCCTCCTTGGATGCTTTTGCTGTAGGAGTTAACGCTAAATATATTACTTCTGGTAAATGAGCCACCATAGCCACTAAAGGGCAGTGAAAAATTGTGCCCTAGGCTTTTTAGACTCGTCTACCCATGCATGTAATATTTGAAACCAAAGAGGTGCATTGGTTGCCGGATGTGAAATGTATTGCCATTATTTTCAGCTCTCCTACCCCATTACCAGGTTCACAATCCACAGCATCTCCAGGTGGAGCTGGCAGTGCCCCCTGTCTGAAAGCTTACAACGTAGCTGTCAGTCAAGGCAGCTAACACTGAGCTAAATAGACTAATGGTCTGACAAGGTACAAGGCAGCTTCCTATGTTCCTAGTTGTCCCACTACCTTCAAAACCACCCCACTCTGGGCACTGGGCAAACTGTTCTGCCTTCCTAACACATTGCTATGTGGGAGATTTTGGAATCAGAAACTAAGCTCCCCTACCAAAAAAAAGATGATGCTTCAAGGTGCTGTTCACCTAAATAGGATATTCTTGTCTTCTAAGATTCCCCAGCATACAGTCATACCTTGGAAGTCAAACAGAATCCGTTCTGGAAGTCTGTTTGACTTCCAAATGTTCAAAAACCAAAGTGCGGCTTCTGGTTGGAAGTTCCAATTGGAAGTCGCAGAAGCCCCGTCGGACCTTCGGCTTCCAAAAATAGTTCGCAAATCGGAACACTCACTTCTGGGTTTGCGACATTCGGGAGCCAAAACATTCAAGAACTAAGCTGTTCAAAAACCAAGGTACAACTGTATTAGGATATTGAAGTCACAAAGGCCCACAGTATGCGATGGTTTTTAGTTTCCCCTTATGGGTCTTTTCTTTATTTCAAAGTAGCAGCCGAGTTGAGTGTTTAGGTCCAGGACTGTGGTGTATAAGGAGGGGAGTTTAACTCTTTCTGCATTGCAGTCCTGACAAAAAATCCCCCTCTTGAAGCTGTCATTTAGCATTGGAAAAGAGGTACCATTGTTATCAGGACCTCATGCCATTACTCCTGAAGATATCCTGACTTTATTCACTGATTCCCCCCCCCCCTTTTTGCACTGGAGACATGAGCTGAGAAAGGATTGTCACTCTTTGGCATACTAAAGGCCTGTTAGGCAAACATTTGGCACATGATAGCTGGGAAATGTTGACAAGCTAGTGTGTCACTCTGCGACAAACTGAAAATACACAGTGGTCAAAAGGCAGAAATTCAGCATGCACCTCCCTTACCACCCATATATACTTCGCAGCTCAAAAAAGCAGTAATACTACACAACTACCTGTCCTCAGATACCACAATGTAGAAAAGAATGCAGTTTAGAAGATCGGAAGGAGAGGAACATGAAATTAATAGGTACATAACCACAGCAGGATGAATAAAACCTGTCTGGCATAGAGCATTTAAATGGAGCAGGTTATGGAAATATGAAGTTAAACTGCACAACAGCTTTTGCTACTTCTTAGAGTGTGTGCCATTTACAGTATTTTTCAAAACCCTGGCTCCTAAAATGGTTGCCTAAAGGCATGGCAGAAGAAGGCTCTTTTTAAAGTAGAAACTATGGGAGTTTGTATCTGAAAATGCCGAGCATCTCTGCAAAAATAAACTTTTCAGATGCCACATCTGTTTTCTCTCAACCCTGGCAGCGATGCGGTCATAAAGCAACATCTTGCCCTCAGAAATGTTCAGCACTTTAGAGCCAGAAGCCTGACTATGGTTCAGAAGTGTAAGGAAATTATCATAGTGACATAAGTAAACTTTGCAAAATCTGCACCCTGACCCCCCAAAAGCTATTTTTTGAGCTATTTTTTTCTCCAGTTCCTTTCAGGTTTTAAAGCCCTCAAACAAATTGATAGCAGAATTATTAAAGAATTCTGATGCAAATAAATAAAATTTGTGTGCTAAACTATGTGATTTATTGGAGGTATCCTTGTAGCCTCCTCCATATTTACTTAGAAGCAAGTACCCATGAATTCTGTCTTGAGCCCAAAAAGTGGTTCCATATGACACTATTACCGAAAAAATTGACTGCGAAAATTAGAACAATTAAATTTTTTTTTAAAAAATCCTAATCAAGTAGTTAGATACGGTACCTTTCCCTATGGATTTCTGGACCCAGAGTCCAAAAAGCATTATGGTGCTTTAAGAATTGGAAGTATTCAGCTGAACTGAGACCAATAACAAGAGAGGATCGACAACTTGGATAGCAGGAATTCAGTATGTCACGTTGTTTGCAGTATGTCACATCACATGTTGCATTTGTTTTGCACCAAAAAGGTCTTTAAAAGCATAACTGTGAAAGCTCACATATCCAGAAAAGGGTTAGAGAAATAGCATGTAAGTAGTTCTCTCTGCACTGCCAAAAGCAATAAAAATGGAGTAACTGAAGATACATACCTTAATATATCTGGAAAACTACTTTAACTATAAGCAACTTCAACAATATTTTTAAAGCAATTAAATTCTAGTGAGTATGCTTCAACTTTGTAAGAATGCAAGCTCACATGCTCCTTCCCAATTTTCTTTCTTGAAAAAAGCAACAGAGTTAAAGCTTGCCCTTGAAGATGCTTAGGAATTCAATTTTTATATATCAAGGTAAAAATATTTCCCTGCCTATGTCTAAACCACATTTCACCACCCCGCCCCACCCAATGAAACCATCAGGCTCAATAGCTAGGCTATTTTACTAGGCAAACTAGTGAAAGATTAAGGAACAGAAGTAGGAATGTATGCTGGCTTCAGTCAAGTAGGTTATCATAAAAATGCCTTAAGCAGCCATGGTTTTTTGCTCATACGTCTTTCCTCTCAACTAAGTGCATGCCCAGATTCTGCATCAATTAAGCAACAAATGGGCAGCCTCTGGGGGCAACCAGCCAATGATGGGCAAAGCCAGAGACAAAAGTCTTAATAATTTTTCTGTCTGTTGTAGCAATTGTAATTTATTTTTATTTTATTTGTTAAATCTGTATACAGCCCTTCGTGCATAAATCTCGGGGTGGTTCACAACACAAAAATACAATATAAAAACACAGAATACATAATAAAAACAAGAACCAACCAACCAACCACCCCCTTCCCTTCCCATGAACACATTTAAAAGGGTATAGAATGTTAACCAGCCAAATAAGGTGAAGGTATTATTGTATATGCAGCTAATTAAGATGTACAAAGAACTGTCATGGGATGTTGGGTGGGAAGTCCAAAAGAATTACTGTAAGTGTATATGAATGGAAAATGATATGAGTGTATAACTGAAAAGCTATAAATAAAATGTTTTTTTAAAGGATGTTAATCAGCCAAAGGCCTAGTTGCTGGGAGGGGTAGCTCAGTTGGTAGAGCATGAGCCTCTTAATCTCAGAGTCATAGGTTCGAGTCCCACATTAGGCAAAATATTCCTGCACTGCAGGGGGTTGGACTAGATGACCCTTGTGAGCTCTTCCAACTTTACAATTCTATGGTTCTATGATTCTATAAAGAGGAACGTTTTCGCCTGGCAGCTAAAGGTGTATAATGAAGGCACCAAGCAAACCTCCCTTGGGAGAGCACTGCACAAACGAGGAGCCCCTGCGGAAAATATGCTGTGCTCTAGATGCTATCAGGTTTTTAATTGTACTTTTACAGACATGCTGTGGACCACCAGAATAAAGCTAGCGGGTCACTGGTGGTCTGTAGACCACCACAATCTGGGAACCTTGTGCTACAGCATTTCCAATTAAATAAAACATGGCATTTCTTTGTAACAGAAACACATTTTATTAATCTATAACCTACCTCTGAAATGGCCCTGATTTTCTGCTAAAATCTACATTGGTGATCATCCACAGATTTTGCTCTTTCAACCAGAACACCCAAAAATAGAAACAATACTTCACAATGCATTTCCTTCATAACTTAAGTTCCTGTCTTCTCTCACAAATGAGATTACTTTTTCTAAAAAGAAATGCAACACATATTTTCTATTGTATTAGACTAGAACAATACTTTACAGTAAAATGTTACATACTAGGGAATCTGAGCAATCATTTTACTTTTCTCTCCATCACAGTCTTTAATGACCAGCTCTCCTATAGGAAACACTGCTCTAAATATGAAACATATAAAATGGTGTGGTGACTTTTTCATTAGCATGAAAGAGTGCACCATTTGTGCAGTCTGATCCTATGTGTGTTTAACTTGGAAGCAAATCACGCTTTCAAAAGTCACTTGCCCCGCAGGTAAATATTCCTAGGACTGCAGCAATACAAATATACAGTTTTCTTGATCAGTCACAAATGCTTATAAAGAAGACAAAACCAGTTTTACATTCTTTGTAATTACTTGTTTATGTTATGAAAGTTTTGTATAAACCAAGTAACATTATCTCATTTGATGTCCCTTGCAAGATTAGACACAAATAGTTTTTGCTTTAACATATATCCTTATGATTATCATTATTTGGTGTGTGACATCTCCATCTTTAAATAACCAAAGCAAACATTCAGGAAGTAACCTGAAACTTAAATTTATTCTTGTTAGACATCCAAAATTATTGTTATAAACAACAAGATACGTTAAGGATCTTTACATTCCTCAGGTTTATAAATACTCTGCAAATACATGTATATACATTATTTACAGGTTTGTTTGTACAGCTATTTGTCTACATATACAGAATACTGGAGGTAATTTAGAGAAAAATATCAGATTTGTTTGACTTGGCAAAATGAAGTCAGATGAAAAGAAAACTATCTTATATACATATGAAAACTGTTTCTTGGGAATCAGATACCATAAGATACATTGGTTAATGGCAGTTGCCATTTTGGCCAAGTAGCTTTTCAAAAATATTGTTGGAAATTGGAAATTTCAAATCAGTCCTTAGAGTAGGGGAGGGCAACTGATGGCCCATGGTCCTTAACCCAGTTTTGTACAGTCTATATTTCATCCAGCGTGTTGAGACCTCAAACAGGCTTCTGCGGTGTGTTGCCACTTTGTGGCACCTGGAAGCAGTGCATAAAGAGCTGCTTCGAACCTGGCAGGTACCCCACACCACGGAGACCTCTGCAGTAGGACAGAGGTCAATGCTGTTTTCAGAATGCACACCTTGCTGTAAAATACTCTCAAAGCACCTGTTTTTTTTGAGGCATTCACCCCCAGCCCAATCATTGCAAACCTTGATTTATTAACGAAACTTTTGGAACATTTGATAGCAGCTGCTAATAATTTGAAATTACAATTACCATCACCATAAAAAATTGCCAGCCTGATGTAGTAACAATTGGTGAAGTGGTGTAGTGGGGCACCATTGCTCACCTGGCTTCCCAGCATAGCAGGTCTCTGGTGCTTTCCAAGAGGGAGAGGGAGAGTTGCAGGTAGCTTGGTCCAGTGCAGCATGTGATAGTGGAGTCAATATGACATTCCCACTCCCACGTACTGGGCCAGGATCCCTGTGCCTCCCCCTCCCTTCTCAGCAAGCCAGTGGCCCACTGTGTTGGGCAGCTAGAAGAGCAACAGTGCCCCACAAGTGCCACCTCTGCTGCTACTGGCCTGATCTAGGGCTTCCCCACACATGTAGAAGTTCCAGTGTATGTGCTTGCTTGCTTGCTTGCTTACTTACTACAGTGTCAGTATGCATCACTAACAAATGGTGGGGTGTCCCTGTCGTTTCAGTGCACTGGGCAGTTCAGTTTGAGCTTTATGCCAGGGCAATATCTCTTTATACCCAACAATGAAAGTTACTAATCTAGGGGGAAATCTAGATTATTTGGGGGTTTGATATTGGATAAATCTATAAAAACAAGAAGCTAAGGAATCTGCAGGGGCAGACAAAGTAAAGTGAGACAATGTCAATACTACCGTACATATTCAGTCTTGGCCTGCAACAGGGTTTCTAACTTGACCTCTTACATGCATTGATTGACACTGTCAATCTGTGTACTGACATTCTGAACGTAGGCATACTATCACAGAAGTTGGTCAAGCTTATCCTTTTCCTGATTAAGACCAAATCTGAAAAAAATCTAATTAATGTTCCCAAATGATCAGTTTAGTTTTTCAACTCTATAGTCATTTAAAAATGGCCAACATACACTGATCATTACTTGAAAAAACAAAACCATATGGCAAATACCTTCTAACTGCTTGTCAGCTTACCTGTCAAAAAAGACCGACATTTTAATTTTCTCTCTGTATTTGAACCACATTGGAAATTTATACAAATGCTTAAGTAACTACTCTACATGCAACAACCAAGTTGAGCTATAACATGATTGCAGCCAAAATCAAAAGCATCTAGCAGAAAATAGTGATGCATTTGCATATTCCAAAGTGGAATCTTAGCTTTTGGTCAACTAACCCTAAAAGGCAAGCATTATGCAGCACTTATGGTGACCTCATACGGCATTGTACAATTACTCAACAATTCTGTCTGTGCTTAACTTAGACTTTTACTGGTTCCTATGTGACTATAGATGGCATTGGTTTAAATAAATGTGCTTGTGCCTATTTGCCAATTCACATTTTACCTCGCTTCATGTACCTACAGAATTAGTGCAAAGATTGCTCAGATTTGATGTCAGCTTCTAATCACACACATAAATATGACAATTAAAACTCTCAGGGTGATAAGCGGTTTGGTGAACTATTTCCTTCCCCACCTGTAGAAAGTTTGAGAGTTGTCAGCTTACGTGGAGGGTGCTGAGGACTCTTACGAAGGTTATCATCCATCTGCAGAAACAACATATATAGCAATTCATATATCTAAAAAAGATATCTATAACAAAATCTTCACCTAGAAAGATTAAAAAATATACTCTACAAAGCTGTTTCATAGATATGCACTAGTGCAGTCTAACTGAGATCAAGGAGACCAGACTAATGTGAATGTACAATAGAACTCCTCATGGATGTGATTTATCATTCCTTGATATTTTAGCTTTCCATACTCACAGCTTGGCAGAGGGAGAAAGCGCTTGGGGAGACAAGCTATTGGAAAGCTGCACAGATTTTATTCTCTTCTCTCATGTGTCTCTTTTCTGATTTCCATCCCCTCTTTCTACTTGATTAGACGGAAATGGTCCAAACACACTAAACTGCCATGGTGATGCCTAATTTGGTCCCTAGTTATCAACAAGAAGATCAGAAAAATACAAAAAGACCGAAACAAAAATGACCTTTTCAATTAAGTTGGATTCTTTGTTTACAAGCTGTGTGAGTTTCTGTAGATTTGCATCAACTGTGTCTTGACCTGCTGGAGTGGCACCTAAATAAGCAATGCACACAGAAATAGAAAGTTAGGAGGGACTGAAACTACATTTAGAAAGCATTTCCTTATTTTCATCAGGGAAAAGAACATAAGAAGGGTCTGCTGGATCAGGTCAATGGCCCATCTAGTTCTCACAGTGGCCAACCTTTCAGGGTAAGCCTGAAAAATCAATTTCACCTCCCCACCACCAATCCTCTGCTACCTCCATTCTACAACAGAGAAAATTTAAAATGGTAAGACTTCCAGAGCCATACAGATTCAGTGCAAATATGGGTATTCCTCTTATGAAAATATAACACATGCTGAAAGAGAAGCATATCGCTTACCTGATAAGTTTGATCTGAAGTAGCAACTCAGAATGTCATCACAGAAGTGACATAAATTGGGAAGCTGCTTCAAATGATCTTGTAGCTGGGTTTTGGGGAATGGTACTTTATAAAGAGGAGCAAGAAAACCAAACACAAAGGCATCAAGAGTTGTAGGCCTAGGGGTAACAAACATGGGATACGGATATCTCAAACTCTGAGACACTTTCTAAACAGAGAAAAATATCAAGCAAAGTGTAGCTGTGTTTGAAGACACTCGTATTTAGCAAAATAACATGAGTGCTAATGTGGAATTAAACCCATGATGGAAGATTAAAAATATGTTTGACTCAACATATGGTATAGCCTTTATTTTCACAACAGTTTAGTAAGATTGCGTTTTGTCATAAAATATCTCCATTAATGGGATAAAAGAGACAGATATTCATGGCATACCATTTTACTAGACAATGAGCAAGATTCAACTGCCTGCAGGCTGCACATATAATTACAAAACAGCAGCTGCTGTCATGTCCTAAGTCTGTTTAGAGACATTAATTTCATAGTTTCAGCTGCTCCCTTGGTACAGATATACAAGAGCTGATAAATGGAATATTTGGTGATCACATGCCATCAACACAACTCAGATTTGGTTCACAGATTACTCCAACATCTGCATTGGGATAGATTTTTTTTATTTTTTTGCTTATTTGGAGCATTTGTACCCCATTCTTCAGCCAAATAGTTCCATGCTGTTCCAGCAACATTTTGATGCAAAAACTACACAGGCAGGACAAATCACATAATTATTTCCTGTGCCAGCATTACTGATTGAGCCTCACTTGAAGTGGCTTCCACGACCACCACTGTGGTATTTTTTTAAAAAGAATACAAGACGAGTTCTTAGAAGGGAAAACAGTGTTTGGCATGAAGGGTCAGAATCACAACAACATTTGAGGTGACCGATTCCTTTCTTCTGTCTGAAGTGCAGGTGGTACGCAGACTGACACAATTCAAAAACGGGCATCCTGTGGAACAGGAAGGTTGGCTGCAGTACAGTATATCCAATGAGGATAAGACTCACCCCAAAACAATGTGCCAATGTGCTCTTAGAAATAAAAAAATCTGTAAATAGGGCAGGCATGGTCTGGTTTTCATTATCCAAGTTTTTTTTTAAAAAAAAAACAGTCACCAACAGTGCAGGGAACAGATCAAATGGAACAAAGACATACCATGTATAGGGCAGTTAAGTTAGGTTGTTCAGCTGCAACCTATCTATTCCTCTGTAGGGTCAAGCTCCAAAAAGTCCTGATTCTTCAAGGCTGCAACAGAGGCAAGCTTTGCACAGGACTGATTGGCTGGCACCTGCGAATCTGCCACTATACCACCCGCAACATGGGGAAAAATGCACTTCAAACGGATTTTTTTTTTAAAAAATAAAACAACAAATGATAAATAGATAAACAAACAGGGATGTGCTTTTAATTAAAAAGAAACAAGAACAGAAATCATGCTGCCTGCCTGAGGCACAAGAGAAGACTGATGGCTGATGGCTGAGCCAGCAATCAATTCCCTAACATGCAAATGTGTCATTTCACTTGCAAAGCCAGGAGCAAGCCAAGCTCACTGCTGGTGAGCTCTTGTTCATATTTTTATTTGCCTCTAGTACATTTAATTGGTCACCCTGTGGTTTGACAAGCACTAGCTGAATGACAGCTGATTTTAAAACTTGAATACATACCAAAAATCTATGTTTCATTCGCAAGGAAAAAGAAAACCGGAAAGCATACACAAGTATTTTGGCATTAATAGTACCACACCACATATGTTGCAAACACTGTAAACATTCTGTACTCACATGTTTCCAAAGAAAAATGGAGACGTCCCCAGTCTGTTCGATAGAAGATTCAGGCATTCCTTGGCATCTCTGTAGATCTAAAACAAACAAACAAACAAACAAACAAACAAACAAACAAACAAACATCAAAGTTTATTTGCATACCACCTTTTCTAGGAGCTCATCTCAAATTAATTCAGTATATGGATGATGGATAGCTAAGAATCTCTGTGGCACAACCCAGATTAAAAAAGGTCCAAAGCATACTACTTCAATTTAGTGTCTGAAAGATATGCACACACATAACCCCCAAATAATGAGTTCTAGCCAACAAAGTTTTATTCAAAGTAGATCCACTGAAAATTAATGGACCCAAATTAATATTGTCCATTATAGTCATACCTTGGATCCCAAACGCCTTGGAACTCGGACATTTTGGCTCCCGAACGCCGCAAACCCAGAAGTGATTGTTCCGGTTTGCGAACGTTCTTTTGGAGCCCGAACGTCCGGCAGAGCTTCCGCAGCTTCTGATTGGCTGCAGGAGCTTCCTGTACCCTGCTGGAATATGAGGGTCTTATGTTTGCTATCCATGCCTTGATCATCTTGTGGATTAGTTACTGCAATCTGCAATATGTGAGCTTGTCTTTGAAAACTGTTCAAAAGCTTCAGCTAGTAACAAAATGCCTTTATTTATTTATTATGCCACCCTTCATTGGTTAAGATCCCAGAGTAGTTTACAAAATACAGTTAAAACAATGTATTCAATTTAAAAAGAAACTTCATTATAACATTAAACTAATATTCAATCCATCAGAGCACTACAGCAGAAGAGGGCAGAATCAGTACACCTGGCATAAAACACACCAGTCCCTCCCCAAGACATGAGTCAAGAGATGCGAGGCAGAAAGAATGTAAAACATTAGTTCTTCCCATCTGCATGGGTTGACAAATTTGTTAACCGGAACAATAACATCAGGCATGGGAAATTTCAAGTGGCCACTAAAATGAAGTAGAATCAGGAAAGCCCTCTCCTGAAACTTCTTTTGAATCACTGGTTGATTAAGGAAGTTGTTGGACCAGTAAACTTCACTGATCCTTCCGACATTACCTTGAAGAAATCTATTGTCTCAAAAAGTATTAAAACAAGCACCATCATATTTAGCATCCAATTCTAGTACATCTGCATCAATTATAGCCCTAAATTACTCATAAAGCAAAATATACCTGTGCTTCCACTTCAGTGAGACTGTAGAGCGGAGGCCCTCCCTTTGTCAGCAAGATCCTATTAAGTGCTTCCCCAGACATCTTTCTAGGCAGATACCAACTCAATGGGAATGGAATCCTTGAAGCAAACCATGGTTTTGTCACATTGTAGTAATTATCAGCTTCAACCCAGAAAGTGTGCAGCTGTATCATGATGACAAAGAATGTTAACATTCAATAATGAACATCAGCCTCCCTGTTACTAAAAAAACCAAACCCGTTTTTGTTTACCAATAGATTTTGGGGGATCTAATAAGTCTGTCTCAGTGTTCAAGAACCAAGTTATTTTCTCAGCAGAGTGGAAATAAAGTTAAGACATTAGACTATTACAGATATGCAAACACATTGTTAATAATTAATTAATAATACGAATAGGACAGATCTCAATAAGGGTGCACGTCTCTACACTTTTACATGGAAATAAGTACCAATGAACTCAATGGGGCCTTCTTCTGAGTAGACATGAATAGGACTGCACTATACAGGTAATTAGAAAAGTCAAAGTATACCAAGCATATTATATTTAAAGAAGCAATTTATATTCAATTTAAATTATTCCTACCATGTCAGCAGTGTTTCAGAACAGTGAAAAGTAATAATAATAATAATAATAATAATAATAATAATAATTTATTATTTATACCCCGCCCATCTGGTAACTAGTTTAAAAACACACACATACTTGCTATGAGTTGCAAGTCTCCTCTATCCATTACCTGAACTTCTGAGACATTACTGGCCTAGTCCTTACAAATAGCAGATTCAAAACTTCGCATAAAAACCTAGTACATTATGGGTAAGTCAAGGTCTAAGAAAGTCTGTGGCTGTTCTTCTCCTGCCATTTTGTATCTAGTGCACGATCTACCCAGAAAACATTTGGTAATGAGCTATTGTATATTGCATCTGCTCAATTAGTTTAACTTTGTTTTTAGGTTGTTGTGCTTTTTATATGAGCAATAGAAGCTTATCACATACAACTTTCATTAAAACCACACTAGAACTCATCTTATCTATTTCTAGTTTTCTTTGTGGAAAGAAATTTCTGTATAGGAAAAAAATTAGTTATGTAAGTCTTCATCTACAGAGTGAAGAAATAAACCTCAGACAGATGTTTACCACCATGTCTACTGTTTGTGAGAACAAAGCCACAGAGCTGGGGTGGGGAATCTGTGGCCTTCCTGATGATGTTGAACTCCAACTCCTCTCAGTCCCAGCCAGCATAGCCAATAGTCAGGGATGATGGGACTGGGAGTCCAATGATGTCTGGAAGGCCCACACAGCTGTCCAAACTCTTGCTTTCAGTTTACTGAACTAACCTTATTGTCACTGAGCTCTTTTAATATGAATGCTGATTTTAATGGTGATTACCGACTCCTAAGACATCTCATGGGAACACACAAGAAATTCAAGACACAATAATTTCAATGAGCTGAATAAGCATGTTATTGACTTTGGGTGGGTGGCACTGCAAAATTTTGGTCACAAACAATAACTGTATCTTACCACAGCAGGAAGTAATTTTTCTTCGAGTAGTGCAATGTACGCCAGTGTGTCTGCTCCTTCTTTTGTAGACAGCTCATAATCAGCATTATATTTCTGCCAGTGAAAAAGGCAATACATTAATGCAGCAAGCAGTCATATGAAACTTTCCAAAGAGAAAATAAAGCCAACAATTGAAGGTTCCTGTAAAAAGTGAATTATATATTCAATTTCAAAAATCATAAAAGCAATAAATAAAATTAAACTCTTAACTTTTCCTCCAAGTTAATGGTTTCAATGTTTAACAATAATGTTGACTGCTGAAGTTACAGAGGCACTTAATTCTAAGATCAATCTGCCTGAAGTCAAACTAATGGGGATATTTTAACAAAATCAACTTGCACTTTAGTTAAGGTGTGCATGCTCTTTCTATTTAAACTGCTTTTAGTCATGGTGAATCCTGAAAAATGGAGTTTAAAAAATGCATCTCTATTCCCCTAAAATATAAAATTTACTTGTGCTCCTGTTTGGCTCTTTTATTGTACAAACAGAATCTGAAAGAGTTGGGAATTTATGAGCTACAATCCTGATCTGCTAGTGAATATATAGACAAGAGATCTTGAGGAATGGCTCTCTATAGAATCCAAGGAGAACCTTTTCCTCCCTGACCCTGATGTTGGAGCATCAGTCAAGTTGCAGCAATGCCTGAAAGCTCTATCAGCCAAGCATTTCACCTTACACAGAAGCCTTTCTGTGCATTGCATAGGGCGCTCCACAGGACAATCCAGCAGTCAGTTTATCTCCTGATCTTGCCTATGCAGGGTGCTGTCAACAAAAGCTGATTTTTTTGCCATATTCAGGGCGAAAGGACAACTAGCCTGTGGGATTGTTTTGTAAAAAGCATTAGCTCCTGCTTGGCTATGTTAGAGGGTACAGGCACTGCTGTGGCTTATGTGGCACAACAAAGCAGCTGTTCTGCTTTGCTGAGGTGGGGATCCACTTTACAGGTTGATTTCCATGCACTCATATATGCTAGAAGAGAATGACTGCACTGAGTTTTATTTATTATTTTATTTCACACTATTTATATACTGCTTGATTGTAAAATAAATAAATAAATAAACCTCAAAGAGTTCAAGTAGTATTGAGTCTGGCTGGCTGAGTTCAATTGACTGGTAGACTATAGATTTCTTGGGACACATTTTGTTTGTTCTCATACCTTAACAGGAGAGGGAGAGGTGGCAGTCAAACCCTAGCAAAGGTGTCCTCTCTCCAGAATGTTCCTTAGCCTTTGGAAACAGTTTTAAGAATTCTGCCTCAATATCCTGATTTTTCAGCTGTCATTTCCTTGATTTTCCAGTCTTCAGTGAAACTTCCAGGCTAGCCAGCAACTGAATTTCTAATGTTAAAATTAAGGAAGGGAAAAAAATTCCTTAATCAAGTGAAAGACACATTTTAGTCCCTTTTTGTAAATAAAGAAGCAAACAAAAGCACAAGTAATTTACCCTCAAATCTCACAAAGCTTTTGAAATGCAAGTTAGAGATTCGCTAATCTTTAAAGATTTAACTTACCAGATATGAGGTACTATTTATGGAAACTCACCTGCTTTCTTAAGAAGTTTAGTATTTTTGCTGGCTGAGAAATAGCGGTGTCATTCGATATCAGTAATGGTACACTCCCTAAAAATAAATGATCAGTCAAAATAATGCAATCAAAACAACCCTATTAGTGCTAACATAACAGGTGTTTAAATTTGCTCATGTAAGAATTCTGATCAGCTCAATACCAAGGATTGGTACATATAAGCTTTCACTTTTGCCACTCATTTTTTAAAAATTGCCTTATTTTGTAGCTTCAGCATAAGAAGGCTAGGGGTGATCCTTCATCCTGCTGACATAGATCAGATGATGCTAAGCACTGTTACTTCATCATCCAGGATCATTCCACTACACCCACATTCGATTCATTAAAGGCCTTTCACACAGTGCAACTGCACTCCCTTAAGTTGTTCCCTGTTCAAACATCCTAGGTCTTTCGTTGCACTAGTGCAACACATAGCTTGGAATGTAATGCTCACACTGAACTGACTTTCATCTGGTATGATCCACTCTTGGCTTTGCACAATGGAAAGTAAGACTGGATTCTAAGCCAGGGCTCAGGATCTTCCTATTTGTACATAGTTATGTATGTATGTATGTAACCCAGAATTGCTATGCAGGCAGGTGGGGCAGCTGCATACCCAGATGGTGTGACAGTGGGGCAGGGTTGGTTTGGGCACACTGGCAGGAGCACTGGACTGGAACTGTCACTGTGCCCACACCACCCTGGCCACTGCCCCTTGTCTATCCCAGTACATAGCAGTGAAGCCAGATCTACCGGTATGGCACCACCCTTTCCCAGCGGCTGCTTCTGATGTAACTACTGCTTAAGATGCGACCTAAAATGCAAATATATACACGTAAAATGTTAAAGCAATACCTCTTGGTGCTCTCCACAAATGATCTATAACATTCACTTTCAATGGTGCACCACAAAACCTGGCATAAGCCTGCAATGAAAGTTACAAAATAATTAAACTCAATGTTTTATTCTTCAGAATTTTGACAACCTAAATGTTAGGTAAAGAAGCTACTTATTTGATTTATAACCTGACTCATCTTAAAAGCTCGGGGTGCAGTCATATTATGCCACTGCCACAATCAACATTAAATGCAACACTCAACTGTCACAATTAATGGACAATTTACTATGGACTTCAATGGGATGTCAGTTGGCTATGGGGCTAAGACAGTGCTGAAAAAAATTGTGGCTCTCCTGGGGTTGTTGGATTTCAACTTATGTTATCTATGATGAATAGGCTATGTTGGCTGGGGCTGAAGGGAACTGGAATCCAACATCTTGAAGGTCACAGGTTTCTCAGCATGAACTATGGGAAAGCATTACTAGTTTTAAAATACACTGACCTAGTTCCACCCAAGAAAATCCTTTCCACCCCCACAGCTCATGGGTATGTAAGGTACATGCAGCTATTTACCGGTATCTGTAAAACTCTCTTTGATTTGGCTGGATGTGACCACTAGCTGTTACATTCCACTACATGCACACAAACAGAGTTGGAATTGGGCTGAGATCAACCTATATTGTTAATATATGCCACAAGCCCAAGTTCACACTTCATACTCAGCAAAACTATGATTTCGCTCTAGGTAGTGTGGCGGCAGAAGGACCCAGTGAGATGCAAATACTTAGTACTACATGCAAACTGAGCCACTGCATATTTTTAAAAAGACGTACAATATAGACAACTTTAAAACAATCAGAGATATCCATGGACCATTACCATTTTTAATACATATCAGCTTCTCTCTTTTAAAAAGGTGTAGATCAACAGGTTAAGTCTGTGACAATATGCACAAGTGACAAGTTAACATCTCAGTAGTCACAAATGCTGAACTTTACTTTTTAAAAAACAAATGCGTCTTGAAGTGTTGCTGTAAGAGTGGACTCTGAAAGGAGACACAACCTATATTCCTCCTACTCATGATGATATGTGAAACCCAAGTGCTTAAAAAAGGATTTTAAGGATTTAAATGAAATTGTCCTTTTAGACAATAAAGGTTTTCTGATGGGATATTTCTATATTATCTTTTGGTGCTCGATTGCACATTGTAGTGCGTCCTAATTTCAAATTCCAGAGACAGCTGCATTACAGCACAATCCTATGCATTTTCACTAAGAAGTAAAGCCTCACTCTGTTCAATGGGGTGACTCACGGGTAAATGTGCAACACTGCTGCAGCCACAGTCCGCTACAGCAAGCACATACACCTCCAGGATTAATTTTTTTACTGTGACATTAACTCTCCTGTACTAGCCCCCACACCATATCGGATCCACCCCATGAAGTGGGCTCTCTGATCCACATTCCACAACATTTCATACCACAGTTAAGTGCCGGATATTGCTTATTTCCAGAATGTATACACCACTTTTGAAAGGCTCTTTAAAAAGCGGGATGGAGACTCCTTTATATATTAAAATAAAAATAAAAAAACATAAATATATATACGTGGAAGCTTTCCCCCTTCAACACTGGAAATGTTTGATGTTTTCCTCCCCAGGTGCAACCCAGTGTGGCGCCTCCCCAAGCCAAATCTCCCGAAGCCGCCGGCTCCTCACAAGCATCTCTCCGTCTCCCCCTCTCACACCCGAATCTGGGCCTTCGGCCGCCCGCGCAAACCCGTCAAACCCGCCGTTACCATGACAACGAGGCACTCCGCGTGCACGGACGGCAACCCCCAATCACCGCCCCAGCAGCTCAGCTCCATGGCGGGCGCCATATTGGACGCGGCAAACCCTTTGCCCTCACGAAGCTCCGCCTACGGCCCCGCCCTTCCCCTCCTCGCGGAGTGTCCGCCCTTCGGCATGGGCGGGGCGAAGAAGAGGCCCGAGAGGGATGCTCCGCCCTTTTTACGTTTTCTACGTGTTCCAGCGGCTGCATCGAGCGCCTCTCGCTGGCTGCGCGGCCTCAGGGCTAGAGCAGCGGCGCGCATACCCCTCCCTACAACGGCCTTGATATACTTTCTTGTGGTGGTTGTGGGGCAAAGGCTGGCGTTTATTTATAATTTATCAGGGCAAAGCATTGGCGTTGAAAAACGAAGGTTTGGCAGTGCAAAACAAAAACCAAAAGAAGCCACCTGTCCTGTATAATACAGGATTGCCCCGTTTTTTAATGTAAAATACTATGTCCTGTATTGATAGTTTTGTCCTGTATTTCAGGTCTCTCTCTGCCAAATTAGGGACCCTCTCCAAATGCATGTTCATGTATTTAAGTTCTAGGTAGCCAAGAACAGACAGATTTTATTTTTATTTTTTATTTATTGAATTTATATACCGCCCCCTGAGATTTACAAATTTAAGAGGGGCATTCTGATAGGCTGCAGTAGATTGTAATGGATTGTTTTATTATTATAACTAGTTGAATTAAGCCCGTTGATAACGGGCGCTAGCGGGGGCGAGCGGGATCTGAGGCGCGGAGGCGGCCGGCGGCGGCGGCCGGGGCGAGGAGGTTGCGGGGCGGCGTCCTCGTCCTCCTCGCCGCAAGTCCCCGCCAGGCCCGGAGGAGGAGGCGCGCGCCGGGCGGCCATAAGGGGCGGGGCGCTCTTTTCCCGCGCGGGGCCGGGCGCTGGAGGCGGGAGGGGCGCGATGGCAGAGTCGGGCAGCGGCGAGGAGGTGCTGCTGACCCCGGCTGCGGGGGTGGGGAGGAAGAGGCGTAAGCGGCATCGCCTATTGGTCTCCTTTGCTGTCTATTGCTGTCCACGCTCCAATCCCTGCTTTCCTGTGTGACGTGCGCAGAACCCACTTCCGTGACACACGGAAAGCAGGGACAATAGAAGATTATTATATAGGATAATAATAATTTATTTATACCCTGCTGTTATAGGAATTTCGGGGGGGGGGAGCTTCCCTTCAAAACACCCCAGTACGCTGTTTGGGACATGAGCAGAGAGGGGTGACTGGGACCCCAGTACACTATTTGAGACATGAACAGAGAGGGGAATTTTATAAGAAATCTGACAGCTGTCATTCTAAACAGAGCTGCCAGTTATTGGACATAAGAGTTGTAGGAAGACCCTGGACTGACCCCTCAGCCTCCCACCTTTTCGACCAGAGACATTTCCATAAGCCGATCTGCATAAGCCCCAGAAGATAGACAATCTACATAAGCCACAGGATGACTCCCTTACCAGGAAGCCCTTAACTACTACAGGGTCTGCAAAACCAACAAGAATACACAACCAAATGTAAATTCAAGTGATCAAGTTTATTGACTGTCATCTGAGTGTCATCTTGAAATGATCAGGACTTCCCGTTGCACCCTTCCTGTGGAGAGAGAAGAAAAACAAAATCATCAAAATGTACTCAGACAGGACTATGCCTCACCCAAATCCCATCTCCCATGTAAATTTCTGTTTTCCCGCCTTTCCTGTCCCATTGAAATGTATTGAACTCAAAATGTATATAACTGAGAATTTCCCTTTGTTCTGGGTCTCGCTCTTCGCTTGTCAACGCGAGTGGGACCCTGCTGCAGCAGTTCTTCTCATTTTTGCACAATAAAGGATCTATTTACCTTCCTGGACGTGGTCTCTGTCAGTTTTCCCAACCGGTGTGAACCTTCCAAACGTGTTCCTCCGGGTGTTGGGTCTCCTTACGAGACCAGCGCCGCCTTCAAGGGAAAGGGGTAAATTTCCACAACAATTTGGTGACTCTGGTGGGACACCGGTTGACCGGGGTTCTGGGGTGCCGAGGTCTGGTAGCCCAAGCGCAACCCAGCCACTTGCAGGGGGGTCTATCTTTCCTCGACGACTCTAGAGTCCTGGCACTAACTGGGAGTCTCAGCGGGACCAACTAGGAAGGTAACTACGATCCGGAACGGCCGTGGGGTTAAGAGAATCAGGAGACTTTTTCCCAGTTCCTGGATTCTGATATTGGGAGTCGGAAGACTGCGTATACGTGAGTATAAATAGGAATTTGGCCTTGGGTGGGTTCTGTCACAGCAACAAACTTCTTACTGTCTTTCTTCTCTACCTGTCTCCCTTACCCTATCCTTTGTTCGCACGCTCAAAGTCCTTCGGAGGTCGGCCAGATTGAGAGCGTTGTGATTCCTCTCCCTTAAATTCTCTGAACTACAACTCCCAACCTATAACTTTGACGGGTGTAGCCGCAAACCGCCTCGTGGAGACCTTAATTGGGCATGACCCACGAGAACGGGAAAGCAAGGGCGCCCATTCCGTTCTAACTTTTAAATTTCTCAGTCTTGATCTGGCATTGCAATACTGCAAGCGTTCAGTAGAGACTGACTTAGATTGTAAAAGGCAGGGTGTTGCTGTGACTCCAAAATTGTGGGTGGGTTAGTTTTCCTATCGGAGTGTGTCCATTTCCCACTCGGAGAGTGTCCACCCCTTCCCTAGATTGTCTAAACCCCTTTCCCGCTCGGAGAGTGTCCACCTTCCCAATCGGAGGAGTCCACTTACCAGTCAGAGAGGTTGTCTACTTCCCTAGATCGGAGTTAGTGTCCAGTGAAAAAAGAGAACCCGTGAACCCCAGATCCCCAGACCCCAGGTTCGGAGATTGTCCGGAAAAGCCTAGGTAGAAGGAATGGGTGCACCCCTATCAAAGAGACAAAGTTCCCAGGCCCCCGATGAGAAAGAAGCCCAAACTGGTGCTTATTTCCCATCTGGACTCTGGAAGACCCCTTCAATTTGTGTTTAAGAAGCTTTGTGTCTGTCTTTTGAAGTCACTTCAGCACCAGATCAAAAATAAATAAATTATCCACCCTAGCCTGTCCTGTATTTTGCCAGAACAAAGGGGGCAACCCTAAAAGGTAAAGGGACCCCTGACCATTAGGTCCAGTCGCGGACGACTGGGGTTGCGGTGCTCATCTCGCTTTATTGGCTGAAGGAGCCGGCCTACAGCTTCCGGGTCATTTTGCCAGAACAAAGGTGGCAACCCTACATGGTTTTTATGTTAAAATACACACCTGCGCCATTCTAAAATTTCCCCAATTGTAGCTCCCTGTAGTTTGCTAACAAAAGAAGCATTTTAAGTGTTCATGTACCATTCCCACCTGCTGCCAGGCGCATGTATTTTGTCCCTGTATTTTGTGGTATTCATGTCTGCAAGTACTGTACAATACAGCCTCATTTGTAAAGTACTTTCACACATTCCAGAATTAGCTCAATTGGGCTACTATAGAAACAACAATGCACTCATCTCGAAAGCACTTTACTGGATAGGCATTCTGAGATAACAGATGGTGTAAACTTTATTTACATGTTATTAAAGCTGCGAGGCTTTTAATTTCATTCAAGTCTCATATTTTCTTCTTTAAGAATCTAATATTCAAAAAAGTTTTGGAAACCTTTTTGAGGCACTTTGTAAGCAGATGCAAAGTTCTTTGCTGCACAACTAATTTTCAAGTTCTCTTTGTTTTCACAATGGGTAGCTCACTCAGAATGAAAACTGCTATTTTTAAGAGAGAATATTTGGACAAATTAATGTTTATTGCACCTGGAGGCAGAAGGAAAAGTATTTCAGAAGCACAAATATTCCTTGTATTGAGTCAGTGTTACCAACAGTTAAGGATTTTTATGGAGAGTTTATAGACTTTACAGAAAGACTTGAAATATTTTGTGGTTTCAGTAAAACCCCTTTTCCTGGAGTCAGAGATTTAGTAAGATTTATTTTTCACCTAAACCCTTGTACACCATGGATACAGAAACTTCAGGGCTTCAGAAGTGAGACAACCAAAGAACACCCAAAAATATCCAGCTGTTTTTCACATTTCTGTTGAATTAAATAAACACATGCTTGACAATTACAAGCTAAGCTTTGCATGTATCTTTGTGGATTGTTTCCAAACACAGAACTTCATATACATGTCAGAAAAAGTAACAGAAGCAACCTAAAAGACTATGGGGATTAAAAAGCAGGGGAGTCCTGTTGATCTAGTATGTCAAGACACAGGAAATCTCAACAACAATTTATGTGATGCTGCAGCAATAACGGAATAAAAAATAAGAAATTGTTAGATGGCATTGGCCATGGTATGTGCTGAAAAGTGACATATAAATACAAAATGACAACACAAAATACATAATAAAGTAAGAACAAAAACAAATAACCTCACTCCCACAAACCTGTTTAAAAGGCCAGAGAATGTTCCATGAGCCAAAGGCCTGGTTATAGAGATTATGTTCCCACAACATTGAAATCGAAGTGTATACTTTCTAGAGAGAAAGGACTGAAAATTCTGGGTAACTTCCTTTGAATTTTTGCAGCATTAATACTTGTATAGGAAAAAGTGATGTAGAAAGTCCCAAATCAGTGATTTGAGTATTGCTACCTTATCTAAGCAGTAAAGAATGCCTCTGCTAAAATCATCTTTTCCAAAACTCTGCCATGTCACTTCTCTTCCTAAGCCTCTCTGCACTGTCTCTTTGATATATTACACACCAAACTGCTACTCTGCATATGCGGACTTCTTAGCTTTTTATGCCTGCCTAAGGCTGAAGTCCTATACACATTAACCTAGGAGTAAGTTCCACTGAACTCTGTGTAGATATGTATATGGATGCTCTGTAAATTTCTGCTTTCATGTCTTCCACACTCTTCTCCTTTATATTTTGTCTCTCCAGTAAGGCTCGCCTGCTGCCTTTCTTCCAGTTCTTCCATTGTAACTATGCCTCATTTTGGTAACCAAGCCACCCTACTTTTTCCAAAAATACAATACAATAAGCCTTTGCCCTTGAAGATTTAGTCGCCCAACACTTTTCGGACACAAGTATTAATGTTTCCTAGTGTGGTCCAATAAGAAATTTTAAAATATATTTATGAACATATTACACGTATTAATGCTTACATCAGAAAAATCACAATGTGAATTAAGCTGTATTTAGGCCTGCCTAAGGAGGAACTCTGTTGCTGCTAAATTCAGTGCAACAACACCTAGCACATTGTTTGCACAGTAGAAGCGATAATACTATACACTTACAGAACCAAGAAACGGGTAAATAGCTTGTAAATAGCTATCAAGAACAGTAAAGACATCCTATGTGAGTGCCTGGAGGCGGTTGGAGGGTGGATGGTTGTTAATGGAGTGAGGCTGAATCACAACAAGACAGAAGTACTGTTTCTGTGGGGCAGGCAGGTGTGGGGGACACCCTGGACCTGAATGGGGTAACTGTGCCACTAAAGGACTAGCTGCTCAACCTTGGAGTCATTTAGGACTCATAGCTGTCCATGGAAGCACAGGTCAATTCTGTGTACAGGGCAGCTGCCTACCAGCTCCACCTTGTACAACAGCTGAGACCCTACCTGCCTGAGTAATACATGCTCTGGTTTTCTCCTACTTGGACTATTGCAATGTGTTCTACGTGGGGCTACCTTTGAAGGTGACAACTAATCCAGAATGCACCAGCTGGACTGGTGACTGGGAGCGACTGCCAGAACCATACAACAGCAGCCCTAAAATATCTACATTGGCTCCCAGTACATTTCCGAGCACAATTCAAAGTATTGGCACTGACCTTGAAAGCCCTAAACAGCCTTGGCCCTGTATCCATGAAGGAGCGTCTCAACTGAGGTCCAGCTCCCAGGGCCTTCTGGCAGTTCCGTCACTACAATAAATGAAGTAACAAGGAATCAGGCAGAGGGCCTTCTCAGAAGTTGCACCCACCCTGTTGAATGCCCTCTCATCAGATGTCAAACAGATAAACTATATGACATTTGGAAGGCATCTGAAGGCAGCCCTGTACAGGGAAGTTTTTCATGTTTGAGGTTTTATTGTGTTTTCAATATGTTGTTGAGAGCTGCCTAAAGTGGCTGGGGCAACCCAGTCAGATGGGCAGCATATAACAACAACAACAACAACAACAACAACAACAACAACAACAACAACAACAACAACGTGGTAGCAGTAGAAAAGCACTGGTAAGCATGTGAATGTTGGCTCACAGGCCATAGGTTTTGCAAACACTAAGAAATAAGCAACATTTGTAGTGCTTTGCAAAACTCTTTGAGCATGGTCAGAAGTGATTTTAGGGTAATGTGACTGGTTTGGCCACTGGGCGTGCCAAATTTTAGAGTTGCACAGGGTGCCGCTCAAATTTGAGAGCCCGAAGTGTGCCATTGGCATGGTGGATGTATACAACAATCAGATTATTAGAGGCTATCAGCCAATATGCAACAGTTACCACATAACCAAATAGTAATGTGATTTGGCTGTTAGTTGCTTATTTAAAATGGTGCAGGTCTCTTGCATTCAGAGTCGTAGATCCAATTCCTGGTATCTCTAGCTGAATGCTATACTGTACAGTATATGGTAATCAGTAGTGGGCTAAATGAACTAATGGCTTGACTCAATGCGAAGTAGTTTCTTATGCTGTGACTTCCAACAGGATGTTGCGAGTGTAAATGTTCAGGGATTGCTGCTGCATAGCTGTGATCTTCATCTCACTTGATTCACTGAAGACATAGAGGGGGTTTGATCCAAAGTAAGTTATTTGAGAGTGGCAGATTTGGTTCCTTCCTAAAAATACTGACTCAGAACAGTTTTTGAAATACAGTGGGTCTTCTGTGCTGTTTATGAACAAATGGTAAAACCTGACTGAATCAGTGAGTCAATTTTTCGTAGCTTGGAATATGAACGAGCCACTGACATTTTCTTAAGTAATAATAATAATAATAATAATAATTTATTATTTATACCCCGCCCATCTGGCTGGGTTTCCCCAGCCACTCTGGGCGGCTTCCAAAAGAGCATTAAAATACAATAATCTATAAAACATTAAAAGCCTCCCTAAACAGGGCTGCCTTCAGATGTCTTCTAAAGGTCTGGTAGTTGTTGTTTTCTTTGACATCTGAAGGGAGGGCGTTCCACAGGGCGGGCGCCACTACCGAGAAGGCCCTCTGCCTGGTTCCCTGTAACTTGGCTTCACGCAGCGAGGGAACCGCCAGAAGGCCCTCGGCACTGGACCTCAGTGTCCGGGCTGACCGATGGGGGTGGAGACGCTCCTTCAGGTATACAGGACCGAAGCCATTTAGGGCTTTAAAGGTCAGCACCAACACTTTGAATTGTGCTCGGAAACGTACTGGGAGCCAATGTAGGTCTTTCAAGACCGGTGTTATGTGGTCTCGGCGGCCGCTCCCAGTCACCAGTCTAGCTGCCGCATTCTGGATTAGTTGTAGTTTCCGGGTCACCTTCAAAGGTAGCCCCACGTAGAGCGCATTGCAGTAGTCCAAGCGAGAGATAACTAGAGCATGTACCACTCTGGCGAGACAGTCCGCGGGCAGGTAGGGTATCAGCCTGCGTACCAGATGGAGCTGGTAGACAGCTGCCCTGGACACAGAATTAATCTGTGCCTCCATGGACAGCTGTGAGTCCAAAATGACTCCCAGGCTACGCACCTGGTCCTTCAGGGGCACAGTTACCCCATTCAGGACCAGGGAGTCCTCCACACCTGCCCGCCTCCTGTCCCCCAAAAACAGCACTTCTGTCTTGTCAGGATTCAACCTCAATCTGTTAGCCGCCATCAAGTAAAAATCAACAGCAATGGACAATTTTTCTATAGGCCAAGCATGCAGAAGTCTGTTGATTAAATAAAAAGGAGGAACAACTAATATTTTAAGAGTTGAGCTGAAACTCAAACACATGTTTTTTTAACCTTACAGTTATATGTGGCTTAAAAACATTTTACAAAAGAAAATAGCGAAAGTATCAGAAATTATCTATATGTACTTTAGACACAGGCAGACTAAGACTTTGTGTTAATGGATGGTTAATAATAATAATAATAATAATAATTAAGAGAACTTCACAGTAAGAGAACTTCAGGGGTGCCAACTTGAATAAAATATTGGGGGGCAAGTAAGCCCCTCCCCGCATAATTGACCACAAGGCATGGCAAACACATACAGTACCATTTGAATGACAATGCTCATCAACTTTGGGGGGGTGCAGCCCTCTCAAATATTTTATAGGGGGATAAAGGGTCCCCTTAGGAGCTGGCTCATATGTCAGCACCACACAATAATCAAGATGGCACCATTTCTAGCATGAAAACTTCTATGTTTCAAAAACAAACAATGAAATTCAAGGCACTAGAACAAAACACGAGAAAAGCAACAAGGGCACTTCCAGAATGCTTGTTTATTAGGGATTAGTAGACTTCATACTTGCAAGTCTTTTACAGTATCCACATGAGATCATTCTAGCAACAAAATTTCCCCATTTAATCCCGATTTACCATTTCTGAAGGGAAGTCCAATGTGTAAAGAAAAAGCCTGTTAACAACAACTTTGCAGATTAAGCCCCCATCTGTAAGCCTGTATAGTGACCACAAAAAAATCAAACTTGGTAACCAAATCAGAACAAAAATGTGGAAAATTTGATTTGAAAGAAAGTAGAGCCAATCCAGTGCAGTGGTTAGAGTGCTGGACTAGGACACCAGGGTTCAAATCCCCACTCAACCACCCTAATAATAATAATAATAATAATAATAATAATAATAATAATAATTTATACCCCGCCCATCTGGCTGGGTTTCCCCAGCCACTCTGGGTGGCTTCCAACAAAATATTAAAATACAATAGTCCGTCAAACATTAAAAGCTTCCCTAAACAGGGCTGCCTTCAGATGCCTTCTAAAAGTCTGGTAGTTGTTTTTCTCTTTGACATCTGGTGGGAGGGCGTTCGTCCACACGGGAGAACCACGTGCGCCACCTCAAGCACCTCACAGGGAAGGTGGGAATGATGGACGTGTGATAAAAACAAATATAAATAAAGCAAAGAAATGCCATTTTATAACCGCAACCTTTTACATACAACCCTGTTGATGCCATATTTTTTCCCCATTTACAAAGATCACAGCATCAAGATCCAGTTACAGGTAGATAGCCGTGTTGGTCTGTCATAGTCAAAACAAAATATTTTTTTTCCTTCCAGTAGCACCTTAGAGACCAACTAAGTTTGTTCTTGGTATGAGCTGTAAGAAGTGTGCATGCACACGAAAGCTCATACCAAGAACAAACTTAGTTGGTCTCTAAGGTGCTATTGGAAGAAAAAAAAAATTTTTTTTGTTTTGTTTTGAGCATCAAGATCGATAGATTTGGAGAAGGACTTTGCGTCCAGGCTCCCTGCAGCGTGCCTGAGCGTGTTGTCCCTTTCATTTGGCACAAACTTACAGTATTGGGACTGGATGGAAGTTGGGAGAGTCTGGAGGCTTCTTCGCGCGTTTTCTTGCCCTTTGCAAGATTCCTAAGCGCCTCCTCCCGGTCCTGAGGCAGCGCGCGCCTCGCCCGTCGCAGCCAATGGCTCGCAGCCCCGGTCCCTTTCGCTCCGCCCCTCACAGCCCGGCTTAGGGTCTGTCTGCTCTCCCATTTAAACAGCTCCGGTCGGGGCTGCTGCAGTTCAGTGAGCCGGTGTCCGAGCAACAGGTAGGAGCCTCCAGAGCGCCGCGCGCCTCCATGCCTTTCTCCTAAAGAACAGATCCCCGCGCGCATCCCTCTCTCTATCCGAGGCGAGCCTCGAGTGAACAGCAGCATTAGCAGCTCCTCCTCAGCCACAGGTTTTGGGCATCTCCCTTCGCTGGACTGCTGGGCAGGATGAACAAGCGCAAAGCCGCCTTCCTCCTCTTGCAGATTGCCCTGCAGCTTTGCCCTGGCGTGGCCACTCAAGCTCAGCCTTCTTCTCCTCAAGGTAAGAAGCAACAGTCCCAACTTGGAGGCGTCCAAAAAAAAAAAAGGGGGGGGGAGAGCCTCTCGTTTCCCTCCATGGAGTTGAACTTTACAGAAGGCAAGGATAAGGGAATAGGTGGCCGACGGTGGAATTAAGGATTAAGGTAGCCTTTCTTGTCCAGAAACAAGTGATTTGATGAGAAATGTATGGCAGCAACTGCAGCCTCTGGTGGGGTGCCCCAAACCCATCTCTTGAGGCAAAGGAAAAGGAGCAGCTGGAGTTTAAGCATCAGACTTGACAAAAGAGGTTAGTTTTTAAAGCCACCTTTGTAATGGGTGATGGTAACTGTACTGTTATGAATCCGTAAGTTTAAGTTAGGACTGAATTTTTGATAAAGCAAAATCAGAATCACTGGATGCTTTTCTTTTGAAGGAATTTGTTTAGAATAAGGATAGTAAAGCCCTTTATTTTATTTTATTTTTTAAAAAAGGTTCGATGCTTGTATATGTGGAAACACATTCCACAGATTCTTGAGACTCTCAAACCTTCAAAAAGATCGGTAGGAGCACAAGAGTGTACTTTTGTCTTGCTTTACCTCTGCTCTTTTCCTACTTTCTTGCCTAGGAATGGAAAATCCATTGCTTTACTAGCAATATTGTTATATATAGGGTTCTAGCCTGTTTGAGTAGCAATGATGTGAATACAGTATCAGATATTATTTTTTTCAGTAATATATATATATGCCACTTTACCTTGTAAAGACAAAACAAATCAAATCAAAAATTGAACAAACTAGCAATGAAAAACAGTGCAGCACAAGCAAAACAACAACAAAAGTTGCAATAATAGCCACCGTGGTCAACAAAAACAAACAAAAGCCTGACCAGGATCAAATAAATCAACTTCAATTTAGCTTAAATGCTACTTGAAAAAGCCAGGATTGTATGAAACCATATATTTGTTGCATTGACACATCATAATAAACTATGTTCTTTGTGACAGAAAGAAGCCTACCGGTAGTTGAGCCATGAACTCTCATTCTTCCCCCCTCCTTCTCCTCTCCTGATGCAACTGCAAGGAGATCAGAATCTTGTGCTTGTGACTTTGTTTCACCACAGTTAAATCTTGTGCTGCACCTTAAACTGTGGTTAATCTCAACTATTGTTTTTTGAAACAAAGTAGTTTTATAACTTAAGGTTTGAAATTGATTTGCTTCAGACAAATCGGTTAAGTCAGTTTGTCATATTCAGATAGCAAGACAAACTGCAGTTAATCAAAAATGGAAGCGAAAGCTTCTGAACTCCTTGTGAAGTGTGTATGTGTAAGCCAAATGCTCACCTGAATTCAGCCAAATGTCTGAATTCAGCCAGAGCCTGATCCTGGTGGGCTTCATTGGGGTGGCAATTCCACATAAAGTCAGCACCACACCTGTAAAATCCTTGCTAGACATATTATGAACCTAGTAAGAGTATCTGCAGCCTCTAAACTATAGCTATCAGGATTCTTTTTTGGGGGGGGGGGTGCGCTAATTTAAATGTGCTTCAAAAATTTGGTGTGTACACAGCCCTTAACATACTAGTGATTAAATTCCATTAAACTTGGGATTTTATCTAGCGACAGAAGACAACTTGATGCAGCAGAGGCCAGTGTGGTGTAGTGGTTAAGAGCGGTAGACTCGTAATCTGGTGAACCGGGTTCGTGTCTCCGCTCCTCCACATGCAGCTGCTAGTCACACTTCTTTGAAGTCTCTCAGCCCCACTCACCTCACAGAGTGTTTGTTGTGGAGGAGGAAGGGAAAGGAGAATGTTAGCCACTTTGAGACTCCTTAGGGTAGTGATAAAGTGGGATATCAAATCCAAACTCCTCCTCCTCCTGTTAGCAGGAAAGGTAAGGAATGTGATTTTTTCATATTCACCCTCAACAGCTGCAGCCCTCATCTGTTCCCAATCTGCTCCCAGGGTTTGGGAGACTCACTGGAAACAGTATAAGGAGCTACCAGGGAATGGTGAATTAGTGAAAATAGTTTGCCTCCCCATTCCAGTGACAAAACCCCACTGTTGGGTCAAAGAGCCTTTAATAAGCAGAGGGACAGCCTTAGATACATCCAATATAATTTACCTCTGATTAGGATGGTGTTCCTGGAGATACTTTATTATTGATTCCAGATAGGGGTAATTATTCAGCTTTGAATTGGCATTCATTATTGTATATGATTTGATTTAAACAGTAGTGTCTCATACATTGCTGTGTTGTTAATATTACAAGGACAATAGCATAGTACTGTTGTTGAAAATAGGGACGAACAGTTTTTGTAGCTGATACCTGTTTGCAGATCACATTTTTATGGTTTTGATTTTCCCATACAGGCACAATGCACTGCTGGTGCTAATTACCTTGGCAGAAAGGGCATGTTTTTAAATTCAAGCTGTTTAGTGGGTTGTGTGATGATAGAATGTGAAGACACTAAAGAATCATTCGTTCGAGGTTAATCAGTTAATCAACTGAACCACCTTGACTCCTTTCATGCATTACCCAAAGGCTGTAGGTATGAGTAAGAATGAAATCTAAAATAAATTGAATGAAATGGAAAAGAATCTCTTTCATGCTTCTCAAGCGGAATTATTTTGATGAGTAGAATGTTGAATATGTTGTGATGATGCATGTAGGTTAATTTTTTTGAGCTGTATTATCGTATCTATTAACCAGTTGTATGCCTCCCTAGAACCATAGAATCTTAGAGTTGGAAGGGATCCCGAGGGTCATCTAGTCCAACCCCCTGCAACGCAGGAACCTTAGCTAAAGCATTCATGACGGATGGCCATCCGACCTCTGTTTAAAAACATCCAAGGAAGGAGAGTCTACCACCTCTCATGGGAGCCTGCTGAACAGCTCTTATTGTCAGAAAGTTTTTCTGAATGTTTAATTGGAATCTCCTTTCTTATAACTTGAAGCCATTGGTATGAGTCCTACCTTCCAGAGCAGGAGAAAAAAAAGCATGCTTCTTCCCCACATGTGACAGTTCTTAAAATATTTAAAGATGCCTATCATATCTCCTCTCAGTCTCCTCTTTTCCAGGCTAAACATACCCAGCTCCTTCAAGTGCTCCTCAGGCTTAGTTTCCAGACCCTTAGGGAAACGGGTGGCACTGTGGGTTAAACCACAGAGCCTAGGGGCTTGCCGATCAGAAGGTCGGCGGTTCGAATCCCTGCGATGGGGTGAGCGCCTGTTGCTTGGTCCCTGCTCCTGCCAACCTAGCAGTTTGAAAGCACGTCAAAGTGCAAGTAGATAAATAGGTACCGCTCCGGCGGGAAGGTAAACGGCATTTTTGTGCGCTGCTCTGGTTCGCCAGAAGCGGCTTAGTTATGTTGGCCACGTGACCTGGAAGCTGTCTGCGGACAAACGCCGGTTCCCTTGGCCTATAGAGTGAGATGAGTGCCACAACCCCAGTCGTCCACGACTGGACCTAATGGTCAGGGGTACCTTTACCTTTAGACCTGCACTGTAAAGGGGTACCTTTACCTTTAGACCTGCACTGTTAACAGAGCAGGAAAGTGAGCAAAATGTGAACAGAAACAGGTGGAAACACAGGACAGGAAAATATTTAAAGACAAAATACAAAGTTTAAAGGACTTCATTTTGAAGGCACTGGAATGACATATACTGTCAGGAGCATTATTCCAAAGGAATTTGTACCTTTTATTTAACAAAAGCTTCTTAAAATCATGAAAGGCCTTTGGAAAAAATATACTTTCTGTTAGAGAAGAATGATCCAATGAAATGTCATTATTTCATAAAGGGATAATCCCACTATAGCGAAGCAGTGCAATCCTATACATGCCTACCCAGAAGTTAGTCCCATTGAGTTTGCTGGGGCTTACTCCCATGTAGGTAAGAGTTGCAGTCAGAGGACCTTTGTTATTTTCCTTTTAAATCAATGAGCATTAAAAGTTGTGTGGATTGTGCTTTTAAGTTTCCAATGGATCATGGTCCCCTCAGAAACTACACTTGGATAAGTTAGCCACCCTACCCCCCTATTTTGAGTTGGAGGCTCATCATTCTGGAAAAGTTTGAGAGTCTGTTTCTAAAGCTACCAATCTGTGTCCAAGTGGCTGTTGGAGTGCATGAACAATTGGTTTAATTCACTCTGGGAAGTCATGCATTCTGTGTACACTTGCAGGCTAATAAGCTTTTGTAGATGTTCACTCCTTCTGTGGTAATTAACCTCTGTGAATGTCAGCAGTTAGTTCTTCAAATAAGCACTGCTAAGTGTGTGCCTTCAGAAGACCATTTACCCAAAGGCAATTTAACATGGCGTCCATTTAAATCCACTTAGTAAATTGGTTATCTGTAACAAGCTGCCAACTGATGGAAATAATTTTACCTCTTCTCAGATTTTCAGTCGGGTGTAGATATATGTTAAATAATCCACACCACATGGTAGGATTATTACATTGTGGTAATTTACCGCTCTGCTATTGGATAAATCTAGGCAACGATTTACCATCTTCATAGGATTGAAACCAGAGGCCTGGTCTCACATGTGGTCTCACACATGGTCTAACCATGTGAAGATACAGCATGGTTAAGGAATAAGCACATTGTACCACACACATAAACATAGTGTGTGCAACAGGTGCTCTATTTCAGGTATGAGGAGCACATGACCGCCCAGATACCTTTGGATGACAACACCCATCATCCCTGACCGTTCTGGCTGAGGCTGATGGGAGCTGGAGTCTAACAGCATCTGTTCTCAATGGAAGCCAACGAAAGCTCAATTTGTATCAATTTTTTCCTGCTTTTGGAGAAGGAATCCCAGAAACCTTTCAACAATGTGCAGACTTCCATGTGAAGCACTTGTATTTCATAGTGTTATAATATGTGTGATGTAAGAGAGGGGAATGTGCAAGCCAGCAGCACAAAGACTGTCCCTGCTTGCATTAATCTCCAAATGGTAGCTAACCACTTGCTTGTATCCCAGTGCCCTTTGCCTCTTCTCAACTTTCTTTCTCAAGACCTAGTTTTTGCTTCTAAATGTGTGTGCTCTGCTGTTTTATCATTCTTTACAAATTTCTGGCCTTTGTTCACCACTGTCTCTTTATATGGCACTTTTAATATAAATAGTTTTATAACATTGTACTGTATATTCAGTGATCACTCACTTCAGCAAAATACCATCCAGCAGAACTGTGCTCTTTAGCTAAATCCAGAGTGTCTCCACCCAGAGCCAGAAATAAGTCCTGTCTGCTGTGAAAAATGTACCACCTACAGGGTAAGCTTGCAGGCAACAGTATCCACACTCTGGTTTATATGTGAGTACAGTTTGGTCAGGGAGCTAGCACCATGTTAATTCCTGAAAAAACAAAGTTTAATTTGATTCTTGGCATCTATAAAGTCACATGAGTTTAATTCAAAGAGCTGTATATCCAGAAGGAACGCATTTTAATTTGACTACAATTAGTAAGGTCATTAGACTTAAACTTTTTTCAGATCAGACTTGAAGCAATCTAACAAATAAATTATTGCAATCAAATAAGCAACAAGCCTAAAATAAGCATAGCCGCTTATGATGTATAAATGTTTCCCATCTTCCTGATGTACTTTTCACCAGGAGATTGGTTATATGTCTCTTAACACTCTTCATTCTTTCAACACAGTCGGGTTAGTGAAGGGCGATTTTAAATAACACTAATAATCTTTGGAAATTTATTGATTTATTTCTATCTGTAGCCACCTCCATCTCAAAAACTCAGACCAGGAAAAAGCAAAAGCTTTCCTTTTAGCGAAACAGAATAAAATATCACCTCTTTAAAAGACAGCCCAAGGAGGAATTTCTTGTACGTTCTTCTGAAAGAACAGATGACTGATTTGTAGTTAGTCAGACCATAAATCTTTATTGTTTGGTACTACAAGTGAAACTGTCCACCGCTTCAAGGTGTTCCCAAACATGCCACCTGAAAGATACTGTACCTGTAACAGAAGATGCCTGGGATATAATCTGTGACCTTCCACAAGCAAACCATGTGGTTTACCACTCACTGAGCTATGACTCACACCAACTAAGGTGGCTTGAGGCAGTTTGAATCTGCAGCTGCAGAGCTCCATTTCTCTCATTGAACTAAATCGGCCCTTAAATCCTCAGGTTGGCATTTGGGCAAGGGGAAATGCAAAGTTGGGGGTGATATTGGTGGTGAAATGGAATTTCCTGGAGGAGGACATAGCTGATTGGCTGGAAACTGAAACAGGAGCATTCCTGGTTTTGTTTGTTTTTTATTTATTTTTCATGGTACAGAAAATACATTTTGAGAAAACAATTGTTACAGCAGTAAACAACAAACAACTTATCCTGATAAAATTACAGGCTTCTATCATGCTACAGGAGCATTCCTGTTGCAAGGATGAACTGCACTATTTTATTATTATATTATTTATAATAATCAACTTATTGAAATCCTTCTTATCTCTTTATAGTTTTTGATCTTCTTTCTACACCCAACCAGAGGCTAGTAAAAACCTTCTTGCAACAGACACTGGCCGATTCTACACTGAATGACATTTACGTGCTGTCGACATTCAGACTGCAACCCAAAAGCACAGCTGTTGTATTTGGGCTATATTCCTCCACTGAAAACAGAAAATATTTTGAATTCACAGTTATGGGACGGGTGAATAAAGGTAAGTCATACAAAAGTTGGGTGGGTGGGTATGAAAGCAATGAATAGATGTGATTTTATTGGGCACATTCTCAAGAAGGTCTCTCACACAAATCTTCTACAATTAGCTTACATTTCTTGGTGAAGTTTTAATTCATTTAATTAATGTTTACTCCTGGAATTGTTTTTTACCATCCTCTTAAACACCTCCTGAATACTTCTGTGCTTCTTGATATCCTTCCTAAATTCTGGTGCTCAGAGCTTATTGCAGTATTGGAGTCTTATCAGTACTGAGACTAAGAACGAAGGCTTATGTAAATACAATTCTAACACTTTGCTACTGCTTTTTATTGCCTACTTGCATACTCATTGCATTCCATGCTTCAGAGAAGTACAAGAATTAGCTTATGGCAACATCCTGTCTCTGCGTTCTTGAACAGCCTTGATTCCCTGTGTTGGGAGATGGGGGCTGGCATCTTTCTGCCAGCTAACTTCCCACTGGCAGTGATGAATGGTTCTCAAAGAACCAAGTCAAAGGTTTTTTTTTCTTCCTTTTCCCCCTTTGGGAAATCACTGTTTCAAATTACTGAGGAATTTGATAGATACACGCACATGGTGCATTCAGCATATGAAAGATGGGAACTTAATTTACTTGATCCCGAAGTTTAGCTTTGACTGTGCAAGATAAACATTCCTGTTGCAAAGGCCTTATAAAATCAGCCACATGACAGAAAATGCTCTTGGCTGAGTGGAATGCGCTTGTTTAGAGCCATAGCGCTGACTTGTGTGGAGCTCTGCCATGCTATGGTAAATTCATGAATGTACAGCATGTAAAATGTGTGGTGTTATCTACAAAGGGAGAAATGGTTGTGAAATTAGAATAAGCCTACTAACTAAAATTGCATGCTAACCAATTACAGAAACGTTTGGTTAAATTGCCTTTAAATTGGGGCTGCAACTCGTCAGTGATTGGTCAGACTAATAGATTAGAAAACTTTTGATTGACTAAAAGGTGAGCCTTTTAAAATGCATTTGGTTGGATCAAGTGCAGGTCTATACAAGTAAACCCCACTGAGTTAAATGGAACTTAACCCCAAGCAAGCGTGCACAGGATTGTAGGCTAACACTGCAATCCTGTATATGTCTGCTCAGAGTAAGCCCCCTTGAAGCCAATGGGGCTTACTCCCAGGCAAGTGGGTGTAGGATTTCTGCCTAAATGGGTAGTGTGGGGTTGTTTCTAGAGCCAATATTGTCATTTGAAGCCCAGGTGACCTAAGTGGCAAGAGTGCCTATTTCTAATTCATTCACCACCCACAACTGCATCTGGACTGCAATACTCCAGCCACAGTACTACATGCTCTAGTAACATCATATGTACCGTATATTCCTGCGTATAAGACGACTGGGCGTATAAGACAACCCCCAACTTTTCCAGTTAAAATATAGAGTTTGGGATATACTCGACATATAAGAAATATGACCCGGCATATAAGACGACCCCCAACTTTTGAGAAGATTTTCCTGGGTTAAAAAGTCGTCTTATACGCAGGAATATACAGTAGCTCTACATGGGACTGCCCTTGAAGATGTTCCAGAAGTTGCAGCAGCTGCAGAAGGTAGCTGCTAGATTAATAAATGCCACAACAAAATAGGATAATATTACACAGATCCTTAAAGAGCTGCACAGGATCCTGATTTGCTACAAGGACTACTTCCGAAGTATAAATCCCTATATTTGAAGCCCAAATATTTGAAGGAGTGTCTCCCATTATCTGCTGCCCCATGCAATAAGGTCTGTAGGAGAGGCCCTGCTAGTGTTTCCATTGGTGCACATGGTCCATTCTACAGTCAAACAATTCATGGCTTTCTATCTGTTGTGGCACCCTAGTTATGGAACTCAATTCCACTGAAGATACATTTTCCCCACTCCACTGGCATTCTTCCTATGTCAAGTGAAGACCCATTTGCTTCTTCAAGCTGTGGGGGATAGGAAGAGTATTAAGGAAGTCTGACTTCTGTTGTAATTATATTCTACTGAAATTCCTTTTTCTGGTTTTAATTTTGATGTTTTGATATGTTTTATTTTATTGGAATAGGTGTATGTCACCCTGGTAGCCCTCAGATTGAAGGGTGGTTTAGAAATGTGATAATGATGATGATGATGATGATGATGATGATGATGATGATAATAAATTGTTATAAAGAACAAAATGTTAGTCATATAAAAATTAATGCAAATATAATTTGAGAGCTAATGAACTGAGCTTGAACCCTGGGATTACAAAGGCACTGTGGGTTGGTGATTCCCATGTCCAGAAGATTGGCCAGTTGCCTGTTCTCAACGGGGTTGCACTTGCTCTGGAAAAACACATTCAGGGTTTGCGGGTGCCCCTGGATCCATCTTTGTTGCTGGAAGCTCAGGTAGCCTCAGTTGCTAGGAGTGCCTTTTACCAGCTGTAGCTGTTACGTCTCAAATCATAAGGACTGCTTTAAAAATATATATATGGAGAAATGAAAGTATTTGACAGTGATCACAAAACCATATGCTAATCCATCAAATTATATGCTGCAGACTCCCCAGATACCTCCATGTCTACTTTCCCCTCTCTCCTGACCTTCTCACCTGGATATACACTCAGAGAAAAGACTGCCCAACTTTTAAAAATAGCATTTTCTTTAAAAGTTGTGTGTGCTCACTTAACAGCTCTTTGAAGCCTATTCAAATACCCAACAGGATTTCTGGTATCCTAAATTGAAACTTTTTTTTACTGCCTTTCATAAGCAGAGCAGCAGGGACTCTGGTTTTCTCCACAGTGAAAACGACTGAAGTCTTCATTGTCCATTGGCACCATTAAATTCAAACTTTTCCTGCAGTGGAAGGGTGCAGCAACACAGATGGTTTAAATATAATAATGTCTTTGGTCCTTCCTAGCAAGCATTTCCCCCTCTGCTCTCTCCAGAAAAAGTATTCCACCCCCTCAGATGAACCTTGATCTTCCATCCAATCCAACTGCCCTCCGGCAATCCTGTCTCGTGGCCATTAGCCAATTGTGAGCTCTTCCACCCTTTCCTTTATCTCTCTTTCTCTTATTCTCTGCTGGATTTATCCAGTCTTGCTCCAGATGCAGGATCTTTCTTATAGGCCTTGCCAGATTCAAAGCTGGAAAATGCTCACATATCTTTAAATCTGCAGTAGGCAGCAGAGATTCCTCTTGTCTGTTGCATCCCAGGTCCTGACAACACATGGATCCACAGGAGATCACTGGTAGCTTTGTTCCTGAGGCAAATAATGCAAGGGGGAGGGTTTATTTTTACAAGGATTACAGCACACAGTGAAAGGGCTAAATCCCTCCTCCCTCTCTCATCATAGTCCTGTTTCTTACTGTTTCTTCCCGCAGTTGCTTTTATTTTCAAAGGGGGAAAAAACCCAAGGCACGTTCAGTGTTCTTCTAATGTAGTTGCCACTTACATCGAACCTTTTAGTAGATAAAATGCTCTATGGTCTTAACTTTTAACAAACCATCAGGGTAGATCTACCGGTAATCCTGTAATGAGATAGTGGGGCCAGCTCCTAAAAAGCAATCTGGACTTGATATCTCACATGTTACATCTAGTTTGGTCCTTAGGGAGCAAATATGGAGCTGCATTAAAGGGCAAGAAATTATAAGTTGTTCAGTTACTGCATATAATTTAGCATGGGGAGAGGGGTACTCTCTGGAGTTTTCTTTCCAGATGTCTTTAGCCAACCCTGCTACAATCCTTACTATTTCTGCTTTAATAATACGAAACTGAATCTGAGAGCCAGAAACTAATTCAGGGCCCAGATACAAAACAGAACTGAGCTCCTACACCTTCATGATTTATTGAAGATCATTTCTACACCACTTAATATATAGGAATAGATCTAAATGGTTTTTAACATACTAGGAAACACAAAATTGCTTCTTCTAATCATCATCATTAAAATTTCTATCTTGCCCTTCCTCTCAAAGGACCCCTGGGTTGCAAACACTAAAGTGGTAAAAGAGTACAATTAAAATGAAAACCCATTTTAAAAAAACGTAAAAATATACAATGAAACAAACAATTAAACGGCGATTAAAAGTACAGAAATGCCTGGAACTGCAGAGCTGGAAGGGACCATGAGGATAATCTAGTCCAACCCTCTGCAGTGCAGAATTTTTGAGAGGAAGGGCCAAGATACAGAAATCCTACTCAACTGATGACCATGATTAGACAGCAAGCCATTCTTGCTGATTTCCCTAGTATGTCTAAAAACCATTTAGCATCTATTACTATATTATTAAGAGGACCCTGTTGAAATGCCTCTTCCACTCAACTTCTAGAAGGTGTAGGAGGCCCTTCCTCTTTTTTGCGTTTGGCCACTTTCCAACCTGTGCATCTGTGATCATGGAGAGAGCAGGAGCTGATGGGTGCCCCCCTCCATTTGTTAGCTCTTTTATTTTTATCTGCATCTAGGACAATACTCCACATGGTATATGCATTTACAAGTGATTTGTTAACTAGAGCTGTCGCAACAGACACGATCAAACCAAGAAAAGCTGAGCTGGCTTTCCTTAACTCTCCACAAACTTCCTGCTCCATTGGCAGAGGTTTCACTGTATATCAATTATACTGTATTCTTGCCTTACAATAATGTTATTTTGTTCTAGTTTCCCTTCGATATTTGAGGAGCGATGGGAAGTTAAATGCTGTGATCTTCAGCAACGTGCCACTGGCAGATGGGAAGCGCCGCTCAGTCCTCCTCAGGCTAAGCGGCCTGCAACGTGGCTCCAGCAAAGCGGAATTGTACGTGGACTGTGTGCAGATGGATTCCGTTCAAGATCTGCCTAAAGCTTTTTCAGGACTGTCACAAAGCTCGGAGGCAGTGGAGTTACGAACACTGCAGAAAAAAGCACAGGTGAGGAGCTGTAGAGGAGTGATGGAATCTTCATGCAGAAGCTCCTCTCATGTCAGGGTGCTTGCTGATTGGGTGGAGACACATGCACTTCATTTGTCAGGCCCAGGATGGACAGGTAGCAGGGGAGATTCATGAGTTCATCAGTCAAGTTCTTCCCCTCAGTCCTCTTGGAGAGAGATTCATAAGTATAACCTTCCCTTGCAACTGAAGAGCTCTGTGGCACTACCAGATAACTTCTTATATATATGAAAGGAGACCAATTAGGGTTGCTAACGTGGGTGGCGCTGTGGTCTAAACCACTGAACCTCTTGGGCTTGCCGATCAGAAGGTCGGCGGTTCGAATTCCTTCAGTGGAGTGAGCTCCCGTTGCTCTGTCCCAGCTCCTGCCAACCTAGCAGTTCAAAAGCACGCCAGTACAAGTAGATAAATAGGTACCGCTGCGGCGGGAAGGTAAACGGCATTTCCGTGCGCTCTGGTTTTCGTCACTGTGTCCTGTTGTGCCAGAAGCGGTTTAGTCATGCTCACCACATGACCCGGAAAGCTGTCTGTGGACAAACACCGGCTCCCTCGGTCTGAAAGCGAGATGAGCGCCACAACCCCATAGTCGCCTTTGACTGAACTTAACCTTCCAGGGGTCCTTTACTTTTACCTAACTTTCTTTACCAGAGAACTTTTTACATATATGAAAGGAGACCAATTAGGGTTGCTAACTTCTTTTTTCAACAACTCTGGCATCTCAAACTGAGTCTCTCTCTGTGTACTTTTATGAGGAAAACCAACTTCTCTTTTAGTTAATTGACTTAAAGTTACTCTAGGCATGTGCAGTATTCCTTTTGCCTCTGGCACAAAGCAACTTTAATTTATTTTTGATAAAAATTAATAATAATAATAATAATTTATTATTTATACCCCGCCCATCTGGCTGGGTTTCCCCAGCCACTCTGGGCGGCTTTCAACAGAGCATTAAAATACAATAATCTATAAAACATTAAAAGCCTCCCTAAACAGGGCTGCCTTCAGATATCTTCTCCCAGGAAAGGAAGCGAACTCTCCTTCCTTTTTAAGCAGAGGTTGGATGGCCACCTGCCATGTATGATCTAGTTGAGATTCCTGCACTGCAGGGGGTTGGACTAGATGACCCTTGGGGTCCCTTCCAACTCTACAGTTCTATGATTCTATGTGCAAAGTACCCCATTCTGCTTTTCAAAAAGATGCAATGGATAGAAAGCGGGGGGCGGGGAATACCAGTGGCACATAGAATTTTTTTCCTGGTTTGACACTGAATATATCCTGCCTTTGATCAAATGATCATCATTGTAATTGAAGAATGCACATAGAGACATGCCCCCAAACCTGCACAACCCAGCAGCCCTTCATTCTCTGGCTGATGGATGCGATCAGAATGTTCATGTGTGCATTCCTTTAGCTCTGCAGTCCCAAGAGGATCCAAGTGTTCCTTCTGGCAGGAAGTGAAGAATCAATTTCCTTGCAGTTGCTTATTTTATGGCTGATGGGTGGTGCAAAGTTGGTCACCTCCTTGCCTTGATGTTATTCCTGAGGTGCAGGAATAACCTCCTAGTGTCTCAAGGTCCTGATGGCAGAGGTCAAAGCTCCATAGCCCCATTCTATCCTGACAACAAGCCAGCCGGATTAAATTCTGTCTTGGACAATAATCTGGCTGGCCTGTACCTTTTAAGGCAGTCTTCTTTAACCTTGGGCCTCCAGATATGGGATTACAAGTCCCCTTACCATTGGGCTAAGCTAGTTGATGGGAGTTCTAGTCCATCAATACCTGGAGACACAAGGTCAAAGAACTCTGCACTAAAGGCAGCTACCTAATCTCTGCTTGGTAGAGATACTAGTATTTTAAGATACAGGGCACATTTAAGTTTTCTTAGCTGGTCATAACCAAAATGCATATCCTTCAGGTTCTTGGGAAGCAACTTTTCCTATGACTGTTACAGCAAGAACATTTTCATTCATACAACATATAGATGCACCTATTACTGGCTTCTGCGTTAGTAGCACTTGTATGTCATCCCCTAACAAAAAGTTTTGCAGCTGCCTGTTGTGTTTGTGAAGGTCATGAAAGGCATTTGAACTGTTGTGAGCATTCTAAAGGAAAAGCTAGGATACCTCTTCCTAATGTCATGCCCCCAAATCTCTTTTGTCATTGCAGGACACTTTGGAAGAACTGAAGCTAGTAGTAAAAGGGTCATTGTCCCAAGTAGCTGGCCTCCAGGACTGTTTTCTTCCACAGATTGAGCCAGCAGTTCAATATCCAGGTAGTTTTTATATTACAAAATAAATGTGCTTGGCCATATGTAATATTGTATTCAGAGCATAACTGGGTTTCCTAGTGACTATTTTTGTCCTAGCTGTACTGCAAGAGGAAGTAAAGATATACCATCCTTCCAAGAAAGTCTCCTGTAACTAAGCAGTCGAGTTGCCACGTCTTGCCCTCGACACCAGATGTTGTACTTTAATTCTCCAATTGACGTATGAGAAAAAGGCAAGAAATTGCAACTACAGCACACATGGCAGATAGCCATCCAACCTCTGCTTAAAAAGGAAGGAGAGTCCATCATCTTTCATGGAAGTCCGTTCCAGTGTTGAGCAGTTCTTACTGTCAGACAGTTCTTCTTTATGTTTAGTTGGAATCTCCTTTCTTGTAACTTGAATCCATTGGTTCAGGTCCTAGCTTCCAGACCTGGCGAAAACAAGCTCACTCCATCTGCCTTGTGACAGCTCTTGAGATATTTGAAGATGGCTATCGTATCTCCTCTCAGTCTCCTCTGTACCAAGCCAAACATAAACAGTGCCTTTGACTTGTTGTTCCTTAGGCAACTGCCTTAGGAAATATATTAAATCCAAACCAGAAACATTAAACAAACAGCAAAACACAAACCCGCATGGATAGTCAGTAGAATTTCACCCAAGTTTCAGGAGGCAGAAATTTCTCAGAAGATTGTTATCTGAGGAAAACCTGTTATTGGAATTTCACTTACCTCCATTTTATCAATAGTTTTAGGAGGCTATTTTTGCTCAGTCCTATAACCCTGGCAAGGTGTTCATCTTTTTCAAAAGTTTTGAAACTCAGCATGAATTCCCCACCTGCATTTAACCATTTTTTGCTGCTTTTGTTTATTTTATTTTTTAAAAGAGGGAAATCAATGCAAAAAGAGCTGGAAAACTGCAAGGATGTTGGGGGAGTTGGGTTTGGGACATTGCATCCACCAGCCAATCAGGCCTGTGCAAAGATAGACCTTTGACAGCACTGCTTCCCCCTGAGTTTAATCTTGGACAGGTTTGCACAACGTGGCAAATGCCACTTCATAGCAGCTCGATCTCTGTGTCTATCTGTCAGCTGGCTTTCCTTTCCCTGTCCTCCTTTTCTGAGGACTGACAGCATGGCAGCAGGGGCTTGTAATAATCACCACTCGATAAGGATGGGAAGTGACTTGAAGGAGGGCACCAGAGCCTTTTGTCTCTATGCCAGCAAGGTATGAAGTCATGCAAAGAAGAAGCTCATCCTTCTTTCGGGGTAGATGCGTATGTTCTTAGAAAAGCATTGACTTGGCTCGCATTGTCCTATGGGCATGTTTTCTAGTCTTTTTCTAGTAAACCTGTTCAGCAGATATAAAAGTAGTGGCCAAAAACAATTTAAACTAGATTGCTTTAGCATATGTTGGGAAGAAAAGAATCATATCATCAGTGCATGGGCGTTTTTGTGTTTTGTGTATTAGCTGAAATGAAGTCATCGGTGGTTGATCTTGGGAGAGCTGATGTGTTTTGGATTTTAATGCACAGAATTCTGTAGCAGCTGCCTTTCTTCTGTTTAGGAGAGCTCTGCACTTTAAGATTGCTGCATGAAACACCGATGCCACACAGGGGCCTCATGTGCATGTGCTCATGTGTGTTCGATGCCCACTCTTCACATGCTTGCTGTGAGGAATGTCAGTACGACACCGGTGTTTCTTTCAACAACTTTAATTGTGTGCTGCACGTGGAGGGGGGAGGATGACATGTCAGTGTTCCCACCATTGCCATGTGTTGATAGTTCCCTCCATGCATGTATTCATTAGTTTATTTGGGTATTTCTACGCGGACTTTCAGGGCCACACAGTCCTCTCAAGGCGGGCCACGTTCTATTATACAGAGTGTAATTGATGAGTGGCATTGTCATTGGTGGATGGCGACATCGTTTCCAGTTTTGCTGCCATCTGCATGTGCAAGGATGATGTTGGTAATGCTTGATCCATGAATGGCTTGCTAACACATTTAAGCGATCACTTGATTCTGTAGGGGTTGAGCTGGCCCTTAAGCTACTAGACCAAGGTTGCTTGGGAGTAAGCCTCAGTCGAACAGTGGGACTTATTTCCAAATAAGCATGCATAAGATAGGGCTGCATGGCTGCAAAACTAATAATAAACTAGCTGGAAATTAGTCTTATTTGAAACTAGTGGAATCTCAGAGTAAACATGCGTAAAGACAGATGGTAAGTTTGCTGAGGTCCAAATTCTAGGCAATTGTGAACTTATATGAAGCACTTTGAAGTGTCAATACTGTTGGATTTCTGAACTTCTGCATTACACTTTTTCATAACTTTCATTTTATTATAGGTGTCTCTACAAGTGACTTTAACAGGCAGTTATTAGGTCACATGATGCAAATGAACCAAATACTGGGTGATGTGAAAGATCTTCTCCGACAGCAGGTATAAGACACATGTTCATATAACACTTATTTTGTTACCACTAGCTAAATGGGTATCTTATTATTTCTGCCAAAGTTTCACCCACAATTATTATTATTATTTATTCAATTTATATACCAGCCTTTATCCAAAGATCCCAGGGCAGTGTACAACATTAAAAACACTCCACAAGTGAGACTTCTGGGCAAACTTCTTTCCTTTACATTAAGAAATAGGTAATGAAATAGTCCACTGCAAGAATAGTCCACTTCTGAAGAAGTGTGCATGCACACGAAAGCTCATACCAAAAACAAACTTAGTTGGTCTCTAAGGTGCTACTGGAAGGAATTATTTTATTTTGTTTTGACTATGACAGACCAACACAGCCATCTACCTGTAACTGCAATTTAAGAGAGAGACTTGGGTTTTTTTGGGATGTGCATGGCATAGTTCATTCCTGAATCATACCACTGGTCTCCATGGATTAAATTCTAAGAAAGAATGTGGCTGAGAGCATTAAGGATATGCTTAACTTTATAAAGTTATGTATGAATGGTGATGGCCTGAGCCTGCACACTTTTCCACACTTGGGAAAATCATGAAGACTCCTGGAGCTGATTTAGTGATATGTGAAGGCAATTAAATAAGGCAAGGCTGAGCTCAGGCATGTGTCTACAGTTCACTCCAAAAAACATTTAAAGCCCAAATTAAAGTTTAAGCCTTGCATTATTATTTTTGTTTGAAGGCCGATGGGATTTTTGAGCTGCGGTGAACACTATCTGCTCTAAGTGGTTCTGCTGAAGATAGCAGGAGGTTAAAATATGAAATCATAACTGTTTACATGGAGATGACTTATAAGGTCCAGTATGGACAATTATGCCAAAAACAGTACCAAGTAACTGTTTTGAAAAATTAGGCGGTATTATTGGTTAGGTTGTATAATGTGCATTGTCTGGTTTTTCTATAATAGTCATAGTGGCAATTCAAGAAAAACCAAGCCTGATGAATGTATTTATTTTATATACTTCAAAGGTTAAAGAAACAACATTTTTGAGGAACACAATAGCTGAATGCCAGGCATGTGGTAAGCACTTTTGTATTTCCTGAATTAAGATATGATGGTATAAACCAAATCATCAAACCGAAAAAGCAGTATTTGTTGCCCTTAGCCACACCAATTGTGAACACTTCTTTTGAAGTAAGGTCTACTGAATTTCATAGGACTTCCAAGTAGACATAGGGGGAAATTCAACATCATGCTTAGGTGTTTGTTCCGTCAGGACAAGCATTTTGGCTCTCCTACCCCCCCCCCACTTTTCCAGGGGTTCTCCTTATTCCCCCCTGAGCTAATATCATGGTATCATGGGGGGGGGGGGAAGCCTTGTTGAGCAAGTGGGAGTCCTTGTGCAGAGCTTCTGCTGGTGGGACTCAATAGTTGAGTTTTTAACTGACTGATTGGCAGATTAAAACAATATACCATCCCGTTCTATGCATGCTTACTCAGAAATAGTTGCCACAGTAGCACTCCTCCATTGTCTCCTGAGACAGACAGATTTGTCAACCAACCATTCATTGAGGCTTACCCCCAGGTAAGTGTGCATAGAACTGGAGCTTAAATGACTTGAAAGTAAAGAGATGCTTCATATTCTTCTGAATATACTGATCGCCTGAACACCAAACAGAAAATAACCCAGTTCTAGGTAGGTTTGTTTTCTGCATATATCAACAGAGAACGTACCTGTCAGCACAAACAACAAATAGTATTTTGGCACCTTTAAACATTAAAATTTATTATGGCATAAGATTCATGGAATTTATTCCACAGGAATGGAATAATGCCATAGTAAATTTGTTAGCCTTTCATACTTTTTTTTCCAGTTGGGGGGGTTTGCTGCAATACTATCAGCCTGTTTTCTGCTTAAACAGAAAACAAGAGAAGCCATGAAGACAACCTTGAAATGCCTTGTCCCATACAGAATTCAGAGCCACACCTTTCAGATTCCCTACACAGTTATTACTTTCATGTAGAAAATTGTACCTTGATTTTTTGTGCATTGTTGTGAGACAAACACACATGTATACCCCCCGCCCCTGGACAGGAAGTGGGAGGCTGAGTGGTGAGCAGGGTTGGCATCAAAAGTTAGTATTGTTGAGTGCCTGATGGGGCCAGCATCACAGGTGGTGTGACCCCCCCCCCCAGATCCCTATAGCCCTTTTCCTCATTCCCTTGCTATTGCTGCTTGCTTATCTGGCCTCTCTAAGCATAAGAGCAGTGGCAAGAGCAAAGAGGATTGACAGCTTTCACTTGGTTTGCAGTCTCCTTCTGGTCAGATTGCACTTGGAGGGAGATGGGCACTGGTGACACACTCACTGTGCACAGCCTGCACCAAGGTCTTCACCGAATCTGGAACCAACAATGGTAGCTGGTCGTGGTAGTTACTGTAGTGTGTGCAAGAAGCAAAATAGATACATGTTGTGTTCTGCACACAATTATCTCAGAAGATACCCGACCCAACAAGAGGATTGATCCACTGCCATGTGTGGTGCAAATGTTCAACATTTACCTCAGGATTTACTGATCAGCAGCTGATTACTAAAAAAATAAATAAATTGCTCTACCTCCAATCACAGGTTTGGGAACTGGAAATTTCCCCACACCATCCCCACCGCCCCCTAAGCCCAAATGTGAAGCCAACACTTGTTTCCAAGGGGTGCGATGCATGGACACGGCAGATGGATTTCAGTGTGGGCATTGTCCTGAAGGCTTCACTGGAAATGGAGTTATATGCACAGATGTTGATGAGGTAAAATGTTGTTTAAAAGCACCCATGCACAGCCCAGTGAGAAAGGAGAGGTTCAGCCTATGAATTCTCTGAGCTAGAGAAATCCAAGATGTCTCATCAATTGGTGACCAAGGGTAAATAAATTCCTGGTGCTCAGAGTGAGTCCCCCTTCTCCTGGTATTACATTAGAAAACGAGTGGGCAACCTGTGGTGCAGGGACCACATGCAGCCCTCAGCCTGGTTTAATGTGGCTTGGTGGGCTGTCTGGCTCATGTCCCTTTCCTTCTCTATTCTATCTCCATTGCAAGAGTAAGAGAGAGACAAGGGTGCGGGGGCAGGAGAAAAAGATGATAAAGAAGTAGGGAGAAAGGTAGAGGAAATACACCATGTTTACTAAACCCATGACTGCTCTTACTATAAATTGCTATTATTATAACCCCTACCCACTGCTAGTTCTGCCCCATGTTCATTTCTTCTGAGGTTACGTTAACCCTCTAGAGAAAAAAGCTTGCCTACTCCAGTGTAAGAAGTATTTGTTAGAACATAGGCTTCCAGCAAATGTTCAAATGGACTCTTAACTTTGCTGGCTGAAACCTATATAATTAGTACATTGAATCACTTTGATGGTTTGCCTTTTAGTGCCGGTATAATCCATGCTTCCCAGGGGTGAGATGTGTGAACACAGCTCCAGGTTTCAGATGTGAGGCCTGCCCACCAGGATACAGCGGGCAAATCATTCAAGGAGTGGGAATCAGCTCTGCCAAAAATAACAAACAGGTGTGTGACCTCACTGCAATCCATCAAAAGCTAGTAAAAGTCTAACTCTGTATCTGTTTATGGGTGCACTGCACAGCTGAATGTATTTCTCTTAAAGATCTTAACAGAGATGTCTGTAAAAAAATGTCTGCGCTGCTTCCGAATGTATGGCAAAATAATGCTGGCCTAACTAAAGGCAGTATTAATAGGTTTGTTCGTGGACAGAGATGTGGCTTTTCTGGAAAAATATTCCCATGATTTGCACTGGAAATTTTTCAGTTTGCATTAGAAAGCTTGCCATAGAGCAGGACCTACTTTAGCACACTTATTTTACTTGAAGCTGCCAAACATGCCTAATATTGTCTTTGCAACTGGCATCCATTCACTGTTACTATCGAACTTCTAAAATGGGATGTTTTCCATTACACCAGCTCAGCAGCTACAGCAGAGATTAGTTGATCTATACTACTCTGAAATGATCAAAGGAGCTTTTGCTGTGCTTTTTAGACTATTTCACAATTGGCATTAACACCATATTAAAAAAAAAAAAAACCCGATAAATTTTTACAGATTTATGCTAGTTATTTTATATACTTTAATAACTGACTCACTGTACCTAACTTGTTTTTTGTTTCTATTGTGTTAGATCTGCTTGGACGTAGATGAATGTCAGAACAATGGAAATGGGGGCTGTGTTCCCAATTCCCAGTGTGTAAACACTGTGGTAAGCACGTGGTTATATCAGATTGTCATTCTGCATGTTTGAGGAGCTGTCCCAAAACAAGGGGACAGTTCACACAAACCACCATCAAATGATTATAAACTCAGTGACACAACATTCACTTGAAGGCCAACCAGATAGCGATTGTGTGAAGCCAGCAGATAGCTTTGTAGTCCCATTCTGGTCCGCTTCCACTTAATGACATTATCTAGTGTGTTCCTCTTCTGCCATCTGTGGAAAGGGGAATTCCATCCATGTGGTTGCAACAAGAAAGACATATACTAACCAGATACATTAACAAGAAAAACAGTTTCCCTGTGCAAAACAAGGGAGACATAGGAAATTGCCTTATATGAGCTCAGATTCTTTGTCCATCCAGCCTGATATTGGTTATTCTGACAGTTAGCAGATCCTCAGCATTTTCAGCACCTGCTACTGGGTCTTTTTCCCTGGGAGATGCTAGGGATTGACCCCAGCACCTTCCAGGGGCAAACAATGTGCTCTGCCACATGTCTTTCAAGTGTCTAAGGATGTGCCTTGGTGGGTGTAATACTAGGTCTGAGTTTAACTTTTTTGCATAAAGTTCTCAGTAAGATTTAAAATATCTGGGCAGACTTTAATGAAGTGCCGTTTGGAACCTCAAGAGACTCAAAGTGGGCCATGGGTGTTACATTGTCCCTCCCCCCCCCCCCCGTCCCAGTGTAAATTTCTCCCTCTCTTCCTAATACAGGTTCATTCATTCATTCATTCAGTATTTATAATCCACACATTCATAAAAATATATCAAGGCCGTATACAACATATTGGAATAGACTCCCTGTGCTTGGCTTCCAAAATTAAACAAATCAGTGACACTACCGTTGTGAGAAAGTTTTCTTATCTTGAAGCAACAAACAAAAAGACACTTTAATCAATTAATTTTTTAGATCCATCAATTTCCCGTACATTTTGTGGAAGGATTAAAAAGTTACCTTCAATTAATCAGGCAGCAAATCTTTTAAAATATGCATTATTTTTAATACTTTTTTTTAAAGGGGGTCTATTAAAAAACTACATTTTTAAAAAAAGGAAAATAAATAAGTGTAGATGTGTTAAAACAGACATTCTCTCTCAGAGGAAAGAATACCTCTTTTTAAATTGTTCTTCCTACAATATATGCACGGACCATTCACAAACAGTGCCTGACTGGCTTATATGCTTGTTTGCTTTCATCAAAGGGCTCATTCCGCTGTGGGACATGCAAACCAGGTTTTACTGGAGATCAGGCCAGGGGATGCAGGCTTGAAAGGAGCTGCAGGAATCAAGCTCTGAACCCTTGCAGCATCCATGCACAGTGTGCTGAAGTGCGGCAAGGAGACATCTCATGTATTGTAAGTTGATGATCTCACAGATTTGTTTTAACTTGATCCCTTGAGATTCTTCAGTAAAATCTGTAATTAATTCATTTTTTTAAAAAACTGTATTGTGCTATCCTTTGGGGGGTGAGTCATATTTCTCAATATCCAAAAAATGCAATTAGTTTGACAATATGCTCTAAGCAGGACATCATAATTACATACTAATCGTTTACATTTTTAGTAGTACGTAATTACACTGCCCTGCTTAAGAGCATATTGTGGGTCTTCTAATTCCATATCCGACAGCACTTGTGTATGTTTGTAGAATGACTTCCTGGCTTTATTTTGTAACACTTTTGCTCACAGTGTGGTATTGGCTGGGCTGGCGATGGCTTTGTGTGTGGAAAAGATATCGATATTGATGGCTATCCTGATGAAGAACTTTCATGCTCAGCTGAGAGTTGCAGAAAGGTAAGATCTAAGAGGGCAGGCACCTTCTCTCATGTCTGTTTCATTTTAAATCACAGCTCTATTTAGGGAAGTGCACAGGAGGGTGAGAAACGGAGCAAACATGAGTCAGCAACATATTGCCTATGGACGCACGCACATAGTCTTCCCTGACACCTGCACTCTTTCACTTATGAAATTAGACTTAGAGAAATTAACTCTTCCCTCCCCAGCTGCTCTCTGAGAGCCAGTGAGGTGTAGTGGTTAAGAGCAGTAGACTTGTAATCTGGTGAACCGGGTTTGCGTCTCCGCTCCTCCACATGCAGCTACTGGGTGACCTTGGGCTAGTCACACTTCTCTGAAGTCTCTCAGCCCCACTCACCTCACAGAGTGTTTGTTGTGGGGGAGGAAGGGAAAAGAGAATGTCAGCCGCTTTGAGACTCCTTCGGGTAGTGATAAAGCGGGATATCAAATCCAAACTCCTCTTCTCCTTCTCTCTCCAGGATGGTCACTTGTCAACTAGGTTTTTCAAAAAGCAAAAACACTTCTTCAAGCTTTAAATGCTGGTGGGGAGGTGTTAAATGAATGTGCATGCATGTGTATGGCTTCATCGTGTGCATGATGCCCATAATAGTTTTGGCAGTTTGCAAATATGCCCACAGCTTGCAACCCATGATCAAAGGCATGGGTTCTAGATCACCCCCTTGTTTCCCCCCATAGGACAATTGCAAGGTGGTTCCAAACTCTGGACAAGAAGATGCTGATGGAGATGGAATAGGAGATGCGTGTGATGATGATGCCGATGGGGATGGTATTCCTAATGAACAGGTACTGGTTATAGATATTGTTTATCTGTGTAATTTACACCCCTCCCACACTCAAGCAGCAGGATCGTGAGCATCAGCCTTCATATCAAGCACCTGCACAGCCTCCAGTGCCATCAATGGCCTTTTGCCATTTACTTAGATCAAACAGGTCTATCTGTATGCATGACTTGGATTAGACATGGACAATGGTAACAGATATTGGTGGGGGAGCATTTCAGTCTCCCAGGACATGGTACAGCAGACCTTGTAAGAGTTGCCAGGCATCATAATCACTGAGCTGAATTCATCTGCAAATTCATCACTTGCAAAAGCAAAGTCAGCAGAGAGCGATGATGAGTGCTCCTGCTCCAGAGAGACTGTAGCCCAGAGAACTTTGCCTTTCTCTGTTTCAGGACAACTGTGTACTGGCTTCTAACGTTAACCAGAGAAACAGCGACCAAGATATCTTTGGTGATGCTTGTGACAATTGCCGTATGGTCTTAAACAATGACCAGCGAGACACAGACGGAGATGGCAGAGGAGATGCCTGTGATGATGACATGGATGGAGATGGTGAGTACATCTTCGCCTATTAGATACCCTCTCTGTTCTGCGCTTGAAACTGGCACAGAAAGCACCTAGCATCAAAGCTTGCATTTTCAGCATTGACTTTTTAAGCAGCTGTAGCCCATTTTCAGGCCCCACTTACTCAACACAGCTCTCAGCGCCCCAAAGAGCTGCTTTTGAAGATTAGGAGGCAGCAACGACATCATGAGGTCCCTTAGTCACAAATGACAATTAATAAAGCCCTCTTCGGCTCCTGGCCTATTTATTGTCATTGTGACGATTGTGATCTTTGTGGTGAGTTCATCTTTTCTTTCTATATGTGGAGAATGAGCTTTTATTTACCACAGCCGATTCACCTCCAACCACTGCAACCAAATATCTGTTTACTAGGTTTGGCTATAGCCTGTAACTATATAACCCAGTAGCTGTGGTATTTTAGATGTGGTACACAAGCAGCCAGACACACTTGTATCATTAATTAAAAGTAGCAATATATCATTTGTCTATTTTTTTAAAAAAACTATACATATAAAGTAAGGTAAATGATAACAATAGCTGGTTACTGTTTAAGACTAGCTTACATTTTCTGTTGTAAAGTTACTGTATCTTTAACTGACAGTTACAGAGGTTTACATAAGGCTAGTAAAGAGAAGTTCCTAGCACTATTTAACCCAGGGGTCAGCAAGGTTTATATTGCCTGGGCTGGATCGGTCCCTTGGAGATCCCTCTGTGGGCCGGATCACGTGCCCACCCGCGATTTTCGGTGTCTGTGTCTGCGGAGACGTGATTTTTGGCACCGCAGAAGCCAAAAATCACGTCTCCGCAGACACAGACACCGAAATCGCGGGTGGGCACGCTGATCCGGCCCACAGAGCGGATCTCCAAGGGACCCGCACTCAGCCCCATGGCCTTATACTTGCTGACCCCTGATTTAACCTACTGTATATGGCAATTACTCAGTCGATCCCACCACCAGGTACTGTGGGCTTCACCTGATTTTCTTCAAGCCAGGCTTGCAGGTGGTTCTCATTCTGATCAGCCTCAGAAGCTCCTTGCTGAATTCTCCCCACTGTTCAATGCTCTTATATGGCCTCATGGCCAATCTTTGGCTTAAGCCAGTGATTCAGCTCTTTGGGGGCAAATTATACTACCAGGCTTTTCTTTCGCCTCAATAACCTCTTTTCCATCTTGCTTCAGCTCCAGAGTCTAGACTTCCTCCCTCAGCGTATAGGCCTATTCTCAGCTAGTCTCATCCTGTCATCTTCTTCATTCTTGTCTTCCTCTTCTTCATCTCTTTGCTCTTCTTTTTCTCTCTCAACAGTAGTAGAATAGGCCTATTTATCTTCCAGCCACCCTGTCCTTCAACACATCAGATTTGAGTGGCATATAAGTCTCTCCCTCATCAGGCCATTTTTGCAATTCAATGATTTACCAAGAATTTCTACCTAGCCGGCCACTCAGAACTGCAATTTTACAATCCTCTCCTTAAGAATCTAGTCCCCGCCCCCACGTCTTATGTAAGTAAAGAACAGCCAACTGTCAGTCACAAACAGAAATCTAGGACATCAAATTTAACCCTTTACATGACCCCATAGACATTGTATCTAAACCCAACCCTGTTTTAGTAAACTTTTTTTTTTAAATGACTTCTCCACAATCCTCATTATGACTGTTGTTTTGTATCCTTCCTCTTTTCCAAAGAGCTCAGAATTATATGTGGGACTATCCATGTTCATCCTTAGGCAAGACCTTTGAGGCAGATTAGGCACAGAGATCCCAACAAGCCCAAGATTTCCCAGTGAAACTAATGGCCAAATAGCAATTTGCAACAAGGTCTTCCTTGGTCCACATCTCATCTGCTATCCATTATTCTACGCTGACTCTTTGTTTCTGGCCTTACGAGTTGCTAGAGCGATGCAAAGCCAACATTGATTTTGTGTCATCATTTCATTCAGGTATTAAGAACGTTTTGGACAACTGTCAGAGGGTCCCCAATCGGGAACAGAAAGATAGAGATAATGATGGTGTGGGTGATGCTTGTGACAGCTGCCCAGATATTAGCAACCCAAATCAGGTGAGCAACAGCGGAGGGGGGGGAGCCATAGGCCAGAGTAGGCAACCTGTGACCCTCCAGATAATTTTAGACTATAATTCCCATCATCCTTGGCTATTGGCCATGCTGACTGGGACGAATGGGAGTTGGGGTCCAACAACATCTGCATGGCACCAGGATGGGGAATCAAAGTCATTGGTTCTTAGTGGAAGCAAAAAATGGGACTGTCAATTTAAGATTATGAAAATTTCAAGTGTGGTGTTCCAGTTCCATTGTGGCAATAAATATTTAGAAAGAAAGAAAAGTACAGCTCTGTTAAACTTTAGTATGAACTATGATAACTATGGTAATGCTGTAGTTATTGTTTTCCTGTATGACACGAGTCTTGGTCTAACATTTAATCAATCTATGCATAAAAGTGTCCAGAAAACCCAAAAGGTTTGCTACCTCAGCCTGACTGGTAGCAGGTGTCTAAGAATCTCAGGAAGTGGCTTTTTCCCAGTTCTGTACCTGACAGCCATTATTTGAAGGTGTCAGATTGAACATGGGACTTCCTCCTTTCAAAACATATTATCCACTCCTGAGCCCTCATTAGTGCAAATCACTGAGATAAAGCCCAATGCCAATAAATGTTCTCACTGAATAAATAGCCATAGGGATTAAATGTCAATCTTATTTAATTGCAAAAGCAAGCAAACAAACTGAAAAGGATTTTATGCAGGGGGGATCTCTCTAAGGATAAATAATCTGTGCCTATAGAATACAGAATTGTATGCACAGCTGGGATCCAATCCATCTTTCCACCTTTTCAGATATTAATCCCCTGCTAATACAGATTATTGAAAGACGTGTGTTGAATTTTAATGACTTTCAGCAATGTAATTTTATATTTTCCCCTCTCTGCAATTTAGTAATTTAATCTTGTTCTATTTCTGTTTACAGTCAGATATTGATAATGATCTGGTAGGAGATTCCTGTGACACCAATCAAGACAGGTAGGGTAAATCTTAATCAGAATCAAATTCATCCTTGTTATGGTGCTGCTGGGAGGTATTCAACTAACCTACCCCATCACTGCAAATATTTATGCATGTGTAATGGGACATGCCTGCACTGATGTAGGGGGCATGTGGCAGGGGGAGTGGGTGGGACATTCCTTTGTACAAGCAGATATCCTTGAGATGATGAAACGTTCACTTTGTTGGATTCCACCCCCTAATTTCACTGAAGTTGCACCTACGTCTCTACCAAGGTAAAAGTTTAGATTAAATTATTTTCAATACACTGCACGCATTATTGGAACCAATGCAGATCTACAATCTATTTCCACAAACCATCTCTTTTCATATATGCTAAAAGCACCCTCACAGGCTGAGGTGGATAGCGATTAAACTTACTCATAAGCAGTTCACCTCCTCATGTTACTATTTGCCCAGCTATGGAAAAGAGAGGTGTGGGGATGTCCTTTGAGAAAATAGCATAGGAGAAAGAGTTAACCACACCCCAGCACTGCAAGGCTCACCCCCTAGCTATTCCTTTTTTAATTAATGCCGTTATTTAAAGCAGAAGAGCAATAAAGCTCATTTCAATAACAACTGCATGATGGTGTATAGAAAATAGGTTTTGGTATGCCAAAAGTGCATGGAAACAAATGCAGCAAAAGACCATTTGGGCTTTACTTCATACAAGTAAAATAAGCAAATATTGTCAGAAGGGTTGAAATCATTTGCTGGATCCCTCCATTCTCAGTAATACATCAAGGATGGTAGTCATTATGAACCTTAACTGTGGGAATGACTTCCCTTATGGCTCAATTCAGGCTGCAGAGTGTTTACCATTGTTAGGACAGGAATAAACATCAGTGTTTCCCTTCATGTCTAGTTCCAGCTTGTAGTAACCTCAGATATATTCTGGTTAGAGAAGATTCAAGAAGTTCCCTGAGATCACGTGAATATCTCCAACTGTTTCCTCAAATAAGGTGGTTTTGTCTCCTAGTACTAACTGTCACAACATACCTTCATTAGAGGCCTTCTGGTGTAACAATGGATACAGGAAAACAAAACAAACATTCCTTGTCAGTAGTACAAGAAGTAGTAGCCAACATTCCTATTACTTAGAAAGATAGAAATAGGAACTAACACAGGGTGTTTTTGCTTTTACCCCCTCCTGCTTAACTCCAGCGATGGGGATGGACACCAAGACAGCACCGACAACTGTCCCACAGTCATTAACAGCTCCCAGCTAGACACCGATAAGGATGGGCTGGGGGATGAGTGTGATGACGACGACGACAATGATGGAATTCCAGACCTTGTTCCTCCAGGCCCAGATAATTGCCGGCTTGTTCCTAATCCAGGACAAGAAGATGACAACAGTATGGCAGACATTTATTGTTCTTTCTCTTTTTACCTCAGTTTTTTCTTTTTAAATGCACAACATATGGTGACGATATGGTGCCTTCTAATCATCAAAGGAAGCTGATGATTTCCTTTGATTATAAAGAACCTATATTTTCCAGAACTGAGCTTTGCTTTGACCTTGAATAAGTGTCAACCAAGGGATTGGCTCTTCTGGATAGAATCCAGAAGGGACCTACAACTAATTAGAAACACCAAATTTCCCCCTTGGTATCCACTCTTGAAAACAGAGCATTTTAGAGCTAGTTATGTGACCAGACTCTTACCAGCTTCCCTAAGAAATGCCTTTATTGAGCTTTATTGGCTGGAACAATAAACTTGCATTGAATGAGAATTGAATATAATTGATGATTAAAAGGCGCAAGGGCCGTTTTATCCATAGTAGGAGCAGAAAGTTTTCCCCTTGTGCAGACAGTCCTGTGTATCTCAGCTTCTTTTGCAGAGCAGAGGTCTGTTTGTCAAACCAGACTGTACCTCAAGTGTGAACAATTTCATGCAGGTTACAAAAGGCCATGAGAGGGCAGTGGTGGTAAGTTTTGGTATGAAGCACATTAAGTCAAGGCTACGTGCTCTTAGTGAAGCCCAATAAAATTAAGATGTAAAGACAAAGCGACACTTGTATTTGTATAAATGGGTATAAATTGCACCCGTTTATTTTTGAGTGATTCATTCAGAATAACCACAGTTACCTGATTTTATCCACAAGCATGGTTAGAACCCACATTTTATACATCGGTATGCACTTAAAGTGTAACCCACAGGGAACATGGGCTCTTCCCGTGCTTCTGGTCTGAAGTACCAGGGCAGTGATTCACCAGCTGCTACACTTTTGCTTTGTTCACTTCATAGCAAGGCAGCTTTTTCTGCTCACCTATTTTTACCAGGTGGTGTCCCAATGGCTGCCCTACCTGCTTTATAGTAGTTAATGAAACCTGAAATGGATTCAGTTCATGATCTGGCTTCAACCAGAGTCTCCTAAAGTGATGTACAACTCTGTTTAATTCAGTCCTCAGGATTGCTTACACATCACTCAAATGCTTCTCTTTGGTTTTATCTCTTGGTACCTGGAGGGACCAGGTGGCACTGTGGGTTAAACCACAGGCTTGCTGATCAGAAGGTCAGCGGTTCGAATCCCTGCGACGGGGTGAGCTCCCGTTGCTCGGTTCCAGCTCCTGCCCACCTAGCAGTTCGAAAGCATGTTAAAGTGCAAGTAGATAAATAGGTAAACGGCGTTTCCGTGCGCTGTTCTGGTTCGCCAGAAGCAGCTTTGTCATGCTGGCCACATGACCCGGAGGCTGTCTTCGGACAAACGCTGGCTCCCTCGGCCTATAGAGCGAGATGAGCACGCAACCCCAGAGTTGGACACGACTGGACCTGATGGTCAGGGGTCCCTTTACCTTTACCTGGCCGTTACTAGGGTTGCTCCACCCCTCCTCCCTTTCACTGTTAGAGGCAATCAGAAATTGGGCCTGATGCAATTCCTGCATATCTATGAGCTTGGCAAATGAACATAAGTATCCCCCCCCCCGTTAACTGCTGCTGAAACAGCTGTTTTGTGAAAACAGCTATCAAATCACATCCTTTGGGTGTTGTGTTCATGTGTCCAGGTGATGGCGTTGGTGATATCTGTGAATCAGATTTTGATCAAGACACAGTGATAGATAGGATTGACGTTTGTCCCGAGAATGCAGAGATCACCCTGACAGATTTCAGGGCTTATCAGACTGTCGTCCTGGATCCAGAAGGGGATGCTCAGATTGACCCTAACTGGGTGGTTCTAAACCAGGTAAAACATTTTTTAATATCTAAAAGCATTCAGGAATGATAGTCAGGAAAAAGCAACAAAGACTTCTCTCAAAACTGGGAAGAATAAGCGTGTTAATGTTGGAATGTGGTGGGTGTTTTTTTTGGCGGGGGGTACTTATTGGAGGAAAACAATCTGGATATTTTTGGCAAAGAACATAAATGTGCTGGACTCACAAGGTGACACATGGATGAGCATTGATAATGAAAGTGGTCTTTATCCATCACCTTGGGCATGACTTAATAAAACACCCTTAGACTAGCTTCATGAATTATATTGCTTATGTTTTATAGGGCATGGAGATTGTGCAGACCATGAATAGTGATCCTGGACTTGCTGTAGGTATGAGAATTATTATTTTTTTGTAGATACTCACACGGCAGCTCACAAGCAGAAATGGATTAAAACTATTTGCTCAAAAGATGCCTATAGTGATCCCCAATGTGCAGCCTTCATCCAGCTTCAGGATGCATGCAAAGTGCTCTTCCAATGTACACAAACAGTCTTAAGGGATACTCGGCTCTGAGAGCATCTGTGTCTTGTTAGGCAGAGAGATTGAGAAGGATGCTGCAGAGTTAGATTAGGTCAGGCTTCCTCAAACTCGGGCCTCCAGATGTTTTGAGACTACAATTCCCATCATCCCTAACCACTGGTCCTGCTAGCTTGGGATCATGGGAGTTGTAGGCCAAAAACATCTGGAGGGCTGAGTTTGAGGAAGCCTGGATTAGGTGTTCTGTTCTCACCTGAAAACTGCTCTATAGCCTAGTGCTAGAAGCATTAAATCCCAGATAAAATCTCCAGCATCTCTGGTTAAAGCAGGGGTTGGGCACTGCAGGCCTGGGGTCCGGAGCAGTTGATTGGACCTTTTGCATCTAAAGGAAGAACAAGTATCGAGTTTTACACTTATAATTGGTTTGGACTTGATGTGTATACCTATACATTCGAACAGGTTACACAGCTTTCAACGGAGTTGATTTTGAAGGCACTTTCTTTGTCAACACGGCAACGGATGATGACTACGCCGGCTTCATTTTTGGTTACCAAGACAGCTCCAGCTTTTATGTGGTGATGTGGAAACAGACTGAGCAGACTTATTGGCAGGCAACTCCGTTTAGAGCTGTTGCAGAACCTGGGATTCAGCTGAAGGTACAGGCTTGAGCCAAAATGACCCAAATCTCATTAATGCTGTCATCTAGCATTGTGCTAAGATGGAACTGGCAGGGCACTTGTATGATGTGGTTTCTAGCATTCGTTTATTTGGATGCGTGCGCCTGGTTCCATTACAGAATGGGAAAAGAATTAAAACTTCTGGTTTTTCTCATAATACTCGGAGAAATGTTATTGTTATTAAAGGAGATTTCTGATTTTTGACTTGTCTTTGTACTTGTGTTATGTGTAGGCTGTTAAATCAAAAACTGGGCCTGGAGAACACCTCAGGAATTCACTTTGGCACACGGGGGACACTAATGATCAAGTCAGACTGCTTTGGAAAGACCCTCGAAATGTAGGCTGGAAGGATAAAGTTTCCTATCGCTGGTTCTTGCAGCACAGACCTCAGGTTGGGTATATTAGGTAAGGCAATGGGCAAAGCAGAATACAATGCAATTCTAAGTGAATATCTATTGTGGTCTATGTGCAGGGCCGGCGCGTCCATTTAAGCGAACTAGGCAGTTGCCTAGAGCGCCAAAATGGAGGGGGCGCTGGCCAGCCTGCCCCTCGCCCCCCGCCGCCGCCCAGTGCCGCCCCAACCAGCGGCAAAAATCGCGGCGGCGCAGGGCGCCCGGCGGGCAGGGGGCGGGGCACCGTACATCATGCGCAATGATGTCACGTGCCCCGCCCCCTCGCCTAGGGCGCCAAAACCCCTAGCACCGGTCCTGTCTATGTGTATACTTAAAAATGCAATACTGTCATTTTGAAACAGCTTAGTTCTCGAACGTTTTCGCTCCCAAACGCCACAAACCTGGAAGTGCTGTTCTGGTTTGTGTAATATTTTTGGAAGCCAAACGTCCAATGGAAGACGAACCACAACATTTGGCTTTTCACCCCAATCATGGTGCTTTTCACTAGGAACTTACTAACACATCCAGCTGCAAGTCTTCCATGTCTGTTTCACGATATCATAACAGGAATCAGCTCCAGGTTCCTATCTTTTTTAAAAAGAAAGATGTTTCCATATTTTGACAATTTATATGCTATTTTCACCTCTAAGCTGTGTACAAGTAACTCTACAATAAAGATAAAAACTAGTAAAACTACAAAATGAGAATTCATAGGTGTGTGTGTGTGTGTGTGTGTGTGTGTGTGTGTGTAACAATACTCCCCAATACAAAGTACCTTTTTCCTTTTTCTGCCCATGGCAGCCATTTTGTGCTGCCACTCACAGCACTTTTATCTATCTATATCTATCTATATATGAGTGCCAGCACCTCACTTTAAAAAAGAAAACAACCCACTGTGTGTAGAGAATCAGGATAATCTATCTTTATTTGTTCCACTTTCAAAGGGCAAGGTTCTATGAAGGTTCTGAACTGGTGGCGGATTCTGGAGTAACCATAGACACTACCATGCGTGGAGGAAGGCTTGGTGTTTTCTGCTTCTCTCAGGAAAACATTATTTGGTCCAATCTGAAGTATCGCTGCAATGGTAACATTTCCCCCACATCCTCCTCCTGCCTTATCAAATGAGCAGCTGTAAAGAGGAAAGCTGTTTTAGGGAGGTTGCGTGGATGACTTTGCAGATAAGGCATTGCATATGCTTTCCAAATCTGCAATGTGACTTAGCAGGTCTCTGGGCTGCTCAGATGTGAGTACAGCTGATAACTCAACTGCTGTGTAAATGTCAGTTGCTTGCAGAAGACCCTTTGGAGATCTAAAAAGTGTGCAATTAATCATCATGTTAAAAACACCAGTAATCTTTGCACAATACTGAGCATTTTGGAAATATTGAAATAAGAATCTGGGGGTGGGGGGGACATCACCGAGAAGTGACAGGTGCACCCATTGACTCACATTATTTCCTTTAGGTAGCCATATCCCCACTGTTACTTTAGGTAGCCATATTCCCACTGTTATCAATTTATCCATTGATAAATGGAGAAGCCCTCAGGTGTAGGCTTTGCTGTTCAGATCTTAGTCATAGAAACTGTTCAGCTGATTACTAACAAAAGTGTACAGCCATGGACAGTTAAAGTTGCAATCTTAATATGCAGTCTTACTTGGCAGGAAGGCCATTGAATTCAGTGGGATGTAAATCCCTCCTTACTTCTGTGGCTTCTTGCATGAGGCAAGTCCAGCTTTAAGCAGAGAGACATGTAGACTTGAGCAGTTCTGCTTGCCTTGGCAAGTGTGATGCCACCCTCTGGCACCCATGGTGAGTGACTTGCCTTCTTTCTAACTTCGAAATTGCAGAGGTCGGGTAAGATTTTGTCCTGGCAGTTTGCATGCGAAGGGAGTTGCTTGGCAGATGCACAGCCAAGGTGCCTGGAAATCTTGGCCATGCAGAATCATACTGGCAAAAAGCTACAAGCTTGTCCTGTTCAGGGACAGGGAAGGTGGGTGAGTGAGGTAAGGATGAACACTGCTGCCTGAAGGCACCCAGGGCACTTTAGGAAAGGCTGGGGGCACTTGCCCCCATAAAGGAGGCATGGAGGATCGCTGAAGTTTGCACATTTTCCTGCTTAGGACCGGACTTGTGTCATGTAAGAAGCTGAACCATTTTGATCCCTGCAGATGCAACATGGGTAATAATAACCTAGGAGTTCACAATACTGGCCTTATGGAGTGCTTTCCCCCCTGTAGGGACCACACTCATATTTAATTAATCCATCTGTAAAACAGAACCTCTAAAAAAAAAAAAGCTACAGCTGTGTGTAATAAGCAGGCACCAGCTCTTAACCTGAACTTCGAAAATAAAATGCTCATGAGTTTAATACCAAGAGTAAAGACTAATCGTGTGTCTTCTGTTTCTTGTTTTTAGATACTATCCCAGAGGACTTCCAAGAATTTCAGGCTCAGCAATATGGAGTTGGAGATATTTAAGAATACAAGCTGCTTTGGCAAACAATAAAGCAATGTATATTAAATTCTTATATGGCTTTTTTTTTTGGGTGCAAGTCCACACTACGGTTGTCATTATTGGTGTAAAGATAGCACACCATAGATAGAATAGGGTGGGGGGTCATTTAGGGTTGAATTTCTTTTTTAAAAGTTAAAACATGTAGGGTACAGCTGATTGGTTTGTTCCTGTAAATCAGGGGTGGGGAATCTTCTTTATCAGACGGGGCCACATTCCCTCGTGGGATGTCTTCTGGGGACCATATGCCGGACGCAAAAGTGGATGGAGCAACGCATGCACTTCTTCCTTCTGCACAGTAGGGCAGCCTTCCAGCCACAGCAGTTTCAACAAGCATCCACCTACTGTCATTTCTCTCCATCCAGGTAAGCCGGAGGCATTGTAGTGTAAAGCCTGTACCTTCACCGGGACTGGAGCGATGGGTCTCAAGCAAAGAGGCAACACACCAGGCAGGGTACAACAAGGGTTTATTTGGATTGCATATGCAAGGCCAAAGGTGCAGCGCGATAGCTCGCAATCTGCCCCCTACTGTCTACTCTTGTGTATGGTCCTTTTATACATTGTGAAACTTACTAATTGTTGCCCTCGTGATCCAGGAAACCGATACTTTCTGCTGACATTCCTTTACATGTTACTTACAACACAAAGGCCTTGTTACCCTGTTACTGATTACAACATAGAGGCAAACCCAGACTATACTCCTTTGATAACAATTCTAAAGCAGGTGGCTTGATAAAGACAATTAATACAAAAGAAGAAATTCTTGAACGCAATCCCAGACAGCGTTAAAGGAATCATACATTGAAACTTTCTACCAGACAAGAGACCTTGGGCACATAGTGTCTATTGTAGGGTTTCTCTGCAGCTGCATATTATCTAGGAATGCAACCTTAAATGTTGCCAACTCTCCTCCAGTGCTTCTTCAGCCTTGACGTCTGGAGAGACGAGCGACCATGAATGTTGCAACCTGTGAATTCCACATTTAGAAGAGGCCTTTGCAGGAAAACAATTCATTACCTATGGACAGACATTTGCCAATATATCATTAAGCACTTCTTAGACTAATCACAGCCTGGCCTAATATATATGTATATAAAATACAATACAGCTGGCCTAATATATATGTATATAAAATACTATAAGCATAAAATGTATGAGTATAAAATGCAATAAGTATAAAATGCATGAGCTTTCATTGGGATACAATAGCTGCCTGTTATAACAATGTATGACCCTTCAGTAGCAGTTCAGGGACACAATCCAGTCAGGCAGAAGCACAGAGCGGGGCTGGTGTGAGGTGTGGCTTTGTGAGAGGTCATGTGGTCTTGTGAAAGTCTTGAACAAATAGGGAAGCCTGGGGGGGCTGCATTTGGGTCTGAGGTTCCCCCTTCCTGCTGTAAATAAACAGAAATAAATGGGCTAATTACATGTCACACAAAAACGTGTGCCAAAAGCTTTCCCATTGCCTTCTTTATAACAAACAAAAAAGCTGCTTATAAAGCAGAAGTATAGAACAGAGCAGGTACTTAACCCATTTTTCCCACTCCAAATTTTCTTTCATGGTCTCCTTCCTCCTCCCCCTCAACAGCATCTTAATCATGTGCTGCAAGCGCATAATTGAAGTTGAGCTGGGGGCAGGGAATTGTTGAAAACAAGGGGGGGAAGGAGGTAGGAAAGGGTTAACTGCCTCTTCCCTCCCCCACTCCCAGTTCTCCATTCCAAATTTACCTATGCCGGAGTAGCTTCTCATTTAAAACAACAACATGATGGAGTCGAGCCTCTGTACATAACAGCTAAGCCCTATTTCGGTGTTCTTTCCAAACAGGAAATGTAAGCACATGCAGGGGGGTTGGGGGGGCCTGCAGATCAGCCCTGCCCTCAACATTCCCCGCATGCACCAGCCCCCACTTACCAAGGCCAGCTTCTAAGTGCATTTCACTGAATGTGCTTAGAGGCCTCTATAGGATCAGAAACCCTGATAAGGCAAGGTCTCCAATTGCATGGATTATGCAGGGGCTGATACACGTGGCAATGGTGGGTGTGGAGCTGTCATGCACTCTTGAAGCATTCCCTGCTCGTGTTTTACATTACATAATGCCTGAACAGGCCTGTGCTATTTACCCCATGTCTTCCTCTGCAGAGACCTCAGTGCTGCCTTATTCACACAAGCAACCAGAAGCCGGGGTCCATATCCCCTGCTTGCAGGGCTAACTCTACTAGTAGACAGGATTTAAGTGGCTGCTTCAGGTATCTGATGATGGCTTTCATGAAAAGGGCAGTCAGTTGCTATTTTAGTTTATGGTTTTTGGATTTTTTTTTCCTGCTAGGGGGAGAGAAAGAAAGGTATTTGTGTTATTTTCAGCCTCAGGCTCCCAAATTATTGAACTGACCTCAGGTACTGTGTTCCTTCTCTTGGAGGTGGCGGGTGAGAAGCACCATGTGCTGCCCTGTCTCACAGCAAATTGTCTTAGGCTTGCCCCAGATACTGGATAAAGTAGCTATACGTACAAACAGCTGCTCTGATCACGATTCCCCAGCCAGATTCAACAGCTAGGGCTGCAGACCTTTAAAGAAACTAGAATCCCACCCGCGTCAGCTGCTTGGGAGGAGGAGCAAGTTGGAGCAAAATTGATGGCTGATGCAATTCTGATGTGCCACTTAAATGTACTTGGTTTTTGCACTATTGGGTGAGCAACGTATCAGGCAAGCAATTCTGCTAGTAATTGGGTTTGTCTTGTGGCTGCTGCCTAAACCCCATTACCTTTTACCTAGACCTTGCTTCCATGCTGAGAGTCATCTGGCCCCCATTGGCTTCAAAGGCATGAACTGTAGCCAACATTATTTTCACATGAAGTCAGCCAGCTTGCTGAGTGCTGAAACAGCTGCTAAGTGCAGACTTTTGATAGCCATGTACTGCGGGAGGAAAGGCCTAAGACCCACAAGGGTATCTGAGCAGAATGTTTTGCATATGCCCTGGACAGCTACAAGCTTTGCACTGCAGCTTGAAAATATATTTACTTGTTCGACTTCCACTTCTCAACATGCAGCATAGTGGAGTCATTTACTGGTCATCATCTTCTCGTGGCTCAAATAGCCATGGGCAGATGCTCCCATTTGGCTGTGGAAGTGTCTGATTACAGGGGGAAAGCTGACTTGTGAAACTTAGTGTTATCCTACGCATGTCTACCCGGAAATAAGCCTGGCAGCAATATGAGTACCGGTAGATCCATTAAAAGAGTAGATCAATTGAAATGAACAAACATGATTCAGGTAGGTATACTAATTTCAATGATTCTACTCTAGGTAGAAATTAGTTGAATATTACCCATTAGCTTAAAAACAAACCTGACTAAAATAATGAGAAACTAGTTTTTTTAAAAATACATAATTTAAGTATGTCCAATAAATAGAACAGAAGAGAGCACAAGAATATATAGAACAAATATCTATTATATTGTTATTTTGCTTGCTAGGTATAACAATTTACTTACAATGACCATATAGCCTAAGTAGCACATATTTGAAAGTCTGATTCTCTTAAAAACTTTTTTTTAAAACTCCAGGGTAGTATCACATTCAGTTGTTTGTAAAAGCAGCAGCGATTAGAAGCCAATACTTTAAATAGAAAACATGATGCTGGTTTATTTTAGGTTGCTAACCACTGTGGGCAAATTCATACCTTTATTTGTGGCTTGTAAAGACTTCCTGATGCATTTTTGCCATAACAAATGATTAAAAACTAGTGTTTCCTGTGATGCGGTTTTAAGTTTTGCACATGGAGGCTACTGCACATGAGCAACTGCCCTAGTGAAAAAGCGCAGAAATCATAATGTTAATAGAATGTCTCCATTTTTATGTGGAATGCTGGAGGGTAGTGAGTGGCCATTGGCAGGGTTTTTTTCCAGTCAAAACTCAGTTCTGGCACCTCTCAGGTGGGCGCCATTGCTATTATAAGAGTACAAGGGAGGCACTCATGATGAGTTCCGGCACCTCTTTTTCTAGAAAAATAGCACTGGCTATAATATATATTAAATGACCTCTCACATTGGAGACAGAGCTCTGATGTCAAAGAGAACTACCTAATACTGGAGCCAAACTCCACCACAATATCAAGACCAGTTCCTCTGAATCATGGGCCAACCTACGTATGACATCCAAATGGGGGCATGCTGGGGGTGTTCCAGGAAGCGGCCGGGATCCCAAGCCTACCTTACCCCCAGCACTCCCTCTGCACCAAACTAGAATCAAACTGATATAAGCAAAATTCACTAGGAAAGGCATAAAGTTGGGTCCGGTTTTCCCAAGGGGGAGTCCGGATTTTTCTCCCTGGGAAGAGCTGGAATTTTAGAGCTTTTCCCCTTGTGCCACAGACAGAGACCACACCAGAGTTATCAAAAGCAAAGCACAGCTTCCCATTTATTGAATCTGTTGCAACAGAGGTTCCCCCCAACGTAACAGGTACGATGCGAAGAAGAACCCAGAACAATGGCGTGCCAGCTCCTATATAGACTTTGAAATTCCCCCCACTTGGCTCAAGACCAACCCCCTATACATCATACATACATCACGGCTACATCATAACTTGGGAGGGTCAGAGGAGGTTACTTGAGAATTTTCCACACCTGGTCATCCCTCCTCGACCCCTCCCAAACACACATTTCTGGATAACAAAAGGTTTCCTGGCAAGGGAGTCATCCTGCGGCTTATGTAGATCGGCTTGTAGATCGTCTATCTTCTGGGCTTATGCAGATCTGATAGTTTGCTTACAGGGAAGTGATAAGTGTCGGAGATATGCATGCAGAGGGGAGTGGAGAGGGAAATTGATCTTAATCTGGGGTCTCCTGTAGGTCACACGTAGGTAAGGAAAAGGTTCTATTTCCTTGAAATGGCTTCCCTGATGTCAAGAGTTGTGGTGGTTGAAGTCCAGGAAGCCAGGGTCCCCTCTCTGTTCGTGGGGTACAGTGTAGGAGGGTAGGGTGACCTCTTATGACAAAACATACACATGCTTTTGAGTGCCTCTGATCCTCTTCAATGAGAGGGGAAGTGGGTAGATGGGTGGGAAATAGTGTTATTATTTTAGGCCAGAAACAGATGGAGGAAAGCAGAGCCCTCCATTTTTTCACCCTGCCTGTGAGAGGCCAGCAGGATGTTGGGATGAGGCAGTTAAAACTGCCTTTGTTAATTCCTCCCCTGCCCTAAAGGCTTGTAGTTTTAAGGCAGTGTACACATCACTAGCTTAAACAATGCGGTCCTTCTTTTTCCTCAGTTTTGAATGAAGCTGGCTGCGGGTGGGGAAGTGCATCAGAAAGCAGCATTTATTAAGAAACAACTGAATAGGTATGGATTGTGACTAATGTGTGTACAGTGCTTCTCAAACTAGCAGTGAGAGTTCACTGGATGCAGAGCAAACAGAAGCGTGTACACAGCCTGTGTCTGTCAAATTAGTATGTAAAGCATTCCTATGGCTCTCACTGCAGCACAAATTACTTTAGGATAAGGCTGAGTCAGACATCAAGATGTATGTAGGTGCTGACCAAAGAAGAATGTGAAAACCTTAGCTAAGTGATTTAAAAAAAAAATCTGTAGGGTGAGCAGGGGGTCTATGAACAGATTATGGATTGCTCTGAGGCAACTCTGGATAGCTTGGCTGAAGGAGAAATGGCCTTGAGTAGGCCTATTATGAGGGGAAGAGGTTCTATTGAGCTGAGGAAAGTCTGCAAACAAAAGCCCCTTCTGTAGGGTTACCAGCTGGATAGTTTTAAATGGACTCGCCCATTTAAAAGTTCAGTTGCAATTCTTCAATTCAAATTAATGTTTAACTTTATTTGCCCATGCCAAAGAGAAGTGGTTCCCCTCACTTCTTCTTGACCTTCAGGACTCATCAAAACACCTTTTATTTTTCAGATTCATTTTTGTCTTTTCTTATTTTGAAGTAATAACTGGATTAACATTTTCATTCCGATTCATTGATAACACCATAGTTTCAGCCAGATACTTGAGATTCAGACTCCAGCTGCCATATTTTATACATTAAAGTGTAAAAGGTCCAAGCACCAAAGAAACAAATATCCTGTTCTTCCTAATGGCAGTTTAGGGGGTAAAAATGGATTGTTAATGCGGTCTCATGCGACAGCCTTCTAGGTGTTTGTACTGAGCAGCAAGCCATGTGAATGAGTTCTAAGCTACCCTAGTCATCTTTTCTGTGGCAGGCTAGATTTCTATGTATGAGAGACTTCCTTTCCTTTACATGAGGAACATTCAAGCCTGTAAACTGCCACCTGCCTCTGAAGAGGTACAGTCCAACACAGGACCATAGGAAGCTGCCTTTTACCAAAATACGGCCATTTGTCTATCAAGCTTAGTACTGCCTGCACTGACTGGAAGTGTCTCTGAGGGGCTTCGGTCAGCAATCTCTTCCTGTCCTACTTGGGACAGGAACGCCAGGGATGTCACAGGGAACTTTTTTCATGCAAACGTATACTATTGAGCTATGGTTAATTAACCACCTCATCTGCTGTTAATGAAAATTAGGCCTAAGATTTATTGTAATATCTCTGACTCTCTAACGATTTGAAGGGGGCATATGTTGTCCAGAAGTTGTCCACTAGGTGGCAATCTCTGCTTTGAGATTCAGCATGTATAGCTGAATACATAATTTCTCCCCCATAAATTTAGTGTACTTCTGGAGATTTTTAAAAATGCTTTAAGTTTTACTACAGGACTTTAAATAAATAATTATGTGAAGAAAGCACTTTTGCTCCTCACCCTTTTCAGCCAGGAGACTCCTGTAGAGTTGCGCTTGTTGAGGAAACCACTGAAATTGTTGAGCTTTTTTTAAGGAGAACCCAAAAGTTGTTGTGCCAAAATGATGCGATTATTTGGTTTACTTGCTAAAGATCCAGGCCAAACTGCCGCCTTCCGCACGTCACTTCTGCCTTTGAAATCCTGGGTGTGTGGAAGCCCCACCTTAAAGTTACATCTCTGAAAGCAACCAGGTGGGGTGGCAGCTGCTTGGGTAGCCCGGGAGAATGGCTGTGGCTGGGCTGTAGGAGGGCCAAAGGCAACAGACCTCTTGAGCAGAGCCAGTACCCTGCTTCCCTTCTCTCCCTGCAGCCTGGTGGAATAGCTGTAAAGGTAAAGGGACCCCTGACCATTAGGTCCAGTCGTGTCCGACTCTGGGGTTGTGGCGCTCATCTCGCTTTATTGACTGAGGGAGCCGGCATACAGCTTCCGGGTCATGTGGCCAGCATGACTAAGCTGCTTCTGGCAAACCAGAGCAGCACACGGAAACGCCGTTTACCTTCCCGCTGGAGCGGTACCTATTTATGTACTTGCACTTTGACGTGCTTTCGAACTGCTAGGTGGGCAGGAGCTGGGACCGAGCAACGGAAGCTCAGCTATGTCCATTATTTTCAATGGGTCTACGCTGCAGTCTAAACCACAGAGCCTAGGGCTTGCCTAGGTCAGCGGTTCGAATCCCCGTGACGGGGTTAGCTCCCATTGCTCGGTCCCTGCTCCTGCCAACCTAGCAGTTAGAAAGCACATCAAAGTACAAGTAGATAAATACCGGTAGGTACCGCTCTGGCAGGAAGGTAAATGGCATTTCCGTGTCCCTCCCACCCAATGCTGTTCTGGGGGTCTTTCTGACCTTCCAGAGCCAATTTAGGAAGCAGATGGGGGAGAGGGTAGCAGGGAACAGCCTTGTTGCACTAGCTTCTCCTGCTGGCACAACCATTGCTATTTAATTTTGAACATACCCAAGAGCAGGCTTTGGAATCTTGTTTCCCATCCACTCACCCTGTAAGTCCCCTAAGACACAGCATCAACGTGGTGATACACACCTGGAAGAAATATTTGATGAAACACCTAGATATTGGACTGAACAAGGGACAATGTTTAATGAGGGAGGGACATTATCAGTGAGCCAGGGTCTTCTGGGCACCATCAGCACCATTTGGGGCAACTTATTGGTTTTGTTATTATGTTTTTCTGCGCTTATGTTATAAACTGCTTTGTGAACTTCAAAGGGCGGGCAGTATAGAAATGTAATAAATAAATTCATTGACCACTTAATGAAAGTTGAAATGCTACAGCAGCTTTAAACTAACTGATAAAAATGGTCCAGAATGGATTACTAGGTATCAGGACATTCCAAACTGCAAAAAGTCAGTTTTTTAAAAAGTGGATTAGTTATGCCAGGGTAAGAGCATTTTCACCTACTTCATTTGCTCCTAAATTTCTGGCATGAGTCCCATAAAATACATACAGTCTGTAGGAGACGTTAAAGGAAAAAAGAAACCATTGCAATTTTAAACAAAGGATACTTTATTGGTCAGTTAAACAATTACATCTATAATACTTTTTCAATATTCCTAGAAAATCCAACAAAATGCTTTAAAAACCATATGCAATGCTTGTTTTACACTTAAGATTTCTCTCAAACAACTAAAAAACCCACAAATCCATATAGTCTTAAAACTGCTACAAGTTACATGACTCAAACGGTAACCACTATAATTCTGAACTCCCTCCTCCCCGAAATTGAAAAAAGAACAAGATTGTATAAAAAAAACCTTTAAAAATTGAAAACATTAAAAAACTCATTATGAATTATGTTCTATTATTTTATTCCTTAAAACTGACATGAAAAAACATTGCAGATAAAAATATATAAAAGGAACACTTAGAGAGTTAGGATATTAAAAGTTGGTGGTACATTTGAAGAGAGCATGGGCTGCTTTATTGGTTACAACTCCACTAGGAAGTTTTGTGCAAGCCTCATTGAAATGAATGGGTACAGTCTGGAATCTGAGCTCCTGCACAGCTGCCATTCATGTCAACAGCTTGTACAAGAGATCTTCCCAACAGATTGTGCCCCACACTTTCTTTGCTTTGAAACGCGTCCAAGAAACATTTAATAGTTTATTTCACACAGAGTAAAATATAAGGTTTATTGTGGACATTTAATGGATTTTCCTCTACCTTTTCACAATATTCTTAATTTCTGTAGGAGAATTCTTTGGCAAAAGCAGGTGGTCTGAGTGCTGCTATAGCCCAAACTAAACAGTTCTTTAAAGTGGGCATTTCAATGCTAGAAAGATTTGCAAAAACTGTACATTGTCAAATTTGAAATCTTGTTTAAATGACTTGTGAATTATGACAGTTATCACACACTGATTTTAAAGGAAAAGTCAACTGAATAGGATTTAAGAGAATTCAGGAGATATATATATATATAACATTTTTTTCTCAGTTATAATTTTGTGATAAAGCACTTAGTAGCACAGATAGATGCTGGATAGGGTGAGCTGCACTGTTAGCCACGGTTATTAGTAAGGTCAGTGGATTTAAGGCCTTTAAAAGCCACGTGGAAAAACAAATAACCCAACATGCCAACTCTGTCATCGCACAATAAAAGGGTTGTAAACAATTGGACGTAATTATGTCCCTTTTAGACTCATCTTTATGCATGAAGCATTCTTATTTTGAGTGCTGTTCTTCAGATTATAACGTACAAAGACACATTAAGTAAGGAAAGGAGTCAGTAGTGTAAGAAAGTCAGTACATTTTTAAATGGTCCCTGGGGTTCCCTTTCGCAGGGTCATATTTGAGCACCAGCATTTTACATCTCTTTGCCATTTGCAGTTTACACCTGTCTTTGCTATCGTTTCATTAAAGGGTTCATTTCTCTCTCTCTCTCTCCAAACATCAGAATATAGAGGCTAGAGATGTCTCCAAGGAATTATTCCAGCGAGTCCTGGAGATGGTAAAGGTCACTTTTAAACAGTAGCACCATTTCCTCTTCCTGAGCTTATCCCAGCTGCCTTTTTAAGCACACTCAAAAGGCAAGACACTATCCTGTCTAATAAGCCTTAAAACTCCTCCTTTGTGTGTACCACTCTCAAAAGTTTGAGAGAATGAAAGCCCCATAAATTTTCAAGAACATTTAATATACAGTAAAGAGACTGATGACATCTAGGGATTCACAGTGGTCCAATATCCAGAACTTAAGGTAGCATCAATTAGAAAAGGCTTGCTTGATACAGCAAATGCTGTTCTGTTTGATTAGAAAAAAACAAATTCTCAAGTAACCTGAGGAAACATGGAGACTGGTGTTCCAAAGCAGGTTTTCACTCTCTTTAAACAAAGGGTTGCTACCCTTTGGCCCTCCAGATTTGGCAAGACCACAACTCCAATCATCCCTGCCTGTGGGCCAGGCCAGCTGGTCCTTATGGGAGGTGGAGTCCAACAGGTTAGCCACCCTAGTTTTAAACACACAAGCTGAATTCATTACACTAAAACCAGGTGCCTCAAAGATCTGGCTGGTGAAATCTGAGCTTCCCCCGATTGGATCAATTGAGCCAATTTCTCATATTAAGCTGCTTTAGGATTTTGCTGGTGCTTTCTACTTCAGAATGCTCAATCAACAAAGCCCTGGTAACGTGCAGCTCCTCTATATATGCATGCCAACCAGAACTCACTAAGCCCTGCATAAACTAGTTGGGGGGGGAAATAAGTAACTAACTAATTAAGCAAGATAAAACAGGAAAAGTGACCATATCTGTTAGTTCAAACCTTGGAATTGAAATTTAAGGAGTCTTCATTACTCTGAAAAGCAGCACTCCTCTGTCAATGACAGATGGCTGCCATCTCCAATTATAAGGAAATATTAAATGAAAGCAGCTGTTGCAGTTAATATAATAGCCAAAGCATTAGAGCATTTCCTAGGTGGGCCACACAACCACTACTAACACACCTTTTGTTTTAACAATTGAACTACATTGATTTGCTTTTTTAAACAAAACAACTTACTGGAACATGGCAGTTGAGATACCACAGCTAGCTTCACAGTTAGCAGAATGTTACTACTTAAATTACTGCCATTAATTTTCATCGGAGACATTGGCATGCATTAACATTAAAATGAATCTTAAAAGCAATATGCTAATATGTGAAGCATGCATGCCCTTTCGTTCATGATTAAAATAAAGGTAAAGGTAAAGGGACCCCTGACCATTAGGTCCAGTCGTGACCGACTCTGGGGTTGTGGCGCTCATCTCACATTATTGGCCGAGGGAGCCGGCGTACAGCTTCCAGGTCATGTGGCCAGCATGACTAAGCTGCTTCTGGCAAACCAGAGCAGCGTACGGAAATGCCATTTACCTTCCCGCCGGAGCAGTACCTATTTATCTACTTGCACTTTGACATGCTTTCGAACTGCTAGGTTGGCAGGAGCAGGGACCACCGACCTTCTGATCAGCAAGCCCTATGATCTGTGGTTTAACCCACAGTGCCACCTGGGTCCCTGATTAAAATAGTACACACCGCAATTTGAGGCATGGTTACTTAGAATCTAGTCCTGTTTTATTATATGGCTCTTACTTCCAGGCAAGTGTGTATAGGATTGCAGGCTTTGTGCACTAAATAGTTATGATCCAATCGTTTTCTCTTGCAACATTACTCCACTCACATATAGGGGGCTTGCAAAAAGTTAGTTCTGATCCTGGTAATGAAAGACTCACTAAGCGGACTTTGGTATGCATGGGAAATAGAAGTTAGACCGCTGATATTACAATGAGTTAAATTTGCTTTGTCTCCTTGTAATCCTCTACCCATAACTGATATAAAACAACCACATCAAAATGTATTTAGGGATGAAATCTGGGATCAAAAAAGTGATGGATATATATATATTTTTAAGAAACTGCTGTAAATAAATTCTGAACATTCCCAATTATTTTTCAGGGTACGGCTACTTTACAATATAAGTATTTACCTGATTTCTTAAACTCTATTAGATCACAGTTTTAAATAAGTTTACACATTGTAGACTCTTAACAACCCCTGCAAAAAAAAGGAAAACTCTCCAGGCTTACTAGGCTAGCTATAGGCAGATTTGTATATTGTTGCTCACTGCTTCTGTTCTGAATATTTTATTAGATGCATTCACTCCCAGAGTGACTCATAACAACTTTCAATTGCACCAACCTTTACAGTGTCTTGCATCCCAGTCAGGTTTTCAGATTCTATATCATGTCACCCAGTGATTCATAAAGGTGCCTTTCATTAATAGCATAAATAAATATTTCTATACCCACAAATCCTTTTCACCCACAATCTACATTTCCAATAATTTACTATGAGCATCTAATACAGAAAAAGAAACCCCCGAGCTGATGCCGTTCCCACCCATGACAACATATTTATCCCAGTCACGTTTTAAGTTCCATTTTGTAATTTTATCTATGGGTTTGGTTTCTTTGTCAACAAAAAAAGTGGGGATCAATGTCTGCGAGGACTGTAACATGTCAGCATCAGTCTTATCACCAATTATGCTTAAGAGAATCCATAACTTTTGACTTCCAGATTGAGGTGCCACTTTTGACTAAACTTGTTCCTCCAGGCTCTCTTAATTCACGCAATGTAAATAAGTTTTCAAAACCAGACTCTAAATGTGTGATTTCATAAGAGTTAATGTAGTATCCTAAACATCAAGGTTAGGATAGCTAGTACACAGATTTATTTTGCCATTCCCTAAGCTGATGGAATTGTACCAGAAACAGTTTCACACTGAGAATTCTCTAGTTGGGCAGCAGAAAGGAGCCAGAAGAGTCCAAACGTAGAGGAGGACACACACCCAACAGGAAGCCATCTTAATCCAGAATATCGACCAGGTTCCAGCGAAGAATTTTTCAATTGCAGCACTTTCATAACTAGAAAGATAAAAATAAGAGATGGGTGTAAATGGGTTGGCTAACCCATCTGTTGATATTATAAAAGGCTGATAAGGCAGGACTTCATTTTGCGGAAGCCATGCTGAGAAAAGTGAGGTGCAATTTCAATAAAGAATTTCAGTAAGGTTCATTTCATTATTCTTTGTTTAATCATTCTAGCTACAGTGCACCCCTATGCATATTTACTCAGAAATGTTCTGAATTCAATGGGGCTTACTTCAGGAAAAGGTTCTTGGATTGCACTCTTACTCATGCTTAATAATTTAACCAATTTAACAGGGCCAGAAATTAGACTGGTGGCTCATGCAATTTACTTATCTCCTGCCCCTTAATGTATTTTTAATCTGTGTCTTCTGGAAATGAAACTGATGTTAATAAGTTGCATATTTTTGTTAGAAGTTCAACAGTTTCATTCACATGTTGCAGTGCTTTGACATGTTCAAATGTAAGCTAAGTTTAAAAGGTAAAGGGACCCCTGACCATTAGGTCCAGTCGTGACAGACTCTGGGGTTGCGGCACTCATCTCGCATTATTGGCTGAGAGCCGGCGTACAGCTTCCAGGTCATGTGGCCAGCACGACTAAGCTGCTTCTGGCAAACCAGAGCAGTGCACGGAAACGCCGTTTACCTTCCCACTGCAGCGGTACCTATTTATCTACTTGCACTTTTAACATGCTTTCGAACTGCTAGGTTGGCAGGAGCTCACCCCGTCGCGGGGATTTGAACCACCGACCTTCTGATCGGCAAGCCCTAGGCTCTGTGGTTTAACCCACAGCGCCACCCGTTAAGTTTATCACTATCCAAATCAAGACAAGCTAACTTCACCAAGGATAGGCTATTAAATACACATAACACAAAACAATGGTTATAATTTATATAGTACATTTCAAGTGCTGCATATATATTACTCAATTGCATATTAATCCTCACAACAGCCCTGTAAGACAGGCCAGTATTATTAGCCCCATATTGCAGGGAAGCAGAGGGGTGAGACTAAGACAAAGTAGGTTTGTGGATAAGCTGAGATTTAACCAGGAATATCCTGTCTAGCACCAAGTCACTATGGTAGCATACCCACTCAGTGCTATAACCCTTTACTCCAAGAATGTGACTTACTGAAACCAGTGGGTGACTGTCATCATCACATAGAGAGAAGCCAGGAAGAACACAAAGTGGAAATAAGCATAGCTGTATACAGTTCCTTTCTTTTCATCATAAATTACTTTCTGGCCACTCTTTCTGCCAACAGGCTCTTCAACATCTGCTGTGAAACCAAACACAAATAAGAAAAATGTTAAGATTTGGTTCAACACCACTCATTTACTTTGAAAAACAAGCAGAATGCCATTTTAGGAAGAGCACTCATCTTTCAGGTCATACAAAAACACAAGTTTTCCATAAGCACTTATTATAGTCTTTGGGAAATTAATTATATTTAAAATGGACTTTCCTAAGGAAGACACTGGCCTTGTTATTCTGGGCCAAGAAGAATCAAGGTACTGAATGTAACCAAGTAAAAAAGTTGCATTTTAATTTAAGAAATGTTCTGACTGAGGATGTTTGTTTGGCTCCTTCCTGATATGAAAAGACATAAAACTAAAGATCTTTCTATTATGGCAGGACTTTGGGTTCAAATGAAGTCAAAGGTGTGAGTTTATTACTGTTGACTGTTTTCCTCTCTGAGAGCAATTGGTGTATTTTGTCTGCTTTGTCTTCTGCAATATTCATTGTTGTACAATGTAATTGAAGATTACATTGGCTTGTATCCAACAGTGTCATTCAGCTACCGGTAATGGTAAAACTCCCATTAGTGGATTTTCCAAAGCAACTTGCAGTTGTGTGACATGCGCTTGTCATGGAGGTAAAAGCTCCCTACTGAAGGTGGAATGTAGGAACTTCAAACTTTTTGACAGGTGAAGTAAGCACAGCCCAGGCTGAGGAGGAGACATAAGGTGTGGGAGAGCAAAAATAAAAGAGAACCAAGTCTATAGCTTGATGTGAAGGCTAGGGAGGCACACTGCTGTCAGGCTGGAGATCAAATGATTTTGAGGTAATGTCATATTCTGAGAATAATGGAGATCTGCAGTGGGAACTAGGATCCAAGGGTGGCTTCCACTAGAATGGGGAAGCCTTTGCCAGTCTGGTTGGGGGGCTACAATAACTGAACCTGGGACCTTCTGCATGCAAATGCTCTGCTCTATCACTGAGCTATTGCCTTTCTCTGCTTGAAGCATTTATTTTGCAATTTATGGTGACAAGAGCTCCCAGTGCCTGGCACTCAGTTCATCTTCCCAGATTCAACACTGCATCGTAAGTTACTGTTCGTATTCGGGAACAGATTTCAGAGAAGAGAATGCATGCAAACAGCACAGTTAATGAATAGAATATGTATGAAATACAGTTTTTGCCAGAAAAAATATTTCTGATCTGTGGCCCAATATGAGTAAGGCCCTACCCTGCCAGCAAAACCTGCAACTTATTCAAGTGCAATCCCTTTGGAAAATGATGCTCTTCACACATTTAGTACTCTAGTATCTGGACTTCTGGAAAACATTGCCTGGAGCTTTAGGAAGAGGGGCTTGTTGCTACTTGAATGTCTATCGGGGACTCTCAAAAGCTATGAGTCACAGCCCACAAAAGCAGCCTTTTCTTACAAACTTACATGCTCCTCAGAAATGCAAGGTTGGGAATTTCCCAAACAATTAAATTACTGCAGCTGTCATGAAACTTTACGCAATCACATGCTATATATAGTTCCCCATTCAGGAGAGCTTGCGCACTATGAGTATTGCAGAACACAAAAAGCAACAAAACTGGATGGGGCAGCTGTAATGTGCTCATCCTCTTCCCACTCTCCGGCATGAATCACTGGGAGATAGAACTATTTGGGAGTAGAGCAAGCGACATTAGAATGTGTATGCTTTGAACAGAACAAGTCAAGACAGGAGCTGAATCTCTTACTATTGCTTCTAAGGGGGAATGCACCACACCAACACATAAGCAAGAAAAGAACTAAGCCATTTTCCATCCACAGATGTTCTCTCTCTTTGAAAAGCAGTGCCTGTAATTAACATCCCTGTGGTTGTAACTGTTATTTTAAGTTGCACGACTCTCTTCCCTGTAGTTATACATATCTACTTTCCCCACACACCACAGTGAAATCTAAAAAGTAAAATAAAAATAACCCACACTTTGAGAAGATGGAATGCGTTTCGATAGAAAGTGTTCATAATATCTATGCGTCTTTGGCTTTACAAGTGCTTTACATGCATTTAAGGTTTCTTACAGTGTTGCCCTATGCCAACATTTGGAGTATATAGCCTTTAGCTCTGAGCAGAACATGTCACACAGCTATTTGTGTTGCCAGCATTCTTGGGTTTACTGGGCAAATCACACACAACCTCTTTCTTCCTATTCCAAGGATCATTTGGCTGTTGCCATTTACTAAGTGCCGAATGTTCTCAGAATGCATCAGGGAAAACACTTTGGCTACCTCTTACTGAACTGTCTCTATGCATCAAAGAGGGGCGGAGAAATGGATGCCCTGCCCCCACACCTTTCCTATCTATTCTTGCATCCCTCACCTCACAAGAGAAAGCAAGTGCTAGTTAGGGAGAAATGTCCATTCCAATGTAAAAAAAAAGTACACGAAAAGGTAAGAAGTGGTCTACAAACACAAGCAGCCCACTCCCTTTTTCAAGGTAGCATGTATCACTATGGAAGTAGAGTTGCATGAAAGAATGAATTCCTACCATCTTCATCAGGAGTACAGCAGAAACAGCAGCGAGCCACCTATACCATAAATACAGAAAACAAGAGAAGGCTACATTTACCAGGACAGAAACAATTAAACATGCAAAAACATGAGGGTCTTTCAATCAAAACAAAAAAAAAATAAATTTAGACTATTTGATATTTATCAAGACTTCAGTAATGATGATGGCAGGAAACCAAGAATTCATATAAAATTTACACATACAAATGTTATGATAAATGCACAGATTTTTAAAAGCAACACAGTATAATGAAATAGTTAAAAAGTGAGAGAGTATTTTGGATTTCTCCTGAGATTGGGTAAAAGAGGTACACTGAGAAACACAATTATTTAAAAATGCAAAAAGCACCATGTTGCAATATTTTTCCAGGCAGCACAGGAATGTTGCTTTATTTGCCATTAACCTACATAAAAAAAATATTTCCCATTGACCACATGGTTGAATGCAAAATACTTTCAACTAATGCTACTGAGGTAGGAATTCAATTCTGTGCATTGCTTCCATAACTGTTTGAGTTTTAAATTTAAAACACTTTTGATAATTGCTCTAGTTTTTGCCTTCCAGTTGTCTAAGACGGCAACATACATGGTTACATTTATCAGACATTCAAGCCTTGCGAGATCCTTGAGAGATCCAATTAGCAATGTTGCCATGCATGCCAAGAGCTCTCCATAATGTGGGTAACAGTCTATAGTTTAGATGCAAGAAAGGCTTCCTATTTAACAGATGCAGCTGAAGAATTATGTTTACATTTCTAATCAGGAGACAAAAGCCCTTCTGTCACGGGGAAGAATGAAGCACACAATAAGCTGCCTGCTGCTACCCTTTTCTTTATGTTACTATGCAATGGTTCTTGTAGCATTCTTTAAGAGCAAATGATCTAAAAGTAATTCTATTATGCTCCACTTTAGTACAGTGGTTCAGAGCTCTCTCATGCAGCTTGGACTCTCGTCCCAGACAGAATCCATCTGTGTTGTCTCTCTCTCAGCAAAAGGAGAATCAACACACTTAAGAGCGCTCCCTGACAGCGCTGCTTGCAAGTGACATGCGTGCTAAATCACATGGCCAACATTTCAGGCTGCTGCTAGTCCAAACGAACTAGCTAGAACAAAACTGGCAGCATGGCGACAGCAAGAACTAAGCCAGCTACATTTTTGCCAAAGCCCCACACTAGGAACTGTCATTTCTTTGAAGTACTGTACTTTGGCTTCCATCTGAAACTATTCTAACTTTAAATGCTTTCAGAACTTCTATTAGCACAACAAACCTGAGATTTTTGCACTAAATGTTTAATATGGATCAGAGGGAGTTGGTCCCTCCAAACGTATTTGTTCTACACTGGGAACATCTGACATGCTGAACTGGTTCATAAGTCACATTAAACCACAGTTTATTTTAAAGCAAACCTCGGCTTTCCAGTCATGGCTTGTTTGAGGGGAAACAAACCCTAAGTACTAGTTCACATGTAACCAGCCTCCCCAGTGCAGGAAAGGGTTAGTAGGGGAGGAGTAACTCGGGAACATTTGAGCAATGTGCACCAGCACACTACTTGTGTTAAAAACTATGGTATAATGCGACGTGTGGACCAGCTACTTTATAGACTTGACATTGCCACAATGAACACTGGACCAGTTTTGTCACTTCAGATTATTCCATTTTAAAAAATACATTAATTGCTGCTCCACAGGTGGTTCCAGTGCAACATGCCACACATTAAAAATGCACTAGTGCATAAATCCTATGAGCCATGTAATGCATCAAGTTTCTGAAGACAGATCCTGCTATAAAACAATTTTCACTCACCCCCCCTACCACACTACTGAGTGTTTGTATGGGGGAGCAAGGACTAGGCACCTCCCATACTTTGAAGCACACAGGATTTCCCCTCTCATTGTTTATACTTTCTGAAGGTATGTTTATTTGCCAGATGAGCCTCAGTTGTTCAAATGGCACAACAAACTTTTTAAAAAGAAGGTGCAATTACAACCAAGCAAATATGCAATTTTGTGTGTAGATGACTCTCCTTAAGCCTGTGCATAACCACTTGAATTCAGGTTCCTGCCTCCAACTGGAGATCAGCACTGTCTGAACATATTTCCAGCTAAGTACCAGAAACTCCTAGAAACTTACACAACTGGTTATACACTGGCATAAGAACTAAACACAAAATCCGGTCAAACCACATGACCGACATTTGCATACATGTGTTACCACTGTAATGTGGAAGTTTGGCTATGCAGAAGGTTTTTCTTTAGTGGGAGGGATATCAAACCACCAAGGTAGCAGCTCTAAAGGTAAGAACAGTAAGTTTGGGCAAGTGAGACTTTTCCAGCGAGATCCAGGCAAAGTAAACCTGGGAGCTTTTAGACACATCAGAGAACTTGGGGAGCAGGTTGTAACTGCTTCATGGGGACTACAGTTCTTAAAAGATAATAGGAGCTTGATATCAGTGACTTATGAGGAGAAAGCTCAAGTACCAAAGCTTGAAAACATCTTGCAGTACAAAGACAGGTATAGTCTGCAGTTTCCTCAATGTGACTGCTACAGAGAACTGAACTACCACAATGCCAGGATTCGATCGTGTTCTATAATAATATTGAAACAGCCCTGAGTTTTTGCACAGAACAAGAATATGTTTATGCTTTTGTACCTAGTATCTTGTAAATGCTAATGAGGAAACGGCAAATGTGTGTGTGTGTAACATATGGAACTTTCCATGAGAGAGTGCATGCACTTGGCATAAAGAGACATACTGCAGAACAAAGAAAAATGTTGACTCACTTCAGTTTCCGGTGTGGCATATATTCCTCTCAGGGCTTCAGAACTTGCACGCGTTGTTGAGGTCAAGCTAGACACAAACAGGAAAGCAGAAATTAATCAGTGGGAATGTGTCATTCTTAGAAGCAGCCTTGCTGAAGAGAATCTTTTCTAACAACAATAGCTTGAATAATTTCTGGAAGGCAAGAGTCCCAAATGAAATAAGTGGAACAGAGGAGGCCCGATAGCGCCAAAAGGATTGTTTAATAGAAGTTGACCCTTTGGGGAAGACAGACTCCTGCTGCAACCAGAAACCTTTGCAGAAATGGTGTTTCCAAATAGTTTGCCAGACATTAGAGAAAACAAGGAACACACTGGCAAAACAGACCCCTGCAGTCTTTGCACCCAATGCTTCACCTTCTGATAGCTCTGCATTGCTCCAGGTGGTCCAACCCAAAACTAGGGAGCTCACCCTGTCGTGGGGATTTGAACCGCCGATCTTCTGATTGGCAAGCCCTAGGCTCTGTGGTTTAGACCACAGTGCCACCCGCGTCCCATATGGCCTCTTACTGGACTCTAATTAAACTACCAAGATTGTATCATCATCTCTTTAGAATGGCACCTCTGCACTGACCCAAGCATATAGATGGGGACTCCCCGTCTTACTGTTCGCTTATATAGTAGCTTCATAATTTACACACTCCAATTTACATTTAGCAGACATCGAAGTGTATGTTGAAATGGTGCCAAATAATAACTGCTACCTCCCTCAGAAGTACTTCTTAGTTAAATTTCTGTCCCCCTCAATCCTCCCAAAGAAGCTCGGGATAGGAAGCAACAAAGCAAAACAAGACAATTAGAAATAGATAAAAACAACTAAAACCATTAAGAACATCTAAAAGCATTTAAAACCAGCTACATGCCCTCACAGCTAAGAATGCCAGGAACAATCAACTATCAGATGCCTGGGTGAACAGGAATGTTTTAATGTTAACCACAATGGAAAGATGCATTTCATAGTGGGGAGGGGGGATAGTCAACAAATGGGGAACCATCACCAGGAAGGCCCTGCTATGGGTCAGCACAAACTGGGCAGCACCCAGTGACAGCACCACCAATAAGACTTCTCCTGCCGATTGTAGGGCCAAATACAGTAGACTGATGCAATTTTTCTAATTCTATTCAATTACTTGAATACTTCATTACAACTGCAACTCAAGACATACCAAGAATATAAAATGCAACAGAACAGGATGGCAGTACCCAGTCCAGTCACCAAGTTTTCATCTGTTTGTAGCCCCTGGCTAAATTCAGGTACACAGATTGTGATGTTCTTCTGATTCTCATCTAGGACTTAAAAAAATAATAATTCACAATTAACATGGCTCATTTTATGTTTCAGTTACAGTGGTACCTCTGGTTACATACTTAATTTGTTCCGGAGGTCCGTTCTTAACCTGAAAACGTTCTTAACCTGAAGCACCACTAAAGCACCACTAATGGGGCCTCCCCATGCCGCTGCGCCACTGCTGCCCGATTTCTGTTCTCATCCTGAAGCAAAGTTCTTATCCCGAGGTAATATTTCTGGGTTAGCAGAGTCTGTAACCTGAAGCATATGTAACCCGAGGTACCACTGTATATGATTTGATACATCCTAATACTGTATTTTTAAATTAAGAAAATCTGTATGATCCATAATGAAACACAGTGTACTACTGAAAAGGCTAAAATTGCTGTTGTTCTTTTTTATTTTATGGTTGGCTTCATTCATCCATCAATTCATTCATTCATTCATCACTTTTATTCATGCCATTATGACTAAATTATGACTAAATGGCAAGCATCACTTTCCCCCACTCACCCCAATAACCAGCTATTACACTCTGCACCAAGGGTGGGAAACTGCAGAGTTCCAGATGTTGCTAGACTACAATTCTCATCATCCCTGACCATTGGCCATGCTGATTGAGGCTGATGGGAGTTGGAGTCCAACAACACCTGGAAGGCCATACGTTTCCCATCCCTGCTCTACACCCCCAAAACAAACTCTCTCATTTTTTTCAGTTAGTGACACATCATATTCTAAAAATAAAAAACCCAATAGTAATCATAGAACATCTTCCAAACAAAACATTAAAGTATTTCATTATTATTTTTTTGGTAATTGCTAGAAATAAAACAGAAGAAAACTCCACATTCTATGTATCAGCTGAAGCTAAAATATATATATTAACCTTCCCCAGCCTGGTGCCTTCCAGATAGTTAAGCCTACAGTTTCCTTCAGCCTCAACCAACAGGACCAATTATCAGAGATGAGGAGAGTTATAGGGGACCAGGCTAGGCAAGGCTGGCATAGCCTGAACTATATAGGATAGATTCATGTCCTGATATGAATACTACAACAGTATACTAACAACTGAAGCAGAGACCTTTATATTGCCATTGGTGTAAATGCACCTATAATTCCTGATCCAAACTAAACTTACTAGTTTCTGGTGGTTTGCTTGAAAGAGATGAAAAGGTGAGATACATGACATAGCAGCTGATAATGCCTGACTGCAGCAAGCCAGAATGTGGCTGACCTAAAGTTAAAAAAAAGGAATATTATTAATAATCATTGTTTTAATACATTTTTGGAAAGCTTTTAGAGAATGAAAATGTATCTTTTCTTTTTTAACAAAAGCTTTGGATCTAACCCACTAATTCCTACTGCGATTTTTATTTTTAGAATTACATTTTTCCAAAAGTGGCAAGTAAAAGACACGTTACAATTTGCACTCATAGCTGGTTTGTCAAAAGGGAAGGGGGATTCAGAGTTACCCTAACTCATTTACATCTCTGAATGTTTTCTGTCACCAAAGGCTTGATATTAAAGATTCAAGTGGATAAACAAGTCTTAGAAGACATAAATGGCCAAGAACACTGAACTTAAAACCTCTGTGAAACTATCACTAACTTAAGTCTTGCTGATTTCGATGAGTCTATTATAAGCATGACTAATAAAGTAATTCTAAGCAAAGGAAGCTGGCAAAATTTATCCTGGCTTAAATTAAGATGGCGTAAATTATCCCTATTCCAAATTTTGTTCAGAAGCAGAGCTACTGTCAACTGAGGCAGCCTAAGTCTGGTAAAAGGAAAACAAACCTTTAAAATTGAGTTTGATTTACACCAACCTTTTTGGTGCTCTAAGTTTTGCTGACAGAGGTTGGCTTAAGTCTCTCCTTGCCTCACCCCAAGAATTAACTCTTCTGGGGATTTTACACCAGCATAGATTCTGCCAGCTGAGTCAGAATAGCTCCAGTTCAGCTGGGTTGAGAGAGTTACACCATCACTCCAAGATCTGCCTACTCTAAGCTTGCACATCCTGGTGGATATTGGGTTTGGATTGTGCTGTTAGTCTGGCTCCAACCCATAAGTAGTAATAATAATGCAAAGATTCCTCTAGAAGGCTGCCCATTCATTCCTCTAGTCCAGCATGGCAGTGTTTCTCAGAAATATGCATTTAACAGCATCTGCTATTCGATCCTTTTTTAACTGGAGATGCCAGGAATTGATCTAGGGACCCTCTGCACGCCAAGGATGTGCTCTGCAACTAAGCTACAGTCCTTCCTCTCAATATATACGGCAAATTGATGCATGCAGGTAAGCCACAGCAATGCTGTGACCTGATGGGGCTATACACAGCAGGCTTATACAGATGGGTTGTCAGAATTGACAGTGGGTGCTGGCAGATTATTTTACACAACAGAAATTCAGCTGCTGGGTCAGAGACTGTGACAAACAGACAAGTCCTAAAACGCAGACATAATTCTACTTCTAAATATATTGAGGTTCAGCTACGGCCAAGGAAATCAACAGTAGTTACAGCTAAAGTAATACCAGACCAAAAGAGCTTGCTTACGGTTTTGGACACAGGGCGAGATGGCTATCATTGAAATAAGCAAGCACAAGCCGCCATTGACACCAAGCAGGATCTTGTTAAAATTGCAGCCATCGGCACGAGTGTAAAAGACAGCCATCACAATCAGAGCTCCAACAGCGACGGAGTACAAAATGAGAGTCACAAGAGCTAAGGAGCCATACCAGAGCTTATTGTGCCTTGTGCCAGATGTCCTGTTGGGGAAAGAAAAGGGCAGTATGTATTTAGCTGAAGGAAAAGCAAATGAATTCTATGGATTCATTGTCAAGAGGTATCCTCATAAGAATAGTTCATTATGGGGAAAATTTGCTGTATTTATATTGTTTAATACAATGGACATTTCTAAAGAAGAATAAGCCATGCCTTAATTATTTGAAGTGAGCATGGCCTGCTGCATGCAGGATTCACAAACTGATATAGTCTATGCATGTCTGGAGGGATTATAATACAGTAAATTGTGACCAGCTATAGGATGAACCTTCAAGGATAGAAAAGGTCAGTGCTTGGTTCCATGAAAATGAATTTGGGTCCAGCAGAATGGAACAGAATAGGATCTATCAGGAAGCACAAAAGCTACCGTATTTTACCATGTATAAGATGCCCCCCATGTATAAGACACCTCCTCTTTTTTGGGACTCCAAATTGAGAAAATGGGGGGAAATTGCCCAGAATTGTTGAGCTTTTTTTTGGGGGGGGGGTGTTTCCAAAAATCGCTCACCCGCAGGACCAACACACTCAATCACACGCACATCGAAGAAGCAACCAATCGTCAGCACGCCTGCCAACAGGGGCTGAGGACTCCTCAAAAGAGGGAAGCACTGCCCCCCCCCCAGCATTTGAGTATCACGCAGAAATCTCAAGAGGTTTACATTTCTTTCTCTTCCAAAGTTCATGCATTTCTAACGTTTGTGGAATGAAAAAGACTAATGAAGGCACTGTTGCACCATGCATATGAAAGCTTTCTGCAGCGATAAAAACTGTGATAGTCACTGAGAGAAGCAGCTTATAATAAATAGTAAGTGAAAGACAAAAAAAAGGAATAAAGGAAGCAGCATGGATAAGAAAGAAGCACTCTAAAAGATATAATATGAGAATGCCTGATACAAATGCTAAATTTATCACAGTTGCTATTCAAGGCAACATAAAAACTCACACAAATGCATGCATGTGCAAGATACATACCAGTTCTTATTCCATTTGTGGGCAAATTCTACAAGCAGGATGAGTTGAATGAGGATAAAGAGGAACCCTCCTGCAGCGCCTACATAACGCCATGCTGTAGGACAGTAAAGAGTTGCATTGTCAGTTTTGACTCAAATAAATGAATTATTTTATTCACTATACAGGTTCTTTTTTTAAAAAAGCAATGAATTCATGGCAAAAATCCAAAAGAAACTGGTTCACAAAAAGTGCACTCCAAAATTGTATCTGGCAGATTTCTGATGGTCCAAGATTCTGCCAACTAGCCTAAGAATGGGAAAACTGTGGTCTGATGTTGCTGGACTCCAACTCCTACCAGTTTCAGACAGCATGGCCAATTGCAAGAGATTATGGGAGTTGGAGTCGAGCAGCACCAGACAGTCCCAGGCTCCCCGATCCATGTTCCAGCCCATTTTACATTTTCAACACTGCAATATGACTGCAATCACTACTTCATGAAAAGAAGCATATGCATTGTTTGGTTGGATAAAGCAGTATCAGATCTAAAATTCTGAGGATTTTAAAACATTTTGCAACATAATCCTCAAAACTGAGATTACGAAGTATGCATTTAAAAACAATGTAACAAAGGAGGAAACAAGTACTGCTTTATTTTTTTATTTTTTTATTTTACAACTGTTTTTATGATTTGTTTTTATGTTGGATTTTTGTATACCGTTTAGAGATTTTTTTAACATTATGTCATTTGGAAATGCTTTTTAAATAAATAAATATTACATTTTAAAAGTTTTATTAAAAGACATATAAGCACAAAGGAGGATATAAATATTACTCAAAATAAGGCAACTCAACAGGAAAATATTTCTCTTGCAGGGCTACCCAGAATTAAAACTATATTGGGTAGCACATACAAAACTGTATACTTAAGAACCTTTATTTAGACTTTCTATACTTAGAACCGAAAGAAAGTGAAGCATAAGAGCCCCAAAGGGCCTTTATAAGACAGCCCCAAACAGCAGTTTGTGGTTTAAACCAGATGTTTATCCCCAGATTCAAATTTAGATGCGTTTACTGTATTCCCACCAAAAGGGCAGATTCATAATTGTATTCACACTGTTCCTTAGCACTCCAAAAACACAAGCAGCATATTTTTAATGAAAGAGAAGTGCAAACCAACACCAACATTTTATTCAATATATAAATTATACGAGGGTACAATATAATCAGCAACGGTTTTCTGTGCAAACCACGCACAAAATCTCAGCAATGCAGCTTAGGTCCTCACATTTTAAAAAGTATTCAAATCAAAGAGCCAATTAAATTACAGGCACATACAAAAGCATGGAGTGGCTGCAAGACTGGCTGTGTGTTACTCCACTGAGAATGCTCACTGCAGCTAAGATTCATTACAAGGCCTGGTAACATGTGTTCCGCCAACATGATTGGTTTCTTTCCAGTTAGTGGACTGAAAAAGCAAGGAAGTGAATGGGAATGGAGCTGCAGACTTCGAAGTTGTCCTTCTTCAGGTCTTGATTTTTCAAAAAGTGTCTCATTTTATGGACAATTAATTTGATATCCTGCAATTGCATGTGTGAGTGCTTACAGCCTAAACTAGTTAATAAAAGCACCTTCTTATCTAAAGCTTTGGGCTATTCTAAAAGGTAAAGGTAAAGGGACCCCTGACCATTAGGTCCAGTCGTGAACGACTCTGGGGTTGCGGCGCTCATCTTACATTATTGGCTGAGGGAGCCAGCGTACAGCTTCCGGGTCATGTGGCTAGCATGACTAAGCCGCTTCTGGCGAACCAGAGCAGTACCTATTTATCTACTTGCACTTTGATGTGCTTTCGAACTGCTAGGTTGGCAGGAGCAGGGACCGAGCAACGGCAGCTTACCGCGTCGCGGGGATTTGAACCGCCGACCTTCTTATGGGCAAGCCCTAGGCTCTGTGGTTTAACCCACAGCACCACCCGCATCCCTTGGGCTATTCTACATGTAGCCTAAACTATCATGTATTTTTCTCCTCCTAGAGGATTTGGATATTGCCATCTGCCAGCATTTCAGACAAACAACAAATAATCTTAATTGATAAGAACTGCTGTTCAGGCACAGGATCTTACAATAATTAAATGAAAGCTCTGCATGAAATCTAATTTTGCACTACTAGACATTGTCAATTTGGAAACTAATGAAATTGTGGGAGACTTTAACTGAAATTGCTGCTGACTTTTAGCAGCTCTAGATCAAATGCAGTTTGGTTTAATTGTTCCACATGAAGAACAGAACAAATCACTGACTACTGCAAGCAATGTAGTCCAGCTGTACTAATATGCTTAGATGGAGCTAATCATATCAGGCTTGACATACCAACAAGGTCTTTCACATTCCATAGTGAGTCATTTCTCCTGCATTCATTGGGCGTTTTGCTGCTTGAAAATATGCACCTAACACGCTTGGGGGGTGGGGGGAATCAACCATATTTTCAAACAGCAATAAAGTGATGAAAGGTTTTCTGCCTCATATAATAAACAATCACCCACACATTATGAACAAAGGAAGGATAAACGCTGTATTTGTGTAGCCCTGATTTATTGCACTTTAAGTTAAGGAGAGAAGGAGCATCTTGCAGCTGCAAGTGCTCAACAGGGTATTTTTCTGAAGGGGGGAGGGATAAGCAAAACGTATTTGCTATGTTAAACATGCAGTTTGCACTTGCAGTTTCTAGGGAGCTATGGGAAACACGGCTGGGGTTAGAGGGAGGCTAACCTTATCCCTCTTTGATGCTTTCACAATTCAAAGCTCCAGCTCAACTGCCCTGAGAGGAAATATGTTATTGGCATCAATTGCAGCTTCCCTACTGTGACAAACTGCAGCTTTATTTTGGTGCAGGAGAGTCAATAAAAACAACAACAACAACAACAATTTATTACTTATACCCCGCCCATCTGGCTGGGTTTCCCCAGCCACTTTGGGCGGATTTCAACAAAATATTAAAAATACATTAAAACACATTAGTCAAATCCTCTTCCACTGGGTTCTAGCGTGAATCAGGTCTTCTCCCCACTCCTGCTGCCATACATAATTTTTAAAGGTGCAGATGTGTTTAATGAATTATTGCATAATTAGGCCTTTTAGAGTTTGGCTCCCCCCTCCCCCTGCCACAAGTTGCTGGTAGGCTTGCAGGCCTGTTTCTCAGGGACAACCTTGAAAGGAATTCTGGTCACAGCCACATTATACATTTAATGGGCTCTCGTACCACTTTAACAGTCATTACTTTCCCCCAAAGAATCCTAGGACAGGGGGAGCCATGATTGTTAAAGTGGTACAAATGTCCTTTAACTGTGGACGTGACCATCCTCTTGCAGGAGAACTATTTCAAATCCTGAACAGCTAGTTTCAAAGTAAGATAATGTTATGAAATCAAATGGGCATACTATAATAATTTCGCCTGTTTTGAGTTTGCACGTTCTGTCAAACTGGCACAGGATTTTCCATCTTTGGTCCAGTTGTTTTGGCAACTGGGAATTTGTAAGAGACTGCTGTCCTAATAAATGTTGAAATGCAAAAAATGTCTAGACTATTTGTACTGATAGCAAAAAGATTTGACCAAGAATACCAGTGTCCTGTGGTGTGTGTCTTCTGATCGTTTGAAGGAGTCAGAATAATCCAAAATGCATTTGTAATTGTTATTATATAAATTTACACATGAATCATTGCTAAAACATTTGTCTACGAATCCTTAATTTACTCTGTCAAGAAGTGACGGTGGCAATAAGAGAGGCTAGAATTACACTGCAGGCTTTCTGAGTTATGTTGTCTGTGGCTTCAACTTTCATTGGTAATAGCCTACCTTCATCTGCTCCTGTCCAAACTCTTACATTTCACACAAACACTCTCCTTGTCTGTCTTGCATCTGCAGCGTGGGCATCCAGTCCCTACTCCTGTCACTCTGCTCCTGCTTATCTCTTCCAAAAGTCGAGCAGATGAGAAAACACAGCACCATGCTTCAGCTGTTTCTTACTCTCCCTCAAAAAGGCTGTGAAAGATGTCATCCATAACCAATTTAGAATCTCTGGTTATCTGCTATCAATTGATACTCAGTAGATCAGAGATAGAGGACCAGTGCCTCCTAGAAGAAGCTCCCTAGACTCCAACCATCACCATTCCGAAACACTGGCCATGCTTGCTGGCGGTCATGGGAGCTGGAGTCCAGTAACATCAAGAAGGCCACAGGATTAATAGATGAAGAGAAAACACATGCCATTCTTTTAAAGTTTGTACCTTTAAGAAAGGTATCCTGGTCGGGAATGAAAAAGGCTCCTGAGCACATGGCAGCCAAGACTAGAAGTTTAACGAACCAAAATCTGAAAAGGAAAAAAACAAACACAGAGAATTTAATTTACTTAAGCTGTGAAAATCAGATCACCCATTCTAGGTTCATTGTTTATTAACCTGTACGAAGAGGGGCGGAGGTAACTTAAGCAATATCACCTCTCCTTATAAATACAAGGAAATGAAAAAGGAATCGGCTGGTTTCTCCCTTGTTCTTGTGTTTCTTTTGCTACGCTCCCCATTTCAAAGGACTTAAGAAGAGCCCTACTGGATCAGGCCAATGGCTCATTGGTCCAGCATCCTGTTATCACAGTGGCCAGTCAACTATGGGAAGCCCCATAGCAGGACTTGAGTGCAAAAACACTCTACAAACTTGTGCTTCCCAGCAACTGGTATTCAGGGGCATACTAGTCTGACAGTGGAAAGTAGAACATAGCCATTGTGGCTGTGGTTGAAGAGAGAACATATATGAGCTCCATCAAGATGGGGTTTAGAAAGAGACAGTGCAAACAGTGTATTCCCTATTAACTGTGTGGCTGCTATTTTTTTGCAATGTACCATAGGATCTGAAATAAGCACAAGCAAACCAAAAGACGCCACAGCTATTGCACTACAAAAGGTGGCACACAATTGCACAGGAAAGCAAAATAAAATAAGATTCCTCATCACTATGAACACTGTCATTCAGACTTGACTATTCACCCTGAATGAGACACACTTAAAATTCACCTTGTGTGTACTTTAAATACCGGTACGTTTAGGGGTTTTTTTTTTTTTTTAATGCTTTAAAAATGGTGTGTGTGTGATCTAATGAAAATGACAGGAAGTCAGCAAAGAAATCCATGCAAACATAGGAGGAGGAGAGGTGGGTATATATAGCACTGGAAAAGAAACTTCTGCTAGTATTGTTTATTCAGTGCTATGAATATGCTCAGGGTTTCTTTAAGAAATGGCAAAGCCGCAAAGAGCTTTCGGCAGGAGAGGAACAGTAGCTGGGTCAAGTGCAAAGCACGTAAAACATTTGTTACTGTCTCCTGCTTTGCTCTGCTCCCCCTGAAGGAAGAGGAGACACTGGGCCATCCAGGGAGGATACTGGACCCACCCACCCGATTTGTAATAGCTGGCCTTGACACCAGACTTCTAGATGGGTAGGTTAAATGGGGGTAAATGTTGGCTCGATGTGAATGATTTTTGGACTAGGGGGAGGTTGAGATTAGCCCATTCAGCCCAGACACTGAGGTCCAGCTCCGAGGGCCTTCTGGCGGTTCCCTCACTACGAGAATTAAGGCTGCAGGGAACCAGGCAGAGGGCCTTCTTAGTAGTGGTGCCCACCTTGTGGAATGCCCTCCCATCAGATGTCAAGGAAAGAAACAACTATCTGACTTTTAGAAGACATCTGAAGGCAGCCCTGTTTAGGGAAGTTTGATGTTTTATTGTGTTTTTAATATTCTGTTAGGAGTCGCCCAGAGTGGCTGGGGAAACCTAGCCGGATGGGTGGGGTATTAAATAATAATAATAATAATAATAATAATAATAATAATAATAATAATCTAAATTAGTGGGTAAGATTATTGCTTTGCTTATTAATTGCATATCATTAAGCCATAGAAATAGTAGCATATCGCTGGTATATTTATTTCCCCATGGATGTTATGTTATATGAAATATTAAAGTATTATATTATTCCCACCCCCCTTTCTCCATATGGCATTATATATTGCATCTAAGTTGCTTGGAGACCTTTGGGTGACAAGCAACTAATAAGTTTAATAAATAAAATAAAATAATAAACACGGATGGTAAAAAAGCACTACATATTTAGATTGTGAAGAAATCCAGCAGCTTAGAATGGTGAATGTTTAAATTAGTGCAAAACAAAGGCAACCATTTGGCTTACCCATTGTGCATGTATGCACGGCAACTTTTGCTATTGTTGATTTTGATGGTGAGTAAGAAGAAGATGAAGAAGAAGCAGGCCATTCCGAAGCTCACTCGATAAACTGCAGAGTACCCCACCAGCTTCTCACATGAGTCACCTGCCTGAATATGTTGGCATAGTGTGCCATAAAAGGGAATCTGAAACAGACAGTAAAACAAATTTAGATATACGTGGTATGAAAACAATGACATCCAGTTCAAGAGAGTTTCAGCTCATTAGGCAAAGTGACCAGAGATGCCAACCCAGAGTTCTGCTTAAATTTACCTTCAAACATTTGCCAGAGGATCAGAATTTCAAACAAAACTCCAATCTGTGCATTATAGCGGTGCTATAAGATGTTTTGGGAGAGAAATATTGAGACACGCCAATTCTTTATTTAGAAATTAAGTTACATGTTCTTTTGTGGAATAATTGTATTTTCCGAAAAAAGGTATTCATTAACAGCATGCCAGAAAGATTGGCCATGATCACTTGTAACACTGAACCATATTTTAGTGCTACATGGATGATCCTGAACAAATCCAGGCAGGAAACCTGTGACCTTTCAGATATTGCTAGATTCAGCTCCTGTCATCTCTGACCATTCTTCGTGCTGGTTTAGGCTGATGGAATTCAGTGGCATTTGGAGGGACATAGGCTGCTCACTCGCAATTTAGTGTTGTTTAGTTAATTTGTTTGAAACATTTCTGTATCGCCTTTCATTGATAATACCAAGAGAGCTCACAACGATATACAGTAGTAAGAATAAAATATTTTTAAAAATTATTTTACAACAGAAAAAGTATCCCCCCCCAAAAAAACCCCCCACAACTTCCAACAGCATGGAATGCTTATTAGTTACAAAACTGTTACAGAAATAAAATACCAGAAAGGTAGGGAAAATTCCAGCTCTCGTTTACTCAATATTTGCTTTAGTGGCTGTGCTTTCGCTTATGGAAAAAGAACAGCCAGCTACGCATTCTGGTCTCAAGCTCACCACACGAATGTGGAGTTGTGCTCAGAGAACACATCTTACAAAGCAAGCCTCTGATCTGAAGCTCTATACTTCAGCTGTGTCCCCTATGAAGACTGACTCCCACCCCTTCACAACCAAGGCAGCCTGAAAATAGAAGCACTGATATACAAACACAAGCATTTACAATAAAATAAAGGCCTCTCTATATCCTCATGTGTGTGGACTAACTGAACTTTTTATCACAGCTGAACAGAACACCATTAACACTCCCTTTTCTCTCTTATGAACAGAGCCAACTCTCCAAGAACCTCTTCCAAGGCTTGCAGAGTTGGAAGAAAACAACATATAGCAAAATATTTTCACTTAAACGGCCTCTGGATAAGGGGAAATATGCAAGATGTAGACTATGCCTGGTAGGAGCATAATATAATTATTCTGAGATATAGGAAATACTTCCATTTGCTTATGCCAACAGCTCCAAACCTTGGCCAAGATCCAAAAAGCCATAAAATAAGCTCTGAATTCAGAGCCATGGTGGTGTAATATGTAGGCTCATCCAGACTTGCTTTTGTGCCACATTTCTAGGCACAGGTCCACACTTTATCATTCGCTGTCTGAGAGCACTTTCTTTATGCCCCAACACTTTCCCTATGAAAACCCACTCTTTACTGCTGAATCAGAGCAAATGGAAATCCACAGAAAACCCAAATTGCCATTTGTTCTGATTCAGAGTTAAAGAGCAGGTTTTTCTGGGGGAAACGAAGGCAGAGCTAAGGAGGGGCAGAGCTATTGGACACAGACCAGTAAAGCATGGACCTCTGCCTATAAAGCAAGGGGCAAAAGGTAAGTGTGGATGAGACCTTTTGAGTGTCTGACCAGGACTAGAGAGTGCCAGGTTCAAATCTCCACTCAGTTGTAGGGCTAGCAAAAACACAAAATTTGGACCCTGGCCTTTGTATAAAAAACTTAAAGGGCACAAAACCTAGCAATCATGTATCACCATCAAATGACTATTTTGACTGATGACAGTCTAAGGCCACTTCCACTAAGGGGTTAATTAAAGCAATTACGAAACTGAGGATGGAAGTCTATACAAAGAAGGCAGTTTGGCAATGGCAACTAAAGAATGAAGTCTCTACGAACTTGGCCAGCATCATCAATACTTTGCTAAATTGCTGAGGAAGCATGTTACTCCACACTGTTTTGTTAAGGTCTGGAAACATTTAATAAACATTTTCCAGAACATCAGTCTTGAAACAGCAAACACTTTCATTTATAAAAATCAGACTAGAATACTGTAGCTGCCCTAGCCTGGTGTTTTCCATACCAATATGCAGTGATGAACACTACTACTTAAGATTTTCCAAAAGAAGAACTGCTTATGCTAGGGGTGGCCAACTTTTTTTGATCCAAGGACTGCACAAATCCTGGGCCAACCCTCCTGGGACTAAATGCCAGCAATGGGTTTGGCTACCTCCCCCTCTCTTCCCACACCAGAGAACAGGAGGTGCGGGGGAAGAGAGACTCTCCTTAGCTAGCTAATCTGTGAAGAACAGCTAAAGAGGGGTAATTATTGCCTTCTCTCTGATCATATGATCAATATGACTGGGGAGGGAGCAACTTATATCCCCATCAGGATGCTGAGCTCCACTGACTTCAGTGCTGTGTCTGCTTTTATTTTTCTTAATAACTTTTTGGCATGAATGGTGGGATCTTTTGTGGGAATGGGGCAGAAAAAAATTGCTCACGGTGGCTAGATCAAGACCCCAAACTAGAGGTTAGCCAAGTCTGGAGACTGCAGAAAACTAAGCAAACAAAATCAAGTCAGAAGGAGGCATGAAGAGTCAAAAGGGAGCTGTAACAACTACTCATAACTCCCTGCTGAAGGCCAGCCCCCCAAATTCTGATCAAGTGGCAATGCCACTGAAGCTGAAAGGCAGATTCTGTGGTGAACTTCTTGTTCTCTCTGCTTCGCAAACACACCTGCAAATAGGGTTGCTTATGCAATCAGGTCACTTTTGTCCCTGCTCTGTGCAGAACAATGGCAGCAGTATTTGTTTCTTCTACAGGCAGCAAGCATCAAAAGTGAATACCTCTGCAGAGTTTTCAGGCTTCTCTCTTCCCATCCCTACCTCATTGACATCTGCCATACTTCTTACAATGATGCCTGAATTGTAATCAACTGTTTATCTGTGAGCCTTCCAGACAAGCATGAGGAAAACTGCAGTGCTGGAATTTGTATGAACTGTATTGTCTGCAGACTAGAGATTCACCCCCATGGTTATGTCAATCCTTCATATGCATGGTGCATGTGTCAAGAGCTGTCTGTAACTGGCAGGCAATCTAATAATGCAATCATTTTCCAACTGAATGAATGGGAACAGCAGTTGCATTAAAATCAGGATGGAGATGGGAAAAGGAGTGAGAAAACCAGAATTCAGTATTACTCTCTGCAGAAGAGCAATTATTGCTTCTGGATCTGTTCTATTACACGATAAACTTAAAGAGAGGCCCTTGAGTTTTCTACACGTTGCTGCAGAACATTAGAGCACGAGAAAGAGGCTAAGAGTTCCAACAAAGGACCTGCTTGAGTCACTTGTGTTCCCTCTTTTAAATCTGCCAAACACTCAAGTTTCCGAGAGCCGTAATCTTTTGCCTTCATACAAACAATTACCCTTTGTACTGTCCCTTCCTACTCCTTCTGGCTCTTCCAACTTCTCATTTTTCAAAGCAAAACACAGGATGAAATCAACACACAGTGAGTCTTTAACATTCTTAGGACAGTAGTGGGATTTTTTAAAAACAACAACAACAACACCAAACATTTTAATGCTAATTTGGAACATAGATCATGCAAATGATAGGGTCCAGCAATTTAATAATTATAGTTTCTCCACCTAAACCTCTGTCAATAGCAAAGTTTAACACGTGCTTTTTATTGGAAATGACACAGTCATCTTCATTCCATTTAACAACCAATATCAGCACCTGCCCTCTCCTTCCTTAAAAAACCCAGTTACTTACATGTGCTTTCATTTCTTTTGCTACCGTCTCCGACATCATGATGCAACAGATGAGAGTCACCAAGATGAAGTACAGTGCATACATGAAGCGGGTGCTAGTGGATTGCTTTATCTTTGGGCAGCACTTGCAGCAGAGTGAACACGGAGCAGTGCCACAACAGCAGGCCAACTAGAGGAAATCAATAATAATAAAAAAGTTAACATTGTTATAATTTTTACATCAGCGAACACAGCTCACTGATCATTTACTATAATCCAGAGAGATGTTTTTAATAGGTGCACCAAGAGCTATGAAAGATTACAATACTGTATATGGTGGAATGGGAGAGCAAGCCTACGTAATTGCTAGTGCAACTAGACTTTGAAACTCTCCCCCCTCCACCCCACTTGATCAGAGATGGAAACAAGGTTTTCCTATCCTCTTTGTTTATCCACTTTTTTTTCACAGGGAAAGGTGTAACTAACATCTCCAGGTTCTAAACACATAGGCCAAACTATGCATTACGATGTCACCGATTTGGTGCCAATAGCAGCAAGGGTAGCCTTGAGGTCCCCCACACAACTAGGGTTGAAAGTATCTGAAGGACCATTTGATCCCTTATACAGTACTCCAACCTTGATCACATAGAGCTTCTCTGGTGGGGCACTTCTGGTGGTTTGGTTAGCCTTCATTTTCACTAGGGATGGAGCCTTTATTGTGGCAGGTCCTGCCCTGTGGAACTCCCTATCTGTAGGAGTTCGGCAGGAATCATTCCTGCCTACTTTCAGATGTCTTCTGAAAACTGTACTGTTTAGACAGGCCTCCACAATATGTTGCTTTTTAACCAACCAGTATCTACTGATGTTTTATGGGTGTTTATATACTATTGCTGTATTTTTAAAAAAATAATACTGAAAGCCGCCTTGATATATTTTATGAAAGTTTAGCTAAATAAATGAATAAACCTTCCAAATCATAGTATTATTATTGCCCTGCTTGGTCATGAGGTAGTGAAGGTGGTTAGCCCCCTTGGTCAAGGGATGGCGATGGTGGTTAACTTTTCTCCTGAAAAGCAACTGAACTGAAGGAAGCTGAAAGAGTGACACCCTTTCTCACTTCCTCTTTCAGCTTTATGTGCTTTTCAGGGCTCTGTTTAGTTCTACTTGATCAAGCTTTGAACCACATACATCAAAAAAGCAAAGTGTGTCCATGCAGGCACTTTCTCTTTCTGCCTCTATGTGTGTGAGAAACCCAAGAAAAGGGAGTAAGAAGTAGACAGCTCAGTCAGCAGAGCATGAGACTCTTAATCTTAGGATCGTGGGTTCGAGCCCCACCTTGAGCAAAAGATTTCTACATTGCAGGGGGTTGGACTAGATGACCATCTTTGTCCCTTCCAACTCTACGATTCTATGATTCTAAGTGACCAAATGGGATGTTATCCACATCACCAATAAGTGAGGTTTTCTTTTTGGGGTGTGTGTGTGTGAGGAGAAACTCAATTGCACTGGAGTGCTCAAGAAGAAAATGTTAAATTCTTTACAATCTTAGTAAAAATCAAGTGTGTTTCCCCCAGTGTTAAAGGCCACATTGTGGGGTAGGATTGCAAATGTGGAGGTAAGGCTTAAATCTCCCCTTCCCATTCACGACTATGCTGATGACAAATGCTGCCTGCATATGCAAGGAATTTAATTTTGTAAAACCTACGAGATTGCTAATCATACCATTAATGTAACATGTAGGTTACATCCGCCCCTATCTTTTGTTAAAGCTTAAATCTCCTTGTCAGTCAAGATCTCACACATGCATCTTCTCAGGCTCTTCATACCAAACTAAAGTTGCTCACAGCCAAAATTAGCCACTGCAGTGGTCCATCATGGCTGACCCCGGTGTTCACTGATCATAGTAGTCCTTAGGGTCTGGCAGAGCCAGAGTGACAAGAGTCAGAAAGAAAAGTTCTGTAGGGAAATGATGCTTGGTGCATGTGCGGTGGCGGTGGAAATTTTTTGACAGGGGCACCTGATCAAATACTGTACATTCCAAATATTTTACAGATATAATTATTTGTATAAGAAAAATGGATTATGTTGTAGAAAGGCATATCACAAGCAAAACACAATCCCTGTATTTAATACCAATTACTTCTGACAATGTTGAAAGCCAAGTCTTACAACTCAGACCCTTCCAGGTTTAAGAGTAAAGCTTTTTCCTATTTTTTTACTCAGACAAAACTCCCACCAATTCCATTTGTTTCCACTGAGTAAACAGGAACCTAGAGGCTTGCCCTTACTTCATGCCATCCAAAAACACGCAAGAATCGACTGAATAGCCTTACTGAACCATTATTAATTTACTACACACTGTGAAGCTTTTGTGACAGACTGAATGGTGAAGAGTTAGATCATCTTAACAAAAGAGCTCTGTTTCACTTAATATGGGAAAAAACACACCAAACCAAACAAGGCATGGGACATAAGAAAATTCAGTGCTAGCTGGCATACTGTATAAATTCTGGCATTGAATAAGGTATGATAGGGAAATACAAAATATAAAGGATGTCACTCACTCCTCATTCTGGAAAAACACACCCAAACATTAAAAGCTAATATAATAATATATTAGCCCTTGCACTTTCTATATATAATTATCTCTTTAGCATATTTCACTGCAGAGCTGTGTCCTGGGGGCATGTCCCCTTTGTCATATGTTCATTGGCTCTCTCCATGTGGGTGGCAAATGGGTGTCATCAAAAAAGGTAGGAGACAATGTAAACTGGGCACTCACACAGAGGACCTATGTCACATGTGGCACTATCTATATCCTCAAAGGAAGAAGAGTGTGCATTTGCCATTACCACACAAAGACTTTGTTGGCCTGGTAAATGAGCTATGCCAAAAGAAGACTGGTTTAGATATCACGACTGTCACTTTAAATTGTTCTGCATCAGGGGTAGGAAACCCATGGTCCACCGGATTTTGTTGACCTTTGGCCATGCTGGTTGAGGCTGATAAAAAATGTGTGTTTGGCAAGATCTCGAGAGCCACAGCCTTCCCATCCATGTTCAACATGGTGGCTCTCATGTAAAGATGTCCTACCACATTGGTTTGGCAAAGCTTTACTACACTATCCCAGACCTTACTTTAGCATATCATGCTCCTGTTGAGTTCAACATGCAATAACAGCTTATCAGTCTGTGCAACATGCAATAACAGCTTATCAGTCTGTGAAACAGTCCCAGAAGGCCTGTAAACAGCATTTGGTAGTCAAGATAACCTGGTGCTAATTGGTCCATGCTGTAAGATCTTCTCGCTTTGAGAGCTTGGCCTAGGGAGTTGCGAGCTACCCGTGCAACATGGATGCTTGCCACCTATTCCCTCATCTGACAGATGGATGGAAGGGAGTTGGGAACAGATCACAAAGGCAGGTGTGATTAACTACTAGACTATAGCCGGCAGACTACATATGATGTTTCTGTGTAAGTAAAGCATGTAATGCTTGCTCGGGTATGGACAGTCATGATGCACTTGGTCTGGGGTGGCCTGAGGCACGTTGGCACTTGCAGTGAAGCACCCCTCTGCTACCCCCCCCCCCCGTGATGAGAGTGCAAATGCCACAAGGAGTCTCCCCAATCAGGCAGGTAGATCCTTTCTGAATCCCTAACCCCTCTCACTTAGCAGCAGGGCTTTTCATTGGCTACTCCCTTCAAGAGAAGACAGTGCAAAACCATGCCACACTGCCAGGAGCGGGGGAATCATCTCGGTGCCTGATGGCAAAGCTGGATGGTGGAATGCTCCCCCCTCTCACCAACTTGGCAGGACGGGAGAAGCTCCACAGAGCTTTGCTGCTGGTCCCTCTCTGCCCCTAGAGGCTAGGGAGACCAGCAGCAAAGCTAGTTCGCAGAACTGGGGTGACGCTCCTTGGAGACTGCTGCCTGAAGCAGCCACCTCATCCAGCCTCATGGGAAGGGGTTGGCTCTGAGCTTGCTGTTTTTGGAGTCTGTCCCAAGTCATAACAAACAGGATCTCTGCATTGCATTGTAAGTCCCTCTATGGTGAAGCTTTAGAACTGATCACTGGCACTTCGTTCACCCTCCTTTGGAATCCCTGCAGCTGGGTCCTTTGGGCCTCCGTGAACCATCTGCCCAGATCCACATTTGGGCCTGTGGGGCAGATTACAGTCAAACCATAATCCTGCACTATGGAGGTTCTTCAAACTGCTATTGGTGGTCCGACATCCCCTGCTTTGTATACCATCTGTCCTGTTGAAGAATTTTGGAGAACTGAACAGCTTGCCACATTGTTGTAACTTTTTGATAGATCCTAATAAAAGTATTACCCAGCAGTAGACTTGGGAAGTCCCCCCCTTCTTTCCTTCTTATAGACCAACAGAAGCAATTAACGTTCTCAGAAGGACAGTATCAAAGGGAAAGCATACTGTATTCTGATTTGGCTTAGCTACCATACTTTTTTTTAAAGCAAGAAACAGCTTTATTCTATTCGGCTTTTTTTTGTGTTGAGCTCTCTTCTGATGAGTATAAAGAAACACATTACGAAAAGAAGAAACTTTGCAGCAGAAGAAGTCACACCCAGTGGTTTCACTTTTTTTCTCAGTGAACACAGCAACTGGAATTTTGCCTTAAGCCTTCTTATCAACAATTTCAACAGGGGGTATTTCTGTGTTTGCTGAAGTTGAATTCATCTCTCACCTACTTAAGAACTGACTGTCATCTCAGAATAACCGTATATGCTAATAGACCAAAAAGGGCTTTCTAGTAAATGGCACTGCAATTCCCTTCATTCCTTGGTTTATTAAATTGTAATCTTGCAGGCAGGTGCATTAACTCAACCTGCTTTTTTAAAATAATAAAAATAAAAGTTGACTAAAGCTGCAGCACATTTCACACTATTGTCCTTACCAAAAAAAAAAAGTTGGTTACATGTTATAAATATATGGAAAGATAAAAAAAGAAACATTTCCACCAATCAAATACCAAAAGAATATACAAATGTGGCAGCAAGCTATTAACAAAGTCTATGAGCCCTTCATTTTTCAGGAGGTGCTATCAGGTCCATAAGGTTGCAAAAATAAGAATAAAAATAATGATTGGCATACAAGCAGGGAAAGCTATAAAGCAAACAACATTTCTCACATCTGGCAATCTAGAGTGAGAGAAGGTTGTCCCTTCCTTAAGGTGTAAAGGAAGTTGCCCTACAACTTCCAAGCATTTAATAACTAGCTGAACCAGTTACATTTGCCCAGATACTTTCAAGTTATATTTATGTACTGCATCCATTATTTTTCTGATGAGAACCAACTTCCCTAAGTTTATTAGAATAATGCTAAGGCAAGGGCAAAATATAAGATGCTCTGCTAGTATCTTCCAATAAGCTTTTTTTTTTTACTCTGTTCCACCCACAATGAACCTTCTGGCTTGCTTTTCATCATATGAAGACTGCAGGAGTAAGAGGGAAACTGTAAGGAAAGAGAATACTATATAGAATATTTATGCAAAGACAAAAGGAGTGGCAAGATAACTATTTGATTACAACTGGAAGCCATTAAAGAGGAAAGCAATGCATTTTAGCTTAAAGTCAGGCCTACTAACCCAAATATTCCAGGAGAAAAAAAAGAGAGTTGTTGCATTTATATCCCATTTTTCCTCCCAGATGCTCAAGGCGGCTTACATGGGTCTCCATATTATTCTCACAGCAACCCTGTGAGGTAGGTTAGGTTGAGAGTTGGTGACTGGCCCATAGTCTCCTAGTGAGCTGCATGGCTGAGTGGGGATTTGAACTCTAGTCTCCCAGGTCCTACTCTGACACTCTACCACTATATAACTTACTGGCTTTCTGCTCACATCTGAAGACATCTATCTGAACACCATGGAGAAAGGGTGGATACAAATGCAATAGCAACAAACAATTCCCTAAGAAATGTACATTAAGTCTACAACATACATTGGGGTTTCTGGGGATAGTGCCTAAAGCCAAAATTGTGTATAGTCAAAACACACTGGGTGCTACAGCGGGTGGGATTGCCAAAGCCTCCCCCCCCCCCGATGCCTGCCTCCCTTTCCACCCTTTTTATTTTTATTTTTGCCAAGCACATAAAGTGGAATGTGCACAAGTTTAATGTGTGTAAATTGCAGGCTTACTGTATTAAATACAGATACATGAAAGAACTTCAAGTAAGTTACTGGCATGCACTTTTTAAGCATACAGTTAAAATAGCTGGTTTATGTTCACATAAGGATTTAAATGTAAAAACATCTCAATTGAAGGATTAAGATTTTTCTCCCCCTCTTTGCTCTCTCGGTTTCTTTTTAGTATTTGTTTCATAAAAGTTGAAGAAAAGCAGACAGCTAAACAGTAACAGTAAAAACTGGCACACTGATCCTAAACAGATTTGCTTCCAAGACCCACTGACTTCAGGCATGCTTGCATTTGCTGCCTTAACCCCTCAGTACAATTCTGTAAGCAACGGCTAACACTCCACAGCATCAGACAATGCTTTTTACTGGAGTGCTTGCTGGGGTAATATTGATTGGCTGGTCCAGTCACAGCTGTGAAGTGTTCCCAGGGGAACAACAGCTGAGCATTTATCTTCTTTATCCCGACAATGCCAGATTTCAAAATAAGATTTAGAGGGGATTTTTGTGGCCTTTGGGTCAATAGTCTTAGGAGATCATACCGGTAGGAATTCTAGTTATAACTGTAGCTGGCTAAATCCTGTCCTTACAGCATATGGAGTATTCTTTTAAATACTAAGACTACATTTGCATACAATTGAAACATTTATCCGTGCAATACCTCCCCTTAGAAACTGCTGTATTTCAGGTAAAGGTAAAGGGACCCCTGACCATTAGGTCCAGTCGTGACCGACTCTGGGGTTGCGCGCTCATCTCGCATTATTGGCCGAGGGAGCCGGCGTACAGCTTCCAGGTCATGTGGCCAGCATGACAAAGCCGCTTCTGGCGAACCAGAGCAGCACACGGAAACGCCGTTTACCTTCCCACTGCAGTGGTACCTATTTATCTACTTGCACTTTGACGTGCTTTCGAACTGCTACCGGTAGGTGGGCAGGAGCTGGGACCGAGCAACGGGAGCTCACCCCATCGTGGGGATTCGAAGCGCCGACCTTCTGATAGGCAAGCCCTAGGCTTGTGGTTTAACCCACAGCGCCACCCGCGTCCCTGCTGTATTTCAGAGATGTAGCTTAATCTCTGAAGGGGTTTATCTTATGAAATAATATCCTTAACACAAGTAGCTGGAATGTATAAATTGCCAACTAGATTTAGTAATGTAACTTTAGACTAAAGATAATCTTATTTGTCCATATTTGAATGGACTGACCTGCTCTCAATTTGAAGTGATGAAGTCTTTTGTAGTTCTCACTCATTGATCTTTGTTCCACCCCAGGCACTGAATATGCAATACCTAGGACAAGCCCAGCCCATTCCCTGTCTTATATCACAACTCAGAAAACCATTCCTAAAATAGATTATGTTCCTGAATCAATTTTACAGCCAAGTTCCTATAAAAGCACAGTCAACATTTAATGTGGAATTGGTTGAAACCCTGTTCCCTGCAACTTTTAATGGCGATGATTGACATTAGGGAGAGGCATGTAATGTAATTTCAATTAATTGTGTTTATTAAGTTCTGTTCCAGTTGCTTGTGTTCGATATCCTAATTTATTGGATACTATTTTTCCTGGGTGAAGTTTACCCTTTCCTAAGGTTTATTGAGTGTAAAGATAAGCAAAGGTATTTCAAATGCAAACCTTTTATGATAGACATAAAAGCTGCAACATTTAAGAACCCATTTTGCTCTTCACAGAGCAGCAAGCCCTAAACTTTTTAACTATAATGCACAGAGATAAGATAACTACACCTTCTAGATTATTTTTATTAATAGTTTAGGTTATGCTGCAGGCTTTTTCTGCTCTAATCTTTTAAAACAGAAGTGGGGAACCTTTAAGCTGCAGGTCAGTCTTGCCCCACCAAGGGATCCAAATTGGCCTGCAAAACCATTTCCCCCAAACCATGGCCACTAATGACATCATCTGATGGGTAGGAGGGTGGGGGCTAAAGTCTGCACTCAATGCACATGACTGGTGAATTAATCCTGCTCATTTTGGCAAGATTCTATGCAAACCTCTTCCTGATTCAGGAAGGGATTTACATGCCTGTTAAAATGAAGGGGGGAAGGAAACCCTGTTTTAGCAACACTTTGCAACTGACATAATGGTGATGCTGGGCGACTAACAATGGGAGGCTCTGCCCACCTCTCACATCTGGCCCACAAGGCAGATCCAGATAAGGATCTTGCCTGTGGAGTCCCAAAGGTTCCCTTATCCACACTTTAAAATGCTCATCCTCGGGCTTCAGAGGAAGATGCAGTAATTTTAGGGAGTATACACAATTACCAGATTCAGGGAACCCCTGAAAAACTGCTTGCTTCCTTGCTGCTGATAGCATAGATGGCCTTTAAAACCATAGGACATCTATGACACACTAATGCGTCTTCAAAATTTAAGTACTAGACTGTGTGTCTTTATGTAGTATAAACACAGAACCAACGTTTGTTTCTGGGTTTTTTTAAAAAGAACCCCTGCAGAGTGTCTTTTAGCACCTTGAAGACTAGTTGTGCACCTAACACCTTCATTCTACAGTTTTGTCATTTGCTGTAAAAGGTAAAGGGACCCCTGACCATTAGGTCCAGTCGTGTCCGACTCTGGGGTTGCGGCACTCATCTCGCTCTATATTTGTCCGCAGACAGCTTCCGGGTCATGTGGCCAGCATGACAAAGCCACTTCTGGCGAACCAGAGCAGCACACAGAAACACCGTTTACCTTCCCGCCGGAGCGGTACCTATTTATCTACTTGCACTTCGAGGTGCTTTTGAACTGCTAGGTTGGCAGGAGCTGGGACCGAGCAACGGGAGCTCACCCCGTCGCAGGGATTCAAACCGCTGACCTTCTGATCAGCAAGCCCTAGGCTCTGTGGTTTAACCCACAGCGCCACCTGGGTCCCTATATATATGTTTAGGAGAGCCGATTCCTAAACATATATATATTACAAGTGTCAAAGACCAGCATATTGAGGATGTAATGCTTTTTACTATGCTGGTCGGTGACCGTAATAAAGAATACTACTACTATGTTTAGGACTTGCTTTAGGCGTGACTGTAATTTGTTTTGAACTGTTTTTAATGCTGTATTTTATATTGTTATGACCCACTCTGGGACCCTCTTACAACAGCAACACATTTATTATCACATACCAGTAGCTTTCAGGCTTCCTCAAACTCGGCCCTCCAGATGTTTTGAGACTACAATTCCCATCATCCCTGACCACTGGTCCTGCTAGCTAGGGATCATGGGAGTTGTAGGCCGAAAATATCTGGAGGGCTGACTTTGAGGAAGCCTGGACTAGAATTTACTTCATCAAATGCTTGTGCCATATGTGCTGGTCTTTAAGGTGCCACAAGACTGTTGGGTTTGCTGCAAGAGACTACCGGTAATACGTCTACCCTTCTGGAAACATTTTCAAGTTGCATTCACAAGTCATTGTCCCCAAACCTCACAGAACTTACTACAATATTTTGATGTTTAACTTTCCTTGTTACATTTTATCATAAAGCATTATTTCTACAAACAGAGTAGCTATGACGGAAGAAGAGGACCCAGAAAATCTGGTAGGCCTTTTAAAGTTTACTCTTTAAAGCTATATAAATCAGAATGAAATGTAAACATTGCTAAACGTAATATTAGGAGATCTGACAAGATGAAACACAGTCTCACCAAGGACCTTGTCTTAGCATCACAGTGAAAGGCTGTCAGCATTTCATTTATATACAATGTGTTCTGAAAAGAAACAATTATAACTAACGTTTTCCACTGCAGCAGCTTTATTTAAAACAGAGGTCAACTTTCCAGTCTCAAGAGAATGCTACAGAAAAACCACATGTAAAATCCTGTTTCCTGTGAAACGGGGCAGATGTTTTTATGTAAGCAAAAGCAAATCATAACTGTGCAGGACTAGCAAAGGGCCAGGATATAACCTATATGATGGCTGAGTATCCACAAATGAGAAGTTAGAAATCAGTGCAATTAGGACTAAGTTGCTTTGTGTCTTCAGAAGACAGCTGGGGAGGCATGTGCTTTGAAGCAGCTGCAGAGTCTAAAACTAGACGGGCAACTATTTTGTGGTTAGGTACCAATGGCCAAGGATATAGCCAAGTTCATTAATATTAGATAACTTGCAGTAACTAATTTTGTTTTGTGCAAGGATAGTTCCAGTTTGTATTGCTGTGCATATCACAACTACAGGGTTCTGGCTGCCTAGCAAGGAATCATTATATTGTACAGGAGGAGTAGCTTACCTATGGTCCTCCAGACATTGGTGGACTCGAACTCCTGTCCGCCCACGCAGCACAGCCAAGGATCAGGGATGATGGGATTTGTAGTACAGCAACATCTGGACATCACAATTTAGCCACAACTGCTGTACAGCAAACTTAGATATGTAGTGGCTGTAAACAATGTCTAGAGTCATAGAACCATATAGAACTGTAGAGTTGGAAGGGACCATGAGGGTCATCTAGTGCAACCCCCTGCAAGAATCTTTCACCCAAAGTGGGGCTCGATTGAACACACGACTCTTATGCTCTACCAACTGAACTATCATGAAAACAAATAGTAAACTGGTTTTTTTTTGGGGGGGGGGTTGTAATCAAGCAGCATATAAATGTTATGGAATAAAATAATTTTTTTGATGAAATAAATAGTGCAAAGATGTTTCTTTAATCCACATGATGAGTTATGGAACATGTATAGCATGCTGCATAGAGACAGCTACTCAATGTAATTCAAGCAGCTGTTTCCTATGCACCACCCCCAAAGTAACATTTCCATGACTAATATAAAAAACACTCCAGGATTAACCACAGTACTCCTATGAAATTTAAGGATGACTGGTTTCTAAAACTCAGAGCTGACCCTGTTCATGCTATTAAGATTCGCTGTGGGAGCTCACAGCATAGTGAAAGCAAAGATTTGTTATTTGAGGAACAAAAGATGTGCATGACAATGACTCGCCCCCCAAAAAAATTCTTGGGAAATTATACACTCTTAGGGATAGGAAGAACTGGAATGACCTAAAACTAATTGAGGTAATAATGGAACACCTATAATCCTGTTTTGCCCAAACAGTTCCAAAACACACTGTCCAAACTTTAATTTTTTTTGGTGTTTTTAAGAATGTGTAGGAACTAGAATGCTTTTGAGGGATTTTTTTTTATTGTTTCTGTTCTATCAATCTCCAGCAGTTTTCCTTGAATAAAATGTCAATATTCTAGGTTATATACCTTGTAGCTTTTGTACCAGTGTGGATAAACTGAGGAGAGGTCCGCCATGTTTGGTTAATAAAAACTTGACAGCCATGTTTTTTCCCCTCTCTCTAGTAGCAAGTGAACCAGAGCTTCCTCACTCCCCCTTCCAAAGCAGCCAAGTACATGCATGCATCACTTTTGTAGGGCCATTTGGTTACAGATGAGTGAGGAGGGCATTTAAGTGCCCCTGAGGAAGGCATTTATGAAGTGGGCTGGCCTGCTAAACCTTTGCTGCATGGATAAGCCAACACGAAGCCCCCAATACATTGTTAGACTCCAGCTTCTATCAACCCAAGCCAGCGTTGGCAAATGAGAGATGTAATCCAACAGTATCTGCAGGGGAACATGCTTATCCAGTTTTATTATTTTGCTCCTCAGATACTCAGTCTCTTATTTTCTGCTTGTTATCAGCACCTTCCACTATTTTGCCGCCCATCCATGCCATACTCACAGGTTAGGAAAGGTATTGTTTTTTACTGAAAAGAAAGGAGAAACCCTTCTGCTTCACAAAACATCCTGGCACAAGATATAGTCTACCTACATTCTGAAATAGTCATCTCTGCATCCATCTGCCTACACATGGCTTTACATTTGTGGTGGAATGTACCGGTAATCAGAAGCTTTGCCTGGAATTGCCCTAGTGACCAAGCTACTGAATTTGTGGATTGCTGAAACACATAATGATATTCACCTTCTACTGCAAATGACTTTACATATGTGCAACATATGCTTATTCAGAATTTAAGAAATATGTCGGTGACGTTGCTGTTGATTCAGATTTATATTTTGCCCTTCCTCTCAAAGTAGCCCAGTGTGCAAAGAGATTGCTTTTAGCATGTTTTAAAAGGTATCAATCACATTCTCTCACCCAATGGTTTCAGGCTTCCTAAGAGCAGCATCTTTCAGCCTGGGTAAAAAGTAATGTTTTGAAATTCCTTCTGAAAGCCAATAATGAGAGAAAGAGACACCTTGCCTAGGATAGCATTCCACAAATGGGGAACTGGAACTGCCACACGTGGCATGTGATAAGATTTTAACCGGTGCTTGCAACAACAACAATACACTTGCAATCTCACAGTGATACAATAGGCAACTATGAACTAATACGTTGAATTTCATTCATTCATTCCTTTCAGAGAGTTATGCCTTCACATACAAACAGAAAAAGTGTAACTCTGAAAAGAACATTATGGTCTCCAGACTGAACTGCCTATTAGTACCATAGGTACTAATTGCAAATTGTGATTTTAAGTATGACACAATTTCCTTGTCTTTAGGAGAATTTTCAGCTACCAGTATCTTGTTCTACTTGTGTACAGCTAGGCAGAGTTTCAAATTACTAACAGCACAAAGAGGCAATTTTAAAGCAGCACATTTGTATGCAATGTTTTACTGGATCTAAGCAGAGTTTACTCCCGTTAAATAAAGCTATGTTTTCTTATGTGCTTTACAATATGCTTTTTGCATTTGCATTCTGTCATCTGCTGTAACCTCTACAGTAGCTAGAGGAGACACATTCAGTGTGCTTCCATCCTGCATTAGTGACATTCACACACAAAAAGCAAAACGGTGGATTCAAAGGCCCTTTTGGAGTTATGCTTAAAGTATATGTTAGACTTACTTGGCAGGGCAAGTTCAGGGAACAAAAACATTGCCACTCTGGAATGAAACAATGTTTTCTCCCCACTAATTAGCAGCTAGAGCTCTTTTGTCAATATTTTACAACCACAGCCCAATGTTTGAAAAGTTGTTGCATAATTAAACACAATATTGGGAAATGTATTGGGAATTGCTATCATAATCTAATTAGGAAGAGGATTCCTTTGAACTTAATAGGAATTGCTCCCAAACAAATGCATTTAGGGTAGGGCTGTATGACATTAGTAATGAGTGAGAACACAACTGACGAATGCTTTCTGTTACCAAAGCATACAATTCATTAGCAGTATCTCTTTCCTCAGAGAAATTCTGATTTATTCTTCCACTCTAGGATACAGTGGCAATTGAATGCTAGCTTCCCTTTTCCAAATGTCCCTGTAGCACCAACCCACAAACTAAATGAACTATCCAGATTTCAGGAACTAAAGTTTCTCCACTGTACTCAGAAACAATGTTGGATCAAACCCTGTGGAGGCCCCATGGCAGTCGAAATCTTGGGGGGGGGGGCTCACAAATTATCTCCTAATACATCTTTTATTTTACCAACCAACAATTTTAATAAATCAATTGTGATCTGTTGTTGCAGGGCCCCCAAAAGGTGTGGGACCCCATAACCCAGTACCTACTCTGCCTATTTTGTAAACTGGCACTGCTCAGAAAGAATGAGGGAGTGTGAGTTGGTCTGTCTTGATCTGCTATACAGTATTTCTTAGACTTTAAAAGTGCTACATAACACTATGTGCATAAAATCTAACGTAGTATAAAAACAGTTCCTTTTGAGAAATCCGAAGCTTTCAATGGTGGGTATACCTTTGAACCAAACATATATTGTAAGCCATTGTAAGAGAAAAAGGACAGCAATCTGCACACCATCTATGGAGTGGATTTGCGTTTATTGGTAAGCTCCTTTTAATAGTTTCTGATCTTAAATCGAAGCGGCACATGAATTACTAACCAATCCATCAGAAACTAAACGCTGCATATACCCCTGCCAAGATTTCACTCTAGACATCTGACCAACTGGGCTCGAGAGCAGGGAGGCTTCTGTCATTATGCATTTGTCCATCTTCAGTGTGCCACAAGACTGACTATGCAGCGTCTGAATGCAGGCCAACGGGTCTGCCGCCACCACCCGTTTGGCCCCGAGTTGGCACCCATGAGCAGCACCGCAAACCCTATGCGTCGCCTGTTCGATCGACAAGGGAAAGTCCTTTCTCCAGACCCAGTTCCCCAGCAGCTAAACTCAGAAGCCGAGCACTTGGCACGGGCAGATCCGCCCTGGGCACAAGCCCTCGAGCGCGGCGGGCTGAGGAGTCTCAGGAATCGCAATCCTGGCCAGGGAAGACGAAAGCGAGCGCGGCCGCCAAGCAGGCGCTGGCGCAGTCCCAAAGGACCCTGCTGCCACGCAGCCAGGGTGGGGCTTCCCACCGTATCCGCCTGGGAAGAGAAGGGTGGACTCCCAAATTGAGGGGCTTCCTCTTGTCTCGCTCCTTCTCCTAGCAGAAGGGAATGGTTTTTTCTGCGCCCCCCCCCGCCTCAAAAACAAACCTCCTTACCTGACCCGCACAACAGCGCGCGGACATGGTCGCCCCCCAGACGGCGAGCCCCGGGCTGGCCGCGCGCAAATCCCCTCTCCGTCCGCACCTGCCCGCTCGCTCGCTGGCTCAGGCAAGCGGCCTCGCGCCCTGGCAGCAGCCGAGGCGCAGCTGAAGGCTTCCTCAGCCGCCGAGCCCTCGGTTGCCGAGACGCGCAGAGAGCGCACACGCGCCCCCTAGAGCAGCTGGCCAGGCCCGAGGCGCGCGGCGCGCTCGCCCCGACGCATGACACCAACACGGGAGGCTGGCGAGCTCGGCTTCGTTCTGCGCTGCTAGGTAAGTTGCCCGAGCCCAGCTCGAAGCGCGCTGCAAGCTTCCGCTGTCGTCAGTTTTTTTGCTTGGAAGGAGATAAATGGCTTTCCGGTGCGGGAGGTTAGGAACGGCCCGCCCCGCCAGGAGACAGGAGAAAAGAGGAAGCAGCCAGGAATGAAGCAGGCGCGCGGCGGAGACCACCTGCCCTCGTTCTCACGCTCCGAAGCGAAATGCAGCGCGAGGGCACCTGGGATTGAGGTTCCCGAAGGAGAGGGCGGAGCTATCGGCCTGCGGGCGCCGGTTGGCGGAGCCGGCGCGCCAGACGCCTCCTCCGAGGCTGGTGCCGTCTCGGAAGGAGGGACGCCTCTCCCGGGGAGAGCTTCGGCGGCTTCTGCAGGTGTTGCGTTACCTGCATCCATCCTTCGGCCGTTTGCATGAAAGTAGCTTCCGATTTGCTTCTCACGCGATCTGCTTCACACGATACGTTTGCTTCTAAGTCATCAGGGCAGTTCTCTGCTGGACCAGAAGTCTCTTATTCTAGTCCTCTTTCCCACAGGGATCGACCAGATTCCCCTGGGAAGCCCACAAGCAGGGCGTGAAAGGAATAGTCTCCCACCGCTTCTGGTCAGAGGCAGATTGTTCTGGAAATGAGGTGGAAGAGCTACCGCCCTTACACATGAATTTGTCCCATCCCCACAGGTTGTTGCAATTATTCCTATACTGCGAACCCGAGGGGCACTGATGTTGGAAGCAGCAACTTTGGTCACCGCTGCAGCAATTAAGGGAATTGCTCCCACATTGGAATCTCTAGATATAAACTAGTCACTCGCATGCTAAATCTTTATGGCAGTCAAAAAGATAACAGGGTTAAAGAGGCCTTGGTCTGCTTGGCTGGGGGGTTCAGTGAAAAAATCATTCAGGCACCCCATGTTATCATAAAATAAATGTTTTAGGATTTACTCGCACAAGAGCAGCTTTGTTTCAAATTCATCTAATCCAGCATCCTGTCTCACAGTGGCCAACTGTATCAAGAAAGCCAACAAGCAGGAATTCAGGGCTTATTTTCACTCATGGTTTACCAGGGTGCTTGGTAGTAATACCCCTGTTAGGTAGAACCTACTCTCATTTTATAAATGTGGAATTAGGGCTGAGAGGTGTGCCTTGCCAAGGTACAGATACACCTAACTTTCTCCACTGCAGAATATGATTCTTATTTACAGCCATCTTTGGTAATACTGTTGCTCATATTGACACTCAATGTAGCCCTTCTTCTACCAAATCACCATATTTTCCACAACTGCTCTGGCATATGTAACTGGAATGAGATTACTACACTTTGGTTGTTGTTTTTCCTTTCTAGAGCAGATACTGGGGAAACAAAGATTCATCCATACCCAGACTTCCAATCTCTGCATCTGGGATTCCAGCCTCCGGGGCATTTCTAGCACAAGGTCTCATTCATCAGTACCATATGCCAAGTTCCCATATCCCACCTATTATATATTATTAACCAATGAGTCTTTAACTTTTTTATTTTTTAAAAAAGCAAAGCAATAAAAAATACATGGTTTTTAGAGTTTAACACTACACACATTTTACATGTTTACATTTACAAATTACGCTTTAATCCATATTGTGACTTTTGAGTTTTCACATTATTTATCTTTTCAGACTTCATAGCAGCAGAAATATTCAATATCCGTTTCCACAGTAGTCAAAACACCAATTTTTTGGGTAACCCTGGGAAGAGAGAGGTAAATTTAATGCACATCAGTTTGTCTTTCTTTTTCTTATGTCTTACAGCAATAGTAAGATTGCTTGTGCCCAACCCATTTCAAACTTTTATCACAATTACAGAGTTTTAAGTAGTGTCAAAATGTGGGCTAGCATATGGAAAACAAACTCTATTGTCCTTTTCCATTTCAATTGTGGGTGGGTAGAGAAAGAATACTGCTTCAGCAAGTACAAAATCAAGCTAGCTGTGTTTCCAGTGGCCCTAATAATAATAATAATAATAATAATAATAATAATAATTTATTTATTTATACCCCGCCCATCTGGCTGGGTCTCCCCAGCCACTCTGGGCGGCTTCCAAAAGAACATTAAAATACAGTAATCTATTAAACTGCTGTGTCTCCAATACAGTCTGCTTCCTGTACATGATACGTCTCTGCTCTTCTCAGTTCTGTAACCATCTGCCAGCAAAGGTTATAGTTTTTGGGACTGGAACAGATAAGGAGGAATCTCTGGGTTTTTGCCAGGTTCTTGAAGTATCATTCATCAAAAAGTCCCATTTGAAAAGAGCATAGTTGATGTCCTCCACTTATAGACACCTGTCCATGTTATGTCCACTGCACAAGGATTTGCAAAGCCTAGACTTCCCTACTACGGCAGAACAATTGTTGCATCTCAAGCAGATGTAACAACACCTGATCTTCTAAATCATGCTTGGGATATCACAAACACATTCTCTCCCTTTGGGGAACCAACAGTTGTTAGTGTTACATGCGTACTAACATTAACCATAGTTAATTTCAAAGGGAAAAAATAAAGAAAATCTATACCAAAATGAAGTGAAAGAATGCAAGACTGAGAAACACTCCTGATCTCATAATGATTGGTTAGCCACACTCCCATCCCCATGAAATATTATTGCAATATTAAGTGCAAAAGTTGGTGTGAGCAACCCTACAATGCTGCAACCCTTTGGTTAGAATGGCTTGTCAGCTAGGGCATGCACACTGATGTTCTAGGCCCAGGCTATCAAATTAAATGTTACATTGTGAAAAAAACAAATATAAATTTTATACATCACTTGACTGTAAAAAGCAAAAGATAAAACCATAAAATCAGGTGCGGGGGAGACCAATACTTTAAAACATACAATAAATTTAAATACTTTAAAAATATTAAAATTCACACCAGCTTTTCTGGGTAGGCTTGACTAAAAATGTTTTTAGCAGGCAAAGGAAAGGATATAGTCAGAAATCATATCTGGACATATGATAAGTGTTTAAATTCTACACTTAACATTGGAAGAGACTATTTAAAAAATGTTGCTACCTTGATCTAGTCCATCCAGTCTTTTCCTTTTCAAATTTGGAGCTGGGTTTTGTTGCTCTTTCAAGGCTTCTGCAGGGCAATTGGGTCTTGGCAACTGGCTTCCAGGTGTTGGTGCTGGCCGACTGCTAAAATACTTCTGTTTTAGTGCCTTCAAGAGAACAGAATGAGATAACAATAAAAAATGACACTATTTAGAAATGACACTATTTCTAGAAGATCTGTACTTAAGTTTATAATATGTAGCTTTCTTGGCTAATTAGTAATATTTGTGTGGTGGTGGGGAAAGAGTGTGATGGGTAGCAGTGGTGGTGGTGATGGATAGCGTCTATGGTCACTGAGGCTGTCTATGGTTCCTCACAATTTCAGTTCTGTGCAGGTTTCCCCCTGCAAGATTCTGTGTGCATGTGTGTGTTGTGTTCTTACAAAGGACACTTTTTCTTAAATGTGGGCACAGCCAGGGCTGTGCATATACTATCATTATGATTATTTTTGAAAGGAATACATGCTGAAAGTCAGAAGGATGCTGAATAAGATATACAGTGGTTGAAAGCAGAAATTCACTGTCCTCCCTCTCAAACTAGAATTATGCAAAATAGCAAATGCAAAATGGCTCAAGTTGTATAATTTAGGTTTTTGGCACATAATTTATAGATTGCATATGCAATTTCTCAATTTCCCTACCCCAGAGTGGAGTACACATAGCCCTGGGCTTAATGTTTTTCAGTTGTGAACCAATATTTGCATGGTTTGTATCTGACTGGAACAAGTTTTCTGGTCACCTATATTTGTCCTGAAATAATTCCATGTATTGCATCTAGGCAAAACACATTTTTACAGTGCAGTTAATGCTTAAATAAATTCATTTTGGATGAAGCAAATTGTATAGCACTAGAACATATGGATTGCATGTACATTCTGAATAAAAATTCTGCAGTCCTTCATCTCATCCAGCTACGTCCCTCTCTTCCCATGGTTTCCCAATTAATATTTGTGTTTGCAAATAGCTTTTGAACTGCAGCAAAAAAATATTCAAGGATTAACTTTATGGGATATGCAGTAGACTGTAACATAAATGTAATAGGATCACCATCTCTTGCTTTGCTGTGCTTCTCCTTCAAATTATAGCCAAGTTATGGTAATTATGCACAACTAATAGGCAAGCTTCCTACCAAGTCTTACTTTGCTTTTTGATGTGGCCTGTAGTACTGAACAAGTTTCCACATCACTGGTCTGTACCAAGAAACACTTGCAATTAAGTAACCAGGGAAATTAAGACCAGAAGGAACATCCACAATGAATAATTACAGGTTGAAATAATAAAAAGGTACAAGCAATTAGAAACACATTTCTCATATGCAGCTCTCAATCAGTGGCTCAGGAAAGAGGGCTGCTTCAGCCCTTTGTTTCAGTAAGAGTTTTTAAAAAGCAACAAAGAGCTCAAAATACATGCCTCCCCAAGTTGCAATACTATGTACTTGGGATTAAGTCCCACTTAATTTACTATGAAGTAAACCTGAATAGGTTCAGACAACTAGAATGATAAGGCTGCTGTGGAAGATGTGCATTCTGCCACAGGCACTCTGGGCCAATTGACATATTGGTTCTCATTGTGGGCCTCAGGTTCACAAGTGGTGAAGTTGCTGGCTTGGCACCCTGTTCCTCCTTTTTTGCTTGCTGTCTGAGCCATAGGGAACAACTTTCCTCCACTTCTCTTCTCCTCCAACTTTATACTATAACATTAGCGTCTCACATTGAATAGAAATGACCTGTAGAAAGAACTTTATGAACTGAAAGCAGAAATGCTGTATATACTTTTGTAGCCCAAGAAAATCTTTAATAAAAACAAGTTGTTTTTTTTTTTAAAAAGGAAATACTTCTTGGCCACTAAATATTGACAGGTCAAACAGGCTGCTGCTTCTTGCCCCCAACTAAAATATTCAGGCCCAGCTCACTCTCTTTCCCCCTTTTTACTGCTCAGTTGCTTTGGTTAGTCTGTTACAGGAGCAATGGGATTGGTGGCACTGGTCAAATGCCAAGGGTGGCTCTCCTCTTCCCCCCTGAAACTGGGTAAAACTATTTGGTGAGCATCCCAGTCTGAATTCAGACTTTCAGAGCAGTCCTGACAGGTGTATTTTTCATCTCAAATGATGTAATCCATTTCTCTACTTCATGAAGCAGGTATCAGAACACAAACTGAAATATCAGTTGACATCAGAAACAGCTGAAATGGTTGTCTAGATACAAACCTGTTTAGGAACTCACTGCTAAAATATCACAATAAAAATCTGTGGCGGTGCCCCTAGAAGAACTATACACTCCATTAAATAAAGCAATTCTGCTTGAGACTTGTGCAGAACTTATTTTTACTAAATACTGATAGTAACAGTTTTAAGCTAATGGGTGGAAATTTAAATTTAAATACCTGAGTAGCTGTGACCCTAGTAGAAGGATTAAATGTAAATAAGCCTTGCAGCAGTTCTAGCAAATCATCACCAGCAGCACTGAAGATGTGATGAAGTGGCATTCCAGGGAAACTTTTAAAAGTCACATAATCTGGAAGATTGGTCATACCCTATTGAGGAGGGGGGGAGAGGAGAAAGAAATATAGCACAGAGAAGTCAGCACCCACATAATGAATAGTTAAAAGTCATCAATGGTCCTCTCACCTGTAAACACACATCAACAGTAATAAAGTGCAAGTGTCTCTGCGTCCTGTCCCTGTGTCCGTGGGATTGCGCTACTGCGCATGTGCCCCACGGACACAGGGATTGGAGCGCAGAGACTTCGGGCGGCATCAGGTGCGGGGTGCTGATTGGCCGGAGGGCGTGCGGGCGGCGGCCGTTGCTGATTGGGCGTTGGGGGCCGCGAGGGGCGAGGGTGTGTCCGTGGGCGCGAGGCGGGCAGAGGCAGGCGGCCGGGCGCGCGGAGAGGAGGAGGAGGGGGCACTTCGGCAGCGGCCGCGGCGGCACCAATGGGCGGGACTGCCGGGCAGCAGGCAGGCAGCCAAACGGTGGAGGAGGAGAAGGCGGAGAGGCGGACGCAGCCGGCGGGGATGCTGAGCGAAGCGGAGAGTGGTGGAGGAGGAGGAGCAGCCGTTATCGGCCCCGGGGAGAGCCGGTAATGTTTGACTACATATGTTCTAGCGCCCGTTAATTTAACGGGCTTACAGTCTACTAGTTAAGTATAAAGCTAGTCAAACAAGCAAGCAAGTCAAAACAATCAAGTTTCCATTAATTCTCCCTGCCAGCTTTTGTTACAAAGTTGTTAACTCAAAAACTTACAGGCCACTGCTCCTCTGTTGGAGTACCCAAGGTTTCAAATATCTTTGTGAGTTGATCCAGGTCAGAGTCTCCTGGCAAAAACGGAACCTATAGAAAGATGAATACAGTGCCTTTCAAGATTGGTTTGTTCTGAACTCCTACAAAAAAGAAATTCAGCCCTAAAATCTTTGAACTTTTCTGGTAAGCAAATGGCATTGGCTCAGTTTAAAGCAAACATGAGGGCTCCCAGAACAAAGATTGCATTTCCAGCACTCCTCCCACATGTAAAAGTGCCAGAAGATAAACCATTTGTGCAAGAGCAGAAGAAAATTTCATTTGACAGCTGTACTGAGCTCTTACCCTTAGAAGCAATTCAGCCAATATGCAGCCCACTGCCCACATATCCACACCTACACCATACATTCTAGCACCAAACAGTAGCTCAGGAGCTCGATACCACCTGAAAAACAAATTAAGACATGCTGCATTTCCCTCCTCCATTTATGAGGTGTGCACAGTACCTTCAGTACAAACACTATCCTATTTTGTGCCTAAAGATTTACATCTTATCTTGTTCTTTCTGTAAGAAAATGGTGCAAATCGAATCTGTTTTTTCTCCAAAAAAGGTGACAAAATAGCTGTTTCAGTTAGTACTGTACCATTTACTGGCATTCAAAAGTGGATGCAATTAATATTTGAAGGGGGTGTACATGGCCCTCCCTACTTTATCCTCACAACAAACCTGTGAGATAGGTTAGGTAGGATTACCTAACCTATCTTACTGGCCTAGAACATGGGTAGGCAAACTAAGGCCTGGGGGCCAGATTCGGCCAAATCACATTCTAAATCTGGCCCACGGATGGTCCGGGAATCAGGGTTTTTTTACATGAATAGAATGTGTAGAAATGCATCTCTGGGTTATTTGTGGGGCATAGGAATTCGTTCATTTTTTCTTTTCTTTCCAAAATATAGTCCGGCTCCCCACAAGGTCTGAGCAACAGTGGACCGGCCCCCTGCTGAAAAAGTTTGCTGACCCCTGGCCTAGAATAACTGAGCTTCATGGCACAGAGTGTGGTTTTTGAACCAGGGTCTTCCAGTCCTAATCTGATACTCTAAACTCTGCAACACACTGGCTGTCTTATTTAAGTTCCTATCTTCATGTACACATAGTGATTGGGCAAGCAGATGAAGTTGTCATACCAATAGGCCAGATGTGTTCATTGAGGAATCTCTCTCTTACCTTGTTACTACCTGGTGTGTGTAAACTCTGTTAGGACTTCCAAAAGATTTTGCCAAACCAAAGTCAGCCAGTTTCAAAACTCCATTTTCATCTAGCAACAGGTTATTTGGTTTAAGATCCTTAAAGGGGAAACACATGAATATGCCATCGCTGAGAATTAATACTTAAATATTTTGCTTTGTGATCAAAGGTTGATCTTAACCAGAAATATGCTTCTGAAAGCAGTGACAATAGGATTGCATAGAATTGAGGTACTAGATAGAAACTACAATGGCTGATCAGACTATGGTAAATTAGACTGTAGCATTTATATCCATTTGTGCCTATGAAAATCAGCAGGGCTTTGGAAGTTGGATTCATTTTTTTAAAAATGTTGCACGCAAATTGCCAATAACTATTAAAAGCTAAAATATCCCAACTACTTATTCTGTCTTTTTATATACCAGTTTGAAACCTCAGATTTTGGGGCATTTAAAAAAAATCATCAAAAGGGACCAAGAAACAATTTTGTTGTTGTTGTTAACTGAGATAATTTACATGGAGAATTACATTTCCATCTTAAACACCTTAATGGGAGCCATTTCTCATTGTATTAAAGGCTGTTCTTTTTGTTCCTAGAGTTCCTTACCCTATGAAGGATCCAGTGTTCGTGTAAATATTCTAAACCTTGAAGAGTCATCAGCATGTACGCTTTGATGTGAGAAGGTGTCAACACAAGACTAGTATCCTTTATTATAACCTGTAAAATATATATTGCATTTTACAAATTGCAGAAGCTTAATGCTTTTTAAAAAAACACCAGAAACATTACACAGATGTATCTGTTGGGGTACACAATGTCCCCAATAACAAAACATCAACTAGCAAGCCTTAGATAAATCACTCTCTCAGTATTTTCACTATCTACATTGTTAGACCTATATAAAAAAAGTATTGATTATAGCAGCTTCCTGTTCTGAACTCTGACCAAATTGTCCAAATTCTCTGTGAACTTTGTATCTAATATTCTTATGTTTTCTCACTAGTAATGAGAATTCCTTTAAGTGGGTGGCATCCTAAACAATTACAATGATTTCCCTTCAAATGAAGTCTGTATTACTCTTTAGCTGCTGAAAATGTGTGTATGCCTGCTTTCTCTAGCAGATATGCAAAACCTACCATATGAGTTATTCTTTATGCATAAAACCTGCTACTCTGCTTATGTTAAAAAGTATTGATACAGCGCCACCTATCTGCATGACACTTTGGAAAGAATGAGAGATGATCCCAACCCCAAGGGGCTTACAGTCTAGAAATAGATGCAAAGGAGGCAATATAGGAAGGGAAGGCAAATAGAGGCAGGGTGTGCAATTATTCCAATTGCATATGCTTGGGCCTGTTATAATAGATTCCTACCAGAATTAGGGGTTGTTCTAAAGTCTTCACAGAAGAGGGTGGAATTGGGATGCAAAGAGAGATGGCTTCATGGAGACATTCTGACAGGCAGTTACAGACATAACACTGTCCCCAAGTATTTTATATGGGAGCCAATGACCCCAGATTTTTAAGAAGAGGCATACTGTTCTGCCTTCTCTGTTGTTCTCTTCTACCACCCCCTTCCTGCATGTCTCTTCTCCAACTCTTATAAATTTCCCCCAGGACTTTTGGTTTCAATATATAAACAAAGCGAAAGCTTAATCATCGGCCACAAAATTAAGTCAGTAGCCAGTTAATGGCAATCTTACCTCTAGATCAGTTTCCATAAAATCAAATACTAGACTAATGTTAGATTTGTGTCCAAATGCATCAAGAAGCTGGAAGAGAAATACACTCCAATTATTGATGTGATAGTATGTCCTTAATCCAATGTGTGTGCACACACTGGTCAAGGTTTCCTCTCTAATGTGCCCTGGCAGGCTTACAGCACTCCAGGCAATGCAGAGTGACTGAGTCTCACCACCCTTTTAATTTCCTTAACTAGGCCTGCCAGGCTGTTTTGGGGCAAACCACACCCATCTTTCCCAGGCCTGAAGTCCTATGATACCATGCTCAGGAAAGTTCAAGCCATGTCTTGAAACTTCAACCCAATCCTGAAAAGGAAGAAAAATCAGAAGTGTACTCCTGATTCTTCCCTTGCAGCCAGTTTTCAGTACTTATTGAATCTGGCACATTTTTGTGTTGCCTTGTATAGCAACAGAAACTCCCAATGCCTGGAAAAAGGATAGTTTAGACACTTTTAGACATGGCCAATCAGAGGGAAGTTCGAAGGGCAAGGGGAATTTGACCTGGGTCTCAGGTATAAAGAGGGCCTCAAATTTAAACACTTATTTTCCAAGGCCCTTTAAACTCTCATCTATGTATCTATCATATCTGGGTGTTGCTGAGAGTTTGCTATACTGATTTTATTCTCTGCTTCACTTTTATTGGTTATTGTTTTGTTTCACTGTTATTATAAACCAACCAGAGGACTTTGTTATTGGATAGTATTTAAATATTGTTAATACAGAAATATTCCCTTCAAACAGCACTTTGTACTTACCCCTATAATATTTGGATGGCTAAGCTCCTGCAGTAGCTTTATTTCTCTAAGGGCTGTTCTGTTTATACCTGAATTGAAATAAGAATCATGACAATAACAATGAAACTGTACACCCTCATCTTATTTCATTTCAACATTTACTTACAGGCTCAATTTAAAGTGCTGATAGTCACCATCGAAGTTCTAAACAGCTTGGTGCCAGGTTATTTCAGAACCCGCCTGCTCACATGTCCAGCCTCTGAGATAAGTCCTGGAAGCCACACTTTCTGCTCCATCCATACATGAAATCAGGTGGATGTGAACAAGAGAAAGGGTCTTTCCAGCAGTAGTGCTGTGACTGTGGAACTATCTCTTGGCATTGCCATTCTCTTCTTGTTTATCAAATGATTGTAAGCACTTAAAAAAATAGGCTAGCTTTTGAACAGTAACATGTTTCCAAGATGCCCTACATGAAATCTTAGCAGTGGTATCTAAAAGTTTTTACAAATGATATTTTATATTGAGGTTGCTCTGTTCTTGTAATGATGTACTGTTTTACTATACTGGGCTCTCTTGGGAGGAAGGATAAACTATAAGTTAAACAAATAAGTAAATATTTTAATTGTAAACTACTTTAGTTGTTATTTTAATAAAAGGAGAGAATATAAATAATAAATTAAACTGAATATAAGCTTGCTTAAGGGACGAGGGTGGCGCTGTGGGTTAAACCACAGAGCCTAGGGCTTGCCGATCAGAAGGTTGGTGGTTCAAATCCCCGCGACGGGGTGAGCTCCCGTTGCTTGGTCCCTGCTCCTGCCAACCTAGCAGTTCGAAAGCACGTCAAAGTGCAAGTACATAAATAGGTACCGCTGCAGCGGGAAGGTAAACGGCATTTCCATGTGCTGCTCTGGTTCGCCAGAAGCGGCTTAGTCATGCTGGCCACATGACCTGGAAGCTGTACGCCGGCTCCCTTGGCCAATAAAGCGAGATGAGCGCCACAACCCCAGAGTCAGTCACGACTGGACCTAATGGTCAGGGGTCCCTTTACCCCTTTACCTTTAAGCTTGCTTAACTGATGGAATGCACAATTCTCATAGAGAAGTACATTCTACTTAAATCAGTGATACAGAACAGGAAAATTTCCAGGGCTTTAATTTTACGTTGAAAAAATTCCATTTCGTAAGTTCATTAGAAACAATGAACAGACGCCAATTACAAATGTAGTATTAGGCAGGCTTGGCAGTTTTTCTTATTTTTTCTTTAGATCTGTTGCCTAACTACAGGTAAAATAAGCATGTTAAATTAGATCACTCACGAGGATATCAGAATTTTTTTCAATTCAAAATTTTCTAGAAAAATCATGTCACTGCTTAAAATTATGTCCAAGGATAAAAATAAAACAAGAACACTAAAGGGAAAAAATGTGAATGGTTTCTATCTAAATCACCAAAGGACCAGTGGAGTATGGATATTATGCCACTGGTCTACTTCAAAACAAAGAATTACATGGATCGCATTTGTTATCTCTTCCACTCAAAATTGAAAAGAACAGCGTCATTTATCAGCATGGTAGCAATATTCTAGCATATGCAAAATAGTTCATTTATATATGTGTACTTCAAGAACTTACCATCTTTAGCTTCTGATCTATGCCCAAGTTTGATCTAAAATAAGAAAATGGTTTAATTAAGACAGCTCTGCACAATTACATAAAACATGGTCAGACAAAATGCATGGTCAGAACCCAGAAGCTGAAGCTGTTTCTTCTTACTTCTCCAGTGGCAGTAGGCAGGCTGCCCACCACCACCTGGAGTGGTGAAGAGAAGCAGTGGCGACAAGAGCTCACAATAATTTTGTGAGATTTCACTGGAAGCCACTGCTGCACCTTGTTTCTCCAGTGGCAGCAGGGGTAAGCGAAGCACCTGCAGGGGCATTACTGCTTAGGATCCCACTGCCTGTGGTGACTGACTCAGTCAGCCTCATGGGCAGACCAGCCCTGGTTAATGCAATTGAATATATCAATGAACAATTTATGAGTTGCTTAATAAATAAAAAATATATAGTCAATGTGGCTAGGATTCCAAGCTATGGTCAGCACAAATCATGGTTTGGGTATGTTATCAGGTTAATAAAGCTAACTCACCTTTTTAATAGCAACAATTTGATTTGTATTCTTGTCTCTTGCTTTATAAACTGTAGCAAACTAAAGAGAAAAAGAGCACATCTTAAAAATCAGTTTTCTTCTAATTATAGAGCGGCACCCTTGCTTTTTGTTTAGAAAGTGTTTAGCCTTCTTTTCTATAAAATATATTGAGGCATGCTATAATAAATACAAATGGTCACAATAAAAACAGTAAAAATGTTAAACAATGTTGAATACCTTTAACTCATGAAATGCTATGCCTTCCCTCTAATGTCACTCTCAGCTGGTCAGTACTAGCAACTAAGGGAAATTAATTGATAAATTTCCAGAGATACAGCATAATTACAGAATCCTAGAATTCTAGAGTTGGAAGGACCACAAGGGTCATCTGGTCCAACCCCCAGCAAAGCTGTTTCAAATATCAGTACAAATCTCAAAAGTACAGAAATGTGAGAACGCCACATATAAGAATGTCACGTATGACAATCTACCCACATAATGAACATGTCCTATACTGGAAGGCTTTCTACGAAGCAGGAAAGTATTACATTGTTATATCCCTATTAAGAAGGAAGTTTAGTGGCTGCACTACAAGGTTTGATTTCCCAATTTAATTTCAAATATGATTTTGTATATAGAGGAGCAGGCATGACCTAGACAGCTAGCTGCAGCAGCCTGTAACATCACACCCCCCCCAAATCAGACACTACTTTTGAGTCTCTCTCCCCATCATTACCTTCTCGCTCCAGCTAGCTGCAAAATACAGACCTCCTACTTCCTTGTTGGTTACTTTGCAACTGTCCACTGTTTCTCTAGTTACCAACCTTCAAACTCCATTTTGGAAAAGTTTACTAACCAGATGGTCAAGCAATAGCCTTAAAAAGAGGTATCAGTGATACAGCAGACATATGCTATTTTCTGGCTAAAGTATGAAAAGGTACAAACCTTGCCCCTCAAAAATTTATCCTCCATTGTAAGTCAGGTTTGACTTTTGGATAACAATTGGGTGGCTAGGAAAACACTTTTCTCTGTCCAAAGCTGGATGAGAAAAAGGTCTGGCTGTAAGTAGATTTGATCAGAGCAACAAACTGCTTACACAAACATATCTAGCAGGTTCTTTTTAACGGGTCATTTTGCTGCTGCCCTAAGCCTTCATGACATCAAAGGACAGATCAAAGTCAATTTTGTGAGCAGCCAATATTTCTAGGTGCTAAGCCACTGGCCCCACATTGAAAATGCTTTGACAGAGGCGTCTCATGGGACAGATATTTATCTTTTGAATGAGTGCCGTCTCCAGTCAAGCAGGTGCTTTAGGTTTCTGAAATAAAAACCTGGGAAACTGGAATGAGCAAACAACCTTCAAGTCTCTGAAAAAAATGCCTATTGCCCATCTCCAGATGCTTTCCACAACCTATAACACAAATACACCTATGGTACTACCCCAGCCATGTAACCCCTCTTAAATTAAATGGGGCTTATTCCCAGGTAAGTGGAGTTAGACTTGCAATTTTATGTATTAGGAGGGAGAGGGGGCGGCTTTTCATAGTTGCTCTCAAGCTTTTTTGCAGGCCTGGAAAGGGGATTCTCCGTGACTGCCTCCGAACTGTGGAATTTCCTCCCCTCTGCAGAGGTGCTTAATACAGCTTTCATTTTATGCTGAAACTGCACCTTTTAACCTGGCCTTTGATAGCCGAGACCTTTATTTTCCTATTTAAACTGTATTTTGGGCGCTGCGTTAGACATCGGTTTCACTTTATTTTTAACTGCATCACTGTCCTCTGGGGCCTTATGGCGAAGGGCGAGTGGGGTTGGGGTGGAAATGCCGAAAGGAAATATTGTTTTATTATTATCGAAGAACAAAGGTTTGCGTGTCGTCGCTCTCAAAAAAGGTGAACTCTGCGCAGGCGACGGCTTAACTGGGTGGCATTGAAGGCGACACCGTTATTCGGAGGCAGCAACGAGGGGCGTCCACAGCTCCAGCCCCGGCTAACCCTGAAAACTCCCTCAGGTGGTTCCTCTCCTTCGCCTCCACCGGAGTCCTACGGAAGCTGCTGCTGCTGCTGCTGCCGGCCGTTGCCCGCCTCCCCTCAGACGAGTCCGGCTTACCTGCCCTTCGCCCAGGAAGGCCAACTTCTCGTAGCGCTTCGCACGCGCGCGGGCGTCCATCTCGACCAAGCGCGATTTAAAAACCGTCAAGTTTACGACGCCTCCAGGAAACCAGCGCGACTCCGACTCCTCCCCCTCTCCCGTAGACCACCGGCCTTCCCGCTCCGTTCTACGCATGCGCTGCGCACGCGGGCAAATGACGCTTCCGCCGGCCGCGGCAACAGCCTCTCAACACAGAGATAGGAAAGGATAGACGAGCAGGCAAAATCCCTTATAGAGATGTTACGGGGATAGAAAAATCCGTGGTTTTCTTCTCGGGTCGCAACTTCTCCGCCCATCCAGGAGTGCTAGTGAGGGCTGTCCATTTAAAAAAAAAAAAAGAGAGAGAGGACAAATTCGGGGTTTCGACATAACTGATTATTGGGAAGCTGCAGGTTTTGTTCGTCCCTCGCCCGCCTAAAGAAAGGTAGCGGAAGAGGAACCCCCTGCTTTGATTTCTAGTGACTGTTTTGTACACGTTTAAAAGCACCTTGCCAGTGAACTCCAGTATCCCCATATTGTAAGTGTGCCCCTGGGGTGGGGTGGGGTACTGGGGATGACCAGCTGGTGACAGGCCAGAAATATATTCCATTGTTAATATTGCTGGGAGGTTTGCTAGTCAAAAGCACCCTTCTGTTTGCAGCAGGGCCAGCGCTACCATTGGGCAGAGAGAGGCATTTGCATCAGCAGTCAGACTTTATCAATTGGATGTACAACTGTGCATATATCGCCAGCCCTTTGACCTGGTGAGCTCACCTGCTGCCCTCAGGAGTGGTAGGTGTGTGCTGTTTTATCGTAACAAGCAATGTGAAAAGTTGGGGGGGGGGGAACACCTATTAACTCACCTCATTGCTTCTGTGAGAGCCCTCTGCTGCCCTAACACATCTTGCTAAAGTCTAAATTCCTGTTTCCCAGGAACAGCTGTCACTGTCATCCCAAAAGAGAGGAGTGGGGAAGCCTGTTGTTGGAGAACCTGTGGCCCACAAGATATTGTTACTCCCATTGGCCATGCTAACCAAGGCTGGTGGGAGCTGAAGTTGAACTCAACACCTGGAGAGGCACAGGTTCTCATCCCTGCTTGAAAATGAGTATTTAATATGGCATCAGCTTTCATGGACCACAATCCACTGCACTGGATCATATATAAATTTCAATCGTAAGTTGGCAAGTATATACACATAGTTTAGGGAGAACTATAGGGGAGTGAGCAAACTCCAGTCAACCTCAACCACTTTGCTCAAGCAGCTCCCTCTTTTCAAGTGCCAAGGCAGCCACTGCACCTGACTACAGCAGTAAAGATAACATAATAAATGCATGTTTGGTTGCACACAAATGAGTCTGAGAAAATATAAATGCAGCACAATGTGATACAAGTTTATTTACTCAGAAGCAAATTCCAAAAAAATAAGTAGGCATGCACATCCTGATTGTTGTTGTTTGGACTTTCCAAACAAAAGATGCATTTATTTCTTTATTTTCATGATTTATACCCTGCGGCTTTTTATTTAGGCCACTTTGTAGATAAACTAAAGAGCAAAATAAGCACTTCAAAATTAACAGTTGCAGCTTTATTTGTAATCAACCCATCACATTTAGAAGATTCCACAATTTGATGTAGGTTGGAGCAGAACCCATTTTGTTTCCAATGGAAATGTCATTTCATGATGACCAGGGAATAAAAAGGGAAGTAGATATCCTGCTACAATGTGGATGCAACCAACATTTTATTTGCAAGGCGTGTTTATTGTCTTCCCTGGCAGATTTCATTCATGCATTTATTTTTAAGAAGTGCTATAGCTCAGTGGTAGCACATATGCTTTGCATTTTAAAAAATTCCAGATCCAATCTCTGGAAGCTGTATGCAATAGATGGGAAACCTCTTTACACTGAGATTTATACATAACTGGATCTCCCTATATTTCCACCTATAGAATTCTCACTTAAGAACACAGCTTTATCAATCCCTGCCCCCCTCCCCCCACTCAGAAACAATTTGCAGTGATCCTTGCAAACTTGGGGGTGGTTGGAAGATAGGGGGGGGGAAGTTCCAGGCCTCAACTCTAACTGATGTTAGTAGCTAGAACTTGTAATGTGTTTCTAAAGCACAAAGATGAGCAGGAGCAAGGTCAGGACGACATGGGTGCAGCAGCAGGAGTGTCAGATTGATTGTAGTGCTCCCAGCCATATAACTGGGTATGCCTGACCTTACTGTAGATAAGCAACAGTGACACTGGTGTTGGGAGGGTAACTCTCTGGCTGCTACTATGTGTACTAATAGATGCCTCATTTCATTAAAATAAATGGGCACCTGAGCCTTCAGAAGATCCTCATTTCACATCACAACTTATGAGGATCACAGGAACAAAGTACATTTTGAGACCAAAGGATAGTATCAATACTAAACTTGATTGATGAGCAGGCAGATAAGCTTGCAATAATATGTAACTGATGTTTAATAAATACAATTCATCCACTAACATCTGCCAGTTCTGTCTTGATACTGTCTCTTACATCCCCCACCCTTTAAAAAACTCTCCCAAAGGACATGATTGATGCTGTTGGAGAGAAGAAACAAATATTGCTTTCCTTCATGCCAGACAGGCATTACATGAACAGTGAAAGCATCTTGAGATTTTGCTGTTCTTCCTTAGTGTACAAGGAGATGTTGTTAAGTAAAACCATTATTGCTAAGTAGAACGAATAAAATAACATTTTAATTGTAGAGTTGTATAAAGTGGAGTCACAGTTACTCAAAACAGAATGGTCTTCTGTTCTAGGATACAGCCACTTTCTGAAGACGTATTTACCTTCTCATCCCTCATGAAAGACTTTTAACAAAGCTATTTGCTTTTAGACGTTTATAACATTCAGAGAGTGAGGAAGGCCTTTGTTGTGAATATAAGAGTTTGTTGTACACCAGTAGCTAACCGGAGTCTTGTGCGTTATTCTGGACCTCCACGCTGTAAGAAAAAAATACTGGTTATTTATATTTCAACAGAAAGAAAAATCAATTCTTGCACTGATATCAATTTGCATTTGGATAAAGTGACCGATGTCTAACTTTATAGGGATACAGAATAACAGCAAGCCACACATAATTTTTCTGTTGCCATTTGGACTTTTCTGTAGTGTGCTATATCCCACTTACTATTTACGCGTCCAGTAAATTAACTGCCTGTCTGTATTTCTGTATTTCTCAAAACAATATAAATTTGAGTCCCTTGGGCCCAACCCACAGTTGTGCACTAAGTGTCCTCCCCCAAACACTGCAATCTTGAACACGAAACTATTTCATGTAATCCAGGAAGCTCATGTGGGATTTGGAGTAAAGTGTCATCAAAATGTGGATGACACCCATTGCTATTTCTCCTTTTTGTCCAAGTAAGGCAGCTGATGTTCCGAACAGCCATTTTAAGATAGGTGGTGGGAATACTTGGATTTCCAGACATTGCTGGATTACAACTTCATCATTCTGGGTGATGTGCTATTCTTGCTGGGATTCATGAGAGTTGTAGTTCAGTGACATCTGGAAGGAAAAAGGTTCTCCACACCTGCACAGGTAGTGAACCCAGGTTGAAACCAATGGAAGAAGTAAGAAGCCAAGTAATGGATTGGTTACAGTACCACCCATTATATGATTTGTTTAAAACAGACTAAAAATGGATTTGAATTGGATTTGAAAAATGGATTCACAGTTTGAAAGAGAGTTACTATGGAATTAGGATAAATTATTGTCTAAAGTATATAACATTGCTAGAATGGGAAACAAACAATGAGCTAGTTAAAGCTTCTATGACACACTGGGCAATGGATATAGGGCATAACATTAGATTTAAACCTCTGGGAGAAACTCTGGAAGAATGATTTCCAATTCTCTGCATGTTATACACTGAAAGAGAATTATATGAAAATGATTCATAGATGGTATTTAACTCTGAGTAGGTTGGCTAAGATGTATAAAGCAGAATCAGATATGTGTTGGAAATGTAAATAAATGGAAGGAACCTTTTTTCATATGTAGTGGCTGTGTAACAAGGTTAAGGAATATTGGGAAATGATTTTCAATGAGTTGAAAAGAATGTTTAAAACAACTTTCCCAAAAAGACCTGAAGCTCTTGTGTTAGGAATACCATAGTTGGAACTGATGTTCCCAGATGTCAGAGAAATATACTAATGTATGCAACAACGGCGGCTTGAGTTTTGTTAGCCCAAAGATGGAAAGTGAGGCAGGTCCCTAGTAAGGAAGATTGGCAACTTAAGATGATAGAATTTTTAGGTTTAACATAGATTACAAGAGCAAGAAGAATTTTTATTTAGAGAGGAGTGGAATTTTTTTCCTGATTCTTTAACTGTGTACAACTGAAAATGGTGGCAGCATTAAGATAAACTCAACAGTGTGATTAATAATTGAATGATGTAAATTGGAGAATTGACTAAAATGGTTATAGTATAATATGCAGGGATGAGAGATAAGTAAAATAAACCATGGAAGGAGAAGAAAGTATATCAACTGATATATGGTATTGTATTAAATGTTTATTTTGAAATGTACAATTTGAAAATTTAATAAAAAAGATAAATAATAATAAAAAGGTTGTCCACACCTGCAGTAATGTGATGGGTGGGCACTAATAAACTGGAGCTGAATGAAGATAAGATACCACCTTGTGGTATCTTATCTGACGTTGAACATGCTATCTTGTACTGTATGGGGTTGCACTCCTACAGGGATATTAGATGTAGAAGCTAGGGATATTGCATACTGAGATTGTTTTCATAGCGCTAAGTACCTTTATGCCAGCTACTCACTCTCCTACACAAGTTGTCCATGCTTTAGTAACATAAAGGGCTGATTACCATAACACATTATATATGGAGCTGCCTCTGAAAACTTAAACTGGTTCAGAATGCAGCAGCTAGGTTGCAGATCATGGCTTGTTATGCAAGCATACACCTGCTCTAAAGATCAACAGTGGCTTTCGGGCTGTTCCTGGGAACAATGCAAACTGCTGTTTTTAACATTTAAAGCCAGGCTGTCTTAAGAGCAGGCTTCCACAATGTTTCACCCACTTCCATATCAACTGGCCTGGGAACTGATAATCATAGCTACAACACAGAAAACATTAAAACATGTTTTTATATATGTTGGAAGCTGCCCAGAGTGGCTGGGGCAACCCAGTCAGATGGGCAGGGTACAAATAATAGATTATGATGATTATGATAATTGTGATATACAGTATCTACAGGAACAGAAACATCAGGCCTCTGAATACCAGTTGCTGAAAAACAATAATGAAAAAAGAGCTATTGGCAACAGGTCCTTCTTGTGGACTATCCATAGGTCTCTAGTCTGATCCAGCAGTGTTTTTTGTGTTTTTATCATCAGATACTTTCTCTGGGGTGCCCTAATTGGTGAAGTTTAGAAAAGGTTAGGAGAGAGGGGGCCCTTTCTACAGTTGCACCCCATCTGTGGAACTTCATCCCATAAAAGATCCACCTGGCAACCTATTTTTTTCTAGGCACTAGGCTGTCTTATTATCCAGGTTTTGACAGTTTGGTTTTTCACCTAATGCTTATTTTATTGTTTGGCTATGAGGCTGTTGGAACTGTTTCAATGTTGGTTATTGTTTTATCAACGCAGCACTAGATTGCAGACATTCCCATCGACTGCTCTAGGCTTTTATTTTGGAGCTGTTTAAACCATTTCATTTAATGGCCACCTTGTGTCCAATTTATAAGAGGAAGGCAACATAACAGATATTTCAGTAAAACAAATGCAAATAATAAATTATGTAGGAAATCTCTGGGACCTTACTTGGATATACTCCATCTCTTCCACCGACATGGGTTTCCTTCTATATTTTTGAGGTAACATTTTTACTAATTCTGAAGTGTCAGGTGTGCCTTGAATTCTACCGGAGAATGAAATATTTGTAGATGACGACGGCCCACCTCCTGCAGAGAGTTGTGAGGCTGAACCATGAGGCAGAGGCACTCTTGACTGTAGAGGCTCCTGTACTGAAGGAACAAGAGACAGGTTCTAAACCATTTACTTTAGCAAAAATATTCAGGAAACTCTAGATCATGAAGCATTCAGAGTAATAGGCATGTTATTCTGTTGAAGAAAATAACAACAAACATAACTTTTTTTAAGTGAAAAGGGGAATTTTGGAATGGTATGCTCAAAGAAACAGCAAATGTCAGTTAACACCAATTTCCAGTCTAAGCAAAAGAAATATGGTGACTAAGGCTGTGATCCTATACACTCTTACATGGAAGTAGGTCACATGGAACCCAATAAGACGGGATGGGATGGTATTATGGCAAACATTTTCTAAACATTACTAGATAAAATTAACATACATTTACAAAAAGAGATACTTACTTGTAGGTTTGGGAGTATTTCTTCTGTCTGGAAACTTAATTAAGGGTATATGTGGCTTCACTACCTAGAGTAAAACAGGTAAATGGAAGGCAATGTAAGATAACTAGGACAGCAATTCAATATACATATTCACATTTTCTTGCAAAGAAAAGGTGTATTCTACCAAGCACTGCTCCTATGCGGCATTTTAGTGGGGAGCCCAACCCAACTCCTTTTGGAACAGAACATTGGCAACAGCAATGGCTTCTGAGTAGAATGGGATGGAATGCAAATTGGCTTGTTTGGGAGCAAAATACTAAGGCATTTGAAGGTTTCAACTTTTACATTTGAAATGTTGGAGTAGTTGAAGAACAAAACCTATCATTTAAACTCTAGAAACACTACTCACTTATTCATTCACAATCTAATGCTATCCAAAGACAAATGAAACATAGTTGGTGGACTATTGTACTACACGAGGCATCTGCATGAATAGTTAACAAGCACTAAGTACAAGGTCCAGTGGTCATACTTGAATTAATTGCACAGATTTCTCCGGAAGTGTTTATCCATTATTGTTTCTATTGCAGGGAAGAAAGTGTTTTTTGTTCTGTTTACTGTTTACCTAAGGGGGGGGGGGTCCGGAAGCATATCACTTGCTACCCTCATAGAATGTTGCTCACAAGTGGCAGTCTATAGCTGCTGTGATGTCTGAAACATTGATCATTTGTTATGTTCTGCAAGTGTAAAGTGTGCTAGAGTAAGGGAAGCCTGCATGACAGAAATACGCTAAGAGAAACTACTTTTTTCTAATTCCCTTTTAAAACCATCTAAGAACCTAACTAGAAGTGGCACTAAAAGAATTGTTAGCAACGACGTTTGCATTTTAAAAAACAACCAACCAACCAACCAATGGCAAGTATGAAAATGGGATTTTTGTTGGAACTGTAGTCATGGAAAGGCTTAAAGTTAACTTCAGTACAAGCTGCAGTACTGATGAAAAGCACCTCCTCCTCCTACACCTGGCATTATTTTTCTTTAAAGCATAAAATAAGTGGCTAATAATGACACATTTTGCATCAAGTCTAGTTTGGCACAACTTGTGGCAGTGAAATCCCTAAGTTAATGAATGCTTTGTGCACATTAGTTTGATTGGGGGTAAGGTAAAGGTAAAGGGACCCCTGACCATTAGGTCCAGTCGTGTCCGACTCTGGGGTTGCGCGCTCATCTCGCATTATTGGCCGAGGGAGCCGGTATACAGCTTCCGGGTCATGTGGCCAGCATGACAAAGCCGCTTCTGGCGAACCAGAGCAGCACACGGAAACGCCGTTTACCTTCCCGCTGCAGCGGTACCTATTTATGTACTTGCACTTTGACGTGCTTTCGAACTGCTAGGTTGGCAGGAGCAGGGACCAAGCAACGGGAGCTCACCCCGTCGCAGGGATTCGAACCGCCGACCTTCTGATCAGCAAGCCCTAGGCTCTGTGGTTTAACCCACAGTGCCACCTGGGTCCCTTGATTGGGGGTGGGTGGGGGGCTATTCCAGTTCTACTGCCAAATATCAATTCCATGGGATGACCCGAGTTCCAATTTTACGAAAGAGGAAGAAAAAGTTATTTCGCACCCCAAACAATGCCTATCCCTATACACTTTTTGCTTTTCCACCCTAAACTTAAGATGTACAAATATTTAAGTAAGGTGCTCTAGCCACCTCACTGCTAAAGGACAGGAAAATGCCAGTTGTTTTGGTTATTATCACCATCCCACTTGCTGCCCCAAGAGCTAAAACGCACTGAGCCACTTCTCTCCAAGTCACCAGAAATCTTTTAAGGCATTGCCTGTGAGCAAAAACAGGGTCAAACTGCTCGTCAGCATGTCCGGTCCAACAGAGTATATTTTTATTTTTTTAAAAAAATGCCTCTCCCTCTTCTGCCAGGGGAACTGCAAACGCTGATATCTCACTCAACTCTTATTTATAGTTGACAGGCTTGTCATTGACACGAGGGCTGAGACTTTCTAGAGAGACTTAATCCGGAGTTGGATTGCAGGGTACAGAAGGATCTAATCCCGAGGCGACGAGGAAGATGATGGTGCATCGTAGGACAGCATCGCGACCCTGTTGCTTTGAGTTGGGACCCTCGGGGGCAAAGGCGGAGGGCAGGCGAAGCGACCGGGAAAGGCTGCACAACAAACCCCTGCCTTTTCCCTCCGATGCCGCCAAGGTGGCGGAGGCCCTAGCCGAGCCGCTTTCTCGACTTCCTCTCCCGGGGTCGGTCGGTAGGCAGGCAGGCAGGCAGGGAGACAGCGCATCCCCCCTCGACCGCCTTCCCTCCTGCGCTCTCTTCCCCCTGCCCGCCCAAGGGCACCGGCCTCCGCTAGTCCTACGGGGCGAGGGACCCGGTTCCCCGCCGCCGGACGCCGAAGCCTGGCCCAGAGGTGCGAGGCCCGGCCGTGCGCCAAGCCCACCCGCCTGCGGGGTCTCCTGCGGCAGAAGCGCCTTAAAGGACTTACCTGAACGACCCTACTGGCGGCTGCCATCTTGCTGCCCATGGTGACCGCCCGCCCGCCCGGCCCAGGCAGGGGAAAGTGCGCGCCGACGGGGGCCGGGGCTTCGAGGAGGAGCGGGCGGCGGCCTAGCGAAGCGCCGCCCACGGGAGGGGCCTTGGCGGCGACGCTCAGCCCACGGAGCGCATCCGTCGGGCGGCTTCGGAAAAGAAAAGAAGCCCGGGCGTCACACGCTGCGTTACTGAATTGCTCAGCGTTCAAACGGACAAGCATGGGCGGGCCCCTGACACTAGCTTTGTCTGATTTTGTCCTTAACAGCCGAGGAAAAAAGTAAAAAGTTCCTACTGGGACAGGGCGAGTGTGTTCTGTTTTGCATTTCAATTGGTTTGATTAGTGTAAGGCAGGGGTGGCCAACTCCCAAGAGACTGCGATCTACTTACTGAGTTAAAAACTGGCAGTGATCTACCCCCTTTTTGTTGAGCTTTTTTTAGGGAGAAGGAAAGCCACGGTTTTGGGAGGTGCAGGGCAAAAAGATTGAGTTTTTTTAGGGGAGCCCCAAAGTTGTTGAGCTTCTTTGGGGGGAGCCAGTAATCTACCAGTGATCTACCACAGACGTCCAGTGATCTACCAGTAGATCACGATGTGTAAGGCAAGCTATTCTCTAGAGAGGATGGTCGGGGTGTCTGTTCTGAATCTCCCAACATTTAGTTCCATAGGATAGCCACAAGTCTAATATTATGAGGAAGAAGAGCTTGCCTTGTTCCACTTTCTCCATGGCATTATCACACGTGTTTATATCATGTCACCTCTTAGCTAAATTAAAAAAACCACCTCCAAATGCTGCAGCCTTTCCTTATAGGAGAATTGTTCCATTTCCTTGATCATTTTGCTTTTCACTTTTTGGAACGCTTTGCAACTCAACAGTATCATTTTTGAAGTAAGGCAACCAGAACTATGCACAGTAGGAATACAGTTGCAATATAGATTTGTATAATGGCATTATGCTATCAGCAGCTTTATTTTTAATTCTTTCCTAAGGATCCCTAGCATGGAATTTACATTTTTTGCAACTGCTATGTAGTAGGTCAACATGACCCCAAGATCTTGTTCCTGGCCAATCACCACCAGTTCATACTCCATGAGCATATATGTGAAAGATATACATTTTTGCCCCAGAATGCATCACTCTACAATTGTTTATCCTGAAATGCATTTGCCATTTTACTACCAATTCACTCAGTTAGGATGGGTTCTTTGGGAGGTCTCTGCAATCCCTCCTTTATTTTAATGTCCTGGACAACTTAGTATTTTCAGCAAACATGGTCACGCCACTGCTCACTCCTAGCTCTAGATTGTTTAGGAACAAGTTAAAAGCACAGGTCCAAAAGGCAATCGTTGGGGGACTCCACTTTTTACCTCCCTCCCTTCGTAGAACCATTCCTGATCTACAAGTTATTTATTTGATTTATATACCACCCTTCATCTGAAGACCACAGAACGGTTCACAACATAAAAATACAAAATGAAGATGCAAAATACCAATAAAAGCAAACCAAACCAATAACCATCCTTCCACAAGAGGGCCACATCTTATTCCCATGAGTGCTAAGGTTGTAAGAGGTTTGAACCCTCCAAACCATATAGGAGAACACACAAAGCTATTTTATTTCACTGCAAACAGAGCCAATAATATGTTTAAACAATACTAGAATTCTAACCTATGGTCATGCTACAGTAAGATTTCTCCACCCCTGTCCTTCCCTTCATTATGTTCCTCATTATTTTAAAGTTCCTTGGAGTCAGGCATCTAACTTTTTAATGAAACACTTAAATGCACAATGTTACATGTATACTGATGGCACTGCAATAATAGCAGCAGCCAACTATTTAAATGCACAGCAGTTAACTAAACATGCATAACATACCATTGTAGTGAAATGGCTTTGGAAATCTATTGAATATAACAAAAATGATCACAAAAATGATTCCTCAAAATGCTAAGCTGCTTTCCACTGGCACATAAAAATGACGTGCTAGTTATAGGTGGTAAAGAAGGTCAAAATGTAAGGAAAGGCATTGCTGCCTTCCCAGCAGGAAATAAGATTTAAAAGGCAAACCTATTGCTCTGTCTTCATTCCAAGGCAACAGCCAATAATTTCTCTGGAAATTGAGGAGGCGATGGTAAGAATGTTGCAGTTACAATACTCTTCGTTAATAGCTCCTTCCATAAAACTGGAATGGTTCTTCCAAGGTATAACAAACAAATCTAGCCATTAAGTTAGGCACCATATTATACAGCAGGAAGTTCTCAAGTCCATCTGTGCATCAATATAATTAAGCGCCATTGCAGTTATGATTATGAAAACACACCTTTTTGTCACAATAGCTTGACTACTGCTTCTCTGAATTAGCAAATCATAGAAAATGTTCTGCTTTGCTTCTTCACATTCTAGCCACATTTTCCTCCAGTTGCAGAACTATTTCCTTCAAAGCTGGATCTTCTACCCAATTGATCTCACTTCCAATAATGAGATTCTGAAACAAAATCAGTTTGTTTAGTTTTTAAAGAAATACTTCAGATACTCCATGCTCCCAATTATGGGGTTGCTTAAAGATGCAAACACACGTTTCAATTCAAGGTTCACTTAGGTTGCACCTTATTTTTGCAGATATTATATATTTTCAGTATTGTTGCAGATATTATATATTTTCCGTATTTACAATCTTTAAACATTACACAAGGCCATTAATTTCACTTAATTGATAGCAAATGGAACTCTCTTCAGGATGAAGAAAAGGAATAAAAGGAATAAAAATGTGGGCTGATAAAAGAAAGTGGTCATGCATCATGCAAGTTATACATTTGGTCATTCTCCATCTATGCGCAGAAATTTTAAAGTTTAATATTAAACTGTCAATAGATCACAAAATTCCCCAGTAAAAGCAGCTTTCTCATCAGTAAAGTCATTCTTGCTAGTAGGATATTAATTGACTCAATTTATATTTAGTACAGATTTGTCATAGGTGATCAAAATGAACGAATCTGCCCTTCTCAGAGGCAGTTTTACCTGGAAGATGTTTTGAATCCATGTCGTCATCTCAATTTCCTTTTGCAGATTTCTACGGGCCTTCTTCAACATTTCACTCACTTCCATATTGTCCAGTTCCTCTTTTCGTTTCATTTTCATATCATGTATATCTGCCAGTTTGCAATCTATAGCTTGCTTTAGTGCTATTGAATTATGAGGAGAAAAATATGAAACTTTATAATTTCCCAAACCCTAGTGCAAGAATAGGCTTTGTAGTGAGTGATTTATGACATGATTTTAAAATAAAGAAATACAGTTGTACCTTGGTTGTCGAACACCCTGGAACTCATATGCTTTGGCTCCCAAATGCCGCAAACCCGGAAGCGATTGTTCTGATTTGCAAACGTTCTTTTGGAACCCGAACATCCGACGGGGCTTCCGATTGGCTGCAGGAGCTTCCTGCAGCCAATCAGAAGCCGTGATTTGGTTTTCGAACATTTTGGAAGTCGAACAGACTTCCGGAACGGATTCCGTTTGAGTTCCAAGGTATGACTGTATGCCTCCATTCCACACACCATGCTTAAACCGTTAGAACTCTAAACACATGTAGAGCTTTATCCAATGCTGCTGTTTCGTGAGCAGAACAGACTTCCATCTGACACAACTTCAATTCCCTTTCCTTTTCCCCCCTCCTGCAGCCATCTGCGCATCCTCAAAAGCTGCTCCACAGGGTTGGGAGACCTTCCAGAGCAGACTTATGGGCATGCATAGTAGTAATACAACCAATAAAGAGCTACAATACACTTAAAGAAGCTACTACAATGCAAGTATTGCATTTCAATACTGCTTATAAAAATAGCAAGTCAGCACCGAGTAGTGAACAAAGATCAAAGGTAAGTGATCTTATATACTACCGGTAATTGCAAATTTTGAGTGGGGAGTGCCTGGCTGCTTAGAAGCAAAATGGACCAATGAAAAATCAAGGTACTGGTTTCTACATACTAAGGGGATTCCCACTGTATGCAGAAGTATATATAAGTGTACAAATAAAAACAAGTTCTGCTGATTCTACAAAAACTTAGTTTTGGAAGAAAGTGTGTACACATTAAGGCAGGTCTGGGTGGGTGGGGGCAGCCAGGCCCACTTGCTCTGGGCATTGGAGGGCTAAGCTAGCCAAGGGGCCCTCCAGACATGCTGTCATGCCAAGAACGCCCTGTGACAGACCGGGGACTTATTGGGTGAAACACCTGTGCCTGTCCGTATGCACTGCAGGGCTTTGATAGTAAAATCTGGACCTACGTTACTGCATACTAGTGTGTAGCGTCAGGTCAGATTAGGCGTTGGCCTGTCTCACGGACAAGCCTCCCGCCCTGGGCTTCAGACAAGCTCTGCAGGGACCTGCAATAAGGACTTAATATGGCTTAAGGTTCTTTTCTAATGAAAACATGAGTAAACCAAGTGGCAGTAATTATCCAGTAAATCCAGAATTGGAGTAGTTAACGGAAAGCTTTGTGGGGATGCTTACCTATCTCCGTTATTGTTCTTGCATGCCCACAGAAAGAAACCTTAGCATCTGTGTAATTTGCACACAATGGTACTGTGATGTGGCCTTTATACTGTTCTCGGGGCACCTTCCTTCCCACACCCCTTTTGCACTAACCACCAGACTGACTATCCATGAGAATTTATAATGTTCACATCCATTATTGGGTGGAATGATAATGTTTCCAACACACTCTCATTTTCATGGCACACCACCTTTATAAGATACAAAAGGGAAACCGATATTTCGCTACCGTTAAAAAAACTTACATTGTCTTCTCTGCTTAACTTCATTCAATTTTTCTTCCAGTTCACGTGTCTGCTATATTAAAAAAGCAGTTCATTAATATATTTTGTAAAAAAATATCAACCCCGGTTGTCAGAGTAATACTTGTTGCCATCCGTCTACTTCGAGAGACAATGGAGTGCTCTTCCAGAGGTGGTCAAAACACTGAGTTAGCAGCACCAAAGTGACCTCCCTGGGGTATTAGCCTGAGCAGTGTGTATGGAGGTCCTGGGATGCCTAGATGACAAGACCGCCCACTCTCGGCCTTGTTGATGTGGTCCAAAGGAAAGCAGAGAAATATATTTGGCACCAACTTGGCTGCAGGAGTTGCCAGAAGAAGGTGTACAAGATGCCATCCAACCACCTTAAGGACTCCATTCCAGATTTGTGTAGGGTTTACTCCTTAGGATTTTTTTCTCCTGAAGATGTCCCACAAGGCAGTAGAGCAGGCATCCCCAAACTTCAGCCCTCCAGATGTTTTGGACTACAATTCGCACCATCCCTGACCACTGGTCCTGCTAGCTAGGGATCATGGGAGTTGTAGGCCAAAACATCTGGAGGGCCACAGTTTGGGGATGCCTGCAGTAGAGGTTTGGGATCAGTTTTCCTCCTCCTACTTGGACTACCTTCCCAGATAAGCCCCTTCTGCCCCTCACTTCTCTATACAGCATGTGCAGAAACCAACTTCTTGAACATTGGACCCACTATTGGTCTCAGCCACTCAATCTGCCGGAACCTGTCTTCACATATTCGGAAGTCCCTTATTCACTGAGGGTTTGAGACCCATTGGCTCCCCTCACCTGGTTTAGCTGGCCAGTCAAAGCCGTTCCCAGAGTGTGGCTACTGTTGCATGCTGACAGCTTCTAGGAGCCACAGCTGCAGGGTGGGGACCAAAGGTGGACAAGCTGCCCTGAAAAGAGCACAATGTGTCGTCGTCCCCACTACCTGACACCCCAAAGTAATACTGTAACTGTGAATATTAACTTTAGGACTTTTTTTTAGGAGAAAGGGTAACATGTAAAGACAGTAACTTTTTAAAGTACAGCTACACTTGTATCTACAATGGGTTGCAAATATATCTTTTCTAGACAATGAGCCTTAACGTTTTAACAGAAAGGATACTTGCCTGCTTTGATTTAATTACTGCAGTACTAAGCATCATAATGTGTTCTATAGTCTCCCTGGTCAACCTAATGAAAGCATAAACAGAAATCAGCATGACCCTGAGGCCCATACAATCAAATCAAACATATGCAAATGCACTTAAACAGAAGCCTGATGCCCTTTTCTTCTAAGAAAAGCATATATAGGGACATATAAAGTCGTCTTATGTCAAGGAAGACCACTGGTCCACCTAGCTCAGTACTGTTTACACTGACTGGCAGTGGCACTTCAGGGTTTCAGATAGGGGACATTACCAGCAAAGCAGGGGACATTACCAGCAAAGCATGCAAAGCTCTACCACTAAACTACAGCCCTTTCTCTTTGGGATGGGGTGATTTGGAGTGTACATGCAGTGTTGGATTAAGCTGATTAATTCTTTCCCTGGCTGTGGTTTTCTACTGTAAATCACCCCTTCCCACATTGTTCTTTTCCCTACAGAGTTTCAAATGTGTTTCCCACAGGGGGAGTTGCAGCAGAAAGCAGTGGCCAAAGATTAAGCAGCCCCCATACTGCTATTTCTCTACAAATCATCCCATCCCAAACTGGTTGGTATTTTGTTGTGCATTTTGTGTGTAGCATTTCATTTGGTCCTTAGTTTACACCAGGGCTGAGGAACTCTGAGTCTTCCAGGTGTTGGCCAATTCCCATCAACCGGGATGGCCAATAGTCAGGGATTATGGAAAATATATTTTGGACTCTTGGTTAAGACTTTATTGACACATTTTCCCTGCAGTATGACCCAGCCTTGTATGTTTTGCTGAACATGATATACAGCTTTATTCTGTATTTTATGTTATATTATATCATATCATATTGAGTTTCTTGCTTTGGTGCCTAGATATCTTTGAGTGGTCTAGAAACTCTTGTTGCTAAGTAAACAAACAAACAAACAAACAAACAAACAAACAAACATAGTCTAACAACATCTGGAGGACCGCAGATTCCCCACCCTTGGTTTATTGTTTCCAAGCACAATTCAAAGTGTTGGTGCTGACCTTTAAAGCCCTAAACGGCCTCGGTCCTGTATACCTGAAGGAGCGTCTCCACCCCCACTGTTCAGCCAGGATGCTGAGATCCAGCGCTGAAGGGCCTTCTGGCGGTTCCCTCATTGCGAGAAGCAAAGCTACAGGGAACCAGGCAGAGGGCCTTCTCGGTAGTGGTGCCCGCCCAGTGGAACGCCCTCCCAGCAGAGGTTAAAGGGATCAACAACTACATGACATTTAGAAAATACCTGAAGGCAGGTATTTAGGGAAGTTTTTAATCTGTGATGTGTTAATGTTATCTTAATGCTTGCTGGAAGCCGCCCAGAGTGGCTGGGGAGACCCAGCCAGATGGGCGGGGTACAAATAATAAATTATTATTATTATTATTATTATTATTATTATTATTAAATCTGTTCAGAGACTCAATTTAAGTGTAGGCAGTTTGACTGGGCATCAAGATATTCATCTGCAGCTGCAGCAAGTTGCAAGCAGTGAAAAACGACAATAAAAATACCGCATTTAGAGAAAAGGACTCAAAAGTACATGTTATGGCACCAGCACCTGTGTGTTGTAATGCAGATTTGGTCAAGTTCCTATGAAGCAAAGGGGCTGGAGCCATTTAAAAACCAGGGTGGGGACAGCCACATGCTAGACCGCCCACTTTTTTATTCTCCATGTTTTCCCCTCCTCAGCTGTTTTCTTCCTAGAGGAGTTACTTTCACTGTTATGATTTCCCCGTGAGAAACAGCCAAAACATTTTATGGGGAGGTAAATGACATAGGCGCTTACTCTGTTAGTGGACGCTGCCAAACAAACAAACAAACCAAAAACAAAAGCAGCAGCTTCTACAAAAATCAGCAACAGCACAATTCTGAGGAACAGGTTTGCTGAGATCACAGCTAATTTTAACCTGATTCTAGTTTTAAACTGTATCCCAATTGTAGTTAAATGGAACCACAGTATTACAAAGGACTAAAATAGGGCATTGCGACAGCTGATTTAAACCAACTATAAGGGACTAGAAATTTCATCTAGGAATATCAGTTGTCTAACCACAGTGCCTTTCTGAAATATTCTATTATCCACAGAAGCAGTATTTGCATATCAATTCCGTAGTCATTAACAAGCTACAAATACTCTTGTCAGTTATATAAATCAGTTTAAAGAACTCCTTGGACTTTCAAATCCCCTTACTTTGAGTTGTCATCATTGTTCCTCAGCTTGGCTCTAAGTGCATCACTTACTTGCAACCTATACAGTTAAAAAGAAGAAGAAAAGTAAGATGTGTTCTGAGGAAATGCATGACAGTGTGTCTAGGACATTTATAGGAGAAATAAGAACTGGATTCTAAGAATTTTTTTCTGCTTTCATATACACATTCCCATGAACAAGTGATGCACCATCACCTACTGGCTAAACATTACAGATCACATCAGAGTATTTAAAAAAACAAGATGTATATAAAACTTTGTAAGGAAGCTTGTGTTTGTATTTCTGAGGAAATTCCAATAATATATTTTATTTCAATTAGTGGTTAAGCTGTTTCATGTGCTAAACGTCATAGGTTTTCTTTATATATTCACTAAACCATTAAACCATTTTTTTAAAAAGAAACAGACATATATGAAGTTCAATAGAAGGCAGCTGCAGAATAAAAAGTTGTTTAATGCTCAATTTTGTAAAGCATAAAAATTACTATTAAGTAATTTCACATATGTAACTTTGCTGCACAGTCAAGCACTGAGTTGGATGCACAAGCCCATTAATTTCAGTGGATCTTAATTCCACATAACATTTGCTGGATTGTGGCTTGGATTTTTTTAACTTCCATGTGGTAAGAATCTGACCAAACAAGCCATCCCTGTTGTAACAGACACAGTATATTTTCAATTCCTCCAATCTACATTAGTTCTTCATTCATGTCATATGTTATACTTCAACTTTTCAGAAAGATTGAATCGTTACCTTTGTAATGCCAAAGTTTTGTGTTTGTGTGATAGCTTCACTTCTTCCAATTCCCCTTCCAAGTCTTCTATTGTACTACGAGCAACATTAAAGAAATCTCAGGTAAACAGAAACCAAGGATCAGGTGATCTGAAAAGTATATTTCTTAGAAGGTGATTCTTCTATCAAACTTTTCTAACAACTGGAGAAGTTTTTAACACATTTTCCTAGTTATTGATGTTTGAAGAGCAATATTGCTCTGCTCAGATATTGGTCCTTACTCTTTCTGCAAGTTGCATTGGGAACTTGGAGATGTAGAACAGCAAGTAGCTATGTAATGATAAAATTATTCATATAATGATATCTGCTCCTCCTCCGCATTTAATGTAACATCTGTGTTGCCAGCATTATTGGGTGGGAAAGCTTTCTGAGACAATGCCGCAAAAGCAAGTAACTTGTTATTGGATGCAGCATTCAGCATACAGATTTCAACTTTCATTGAGAAATTAATCCAGTTTCTAGACCCCAAGGCTATGAAACAAGGTTGGTATGTGGACAATACAGGGGAAGGGGATGATAAGGGATTGAGCAGAATTCCCCAGACAGGCAGTGGAGTATTAACACCATGGACAGCTTGTTGCTCTTCTTGATTACAAGCGGCAAACATACAAAATATGCGGACAACCATTTACACAATTTAAACTGGCCACAGAACTTCCAGTTTATATTTTTTTAACATGGTCTGAGCACAATGAACAAAACCACAACAAGCCGCTTATCCCATTTACCTTGCTTTCACACACATTCCCTTGGAGATACATCCCACTGAAGTAAGTACAGTTTACTTCAAACTATGTTTATTAAGGATAAACAATTCTAAAGCTTGCCATTTAAACTCAGAACAAGCATAAAGATAAGATATTTTGGACACTTTTAAACACAAGCCTGATAGTTTATAAATACTACAATGTTTTCAGTTATTTTGTTAAATCACAGATAATTCTGCAAATAGAAATGAACTAGAATATGCAACATGTTAAGAGATACAAGTTAATGCTTTGTGCCCATTTCCTCCTCACAAACATAACATTGCTGTTAGCCCTTCCGTAGAGCACAAAAGTAAGGTTTTGCTTGTTTGAACTGTACGTGGGGGGAAACCATGGAAACATCATAGTAGCATATGCATTAATAAGTTATGATGACATACCACACAATGGCCTTTTCATCAATAACTTGATCCGTAATGATTTCTTCATCTGTCACATAAAAGAAGAATATGTTAGAAGTAACTGAAAAACACTTTCCCTCCCAAGAGGAACATGCAAATAGTATAAAGGTAAAGGTAAAGAGACCCCTGACCATTAGGTCCAGTCGCGGATGACTCTGGGGTTGCGGCGCTCATCTCGCTTTACTGGCCGAGGGAGCCGGCGTACAGCTTCTGGGTCATGTGACCAGCATGACTAAGCTGCTTCTGGCGAACCAGAGCAATGCACAGAAACACTGTTTACCTTCCTGCCGGAGCGGTACCTATTTATCTACTTGCACTTTGACGTGCTTTCAAACTGCTAGGTTGGTAGCTTATGGTATGGTAGGGTAGGGTAGGGTAGGGTAGGGTAGGGTACAGTATAAAGTTTCAAAACACCATTTCATAGGATTATACAAAGAGAAATAAAGTCCTCAAGAGACTTCATCCTGGTATTTACTTTCTAAACAAGGGATTATCAAATAACTTTACATGTTTGTACTGTATTTTTTTATTTAGCAATATACAAACATAAGAAAGTTTTATCTTTTTCACAATGGTAGTCACACACTTACTTGCATTAATTGTTGCATTATATTCCCAAAGTTGTTGGTTTATTTGTTCTCTTATTCTACAAAGTAAAACACAAATTAACAGAAAAAAACCAAGAGTGGATCTGGTAGTACTTTACAGAAAATTTATCTTGTTCACATATGAATTAATAACATCCACCTTTTATCTGATAATGAAATCTTAAAGATAGTAGCATTCTCATCAGCATTTTTAAGGAGGAGCTGGGTATGTGCTGTATTTAGAAAGACCCAATCTTCGGATGAAGGGCAGCATACAAATTTAATAATTATAAAAAATTAACATCCCGAAAGGGTCTTGCTTCTCCCATTACCACAACCTTGGATTCCAGAAGAAATCAGCCATGACTCTCTCTCTCTGCCTTTGCAGCCTGCAGCCTCTCTCCCAACTTCCATTCACATAACTGAATTTTCAACTATGGCCTTTTACTTTTACCTAACTAATCAGGGAGGGAGGCCCACCCATTTGGCCTCTGGCACAGAGCCATTCCCTTTGTTCTCTTAATGAATCATAATTAGCAGGCTAGCCTGGATATCCCAGCAATTGAATCCATGTTGGATCCAGGAATTTTAAGGGGGGCTCAAGCATAGTCTACCACTTGAAACTCATAACCTATAATACGAGGGTGTGTTGGTGCCATTGAGGTTAGTCTGGAAGCTGCAGCCAATGCAAAACACAATGGCTCAACTAGCTGTAATGTCAATACAGCTGGACAAAGCCCAATACAGCCTGGAACATGGGTAGGCAAACTAAGGCCCGGGGGCCGGATGTGGCCCAATCACCTTCTAAATCCGGCCCAAGGACGGTCTGGGAATCAGCATGTTTTTACATGAGTAGAATGTGTCCTTTTATTTAAAATGCATCTCTGGGTTATTTGTGGGGCCTGCCTGGTGTTTTTACATGAGTAGAATGTGTGCTTTTATTTAAAATGCATCTCTGGGTTATTTGTGGGGCATAGGAATTCGTTCATTTCCCCCCCCTCCAAAATATAGTCTGGCCCCCCACAAAGTTTGAGGGACAGTGGATGGGCCCCCTGCTGAAAAAGTCTGCTGACCCCTGGCCTGGAACCATAATCCCTAAAATATAACCTTATCCCTTTATGCCCAGCCTATGACTGCACTCTGAAGGAGAGGGTTTCTTACAGATAACATATCCTCAGGAGGCCTGTTCCATGCAATGTAGAAATTGGGGCTTTAGTGTAGCAGCACCTACTCTTTGGAACTCCCTCCCACTGCATATCAGATGCTGCCTCTATAGCCTTTGGAAGACTTTCCTTTTCCCACGAGCCTCTTAAGGGTAGATTTTTGTTTTGTATTGGACCCGATGTTGTTTTTTATGCACGTTTTCACCGTTAAATCGCTTCAGGACGTTTTTCCTCGGGAAGCAACAAATAAAAGTCACAGAATCATAAAGTTGGACGGGATCCCGAGGGTAATCTAGTGTAGCCCCCTGCAACGCAGGAATCCTGCCCACAGCCATCCCCGGGTGGGCTCAAACCACTAACCTTCTGGTTAACAGCCAGATGCACAGACCCATTGCACCGACCCTGGCACTTTAATAAATAACTAAATATGCACAACTAAGGTTTACATGCTTCCAATACATCTCTTTGGTCTTTCTAAACAATATTATAGAGGTGGCATAGAAATTCAAATCTACCGTGACTGGAAACAGCAAATGCGGCAGTTTGGGGGGGGCGTGTTTGTGCGTGGGTGCTTGTAGAGAGGGCAGGGGTGCCAAAATGATTATTTTTTTAGGGGGGCATAATCGATCACACGACGTGGCGCACGTTCACTATTTGAATGGCAATGCCCATCAACTTTTTTTGGGGGGGGCAGCCCTTTCAAATATTTGATGGGGGAGCGAAGGGCGTTGGTTCCTATGAGAGGGAGTGTGAGTGTTTCTCTGTGTTGAGACTCCGCCCGACACCAATACACAGAGAGGGCCTGACCTTAAAAGCGACACCAGGTCCAGCTTCTCCTGCCCCTCCTCGCCGACGAGCCGTCGGGCTTCTTCTGATGCCTCTTCAACGAAGCCGTCGAGAGGAGCCGCTGCCGCAACCGCGCCCTCCCCCGTTTCCATCCCTTCCCTCTGTTTCAAAAGGCCCGCCGTCGCAGCCTTACGTCACGGTCGCGAGGGAGAGCGGCGATCGATTGCTCCTGCCTGAGGTAAACCCCACCCCCATCTCCTCCACCAGCTCCGAACGAAATCCGAAGACGCTCTACCTTCCGGCCTGGTGGGCCACACCTCCCAGCTGCGATGGGCGTGCCGAAGAAAGCTTCTCTTCAAGGGGGCGGGGCGTCAAGTACGTGGAGCCGCGTTTGGATCCCGCAGAAGGGGAAAGAGTTTTTTTCGTGGGCCATCATTTTATTAATAATAATTATTATTACTACTACTACTACTAGTACAGCGTTAGGCCCTCTCTCTCGCGCACACACAGAATAAAACAAAATAGGTAAAGGAGGGCGGTCGGTTATAAACCAACTAAAACAAGGGGCGGGGCTTTAGGCTGCAATCCTAAACACATTTACACCTTGAATTTAGTAGAACTAGTGAATTTAGGCTTGCAGTGTTAGGATGAAAAAAAAATTGTCTAGTAGAACCAATATAGACCAACTAAGTTTGTTCTGGGTATAAGCTTTCCTGTGCATGCACACTTCAGATACATTGAAGCAGAAGTCACCAGACCCCTATATTCTTCTTTGGCAATCACTTGTAGCAGAGCAAGATTGTCTTCCATAAACACTGTTTTAACAATGAGTCCGTGAGTGACTGTGGAGACCAATTCTGGATCCACACGTCCTTCCACGGTGGGGACATTGGTTTCTGGGCAGGAGTTAATAACTGTGTGGATTTGCCAAGCGTCGACCTACGGTATATATAAGGGTAGGGTGACCGCTGGAAAATTGATGCTTTTGAATTGTGGTGCTCTTGAGAGTCCCATGGACTGCAAAAAGATCAAACCTATCCATTCTGAAGGAAATCAACCCCGAGTGCTCACTGGAAGGACAGATTCTGAAGCTGAGGCTCAAATACTTTGGCCACCTCATGAGAAACTGCCAATTAGTAGGATTTAAACAGAAGTAGGATGGGCCCAGGTGGCGCTGTGGGTTAAACCACAGAGCCTAGGGCTTGCTGATCAGAAGGTCGGCGGTTCGAATCCCTGCGACGGGGTGAGCTCCTGTTGCTCGGTCCCAGCTCCTGCCAACCTAGCAGTTCGAAAGCATGTGAAAGTGCAAGTAGATAAATAGGAACCGCTCTGGCGGGAAGGTAAACGGCGTTTCCGTGCGCTGCTCTGGTTCACCAAAAGCGGCTTTGTCATGCTGGCGACATGACCCAGAAGCTGTACGCCGGCTCACAGCCAATAAAGTGAGATGAGCGCCGCAACCAGAGTCGGACACGACTGGACCTAATGGTCAGGGGTCCCTTTACCTTTACCTTAGGATGGGCTTACTAGAGCTCACTATACCTTAGCATCTGCCAAGATGGACCTACCGGTAGATCATATGTGACCATGTTCATTGTAATTACATTGGTTGGTTTTAACAACAGCGGCAGCTATTTTGTGTTTAGACAAATTCAAGTGTGCAATACCTTCCCCTTTTGCCTGATTGAACTGGGAATATTTCCCATCAAGCAGTGTAATTGTAGTAGTGCTCTTCCCAAGATCACAGGTCTTGCAAATTTGTGACCGTGAATCCTTACTAGCATGGTTGAGTTGCTGTGAACATCAGAATAAATATTTTTCCTCCCACCACACCCAACTGCAGGAACAGCACATGTTGCACCTGGCTCAGATAAATTGAAGTCCCTCAAAATGATTGCACCAATTCAGATAGGCAGCCATTTCCCATCCTTTTCAGCATGGCTTGCTACTTTTAAAGTAACAGAACCCTACTGAAGTTGACTAGCTTCAGGCTAACCTTCCCCAATCAAGTTGTTATATTAAACTTTCACCAGACTCTGGAAGCTACAGTATGAAATACCCCAAGCAATTTATCATAAATTCAAATAATAAAAACTAGGTTATCTCTCACCTGTCCTCTCCAGAAAACCCAATTTGTAAGGCCTGAGCTGACAGCTATAATTTCTCTATAGCCCCCCCTTTTCTGCATTAGCTAAAACAATGTTACGGTAATTTAAAAGTGTGTTCTGTTATTCCTTCAGAATTGCTGCTGCAACAAGTATTGAAGTTTAAAAACTACACTAATAGGAGGGAAGGGAGGCCTTACATCCCAGGTGTCAGAGACTGTTCATGACATCAAGTAGTCATGGCTCATTTTATGTTCTATGTACCTGTGATTACATTTGATTTCCACTTGTGTCCAAACAGCAGCTTGGTCATCCTAACAAGAGTGGCTACAGGACAGCAATAAAATAGACTTTAAAAGAACAGGAAGAGTTCTTGACTATTTGAAGTTGCTCTTACAACTTACTTTTTCTGCAGACAAAGAGGCAACCTAAAAGTCTAGCCAAATTGGTTTCCCCAAAGCATACTTTTATAAAGGTTTGCCAATCAGCTGCTTTTTAGTAAAGTTTGCTCATGTATGCTCCATTGAGCTAAAGAACATACAACCATCTTCATACCAAGAAGCCGAAGATTTAAAGCTTATTAAAAATTATGTTCTGCCTTTGTGAATCAACAACTCACTAGCTAATCTGCAATTCAGGAATTTCAATTAGACCATGACAAGGAGGTTAAAGTAAAAAAGAAGTTTATTAAAACTTATAACCACTATATTTATAATATACACACATTTAAGTAGCAACACACGGTGTCAACTTTGTCCAACTGTTAAATTAGGTTTATTTCGAAAATGGTTTAGCCAGATCCTTTATGACTGCAGAGTTCAGTGCTGGAAGGGTGCTGATCTTGGCATGCTTGCTGGTGGCATATTTGTTCTTGACAGTCTGCGGAGAGATTTATCAATAGTTAACATAATTTTTGCACCATTGTAGAGCCAACCATATCACTACATATTAGCATAACTAAAGCACACCTGTGCTTAATCACATTGACCTAGCTATAAACCTCGTTTAGTAGCAAGTTAGGACTTACATGTAACCAGACGCACAGTGGTATGGTTTTTGCTTACCAGATGCTTTGCATTGCCTCTGTTTACCAACATCACATTCTTTGCCATATGCTGCATAACAGGAATAAGATCAGACTCGGTATACTGCATGTAGTGTTGTAGAGCTGTGGTCTAAGAGCAAGAAGTTAAGCGTTAGAAATACTTCTGAGTAACACTGAAGGTCATGGAAGAGCTCAGAATGCCCTATGAACCTCCTTTGCACTTGATCTAGGGACCCTGGCACACATAATGGCGTGCTTAAGGCTACCTAGAGGGTTTGTAGCAGAGGCAAGTTTTGAGGCAGATCTTCCAGAGTCACAGCTTATTCTCCAAGCCACTCTGCTCTAGCAATTCTAGCTCACACATGGGAATGAAAGTCATGGAAACAAATGTCCAAAGTCATTTTTTGGTATTTAGTGGAGGTGAAAAGCAAAGTCTTTTACCTTACAAATTTAAGGCTATCTGGGCTCAGTTACTTACCCATTCTCCCTCTTCAAGTATTTTAGTAGATAGGCAAAAGGCCGCAGCAGCAATTTGAGAGGGAGGGTAGTGTGCCATGTCATAATCCACCAGTGAGAGCTCCATCAGGTATTTTGCAAGTGTGTGTTGCTGTACATCGGCCTGGAATAGTTAGGGTAAGATAGTGTTTATCGCCAATGAACCCTGAAGATCAACAAGGAACACTGTGCCTTGCATTACATTTCTGCCTATCCGAAGAACCGAATCAAAAGGTTGTGCCTTCACAGCTACACAGTTAAGACAAAGCAAGATGTTGAGCTTTTTACAGCTTTCTCAGGACAAAACAATCCAACTCCATAGCCAATTTCAAATTTGCCAGGCTCCATTTTGAACCACAAATGGTCAAAGTAGTGATAGCCTACTTCTGCTTTCCCCAAGTTTGTGTCTTTCAGTTGTTTTGGCCCAACTCCCAACAGTCATGCTGGCTGCAGCCAATGGGACTCAACCACTTGGAAGGAACCAGGTTAGGGAAGGCTGCCCTACTGGTAGGATACTGAATACACCTCCTCACGCCAAAAGGAGACATTTTAAGATTCCAAGTTTCATCTTCCTAAACACATATTTGACTCAGGAGTGTCATACTGTAACCTAGTGAGATTGCCATCCCCTTAAACAGCATTACCTCTCCAATTTTTGATGCCCTCCGTAGGAAATGCAGCGGAAGAGGACGACCAAGATTGAAGTCCAGTGATCTTAGGATCTTCATCTCCATTTGCCTAATTTGCACGTTGGTGTAGGTGTTATCTGTCACAAAGGCAAAGTCACCGATGTCTGGAGGGTATATTTCTTCGTATTTGCTGGCAACAAACATGGCTGTTACACCAACCAGCTGCAGCATCCTCTTATGAACTTTGTTGTTCTGCAATAGAAACAACTGTTAGCCAAACTGGCTAATAACAAGACTGGGGAAGACCACTTATTCCCAAAGCGGTCACAATCTTCAGGAAGGAATATTTATGCACTTGTTCCACTGCAGTTCAATGGTCAACTTCCTGGATTGATAAGCCACCCTGGGAGAGCTGTGTAGTATGTGCATCTACTAAGCATGCAGCTTTCAATTAAAAGGAAAGTGCATTGTTCCCTGTATGATCAAATTCACTGAGCGTGGGAAACATTGTGATGCAATGTATTGCCTCCATACAATGCAGCTAAGCCCCTCTTGCCTTCTGTGTCCCTGCAGATTCTTAAGGAAAGACAGCTGCAAACAGGCCAAAAAAGAAAAGTGTTGCCATGCCGTTCTTACCTGCATAAAGCGATCAATAATGGCAACAGTCATGTACATAGTCTCTTGCAGGAGTTTGAATTTCATTTGGACCTGCACAAGCCAGTCAATTAGGACTGCCCGCATGTTCCCAGTAATTTCCTGGCCTGCCAAGTAGTTTGGTCTCACTGACTGCTGACCCTGTGAAGAAAACAATGGATGTCAAATCATGTTTACCCGCACAAATGAAAGGAAGGAAGGCTTGTTGCAGCTGAAGCTGATGTGTTGCCACCATTCATTGCTTTTGAACTAGCAAGTTCCTTGCCCCCAATTTTATAAACTGAGTTTGGATTCCATTGATTTTTTTTTGCAAGCATAGCAAGGGCACGCAAAGAGCAAGACTCTTAGTTGCTGCTGTCAATTGGGGGGAGGGCACCTGCTGTGCACAAACTCAAGTAGTGACATTTCCTAGTTAACTTAGATTTGGAAGTAACCACAATTTCCAGAGGCACGCATCAGGCTTGCCTTAGCTACTTGAACCAACCTCGAGCTCTCTCAGGTAGTTGTAGATATCCTTCACATATTCGCTGCAAAGGTTTGGATCTGAAGCATCATCCGTATCAATGTCTTTCACTTCAAGCAGAACATCTGAAAAGGCCTGGCACAGTATTTCCTCTGCTGGTGCACAACCAGAAGTCTCCATTGGGCTGGGGGATGGAGACTCCAACTGTTGAAGAGAGGTTTTCACTTATTAATATCCGAGCTACAACACTACATGTCTCCTTGGATTGCGGAACTCATGGCAGCAAACATGGGACTGCAACTGGGCTCCTAATTCAGGCACTGACAGGACTCAGACCTGTTTAGCTTCAGCAAGGTGGCTGCATCATGAGTCCTCTGAACACTCTCTATAGATTGGTAGGCAAAAGGTACATGTGGTCTCTGTATAATAGCCCAATTACAAGTCAACTGCAAGTCTCTGCTGCATGGGTGCTGCATCCATGTCAGGGTTGGGGGAATCTCAGGCCTAGAGGCCAGATGTGGCCTATTGGTCTTTAGAATCTCCCCAGATCACACGTCTTAAAGGCCCTGATTTGCAAAAGTGTTTTTGTCTAGCTGGAATGTGTCCTAGAACTATTATGCCTGTTTGGAGGGGTGTGTGTGTGTGTGTAAAGCACGCTATGGTGCAAAGGTAAGCTTCTCATTTGTTGCTCTGCCCATATGGCCCACGAATGCTGACCAGAAGGGAAATGCCAGACTCCTGATCAATATTCAGACTCCTGATCAATATTTTGTATAAGAGCATTGCATGGGATGCAGAGCTACTTGCGTGTTACTGACCCAGGTGTAATCATGATGCTAATGGGTATAGAAGCATAAAGGGATCCAGTGGTCCATACCCAGGCTGCAGGAAGAACTAAGCTATAGCCCAAAAGGGGTGGGAAAGAACAGTAGTAGTAGTAGTAGTGTGAGAGATCAGAGGCAAATGCTAAGGTAGAAGGATTCAAATATCCACCTTACGTCAGATACTGGATTGAGTATTGGACTTGCAACCAAAGGGATTGCAATTAAAGATTCAAAAGCCCATTGTAATAGACATGGTTTGTCTCAAGTTTCTGCATGGGGGGGGGGGGGGGAACGGACGGACGGACGGACCTCACAATACTATATTCACAGAGTTTATTTTCCTAAGAGAAAATCAGTATTAATCTGGCAGCAGGAAATACCCAGTGGTGTTTCGGAGACCACTGAACACACACTTTGCAAGCCCTGGAAGAAAGTTGTTTGCCATTAAGATACATTGTTCAGACAGCCTTAAGTTTGACAATGTAGCCCACCAAGGGGTTAAAACCCAAGCCTCAGTATGCAGCCTGCCAATTATTGCCAAGGGTAGCTAATAAATGCTCAAAAATAGCAGTTTCAATATCAAAAAACATATACATATATACAGCAAAAATATCATTCATAATCCTTAACCCCCATGCCCCACCCAACCATAAAGCTAGGACTATCATTTTAAAGTAATTTGATACCTTAACGGGTTCAAGGATTGGCTTTTCTTCCTTCACAGATTCATTTGGCTGTTCAGCGGGTCTTGTGACTTTTTGAGTAACTTTGTCCAAAACTGCAGGTTTCAGTATTTCCTGGGTGAGGGAATAGAAGTGGGTATAGGGAAGAATCATTGCAGTAGCCCTGATAGTTCCCAATGTTAAGCTCTAGTTGCAAGTGGGTAGGGAAGGAGACACTTACCTTTTTCATCACGGCCTTGGCTTTTGCTTCACATGCCTTGTTGCCAATGTCCCCCAAGGCAGTCCTAGGCCTCAAGCCGGGTCTGGCACCATCACCTCCCCGCTTGGTGGCTGCCATTACAGCCTTGATTTTGTTCTCTGCATTGATCTTTGTGTTCTGCAGGAAGGAGGAAGACCCTGTTTAAGTATCTACGTTTCACACACACCAGGAAGCATTTGCACAGCTTTCTGATAAAGTGAGGATGGGTAGGAATAAGAGTTCTGAACTTTACAAGCTTCCCTACCTGAAAGCCCTCCTCCTATTGATTTTGATGAGACACAGTACTAATTAAGCAGAAGCCTTAGCCAATTCACAACTGGTAGAACTCAACAAGCCAGGGCAACGCCCTGGGGACCGATTTAGTAATTTTGGTCGGCAGAAAAAACTCGACACAGCAGTAGAATTCCATTTTTCAAATGGCAATTAGCAGTTACTAGCACCACCTCCCCTTACTTTATGTGAAACAGAAGATTATGCACGTTTCCTCGGGAGTAAGCCGCATCTATACGCCTGCATAGGACTCCAGCCTTAAGTTTGCCAGCTGTTGCAAAAAAAGAGGGCGCAGCAGCAGGAAGCCCGGAAAACAAAAAAACTCTCTCCCCCCCCCAAAAAACCCCATTTCCTACCCGGGTGACCCGCAAAGCCATGATTCAGACTCGATACGCGCAACACGAGATGTTATCCGAACTAGCCGCCTCTGCTCCCAGCAAACTCTCTTCCTCGCCCAAGCTCCGAAGCGGCCGATTCCTGCTGCGCACGAGTCCGAAGGCAACCCCACCTACCGCCGCAAGTTTAAAACTCGCACCAGGCTGCGCTCATTGGCTGCCTCTTTCAGCGTCCGGTGCTTCCCATTGGCCGTGAGGCGTTACACCCTGAATGCGTTTCCACGGCTACAAGGAGGCGGACTTCTCCGAGCGTTCGAAAAGGGAGGCGTGGCGAGAAGGTCACGTGGAAAGGATTGCTAGCTTTCAGTTTGGGAGCTCAGCTGGTGGACGAGGGCAAATAAATGGGTGGAGCTGTTTGCTTCTCATCTAGAAAAGTACCTACTGGCTATCAAGAAATCAATCCAAACTATGATAGTTCTCCTTATGGGACTGTGTTTCTGAGTTGTGCGTCCTCTTCCGCTTGCTTACGTGCGCCGGATTTTGAACTTCCATTGGTCAAATTTCTTTCTTTTACAAAAAAATAAGTTGGGTAAAGCCGAGCGCATTGCACAAGAATGTTTTGGACTACAACGTCTTTCCAGAGCCACTTGTAATTTTAATAGCGTCACCATAGGAAGGAATGCAACAGCCGCAGGTTTTTCCTACCCTATAGTGGGAAATGTATACTGATTGAATCTTTGTCTGTCATAAAAGCGTTGAAAAGGATAAGGAATAAATCCCTTAGGACTAGGCAAGCGTAGAGGAAAAACAAGGATAGGCTGAGGTCTCTGGCTCACCTCTGCCATGAATTCAGTGGGTAGCCTTACACAAGCATTAGCATCTCGCCTCGGCCCCTAACCTAAAACTGCAATATGGGGACAGTAACCTACATTGCAGGATTATTGTAAGAATTACATCAACATACTGCATCTGTCGTGAATTAAACACTTAAAAGTGCTATATAAATGCTGTTAACAACAGTTTCCCTTCCTCCCCAAAATTGAACAGTCTCAAGTTGTTATTATACAGTATTTGGGGTGACAGCTGTATATTAAGCGTCCTGGTTACATTGTAAAGGTAAAGGTACCCCTGTTAGGTCCAGTCGCGGACTGGGGTTGCGGCGCTCATCTCGCTCTATAGGCCGAGGGTGCCAGCGTTTGTCCGCAGATAGCTTCCGGGTCATGTGGCCAGCATGACTAAGCCGCTTCTGGCGAACCAGAGCAGCGCACGGAAACGCCATTTACCTTTCCGCCGGAGCAGTACCTATTTATCTACTTGCACTTGACATGCTTTCGAACTGCTAGGTGAATGTAGAGAGATCTACATTGGCTCCCAGTACGTTTCCGAGCACAATTCAAAGTGTTGGTGCTGACCTTTAAAGCCCCAAACGGCCTCGGTCCTGTATACCTGAAGGAGCGTCTCCACCCCCACCGTTCAGCCTCCCGGACACAGAGATCCAGCGCCGAGGGCCTTCTGGTGGTTCCCTTACTGCGAGAAGCAAAGCTACAGGGAACCAGCCAGAGGGCCTCCTCGGTAGCGGCGCCCGCCCTGTGGAACACCCTCCCATCCCATGTCAAAGAGATAAATAACTACCTGACATTTAGAAAACACCTGACGGCAGCCCTGTTTAGGGAAGTTTTTAATGTGTGATATTTTAATGTATTTCAGTGTTTGTTGGAAGCCGCCCAGAGTGGCTGGGGGGACCCGGCCAGATGGGCGGGGTACAAATAATAAATTATTATTATTATTATTATTATTATTATTATTATTATTATTGGTGGGCAGGAGCTGGGACCGAGCAACGGGAGCTCACCCCGTCGCAGTGGTTTGAACTGCCGACCTTCTGTTTGGCAAGCCTTAGGCTCTGTGGTTTAGACCACAGCACCACCCATGTCCCTTGGTTACATCGTAGCTATTAACATTTGTGTAACTTCCTCCAAGGAACTCAGTCAGCATGTCATAGCCACTGAGCATGCTCAGTCTCTGTCCCGTTTTAGGGTTTCCCCCCTACCGATTTTTAAAAATTGTTACTGCCTTCACGGTCAGAGGCAGTAATACTTCTGGATACTAACTGGTGGATACCACAGGAGGGGAGAGTACTCTTGTGCGCTGGTGATGAGGAGACAGAAAATGAAAGCAAGGAGGAAATGTTGCAGCAACCTGTATTTTCAGTTAACTCACATGTACAGTGGTGCCTCGCATGACGAAATTAATTCGTTCTGTGAGTTCTGTCGTCTTGCGAGGTTTGTCGTCTTGCGAAGCACGGACCTACGAAGCGCGGTTCCCCATAGGAATGCATTGAAGCGCGGTTTCCCATTGAAATGCATTGGGCGCTTGCAAGACGTTTTCGTCTCGCGAAGCAAGCCCATAGGGAAAATCGTCCTACGAAGCGCCTTCAAAAACGAAAAACTCGTTCGTCTAGCGAGTTTTTCGTCTTGAGAGGCATTCGTCTAGTGGGGTACCACTGTACCAAATAAGTGTGATCATGTCACAAAGAGGTAAAATTTCTAGATATCCAAAATGACCAGGCCATAGAATAGTTTGCTCATGGAACTGAGGAGAGGGTCAGCATCACTGAACATACCGGCAATCTTCAGTGGTGCTCCTGGTATTTGGTGTGATGTTGAATGAACTGAGAACAGCAAGCGCAGTACTATCGAATTCTACATGTACAGAAGGGAATTACTCAAAAGGTCCAACGGTGCCACATTTCACTTTAATGAGGAAGCTTCCCCAAAAGACTGATAAAAGTCAACAGTGTCAAATCTCTCCTGAATACTTGGGGGTTTCAAAACCACAACAATAGAAAAGTACGAAGTTAGCTTAAGGTCTGCTCCCAGAAACTGGTGAAAAGCATTATTAAAGAAAGAATTAGCAAATAAACAAGTCTTGCTGAAGAACTGCAATGACAATCTAATCTCATGAATTTAGAGTCTCCTGTGTAAGTTTAGCAGTCTCTGAATGTAAAGAGAGGTACTCTTATGGAATTGTTATAAGAATTCTAGTGTTTCAAATATAGAATGTTCATAAATACATAAGGTAAACACACATTCAAGCCACATGTCTGAAATAGTACAGGAGAGCAATCCTGAAGTCATCTTGACTCTTAATGACCCCAAATATTTTGTCTGCAGAAGGAATTATCTTGGAGTTCTTTTCACTTACAAATCCTACATATTCTGTCTTGAGGGCATATTTTGTATATGAATAGGGTATGCCTGGGACCTGGATCCAAAAACTAAAGCATCTCAAAAGAATGGCCAGACTGCCTAGGTAGGGCAATTTCAAGTCTTTAAAGGGGCTTACAGACTTTGGTCCTCACCGCCTTGCAAGGGGGGGTGGGAAGACAGCGACGACGACTCTGTTGCAACAGAAAATAAAGGGTTTCCTTGCTTTCACTGGATCCTACCTCTCTGACTGATAACGGTTTTAGGGAACACTGAATCCCTGTAAAAGCCAACCCCATTTTTTCTGTAACTGTCAGTAGTAGTTAACGAACAGGAGTAGAGAGTAGGAATAAATTGACAGTTCTTACACTGCTGGGATGTAAGAAGCGTGGTTTACCAATGGTTGGTATTGGGACATGTGCTTTTAAAATTGCTATGCCAGAGATTGTGGTTTGTTTCTCCTGCTGGCTAGAGAGGAGACACAAAGCAGGAACAATCTCCATGTTTACAATAAATCATTAACTACAGACTAGGCCAGCTAAATAGAAACTCATAGCAGTGTAGTACAGAACTAAATTGTCCCATCACTGGGACATCTTTCTATCCTATAAGTCAAGTTTTAAGATGTAATCAATAATATGTCACTAGAAATATATAAAAATTATAAAATGTTTATTTTACATAGTGGTTCAAATTTCCAATTAGTTATTCAACTTACCCACTGAACAGAAACATAGGCGTGCAAGAACAAAGAATGTCTTTTTTACCCCTAATTGTTAAAATAACTTTTCTTCTTTAAAAAATTAGCTCAGCTCAGTGACAATTTTTAATTGGTAGAATCTATTCTTCCTTATTTAACAAAGCTGTGCTTAGAAAATAGGATTATATACAGAGCTGGAATATAAAATTGTACATATTCATTTGTATCTAATGAACTTTGAAAAAACCATTTTAAAAATATGTAGATACACATACACATACAGCAGCAAAATAACTCTGAAGATGTCATTTTTTGGAGTCTGGCTATTTCTGTTGCTACCTAAAATTATTTTCTTTAGGCTTGAGATGGTGGAGAAATGCTTGATATTCCTTTTGGGGGGAAATGTGCAATATAGTTGTGCTCATCCACACTCACATAGCAAAATTTCTTTAATAGACACCAAATAACAGTATTTTTACATTGCCAGTATTTCCACATATACAGCATATGTTCTACTTATCCCACCTCTTCTTAAATCTCTTGATCTTATTTTTAAAGGTATGTAACATTTTCTAAAAATCCAAATATATACGGTATTTGTTTCTGTACATTTATGTGCAAATTCACCTGATGAAATACAGACAGTGAACCCTACAGATTCAGCTTCCGGTTACATTATGTAAGTGCCATCTCTGTAGTATTTCATGGATTCCATTTGTTTTGTCATCGCAAGGACATCTTGAAATCCTGTACTGAGGCCAGACATATGCTGAAAATAAGCTTCTTTTTCCACTTGGACAGTTAAATTATTAACTCCAGCATCCTTAAGAATTGCTGAAACCTGAACAGAATAAAAATACAAGCATTACATCTTCAGCAAATGTTTCTTTGGAGCTCTAAGCAAGACAATCTTGCTGCACAAAGGAGAAGTGGTATCACTTTGCATTTGAGATTTACATCATAATCCTATCTTCCGCAAAGAGTTGCATGAACCAATAAGATTGCATGAGAGTCCTATTGAGTTCAAATGACTACCTAAAATCTATTCTTTCCAAGCACAGCAAAAGAGAAAAAAATGGGTAGCGGAGAGAGTATGGTGTGGGAGCAGGTTTACAAAATGTGATGGAAAGTATCTTTTGCAGTTATGCAATGATAAGCATAGAAGACGCAGGGATGAGGAATAGAGCACACTATTATACCCCAAACATGGGTCTATTTATAGTTTGTCAGTCTTGGAGGCTCAGTGTGCTCTTACTGCAACTTCTTCCAAAGAATGCAGAACAAAAACTGAAGTTTGTTTTAAATTTCCCCACCATTTATTGAAATCCCAGGCCATTAAAAATATTCATGTGTTCTAAAAAGGTGTCCGCCCCAGAGACTAATAGAGTCTGGTAAAGACAAGGATGCAGCAAGTTGTTTCCACCAATAGTTAGCTGTAGCATTTTGCACTAGCTGGGGCTTCCAGACCAAGGGTAGCCTCACACAGTGCACACCGCTCTATGTCTTGGAGTCATGAATGCAAGAATCTCCATGGCCAAGCAACCCCTGTCCAAAAATGGCTGTAGCTGGCACACCAGCCCAATCACTGAGGTCCTCAGGGCAGTCATTGTTAATGGTCCCCCACTGCTTAGACACATGGCATGCATCCACCAGGAGCCATGCATTCAGAATTGTGCAGAACTCCCAGCTGAGGTCGGAGAGCACCCTGGATGTTCAGGCACTTGGTGAATATGCTCTTTTAAAAAATAAAATTCATCAGGCATATTAAGGAAGCTTTTCTGATTTTATGGTCAATTTTAACTGATTTTTATCTCTTTAACCTTACTGCAAACAATGTAAAAACTGTTGTGTTAAGAGGTATATAAACTGTTTAAATTAATAAACAACCAGAAGCGGGCGGAAAAGCACCACTTCACACCTTCTCTGCTGGAACATGCTGCAGAGATGGTGAAGAAATGAAGCCCCAGTTTGCCAAAACACCTGCCCAGCTGAAGTAATATGGAATCTCACAGAAAGTGTAAGAGCAGAAACCTCTACAGAGTACCATGAGCAGTATCCAGCATTCGTTATTACAGAGGTGGCTGTCAGCTCATAATATACCATCTAGTTTCTGCTGCCGGGTGCCCACAAAACACATCTGTGTGGAGAAATTTGGTAGCATGAACTAGTCCTGTAGTTCTTAGTGGGCGAAGTGCAAAAACACAAAGTTACCTGCTGTATAATTCTCTGCTCCATCACTTCTGACATTACTTGCACATGTATAGTGCCTGCCACAACATTAGCAGAATGACACCAAAAATGAGGATCCCTATAGGATATGACACCATCAATTTTCTGGATCTGTAAAAATAAAGACATTTCTATATGTATGCAGAACTTGTACAGTAATAGTATTTATTTGAATGTTCAATGTTACTGCTCTCTTGGTACCTGGTTTTCACTAAATCACAGAGTTATATAATAAAGAATCATTGTATTAAAGTATCAGTGCATATTTGTGAATGCAAGTCTTATTTCAAAGATAGTGTAATGCTTTAAATTCTATACTCTTTAAATTGCACACTATTCTCCTCAGTGCATCTGAACGCCCTAGATGTTTAGTCTGCAAGTTAATACATTAGCAGGATTTAAAAAAAAAAAACACTTATAATGCTATATACAATGCGTAAACTTGGAGGTAATTAGAGATAAAGATTTTATAGACATGCATAAATGAAAAAATAATACGAAGGAACCAGGGGAGGGAGTGGACGGAAGTCGGGGGATTCAAGTAATCCCAGAATGTGGATTTAAAATTCATTGTTTATATAGATATTTTAAATGTTTATGTTATGTTATGTTTTTTCTTTAATGCAATGATTTTGTCCTTGTGAAAATTTATCTTCTGACATAAATGGTAGAATAAACTGTACTGCTTGAGGGGGAGAAAGTAACCTGAACTCTGTAGTTTTGCAAAGTGAACAAACCTAAAAACAAGGCCCTTTCCAAAAGGATGTTGTGTGGTTGACAATGAGGATTACTTAAAACGTCCTGCAGAAATTCTAAATTTCATGACACATGAAGGAAAAAACCCCAAAAGGCAGTAAATTCTAACCTTTTCCAAAGCCATGTGCAGATCTTTCTCATGCTCTAGTGGCAGCCTCAACAAGAGTACCTGACAGGCATCTTTTATCAGTGGGATCACACTGAGAAAAATCAACGTAGCAATAAAGAGGGAGCAAAGGGGATCGGCTATCAACCAGCCAAACTGCTGAATGAGTATTGTTGATATTATCACGCCAACGCTGCCAAGGGTGTCTGCCAAGATATGCAGAAATACTCCTGAAACAAAGAGACAAAAATTTCCCAGATCATTAATACATAATTCGGCAGTTAAACAGACATTAACAGTGAGCATGCATTGGAAAAGCACAACATGGCTTGATATGCCAAAGTACTCCTATCATCGTATGGGATCCTTTAAATTGACCATTCTGTTATGAAATCTTTAAAAACCAAGCAACCTTATTACAACTTTCCTTTTAGTACTGTCCCCCTCCCCCAATAAATTTGCAAAAAACCCCAAAACCCAACCACTTTACTGTCCCCCGCTTACCTCTCATGTTGGCATTCATGCCACCTCCCAGTGCCCCATGCGAGTGTCCGTGATTATGATTGTGTCCATGGTCACTATGGGAATGGCTGTGGCTATGGCCGTGTCCATGGTGGGAATGGCTGTGGTCGTGTGCATGGCATCCTCCCCGAGAAGGCCCATGGGAGTGGGCGTGGCTAAAGGCACAGATACCAACAAGGTTTACTATCAATCCTCCAACAGAGACAGGCTGCATGAGGGAGAGACAAAGAATCTTTAAACTGTTTATTCCTTTTAACTGTGCCAAAGGTGGGTGGGGACACATACAGTATAAAGCAGGGATGGCCTTTCAAATGCTGGATTCAAATTCCCATCAGCTCCAGCCAGCATTGCCAATAGTCAGGGATGATGGGAGTTACAGTACAACATCTGGAGGACCACAGGTTCTCTACCCTGGCTTAGGGGGAGAGATGGGAAGGGGGTGGGGGAGAGAGGAGAGATAAATAGGAGTAAGAGGGTGGAATTATGTGGCCCAGTTCAGAAGCATTACATCTGTGCTTGCTCCATGTTAACTGAACAGTTGCAAGCATGTACAATATTAAGACTTTTTTTTCCAGAAAACAAGGATGTAGTTAATCTATTTGTACTTTAGCAGGAGAAGTGAAGATGAGAGCATCCACCTCCTAAACGCATTGCAATCTTATGCAAACATCTGTGAAATGAACAGAGCCAGTGCACCACAGCAATGTTTGAGGGATTAAAACTTTTTTTTGTTTCTACCATACAGATTAGAATGTTTAAGAGCAATAAATCAAGTATTAACAGAAAATAAACTCACAGTCAGCATATTGGTATCAATGTCTGGAGGATCAACCAGCCTGGCCACAGACTCGATGAAGACAAAGAAAGCTATTACCATGAGAAAAAGGCCATTAATAAACCCAGAGAGAATTTCTACACGGCCAAACCTGGAATTAAGAAAGTGAGGAATAAAAAATCATTTGGAATGGGAAAAAAAGAATAAAAGACATATAAAAAACAATTCCACAGTAGTCTAATAATTGTGGTGTTCTGAATTATGCTAAACCCTGAACTGTTTTGCCACAAAACCCATGATTATTCAACCAATGAAGTCAATTAGTCTGATGTATATGACTTTGCTTGACTTCCAGGCTTACTCTATTACACAAATTGCTAATGTGTAACATGAAAGTGACATATTTTTGTTTTTCAGAAAGATATGTATGAGAAAGAGAGACAAGAATCTTCAGGAAGTAATACTAAGCAGCTCTGATTTTCTGGGATAAACAGGATCGTTAAATGGGAAGTTTTTATGTTTTTCCATTTGACATTTCCCCCTCAAAACTTTGAAATGGAAAATAAATAAATACAAAGGTATATAAAATCAATTCCACAGTAGCCAAATAACTGCCTTGTTTGTGAGAAGTGTTTGATTAGACTCTAATATTTGGCTGAGGTAGATTAACCTGGAAAGCTCTTTTTCCCAACATGATCCCCCACAAACCTTCATTAATATTGGAAGCTGCCTTATACCAAGCCAGTCCATTGAGCCACCTAGCTCAGAATTGTCTACACTGACCTGCAACATTTTTCTAGGGTTTCAAGACAATCACCTTTCCCAACCCTACCTGGACAAGTCACTGCCTGAACCTGGGACCTTTTTACATAAAAAGCACTTGCTCTGTCACTGAGCTACAGTCCTTCTCCATCTTGTGCTATTTCAGCTAGTATTAACAGGTCTTCATAATTAGTTCAACATACATACCCATAGGAGAATATGCGAGTTGCTTTCCATCTAGTCATCAGTGCTGCAAACAGACCCATGACTAATGCTGAACAGTCAAAAAGCATGTGAAATCCATCTGAGATTAAACCTAGGCTGTTGGTCCACACACCATAAAATAATTCCACAAAAGTAAAAGCCTGGAACAAAAGTGAATAACAGAGGTTTCATTGTGAAAATGAAACATAAAATTACTCATTGAAGAAGCATGTGACTGGCATATTTTGAAACTCCCCTTTTTGCAACTCCACTCTTGAGGAGAGAGGCTCACATATAATGAGGACATCAAAACTTCCACACACTACTCAGTGTAACAATATGAGGTGGGAAATTGCAGTCTTAAAATGTCTGCTTCTGTTAAAATGAGGACATGGAAAAATGCTTTATTTTCTTTTACCTTTTATTAAAGAATGTTATCAACTTTTTGGAATAACTTAGAAATGAACTTTGAAAATAGTAGAATCATAGAACTGTAGTGCTGGAAGAGACCCTGAGAATCATCTAGTTCTAGTCCAGCCCCCTGCAATGCAGAAATATGCAGTTGTCCCACCTGGGGTGTGTGTGTGTGTCAAACCTACAACCTTGGTGTTATCAGCATGATGATCTAACCAACAGAGCTATCTATTGAAGTTTCTTTTGCTACTGAAATAGTGTATGCAACAAATTAAAAGTTTACAAAGGGAACAAAGATGCCTTAAATAGGAGAACAGCCAGGGCAGGGTCAAGATGCCAGCCATTTGCAGAAGGAAGCATGCAGAAATCAGGCACTCCCCCTTGAAATGAAGGAATATCAACTAGTATCCATGCCAGTTGGCCACACAATCTCTGCTTAAAAACCTCCAATGAAGGAGAGTCCACCACCTTCCAAGGGAGTCCATTCCATTTCGTTCTATATTAGACATTGCATATCTGATCTTAAAACCGAAGTTTACCCCCACCGCACCAAAACCAGAAATAATTTCCTCAAAGGGATTTTAAAAAATACTTACCAGATTTAGGCACAGAAAATAGAAGATCTGCCTTGAGTCAGACTCCTCAAGTATTTGTTTCAGCGATTCTTTAATAAATCGAGGTAAGGACTGAGAGCTGTGTTGCAAAGCATCCCCCATAAAATTGTACAATGGTATTCCCTCAGGAGAATAACCTATAAGAGTGCCCTTCTGTCCTTTTCGTGTTGGGGAGGAGAGAATATTGGCAGCTGAAGAGAAAGCATATGTTGTTTACGTTTTGTAACAGTCCTGTAATACAGGGTTATAACCAATGTTAGTCCTACTCAAGAAGACCCACTGGAATGAATATGTCTATCTTCGGTTCATTGATTTCAATAGGACTTACTCCCGAGTATAACTTCATTGTATACAACCCATAAGCATTTTAGCTACAAACAAGAACTGGAACATTTTATGCACCCGCTAATAACTCAGAATGAGGCAAGAGAATTCAAGGTCCATGATACTTTGCGTGTTTAATGCAGATATTTTTGCAAAACTATTGCTCATTCATCCTGTTTGTTGGAGGAGAAAAGACTCCGGTGTGAGGGCCAAATGAACTGACGCCTAACCTGGGTTTGATGCAGCCTTAGTTCTATGGTCATATTCACCAAAGCTGCAATTTCCAAAGGGGGGTGGCTCAGGGAATGCAGAGTAAAAGCCAACTCTAGAAGTAAAGCCAGGGGTTATTAAGCTTTCATGGAAAGGCTATACCTTTTAGAAGCTGGTCAATGTTTCCACAAGCAGTTAAGTAAGAGAGAAGTGACAACCCACAAACCTAGTCCAATTTTAAAACACTTGTACAAGTGCAAAAACCAATGATCAATTTAGAACTGTCTACATACAAACTATATAGAAGAAACAGAGGAACAATTTCCCAATGCATCACTACAATTGTGAGGGATCAAATAAGTTGTCCCTTAAGATGATAATGCAAATGAAAGTTAAGACCACACATTCTGTGATAACAAGGCATGTTGAATTTCTTTCTATTCTTCCATTCTTCTGAAGTTACTAATACGTACACAAAATGAAGAAAATGGTACTGACTACCACTCCTCCAGAAATAACATGCTCTGTGGTTTCCTGATGTGTTGGTCTGTTGATAGCTCGAAGCTGGTCTGTTATTGGATGTGTCCAAAAGTTGCCAAGAAGTAGAGCACTAATGAAAATGAGAAAGGATCCATAACGAGCACACTTTGAGACTTCTATCTTGATGGAACACACAGATTCTACGTAGAAGTCCAAAACCACGACAAATAAGATAACTGTGATGAAGGGCATGATGAGAGAAGACCAGGATTCTACTTTACTCTGCAATAAAAAGATGCAAACATTCAATACTGGCGGCAAAAACAAGTTTGCATTCACAGTAGATGTGGTTATAAATTTAGTTGCCAGAAAGCCATTTGTCAGCGGTTATGCTACTTACCTCTGTTGTCAGAGATAAAACAATCACCCACGGACTCAAAAGGAGGACAGAAACAAGATGAGACAGCGCTTGAAGGCGTTTGGCTCCACCAATATCTACTGAGAGCTTTCGGGAAGCTGTGTGAAAACCAACTTTACAGCATAATGCTAACACTAGCAAAATTACTCCACCCTGGAAGGCAAGGGAGAGTAATATCAGTATACTTAAGAATCAAATATTATAAATCAATTTTAAATATTATTTGTGAAAGGCCCAGAAAACATTACTTTTTTTCCCTGCCACCTTATTTGGTTCACAGAAATTCTATGCATGGGAGATTCTTAGTCTCTCAACAGGCACATACATTACTGGCAGCTTCCAATACTGGAACATAGTTAATAAAATTAATGCTTATACTGTTGCAATTGCATCCATGCTTATATTTCCTAAATAAAAATTCTAGTCTATTATGATAAACACAGTTAATTACTGCAAACTGGAGACAGCTAAATAAAAAATGTGTGTGATTGTCTATAACAGGACCTATTTGATTGCTACCTTAAGTATTCTATGCTGCTCTATATTAAACTAGTAAATTAGGCCTGTTAAGAAAAACAGGCGCTAGAAAGCTCTCTCTCTCTCTCTCTCTCTCTCACACACTCATACACCCCTCCCCCCCACTTACCAGACCTCCACAAACAGTTTGGCTCTGTCTCCCTCCCTCTCCCTCCCCTCCCACACACACAGTGCCGGCCAACCGCCCCTTCCCGCGCGTCGCCTCATTCTGCGCGCAGCAGTAGCTGCCGCAGTTCGCGTCTCCCTCCCATCGCGGGCGGGCGGGCGGCGGCGGAGCAGCCCCTGTCCCGGGCGGAGGGAGCGTCTTGGAGCAGCCGCCGCCGCAGCAGCAGCCGCGCCGGCCAACCGCCCCTTCCCGTGTGTGCTCGCGCCTCCCTTTCTGTTGCTCTTTTTCTCTCTCTCCCCTCCCCTCCTCCCTCCTCTTGTTGCTTTCCCTCCTCCCCCCCCCCCATTGCGGCTTCTGGCCCCGGAGCAGGAGGAGGCAGGAAGAGCGGACTGGCGGCGGCGAAGCAGCAGCGCGCGGGGAGCAGCCGGCATTGCGGCTTCTGGTTCGGAGGCTCGCGAAGCGCAAGCGCTTCGCTCGCGCTGCACTCCAACCAATCAGGCTCCTCCTCCTCTCTGCGTCCTCCAATCCGTGTGTCACAGGAACGCACGCGCACTTGCGAATTCCTGTGACACACAGAAAGTACGTACGGACACAGGCTCTTTATTATATAGGATGTGTTTCATTTTCTCTACGTTAGTAAGATTGTTCTGCAAAAGTTTAAAAGTAACAAAATTCAGCAACTCATTCCTATTTATTTTTTTCTGTCTCTATGGCACCAATTTTAACGTGCAAGATGGACTCCATGGTTAGATCCCAGTAAGTATTTTATTAGTGGAATGGAAATTACAAAATGTCTTTATATCTGCATGCTAAGGTTCTAGGAACTCCAAAACCTTTAATCAATGGACAGAATTTTGATTGAAATAAACTGCGCAAGGAAAAAGATTGAGGATGAAGAACAGGCAGTTTATGAAGTGCTGAGCATTAGCAGCTGCTAAAATCACACCAGTATGTTATGTTATCGTGCTGCAAATTTGATGGTGTATTTTAATCGTTACTTATTTTTAAATGGTTATTGTTCTCAAGTAAGATTAGAATGCCGTTACTGAAATGACCTTTTAAGCGACAAATAAAACATGCACACCTGTTGCACATATCTGAAAACTGCTGCTGAAACGAATCAACAAAGCAATGCAACAGAACCGGAAGACATTTAAGAACTGCACTATTGCCATGAGCAACCCATTCAGGTTCCTAACATTATGTACTTTGTGCACTTTTCCAACAGTTCATTATATGAGCAGCATTTACCTTATGATCGGCAACGCCTAAGAAAGCGATGATTGTATAAAGTAAGTGTGTCAGAGCACTGTCATGGTGTCCTTCAGCTAAAGAAAGTAAAGATCAGGAAAATTCCGCAATGGAGTCCTACGCCTACCTTTCAGTCATAGACAAATATGAGCAGACAAGTATGAAAAGCACTCCCATCTTTGTGAATCGCTTCCTTGAATAAATTAAACAAAGCTTAATAATTATAGGAAGGGAAGCATAGGAGGTTAAGAATTCATGTGACCTTAAGAGGCTAAATTGAATTGTACACTTTTCACAGAAGACACTTCTCTTGAAAACACTCCCTTAAGAATTAGAAACAATACACAGGAATTTAAACTACACAAAAGAGAAAACTGATATTTTGCAGTACAGTCACAAAATTATGCCAGAAATTATTTTTTTCATTAGCAGTAATCAGTATCTAAATTAAATTGGGCAGTTGGAACATAATTTTATCCCTTACACACGGTCAGAAAGGATACGATGTTCTGCAATTTTAGCCATGAGGTCATCATTATCAAAAAGCAAAAGACAGATCACAGCAATAATGAAAAAGGCCACACCTCTTGTCTGAAAAACAAAAAAATAGCAACAGAAAAGCTGATCAGGAAAGCAGGAAAACAGAGATATGCCAAGAACTTCCAATAAAATTTAATTCAATATACCTTTGGATTGGGGGAGGGGGGGAGGCAGGGAACAGGGGGAATTAAATCTGCCTTGATGTAGGTTATCTTGATAAGCTGCATACAATATACTGTGCTTTGAATTTCTTTGACCTTCATTAGAATAATTCCTGGTATAATAAATCTTAATTATAGTCTTAAAAGGTTTTTCAACCAAGACTGTATTCACTCCATGAAGGAGTATTTAAAAATTATAAAATTACAGTTAGGTAGATATTCTTATGAATTTTAGACAAATGTTATGGTCACTTTTTTTATATTCCAAAACATGTGGGATATTTTCACAAAATAAATGGCTAACCTTTGCTGGTCCTCCTCCTGAGCTTGTGAACAGTACGCTGAGCAGTGAAATGACAACAATATCGCTGTGCTCAAAAAGCAACAGAGTTCTGCAAAACAAAAGATACAAATCTCATTTATAACAAACAGTAAATAGAAATAATTTTAACATGCATGAATTGGGTTAAAATTTAGTCTGAACAAGCAATTAAATAGATGCATTTAGCTGCAATTCTAATTTTCAGTGGCAGACCTAGTAATAACATTTTTTTAAAAAATAAATAAATAAATTCTGATGTACTTCTGAATATCAAGAAATCATTACTGCCAGTATTTCAGTAATGCTACACACCTATCTAAAAATAGTTGATTAAGTGTCACACAAAAGAAGAGGAAGAGTCACTGTGAAGCTATGTGAGCTTTGTGTGGTTTCTTATTGCTATAATCATCTGAATGACTTCTTGGATTCCTACTAACCAAACGGTTACAACAATATCTGAATATAGGCTTTCCAATCATCATACAAACCACCATCATACAAGGCCAGTCTCAAGAACATCATTGTGGTCTCCATGGAAACCTAATTATTCTGAAAGTTCTATGATTTCTACATTTGGGAAGAGGTGCTTTGAAGCTACAACAGCCAGTTGATTGTTGGGGCCCAATTGTCAGGGCTTGTGCCCGCAGAACTTAATTTCAATCCAGAGGTGAAAATGGGTTACCTGATGTCAGAATGTCAGGTGACAGGTGGGGTGGTCTGCAGGGGGTAGAAAAGGTAAGGATCTGGACTGCTAGCCTGATCCAGTTCTGTACCCCTTCTTTATGTGAATAAACAAGTTGTCATTTTAGATATCTACAATACGTACCATGACAACAACATATTTACCTTAAAGGTCCACATAGGGTGAGGCCAAAAAACCACAAGAGGGAAATTACACAGCCAACGATGGCATGTTTAACTATTTTGATCCACTGTAAGAGAAAACATAATCCCAATCATTAAAAATAACCATTACCAGCTAACATTTCAATTGCTGATTTTATTTGGGATATACAATTCAAATGAGGTTAAATTAACAACCTAAGCATCATTACCATAACTCTATTCTGCAGGCTAGAAATGACTACTTCTCACCTGCTCTGCCAACCCACTTGATTTCTTTGCTGGGTGCACAAGAAAGGGCTTCATCCCATGAATGTCCAGCACAGAAACTCAGCAGACTGGTGGCTCTTTCCCTCAGCCATCACCACACCGTATTTCTATGCTGGATGGGCTTATTCACTTGCTGCACAAGCTTCAGTGGGAAGCTTTCAACACAGAGTAGAGCAGATCCATAGTTTTTTTTAGTAGCCTCAACCAAGGTTTCTATGGGGAAATCCTCACATTGTTTAACCCAAACATGTGTGTCAATTTGTCCTAAAAGCCACTTGCTTGGAGAGCTATTATTTGGAGTCTTTAACTGAACAAAGAAGTAGGGCTTTATGCAACCCAGCACTCATGAGGACAATATCAACTTCAACCTGCAACATGGCAGATAGGGTACCATTAGCTACTGCAATAAGATTTGACAAATTGATTCCCTTTCTTCTATGGTATCTAGATCTTCAAATTTCCACATATAACCTAATGTCCATATAATTATTCAAACCACAGGCACTTTAAGTATTCCAAATGCAGGGAACTAGTCTCCAAATTAACTTTAAACTGACAATCTTGGTAATTCTTTAATTTTAAAATACTGTTCAGATACACACCCACACCCCAGATACTATATTTTCTTAGCTTCCCAAGAGCTTCCAGATAAAAACCATAATGACAAATCTCTTGAACAGTTTGATTGATTTAATACAGCCACAGGGAAGCAGCAGTTTTTTGACATAGCACAAGTATTTCCACTCCCCACAAAATAAAGTACAGGTATCAAATAATACAATCCCATGTACTGTATCAAGGGTAGGGAACCTTTTATTTTTTTATTTTTGCTCTGTGGGCTACATTTTATTAGGATAGTCACAGGCCAAATTTGACAGGTGGGCAGACAGCTATAGGGAGCCTTTTAAATCACATACAGTGGAACCTCGGTTGTTGAACGCTTCGGAAGCCGAACAATTCGGAACCTGAACACCAACAACCCGGAAGTGAATGCTTGTTTTCGAACGCGCCTCAGAGTCTAACGGCTTCCGAGGTGCGTTTCTCCATTTTTTAAAAGGAATTTGCCGACCGGCAACTGCACCTCGGTTGTCGAATGTTTCGGAAGTTGAACGGTATTCCAGAACGGATTACAACTGAGGTTCCACTGTAGTGACAAAGGACATGAGCCCACTGCAGAACTGCTGAAATTTATTCAAATTGGCAAAATGTACTTTAATAAGCAGAACTACTCCACCATCCCATGTGCAGATCAAGAAATGATAATGGCCAATACGATTAAACCTAAGCTGATAAAAGTACAAAGTTTCCTCATAGGATGCAACTTTCAAAAGGGAACAAATCCATTGAGGAACTACTATGCAAGCCCAACTGAAATAAACACTCATGCACTTGCACAACTTTAATTCATTTCCATGTGGCAGTGGCCCCAAGGCAGCAAGAAGTTTCCCATGAGGAGAAAAGTAGTTTTAGTTCTTAAAGTTTACATTTTAGAAGAATAAGCCACACATATAAACCACATCTGAAATACTCACCTGATGTCTGGTGACAGGTTTTCCGGATGAAAATGGTTTTTGAAATAAAATCATAAAAAATGCCGACCTATGAAAAATTGGGATTTCCATTAGATCAAGTAAAATTACAGTTTATAAAAGGCAAGTGTTCAAACCAACACTGGCTATGTGTTTTAAAATACTTATTTAAGTATCAGTACATTTGGAATCTTAATCCTACAAAACAGAAGATGAACGCTTAGCCACTAGTTGGTCTAAACCAGCTTGCAAACATGCTTCTGACCATGGTTCTAAACAGTGGTTTGGTACCAATTATGTTTAGCGAAAACATTGTTGCAGAGTAACACTAACTAGTTATATGTGAAAATTAATGAGGACAAGAGGGATTTGCTTTGGTGACTATGAGGCATCACATCTGAACCTACATACCTCCGGGTATAGGGTGGTATATAAATTGAATAAATAATAATACATTCTCAGCAGTAAATCTATGATTAGTAAAAAAAAAAGATATAAAATTAATCTCAATAGAAGTTGCTGTAATCAAAAGTCAACTTACCCAAGCTTCACTATGAAGATAAACTGTACAAGGTGAACTACTTTCAGGAGGTCATAAGATTCAAACAATCCTAAAGCCTTCAAAAACTTAGTTAAGCACAGTAACACAATATATTTAGTCAGGCTGGGGAGAAAAAAAGGGGGGAAGTTCTATGAGATATTGGCAAACATTCAGATATGAAAATTTAAATATATTCAATTATATTATTCTATATAGCAAAAATTTAGAGCACCATGTCAGTAAACTAAACACAACTTACTCTTGATCATAATGTTTACCTGCCCCTGGCAGATAACCATCTAATTGTGCCTAAACAAAAGGTTGAACAAAAACAAAACACTATGGGGCCTGGATGTGTCTGTTTACTCTTTAAAGCATCCTTATACTGGAATACTATGAAATAAATAGATTATGTTCACCTGGGGCAAATTTCAGCTCAACATGTTTATCAAATGCTGTAGTGTTGATGTGTCAAAATGTATGCAGTGATACGCTGTTTCACTATGGATTTCTGTGCTCCAACATTTAAAAGAACAAGGTGATTTCTGGGATAGAAGGCACTGCAACCAGCCTGCCAGCCATTGCATGCGCCACAGAACTTGAACTCTGGGTCTGGGAATGTGTGAATGGAAGAAGAAGAAGCATGCTTCTATGCAACTCAAAATACTGCTTACTTAACATGGTTGGTCTACTAAAAGATAATCTTAGCAAACAAGTGATCCTAGCTATCCAACAGCCACCTGTGCAACTGAACTAAAAAGATGAAACCTATATATGGAAGCTAGATCAAGAAGTTCTGAACCTTTCATGCTGCATCACAAGCTACCAGACTCCTACACGACCCCCACTTGCAACATCACACATGACTATCCTACCTATTTGCAATTAGCTGTGCACATACTGCTGTGTGCCATATGCACACCAGCAGGAAATTTATATATTGCAATCTACCTGCAGAAACCATGTTATTTCTGTGTAGGAGTTTGACAATGTGTTAAATGGCTCCTGGGAGTTGCACAGAATGGAGAACTAGCTACACAGAATGGAAAACTAGACACAAAATCTCAGAAGCTGTCCAATGTGGGATTTTCCCTATTAAACAGAAGGCTTAGATATAGGATCACATTCTGGGTTTGGACCCAGCCAGATGCAAAGAGGAGACGTGTGTGGCTCCTATATCTTTATCAGAGGCAATCTGGGAGATGCAGCTTGACAGGTCAAAATATTGGACACAGGAGGAAAAATCTAACCAAATCTCCCGAGTTCCCCCAATTCCACATAACTATCTAAGTTTTAAATCCCAAAGAAGGGCAGCTTTGTTCATTTCTTTCAGCAAGAACACCAAGTCCTGTGACACAACAGGTTTCTTTGGGCACAAACTTCCAGGACCCAATTTACCATTAGGCACTACATCGGATGGCGTGGACTCCGACCCACCAAAGCCTATAGCTGGCAAGCCTCCGAAGAGAGCACAAGATTCTTCATTGTTTAAGCGGGTCAAAGTGACTGTTCTCTTTCTGGTAACAATAGGAGCCCTTGAGCACTTATTCAACAGTACAGGATGTCCTGTGCTCCTTCAACCTGGCATCCCTAAGCTTAGCCTGGATGGACAAATGTGGGCACAGGACACACATTTACTCAGAAGTAAGTCCTGATGAGTTCAATGGAGCAACCGCCCCCTGGGGCTTCTCCAGACTGAGCATTCATTCTGATTTATTGAGCACCCAGATTCGCTTGCACAAAGCAATTAGGTGATTCCCAGGCTATACTGAGCATTCATTCTGACTTGTCGGCAGAGAGGTGATGCGACAACGAACATTTATCTCGATTTCATCCTGGTTTGCCTTGTGCCGTGGTTACACACCCTCCTATTAACCCATTACCTCCTCCCCCCACTTTTTAGTGCATTTCCCCATCACTTTAGGTGCCTCCAGACTGTCATTGTTTTCTGTGAGGGTTTAAAGCACAAGCCATAACTTTAGGTTTGCATCTTTGAAGTGAACTCAAGACAATGCCCGGCTCCTTCTGAGCCCACGCCAGCCTTCCCTGCAGAGCAGGCAGAGTCAGACCACCGGCCCATCTCAGCTCAGTATGGCCCGCGCTGACTGGCAGCGGCTGCCCAGGATGCCAAGCAGGAGGCCCCTCTCGACCGGGATGCTCCGCCCCTTGGCCGTCTCCCTCCGCGCCCCCTAAGCACGCCTGTCGGGGTGTGTTTGGGGGCCCCACAGGCCCCGCCCCGCGAGCCCCACAGGCCCTGCCTCAGGCGGGAGCCCCTCTGCCCGCTCCATCCCCGGCGCAGGCCGTTACCGGGCGCTGGGAACGTCCACGGGCCCCAGCCGCCCGCCTCCGGGCAGGACCTCGCCGCCGCCGCATTTCTCCTCCATCGCCGGCTCTCGGGCCGGGCCTCCTCAGCCGCCGCCGCCTTCGCTCCCCGCGCGGGGCTGCCTCATCCTCCGCGGGCTGAGGGCCGGCTCCGCCAACAGGCAAGGCCCGCGGGCAGGCCTGGGCCCGCAGCGGAACAGGAAGAGGCTGGGAAATGGCAGAGCCACGTCCTCACTTGACGCCGGAACTGCTGATCCGGGAGATTGGGAGAGCGCCGGATCCTTGGGGGGGGGGGTTGGAGGAGGAAACGCGCGATGCCTTTAACAACTACGCTCCTCCTCCCCTCCCGCTGGCTAAATGGATTCGCCCAACCAGGGCTCTCTAAAGAGTGCGGTGCAGCGCCGCCTATCGGCCGAAAGTCGGCGGTGTTTCTCCAAGCGGCCTGGTTTTCTAGCACAGGTATGTCGAAGCTTTGGCCGCCGGATATAGTTGCTGAACTACAATTCCCATCAGCCCCAGCAAGCACGGCCAGGCATGATGGGATTGGTAGTTCAGCAAAGCACCTGGCGGCTCTGAGGTTCCCCCATACCTGTACTCGGAAGTAAACGCGCCACTTCCACCGAGTTTACAGAAGTCCTGGAAGCCGCGTTATGCCGGCCAGTCTCTTTGTCGGTCTAGCCCAGTATTTTACCTTCTCTGGCTGGCAGCTGTGGCTTTCTAGGATCTGCGTCAGGAAACGGCCTTTCCCTTTGCTGCAGGGGTACCAGATCCACCTGCTGGGATCTGCTTCATGCAAAGCCAGTCCATGAGCTGTTGCCCTTCCCCATGTTCAGTCGGGCTTCATTCTCAAATAAATGTGGGCACAGGACACACATTTACTCAGAAGTAAGTCCTGATGAGTTCAATGGAGCAACCACCCCCTGGGGCTTCTCCAGATTGAGCATTGATCCTGATTTATTGAGCGCCCAGATTCGCTTGCACAAAGCAATTAGGTGATTCCTAGGCTATACTGAGCATTCATTCTGACTTGTCGGCAGAGAGGTGATGTGACAACGAACATTTATCCCGACTTCATCCTGGTTTGCCTTGTGCGGTGGTTACACACCCTCCTATTAACCCATTACCTCCCCTTTTTTAGTGCATTTCCCCATCACTTTAGGTGCCTCCAGACTCATTGTTTTCTGCGAGGGTTTAAAGCACAAGCCATAACTTTAGGTTTGTATCTCTGAAGTGAACTACAGTGGTACCTCGGGTTAAGTACGCTTCAGGTTAAGTGCGCTTCAGGTTAAGAACTCCGCTAAGAACAGAAATCGTGTTCTGGCGGTGCAGCGGCAGCAGGTGGTCCCATTAGCTAAAGTGGTGCTTCAGGTTAAGTACGCTTCAGGTTAAGAACGGACCTCCGGAACGAATTAAGTACTTAACCCGAGGTACCACTAAATAGCTTTGCCCCCTTTGTGCAGGGATTGGAGAGGGATTGGACTCCAAACTCCCATCAGCCCCAGCCAGCATGGCTGATGGGAGGAAGGGAGCTGCAGTCCAGCAACATCTGAAGGGCTGCAGGTTCCCCCATCCCTGTCCTAGGGCAATAAATCAACTTAAAAATAACCACAATAACCAACAGCAGGCTAAACCCGGTATGTTTACAAATAAGAGCACAAGAAGAGCCTGCTGGATCAGGCCAATGGCCCATCTAGTCCAGCATCCTGTCTTCACCATAGCCAACCAGATGCCTATAGGAAACCAGCTAACCTTGTAGGGTTTCCCATTTCTCACATTTACCAGTTCCTCATATTTATGTCCTAAACCACCAACCGTATTACATGCAGATTTCTGCAGAGTGATTCCATCTTTATTTCCATTCCTTGTTTCCGTCTTCCCGGTGAATGTATTTGCATGTGGAACAGATGGCAACAGACCTGTATTTGTTTTGTTATCATTACTCTTTATTTCATTGTTTAGATACATTAAAAAAAAAAAAAAGTAATATGGAATAGCCTTTTTCTAAATGCAAAAGGTCCCTTTAAAAAGTGGATTTTGCAACAACTTTAATCTACTTTAATTGTACAAAGCTATATTAATGGTGCGCAACTGAATCCTGCCCTGAATGCCTGGAGGTGACCTAGGATTTCCTGGAACTTATGCAGCGTTCAACAGGATTTATTTTCTCGTGGAGCCTGCTGCAGTCCCACTCTCCAGCCTCCTCTTCCTTGGCTCGCCAGACTAAAGGAACGAGAATAATTTGACACCTTGCGATCCAGGCCTGGGAGCCTCTGTGTGTGAAATTACATTCGATTTCACCCTCTTGTCCCAATCTGATCTTAGTTGAGCCTGATCATCGTGGACGGTGCTCATCTTTGCCTGCCTGCCTGCCTGCCTTGTGCACCAAGTTACTGGAAGGTCTGGCTTGAGTTGGCTGCGCCAGCAAGACACAATTTCTTGAGAAAATCCAACAACTGTGAAAGGCGAGACTGGAGCTGGCCACATGTGACCTCAGCCGTGCAGACATGCCACCAGTCCTGTGGGGCAGAGGGTGGCCATTCGACACCTGGTGTCAAGGCTGTCAAGGCAGGGGCAAAGGTTGAGTATCAGGACATACTGTCCCAAAATAATTTCATTCAGGTTAATTAACCCTTAATGTATTTGTATTACGTTGATTGAGAAGGGTGCTCAGAGTTGTTTGGAGAATCCCATTCTCTTCACAGAGCAACAATTCCCAGCATTCCCTAGGAGGAGGGCTTGATTGTTAAACCACTCTGAGAATTATAGCTCTGTGAGGAGGAATAGGGGTATCCTAACAATTTTTAGCAGCTTTAACAAACTACAGTCCGCAGGATTGTGTTTCAGTTGAGGCCTATGTGTGTTCTTAGGCTAGGGTGCAACTTGAAACCTACAGAACACCTGAAAGGCATTATATGAGAGTATGATGTGTCCTCCAAAAGTGATTAAAGTACCAATTGTGACATCTTATAGAGAGAAAGACAGAGAGAGAGAAGGAATAATTTGCTACTAAATTATTGTCTTAGTCATTTGCTAAATTATGCAGATTTAAACTGCTATTCGGTATGCACACTTATTTGAGAATACTGGTAGGTCCCACTGAGCACAAAGGAACTTCTGAGTAGACATGTATAGAATTGCACAGTTGATTTAATTAACTGAGTAAACTTTATTAAATTGCATGACAGCCTTATAATGATATAATCCATGGTATAGGCATAAAATCATATCCATGTATAGAAAATACAAATATGTTCAGGTAGGTATTTCCACTTCGAAAAATCAGGAACTGAAGATATCCAGCCTGCTCTTACCCAATTTTACATGGAAGTAAATCCTAATATGTTACTTCCTGAGTAAAAGTGGACAAAGGATTGCAGCTTGAATAAATTACCAAATGGTGCATTATTGAGAGAAGATACCCAAAACACTATGAGTCCTCTCTAAAAGCACTTATATGAATGCTAGGTTGTTATCGGAAAACTGTCAATGCTTTGTAATATTTATTTACTAATTTATTTGAGGTATTTCTATACCGCTTAATATTCAGAATTTCTAATATGGAACTTTGTAACGTTCAGTCTTATAGTGCAATTCCCCAAGGTTTATCTGGGAGGAACGTGTCTCATTAACTCAGTGAAATTTACAACTGAGTAGACATGCAAAAGATTGTACTCCAAGTAAAAAAGAAAGAAAAGTGATTTCCCCCACTACTAAAGGCTAATCCTATGCACATTTACAGAGTAAATCCTGCTGAAATCAGTGGGACTAACCTCTGAGTAAGCATGCATTGGATAGTGCTGTTAATTGACAAAATTGATTGAGGCAGTAACTTTCAACTGGCATGTTGGGTTCTAAGGGACAGAACTGGGTTCACATGCTTAAGAAAGCTAGAGTTTAAGAATAAAAAAAAGTTCTGCAAAAGCCAGTTTACAGCAGCCTCCAGTGCTGTATAATCAGTAAGGTAAAGGTACCCCTGACTGTTAGGTCCAGTCGCGGACGACTCTGGAGTTGCGGCGCTCATCTCGCTCTATAGGCCGAGGGAGCCGGCGTTTGTCCGCCGACAGCTTCTGGGTCATGTGGCCAGCATGACTAAGCCGTTTCTGGCGAACCAGAGCAGCGCACGGAAACACCGTTTACCTTCCCGCCAGAGTGGTACCTATTTATCTACTTGCACTTTGACATGCTTTCGAACTGCTAGGTTGGCAGGAGCTGGGACCGAGCAACGGGAGCTCACCCCGTCGTAGGGATTCGAACCGCCGACCTTCTGATCGGCAAGCCCTAGGCTCAGTGGTTTAGACCACAGCGCCACCTGCGTCCCTGTATAATCAGTACAGAGCCTAAATTTACACTCGCCCACATTGCCCCGACTGGGAAAAGTTTGGCACAGTGCCTCCTTAGCCCACACAAACCCCTCTGGTCAGGGAAGAAGGAGGAGCTCATGCTGTAATAATTGATATCAAAGGAGGAGAAACTGTGTTGTTGGACATTGCTTTTCCAGTGACTCATACAGCACGGATTTAAAAGCCTTTGAGCTGTACAATTGATAATATATCATTCTGGGTTTCAAAGGAAAGGTCGGGAGGGTGGGGTGGGGAGAGTGTTGTTGCTGTCTGTATTTGCTGACCGTGTCCATTTTTAAATGCACCCATGCAAATGCCAGATGCACTTTCAAAAGGGTCACATTGTCGTCCTGTGAGTCAGAGGCCTCCCATTCATGGAAATGGAACCCTCACTTCTGAGACATGAATGGCTCAGAGAACTGTACGATCGGGTAGTTCACAAAGCTCAGCTTTGGAGTTTCGTTTTGTGGGAACGATAGCACTGGGAACCTCCTTTGCTTGTTGAGGTTGTAGATCTTCTGCTTTCCCCCTCCCCAATTGTGTATCCATCCGCTGATGGATTCAGACAGTGCACCTTTTCTATCCAGAAGGGGGAGATGTTGCCCAACAGCAGAGTGCATGGTACAGAGTTCTGAAAACTTGACCTCAGGAACACACTCTCTTGAAGTATGCAGCGCAAGAGTCACTGTTTGCATAGTACTTAAAGGGTTTTACCTTTGAGGGGTAGGTAACAACTCTTAAAAGCCTCCTCAAGAATATAATGTACCAACAGTGTGGCTATCTCAGGACAGCTGAGGTTTATGGCCCTGATCCATAAAGTGAAGTTTCTGTAAAGTGCAGTTTGGCTGATAATGCACTGCTCATAGCTATGTGCGGTGGCCTCAGATAGCAGACAGGCGCGCACATTTAGTTCCATATGCTTCACATGACAGATGGGGAGGAGCATCCCTGTCTGCACATTGCAGGACCGATACAGGCTGATGTTCCTTGAGATATAAGTTCCTTGAGATATATTGGAAACAAGGCACGTGGCTCTCAATTCACCATGAAAAAAATATATATATTGTCCCATTTATTTGATTTGGAAATCCAGGCAGTGGATGCACATATTTTGCACCAGGTTATGTGCATCAATTAAATTTGTGCATGGAAGTCTATTTCTGAAATAGTCCACTGTTTTGTTGCTTGGCTAGTGTATTAAGAATATGCCTCCATTAGCACCTTAAAATGCAGCAAGGTCATTTCCCCCCTCCCCGCTGCATTTCAAGCCACATTTGAGCTGTATTCTTCACATCTCAGAGGGGGCTAGGATGTCCAAGGTGTGTGACTTTTTTGGTTTCCCTGCCCCCTCCCACCGAATGCAGCCTCAAAAACTAGCAGTGGGAGCACACTGGATTTACAATAAGTGGTGATGTGAACATAACCTAAGTGGCTCTGGCTACAATCATATACATATCTACTCAGAAGTAGACCCATTGAGTTCAGTGAGGCTGCAATCCTGCACACACAAACCCACTAGACTAGTAGTTGGTGGAGTGGCAGCGCTCTGCTTGACCTCCTGTTGCCCATGTCAAGAGGGGGCGAAGCAGTGGTGAGGTCGACACCGCACAAACTTGCTGGCAGGACAGATGACTGGTCCTGTTGGTTTGCACCAAGCTGACCTTGCCGCCGCCACCCTGCTCCCCTCTACCTCCCAGTGTGTAGCAGCGATGCAAGCAGGTGTAGGGAGGTCAGGTAAGTGCTGCCCCAACTGCTACTGCATATACTCAAGAATAAGACCTCCTGCTGCAAGCAGTGGGACTTACATATGAGTAAAAAGGCATAGGACTGTATTAAAATACAAGTGTTATTCCTATCCTGAATTTTGGACACAATGGAGAGGTAAAAGATTTGGATTATCATAAAAGATGCGGGAGAAAATGGTTAACAATAGAACCCACAAAGGGGAAGAGGGAACTCCAGGAGATTCTTTGGAATCTTGTTTCTATGTTGTGTGTTGGATGTGACTGTAAAATTTTAATCTGAAAAACCAAATAAATTTACAAAAAAGGCATAGGACTGCGCTATTCACGAACTTAAAACACAATCCTGTTGATGTATTTAGGTCTCGCCAAGTTTAGTGGGGCTTTCTTCTGGGAAGTGTGTGTCAGCCTTTATAAATCTCATGCCACTATGAGAGTATAAATGTGCTTGAGGTGTATAACTGGCCATTTGGGAACTTTCCACTTGTTTGAAAACAATGTTTACCAAAAAAAGAGGAAAGGTGTAAGAAAACTGCGTAAAATGATGAGTTGACACAATTTTTAAAAATAGGTATTCACAAGTGAAAAAGGACAAAGCAAAACAAATACCAAGTCGAAATAGGCCAATTATATTTTTAAAAGGGCGAGGAACCTGTGGCCTTCCAGGTGTTGGACTCCATTGGTCCCTACCTGCATGGCCCGTGGTCAAAGATGATGAGAGCTGTAGTCCAGCAACATCCAGAGGGTCACAAGTTGGCCCCCAGCCTTGCTTTAAGAGAGATCATAGAATTGAATCATAGACACGTAGAGTTGGAAGGGGTCCCAAGGGGCAGCAAGTCCAACCCCCTAAAAAGTAGGAAGTACTTCAAAAGTAGGAAGTGGTGATCCTTGCAAAAGAAAAAGAAAAGACATAAACAAAGATGACTACTGTATATTCCTGCGTATAAGACTACTTTTTAACCCAGGAAAATATTCTCAAAAGTCGGGGGTCGTCTTATACGCCGGGTCGTATTTCTTATACTGCGAGTATATTCCAAACTCTATATTTTAACTGGAAAAGTTGGGGGTCGTCTTATACGCCCAGTCGTCTTATATGCCGAAAAATACGGTACCTTTTACAGTCAAAACAAAATAAAAAAATTCCTTCCAGTAGCACCTTAGAGACCAACTAAGTTTGTTCTTGGTATGAGCTTTCGTGTGCATGCACACTTCTTCAGATACCTTTTACAGTATAAAGCAAACTGAATAAAGTACCACTTAAAGGAACAGCCCTGAATTTTATTCTTTATATTGCTTGACGGCTTTAATAGATGGGTGTTTGATGAAATCGTCAACTGCCTAGCAAATTTATTCATTTAGGATTTTGTTTATCTGTGGTGGAGCATATATCGTTATCTTTATGGCCTTGTGTTTATCGAGCAATAGCAACCGGAAGGGCAGCCAAGGAAAAGACAGCTGAGTAACACAATTACTGAGCATGTGGAAGGTGGGTGGATCTCTGTCTGCCTCTCCCGCCCCCCCCGCCCCCCACGCTTGCACATTTTAGCCCGAGAGGCCCTAACATATGCTAAGGCTTTGCTTTGTATTTTTGGTCCCCTCGTCCTGCTGCCTCCTGCCACTATTTGCATGTGCGGTTTCCAAAATACAAAAATACGACAGTGTGGAGCAAACGATGGCAGGGAAGCATGCAGACGGCTGCATTCCACGGGCCTGGGCTCAGCTCTTTAATACCCCCATTGAGTAACAGGATCTCCGGCAAGAAGCAGGGAATTCCGGGGCTGGCAAGTGTTCTTGGGGGTGGAAGGGTGGAGAGAGAAAGGGAGAAAAGAAGCATGTTAAAACAAAAAATAAAATAAAATAAAATGCCACCACCTTGTGCAATGTCGGTCTTAACAGATTAATGGAGACTTGGAATTAACTGACATAGATCTACAAAAGGAATTGGTTTTTTAATTTAATTATTAAGTGCTTCCCAGCCTCACCACAGATGGTTTGGGCCTAGACAGGAGTGTGGAATCCTTTCAGCCTGGGGCTGCATTCCTTCATAGATGGTCTCCCAAGGGCCACATGCCCCTGTGTGGGACAGGGTCTGCAGCAGAGCAACAGCAGTCTCTTACGTCTGGACAGGTGGCTACATTCCAGCTGAGCAAAACAATACATAAATAAGCACTTTTCTAAACACATATTTTCTCTCTCTTACACACGCACCTCTCCAAGGAAACATGAGGCACCGTCACAGCTCAAGGGCACACTTCAGTCGGGCAAAAGCACTTGAGGGGGATGCAGAGCAGGGCAGGTGAGGGGGTGTGCCCTGGGGATGGGGCGTGGCCTAGTGACAGGGTGGGAGTCAGGAGCAAGTCAGCAATAAATCACACAGCATCAACGAAGCTAACATTTTCAAGGAAGCACTGTTGACTCAGGAGGCCAGACCTAGGAGCACAGCTCATCCCAGTAGATCTTGCCCCTGTGAGGCAGTTGTAGGGACTGAAGGTCCCCACCTCCTAAGTCTCCTCCTCCCCTGGTTCCTTCCCAAGCAATCTGAGACTTCATCACCATGCTTGTCCTTGCTCTGCCCTCTTCTACCGCTTCTGGTTCTGGGAGACCAGCAGGAAGGGGAGCTGGTCTCCGCAGAAGGCGGAGACCCCCCTGGCTTATTTAGCAGCCTGTCTCTACTCTGCCTCTTGGCCTCCCTCCTCTCCAGCCTCTGCTTCTGGACTGCTGTCTGCCACAGACTCTCCCTGCTTACTAAACCCTGTTCCCTCCTCCTCCCAGTCTGCTCCAACTTCTCCCTCTGACTACTTATTGTTGTCCCAGTACTAGGCTCTGGGCCTTCTTCCCTTGGGATGCCCCAGCTGGTGCCTCCCACCCCTCATTTGCATCCAGCCAGTCCATGACACCTACAGAACATTCGAAGGGCCAGAGAGTGAGGCATGGAGGGCCACATGTGCCCCCCCCATGCAGTTCTCCATTTATAGCTTTTAGATGGAGGCAGTCCAGCAGCTTGAACTGTATTTACAGAGAGGCTCCAGGGTGGTTTTTTGGAGTGAGCTGGGGGAGAGTAAGCAAGAGTCACATGGAGAGGGAAGCTTTGCAGCATCTGCAGAAAGCAGACGACGTCATGATGTGCTGGATCTTGGGGATGCTGTGATCTAATCTCTATGTTGCTGTCAACTGGCAAATACTGAGGGCTCAGCCCTGTACAAAGGGCAGGATTGTGTCCATTCCTCCTAGTTTGCCCCTGTGAATAATGCTTTGTTTGTGCATTGCAACTTGTGCATTGAACAGGTGCATGCAAGCTTCCTCCTTTTAAGTTACCTTGTCTATTTTACTATGACCCCCCCTCTCTCTGTGTGTGTGTGTGTGTGTGTGAGAGAGAGAGAGAGAGAGAGAGAGATGCGTGGGAGAGAGAATAGGTATATATGTATATACATATAAATAGGTACGCATGCATACATACAATATAGTACAGATATAGCTGGGGTGTTTTTTTTAAGCTCCGTTTTGTCGCAACAGACTTGAATTCACTTGCACCATCAGATTAACAGCCCCTCCTTCTGTTAAACAGCCTCTATGGTAGAATTCTTCTGCAAGGCAGGAACAAGACCCATTGCAGTAGTCTTTGGCTATACATATCACTTTAGTGGGGGGTTTTTTTTTTTAACCTGACCAAAAATAGTTACCGGAAGAAAGCCTTGCTGCATCTTTTTTAATTCTCAGAAATACCACTGTTCCACAGCACATAAATGTCAAGCGTTTCTGTGTGCTACCTAGTAAAAAACAAGACAGAACATGACCAGCAAGACAGTTCCCCAGATAATTGCTTAAATGTGCTTAATCTTACACAGTACTCCTTTGAAACAGTGGTTAGCCTTTTTTTTTTTTTAATGCTAACGCTTAGGACGTTTATCATCACTACACCAGATCATCTGTCTATGACATTGTGTCTACCTACACGGAACAGCTCACTTTTAAGTGGGGTATTTTGTTTCTTCGAGCTAGAGGATTAAAATAATATACCCCCAAATGTATTTAAACAGCCCAATAACGCTGATTCACCATTTACCAAACATCATCTTGAATGAATGCTTGCTGCTTTTCAAGTATTTTTATTGTTTGTAAGCCGCTTTGGGATTCATTTGAATGAAAAGCGTCATTGATATATAATAAACCAAATCAAGATCAAATCAATTTAGGGCTAACAATATATTTTCATTGGACGCTACTTTTGATTCCTTTTATTTATTTACATTGAAAAAAATGCTACCAGGGGTCATTGCAAGGCCTGTACTCCTTCATGCAAGAGTCTCTACTGCCTCCTCAAGGGGGGAGGTGTTTACCGTCTTTCCCCCTTTTTAAGACACCGTCTTATAATTTTTTTTCCTCAAAAAAACACAGGGTGGCTTATTTTCAGGGGGATGTCTTGTTTTTATTACATCAGTATGGTACGGTACAGCCTCCCCCTGCGCGCTGAGCAGGCGGGGCAGAACTCCGCAAGAGGCGCATTTCCCCCCGCGCCTCTCGCTGGTTTGCTGGCTCCCTGCGCACGCAGGAGGGGCTGAGGAGGCGACGGGAACAATGGCGGCACCACGGCTTACTTTTGGGGTACGTCTTACTTCTCACAAAGGTAAAAAAAACCTGCCATGGCTTACTTTATGACTACGTATTAAAAAAGGGGAAACAGGGTACTTGCAAGCTTTGCCATTCTTTGTATCTGCATTCACAATGCGAAGCAAGTCCTCTGTTGTATAAAATTAATGGCATTTTCTATTTTCCAATCTGCTGTTAAGCCAAAGGCTTTTTCCATGTGTCCACATGGTGCCATTGTTTTCCACAGACATTGATGTTTTGATTTTATTTTGTTTGTCAGGCAGTCTTTAAGAAGGAATTCTTTTTCCTGGGTTTGTTTGTTTTTTAACTTCTAGTAGCCGCTATGGTTAAAAACTGCTACAAAAATATTCCCAAGGTGAAACTGGATATCCCTTTTACTTTTACTCTAGGCATTTGTTATTATATTCTGTTATGTTCTGCTTTACACACACACACACACACACACACACACACACACACACACACACACACTCCAAAGGTAGGAAAACACAAATGCCCTTCTCTCCTTTGTTGTGGCTGCATTGAAAACAACCAAGGCCATACATACAACCTCGGTGCAAAAGTATAGGCCTCCATTGATTTCTCTGCTGAGACAGAAGTTGAAGGTGCGGGACTGGCTGTCTGAAGAACACACAATGGACTGGCTTGCACAAGAAATGCAGGATTTGAATTTTATGTCTCTTAGCCACCATAAGAACTTGTAAAATCATCTTTTGTTGTCTGCTAGTTTCAGTAGAGCTTATTCATTTATAAATACGGTACGTTTCAGATTGTAATCTTAGTTGGGGGGACACAGGCCTGTTTTGTTAGGATGGTCAGGGGCCTCATTCATACACCATTTTAACCCAGGAGTGGGAAATCTCTGGCCTGCAGGCCAGTCTTAGCCTGTCAGGGGGTCCAAGTTGGCCAGTGACACCATTTTCCTGAAACCACGGCTACGTACCTATCAGCTGACTTCACTTGTGACATGACCTGATGAGCAGGAGGGTGGGTTAAATCCTGCATTACTTGTGCACACCTGTTCCCAGAAGGCATCATGCAAAGTCATGTTACTGACAGGGTCAAATTTGACCCACGAGGCTGATTCTTATACCTGTAAGGGTATGGCTTGTGGAGCCAAAAAGGTTTCCACCTCTGCTTTAACCCATAGTTAAACTACTAAACTATGGTTTAAAGATGAGGAAACAATGTAGTGGTGCATGTTGCTGAAATCATGGGCACATTGCTCCCTCCCTGCTCCTCTCCACAAACTAAACCCATCTGAAGTGGGCTCGTGGCATCTTTTCCCCAAACAAACCATGAACAGTAAACCAAGAACAAACCCTGGATACAGTCCGAGCCCCAGTTTGGACATAATGCTAAGTGGGGTGGCAGGAGCAGGGAAGGAAGCAAAGTGCCTGCGTTTTCACACTCACTTTGACCCATAGTTTTTTTTTTTAAACTATGGTTGAAAGTAACATGCAAGCCATGCCCGTGTATGACAAGATTTATACTTCAGTATTAGCAGTGTTGGGAAGAAATCTACAAAGTTTTCTTGAAGAGGTAAACTCTTCCTTTGCTACTTAATTTCCCTCTGTGTGGAGAAGCTGTGGATTGTGTGAAATAGGGCCCACCTGACCTTTTCAAAAGATATCACCTCAGAAGAAAAGGCATTTTGCTTTGGCTCCCCACATGAAAATGAGGCGTTGGAAATTACTCCGTGGAGACTTTGCTATCTCAAAAACAGATGTGTGAATCATGCCCACATCACTTAAAAGTCTGTAATAATACAGCCCGATGTGACATCAAAATAACCTTAGTCTTATTATGTGGATTTTGTCACACTGTAGGCTTGAAAGAAAATAGGCATAATGATCAGAGAGATATGGCTCAGAGTATAAGTGGCTGTGTTATAGAGATAAGGTAGATTTCCAATGCACATTTATACACTTTACAATCTCATTTATTGAAGTGCTTAAGGGACTTTTGAAACGTTTGGATAATGGGAAATTTGTATAAATAGGAATTCTTAATTAGGGTTACAGTGACAGGAGGCCATATGGAGAGAGTACAGGGTGTGAACGGTTATGTTTAGGAGCTTCAGATCACAAAGGTTAGCAAAACTAAGATTAGACTGCATCTAGCTATCCTATATAATAAAGTCCCTGTGTCTCTGCGTCCTGTGTCCCTGGGTTTGCGCTACTGCGCATGTGCCCCACGGACACAGGGATTGGAGCGCAGAGACACTTCGAGCAGCCGGGCAAAGGCGAGGCAAAATGGCGGACGGCAGGAAGCCACGGAGCTCCTGAGGGCGCCCAGTGCTGCCGGAGCTGCCCGACCGGCTTTAGTGCCACCAAAGCCGCCGCCACCGCTGCCATCGCCGCACGAACAGCGCGGGCTGCCGGGGGAGGTGACCGGGAGGCCGCCGGTCCCCCCCGGCGGGCCCGCAACACCCAGAGAGAGCCGTCCGGGGCTGGGCAGAACGGAGGGCTCTGAGGCCTAGCGGCCTGGGACGGCCCATCCAGCGGAGCGCCGGTGCTCCGGAGGCCAAGGAGGGCCGCCCCATCCTCACCGCCGCTACCGCCGCCGCTGCAGCCGCCCCCGGGGAAAAAGAAGAAGGGGGAGGGAGCCCCTCTCCACCCCACAGCGGCCTGAAACGACCCACCTCGCGGAGCGCAGGTGCTCCGGAGGCCGAAGAGGGTTGCCTCACACGCCGCCGTCACCGCCGCCGCTGCAGCCACCCCCGGGGAGAAAGGAGAGGAGGGGGGAGCCCCTTCCCGTCCCCAGCGCCCCCCTCTAGCGCCCGTTAATTTAACGGGCTGAACATCCACTAGTACTGTATAAACCTTTGGGTGCTTAGGTTATGAAATATTGGGTTGGATCCAGACAGCTACGCTAAGAGTAGACCCATGACAAAGTTTGAATCTGACTCATTCACTATAGCAGGGATGCTTCCGGGACCACAATTCCCATCATCCTTGACCACTAGCCCTGTTGGCTGGGGATGATAGGGGCTGGAGTCCCACAATTATGGAGATCCCTCCCTTTAAAAATATTTATGGCATATGTCAGCTTGGTGTTTGTTTTGCTTTGTCCGCATTCTGGCACAGCGAAACAGGCATGGGATCAGACTGTTTGTGTCTTGTTTGCATAGTCAGGAGCACAGGGGAGATTTTTTGCCCTTTAAAAAAAGAAGAGAACATTTAGGCAACAGCTTCTAGCACTCTTAGTTCAGAATGTATATGCTAAACTGGATGTGTTCTGGGAAATCACGGGGAGGGGAGCTTGTCACAGCAGGAGGCTTCTTCAGCAGCCTACCGGTACCTAATTTCTGCCTCTTCACCCCCTCCTTTCCAGCCTCTGCTCCTGCGTCTTGATTCTGGATTGCTGTCTGCCACAGCCTCTTCCTGCTCACTAAACGCTGTTACCTCTTCAGCTTCCAAAACCTCCTCCTCCCAATCTGTCCCCTCTTCTCCCTCTTACCACTCATCGCCATCCCACCACCAACCCCTGGCTCTGAAACTTCTTCCCTTAAAGGTTCCCCAGCTGGTGTCTCCCACCACTCTTCTGTATCCGGCCAGTTTGCCCTTCTCTGGATTTTGCAATGGAGTTCTCCAGACCAGCAGAGTGTACCAAAAATGAATATACTGTGGTGCAGTGTGCATAAAATCACACATATTGGTGAAAATAACATAGCACAGTTGCTTTTCAGAAATCTGCACATTAGGCAAAATTGCACACAAATGTGTGTTAGCAGACTTTTGCTCTAAAACGCTGGTGAACTTTTCATACTGTGAACACAGTGGGTCTTGCCTCTGAATAGACACAGCATAGAATTGTGTTGCAAACATAGCTTTCATGTTTGGGCTAGTTATTGGCCAAAGCTAAAATCCTATACACACTTACCTGGGAGTAAGCCCCCCTGAGCCAAATGGGACTTACTTCTGAGTAGAAATGCATATAATTGTGCTGCAGGATGATATACTTTTGACAGTGACAGTAGGCATAGCTAATGAAAGGTAAATCCCATTTGGGTCCAATGGAATTTACTGGTAAATGCTTCTAGGATTGTAGCTGAACTGCCCTTTGCGCAAAACAGAGCAAAGGGACAAGCGCATGCCATGCTAGTCATAGAAGAGGTTTTGCTTTCTAAAAACACATGCATTAGACTCAGCAGCTGAACTATTGATAGTGTCATCTTTCAAGGTTTCTCCCATAAAATCCTTACCACTGTTGAAGGCCACCATCACATACGTCTAAATGTTTTGACAATGTTTTTTCCAGTATCACTTTGTATTTACACTATTCGGAGCTTCGATGTGTTACAGAAACGAAGCCTTGAGGGCAAAGGATAGGGTATGTGATCTAAAAAAACAAGGTGTGTCTTTCCTCAAGTCACATTTCTTTACTGTAAATATGGTATGATTTTGTTGTCATTGCTGTTGCCAGCACCGGAAAAGGCTTTTTGATGAATCTCAGGGATATCCAATCCACTGCTGATAAAAATAGAGTTGAGATCAATCAGGTGATCAATTTAAGCAAAAGTTCAATCTTTTGTTGGCTATGCTGCCAAGATGATGGGCTTTTAGTTTCAAGGCAGTTCTGCCTGCTTTTACAGCTTGAGGTTCAAAAAACCACATCTTTAGTCTCCTTGATGAATTTTAAGGCAGTACTGTTAAGTCTCACCTTGTGAAATTCAGTACTTTTAAACCTTCTAAGCCCCTTAAGTGGGCATTTTGTTTTTTTTAAAAAGGAAAGGAAAGGAAAGGAAATGTAGGTTTGGGTCCAAAAAGGACCTGCACCTTGGTGGTCACACATCAATTAGACGCACACAAAATAGTAAACACTGTTAGGGATTTTACTACATCTCACTGTATTCTCTCATTAACAGGTGCCCATCTCACAGTGGTCTACAAAAGACACTAGACCATTTCACTGCCAGACTAGCTGAGGTATTAAATGCATGGCTGTATTTGCATAGCTTTAAGTGTGGGACGCGGATGGTGCTGTGGGTTAAACCACAGAGCCTAGGGCTTGCCGATCAGAAGGTCGGCGGTTCAAATCCCCACGACGGGGTGAGCTCCCGTTGCTCGGTCCCAGCTCCTGCCAACCTAGCAGTTCGAAAGCACGTCAAAGTGCAAGTAGATTAATAGGTACCGCTCCGGCAGGAAGGTAAACGGTGTTTCCGTGCGCTGCTCTGGTTCACCAGAAGCGGCTTCATCATGCTGGCCACATGACCTGGAAGCTGTACGCTGGCTCCCTCAGCCAATAATGCGAGATGAGCGCCGCAACCCCAGAGTTGGTCACGACCGGACCTAATGGTCAGGGGTCCCTTTACCTTTAAGTTTGTTAACCATTCTATGCAAATTAGCATATTATCCACATTGGAACACAGCTCTGACACACGAGCCCTCATCCACCCCAATCCGTTGAGAAATGGAAGAAGGCTTCGATGTGCAGATAAACCGGATGCCGCTCAGTTTATTTATTTTTAATTTATAAAAATATTTATATACTGCTATGTCATAAGGAAGAAATCAAAGTGGTTTTACAGCAATAAAACATAAAACCATACAATAAAAAGCATATTTAAAAGTTATAAACAATGGTAAAATCTATTGCTCAATGGATAATCAGTGCTCTTAGCTTTGAAAGATCCAGTTGCCTGTTTTTTGGGGGGTTGGAGAATGGCATCCAGTCATCTTTGAATGCCTGGTTAGCACTGTCAGATATGACAGCGCTGATCATCTGTTGGTTAGGGTATAAAGGTACAGGTCCTTGCACACAGTAGCACACACAGAGTATGTTCCTGTACATGGGAACATATTTGGATCAGGAGCTTCATCTCGTAGGACTCAACTTGTCTGTGATCACAAGCTACACTCTGAGATCCTGATACAGTCAGTTTAATCCATTTCTGGATCTGCTCTGCATTCGTGCTGATTATATTTTTATGTTCTTAGTTCTCATTATAAAGTAAACAATAACACTGATGGGATATCTCCCTAATTTCCTGCTAATAGAGTTGAAACATAAAAGTACTTTGCAATGGTAATGCTGCCCATTTCAATTATAGATGGCAATTTTGTTCTGTGTTTTAAGTTCTTCTCTGCTGGCTGGAATGAGTCATAAGGTATAAATACTAGAATACCTGACAAAAGTGTTTTTTTTTTAATACAAAAATGACAGTGAAACATAACTAAAAAATCCTGAGTAATTCTGGTCCTTCATCCCTTCTTTAAGTCCTCACTTTTATGCCATGGAAACATAGAAATGAGGACATAGAACACAGAAATGTAACATAGAAATGAAGGTATGGAAGATTATTATTATTATTCTTTTTTTAAAGTACTCCTTCAGGCATTTGATATGTATGAGAGTAATATTATTTATTTTTATTATTTTTAATAGAATATTATTCCACACCAGCCAAATCTCTGAGTAGTGTGAGAGTCCAGGGATCCCAGGCACTTAACCAGTGTTCACCTGACTGAAGAGAAACATTTTTGCCTGCACCTAAGATATGTAATGAAGGCATCAGGTGAGCCTCCCTGGGGAGAGCATACCACAAACAGGGAGCCAGCACAGAATAGGCCCGTTCACATGTTGCCAACCTCCGGACACGAGTCCTGGTTTTTGAAATAAAAACGTTGGACAGTATGGAAGTGTGGTTTGAGGAGGAAAGAGGGGGCAAGGGACCCACTAGAACCCTGTGCCCAACGGCCCTCCAAAACCTGGAGCTGACCCTCAAAGAAGAAGAAGAGTTTGGATTTGATATCCCGCTTTATCACTACCCAAAGGAGTCTCAAAGCAGCTAACATTCTCCTTTCCCTTCCTCCCCCACAACAAACGCTCTGTGAGGTGAGTGGGGCTGAGAGACTTCAAAGAAGTGTGACTAACCCAAGGTCACCCAGCAGCTGCTTGTGGAGGAGCGGAGACGCGAACCCGGTTCACCAGATTACGAGACTACTGCTCTTAACCACTACACCACACCTACATCATTTCCTTCTGCTGTGAATGGACTTTATACTAATCTTGTATATATTTGAGGTGTTTATAGAAATGCCACAGATTAGGGTTGCTGGATACAAAAGTTGTTGGGTGTATGGCAGCCCTACCACAGATGGTACCTCTTGCATTTCATGGTCCTTTGGCTCCAATGTTTATAATTCTTCGCCTCTGTGCCCATATATGTACACATGTGTATGTGTACCCATGCACAATCTGCTAACTGAGGATAGCACTCTGTCCGCTGTCTGATGCTGTGGGCTCTGGTCCAAGAAAGTGTATGCCAGAAGAAATATGTTAGTCCTTCAGGTGTCATAACACTGTTTGTGTGCGTGTGTGTATGTTTTAGTGAATAAGTAAGTCTGTGGCTGCACAGCAGTTACCTAAGAAACAGCAAACACATATCTAAGCAAAAATTGTAAGCAAATATCATGTCTTCCTTTTACATCATCCTTTCCAAGGGAGAGCTTAAATAAGGCCTTCACTTCAAGGGACTGTAGGCAGGGTAGCAAAATTAATCACAGCATAGACACATCCAAAAGAGGTGGATATGCCAGGGAACAGGTGATAGACCCTTTCGTGGTTAGGAGGACACTCCAACAAGCAGTGAGGCTGGGAAAGAATGCAAAACAATTGCATGGCAATTTTTATATTTTTCTTTTTAGCTTTGAAGAAAGTTTTGCTGCTATTGTTTTTTTTGTCTCACGTATATTAATCCGTGTGCCAAAATTCACCTCTCCGGCCAAAATTATTTGACACACCATAAATTTTAGTTTGGAAATCTGGTGATGCAATGTTGTTTGGTCACTTCAGAAACATCTGTTGTAGCTTCAGAGGTACAGGGGAGAAATATCTGTAGTGTAGCCTTTGACAACTCGGTGCCCTCCAGACGTTTTGGATTTCAACTCCCATGGTGTCTCTTGACGGATAGGTTATGTGCACTTTCTCATGAGGCATGCTGAAGGAGCATAAGGGCTGACTGCATGCATTAGCTGTTCATCTCTCGTTATCCTGGCCCAGCACACACACATATGTCACACATGTATACATAGGGCAAATCAGAGGCAGAGCACCAATTTGAGCAGAAGATGGGGGACGGACGGACGGACAGACGATGATGCTCGCATTAAATGTTCATGATGCAGGGACGCCAGGATGCTGGAAGGAGCCGGGGGGTGGAGCCAAATGTGCCGGCAGCACCAAGGCTTCCGTGACTGGCAGCTCCTCCTCTCGGGTGCTCAGCCTCCTCCTCTTCCAGTGTGGTGTAGTGGTTAAGAGCAGTGGACTTGTAATCTGGTGAACCGGGTTCATTTCCCCGCTCCTCCACATGCAGCTGCTAGGTGACCTTGGGCTAGAACCACTTCTCTGAAGTCTCTCAGCCTCACTCACCTCACAGAGTGTTTGTTGTGGAGGACGAAGGGGAAGTAGAATGTTAGCCGCTTTGAGACTCCTTAGGGTAGTGATAAAGCGGGATATCAAATTCAAACTCTTCTTCTTCTTCTTCCTGCTGCCACCAATGGCTGCCGGATGCTTCCCCCCTCCTTCCCCTCCATGGCAGCAGCAGGAGGAGGAACCACCCGGCCACTGAAGCTGCACTGCGCTCAGCTCCACACTCTGCCTCCTCCCCCTGCCCCCTAATATTTCATTGGAGGGCTCTAGGTGCCTTAGATTTGGCATTTATGATCAGAGGGGTAGCCCGTGAGAGCTATTTGGTCCCTAGACTCAAGCTCAAAGAATCCCCTAAATTTTGATAAGTGTTGCAACTTGTATTTAGGTGCATCAGACCACATTGTGACACACTCTCTCGGCTTAGAACTGCAAACAGGAGACGTGGTTTGTTAAAAGACATTATTTTTCCCTGATCTAGATTTTCTCATATGCTTAATATCAACTGCGACACAACACAAAAGCGAGATTCCCTCTAAATAATGAGTGCATTTACGCAGAAAATAAGCTAGTAAAGCATTCATTATATTAAAAAAAAACCCATAAAATTTATGTATCACTCTTTTTTGGGTGCCTTAGTTTGTTTTTGTGCGTTGTCATTTCTCATATTTATAATGGCTTGGGGCCTCAACAGTTGGAAGTGGCCTGGGCTTTCCTGAGTCTCTGGAAGAGCCTCCATATGCGCAAGCAAGCAAGCATATGCACATATTATCTATACACCAATGCAAATAATTATACACATTACACTCTGAAAGTTTTTCTCCATTGAGACAACTACTTCCAATCCTCCTTCCCCCCAACCACCTCCACTATGCCCATTTTGTAGTGATTTTGTAAAAAAACAAAATTAAAATCTCCTATTTAATATTCTGATAGAGAAATCACCAACATGTACAAATTAAAAACAGATCAATATGCCATAAAAGATAGTAATTAGGAAGATGAGACCTCCCTAACTTGTAGGCAATTATTTTATGGTATTTTTGATTAATGATTTCATTTTAGCTGTTTCAGTGTTCTGCGGTCGTCATTTGTTAGCGATAATTATGGACATCATGCCTTGCCTGAATCTGAGTAATTCTGACCAACAAATATGAATTAAAATCAATAGAAATGTCATTAGCATCCCACTTCCATGCGAGATAATACAACCATTTCTCATGCATTCAGTTTATTAAAATTTGCTAAAGTGTGAAATATGTATGACAAGTAACGATGTTTTAATCTTTCACCAAGGTAACAATTGGAAGCTGATTGATTCCATTCAGTATTTCATTCAGTAATTATAAAATCAAAATGATGGAAGATCATAATCAAGAAGGATTCATGCCAATACTTTGTCACTCCTCCATTTAAAATAAAATTCTAATTTGCATCCAGACATCAATCTGAACAGAAACGGAAACTCCCATTTCTGCCAGTGTAAATATTGTAAGCTGGGTAGGCCGTAGCTTGCAAGACAACTTGCAGACATCCTGTGCCCACTGACTTATAAGGTGTTCCCATATATTTACTTGGGGTATTTCTGGGTCCAAATATTCTCTAGGTGGTTTGCAATGTAGAGCATAAATAAACAACGCACAATTACAATATAATACAGTCGGAGGAAACAAATAAAACACAATAGATTAGAATGTATCACTTAAGAACAAACTCCCCCCTCCCAAGAAAATCCACAGCACTAAAGCAATTTAAGACAAAGGAGTAAAATCCACTGAGCTAAAATTATGTTAGATTATATTCAGTGGTGACTGGTGCCCATTGGCACTGGTAGGGCAGAAGACAGGGAGTTCAACAGTAGGAAGAGCTAGAGACAACTGATTCTAGTTTTGTCCTGTGATTAATAAGACCCAGCATGGGTTTCTCAAAAACAAGTCATGCCAAACGAATCTCTCTCCCTCCCTCCCTCCCTCCCTCCCTCTCTCTCTCTCTCTCTCTCTCTCTCTCTCTCTCTTTGCAGAATTACAAGCTTGGTGGATCAGGGGAATGCTGTGGGCGTAGTGTACCTTGATTTCAGTAAGGCCTTTGACAAAGTCCCCCATGATATTCTTGTGGAGAAGCTGGTAAAATGTGAACTGCAAAGGTAACTGTTAGGTGGATTTGTAGTTGCACTGACAGACCGAACTAAAAGAGTGGTTCCTCGTCATTTGGGGGGGGGGGGAGTGATAAGTGGGATGCCGCAAGGGCTCTGTCCTAGGCCCGTTGCTGTTCAACATCTTTATAAATGACTTGGATGAAGGTATTGAGGGGAGGCAGTGCCAGTGACTTAGTTGCCAGAAGCGTATGTGTGTGTTCAGTGCACCTTAAGAGCTACTGTAAGTTTGTGCTATGTCAATAAAGAATTAAACTACTGTCTTCCTTGGGATGCGTATGCTCAGAACACACACATAGAGATTATTCCCAAAATCCTATGTCAAGATTCCATTTTAATCTTTTGGGTCTTTCTGCCCTCTGAAGTTTAGCCTTCTGGTATTATTTTTGATGCAAAATTAATCTGGCCGTCTGATGACATTGCCTGTGCCAATTGATTTGCCATGATTTGATTTGTTCAAGAAGCTGGAATACCGTGTTTCCCCTATTTTAAGACACCGTCTTATATTTTTTTCCCCTCAAGAAAACGCACTATGGCTTATTTTGAGGGGATGTCTTATTTTTATTACGTAAGCCCAGCCCCGGCTTTTCCTTGGTGCCCTCCAGAACTGCGCCTATCACTATGGCTTATTTTCGGGGTACGGCTTATATTTCACAAATGCGAAAAAATCCTGCTATGGCTTATTTTATGGCTACGTCTTAAAATAGGGGAAACAGGGTAGGCAATCGCATGGCCTATTGAAGGAACAAACTGAGGTGGGCCAAGAGAAGCAACTCCACCCCCCGAAGGAGAAATAATTAATTGTCATCCCACCTGAGGAGTGGGAGAATTTGCGACAGGCAAAAGAAAGTACTACCACACGATGTAGTGATGGTCACTGACTTGGATGGCTTTGAAAGAGGATTCAGTATCAAAGACAATATTAGAGCTGGGATGGCTCAGCCAGTAGAACATGAGATTCTTAATATCAGCGTTGTGGTTATAGGTAGGTAGCCGTGTTGGTCTGCCATAGTCAAAACAAAATAAAAAATATTTTTCCCCCTTCCAGTAGCACCTTAGAGACCAATTAAGTTTGTTCTTGGTATGAGCTTTCGTGTGCATGCGTTGTGGGTTTGAGTCCCATGTTGTACAAAAGATCCCTGCAATGCCGGGGGTTAGACTAGATGACCCTTGTGGTCTCTTCCAACTCTACAACTCTACGATTCTTTGATGGAGCCTCTGAATACCAACTGGTGTAGATCATGAGAGGGGAGAGTGCTGTTGCACTCAGGTCCTGTGTGTGGGCTTCCCAGGAGAACCTGGTTGGCCACTGTGAGAACATGATGCAGGACTAGATGAGCCATTGGTCTGACCCAGCAGGGCTCTACTTATGTTCTTTTCTTACCTCATCTGATTATACCTCTGGAAATTTGTCTTTCGGTTTGCCTTGGCTTTCAGAGCCGACATTCCATTTCCCTCACACACCATATTTATTTATTAGTAACAATATTCGTAAATTGCCAGCTCCAGTGCCTGTCTTGCTGTGATGCTATCTACGTGTGTTTTTGTAAAAATGTAAAGATGTCCAGAAGAAAAATGATGCTTAAAAATGATGTGGGTACGTAAGAACTGGATTGACAAAATGTAATAAATCATTCCTGGGGAGAAGCGCCGAGCGGCATTTGTAATGAAAGACTTTAGCATGACATCATTTATGTCACATCTGCCAGTGTCCTGTAGTTTAGTGCTAGGGATGTGGCAAGTTTCTGTATGAAACGACGACAAAAAAAGGAGGAAGAAATATATTTTGCATTCAGGAAGTGCTTGTTTTCAAATAAGACTAAACCCAGGGTGGGGAATTTTTGGCTCTCCAGATGTTGTTGTGCTCCAAATCGCAACATTCCTAACTGCTGGCTCTGTGGTAGTCTGCTACTGATGTGACATTGACTCCAGTAGCACTTGACTTCTCCATCCCTGGATAAAACCCTGAAGGCAGCAGCAAAGTGATCCAAAGGAATCCCTCAGCCCAGTTCAATGATGCTTTCTGAAGAACTTCAAATCAGTTTCAAGCTCATTTTAATCCCAATGGCATTTCTGTAAAGTTGAGTTGCATTGTACAGTGGGTGAGAGAAAGAAAGACAGACACCACACATCATCATTTTTAATTTGCGTACCGTCTTTCTATCTTACAATACTCAAGGCGGTTTACAAGCTGAAGAAACAAAAAATGTACATCTTATAACAATCTAATGCAATACAAAAATGTGATAATAAAACATGACTTTAAAATAGGCAACCTACATCAAAAAAGTAACATTCAACAATCATTAGAATAGTATTAAATAATAATAGCATATAAAAGTTAAACAGAAATCCACTCCACACTTAGAATAAATAATTTCTAAACTATAATCAACAAAACAACGGCAAGCCACAGTACATAAAATAATACAATACAAATTGAGAAGCAGAGACTAGAGGGTGGGGCAAGGCAGGTGGAAGAAGGCCTTGCCTTATGGAGTCTCTCCCTTCACACACACACTACCGCCCCCCCCACCCCAAACATGCTGCCCTCCCACTGCCCATCCTGACCTGATTTTCACCTCAAACATGCTCTCTGGCAGGAAAGGAAGTGACCACAGGTATAGATGTATGTTTTTTTAGGCTTTGGGTGGATTTTAAATGATTTTTTTTTGGGGGGGGGAATCGACCCTAGTTGCCATATGTCCAGGTTTCCCTCAGACATTTTGCTGAATCAAAAAAAATCCCCCCAGATGCCATTTTTGACATCTGAATTCCGGGTATGTCCGGAATTTCCTGGACGTATGGCAACCCTAATTTTACTGAAACTTTTTAAAAAATGCACTACACTACAATATTCCTAACTGTTCAGTGGTTTATAAATATTTCACATACATCAATAAATAGTACATTAAGAGAAGCAGTGATCAGCACAGGGATCTGCATAGTTGATATCTGGCTTGCAGCAGCTGACAGTGCATAAAAATATTGCAATTATAAGCAAAGCTGACATTGGAAGCACCTTAAAATGGATGGTAGAACAGATTGTGTTTTTGCTGTTGTATACCATCATGTGTGTGGAAGACAGGAGTGTCTGGCGTGCTCTGGTCCATGGGGTCACGAAGAGTCGGACACGACTAAATGACTAAACAACAGCAAATACCATCATGTATTAAACACCTTGCAAATCTCCATTCAGTCACAAAGCATGCTGGATCCCTCTTTCTTTCAGGACAACCTACTCTGCAGGTGGGAAAGTTAAAAACATGCTTAACTTTCTCTCATTGAAACCTGGATGAATTGTAGGCAAAACCGCCTCCTGCTTTAAAAGTTTGTGTGAACTTTCTGTCATTTTCGGCTGCAGATAAATAATCTGATGGTGAGGCCTCCTAGAAGTCAAAGATACTTTTTTTTTTTAAAGGAAGGATTTCAGGGTTCTTAACTTTCCATGGATGCTAGTGTTCAAATACATCCAGCTCATTCATCCTGCAAGATTTATGAAGGTAGAAGTAAATAGTCATGCAAGACTATATTAGCAGATTAAAAAAAAAAAAGTAAATTCTGCATCTAAAAATAGCCTCTTAAAAAAAACACCTTCTATCTTGCACAGAGGAAATGGTATTGGTAGCCAAAGTGAAATCACAGTTTGTTTGACTTCTCTTTATGTTAATCAAATATCATGCAGATAAGCGTTCTCTTAATGTAATTGCCTCTCTTACGAGAAGTTTCCTATATTTGCACTGTAATATGAATATTTCTGGGACATAAGCAACATTGCTTGTTATAGCTATTATAAGCATCTCCCTGTCTTTCACAGGTTGGTACAGAATGTTAGACTGTGTTTGGTTCTCAAGGCAAGGGCGACGGAAGAGGTCAGCTTGTCGGAAGGAGACAATGGAAAGCCCGACAGACCTGATAAAGTAGTTAATGTTCCAGCAAGCTTTATTCTGTTGTATATGGAAATTACCTTATTAGTGACTTCCCTGAGAAAATGAATGTTGCTGTTCAATTAGGCCAAGACAGCGCTTGTGTTTAATTTGTCATTTCAATATTTTGAAGAAGGCTAATGTATAATGTGATTCCTTTGGGGGGGACTGACGGAAGCAGCACAAGTTTTTGGCTTTCCCACACAATAATTTGTGGTGTAAAAAGACTTATCATTTTGTAGAGTACATCTCTTTCCCCCAGAGTACATGTTTGTTGCATTTTCTTCAGTACTCTAATAGGAGTGTAGTGCGGCTGGGAAATGAGGTCCTTATCCCCAGATAAAGCATGCATTGCTTTTGCATTATGATGAGTTGAATGTGGTTAATAATAATAATAATAATAATAAACTTTTATTTGTACCCCGCCCTTCCCAGCCAAGACCGGGCTCAGAGCGGCTCACAATCATAAAACCACAACAAAATACAATATAAAATACAGAACAATCGGTTAAAAATGCAAATTAAATACAATTTAAAATTTAAAATGCCACCTCATTTTGAGCACCCCACCAACAAACCAAAGGAATAAAACATCAGGGTTAAAACTCAGGCCAACCCAAAAGCCAGGCGAAACAGCTCCATCTTGCAGGCCCTGCGGAAAGATGCCAAATCCCGCAGGGCCCTGGTCTCTTGCGGCAGACCGTTTCACCATGTCGGGGCCAGAACCGAGAAGGCCCTGGCCCTAGTTGCTGCCAGCCTGACATCCTTATGTGCAAAGCATTACAGTTCCTATTGGATAATTCTCCCCATGCTTGCATAATGTTGTGAATTTCAAGTTTGCATTAATTTTTTTTTAAGGAGTGGGGTTCCTTTTAAACCTCCAGTGCAGGAGTGTTCATCTTGTGGGATAACCAGCCTCCTTTAACCAATTTAACCAGTTAATGCATGAAGGGGTGAAGACCATAGAATAAGCTGTCCTTAGCTCACCTTGGGGGGGTCTAGGTAACTAAGCCTTTGTTCTCTCCCTGTCTACCTGATGAAATCAGTGTGTAAAGAGACTAAGCTGGTTTAGCCACATGCCTCTCACAAGCCACTCTTGAGTTCCTTTACCAATAATTTAGAAACTGTCATCACTGTAACTAAGCCAAGTTTTACTGCCTGTGCAACTTTTCCTGGATGTTGTAAGGAAAAGCAAATGAATCCGACCTTCGGAGAGTTTGTAAGTAAACCATTTTTAACTTACCAAATGCGTGGTCTTTTTCTATGCTAGGGGATATGGGAAGTTTTGGAACTCACAAGGGCATATTCTAAGGTCTAACAGCCTATATTTCCACACTTTACTTTATTGCATTTTTTGTGATTTTAAATCTCTGCTGGGGTTTTCTCAACAAAGAGTACTTGCCCCAAATGTAAATCTTGGCATCCAGGAATTCTCATTTTTCTCCCTACTTTTTTTCCTTGCCACCAACACATCTTGCCATATTTATACAAAAATAAATAACTAAATAGCATGAAACATCACAAAGCTACCCTCTAGCATCCATTCCTTGCCTCAGTGTGTATGTATGTATGTATGTATGTATGTATGTATGTATAATATAGAGGAGTTCCAAAGTACTCTGCTACTTACAGTACTGTGGTTGATGCTCACATTTTCAGTCACTGTTTCTCTCCAGATTGCCTTCTTATTTCTGAGTTGTATGCTTGTCTACTCAGCCCTTCAAAACATGTACACCCACCCGAAACCCTAAAGTAGTATATTTTTATTAGTAGCACTTGTGTAATTTTAGTGTCATGTGCCATTTGCTATTGTTCCTAAGTGATTAAAACAATAAAGTTGCAGTTTATTTTGATTAAGCAGACTTTAACAAGTTGTGATATTGAAGAAAATGGATTGTTTTGCTAAGTGTGCCATATAGATGGTATTAAGAAAATTTGAACTATAATTGACTGTAATCTGTAGCAAATGTGGAGGTGATGAATTGCCCATTTATCTCAAAAGAACGCTGCTGTGCTGCCAAACTAATTTGGCAGCCATCTTGACTTTTTCCAGTTCTTTAAGGGTGCCAAGGTGGCATCACTCAAATCATTGTTTCTCCTAATGTAACAACACAAAAGCTATTGAAAAATATTGGATGGAAAATAATTCACAGTTAATTAAAAAAAAAGAGAGCAAGTTTTGTAATGGGGCTGATGTCTCTTGTAGCTCTGCATCATGACTGGCGCAACCATAAATTGACAAGGCAAGCCTGCGTTTAAGGTAGTCTGGACCTAGTGATCATGAAATACTCTGGAACTATGCAAGGCCAGGCCACTAATTTTAGATGGGAGAAACAATGCAAAAGTTTTAGTGGAAGAACTGAGTGACAAGCTTCCATTGGAATAGGGCTGAGTGGCACCTGAGTGGATGGAGCTGATTCTGTTCATTACCCAAAGCACTGGATGAAGCTTGCCTTTATGTTCTCTGCTGTCCCCAGAGGTGTGTCACGCAGCAATTCAGAATGGCTGGACTTTAATTCGTCATATCAACAACAGCGTTCCAAATTAAGAGTTCACAGCTTTCTTGGAGGGCAGGTGCAGAGTCAAACACACTAGCCAGTATTAAGTATGGAGGTGTATTCATAAAGAGCTCGGTAGCCTCAACAGGGGTTGACCCCCACCCCCCAGTCACCCTGCAGCTGCAGCACTGTGTTAAGTGTTGTATTGAAGACACTGCCTTGTTTCTTCTTCCCTGGTTAACCTGTGAACTCCAGGAGTCACAGGGTTAATTGTGTAGGATGAAGCAGGGCAGTGGCTTTGACAAAAACGCTTATTGTAGAGCTGCAGGAAAGGGATAATAGAAGAGGAGCTTCCAAAGAAAAGGTTTCAACATCATTTTTGAATGCTCGCATTTGTGTGTGCATCTGGTGAGGCTACAAAGGATTGAGAAGAAATAGGATTGATTTGGAAGATGGGCTGTCTTATGCGATACCCATGCAGTAGAAGATCTGTACCATCGTGTACTATATTGTTCTCTGTATTATGAACCAAGAGCTGTTTATTCTTGATTTTTTTATGTAAGATACCTGATGCGGATGATCAAGTGAAAAATCAAGTATTTGCTGTCTGGTTTTGACAAATTTGTGACAAACAAAGTTGTGAGTTTTGCAGCTGCTGCCCAACAATTGAGGAGAACGTTCATTGAGGATAACATGGTGGACTGTAAAGATCTAATTGGGAATGAAATATAAAAAACCTATTTGTATTACCGGTAGTTTGTATGTATGTGTATGTATGTATGTATGTATGTATGTATAGATAGATAGATAGTCAGATAGTATAGATAGACAGACAGACAGATAGCTAGCTAGCTAGCTAGATCTAGCTAGCTAGCTAGCTAGCTAGATGATAGATAGATATTGTGTTTTAATGTTGTATTTATGTATAGGTTGATATGACCATGATGGCCGAAGCAACAACAACAAACAATAACAGATGGGCTCTCTCAATACTATTGATACATGCTGTTTCTGCCTGTTAAAGATTGAGGAGTCCTGTTGGGTGGTGGGAATGGTGTGGAGGTAACCCCACTTTGCTACAGCCCATTTTCACAGGCAGAATCTTGGGGGTTTGAGGTGGTGGAGTTAAAAGTGACTTCAGCATTCTGCATTCCTTATGGTTTATGTTGATCACAGCGAGGTTCTATTTGAAAGGAACTAATAGAAAAATTGTGCATTGATCATTCAGACAGCGGAGCGTTAAATATCAAGAACAAATTAAAGAATGGATAGATGCCTTTTTCTTTGCATGAAAGTGGAATCAATGCAAAATTTCATTCCTAATCATCTCTCAACGTCAACTGAGCTTTCCACCCTAGGGTGATGAGAATGCCTATGGCCGCTCAGATGTTGTTGAACTAAAACTCCCATAATCTCTGACCATTGGCTATGTTGGCTGGGGCTGATGAGACTTGAAATCCAATGGTTGCAAGCCATGATGGCTACGTTCTACCTCCACAGTCAGAGGCATTATGTCTCCGAATACCAGTTGTTGGAAACCGAAAGAGCGGAGAGTGCTGTTGCACTCATGTCCTGCTTGTAGGGATCTGGTTGGCCACAGTGAGAACAGGATGCTGAACTAGGTGGACCATTGGCCTGATCCAGCAGGATCGTCTAATGTTGTTAACAACATCGTGAGGCCTACAGCAGTCTCCCCATTCCTCTTTCAACTGATTTTTCAGTTCCTTACAGCAGTTCAGTAAGCAGTCCATACTTAGATCCAACAAGCTGAAACCATTTTGTCATATAATTTGAATAGTATTTAATAGAAGGCACTATTGAAAAATGTGTATTTAATGGTCCAAGGGGTGGATTATCTTCTTGTACTTAGCTCATAGCTATAGTTATGAAACTAACAAGCTTTTGTGTTTGTCTTTCTGCTGGCTCAGAAGCCATGATCACCTCCAAGATGGTCTCCCTCTCTTCACTGGGTCAAGCACGAGAAGACGTCATTGGTGTATATACAGTATATTTCTGAGCTACTCTCAGTAAATTAATTTCATTTGTCTAGCAATATATACTTGTGTTCATGTGGGATTTCCAATAAACCACTCTCCTTTGGCACCCTCACTGATAACAGTTGCTTGATAACAGCAGGAACTGAGATGTGTCTAACAATGGATGCAGTGGGAGTTACTCAGTGAAGAGCAGAATGTAAGGGACAGGTGCTGTCTTTGATATGGCTTTGTAATGGTATCTTGGGTTAGTGATTGGGAAACTTCCATTGACTTGGCGATTCACTCCTTATTGTCTTCTCATTATTGCATCAACTCAACCTGAGTCTCCTGTTTCAATTGCTATATTTTTAAAATGGGATTGTTTGATTGCATATTTTAATTACGGAAGTTTATATTTTAATGGCGGATCTCAATTATTGACATTTATATTGCAAGGTTTGTGTCACTGGTTTTTAGACTTGTAATCTTCTTAGTAGCCTATTTTGGCCTTAAACTGTAAATTACAGTTCATAACAACAACAGTAACTATTCTCTCACTAGGTTGGGTATGTGTGACCCATCCTATACTTCAAACTGGAGAAATGCTAAGTATCACCCTGGTTAGAGTGTAGTGCTATAATGCCAAGGTTGCAGGTTCAATCCCCCTATGGTATAGCTGCATATTGGGTTTGGACTAGATGATCCTAAGGGTCCCTTCCAACACTACAGTTCTGTGATTCTAATATTATTAGTCATGGCTAAAAGCTATTCCTCCTTCTACTTTCCAAAGCTTCCTCTTAAAGCTCTTTGCTTTGGTTTTGATGCTTCTGGTAGACTGTACCCCAATACACCTTCCCTGAAGCAAAACGAGTAGTTTGTGAATTATATCTGTAGAAAAGTCAAGCTGAGAAACCCATTGTCCTAATAGGGCAGCTTTGTTTTTTTATGATCACCACCTGCTTCTCCGTGTACCACCAGGCACTACAATTTTCTATACATGTTCCTTTCCCTTAACTTTCAATAGAATGTTCTGCGTGATCAGTGATGTGAAGCTTTTCTTTTCTGAAAACAAGTGAGGAATGAGGGTGGGTGCAGGGGGGGAGAGAGAGAGAGAGAGAGAGAGAGTGAGAGAGAGAGAGAGAGAGAGAGAGAGAGAGAGAGAGAGAGAGAGAGAGAAATTCCAGACTGGGCACCAGCAACTCTGTTCGTGTGTGTACTTCCATATTTGTGTTTGCTTGGAATAATTTGCATCTGAAAGACAAGGTTTATGTCAACAAATCTCACCCGCTCTTATCCAATTTAAGTTGTTTTTCACATAATGGAATCATTTTCTAAATCATGCTGATGGAGCTGTTCCTCGAGGCATTACGTAAACCGTGTATTTGGAATTATATTCACTGTCTTTATTGCATTAGCTGCATGCTTGAACTCCTCAAATTTGTGTTGTCAGTTTCAGAAGTTCTTTGTGTTTTTGGGAAAGGGACCCAGTACATTTTTAAGTGGAGACCTTTGCCTGGAGATGAGTTCTTCATCATGTGGAGTGGCCAACCTCACTTTGACTTTCCGATTCATTATTATGAACCCTTCTGTACATGAAATGAAGCAATCTGAAGCTTAACACAGGCAAAATAATGTTGCACCAGACTGTACCATCATTTTCCATAGCTAAAACCCTGCATGAAGGCCTGATACACACACCAGAAGACAATAGTAAAAACAGAGCAGAGGCAGGGGGAAAACCCTTGGTGCAATTAAGGGCTTGTTTATTTGAAGTTCGGGAAATTCCAGTGTTGAACGTAAACAAAATGGGATTTCTGCAGAAAATGATTTATGGGTCTGTGACCTTTTAGTCTTACCGCACTTTATGTCTTGGCTTCCATCGAAGAGAGTCCTGGGTGGAAAATTTGCTCGGAGGTTGTGTCCTTTGTGTCTTTTCTCTCTGCTTAGTCTGGGGTGTGGATAGAGGCCTCTCTCTGCCCCTTGGGACTCTACCACGCTATAACCTGCCCCTCTCCCCTGCTTTGCACCTTTCCTGAGTGTTTTTGCCTGGCTGGGCTGTGTCCTCTAGCTTGCCTGGATGAAGGAAAGAGACGGGTATGTGAATATGAGCAGAAACGAGCTTACAGTACAAAGATGAAATCCATATTAGTTGCTATCACCACTTTGGCCTCTTTTCCCCTTACAATGGTGGTGTGGGATAGGTTCAGTTGAAAGACAGCAATTGGCCCAAGATCACTCTGAGAGCTACATGGTTGTGGGGTGGGGGAGGGATTTGAACCTGTTTTAAGCAGCATCTACTTCAACGTGGGTGGTGCTGTGGGTTAAACCACAGAGCTTGCCGATCAGAAGGTCGGCGGTTCGAATCCCTGCAACGGGTTGAGCTCCCGTTGCTCGGTCCCTGCTCCAGCCAACCTAGCAGTTCGTAAGCACGTCAAAGTGCAAGTAGATAAATAGGTACCGCTCTGGTGGGAAGGTAAACAGTGTTTCCGTGCACTGCTCTGGTTCGCTAGAAGTGGCTTAGTCATGCTGGCCACATGACCTGGAACCTGTACGCTGGCTCCCTCGGCCAGTAAAGCGAGATGAGCGCCGCAACCCCAGAGTTGTTCACGACTGGACCTAACGGTCAGGGGTCCCTTTACCTTCACACATTTTAACCAGAGTTGCCAGGAATTGAACCTGGGGAGTTTTGTATACAAAGCACGTATGCCAAGCTTTGGAGTTATGGTCCTTCCCCAACAATATACAACTTAAAAGAACTGGCAGGAGAGCACTTTCTATTCTAGGCACACATCACAGAACTAATAGGGAGATTTTTTTAAAAAGTGTGATTAAAATGTAATGCACAGTGGCACAATACGTATTGCAAAAATAATTCCTAGCCAAATCTTAAAGTTGCATGATAAGAGGACATAGCTCACAGCACAATAAAATGGGATGAACTGGCAGGTGAAATATGATCCTTGAGGTTGCTGTTGCTGGGGGTGTCTAAAAAGGTCCTTTCTGGAGGTGCCATTGACTGCTCAGGTGTGCCATTTTACCTACAAGCTAATCTTTTCCTTATATTGATTATACTAGGAAAGAGATAAAAAATAGGAAACCAGTGTTGCAGAGACGACATCAGTGTATTAATGCTTCCATCACAAATTGACTAGCTGAAAATGCAATAGAGGAAGAACGTTTAAAATCCAGCCACAACTCTCCGCCTCTTTCTCTCTCTGTGCCTGAGTTTTCTGCAGCTCCCCCCCCTTTTTTTTACCTTTTTTGCAATTGCAAGTGCCAAGACAATCTTCCTTCTGGGGTTACCTGCAAAATCATAGGGTTGTTTCAATGCTGCATCATGCCACAGGCTTTCCCCTTTCCTTTCCCCTTCTTGTGTGCCCCCAAAATCTGCTTTGGAGGGTTCCCCCGCCCCCTGGAGCAGATTTTGAGGGTTCAAGGGGAATTTGTAGGGGAGAAGTTCTGTTGTGCAAGTGGATCCACAGCATTGGATGCATACAACCCACACATTCCAGAATCACACTTCTATTTATAGTTGGCGTTCTAACAAGTTCATGGTTACTATTTTGGGCCACACTAAACACCACTTTAAGGGCATGTGTGAATCCCATACTTAGGACTCCCCCCTTCTGTTTTCTTTGCAAAAGCAGTTGTGACCTCTCTTGACCTGGACTGGAACTATGGCATTGTGGAAAGGTTGTAGTCATTGGTGGGTTTTTTATTTTATTTTATTTTAAACTTTCCCTATTTCCCACTGACAACCCCTCTGCAGCTGCTATTTGTTGCAAATAGCATCTGGGGAATACAGAGGGAATGAGTTAATCCCACCCCACCTTGAAGATTGGCAAATGAAGATGATTGACTTTATGGAACTTGCCGAACTGACGGCAAGACTGCGTGAACAGAGGGAGGATGCGGTGCAAGAAGATTGGAAGACATTTAAAATGTATTTTAAAAAAATACTGTAATATTGAAAATCTTTGAAAATCTAGGGAATAAGTTAGAGTTTTCCGGACTAAAATTGGGACTAAAAGAATATCTTTGGGAAAAAGGGTAATAAAATGATTAAATGAATAGTTGGATAATAAAAGGTTAAATTTGAAGATGAACTTGCCTGAAAATAAGAGTTAAATGGGAAACCAGGAAGGGAGGATAGGGGGAAGTCCCAACAAGATGTTAAGGAAAATTGGTTTAAAATGATATATTTTATCGTTGTGTTTAATTGTGTATGTTATGTTTTTCTTTTGTAGTTTATGTGTTTGTTTTGTTTTATATGATGAAATGAATAAAAGTTATTATAAAAATAATAATAATTCCACCCCACCTTGCTTTTCTGTGTTTGAAGTGGACAGTGCCTGAAGGTGATGTGGTCAGTCATCTGGTGGTCAGTCATCTGATGTCTGTTAGATGGGAACAGGTCACACCCTCACAGTATTCATTTGATAGAAGCCTAAATTCATTTGTGTCCTGCACAGTACTATAACACATCTTGCAGTTTTTGACTTTGCTTTTTAAACAGCAGTAACAATATATTCTTGCCTTCTTTCTGCATTCACTTAGGTGACCCTGTGCTGCATCTGACAACATGAGCTTTGACCCATGGAAGCTTATGTCATAAATGTGTTAGACTTTAAAACTCTTTTGCAAACTGACACAGCTACCTCTATGGAATTCTACCTCTGCTAGTCTCTGTTTGCAGGTTTCCCAGATGTGAAGCACTTCAAAAACAGCGGGAGAAAAGAGAAAGAGTGTGTGCAGGTACATCTTAGGCAGCTATGCCTCTATCATTACCACCTCCAACTCTTCTAATAACTATTGACTGTCTCCAGCCAGGCAGAGATCAGGATCACAATGTACTTGACAGTGGTACCTGCAGAGAAGTGTCAAAAAGATGGGCAGGAAGCAAACAGATGAAGCAAAGTGTTCTTTATGATGTCTGCCCATTTAATCCTGTGTTCATCCAGAAGTAAATTGCTACATGTGATGCTGCAGGTCCAGGAAAAAAATTCCTGGCTTAAAAACTAAAATGCAGATGTGAATTTGATTGCAGTGGTTGTACCAGAGGAGCAAGGTGCACTCATAGGGTGGATTTGCAGTCAAAATGGACTCCTCCTTCCCAAGCTGCTGTCCCACGTGTTGAGGAGAAAATATGATCGTCTCCATCTTTCCCCTCCTCCTACAGATGGGAAAAGTCTGTTGGCTGGGGGGGGAGGGGAATATTGGACACATAAATGGTGACTGAAGCACCAGCTTTTCCAGTGTTACTGCGCCAATCAGATTTGCATATAGCTGCATTTCATTAAAGAACTCCAAATATTGGAGAGCACTTATTGGTATTCTGTATTTGGCCCTGAAAAACCAGCAGCAGGTAATTGCCGTCTAACTTAAGCAAACTATGCCTGATTAAAGCTAGTTGAACCCAAGATAAAGAAATACCAAGGTGTCACTGTTGGATGTGGGAGCTCAAATTTCTGTCCAACTGTGAAAGACACTGGGCACCCTGGGACAAAATCTGAAGAAGAAGAAGAAGAAAAAGAAGAGTTTGGATTTGATATCCCGCTTTATCACTGCCCTAAGGAGTCTCAAAGTGGCTAACATTCTCCTTTCCCTTCCTCCCCCACAACAAACACTCTGTGAGGTGAGTGACGCTGAGAGACTTTAGAGAAGTGTGACTAGCCCAAGCTGCATGTGGAGGAGCGGAGACGCGAACCCGGTTCACCAGATTATGAGACTACCGCTCTTAACCTCTACACCACACTGAAGACAGATGCGTCAATAACCTTGTTGAAGCTAAGCACGGCCAGCTATAGAATCTAGCATTTAAAATTTGACCAAACCTACCTTATTTTTGTGTATATAAGACTAGGTTTCCCCTCCTAAAAATAATGTCCAAAATTTGGGGGCGTCTTATACACGGATAGATCTCCCCCCATTTTTTAAAACCGGAGTCCCCCAAATTAGGGGGTGTCTTATACATGGGGGCATCTTATAGACGGAAAAATACGGTACTTTGACGCTTCGGCCATACTCACTTCGACATGTGGTCCCTAGAGGGTTGACAATGGGACAATGCGGCTTCCCCATCTTGTTCGAGATGGAAAGCTGCCTGAGAACCCACCATAAGTGCCAAGAAGTAAAGGCAGAAAAAGAATGGAATAAATAAATAATAAATATTGCCACTTTTCAGATGCACCTATCTCTCAGGGCTGTTGTGAGTAGAAATGACCATTGCAATGTACTTTGCACATTGCAGTAAGCTGAATGATAGATGAGTGGTAATACAAAGAAGACAGCAGTATTCCTTCAGATGTGAATGGATCCTCCTACGTCTGACCCAGATTATTAGCCACAATGTGCTTTTAAAATATATCCCCTTTACCTTTTTATGGTGAGTTGTGTGCCTGCAATCAAATTGCAACTTAAATGTAGTTAGTGTTTTGCAAACAGCCATAGAAATTGGCATAAAGGGGGAAATTCAGTATAAATGAAGGGATCTTCGTTCTTTGAAATTAATGCACTAGCTGCAGATTCCAAGGTTGCAATGTAACTCATTCAGCTGTTATGAAATGTGCTTGGTGCACTGAATTTCAATAAAGATTTTACCCTCCAAAAAGTATTGCTTCAATGAAGTGCACTTGTGAGGTCTGAATAGGATAGATAATTTATATCGAGATGTAGAGTGAGGTTTTCCAGTATGCATCAGGTACTAAAGCAGCTAGGAAATCTGGGGATTTTCAATATGTTCTTGTTTTCCCCTCAGGCACTTTCATATCAAAGATTTCATAGATATTTCAAGGCCAGTCTAGTCTGGTCATGAAGTGATAAAGCTGATAATCACTTTAAGCCTTTCTATATGATATCTGCATATACAACAAACACATATGGATGGTGATGAAACATTGCAGTGACAGGCTCTACCTGATGGATGTGAATTCGTTGTACTGTGTACAATGGCGGATGTTCTGAGCTCTGGAGGGGAGGCAGGGAAATAGGTTAAGCAAGCAAAATGTGAGAATGGAATGTTTTCTTCACAACATAACGCAGCTGCTCCATAAAGAGCAACGAACGAAGCGTAGCTGTTGTACAGTAAATACCCAGTGTGGCGACAGCTTGGATGACCAATTTTGACAGTGCACACATTGCCAGTATAGCATGCAGTTAGGCTCTTTTTCTTGATTCAGATCGAAGCTAGTTTGGAGAAAAACACATCAAAATGCAGCATTTCATTTTATTTTTTTTAAATACAATATTTTTTGAAATCCACGTACAAATTCAATGTACAAAATTCAATCCAATACACACTCTAACAATCAATACACACTCTAACAATCATTAAAACTTACACCCAACAATTCATACTCCCTCTACACCCCCCCGTTACATACACCCCAATTTGTTCTTATCATATTTCTCAGTTCTTCATCATATTCTTTGACCTCCCTCTATTTGTACCCCAACCTATCTTTCTGTTTTCTTTTCCCATTTATACATTTAACATTGTGTTTTGGATAATTTCTGTTTCTTATTATATTATTTAATGTTCATTACAGTTTGATACAAATTTTTTCTTAAAAAACAAAATTAATCCTTTTTGAATTTTTCTATTTTCTTTTTCTTTTCTTATTCCATTTTCCATTCTTATCTTACAGACTCAATTTTTGCATTGCAGGCGCTGAGTTACAGAGCAAATTCCCTGTTCAATTCACATCTTTCTTGCATGTATCTTATAAAATATTCCCAATCTTCTATTGTCTTAGTTCTAGAGTTATCCTTCAGTTTTCCCGACAATACTGCTAATTCTAGATATTCTATCGTCTTGTTTAACCAGTCCTCCTTGTTTGGTACTTTCTTTTGTTTCCAGCATGAGGCTATCAGGATTCTTCCCATGACCGCAGCATACTGGAAAAAATTTCTAAAATGCTAAAATTTCTAAAAATTTCAAAATGCAGCATTTCATAAGAAACAACGGGATAGATCTGGTCTGTGGATAACATTGTGTGCACACAGCTTCCCAAACCAGCAATGCAGAGCAAGGGGGAGCGAGTACACAGCCTTAGATTCAAAAAGAGAATGATATAAACATACACATCCAAGCCAAAAAGCAGCTGAGAAATGGGATTCCTCAAGCCTTAGAAATACGGAATTGGTATAGTTAAGCTGCTTCACTTTATAAATGGAGCCAGTTTGCTTCATGAGCATAAACCAAGCTGACAAATGGTGGCAGCTTCTCAACTTGTGGGAAAGAAAGAAGATAGAAGGCCCCAATTCCAGGAGGCACCAAAGAAGGGAGGCTTCTAGATGCAGGAGAGAAAAAATATTGAGTCCAAGGTGTTTTCAACAAAGATCTCCCTAAGGTGCACTATGAATATAGGCAATGAAGAATATATTAGAATACAAATAATTGATGCAACTTATAACACATAATACATAAAAGTGAAGTTCAGTTTGAAATTCATTGGACGCAATAACATTTCTCTTTTGCACCTGGAGACCTCCTACTTTCCCTTTACCCAACTATTGCACACTTAGCAGTAAAATATACACTCTGGCACCCTTGCTATAGCTAATGGTGAACACACAGTCTGGATGTTGCAAATAGGCAATGAACCTCAGAGTATGTACATTTGTAGAGTTCCACTGAGGTGAAACAGAATTGCATTGGTTTCAACCAGTTCAGGGTCCCATCTTGGGCTGTTCAATCGTTTAGGTTGCAATCCCATACACCAGTGGCAGCTGGTGCCCATTGAGGCTGGCAGGGTTGAAGACTGGGAGACTTAACCTTGGTAGAGCCACAGCCACTGAGGTAACTAATTCTAGTTTTGTCCCCGTCCTCCTCCTTGCTGAGTTTTGCAAGGGCAACACAGAGGAGAAGGATGCTGGGACACAATGCCATCCATACGACTGGTTGTAAGAAGGCAGGAAGGCAGGCGAGGGCTGCTTGGGGACAGAATGAAGTTGATGGGTCAAGTGCCCCTTTCACCCAAGTGGACCAGCCTCCACTGCTATACATGCTTACCAGGGAGTAAGTTCCATTGAACTCAGTAGGACTTCGGATTGTCAGAAGATTGCAGTGTTAAAAGCTCCCCTGAAACTTGCTCTCATGTTTATAACTTTTCTGCCACTCTACACAATTTCGGCTTAAAGTTTGCCCATTGCAGAAAGGTTGAGCTGAAGAAATACAACCTGTGCCGTTAATAATGATAGTGCAACCCGTACAGCACATAGGCGACAATTATTCACTCAATAAATATTCTTGTTCAAAACCAATTTTTCACCATTTATCAAGTTGTGTGAATAAGACATCTACTTACAACGTGCCATGAAAGTTTGCCCATTGCAGAAAGGTGGCTGGATTTATATATTTTCTTTAATGAACTCTTAACTATAAATGTTCACTATGCATGAAATTCAACCCTGGGCAGTATGTCATGGCATGTCCCTTTGAATACTTCAGAGACTCTACTAAACTTTGAGAGTTTTAAATGTTTGGGTATCCTTTCTGAGTTACTGGAGGATGTGTATGCTCTATACTATATTTATATCTATGAAACTTTATTCCCTATGTTACCTCTACATCCTTTTCTTCTTGTGCATTTGTGACAATTTGTGCTCATGATGCTTTTGGGATGGTGATAAGCAATCCTACTTTCAAAGCCTGTGGAAGTGTAAAGGTAAAGGGACCCCTGACTGCTAGGTCCTGTTGCGGACGACTCTGGGGTCGCGGCGCTCATCTCGCTTTATTGGCCAAGAGAGCCGGTGTACAGGTCATGTGGCCAGCATGACTAAGCCACTTCTGGCGCACCAGAGCAGCACACAGAAATGCCGTTTACCTTCCCGCCGGAGCGGTATCTATTTATCTACTTGCACTGGCGTGCTTTCAAACTGCTAGGTTGGCAGGAGCAGGGACCGAGCAACGGAAGCCCACCCCGTCGCGGGGAGTCAAACCGCCGACCTTCCAATCGGCAAGCCCTAGGCTCTGTGGTTTAGACCACAGCGCTCATGATGCTTTTGGGATAGTGATAAGCAATCCCACTTTCAAAGCCTGTGGAGGTTTAGGGGCTGTCAAACTGCTGCAGCATTTCCAACCAGCACGTACCCTGCAACTTCCTGCTGAAATCCTGTACCTTTTTACACCACAAATGTTCTGGTTTATTTCTGTTTGAATTTTGCTCCGCTATCGCTTCTCCAGACAGCAATAATGTGGCAGCATCGCAGAAGAAACTAAAGCAGAATAAATCACTACTAATACACTATTATTGTGTCAAGAATATTTTGAAAAATGCACCCATGATTGAGCACCAGTCCGAATGGGTCCTACATTGATATAAATTATTAGGGACGCATTGTAAAATCAAATGGATTAAATGCGTACTCCATTTTGTAGTTTAACTTTTTCTTTACTATTCAGCCCCGCTCAGCATTTACATCATACTTTATAATGGAATGATGGATATTGAAAGTGTGTGAGGATTTGGTCCACAGCTGAAGGAAAGCTGAGAATGTCAAAGGATCTGGGTTCTATTTCCATGTATTTTAAAATGGGGAAACTGCCCTTGAAACATAGGTGTGTGTTTCATGATAATCTGATTAGTATGCTATAGCAGGGCAAAAGTCTGCAGAAGATGCTGCTATAAAGACCACAGCATAAAGATTAATCCAGCTTTGTGAATAGCAGAACCTGCAATAATAAGATTTTATGTCTTATAACTGGATCTCTGAATGTGATAGATACATTTCAGTTTCTTTACAACTCTGTACCAATATGTTGTATTTCTTCTTCCATTATAGATATGACAGATGTCTAGAAGGCATACATATTTAGATGTTCAGACAAAAAGGCTTCCATTGTACACTCTGCTCTTTCTCATTTTATGAACAAAGAGCACTTTCAATGGTTCTGGTGTTAGTTACGGGCTTAGATACTATTGAAGGCGGATAGTAATGGCAGCTGTACTTAATCTATCCTTTGCCAATGTGTACGAAAATTCGTCCCTAATTTTGCTTCAATATATTTTGGTCATAACATGAGTGTTTATTACCACCATAATTTACGCACATACACGGGTGCACAGAGAAATCTAATCATCTGGTGGCCACTGGGAGTCATATTGTGACTCAGTATTGCCTTTTTTCATAGCTGAAACATGCACTTTTTCCTTATGAAGTTTGCGGTGATGTAATAAAACAATTTACATGTTTATAAGCCATTGGTAGGGTGTGTGTGAGAAAATCTATTTAAGCCTCTTATAAAGAATGGTGGCTGTTAATGTCAGTAATTTTCCATTGGTGTAACACACTTTTCTTTTTATAAGAGTTTAAAAGGACAGGGCAAAATCTGGGGCAGCATTATGGCAAGAGGCCTAAGTATGCGTTACATTAATGTGTAACTTGTCTTGCAGCTGCATCACAGATTTTTATTCTATTTTTAAATTGGGGTGGCACAACTTTCATTGGACCTGTGGTGTATGGGGAGGTTTAACCTTCCCTTCCTACACACCCCAAAAATTGATTGTCTCTGCAACAAGAAGGGGGAAAGTTCCCATTGGTTTCCATAGGACCATTTTCTATCAACAATTGCAGCACAGGAACCAATTTTTGTCAGAATTGTGTATGAGAAGGGAAGGGTTAACTCCCCTCCCAACATGCTGTATTTCCCAATAGAAATTGGTGGAGGCTGCGCCTTGGATTACATTTTTAAAATGTAATCTGCAAACCATGCAGTAAGTGTAATAGGTAGCTAGGTCAAAGAGGATGGCTGCACAATCCTAAACCAAGGTCCTCCAGGCTGGACACTTTTGGATGCAGCACTTCTGGGCCCTACCCAGCTAATCTGCTTTTACATTGGTGGAAATTGCTTACCCTGGCATAAATTATGCTGGTTCCTATAGGGTGGTGTGTTTTTTTTGCTCTGCCCAGCATATATCAGGATGGTCTTTGCCTTAGGCAACCCCACTCTCTTTTATCCTTATTCTCCCCATCAACAATATGGCATGCAACTAATTTTGATTGACCATATATTATTGTTCTTTTTTTAAAAAAAACAAAACAAAACTGCAGCTTTACATTGTCTTTCATCTGAAAAAGGGCTTCCAGAGTGGTTTACAAATGCCATTTGCCCTCAGGCTTACAATCCAAAAGACACCACACAAAAGGTAAAATTGAATTCCAGGCATTTGTTTGGGAGTTACAAAATTCTTGAAATGATCAGGTGGAATAATGAAAATTCAAGGAAAAGGAGAATGAAAAGTTTCTGGTCTCCCAGCTGAGCTGACAGAGACGTCCTGCAGCCCCATCTCCTACCCTGCCATAGCCTGATGACAACCATCACAATTAGATAATGCATGTAAAGTGCTTTGATCACAAATGTGAAATAGTATGTTTTAAAACAACACAACAACAACACAGAATTTAGTTGAAAGCAGGCCTGTCAGCTGTTGGCACACACTCATATGGACAAATATGGCCTGTTAACCACAGAAAATAAGAACTGAAGGCCTATAGCCAGGAATGAAAAGAAGGTGTCAAGAGATAATCTTTTCATGTCTATTTTTCAGCTCTGTTCAATCTTTTGGGTCACTCAAACAAAGGAGACATTTGAGAAGTAAGTGCAGAGGTTGTTCTCTCAGGAGAGTGTTAAATAGGTGTTATATAAAAGACTGTCATTAGCATATCTACTTAAGGACTGCAGTTTTAATAGCTTTCATGTTGACAATTGCTGGAAAAAAGCAAATACTGGTATACAGTATTTCCTTTTCTTGAGCTTCTTGTTAGTGCATGTGTTACTTTGAACCACAAGGGGCACTGCTTTGTCTAACAATCTAGCCAGCACTTGTTTGTAATCATCCATGTCTAAGTTAACTACTCCCCTAAAAGCTGAGCCATTTTGTTTGCTGTTCTCTCCAGACAAGATGTCCTCTATTCTTTCCTTCTATCTCCACTCACTCTTTGAATAGGTCCTGCATGCATAAAGCCTTTGAACTCCAGAAACTGTAAGTGATTACTTCAATCTAATTCACCCAGGCTGCAAGGTCTGCTATCAACAACAGTGCTCTGAGGCAAATGCCAGGACCTACTGGAATCTGTGCGCAGCTGCCCTCTGTGGTGAACCACCAAACTGCAGGTGGCAGATTTCTCAGTAAGGAACCTGCCGCACTGACTCCGCCCACCCATTTTGGCCATTGGATCCTTCTAGGCAGGAAGGCATGTAAATGACTTCCTTTCCTAGCTAAATAGTCAAATAGAGTAGACAGGTTCACTGGTGCCAAGTAACTGTGTCAAGAAAATGGAATGTTGGGAAGGAAGAAGAGCCATGGCAACAGGTGCCAGGGAATGGTTGCTAGGGAGAAGACAGGTAGGACAAGGATGTTAGGAAGAGGAGAAGGGTGTGAATGCAGAGCTGGGCATAAAGGTTATTTCTTTCTAGCCAATTTTACAGCTGATAGATTGGTTTTTAAACCTGCCTTATTACCATGGAGTGGGGTGGGATGGCTGTAACGGGCAGGCGGGAGCAGGAGCCTTCCTGTGGGAAAGTCCCCAGCACAGCTGGCAGCAGTTGCAGTATATTGTCATGCTATCTGAGACACTGTGTGTGCATGCAGCTATGGAAAGCAATGTACAAAAAGATTACTAGAACAATAGGAGTCAGTGAGGGGAAAAATCTGTAGCTATTATTATTATTATTATTATTATTATTATTATTATTATTATTTAATTTATCCTGGTCTTTGTCTGGATCCTTTTCACTCCCATCTCAGATACCCATTTAAGTCTACATGGCTGCTCAAAGGGAAGTGCCTTCAGTCTGGGCAATGGGATCTTTGGATCCAAGCTACTATAAATCTATCGCAAACAGAAAACTCCCTGTTCATTGTTGGTGTTTTGAGGATGCTACAGTTTAATGAGTGTTATGACCCTAAACACTGTCGCTGTGATAAAATGACAATTCATTTCGAGGAAGTAAGGTTAAGATCATAAAACTGCGTGCATGCGCTGGTGCTCTGGGAAAGAGAAAGCTCATGCTTTTGTTCTGCGTTGTTTAGTCTGGATGGTTGCATGATAAAGTTCTGAAATATAGAGAGGGCAATTCTCTGTCTTTTATTATGCATAATTATTTATGTAGGGACTTGAATTATTAGACTTCGGTAATAATAATTAGGTGGCATATCATGACATAGAACAGAACAGCTTCTTCCTCTAGATGTTTTGGTCTGCAGCTCTTATCAGTCCCAGCCAGGGATGATGGGAGTTGTAGTCCAATACATCTGGAGGGCACAAGGTTGGGAAAGTCTGATATAGAATATCATTAGACATGTAAAGTGCATCTGGCAAGAACCACCCAGGAACGTGTGAGCTAGAGCAGATATGATAACTTTGTGGCCTGCTACATGTTTGCTATATGCTGTCTTTGGATTTGAAAAGCCACGAGTTTTGACAGAGTCGAAGGAAAGCTTAAGCAATGTCATTTGTTAGCGTGCTATTTTGGATCTTCCCCATGGAACAACGGAAATCATGCTTATGTGTGCTTTTTTAGTCTTTTACAACTTCTGATTACTTGAAGGAATTTGCTCAAAGTGAGTGAGCCAGGGTCAGAATTGTGGTGTACTTTGGACGGCGCCCTTTCCTTAGTGGAGAATGAACAGCTTTATATAGTTGCACAATGTGCATTGGCTGTATTTTTTATTTGTCCTGCAGCGACCTTGCAAAAGCAACATATACCCTTGTGAGCACTAGGCTTGATTAATCATCTCATTCATCACAAGGTTTTTGATAGGGCTGTCCTGTTGCTGGCAGCTTTTTCGGAATACTGTGGCACAATTCCTCATTGATTTGTGCTATCATGATCATATTATGCTTGCCCAGCATTCTTCACAAAGGTGACGTATAAATTGGTGGGTCAACATTAAATTGGCACTCCTGGATGTTAAAACCTTGAATTGTGTTGACCCTGGCAACATTCAGTGCTTGCTTGTTTAGCCCCAAGCTAACAAAAATCTATATTCGCATGACACCAGCCACTTAAAAGATCTTGCTATGAATTAGGCTCTGTGTGTGTAAAACTTGTGCTCTTGTTACATATTCTCAAACTACTAAATTGGTCTGAAAAGACATGTTCCTACAAATAAGCACACTGTTGAATCCTGATGAATCACACCAAAGGTCTATCTATTCCAACATTCTGTTCCTGACAATGGCCAACTAGAGACCCCTGGCAGGTCACAAGCAGGACGTGAAGACACTATACCAGACATGGGGAACCTATGACCCTCCAGATGTTGTTTGTTGGATTCCAACTTCCACCTGTCTCAACCACCATGACCTATGGTCAAAGATGCTGAGAGTTTGTGTCCAACAACAGCTGGAGGGCCACAGGTTTTGCATCCCTGCACCAATCCCTCTCCTGTTATTTATCCCCAAAATCTAGTATCTGGAGAAATACTGCCTCTGAACATGCAGCTTCTACTTAGCTATTGTGGCTAATTTTGGTTTTTTTTATCCCCTTCTAAATTTGAACATGGCGGCTATCAAGATGTATGCATGTGCCCACATTACAGTTTGCTTTCCAGTATCCCATTCAGCAGCTTTCCTCTTGCCAAATCTCCAAACTTCTTCACAAATTCTGCAAACTTTGCCAAAGTGATTCGCTGCAAGAACTGCTGAAAACGACATTGATGGGGTTTTCAGAGGGGTAGTCATGTTAGTCTGTTTCAGCAGAAAGAACAAAGAGTGTTGTTCTAACAAAAAATACTGATGGGAACACTCAGCATGCTGTGCACGAACTATTGCTAGTGTAACAATTTACTCAGAGCAACTGTTATTTGTCTGGAAAGTTTTTTTTATTGTACTTAAAAATTCTGAATTTTGTATTTTTCTCTTATGACAAGGCAATAGTGTAATCACCCTGAGATTGCATTTTAAACATATGGCAATGCTTAAGCATACAATGTTTCGGTTCTAATAATAACAAAATAATTAAAAAACAGGGCATAAGGTGATATAAATTAAACCCACTTTGCCCTTTACACTGCTTTTTTCTTTTTTAACGTGGTGAATGGGTTTCCAAAAATGAGTACTTGTTACTCTTTCAAGAGTCTAAATCAGGCATCCCCAAACTGTGGCCCTCCAGATGTTTTGGCCTACAACTCCCATGATCCCTAGCTAACAGGACCAGTGGTCAGGGATGATGGGAATTGTAGTCCAAAACATCTGGAGGGCCGAAGTTTGGGGATGCCTGGTCTAAATCATGGGTAGGCAAACTAAGGCCCGGGCGCTGGATCTGGCCCAATCACCTTCTAAATCCGGCCCGTGGACGGTCCGGGAATCCGCGTGTTTTTACATGAGTAAACTGTGTCCTTTTATTTAAAATGCATCTCTGGGTTATTTGTGGGGTATAGGAATTTGTTCATTCCCCCCAAATAAAGAGTCTGGCCCCCCACAAGGTCTGAGCGACAGTGGACCGCCCCCTGCTGAAAAAGTTTGCTGACCCCTGGTCTAAATCCTGCCCTTCTACTTCCTAGGCATTACTTTGGATGGCCTACAGCTTATACAACCACAACTTCATAATAAAACCAGAGTATAAAGCAAATAAAATAAGACAAGCACAACAGATAAAAACAACATTCACTGCACAAAAACACAGTCCTCATGGCAAGGCAAAAGTCTTCACCAACAGGTGAAAGACAGGAAGAGAGGAGGTTGGCTGAGCTTCGTGGGGCAAAGTGTTCCATAAATTGGGTGTAGCCTTTGAGAATGCCCTTTGTCTTGTCCCAACCAATCATGCTTCTACCATAGGTGTATAAGGGACCTCTGTTAGGTTACAAAACATGGCTGTCAGGTTGCAAACTGTGGGAGATTAGCAGCCAAGCCTAACAAATGCATATTCCTGCCAGTTAGCATGAGAAAGGGCTAAGTCCACAGAACTGGATTGCAGATAGGCAGATATTAAGACCATATTTGGTAGGGAGACCTCTGTGTGATGTCATTTCCCCTCCACTTTTGGAGAGGAAGGAGCATGTAGTACTTCCTGTTCCTCTCTCTTTCTCTTCCTTTGACCAACGATGGGTGCAGACGTGTCTCTCCTTGCTCCAGCTTTAGGTGGCTAAAAAGGGCACATGGCAGCCCATATCGGAAGTGTTGATTTTTTTGGTGAGTTTCCTAAAAAATAGGTAAAAACCTCAATTTTTTGGAGATTTTGCAATAAACAAACAAACTAACAAACAAAAAACTCAACTTTTGTGTCCAGAGTAAGAAGGGGGAAACCAGCTTCTTTCATTAGCTGGACTTGCTCAAAACAAGGTTTTATAGCCTAATTCATATGCTTTAAATTTTTCTGCCAAGGATGGGATTTAGAAACTCTGTTCCACCCCCACACATGGGTGCCTAGAGGGATAAATTGCAATTAACACATCCTCTCCTACCCATTAAAAGACATCCCACACAAATACAGTCAAACTTGGGGAAAATTCATGACAAAAGGACCATTGCTCAGGGGTAGAGGATCTGCTCTCCACCCAGAAGGCCCCAGGTTTAATCCGTGGCATTGCTGGCTAAGGCTTGGAGAGACCTTAGTCTGAAACCCTGGAAAGTGGCTTCCAGTCAGTGCAGACAATACTGAGCTGGCTGGACCAAGGGTCTGACTCTGTATAAGGTAGCCTCCGATGTTCCCCACTGACCACTTGTAAAATAAAGTTCCCTGAACATCTGAGAGTTTCCCTTTTATAACAAAAAAGTTTTTGGGTGATGTTTGGATTTCGTAGAGACTCTAGACTGACCCGGAACAAACATGGAGTCACCTCTAATTTCTGCAAAAGACAAAAGGCCCTCCAGGGTAATGTTGACACTAAAAGCAGAAGTGAATAGGTGGCAGCATCTCATACTTTCTACTGTCGCTTTCTGTGCTATGTCTCAGTCTGCAGGTGCACTTTTGCTGCTTAATGTCGCACCCAGCATATTAACCCATTGATTTTTGGGTGGGGTTTTGCTTTTTGTTTTTGGCTTTTCCAACAACATAGAAACCATTCCAAACATAAAATGCACAAACCAACACAAAGCAACCCCTCCCCCAAAGCAGAGGAGCATGAGTATCAGCACCAAATATAAGAAAGTTAAAGCCATAAGCAGATTTAAAAAAGGAGCTGATATTAACCCATTCATGGTTCAAGAATGACAGATGGACTTCAAGGAAGGCAGTTAAACCTGAAATACTTTCAAATGGGTAACAAAACCACAGACTGACTCATTCAGCTACAATGGTGCAGTTCTGCCAAGTACTCTAACTTTCAGCTAGATCAGGGGACAGGGGACCCTTTTCAACCCAAGGGCCACATTTCCTTCCTGGCAACCTTCCAGGGGCCACATCTCAGCAGGTGGGGCCAGAATAAATAGTGGGAGGGTGAATTAATATAAAATTTACTTTAGTGCAGTAGCCTAGTTTCTGCACATACTTACACAACTCTATCCACTATCCTTTCCCTATGGAGAGTGGAGAAATTCAATTCAGTTCTCATTCAAAGGTGAATCTACTTAATTCATGTGCTCTGAAACAATCCATGAACTGAAACATAGCCATCCATCAACATTCACACTTCGCTGAATTTTGCAGTGCAGTTCTCCAGCCAAGTACGTTCCCGGTGGTGCAATGGGTCAGTGTGTCTGGCTGTTTACTAGGCGGTTGTTTGTTTGAGCCCATCCAGGGATGGCTGTGGGCAGGATTCCTGCATTGCAGGGGGTTGGATTAGATGACGCTCAGGGTCTCTTCCAATTCTATGATTCCATGATCTAACTAAGGTGTACAAAATGCATATGCTGGATTCAAGTGCACATAAATATGCACATATTAGTGAAAAAACATGCAAAAGTGCATTATATTAGGGAACACTGCTTTGCCAAAAAAATGTGAAGTTTTATAATGAGAAATCTGCACTAAAATCCTGAAATTTCATGAGGACTTTCTCACTTTTAAATCACCCTCTGAACATGTGGAGAACTAAACTTAAGATTGGAAAAATGAGAAATGGAGAGAGGAACCAAAATGGAAAAAAATCACCCTTCTCTACTTTTATCCAAAGCAGAACAATGGCCAGTTAGCTGACAAGTTCCACCTCTGGCTTCTTTCCTTGGAGGTAAACTGGCCAGAAAAGGGCATCCCACTGCACTGCCTTCTTGCTTGAGAAGAGGCTAAAGGAAAAGTCCATTCATGCTGGATGAATGGCTGTTGAAGCAGATGTTTTACTCCCTGCTGCCCCCTGCCCCCCACCAGCAGCCAGACCTCCTCCTCCCTCCTCCCTGGTTTCCTCCTCTCTTCATTCCCCTCCCAGTAAAAACAAAGAGATGAAACTAATAAATTGATTAGGGTGTATATCTGATGTTTTTAATGCATTGCTAACCCCAGGATGGGATTAAAAACCACTAAATAAATGACAATTGAAACTGTAATGCAATTCTTATATGTTTCTATGTGGAAGAAAGCCCGTTAAGTTCATGGGGCTTACTCCCAGGTAAGTGTGTATAGGATTGCAGCCACAACAATTTATTGAAGACTAGCTGACCTGGCCACGCCTTGCTGTGGCTGATTTGGTGAAATGCAAAAGTAAGATATAGTATGAAAGAGAAAGCGTATGTTTACTTACAGCTAATCTCATTGAAGTTCAATCTATGTGTTCTCCGTTTGCCCCTCCCGTTTTTGTCTTTGCTTCTACAACTGTTTATTACTACTATTTTAGTCTATGAGGTTCTTTGCCCCAGTAGTTTGTGGGCAGTCTGTCTGTTGATTGGATGATGGTAGTGACGTCGGGAAAGGAGGAGGAGGGGTCAGAAAGAGGTGCGTTGTGTTGTGCTCTTTAACATCCACTGGAGGGTGCTTTTTTGCAGAAAATCAAATTTTTACCTGGGAAAGGTGTTGTATTTGTGCAATGTAAGTACATATGATCACTCCCATATGGGCATGGAACGTTGTGTCCAAATTTGAATGGATTCGATCAAGGGGTTACAGATAAAGGCGACTGTTAACAAACATCCAACTTGAACGATTTTATATATATAGATTGTGTAATGCAGGTATGTGGAGAAATGAACTTTCAGTATATCCACTAGTTTTAAGAACATCTTTATTACAGATTATTTAGGTACAAAAAATATCAAGATGAATCCAGCAACCTTATAGTTCTATATACTACTGGCTTGTGTGGGTGGAATCACTGTGTTGCCATGGTTGCATGTCCCAGTATTGAAAAAAATGTTAATTCAGTAAGTCCCAACAATTCTTTCCGTATCTGCCTCCAAAACTTACAGAAATCGTCATGTTAATGTGTTCTCTTTGTCCTGGTGTCATCAAGCTAATTGGTCTAAATCAGGTCTGTTAGATTAAAATCACTATTGTATTGTATGGGAAGGGCAGGTCTTTGGGCTCCCAGGGTCATTTTATTAGCAAAAGCAACACAGAATGCATTTTGTTTTTTCTCACTCCCCTCTCCCTATAGTTGCATGCACAGGTATGGAAGAGTCTCGGGTGCAACAGGAAAGTTTGTCTGTTCAAATGATTTCTCTGCCTCTCAAACTCAGGTGTGCAGTGGAACAGTTCATGAGGACCATTAGAACACCAGCTAGACTGGTGACTGGGAGTAACCGTCAAGACCATATAACACTGGTCTTGAATGACCTACATTGGCCACCAGTACGTTTCCGAGCACAATTCAAAGTGTTGGTGCTGACCTTTAAAGGCCTAAATTGCCTCGGTCCAGTATACCTGAAGGAGCGTCTCCACCCCCATCGTTCAGCCCAGACACTGAGGTCCAGCTCCGAGGGCCTTCTGGCGGTTCCCTCACTGCGAGAAGTGAAGCTACAGGGAACCAGGCAGAGGGCCTTCTCGGTAGTGGCGCCTGCCCTGTGGAATGCCCTCCCATCAGATGTCAATGAAATAAACAACTATATGACTTTTAGAAGACATCTGAAGGCAGCCCTGTTTAGGGAAGTTTTTAGTGTTTGATGTTTTGTCACTTTTTAAAAATTATTATTAATATTCTGTTGGGAGCCACCCAGAGTGGCTGGGGAAACCCAGCCAGATGGGCAGGGTATAAATAAATTATTATTATTATTATTATTATTATTATTATTATTATTATTATTATACAACACCATTCAGAGGTTGCCACATTAGCTAGCAGCTTCTACGTTTGCCAAGGTGCTAACAAAGGTGTGCTTCATAACTTCTGTGGCATAATAAAACCCCATCAAGGATGTCTTGCACATCTTTCCACATATTCCCACAGCTAATGAAATGCAATAGCCTCACAACGGAACCTCACTTCGCCATTTAAAAGCAAAACAGAGAGAGAGAGAGAGAGAGAGAGAGAGAGAGAGAGAGAGAGAAAGAGAGAGAGCGCCTCATTTACATGTGTGCCAATACCATTAATGTAAATTGGTTATTAGCACTTTGTGCTGAAAAGCAGTAAAACAAAACATAAAGGTAGTTTTTATTAACTGCAATTTTGCCCTCTGAAACCCATGCTAGGAGGCACCTTTGGCAATCAGCGATTCCTCCCCCACCACCTCAAAGATGGTATGACATTTACTCCACCACATTAACATATTTATAAACAAATTACTGCCGCCTTTCCCGCAATTTGCATTTTATAACACATCGGCACTCTGAAGTTAATAGGACAACCACGTGCAATGCTTTTGTAATTCAATTGGAAAGCTGCATTGTAATCTTTCTCCAATCGCTCTCAGGTCTATGGAGAAAGGGGTAATTAAGGGGAAAATAGCTTTTACCAGACTATTATAATATAGGAATAACAAGAATGAAATCTGCTTCAATCATTGCTTTTCCCAAAAGTGATTTGAGAAGTGTCGGGTGGTGGGGAAAGCTGAGTTGCTGACAAAGTTCTACTGCAGGCATAGGCAAACTCGGCCCTCCAGATGTTTTGGGACTACAATTCCTATCATCCCTGAACACTGGTCCTGTTAGCTAGGGATCATGGGAGTTGTAGGCCAAAAACATCTGATGGGCTGAGTTTGCCTATGCCTGTTCTACTGGAATGACGGGTGGGCCATTTTATTTGTAGCTTTTCCTATAGGCTCTATTTAGGAACGCCATTGTGGCAACCCTACCATCATTACCAAATCATTTCCATGGTTAGGAAGTAGGAGCCCTGCATTCTTTACTGTAGACAAAAGGGCTGGTTCCAGTTGAAATGGGAGAGTGATTGTATAGCTGGTTCTGGAACTGGACATTTTTTTGGATATGGCCTGGGTTTCCGTCAGGTACCAGTAAAGAAGATGCATGTCTGCATGAAATCTGTTTGTTGTATATTCATGTTATTATCATGACTTGGGATAGCTCAGTTGATAAGAGAATGGGACTCCTAATCTCAGGGTTGTGGGTTCGAGACCCATATTGGGCAAATGATTCCTGCACTGCAGGGGGTTGGACTACATGATCCTTGTGGTCCCTTGCAGCTCTACAGTCCTATGATTCCATGATTATAATTGTCTAAATAAGATGGAATTGGTCTTCATTGCCAAATTCAGGTGGAATTTAATTTTTTTTCAGCTTAAACAATGATAGGATGTGACTGCTTGCTTATCTGCTGGGAGGGTCATTTGGGCCTAAGAAACTGATCCTGCAACCGTAGACAAAGGATGATTCCCATAGCCTTGTTGGTATGCATTCCGCACACTCCTTGTTGGCCATTTTTAGTGGTTAGGATTAAGTTGGCAGAGATGCAGGTGGTCATTGTAATCAAATCCTGTTTCAATATGGTTTTCACACTTCTTATTCATCTTGAGCCTCTGGGATGGGGAAGATGACATAGCTAAATGAATACAGTGGACGCTCGGGTTGCGAACATGATCCGTGCGGGAGGCGCGTTTGCAACCTGCAGCGTCCGTAACCCGCAGCGCCGTGTCTGTGCACACGTGGGCTGCGAGTTGGTGCTTCTGCGCATGCGCTAAGCGCAATTTAGCGCTTCTGCGCATGCGCGAACCGCTGAACCCGGAAGTAACCTGTTCCAGTACTTCCGGGTTTGGCGCATTCGTATCCCGCAGCGAACGCAACCCGCAGCGAACGCAACCCGCAGCGAATGCAACCCGAGATGTGACTGTACAAGGATAATAGACTGTATAATAGTACTTTGATTTGCATGCATACAATACTTGAGTTGCATTTGGATATCTGACCCTTGGATAAAAACTGCTGTAATGTTTTAAATTCTTTCTTTTTTTTTTTACACAAGTCAGGAGAGTTAAAATACACCACCTGACAGCTCAGCTGTTAGGGCTTGGAAAGCAGTTAGTTAGGGGTTGGAGAGGGTTTGACTAAGGATTTGATTGGTTAGGGGTTTGCTAGGCAGGGCAAACCAGATTGCTTCCCTGAAGGGAAGGAAAAGATCCCAGAAAGGGGGTGGAAGGTTTTATTGGATTAGTATAGCCATTCTAGGAAGAGTCAGTTTATTTAGAAACAGGCTTAACTTGAAAGTTGTAAGTAAAGTTCTTTATTACTTCTGTGATTCTTGTCTGAAACAAAGGGCTGTGCCTAATCAGAGTAACCATTAAGCGCGAACCCTCATTGAGTATGTATGAATAAAACTCCAGATAAGTTTTCATCATGACTCATCTTTACTTTATTACCAGTTTAAGGGCACAGGTTTCCTTTTAACATCAATTAAAGTCTTTGCTGCTGAATATTAGTAAACGCTACCACATACAGGGAATCTTAGACCTCTTAAGTGTTAATGCCAGGTAGTGTCTAATGGTAAAACACCGCAAACCCAGTCACATTACTACCCTTCCATCTTTATTGAGGGAGTCTGCTGCAACGTACCTTCAACACAACTTACCTTTAATACAATCATTCACAAATCACAGTCCTCTGCATCCATGACAGCTGTTGAGAGAGAGAGAGAGAGAGCACAGCAGGTGTGTGCCACTGCTTGAAGAAGAAGAAGAAGAAGAGTTTGGATTTGATATCCTGCTTTATCACTACCCGAAGGAGTCTCAAAGCGGCTAACATTCTCCTTTCCCTTCCTCCCCCACAACAAACACTCTGTGAGGTGAGTGAGGCTGAGAGACTTCAGAGAAATGTGACTAGCCCAAGGTCACCCAGCAGCTGCATGTGGAGGAGCGGAGACGCGAACCCCGTTCCCCAGATTATGAGTCTACCGCTCTTAACCACTACACCACACTGACTGTGCTGCCTTGAGTGTGCTGCCTTAAGTATCTGGGTTGCGGTTGTGAGTCGGACCAGCATGGACCATCCCAAGGGCCAGCATCCTATTGAACCTTCTCTTTCAGAGGACTTTTTCTTGAAAAGAAGTCCAGCGCTAAAGTGTGATCATCATCACCATCATGTTCCCTGTCTACTTGCCTCTATGCAGGCTGCCTGTGGTATAATACAAGGCCCTCAATTATTTCTGCCCATGGCAGCGAAATAGTTACATAGTCAAATGAGTGATTTGATTCTCTTTGAGATACAAAGCAAGTCTGTGAGTTACACCCCTTCTTTTCAGGGGTCACGAAGGGAAATTAAAGTCATATGTTTCTTTTATAAACCAAAAGACTTTTTAAATTCACAGACTTCAATATCCCCAACAGCAATTGCGAATAAGGAGGCCATTTATCCAATTTCTAATTTTTATGTAAGAGACCTACTGAAGAATTGAAATTACTCCATTTAATGAAAGTCACATAGTTGTCTGGAGTTTCAATCTTCAGTTTTGGCATTAAAGACTAGTATTTATATTATTCATAAATTACAGTGTTCTCTAACCCAGTTATGTCTGGTCTTATTAGAGTGATACTAATTATATTTGAGGGCAAAATAGCTCATTTGAAGTGAAGGTGTATTTAGATGCAAAATGTTGTGCTCATATGGGAGTTTGAAAGAAGCGTCTGTGTGTCTTAATAATTTAATCCAGTAATCTCTTTAATCTCTCCATTGCCTGCTATCTCAGAGTATTTGACGGAGGGCATGCATTTTCTATGCAAAATGATGCAACATTTGCCTATTTCAAGAAGTTAAGGATAGATCTTCATGCGATCTTTGCAATTTTTCAATTGCATTGTTATTTTCATACTAAGCAAAAATGTGTCTTCTTACTTTTATGTTTCCCTCTCCCATCATTGGGCAATGCTAACACAAAGCACCATTTATCAATCATTTTTTATATATAACTGAGAGAGAGAGAGAGAGAGAGATTAAAACAGGCCTTGTCGAGAAAGAAGTGAATGCTGAATTTAGGGAGGAGGTTTTTCTCAAAAGACTCATCTTTAAGGTTGGTTAGCTTGGTGGACACCAAGGCTATATCTGTCCAATGGTATCATGGATGCTAGCCAATAGTAACCACCCAACTTCAAGTTAATCTTCATCTTCTCTCTCTGAGATGGATTACCGTTTCCCAGGTTCAGTAAGTCCACTATGATCACAGACAGCAGAGGATCGGCAAAACGCATGTGTTTAATTTCTTTTGTAGTATTTGCTGCTCACTTTTCTATTCACAAGTACCCAAAGCAACATACATACAGCATTCAACCATAACAGCCAAACACACACACACCACATATACATATGTATACTTGTACATACAACGTGCCCCATTTATTTGGGGGATGTCTGTACATAGCCTGAGAGCTTTGCAGAAAGATCTGGTTAATGTATTTATTCCCTTGGGGTACCCTTCTCATGGGACCCAGTTGGCGCTGTGGGTTAAACCACAGAGCCTAGGGCTTGCTGATCAGAAGGTCGGCGGTTCGAATCCCTGCGACAGGGTGAGCTCCCGTTGCTCGGTCCCAGCTCCTGCAAACCTAGCAGTTTGAAAGCATGTGCAAGTAGATAAATAGGTACCGCTCCAGCAGGAAGGTAAATGGCATTTCTGTGTGCTGCTCTGGTTCGCCAGAAGTGGCTTAGTCATGCTGGCCACATGACCTGGAAGCTGTACGTCGGCACCCTCGGCCAGTAACACGAGATGAGCGCCACAACCCCAGAGTCAGACACCACTGGACCTAATGGTCAGGGGTTCCTTTACCTTTACCCTTCTCATGCAGCTACATGGGAGTTGGGAATGCCATGTGATTTTCCCCTCTTTACTTCAGACCACATGATGGAAAAGGGTCTCCCACGTAGCTATGGCAGTGACTGAAGGGCAACTCATCCCTCACTCCATGGCAGTTTTGCAGGGAGTGCCTTGCTTCCACCCTAGAAGAAAACAGGGCTCATGACCCTGGTGGTTTCAATTGTGATGGGTAGTTCATGCAAAACAAGTTAATAATTGATTTGCCGTCTCCCAGACTTTGTTTTTTAGGTTCAGGAATACATATACAAAAGTGATAACATCTGTTTTCAAACTCCACCCCCCCCAGTGAATACAGTTGTTTTCTATCTCATGTCCAAAACAAGTTAAAAATCATAGGTCAGGGAATGGTGATTTGTATTCTATTTTTAAAGAGCCTTTAAAAAATAAAAATAAATAAAAGGGAGAGATGTCAAGGGGGATTGTGCAGTATTCAGAACCATCCACCGTAGCTTTAATCTGCTATTGTTTTGTTCAACTTTCAAAGTTCATGCAAAGGTTATGTAACTACCAAGAAGTAGTCTGGGTCTGTGCCATAGCAGTTCTTCAAGGGATTTGTTAAATCATGTATGCTGCTGGAAGTCAAACATTAGCTAGCAGCTTTTGCCAAGCGCTAAATACAAAGGCGCATTATAATCGGAGAAGGGAGCCATATTAGGCGGACATGTGGCAAATAATGTGAAGGCACAGAGTTGTTAATGTATTCATATCGTTTAATTGGTCTCTGCTGGTATTTTACCTTAGGGTTCCCACCACCTGTATGCATTTTGAAGGGGAAAGGGATGGAAAACACACCTGTGCCCACACTCAAGGAGGCATGGGCAACTCTGTCCATTTCACTGCCTTTCAGCTTTAAATTTTCCCAGTTCAGTTCTCCATATTTCTACATCAGTGTTTTATTTTTAATTTTTAAGTCTCCATGAATACTCAACAGCATTCTGCTATGAATTTCTGCTAATATACCCATTCGTATGCAATTCTGCCTAAAACACACATTTCCGCAGAGCACTTTCCCCTGCTATAATGTATTTGTGTATGTTTTCTTCACTAATACATGCATTGTTTTGCTCACTCGATATCTGTAGTTTTGTACACATTACTTTGCTGGCGAGCTGTGTTGCAATATTCAGAGCAGTGCGAATTTCAAAGGATGGCTGCATTTTAGATTGGTTCACCTATAAATGCAAATGGAATCAAACTTCTCTGTCCCAACATTCAACATTCGTACTTGAGAGGGTGTGTGTGTATATTAGCTTGAGATTCAGCTTTAAGAAATGGTATGCAGAATATGGTTATGCTGAGATGGATGGGTTTGGCTCTTAATTGGGTTCTATGGGGCAAAGTAAATTGGGCAGCCATCTGGTATGTAGTCACCAATGTCTGGGACATAGTCACCAGAGGATGACAGGATTTGACCCTCCCTACCATAAGCTGTGTCCCCAGATGCAACATACTTATTTGATCCTGCATCAGTGTCTTCCACCAAGTTCTGTGGGGCACAGTAAATGCATCACATGCAAGACTACTGCACAAGGAAACCTGTCTCTGCCCCCCAGAGACATTGGAAAATTGCTCTGTTACATAGTCCCCTGACACGGTCTGGCTCAGACTCCATAGACAAGAAAGCATTGTGTTCCCCTAGAACCTTGGCAATATAGAAGCCCTTTCAGGGCTGGCTGAAGACATTTTGCTGCCTGAGAAGAAGAAGAAGAAGAAGAAGAGTTTGGATTTGATATCCCGCTTTATCACTACCTGAAGGAATCTCAAAGCGGCTAACATTCTCCTTTCCCTTCCTCCCCCACAACAAACGCTCTGTGAGGTGAGTGGGGCTGAGAGACTTCAAAGAAGTGTGACTAGCCCAAGGTCACCCAGCAGCTGCATGTGGAGGAGCAGAGACGCGAACCCAGTTCACCAGATTACGAGTCTACCACTCTTAACCACTACACCACACTGGCTCTGAGGAGACAGATAAGACATTACTCAAGGCGTACATTTTACTTATGCTGGTTTTTAGCCACCCATGGCTATAAGACCTAGTGCAATCTATGACACTTATTTCATTTTATTTATTGCATCTGATTTCTGATACAAAATATTTTGTATATGCCACTCATATAACCTCTGACTTTGAGAGGCATGGACCTCTGACTCCAAAAAATGGCTTAGGATTTAGGGGAATGATAAGGTCATGGTTGAAATGGATTTTTTCTCTCCCATGGAAATGAAAACGGGGTCACTTAAAAGAGGCTAAGAGGATATTATCACTACCTTCATTCAAGCCAAATCTGCCCCACATGGACATGCCTTCACAGCAAGTAGCACAGCCTTTAATGACTTTGTGTAATCCTAGCTCATCCTCATCAATGAACCATCTGTTCCTGAGTGCTAACGTCTCTGTACTAGCTACATTATGCTGCAGCACTGGTATTCAGCATTGGGGATGCTGAAAGCCATCTTTGTCGGTAACTAATTGGCAGCGGCTGAAAACCTTTCCGTTAATAAATACCCCAAATCAGGATGCCATAGTTATTAGCGCTGTGCTGAAGCCCTGCCGTCCAATTTCTCAAATGCTTTTCTTGCCCTGAAAAAAGAAACTTCCATTATTCTGCCTTATTCACCGGCACTTAAGTATTGCTTTATAATTTTGGTAGGCATGAGTTGTGAGGTTGACCAAGGACTGTGTGTGTGTTATTCTTAACATTAAATACCTCTCCAACACCCTGCAGCCTCCCTAGCTGTCCATGCTTCCTGATCTGAAAAAAAAAACCATGGGAGGAGTTAGTTCATGATATCTTTGTCTGGGCTTTAATTAAAGTATTGTAGGTTGACTACCAAGCACCTGTGAGCATTTTTAGGGAAGTCCTTCCTTTGAACTTTTAGAAAATCTTTCCACACTGACTTCTTTGCAAGGAAAAAAGACTTGACTTAAAACAGCAACAATAGTGAGTGGCTGCCGGGTGCATCATAGGCAGCCATCTACCTTCCTGCAAGCTTAGCTGAGGCTGCTATGGGGTTTTCAGGAAACATGGGCATCCAGGAAGGCTGCAAGATGCAAACCAGCAGAGAGATGACTCAAAGAATGAAAGGTCACTCCTGAAACCCCTCACCACCTTGAAAGTAAAAAAACCCACACCTAACTCATGACAGCCCCATGGTTTTCTCCGGAGCTGAGGGCAAGGAAACAATCGCTGAGACGGCTAGAGCACCGGTTCTGAATTTGACCGGACACAGGTTTGAGCTCAACGTCGAGCCTACCAAGTGGCGATAGCGACGGCGAAGAAGACTTTCTTCACCGCCTCTATTGCATCTGCAGAAAATAGTAGCAGGAGACGCTTTCAGGTGGTTCACAATTTAACGGAACCACCTTTACCACCGGGGCCATGTAAAGACCCCAAGATCTCCTGCAACAATTTTGCAAAGTTTTTTTTGCAGATAAAGTCGCTCAGATTCGGAGGGAGGTAGACACCACCGTGGGAGCAGGGCCGGGGCTGGAGAGTGCTAGAGCCATGTCTGGTCGAGTTGCATGGAATCAATTTCAATCCGTTACCCCCTCCATGGCCTTTGGGAGGTCATATAGAGCAGGGGCCTTGAAGTTATCTACCAGCAATTAGCCCCTGGCCAGGTTGCTGGCCTCTGTGAGAACAGTGAGAACAGGATGCTGGACTAGATGGGCCATTGGCCTGATCCAGCAGTCTTTTCTTATGTTCTTATGAGAGCAGGCACACAGGCCAGCTGCATATCTAATTAAATTATAGTGATTATTTCTAAATTTATATCTGCAGGTACAAATGAGCAGGTGCATATTTTAGGCAAATCCCTGCCCTCTTTTATCCTCTGTTTGGCAATGTGTACGTGCCTTTCCCCTACCTGACAGAGATGGGTTAAGTCTTCAAGGCCAGCTCGACTGAGTGCTAAATCAAGCGGCTGGCTTGATATTGCAGACTCAGTGGTGCCCTTTAGGAACACGTCAGCTGGCAAGCGTGATGGATGGCCTGGAGTCATGCCAGACCTCAAAACTCACCCATAAATGACATAAATCACAAATCTGGTTTATTGTGCTTTCCCAGTGAAAACGACATTCGTATTTACAAAAGAAATTTGACCATAGCAGCCAAGCCAAAAACAAAACTGCATTGTTAGGCGGAGAACCTCTGTGTGTTATTTTCCCATTCTCAGTCAGAGATTCCTCATTTTGTAGGGCTTTGGTGTCTACCCTCCTAAGCTGCTGATTCTGGGGAGGAAGTAGGGCTGGGCCTGTTTGCTACCTAAACCACATAAAACTGTGACTCAGCAGCCAGCCAGCCGCTTAACAGGTTCTTCGATATGGCAGGTGGTACTTGCTAGGTAATACTATACCACAGCAAGGCTTGTAGCAGCCCAGGGATAGAGTGGATAAGGTGCCATCAGGGGCATAGCATGGGGGGGGGCTGTGGGTCCATGGCTCTGGGTTCACAATTTTGAGAGGGCGTGAACCAGGTACCCTCACACAGGGATCCCATCCCGCCCTGCCTGCTGATGGGGGTCTCTGGGCCCTGGAGCCCAGTGGCACTGTGGGCAAGGGCTGGACTGGTGCAGCTTCCGTTCACCCTCCATGCTCCGCCCCCACCTGGCATGCACATGATCACGCCCTGGGCACTGGCAAACAATGTAACGCCGCTGGGTGCCATTGCCAGAGCCTGTCAGGGGCTGGACTGAGGAGGAATGGTGGGGACTGCCCCCCTTCTCTTGAACCTTCCCGAGAACAGGAGGACAGTATAGATTTAGAACAGTGGTTTGTAGAAGGTCATAGTTCAGAGGCTGTAGAGGGGAGAAGCTGGGAAATATTGGGAGAGGAACAGCAGGAAGAAGCAGCAGCAGGGGAGAGACAGCTGAGAGACTCAGTGTCTTTGGAAAGCATTCCTGACCCCTCCTCCTCCCAGGATCAGACGGGCATTGAGGGTGGTAGAACAGAAAGCTCAGAGGCAGAAAACTCAGATTAGCTGATGCAGGGGTGACGTAGAATAGGAGAGGCGGAGGGGGTGGGACTTTACTTGGAGCAACGCCATTATCTAGGAGAGACGGCATTCCTTCGTCATTCTCTGTGAATTTTGAATAAATTACTTGGTAAGAATACTTCTTGTTTTTCTGCTTCTTGGCTGCCACCATGGGAGGGATCGGATCCCCTGGAAGCCTGACAGCGCCTGGCTTCAGGAAGCTCAACTGGAGACCCTTGATCATCACCCTATAGGACAGGAAACGTGAAAGGGTGTGAACCAGTATGGAACCTTTGGTGCAGTGTGGTCTAAAATTAATTATGTGTTGAATTGTGGGGTTGCAATGAATGTGTCCCCTCACTTTAAATAAAAATGTTAATAACAATCATGGTAGAGGTGGGTTTAAGGGTGTGTTACTGGTTTGGCAGCACAGGGCGTGCAGTCTTATGGGCGCTGCAACTATGGGGAAGAAAGGAAGATGAGAGGTGGGGAGAGGCGCTGAATTTTGGAGTTGCTTAGAGCACCACTGAAATTTGAGGCTCCAAGGTCTGTTACTGGTCACTGGGTGCTGGGCTGAGCCGTGGTGGACATGCAGAAGGTGGGGAATAAGAGTTTAACCCTCACCCTGCTGTGGTCCAAACAGACACCATCTCCCTTTGAAGTCACTCTCTGTATCAGGTGGGACACCTCTATTGGTGCTAATGGAGGCCTCCTTCCTGATACATAGATCAGCTTCAGCAGGGGTGATGTTTTTTTAATTTGGACCACGACAGCCGGGAAGAGGGCTGAGTCTTCTCTCCTCACTCCCTGCAGTTCCACTGCTGCTTGATGGCCTCCTCGCCCTACTATAAGATTGTGTAGGTGTTTATTTGGGGACATTCAAACTGACTGTGTTGTGTTCTCTGTGCACAGCCTGCCTGGATGTTATTTAGATGTTCCACTAAAATTGATGGGGGGCAGCACAACTCCCGTCTCCATGTTAATGCAGCTTGTGCCAAGAACCTCTAGGTGCATTGCACCGTCTTGAATGTGTTTTTACAGTCTATGGGTAACAGGACAATTTGCCAAGAAAGGGAGTGAAAATGCATTTGCATTTACAAGCCTTTTAAAAGAATATCCTCTAGGAAAGGCTTCAGAGGAATTTCTCTTACTGCAGCGTGAAAGATTAGCATGTCGCTACCTACCTTTCTGCTAGTCAACTTTATAACTGTGTAAGTAAAAAAGAGAAAACCACACATACTAATTACTTTGTATCAGTAATGAATCTGTCTTTACTTAGAAACACAATGAGATGTAATACCTCATGCATGAATGTTCAAGATATAATATGACTCAATCAGTTATGAAAGCGATGGACAATATTCTCTTAATTGTTCCCAGAAGGTTTAACACGATACCATTCCAGCCTCTGGGCACATTTTTTTTTAAATATAATGAACTTTAAATTGAGTTGACTCTCTGCCTTGTGTGTTTTGCAAATGAATCACCTCCTTGAAAATGCCTCGACACAGTATCCTTGCAAGTTTTCTATTCATGGCAGAGAACAAGCACACAGCAAAGGTTAGAGACAAAAGGAGTAGCAATGCCCACGGAACCATTTTCAAAACAGACTCTTCTTTTCAATGATGTTTGTTTTGTTTGGATGGTTTGTTGCATGAATGAACCCTGTCACCTTCACAAAACTATTTTTTTTTCCTTTTGGCCTTGGGGGTGGGATGACTTTCCACTCAAGAAATGAAAGTTCTGCAAAAGTGTGGCTTGAGAGAGGGATGGGGACTAACTGGGTAGATAGGATAAGTTCCAGAGAAAGCTTGGTAGTACCAGGGAGCATACAGCCCCGCTGCATACAGCAATGTTTCCATTTCGCTGCAGTTCATCTTCTGCCAAAAACTATGCTATATGTCTCCTTGTCCTCTGTGGCAAATTTACATAGTTTACACAATTAATTATATTAATTACATTGTCATTTATTCTTCCGAGTATCAGTATACTCAGAATACTCTCACACTGGCTCAGCTGAAGGCCCTGAACCACAGAGTCCCAAAGTGGAATACATTCTAATGTGGTTGTTTGAAACTGTTCTCAATTTTCAGCACTAAACTACTAGTCCTCACAAGCCCCAGTTTTAATGATGTGCTTGGTCACTTGATTGCATAGGGAAATTTTTAACATTTGAGACTCCTTAAATTCCCAGGTCAAGCGACCTTTTGCGTGGCTAGGCGGAGTCCCCCCGAACCCCAGGCAGCCTGAGGGAAATAACGACACGTGACGACGTTCTATGGGATTAAATTGGCCACAACTTTATTAATATTCAGATGTAGGGAGACCTTGGCTCTGGCATTGGGCGTTTATCCTTCCCAGCCCCCCAGCCGGGGTTCTGGGTACTTTCAGGGTTATCCAGCATGTGTGAGGGGTGGGCTAGCTCTGGAGAACATATGTTCAAGCAGATAGCCCGCCCCCCTTGTTCGCCGCCGCTGGAGGGGGAGGGCAATGACGACCTCTGGGCGTATGGTCAATGCCTCCCCCCAAGACCCCCTTTAACAGGAACCCTGGTATCGCCGCCGCAATGGGGGCGGGGGGTCACCGCCCCACGCCCCCCCATTTTATGTAGGTGACTAAAGGATTCCGCCCAAGGCCTGCACCCGCCAAAGTTGTGACGAATTGCTACGGGAAAGGTGAAACCTGCCAATGCAGGGAAAGTCCTTTCCGGCCCTTTAACAGCGACCTTGTCATAGCAGCGTCTGCGTGCCGGTGGCTGTGGAAATAAAAGATTAATCTGCATAGCAAGCATTTGTTGAGGGAGTGGAGGGTGGGGAAGCTCTGGATCCTACGGCTGCTTCCCAGGTAGTGAATGACTCCTGAAGGTGTGTTCCCTCCCTCTACCTGGCCAATCCCCCTGGCAACGCCTCCCCAGCCGGGATTGGGCGGCTGCTGGCATAGGTGGAGTCCACAGGTATCCAACCTGGGAAGGCGGTGCCAGACCCAACTGCCAGGAGCTGCCTGTGATCCCAGAGGGCTGCTCGCAGCCACGCAAAATGTGCACCCCTTTTATTGTGGGGAACGGTCATTAGGACACTTTCATGAGGACCATCAAAGATGGGCAGCTTATTCCTTCCTCCTCTTCAGGGAGATGTTTTTCCTTTGGCAACCACCCCTTTGCTTAATTGTCTCTGCCTCACAAATACACACTGCATGTGCAGGTTTAAGATGGGCCTCTGCACTGTGAGAACAAAATCCTCTGTTATCGCTACTCTTGCTGTGTCCTTGGCTTTGGAAGATTTTACTCATTACCGGAGAGGGTCGTAATGATGCAAACAGCTACCGCTACGTTCCCATCAGTGCCGTTCACCATTGCTGAAATCTTTGTTTCTTACAAATAGCATGGCTGTGTTATTTTAGCATGCAGATGATCACCTAATTTCATTTTGCCAGAGAAACAACCGCAGCATCTTATGGAAACAATGCAATTTTTCAAGCATGGAGAACTCAGAGGTTTCATTTCCCAGAGGCTCAGTGCGGAACGACATATTACAAGGAAAGCATGGTTTTTTTTGTTTTTGTTTTAAAAACATGTTTTCCACATGATGTGAATGTAGTGGAGGGGGCCACTTGAACAAAATAATTGGCAGGTGGGAGGAGATTCCTAACCCTTTCCTCAACAAATTATTCTCACCTGAAAATGCCTCCCCAGCTTGTTTCCCATGCACTTCCAACACCTATAATCTACGCTGTCAGTCTGCATTAGCTAAAATGCATGTTTGGTTTAGAACTAGTTCTAATCCTGTACCCAGATTCAGTCCATTTGTAAGAGTAAAAGACCAAGAAGGGTATTTACTGTTATTTGTTGTGTGTGTGTGTGTGTGTGTGTGTGTGTGTGTGGAAAACCCTTGGATTTGTAATTAAATATAATAACTGCAGTGATTAAAGCTGCTATCCTGAACATATAAACACTGGGGCCTAAGTAGTTACTTGACTGAATTCAGTGTGACTATAACTGTTACTGAAATTTATTTTTAGAGTGTATATTGTGCTGCATAGGTGGGACCACACACACAAACACACACACACACACACACACACACACACACACACACTGAGCACAGTGGAAAAAAGAGACAGAAAACACTCAGATAGAAGCCACCTCATATTTTTTTTCCAGGTAAGAAAGAAGAAGTCATGAACCACGGAAGAAGCAATTATTGCTTGCTGCAGTGTTTTCCCCATCTAGGGAGACACAGGAACCCACAAAGTGTGTTTTCTTACATGGGGCTTAAAAGGTTATTTGCTTAAAGGCGTTTGTAATGCAAATGTAAAACCGGCCTTGGTCAGAATGCCCATTTGTGTCACACATCAGCAGCAAAGGAATTAGCCTTCTCCTATGTCAGCCTAGATTCCTCCATCTAGACCAGTATTGTCAGCAGTAAAATCCAAGGTTTTGTGCAGAGACCATAAATGTTTGAATGCGATGGAGGACATTTGCTCTAGCTTGGACTACAGGGTAGCACTTTAAGCATGTCATATACAGATTCTGAATGAGCTACTTGGCAGTTCCTTGTGCTTGTTGAGTTTTCTGCTTCTTTTTGTCCTGATTTGACCCACTGCCTATCTTCTCTGCATTCTGCCTAGTCTATTGCCCTGCTCCTTGCCTGCTTGCCCCCAGCCTAAATGCTTCCTATTATTCCCCCCACCCAAAAGGATAATAGAGTTGTAAAAGCTGCAGAAAGGGGCAACCAAAATGATCAAGGGGGTGAAGCAACTCCCCTATGAGGAAAGGTTACAGAATTTGGGACTTCCTTGCTTAGCAAAAAGGCAAGAGGTGACATTTTGGAAGTTTGTACAATTATGCATGGCATAGAGAACATCCCCTCCAACATTCCTCCGATGAAAATAGGGACAGAATACCAATTCTGAGTAACAGTTGCTAGGAACCGCAGGTGAGCAGAGTGCTGTTGTGCTTGGGTCTTGCTTGTGGGCTTCCTGTAGGCACCTGGTTGGCCACTGTGAGAACAGGATGGTGGAGGAGATGGGCCGTTGGCCTGATCCAGCAGGCTTGCTTTATGTTCTTATGTGTTCTGTTAGGCCGAGAACTGGTTTGCAGCCGGTTAGCCAAATTTCCGCTCCATAGGATCCCTCCTGGCATCTCCAAGGCATGAGCATTTGTAGGACACATCAGTGGTACCTGGATACAAGTAGGATGACCTGCAGCTTTTCTCTATCACCTGTGGTCAACGCAGAGCTTGTAAAAAGCGCTAGCCTGATCTGGCAAAATTGCAATTTGCCTTCCGTGACTTTGGATTACTCCAGCAGCTAGCTATCGATCGCCAGCCGCCAGAAGCTTTAATCTGATCAGCTGCAGCACAACTGGTTTCTATCCCTGGCGCCTGACTCAGATTTCAGAGCAAGGAAGAAAAGTGTGACATCATCTCTGCCTGCGTCTGTGTTGGGTAGCTAATGAAATTACACAATGGGTTTTGAGGACCATTAGAGTCAATGTTGATTCTGATTATTATTAAGAGCACTTTCAAATTTACTGCACCACAGGGCAGTCTTGAAAGCATCATTTTTCAAAGGTGTGTGCTGTATTGGATTGCAGTGAAGAGGGGTGGGTGGGGTGGGTGAAAGGGAGACGAAGAGATTGAGAGATGATGCTGGAAGCCGGGGAGAATAATCTACTCTCAAATTCATCGCATAAAACTGCATGTAGTTTCCTTCCTATCTACAACGGCTTTGCGATAAGTGAACTTAAGGACAACCTTGTGAGAAAAGCCTTTAAATCATAGGTGAGGTGGAGCTTCTATTCTGAGAATACGAACACTGGTTTTTTTTTTTTACTTTGTGGTTTGTGCAGGGGTTTCCTAGAGCAGTACGCTAGTCCTCATGATGTATCAGCTGCACTGCTCTGAGTGCTTTCTCTGGCACTTTCACAGCAGGCAGAGAAATGGGCTTTAGTTATCAGGGCAGATACAATGAATGAGATGGTTCTCAGGGAGCACATCTTGAAAGGCTGCCTCTCCTTGCTCTTTGGCGGGGAATAAGGCACCTTATCAAGCTAAGCATTGACTGTGACAATGAAAGTGTGTTGTCTTGAGGGTTCAGGACTAATTTGCTTGTTTTATTTGTACCGTCTTTCCCCCTTTTTAAGACACCATCTTATAATTTTTTTTCCTCAAAAAAACACAGGGTGGCTTATTTTCGGGGGATGTCTTATTTTTATTATGTCAGTATGGTATGGTACAGCCTCCCCCTGCGCGCTGAGCAGGCAGGGCAGAACTCCACAAGAGGCGCGTTTCCCCCCATGCCTCTCGCTGGTTCGCTGGCTCCCTGCGCACGGGGAACAGGCGGGGCAGGAAGAGGCGTATTCCCCCCCCGTGCCTCTCACTGGTTCGCTGGCTCCCTGCGCACTCAGGAGGGGCTGAGGAGGCGACAGGAATAATGGCGGCACCACGGCTTACTTTTGGGGTACGTCTTACTTCTCACAAAGGTAAAAAAAACCCTGCCATGGCTTACTTTATGACTACGTATTAAAAAAGGGGAAACAGGGTACATAATTTATTTGTTTATTACATTCATATCCTGCCTTTCCTACAAAGAGCTCAAGATACATGGTTCTCTTTCCCCCCTCAACCGCAATATTTTCTTTACAAAACTGTGGGTTAGTCTGAGATATAAGTTAATGGAGCACAAGGAGTTTCATGAGTGGAGAATGAACCCAAGTCTCCTCAGTCTTAGGCCACATTCACACCACTGTGGTACAAGTTTAAACAGTTATGGCTTCCTCCAAAGAATTCTGGGAGCTTCAGCTCGCTAAGTGTGCTGAGAATTGTTTGGAGGCTCCTATTACCCTCGCGTAGCTACAATTCCCAGAAAGGTATGAAAGTCAGCCTCTCTTCCTAGGGAACTCTGGGGATTAGAATGATATATTCAGTCCACCTTTCTTCTATCATGGAATTCAAGCTGGTATAGATGGTGCACACCCTAGGAGGTCTCTGCTTCAGCAAGTTGGTGGCCTCAACTGTCTTCAGACCATACCCTGGTGCTGAAGGTACTAGCTTAGTGCTGCCAGTTCTGACTAGCAGCTGCTCTCCAGGATTTCAGCCCTGCTGCCTAATGTTATTTTAGCTGACAATGCCAGATACTGAATGGCCAATCCTATGTGTGCAAATCCTGTGGTCTACTCCTAAACAACAGCCCTGCTGCAAGGCCTCAAGCTTGGCTTTGTGCAATGACTTGAGCTTCATTCTGTGCTATTTGGAAACATACATCTTGAATGTGTACAAGCTAAAGGGAGGGGAAGGAAGAACAGGCCCAAGGCTCTGTTTCCCATTTAAGTGGGAAGGTTTTTTTTAAATAATAATAATAATAATAATAATAATAACAACAATAATAAGAAACCACCTTCCAGACAGAGGAATTGTGAAGTGTTCTATTTCCCTGCCTCCCCTGCTCTGACCTGGGACATCCCAGCTGTATAACCATCTCTGCTCTGCAATCAAACACTCACTGTGGACGCTCAGGACCCCTCTAGACTAGTGGGTTGTGTTTTTTTTTGTGGGTGTATTCTGCAACATGTCGGTGACACAATAATGGTGCATTAGCAACAGATTTATACAAGGCTGTCCACACATCATTCTGCTTTATTAGTTGTTCTGTGATGCCTTCCTAACGTTACCGCTTTGTTGCCAGCTGGAGAGGAAATCTTGCACGATGGCGCAACGAAAGCAGCACCAATAACCTTCCTAATCCCAGGAGTCTATGCTTCTGCCGCTCCCTCCTGGCAGCTCCTGCAAAAGTTTCAGGGCAGATAGACTGCTTTGTTTCAAATTGGTGCATGTGCCATTAACTTCCTGCTGAGGCCTCCTGGAAAATTGCAGTGTAAGAATCTACAGGATTTTAGCAGGAAGTTACAGCACATGCACCAATTCGAAACGAAGCAGTCTTATCTGCCCTGAAACGTTTTGCAGGCACAAACACAGAAAGTGAGCTTGTGTATAACTGTGTCCATCATGAGTACAAATCAGCATGAATGCACAGCAAGGAGAATGTCTGGAGGGGTCCTCGGTGTGGACTAAGACCCAATTAGAAACAAATCAAGTAAGGGACTTGTTATGTACTGAGGTGAATTCTAGAACAATAGGATCCAAAATGCAGCAGTCTGATTGGTCCGCAGGAGCCACCCAATCCAGCTCCAGGTGGAAGTGAATCAGCGACCTGATTGGCCTGCAAGAGCAGCCAATCAGGCTCCTGGATGGAGTGAATCCGCAACCTGATTGGCCTACAGGAGTAGCCCGGAATTAGCCAGTCATGTGGGGCCCATTCTGTAAATAATGTATAGGCCTATATAACAGACGTTTTGGGGAAAGATTCATTTCTTGCTAATATGAGCTGAATAAAGAGCATGAAATTCACACTTGACTCCGAGTATATTTCAGGACTGAAAGCCAGGCTAATGCCTACACAGAGGACAGTGGCTCTTTGCAAGAGCAGCCAGGAGGAAGCGTCAGAATCCTAGACTCCTGGGGCAAGGAAGGGTCTTAGAAGCCATCTTGCCCAGCTCTGCATCTAGACCTTTTGGTATTTGTGATCAGGTGAAGCAACCTCAAAGTGCAGTGTCTGTGGGCAGAGTAAGGGGGCACGAAATGAAGTGACCTGCTTCACGTGCGGTGATGCAGACTGGCAAGCGGCAGCAAGATGGTGCCGGCTGCTCCCCCATCCGGCTCCTTACAGAAGGCATAGGAGCTGATGTAGCCTCATGGCGAAGGGCCAAACGGCATGTCACCATTCAGTGCGTCCTTGCACTTAATGTGCAGGGTTTTAAAAAAGCAAATTGCATCAACTGCAGGGTGTGTGCGTTTGATAATTAATGGGATGAGAGCAAGTGCAAGGGAACGATTTAACCTTTTCCTCCCTTGCTGCTGCCCTGAAGCCAGTGTTTGCATCGGGAGGACAGTACAAATTTCGAACATGGAAAGTGTAAGCGGGGTGGGGAATGGCAGAAAGCTGCACACAGAGAGTACTGTGTGACAATCTGCCTGAATCTATTTTCCTGGATGTAGATGTGATTTGCACACCCTGGGAAGCTGCATGTGCAGGTGGGCGTTAAACCTAACAATCGCCGCACAGTCCTCGTGTTTTCCTTTCCTACCTGGATGTGCTGTCTGTGTAGGGCATTCCAAATGCACTAAGCAGCGCACGGGGCTGACTGATAGGTACTGCGGACCTCGGTACCATTTCAGGCAGCTCTGGAGCAACCCGTCCTTTGGTGAAAGAGCATCAAACCTAGGCTGCTTTTCATGCTGTCTCAAACTGCACTTGGGGGTCTGCGGAAATAAGCCTATGGTTCCTCCCGCCCTTAATAGTGGGCGTAATTTCCATTCTTTCTTGCTCTTCATCAGCCTCATTACAGAGGTTGTTATTTGCACTGCTAGGTGGCTTCTTTGTACACCAGGGGATGCAAAAGAGGACAGGGCACCGGCGCCTTTAATAGCTGTGTAGAAAGGGTGGGGGACCTCAAGCCCAGGGTCCAAATGCACCCCTCCAAGCATCTTTACCTGGCCCTCAGGACTCTTCCCAAGCTCTTCCCAGGCCACACACTTTACCAGCCCTACTCCATGCCCTCATTGAGTGTTTTTGCCTGGCTGGAATATGTCCTTGAACTCTCGGTTGCTTGGATGGAGGACAGAGAGGCATGTGTGGATGCCTCTCTGTCTGTTGGAAACTAGCCTACTGTACAAAGGTTAAAAAAAATTGCATTTGCTACTTCAGCTGCTTTTGCTTTTGCCCCTGAGCCCAACACTGACATGTGGCCCTGGAAGATTGCTTAGGTGGGAATGTGGCCCTCAGCATGAAGAAGCTTCCCCACCCCGCTACTTCAGAAAGCAATGACCGGTTGCAGATATCTAGTTTTAATAATAATAATAATAATAATAATAATAATAATAATAATAATAATGTATTATTTGTACCCCGCCCACTAGGCTTAGTTTCCCCAGCCACTCTGGTGGTGAAAACTATAGAATAGTTTTTGTGCGTGGCACATTTAGCTTAAAAAATGTTCTATCTTGTCCCCACCTAACAAGCTTGCTAGGTTCATTTGTTCCCCAGTGGCTGGGACTGGGTGAAGTTCCAAAGCTTGCAACTCATTAACCACTTGAATCTAAGGGCATCTGCAGAAGTTTATTTTCTTGGAATGGATGTGAAGCTTGGTTCATTTCCTGGTTTTCCGGCAGTCTGGCTATTGCAGAGCTGGCCCACTAGACCGCTTCCCACCGAGCGGGGAATTGTAGACAGATAATAATGTCTAGAACTATATTGCTTTTTTTCTGACGAATGGGGCTGGGACGAGATAATGGGCATTCCATCACGACCAGATGGATTCCACATCTGCAGAAGGTTCTGCTGGGTTAGCATCAGGCATAGGGTGGCCAAGGGAGAAGCAAATAAGGGCTGCTCCCCATGTACCTGTGTCTATGGCAGCCTGGCTGTCAGGCTGGAAGGAGAGAAATCTTGCAGGGAATCAGAATAATGGGTGGCACTTCGGTATCATTTCGCTTCATTTTCTCAAAAAGGGCTAAAACGAAGTCATTTGCAGCTTTTGAAGTTTGCCTCCTGATCCCACCCTTTTGTCTAATGAAAGACAACGGAAGCAGAATTTCAATATGACACATACAGCTGCAAAAGCTATGGAGTGCCCCATGCACCTGAGAGATGGCGCTACCTGGGTTTGGCTTCCTTTCTAGGATAGAGCACAAAGAGCCTTCTGCCTCCCCCCACGCCTCACCCTGTGGTGTTACTAGGTACTTAGAGGACTTGGGGCACAGAACAATGATACACATTTGCAAACCATTTACATTACATATGCTAATTTAGATCCATAGATGCAGATTTAGACTGACCCTGAAAAGGAAACCAAACAAATGCTGGCACTTGCTGCCTGGGCTTACTTTGAGCTATCAGATGACAACAGGGTTTTCTGAACCCAGTGTACTGCCTGTGGATTAGGCCCTCTGCCCCACCTGTGGGCTATTGGCAAGAACTGCTGCTTATGCAAATATTACAACTAAAAACCAGTGTGGTTTCTAGTGTTGGACTTGGACCTGGATGTCAGGGACTGGTTGGATGAGGAGGAGCAGTGGGAGGCACCCGCTTGGGAATCCCCTAGGGAAACATCAGAGGAGGAAGGCTTAGAGCCCCGGGAGAGGTGGTGGGACACTGAGGACAGGTCAGAGGGGGAATAAAAGGGCAGAATGGTGGGATGCTGAAAGGGCAACAGGCTTTAGTGAGGAGGTAGAAGAGCCAGGTGCAGAAAGCAGTTCAGACCCAGCTGATGAAGCAGAGGAGGAGAGGACAGAGGCTGCAGAAGCATCCCAGAAATGTGCTTCTCCTACTGTGCTAAACTCCCCTCTCCCCTTGTCTCCAAAGACACGAAGAGTTAGGTGTGTGGCAGAACAAAGAGCACAGATTCCACCCCCTTCCCTGGCGTAGTTTGAGGCTGCTTGGAAAACATCTGGCTGGGGAGGAGGAGACTTACGAGGAAAGTAGAAGGCAGAGACCTTCAGTCCTGGCAATTGTTTCATGGGGGGGGGGCACAGTCCTGTTTGGAGGCATTGCTGACTTGCACACTATTAGATATAGAGTTAACTTTCCTGCTTGTCTCTGTGCTGACCTGCATTTGAACCAGCTCTGACCTTGCCCACAGCACTTTCCAAGTGTGATCAGCTGATAGATGGTGCTTGGGAAGCCGATTGTTTGTGCCTACAAAGCCCCTTTCACCTAAGCCCTGCCTTTACCTGCCCCACACGCGATATTGTATAGGATGTAAGGTAGGGGGCAGATGGCTGTGGCTTGGCTGGAATAGCCTCAGTGGGAGGCCTGGTGGGCCTCATGAGACACACAGGCCAGGAGTTTTCCACAAAGCGTACAGTGCATGCTTTCTAAAGCGATAGCCGAAAGCTGTAGAAAACTGTGCTCATTTGCTTTTGTGCCTGGAATTGCAGGTCGTTATATGGCCTTGGGTGCTCCTGAACAGTCACTGTTTGTTGAATGCTCTGATGCCACTCAAATGGGCACTGCAAAGCACCCTGAGCACAAAAGGTGCCATTAAAATCTAACTGCATTCTGCACTTGATGCTAATATAATATTCTCCTGGCTAATGGAAGATTTTGTGCCATGCACTATATTTATTTCTTGCATTAATGTTCTCTAGACAAATGTAGACATGCAATGAAGATTTTATGTGGAAGAGGATTTACACACACTTTGTCGCCGTTCCCTCCGCTTTTCTCGTTCATTCTTTTCCCTAATGGGATGTGACAAATTGAGAGCCTAATCGGCTAATCCAATATGGATAAAGTGCTCCTGGGTGACAAGGTATCCACATTTTCAACAATGCAAGGTGTGGCACCCCATGTGGAAGGGGATGCTGTCATCACCAGAAGGAATCGCAAAGGGCGTGTGCATGAAGGAACGCCATGTGGATATTTGCCCCTCCAGGCCATTATTCCATTATTACTCCACAATTATGTGCTACTTAATTGCTACTGTCTCTAAGTGGTGTGCAGTACATACAAGGCAATGAAAATGTGTAAAAACTATAAAATCATAATTCAGTTAAATGCCTTCTGGAATTTTAAAAAAACCCGGAAGAAGTCATCCATAGATGCTTCTAATATTGATGTCCAGATTATCCACCTTTTGGATGAAGCGACAGAAAGAGGGCCTGCCTGACCTCAACTGGAAGGAAGTTCCATAACATTGGGCTCATAACACTCAATGCATGGTTCCTGGTGGATACAAGCTGTAGATATGAGTCGCTGGGAACAGCGGCGGAGCAAGCCATTCGGGCACCTGGGGTGGCGCACATGCCCTGCCCCCAGGGGTGAGGCCACCCGGGGCAGGACGCTCTGCAGGGCCTCCGAAGAGTCTGCCTGCCTCCTCCCACTCAGCCACCCTACAGCTGAGGGAGATGTGGCGGGCAGGCCGTTTGGGGCAGTGCGGAGCCTGCGGGTGCCCAAGCCACCGCGTCACTCCCAGTGAGTGCTGCCCGGCATTTTGTCAACCCCCTCAGTGGTGACACCTGGGTTGGCCCGCCCCTACCGCACCCCCTTCCTCCGCCCCTGTCTGGGAACCATGAACAGTAATTTCCTCAAAGAGCTCGGTGATCATGTAAAGGATCAGGCCGTCTTAGGCACAAGGCATAAGGGCCTTGTAAATTAACACAGGACCCCTGTACCTGGCCCAACCGTGTATGGGCAGATGGCGGAAGCTTTTGAGCACTGGAGTTATGTCTTGGCAATAGTCTGTCCCCATCAACAGTCTAGCGTTTTGCTCCACTTGGACTCTCTAGACCAGGCTGAAAGTTAGCCCAGCAGAGAGTGCATTGCTGTAATCAACTACAGTGGTACCTCAGGTTACAAACACCTCGGGTTACAAACACTTCGGGTTACAAACTCTGCTAACCCAGAAGTAGTACCTCGGGTTACAAACTTTGCCCCAGGATGAGAACGGAAATCGCACACTGGTGGGCCGGCAGAAGTGGGAGGCCCCATTAGCGAAAGGGCGCCTCAGGTTAAGAACGGTTTCGGGTTAAGAACGGACCTCTGGAACGAATTAAGTTCGTAACCAGAGGTACCACTGTATTGCGGTTACCTTCACAGAATAGTAGTTGGCCACAGTTCTTCTTTTACTATTTCCTGTTACATTGACCCACCCCCATTGTTTCTCCCACTGCTTCTGCTGGGTTTCCCCCATTATTATTAAGTTACAGTTAACATTTGGCTTAAGCTCTGGGAGGTGTTGAGCTCTCTGATTCCTCCTCCTTCCCCTTTAACAAAGTCACACAAGATGCTGGCACAGAAAACTGAAGAGATTACAACCTCATTACCTCAAGTAATGATCCACATCAGTCATAAACATGAGGAGGTTGAAGAAATCCTGAGGTGATACTTAGCCTTTAAAAGGAGAAAATTGGAACTCCCCCCCACCCTTTCGACCTGGATTCAATATGATTTTATGTACCCATCAAGAAACATTGCTCAGGCAAACTGGAGGGGTTGCAGATCACTTAGGATTCAGATGCTCAACACTTTATGATTTGTTTTGCATCTTCATGTGGGATTTCCCATCTAGATGGAAAAAATGGTAGAAGCAGTTGGCACAAGACATTGGGCGTTTTCACAAGCGACTCAGAACTGCTTTCATTATCACCCACAAGCCTTTAATGTCATCATGCATCTGCCCACAAGGGAGGTATTCCCTCACCATATATCCATGACAGTCTCTCTGTGGTCCTCCTTAAAATGTTTACAATTTTGATGTGTGGTTCAAACATATAACATTTTCTGTTCAGCTCTGCGAAGGGCATAGATGAGTAACATTATGCATAGCCACCCTTTGAGAGATGAAAACAGGGACATGATTGTAATACTCTGTTTTCCTATAATATTTCTGTAAGGTTGGGACATTAGTCTGTATGGTCTCCCAGGATCTTTCCCAACTCTATAATGAGAGAGTCCCAGCTATTAAGATTTCTGTGAGTAGAGCTATTGGGGGGGGGGTTACCCTACCTGAGTTACCCTACCTCTGAGCTTGCAGTCATTCAGAAGCTGTTAGACTATTAACTTCCTTCATGCCTATAGTACATGCTGGTTAAGGCTGATGGGAAGAGCCACAGGTTTGCCACCTCTTAAGGTACCTTAAAGTATCTTATCTGAAGTATAGTAGGAGGTGATTGGAGTGAGAGAAAACCTTTTCTGTAGTGACTCCTAACCTTTGGAAAGCCCTCTTCACAAAAGCCTGCCTAGAGACCTCATTACTACAATTCGGACACCAGAGAAAACATTTCTGTTTCCCCAACCTTTTAATAACTGCTAATGTTAGAGTGGCTTGATTTTAGCATCAATTTAAATTGGCAGTTGCTGCCTTAGTCTGTTCTTTTAAATTGTTTGTATGTCATATAGATAGGGGTGTGTGTGTGTGTGTGTGTAATAAAATTGTAAGAATGTTGTCACACTGCAGTTCACATGGATGTCATTGTGGGATATTTTGATGCTCTTCCTGTGTGTGTAAATTGTGTGTGTGTGTGTGTGTGTGTGTGTGTGTGCAAAATGTCTGTCACTAGTCACTTGGGGGTGGACTATACCGGAAGGATTAGCATGCTTATTTTGTTTCTTTGTTAGGATCTGCAAAAGAAGGAGGAAGTAGTCCTGGAAATCAGCAAACCTATCACAGTTTTCAGCATACGTATCTGAATACGTATCAGCATGTGTATCTGAATACGTATCAGCATGTGTATCTGAAGAAGTGTGCATGCACACGAAAGCTCATACCAAGAACAAACTTAGTTGGTCTCTAAGGTGCTACTGGAAGGAATTTTTTTATTTTATTCAGCATACCGGTATATTTTATTCCATAACTGATGGTTGGTCCTACATCTAGTTCTGAAGTGAAACCTGCAACAAGAGATCGTTGCTCTGGTGGCTGATGGGAGATGACTTCTGAGCTAAAAACCAGTGTTGGGGTTTTAATCAGAAATCAACCACAAAAACAGAGAGATTTGCCACTGAGAGGCAAAGAAGGGGGGGGGGGAACTCCAGGTGCTAGAAATGTTATTTATTCTAGGCCTAACCTAATAGGTGTTTTTTTGGCACTTGCCCTAAGTGAAATATTTTTCTCCAAAATGTGTCAGGCCCAGAACAGGTCATATTTTTAGAACCTGGGGCTTTTATAAGACTCAACCCTCAAGTTCAATGCTTGTAGAGAATTTCAAGTATTGCAAATATCTTCATAAATACTTCATACTAGAGGGTTTCTTTGTGCATTAAGTAAAGCTTCCTTAGGTTGCTGGGCTAATTCTATGACTGTGCAAGATAATTTCATAATTATATTCCGGCATTTGGTTTGTATTATTTATAGCACATTTGCTTTTCATTGTCTGCTTCCTGTATGTCTAATATACTTCATTCCCTGTGTCTTGGATTATTCCATGGTACCTGGGTTTCCCCCTCTTGCCTTTGCTTGTCTGTCTGCTCCAGAATCACCCAGGTTGTTTTAAAGCAGCGTTTTTCAACCGGTGTGCCCTGGCACAGTAGTGTGCCGCAAGACACCGGCTGCTGTGCCGCGGGAAGACACCGGCTGCTGTGCCGCCCTGGGCCGCTTCCGCTTCCGGGTCGGTCCGGGCTGGCGTCGCCTCGGCTCCGCTTCCCGCTCGCCGACCGCCACCTTCGCCGGGGCTGCCGGGCGCTTCGCCCGCTGCCTCTGCCGCCCCGGTCGCGGTCGGGTACGGGCGGGAGGTGCCGGTGCCACCGGGCTCGCTCGGGGCCGGGTGGAGGTGCTGCCGGGGGGCTGGGCGCGGGAGGTGGAGGGGGGGCGGGCGCCTGGCCCGCCACGGTCGCCGATCTCCCGCTCCGTTTTCGCCCGCCTGGGTCCTTCCCCTCCCTCCCGCCAGGGCGCGCGGACACCCCGCCCCCCGGGGCGGGGGGGTCAGGGTGCATGTGGTGGTGGTGTGCCGCGAGATTTTTTCCCTGGGACAGGTGTGCCGTTGCCCCGAGGAGGTTGAGAAACACTGTTTTAAAGATCTCAGAAGTTGCAGTGTTTTGAAAACTTTAAAGGGGTTGCCTTGAACATTATGATTGCAGTTTGGCTAAGCTATGCAGTTGTGCAATGAGCTAGCAAGAAACACCTGGAAACAGATGGGAAACAGGATTTTCTGAGTAGATGAATTATTATTATTTTTTGAGCTAGAGAAAGTGGATTGAAATGTGGAGGGTGGGGAAGAGAGAAATGGATATGAGGGTGTGTAAGAACACAACCTCCACCCACCCACTTTCACCAGTTACAGTACATTTCAGCCTGTACACATTTTGTTGAGTCACGGATTGGAGGTGTATAATTTTAACTCTCCCACCTGGGGAACAATTTTTACATAGATCCTGAGTTACCAGATGCAGATGCAGATATGCTTATTAAATCAAAATTAACGTGCATCAAAGCACTACTGCAGAAATGCCCTAAGAGCTATCCATTATGCTTGTATGTTTGCCTTCCAGGAGGCATCTCACATTATGAAAACTCCAATTAGATAGGACTAATTCAAGCTAAAATGTTATTTATTGCCAAGAAGTGCAAAGTAAATGTCAGTGGGAGGGAAGCCGCATCAAATTATATATACATCTTACAATCCTACACGTTTACTTATAAGCCATCTTACATTCAATATGGCTTACTCTCAAGAAAGTGTGCATAAGCTTTATATCTATCTGTTTGTCTGTCTAGATTTATATTCAGTGCTTTTTTTCCTTAAAAAAATGTGTAGGGGTACTCTCATTTTGATTCAAGAAAATCACTGGGAAAGGAAAGGAAGCCACCATTGGAGGTGGTAACAATGAAACTGACCAATCATCATGCTAGATTCCAACTCCTACTTCACACATTAAATGCTCGCTTCCGTCTGAGACTCAGGAAACACCGTGGCAGGAAATGAGGCCGCCATTGGGGGTAGCAATGGAACAGACGATTCACAGTGCTAGAGAAGAAACGAATTTTTCCCATTATATTCACAAAATGTTTAGGGGTACGTGTACCCCTGAGTCTCCCCATTAAAAAAACCACTGAAAGACAGCAACCAATACTTTAAGATCTATTATTGCACCCCATAAAAAAGCAAATGTAGCCATGATTAGCTGTGATTCCTGTATTGCAGGGGTTTGGACTAGATGACCCCTTCCAGCTCTACAATTCTCTGATTCTATGTTGGCCTATAAGAAGAAGAAGAAATCAAAATCTACATTAGAGCAATACCTTTATTAGGCCAACCAGAACATTATAAAATAGTGTGCGAGCTTACAACTTCTCTAGGACTCGTCATCAGTCTAGATCAGGGTTTCCCAAACTCCAGTTGTTTTTGGACTGCAATTCCCATCATCACTGACCACTGATCCTGCTAGCTAGGGATGATGGGAGTTGTAGTTCCAAAACAGCTAGAGACCCAAGGGTGCGTGGGGATTGTGGATTATGGGAGGCAACAGAAGCCATCTGATCTCCAAGGAGCTTGAGGTTATGCCCACCCCCACTCAAAATAAGAGCTTAGCCATTTCTGCTCTACAAAGAGCCTATAAGGATATCGTAGATAGAATGTTAGAAATCTCCACCTAGTCATGAGGCTCACTGAGTGACCTTGGGACAGTCAACATCCTTCAGCATAAATTATCTCACAGGTTTGTTGTGCAGAAAATAACCTGGGAAAACCCCATTTTTATGCCACCTCGGGCTCTTTAGAGGAAGGGCACGTGGCATAAATTCAATACAAGAATGCTATATAGCAGTGCTCACAGAAAGATAAGGCTATGTATCATGAAAGATCTGAATTATTAATATTAGTTATTAAATTTGTATACCACCCTTCATCCAAAGATCCCAGGACAGTTCACAACAGAAAAATACAAAATGAGAATAAATAATGAAAAATAAAACATACCGGTGGCTATGGAACTGAGACTTGGGTGATATGGGACTATCTCAGCCTAATCCAGCCCAAACCCAGATCCCCCTGAAACAGCTTGATTTGGTTTGAAATCGAGGTTTTGGGCAGATCTAGCACACAGTTCTAGATGCAGCCATTGATAGCCTTTTCCTCTCTGAACCTATCAAATCCCATTACAAAGTCACCCAAGTTGGTAGCTGCCTCATGCCTTGGTGAACTCCACGGTTTCATCTGTGCACTGTGTTAAGTTCTTCCTTTCGTGTGTTCTGAATCTTCCACCATTCGGCTTTACTGGGTGACCCCTGGTTTTACTATTATGAGAGGAGGAGATGGTGGGCTTCCCACAGACATCTGGACACTCACTGTGAGAACAGCGTACTAGACTAGGTGGGCCTGATCTAGCGGGCTGTTCTTAATATTTTTAACATGTCTTTGTCAAAATGATGTGGCAGGGCCACGCCACATCACCGAAAACATAATACAATAGAATTCTTTGACAAAGTAATTGGTATGTGTGTGTATGATATACAGTGGTATCTTGGTTCACAAACGCCTTGGTACTCAAATTCCTTGGTTCCCAAATGCCAAAAACCCAGAAGTAAGTGTTCTGGTTTTCGGAAGCCAAATGTCTGATGCGGCTGTCGGCTATTGTTTCTGGGACGCCTGCACCAATCAGAAGCTGCTCCTTGGTTTTTGAACATTTTGGAAGTCAAACGGACTTCCAGAATGGATTAGGTTTGCCACTTTTGTTTTTGCTATTTATTTTGCGTTTTTGTTTTTGAGGCTTTTTCAGTTGATTTGTTTTTGTGACTGTGTGGAACGTAGTTCAGCTACTGATTGATTGATTGTGTGACTGCGGAAATGGATAAAAGCTCCCCATCCAAACAATTAAAGGTAGATAGCCGTGTTGGTCTGTCATAGTCAAAACAAAATAAAATAAAAAAAATTCCTTCCAGTAGCACCTTAGAGACCAACTAAGTTTGTTCTTGGTATGAGCTTTCGTGTGCATCCAAACAATGACTATCATCAGTGCAGGTAAGGAAAAAATAATAATTTTAATTTTTACCATCTGGAATACTGTCTTATTTATTTTATAATACAGTACATTGATTATTGCTTTCATTTTATGGATCAATGGTCTCATTAGATAGTAAAATTCATGTCAAATTGCTGTTTTAGGGGTTGTTTTTAAAAGTCTGGAACAGATTAATTCATTTTGTATTACTTTCTAGGGGAAAGCGTGCCTTGGTATTGGAACGCTTTGGTTTTGGAACGGACTTCCGGAACGGATTAAGTTTGAGAACCAAGGTACCACTGTACTGCAAAAGGAATCAAGCCTTTAACGTTGTGGTACCTGCTTTTTGGAATCTCCTTCCATTAAACATTAGACAGGCTCCGTCTCTGTTGTCTTTTCTGTATCTACTGAAGACCTTCCTCCTCCAACAAGGCTTTTAAGCAGAGATCTTTCCCAGTCTGCGTGTGTACTATAATTGCTGTAGATATTTTGCTTGTTTTATCACTTGTGTGTTTGCTGCCCTGGACTCCTTTGGGAAGAAGGGAGGGATAGACATTTAAATAGCAGCAACATAATGAATAATAATATTCTGGTTTTCTCTGAAGCAAATCCTTTTGGTTTGAATAGATTTAGCTTTCAATTGCCGAAGAATTGATGCTTTTGAATTATGGTGCTGGAGGAGACTCTTGAGAGTCCCATGGACTGCAAACCTAGATCAAACCTATCCATTCTTAAAGAAATCAGCCCTGAGTGCTCACTAGAAGGACAGATCCTGAAGTTGAGGCTCCAGTACTTTGGCCACCTCATGAGAAGAGAAGACTCCCTAGAAAAGACCCTGATGTTGGGAAAGATTGAGGGCACAAGGAGAAGGGGACAACAGAGGATGAGGTGGTTGGACAGTGTTCTCGAAGCTACTAACATGAGTTTGGCCAAACTGCGAGAGGCAGTGAAGGATAGGTGTGTCTGGCGTGCTCTGGTCCATGGGGTCACGAAGAGTTGGACACGACTGAACGTCTGAACAACAACAACAAAGCTTTCAAGCAAACATATACTTAGGATGGCAGCCTTTTGTTTTTATGTTTCTGTTATAATTTAATATGTGAAAAGTGTCTTTCTTTTAGAGGTCCAAAAATGGGAAGGGGGGGGGGGAGTTATGTTTTATGAGAGGACCTACTCCTCTCTCCACAAGTGCTCCCTTTAAGACCCTGAAAAGCTGCTGCTATAATCTGCTAAGTATTTATTTGACTTTCTTTCAAAGTTTCTGTGGATGAAACACTGTCTGTAAATGTGAAAACCTGATTATATGTCTTACAGTGGTGAGCTTCTGTGACAACTGTACAGCTTAGCTTCGTTGTTCAAATGCATATATAATTGATGTTTCTCAATTAAAGTGTCTGGTCTCTGCTGCAGCCCTATCCAAAGATCCCAGAGTGCCCATTTACGTAGGACTGTAATGGCCTTATAATGCCTAGTTTACAGCTGGCAGTGATCAATACCAATTAATTAACAATATTATTATCACAGCCACCAGAGTCAAAGAAAGCCTGTACATTGTGTATCAAAACAGTTTAGAGCTGGAATGGTGGTGTTCCTTTGAGTGACTTGAATTCTTATAAATACGTTATTGCTGTTCAATGTTTCTTTTTCGCTCTGGGGTGGCTGATCAAATGGTAACGACTACTAATTAATTGGCAGTCAAAGGTTATGCAATTTGGACAGGGGCAGAAACATGTTTGGACCTTGACCTGGTCAAAAGTAAGAAGTAATTTTTAAAGCCCAAAGTCTGCCATTGTAGTCAGGATAGACAATATTGAGCTAGACCAGAGGTTTTCAACCTTTTTGAGTCCATGGCTCCCTTAACCAACTACATTCTTTCTACGGCATCCCTGTGGGGCTCAGGAACCCAGTTATGTCACCCCTTGCCTGCAGAGCTGGCAGCCTCTCACCCTTTTTTTGAATACCTTCCCTTGGGGAGTGTTCCCTCAGCCTCCTCTCCCCTCTCCTTGAGGGTTCTTCAGGCAGCAGCTGCTGCCGCCCCTGGTCTCTGAGCTGCCCTCCCCCTGCCCCAAAGAGAGTTGCCTCCCAGAGGCACCATTCGCCTGCGGAGCTTATAACTTATAGCTGCAATAAACAGCTGTGCAACCCTTTGGGAGGCAGAGATGTGAGAGGGCATTAGAGGAGGGAGGAAAGAAAAGAAAAGAGGGACAGAGGCCATGGTTGTCTACGGCACCCCTGACCATCATTCAAGGCACACTGGTTGAAAAACACTGAGCTAGACAACACTGGACTATGGAAGCTACATCTTTCTACATTCCTGTGAATACTAAAGGAGTTTCAAATGTGGATTGAATACACGAGTCCTGAGCAAATAAGGTAACACGCAATAATCAGGTTGATAGATAGAAAGATAGACGGTATATAAAGGAAAAAAAACCCGTATAGTTTCTAATACAGTGGTACCTCGGGTTAAGAACTTAATTCGTTCTGGAGGTCCATTCTTAACCTGAAACTGTTCTTAACCTGAGGTACCACTTTAGCTAATGGGGCCTCCCGCTGCCGCTGAGCAATTTCTGTTCTCATCCTGAAGCAAAGTTCTTAGCCCGAAGTACTATTTCTGGGTTAGCAGAGTCTGTAACCTGAAGCGTCTGTAACCTGAGGTACCACTGTATTTATTTCTCTTGGAGTCAAATGTATGCAAGATTTTTCCTTTGCTGAAAATGCTGTTGGCAAGTACAACAGTTGAGGATGACAAAGTAGCAAATGGGAACAAGCGGCTGAGATGGCACTGTATTAAACAGAATTAAGCAGCTTTCTCTCCCCCCCCCCCAACAGGGCAGAAGAATAACATATATCAGAACAGAAAACAAACTGGGGCAGGCCCAAACATATATGCATTAAGAGAAAATAAGAATCATGCCAGAGCCATTAACTTTTGGCATAGCTGCGGTCTTTGCTCTGAGAAGAGGGAGAGGGAGGGTGAGTGGGGAAAACCAGGAGATGAAAATTTTATGTTTGCCAAGACTGGACACATTCTATAAAGAATAAACAAAGCCAGGATTGTTGCTGCTGTGATTTGTCTGCAATTGCTTTTAGTTCTTGCAGCTAACTAGATTCCCAGAAATGTGGGCTGGTTTCAAAAGCAGCATGAGGGACTACTTTAATGTGCTGTCTGGAAACCAAGTCCTGCACAATTCACGAATATGCCTTAAAATATTGCAGGGGTGCTAAGGCAGATGGATAATGTTGTGATCTGAAGGAGTGGGAACATATCCAGTGACATATCTAAATGGTGTGGTAGACCCTAATTGACTGATAATAACCTCTACTTTTTCTTTTTCCTGGGAAAATGGCAGATTATGGCTGCAGTTCCAACTCCTGGAAGGGTGTAGCACGTTGGCTAACAATGCAACTTTTGATCTAGGAGGTCGTGGTTTAAATTTCTTCTTAGTCGTGAATTCGCTGGGGATGCTTTTGCACAATACATATATTGTAAAACAGGCAGCCTTTTTTCACTCACTTTTTCATGGGGCATCTACATATAATCAGCATCCAGTTCTTACTTACTTTGCACGTTAAATATAAAATGTAAAAGAAATGCAATAAATCATCTATATAGCCATACAATAAATATAAGAACCACTCCTTCTCATCCCCAATGATCAGTGGTTTAAAACTTTAAAACTTCAGAGCTCTCCATCAGCAAAAGCCTGGCATCCCACTCTCTGGAAATAGCCCTGTAGGTAGAAGCAGGACTCCCATTTCACCTTGCCACTATGCATGGTCACTATACGATGGTCCATGGTATCAAAAGTTGCTGAGATGCTTAGGAGGGTTAACAGTGTTGCACTCCCTGCTCCTCTCTTGATACAGATCATCCATCAGGGTTGCCAAGGTCATTTCAGTGCCAAACCCAGGTCTGAAGGTGGACTGAAAGGAGTCTAAATAACCTGTTTCTTCCAAGTACCCCTGAAGTTGACCAATCACAACCCTCTAAAGCACTTTGCCTACAAAGTGAATATTTGCAGCCAGGTGATAGTTCTTACACACTTCTTGAAGAGGGGCTGTAGCAGCATCTCTTTCAAGACAACTGACCACACTGCCTCCCTCAAGGAAGCATTTACCACCCTCACATGGTCAACACCCTCTGGGGAAATCAAATAAGCTAAGATGGGCATGGGTTGAAAGAGACTGTGGGGTCCAGACCCCTTCAAGTATCCTATCCCCATCATCAGGCTGCAGTATCTGAAACTGGTACCACAAAGTCTGACATAGTTCTCTGGACACACCCTCCTAATGTGCCTGCCTCTTTTCTAAAATGGCAGCAAAATCCTACTTTGGGGGCTGACAAGTCCTTTCCTAAAACAGGAGCATAATCTACCAAGTTGCAGATCATCTTAAGGCTACTCTTTCATCTTTTAAAAAGATGTGTTGTGACATCTTCAGACCAAGATTTGGGTTGGAGCAGTTGGTTTGGAACAGTAACGATCAATGCTGACCATGGTTTGCACCGATTCACATGTAATGGCAAACTATGGTAAGGAATCGGGAATCCACCTGCAAGGGGAGGGAGGAAGCATGCAAATCCATGATATGTTCCTTGGAAAACATATTGCCAGAATTACCACAGTGATTGGCTTCCTTCACATCTCTCCCAAGCCCCAGTCACTGCAGAAAATATAGCTTTGGCTGTGGCCCGTTCATGGAACACTCTCTGCAGGGAAACTTATTTGCTGCCAACTTTGATATCATTCTGGTGCTAGGCAAAAAGGTCTTTAAAATTTGGCCAGCATGCTAAAATACGAGTGGCCCCATCACTGTGGACATTCCACTGGCTCCTGAAGACACACCTGTTTAGGCAAGCATTTCCCGGGGCTGAACTGTGATGTTATTGTTTTAACTGTTTCAGATGTTACGCTTTGTGACTGATTGCTTTATTGTGTGTCTCAATAAAGATGTTTTAATATTATTGTGTGTTTTAATTATGGGTTGATGTTATAGTTGTAAACTGTCTAGAAGCCATTTTGCCGTATTGGTGGTATATAATTTAATAAATGACAAAAGAATAATCAAGAATGTAAGCTGATTTTACACTGAGTTATTGTTTTGTTTGTGAAGAAGAAGAAGAGTTTGGATTTGATATCCCGCTTTATCACTACCCGAAGGAGTCTCAAAGAGGCTAACATTCTCCTTTCCCTTCCTCCCCCACAACAAACACTCTGTGAGGTGAGTGGGGCTGAGAGACTTCAGAGAAGTGTGACTAGCCCAAGGTCACCCAGCAGCTGCATGTGGAGGAGCAGGGAAGCGAACCCGGTTCACCAGATTACGAGTCTACTGCTCTTAACCACTACAGCACACCGCTGTTCTGCTATTTTTATGCTTGTGGCATTTTTTTTTAATCAATAGGCTTTTGTCACTGACATGTGCATCACTCTGAGAGAGTTTTATTCTGAAGCGTAGCAAAGCGATGCTCAAAACAAATAAATATACGAGCAAGCAAATAAGGTCACCAGCTTTGTAGCTGAGTGAGGATTTCAACTCACACCTCTCTGGTCTAAGGGCTCATCCACACTTTTGCCTCACACTTTCTAGGCATAGACCTATACTTTTCCATTCCAGGTCTGAGCATCCCCCCCCCCCAGAAAACCCACTCTTTAATGCTGAATTGGCACAAACAGCTATTTGAATCTTCTGCAGATTGCCATTTGTTCTGATTCAGTAGTAAAGAGTTTGTTTTCGTGGGGATAACACTGGGCGGGGGGAAGTGCTTGGACACAGACCAAGAAAGCGTGGTCTTGTACCTAGAAATGTGGAGCAAAAATGTGGATGAGTTCTGTGCCTACTATATATTGCACCAAATCACCAAAACCAGGGTAATGTGCCTTTAGCTACCTCCAGAAGCTTATCCAAACACTGGATTCTATGCATGTTTACTGAGAAGTAAGTCTCATTGCATTCAGTGGGATGTACTTCTATGTAAGTGGGCATAGGATTGCTTGTTTTAACTGGATGTAGATCTCAGCTCAAGCCCACTATTTGTTGTTTTAATATCTGAACTTTGTGAAATAACAGCTAAGAAGAGCTTGCTTCTGAAGATGTGCAGAATACTGCCCTTTCACTGCCATGGGGTTGTACACACCTCGCTAACAACAGCTCTGCTTTCCCCCCTGCAGCCACTGAGATGCCTGCCCCAGTGTGGGTGGATCTGTAACATGCTAGATTCAGCTGCTGCTTGTGGAAATGAGACAAGATATCCTAATCAGGCAGCCTCTGGGGCACAGGTAAAAAAGGTGCACCTTAAATAACTACAGACAGTTTGAACACTTTGAGAACAGGTTGGCCTGATGCAAAAACTCATTTCACTTTCGGCTGGATAAGAATCTGATTTGTTCACCTTGAATCCCATTTCAACACAGGTTAAGTGTAGATAAGATTGCAGACTTAGCTGCTTCTCCCTCCTTGCTGTCGGGCTCCAGTTCATTTTTACTGCTCACCAGCTAGCGTGTGTTCCAGAAAAGGACTGTTTTCTTACAGAGCATGTGAATAATTCTAGCCCATGACCTCAAACATTTCAACTCGGTGGAAAAAATGAAGAATGAAAGAAAGTCTGAAGCTGCTTTGAAAAAGCAAAAGAATGAAGGTGAACAGAGGGGAAGGTTAACAGGATTGCCAAGGAGCAAGGAGAGTTGAATTGCTAGATATAAACTGAGAGGAGATGAACTCATATTTGCTACCAAAAAGGTTTTTTTTTTTAATCCCCAATGTGACCCTTTTTGTACTTACTCTTTTCACACTAGGAATCACATACCCTCCAACACATTGAGGTGAAAAACCGGGACGTTGTCTTTCGGGGCCATGTGAGTCACGCAAGATTGTGCATGCATGCTGCCATGCTCTTGTGTGACAAAATGGGATGTCCTGATTTTATCGGGACAGTTGGGTATGGAGTCATCAACTTGGCAACATGGGAGCCAGTGTGACCACCTCCTGTAATTTATGATGGGCTGTTTGCTCTTCCTGCTCAGTTCCTCTTTGCCATGGCTTAGCCCCTCCTGCATTGAACATGCCCCCAGAAACATGCACACATCTCACTGGATTCCAGGAGTGGACACCCACCTTCCTTTCCATTCTGAGCAAAGGAGAGGGGCAAAGAGCTTCTCTCGGTGAGTGTGACAGTGGGCTGACGTAGGTGATCTCCTGCTTGGCTGCTGTTTGGAGGACATGCCCACACCATTTTGTTATCCTGTCTCTTTTTCTGTTGTGTATACCCTTCAACAGTTCTCCGATGAAAATAGGCACATCTAATAATAATAATAATAATAATAATAATAATAATAATAATAATAATTTCTTGGGTTCCATGATCACTGCAGATGGTGACAGCAGTCACGAAATTAAAAGACGCCTGCTTCTTGGGAGAAAAGCAATGACAAACCTAGACAGCATCTTAAAAAGCAAAGACATCACCTTGCCAACAAAGGTCCGTATAGTTAAAGCTATGGTTTTCCCAGTAGTAATGTACGGAAGTGAGAGCTGGACCATAAAGAAGGCTGATCGCCGAAGAATTGATGCTTTTGAATTATGGTGCTGGAGGAGACTCTTGAGAGTCCCATGGACTGCAAGAAGATCAAACCTATCCATTCTTAAAGAAATCAGCCCTGAGTGCTCACTAGAAGGACAGATCCTGAAGTTGAGGCTCCAGTACTTTGGCCACCTCATGAGAAGAGAAGACTCCCTAGAAAAGACCCTGATGCTGGGAAAGATTGAGGGCACAAGGAGAAGGGGACGACAGAAGATGAGATGGTTGGACAGTGTTCTCGAAGCTACTAACATGAGTTTGGCCAAACTGCGAGAGGCAGTGAAGGATAGGCGTGCCTGGCGTGCTCTGGTCCATGGGGTCACGAAGAGTCGGACACGACTGAACGACTGAACAACAACAACAACAATAATAATAATACCCTGTCCATCTGACTGCGGTGCCCCAGCCACTCTGGGCAGCTTCCAACATATATAAAGGTAAAGGTGAAGGGACCCCTGACCATTAGGTCCAGTCACAGATGACTCTGGGGTTGCGGCACTCATCTCGCTTTATTGGCCGAGGGAGGCGGCATACAGCTTCCGGGTCATGTGGTCAGCATGACTAAGCCGCTTCTGGTGAACCAGAGCAGCGCACGCAAACACCGTTTACCTTCCTGCTGGAGCGGTACCTAATCATCTACTTGCACTTTGACGTGCTTTCGAACTCCAACATATATATACAAACATAATAAAACATTAAACATCTTTTGTAGAAACTTCCCTGTTCAGGGCTGCCTTCAGATGTCTTCTAAAGGTTGTATAGTGTATAGTTATTTATCTCGGGGGTTACTTGGTTTGGGTATAACTCCATACCCTTCAACATTTCTCTGATGAAAGTAGGGACGTCCTAAGGAAAAGCAGGGCATTCTGGGATTAAATCAGAAACTGGAACAGCTTCTGTAATTCCAGGACTGTCCCTTGATAATAGGGACACTTGGAGGGTCTGACATGCCCATGAGGCTATGGTGCTCCTGAACCCTTTAATCTCCTTCTTGCTCTGTCCTTCTGCCACGATAAACGGCTGCATTGTCCACAGTTTGCGACATTAAAATATAACAGCTCTCTGTAGAAAATTATGGCAAGTGCCCATACCATTGCAACATTTCTGTGGGGGTGTGTGTGTCTACTTATGCATTTTAATTAAGTGTGAGCAGCAATTATACAGATATAAATTACGTGTTAGCGATACTCCTGCACACACAGTTCTTAAAAACCATTGCCTCCAGGGTCTGCTAGCAAAGGGATTAAGTATAAGGCAGTGTTTCGTACAATGCAGTCTCCAGACAAGCGTAGGCCTGATTCACATGCACAGACGTCATCGTGTGCAAAGGAGGTATCTCAGAGCAGAGCACACCTAGCGCTACAAGCTATCTGATCAGCTTTATCATGTTTCGTCATCTGAACTCCCCCACTTTCTCCAGCATGCTGGTAGGCAGGGAGCCATGCTTGCCTGGGCTCCCTATTTGCAGTCACAGGCATAAATGAGGATGGCCTCTTTCCCCTTTGGCCTCGATCAGAGTCACATGAATTTTTTTTGCACTGCATTCAGCAGCAGAGACAGCTGCTTTCTTAACAAGGCAGCAACTGTTGTCCAAGAAAGACATGTGATTTCATGTAAAGAATCCTGGAAGATTTTCTCCAATCTGAAAACCATAAAACAAAAGTTTCTGAGAAATGTATGGGTACACACAGTGCTCCCCCCCCGTACATGTTCTCTCTCTCTCTCTCTCTCTCTCTCTCTCTCTCTCTCTCACACACACACACACACACACACACACAGAGAGAGAGAGAGAGAGAGAGAGAGAGAGAGACTAGAAAATAGTGTTAGGCAGAAGAACTCATTTTTAAGAACAGATCTTTCAGGATTTGTCATGCCTTCACATAATCCAAAAATGCAGGATTTCCCCACAGAAATTGATTTGCGGTAGAATCCGGAAAGACAAATGCACATATTTCTTCATGCTATGCAAAAATTAATGAATGTGGATTATGACACAAGAAGATGTGGTGAAATGCACTAACTTAAGTGCCAAACTGTACATTATGTTAATATGCTTTTTAAAACGCTTACGCAGCTGCTTTTAGTTTGTATGAAAATAAGGGTTTTGTTTTTTGGGGGGGCAGGGGGAAATCAGATCATGCTCCCCAATAGAATTGAGGTCACCTGCTGGTTTCTCACCCCAAATCTCTTCCCAACTGCTATTTGATTCCAAATGCACTGCTTTCAGGGGCAAGTAGCAGCAGGGGTGGGTGGTTTTTTGGCAGCAAACCAGTGCTAATCCCTTATTTGGATCGAGAGCATAATCCAGATCAGGCCCTCTCATGCAACTGTTTTTCCTTCCAGTTTAAGAACTTTCTAAAAGGTGCTTAAAGTGACACAGAGTCTGCTCTTTAAAATATTTGTGTGGGTTGTGTTTATACGTGGCTATTAACCATGTCCAGCCCCCTTTTAAAGCCATCTAAGGGTGTGTTCAAATTACTACCTTAGAGTGCAGTGAAGTTGTTTGTCCTTCTCTGGTGCATTTCACAGAAGAAGAGAAGAAGAGTTTGGATTTGATATCCCGCTTTATCACTACCCGAAGGAGTCTCAAAGTGGCTCACATTCTCCTTTCCCTTCCTCCCCCACAACAAACACACTGTGAGGTGAGTGGGGCTGAGAGACTTCAGAGAAGTGTGACTAGCCCAAGGTCACCCAGCAGCTGCATGTGGAGGAGCGGAGAAGCGAACCCAGATTATGAGTCTACCACTCTTAACCACTACACCACACTGGCTGTTCACATCAGTATAGTTTCATTAGACGAATTACAGAGGTGACCACTCTGCACTATGGGCACGGCAGCAGCTCCTGGTCACCCCCCTCCTGCTGGCTTGGCCTGGGGAGAGTTCCAAAGACCAGGGGGTGGGGGTGGGGAGGCACATAAGCCAGTGGGCCTGACGTTCCCCATCCTTGTGCTACAGTGTTACCTATATGCACTTCATACAAGCAACTGAAGCCCCCCCCCCCATTTCCCCTTTGTAAAGTTACTTGCCATTATTTGGTTTTGGTTCAAGGTTCTCTTCCTTTTCGGGTTGGGTTTCCTACATGTTTCTGAAATATCGCAAAGTAATTTTTTTTGTATTGTAAGTGCCGAGAAACCTCATTGAAATTCGTTAAAGTTTCACTGAAATTTCTACAGGGGTTTCAGCTATGGAAAAAATTGCTTCACATTTTGGATTTTTTGCAGTGGCGCAACTGAGCTGAGCATTTAACTTATGTGTGGTTTCCATTATCTGGAGTTAATAAAATGCCTCTAATTACACCAGTGCCTCTGTATATGACTTTTTCCCATGCCATATGTTAATGGCCTTCGGGAAGTTATTATTCATTGGACTGATCTTTAATAAAGGGAACCAAATTATAAATATAGGCTTGCATCTTCAGCTAAACTAAGGAGTAGGTCGGTCATTAATAACCTGTTCTCCCTTCTATTTCTCCCAACACCTTATCACAATGTAAAGATTTTGCTGACAGTGCAACAGCAGTAGGAAGAAATGCATGTGCTTACTGGGTCAATACCCCAAATATGGGCAGGGCAGAAGTTTATTTATATAATCTAATTATGTGCGGGACAGAAATGCAGATGGTCACCAGATCAATAGGCAAAATATAGTCGGGTGCAAAATGCATTTAGCAATCCTTCATGAGTGTAGCCCTTTATATCTCCGAAACATTCCTTGCATTCATGCGCAGGTGGTGGTGGGGTATTTATGTATTTATTCAATTGCACTAAGTTCAGTAGCTAATTGCTAATGGGTGAAATTGCTTTACAGGGAGACATTCTAGTAACAGATAATTAAGCAGCTAAGTAGTTGAAAATGTCAGGAGAGAAAAATGATCTCTTCACTTGGCTGAGTTTATTTTAAAAAGCTGGGCCAGTTCATCTTATGTTGCCCCCATACAGCCAAGATCTCAGCACAGTCAGTGAACTGGAATAGAGCTGTAGCATTAAATGGACGTGGTGAAGACACAATGGAAATATGGGTGGGAAAGAGGCCTCCTCACCCATTCCTTTGCATGCTTTGTTTGGAGTTTAGGATCAGTGTGCCCATTCCGTAGAATCAAGAGTCCCAGTCCAGTGTTTGCCAATTGTCTCCATGGAGCTGTGATTCCTGTGTGGCAGGGACTAGTTGACTCTTTGAGTCCCTCCCAACTCTACACTTCCATGTTTCTAGGGATTCTCATGCCCAAAATTCCTGTGTTGACTGGGAAGGTCGGGGGGGGGGGGATCGTAAGCATGTTTGGCTTTCAGGAAAACAGGCAACTGAGGAAAATGGGTCAAAAGTGGGGGCTTGTCCACACTTCCAGTTGTTCTGTGCCTAAAAAGCATGGGCCCAAGTGGTTTTCTGCTTGCCCCAGGCTTTATAGGCCTGGGCCAGAGTGGTTTTGCCTTTTCCTCACCACTTCCCCCCCCCGAAAACCTCTTCTTTAGTGATAAATCAGAACAAACAGCACTCCGTGGAAAATCCAGTTACTGTTTGCTCTAATTGAGCGCTAAACCACTGGTTTTCCTGGGGCAAATAGAAGCATGGCTCAGCCCTCAGTCTTGCCCATGCTGGCTGCCCCCCCTCCCGATTTTCAGTGTGGACAAGCTACTATTGCTGTCAGAAGTGGCTTTGCGCCATGGGGCAGAGCCATTGCATCAGCTTCCTGGCAGGTGGATCATTGCCACCCCATCCCATAAGCAACAATTGGCCCACAAATAGGGGATACATAAGGGACTCAATGAAGGCCCCTCAGCTCAAGGTGATGGGACATTCTTGAAATTCAGGAGGTAAAGCCACTTACAGATACTGTTGGTGACACTGTTAATGCTCCATGTTGAAATATACTCCTTTGTAGGCCACTTCTTATCCAGTGCCCCAGTTTACGATGAGGACTGAGCACCTACCATCTGTTCAGGACACAAGGACTTTCTTTGGAGGTACATTCGTCTTGCAACTCAGTAGATTTCTGATGAAATGCAAGGCAAGCATTGCACAGATCTTGCATCATCGCAGGACATGAACTGACCCTTCGTAAATCACATCGCACTTCTTCCGCTGCCATAGGCACGCTGATGTAATGCAGACTCCTTCTCAATTTAAGAATTGTCTTTAAATAGAAAGCAATATATTCTAGCCTGGTTATGTTTCGGATTATCGATGTAAAACTCTAGAACTGATTTGGTTGACGACTGACAAACGCGGGAGCGAAAAGTATTTAACAACCTTCCAAAATATTTGCATCACAAGACTGCAATATGGAAAGCTAGTACAAGTAATCCCATCTGTTCACTTTCTCGCCCTGGCTGTGTGTGTAAAAATAAAGCATCTTTCATGGTAAGCAAAGAAATCTGGTGAGAACTTATAGGAAAAACAAATCTCGACTGAAAATCTGTACTGGGGACGTAGAAAGGGTTCTGCAAATAAAATAGTAGCCCAAAATGCTTAAACCGAATACAACAAATCCTGCTTGTTTCGGTGGGTCTTGGATCCGACCCTGTGTTGAAATCACTACAATGATACTGGGTAAAGTTATGTCCTTAACCTTTTGTAACTTGCCTGATAGGAACAATTACCCTTGGCTTGCTTAACATTCTTTTCACCACAGATTTGCAAGTAAACATTAAAACCTAAAACTGCACAGCTTCAAAGGAAGTATTCAGCTCTAATGGGGCAGAAACTATACATTTTTTTAAAAAAAAAAATGGCATAAGGACAGATTTATCTGACAGGCTAGAACAGGCCAGCACCTACTGCTTAATTCCCTCCACCCCACACACCAATTATCTGGAAACTTGAGATGTAGTGATTGTAGTCATTTGGAGACATCTCCTTACATGAAACATTGGGATAGGAGTTCAGAGATGATCCCTGGAGAAAGGGGTGAGGGGATGGAGACTGGCTGGCTAAGGGAGCTCCAGCAAAAAACTAGCTATTGTTATAAGCTGCTAATTAACAAAAAAATCTGCATTAACTCCTGTCTCCAGATATTGGACACAGATTTATTATGTGGGGAGCGGGGACAAATCATTGATATAAGTCTTTGAGTTTGGGTATTTTTTTTTACATACTACATAGACTCTTGATATAAAATCCACCACAACTTTATTATTCGATTGCTGTTTTCTTTTAGACTGCACAGTCACCACATTTAAAGCATACAGCTTTCTCCAAAGCATCATGGGACCTGTAGTTTACCTCCCATAGATCTACAATTCCAAGCACCCTCAACAAACTTCAGTTCCCGGGACTCTTGGGTGTGTGTTTAATAACGTGCTTTAAATACATGGAGGGTACTCAGCATTAATCAAACACGGGTACTGCTTCAGAAGATAGAAAAAGAAATAATATTATGATGTTAAATTCTTCATTCCTTCCAGATTGTAATGAAAAATAATTTTTTTTATTTAAAAAAAATGCTTCTGATTTCAATCTGTAGTTCCCGGCAGTACTTTAGGAGCACCGCAGTAGGCCCACAAAAATCACTAATGCTGATCCAACGTGAGATAATGCATCTCAGCAGGGATGACATAATGCCCCAAAAGAAGACGATGATGTCAGATAGCTGCAAAGAAATAAAAAAAATAAAATTACAGTCAATTTCCATTCTCTAGCCTTGAAGTCTAGCTTAGGGTAATGAACCTGCATTGAAAATTTGATATGCAAAAGGTTTTCGAGCTTGGAATATTGAATGCGTTTTTTAAAAAGAAAAAGAAAAAAATCTTTCTTGAGATTTAATACACTCACACAGACTGCATCATTTTTATTAAAAATGCTAATCTCTTCCTTAGTGTTAAACTGTACACTGCAAGTGTTATTTGTACAAAAGAATAATGAATAAAAACAACCTTTTACATTAATAAAAAGAACCAATTTCATGAATACAGGCAGATTACATTAAAAATAAAGATTTTATGAGTCTCACAACCACCCAATAGCTCTGCTTTGCAATCCCTGGTTGTGTAGGTGTGGGAAAGATTATTCAGCAGCAAGAGGTGCTGTTTGTACATGCTCAGAGGTAGCTTTCATATATTCCAGGGCAAAAGCCTAAGTACTGCAAAGTGCTTAGCTCCTGTGAATCTTTCCTCCAAAGATGCCCTTACTACATTGTGCTGGAATAACTCAGTAATAATCTGAAACAATATTTGCAGTGACCGCAGGCTGTTTTTATGTAGAACTTCACTGTAGTTGCCCTAATAGGATTCCAAACCTATTTGCAACTACCTAGGAGTAAACCCCGGGACACGGATGACGCTGTGATCTAAACCACAGAGCCTAGGGCTTGCCGATCAGAAGGTCGGCAGTTTGAATCCCTGTGACGGGGTGAGCTCCCATTGCTTGGTCCCTGCTCCTGCCCACCTAGCAGTTCGAAAGCACGTCAAAGTGCAAGTAGATAAATAGGTACCGCTCCGGCGGGAAGGTAAATGGCGTTTCCGTGCGCTGCTCTGGTTTGTCATGCTGGCTCAATGACCCGGAAGCTGTATGCCAGCTCCCTCGGCCAGTAAAGTGAGATGAGTGCCGCAACCTCAGAGTCGTCTGTGACGGGACCTAACAGTCAGGAGTCCTTTGACCTTTACCTTTAGGAGTAAACCCTACAGGACAAGGTGGCAGTTAATTCTGAGCCAACACATGGTGAGGCTATAAGCAAGGAACTACCAGTATTTAAACACATTGAAATCAATGGGCTTAAGCATGTTGGCTTGTGGTTTATGAAGATATGCATGATCACTCCAGCTAGTGCTGATGTTTAAAGGTCAGTGTCAGTGTTTATAGAGCAAAAATGACATCATCAACACACAATAGAGAGTCAGTGTGGTATAGTGGTTAGACTTTCAGACTAGGACCTGGGAGACAAGGGTTCAAATCCCCTCCTGGCCATGAAAGCCAGTCACTGCCTCTCAGCCTAACCTACCTCACAGGTTATTTGTGGGTATTAAAGGAGGATGATAACCATGGACACCACCTTGAGCTCCTTAGAGACAAAGGTGAGATATAAATGCAGTAATTAAATTAAAGAGGTATTGGAGAAACCCTCACTCTTGCTAGCTTTAATCTTCTGAGGTGAGTTCCAATGCTTATGTAGGCAAAATTGCACACAATACAGGGTATCAGCAGGCTTGGAGAAACCCCAAGGTTTGCATACATTTTAAAAAAGCTTTAGGGGGAAAACCCCCTATAAGAGCAGGCAGGAACTCCAAATATCTCAGTCACGAGTGAGTGTGCTGCCTGACTGTTGTGGGTGGATATGGAAAAGTAGGGGAGAAAAGCAGGAATCCTGGATAGAATTTTTCCACTATAGCGGGGGTCAAATGAGGAAAAAAGACTTATTTACTTTGAATAGTTGGGAAGAAAAGGGAATTTCAGTAGGTGCGGCTTGCCATGCAACCTGCGGCCCTCCACCTAGTGTTGGACTCTAGAGGGCCTTTTCAGTAGTGGCACCTGCCCTGTGGAACGCCCTCCCAGCAGATGTCAAACAGATAAACAGCGATGTGATTTTTTAAAAGAAATTTGAAGGCAGCCTCGCCCTAGGAGAACCTCCTTCATGATCAAGGTATCTCCACTGCCATGAGGACTAATGGTTGCATGGATCTCTGAATACTGAAAGTCCTGCAATATGCTGTTGAAGGGGAACATTTGACCCACAAATCCCTTCCTTTTTATTGCTCTTGCACAGGGGTTAACAAACTTTTTCAGCAGGGGGCCAGTCCACTGTCCCTCAGACCTTGTGGGGGGGGGGCGGACTATATTTTTTTGGGGGGAAATGAACGAATTCCTATGCCCCACAAATAACCCAGAGATGCATTTTAAATAAAAGGACACATTCTACTCATGTAAAAACACACTGATTCCTGGACCATTCACAGGCCGGATTTAGAAGGCAATTGGGGCGGATCCGGCCCCCGGGCCTTAGTTTGCCTACCCATGCTCTTGCATGACACTGGGACTTCTGCCCTGTTTCTCTTTTGCACTCACGGAGATGGGCTGGCTGTATCAGAACAGGAAGTTGTGGTCAGGCTTGCAGCTAAGCTTGAGCAAGAAGGGGAAAAAGTGACCAAAGATTAGAGGCACTCTGTGCATGCTTGTGATCGAAATAAACACAGACCACAGTCAGAAAGGACTTGCTGGAACATTTGACTCATAGACAGTATGCTTGCCTGACTTCTGTGGTGTTGGTCAATGCAACACGTTGGAAAAGAAGGTCATTTGGAGAGCCAATGGGGTACTGCATTTGAGGTGCACAACCTTTTAAAGAATCCAACAGTACATAAATCAGAGAAGAACATGAGCTTGGGGCCATGCATGATTGTTTTGGATCTGGGCCAGCTCCTAGTTGCCAGTAGAGTTCCTGAATTCAGAAAATCTAAGCAATTACTAGCCTCTTGCCAATCGCCACTTCTTGGGCAAGATTCCTGAGCAGGTGGTTGTGGACCAGATCCAGGTGCTCTTGGAGGAAACTGATTTTCTAGTTCTATTTCATTCAGGGCCCGGTTTTGGCACAGAAACTGCTTTGGTTGCCCTGTATGAGGACCTCTGTCAGGAGAGAGACAGGGGAAATGTGTCCTTGAGTGACTTACGATACCATTGACCATGGTATCATTCTGGGGCAGCTGTTTGAGTTAAGGGTGGGCAGCACTGCTTTGCAGTTGTTCTGGTCCTACTTTGATGGTTCTTTCCAGAGGTGATACTTGAGGAGTGCCCTTCAGCCCCGTGGAGCCTTCAGTGTGGGGATCCTCAGGGTTCGATATTATCCCCTTTGCTGTTTAACATCTACATGGAATGGCTAAATTGGGTCATCTGGAGTTTTGGTGTATGTTGGCAGCAGTATGCTAATGGCACACAGCTCTGCTTCTCATTTGCATCTGCAGGTGTGGCAGGGGATGTGCTGGATCATTGTCTTGCCTCAGTAATGGACTGGATGAGAGCCAGCAAACTGATGCTCAATCCAGATAAGGCTGAGGCACTGTTACTGGGTGGTTCCCCAGACCAGATGGTTGAGAGGTTGCCTGTTTTTGATGGGATTACACTCCCTATGAAGGAATGGGTATGCAGTTTAGTGGTACTTCTGTCACTTAAGGGCTTGGTGGTGCAGAGTGCCTTCCATCAGTTTTGGCTGGTGACCCAGCTGAGCCCCTGTCTGGACAGGGATAATCTAACTTCTATCATCTATGTTCTGGTAATCTCTAGATTAGATTACTGTAACGCATTATATGTGGGGCTGCCTCTGAAGACAGTTCAGAAACTTCAGCTAGTGCAGAATTCAGTGGCTAGGTTGTTCACTGGGGCAAGATGGCTTACACCAATTCTGGCCCGACTGCACTGGCTACCAATTAGTTTCTGGGCCCAATTCAAAGTCCTGGCCTTTACTTATAAAGCCTTATATAGCTCAAGCAATATCTCAAGGACCGCCTCTCCCCATATGAACTGACCCAGACCCTGTGTGCCTCCTCAGCGAGAGGTCTGGAGGGTGGCAACATGAGTAGAGGCCTTTTCTGCGGTGGCTCCCCATTTGTGGAACACTCTACCCAGGGAGCCTTACCTGGCACCTTTGTTACATATATTTAGGCACCACACAAAAATATTCCTCTTCTCCCAGGCCTTTGCCTAAACAATATGTGGGCCTTTTAAACTGTGGGTGTGGGCGAGGGTTTGTTGTTTTTGTTTGTTTTCATGTTACGTATCCTCCAACATTTCTCCAATGAAAATAGGGACACTTGGAGGGTCTGGTGTTATTTATTTTTGTGTTTCTATATTGTCAATCACGTTGTGATCCTCGGATGAAGAGCAGAATAGAAATTTAAAATAGAAAAATAATATTAATATTAATAATAGTTTGAGATCCTGGGCTGGCCCATCACCACGGCTACCATTAATCTCGACTGTGTAAAATATGCCTCTTGTTTCTTCTTCTTTCTTTGCTTGAATGACTTTATTCTTGCAAAATGCTTGTGTGCAGCTTTGTGTGTGCATCTTTCAAAAGGGAAAAATTCTTCTTCTTAACAAATACTAAAATGAAGAAGAAGAAGAAATGAAATATAACTGATGCAAATCTGAATAAAAGTATGTAAAGCCAGAGTAAACTTAAAATTCTGAATCTCCCTGGCCAAAGGCAACATTCTCTGTTAATAATTTTCTTCTCTCATCCATTACTATGGATTAAAAAATGTGCTGTTTTCATAGTTGCATATTTCTCTTGCTCATTCAGTAAGTTATATGCTCACAGACAGACGTTATTTCTCTCTTCCTAAACCCTGTCCCAAAGGATAGGATATAACAGCAACTGTTTAAATGGTTCTTATCAATGTTGCCAATTGACATGTGGTCTGTGTCAAGGTGAACTTGGCTACTGCAATTTACCCAGGATAGGCTTGGACATGCCAATGTTATATCAGCAGCTGAAACAGCAATGTCTTACCAGTTGCATATGGCCCCGTCAAGAGAAACAGCTATGACCCTGGAGGCCAGCTCCTCAGAGGTGTGGCTTGGCTGGAGAAGTCATTACTACTCCCTGCAGGCTCCTCATCAAAAACAAAGTCTTGCTCTACCATCAACTCAACTTGTATGAGTTTCCAAATAAATGGCAGAACACAACACAGAAACAACTGAAACTTTGCTGAACCAATCTGCCCCGTTGCTCCCTCTCAGGCTAGCAAGATATCAATTATCCACCAATGATGTAATGCGCTGCACAGTGGAGTCTGTCCCATTGTCATTGTTGCTGTAGCTTCAAGCAGAATCCAGTTTCTCTTTTATGTCTTGGTTTTTCAAAGAACTGGCGCTTCCGTAGCACTTCAGAAATACTAATTTGCTAAAACAACAATAAAGAGGGCGAGCAAGGGCAGACCTTGTGGGCGATAAATTCACATGAAAACAGATGTGGTGGGGGCAAATCTGCGCCCTCGGCCTGAGCAAGCTATGCATCTGAGGCCCACTTTAATTCAGCAAAAACAAGCCTCCCCCTGTGCAGCTCCCAGAGTGCCATTTTAACAAGCTTCATGGGTAGGCGGAGCTTGTTTTTCTGAAGATGCACTTTTATTTTGAAACCCTAGGATGCTGAAAAAACAAACAACTGCAACAACTTCAATCCCACCTTTCATCATCTAAGAGGGAGTTTGTTGGGAGACGCTGCGTCTTCTGAGAAGCCTGGGGCTCGGCACAGTTTTGAGCTCTCAAAAGACAGTGTTGCTTCGGGTAACGAGTTAATGACCAAATGGCTTGCTGCTCTCTAAGCTCAGCAACGGCACCAAATGAAAATGTGGGGAAATGAGCATCCCGACTATAAGATTTACAAGGGAGTAAATGTACTTGGGAGTTTTAAGTCACATGCACAGCATACATTTAAAGTGCATTTAAAGCACATGGCTCCCCTCAAAGAATCCTGGGAGCTATAGTATACCTTCAAAACTATAAGGTAAAGGGACCCCTGACCATTAGGTTCAGTCGTGACCGACTCTGGGGTTGCGGCGCTCATCTCGCATTATTGGCTGAGGGAGCCGGCATACAGCTTCCAGGTCATGTGGCCAGCTTGACAAAGCCGCTTCTGGCGAACCAGAGCAGCACATGGAAACGGCGTTTACCTTCCCGCTGGAGCGGTACTTTATCTACTTGTACTTTGTGCTTTCGAACTGCTAGGTTGGCAGGAGCAGGGACTAAGCAACGGGAGCTCACCCCGTTGTGGGGATTTGAACCGCCGACCTTCTGATTGGCAAGCCCTAGGCTCTGTGGTTTAACCCACAGCGCCACCCTATTAATTCCCAGCTCCCTTAGCAAATCACAGTTTTCGGGATTCTTTATTTTGCAGGGTAAAGTGATGTGCTTTAGATGTCTGGGGTAGTTGTGATCTTAGAAAGGAACATCTCCACCAACATCATTCAGCCCAGGAAGTTTTTAGTGTTTGATGTTTTATCATGTTTTTAATATTCTGTTGGGAGCCACCCAGAGAAAGTGCTAGAGCTTACTGCAAGTTTCCATTCTACCTCCCTTCTTCTTTGAAATGCCTAGATTTGATTGGGAGAGGTTGCATATACAGCATACATTTAAATCACATGACTTTCCCCAAATATACGTCTGTGTCTTTTCATCCTGATCTTAACAGGGCTCACTCAAGTGCAGAACCCCTAATACAGCTACAATGCCCAGCATTCTTAACAGATTACAGTTCCCAGGATTCTTTGTGGAAATTCATGTGCTTTGAATGCGCTTTAAACGAACAGGTGTGTATGCAACCAGGGGCATAGTTAGCTGCTCCGGCACCCAGAGTAGTGGGGGCGGGGCGAGCTGCCCACGGGGGCGCTTCGGCGATCTGCGCGGGGGGGGGGATGCGGTGAGCTGCCCACTGAGTCCGCCTGGCGGATGCAAGCCTCGCGCTGCCGTTTCAGGCAGCATGGGGCCCCAAGCCACCGCGTCACTCCTAGGAGAGACGCATGGCTCGGGCACACTGCAGGCCAGGCCCCGCGGTAAGTGCCACCCCCTGTGGTGTGCCATTTTGTCACCCCCTCAGGGATGACACCCAGGGCGCATCGCACCCCCTCCCCTTCCTACACCCCTGTATGCAACCTTAAGGTCAAAGGCTTTAAACAATACACCTGACCCACAGAATTCTATGGGTGAGAAACTTCTTCATGGATGGCTGTGTGGATCTTTTAAAAATGAAATCAGCCCAAATAATGGGTATTCCAAGAAACTGGGGAAGGGCTGAAGTGTGAACCCTTATATGGAATGTTTTGCCTGGTGTGGAAGTTACTGGAATCAGACCTTACTAGGAAATCTTACCGCTTCCTAGCAGGAAAGCATAGAGTAGAACCAAACAGCTGTTTACATCATCTGACATGCAGGAGTGAGTGGCAAATTTAACAAGGAGCTTCTACGTAGCTAAAAGATCAAGAAGACCCAGAAAGAGAGAGAGCAGGAGAACTGGAAGAACTTGACCTCGTACACAAGACTGATTCATTATCTTGTGATTTGGCAGCCGTGATGAGTGAGCCATCCAGGCCAGAGAGATGGTGGTGGCCTTTTGCCCTGAGGAAAACTCTCACCTCAGATAAGCTCTGAGGAGGAGAGAGTGATCTGTTGGTGAATTCATTGCTTCAAAGAGTGAATTCTCTTTTCACTCTTGATGTTCAATGCCTTTCCAAGTTCTCTTAAGGTATTAGATGACTGAATTACATATGAATGGTATCCCTTTTCTGCCCCTCAAAGGTCACAGTCCCATATCCAGTAGGAGTAAGCCCCAGCGTATTGAACTGAATGGGGCTTCCTTCTGAGCAGATATGCATAGGATTGCGCCGTAATCTACTAATCACTACTAGTCAAATTTAAGCAATTTATGGTATGATTGATTTCAGCAGGAAGAAGTTAAGCATGTCCTTAATTCTCCCATTGATACCCATTGAAAGTGCTTAGCATTGACCAGTTTATACCCATGTGTCTTTCTCGTATTCAGTGAGCTCTACAGACAGTCACACATACACATATATCATCTCAGTGCCTAAGAACATAAGAAGAGCATTAATTGGGAGTAAGTCCCATTGAACTCAATGGGACTTACTTATCAATAGACAGGGACAGGATTGCGCTATCAGTGTTTCACTCTTATAGCCTAATCCCAGGCAGAGTTAGGCATGCATACCCCTAACTGATTTCAATGGCCTTAAGCATGCCTAATGCTACATGGGGTCATTGACTGCCACAATAGTAAGGCATTTGTGTGGCAATGCAAGCTTTGACTATGGCTGTGTTCTTTGCTCAGCAGTTAACACCAAGAAATAATTGTGTACAAATACACAGCGACCCATATTAAAATAAGCGTGGCTGGCTTAGTTTGCAATTCCTTGTTTTCGGGAGGCTGAGTTTTGGAAAAAGAATCCATCTAGCAGTCTTAAGGGCATTTTCATAAGTGTGTTGAAAACTGCTGTGACTATCACCCATGAGGCTCTGATGACAGTGTCACCACTTCAGCTGATGCATATTCCATTTCTCCTTCTCAAAAGGTTACTGTGCCCCATCCCAGCTGGTGTGGAAAATGGCAGTCCTCCCTGTTTGCCTATTCTGACTTTATAAAATAGTCATGGGTGGTAGGAAACTGGGCAAGGGTTCTAACAGAAGGGGTATCGGGAGGGGTAATTCATCATGGCAAGCTGACCTGCTGAATTTCCCTCTTCTGCATAACTACAAAAGATAAAGCAACCCTGCATCTGGCAATCCTATGGAGAACCTTCTAGATCCTCGTCCAAAGACTAAGGCTTCATTCATTCTATTCCTTTAAGCACATCCCAAGCACGTTCTTTCCCTCAAAGAATTCTGGGGCACTGTAGTTGTTAAGGGGTTGCTGGGAATTGTCACTCGGTGAGGAGGAAACTACCGTGCCCAGATTTATTTATTTATTGGGGGAAATAATGTGCTTCAAATGTACTTTAACGGCAGAGTGTGCACTCGGACTGAATTTGTCCTACCTAGTGTTGAAATCAAATTGCAACCAACTGCAATGTTGGGCCCCCCAACTCTGAATGAAATGCACCGTGCAATTTAATTATCAGACCAGTTTCTAACAAAGAGCTGAATCACCATGCTGGGCTTACTTTGAACATTACTGGGTAGGCTTTGCATATTTTAGAATGCACTTTATCCTGCTGATAAAGCATGGTCCCATCTTCTTCTAAAAATTAATTTGGAATTGCGCAATACAGCCTGAAGAATAGCAATCACACACTGTGGATTGCTCCAAACTTGCTTCATGTGTTTCGCAATTGCTGAGATTCAAAGTATGCCACATTACTGTGTCCACCCACCAGTGTCTTACAACATGCTAAGAAAATTGAAATGAGCTCCTTCATCTTAGACAAGGATAATTAATCTTCAAACACCATTTTTCTTAATGCAGAAGGCCCCAGAATTCAGAACCAAATTAATTGGAAGTATAAAATGATGTTAAACTATTAATTGGTTCATCACTGGGCTTGATGTATTATTGTAATTTTTGTTCCTTACAGGCTTGAAGAGACAACGCCATTCCTGTGGTTAATTTATTACAAAATTGCACATTCAAAGAATATATAGTCACCAAAAGAGCAGGGGCCATTTCCAATGATAAAGAAATCCACTGCAACCTGGTCGTAGGCCACTAGAAATAGCCCAGGTCCAGCAATAACCATGTTTTACTATCTCCATGTAATCAATGACAGTAGCTTTGCTGTAAGAGGTTGTGGCTTGCCAAAGAATGTCTGTTGGCTTCTCTGTTGCCAACCCAAAAGCAAGGAGTGAATGACAGTTGTGACAATGGGATTTGGTACTAAATGTCCCTTCTTATGGTTCTTTAAATTTGATGCAGATCTTCAAATAGAGGAAGATTTCCTCTGACAGCCTTTCAACCAGAGGATTGTCAGCTGTGAAGTAGGCCACAGGGCCACCCTAACACTACATGGTGCTTGCAGTCAGAGTGAATGTGTTAGCTAACCCCCCCCCCCCAAAACAAAAGGCCCCATCACATTTTCACAGCAGTGACTAGATTTAGTTTTCTGAGTACCAGAACAATTCAGTTCCCCCACCATAAAGGCGTTTGCTGAGTGGGATCTTGCACAACAATTTAATAACAGCCACATTTTTAAAAAACAAACAAACCCCACTTAATCTGGAAAGGTCCTGAAACTTTGCCTGGAGCATGTCTGACAGATAAAAGAACAGCTTTTTAATTTTTCATTTGAAGAGGAATGGATACAGTTTACAGAGGACATGCATCCTGAATATTGGAGAGCCCCTTGTCCATCCATGAGGCAAGGTGAGGCAACTGCCTGAGACAGCAGGCTCCAGCGGGGCAGCAGATCCCTATGTCAATCTTCCTTCTCTTGCTCCTGATTTAGCTCTTCCCTCACCCCTTCTTCCCTGGTGGGGAGGGGATGTCATTTGGAGTCTGCCTCAGGTGCCAAAATTTCCTGGGCTGCCCCTGCCTCCAGTAAATGCACATTGTACTGAACATCAACTGGAGTTGCCTATACCAGTGCATGATAGACCAAACCTACCATTTTGAACCGCAGGGAAGCACTGCAGGAAATAACCAACAGAGCGACTATTTGTCTCAGATCGGTTGCAACAGATATTAGCGGGAGAGGAATAGGCAGGTTTTTGCTTTTGAACTTTGGGAGATGTGAGTTCAAATTCTGACTGAACTACCAATCTTTGAAATGGATACATTAAAAAGACCCTCCCAAAGCAAGGCTGTGGTGAGTAGGAATAAGAAAAGGGTTAGAAAGTACTGAATGCCCAATAGTTTACATTACACACAATTTCACCAGGAATTGCAGTGGCACCCTGCTAATGAGATGGACAATGGCTGTATTAAACACTGAGTATAAGGCTGCTGCTTAAGTTCCTAAGAATGCTGTGTGGGGCTCCTGTGCTTTTTTCATTTGCATTATCTTCAAAATATAATGGTGAAGTGAGAGAAACTTTAATTGCAATGGTAATGTAATCAAAGAATATTGATTCCTGGAAACTATAATCTCTAACCTCATCAATCTGCCATTTCTTGATATCCTTCTTTGAGTTAAGACCTGAATCCTATTTGGGGGGGAAAGGTGATATTGTTCTTGTATAGGCTGAGGCTTACATTGATTTACTTTTACTAGACACATTGGACTCTTTTGAGATAACGAGAAGTCTTTATATGATGTATTCATGCTTGAAGGAGATGGGATAGCGTCATTGATTCTTTATTATTAAAACAAGCTGAATGTATGCCATGTAACAGAATGCAAGGGGAGAATTATACCCGGAACTACTTTAAATTCCAACAATCACCCCCATCCCCCAGTCCTCCTTTTCTGCTTCACTCTTTTCCTACAACACTGTGGAAGTTCAGACACTGTAGAAGTAGCTTTGGGCTCATTCTGATTTATCACCTAAATCAGGGGTGGCCAACTCCCAAGAGACTGTGATCTACTCACAGAGTTAAAAACTGGCAGTGATCTACCCCATTTTTGGGGGTTCAGGTCAAAGTTGATGATCTATGACAGACGCCCAGTGATCTACCGGTAGATCACGATCTACCTGTTGGAGGTGCCTGGCCTAAATCAACGCCTCCAAAGTGATCTTCTTCCCTTCCCACCAGCCTATCCTTGGGGCTGTCCCAAGACTTTTTGTTCTCTGAGTTGGAACAGCAAATGCCACCCCACACCACTAGTCAAGGTGCATAGTACCCAAGGCTAGTCAATTTATTTTGGTACTTGGCGGGGGGGGGGGAATCCCACAACTATATCTCCCTGGCAGCAACTGCACTTTATTTTTCTGTGTGCCCCCTCTGAAGAAGGTGCAGAGGTTGGTGATGTGAGAAAGGAACTTCTCAGTGGTGGCTACCTTGTTAAGTATAATTATTTAAATTGAAAATAACACTGAAATGGAAAATAACACTATACAGTATATGTTCAAATAGGTATTGCTGAAGGTTTAACATGGGAAATTCCATTGGGCTCTTTTGATGCTCTCTGAGTACCTACATGGGTTGATAATTAACTGTTGTTGTTCTCACGTGATGTTTAACTTTAGATCATGTGAGAGAGGTATTCAATTGCAAATTGCCATCTTGGGGAGTTAGTCTTTAAGTCTTTCTCTGGGTGTGCTAATAAGGTTTCTCCTGAAGAGAAAACAGCTCCAGGCTAATGGAGGGCATGGTGAGAGACAAACCTCTGATTTTAGGTCTGTTAGGAGTTATTTCAATTTTGTAAGAAGATTAAACCTGTGCTGGACATGCAGAACTGTTTGGATGTATCATGATTTGTTTTAATGATATTATTTGTTTTTATGATATGTTCTGAAGCAAGTTCTGTAAGTAAAGTTTTTGAATCATATTTATAGATCTGGTCATTTTTTATCCCAAGAGGAATAAGTTTTTATGCATCCTGCTTCAAGCTGTGCAATTTTAATACCTGCAATATACTGGTTATGGCATGTTCTCCCCAGGGAGGCACACCTGGTGCCTTCACTATCAGTTTTTAGATGCCAGGTAAAAACATTTTTATTGACCCAGGACTTTGGAGTTTAATTTTATGCATATGTTTTGGTGTGGTGATCAGGACTACTATAGCTTGAACAGGGTTGCCTGCCCCCTTCATATTCTTAATATTGCTTGGAGCAAATTTCTAGGAGAGAATTTAATTGCTGGCAGAACTGAAATCATGTAGCTTTCAGAACATGTGCTCTTTTGTGTACCTGAAATAGAGGGCTATGATAGATTTGCTCTGGGAATAGTCTTTCTACTTAACATATCTTGAAATGGTGTGTGTGTGTGTGTGTGTGTTTTCCTCAATCTAACTTTATCTGCTCCTTGAATGTGCAGATAGAAGCAAGTGCAGTCCAATGCCAGTGATTGATAGCTGAAGTTTCCGTGGGTTCAGATTGTTTCCTAATGCAGGCCATTTTTCATCATCTAGAGTTGCCTGATAATTATGTCATTCCCATTGCTTGAACGTTGAGGTGGCAGCCGCATATCATGGAGTTAAAATGACTGTTTATGGGGCAGCTAAATTGTGTCATTATCAGTTCAAGCCAGCTCTTGCTTTGCTCCTGGGGACAAAACAACAATTTGAGTCTTCTCAAACTCATCAGACGAGAGGAGAATGCCAAGAATATAAATCTGCTCTGGGGCCAAAATGAAGAAGAAAGATGTGCGCGAGCATAGAGCGGCATTGACCATCAGATAAAAGTGACAGTGATGCTCTCAACAGAAAATAAGTCAGATTGCTGATCAGTGGATAACTTTGATGTAATATTCTGCAATAATTTAGCTGAGATTTTATGGCAAGATTAATGGGGGAAGATGATAAAAATGCATGTAGAAGACACCCCACCCCCAAGTCAGCTGTGAGATATTTCTAGATCTAAACATGGATTGATTATGATTGGTAATGAAGTAGATAGTTACCAAAACAGAACCGCTGCATAAATGTTTAAAAAGTAATATATAAATTGTTGAAACTTTTCTAAACACTGAAAATACTTAAGATCCAGACCGGTGTCTTGTATATGAGCAAGCTACGTTTCATGAAAGCAAGGAAATGTCTGGTTCAAATCTCATATCAGAGGCCCTCAGCTACATGCCTATTCTGCTCTTCCCGGGGCTTCGGGGTTGAAAGGGAAGCTGAAGCAATGAACAGCACCTTGGCAGTCCAGGGGAAGTAAGTGGGGCCATGATTGCTGCCGGTGGGCCCTTCTAGCTGAGCCTAGGAAGATGTCTCAGCAAAGTACCTGTTTGCTTTAAGAAGGCTGGCAAGGCCTTCCTTTGCAGTGGCTCCACCCCTGGAAATTGCTGTCAGCAGTCCTTAAAGGTTCCATAGTCAGTTCTGCATGCTCTTGCAGGCGAAGCTACAAGCAAGGTGTCCCAGATTCTGAAGTCCATGGGAGAGCCATGTCCTCAGGATGAGGGACTGTAGAGGGGGACGCCTTGAATGACGTTACCTGTGAATTGTTCACTTCTGAATCTTCCCTGAGGTGACACTGAGATTTGGATGCAGAGGACCTGACAATCCTAGGTCCCAAGCTTAATTCTTGACATCTCTGATTATTAGGATTGGTAGCAAGAGTTCCTGGAGTTTCATTGTTGTAGACAGCACCAGGCTAGGGGGACAAGCCTACAAGCCTGGAAAGCCTACAAGAGAACAGCAGTCCTTTCCCATGGTTCTATCTAAGTGAAAAGTATTCAGATGCATAGTACCGTACCTCTGGTCCTGGATTTGCATATACAGTAGACAATGTTGTTGTTTCAATTGCTATTGATAATTATTTTTATTGAATCCCCCGTTAAATCTTCTAAATTGATGGTCATCTTTTTTGTGAAAAGGAATCCCCATAGCTGAACAATGCTCTGTATGAGGAAGGTAACAGGTGTAACATTGTGATAAGAGAGAGCTGGAACTCCTAATATGGAGTGAGTTAACACGTTGACCAAATTTGGGCTTTTCTGTTTATAGAATTTAGAGCACTTAAGATTGTTTTTGGGAAGGCTGTGGGGCCAGAAGTCATACACAATGACTAAGTGAACTTGAACAATTTTTCATGATTTCATAACGAATTATGCAAACATGAAAGAAAGTGTGTTTTGAATTTGAGTGAAAAGATTAACACTGATAGCAGGTATTCAGTTGTGTTTAATATTTAGTTCTAGCACTGATGGATTTGTTGAGGCAACATGGATTGAAGAAAGGCTTAAGATAGCAGTTGACTATTAAGGCCCCATCTGTGCAGTTTTATATCACTTAATACCGTCATGCCTTCCCCCAAAGAATCCTGGTAAGTGTTTTAAACATTCAATCACTCTTCCCAAGGAACTCTGGGAGTTGTAGTTCTGTGAGGGGGAATTGGGTCAAAACTAGCACTTTGAATTGAACCCTGAAACTAACTGGTCTTGCCTTTCATGGAACTTTTTAACCAAAGGTTTCAATGAAAAAAGTAAGATCGACTACATCTTTATGTCCCATAATAATTTGTCCCTCCCTTTTTTTTTATTAATACAAACTATGAGGAGAGGGAACACGACTGATTTCACATTAACCTTCAGAAAGCTAATGGTTCTTAGGGCTCAGTTGATGGGCAAATGTGCACTTAAAAATCCTTCCAAATGTAGCAGATGCAGCCACATAAATCTGTAGCTTGTATTTCACAAAATGTGTAAAGTATGTGATTCATCTCGTAAACAGCTGCTCTGCGTGGTTAAATATGGGCTTAATGCGTTTAATGCTGATTTTTAAATGTGCCGATCTTAAAAGCAAATCAGTTGCTAGTCTCATGATGCCAAGCAGAAACATAAATAATGCTGAAGTCACCTCAGTATTTCTTTTCTGTGTTGTGAGTCACTTCAAAATAATCTCGAATAAACTGGGAAAAACACGACCTTCTTTTATGACAGTTTCTCGCCGAGTTTCAGAAGAGAAGTCATTAATGGCACATGCACAAAAAGAAATGGATAGAAAACCCGCTCGTAGAAGATGACACAATTTTCCAAAGGCGTCTCGAAGCTGAGAATATGGGATATGGAATGAGGCATCTGGTTCTGAACCAGTGACTGTATTATTAGGCCTGGTCCTTTACAGAGCTTAATGATGGATGGGTGGGGAAGAACTCTTCCCTCATGACTTTGTGTCCTCCTGTCCTTCTGTGTGGCCTTTGCCAGTTTAGCGGTCAGAGCACAAAGAGATGCCAGGCCTACTTTTCCAAATCTGGCTTGGTCTCCTGCTCTCCAGAACTTGCCCTAGTCTTCAGGCCATGAAAAAGAAGTTACAAAGGTTTCCTTTCCCTCCCAAACCAGATTTGGGAAGGGAGAGAACCAGCAAAGCAGTATTCCGCACCGAGGTCTTGGGATCATAGCTGTCAACATTCGGATTTGAAAATAAGGGATATTTTCAAACTTTTGGATTTGAAAATAAGGGATGCCGCGAGGGCGGTGCAATGGCACCAAGTAGCCTCGCCACCCTGCGCTCCAGAGGCTGCGCGCGAACGGGTGAGTGAAAGAGCGAGCGCATAGATGGCAGGCAGGCTGTCTGTCTGGTTGGGCATGAGGGTCTGGCTGCACAAGGCATGCAAGCTCCACCCCCAGTCGGTCTCAGACTCCTTATTGGCAGCCGAGCAACGCAGCTGAGGAGCCTCCCTGGCCGGCAGGGAGGGAGAGGAGCGGCTTCCTTTGAAATCCGGGAAATTTAAGGGATATCAACAATCCAGGATAGCAGCGGGAAACGGCATTGGAATAAGGGAGTTTCCCGCAAAAAAAGGGAGGGTTGACAGCTATGCTTGGGCCTAGTCAATACTACCTTTCCTTCCACTCCCTCGCTGTAGGTGTTGTAGCATACATATCAAGAGGTGCGAATTAGCCCTGCTTCTCTGCTCATTATTTTATTATTTATTAAACAATGCTATTCTTCACAAAGTATATTTGCAATGGATCACCACTCTTCCTCCAAGCAGCTCAGAGCAGTGTACATGGTTCTAACACCTTATCGTCTCCTTCCCACAGCACTGAGGTTAGGCTGAGAGATAGTACATACTGGCCCAAGGTCACCCGGGGGGGGGGGATTGGAATCCAGACACACGGGGTGGGATTCACCCAGTGACTCCTACTGGCAGAAGCCCTGTGCAAGGATTTCTGCTTGTACAATATAGCCCCCTGCCAATGTCACTCAGTGAACGGATTGTTTCAGGCAGAGAAGCAGTGGCAGCCAGTTAAAGGTGGCATGCCTATTAAAGACAAAAAGACCAAAGGGGCAGTGGGGGAGTTGGTAACTGTTGCTTCTAACCTTATTTTGTGTAACAAATCAGCTGGTTCGTAGGCCTAAAATAACTTGAATGTGTATTGCCGAAAGAGATTCCCAGAGTGGCTCACATACAATCAGTTAAAAGAAAACAGTCTCTGCCTACAGGTTTATAATCTGAAAGTCATGAAATGGTGGGAGAGATGAGGAGGGAAGGTTGGGGGTGGCAGGGACAAAGCAAACTGATGTGCCAATTAAATGTAAATAGTAGCTCCTATAATGACCAGCTGGAAATAGTTCAGGGAGATGCCTGATGGAGCGAACCCTGCTTCTCATCTCCCTCATCTGAGTTTTCCCCAAGTTTCTCTTTTTCAGTTTCCAGTTAGCCTGATGAGCATAGCCTTCCCCAAACATAACCAAATCCAGTTAAACAAACAAACAAACAAACAAACAAACAAACACAAACAAACCTTTTTGGTTGAACATGGTGTGTAAGTGCTATCCATCTTAACTCAAGCTCCAAAAAGGCCACAAAATGACCTTAGCAGATGTGTTATTTAGGCCACTGGTCTTCAACTCATAGATTAGGACCCACTAGTAGGCCGCAGCCTGATCCAAAGTAGGTTGCAATAGCAGCATGGCCACCATACAAATACATGGATTTTAAAAAAAGAAAAGGGTCTTCAGGTGTGTGCTTGGGTTAAAGATGGACCATGGAACTGAAAAGGTTGAAGACTACAGATTTAGGCAATGTTGATAAGGGAAGATATCTTATCCTGTGGTTAGTTCCAATTTCACCATTACTTTGGTGGTGGATGACTGCGGAGTGGTGGGCCCAAGTGCCATATTTGCCTTAGTGGAACAGACACATGGAGTCTGCGCAACTGAGGTGATCATGACCATAAATAAGCTCAGGAATGGATTGCCAACATGCTGCTGAACAGAAGAATTTTAGTGCCTCGAGTGTGAACATTCAGTGCAGATGAGACCTATAGGTCACATGATTAAAACTGTGTGTAACTACCGTAAGCTTGACTTTTTGTCTGTCCATGATCAGCCCCTTGCCACATGGCACTATTCCACAGGAACTGCTTACACAGGAAATGCTAAAGTGTGCTCTGGGGGTACTGGAAGATTTCAGTGTACTGTGAACGGCTAAGTTCTGCAGCTTACTTTAATGTAAGAATTGGTTGAGGAAAGCAGTTTCCCTCATCTGTTGTCATTATTATAATGTCTGTGGGTAAATCTAATTCCAGGGAATTGACTTTGCTTGGGGGGAAGAACTTAGACATGGCTGCTGAGTGAGGGGGGGTAGCGGGAAGATAATCCCTCATTTATTCAGTGTATCAGACCTCTTGAGGCTGTGAAACCTGGCCAAGTCAGATGAGCAGATTCTGACAAGAGCAGTTCCTGAAAGATTTGTGTTGGATATCAAGTACAGTCTTTATTCAGTTCTATTTTTTCAAATAATCATAGCAATGGGACTGGACCATCAGTATTTTCTAATGAAAGATGGTTATGGTGTTTGCATAGGATTACATTATTTAACAGATGGCTGAAGTTGTGGCAATTGTGAAAGAAACAGTAGATTTGGATGAACTGGGCTCCACAAAACTTCTTCAGATGGATTTGCTCCATTTTTCCCTTAATGGGACAAAGTTAATTTGTAGCACAATCCTATGTGTGCATCCTCAGGAGTAAGTCCCTGTGAGTTCAATGGGGCTTCCTCCCAGGAAAGCAAGGATAGGATTACAGCCTTACAGTTCAAATTCCCAGTCAGCCATGTTGGAGGGGTTTGGCTGAGGAAAAGGTGTATCTCCGCCCTGCCCCATTGGCACAGGAGCCCCAATGCCAAGAAGTGCCCCAATGCACCTGCTGAAATGATGGTGAGAAGCTACTGCTAGTGGAATCCCTTCCAACAGAAGTCAGCAGAAACCCCCAACTGCACATTTGGGGGAGGCAACAGAGCTTGAAATGGCATAGGATTCACGAGCTTCTGAGCTGACCTTGCAGGCCTCATATGACGGCAGCAGGTCTAATCCAGACCTCTGTGTGCACTAGCCTGGGAGCAGGGCTGTCTTAAGCATATCCGGCGCCGTGGTGCAAAGCTCGCCCCCCCCCGTTTTCCAGAGTTGTCGACCTTTTTTTAGGGAGGATGGCGCTGCTAGCGGGGCTGGAAGAGGCGGGCAGCGGCTGGAGGGTGGCTCCTCCAGCAGGGAAGAGGTGGAGGCTGGACGCAGTGCCTCCCGGCTCAACTGGCTGTTTTGTGCCACGGTGGCCATGGCAGACGGAGGCTCTGGGTGCGGCGCTGCTTCAGCGCAGCATGGCAAAGGTGGGCAAGGGCGCCGAGCTGATGCCGGGAGGTGCCGCGTCCAGCCTCCGCCTCTTCCCTGCCGCCCTCCAGAACGTGGCGCCCTGGCGCCCTGTGCCACTAACCTCTATGGGTAAGACGCCCCTGCCTGGGAGCTGGTGCAGTGAAGAGGTCTTCTCCCCACCTGCCCTCCACTTTCCAGGTTGGCCGGTGCAAGTGGCAAGTTGCGGCTGCAGCCATGATGGGAAGTTGTGCAACCCCACTGTTGGCTGCAGGGCCTGGACTGCAGTCTTGGTTACAAAGCCTAATGATTTCTCCATTGCACTGAAAGGTTATTGTAGCTTAGATGTAGAAGAGTCCTGTTATCATATAAAACAGTGTTATTTGGGTAACACTCTGCTACCGGTACTTCTGGTTACAAACAATACGTTTTATTAAGTCATTTTCTGAACTTTTACGATCATCAAAAAGGAGGGTGGGTTTCATGCTGAGGGAAAGGTTGTGCTCAATTTGTATCCTATCCAAGTTGTTTTCTCCAAACTGTTTCATCTTTTCCCGATTTATCATGGGCCTATAAAGTTTTATTTAGTGTATTATTAAACTTATCTCTGACATTGCAGTCAACATGCTGGAAACGGTTTTATACTCCTGTATCTTCTTTAGAGCTATTCAATAAACTGGCTTCTTAATGGCAGGCAAAGTAGAAAGACTCCCATTTGGGACAATTTTCTTATGAAGTGTGAGAATCACGTTGAAAGCCAAGGAGCAATATAATGACCAGATCCCCGATGAGGTCTAACATCCCCCAAAAGGCAAGTGGGCAAATGTTGATTCTGCCAAACATTTCTGTCACCCTCTAGCATTCCTCCTGAGGAAGAAGCTTTTCACATAAATGTTGGTGCCTCCATAGAATGCCTGAACATAATTGAAACATTATCTAGGAACTAGTAAATTAAGCCCGTTGAAATAACGGGGGCTAGATATGTGTTGAAACATGTTAACATGCGGTCAAACCCCCCACCCACCCCTCCACAAACAGTTCGCCTCCCTCTCCCTCCCCCCCCCACACCCATCCCCCCACACCCATCTCCCCCACCTCCACACACAGTTAGCCTCCCTCTCCCTCCCATCCCCCCACCTCCACACACAGTTCGCCTCTCCCTCCCTCCCCCTCCCCCCACACCCAGCTCCCCCCTCCACACACAGCTCGTCTCTCTCTCCCTCCCTCCCTCCCTCCCACACACCTCTCTCTCTCTCTCACACACACACACACCTCCCCCACCTCCACAAATAGCTCGCCTCTCTCTCTCCCCCCCACCTCCCCCCCATCCCCGGCGACCGGGCGGCAGCGTGAGGCGGGCAGGGGGTGGTGGCGAGGCTGGTGTACGGGCGGCGGCGAGGGAGGTCAAAATCCGCTTCCCTGGTGGTGACACCAGGGCTGAGCTTGGGCGAAGGGAGAGCGAGAGCGCGGCGACGCCTCCTCCGCCTCCGGGCTCCTCCGTTTTGGGCCGTGAGGTGAGTGAGGCGTTCTCGGAGAGGACCTGGCTCCGCCTCCCGCTGGCATCTCCCACTCCCCGCTTCCTACAGCCTCTCCCCGCCGCCGGCTCCAGCCTCGGCCGCTACCCCAGAGGAGGAGAAAAGCGGAGGCGAGGGAGGAGGAAGCAGGGGAGGGGGGGAAGAAGGAGGGTGTTTTTGAGGCGCCCTCAGAGGCCGGTTCTTTATTCATGCGGCGGCGGCGGCAGAGCCGCCACCACCGCCGCTCCACAGCCAGCAGCAGCAGGAGGAGCAGGAGCCGCCTCAGTGTGCCGCCGCCGCCTGCCTCAGCTCTCCCGCCCCTCCTCAGCCGGGCTGCCCTCCTCCTCCTCCGGCGAGCGGCGGCGGGGCTGGACCATGCAGTGGGCGCGGAGCCCTCTGAGGCCCTGGAGGCTCGGCGGTGGTAGCAGCAGCAGCAATGGCTGCCGAGCGGAGAGGTTCTGAGGCTCACGAAGCGCAAGCGCTTCGCTCGCGCTGCGCTCCAACCTCAGGCTCCTCCTCCTCTCTGCGCTCCAATCCGTGTGTCAGTGGAGCGCACGCGCACTTGCGATTTCCACTGACACACGGAAAGCTACGGAGGGACATAGGCTCTTTATTATATAGGATGTCACCTTGTAGAGGAATCATATCCTGTAGCATAGGGAAGATTTTGCTGGATTCCAGCTCTCAACATCCTTGACCATTGACCATGTTGGCTAGGGCTCATAGGAGTTGGAGGCCAAGATATTTTGGAGCATCACCGCTTTCCCAGCCCTGTTGCAGATGATAGTGATGTGTGCCGCCCACAGGATTTAACTTGTATCTGTAGCATTGGAAAGCAGCCCAATCTATTTTGGATCCACTCTGCATCTTTCCAATTCGGTTTGTTGTTCAGAATTGAATTAGATCTGTTGAAAATGAAGGTCAGTTCTTCCTCACCCGCATTAATTATAACGGGGAATTTAAAAATCACAGAACAGGATGGCATTTGCAAACGTAGAAACTCCAACAGAGTGGATTAAGCCTGCCAACTTGTACGGGGATATATATCCAGAGCTCCCCCCCCCCCCTTGTAGGGCACCTTTTAATGTTTCATTTAAAAAACAAAACAAAGGAAAAGTTTATAGCTTTTTCATTTTCTGCCAGAATTGGATGCAATTGACAGGCTTCACCAATCCTTCTGAGGGGATGAAACCTACCAAATTTCAGAATGATAGCTTCAGTGGTACTCCCAAAAGAATGAACATTACTGTTTGGGGTAGAAAAGGAATCATAGGAGTGTGTGTTTGTGTGTGACAACATGGATCCCCAGGAAAAAATTGAGAAGAGGGAGATGTCAGAAGCTGGTCAACTGGGAATAGACACCACCTCTTTTGTGCTGTGTTCAGCGATGTGTAACTTTATTTAAAACTTTCTTGCTTGGTTTGTCATGGCACAGTTATTTGTAGACTGGACTTGTGCCTCAAAAAACTGGACAAATACTAGGATGCAGCTTGACGCAAAAGGGCTGTTTGTTCACACTGCAAATTCATTAACATTTCATAAGCCCAAATGTCAAATTATTGCAGCTTGAGCGTTTTAATCCAAAATTGTCAAGTAGATTTGAGCACACAAATCCAAATGCAAACCACCTTGTTTCACTGGATATGTTTTGGATAGTTCACTGAAAGCACTGCTTCCTCAGTCAAACTGGCAAGCAGGATAGCGTGTGCTCTAGAAAGGTTGAGAAATTAATCAGAATATTAAATAATGCTTCCAATAAAGCTATGTTTCTCTCGTGCTTTGGAGTCCTATATTCATATATGTTTTCTGTGTTTCAAAAACTATGTAATAGAACCACAGAACTGTAGAGTTGGAAGGGTCTCCAAGGATCATCTAGTCCAACCCCCTGCAGTTCAAGAATCATAGCTAAGGCAGGAAGGTAGTCCTGATTTTGGTCAACAAACATTTTTAATGCAGAAGCATAACAAACATTCATATTAAAGCACCAATGGCAGCATTTTGCAGCATTTCCATTTTGTATAATAATAATAATAATAATAATAATAATAATAATAATAATAATAATATGTATGCAGCCACAATATACAGTATGCATGCCTTTAAGATAGAAAACAAGTCTCTCTCTCTCTCTCTCTCTCTCTCTCTCTCTCTCTCTCTCTCTCTCTCTCTGTCTCTCTCTCTCTCTCTGTGGTTACTGTTCACCTGTAATACATCAAACCAATATTCAGGCATTCAACTTGAAGACATGAGGGCATATAGTGTGGAGGGTATGGGTGGAAAAGCCCTGAACTGGGAGTCTGAGAAGTCCCCCAAGAAATTTCTAGCCATGGCACTCCGACCCCCCATAAGCTGTATCAGGGGCCTCTGCAATCCCATGGAAGTTTCCTTCCAATCTCAATTCCTTCAATTCTCAGTCAAGGGAACCTCAGGCCTTGGGGGCTCATGTGGCCCTCCAGGCTTTTCTATCAGGTCCTCAGTACTCTGCCCAGGCCACATGGTCACTAGAGGGCTTTTGTCTGTCTGAAACGTGCCCTCAGAATGTAAAGATGCCTACTGCTTGCTTGCTGTATACCTGAAGGAGCGTCTCCACCCCCATTATTCAGTCTGGACACGTGAGATCCAGCTCCGAGGGCCTTCTGGCGGATCCCTGACTGCGAGAAGTTAGGTTACAGGGAACCATGCAGAGGGCCTTCTTGGATTGCCCTTGTGGTCTCTTCCAACTTTATGATTCTATGATTCTATGAATTATGGTGCTGGAGGAGACTCCCATGGACTGCAAGAAGGTCAAACCTATCCATTCTGAAGGAAATCAGCTCTGAGTGCTCACTGGAAGGACAGATCCTGAAGCTGAGGCTCCAATACTTTGGCCACCTCATGAGAAGAGAAGACTCCCTAGAAAAGACCCTGATGTTGGGAAAGATTGAGGGCACAAGGAGAAGGGGACGGCAGAGGATGAGATGGTTGGACAGTGTTCTCGAAGCCACTAGCATGAGTTTGGCCAAACTGCGAGAGGCAGTGAAGGATAGGCGTGCCTGGCGTGCTCTGGTCCATGGGATCACAAAGAGTCGGACATGACTGAACGACTGAACAACAACAAAAGTAGTAGTAGTAGTAGTAATAGTATTGCTGTGTGCATAGAAACCTCTGACTTTGTATGGCCTGAATGTACAAAGGTTCAAAGGTACACAGGTGAGAGTCACACCCATTTTTTATCTTTCACTCACCCACTTTTGCCTCTGTCCTCGCCACCATGAGTCCTTCAGGCTGATAATGGTTCCCCATTCCTATTCAATGTGGTGTTTCCTCCCTCTGTTCCATATTCCCATAGAATCATAGAATTGCAGATCTGGAAATGAGCTTGAGAGTCATCTAGCCCATTCCCCTACAATGCAGGAATAGCAGCTAAAGAATCCCTGCAATATGGCAATCCTACCTCTGTTTAAAGGGACACGGGTGGTGCTGTGGTCTAAACCACTGAGCCTCTTGGGCTTGCCGATCAGAAGGTCAGCGGTTCGAATTCCCACAACGGGTTGTGCTCCCGTTGCTCGGTCCCAGCTCCTGCCAACCTAGCAGTTCGAAAGCACGCCCAAAAGTGCAAGTAGATAAATAGGTACCACTCCGGCGGGAAAGTAAACGGTGTTTCTGTGCGCTGCTCTGGTTTCCGTGTTCCGTTGCGCCAGAAGTGGCTTAGTCATGCTGGCCACATGACCCGGAAAAACTGTCTGCGGACAAACGCCGGCTCCCTCGGCCTGTAAAGTGAGATGAGCACCGCAACCCCAGAGTCGTCCGTGACTGGACTTAACTGTCAGGGGTCCTTTACCTTTACCTTTCCCCCTCTGTTTAAAAACCTTAAATGAAGGAAAGTCTACCACCTTCCAAGGTTGTCTGTTCCACTATCGAACAGCTCTTATTACTAGAAGGTTTTTCCTCCATTCTTTTAATTTGAATCCATTGGTTTGGGTTTGTAATAACACATTTAGGTCATTTCTAGTTTGGCCTTCAGTCTCCACCCTGCCCTACAAAGCTGCTCCTATCCCTAGAGTCCAGCCAAATTGACAATTTCCCTTTCCCTCACATAAACTAGCTGCAAACATTCTAGCTTCCATTAAACTGTTGGTCTGAAGCTAATTTCCTCTTGTAATCATGACCCAGAAAGTTTATTTTTAACAGTAGTTTAGAAATACAGTGAGGGTCTTGTTCATTCACCCAGCCGTTCATCAGAACACATAACTCAGTGACTGTACTAATCAATATGTGAATTCAAGGCAGCTGTGTGCTTAGAGGCAGAACAGGGGAATTTTAACACATAACACAAAATGCACAAAGAGATATTTCTAAAGAACCCCATTGTGAAAGGCATCGTTTTATGTGAATGTGGCAAAAATGTTTAAAACATTTTTATTCTCTCATGCCTTCCTTTTTTGCTGACCACTGCAAATGTCTGCCATTGGATCCCCCCCCAAAGGACATTTTTAAGGAAGGAAAATGAGTGATTGCCTTTCAGATCACTAGTTATATAGGAAGATCCTTGTTGGATCGTGGCTGAAATTCCTCCATTAGCAGGGAGTTGGAATGGATGACCTTCAAAACCCCATTAAAATTAAATGGGTGGTCTTCTACCACGTTTTATTAAGAGTAGAGCTATTATAATTATGGATTGAATTTAGTCATGTTCATTAATTTCAGTGAGTCTACTCTGAGTAACACTTTGATACAGCCCTACAAATTCTATTAAGCTGAAGCATTCAGAACTTGTTCCCCTAGGGAACTTCCAATAGTCCCTGTCGGTGAATCTTTCCTTGGTTGTTGTTTTAGCAGTGGGTTGAACGTGGTCCCTTCCAACTCTCAAATTTTGTGGCTCTATGAAAACACTCTATTGCACAACATTCTGTTTCAGTAAGATGACTTTGGGAAACTCGCAAACAGGAGACGAAGACAACATTCTCCTTTGTACCCACGTCCTGATAACCCAAAATATGCTTGCTTCTGAACACAGAGACTTCATTTTGTTTTGCATTTGTGCTGAAGTGCCATTGATAGGCTTAGCCACTGAATGGGTTTCAGTCTTTTATACCACTGTCTTAAATTAGCTGCCACTTCATTTAAGAAATTGCTGTCAGTTAGATGAGATGAGGTCAACTAGACAATCAAGCACTGCATTTGTATATGAGCAAAAATAGTTCCAAAACCCCAGTGTGTTGGAGGACACACTGCAATGGCTTTCTCGCATCACTGTGGCCTGATCTCCCCACCTCTATGTTTCCAGACAAGGGCCTTGGCTCCCTGGATACTTGCTGCCTGAGCCCTTGCAGCAAATGATAAAAGCTCCTTCCAATGATAGGCAGGGTGTAGCAACGGAGGTGACAATAATCAGGAAGGGAGGGCTGAACGCCTCTGCCCTGACTGGAACATCAGCAGTGCCTTGGGCCACCTGCTCTGACTGCCCAGATGAGGAGCAATACCCCCTGTGGCTACGGGTGCTGCTTTGGTATAGGAAAACTCAGTCCTGCAACTTCGTTGGCCTGAGAGCTGCTCCAGTGACACATGCCGTATCAATGCTCCTGGCCGGCACTGGCTGGCCAGTGATGAGGAGAGCACCCATTACTTCTCCAGCTTCAAGCAACCAAGGTTCAGAGCACATGGTTAGCTTTGGCTATAGGATCAGGGGCCGTGGTATCTGAAGCTTCTTCTGCACACCTGAAGAGGGCCTGGCATACATACCTGGTACCTGTTGTGAGGAGAAAATGGGGAGGGAAAAACTCTACAGGAGCCGCTTCTTCTGTAATCTTTTTGATGTCTAAGGAAGACCTCCCTTTCCCATAAAGCCTTTCAGGTTATTATTATTTTTTAATCCCAGAGTGTATCTGTATTGCTTTGGAATGTTTTATGGGAAGTGATTCATAAGTGAAGCAAGCAAGCAACAAACTTTCCCATGTGTTTTAATGAGAACAAAGTTGTGGCAGTCGAAATATGGCAGAGTGACCTTTTCCATAACATCCATGGGTTGGATATTATTATGAAAAACAAGTTAACCTGTTAAAATGTGAAGGGGGCAGGGGGAAGGGCAGGGGGAATTAGTGGGCCACCTTTGCCTCCCATTTTTGTTGCCTTCCAACTTGTGACTGTCTGAAGGCAACTGTCTGATGTGGGGAGCCTTCTGTAGCCATGGGGACGCCCCATATGCTTTAAAGCAGTGGCACCAAAAGTGGGTTATACTTTCTCCTGGAGAAGGAGGGGAGTGAGATTACCCAGGGGGGTGCTAACAGGCAAGGGAGCAGCAAGGGGGCACTGGAGGTGTCAATGACTATCAGACTTTGAAAAGCTGGTAACACTGGATCATGTTCATCAGTTTGGTTGAGTCAATTAAACAAAATATTTTGAATTAGATTTTGAATAAATGTGCAATTGTCTGTTACTGTTTTGAATTTTATTGTTATTATCTTCGGTAGTGGGTCATGGAAGCAGCTGTTCTGAATAATGCTTTTTATGGATTAGGGTAGAGAAGAGTAAAAGGGACCCAGGTGGCGCTGTGGGTTAAACCACTGAGCCTAGGGCAGTGATGGCTAACCTTGACACTCCAGATGTTTTGGAACTACAATTCCCATCATCCCTAGCTAACAGGATCAGTGGTCAGGGATGATGGGAGTTGTAGTTCCAAAACATCTGGAGTGTCAAGGTTAGCCATCACTGGCCTAGGGCTTGCTGATCAGAAGGTCGGCGGTTTGAATCCCTGCGACGGGGTGAGCTCCCGTTGCTCGGTCCCAGCTCCTGCCAACCTAGCAGTTCGAAAGCACGTCAAAGTGCAAGTAGATAAATAGGAACCGCTCTGGCGGGAAGGTAAACGGTGTTTCCGTGCACTGCTCTGGTTCGCCAGAAGCAGCTTTGTCATGCTGGCCACATGACACGGAAGCTGTACGCCGGCTCTTGGCCAATAAAGCGAGATGAGCACGCAACCCCAGAGTCGGACACGACTGGACCTAATGGTCAGGGGTCCCTTTACCTTTACCTTTAGAGAAGAGTAGGGGGCACTGGGGATGAGTTTATAGAACCAAGGTGGTGGTGTGGCCCCCAAAAGTTTGAGAACCATTGTTTTAGAGCCCTGCATAATCTGGGTTCAAAAATGTCCAGGGATCCAAAAAGCTTCATACTGTTGCCTTCCACAAGTTGTGAGGTGATGGAAACGGTACCCAAGAGGGTCGAGCAGCATGCTGATCCCTACAGTCCCCTCCCTCATGTGTTCACTGTAGCTCTTTTATAATGCCCAAAGAGGGCTTTGGATGTAGTGAAAAAAAGGCTTTGCTCTCCATCATTATGCAGGGGTAGCTAGTTGTGTGTTATGCAGCTTTCTGCAAGAAAGAGGGAAGTTTAGTGCTTCTCTTTTGCTTTGCTCTGGCACGATGACATCAGCTTATAGATAGAGTGATTGCTATTCCCGCTGTGTTGGAGGCGAGCGGCCGCAGAAGAGTAATACAAATCATAAGGAAATGTCAGTGCCTCTAATGGAGGGAGCGCCAAGCCTGAGACAGCCTGCTGAGACAGTTCCAAGGCAAAGTAATTGGGCAGAGACAGCCTCGGTATAAAAAGGAAAAATCGTCCAGTTCAAGGAAGATGCCAAGTTTTGAGGAGGATCTCAAGTAGGCTTGAGTGACCATGGGACCAACGCCTCCTCTGCATCTACAGAGGATCTGGTGTCAGGAGCCATGGGGCTCAAACCTGCAGACCTGATTATTAGCCTTCACAATCAGTGCTGATGGTTTGAAGAAGGAACTGCAGGCAGTTCAAGCTCACTGACTGCAACCCAGAATCCACTTGGTCCTAGGAATGAGGTGATCTCAGGGAGCCACTCCTGTGCCACTCCTGACAAATATATGACAGATCTGCCCTGTTCTCTCAGTCTGGCCATCTTTTTGCTGCAGGAACTCACTAGGCTGCTTATCTGTGCTGCTCCTGACTTCATATGCACCCGGTTTATGCTTGGCTCCAAGTGTTCAGGGGCAGGAGAACTTTGCCTGTGCTCAAATCTGGGTGCCTGAACTATTCTAAGTCTATAATAGGCATAGCCTGCCTTTTAGCTCATAGAATCATAGAGTTGGAAGGGACCCTGAGAATCATAGATGATCCAACCCTCTGCAATGCAGGACTATGCAGCTATCCCACACAGGAATTGAACCTGCAAACTATCCCACACAGGAATTGAACCTGCAAACTATCCCACACAGGAATTGAACCTGCAAACTGAGCTAGTTGGTTACTTTTGATGCGAAAAGGGGGACCTTAATTTTGGATAAATCGTATGGGGTTATAGCCAATGAAAGTCACACTCAAGGTCCCTGGAAGCGGACCTTTATAATTTAATAAATTACTAAATGTATATACCACCCTTCATCCAATAATCACAGGATGGTTTACAGCATAGAAATACTAAATGAGAACACAAAATACACAACAGAAAAAAGATACAGAGTCAGATCATTGGTCCATCTAGCTCAGTATTGTCTATACTGACTGACTGACTGACTGTGGCTCTTCTGGATTTCAGGCAGGGGTCTCTCCTAGATCCAACTTGACATGTAGAGGCCATTTGGATGCAAAGCAAACACTTTGCCACTGAGCCTCAGCCCTTCAACTGTCAATCCACATTCAGAATCTACTCTGAGAATTAGCTGAATATCACCCATGAATTCTATAGTGCAGACTACCCTGCTCTGGAGTAATATATAAATCAACAAAGGTTTGTTGCAGTACACCATGCTGTGGTGGCAATTCACAACATTCTTGCTGCTTTAAGTAGAACGAGAAATGGTCTTTAAGTAAGATGATTCAGATGGCTAGGATGTAATGTTCTAAAGGTTTTTCATTCTGTCACTGCCTTGAAAACTCCAGATGTTTCCTTCTCATTAGAGAGCTTAACGGTAATGGTTTGGGCCACTTCTTCTGTCATTACCAGTTCAGATTAGCGCTTTCACACACCTCACATCACTCATCCCCCTCTGGTCAGAATGTGCCTCCCTTTTTGGCTGTGTGATTCAAGCAGAACATGGAAAGCATATTCACATGGTAATTAAAAAAGAAAGAAAGGCCACATGCTTTAAGAACAAACCAGAGCTATATGCTGCAGAGAGAGAGAGAGAGAGAGAGAGAGAGAGAGAGAGAGAGAGAGAGAGAGAGAGACCCACCCCCCCAAAAAATTCAGATTGGGTCATTTTGGCACATTAGCAATTTGATGGAGGCAGGATGATTTCACTTCTACAAACCTTCCTGTATCTCAGGTCAAAAGGCTTATGGATTGAGCCAGCCAATGCAATAAGGCAATCCACATTGTCAAGCAAATATAAATGCATGTAGACTACAGTGTCTTTCTTAGGTTTACATTAGATTTATTGAATTCAAGAATCACTTGTCACAACGAAAAGCCCTGATGTGATTTGCAACCATTACTTGATTTATGTCATCCCAGATGCAGACACAGCATTGCCTTATGATGCAACTCTGTGTGGGGCAGATTTTAGATTACTGAAGTTTAGCAGAGTGATGTTGAAGGGTAGACTGAGAATAATGGAGCATATCAGGGGAAATGAACTACAATATTTAAGCTTTGATTCTGGTTCTGATCCTGGCCCCAGGTATAAAGCCAGCTCCCCAGGGGCTTATGGTTTAGAGGGCTCTTAAGGCTTGGTGGTCTTGTTTTGGGGTGTTGTAGGTGAAATCTATTGTGGAAGAATTCTGTATTTTGAGGAGATAGGTTAAATGGCTTGTACGATTCTTCCTCCTGTCTTATTGGCCCACCAAAGGTTTTTTGTTTGCTTTATTCATTGATTTACTGTTCGTGTTCCAGGGATAAGTATCAGTAGGATATGAGAGGATCCACTTGTGGACCAGCTAAAGGCTAAGTGCCTGCCAGCAGTGGTGTCCTGTTGGCATTCATCCATCTCAAGAGACAATGGAGTGTGGAAACTGCTGCGTTAGCAGCACCAAGTGACCTCCTCGGGGCACAAGCCTGGGCAGTGTGTATGGAAGTCCTGGGCTGCCCAGACAACAAGACCTCTTGGCCTCACATACGTGGTCCAAAGGAAAGCAGAGCAATACATTTGACAAAAGCTTGGCTTCAGGAGTTGCTGGAAAAAGATGTTTTGGGGACTTCACTCCGGATTTGTGTAGGGTTTACTCCTTAGCCTTTTCTTCTCCTGAATGTGAAGGCACTGGAGTTTAGGACCAGAGTTTTCCTTCTCCTACATGGGCTACCTTCTCAGGTTGATGAGCCTTCTTGACCATTGGACCACTGGTCTTGTCTGCTCAATCTGCTGGAGCCTGTCTTCACATGCAGGGAAAGTCCCTACCTCACCAAGGGTTTGAGACAATGCATTCAAAGTGTCTTTCCCTGAATCTTGGGGACTGTTGTTTACCTCTTGCAGAGCTACAGTGCCCAACCCCATCCTCAAACTACAGTTTCTGGGATTCTTTGGTGGGTGTGCTTTAAGTAGCCAGCCTAAGTTACACTTAAATCCTTTCTGTTGTTTTTAGAGGAACATATTTTCAATTTGATTGCTTGTTGGCCTCTGTAGGCAGTTTCACCAAGAGGAAATGTTTCCATAAAGGCAGAGCAAAAACTGAACATGATTTGGAAGGATTCAGATACTTCCTGCACTGCTCAAGTCACCAGAGGATGCCTTGAGGACAAGAGGACTTTACAGGTTGAACTCAAGGCCTTGGACTTGCTGCTCGGAGGGTCGAGTGAACTGCCAGTGAGCTTGAACAAAACCTGGAGGCCTCCAGCTGGCGGGAGGAAGAAGAATGAAAGGAAGTTTTGAGTGAGGTTGGAACAGCAAGTGCTCCAGGTGGAAGTTGGGCAGAAGGAAGAGATGCTAAAGATGTGAAATAGTTGCTTTGTTCTGAAGGCTTCTGGGTCAGCAAGGAAACCTCTTCCCTTGTTCCCATTGGTAGCATAAAGCACAGCACACAAGAAGTAGTTCTGCCACATTTTCATGACTCTTGCACTCTTTTGCTTGCATGTCTGTGTCAGAGTCAGACGGAAAGCTGCTTTCAATACTGGTGTCTGTTGTGGTGAGGCACTCAGAGCCCTGAGTAGGGCTTGTCCCTACATACCATCCAACATTTTCCCCTAACCCAAACCATGACGCTACATTTTTGGTCCTGAGCTTTCCTGCATGTGCAAAATCACGTCTTTTGGTCTGGTGCTCTAGTGCAGTGTTTCTCAACCAGTGTGCCTCCAGATGTTTTGGGACTACAACTCCCATCATCCCTCGCTAGCAATACCAGTGGTCAGGGATGATGGGAATTGTAGTCCCAAAACATCTGGAGGCACACTGGTTGGGAAACACTGTTCTAGTGTGAATCAGCAGGGTCATGCCAGAGTGTCGGACCAGAAGACACTCCTTTTTTAGTCTGACACTCTGACACAACCCTACTGATTTGCTCCAGAGAGCCAGACTGAAAGGTACACATCTTTTGGTCCAACATTCTGGCACACCAGAGCGCAACACCACCTGCCTTCCCCTCGCTGGCGCCCACCTCTGCATGAAACCAGGATACCCCAGGAGGAAAGCAGAGCCCGGGGTTTGCTCAAAGAAAACAGGCCATCCCACTGAAAACAGGGCACTTGGCAAGTATACCCATCCCATTTGGCAGAGTCCATGGGCCCTCATGTGCCATAGTTCTTCATCCCTCTGGCAGGTAATAGGGCCCATAATTCTCTATTATAAATTAAATGTGCATTAATTGGGAGCATTTTATTAAAAAGTGTAAGAAATCTGGAGGAATAGTAGTAGCGGTCTAACCTAACAGCTAACATAAGCTCCAAAGGGGAAAGTTGCAAAGGGAGTGGGTGAAGCTATGCATTTTGAAATAAACTACCTCATTTGACGTGACTGTTTTGATCAACTGGAACTGGGTCTATCTTTTCAGAATAGCCTACAGGGAGAAAAAAAGAATAGCCTACGAGCAGCACTGTTTGTTTGTTTGTTTGTTTTGATGCTTTCTGCAACAAAAATTTGTTCAGAGATATTTTAACTGTGAATGCACGTGGCCAGAGATTTTGGCATCTTGGACGTCTCCCTAAGACCACGCGTGCAGATAATTAATTTGGAAAGGCGAATCATCCAAGCCTCTCTGTGCCTGGAATGCCCATCACATCGCGTTGACTGTCAGCAAGTTGTTAGAGTCTGAAAGAGAAGGGGAGAAGTTGAAGGGTGCTGTGGTGTTCGCAGTATGCGTACTGTTGAAATAAGTGGCATATCACGTGTGTCTTCCTCCCCACCCCCCGCCACCATGGTATGCCAACAAGCTATGCCATGTTAATGCTAGCCTGTGGCATGCCACTACTGAGAAGCAGGTGTGGGGCAAGCCTTTCCCATTTACTGCTTGCATTCCACATGCCGTGACCCTCTCTCCTTCGAGGTTAGCAGTTTCTCTTGGGGGGGCCGGCTCTGCCTTCTACGGAACTCATAAAGGTATACGTGGAGCTGGCAGTGGAATTCACTCAGGAGATGCAAGCCTGCACAAGCAATTTGCTATATTAAACTTTTCAAGGCGCCCTTGCCTGCTATAAAAATGCTTCTTACAGTTAATGCTAAGCTGACGGAATGAACATTGCCTGAGCATAGTATAACAGCCAGCTCTAAAGCAGTTTCATTTTTATCGCCTCATCTGTGTACCTGCTATAATATAGGCTGTCTTGCTGGCAATAACTGGGGAGGAGTTAAGACTAGGAAGAAGCTATCCATGGAATTGTGACTTTGGTTAGTAAGCAAAGCAAAGCAAAGCAGAACAAAGCAAAGCAAAACAAAACATGAATGATCTGAAGTGGGGAAGCCAAGCTGATTCTTTTCTTTTTAAATTTCCTAGTACAGTAGCATGAAAAGGGACTCCAAACATGTGTGCCCTTAACTCTTCTTAATTTCCAGCCCCACCAATTCAAGCTCATATTCCAGAAATTTAAAATTCGTCTTGACTGGTTAATTGGCTAAAGCTTTACTCTACCAATTAAATCTATTAAGAGTGGTATATATTACATGTCTGTTTACTCGGAAGGCAGTGCCACTGAATTCAATGGGCCTTACTCTTCAGTGTGCAGGATTAGAACCATTAGCATACAACCCCACTTATTTTAAAGTCTCCCAACACTTTCCATAATCAATCAATATTGCATTATAAGTTTCTGAAAGACAGAAAGGTGTTTTTCTGGTAATGCTATCCAGACAAGGATAGACTTTCCCTCCACACATCCAACTTAACCTTCTTCAGCCCACTCTTGGCTTGTATTATTTTTATTCATTTATTTTTATTTATTAAATTTGTATACCGCCCTATGCCCATAGGTCTAGAAAATATACAAATGTATATTTTCATCGAAAGTCTTTGTGCCTAAAGGGAAGTGGAAGCTCCATTACTGTAATGGTTTTAATGGTCTGAGTTTTGTCGGGTCAAACTATTTAACTGTGTGTTTAATTAATCATTTGTATGCATGCAGCTTAAAGGCGTTCAACTGTGCCATTTTATAGGGATTAACTAAGTGGGCAGTAAATCACCTTTGCTGCCTATAAACGTATTTACAGAAGAACTCTTTCTTTCTTTCTTTCTTTCTTTCTTTCTTTCTTTCTTTCTTTCTTTCTTTCTTTCTTTCTTCTGTTTCAGCGCGCATAGTGGCAGAGGTCAGAATGAGGGCAGTTCTGCCAGCTTTTTGTATGAAGGAGGAATTGAAGGGAGAAAACAGGATTTGACCAATGTGGACCAGCAACATCCCCACATGTTATAATGCACTGAAAAGTTCAACATGTAGGAAGGTTCAGGATTATTGCAGTGGCATATTTGGCGGAGTAAGGGAAATAAACGATAAGGCATTTGGGACCTGTTTAGCTGAACACAGGCCACAAACCAGGGGCCTGGTGAACTATCTGCATGGGGCTGATGCTTGGGATATGCATAGATTCCATTCCAGTTCATGTTAGTTGTGACACTTCCTTTCCCACAGATTGCCGCTAGCTCCAATTCAGCAGTAAAATGTGGGGACGCAGTGGGGCAAAAAAGTACAATGCTTGGACCTGGAAATCCTGTGCCTAGAAAGTGCAACACCAAAGTAAGTGTGACTGAGCCCTAAGTCCCCTTGAAGCAAATTGGTTGTGTGCATTCTTTCTAAGTGGTGCTTCCTACATTACAAAATTCTGCTCTACTTGAAGTTGGTTTCAAGGCTGCAGCAAGTGCAGAATATGGTGACCAGGATTCTCTCTGGACTGGAGAGGCTGCGGCAAACATCTCACACCAGTTCTGAAAGAACTGCACTGGCTGTCTGAGATGGGGCTGGTTATTCGCCCAGACTTTTGGTGGACTTGGCAGTATTGGTTTTTCCCCCAGTTGGAGGGTTGTAACCATCTGCCTGGCTTTTCGTTCTGGTATGTTGTGTCCAGACTAATTTTAACCCAGTCTGGACATGTATTTGCATTGAAGAATGAGTTGGATTTTGTTTTTGTTTTTAATGCCTTAAGGTACATGATGCAGACTTGAAGAAATTAAGCAGAGCCTGGAGAGGAGACTACCTTGAAGCTCTCTGTACCCTGTTTGAATTTCATGAAAAGTGGGGCATAAATGTAAAACAAATACTGGAGATGGTAGGGATTAAATTTACAGCATTATACCTGCAAAAGTATATAGCTTGCAACTGAACTAAGGTCCTCTTTGGTGGCCTAATGGCTGTTATGTATGAACAGCATGGAGTCAGATCTCACCTTTTGACAATGAGCAGCCTCCTGAATTGTTTTTGAAGTGTATCATAAGGATGAAAAGCTCACTGACAGATATACAGTAGATATAGCTTCAAAAGTAAGTCCCATATAAATAGGTATTGGGTTGCAGCATGGAATCCTTGGGATTATTATTCATGCTTGTCCTTAGAATAGAGCACATTTCCTTAAAGTTTAAGCAATAATATTCTCTTTAATGATTAAATCATGTTCTTCAAAACTCAAGTATGATCTCACTGCCATGTTCTCCTTCCCTTCTTCACTGATATTGATTTCTTGAGAGCCCCTCCTTAGCAAACCTAATGCTGAATTATATCACCGAATACCTTTTATTTTAAATGATGTAGGCTCAGCAGTTGGATTTACGGAATTGAGTCTCAAAGTCATAGATGTCATACAAATTCTCATTTTCCTTGAGAACTGCCTTGAGTTTACAAAGTGACTGAGCTATCCTGCTAGCTATTGCCTGTGATCCTCTTAACTGGGTAATGAAATATCAAAGAGAGCCAGTGTGGTATAGTGGTTAAGAGCGGTAGACTCGTAATCTGGGGAACCGGGTTCGCGTCTCCGCTCCTCCACCTGCAGCTGCTGGGTGACCTTGGGCTAGTCACACTTCTCTGAAGTCTCTCAGCCCCACTCACCTCACAGAGTATTTGTTGTGGGGGAGGAAGGGGAAGGAGAATGTTAGCTGTTTTGAGACTCCTTCGGGTAGTGATAAAGTCGGATATCAAATCCAAACTCTTCTTCTTCTTCTCTTCTTATATTGTAAAAAAAATTACAGAAGACTCTCAGGCCATATCCTCACCATACATTTAAAGCACTAGTATATCACCACAAAACTTGGGAACTGTAGTTTGCTAAGGACACAGAGTTGCTAGGAGACACTAATTCTCCTGACAGAGCTACCATTTCCAGAGTTCCCTGAGAACAGGCATTGATTATTAAACGACTCCGGGAATGGTTGCTCTGTTAGGGGAAATAGAGATCTCCTAACAATTCTCAGCACCCTTAGCAAACTACAGTTCATAATATTTTTTTGTGGGAAAGCCATGACTGTTTAAAGTTATGATTCTGCTTTAAATGCATGGTGCTGACATGACTTCTACCCAAAGAGCAGCCCCCGCCACCCCAATCTTCTCTCTGGAAAAAAAAAAAAAAGGAAGATGAATTACTGCTGACCATATCTATGATTGCCTGGTTCACACGTTGTGGTTAACTACCTAAGCAATGTGCCTAGGGTGGGGAGAAATTTAACTCAGTTCACATTTAAAGGTGAACCGGCCTAATTCATAGCTTCCAGAACAATACAGGAACTGAAAAATTGTGATTCTGCAAAATTCACACTTCTCCAAATTTCACAATGTAGTTTTCAAGCCAGGTAATCTGTACAAAAATGCATATCCTTTGGTAAACTCTACATTAGCAAACACAACATACAAAAATGTGTTATATTAGGGAAACTTATATGTGTCTTACAAGAAATCCACACAAAAAGGTTGATGGAATTTTCATGAGGCCATTTATTTTTTTTAATTGCAAACTGTTGTGAAAATGTAGAGAGAACTGAATTTAAGGTTGGAAAAATGAGAAACTGAGAGAAACCAAAATTGACAGATTCCTAGCCCAGGAAAACTTAGGACTGCTCATGTGTGCATTGTGTGAATATATCTCACTTCTAAGTAATATATATAAATTTTGACTATCAATCTGGAATTGACATTCCATTAATTTTGTTCGCCGTTTTGAAGAACGCTGTTCTTCACGCTGATGGCTTCTTGTGCCTTGGAGGCATTACCTTGCAGATGGCAATTTAGTTGGTAGCAGTTTTTCTTTTTTGATAGACAGCCGCCGCCAATCATCTACTTCCTTCAAACAAGGAAGCTCTTTGATACTGACATCAAAAAATGTTTAGCCAGCACCCTTTAACAGCAGAATTTTAAGCAACACTAGATGAATGTTGATGGCCTCCTGAGATATGGAAAACATGTACACTTGACCACATTGTTGAGGGTGAGCTGTAGCAGGGAGAGAAGTAAACGAGAGAGTCTCTGTATTAGCAAACCAACGTGAGCTTTGGAAATAAGAAACCTAGCAGATTTCTTAGAAGTCTAACATGGAGTCATGTCAGTGACACGCCAGCACTTAGAGCTAATTCTCACATTTCTCACTGAGGACAAACAGTAACCAGAAGTGCCCGGCATTTCTCTGGTTACATAGCGAGGGAAACCAGAAGCCATCTCATGTTCCTGAAGCTGAGGTCAACCCTGGCTGGATTACCTTTTCTTAAAACAAAAACAAAACAAAACAAAACACAACACACAAGAGCCCTATATTAGTTCTGTGTCCATGACCCTATGAATCTAAGGTCCCAGAATACCGATTGCTAAATAATTTGTCACAGATTCATATAAATACTCAGTGGCTTGTTTGCTAATTTTTAGAAGCCATATTGTAGGAAATGGATGTTATTCCTGTACTCACAAACACACACTCTCCCTTACTCAAATAACGGGCTTTAATTGAACTTTCGTTTCGTTTCATTATAAACAATGCAAACATGAGTAGGAGAAGAGAGAGGCGGACAGAGAATTAAGGTGTAAGAGGAGCAGGCAAGGAAAAAGGGATTATTGGGAAGAAAAGGAGAATGTGGAAACTGTTGAGTTGACCAGTGCTTAAGGAGAGCATTCATCCCAGGTGTCCACATAAGTGCCCTGTAACTATTGCCAACAGTAATCTGCGTGTTTAAATGAAAGGGCAGTAAGATTTGCTATTCATTGTCATCATTTAATATTGTTGCTTTAGTTATACATCATTTATACCATACAAGGTAATTTACGTAGGGTGCAAACACCGACACGCACAAAATTACATAAAAGCACAAACTAAATGTGATGCTACATAAATTAAAACTATTTAGAACCTCTAGTTATCCTCACAGGCATCAGTATTATCGCCATATTAAACAGCTGTTAACAAAGCCAGGAAATCACAGAGGATATAAATTAACAGCCTAAATGCCTGGGATTAATGAAAAAGATACCAATGTTGGTGCCAGGTGGTTCTCCTTAGAGCATTCCACAGTTAAAAAGGCTATTTTTCTTGCGGCAACCTTCCATAATTCTGTTGGAAAGGGGCTCAAAGGGGGGCCTTAGGTACCCTGGTAGGTTCAAGTTGGGAGAAACAATCCACAAGGTATGTAAGACTTTGCAAGTCAAAGCCAGCATTTTGATGTGGGCCTAGAAGCATATGAGAAGCCAGTGCAATCAGGTCAGAATTGTTATATATTTGGACTGTTTAATCCTTATTATCAGTCTGGAATTCTTCTCTAGCTGCAGTTTCTGGACCATCTTCAAAGGTAGCCCCATCACAGTAATCAAACTGTGAGGTCACTAGGGCTCAGACTACAGAAACTAGGTTATCTGCAGCCAGATAAGGGTGCAGCTGGGTCTAGTAAACCAGATATATTTGCAGTTAGCGTAATACCGTGTTTCTCCTAAAATAAGACACCGTCTTATATTTATTTTTCCTCCAAAAAACACACTATGGCTTATTTTCGGGGGATGTCTTATTTTTATGGTAAGTATGGTACAGCAATCTACATTTATTCAATTATAATTAAGCCCCATAGTGATGAGTAAAATGGCAGACTTTAACTTTCATGCATGCAATTGCAGCTTGCATCAACCATGCTTAAATATTACTTTTGCACCAAGCAAAAGTACCCGGGTGGTGAAAGCAATTGCATGCAATTACAGTTTGCATCAACCATGCATAAATATGCATAAAGTGGGCAAGGCAAGAAGAGAGAGGTACCGGTAGTGTTTTGAAACTCGGCTTCACAGGTCATCATGAAGGTACTGCTGCTGCGTCCCGCTGCCTCAGGGCTCCATGCAGCGCGGCACTGCTGCTGCAAGGGGTGTCTTAGCCATTGAGACTACTGGCGCAGGGTGCCATGGCCTGGAGGGCGCCTCCAGCCCCGCCAGCAGTGCCGCCCTTGCCCACCTCTTCGTGGGCTGCGGACGTGGGGAGGCTGTTGGCGAGTCTCCCGGCTGGCGCGGCAGCCAGGGCTCCCTCCCGGGCCTGTTGTTGTGGTGGTTTTAAAAAACGAGGGGTTTCAAAAGGGAAAGATTGGGGGGCGGGGAGGAGAGCGCTGTGGGCAGCCTTGCCAGCAAATTGAGGAAAATAGCATTCACCTTCTTAAAAGAGATCCTAAGCCTCACTGTTTGGGGGGGGCAATGGGGTGGGGTGGAGAGAGAAACTAAAAGCTCCTCTGAGCAGCAGCAGGTGTTTAAGGAAGGGGGAGAAAGAGAGAGAGAGAGAGAGAGAGAAGGAAAGAGGGCCAGAACTGCTGGAGGGAGGGAAACAGGCCCGGGAGATGGAGGCCGGCCAAGCAGCCCTGGAGGCTGAGGCAAAGCGAAACGGCAACAAAGGTCACAGGCGAGTTCTCCAATGGAGAGAGAGAGAGAAAGAGGCAGTTAGGGAAGGAGGGAATCGAAGCGAAATGGGTCTGCTCTATGGAAGCCAGCTGCACAGACCACGGAGGGGGAAGAGAGAGGGCGGCGGCGGCGAGCACGCGGCCTCCGTCTCCTGCGCGCCCAAACGCAAAGCGGCGGCGGCGGCTGGGAGAGAGTTGGGAAGTGGCGAAGGCGCGCAGCACCGGCGACCCCGGGGGCGAGGGAGAAGGGCGGCCCTTGGCTCCCTACCCCGCCGACGAGCCCTCTCCACGGGCTGCTTCCCCAGAGGCGGAGGCGGCGGCCAAAACCGGAAGGGAGAGAGTGGAAGCGTCTGCGCGCCCCAGGGGAAGAAGCGCAGGCCGAGCCTTGGAGGTGCACCGAGGCACCTCAGTCTCGGAGGGAGGGCAGCTTGGGAACGGCGGCGGGGGTTCGTTTGTTCGTTCCTTCGTTCCTTCCTTCCCGCCGCCCGCCCCCTCTCTGTGGGGCAGCTGCCTGGGCGCCCCGACTCCCGTCCCTTCCCGCGCGCCCTGCCCGGGTCTCTCCACCCGACTCCTCACGGCTCAGCCCAGGCACCCCGGGAAGGGGTAGGCAGGGACGGCGCGCTCCACTGCGCAGGGCTAGTCTGCGGATGCGGGGAGGCCATTGGCGACCCTCCTGGAGGGTGCAGCGCGGCAGGCGGCGACGGCGAACTCGCGCTCCGCCGGGCAGGGCTAGACTGTGGACTTGGGAAGCGGCGGCGCGGCGCAGCGCTGCCGTCCAGGGAGCCCTGGCTGCCACGCGCTCCGGGAGACTCGGCCTCCCCGCGCCTGCAGCCTGGTGGAGCACGGCTTCGCCGCCCGCCGCGTCGCGCCCTCCAGGAGGCTCGCCAATGGCCTCCCTGCGTCTGCAGCCTGGCCCTGCCCAGCGGAACGCGAGGGGCGCCGGAGGGATCTTTGCGCCAGGGCTCCAGATAGGCTTAAGACAGCCCTGGCTGCTGCTGCTGGGTCCCGCTGGCTCGGGGCTCCATGCGGCGCGCGCTGCTGGGCATTTTGGCAGGGCTGCAGCAGCGGCAGTATCCAGTTCCGGGCGCAAACCTGACCTCTTCCTCTTCCTTGGCGCCCTCCAGAACTGCGCCTACCTTTCCAGGTATCACTACGTCTTATTTTCGGGGTATGGCTTATATTTTGTGATCGCTTGAAAACCCTGCCATGGCTTATTTTTTAGGTATGTCTTATTTTAGGAGAAACACGGTATGTATCCATAGTGATACCTATGCATTTTCTGCACCAAGCAAGTTAATAATTAACTAATCTCTGATACCCAGAATCGAATTTGCGAAATATGCAATGACATTTGCATGTATTTTAACTATGTCATATTGTTTAATCGTTGTTTCAGGATTAGGAAATCAAAGGATGAGCATTTAGGGTTGGGTTCTTTTCTTTTTCTTCCAAGGTGCGGAGCAACAAGGGAGAGCAATCAGAAGGAAGTTCATTGAAAGCCAGCAGGAGAACCATAATCAATAGGGTCAGGGAACTGGAGGCATGGGAAGAGCAGGGAGCCAGTAGGGATGCAAGAATCCCATCCTTTGTTCCTTAAGAGTCCTATGGAAAGTACTTCTACCTAGGATGGATTATGGAGCTGAAGTCCAGGAGCCCATAGCCCATGAGACCCCCCAGATGATGCCCCCCAAGTGAACCCCCCCCCAGAGCAGCAGATGGGGAAGTGGCAAACAGGCCAGGCACCAGAACTTAGGCCAGGATGGTATAAGAACTTAAGAAGAACCTGCTGGATCAGGCCAGAGACCCATCTAGTCTAGCATCCTGTTTTTCCAGTGGCCAACAAGATGCCCATGGAAAGCCTGAAAGCAGGACTTGAATTCAACAGCACTCTCCCCTCCTGTGGTTTCCAGCAACTAGCATTCAGAGGTATAGTGCCTTTGGCAGTGGAACATAGTCATCAGGTTTAATAGCCTGGCATGCTGGGGCCATTGGGGCTGGTTGCCGCAGCATGCTTCCATTGGTCTCTAGCCAGCCAGATTGAATGGTGTTACAGGTGCTCATTTTAGGTTTTTTGTGTGTGTTCTCCTTCCCAATTGAATGTGTTTTATCATCCCAGCAGTAGAAGCAAATCCCATTTCATTCCTGTAGTCTTGATGATTTAAATGCGATTTGAATACAAAAGGGCTCCTGCTCCACGTATTCCTTCCTTCCTTCCTTCCTTCCTTCCTTCCTTCCTTCCTTCCATCCATCCATCCATCAGGGTTGGCAAACTTTTGTTGCTGCCACAATGTATCAGGAATGCAGAAGCTGTTGTAAAGCATAGAATGATGGTGGGAATGTATGTGGAGAAGAGGAATGGCAATTGCATGCTTCACAGCTGGAGTAATGCATGTGGCTGCCTAATGGGGGCGCCCCTTAGGACCAATGTATCCAAATTCTAGCAAGCTGGATTTTGAAGGGGCAGAGGAACCAGAGACCAAATTGAAAACATGCTGGATTATGGAGAAAGCTAGAGAGTTCCAGAAAAACATCTACTTCTGCTTCATTGACTACGCAAAAGCCTTTGACTGTGTCGACCACAGCAAACTATGGCAAGTTCTTAAAGAAATGGGAGTGCCTGATCACCTCATCTGTCTCCTGAGAAATCTCTATGTGGGACAAGAAGCTACAGTTAGAACTGGATATGGAATAAATGATAGGTTCAAAATTGGGAAAGGAGTACGACAAGGCTGTATATTGTCCCCCTGCTTATTTAACTTGTATGCAGACTTCATCATGCGAAAGGCTGGACTGGATGAATCCCAAGCCGGAATTAAGATTGCCGGAAGAAATATCCACAACCTCAGATATGCAGATGACACAACTTTGATGGCAGAAAATGAGGAGGAATTAAAGAGGACCTCTTAAAGAGGAGAACGCAAAATATGGTCTGAAGCTCAACATAAAAAAAACTAAGATCATGGCCACTGGTCCCATCACGTCCTGGCAAATAGAAGGGGAAGAAATGGAGTCAGTGAGAGATTTCACTTTCTTGGGCTCCATGATCACTGCAGATGGTGACAGCAGTCACGAAATCAAAAGACGCCCACTTCTTGGGAGAAAAGCGATGACAAACCTAGACAGCATCTTAAAAAGCAGAGACATCACCTTGCCGACAAAGGTCCTTATAGTTAAAGCTATGGTTTTCCCAGTAGTGATGTAGAGCTGGACCATAAAGAAGGCTGATCGCTGAAGAATTGATGCTTTTGAATTATGGTGCTGGAGGAGACTCTTGAGAGTCCCATGGACTGCAAGAAGATCAAACCTATCCATTCTGAAGGAAATCAGCTCTGAGTGCTCACTGGAAGGACAGATCCTGAAGCTGAGGCTCCAATACTTTGGCCACCTTATGAGAAGAGAAGACTCCCTAGAAAAGACCCTGATGTTGGGAAAGATTGAGGGCACAAGGAGAAGGGGACGGCAGAGGACGAGATGGTTGGACAGTGTTCTCGAAGCTACTAACATGAGTCTGACCAAACTGCAGGAGGCAGCAGAAGACAGGAGTGCCTGGCGTGCTCTGGTCCATGGGGTCACAAAGAGTCGGACACGACTAAACAGCAAAATCCAAATTCTAACATGAGCCAGGGGTACCACTGCTTTGAGATGGCTGTTGGTCCACCACGCATACCACCCATTGGGCACTAACTTTTCTTCTTCTGGTCATGAACCACGATTGCATGGAGCAATTCATTTAGCAATGTAGGCCAGCCGTGGGACTTTGTACATTTGGAAAGGAACGCTTGCACTATGGGATTATTTTCTTTGTTCCATTGCAAATTCCTCATAAAGAGCTCCTTGGATTCAAAATGTGCTCTTGTTTAACATTCATTTTGAATTGTCCCTCTGTGTTTTTCTGCTATAGGAGTGTGCCCCGTCTGTTGCTATTTTCCGCATTGTTAGAATAAGATAACGAAGCGCTCGTTCCAAACAGGACACATATGGTTCTCTTCTTAATTCCGAGCTTTACGCTCTCAATTCTGCCGGTTCCTATACTGTATATTCAATCTGATTTCTGCTTTTCTAATTTTTCACTACCGCTCTTTTTTTTGGTGGATTAACCCGGTTTCCCATCTGGATGGGAAGGATTTCATCACGATTTATTTCCAAATGACTGGAGACTAAGCTCGCTAGCCTTGAAGGCGCATGCCTGTTCTTGACTTTGCCATTTGGAGTCCAGTTGCCTCTGATAATTGGGGTTAATTCCTGATTTTGGCCACATGATTGCTTGGTTTATGTAAGAAGACCAACGGCAGGAGCCTAACCATGTCAACTCAGAGGAACTTTCACTTCTAAGTAAGTGCATGTAACACAGCAGCCCTTTTTTAATCTCTCCAGAATGACTTAACACAGGCATCCCCAAACTTGGCCCTCCAGCTGTTTTGGGACTACAACTCCCATCATCCCCAGTTAACAGGACCAGTGGTCAGGGATGATGGGAATTGTAGTTCCAAAACATCTGGAAGACCGAGTTTGGGGATGCCTGACTTAACAGTTCACACCAACATAGCTATAGAAGTATCATATGCTTGGGAAACAGGTAAGGAAATCTATCCACTTGCAGCTCCATTTGTGTTTTCTTACCATGTGTGAGACCAGAACAACAGGCAGAACAGTCTACACTGAGGCTGGGGTGCCACAGAATGGTGGATTCACAAAGATATCTCCAGCCCTGCTGACTTGTGTGGCCAGGATGGGAGGTGTGCTGCTGCTACTGCTGATGGTGGTAATTTATCACTTTATTTATTTATTTTGATGGCCAGCTCCAGGCTGGTGCAGCAGAGGGGGCCAGATTCAGCCCCTTGTCAGGAAAAAGGCTGGCCTTGTATCCAGTGAATCTGTCACTCCCAAGTAAATTATGTATCAGTTATTGATTTGTGGGTTGCATTCAAGTTCTACAGCTGAAGTTCTCTAGTTGGAAGTTTCAAAGTTTAGAAATGTAGACTTGACACTGGTAGGCTACTTCTATTTTTGTCTTGATTGTTATTTTAGACTGCTGAGTCTGAGAACCGTGATCTCTAGACCTGCAAAGGTGTTTGTTAGTGTTACAAATGTTTTCACATACCTAGCTCCATTGGCTCATCAGCCTGATGGAGTATCTAATTCAAGAGGGATGACCTTAATCATCAAAGCTTTACGCTTTGTATATTCAGAGCACCTGTGCCAAAGCAGGTGTCTGTGTTGCCCATTCACAATAGCTCTCTTGAAGGTGATGGTGGTGGTAATGGGGCAGAGGGGAGGGAGAGATCAATAAAAGCTAAGATAAAAGCAGCCCAATAAATATAATTGACTTGGTTCTTTAAGGAACTTTTGATAAGATTCTTTATAAGAGATAGGGTGCAGAATGCATTGCCCTGGTCTAAGGAGCAAAGTCTGTTGGATGAAAAGACCTAGAAGACAAAGAGCCAGTGACTGACACTTCCTGACAGTTAAATCGAGTCTAAGGTCAATTGTAATGTGCATCAGGTGTGCTAGCAGTTTTTAAAGTAGTGGGAAGCAAAGTTAATAAAACATCATCATCAACAACCTCTATATGCTAAGAACATGCAAGTTGTGTCAATTTCACTTTCTGCTCATTTCTCATTTTTCTAGTCTTAAGTTCTCCACATTTCCACCTCAGTTGGTGATATTATTTTTAAAAGCCCTGGTGAAAATCCATCAGTGTTGGAATGTGAATTTCTCCTAGTGTATAGATTTTTGTGTGCATTTTTGCCACACATGCAAAGCAGTTTACCCTAATATTTTGCATTCTTTCCCAGTAATGTACAATTGTTTTCTTGGCACATTTTTGTGGACAAGGATTTGCTAGAGAACGGCAATGCAAAATTCAGAGAAGTGTGAATTGTTCGCCTATTGAATGGCAAAGTGTGAATTAAGTCGGTTTGCCTTTAAATGCTAACCGAATCAGATTTCCCTCTCATCCCTAGTAGGGGCAAGTACAGTCAGCTTAGTAAACATGCACATAATGGTGCTTCTGGCCAACGAACTGTTCTTATTTCAGTCAATTATTCACTGAATTAGTGGGAAGAATCCAACTGGTGCCCTTGTGCTCATGGATGGGCTTTTGATCCAGCGGAGGCATCCGCTAATGGAAGAGGAGAGGCAATTTTGGCCCATGCCTGCTTCCCAGTTCAGCCTCCATGCCACCTTCCACCCTTGCAGTGCTCATGTCACCGCTTTGAATTGCAGCGCTAGTTCCTACCTAGAGCTATTGCTCAGTCATACCTGTTTGGCTGATGGTAAAAAGGAATAGCAAATTGGTGGCAATTGTTTCAGGGAGCATTATTTATTTATTTATTTACTTGGTTATTATTATTATTTTTAAAAAAAGGGGGGACGGCAAGGAAGCCTGCATGAAATTATATTCCAGCGACTGCAGAAACTGAGCAGGATGGTTGGCAAGAGGGAATTTAGACCCAGCACGGCATCCCTTTTGCGTTGCTCTGAATTCCCCCAAGGGCTGAGGACATTTCACTGTGGCCGGCTGTACTCGGCTCCTGTGTTCCCACTGCCGAGTCTGCAGTCCTGGCAGATGGGGTGCATTGCGGTAATTATGCTCCAGTTATCCCCAGCTGGAGCAAGGTCCCTTGGGGCCCATTACCAGCTGGCATGGATCAGAAAATGCATAGGCTGGTGCCGAGTCAGCTAGAGAGTTGGCGCATGACGCCAGTTCCTTCCTGGTATCCCTCTCCCCACCCAATCGACTTATTCTGCTGTGGCAAACAGAATTCTGACACGGGACACAAGGACATAATGAGGGTCAATGTCTATAGGCCTGAGGTAGGAAACTTCAAGTTCTGTGGCCCAAGTAGAATCTTCTGACATCACTGCAGCGTGACAATAGCCTCACCTTCAGCTGCTTGTAGCCTGAAGGCGCTGGGGGTAGTCAGAAGTCAGCCTCAGCAATAAGCGAGGATTTCCTCATTCTGGATTGCCAGGAGTAAAAACGAAAAATCTGGAAAACGTGTGGTATTCATACTGGCATGGTCCTACGAACTAGGAGTTGGGTTTCCTGCCTAAATCAAGTTGGGGCAAGGTGTACACCATGGGCGTAGCCAGGATTTTTGTTAGGGAGGGCAGAACCGACATGATTGGTCAGTTAAGTATTTCTATTGTTTTACTTGATTGGGCTATGCCCATGGTGGCCACGTGTGCAGAGGTCAGTCTCCTTTTTTGTCCTAGGTGTGGTATGGAGATAAAGAGGCAGAAAAAAGGAGAGCAGCAGTGGCCTTGAAGTTGTCCACCAACAGTTAGTACCTATTCAATAGACTGAACAAGGACACCTTGTCAACATCACAAGGGTGAAATGCACTTCTGTATAAGTTAATGATTGTGTGCTTGTATAAAGGTACAGGTACCCCTGACAGTTAGGTCCAGTCGCGGACGACTCTGGGGTTGCGGTGCTCATCTCGCTTTACTGGCCGAGGGAGCCGGCATACAGCTTCCGGGTCATGTGGCCAGCATGACAAAGCTGCTTCTGGAGAACCAGAGCAGCGCACAGAATCGCAGTTTACCGTGCCACCGGAGCGGTACCTATTTATCTACTTGCACTTGACGTGCTTTTGAACTGCTAGGTGGGCAGGAGCTGGGACCAAACAACGGGTGCTCACCCCGTTGCGGGGATTCGAACTGCCGACTGGCAAGCCCTAGGCTCTGTGGTTTAGACCAAAGCGCCACCCGCGTGCGTCCCTTCCGTGTGCACAAGCACATAGAGACATATAAATTAGCAAATGCAACAGCAAATGCATTTTTTATGGAGAACACACACACACACACACACACACACACACACACACGTACACGTAAAAGGTGTCACTGTACAGGAGACTTTGCCAACCTGGTGCCCCCAGACTACAATTCCCGTCAGTCCCAGCCAGCACTCTGTCACCAGGTTGGCAAAAGTGGCCATATAGAGTTGACTCCAGGATTTGGAAGGCACTCAGGTAAGATACTTTTCACTGATCTCTCTTCCTCAGTGAACCCATGTCCTTACTGCAGCAGATCCAACAGGATCTTGTCAGCGAGCGCTGCTCTTGGGCTGTGGGCCCTTGGCAGATGCCCTATCATTCTGTCCATTGATGGCAGCACCCTAGATTGGACTGTTGGGACACACACACACACACACACACACACACACACCCTTCAGGGTTCTGACACTACAGCCATGAAACTTTCTAGAGATGATGAGTAAAATAAAATAAAATCAAACATCCTCCCTATAAAAGTGTCAGGAAGCATCTCACATATGAATCTTGTTTGCTCAAGCAGAAGGAGGAACTGAACAATAATTTGAAAAGTATGATTGATGTTTTAAAAGGGAAAAAAGGTACATCAAAATTATTGGTAATGTAATCAACTGCATTAACATTCAAAAAGTTTGTGGTTTTGAAAACATTAAAAAGCTGTGAACTTTTTGAACATTAATGTAGCGGGTGTCTTACCAATAAATCATACCTGCTCATTTTTTTAAAACTCCTTTTAAAGCATCAATCATGTTTTCCAAATTATTTTTCAGTTCTTCAGGCACTTCTAGTTGTCTTTTTAGTATTTCAAGCATAGCAGATGTGAATTTGAGATGGTTTGTGACAATGTTGTGTGTCTGTGTTCATTGTCTCACAGTTTTTCTTTGCCCTCTGAAAGTGTAGCTCGCATGCATTGTCCTTTGCTGATAGATAACGGCATAATCAATACTGCATATGTATTCCTAAATTTTGTTTTGCTATTTTTTGTGATTCTAACTAATAATTTTCCCCACCCAATCTTTCCTGGGTATCCACGCTCATTTTTCCTCCACCTTTCCACCTCTGATTCCTATGATACCCACCCTGAAATGAAACAAGTCTGCCCTGGTGGGAGAACCACTACCGCAATCATTGTGGTTCATCATAGCAACTGGCAGGCTTCGTCTGCTCAGAAGGAACAACTGTGCCTACGGATAGCATCAAATTGTGGCACAAAATCATGAAGTTATAGGCTTAGAATCATAGAATCATAGAGTTGGAAGAGACCACAAGGGCCATCCAGTCCAACCCCCTGCCAAGCAGGAAACACCATCAACACATTCCTGACAGGTGGCTGTCAAGCCTCTGCTTAAAGACCTCCAAAGAAGGAGACTCCACCACACTCCTTGGCAGCAAATTCCACTGTCGAACAACTCTTACTGTCAGGAAGTTCTTTCTAATGTTTAGGTGGAATCTTCTTTCTTGTAGTTTGAATCCATTGCTCCGTGTCCGCTTCTCTGGAGCAGCAGAAAACAACCTTTCTCCCTCCTCTATATGACATCCTTTTATATATTTGAACATGGCTATCATATCACCCCTTAACCTTCTCTTCTCCAGGCTAAACATACCCAGCTCCCTAAGCCGTTCCTCATAAGGCATCGTTTCCAGGCCTTTGACCATTTTGGTTGCCCTCCTCTGGACACGTTCCAGCTTGTCAGTATCCTTCTTGAACTGTGGTGCCCAGAACTGGACACAGTATTCCAGGTGAGGTCTGACCAGAGCGGAATACAGTGGTACTATTACTTCCCTTGATCTAGATGCTATACTCCTATTGATGCAGCCCAGAATTGCATTGGCTTCTCCTTTGTTCAAAAAATTCAGACTTTAAGGGTGCCCTGCATGAAAGCCCCTGGGTGTATATGCTTACATTTGGACAGACTGGAGGGGACTCTAGACAGAACGGTCTTCTGAAGATGCCCAGTCTGGACCTAATGGTCTTCTGCATCCTCCCATTAGATAGGAATGCCTGTTTCTTTACTGCCTTCAAAATGTGGTGCACCTTCTGTGCTGTGCTTGTGGGGGGCTCCTGCTCATTCTCCTGACCAGGACCCTGGACTTCTGCCCCCAAGTCCTGTCCTGACGATACCACCGATTGCCCAGTTTTTGCAACATGAGACCTCACTAAGACTGCAGAAGCTTGTGCACTGGCTATAAACGCCTCATTTTTCAAGACAAGTTTGTATTAAAGCTGGCAAGTGGGTCACTCAAAGTTCACAGTGAACGGACTTACCCTGTGGCACTCATTACTGCTGAAGGCAGTCAAAGACAGATGGGGTGGTGTGTCAGGTTTTTTTTTTTTAAGGGTCGGCTAATTTCTGTACCGAGAATGCCTGGCGTAGAGAAATGTTCTGTACAAGGAACATTCCTAACGCTTAGAAAGAGCGATACAGATAACCAAATTTCATGCTTCGGGGTGTCATCTGATTGAACCGAGGGCATGTAAGGGCTTTGCGCCATGCACAGTGTTGCCCAGTGCTGAGACATAATGCGGCCTCTCATGCGCCTTCCTTGAAACATCATTCAGATGCTAATGCCGGAGGCAAATGACTGTCTCTTCCCTCCTGTGTCACTGGCTGTCTTCCATCATCTGCCAGGGCTTTCGCTCTCCTCCGCCTCCTCTTGAAATGCCCAGCAATGCCTGAATTACTTGTGTCTTGCGATGTTCTTTTCTCCTCTCCCATCACCTTTTTGACAGTCTTATTATTTTGTGCCTCGACTACTGGGCTCTGTGTGTGTCCTCTCTTTCCGTTAGCTTTCAGTGCAAGACGTTTTTGACCCTGTCATAGGACAGACGGCTTGTGGTGTATGAAAACAAATGCCATTGTACAATTGCAGGCAAGTAGCTGACTGGGGCAGACCCAGTGGAAACTGGGATTTAGTTAAGGATTTAGTCTTCTTTTGGGAGTTTCTCCCTGGCACAGTCCCGAGAGACACACTGCCTGCTTCAAAGCACCCACCATCCATCTTGGGGAAACTGCTAAAGGGCATTGAAGGCTGTTTGGAGCTTTGGGACAAGTGTGTTTAGGGGAGCAGGCCTCAGGCACCCTGTCTTTTTCCTCCTTTGTTATCCCTCTCCCCCCAAAATTTTCTTACAGGGTGACTGAGTGCACTACAACACACTGGGAAGGTGAGACCTCAGCCCAGCCACTATCTTAATTTTCCCTGATACAGCTATACATATAAATTAGCATATGCAAATGTTATGCAAAATTGCATCACAGGCCTGTGCCCAGAGTCCTTAAGTTCCTAGTAATGCCCTGGGGACATGATTTATTTAAGCAATTGTTCATTGACCAAACCATGCCTAAACCAAAGAATGTACAGCATGTGATCAAAGTTAAGAAACTATGGTTTGTTTCTTCATATTCCACCCCACTTCCACTCTGTCTCCTCCCTGCCCTCATTATTCGGCTCTCCAGGCCTCTCTCCCCAGGCCACAACCCCTCTAAGGTCCTGCATTGCACCCCTCCTTGAATACCGTATTTTCCTGTGTATAAGACGCCCCCATGTATAAGATGTCCCTTATTTTGGGGGAAACTCAGATTTAAGAAAATGGCCTCGGCACTATCCGTGTATAAGACGCCCCCTAATTTTTGACATAATTTATTAGGGAAAAAACCTAGTCTTATACACGGAAAAATACGGTACTTTTGCCTGGCTCATTCAGACTGTAAGTTAAATTGCAATTTTTATTGGTTCTCTTTTGCCACGTAACACCATTTTTAGCTAGGAGTAAGAGGACACTAGTCATTTAGAAGGCTCAAAGAAGATCACATGAAAACTAGTGCCCATAGAAAAACAGTGTTTGAATAACCTCGACTGTAAACACACGTCTAGCCACGTTCACATAAATCTGAGAGGAGACCTATTAACAGCACCTTAAGCAGCCCCCTCCTCACATTTGAACCCCCCTATGCACTCAGATCACTGCTGGAGGTACTGTAACAATGGTACATTAGGCAGAGATATGAGCCAGGCCTTTCTCAGTCATGGTGCCTAAACCTTGGGATGTGCATCCAGAACGTCCATTTTGCTCCATTGTGAGCAGCACAGACGTACCTGGCTCCTTTAGGAAGCCTTGGGACTTCATAATGGCTTGGTTATTATGTAATTTATTGGCTCTTGCAATGTTGGAATTTATGTGGGGGTGGGTTTTTGCAGTTCTAACTTGTTTTACTTATATATTTCTTCTTATTGTTGCTTCTGTATTCTTAGCCTTAGAGGTCTGCTGCACTCAGAACTTGGAGGGTGGTATAGCTGAAATCTCAGCTATAAAACGGAATAGGAGCTGACTGTCCGATGGATTGGGGAATGAGGGAAATGCCACTGTGTAGCAGCTGGTATTAGCAGGCCAGTCCATCACGCTTTAAATATGCAAAGCATCTTTTGAGAAGGAAACCAAAGTTGTCAGAATGGAAGGTACATCTGGAAAGGCTGCTCTGCCTGAAGGCAAAATCGAACTTTTGCTCTGACTACTCAGGTGGGGTTTATGTGCCTATCTGCTTAGCAGATTAATAAATAATAGACCAGCTTTCAAGATCCCCGTGAAAAGTGACCTACTGGGATGCTACCTAAGTTTCATGCAGATTAAAATATATACAGTACTGTACGGAACACAGTAATGGCTTAAAATGCAACAGCAACGGGCAGTTCGGGGAATATTTCAGACAGTTGCACACAGTTTAATGGAATGGCAGGTGGCTGGTTTGGTGATGGACTGAGGTGTGTGTGTGTGTGTGTGTGTGTGTGTGTGTGTGTTTGCTTGCACATGTTCTGGCACCTTCCATGGGTGCCAATCTAGTCTATGGATAGTATGCAATTATTGTTTTCCCTTCAAAATACAAGGCAAAATAGTTCAGACTCACGTACGTGAGAAGTGCACTCTTAACACACTAGTCAATGTACATGGGGATAAGATCATATGTATCTTGGTCTGTCTGATCTTATAGTGACTTTCTGAGTCTCCACATCAGACATTCAGGTATCTTTCAATCTATGTGTCATTATGCCCTTCAAGGCCTGGAAAGAACTACAGCTGCTAGAGACTGTTTTTGGGGCCTCAGGCTGCTGAGCACTAACTAAACCACACCTTTGGAAAGTGTTCCTTGCTGGCAAGGACAAACACAGAGTTGATGTCCCTAGGGAAGTTTAGATCGGGACGGAGGAGGAAACTTACTTAGACTGCTTTCTTTTAACCCTTCATTCCAGTCAGTCTCTTCAATTACAAGTATTTTATACATAATTTCAACCTAAAAATTCATTGTCTCACCTGTTTCTTTTTTACGAACTGCCAAGCTCCTAATTAAATCCCATATGCCAAACTGCACTGAAAACTGTTTCACGCAACACTTTTTTTAAGACTCCACAAAACGTGTCTAGCTGCATGTTAGAATAAGCCCTGATAAGTGTGTATTTAAAAGGGATGAAACAGCAGTAGATATTCAATGAAGCCAGAGACTTCTTGAGGTTGAGACACTTTGCAGTAATAGTAATAGTAATAGTAATAATAATAATAATAAAAAATACCGGTAAATAAATAAATAATACCCCATCTATCTGACTTGGTTGTCCCAGCCACTCTGGGTGGCTTCCAACAGATATAATTGTACCATAATTGTTGTGAGAATGCAATAAAAGGATGCAGCATTGCAGCCCAATCCTATGTAGGTTTATTCAGAAGTAAGTTCTGGGATACTTCCTCCCTAGTATCTGAAGAAGTGTGCATGCACACGAAAGCTCATACCAAGAACAAACTTAGTTGGTCTCTAAGGTGCTACTGGAAGGAATTTTTTTTATTTTATTTTGTTTTGCCAGAACTGAAGTTTAGGAGAGGCCTGTTTAGAAAGTTGTTTTATTTTTAAAACCAGTGATGACTTAATTCATTAAACCAATTAATTGTTATCCATACCAATAAAAATACTAATGTTTCCTGGCATACCACTGTTGCACCTCCATTTTACTGGCTAATTAAGAATGAATGAATGAATGAATATCATCAGTGCTGTTTCACCATTTAGGAGCTGGGCATACTGAGTGCATTTGACTCCCAAGAAGAAAATCCATTGGGTTAAGAGAGCATAGAACATTAATCACTGTCTGAGACATTCCAAGTGAATACCTTACTGTCTAATTATATTCGATCTTTCGGAATTGAAGGGCTGCCCCAGGGTGGGTTTTGTGTTTTGATTTGACTCCTACATTTGTGAACTTAAAGACTTTCTGTTTATGCTCTGAATGGAGTCCAGTTTGACTCCTTTCTTTCCAAGACCGAAACGTATTTCATAATGCTGGTTGAAAAAATTAGGGCAAATAGCAGGAGCTGATTTTATAACTTGAAGGGGGATCTTTGGACTTTTTATAGCTCTTAATAAGCTTTATCAATATAGCCAGCCCTGGCACAGAGCTTTTTTAAAAATACCAGACATAAGAGACTTTTAGATGAAATTCTGTTTTATCTTTAATAGACAAAGGTGGCTTGTTTTCAGGTCTGCCCCCACCATCCTGCTAGGAAAGCACATTAGACCTGTCAAGGATGTTTAACTGTTCTCTCATTATTGTAAACTACAGCGTCAGACTGTTTAAGATAAGTCACATTGCTGAATAAAGAGTATTTGGAATCCTTGCATTGGTTTGGGATTATAGCCGACTTGGACCATTGCACAAATTGAACTTTCCAGATTAGAGGCTGGCTGCTTTGGTTTACCTGTTGCAGGCGATTCTTGGAAGGCTGATTTTCCTCCTCACAATTCTCCTGATTATCAAGATAACTGGAATTCCTAGTTAGCAGAAAGCAAAGCTTAGCCTTTTTCTTGGGCTCAATATCCAACACCTGCAGCTGTGCCACCACTACGGTTGACTAGGATTTTGAACTAGTTACTCATCATGTGTATGCGCTGGCATTGGTGCATATGCATGGGGAATGGATGGATGTAGCATAGTGGTGTTTCCAGGTAGGACAGGGAATGCCCCCTGTCTGGAACCCTGGAGAACCTCTGCCAGCCATTGTTGCCAGTACTGAGCTAGATGGAGCAATGGCCTGGCTCAATATAAGGCAGCTCCTATCCGTGGATAGGATAAGTTTAGGCTGATTTGGTTGCTGCAGCCCTGTCTAGCAATTTATCAAAAAATAGGTTTTAAACTTTCCCAAAATTCACAGCACATTTTGAAATTCCGCAGTCTTTCTCTGAAGGCGCAAAACACCAGTTATACAAAATGAATTAGAAGTTGGTCATAGATCAAGCTTCCTTCTACCCTGCTCTCTCTGTCTCTTTTTTGCTGGCAAATGGATTGCAAATGTTGAGATATTTCAAACTCCTAAATAGCATATATGTGAGCATTCAGAGATGAGAAGGTGCCTGCTTTTGAAGTCCAATGTTATGATGTAGTTGTGGAGTTTTAAGATAAGTCTGTAACATGAGAGATACATTTCTTGGAATTGTTTGGGCATATGGTAATCTCCTGAAGTCTTGGTTATTTGTGGCTTTGGTGAGAACGAAAATGCAGTAGAACTCCCACTGCTGGAGTCTCAAAGCTGATTTAAGTGTTGCATCCCCAGCTTGTAAAAAGGTAAAGGCAAAGGACCCCTGGATGGTTAAGTCCAGTCAAAGGGGTTGCGGCGCTCATCTCGCTTTCAGGCTGAGGGAGCTGGTGTTTGTTCACAGACCGCTTTCCAGGTCATGTGGCCAGCATGACTAAACTGCTTCTGGTGCAATGGGACATCGTGATGGAAACCAGAGCGCATGGAAACACCATTTACCTTCCCGCTGGAGTGGTACCTATTTATCTATTTGCACTGGCGTGCTTTCAAACTGCTAGGTTGGCAGGAGCTGGGACAGAGCAATGGGAGCTCACCCCGTCGCGGGGATTCGAACTGCTGACCTTCCAATCAGCAAGCCCCAGCTTGTAGGTCGCCAAGGAATGCTCACCCAGCAGATGGGACACTTTAAAAGCTCCTTACTGCATGAATCCCCCAAAATTCTGTATACTTGTGTCGCCGCCACCACCAGGGAAATGCAGGATGAGAATGGATATGGTTGGCACAACACGTGCAAGTAGGGGACTTTTAACTATTACGTAGAGATGGAGGTGGCATGTAACAATGTGCTTTGCAACTTCAGTTATGTTACTGTGACCCCCCCCCCCACCCATTCAAACAAAACTAATTTCAGGGACGTGAAAGGTTAAGGATGGAAGTTATCCTGGCAACAGAACTACTAGATTGGCAGTCACCTGGGAGGAACTGATACCAGTGCACTGGTTTAAATAACAGTGAATTCACAGTAGACTCTATTGTCTGCCTTAGGCTACATCACAGTCATCGCTTGGTGGGAAAACCTGGCACGGCTTATTCTGTTCGGTTTTATGTATTTATTTACTTTAATGTCTGTAAATGGGGAAAGACAAAGAAGAACCATTTCTCTCCCTCTCCCTCTCCCCACTCCCCTTTCTGCAGAGAAGGGTACCAATTTGAAAGAATGTGGATTTTTGAGTTAAAGCGATAAAATCAATAGGAAGGCAAAATGTCCCACTGCCTCGTCATAGAAAGGCAGCAATTTAGCACCCGCAGCAAGTAAGGAAGAAATTATAATGCTTTGCCACAGCCTTGGGCCTGAAACATCAAGGAGGCTCTCGATGGTGTGTCAATTTGCTGCACTTATTTTCACTTATTGCTTCATCTTGTACTGCTATCCTGTGGACACACAGATCAAAAGCAAATTGTGCAAAAATTGCCTTGCACTATGCCCAGAAGTGATTTTCCTCTTATTTTCAAATCAATATGAAGGAAAGGGAAGCTTTCAGGCTGCAGAAGTAAGCCTCTTACTTCTTTTCTATTCAGAGTTGTCTTAATAAAGCCATAATGCCTCGTAGGAGCTCTTTGTTGCACAACCAAATATACTATGTGGACATGGCCAATTTGGAGGTTGCTTTGTAAAAATCCCTTGGGATACAACACATGCCCTTACAACGGTGCTAGCTGAAAATCAATGCTAACCATTTTTATTTTTTATTTTTGCATCCATATTCCACATCAGACTGACATGCAAACTTTCAAGTGGATAGCCACAATTTAATTAAATGTTTCTAAAACTAAAATTTGGCCTTCTAAGATCTGAATAGAAATCCTCTATTTTCTTTAAATTAAAAACAGCAATGTTTTTCCTTGCAGCATAATTGACAGAAGGATAGTAGTGATTGTGTGTGTTATTTTTTTGTACTTATTTATTCTGCTGTAGGTATAGCATTGTACCCGACCCAGGAATGGTAGAATTAAGTCAGAACAATGGCACGGGGAAAGGTTTAAAACTCCCACCTCCAGCCCAATGGTTCTGTTCCACATGATCTTCCTTATAGCTGCTGTAAGCCAAACAGAAATGCAAATTTCAATTATTTCCTGTGACTGCAGAGTTCCTGTCCTCACCACCTGCAGCCTATGATGTTCATACATTGATTGGGAAGGTCTGAAGGAGAAATCTTTGTGCCTGGGGGGTGGGATCACCTCAGACCTGGGGGTGAATATGGCCCTCCATCCCTCTATCTGACCTTCAAGACCTCTTGCCCTCACCTTTCCTGCTTTGCCGCCACCATTGGGTGCTTTTCTCTGGCTGAAATGTGTCCTTGACCTCTGAAACAGCCTGAACAGAGGATAGAGAGGGGTTTGTGAGCATGTGCAGAAACTAGCCTACTGCACAAAGGTGGTGGTTTCATTCTAAAGCCAATGGGTGTTTAAGGCTGAAGCAGGCTGATGTCTGTGGATCTAAGCTGGTTGCCATTCAAGCTTCAAGCTGGAGTTGAAGCTGGCGCACCAGTGGAGAGTGAAAGATGAGTGAAGGTGTCCATTGGCATTCTTCGTGGATGTTGACTGGTGTGTGCGAATGGGGGGTTTCAAATGTGGTTGAGGTGATTGGTCGTGTGTATGTGCATGAATCCCCTTCATGGATCACTGCCTTGTCGTGGCGAAGGGGCTTGAATAACACAGGGAAGCTATGGGCAGGTCAAGATGGACAGGTCATAGTGGAGAGTTTGGACCAAACGTGATCCACCTGGAGGAAGGAACTGGCAAGCCACTCCAGTATCCCTGCCAAGAAAACTCCATGGACAAAGACAATAGGCATATAAAAGTTATGACGCTAGAAGATGAGCCCCTCAGGTCGGAAGGCGTCCCACATGCTACTGAGGAAGAGCGGAGGACAAGTACAAGTAGATTCAGAGCCGAAAGGTCGCCCAGTTGCGGATATGCCTGGAAGCGAAAGGAAAGTCCAATGCTGTAAAGAAAAATACAGTGTTCTTGAAGCTACTAACATGAGTTTGGCCAAACTGCGAGAGGCAGTGAAGGATAGGTGTGCCTGGCGTGCTCTGGTCCATGGGGTCACGAAGAGTCGGACATGACTGAACGACTGAACAACAACAACAACAAATGTGCATGAATGTGACTTGTGAAAGGAAACTAGTGAATAGATGAAACATGTGGAAGGTGGCTGTGGATGAAGTCAGTGGAGGTGCCCGGGTGATGTTGTCGGATGGTAGCCATCCCCCTCATCGTCTCTCTGTTTTTCTTCCAGGGATGTCTAAAACCAGTGAAGATTTCTCAAGACCATGCATGAAAGCAATGAAGAGGACAGCCATAGGGCTGCCTACCAGCAAAGCTTTCTCAGGACCCCCCACCCCGCCTCCTTGGAAAGCAATGAAGAGAACTGCAGGGCTCGAAGTGCAAGCCAGTTTATAATTCTAATTATATTTTTTCCTAAATACATCCACCTGCAGTGTCCACTCTGTCTTTTCCTTCAAAGCGAGATAATAGAAGGTCAAATACTTTCTATTTGTGGGCTTTCAGATGTTGTTGGATTCCAGCTCCCATAATCCCCAGCCAGCATGGCCAATGGTTGGGGATTATGGGAGTCGTAGACCAGCAAGCGAATTTTCGAAAGCTGTGGTGGTTTGTGACCAACAGCTTGGTCAGCCATTTTGCTGCCACCTTCCAAAATGCCCTTGCATGTTTTGGAGTGTCTCAGATCAATGGAATATTCGGCTGCAGTTGAAGATATCCCTGAGCACCGTCCAAGGTTAGTTTCATGTATGGAAGACTCCAGTGAGTGAGAGAAATGTGATATGTAAACCACATTTTAGCCAACCATTCAAACATCACTCCAAATGATCACATTCAGAGAAGCAAATGACATTATGCTGAATCTTCCTCCTATACGTGATTTCATCACTGATCATATTTCTAGGGGAAATGGTGGAAATTATGGCTACTCTCCATTAACATGCAGAGACAATAATCTGGAAGCATTTGTGCAAATTGCTACTGAGGTGCTTTGTATGCAGGCGTGCTCTTGAGGCTTTTAGGCCATGCAACAGGCTTCACATCTATTTCTGAAGGATAGTTGATCAACATTTTCATAGCTTGCCTCCCCTGCTAGAGGAAGATTCCAGAGGCGACTGAAAGGGCATCTCTTCCAGCAGCCTATAGATCAAATTTAAATGTTTGCAACACCACCTCCAAGAAAAGGCAGATGGAAAATAGCACCACAATAGAGCGTTGTAAACAACATGGTTTGTGGGTTACCCTTAAAACTTTATCTGTGGTTTTCGTGCGTCAAAAGAACACATAAAGCTCACCATAAATGAAATTGGAGACATACACATGTTGTGACACATGCAAACTGATTAAATTTTCTTTTCAAGGGAAATCTTTATATGCAACTGAAACCTTATTGTGGAAGCCACATCAATCTCTGAAATGCAGTTGAAATGAACTGTAACCGCCTGCCCTCTCAGCTTTGCCTGGAGGCTCAGGGAGCAAAAACTGCTTGAAGGCCAGGAGAATGGAGGTTGGTCTGGGCTTCTGTGACCAGAGCGTCCCCCAGTCTCCTGAAGAATCAAGAGAACTGAGCCATCCCAGTTATTTCTATGGATGGTGAAAACTCCTGTGGAGAAAGGGGAAATGCTAATGCTCCAATCAGAAGGGGCAATTTCCTTTAGGGTTGATTCTGCATAAATCTTGACCAGCAATTTGCTGAGTCATCGGGGTGGGGGAAGGATGTAAATTTTGGTGTCTGTAGAAGATTGGGGCACTAGTAAATGCATTTTTGTACACATAACTCACCTGGAGACCTATACTGCAAAATTCAAAGAAATGTGACTTTGAATGGCTGTGTTCTGGTTCGCATATTGTTTTGGAAAGTGTAGATTAGGTAAGTTAACATTTAAATGAATTGGATTTCTTCCTCGTCCCTGCTCAGAAGTAAACCCCACTGAGTTTGATAGAATTTGCTCTGAAGTAAGGGTGCACTGGATTGCAGCACTATGCAACCAGAGCACCATTGCTCAGATCAGTGCTTCATGCACAAGATCTATCATAGAATTTATTTTATTTATTTGTTGTCTTTATGCACAACAAGGGCTCTCATGGCTGTCCACATAAAACATTCATTTAAATCAGGAGTAGGCAGCCTAAGGCCCATGGGCCACAAGCGGCCCATGGGGGTCGTTTAACCAGCCCACGAGCTGCCCCCAAACCAAGCTGCCTGCTCTGTGAGTCCCCACACGCTGTGCTAAACCGGCGTGGCATGGGGACTCGCTTTCGCGGTGCTGAAAGTTGCGTCTGCACATGCGCAGACGCCAAAAATCACGTCTGCACAGATGCAGACACCGGAAATCGCGTCTGCGCAGACACAATCTGGCCCATGGAGGGATCTCCGCTGGAGTGAACCGGCCCAGGCGAGGTAAACCTTGCCGACCCCTGATTTAAATTATAAACCCTCATTTGAAAGAGTAACATTATAACCGATCAATCAATATTAATGACAAAGCAACAACCACCTAGGTTCATACAACTAGCACACAGCAGCAGTAAAACCTTTCTCTGGCCAGCTCTATCAAAGGTCTTCTTTGTTGCTGATCATCACACTGGGCTTGAGCAGGGACAGGAAAACATACTGAGTTAGGAGATGTTGACTGAACAAATACGTGATTTCTTGCATATAGTGCCTTCTTGAAAGAGGTAACTTGGGAACACTGAAGGGGGGGGGAAATCACACCCTGCTTCTGGTAACTGCCAAACCATGTCTGACCTTGCATATTCTCCTGCCAGAGGTGCAGGACCTCCACAGTTGGAGGCAGCAATGCTTCTAATACCGATTTCTGGAAACTGCAGGAGGGGAGAGCGCTCTTGTTCTCAGATCCTGCTTGTGGGCTTTCCATAGGCATCTGGATGGCCATTGTGAGAAAAGGATGCTGGACTAGACTGGCCACTGGCCCGAACCAGCAGGCTCTTCTTCTGTTCTTGTGTTGGAAGTCTGTTCTAGATGCTGCAGTTAGTTCAAAACACAATCCCTAAGTCACCTAACTAGACCAGGACATAGGAAACATGCTTAAAGAGCTCCACTGGCTTCTGGTCTGAACACGATTCAAAGTGCTGGTGCTTACTTTTAAAGCCCAACATGGCTTTGGAGTGAGTCTTTTCCACACAAAGGTCTTCTCTGGGTTCCTCTGCCATCTGAAGTAAGCTGGGGACGGGCAGACTATAGGGCAGGTGGTGTTTTAGCCGTGAGGTCTCACTTGTTCACTTAGTGCCTACTCTAACAACATTCAGGCACTTCACAATAACACCCCCCCCCGCTTTCAACTGTGAATATATTTCTTCCTGTTTTGACCTTCCCCATTTCAAAGCCAGCTGGACTACCAGTTGAACATTTCTTCAACATGGACAATGGGATAATGCTCTCCACTACACCCAAGAACAGCTGGGTTTGTGGGTAGAGGCCAGTCCATATAACATACCTCTGCTCTCCAGCACTTCACTATAGGTCTCTGCCCCCCAGAAACTGTTGCCAAAGGCGGCTGCCTCCCTCTGTCTAATGCTTCTTGTCTACCTGTGCCAGATGCTGCTTAACATTAGAGCAATCACAGGTCATCTTTGGAGTTTGCACTACTAAATGGGTGCTAAGCATGCCTGAATAATTTCGGCCCCTGCTTGCCCGCTAAGAAATAGGCACACAGGCTACAACATGATGAAATGTGACATAAAATATTTGCTCTAATTGTGGATCGTGTTTAGGTTTTGAGTTTAGCCCTCCCTTTTGTTCTTGGGCTGGCTGAAGAGAAAGTTGAAATCACTGCCCATTTTCCTTGCTTGAGCTCCTTCTGTCTCTGCCTAAGTAAAAACATTTTTGTGACCACAAAGAGGGCTTGTTCCACAAGGCTGGTGACATGTCTGCTTAAGCCTCCAATTAAACAGTGGTTGATTAATCATACTGACAATTTAACTCCTTTGTTAATTAGTGATATTCAGAGGGAAACCAATCTCCTCGAAGCATTTCCCCCCATTAATTCAAGTAGGTGTTTTGTTCAGATATTTGTTGGCATTACAACCTCCTCAGATTTGTGCTTGAAAGCCCAATCAACACTCCTGACCTTGTGATCCTCCTTGTGACTCCTAGTCTATATGTAATAAAGAACTCATTGGGACAATTGCTGCTCTTCATACGTCAGGTGAGGGATCCTATAAGTAAAATCTCCCCCATTGCTATCCTTTTTAAAATTTCTTTCTTCACATAGAAAGCTAGACACTTATGACATCTTGCTGAAGAGTTTAGCCTGTTTTGCTTCCGGAAATTCTATTTTTTCATGTGTTTTCCCCTGTGTCGCCAATGGATCACAGTCTAGGAACAGTTTTACTTTATGGTAAGTTTGGACTGGATTCATGTTAGGCACATACTGTAGGAAGCTTCCAGTTATGTTAAAGACTTATAACCACTGGGTTATAATGTAAGTATAAGATATAAGTTGTACTTCTTACAGGAAACATGAAGAAATGTTCTCAGCTTCTCAAAGGGCAGATCTATACTTCCTACTAGCCAGCTTAGGGATCATCTGTCCCCACTAACTGGTGTTAGTCCAGCTGTGATGGAGGAGTCTTTAACTGGCAACCCTCATTCAAGTCTAATATATTTCCAGTGTCTTCACCATCAGAAGTCTTTATTCTTTTTCAAGACCTGCCCATTCAGCCCTTCCCAGTGACTTGCTTGATTGGATCCTGGTAACTTTCCTCGTGCTAAAAACTTCCTCGTCAGGGGACCAAGCCTTTGCTTGAAGAATTGCCTCCTTGGGCCTGTGAATCAAACCATATGACCTGACATCCTCAGTGCTTCTTGCTGCTAGAGTTAAAAGCAAATAAATCCAGTCTTTAGTAAAAAAAGAAGAAGCTGTTAAAACAGGGCTTGGATGTTAAAAACAAACAAAACCTGGCTGAATAGCATTCCTAATGTCCTACCTGGAAATGACTGTGTACCTAGAATTCACTGCTAAAGTCTTGAGTTTGGAACCATTGCTTTAGGCTAATGTCACATTGCTGTTAAATAAGGCTATAGAGTTACTTAAGGGCACTGACAAGATTTTCTGGTATTACCGGAGTACGTGAAGCAAACTTCCTTATTTAAAGGCATTAGGCCCTTTTATAGCTCCTTTATGCTGCTTTAAACCTAAGCATATTCTTGCTGGCTTTTTTTTTAACTTTTCTGTATAGCTCCCTTTGGGTACCCTCAGTTTGTTGGTTCACTTGATTTGTGTAAAACTCTTTTAAGATCACCACAGCTGCCCTGAAAAAAACCTGTTACAAACCAAAATTTCATTGGGAGCAGCAATTGGGGTTTGCTTCGTCTTGAAATAAACATTGACATGTTCTTAATGGAGCCATTTTCATCAGATATGTTCCTTAATTCCTGCAGGATAACTTCACAAAGATCTTTCTCTCCATCAGTTTTCTGCTGTAAAAAAAGAGTGAACAATGAACAAGAAGGAAGAGGAGTAAATGGATGGTTCTCACAATGAAAGGAATGTAAAAATGGGGGTCCCCCAAGAATATGTATTGAGATTGGTGCTTTATAACCTAGTTCATAAGTAAACCACAGTTGAGCAACGAGGTGACAAATTTATTCAGGATAGCAAAAACCAAACGGGATTGCGAAGCACTCCAAAAGGACCTCTAATGAATGGGCATTAAAATAGCAAATGCAATTTGATGTAAGAAGGTGTAAAGTGATGGACATGGATGGCGAAGCGGGCAGAATCCTAACTCATGGAGGTTGAACTGGTGGGGACTGATCAGGAAAGAGATCTTGGCGTCGTGCTGAATAGCTCAGTGACATTGTTTTCCTGGTGTATGGCAGCTGGGGAAAGGGCAAATTCATTATTAGGGATCATTAGGAAAGAGGTCAAAAAATAAAAACTGCCCATATCATAATGCCTTTAAGGTGTAACTGCTTGGAATACAGTGTACCGTTCTGACTACTGCACCTCCAAGAGGTCAGACCCTCCAGCATTCCTCAGATGAAAATAGGGCCATTTCTCTTTCCCTCCTCAACACCCCCCTTTTTTGTCCTCCCCCAGGACATTTCCTATCAGAAAAAGGGTAAAAGTCACCACCACTACACCAACGGGACACAGCACACACATCGTCCACCGTCCTGAGAAAACCCATCAGTTCCAATTTTATATTATTTTATTCTTTGGCAGATTTACAAAAAGAAAAACGCACACTAATAAATAAATTTTAGAAAGGGGCAAGATTAGACATGGATGACCAAAGCATCCACTCTCTTTTTCTTCCCAACCAGGGGGGGGGGCTGCCCTCTGCACTTCAGGGCTGGCCCATCATGTGGGGCTGGACCTCAGCAGAAGCAGGCTCCTCCTCCTCCTCACGGGGTGCTCCCTCACAGCCACCCCTGCAACCGCTCAGGGGAGATAGGGACATTCCAGGATCAAATCAGGCTTTTATAATTCCAGGACTGTCCCTGGAAAATCGGGACACTTGGAGGCTATGAGAGGTTACTGTAAAACTGGAAAAGGTACAGAAAAGGGCTACCAAAATGATTAAGGGGATGGAAGAACTCCCCTGTGGTGAAAAAAAAGTGGGCTTTTTGGTTCAGATAAAAGATAAATTAGGGAGACAAGACAGGAAATTCTATAGTGCTGCGAGAAGTAGCTACAGGAGTAGGGTCAAAAGTTGGCAGCTAAAAAGTCCTAACATGGGGAAAGTGGAAAGCTTTCTCGCTGCTACTCGGTTGTTTCTAGAAATGTGTTTTGCCACTGTTGTAGTTTGGCTATTTTCGTCTTTTAAAGGGGGAGGGAAATGTGAAAGCAACAAGGTGAAGGGGTAGGAACAAGGACAGAGAGGGATGGAGGAATGGCAGGAGCAGATAGCTCTCCCTGAACTACCTGAAATCGACCAGAATATTGCCCTTTTCACATTTGAAAAGAGGGTGGAGGGAGAGAAACAGCACAGCTTTTTGGCAGCATTCCCCAAGGCTTTAAAATATTTGCAAAACACTAGAGTTATATCCTGGGCTATGTAGAAAGCCATTGTGCTAATCTGCTGCTGCAAGTGGGGAGTTGGCCAGCGAAGGAAGGCAGGCAGGCAGGCAGGCAGGCAAGTAAGCAGCAGATTATTAGGTTCATTCAACTGGACTTGGACAAGCCAATCTCTCCATCGGAGGACTGTCCTCTATAAAGTAGGACACATAGGACACAGGGCAGTCAGATGCTGCTGTCCATATGCAGGTAACTGAGCCAGGTCTGAACAATGAAAGAGACATATAAGGGAGTCCCCTTTGTGCTAGTGCAATCTTCCAAAGGATGGGTACTTTAATATAATGAAATGGATAAAGATGTGATGAGAAATGTTTGATAAAAGTAAATTTGGCCTGACAAAAATGAGGAGGGTTCCCCCCCAAAAAGGTTGTTTCCTAAAATACACCAGCCACCATACTTTGTGCAGTTATTGTGCACAATCCTGCCAAAGTGAAGCACCTGTATGTCTGAATTATTTCAGTGACATCAAATTATGTATCTGCTTTTTTCTGATAAAATCAGTGGAAGTTAAATATTAGGTGGGTATGCTGAACCCCAAATTCACCTTCTATTTCTAATTGATTTCTCAGTTGCTTTGTTTGGGGTTTTGGTTTCTGAGACAATTCTAAAATCAAAAAAATCAAAAAACAGCTATAACTTTCCCCCCGCTTTGGCCAAAGCCAAAGTGGATGAAATTTAGAGGCATAGGAGTCCTTCCAGAGGGAATTGACCCTGCCAAATTGCATACTAATAGACCCAGGGGCTTTTTGTTGGGGAGGTAACTTTCCTCAATAATCTACGTATATTAGCTTCATTCGTTTAGACCCCCAAATCACCAATCCACCTTGCTACTTGGCCCACACACTTAGCCAACATCCCCTTGCCCAGTTTAAAGATGGGTTGAGGGATTCTGGTTATGAGGAATATATTGGTGAACTCTGCTCAATCCATAACTCCAATTGCTTTTAAATACTTGTTTATTGGAATAGCATCATTTAAAGAAGCTATATCAAGAAAGCCACTAAAGTAAGTAGCCAACTAGACATCCATGGGACGCTTGCAAGCAGGACCTGAGCACAGCAGCAATCTTGTGATTCTCTCTCTCTCTCTCTCTTTAAAAAGTTTTTATTTATACTTTTCAAATTTATACATTTCATTAATTTTACAATCATTTTAGCATTTCAAAGTTTGACTTCCTTCCTCTTCTTTCTGCAGCTCCTTAAATTTATTTTTTAATTTCCTCTGCATATCCAAATTCATGTAATTTGCACATTTAATTGTCTACTTTAAATAAAAACTCTTATGAAACTGCATGTTATTACAGCAATCCTGCCAATGTTTTTATCTGTTTGCAATTTATCTGTAAATATTCAATAAACCATTTCCATTCTTTTATAAAAAGTTTTTGTATCCGTTCTTGCTTTGCTGGGACTTCTCCTTCTTTCCATTTTTGGGCGAGTAGCATTCTTGCTGCTGTAGTAGCATACATAAATAAATTTCTATACAATTTAGGCAGTTCTGTCCCTATAATTCCCAAAAGAAAAGATTCTGTTTTTTGCACAAAGGTTATTTTGAACATCCTTTTCAATTCATTATATATCATTTCCCAGCAACTGGTATTTAGAGGCATGCTGCTATTGTGACTAGTAACCACTGATAGCCTTACCCTCCATGAATTTGTCTAACCCCCCCTTTGAAGCCATTCAGATTGGTGGCTGTCACTACTTCATTGTGGTTGCATATTATAGTTTAACTATGTCCTGTGTGCCTCATTGGATGACCCTGGGTTCTAGTATTAGAGCATGCTTAGAAACCATTTTGACATGTAAGAAGTAAGTAAGTAAGTAAGTAAGTAAGTAAGTAAGTAACATACAGCCAATACATTGTTTGTGCAATCCTTCATCAGGGCCTCCACAACATAAACGTAATGCTAAGACCTTGACTTATCATGTAATGCATCCTGCCATGCAATTGTTTGTTAGCCTATGTTGAATAATCCCATGTATTTTAAACCACAATTGCTCCCACTTTCTAAGCAGGCTTTGGCATGATTGAATCACCATTCTATAATCCATCCAATATCCTTTCCTCCTGGCTTGTTAAGATTATACCCGATCTTGGTCTGCTTCCATCCTAAATGTTTTAACTCTATCTAGCTCTTTGATATTAGCACTGTTGGAAACTGGTGTGATTGTGGATCTAGTTTTATATTCTCATAAACAGAGCAAGCCTAAAGAATTCTATTATGCTTTGATATATTTGTTTTTACGCACAGAGAAAGGATTCTATTTGGATGTGGGCACAAATCATAGAAAGACTCCATTTACTCTGCCATTTATGTTCTAGATGATATATTTGCAAATAATTACCATGTCGAGTCCTTCGACATTCGTAATCCTCCTGTTTGCTTTTTGTTCTCCAATTCTTCAGTCTGCATCCTGCTCCTAAAAACCCTTTTCTTCCTACTGAAAGGTCTGTTTAGTCTGCATTGCTCTCAATGCATTCCATAGCATTGATCCAGCTCTAGACAACGATTCTTATACAGGGGTGGGGCAAAGCCATTTGCCTCAGGTGGCGGAACAGATCCCCTCTCTGCCCCCACCATTGCGCCACTGCCAGCATCTATTGGGCTTCCCGCACTGCCAACACAGTGCCCTTGCCCTTGCAGTTGTGCCAGCTGTGCCCCTGCCTCTGTGTTGTGGTGGTAGCAGGGGTGCAGCTGCAGGTGAAGTTACGGCTGTGGCGATGGGGCTGGTGGCTGCATGGGGGGTATGGGATGGGCCCTGGATCGGGGGGAGGGGCATTGAGTCAGGGTTGGGGCATTTTGACTGCAGGCAGCCCTGTTATCATGACACCAATAAGAATGGGCACCCCCACTCCCTGCATCAAACGATACTGCAATCCCACTCAAGAAGATCTGAGCTGAGAAGTGGGAAGCAGGGGTGCCAACTTGAATAAAACATGGCGCCCCCCCCCACAATTACCCATAAGCACACCATATGGATGGCAATGCCTCCCTAGGTCTCTGGGTCCTTGGACACATTTCACCGGCACAAACATACTCTTTTGACATGCATTAACCATATCCCCCCAACACTATATCAAGTTTAGATGGCTTACCATTCGGAGTCTTCACTTGTGAGTTTATTTTATTGGATAAGTGTAATTCTAGAATACATTTATTGACTCAAATGAGAGCCAAAGGGTTGTCACCAACGCTAGTCCAACTCAGCGGAGATCCATTGAAATTCATGAACCTAAGTTAGCCATGTTTACTCTGCGTTTGACACAGAGGCGTAGCAAGGGGTGTGTGGTGGGTGCGGCCCGCCCTGGGTGTCATGACTGAGGGGTGTGTGTGACAAAATGGCAGGCGAGTGGGCGGCACAACTTGTGCCCGGCGGCAGCAGCTCTTCTGACCCGGTGGCAGAGAGCAGCCCTCCCCAGCTGTGGCGAGGCGCACCCAGCTACAGCAACTCCGTTGCCGGAGTTGCTGCTCTGTGGAGAGCAGGAGGAAAGTGAGCAGCAGCTCCCCCGCCCCTATCCTGAACTGTGGTGCATGGGAGGGCACCCTCCACGCCCCACTCATCCGGGAGCACACCCCCCCCCCCGCCCTGGGCAGCGCGGGCATATGCTCCGCCACTGGTTTGATATAACCCCAAGGCTCAGTATGACATGGAGGGGAGAGAGATTTCTCCATGCAGCAGTGAGTGGTTTCCAGCTTGGGAGCTGTACGTATATTGTAATATACCATCTCCTTTTAACCATATTTACTAATGTTTGCTTATCTTTTACTGAGTCATTCACTTGCTATTTAGGGTGTTTATTGTCTTGCTTTCAAAAGAAAGCAATATATTTTTGAGTTTAGAATATACAGCATTCTTGTCCAAATAGATTTTTCTCGTGGTGAAAAGCAGGCCAGGCAATTGTAAAGGTATCAACTGAAAGAAAAGATTGTATCATTTTATATCTTCGCCTAAAGTGCTACACGTCTGCCAAGGAAAACCCACTTAAATCTAAAATTTGCCGCACGAAAGCATTTTTCAAAACAAGGTCAATTTTGTTATAAACTATGTGGAGAGGTTAAATTACTTTGGAGAGCCTTGATTCACTTCTCCACTTTTGACAATCAGATGGCTGAGCGGAAATCAAAGGAATACCATTTTAAAACTCAGGTGACTTCATGATGAATCCAATGCAATGCTTTTCGGCCAGCGCTAACTATGTGAGACTTCAGATAAGGGTTGCAATGTGGCACTTTTTAAAAAAAAAGAAAGAGAAAGAAAACTGCCCCTAACTCCAAAGAATTTAAGAGACTTTCTAACTTCTATCAGGAAATTACAGACCCACCAAACATACAGGCCTATCTCACTGGGCTCTCTTGAAATCCTCTGTGTAAAGCCATCAAAGGGTTCCCAAAGAGTGAATGATTACCCTGTTTCCCCCTTTTTAATACGTAGTCATAAAGTAAGCCATGGCAGGGTTTTTTTACCTTTGTGAGAAGTAAGACGTACCCCAAAAGTAAGCCATGGTGCCGCCATTGTTCCCGTCGCCTCCTCAGCCCCTCCTGCATGCGCAGGGAGCCAGCGAACCAGTGAGAGGCACGGGGGGGGGAACGCGCCTCTTGCGGAGTTCTGCCCCGCCTGCTTAGCGCGCAGGGAGAGGCGTGGGGGGGGAGATGCCTCTTCCTGCCCCACCTGTTCCCCGTGCGCAGGGAGCCAGCGAACCAGCGAGAGGCACTGGGGAAAACGCGCCTCTTGCGGAGTTCTGCCCCGCCTGCTTAGCGCGCAGGGGGAGGCTGTACCGTACCATACTGACGTAATAAAAATAAGACATCCCCCGAAAATAAGCCACCCTGTGTTTTTTTGAGGAAAAAAAATTATAAGACGGTGTCTTAAAAAGGGGGAAAGACGGTAGGTTGGAAAAGGAATGATGAGATCAGAGCAGAAGAAACCTCCTCTCTAAATCCTGTTGTGATTTTGCATTTTGATTGGGTTTTGCAAAATACAACCTGTTCTCAAATCCAAGTTTATTGGTTGAAAGTGGTTGAGGCTACTAATCAAATTATAGGTGATAAATTGAATTTTGATATTTTTAAGCTTATTCTACATCATTTGGAGTGGGAATGGGCATATGACTGTTGGGAGGAGGAACACAGAGAGAAGAAATGCCATGGTGAATCTACAGCAGCAGCACAACTGGATGCTTTCATCTGCCTCAGTTGCAACAAAACATGTCTCTCCTGTATCGGTCTCTGCAGCCACAGCAGACACTGTAACTCTCCAATAGTTTGACATCACCACCAAAGCTGCACTCCTCCACTGTCTCTAGAGACAAATGAATGCCAACGCTGAACTGTGCATCCTTCCAGTTAGGGACGGGCGAATCTGTCACTTTTGTTTTCTCTCTGTTGCTTGTTTTTCCAATCTCAACTTTGGTTCTTCATATTTCTGCGACAGTCTGCATTTTAAAAAAAATCAAAAAATCATCAGCATGCATTTTTCACTAATGCAGATATTTTTGCATAGCAAATTTCCCCAATATGATGCATTTTTGCATGTTATTTCCACTGATGTATGCATTTTGTACATATTTCTTAGCTGGGGAACCGCACTGCAAAATCTGAAAAAACTGTGAATTTGAAACAATGCCTGTGTTTCCATTCACATGTGTTTTTTGGAAACTGTGAATCACCTTTAAATGCAAACTATCAAATTCCTCCCCCATCCCTAGCTGGTTGAGGCAGAAATCCACTCCTTCCTTGGACGCAACTGCAGCTATTTTCTCCAGAGTATCCATTACAGCAATTTACTCATTTCAATACCTTTAAACATGGCTGTTAAAAAATAAAATAAATGCCTTGCTTCCCCTCAGACAAGATGCTCTCAACTTCTTCTGGTGGAAAAAGAATATAAACATATTATTCCCTGAGTTTTCATTTTTAGAGAGATAGTTGCAAGGGTTACCCAGTGCTCGAGTAAAGATCTATCTGTGATGAAGTATTCAGCTATAAATAGAGAATGAATCTGAATACAAAGCCATTACAATTTTCTCATACTCCTCTCATTTAATTACAAAATGCACAAATGCAATAAGGGCCATAATTTGAATGTTAGCCCTCATGACACAATACACTTTAATATGATACAATACCTACAAACAGGGCATTAGGTAGATTAGCACAATGCGGAGCAATTCAATTAGAAACAGAGTGACCTTTTACTGCTTTGTGTTTGCAAACACTAAAAGCAACTCTGCCTATATCAAACCCTTAGTTATCCCCCGCTTTGCCGCTGTTTTTCAAACATTATCTAAATTAAAGTGTCTCTTCGACGTTGCAGATGGATCTCGATGGGTTTAACCTTTCAGCAGGGAAAAGCCCTTCTGTGGCTCACTGCTCAAAATGTTAAGGCAGTATAATGAAGAAGGCCACCTACAGCACACAATAAAACGATGGCTTCATATTCAACTGGTTGGTACAGCGTACCTCTTGGTTTTCTGTGCCTTTGCTCTAAACTAATAAGTCCCAAATGCCACAACCTTTCCCCATAGGGAAGTCACTTCACAACACACAAGGCAGACAACCCCAGTCACCCATAGGAATGGATGCATCCACCAATTCTGGTTTTTCATTTTTCCATTTCCATTTGCCACATTTCTGCATCAGCCTGTGATTTAAATAAAACTCATGAAAATTCACCACCATTTCCGCACACACTTTCCCTTAATAGATGTGGCTTTGTATATGCACGTTTTGGCTAGATATCTGCATCACAAAATGCATATTTTGAAAGATAGCTGATTTTTGGTTCACGAATTTGGGAAGTGCGAAACAGGCCCACATTCAGAACTGAACCAATTTTCTCCTCCACCACCAGGGACAAAGAAAGTTGCCTAATCTCGTGCGGAGGGTTACCGTAGTCCCTGAGGGCTGGACTGAGCCCCAGGGCTGTTGGCTGACGACTCCAACATGACACTGATCACAGCAAATTTTATTTCAGAAAAAATGGTCCACAGAGAAAAGGGCAGCTGGGGGCTGCATGGGAAAATAACAACTGGGATGGTGGAAAAGGAGTCCATACAGGGAATCACAAAGGTTAAAGGGCTGCATAGCTTAAGGCCAGAGCTGTTCCATTGGACAGGACACACTAATTTGTAGTCACTTGATTAAAGGTTTTTCCCCAAGTGCTGCTGACTTTATTCTTGTAGGGTTTTTCCACGACCTCTGAAACATGTGGTTTTCTCCACCTCTCTGCCGCCTGATGCAATGGGCGCCACATTGTTGAAACACTTGATTGCTGCTTTGCTGATTGCATTACTTGCCAAGTTTGACTGGTCCTGCCTAACTGCAGATGCTGCTCTGCTGACCTGACCTTGTTCATTTATGAGCATTCCTGAACTGGAGCACATTCAATAGTCGGTCTTAGCCTGTGAGTCAGCTGATAACGCTGTCTCCTCTGTACCGATAGGTATTCTGAAAGGCTCCTGGGGGTAAAGGCATGATCCGTGATGTGTTTTATTGTAATTGTCACTTTCCTTGCAAGAACAAGAGGGCAGTGATCCATATCTCAAAGCTGTAGACTGATTACTGTAATTTTCATGTATCAGTAAGCAAAGGGACTGTCTTCCAACACTGGGTTTCCACAGGGCCGACAATGCAATCATTTTATTTGAGCTTGAAATGGTCATATTTGGGGAGAGAAGATCTCGGGCCAGTTGAGAAAGAAGAAGAGTTTGGATTTGATATCCCTAAGGAGTCTCAAAGCGGCTAACATTCTCCTTTCCCTTCTTCCCCCACAACAAACGCTCTGTGAGGTGAGTGGGGCTGAGAGACTTCAAAGAAGTGTGACTAGCCCAAGGTCACCCAGCAGCTGCATGTGGAGGAGCGGGGAAGCGAACCCAGTTCACCAGATTACGAGTCCACCGCTCTTAACCACTACACCACAATGGTCAGTTATTCTGGCAGGACCAGCACCTGTTGACAAAAAAAGCAAAACAAAGCCCATCAAACACTATTTTAAGAAGAATATATAAAATAAATGCAGTAGAACTGCATCCAAAGCTTGTTGTGTCCAGGGCTGTGTGAGCCAATAATGCTCTGGTCAACAATGTTTAGCTCACTATATTGGCTTCCCCCTTTTTAATCGGGTGCGCTAGAAACCTCGCAGACTATGAACCATGGAAGTTCAATTCAAAGCTAAACCAAGGGCATGTTTCCAAATATGCTTTCCATGGTGATGTTACCAAGTGGCTGATGAGAAGAACCAGGAGAGTATTATCTTCAGAATACCATTATATAGACATTCTGCTCTGTCACTGAAGTCTCGTTCACCAGCTATTGCTGTTCCTGGACACTTCTAAGGTATCCTAACCAAATTTTACATGATGGTTCCTGAAATCAAGGAGTAGGTTTTTGTTTTTGTTTATGCTTGGATGCAATTGGATGCCATTTTGAATCAATAATCTTTTAAAACACAGATTTTAACAACTGATTCTCTCCCCGCCCCCCGCCCCCCGGGTTCTTAGAATTTCCAGGGGATGCATGCCAGTTTTGGGCAGAGTGAAAGGGGATAAGTGGATAAAGAAATGGATTCAAATTTTAACTTTGTAAATGAAGGTAGGTTTTGACTTTGTACAGTAGGCTAGTTTCTACAGACGCACACAAACACCTCTCTCTATCCTCCATGAGAACATGCAAGAGGTGTTGTTGTTGTTGTTGTAGTTTAGTTTAGTTTAGTTTAGTTTAGTTTAGTTTATATACCGCCCTATACCCAGGGGTTTCAGGGCAGTTCTCAGAATAAAATCAAGATATAGAACCACTAAATAACTAATAAAAATAAAAACAACAACCTAATAGCCCCCCCCCCCAAAAAAACATTTTTAAAGGGCATGGGATGTAAATCAGATCAATCAAAGTCCTGGTTAAAAGGAACGTTTTCCCCTGGCACATAAAGGTGTATAATGAAGGTGCCAGGTGAACTTTCCTGGGGAGAGCATTCCACAGATGGGGAGCCACTGCAGAGAAGGCCTGTTCTCATGTTGCCACCCTCCGGACCTCTCGAGGAGGCACACGAAGGAGGGCCTCAGAAGATGACCTCAGGGTCTGGGTTGGTTCATATAGAAAGAGGCGGTCCTTGAGGTATTATCCGAGTTCAAGGACACATTCCAATGAGACAAAAGCATTAGGGGTACCAAGTGGTGTCAGTGAAGGGCATGGCCTGAGGAGAGTTCTGAGGGCCAAGCAGAGAAGGCTGCAGGGCCACATTTGTTGAGGGGCTGAGAATTCTTGCTTAACGCTCTTCCTTCAGTCACAAGTCTTCAACTCTCCTGATTTCCTTGGTGTGTTAAGTGAGCTCAAGGACAGCTGCGCAACCACATTCCAAACAGCACTATTGTGACACACAACTAGTGTGGGACAAGGCCAAATTTTCCCAGTGACAAAAATGTCAGTGCTAAAAAAAAAAAAAAAAAAAATCAATTCCAGCTGGGTGGTAACTGAGGAGCAATGATGAAATACGGCAGGGAAAATACTTTCTCTGGAAAGTCAAATGTCTTGTCATTGGCATGAAAAACTTTTTTAAAAGCTGTATTTCAAAGCCAAGAGATTTCTATCTTCCTTATGAAACTCTGATATTTTGAAATGGGAAACATATCAATAATTTTACTGATTCTTTACCCTTCATATATAGAGTATATGACAGCACATAACTGGTATATACGTTATCAGGGCTACATACAGAATATCCCTTTTAAGAAATTGTCAAAGTGCCATAAGGTACTGAGTCTGCAATAACTACGAATTTATGGAAAAGTCCTTGAGAAAGGGGAAAAAAAGAGAAATAGTACATATCCTTGAAGAGGATCATGTCTCTATGTGTGGAGCAAGGGCTTAACTTTGGATATAATTTGTGCTAGAGGGAAGGAAAAGTCATTTTTTATTGTACAATGGAAGCGTTTCATTCATTCATTCATTCATTCATAAGATAACGAAATGGAAACATCATCAGACTTTCATCTCTACTGATTCATAGACCTGGCACTAAAAAATGCATTTGATGCAGAATAGCCACTTAAAGGACTTCTGCTCACCCATCCCTCTCATGCTAATGGAGAACAGGCTCTGAGAACATTCCTAAGAGCAGGAGATCAGGACCAGAGCACATGCTCTGCATACACAGGCTCAATTTCTGCACCTGCGGTGTTTCATTTCATTTATTTATTAAATGTCTGTCCATCCTTCTTCCCAAAGGAGCCCAGGGTAGTAAACACCAAAGCAGTAAAGGACCGTGATTAAAATTGAAATTAATGCATATTAAAAACAATTATGAGCTTCTACAAACCCTTAAAAAAATCTAAGAAACATTTAATAGTCTCATACCTTTACAGCTAATAACGTCGAGGTTGCTTGGAACAGTTATGCCTGTGTGGACAGGAACATTTAAAAATACATCCTGGAAGTTAATAATGACAGAGACAGAGCCACCTCACCAGGGAGGGCATGGCACAAAGAAGGAACCATCACTGAGAAGGCCTTGTCATGGGTCGATTCTAACCGAGGAGCACCACCCCCAGTTAGAAGAACCAGGTTGCAAGTAATGAGAAAGGTGTGAGGTTCTCCAGATGTTGTTGGATTGCTGCTGCTGCCAGCATCTCCGACTCTTGGCCCTGCCAACTAGGGTTGAAAAGAATACGAGTCTGATAACGTATGGATGGGCACAATTCTGCGCCAGATGAGCAAATAGTCTAATCTGGTATAAGGCAACTTCCTATGTAACTAAAGGATAAGATATGCTGAACCAAATCTTGTCAGTGTTGGCAAGAGAGCATAAAATGGAGTGCATATAAGATATTGTCTGGTATGACTGCTGGTTGAAAGAATAAAGAAACTTAAGGTTTATTACTCCTGGCAAGCAAAGCCATTCTGAGAACAGGTTTACATGTGGCCATGATGGAACCATGAAGTTAGCAACCCTGACCCCACTTTATCCCCCCATCTCCCCAACCACTCCATTTCCAGTCTCCCAGTTGCAGACCCTCCAAATCCCCAAGAGAGCAATCAGTGTGGTGGGAGACTGAGAGGAAAAGTCCATTGTGCCCATGTTGTACTACTATTCTCCTCTTGTATATTGACTTTCCTTCACTTATCTACTATAGGTTCCCCCCTCTAGTATTTTAGAATGACATTAAATGATGAATAACACAATTACCAACCTACACAATATATAATAAAGGTGTGTGTTGTGTGTGTGTGGGTTTTTTTTAAAACACACACACACACACACACACACACACACACACAGGCATTAGTCAAAACGTTTTATGTACCCACTGGTATGAAAATACCCTTTCAGTTCAAAACCCACAACTGTGATCCCATACAGCTTTTTAAAGTCCTGCTATTTAGAGCCTAGCTCTTAGTACTTTAGTCCACAATCCTATTTTCACTTGCCTGTGAGTAAGACTCGTTGAACTCAGTGGGGTTTATCAACGAGAAGACATACACAGGGGAGAGCACTGTTAGAACAGGATCGCTAAAAGTGTTTGCTCTTCCTACATAAGCTACACACTTATTTTCACTTGAAAGCACCCAGTGAGGAGTGCTCAAGAGAGCTGGATCTGTCAATTCTGCAAATTCTTGCCATTATATTTATTCAACAACATAGTGTAAACAAGAGAACTTGTAATGCTGTATCAGCAACAGATGTTAGGTATAAAGATGTCAGGGTGAAGGACAAGACTGTTATAGACTCGCCCTGAAATTAAGGCAATGCCATTTATGCAGGCAAGAGTTATGGGAATGTCGCCTGGTGTTTTGCTTCTCTGCCTCACTGAATAGTTGTGCATGCTGTGTGTGCATCTATCTTGTGTGCTCCCCTGAATCTGAATTCATTTGATTTAAATATCCCACACCGTTTGCAAAACAGGGATTATTATTATTATTATTATTATTATTATTATTCAGAAGGATAGTGAGAAATGCTTAGAAACGTATTCAGTTAATTTCCCCGCTTACTGCTTCTTTAGCACCCATGGTAAATATGTGAGGTATTATCAACATCCCACGGAACAAAGCTGGAGAAGTAAATAACTCCCCTGAAAAGTTCACGAACTCTTCCTTCCCCCAATAAGTCTTCATACCTAAGTCTGATACCATTCTGAAGTTATGCACACACAACATTTTGCCTTGAAGTCTGGCTGATTGGATTTGAATACATGCTTGCTGTCTTCTTCACTCAGCTGAGCAAAGCATGTTCCAGTTGCATTTTTAAAATATATATTTACTGAAGTTTTAAAATTATAAGAAAAGGAAAAACAAATACAGAATACAGGCAGCCCTGTTTAGGGAAGCTTTTAATCTGTGATGTGTTAATGTATTTTAATGTTTGCTGGAAGCCTCCCAGAGTGGCTGGTGAGACCCAGACAGATGGGCGGGGTACAAATAATAAATTATTATTATTATTATTATTATTATTATTATTATTATTAATATATTTGTGTGTCATCCTTGAGCTGGGGCCATGCTAATCTTCTCTGTATCGTTCCAATTTTAGTATACGTGCTGCCGAAGCGAGAAAGAAAGAAAATAAGGAAGAGGGAGAAATGTTATGGGGGGGGGACACACGTTATGCAGCATCAGTGCAGACATGGTACATGAGTACAGCAGAATATATTTGTGGTTTAACAAATACTGGAAAAGAAAATATCACAGTAATAACCAATGTGTTGAGCACCCAATTGCATTTTACTTTGTTTTGCAGAAATTCCTATAGTTTCTAGAAATTCATTTATGCCATCCCAGCACTGCCGGGAATACTGCCCGAATCAGAGACACGACCTCTGGATATTATGAGTGGAAAGTAGGGATGGGAGAGAAAGTTGAATCAGTTTGCATTGACAGGCGAATCCATCAAGTTCACACTTTTTGAAACAAATGAGCACTGAAACACAACCATCCTTCGAAAATCCCACTTATCTGGATTTTGTGATGCAGCTCTCCAACCAGTGTTTAACAAAATGCATACATCAGGGAAGCACGTGCATAAAAATAAATATATTCACAGAATTGTAGAGTTGGAAGGGACACTGAGGATCATCTAGTCCAGGGGTGTCAAACTCCGGCCCTCCAGATGTTTTGAGACTACAATTCCCATCATCCCTGACCACTGGTCCTGTTAGCTAGGGCTGATGGGAATTGTAGTTCCAAAACATCTGGAGGGCCGGAGTTTGACACCCCTGATCTAGTCCAATCCCCTGCAATGCAGAAATATGCAGCTGTCCCATATGGGGATCAAACCTGCAACCTTGGCATTATCAGCACCATGCTCTAACCAACTGAGCATGAAAATAGTATATAAAAATGTGCTGCAGTAGAGAAAATTGCTTGCAAAAAAAAAGGTGTGCGTCATTCAAAGCAGCAGACAAAAATATGTTTCGTAGGAGATATTTGCACTAATACATTCTCCTTTCCCTTCCTCCCCCACAACAAACACTCTGTGAGGTGAGTGGGGCTGAGAGACTTCAGAGAAGCGTGACTAGCCCAAGGTCACCCAACAGCTGCATGTGGAGGAGCGGAGACGCGAACCCGGTTCCCCAGATTACGAGTCCACTGCTCTTAACCATTTTCTGGGAAGAATAAGTGGCCCCATCTGTTTGATAGTTTGGCTATATGTGTGATCCTGAACAGGAAAGTGGAAGCAACACTGAACCTTCAAAGTGAGGTACTGGGTGGAGCTGAAAGTAATTAGGGATGCCAAGGACTTTCCCCGACTCGTCTTGAGATTTTGCAGGTTTCACAACAGAGATGGCTGTCAGTTTGACTGAAGCTATCATCAGTCCTACTAATGCTGAACTCAGGTGGTGTGTGTGCTGGCAGAAATGGAGTAAAACAAGGACCACTGAAAATAAGAGGGGGATACTAGCATGTATGCGGAGGCCTTGAGGTTCATCGAAGTACATTTTTAAATAAAATAAAATAAAAGGGCACCCCCTAAAAATAATAATAACAGCCTAATGTGGATTGAGCATGCTCAGTAGCCATGGAATGGTGACTGTCAACTGCAAAAGAAAAACAGGAAGCAGGGGTGGGGCAAAGGAATGGGCAGCCCAAGGAGGGCATGGTTGATTGGCTGGCTGTGAAGCTACTCAAGGAAATGTGGCAAGATGGTAGCAGTCAGCCGCCCTTCCTGGAGTGGCACTGAAAAGTGTAGGCACAATGAACGCCCAGAGAGGGCTAATGATAGGTGCCTAAAATAAAGCATGGGTGTGTGTGTGGAATCCTAGTGGAAATTGGCTCCTGTAAACATTGGGTATGGTTTAGGAGGAATCCTAATGCTATCAGTATTGTTTAGCAATGTTTTGTCACCAAATACGTTTGCTAAACATTAACTGAACTACTGACTCCATAATCAGGCCTTTCCATTCATACAGCCCCTCTGTACTCTGGACTTTAGGGTTAATGTGTCTTCATTTTGCAGGGAAAGAGTCCAGCTCACATAACCTTGCCTTTTTAGGTTTCTCAGAACTCTTTGCTAGCTGGCTTGGCAGGGCGCATTTCAAAGCTTTGGTTTCGGAAGCGTTACTTAACAGTTTCACATCAAAGCCAAGGTTTCGGCCCATCAAATATGTCTGTCCTTTCCAAAGAGAGTGAGTCAACTCCTTATTGAGGAGCCTGAGGAATGAAGTATGAGTTTGAAAGCAGCATCACTTTGCTCCAGAAAACTTTGCTCCAGGGAAACAGTGCAAGCAAAGTAGACTTGAGCCAAGAGAACAAAACAAATTCAGGAGAAAGTAATGCAACAGACAGGTGAATGCTTGTTGAGACATTTGAAAGCCTCTTAATGAAAGTGGTGGTGATGGGTTAATGTTCTGTGTAGCGATAACCATCCAAATGCTGAGAATAGTCTATTCTGAATAGATCAGGAGTAGGGCCTGGTTAAAGAGGAATGTTTTTGCCTGGTGCCTAAAGGTGTATAATGAAGGCACCAGGTGAGCCTCCCTGGGGAGAGCATTTCACAAATGGGGAGCCACTGCAGAAAAGGCCCATTCTCCTGTTGCCACTCTCTGGACCTCTCATGGAGGAGGCACATGAAGAAGGACCTCAGAAGATAATCTCAGGGTCTGGATAGGTTCATACAGAAAGAGGCGGTCCTTGAGGTATTGCGGTCCTGAGCCATTTAAGGATTTATAGGTCAAAACCAGCAGAATTGGGCCCAGAAACTAATTGGTAGCCAGTGCAGTTGGAATAGGATCAGTGTAATATGCTCAAACCATCTTGCCCCAGTGAGCAACCTGGCCGCTGAATTCTGCACTAGCTGAAGTTTCCAAACAGTCTTCAGAGGCAGCCCTACATATAATGCATTGCAGGGATAGGCAACCTAAGGCCCGTGGGTCGGATGCGGCCCAATCGCCTTCTAAATCCGGCCCGCGGACTGTCCGGGAATCAGTGTGTTTTTACATGAGTAGAATGTGCCCTTTTATTTAAAATGCATCTCTGGGTTGTTTGTGGGGCCTGCCTGGTGTTTTTACATGAGTAGAATATGTGCTTTTATTTAAAATGCATCTCTGGGTTATTTGTGGGGCATAGAAATTCGTTCATCCCCCCCCCCAAAAAAAAATATAGTCCGGCCCACCACATGGGCTGAGGGATGGTGGACCGGCCCATGGCTGAAAAAGGTTGCTGACCTTTTTAAGGTCAGGCATCGCAGTAATCTAACCTCAAGGTTACCAGAGGATAGACAACAGAAGTTAGGCTATCCCTGGCCAAATAAGATTGCAGCTGGGCCACCAACTGAAGGTGATGGAAGGCACTCTGAGCCACTGAAGCCACCTGAGCCTCAAGTAACAGCAAAGGATCCAGGAGTACCCCCAAGCTACATACCCACTCCTACAGAGGAAGCGTTACTCCATCAAGAGTAGGCAACCTCCCATCCATCCAGTCTAAGGAACCACCCAATAACAGTGCCTCAATCTTACCTGGTTTGAGTTTTCAGTTAGTTGGCTATCATTCAGTCCATTATTGAGTCCAACACTTCCACTGCCTCACTTGCAGATGTAAAGGAGAAGAGGAACTGAGTATCATCAACATACTCCAAACCTCCGGATAACCCCACTACATTTCATGTAGATGTTTAATACTGGTAGCATATGGGATAGGAGCTAACCCTGCAGAACCCCAGAAGAAAACCATGGTTGATGGTATCAAAAGACACCATGTATACATTTCTGCCTCTGACCATGGAGACAGAGCACAGCCATCATGGCTAGTGGCCATTAAGAGGAAGGTTTCTTTGGCCTTTCAACCAAGAGCTATTTCTAGCCTTGATAAGGTTGACCCCATGCTTGGTGCTTTGAGGGTCAGACACACAGCTAACAGCTTTCCAGACAGAAGTTATGAGTTCTGCAGTGTCTTGTTTTGCGTGGCCACCTCCCACCGTGTGTGCGCAAGATGGCACAACCCCAAATTCTGAACATTATAAACTTTCAGGAAACTCAGTACTGACTCTAGATCAATATCCTGTTGCAAACCCCCAAGGCTTTCCAAGCTGGCTGGGAGTCAACAGTTCTTATTGGTCCTACCAACAAGTAGCTATTGAGGTCTCCTGTTCTTGGATCTGACGACTGACACCATCAAACTTCCTCAACCTGGTGCCATCCAGATGTTTTGGATTACAATTCCCATCAGCCTCGGCCGGCGCAGTTGGGGAAGCCTGCAATAAAAACCTTTTGCCATATGGCATAGCCAGCATCCCTATCATGGATCAGTTGCTGCAAAGGCTGCCAGGTGACATTCTAGTTACTGGAGGGAAATTGGCAATGCATTTGAAGAATTTGGAAGCAGTTCCCCTGAGGTTGCAGAGCTAAAAATGAATGAGTAACTGTGATTTTTTTCCAAGATAAAGTTAAATATGCAGGACACATAATTCTCTGAATCTTTTGCCAGAAGAAAAGAATGTTCAGGCAATCACAGAGCACCCTCCCCTAAAAGTATGCCAGTGTTGAAAGGTTAAATCCATGACTATCTTTCCTATTCTGTATCTATCAATCAATCAATCAATCAATCAAATAATCACATTTTAATCCCAGCTTTCATCCAAGTAACTCCTCTTCCTCATATCCTCACAACAACCTCATGAAGTAGTTAAGGCTGAGAGATAGTAACTGGACCAAGGTCACCCAGGGAGCTTCATGGAAGAGTAGGGATTTGAAGCTTGATCTCCCAAATCCTAGTCCAACACTCCAACTGCTATACCGCACTGGCTTTCTACAACAATGCAACTTTTTAAATGAATTGCTAACAAAACAGAGGGTTGGGCAACTTGCTTTATCAGCAGAGCCCATGCTGTTTGTGGGTGGTCTTCTCAGACTTGGAGCCAGCCCTGAGTGAGGACCTTTTACTCTGATGTGATAGCAGATGCTGCAGAGAGGATGATTGCTTATATGTCTCATTCCAAGGTACCATTTGCAAAAGTCTCTCAGTGGTTGCCAGTTCATGCTAGCCACTGACTACAGCAGGGGTCTGCAGACTAAGGCCTGTGGGCCAGATCAGGCCCAATTGCCTTCAGGATCCGACCCACGGACTGTCTGTGGATCGGCGTGGGGATTCTGTTCATTTGGGTTGCGCCATTTTCCCCCCCTGTGCCATTCCATTCCCCCCTCCCTCACACACACCGTGGCGGTGCCTCCTCCCTCCTTCCTGCTGGGTTCTCCCCGCCCTGCCTAGAGGAGGAAGGGGACTGGGCTGAGCTGGCTGAGCACCATTTTAAGCAGCCCCTCTCTGTAGCCAACCCTTTCATGCCGCTCATCTTCCCTCCACCGCCGACGCCGCCCTGGTGCTCCTGTGGGCCAGAGAGTGGAGCGGACAAGCTTGCTCTGCCTACCCATGAGAAGCAGCAGCAGCAGCAGCAGCAGCCCCTGGGAAGGTAAGCACAGCAGCTGGGGTGGGGTGGGGTGGGGGGTGGGGAGGAGGACTACTTGCCCCCCGCCTCTTCTTCCAGTCCCCCCCCCCGGTGCCACTTCTCCGGCCCGCCACAATGTCTGAGGGACAGTGGACTGGCCTGCAGCTAAAATAATTTGCCGACCCCTGAACTACAGGGCATTCATAGGCTGGGAATCTTCCCCCTGGTGGAAGCTTGGCTGCAAAGCAGGGCTCTGATTTGGGCTTCCTATTCTGAAGGAAATCAGCCCTGAGTGCTCACTGGAAGGACAGATCCTGAAGCTGAGGCTCCAATACTTTGGCCACCTCATGAGAAGAGAAGACACCCTGGAAAAGACCCTGATGCTGGGAAAGATGGAGGGCACAAGGAGAAGGGGACAACAGTGGACGAGATGGTTGGACAGTGTTCTTGAAGCTACCAACATGAGTCTGACCAAACTGCGGGAGGCAGTGGAAGACGAGTGCCTGGCGTGCTCTGGTCCATGGGGTCACGAAGAGTCGAACACGACTAAACAACTAAACAACAAAATCATTTCAGTTTAATCTTTAAACCTTTGACATGGTGTACAAATGCAGGTGTACTCTCCCGCTTGCCTGTTAAAGGAATGGCACAGCCACTCACGTTGGATTTTTTTTTTGGGGGGGGAGGGAGAACATTTACATTTTTCAGTCACAGATGTTGCCCCTCTTTTCACACTCACATGGGATGTCTCCTTTAAGATTGGCACCTCCTCCTACAAATGCATGTATCATTTAAGGCCAGAAGAAGCGCATCCCCCCACAAAACCCACTATTGCAGTCAAATGCAAATTTAAGCGGTTATAATCAATTAAACATATGATTATTCAACTAAGATTTCTCTAATTGGGTGACAGCTGTACTAGTCAGATTAGTACTCTAAATATAATCCAAGAAGACAGCCAGGAGGGGTGGGTGTAATTGGTTTTTACTATTATAGAGTAGAATAAAAAGAAAATATGCTTTAACGCTTGGGAGTTTCTCCGGGGAAATGATATATGACTTCCACAGACAGTCATCACTACCTTATCATGAAAATAAATAGAAGTTTGTTGGAGGTCTCACAGCATCTCCTTTCAAAGTCTGCATGTTTCTTCAAGATGCTTGAGTAGTTCTCCGGCTAAAGAACCATCCTGGGGAACTTTTTCTTCTCGTTATTGAAAGTAGCTGTCTTGAGAACAAGTTTGTTTGCATCTGTTGTGTCCACTTTTCTCATAGTCTATTTCCTCATTTCATCTATTCAAGGAGAACACACAAGGAAGCATGCATCAGCCATATCTTCCCATACAAACTACTTTGTGTTTTAACCAGAAGCCATGATCCACCAAGGAAAATAATGGGTGCACCTATGCAGAGATAGGCGAGGATTTGATTTTGGTTCAGGTTTTTATGGGAAACTCCCCAAATATGACCTGAAATGCAGCTATGCCTTGATATTCACACTTCTCTGATTTGTGCAATGCTGCCTTCCTACCCACAATGTGTATACAGCATACCTCATGTAATGGCTGCTGCGGGTTATGTCTTTTCGGGTTGCGCTCTGCGCCGAACCCGGAAGTACCGGAATGGGTTACTTCCGGGTTTCGGTGCTCGTGCATGCGCAGAAGCACTGAATTGCATCACGCACGTGCACAGACGCGGCGCGGCGCGGCGCGGCGCTGCGTGATACGAACGCTGTGGGTTGCAGACGTGCCTCCATCATGGATTATGTCCGTAACCTGAGCGTCCACTGTATTAGGGGGGAATGTGTGTGAAAGTAGCATGAAGCAACATACAAAAATGCATTTTATTATGGAAATTTGCTTGCAAAAATGTGCATATTAGGAGAAGTCCATATTAAAATGCTGAATAATTTTCACAAGAACTTAAAAAGAATGATCACAAACTTAAGTGGGGAAATGAACCTAAGACTAGCCAAATGGGAAACTAAGAGAAGCTGAAATTGACAGTGTCTCCCATCCCTAACTCCATGAACCATATGCTCGGAAGATCTGCATATACGGGCACACATTTATATTGAAGTTACTACAGATTGTGCTCATGTCCTGCTTTCGGGTTTCTTGGAGGCATCTGGCTAAGCACTGTGAGAACAGGATGCTGGACCAGACAGGATGCTGCCCTTTCTCCTCCTTATCCAATAGGACTCATCTTACATTCTTAAAGATTAAGGATTCTCACAGGCTGATATGGAAAACAGAAACAATTGTTGCCATTGTTAAACAGCGGGCAGTCAGAAAAAGATATGAATACTGCAAATCATCCAATCATAACGGTCATCTCTGGTCAAACAGATTTTGGAATATTTTTTTTTGAAGCAACAGGGAAAATGAATCCTGCAAAACTTGAAGGACTGGCCCTACCATCAGACAGACAGAGTGAGGTGACTGCCTCGGGCAGCAGATACATGGAAGGGAGTGGCAGCAAAGTGTTGGATGACAGAGCTGCGTAGGGCGCATGGCCTCCTCTGCACCCTCAGGTGCAATGGAGGTTATTGCCCCATTGCCATTGCTGATGCAACAAGAGTCAACTTCTGTACATGGAATGGGGGGGGAGATGGCATCTTCTCTTTCACCTCAGGCATTTCTTGGGCCAGCCTGTGCTTATCAGAGGTGAAACTGTACTCACCTTGGGAGCAGTGATCCCCTCTTCAAATGACTTTTTACTTCCCCACAAGATTATTGTCTGCCTCAAGCCTTTGAAAAAAGGTGGTGCTCCGGTGCTCAAACCTCAGCACAGCTCCACCCCCCGGTAGCACGACCTCTCCTTCCCTGTCTATCGATTGGAGGCTGAGGGCTGTGTCCAGTGGTGTCTCTCAACTCACTGCAAGCCTTCCAGCTGCAGTTTTCAACCATTTATAAACCCAGTGCCACCTCCCCAAATCAGCTCCATATGGCCCTCCAACTCTCTGGTGTAGAGGGGGAAGCTGAAAATTGCTTCCCTTTCTGTTTGGCTGATGACAGCCTTACCAGTTGGATAAAACCCTGACTCTATACTCTGCTCTGCGCCCAAGCAGGGCTAACCACGCTCTACTGCTGCTTTTCATATTGACAGGCATTCCTGTGCATTTTTAAAGTCAGCGGGAAGGTTGATTGCATCTATTTGGTATTCTTACTGCTCCGTTGCCTGTAATACCGTTGCTTGCTCTGGACGCTTGCAATCATAAGGGTCACAATTTGCTAGGAAGATAAGACTCCGTTGAGACAAGCGAGAACTGTGTGGGAATCTGGCAAAGCTTCCATTCGTTTGAACGTTGCTTGTGCAGGAGAACTTCCTTCTGGCAGACTGCACCCAAAGCGCATTGCATTTGCCCAAGGCTAAGCACATTTAGACCATAAACTGTAACCCTCTTCCTTCTTCCCCATCAAAGGCCCTGTGAAATTCTCCATGAAAAACAAAGAGAAGCCTTTTGGCTGCATTACATATTACTCCCTGTTTTGTGTCTCCGGCTCCTTAGCAATGAATAATCTTTCAGAGCTGCAGTAAGCATCACGACGCCACCCACATGGGAAAGGAGAAATGGAGGGAGATGGCCAGGCCCTACCTCCTACAGCCCCTAGGAACTCCACAAGAACTCTTAGAAATGAATTTTCCGTTTCAAGTTACACAACCTTGCATCCCTGTGTGAGTTTCAGTTTCAAGTAAACCCAAATCTTATGGCAAATTCCGTCCCCACTGCCAAGTCTCAGATTGGTTTAAGGTGGAATCATAACTCAGCTCAGCCTCTTTGAAGCCTCACCCTGAGTCATTCGAAACTTGGCGCAGGTTTGCTGAAAAGTCTTCAAAATTCAGCAAAGCCAGGCTGTCTTTAGGGCTGTAAGGAACCCAAGAAGACGTTGGCTTCCTTCATATAACCTTCCCGTTTCCTCAAGAAATGTTCCGCCAAGTCCGCTGTTTAGTGGCTTTGGGAAGGGAGCTGAGAGTGTCGGCCAAATCCAGGATAACAATCTCACCTCTTGAGATCCAAGTAAACGTGCAGGCTATGAACCGACTGTGTGTTTCTCACACACAGGTGTATATCTCAGGAGCAGATGGTTTTACTTCTGAGTTTCTCGGTTTTTAAAAAAAGCATTATATAGCATTGGGGGGGGGGAACCCTTCCTGAAAAATGACACATATACAATCACGGAGGGAAAGACATGCAAAAGTGTAAAAGGGTAAAGCTTAGTAACCCCTAGCATTTTTTAAAAAAAGATCTAAAGAGATGTTCACAGTATTAAGATTCTGAAAGGCTGTGCAGTTGGAACCAAATCACTTTTCCCAGTGGGCAAAAATAAGAGTCATTTAGCATCTTGCAGGCCACAATCTGATTTTTCTTCCATGCTGGAAGCAACATTCCCATGGTTCCATGTCGGCACCCATCCAGGCACTGATGACCAGCCCCAGCCCTGCTTAGTTTCAAGAACATAGTAGCCTCATGTGCCTTCAGATCATATACCCCAGGACAGCTTTTTCTGGACCAGAGTCTACTTCAGTGAACACATGAAATTATTTTCTCAGTTGGCAGCTGAGTATGGGTGGTGGTGGTGGAAACATTAACTGCGGGCCAAATGTCTTTAAAACAAAATGCAAAAAAGTATGGCTTCTGATCATGAAAGTTTAAGTGTATGCAAAACAAGCAGAGTGACCATTTTCAACAGCAGCCGTGCTACCAATAGCTGCTGTTATGAATGGTAATTGTGCTTATTTTTTTGTTAAACTTTATTTGAATGATCAGGGATTGTACTTTTTGCATTATGTTTCATGTCATTTGACATCACTACCAGTGTTCTCTCTGCTACCTTGACATCTCTTTTAATCTTTATCTATAGTTACCTACTGAAGAAAATACTGAATTCATCCAGGGTGCTTTCCCCCGCCATGGCTGTTTATTATGGATTCAAACCCAGGTTATTTTCCCAATTGTTCCTGAAAATCCCATAAGTAACACACACACACACACACACACACACACACACACACACACACACAGAGGGAGAGATATGCAAATCTGGATTTAATGGCGAATATTATGGGATATTAAGGGATAGCATTTTGATGAGGATAATGTCATATGAATGCTTCAGAAAATTTGAATGCATAGTAATGGGGAGTCAACAATAAACTGCTATATGGAAAGGTACTGGATGTCGAGGCGCCAACTTCTCCCAAACATTGCGGAGGCCTGATGCGAATTCCTGATGTCACACTTCGGTACCATTCGGAGTTCATAGAATCATAGAACTGTAGAGTTGGAAGGCACCCTGGGGATCATCTAGTCCAGCCCCCTGCAATGCAGCTGCCCCATACAGGGATCAAACCTGCAACCTTGACATTATCAGCACCACCCTCAAACTGGTGGAGCTGTCCGGTTGTTGCCCTTTTCTTTCTTGCATATTTTTTTCTTTTGTTTCGTTTAATGCCACATTGGGTGCTGCAAAGCCCTTCTTGCAATAAGGAAAGTGGCCACCTTTGCTAATAGAGTCTGATTCAAAAGCAAAGGTGAAGGGTGTGTGTGTGTGTGTGTGTGTGTGTGTGTGTAAGGAGAGTAGAATAAATGAGGCTTTAGATCTTATTTAGGAAAGTGCTCTAGTCGGAATGTCGAACAAGGAGAGACTGATTGGAGTCAATGAGATCGTGTTTTCTCCTTTTGGACACTGAATGTAATTACTGAACACCCCCTTGGCTCACGTTGTTATTTCATGGCAGTGTTATCCATCATGTATCTTTCGTCTCTATAACAGGCATTTTTTTTTGGTGAGGCACTGGAAGGGAATAAATTCACCTTCCCATACTCATGGAAGTCATAGAACCTTTCTGGGTGATGAGTTTAGAGCTCGACATATGTGATGCAATTGCTCACTTGGTGAATGCTGCATCCAGGTGTCAGGCTCGGTGCCAGCTCTCGACACCCTTGGTAGGACCAGCTGGCACCGACACCTGCCCTCATGTCTTGGTCTGTGAGCCATCCTTTAAATTCCCCACAATGCCCCTGACCGAGTGTCATTGTGGGAAACTTAAATGGACTCCTGCTGTTCCCATCACCATTGCCAGATCAACCCACTTCTTACAGGAAGGGCCTATGGGGGGCACTTTGCTGAGGGTTTCCTCAAACTGGCACCAACCATCAAGTGACAAAGAGCACCTCATAGACATTGTATCATCAGGCTTATCGTTTGGGTGATAGATGTGCAGACTGCTGCTCTGCTACACATATAAATAAAGAAGGGGGAAATAAAGATGCAAACTGTGTTTTATTGTGTAAGGCTTTGAAAGAAACAACCGTGATTTAATGGCCTGGTGGGGGGGGGGAAGGATTGGCCGCAATCCAGCACACAGGTAGGTAGGTATGCTCAAGCCCATTGGTCCCCAAGTGCTGAACTGCAGCCAGAGGGATTTATGTGACTGTGTGTGGGGGAAGAATATTCATTTACCTCATGATCTCATCGGCCTTGCTCCACTTTGTGTGCGTTGCTTCATATAGATTGTGACTTGGTTTCCTAGCACTATTTTCTGCTGACCTCCAGCAGCTAAAATGTATCTGCAAGATCTCCCCTTGTCAATCCTGACTGTTGCTTGTACAGTGTTCAATGACAGCCTTTTCTACCTTGTTTCCATGGAAATGGGAAACTGAAAGAGGACAAGTAAGATCGAGAAGGAACTCTTGAAAATATATGCTTTGGAAATGCTTCCCAATGTGCTTAACTGTAATTGTATGTGGAACATATTTTTTTCCGATTTGGATTGAATTTTTCAACTGAGGACTAGAATTAGGTAGGTAATGGAACACACCACATTCCTGAATTAAACATTACTACTTCACAGTGTCACTGCACTGGAAAGAATGCAGAGAGAAGAGGGTCTTCTAGTCCAATAACTGGCACGGAAGAAAGAAGTTCTCCAATGCTCATTCTTCTGAGCACTAAAGAACAAGTTTCTCATACTCCAGAGAGGAGAAAGAATCTATGTATCAGTCATAGGAGCCAACTTCTAGGGGATGAGGTCCCTTTGGCCCCCCAATAAAATATGTGAGGGGGCTAGGGGCTCCATAGTTGATAGTCATTCAAATTGTGTGCGCGCGCTGTGTCATGTGATCAGTTATGTGGGGCTTACCTGGGCTTCCCCAATATTTTATTCAAGTTGGCACCCCTGGAATCAGTGGTCAGGATGCATCAGCTAGAGAGCAAAGGTTCAGGACAGGGGGTGGAAAACCTGGAGCTCTTCAGGTGTTGCTAAGCTACAACTCTCACCATCCCTTACAATCTGGAGGACACCACATTGGTTATCCCTGGTTTTATAATGCCTGAAGAAACTGTCCTGCATAGCCAACTCCATATTTTAGGTGTTTACATACCTGCCTCATCAATGCAACTTGGATGTAAGATGCTAAATCTATAGACTCAATGTGCCCATGCTAAAGTCACATCAGATGCTGACAACATTGAGGGGAGGATACCTGAAGTTCCTACATGGGACAATTTCTAAGAAAAATATTCACTGGGAAGGAAATCAAGAGAATGAATTATACTTTGAAATAATTAAGATGAAACAGGAACTTAAGAAGATGCCTTCTACAGAGTCAGACCACTAGTTCAGCAGTGTGTACACTGACTGGCAGTGGCTGTCCAGGATTTCAGACATGGGGCATTTCCTGCTCTGCTTGGAGATGCCAGGGACAGGGGCGTTCCAAGGCGGGGGTGGGGTGGGCGGTACGCCCCGGGCGCCATTCCAAAGGGTGTGTGTGACAAAATGCCACCCCCGATCGGCGGCACCTCCTGGGGCATGCACCGCTCGCCGTGCACCCCCTGGGATGCGTGCCACGCCCCCGTGGGCAGCACGCCATGCCCCCTGGGACACGCGCCATGCCCCCTGGGACAAGCGCCACTCCAGGTACCAGAGCAGGTTGCTCCGCCTCTGGCCAGGGAATGAACTTGGGACTTCCTGTATGCAAAGCAGATGCTGCAACTCTGAGCTCCATGACTTCCCCGTGTTTAAAATGTAATCAAAAGAGGGAGGAAATAGATGAAAGTAAACATCAAGTATTCTGAAAGCAGGAGAGCTGGTACAATATCCATTGAGTTCAGTGAGTCTTTTTTTTAAAAAACAAAACAAAAAACCCTAAAATCCTAGAGACCTTGCAGGTACATGTTACTTAGGCAAACCTGTTAGATAAGAAGATATCATGAACCCGCCAGCTTGCTTACTATGGCTTCCTGCCCAAGGGCACTTCATAGAGATTACACTGCACAAAGACATAATTCCACGATAGCTCTGTAAGAACAGCACCCTTTTGAGCGGAGCTTTTGCTAGCATTCCTGTTAATTGTTTACAGATGCTGTGAAAAAAGGGGGGCATTCCTTCCTGGCCTAAGCAGTGCCAATCCATTCACCACAAAGAATTCTCAGGAAATGCAGCCTGGAGGAAGAACGAGAAGAGATTCAGAGACTAGTTTTCATCCATTTGTTGAAGTGATGATAGCTACCTATCGAGTTTTTTCCATACGGATGCTGGCTGCCTTGAAGAACCACAGTCAAACCTGGGGGGAGGAGGAGAATGGCGCTTTTAAAAAATGGGCATGGTTTAAGACAGGTTTGGTATACAAGGCCAGCAGGACCTATGGGAGTAAATTTCCACTTTCCATCACAGGGCTCTTAGGTGACACTGTGGTGCAGTTAGATTCTGAACTTAATGGTGTTATGAGAGCATTCTTTTGCTGGTACGAGCATCAAAAGAAAACAGGAAGTTGCCTTATACTGAGTCGGACCACGGACACATCTAACACCACATTGTTGACACAGATTGGCAGTGACTTTTCGGGGTTCCAGAAGGCCTTCTCTCCCAGTCCTACAGAGATGCCAGGGACTGAACATATGTAGATACAGGGGAATAACTTTCCATAAATATCCTCAAATATCTCCTATTGATTTAGCCTCATTTTCCTCCCCTCATTGCAGTGGGGTTGCAGCCTGGGCTGGGCTTTTGGGTCCCTTGGCCCCCCGAAAGTGTGTTCTTCTCCTCACTCTTGGGCCCACTGGGAGCACCAGAGCATCTGTGGAATGTCCCTCATACTTTTCATGGGGTGTCTGTGAGAAATCCATCTCCTGCAGCGGTGTGAACCTCCTTTTTTGTTTCCGTGAGGAATCCAATATAAAAAATGTCTACTGAAATAGTGAATTTAAAGCTCTGTCTCTCTCAATCCCCCCACCCCCAGTATTCTCCACTGCTACTAATCTGAGCCGAGTCTGGGTAAATTCGCCCATCACTCAGCTAATCTAACTTTTTGCCATGTATTATAATAAACCTCATAGGACCCAGCTAAAGGTAAAGGGACCCCTGACCATTAGGTTCAGTCGCGGACGACTCTGGGGTTGTGGCACTCATCTCGCTTTATTGGCTGAGGGAGCCGGCATACAGCTTCCGGGTCATTGGCCAGCATGACTAAGCCGCTTCTGGCAAAACCAGAGCAGTGCACAGAAACGCCGTTTACCTTCCCACCGGAGAAGTACCTATTTATCTACTTGCACTTTGGCGTGCTTTTGAACTGCTATGTGGGCAGGAGCTGGGACCGAGCAACGGGAGCTCACCCCGTCACGGGGATTCGAACCGCCAACCTTCTGATCGGCAAGCCCTAGGCTCTGTGGTTTAACCCACAGCACCACCCGCGTCCCAGGACCCAGCTATACAGCTGCAAATAAAACATTTTAAATGTGTTGTAAAGTGCAGTATACAAATGTGGCACTAGATAGCGACAGTGAGCTATGCAAAATTCAATGTATTTTTCAAAACGTTTTAAAATAAAGCATTTTCACAGCAATTTTTTTTTAAAAAAATATGTGTGTAGATTCCACCATAGTATGTCTTGAAGCAGCCCTTGAATATATACTGAAATAAATAAATCTAATTTTGTGGGTGCAACTGGAAGAAAATATATCCATGCTTATATTCCATTGAAATTAGTCACATTTGAAGCTCCTGTGCTTGCTCCATTCAAATGCAGAGAGCTGCTTCCATTCATTTTAACTGGACTTGCATAGGAGAACATCCTGCCAGATCGTGACCAGAGCTTATAACTGTGTTATCCAGTCCCACAGTTTTCAATGTGACTTGAACATGCTTTCTGTTATTTGCTTGGCTCTGGGTCATTATCCAGCAAGGAGTGATGCTTTTGCTGAGTGACCACCATTTAATACCCTCCTGTTTTCTCTTTTCTAATCAGCCCTTTATTTCCTTAGGAAAGAATTATAGTTGATTTGCTGTAGCAAGGAGCCTTCTTACTAAATGTTCAATTGTTGTACAAATCTAATGTTATTTATTTGTTTGCAATTTAGCAAAATAGCACACTAATATGTTCTTTTTGGAATTTCACTTTCTCATAAAATCAGACTGCCTGCTTACCTCGGCTAATTTGTATCCCAGGCTAATTTGTGTGTCCTGCCATTTTAGACCCTGCATATGAAGCTTCCTCTCTTCCTACTCTGTGTTCACATTTTCCTCCAGTCCCTGATCTCCTTTTTTGCTGCTTCTTCACTCATTGACTCATGTTCAACTTGTCATGTTCAACTTGTGATCTACTAAGACTCCTACCGGTAGATCCTTTTCACATGTACTACTGGCAAGCCAAGTGTCCCCCATCTCATTTTATCCCAGAGTTTCCTGCCTACTACCATGCATTTTGCTTAACAAAAGGTTGAAAGAATATGTTCCCAGTGAGCAATTGACTAAACCTGGCCATCCTTTGCCCGCCTCCTATCTTAAAATTATCTCAACATTATCTTGATGTCATCCATTCAGGTGTTAAACAGAGTTTACCGGCAACTTGATTTACATGTGCTGACTTTTACGAGGTGTGAGGAACTCAAGATATTTTATGAATGCCTTCCAGGGCATGCTTTGAGATTAGACTGGTACCAGGGTTCAAGAAAGTTCATAATGGAGGGTCACCTGTCATGTTTAGTAATGCCAATCTTCTTACTTATGCCATGATCTACAGTAATAAACCATAGAATAAGTTCACACACACACACACACACACACACACACACCTATTGACACAAGGACAATCTATGGTATCTGTCTAAACAGCCTTTGCCAACCTGGTGCCCTCCAGATGTTTTGGACTACAACGCCTGGGTGTACTGGGAGTTGAACTCCAAAATATTTTGATTAGCCTTTCTCAACCGTGGGTCTCCGAATGCTGTTGGTCTACCATTCCCATCATTCCTAGCCAGTTTCGCCAGTGGTCAGGGATGATGGGAGTTGTAGTTCAAGAACATCTTAGGACCAAAGTTTGAGAGAAGCTGATCTAGAGGGCACCAGGTTGGTGAAAGCTGGTCTAAAAATATTTCCAGTAGCAGGAGATTTGAAAGACCTCTGCTTTCTATCTCAGAGATTCAGGACCAGAAAGAGACAATACTGGATTAGTGGTATTATCTGGCTGACCTGGTATCAGGGAGATTCCTATGTTTCTTCTGACTTTCCTTCAGACTGTACTGTATTCACCGCACCAAGAAAAGACTGTCTGTCACTTTGAGTACGAAGGCCTTTGGTTCTCTGAAGTTTTGCATTTGCTTCGAAATGTGACCAACCTTTAAACAGATCTTCTCCATCATCTTTAGACACCAGCTGCAATCTTTTTGCTTATTGGGATTTTTTTAATGAGAAAACAGTGGCCATTTTGGTCGCCGTGATCTTGTGCAATTTTGTGGTGCAACCCCCCCCCCTGAAAATGCACTTTTAAAAGGGTTGTGATCTTGCACGATGCCCCTAAACATGTGTTTTTGGGCACCGTGGCCCAAAAAGTGCTGAGGAGGGACCACAGTGCAAAATCACACTAGATTGTGGCAACCAAAATGGCTGCCATACTCTCACGAAAAAAAAAAAAGGGAAGATGGGGTCTGGGAAAATGGGATCCCGCATGTGGGCTTCAAAGTGTTTGGGGGGGGTATGCAACTGCACACAGCTAAAAAGCCTGGAAGTGAAAGGAAGTTTATACTTGGCCCCTAGAAACCCTACAGTTCCAGCAACACAAGTAGGGAAGATTGCAGCATCTACAGGAGCCAGCCACCCAATCCTCCCTCATTCTGAAAAATAACAGTAAATGATTTAGTGGTGGGTGTTTTTTGTTTTTTTTAAAAAGATGGTCTAGAACAGGGGTCAACAACCTTTTTCAGCCATGGGCTGGTCCACCATCCCTCAGACCATGTGGTGGGCTGGACTATATTTTGAAGAAAAAAATGAACGAATTTCTATGCCCCACAAATAACACAGAGATGCATTTTAAATAAAATGAGACATTCTACTCATGTAAAAACACGCTGATTCCTGGACCGTCCGCGCGCTGGATTGAGAAGGCGATTGGGCCACATCCGGCCCCCGGGCCTCAGGTTGCCTACCCCTGGTCTAGAAAGATGCTCATGAATTCAGTCCATTGCTGTTCTCTCTTAATTAGCAGCCACACCCTTCCCCCAACTAGCTACAAAAGAAGGTGCTTTGAGGTGAGCTCTGAGCATGTTTGGACTGCCCTTTGAGGTAGCCCTAATATGCCAGTACGAATGCTGCTAGGTAGCCCTCATAGCAACAAATCAGGCGAGCTTTTCATGTAGGTCTGACTTTCAGGCAGTTTGAACAGCCACATGGTTTGTCTGCTTAGAGACACGGGAGGGATCTCTTTGCCAGAGATGTGTTTTTGGTTTAGGATGGGCTGAGTACTGCAGAGGCCTGGTTGGTCAGAGAACTGTACATTAACAGGAATGTTTGCAGAGCTGCTCCAAGTTCAGACAAGATGTACAAAGTGTGTTTAGAATACAAGAGAGCGTGTGGCTTTGAGATTTTTTGAGGGCTGGAGTTAAAAAAAAAAAGAAAGTTTGACAAGTTTTCACAGCAATGCTGTGATCCAGTAGCCCTAAAGGATCAGCCTACATTGGCTGCAGCAGATGAGGTGTTTAACCTAGTAAAAGGCACTGCATGCAACTGAGGTGACGAGCCTCACCTTATAACCAACTTATTTCAATAGACCTGGAGGTAGCATGCATGGAATTCCTATAGTTCTTCCATTCAGGCACTAACCAGCCACAAATCTGTTTAGCTCTAGCAAGTTTGTTCCATCTTGTGCTTCCATACTATAGACTTGCCCATGGAGCAAGACCCCCCAAGAGGTGTCTATAGTCTAAGTGAAGTGCTACTGTTAAGCAAAGCTCAGAGCTTGTTTGGTGCTTGAAGGTTATTTTCCATGAGTAGCCTTTAGTCGAAATGCACCCTCCTTGCGCTGCTGTAATCTGTATTAGCCGGCCGCAGATTTTTCCAACGAAAGAAGATGAAACATTGTTCTCGCCTGCATTTCACATTTATTAAAAGATTTCATCTGCTCCTGTATAATGTCTGCATCACAAAACAAATCATCAGCTTGCTTTGACCCTGACACCATTTTATAGGCTTAATAATAATAAATCTATGTCCTGAAATAGTTTCAGCAGATTACGGCAATCAATCAACATTCAGGGAGCCTTAAACCATTAATGTCATCAGCAATGATCCAGCACCTTGGGAATCTATCTAAATCAGCCATTATTACCGAAAATGTTCCTTAAGAGCTTTAAGAAAAAGGTAGTCTTTGGGAGCATGAATTGCAGCTCTCACCCTCTTTGGGAGATGGGAAATGATTGTCATAGCGATTTTTAAAAATCTCTTTCGAGCAAGGCGTTACTGAAATGTGCAACACCTTTTAAGCACTAGGGGGAAACCGTATAAATTGTGGCTTTGAATATCTGGACTAAAATCAGGGCCATTCCAAGTTTGTTGGCTGTCCTGTTGTTGTTCAGTCGTTCAGTCGTGTCCGACTCTTCGTGACCCCATGGACCAGAGCACGTCAGGCACGCCTATCCTTCACTGCCTCTCGCAGTTTGGCCAAACTCATGTTGGTAGCTTCGAGAACACTGTCCAATAATCTCATCCCCTGTCGTCCCCTTCTCCTTGTGCCCTCAACCTTTCCTAACATCAGGGTCTTTTCCAGGGAGTCTTCTCTTCTCATGAGGTGGCCAAAGTACTGGAGCCTCAACTTCAGGATCTGTCCTTCTAGTGAGCACTCAGGGCTGATTTCTTTAAGAATAGATAGGTTTGATCTTCTTGCAGTCCATGGGACTCTCAAGAGTCTCCTCCAGCACCATAATTCAAAAGCATCAATTCTACACAAATCCAAACGTTACTGCTTTCTCCACCCCCTGGAGTGTATGCTGGGAGGCAGAACAATAGCACCTTACATAATTCAAACTTGACCAGGATTATGTTTTTTGTTTTGTTTTCATTTTTAATGTCACCAGCTTAACTATTTCACTGCTACACTCCACATTAGTTGAAGCGGAGTAAATAGTAACCTCCCTTCTTTTCCTAGGCAATTAAAGTACTTTATTTAAGCCTGTGGCCATCCAGATGTTGGGCTCTCAACTTCCGTCAGCTACAGCCAGCATGACCAATGGGCAGGGACAATGGCAGCTGGAGCCCAGCCACCCCTGCTTTAGTGGGAACCTGAATGAAGATATATATATATGGTAGGATTACAGTATTTCTCGTCTGAGGACAATGAATCCAAGAACAAGTTTTTGTTTTCCTAGTGAAGAATGTAGGAATGTTAAAAACAAGTCCTAATAATATATCAAATGAAGATTTAAGTCAAAACAAAATAAAAAATAAAAAAAATTCCTTCCAGTAGCACCTTAGAGACCAACTAAGTTTGTTCTTGGTATGAGCTTTCGTGTCACGAAAGCTCATATCAAGAACAAACTTAGTTGGTCTCTAAGGTGCTACTGGAAGGAATTTATTTTATTATTATTTGGTTTTGACTATGGCAGACCAACACGGCTACCTACTTGTAACTGAAGATTTAAGTATCATCCTTTATCATATTAAAAGAGCCAGTAGGATGGCCTTCAGCTAAAAGAGGAAGCATCAGAGACAGCCCAAAGAACTGTGATGTTGGTGGCTGAAAATTCAAATGGTGCTCCATCTGATCTTCTGCCCAATCTGGTAAAAATACAGAAGTACATCTGCCAGGTAATAGTATCCTAAGGAAGGTTGCTCACTCAGCCAACCCTGGGAAAGAGGCATACCAGAAAGGTGAGCCGTAGCTTCATGACTCTTGGAGCCGACATGTTGGTAAGAACCCTTTTCTGGGAATGTACAGCACTTCTCTGCTCCCCAATGACTATATTCTGCTTAACTGCTTTGTCTTTTATCTTTAGCAGAAGCAAGGGTACCTTTTCAAGGCGAGACCAGGAACTATAGCCTTGGGGAACATCCCGTAATTTTATATACTTTGCCGCTGTTCTGAGTTAACTAATTTGCATTCAGTACTAAATAGTGACTCGTCATTGAATAATAAAGTTGTTAATGGGGACGAGTGCAGCAGTTGGTGATGAGATAAGCTGTAAATGCAGCCTTTAATGTCAGTTTTTACTGTTTAAGTTAAAAAAAAACCCAGTATAAAAACACACCAGTTACGGTAAAAACTAGAGATGTCCAGGAAAGGAGGTGACAAACCTGTCTGTAAATGATGTGTGCTTCCTTCTTGTATAGTTAAGGTTATGGGGGAAAGGGATTAGTACCTCTTAAAAATTGTTTTAGTTAGGGGGGAAAGGCAGGCACAGAGCTTGAACTGGATATGCAGCTGAGCACAGTAGCAGAGAAGTTCACTGCCCTGTTTGTAGGAAAGTGCCTTATACAGACTCAGCTCAATAGTTCTATCTAGCTCAGCATTGTCTACAGCAGTGTTTCCCGAACTTGGGTCTCCAGCTGCTTTTGGACTACAACTCCCAACATCCCTAGCTAGCAATGCCAGTGGTCAGGGATGATGGGAATTGTAGTCTGAAAACAGCTGGAGACCCAAGTTCGGGAAACACTGGTCTGCAGAAAGGATGAAGAACCTGTGCCCTCCCTCCCACCACATACGTTGTTGGACTCCAACTCTCACCAACAATGGTCTGTGATGATGGGAGTTCAGGTCAATGATACCTGGAGGGCGATAGGCTGGTGGTATGTGCATACAATATATATTTGCAACCTGGTCAACCACAACATTGAACATGTCTGATCTGCACTGACTGGCAGAAACTCTCCCAGGTTCACACATGAGGATTTCTCCACCCTACTTGGAGATGTCAGGATTGAATCTGGAGCCTTCTACATGCTAAACATGTGCCCTGCTAGGCTGAACTGCAAAAAATGAGCTCAGTCTGGTTCTGATCTGTTAAAGTCATACAGTGATGAGCATTTTGCCTGGGATGTGGAATTCACAATTCTGGGAAGAGTGCACATGAGCGGGAAATGCATCAACAGGACTATATTCTACTCAACACAGTCATGGAATGCAAAGTCATGTGCGTTTACTTGACAGCAAGTCCCACTGTGTTCAGTGGGGCTTGCTACCAGGGAAGCATGCCTAGGGAATGTGTTCTTGGTCAACTATTTGGTAAGCAGATATATCAAATTAAAGGCACTACAGTAGAGCCTTGGGCACCAGAGATTTCTGAAGCATCCCAAAGCTGGAAAACATTTCATGAGCAGGCTGGTGCGCCGAAGCTGTGTTTTGTGTGGATGCAAGGAGAGTCGGGGCTTCTTTTCTGAAGCACTGGTAGCATGCCAGCTACTAACGTCAAGCCACTGTTGTAGCATATGGAGGACATCACGTATAGACAGATGGCACGCACAAAACAATTCGCTGTATATTGGCCCTGATCCAGTTCAGAATAAAAATGCAGTGAAGCCGATTGAAGTCAAGCATGCAGCATGCTTCCATGGGAAGAGCTGAAGCTTAGGGGTACCTACATTTAGAAGGTTCCAGGTTCAATCTCTGGCATCTCCAGGGAGGGCAGTCCAAAGGCAGATCTAGGGGAGCAACAATACATGATTCAACATGATGCATTTATGCATGCTTATGTATGCCTTCCTCTAATATATGGGCATTATTTAACTGGAAAGCTGCAGTGCAACGTTTGGAGAAATGTGGATTTTGAATAATAGTTTCATTTCAGTCCGTGTATTATTTTGGGAAGTGTGAATTAGGCAGGTTCACATTAAAATGTGAAATGAACCACCACCACCCCTCCACCTCAGCTCTGGAGTCAGTAAGAAATGGCCCTTAGGCATAACAGCGAATTGTGTGATTGTCAATTGGCCTGGCAATAATCAATATGTACTGACCTCCCAAAATTTGCTGACAGTACCATGGGACGTGGAAGCTGGGACATGGGTGTAGAGTTATGACTCCATCAGCAGCATTTGCTAAACATGCCACCAATCTGATGTATACAAAAGGGCTCTGAGGATCAGGTGACTCCCAGATGGTTGCAGGGGTGGAAAGACATGGGCTTTATCTTATCTGGCCTAATAGATAAGTGTTAATTCATCCTCTGTGGAATTGGTTCACACTCCAAACAGGAAACACTTATTTTGGGGAAGGGGAGATGACACTAAGTACATACCACTGTAGACACTTGGATGTTTGGACAATTTGCAGCTATGCACTTTACTCTTTCACCTGTCTCATGACCTTTTATTTGTTAACTCCACCCCACCATTACCTTGGGTTTTAGGAAATTGAAGTAGTTTTAAAGGCATCTATCACAGACTCCTGACCTTTCGCTTGACCCTGCATTACTTGAGGGCCAGACAAGATATGATGGCCACAGACAGACCCTTCTTTTCAAATGCAAATTTGCCCCAGTCATCCATAATGTGTAGGGGGTGGAGTCTCCTGCTCACCCACAAAAATATCCAGATGCCTTTAAAAATCCATGTTTTGAAAGAAAATGTATTTAAAAATATACATTTAAATGCAAATTTCCATGCAGATTAGTATATTTAAAAAATTACACAGATCATTGCAGAACATGAATGGACGTATGAAAACAGGTACACAATATTGGATTGCTTCTAATGGACAGAAAGTATTGTTCAGATTAAATGGCTTCTCATGCCAAGTGTGTGTGTGTGTGTGTGTGTGTGTGTGTGTGTGTGTGTGTTTTGAGGGTGGTTTTCATGTAGAAATTAATTGTGTCTGTAGGTTTTATTAATTCTACAGACACACAGCCCCTCCTCCAGAGTATGTTTAGCACCAAGGTCTATATCTGAAATAAGCTAGAAATTTCCCTATGCAGCTTTGATGTAATAAGGTGCTTTTACTTGTTGTCAAATGCTAGTTGTACACCTTTGCCATCTTTGCTATATTGTGTAGAAAACAAGCAAACAAGGGTATCGACGGCACTGCAATCCACTCACGTCCATTAGCACCAGCCATTTTTAATCTAAATTTAAGGCGATGTTGAATACGACTTGCCATTGTGTCAACAATCTGCCATTGGGAAGCTGCCCTTCACCTCTCAAAGAAGCAATGCTCTTCACTTCAGCAGGATGGTTGCATATTGCTTTGTCATTGGCATCTGGTGTTGCCTACTTTTCCTCAGCCAAATCGCAGCACTGCCGATAAAACAATGTAGCACTCAGCTCAGTTTATATTTTTTTCAAGGTTCTAGCCCTCATGGTTGCTGAGAATTTCCTGAAAATGAATTGCAAGCGAGGCTCTAAATATAACCAAGGCAGTGCACATAAAGAGTGCCCAAAATTATGGTTGCGTTCGGAGGAGCTGACCTGAGTTCAGAATTCCTGTCGCTCTCCAATCTATTATAGTCTTCCGCCTACAAACTGACAGCTACTGAAGCCTTGGCTACAGATTCTTTTGCGAGGGTGATTCCTTAATTCTTCTCCCCCGTTCTGCTGATGGGAAGAGCAGCAGCTGGGGAGAACATTTGCTGTGGGTCTCGCGTAGGCTGCATTAGGGATCAGCGTTTAAGCACACCATTTCAACATCGATGCAGAACCCATTTAGATTTCAGCTGTGAACATGTTTAATCTTGTTCAAAACTGAGCCTCTTAGAATCTTTCTGTAAAAGCTGAGAACTGCGAGAAATTAAGCTTGTGTGCATTACCTTTGCTGCGAAAAGGTCACAGGCAGTGCGCAAGAACAACATGTCCTTGTCTATCCGTGTTGACAATATATTGTGCATTTCCCAGGGCTGGAGCTAAGTCAATGCAGACCCACCTGTTGCCATGTGTATTCAGAAACTCCTGATACGTAAAGTGGGCGATCATTCATACCAAAATATGGCAATCTTTGAGCATGCAAGAGAAAGCCATTTATCAAGTCCATACCACAGACAGTTCCTGAGAGGCTGAGCACCTGCCCACTTGGTCTAACCAATAGCAGAAGGGATTCTTCGTCAACTCAAGAGCTGAACGGTATAATCTCCACGCCAGGTTAGGATCTAAAAGGTTGCTCTCGATTCTGGTGAAAGGCCTGTGTAAATTGAAGGATGTCGTATGACAACCAAGTGTTTCGCCACCCAGACAAGGGCAAAGTACGGTTAAATCAACGTCATGCTTCTTTGTGTGAATGTTAGCTTTGGCAGGCTGAAGAGAGAGTTCCTTCCTGTACGTCATTCAGGCTGACCTCGGTTTGTAAGGGAGAAGGGATTATAGGCCAGAGCAAGGCTGCGGAAACTTCTTGAACCTTCTGTTCTGATCAACCTTCTGTGGGCCACAGAATCCCAGTGGTGGGCGGGGCCAGAGGCAAAAGTGGGAGGAGCATAAAATGCAATAATAATAATAATAAACCTTTTGCATACTAGGTTTGTTTCTACATACACTCATATACCCAGCACTATTTTTCTAGAAAAAGAGGTGCCAGAACTCACTATGAACGCTTCCCTTCTTCTCTTATAATGGCAATGGCGCCCACCTGACAGGTGCCAGAACTGAGTTCCGGAAAGTTCTAGCTGAAAAAAAGCACCCTGCATACACCCCTCCATCTAGGCAAACAAAGGGAATCAGCAAAAATCTTCACCTTTTCTTTAAACTAAAAAGGCCCCAATTCTGCAACCTTTCTTCACAGGGGAGTCCACCCCCTTGATCATTTTGGTTGCCCCTTTCTGAATGTTTCCCCAACTCTACAATACCCTTTTTGAGGTGAGGAGACTAGAATTGTATATGGTACAGTTTACAACTAGTTCCACCTATACTCAGATTTGGAGAGTTTGGGAAGTACAGGACATCTATGCTATTGAAGAAGATCGCATATCTGAAAAGCACAGCAGCAAATGAACTAATATTCGCCACTTTGATAGGTACTTTGAATTGTTCTTATCTGTCCAGACCCAAATGTATTCAGCTGGATTGTTGACTCAGAATATATAACACTGTGTTAAATAACTTGTGTGTGTGTGCCCATTTTAATGCTTTAGCATTGTTTATTTGAAATGAATGTCTATGTGGCTGAAGGTGACAGCAAAGCAACTTGTACATTTCCCCTCCTTGCTGACCTCAGTATTGTTACCAGATCTGTGTGCATGTGGTTGCAAATGCATTGCACATTCCAGCAAGAGGAATACATTGGCAGTTTAATGCTCCTTGGGTGTGATTATATCCGGGTAAGTGTGTGTGTGTGTGTGTGTCTGTGCATGTACAGGAGGAGAGTTACTGGGAAGGTGGGGCGGATATGTCCAAAACTGTTGTAGCTGCTATCACAGTACAAACAATGATAAAGACATTCCTACCAAACTTGTCTCTGTTCAAGTCCTTATGGATCACGTCCAGTATAATATGATTACAGCTTCTTTTTTTAAAAAATGAAACCCCAGGCATTCCATTCATGCCTCTGAAATATCTTGGTCCTTGAGGTTCTTAGGAACCATTTGGGTTTTCATCCCAGGTTGCCTAGCACATCACAATGACAAACAATTAACACGTTCTGAGGATCTTCCCTGGATGGTTCAAGTAATCCTAGGATTCAAATGTTATTAGACTTCCAAGAGCTTTGGAAAGTTCAAATTTTTCCTGCATGCATTATCCTTTCCCAGGGTATCAACAGCTGTTTTCATTCTTAATAGCTTTGTCCCAGTTGTGTCTCCATAGCCTTCCTAATGCCCTTTGCAGATTTGTCTACAGCTATAAGTCTAAGCTGCTCGTATACAGAATACACTGCGTACATTTCGAATCTTTAGGGGAGCAATGGTTTGATTTAGATCAGTAGATTACAAAGCAGGCCTGAAACCTGGGTTCAAATCGATGCTCAGCTACCAACTCATGCCGGGTGGTCTTTAAGTAAATCATTATCTCAGACTCAGCTGCTGAACAAGAAAACATGAATGAGGATGTGTCCAGATGGCATGTTTTGCACCATCTGCTATCGACTGCCAAACAAGGAGGTGCAGTTTTGCCAGTTTAAAGACCACCCACTGTGGGTGGGCATACAACACCTAATTAAAGAGGCACACATTTTTTAACAATTGGTCTAGTTGGAAGTCCATCCATCATCCTAATTCCCTATTATTGGGTCCTTATTCCTCCTTCTTTTATTTTAGCATTTGTATGATCATAGAATAATAGAATTGTCAAGTTGGAAGGGACGACAAGGGTCATCTAGCAATGCTGGAATCTTTTTACCGAACATGGGGCTCAAACCCACAACGCTGAGATTAAGAGTCTCATGCCCTACTGACTGAGCTATCACCAGTTAGACAACTTGCTACAGTTTATCTGCTATGAACAAAGGAGGCTGATGCAGCAGGAGCCATTTCATCCACTGGTTATTTCAGCTCCATTTTGTCTAATTCCACTGTGATGGATCTCCAAGGTCTCCAGTAGCCCTGATACCTGACTAGAGTTCCTAGTTGCACCAAGTATTTTATGGATGCAAAGCATGCACTCTATCCATTGAGCAGGCTTAAAGAGAGGCGCATGGGTCAGTTGTGTACAATGTGAGATCACATTAGTTATAAGTGAACTTCACCAGCTCACTTTGGAATCAGGCCTGGCAAATTAAGCTGTTTTCTAGAGGACTTGGAAAGTAGACAATCCCTTGTCCATGCTGGCTGGGGCTAATGGAAGTTGAAGTTCAACGACATCTGGATGGCTACAGGTTCCCCACTTCTATCTATAACATATAATATGATCCAAATAAGCAGGGGGGTTCCCTGTCTTTTTAGAAGGCAATTCCATTGGATGTGTAGAGAACCGAAGGCTGCTCTGAAACCCAGAGGGAGGGAGATTAGCTCTGTAAATAATCCCGTGCATGGTGAATGCATGGCACTGAGTCACATGACAACAAACGAAAAGCTGTGGAAACACAAGAAGCTTAGCTTTCCCTGGAGTGAAGGGACGACTAATTAACAAAGTAATCTAAGCAGAGAGATTAGTTCTGGGCAGAAAGGTAGGATGGAAATAAATTATCAAATAAAATGCTAAATACTATAGTCTCTCAATTCCCCCCTTTCCCTTTTAAACCAGGATAATGCCATTATCTGTACTGTTACTTAAACTTTAAGCAATAATGCTGATAATGGCATTACATTGGTTTAACTGGAGAAAGGGTAGAACGAGAAGCCGCAGAATTGACAATTTTATTTTAAGTCTTAAAGAGAACAGAAAGCAAGAGATAATGATGGAGAGAGCAGCTCATACTCTCCAAACAAGAGACTTTCATGTGCGTGTATATTCCTTCTCCGACTTCAGATGGAGAAAGGGATGGAAACTGAGAGACAAATAGGATGCTGGTCTGTGCCCATTACAACCAAAAGAACTCCATATTCCCAGATATTCCTCCTGTGAGTGACAGACAGGTCCTGTCCTTTCAGAAGGTAATAGAGAATATTCTATTAGTGAAACATCTATGCAAGGGTCACCAACCCAGGGATCATGGGCACTAGTTTGCTTGCCAGAACTGGCAATGGCACCAGTGAAGGACGCAGTCAATATCCCCTTAGAAATCCCCAGTGCACATGGGACTGTTAACTCTTGCTACTCAGTTCCTATTTGCTCCAGCTTAGCCTCTCCTCCATTGAACACGTCCCCTTGAACATACCCACACTTCATTGGATGCCAGGATTTGATGCCTACCTTCCAGAAGTACAAAGAGCTTCTCTCTGTGAGTGAGCAGAGAGGTGGTAGAATTAGATCTGTCCACCCCCCCCCCCCGCCCCATTGAAGGGGAGGCATGTTTCTTTTAAGATGCAGGAGCTACACTGTGTTATACCACACCTCCACAACAGCCATTTTGTGACTGGTGCCCATCACACTTTCCTCAAAATTCAGATTGTGCCCACTGGCTCCAAAAGATTAGAGAACCTCCTGGCTTATGCACTGCTGTAATGTGCATCATCATTTGCTTGGATAATATACTGTGATCGGGTGTGTACAGTTAGCTAGAGTTTCTTCAGCAACTCGTATCTGAAGAGCTTTGTTCCTTTGGCCCTCTAGACAAGGATTATCAGTGGACTGAAACCATCTCCAATAGCCTTTTACAATTTTTGATGCTTCAGATGTAACAGGCAGCACCAACACATGGATACACCAAGGAACTTTGCACCAGTTTCCCCCCACACTTCTCAATATCCAAATAGGAAGTCTGAGCTTGCAAATTTCCATGTGAAGCAGCAGCAGTTATGTATAACATGGATTCCTCTTCAAAAACAGCAGGCTGATTTGGAACACCAATTGCCCACAGACCTGCTTGTGTGAAAGTGTCTCAAGCAGATTTGTCCAAAGCATAGTGGATGTCGGTGCCCAACAGGATTTTTGGACCAGTATTTGGAAGTGCTGGAACCACAACATTTGATCGAAACCCTGAGGTTTTCAGATTGTGACAGCGACACTCAGCAAAGGCCGACCATGGTTTTTCAGATGCTCTCTTCCAGCAATTTAACCCTGGCTTAACTTTAACTAAATGTATCAGCAGATACTACCCATTTCTTATATTCATTACAGTTGCTGCTCTCCCCCCCCCATCTAATTCTTCCACCCACTTGAGTCAACTGCTGGCAGCACTTTTTTTGTGCCATGTTGAACCCCAGCTCTGTTCCCACATTAGACTTGTTTGCATGTCATACTATAGCAGCCTTCCCCAACATGCTGTTCTCCAAATGTGGTTGGACTACGACTGCAATCATGCCTGAGCATTGGCCATTCAGGATGAGGATGATGAAAGCTAGGGAGTGCTGCCTGTAGTGTCTGTCCCTCCCTCAAACAGCTCTCAAGAGGGTGACACCCTCAATGAACTGGGCCCTGTCATCCATCGCCCTTAGAAGTTTCACAGTGATGAAACCATGGTTGGTCCAGATTAAAAACAATGTTGTGCCAAATAAAGAGGGGGCAAAGGGGAATGACAATGGCCTGATGCACAGAATCAATTTGGTCCATAGACCTGAGGTTCCACACCTCTGCCTTAGGCCCTCAAGTACAGAAGTGTGAAAAAGAGGCCAGGACACAGAGAGCCACCAGATATATGTTTAAAGATTTGAGCATGCCCAGTGAGACTTCTTAGAACAGCACTGCCCTCACCCCCTGACCTTTAAAGCCCCAAATGGCCTCGGCCCAGTATACCTGAAGGAGCGTCTCCACCCCCATCATTCTGCCCAGACACTGAGGTCCAGCACCTGAGGGCCTTCTGGCGGTTCCCTCACTGTGAGGAGTGAGGTTACAGGGAACCAGGCAAAGGGGCTTCTTGGAGGTGGCGCCCGCCCTATGGAACACCCTCTCATCAGATGTCAAGGAAACAACTATCTGACTTTTAGAAGACATCTGAAGGTAGCCATGTTTAGGGAAGTTTTTAATGTTTAATGTTTTACCGTGTTTTTAATATTCTGTTGGAAGCCTCCCAGAGTGGCTGGGGAAACCCAGCCAGATGGGCGGGGTATAAATAATAAATTATTGTAATATTATTATTATTATTATATAATCTGCTTTTGGAAGTCCTTCATGTTTCAAAAGAGAAGCACGAGCCCTGGGTGCCACCTAAAGTCTAATAATCTTATCCTAAAAGCCATTTGTGTGAATTAAGTTTTATTATAATACAGGCGACTCAACTTATGCGGGGGTTATGTTCTGGGGAATGCACGTAAAGTCAAAAACATGTAAAGTAAAAATACATTGGGTTCAATTGCTGGTGGGATTGCTAAAGCCATTTCCCCCAGAACTCACCCCTGTGCTCTCTCTGCCTAGCGCATAAAGCTGAGTGCACACAAGTTAAATGTGAGTAGGTTGCAAGTTACCTGTACCACATGGAAGGTCATATTATACTCTTAAAGGTAAAGGGACCCCTGACCATTAGGTCCAGTTGTGGACGACCCTGGGGTTGCGGTGCTCATCTCGCATTATTGGCCGAGGGAGCCAGTGTACAGCTTCCGGGTCATGTGGCCAGAATGACTAAGCCACTTCTGGCGAACCAGAGCAGTGCACGGAAATGCCGTTTACCTTCCCGCTGCAGCGGTACCTATTTATCTACTTGCACTTTGATGTGCTTTCGAACTGCTAGGTTGGCAGGAGCAGGGACCGAACAATGGGAGCTCACCTCGTCGCGGGGATTCGAACCCCCGACCTTCTGATTGGCAAGCCCTAGCGCCACCCTTACCATCCAAATAAAAAGGAAAGTATGCGCATCTCATGCACTAGGAACTACTAATCTACTGGGGTACCAAGTTGAAATATTTATTTCCCCCTTTATACTTGGGATCCTTTGGGGAGAAATCATATGCTACCATCCTTTAGACTACCAGCTGATCATCAGAAACCAAGCACACAAGAGAGTCAGCAATGCGACAATGACCTCATTGAGGATTCAACACATAAAGCGCAGTTGCAAAACAATCTTTATTCTGGCTGAAGATCTAGTACAATTTTTTTTAAAGCAACTTAAAAACAGGACACAGCTCCATCAATTTCAGAAAGCCAGCATCTTTTAAGGAGGTTCATTTGCCTTTTAAAGGCAATGTACAAAGTGATCCATTTAGTTTCTTCCTCCCTTACAAAAATTAAAAACAAAATTTTTAATGTTTTAAAGACATTTAACAGAACAGAGCTTATTTTTTTTTCCTAAGGAGGGAAAAACCAAGAATAAAAATAGCAGCATGTTGGGCAGCTAATGCAGTCTCATCGGGACAAATGGTAATGTAACTTTTCCTAATTTTGTATCTGGCTCATTTTAAAAGCAGATCTTACAAGATCTGTGGGGTTTCTTTGTGTGTATGTGTTTTTTTAAATGGAATATTGCATTTTTTTAACCATGTCCCATGGGAGGCATTTTGCTTCAAACTGCCCATTCTGAAAGCGATCCTGAACAAAAGCCACCTTAGGAATCACTTTCCCAAACAAATACCATGCATAGCAAAAGCACTGTGTTAAAATTAACCAATGTTCTTCTCAATGAAAAACATCAGAATGACCCCCCACTTTCCCCAAAGCATCAAAGCTCATTGTTAATCACATGACAAAGCCACTTTTTCTACATAACAGCTGACACTGAAACATAAGATTTGGCTTGACACATTAAAACAAATTCTAGAAACATGACCTTTTCCAAGCTCCGTCTTTGAAACAAGTTGCTGGAATTTGAAATCAGGTGCACCCAGATCATTCACTCTTCCCTAGTCTGAAGGGCAGGTGGGGTGGGGAAGGTTGTGTGTTCCTTTTTCAATACAAGTTAGAGACGTTGAAATATGCTCAGTTTAGTACCATGATTGAATACAGCAGACTTCTTCCATTTCTCTTTTATAATAGGAAATAGTGACCTGGACTCAATTTTTCCTCCGTGTAAAAAAACAACAAGAAAGCACTCCCCTGTATACAAACTTCCAATTAACAGCATTTCTCTATTTTATTTGCAATGCATCTTCTGCCAAATGGCACAAAGAACGTCCAGAGCAGCCAACGACACACAAAATGATAACATCCGAACATTAAAATACACCTCAGAACACTGTCCAGCCTGCTCCTTCCAGGTTGTTTGAAAACATGGGAAACTTGGGAGTGAAGTTTCACTTCATGCTTATAGTTGCTGAAAACTGTGGTGAGAATGTGGTCCACACACACACACACACACACACACACACACACACACACACAGACAACATCAGAGACAACAAACCTAAGCCTCAAGTTAAGGAATCCATAACTTGTTTTGTCTGTAGTAGCTGTATTCATTTTAGGTGCATCGGGATATAAACAGGACAGTTCATATTCTAGAAACCCAGTTTAATTATCTTTGTAGCTCAGAAGTTTGGTTCTGTCTCCCTGCATCCTAAACCAGAGAGGGAGATGCAATGCACAGAGGCAGCGTTTTGCATGTGCATCCACTGCTAGCTTGGGGGACCACAAACTAAAAAGGGTATTGCTATGCAGTTTCCAAGGCTGAGACACTGTCTCCAGCTCCAAAAGCTGCACATGTGGTCTCCCAAAACAAGTTTGGGAACAGTGCACAGCAAATACTGTCAAACTGAGTAGTGCCGATCAATGGGGTGGCTAGTTTGGGTGGTGTGAGGACTGAATCCAGGCATCACCTTTCTTTGCCCCAATGGACCTATGCTTAGCCTTCTCTTCCCTCTAAACAGGTGATCAGAACTCGCAGCGCCACCTCTCCGTTTGACAATACGTCAGGTGCAGCCAACCTACAGATGCACAGCCATCTCTGTCAAAGTGCATTCGGGTCATATTACAATAGCAAACTACTTGCTCTTCAGTGACCAGTTGTAATTTGCCCTCCAAGAACTATCATTGGAGCAAAATGCATGTGTTTCCTCACCCCTACTGTTGAGTGGAGAAGAATAAATGAACTGATTAAAATTGGTATAGTTCTCGTTGATCAATGCTCCTTGAGATGAAATGTGATTCTCAGCCCACTTCCACCTGAGTAAACTTGGGAGTAATTCCATTGACTCTCATGAGACTACTCCAGTGAAAGCGGATTTAAGCTTGCAGGGGCAGCCCAAACTCCCGCCAAAGCCTTCTTCAAGGTTGGCAACGCCCCAGCTGGCTTTATAAGGGGTTTGAACAGAACCCTGAAGTTTTCTGAAACACACTGCATTCCTCAGAAAAGCAAAGCCAACGAGTGATAAACAAACTCCTCACAGCATCAAATATAAAGATACTGGGGGGGGGGGGAGGGACTGAGGGAACAAAGCTAATTTATTCATAGTGTTACCAAACAAGAAAGAGATATCTGCAAGGAATCTGTAGTGCTTTGTTTTAAGAAGCACTGATTACCTAATGGGTCAAAACCATAAAAAGTTCCACAATATCTATTTTCTTTTCGCTTATTCACTAAAACAAAAAAAAAAAGACTTCCAGAGTTCCTTAACACTAATCTGTAAAACAGAAAATGCAACTATGATTTTTAAAGTTTTGCTCAAGAAATGCAGAATTTGGTTAGATACTAGAACAATGAGGTTTTATGTTTCTTTCATTACTTTTAATCCATTGGTACCTGATTTGTTTGCCTTTTCAGATGACTATATTTGTTTTTTTGTTTTACTCCATAGAGATATGAAAGTAATAAAAGATTAATTATGGGAAATATGTGTCATAGAACCAGGGCTTCCTAAAATTATCCTTATTATACTCTGTTATTCACAAAAAATATGAAATATGGAAGCCAAATGCACACATGGTTAAAAAACCACCCACCAAAAACATTTTTTCCATACGATATGGAAAATATCTTGATGAAGTGTCTAGATCTGTTGATTTCACACGTCAATCAACAGGATTAAACTTGATTTAAATACCCTAGTAGCCAATGTTTTCTGACTGTTTTTCTGCAGCATTCAAAACAAGATGGATATTTGTCTTCATTCAAATACAAACAGAACCAGCACAGAAATCTAAAACTCTCCCAATAAAATATACTGTATTGGGATTCCATAATCTGAAGGTATTTTTCAAACAATATTGTTGGACTCAGTGATACTTTGCAATGTTCATATATTCTTTTATTGAATAAAGCAGCTTTGAAGCTTATCAGGCACTGCCCAACAAAATATTTAGTCAAGAAGGGAATCTTGAATTTTAACCTTGAGCTAGCAGCCCAATTCTCTATACAAAGTGAGGCGGGGGGGACCCTGTTAAAATAGTTCATAGTTTTAATTCTTAAACCAACTTTTACTGACATCCTGCACATTACTTTTTTAAAAAATGGCCGAGGAAATAATGAACGAACTGAAAAATAACACCAAAATATGTATTAAGGGAACATTTTGAGATGACAAAAAGAAAAGAAAAAAGCTTATCCTCTAGTTACACTTGAACAAATACAGCCTATAGAAAATGAAGTATTGCATAGCAGTGTAAGGATTTAGCTTTCGGTGAAACAAATAGTGAACAGAATGAGTTTGGTATTGACAGTATCCATCTATGATATTTAGTCATCCGGAACTATGTACATATTATATATACTGTATGCCATAAAAGTCCAGTTTTATTCAGTCTTAAATATCTTTTTAAAACAGGAATTCAAATGTCTAAACAAAAACACTTCCTGGCACTTATGTTACCCACGACTGTTTTAAAGTGTCTTCTAAAGCGTCCCTTAAAACGTGAAAGTGCCGTTCTGCTACATATCATTCGCCAGAAAACCAGCAATCCACAAAACTGGCAATCCGCATCCTCTGTGCGCAACCACATCACCCAAGTCGCAACGGAGAAATTCTGATGCCACTTTACACAGCCCCTGCTGCACTTTGGAGTCTTCAGAGTCCCAACATTTGAGCTCTTAAAGCTTCGAAGAGGTGGTCAACAAGCACCATGGTTAAAGGCCTCTATGTCCCTGCAGGGAGACAGGTATAGCACTTCTCTTTTGATGTGTTTTGCCTTCTGCTTAGTTTTTTTTTTCCTCTAAAAAAGAAAGCACTTTAGATTAGAAATGTGTGTTCGCAGCTCTTAAAACTGCCTTCTCTCCCACTGCGGTTGCGAAGAAAAGCTTCAGTCCCATCTGAAGACAGATGGCTTTGACACTTTAGCTCCAACTCAAGAGCATTCTCTACCCAGAGGCCTCAAGATTGTTGAATGATCTTTGTGGGTGTTTTAATAGAAAGAGACAAACCCCAGAGTATTATTAACATCTTCATCGCCTCTGCTGTGCATATACTGGATAAGCTAGTGTGACATTGAGAGAGTCATTGTGTTGCACTAGCGATGTGTGTTGATAATGTAGCACCAGTTCTTTCAGGGAGTTGTACAAGTTATATGGCTCTGCAAATCCAAACCCAGTAGGCGTTTCGTTGATAACACAATGCTTCACTTCACCATCCACACTAAAAGAAGAGAGAAAGATTTTTTTAGGTTGCCAAAGATACATCCTTCTTATTTTAAGTTATCCTTAAAATGAGAAAATAAAAAAAATCATTTGTTCCATTATTACTATATAACCTAAAATTACTCCCACTGCTTCACTCGCCTTTAACTAATAATATTTTTTGGATTTTGTAGCTCCACATATGGATAACCTAAAGTTCCCTTTTTCTCTGAAATAATTTCAACATCTCTCAGAATATTTCTTGAACTTTGGCTGCAATCCTATACATACACCCCTGGAAGTCCCACTGAATTCAACGGAGCTTACCTCAAAGTAAACATGTATAGGATGACACTATTATTCAAAAACATTTTGTATCACTGAATAAAGTTTGAACATTTTTACTTTAATTCATGTTCAAGTCATTTATTGCACATCTTTATGTCAACAACCGGCCTTCACTCAGAAGTGAAGCTAGGCCTAAAACTGCAGAACATCTTGGGTTGGCAGAATGAGCATTTAAAAAACATGGCTACTCAAGCAAACAAGTGTGGGATTGTGAGGGGAGCACGGCCAAGCAAATTACACTGGCTGTTGGGGTCTTCACCACCAGCAGAGCAGATAAGCATATAACTAAGAGAGATTAAGCAGGAGGAGAGCACATAGGTGGGCACAAAAGACCCACAAATGTTGGTAACTGATAATATTAAAATGTTAGGATTCAGGACAATCTCCTCATAGAATTGGAAGGGATCATGAGGTTCAGGAATCGTTTGCCAAAGAAGGAGCCCGAACCCACAACCCTGAGAGTAAGAGTCTCATGCTCTACCAACTGAGCTATCCCAGATACCTCAAACATTATTTGTCAGATTCAAATGCGAGTCCCGCTTAGATCAGCGAGGGTTCCCCCTCTCTCCTCCTCCCTGCCCAATTGGCTCTGGAGAGGTTGGGGGATCCCCCAGAAAAGCACACAGGGGTAGGAGAGTTTGTTCCATCTGGCAAGAAGTCATTGCTTATGCTGACAGAACAATTGTAGGAGTGTGATGCTGAACTCTGCCCAATGTTGCAAGATGGATAATTTTTAATGGGGTTGAGGATGTTACATGTCCCACTGCTTTAGAAATAGGGTAAAACATTTGGATACATACACAACAGAGCACGCAGAGCAACCCGGCTTGCTACTTTCCCGAATAAGGAATGTGCCATCCCTTTTCCCACGCAGCAAATTTTCTGCTTGGCCTCTGTTGATATTTCCTACATTCCATGTTCGCTCATCATGATGAGGCAAATCCTCATCATCTTCCACCATAGAATATTGCCTATTGGGAGGAGAAGCAACATGTAATAGTTAAGAACCAGGTGAAATTAACTTTTAATATATTTATTATACTTCCACCCAAATTATTTAATTCAGGACTTCAAAAGTTGGCCCCATCAGCATTCTCAAATACATGAGGGCAAGATTCAGGCTTTGATGAGAAGAAATTAATTTCCTAATCATCATGACTGTCTTGCAAATATTGTAAGACACAAACTACAGAATTGTTTTCCCGAGTCTACAGGATGTACAAATTGCTGCCTACAACTTTTGCCATGTGGCAACAAAATGAGATCAAGAGGATTCTTGTCAGCTTCACATTATGATAACAACCCAGTTATTATTTTTTTAACAGGTTGGATCCAGACTGCCTTCCATGGATGGAAAGTCTCCTTCCAACTGTCTAGGAGGCTGCATGGTGGCAGGTAGAGTGGACAGGTAAGTCCTCTCCCTTCCCCCACCAGTGAGAATGAAGCCTGGACCTAACCCAACATGACTGAGAAGTTTTCAAGTACTGCCATTGCTAATGGTGCTGCCCTGCTGTCAGCACAAAACAAAACAAAACAGTTCAACATGAGCTGGCTTTGGGTCCGCTAAGATGGTTCTAGTTTTCAAACAAGACTATGCATTCACCCAAAACACAGATTGCGATCCATAATCACAAATGTGTCTTATAAATAAAGCAGAGCAAGCCCTAGATTAATGCAAACTGTTCCTGCTAACAGGGAGTTAAAAAAAAAAAAAAAAACCACGCCCGCTGCTTCTCCCCCAATCTCACCTTGGTGTTATTTAAAAGCATTCCTCTATGAATTTAGAATCTGCCTTGTTTTGCTGGTTTACTGAAAATACATTCTGGAATGCTCAGCATCAGCATAGCGAATACCTTTCCAACAGAGCTAGCACCCAAAGTTTGTTGAAACCCTGTTGCCTTCTCATTTACTTGCTCCAAACATCTAAGGCTTTAGCAGCTGCTGCAAAATCACCATTGTGGGTTCAATAATAATAGTAATATAATGTGGTTGCAACTGTAATAGTAAACTGAGAGCTTCTCTTTATTGAAAAGAACAGGAGGTGCCACAGACCTCTGTGTAGACAGAAAACTAGATGAAAGGTTGACTATCTCCTCTACTTTCCTAGGATTAAGATGGACAAAAGGATAACCATCTTGTGGTATCAAGGCTGTGGGAGAATCAAACACCTTAGCCTCTTTTACAAAATATGAAATTGCTAAGGACTCAACTCTTAGCCTGGCATGCTCTGGTCCATGGGGTGACGAAGAGTCGGACACGACTAAAGGACTAAACAACAACAACTCCTCTTGCTCTCCACTAGCCCAAAAAGTAAAATTGATGCCCAAGCTAGCCTTCTTGAAGAGACTAAGTATCACAGTCCCTACACTACAAGATTCATATTCCATCAATGAAAATGCATAGAGCCATCATTTAACTGGCGTAATACAAGTGCTCAAAAAGAGTTTGGTTGCTTACTCTTCTGTATTTTCATTGCCAAGCCATTCATTCAGTTTCTTTTGCCGAACTCCCTTCTGAGTCAGCCACCTGAAAAGTGAATTTGAAGGCATAGTTAGTCATGGTAATACGCATTAAATATGGACTCAGATTGAAGTAGTACACTTAAAAAATCTGGCAACTCATAGGCACTTACATCAAGTACTGATCTCTGGTCTTTCTGAGCTGTATAAGGTCTGGTTTAATGCTGTTCATGCGTTTGTCTATCTCCCTGTATTCAGCAGCTTGCTTCTTCAAATCCTCTTCCAGCCTATGCCGACTGTCCACAATTTCACTGATTCGAGATTTCAGCTTTTCATAGTTGTGCATAATTCTGGAGGGGAAAATTAGGCATGTTAGATTCTAGATAGATTCTTAATGCACTGCTCAGGTTTGCAGTTTCTAAGGGAAATCCTTTAGGGCACTTTAAATATAAAAAAATCTTAGACACTGCTACCAACCTTTGTATTTCTTTCTCGTTTCCTTCCCGTTTGAACTTTTCAATATATTCTTTGCTGTATCTTTCCTGTGTTTGGCACTGCTCTTCAAATATTTTTATGGTTTCATTAAATGCTTCAATAGCAGTTCTTTTCATTTGAATTTCCTAGAGGGGAGAAAAGCTGCAAATTCAGTTTCTGCAAAACTCAGAAAGGGATTGGATGTCCTATACCTGAAGCACATTTGTGATTGGATTTTTTTTTTTAAATGCCAGTAAAGTAGCAAGGGTGGTTGCCTGCATGTCTTTCTTTCTGAGGCATGAAGAATCAACTTTGGTTGGAGAACACAGGAAGTTGCCATGTATTGAAATCAGACCAGTGTCTGCTCTAACTGGCAGTGGATCTCCACAGTTTCATACAGGAGTGGATCTGTATGTGTACTGTCTGCTCTAACTGGCAGTGGATCTCCACAGTTTCATACAGGAGTTTTTTCCAGCCTTACCTGGGGATGCTAGTAAGTGAACCTAGGACCTGCTGCATGCAAAGGATGTATATGCTCTACCAATGAACTACCACCCTGCCTTGGCTGAGATCCAAGGAGCCAAGCAACTAGTTCTATGTGCCCAAGGGTGCTATGGGCTGGTGTGTGTTTTCTGAACAGCAGCCCTGCCCCTCAACCCACTACCACCACTAAATGGCAAACTAAACTGCAGGGACATTCAAAAGCAGGTGTTCAAAGAGAAAAGGTCAAAACTTCTGCAGGGCACATCTAAAGTAGTTCTATCAATCCCATCATTTGTTCACTGCATTTCTGTAGGTTTACAGCAAAGGTAATAAAGACATTTATATATCTATATACTATGGGCTGGATGTGTACTAAGTTAGTTGTGTTTCTGTTCCTAACTATAGGCCTGCTGATTTCAATAGGAACTTAGTTCAACTTCCAGGTTGGATCCAGCCCAATATATACTCAGCATCATCACTATTTTCAATTGTAGGAACACTTTACTCTAATATTAAGTTCGTCTGAGCAATTGGTTAGATTTCCCGGTTTTATTTCAGCTATAATAAAACGCTAAAACCAATGGTTTACTAGTGACAGTACCATAAAGCATTAAGTCCAGTCTAGATACTGTTCCTGACTCCAATGGTTAAGTAGAAGTCCTTCAAGAGTACTAACAGTACAGTGTTCATATACCTGCAACTATGTTATTCTGATAAGAAATAGTTGACTAGAGCATCATTATTTAAAACATATTTCTTGCAGGGGAAGTCATTATTATCACAAATCTAAGCATTAGTCCGAAACCAGATATAGTAAAATTACAAGTGAGTTGTGTGTGCAGACATAAAACACAAAACTATAGTGTTACTATAACCCAGAAATAATATTTTTTTAAAGGCATATCCAAATCTTTAAGAAGTAGAAGATTCCTCCCATATCAACAAAGCAGTTTACTCACACTAGTAAAATCTAGTCTCTGTATAGATAATGTCAACTTTCCTGCTGTGCCCAGCTGTTTTATTCAAACAGCATATAATCTTTACTGTAAAATTTATTAATGAATACTGTGCTAGTGCCCCTGGATGTGACCAGACAAGCAGGACACTTGCCATGCAAATGAGGATATGGCACACAGAACGTCTGCAGAAGCTGCTCCCAAAGCACTGGACTACATTGATGGTTGAGGAGTACTATTCAAACCATACACTTTCCGTCCTTTCAAAACATGCACTCAAAGGTCATCGTAGCACTTTTACAAATGTCAAGAAGATTTAACCTCAGAATGCTCCTGATATAATTCCTACTGAAATGAAGAGGGCCCCGCTGTGGCAGAGTGCTTTATAGACTGAGTTCATGGTAGACATTCCACACTACTCACCTGAGATGTTCTTGTGTAGTCTTCATAGAGTCTGTCATACTCTCTGTTCTTCTCTTGGAATTGGATATTATATTCATGCAATTTCTTCCCAACTGCTTCAATGCTATCCTCTTTAACCACTTGATCCTGGAAAGACAAGCACATGGAAATATATGTCCAATGAAGACCAGGCTTCTTACATATTCATGTTTCGCACAATGCAATGGGTTGGGTATAGAGACAGGCATGTATAATGCAGCAGCTCCCCTCATCACCAGTAACCAGTCAAGAAATTTTGACTGAATGAACGTTCATGGATTCTGCACATGACAGAATGCATTGCTTACAATGCTGCCACCGAAAACAGATGCATACCCCATGCATTTTATTGTGGAATGAGCTTATGTGCTTATTAAATGCCGTGATTAGCCTATTAGTCCAAGATGTTTCTTTTGCTTACAGAGCTCCTGAAATGTGCATCACTACTCAAATCAGCAACTTTTCATTTTAACAGATTTATAAACCACTCACATTACAAAAATACCAAAAGCTGTGTACAGAAAACAAAAAAGTATAAAATATATACAAAAACAACAGCAGATGACAACATTGAAGCAATAGCAGTATTCTGCACCATTATTAGAACTTCTGGACCAAGAAGCAACCCACATCTAGTGCATTGCAGCACTCTAGTACATGGACTGCTGTGGCCAGATTGTACCTGCCCAGTAACATTCACAGCTGGTAGAAGCCACATGTAGCCACTGATACCATCTGAGCATCTAATGGCAAGGTTGTATCAATGTGTACCCCGCCTAGACCATGAACCCGCTCCTTCAAAGGGTATGTGACCCCATTCAGAACAGGCCAATGGCCATTTTCCCAGACCTGGGAATGCCCACCCACAGGGGCATCTCTTATCTTTCCAGGATCCAGACTCAGTCTTGGTCATTTCCAGCCTACCACTGCATCCAGATGCACACCCAAGACTTGAAGATCCACTTATAAATTTAGATAACAGTGCACATTCCAGAAGATGAGCTGTGTTAGTCTGCACTAGCAAAACGCCCCATGGCAACTTAAGACTAACAGATTTAGTGGGCATGAGCTTTTCCTTGTAGGCAAAAACCTACTGTTGAATCTGATGAGGTTAACATGGGCTAGGGTCAACGAGCACTTAAATGCTATGTTAAACAGTAACCATGCCCCCATCCTCACCCCAATTCCGATCCTTCACAGATGGACATACGTCCATTTTGTGAGAAGACAATCTTACAATATTTTTGTACTTAAGCAGAAGAGGAGATGAAAATGTTAAAAAAAATTTTTTTTTTACCTGTTGATACTTGGATACCGGGTAAAGCAATTTAACATCCAGCTTTGGATTATACTGGGCTAAAGACTCGTTCCGGTAGTGGTTTATTAGCTCAACAACGGAATTGAACGTTAATGGATCCGAAAAGCCGTATTTCCCATCTCGGTGAAATATTTTGATTAATTTATTATTTCCTCCCTTCCTGTAAATAAAATTTGATGGGGAAAGTCAGTCATCTTCATGAGGAAAATGTTTCTTAAATCCAGCCATGTAAAATGCACTTCAGTAAACAATATGATGATGCAACGATCTTTACCTTAGTGTAAGCGTATAGTCCCCGTGCATTTTGGTGGAGGCATCTCGTACCAAGAAGGTGCCATCAGCTGTATCACGAAGCTTCTCATTCACTTCTTCCCTGTGATGGGACCAAAAGCAACATCTGGTTTAGCTTCTAAGAATACTAGCCTTTCACTACTAATGTATTTTCTCCCTTTTTCTTTTTTATTCAGCACAGTCAAAGTATGAGGAAGTTGCCAAGTTCTGTTATTCTATGGACTGACTTCCCACTTGTTCCAATAAGTTTATTATAGCAAGAGAACTCAGTAATAGACTACTTTCTCCTGTATGTACAAAAATGTGAACTGCTAGTATGAATTTCAAAGAGCTTTAGATGTAAAAACAAACGTTGGTGTTCTTGATACATTTGCAAAACAGTTATTTCCAGTTGTAAGAAACCAACAGAGAAATGTTTAACAGAATATAGCTCTGGCAAGTTCTGTACTTCTGGTTTGCAAATATTTACTTTTTAACTCTTTAAACCAAAACCTGTGCTTCAATGTTTCAAACATTTCCTTTTAAATAGAGAATGTGCTAAAAATGTGCATATATACCGCAATTAGCAAGATAAAAGGTGTCCTTACCTTGAGATATCTCCCCAGTACCATTCAGCATCTTGCAGAGACATGTTGTTGTTCATACCGTTATTTGCTACAGTATTAGGCTTTGGAGGTTTAGGAGGCAGTGCTGCAAATGAAAACAATAAAACATATATATTTATACTGCCTGCTGTGTACAGGTAGGTTGCATTCTAAAATGACAATCAACTTAAATCCATTGAGAAGAAGAAAAATATTTCATCTTTAATTTATTTGTTTTTAATCAGCACTGCTTTTGAAACTTCTCCCTCTCCTGCCAGGAAACAAGCTTAATTCCTTTAGTAAGCATTAATAATTTCAACACAACCCTATGCACCTGCTTAAACGTAAGCCCCGCTGCATCCAACATGGTTTCCTCTAGATAAGTGTGCATATGATTGCAGCCTTGGTTACCTAAAAGTCCTGTGCTCTCAGCCAAGGAGAGCTCCTCCCCCCCCCCCACTCCCATCGTAGCACAAATTGCAATGTGGACTTGGAAAGATATAAACTGAAGTTTTGCACCTCATTTCCCATCCCTTGCATTCCCATCTTTCCATCATTTGATGTATTAAAATTATGCTACACTCCACACACACACGCTTACAGACACATACTGATTTAATCATCCAAGAGGAATTACGTTGCTTTCTAGATTCGACACTGCTGTGGCTAATAACAACTGGAAAATTACACAGCACTGCTATAGGGAAAGAATTGGGTTTCTCTGATCCTCTGATCCTGCCAAAATGCACTTTAAGGAGTCCATCTGTGACCCAAATATCCCCGGTTCTAATCTTAGCATTCTATAGGATAAAACTGCTCCAAACGGCAATACTGATTTTTTTAAAAAACCCACAGTCCTGTTTCTCAATGTCAAACCTGCATGCATACACCAGTGGGTGCCAGAGAAGATTCTGCAGCATTTCTGGCTTACTAGCTAAAAATGGGGGTGGGGTGGGGAATCGGGGCTAAATAAAAATTAAATCAAGTTATTTACTTTAACGGAAACTCCAATCCCATTTATCAACAACAATGCATGTGGGAAAGATGCACATCAAAATGAATCAAAGGTTTAATGCAACCCATTGATCTTCCTATCCTGTGCTAAATGAAAGTAGAAATGGTGACACCTAACATTTAATAACAGTGCCCAATAATTTAAAACGCCGTCATTGTTTTGAGAAAAAAAGCAGCTTTTTACAGCATTTTCTGCCTGACATCAAGACACACAAAGCAGGACTATTTTTACTGTATAACAAACAGACCTACAGGTGAGAAGAAAAAACTAAAAGCAGAAATCACATGACAATTACAGTTTCATTAAGCAAGCCAAAGAGAATTCTGAACAATAACCCTTGCTGTCTTCTTTTTCTAAAGATAATTTAATTCAGCAACTTAACAGCAGCAAGTTAACCCCCAAATCCCAGTTCTGCTCTGAGAGCAGCTTTTGTGGCATCCAGAATATGCCAGCCTCCGACAATAATGCTGCAACATTACCTGGCGGGTCCATTTCTATGTAAAACATCAAATCCGTGCCACAATTTATATCTGTCCTAGGATAGTCTATGTCCAGTTCTTCCATGTTCCAGACAGTGTTGTACATTTGTACGAGTTTCAGCGAGTAAGCTCACTTAGAAGGAAACAGCCGGGATCTCTTTGTAATGGTGTCTTGGAATTCATTTTAAAACCTATAAGGGGCTGCACTGTAACCTATTACATCATAATCCCCAGCCAATCATGTCAAAAATAATGTCACTGGACCACTCCTGTTTCATTCGCCCCCCCCCACACTCTTATTCCTTGTTAATCTTATAACAATTGTCATTTCAGAAAGAATAGACACTTCACAGAATTGTGATCGGCACCTGATTGTATTTATAAAGACGACTGAACATGTTCTCAGTTTACACTGATTCCACCCCGCCCCCCCCTTAATCTTTTCTGTCTGCTGCTTGGTACATTCCACTGCTGGCAGGTTGACAAAAGGCTGATAGCAGCAGCAGGAAGCGTTTTCCTTCAATACAGTAGATTTCTTGGTGCACAGAGAGATCACATCTCTGTCCCAGCTTTCTGTTCTCTAGCAGGGTTTACGACCGACTGCAATCCTTCCATGCACATTTTGACTCTGCTATGGGTGCACTTTTTAAATAAAAGCCTGACAAGAGGAAAGTTCAGAAGCTCCAAATATATTATAAAGTGCTCATTTTGCACAGTCTGGGTACCAACTGCTTCTTTAAAACACAATGTCCTGTACTAATAACATGTCACCTTCAACAAATGCCCTTTTTCAGGAAAGCTGGCAAATGCAATTGTCTAATTCTTCACAAAGCATAGAAACTCAAAATCTATCTTTGCTGTTTTGAGTTCCAATCAATCATTTTTTTAAAAAAAAGATAAACAACGGTAAAAGTTTACACTGCCATGAGTAAAACCAAACAACTTTCTGTTAATTAAATCAAGCCCACCATCGTTAAATGCTTGGCAAAATGCAACAGAATATTTCAGTATGCCTAGTTCATACTGTTTCTTTTGACCTGCTGTCATCAGGGCACTTGCCATTTTGGCAATTCCTGAAGAGCAAAAATTCTTGGTTAGCCTTCTCTGCTTTAGACTGGATATTTTCTCAGGTCTCCTCCTCCAGGCTCTCTCACAGCTAAAGCAAACTTTTATTTCTTTAAAAGGTGATTTCTTACTCAACACCAGGGGAAGAAAATCCTTAAAGAAGTCACCAAGCAGACAGATTCCAATATTTTACACATTTATCACCACAGAAAGCCAGGCGTGGAAAACATTTAACTCATTAGTACTACTGTTGCCTTACCAATTATTATACTGGAACTCTAGGTGATGTGCATTGCAGAACACCACAAATGAAAGCCAACTCACATCTTCTAAGCACTGCACATACAAATGAACTCTTGACCATTTTTATCCTTCAAGACAAGTACTAGCATGTAAGGACATGGTTGCAGCACCAACAGCAGCCAAAACATGCACAGCCATGCTCAAGCCCACCCCACAGTAGCCTCCCCCTCCTCTGCAACCCTTTAGGTGGACATGCTCCAGAGATTCCTTCCATTTGCCTCGTGTAACAGGACACTTCAGACAGTCCCAGACACAAGTCCAAACATTGAACTTGAGGGTTTAGCCCACCTGCTATCCAAATAGCTCTGTTGCCAAGGTACATTTCTTAAATTAGGTTCTGAAAGACGCAAGAGCACACATAGCTAGCTCCTGTAGCCCAACGAGGCAGTCGCTGTCGTTTTTATTTGTCCATCGTCGTCGTCCCCAAAATCGCTTTTAACAGCAAAAGTGGGAAGAATAAGTTCACTCCCTCACCAAAAGTTTTACTACTGGCTAAACTCCGGAACAGCCACACTTATATGATCAGGTTACTGCTTGACCCAAACTAGTCTAGCTTGCTGTGACACGATGTGGAAAACCAGAACGGGCAAGACACTGACAGACAGGTGATTTTCCACTGTTCCAGCACATAACTGAACAGGTGTCAAGTTTCACTCAAATCACATTTTAACTATGAAAGCTTGCTGATTAGTCTAATGATCATATATAATAAAAGTATGCATATACAATGTATATATGCATGCATTTATATATGCACACACATAATGTATACGATCACATGCATTTCATTTAAAGATTGTACATACAGTATATATACACACACAGAGAGAGAACGAGAGTGAGTCACTTACTTTGTATACTGTGCATGGCAATACCTTGCAATGCCAGATTGTAGGTGGCCACTGCCCAGCTCCACTGAATTTACATGTACCAATATATATCAAGAAAATAAACTATCCTTGGAACCAAAGGCAACAAGAATCAAGTGTCTCCAAAAGCGTATTCTGTCTTTTAGCTCTTTAATTCCAGAAGAAAAAGCAGCAACGTGCAAAATAATAATAAAACTCCAAGTCCTCTTACGCTTCAGAAAGAATTGACTTCTATGGCTCTCTCAGAACTATCGGCTCACCTCTATTTCATCACTGATTTTAGTAGTTTTAAAAAAAAAGTCCTCTGTAGCTTGCACGTCTCTCTGAGATAAAGATCTCAGTTTCATGATTAACTTGGGCAGGTTCAAATATTTGCTGAGCAAGAGATTTCAGGCGGAGGGGGGGCGGAGGGTAGGCAGAGTCAAAGTCAGAGTTGTCATCGGCTAACAAGTGGCCAATGCAAGACTAACCCAGTCTCATTTTAGCCGAGTAAATGAGAAGACCATTGTAAGTGGCCTTAAAATAGTCTCTGTAGCTGGCTGCTGCATGCAGAAGTGAAGTACATGACTGTCAAGAAAAGCATTATGAGCAGCCAAATACAGGAAGTGGCTGAGCTCGTCGGGGGGAGTGGGGGGGGGAGAGAGAAACAGAATGAAAGCCTTCCTTGTAAAGTTCTGCGTCTCTGAGAGCCCACAAGCGCAGAAGAAGCTTGTTAGCATTCACTGCATCACCTTCCGCACACTTTCGCCGGACCACAACGACAGGTGGTGTTTGAAGACCCATAAAATGAAGCCCCCACACTGCTGAGTCAAATTAAAATCAACTTGAAGTCCCCAGTCCCTCCCTGAATGCCCGCTAGCTTCAACCTGGGTACATCGACAGCCACAGAGCTTTCAAGTTACAAGCAGTGCAAACGGATGCATGCTTTACTGAGAAGAGGTCCCAGTGTCTCAAATGGGGTTTGGTCCCTAGTACGTGTTCCCAGACAGCAAACATAAGCAAGTGCATTGTTTGGGTCAAATGCTATTGTTAGGATGTTAGAAAGTCATCTTTCAAATTGTTTTCAGTTTAAACTTGAAACCTAGCCCCTCTGTTTGCTTGCAGTGCCTGCTTATATCACTCAATCAATCAAATCAGGATTTATTAGTCAACTGACCATAATAACTTATACGTATACTTTGACAACTTTTGGCATCCCGGGTACCAATTGGTATTCTCAATCTCTGTTGGGCTGGGATCAGGCTTGTAAAGCAAACTGCATTAAAAGTCCTGAATTTGGGCAGAAACATATTTTGGGAGATTTTACTTTCTTATGAGCTTCACATCTCCTTGCCTTTGACTACAAAAAAAATGTTATACAACCACAAAGGAAATAAGCTTCTGGTTCATTTAATGGGGAACAGAAAATTAATTGGGGGGGGGGGGAGAGACACACATTTATGTTTCCCACTTTGAAGTAATTTGAGTACTATAACGGCAATCTGCTTAAACTATTCACATTTAATTACAAAAACTGCTATTAATTACAGAAACCTGTTGACTCCATTTTATGATGTTGTTTCAACGATTATAGAAAATTCCACTGCCATCTACTCTGACTTAGAATACAGGAATGGTATTCAGAGTCACTGCCCATCTACCGTATGCGTTTCTATAAACTTATAGGAGTATCTGATATTTAATTTGGGCTTAATTTAGTCCTTCCCCTATAGATGGCACCAAAAACACAGAACTCAGTGTGTGGAGCTAATCCGTTCATGTGTGTGCAACGCTGCATGCAGAAAGCAAAAGAGAGGGGCAGGATTGTGCATTGTGCCTGCAATTTGATTTATTCTCTTTCATAAAAACCAGAATTTCACCACATCTTGCATAATTTGGTTACTTGTTTGATGGCGCTTGAAAGACTGGATTCACAAAGCATCTAAAAGCAGAGGTTGACTACAAACCCAACTTCCAACTGCAATAATTGTCTGTGTTACTTAGTTTACACTAAGGAAATCACTGGTGTCTGTATCCCCCCCTCCCCCACATACAAAATAAGAAGCACTGACAAAGTATGGGAATCACAATTCAGCAAGGTATTTTATTCGTTCAAAATTATATGAGCTTTGCTTATTATTAGCTTAGAAGGGGAGCCCTCTGCTGGACAAACATCAGAATGCAGGCAGGCATGGTATCTATTCCAAGATAGAACTGAGTGCCTACAGTTTTCATAATCCAGTTTTTTAAAAAGGGTCAACCAACCATGTCAATTCAATGACCAAAGCTGCCATCAGATTTCACATGCATTTTTTTCCACAATTCCCTACAACAGCTCTCTAAAGCAGGCAACAGTTTTCATACCCAATCCAAACCAATCCAATACACTTTACTGTGCTAGCCATTGGTCATGACAAATCTGAATCAAAAATAAATGCAAGCAAAAGGGATGCTGCGCCACAAATAATAGGTCTCTATTTAGATCTCTGTATCTCCCTTACAGTTCACAGTTTTCATACCTAGTACCAATACATCCCATTTGTTTCTGGGTATCAGTTTTCAACCGACTATTGCTTTTTAAAATTCAGCTCGCACACCCAAATCACATCTGTTTGACTTCACATTCTAATTGGTAGATGCCAACCCTCTGGTCACACGTGGAGTGGCTATCTACATTTTACAGGCACTGAAACTCAGGGCCACCTCTTCGGCTAACTTGACCTAGACCTAGATCTATGTAACTTCCTGATATAGCCACTGTTGACATGCCCCGTTAATGCTTCTTGTTTAATTTGTTTCACTCAGTATGATTTTATACCTAAAGGGTGCAGGGTGTATCTGTTGTATTTTGTGTACGTTTGTGGTGGGTTTCCGCCTGGTTTTTCATTGTGTGCTATGGCCATATGGCTAATGCAATAAATAATATTTGATTTGATTTTGACTTCACATTCTGTTCCCGAGACGGGCTCTACTGCGCTCAGTTTTTCAGACCATGCCTTAGATCTGCTTTAAAGAAAAGTATGTGCCAAAAGTTTGCTTATTCGGTCATCAGTCACTGAAGAACACCTTGCAATGTCCACAGAATGCGAAATCCCCCAGCGAAAGGTTCTTTCCAACATTATGTCAGTGCAGAGCCAAGGTCTGCCCTATGGTTACAGGTCATGGTTTAAGGAGAGTGACCTTAACCTTGACCCTGAGCTTGACCCTAAGCCAAACCTTTCCTGCAGGAGCCAAAAAGGCACAGGGAGGAGCAAACTGGGTGCAAGCTCCTCACTGGGAGTCAGCACATTCATGGAGCCATGGTAAGCCATACTCTTCTGCGTTGTGATAGCATATGGCTTTAAGCAAGGGAAAAATTGGGTGACAGATTACCATCCCTATTTTACAGACAGGGGTGGGGACAGCACAGTAGATTATGTAAATCTATCTAGGGAGTTTGTGGCAGAGGTGACCCAGCTCATGCTACGACTGTATATCTGATCTTTGGATATTTCTACACAGGAGTTTCCCTCAGTGCTTAATCAGAAAACAAGGCAAGCAGGAAGGTACAACTGCATACCAGAATGACATGCACTGCCCTAGATTCCCCATAGCTGCCTTATGGACAGGTATCAGCGAGGCTTGCCAGAGAAATCTACTTGTTTTTCAGCTGTGCACATTGCTACCTGAAGTTAACCACCAGAGAAGGCAAAACCATTTTGCCTCAGACTTCCCAATTCAACGTAATAATAAAGGCAGAGGGTAGGAAAATGCCACAAGTACAGCCTCCTCCAAAATATACTTCAAAATCCAGATTTTCTTACCTGGTGCAGGTTGTCTTTCATTCCATTCACTTGCAATTAACACTTCCAGGATTTTTATGTGATGTTCAGGACTGTCAGAGCTGTAAAAAATATTGGTCTTATATTAAAACAAGGAAGCATGTGCTGAACAAGTTGAATATTCTGAATAGTATCAGACACATATACAAATGATTTCACTTGCTTTTGTAACTGTAACTGGCTTTCTAACTGCACGATTAAATGGGTGGTATTCAGCTAAGGTTTATTTAGTGTAGAGCCACTGGAATTAATGAACATGACAAAGTTAGGGCCATTAATTTAAATATATATACTTTGAGTGAAACTTTATTAAATACTATCTCATTATTAACTCAGCCTAGGACCTTATGGTTGGTGGGGAGGTAAGAAATCTTATAAGTAAATAAGTTAAATAAATGCATACACCTTACCTTGCTACCTGGGTCCTGAAGAGCAGAAGGCTGAAAATTTCAGCTAGGGATCTTGCATTCAAAAGGTTTTTGGTAGAGTTCTGACAAAGTCTGGAGAAATGTTTGAGTAGATACTGGAGTGTGAGCCAATACTGTTGAGGTATATTAGGAGATCTGATGAGCCTCTTCAGCACTTGAGCATATTCCTCTGAGTTTTGCACTTCTGCAAAGAAACGAACGTTCCCTAATGAGGTTCATGTAATTCAACAACGAGTTTTACAAGAAGACATGAATTCTTTCTTCTCTTAAACGATGAAAACTTTAGTAAGCGTGGACAGAAGAAAGGATCAACTATGCAAAAGTCAAAGTGAAACAGGAGTATCATTTGGTAAAAAGCCACAAAATGCTCAGCGTGTGCTGGTAGAAGTCTGTCTTCTGTTTAGTATCATACATGATTGGGTAATTCTGAGATGTAGCTGATAAGCATCGGAGGTGCTGTTGTAACTTTGAAGGTTACACTAGCAGCAATATCCTGTCCCTAGAATTTGCAAATGACTATGAAGGCTACCACTGAACAGGCCGAGTCCTCCTGCCTGAATTCAATACTAAAAGAGATGGGCCTTATCTATGCATATTTATTGCACTGTATCCCAGAATTGCGAATGGACTTCAGAATCTTGTCTACTCTAATACATTTACCTCGCAAGTACTGATAAAAGGTTAACAATTAGCTCTTTCTGCATACAGACAAATCCTTGATTTGTTAACCAGTGTTTGTACAAATATTGTACTTGCCAAGTCACAATGAGTTCTTAACACTAAGAACCGCTTTGCACAAGTTTTTAAGAAAATTCCATGAAATTTTGTTAACATGAAAATGAAAGGTGAGCGCATAACATGCAAACAGGCAAACGCTTTCAACTAGATACGTGTGCCAGGGAAACAGGACTGGGCAGCAGATCCTTGCTATGTGTACAAAGCAGATCCAAAAGGAATGTGCGTGTGTTTCTGCAGGGCGCAAAAATTTATGCAAGACTTGTCTAAAGGTCCGATATTTGGTATATTAAGTCTCCCATAACCTACCCTTGGAGGAAACAAAAATTAACCACTGCTAATGAATTCTGCGTTTGCGAAAAATGTTTACGTTCATACCTTGTGCTATGGAAATCATTTCATTGTAAACAGATGCTGGAATGACGGGATTTGGCAAGTCTACAAAGTACCTCTTCAAAGCATCTGATAAAACCTGCAGATCGATGGCATCAAAATCCACTGCAGAAAAATCTGAGAGAGAGGGAGAGATAGATCCCAGTTATGCTTTGCCTGTGGAGCATGTCCAGTCTGCCTGACCCCACCACAACCGTTTTATTGATCATACAAAACAGAAAGCAATGCTTGCATTTCAATCTGGTTTATAATGAACAATTTGTTGAAAACAAGGCACCCAAAAAGTGCTTTTGTTTATTTATTTCGATCCAGAAGGCTACCCAAGTCAGCTTACATAAAATAACACGCGTCACAACATCACTGAGGCTGCTTCTACCCAGTTTCATGCAAGTCATTGCTCTGGGGTAGCATATCCCCTATTTCCTACAGGGCTATAGTTATTCTTATACTATCCAAGGGCAGATAGGGAGCTACACTGCTGAGCTGCTTAGTGATGGCAGTTGGGTGTTCTGTTGCCTGGATGTTCTGTTGCCTGGATGTGCAGTTCATACTCCCCTCCCCCTAGGACTCCATACCTTTTACAACTGTCTAAAAAGGGGCTCTTCACAGAAGTTCAATTTATGTAGAACACATGTAAGAGACATTGCAGAAAGACAACGTACTGTAAAAGCTCTGCTTCCTAATGTAAGAAGTTTGGCAATCACATGCCATGCCCTCCTCTAATGCCAGAAAGTATGGTTCAGAAAGTAATGGCAACAGGCCGCTAAGAGAGAGCATGGCGATTCTGCACACTGATGAGGAAGAACTGCAAAACCCACATAAATAATTCCTCAATGCATATTGAACAATTCACACATAAGGTCCACAGCCATGAGCATCTTTGCTGAAATGACTCCATCTCAGTTACTTTCTTCCTTTTCTTTCTATATATATATATATATATATATATATATATATATATATAAGCAATATATAATAAACAAGAACCTTTACAAACATTTTGAACGTCTTTGCATTATTCACATGTAAGACCATTTAAGGAATCATGAATGAAAAGGAAAATACATTGCTACACCATACGGTACAAATAACATACAAAGTAGACTCCAGTCAAGGAGATCTGTCCAAAGTCCACCAGGAGACTTTGTTGCTTTGATATACCTCTCACTAATGGGGCAATATGAGTAGATTGTTTTAGGCCTTCTAAGAGTCCAAGGTATTTTTAACTGGGCTATGTTTTACATACTAATATTTTGTGTAAACAGTAGCACAGTAAAGCATTACAACCAATGATAAGGCCAGAGTGAAAACAAGAAAATGTTTTATTGGCTGGCACTGAAAGTTACTTTACATCTCTAAAATTTCAGATATATATTCAAATGCATATACACATATATGCATGCATGTGTTTGTGTGATCTGTGCATGCAGAACAAAATTCTTAAATGGATGCATGTTAAAGTTTAAAAATATGTTTTCAGGTCCAATAGAAATCCTCCTCAGACCCAGAAGATTTGAACAACGGTAGACTGGTTGTATCTGGAGTTTTACAGCATGTTTTCATCAATATTCTGATTACACAAGGCTCTATTTCTCATGTTCTGCTCAAGCAGTTATAGTGATGGGTGTACTGGATCGGTCCCTAGGGAATTCTCTCCCCAGGGAGGTCCACTGGCACCAACCTTGCTATTGTTCTATCACTTGTGTTTTCCTGGGCATTTGGGAATTTCCAACACTATGATATTGTGTTCTTATATCTCTGTTTAGATGATTTTCTTCATTGTATTTCTTTTAGTGGGGAAGCCATGCATAAATCTTACCTTACCTAACCTAAGTTACAGCAGCATCCTCAGCTAATCATATTTCTTAAAAGCTATTACCGACCAAGATATTTCCAAGTAGGCCTAATCCCTGGAATTTACGAAGTCAATGGGACATGGGGTCAGTGAAACCTAAGACTGTAACTGAACACCAATGGAATACACTGCTCTGCCATGTGTAGGTTTTACGTGTTAAATTAATTTGTCCCATGTGAATTACACTGAAATCTATTAGTATTTGTACCTACCACACTCAGTAATTTGTCTCAATTCACCAGTACTGCTTGATCCATGTGACCTGTACAGCGTTGAACATTCCAGACCTTAAAAACAGAGCAGATTGGGTTTTTTAAACAAAGAAGCCAGCACCCTCAAACAAATCCTGTGGCTTTTTGTACATCTTATTTCACCCAAATGCCACAGCATAGCAGGAGTCTGCACATGCTCGTGTAATTATATTCTTAGTCTCTCACATCTAATTGCACCCCATGTAGGACATGCCTGCCTGCAAACAACTAGCTAAGCAACACTACAAAAATACTGTACACCTTATCCAAATTCTTGACTTTTGAAATTTGCACTAGGGCTAAACTAAACATGAAATGGAAGATCTATGATCAGTTCTGACTTTAAAAAAAACCAAAACCTTAATAGTTGGCGGAAGATGTTTCAATAGCGTAAGAGTTTATAATAATTTATTTATTTATTTATAATAATAATAATTTATTATTTATACCCCGCCCATCTGGCTGGGTTTCCCCAGCCCCTCCAGTTTGGCATGATCATTTAAAAAACCCTCCCAAGCTCAGTGCCTGTATATTTTGAGTTACAGGTACCGGTAGGTAAGCCGTGTTGGTCTGCTGTAGTCAAAACAAAATAAAAAAATTCCTTGTGCATGCACATGAAAGCTCATACCAAGAACAAACTTAGTTGGTCTCTAAGGTGCTACTGGAAGGAATTTTTTTATTTTGTATATTTTGAAACAGCCGTTCTCAGTACAGGTGCTACTTCCTTTCAATAAGAAGTGTTTGATGTTGCTGACATTTAACAATGGCTGCATTTAAAGTAAACCAGTCATGATTGCAAAAACTACACTTAAGAGATTGCAAACAAACAACCTTCAAACCGTCTGTCTTTTAACCTGCACCAATAGTCAGTCCTGTTTTAACTTCTAAACCTATGGAATAACGCTGCAGAAGTGAGGCTGACCAATTGAAGAATTCAGATGGAGAAAGAAACACAAATACACAATAAATCCATGCTGGGATGGGAACAGTACAGTAACAGAAATGCTAGTCAAAATATAGAAGGAAAATTCATGTTTCATGATGGGAGGAAATCTCTCTCCTCTGGCAGCATTCTTCAGCAAATGGGAAGGGCAAAGAAAGGTTTGTAGCAAATTTGAATTTTGATACACACCGACGGAGAAGTGAGAGTTTCCACTGAGGTTTACTAACACTGAAGCACTCTGACGGCTGTTCTTCTTTCTAAGAAACTGACACAGCCTTAGCAATTGTGCTTTTTGCCTTACGAGTTTGTTTTCTCCAAAGTGTTATATTGGTATATTTGCTTACAAACAGGGAATACAAAAGACATTATTACTCTCCAGGGCTTCCCGCTATTCAAAGCAAAGCCAAACACTGTGCCTTGGCTTCTCACACCTGATGGAAGCGGGGGGCCCTTAAGGCAGCCTTTCCCAACCTAATGCTCTCCAGATGTTGCTGGACTACAAATCCCATTATCCCTGACCATTCATTGGCTGGGTTCGATGGGAAATGTAGCCCAAAACACCTGGAGGGCACCAGGTTGGGGGAAAGCTGGTTTAATGATCCCAAGCAGTCCCTACCTTTGGATCAACTATTCACTTGAAGGACAGATATAGCTCATGAGGTGGCAAGCTGTTCAAGCTTCATTACTACTTTAATAAACCAAGTAGCCACAATTCAAGCAGTATGCGACTGTATTATGATTATGATTATGATTATTATTACAACTTCTGGACCTTGGGTATAATTCCAACATCATTGGAAGCAAGCACATGAGTATTGTGCAAGACTAAGCATGACCTGATATGCCTCCTGACATTTAGGCCTGCCATTTGCAATTCAAAAATGTGAAGAAGAGTTTGGATTTGATATCCCGCTTTATCACTACCCGAAGGAGTCTCAAAGCGGCTAACATTCTCCTTCCCCTTCCTCCCCCACAACAAACACTCTGTGAGGTGAGTGAGGCTGAGAGACTTCAGAGAAGTGTGACTAGCCCAAGGTCACCCAGCAGTTGCATGTGGAGGAGCGGGGACGCGAACCCGGTTCCCCAGATTACGAGTCTACCGCTCTTAACCACTACACCACACTGGCTCTCAAATGGCTGCATTTAATGGCTGCATCTCTCTCTTGTGAAGCTCAAAAGGGGTGCTATCCGAATGACCAGGCACACAGCAAAGTTACATTCTAGCCCCATGCCACCATATGCATACCTTTTCTTTCAATGGCTTCCACTAACTTGATAAGAAGAGGAGCCGCCTTTTCAGGTGGTGAAAACTGCTCTGAAAGATCTGGAAGTGTAAAAACTGTAAAGGAAAGAAGGAGAAATAAATAATTTTTTAAAAATGAAGCAGCTGAGGCACAGTTATAAGAGTTCATGAAAAGCATGAGATGTAATGCAGCTGGTTAAATTTTAAACACTGAACAAATTCCCTTTATCAGCTGGCAAAGCCTGGGCAAACAGTTTTCTCGTCAGCCCTTGCGTATTAGAACCATACATAATCACTTAGTTAAAGAAGAAGAAGAAATCGTTTGAGTCCCAAATAATTCAGGACATATTCAGCATAGTTTCAGTAGAAATTCTGCTGGCCTGGAATAAAACTTCAGAAACACATGCTGCACCCTTTGCTATTTTGAACCACTTATCACTACAATATGAATTTTCTCATGCAATAGTGAATAAATAATATGCATTCTTATATTTCTATAACTCTTTCACTGCAAAGGGCTCAAGTCATGTTGCATCAATGCACACTCATTTCTGAGAAACATAAATAAAAGAAAGGTCATGAACCTTATCCAGATCTGCGTCTAGCCCATGTGTGATAGCCATGAACAAGTGTTTCAGTGGATGGGAACAGCAACCATGTCACAGGAATGCTTTGGGGGTCACTGTGCCACTATCAACTTCTTGCAAACAACAACAACAACAACAACAACCTTATACTGAATGCTATCCCAGCCAGCTTGGCATATTTCCATGGCTGGCTAAAACAGAGTATAAGAGCAGTGATGGACTCAAATATGCTGAGGGTGTAATAAATGGGATAGTTGCTGTGTGGTGGTTCATGGAAAGTGCATAGTACTTTGATACAGGCATCCAATTTTGTGATCATGGACACACCAAAATGGCAACTGGAGCTCCTCATTGGGGCAACCTTTTGAGAAGTCTCAACATGCCTCCCCTGGCCTTGTTTGTTTCCATTTTCAGTATAACTGATGAAGGAAGCCTGTTGGGCATGGTGATGTAGAGCTCTGTACCACAGGGCACCACTGGAATGTGACCATTTATCAATGATGCAGTATCAGAGCCTCACCACTTCTGCCGCTGAGGGGGAGGCATTCCAGGGTGCGCAGCATTGCCGCTCGTCTTCCCCACCCCAGGCGGAGAAGCAAAGCGAGTGGCAACAGTTGGAGGAGTGCCCAGGCTCCTGCAGAGTTTGGTGAGAACTGGGACATGGCAGGTGTGGTAATTCCCATTTCACCTCAGGTGGCGAAATGGGACAGGCCGCCCCTGTGCAGAATTGCACCTGTCTTCCATTCTGGGTCCGTTTGCACTGGGAAGTCCGGATGGGAGGTATGGAGGCACCTGTGTTCCTTGCTCCTCATCAAGTTCCTGAGGCCTTTCTGTCCTTAAAAGACACTTGCACCCGCTTTTATATACAGCATAACCAATACTCAAACTCGCTTGACCCCACCACCCACTTTTTCTGTTGCTAAAAAGGCTCTTTAAGGCCAGTATGCTTGCTTCCCTCGCAACCTGTAATCTCCCTTAAATGACACGTGCAGCATCCCCAGGGAAAAGGATTGGCTGGCGATGGGCACAGGGAAGCCTGTGTTGTCATCGAGTCCACATCATAGCACTTGTTTTGCCCTTCCTTTGTAGTTGCATATTTGATGAGTCACCTCCTACTCTTTTCTTCCCCTGTCCTCCACAAGAAGAAGAAGAGTTTGGATTTGATATCCCGCTTTATCACTACCTGAAGGAGTCTCAAAGCGGCTAACATTCTCCTTTCCCTTCCTCCCCTACAACAAACACTCTGTGAGGTGAGTGGGGCTGAGAGACTTCAGAGAAGTGTGACTAGCCCAAGGTCACCCAGCAGCTGCATGTGGAGGAGCGGAGACGCGAACCCGGTTCACCAGATTACGAGTCTCCTGCTCTTAACCACTGCACCACAGGCTGCACAGATGCATGATCATATATGTCCACACACACATACACACTCTAGTGTTCCACACAAAGTGCCCACATGTTTCTCTGTGTCAACATGTGCTCTGCACAACTGTAGAACTCCTGTGCACTTCAAAACAGAACACAGCCGAATGTGCAAAATCTATACAACCTTCTTATAATAAAATGCAATGGAACAGAAAGCTCTGGACTTGACCAGCCGGGGGAGCTACGCACCTTCTCTCTCCCCCCCCCCAAAGACTTCTACAAGAACTATAAAAATACCACATTTTTTAAAGGATCAGAAACTTCCTCTTAACAGTAGTTCTTTGAATATGCCACAATTACCAGGAAATCCACAGTACAAGAATCTGAAGAAGATTTCCTTGAAGCGCTCTTTGTGAAATGTGTCCAGCAGAAGAACAAACTCTGTGAAAAGGACATTCCCTCCCATCCTAGCGTGGTGGAGCCAGCAGTAGTCAGATCTCACATTTGTCAACAAGCAATCATGTTATAAAAGTTTAGAAGAAGCTCTGCCAATTTTGGGGAAACTAATCATTGTGAAAGATATCCATGCATAAAGTACCTTGCTGTATTTTTAAAAGTACTTATACTTTTATACCTACATAAGTGTTCGATTACTGTGCCTATTTCAAATGCATGCATGCATGCATGCATGGCCATGTACATGTCGGTTTTCTGCACAAAAATATCTGCATCGAAAATAGCTGTGCACAAAGCAGTTCTGAGGGAGGTATGCGGCAGAACGAAAAATTCAGCTCACTGCCTTCTCTCTCTTACTCCCTCTAGCGGTTTCTGTAAGGAAAGCAAATTGCATTTCCCACCCGCCCACCACAATTCCTTTGAGCCTAGTTCTCTCATCCTAGATCAGAAGTAAATTAGGAATGCTGTATCAAGTATTTTGATGTTTCAGAAGAGAGGCTTCTTGTCTCTTGTCTTATCTTTTGCAGTTAGAAAAATAGGCTGCTGCAGAGCTAGAAATGCTCTTGCAATCAATTGGGTTTGCTACATAAAATATAATTTTGAGAGCTGCAACATGCCCTATCATATGCACATTTCCAATGGGGCTTACCCCCATGTAGACAAATCAGTTAAAACTGCCTGAAAATCTACCACTACCACCCATTAATCAGTGTTCGAAACTCCCATTGGTCTAGGTGCATTTTGCGACAGAGAATTCCATGTGCACGAGCTCTGGGCGCAGTACTGCACCTAAGATTTCAGATTAAAACTGCAGAGTGGAAGGAAAGGAGGACCTTTTTCTGCCTCGCCACTTCCAACTACTCTCTGAAGACTGGAGAAGAGACCCTCTTAAGAATATTAGGGGGGTGGGCGGGGGAAGGACTAGACCATGTGAAAAATGAACATAATATTTTAGCTGCAGTTCAATCATTTTCAGCTTTGTATTCTTGTTATAAAAAAGCACACCTAGACATTGTGTTGTTGCGCCCATAACCCTAGGTTTAAGGTGCCATTTAGCTCCTAGCTCTCATATCTCAGTTTCTAACACTGCCATTAATTGAGCAGCATTTAAAACCTATGTAAGCTGGAAATGGCCACTAGAACAGGTATTTTCCGTGCTCTCTCAGAAAAGAGAGAATGACTCTCCTAAGATAATATGAAAAAGGTGGAACAGGAAAAAGAATCTAATGCGGTATATGACTACTTCACAACTGTTTTTACATAGGCAAATTTAACTGATTAATCATAGGTAAATCAACCAATATCACAAAGTTAAAAAAATATTTATTTAATTGGGTGACACCCTTGACTCTTTGAAGCCAAATACCACTTCACTGATTCAAACAAACTGCCAATCATAATTTGAAAGAAATTAGTTAAATTCTAAATAAACTGATGGGGAGGGGAACCCCTTAACATTGTAATGTGATGAAGTGATGAGTGAGCAAAGCATATCACCAACAACCCTGACACAACGACACTCTCTTAATAGTACAGTGGTAAATCGGGTTAAGAACTTAATTCGTTCTGGAGGTCCGTTCTTAACCTGAAACTGTTCTTAACCTGAGGTACCACTTTAGCTAATGGGGCCTCCCGCTGCCGCCGCGCTGCCGCCATGCAATTTCTGTTCTCATCCTGAAGCAAAGTTCTTAACCCGAGGTACTACTTCCGGGTTAGCGGAGTCTGTAACCCGAAGTGTTTGTAACCCGAGGTACCTCTGTAGTGGGTTTCATAGCTCTTGTAACAGTGAGCTGCTCTGTTCTGCGATGCTCCTGTATAAAATTCCCATACCATTATACTGCAATTGGTACTTTCGACAGTAAACTTTCCACCTTTGGCACAAAACTGAAAATTACAGTCATTTAGGGGTTTTGTTTTTTAAAAAATAAAAAAAAAGACCTCAGGAAACAGTTGTCTGCCAAACTAAACACTTTACAACATTCTTAGAACTAAGTACCATTTTACAAGATTTACACAGAAGGAAGCCAGGTTTGTTCGTGGTGCTTTAATTTTTTTTAAAAAAAACAAATAAAACGCTGACATGCTACAGCAACAAAACGGAATGGAAGCAAGTATTCCAGTTACCATTGCCAAAAAAAGCTATGAATATGGATTAGTGGTAACAGAGCAGAGGACTGAACACGTATCAAAAGGATTACGGCAAGAAACCAAGTCCCCACCACCCCACCCCACCCCTCTCAACACACAATTTTCAATGGACACAGAGAAATAACGAAACTTGACAAGCAGCCTGCAATCTGTACCTGACTTCAAAACTATCTTCTGCTTTGATGTGTGCTTCACAGCACAAAGGTTTGGAGAGCCAAGTCCACTCTTAAGAATCTGGGCAACTTTGCAGATCCCTTTGCTACAATCCAGTATCAATTTTTCCCTTAAAGTAATCATTTTCACGTTAAGACAAAGTGTGGGTTTTATTTTGAAGCCTGCTGTCCCCAGTGTTTAAAAGTTGCCGGGGGTTTGTCTTAAAAAGAGCCTTCTTCCCTGGTCATTAGGCATTTATCCCAGGTTAAAGGGGAGGCTTCTGATGACATGTCAGAAATGCTGGATTTTCCGCTCGCTCTATTTTTACCTTGCCACCGGCGATAACCAATCAGACGAAACAGAAGCTGAGATTCCCTCCAATCCAAAAGCTCTCCCCTTCTTGTTAATAGAGACATGCCTGAACAGCATTTAGCAACAGCAACGTGTGTGAGCAGACGGCATACCTTGCAACTGAGCACTGCCAACATAGCTATGAGCTGCAAGACGAAACCAGCACACAGCTGCACTTTTTGCAGGAGTTCTCAGTAAAAAGAGATTTTCAGAGTTATTACCTGGCAAAGACCTATGGAAAGTTAAAGCTGGAAGATTGGCTATGCAAGCCTCTGAGCCAAACCTTTCATTACTGCTAGAGGAAGCATGAAAGTGGATAGAACCAAAATTATAACCTAACCTGCCCTTTAAAATGTAATAAGATACACTATTGAAAAATGGGAGGGGGGCACCTCATTTACTAGAAGGTATCCAGGAGACTATGGTCTAACATCGCAGTTAAAATCAAAACCTGAGTCATTTTACCTTTTCTTTTCTCCTAGGTTTTCTCAGCACTGGGTCCAATGAAGGCCTAATGGTTACAGCAGTTCCAGGCCAGCATAGCTCACAGCACATTTCTGCCTGCCTCCTTCAACCTTCAACACCAGCATAATGGATGGGGCTGTGGATACAATGGTGGCGTTCACCCCAGCATGGCCTGTTGCTGCCTGGTCACAGTCTGAATTGCTCTGTTGCTATTTTATGAGGCGGTCCAAAGGTGGAGATTGTAGAATCAAAGAGTTGTAGAGTTGGAAGGGACCACAAGGGCCGTATTTTCCAAACCCCTGCAATCCAGGAATCTTCTGCCCAACGTAGGGCTCGAACTCACGACCCCGTGATTAAGACCTTCATGCTCCACCAACTGAGCTATGTATGTAGGTGGCTGGATCCCTTTATTTGTGTTCAGTGTGAGTTTCACATGCACTCAATCACAGATTAATTCCTTGCCATGATTTATTTTTAGTTTAAAAAAAAATAAAAAAATTGCACTCAAATTATGCACACTTTCTGCTAAAATATATGTTTTGCATGCTTTTCACTGCATTTCCCCCTTAAATACATACGATTGCATTTTTTATTCTGTGAAGTATGCATTTTGTGCGAATATTTTGAGCAGAAACAGCACCACGAAATTCTGAGAACTGTGTAATCTGAATGACAGCTGCATTTTAATCCACATTTCACTCCTGGGGTGGAAAATCAAAACGTGGACCAATGAATTTCTCTTCCTTCCTTATCACAAGGATTGGTGTTGGTATTCTCTTATCTTTTTTAACTTTAAAATGAAGCCACAGTTTAGCGAGGGGACAATGGCAGCCCAACTGCTACTGTGGGGTGCAATAGTGTAGACTGATGTTGTGTTGTTAGCAGCACATTGTATGAAAACAAGATGGTTGCTCCCCATGGGATGACCACAGAAGACCTCAAAAAACAAATCCACCCCCACCTGGATTCCAGGCAACTTCTGCCCTGTCCCCCAAATGTTCAAGAACTCTCCTCCATATTTTGTCTGTTCCAAGGTCTAGAGAGCTTTCCAGACTGTATGTCATGACACGTTAGTGTGTTGGCTGCAGTGTGTAGGTGTGTAGCACAAACGCTCCCCCCCCCTGCTCCTGCGGAAAGGGGTTAGTTTAATCTCCTGTTTGCTAGTAAAAATGAATTACTGTGTCGCAAAATGATGCATGTCTAAAAAGTGTGTCACCAACATGCAAAGTTTGGAGAGCTCTGGTCTAGTGAGATGGGAAGGATGGGTGTGTGCAGTGGTGCAACAACTGTTCATTTGGATGGCACTTGTTCCAAAGAATTGCTTTCTGAGCAACGTAATGTAAATATTTATATTTATAAAAATGATGCATTTATATTTCGCACATTGTATCATTTTAAGCTGCTTTAATAAGGTGTATACGCCATCTGTTGTTTGAATATGTGTTGTGAGCACCTCCATACTTTCCAAAAGAAAATGCTGCTTTGAAACTTTAGAAAAAAGCTTGCATGGGGAAATACTGCTTACCAACAACTTACCAAAGCCTTCATCCGAAAACTTGATTATAAAGTAAGTTGGACATACACTCTCACAACAGGCTAATTCAATCCCAGCCCACTACCCAGAAAGCTCTCGTTTACCAGTATTTTTAACAACAACAACAACAAAAAAGATATGCTAGAAAATGTCTTCCTCTCCCTTGTTAAAAGAAAAAAGAAAAAGAATCCTCAGCATAACAACGCAAGGGGTTCCTATAATACAAAACAAAAATAGATTCTGAGGGGGAAGTTAACTGGATTTCCAAAAAAAACAAAACCCACTGGCTTAGAATCACACTAACAAGATGCATCTCCCCAAATTGCTGGCTCTGAGCCAACATTTTGCAATAATAAGCCACGGTGCTTCTTTATTAAAGTTTAATTATTATAACAAGGGCTGTAAATTGTATGTCAGCGCTCAATTTAATATGTAGCAAAGCCATGCTATCTCGTGTTAAAAGGAAGCGATATTGTCTGTGTGGGAGGGAGGAGTTTGTACATTATGTTCTATCAGATTACGCTTTGGTAACTTTATGAATTATGAGCTGTCATCCACTTTTTCATCTGCCACAGAATATACTTCTTGGAACTGGGAACTATAAATAAGACAGCAGATGTTTTTAGTTGGCTCCAACTGGAACTCTTTTAAAAAAATAATAATGCCTGTAGTTAAATTGTCCTGTTATATTCTACTCCCCTCTACGGGCTGCTTTTGAAGCACACACTATTTTATAAAAGCCACAACACCTTTTTCAACCTGCCTTCTGTTTAGAAATGGCATGTTCAGTGTAGAAATGTTAGTACAAGGTGCTGACAAAACTTTAGTGGCACTGGGGTAACAGTTTAGCTTGTAAGATCCTTAGAGCTGGGAACTATCTTCTTTTTGCTTGTGACACTGTAGAAAAGGGACGCGGGTGGCGCTGTGGGTTAAACCACAGAGCCTAGGGCTTGCCGATCAGAAGGTCGGCGGTTCGAATCCCCGCGACGGGGTGAGCTCCCATTGCTTGGTTCCAGCTCCTGCCAACCTAGCAGTTCGAAAGCACGTCAAAGTGCAAGTAGATAAATAGGTACCACTGCAGCGGGAAGGTAAACGGCGTTTCCGTGTGCTGCTCTGCTTCGCCAGAAGCAGCTTTGTCATGCTGGCCACATGACCCGGAAGCTGTACACCGGCTCCCTCGGCCAGTAAAGCGAGATAAGCGCCGCAACCCCAGAGTCGGTCACGATTGGACCTAATGGTCAGGGGTCCCTTTACCTTTACCTTTACTGTAGAAAAACACCGTGTAAAGCAATAGCATGCTGCGGAATTAATAATAATAATAATAATAATAATAATAATAATAATAATAATACACACTGGCATTATTTTTACTTGTTGAACAGCAACTATAGAAATGAATTATGTTACAGTGACCACTTACACATCACCCCCCCCCAAAAAAAAGATGACAAAAGACAAGAGCATCTGCTTTGCTTGCAGAAAATCGCAGGCCATCTCCAGGTAGGACAAGAATGTCCTCAAACTGAAACCCTGGAAAGCCACTGCCAGTCAGTGTACGATGCTATATTGAGCCACAGACCCCTGTGTTCCTTCCTATAAGCATTGGTGCCAATTTTAAAATTACGACTATAATTTAAATAGAAAGCCAATACTTCTCGACATTGGGAGGGGGGAGGGGGAACCCTGTGTCCAGGTGACCTATGCGGCTGCTCAGACTACTGTCCATGCAATAATTTCCATGCCCCTGTTTTAGGGTTATTTGTCTTGAAACCGGACTAGGTCAAAACAGAGGACTCCTTCAAAAAGAAGACTGTCCTTTGTAGAGCAGGACTAACAGACAGTCTACATTAGGTACTGCTAGGGCCATCAGCTTAAAAGAGCAAGAGAGGTTAAAAGAGCTTTAGCAGGTAGGGGATCTTGCCAATGTCCTGCTTTGGTTTTAGTGTAATTAGAAAATGCATTTACTTATCTCATTTATAACTGGCATTTAGAGCTACAGACCTACATGTTCTCTCCAAGTTTTATCTTCACTGAGGGGTAGCCTGAGAGATTGACTGTGGGTTACTTTTGGCCAGTAAATTATGTAGTATCTTGCCCGTTTGGTACCCAAGTGAGACATGCAAAAGATATTTTGCCTGAACCCTGCAAAGGCTAATCTTGCCATGACCTGTATTGCATTGTGTTAAAAATGGAGCAAGTACCATGTAATGTTGGTAAATTTTTGCCATTACCCACAAAAAGAAGACATAATTTTCAGTGCCTAGAGAGCAAATAACAATAACATTAACAATAACCCACCCCACCCCCCAACACTTTGCATGCGGAAGTTCCCATGTTTAACTCCAGGTATCTCATTGTATGGCTGGAAGGACTCCTGACTGAAACCCTGAGATAGATGAGCAAATGGGTTTGACTTGGTATAAGGCATCTTTCTATGTTCCTAAGTTCATTCGAGATGGTCAGCACCAGTTACAGGGCCAAAATTCTCAAAATGCTTAGAAGGGATACCATTAAGGGGAGGAAATGCAGAGCAGCAAAATCTACAGGAAACAATGTAATGTAAGAGTTAAGTGATCTTATAACTATGTGATTGCTTTGAAGTTACTCTCCACCTCAGGGTGTCAGTATTTTCCACAAAAACCTTAGATCTGTCTCCTACACAACAGCAGGCCATTATGCCATAAGCAGCATTATGCTGCAGAGATCTCTTTTAAGTCTCTAGTTATTCCTTAATTATAGGCTAAAACTGATGCTTTAATTTTATTTTAAAGTAATCCATGTCTTTTTTCTAATCTGTGCAGTTCCATAAGAGCATTGCATATATCCTTGAAGTGTTACATTATTTTGTCCAGAAATTAAACAGGTTTTGACTAATCATGTGGCTAGGGGAACAGAAATGGATTTTAATAAATTTATTTTATATAGTATTATTTAACAGATTGGCTCCTTACCACTTATATTGTCCAAAGTGGGCTTCTAAATGAAGAGTTGAAGTCTTAACACCCATTCAAGGAAAAGGAGACAAGATTCATAATGGTAGCTTCAGATTATCAGAAAACATTGACGAAACTTAACTGTAAACATTTATTGTCAATGTACGCATTTGTTCTTGGGTTCCTACTATGTATCCATTTTGTTTGTACTATTAAGCCATTTAGCTGCCTATTTTATTTCTTATACAAGGGAGACGAAGCAAATACTTTTCTTCCAAACCAGCACCTCATATTTAGAAGACGAAATGTTGTGTGGGTGCCTAATTTAATGACATGGTGAAGAATTTATTCTACACAGAAAATTGGGTAGGTCACCAACCAAGCACATAAACATATGCTGTATGTATTTGTGACAATGTCTGGTCTTATTTCATATTGGCACTCTGACAACAAGCTGTCACTCCTAACAGGAGTTAACACCGTGACATTTCACACTGCTCTGCAAATTCATTTGTCATCTGTTAAGATACCTATGACAAGTTTTGGCAATCATTTTATAGTGAGCTATTTTCAGTCTGGTTTCGTTTTTTAAAAGAACAGCTTTGTTTACATCGAAATGATTAAAATCACATAAGCAGGGTGGAGAAACAGTGGTCCTCAAGATGTTGCTGAACTACAACTGCTATCATTTCTGAGCATTGGCCACAGTTGGCTAGGACTGAGGGCAGCTGTAGTTCACCACCATTTGGAGGGTCTTAGGTTACCAATAGGGGACAGGGACTAATTCAAATAATTGATTTAATGCAGCTTTCTTGCTTGCAATTATATCAAGAAAACCACCCATTGCCCGTCTGTGAACATCTATCTGGAATTTCAAAATTCTGCCAGTAGGAAAGCTCATCTCTTTTCTAACACAAAAACTAAAGTATTTAGCAATCCCAAGATTTCTAGTATCAGCAAACAGTCCCTTGCTGTTCTGTTTACACAGCATCATACAACATGGCACTATGCCAGACCCACAAGGAAGCCCATGCAATACAGACAGGAGATGTTTAGGCCAGAATGCTCAATGAAGACTTTTTCATTACATAAAGCAGCCCTACTTGTACAGATAACTTAAGATCTACGTATTTGAATTCTGGTAAACAGGAAATGGTGAGAGAGAGAGAGAGAGAGAGAGAGAGAGAGAGAGAGAGAGAGAGAGAGCTGCGTCTCAACTAGGTCTGGTAACCTTTTCTTCTAATAGGCCAGTGCACTTATTCCTAAAATAACTGAAGGCAACACCGCCCACAGCACCTGAGCATGTACTTTGTACATGACTTTTTATCACACTGAATTCACACAGGCAGTTAGAACAAGTTGTACCCTAATTAGCCTGTCCCTTGAACCTTACAGCAATGTACAAACATATGCACCAATTAAAGCTGCTTAAAACTGAGCTGATGTGGCAATTAATCTATTGCACCTCATATTGCTTTGCTGCAGAAAGAGAAGTAACCCTCGGGGGCGGGGGTGGATCTTATTTTCTTGTCCACCACTTTTTCTTCCCTGTTCCCCGCATGCTGTTTTGTTGTGTTGGTTTTTTTTTAAGATACTTAACATTGCAGACCTCTCCATGTCTACACATAAGTAAGATCCACTCAGTTCGATGGGACTTACTCTCAGGTAAGGGCATCTAGGATTTCAGCCAGTCTCTTCCCTTATACTGGATGCCTTGGCACTGCTTTCTATCTCTCTAGTATAACAGTCATACTGTGTAAATGGCTATCTTAATTATCTGTAGGAAAGGGTTTACAGTTTGTCTTGTGCAAGCAGTGCTGTCATCAGAGGCCCATACAAAATAACACGAACACACTGAATGTGCTCTGATAATGGTGGTGGTCTCTGAGCTAGTGCTTGGAGTCACTTGCTGTGGTGGTGCATGGGCCAGATGCCAACAATGGGTAGAGACAGGATCCTCTTTTCCCCCACTCAATGGGCTACCAGGAAAGGGCAGGTAGATCGTGCCTTAACTGATCTTAACTGGTTACTTTCAGAGAGCTTTTAAAATTGGGCAATGCACACAGATTGCCCCCTGCTGCCATAAAGCAACAGAAGACTCACTTGTGCATTTTAGTCATCAGTTTCCCTACCGGTACTACAGAATGGTAACAGGGGTACTGCAGCATGGAATTGGGTCAAATGTGGTGTCAGGGTCAAACTAAGCATATGCTTAAACACATATCATCTTTGGTCCCGTGTAGGTAGCATCTGAATTAGGACCAATATTATGCAGGGCTATCTGGTTTATCGTATTCTGCTTTTCCAGTTACCCTGTATGCACATATATTCAAACCGATCATAGCTACATCCAAACACATGATAAAAGCATAGCTTGAAACCATGTGTGAAGTAGCCGTAAACTGCTTACCAAAAAGCTCACTGTTAAATTGACAATGGACTCAGTGAGCTGGTTCACATGTAAATGGTGAACTGGCTGCTCATTTGTGCCAACCCTGTGTGTCCTGCCCTGAGATCTATGGGTATAGGGTAGTATACAAATTTAACAACAACAACAACAACACCAGCTTAGCATTGCATGATAACTGGATAGTGAGACCAACAAATCTAGCTGTTCTGTTACTATCAACATTCTTATTTTCAAAGCTGTATAAATACTTAAGAAATATTGATAACAAAATGCCCGCGCTTTCTAAAAGTTAGAAGAGAAAAGTATTCCAGATCTTCTCAACATATTTGACTTAAATGTGTGGGTTTTTTTTAAAAAAAAACACCACACACACACACACACACACACACACACACACACACACACACCATATATGCCCAAATCCTGAAGGAATATAATCTTGAGCCCAGTACAATAAATTGGAACCACATTTAATCCTACTTTCCCCCAGTAACTTTATAGTTTCCTTACACTATAAACACACTATACCTCAACATTTGGGCTCTCTGCCCTCCCCCACCCCCAGTATGCTGTAATCTTGCCAGCAGACAAGCTTTGCTTTTAATAAGTTGATCTGCCAACTTAAACAGCAGTCTCCTAAGGCAATCAAATAATGAAACACATGCGCAAGTGCTTGCATGTAATCTGTCAGAGGCTTACTCACCCCGACACAAATGGTTTCCTCAATATTAGCTGTTATATAAATGTACATTCAGAACCCTTAGGTACTCAAAAAGCGCACATATACTACGTTCCATCAATCTCTCATTTACCACTCTTCCTTCTCCTCTTCGTTCCTTCCCCTCTTCATTTTTTTAAAGTTTCATGATTTAGCAGAGAGAGAAAGAGATAGAAAAGTCAAAGTACAGAAGCATGTATAGGATCTGTACATAGACAGGAATCCAAAGAGAAATAAGAATTCTATCAAAAAAGGCAACAGATGACGTCAATAGGGGCTGGTAGACAGAGGGAGGCAACTGTTCTTCCATGAGCTCCCCACCTGTTGTTCCCCTCTGTTCTGGGGCCCCTAACTCTGGTGCAGTGGAAGATGTTACCCATCACCAGTGCTAAAATGAGATTCAGTCCACTTGGGTTCAGAAAGTGGGATGGGGTGAGGCATTACTTTGTAATTATTTCACCTCAGGCAGCAAAATGTCTTGGGCGGCTTCTTACTGTTAAGAACCAATTTGTTGCTTTGTCTCTTCTTCCCTTAGAAACCAAAATAGTGAAATAAATAAATAAAACCTTAATTTGCTGTTTCTGTGGAAGAAATTTCCCATACTGAAGAAACAAGCTGTTCCAACTTTAGAAGAGTTCTTCCACAGTAAGTGTGCAGTGAGAGAAAAATATAAAACAGTCCCTCAAGTTCTTCATAGGTTAAGAGGGGAGATAATCCATTCCAGCTCCTTGCTGGAATATAACCAGTATAATATTGTATAGGCATCTGCAAATGCACATTTACTGTCTTTATATATGCATTTATTTGCTGGTCTGGGCCTTTAAAGTCCTACATGTCCTGGCATTTAAAGGGCTGCTTTCACCCATAGAAACCTGCTCACCAATTTCTTGGTGCTCTTGTCTAAGCAAGTAGCTTCTGGAGAGAGGACCTTTTCCATGATAGCACCCAAATTATAGAACTCCCTCCCAAGAAATATTTGGCTTGTGCTTTCTTAGGTGCTGATGTCTGTTGTGTTTGTCCAAGTCCTCAATGGCTTTTACTGATGTTTCAGACTTATTTACTGCTTTGGTCTAGCTTTTACTACTGACCTCACAGTTTTATTTCCTGGTCTAATTTTGCTATTTAGTGTGGTGGATGTGTTCTTATGATACCGTATTGTTAAAAATGTAAGCTACCTTGCAGCTGCTTGGTAAAAGGCAGAATATGAATAACATAAATAGAATGTTGGCAAAATCTAATTTTGAAGTACCGGTAATTCAAATTTTTCCTTCAAGCACATAAAATCATTCAGAGGTGATTCCATGTAACATTTCTCTGCTCATGCTCTGGAAGCTGCCAAGCGCATAAAGCTGCTTTCGCGTGAGTTAAATGTGCACAAGTGGTGATCCTACTGCGTTCTAACAGTGTTCTTAGATGGAATCCCCCCCAAAGGTTTGGGACAAACTTTTGTTTTGGAGAAAACAAAGTACTTCTTCATACACCACATAATCAAACTAGGGAATGTGTTCTCCCAGGAAGCAGTGATGTCATAGAATCATAGAATCATAGAGTTGGAAGAGACCACAAGGGCCATCCAGTCCAACCCCCTGCCAAGCAGGAAACACCATCAAAGCATTCCTGACAGGTGGCTGTCAAGCCTCTGCTTAAAGACCTCCAAAGAAGGAGACAATGGGCAATGTGCACAGTCTGCCAGCTTGGATGGCTTTAAGCAAATTCATGGAGAAGAGCGCTTTCAATGGCTACTAGCCATGATGGCTATGCTCTTTGTCCACTGTTGGAGGCAGCAATACTTCCAAATACTAGTTGCTAGAAATCAGGAAGGTGGAGGTGGAGGTGGGGTGTTTCTTGTGCTCATATTCTGCTCCCTGGTTTCCTACAGCTATTTGGTTGGCCACTGTGAGAACAGGTGTTGGACTAGATGGGCCATTGGCCTGATCCTGAAGGCTGTTCTTATGGCTATAGTGCAACCCCACAGTACTTTCTCAGACAAGATTCCCAGGTTAAACAGGCAATCCCGGATAATCTTCATTGGTCTGATCCTATTTTCACTCACGTTAATGAGGGATTTGGCTGCCGACCTTGGTAGGAGGAAGATGACAGCTTGCTCTTTCCTGTCTTACTCTGAACAAGTATGGAATATTTGAGAACAAAAAGAAAGTTAAACACACCCTTAGCAAAAAAAATAAAAATTGTTTTTAAAGCATTTCAGTGGTAGTTATTTACGAAAAGGCTAATTCAACCTTGCAGATTACAAAGGGGCAACATGTGCTTTTCTTCTGTCTTGATACAAACAGTCAATGGGAAATGCTGAACATCAGGCAAATAGCACAAACTTTAAAAAAAAGTTAATTGGTTCCTTCTCTTACCTAAATATAATAAAAAAAAACTCTAGTTGTGAGTTTTGGAGGAAACATCTGGAGAAAACCCTAGACCAGCCTAGAACTGTCTTCCCCCTTTGGCGCTTGTGGGGAGAGTTGCACCAACGTATGCTGGCAAGAATGCTCAAACATCATAGATATTTACACTATCATTTTGGGTCTTTTTTTTACTTCAGTCATTCAAATGGTGGGCATTTAACTTTAACGAACAACTTATGAAGGAACCTTAATTATGGCCAAGCTCACAAAAGTTACGCACTTGTCTCCTGCTCCATAAAAAGAGGGGGGAAGTCTCTCCTAAATTGCAAAATCCTCCCTGCCCAGCCGCCTGGAGGCAATTCTTCATCACCAGAGGCAAATAGAAAAGTGGCTATTTACAAATCTGGGAGCTGCCAAGAGGCAGTCAGGGTGGAGGCAGTAAGGAGAGCATGCCAGTAACCACTGAGAAGTGATGATGGGACCCTGAGTGTCTCAGTCATCACTATGTAAGCATATAGTTGTCAACCACCTAGCGTTCTCCAGTGATGCCAGCAATACACACTGTGGGTTCCTAGCAGTTGCACACTTACATAAGTGCTGACTGAGACATCCCCTGAAATGACCCCCTTCCCCCTCCACCTGATAGTTAGGCACAATATCATGCCTTCTCTCTCAAAGTGCTCTGCAGTGCAGACACAATTCTGACCAGCAAACAGCCTTATTTGCTGAAAACTATCTGGAGTGGTCAAACCAGTCTGTAACTGTTTTAAACCAAGGGTGCATTCGCTGCAAGGTGCTTTGAGAAATGAGTGAAGACAACTGTCAGTCTATTAACAACAAAGAGTCGTAAAAAGCCCATGGCATGTGTTGTAGCTATTACCATCTCACTGGGTACAGGCCCCAAAATTATTATGCCCCATTAGAATTCATTTCTGCACCACAAATAATTAATATTAAAGATTTTTGTTAGCATCAGCACAAAAATATATCCCAGAGAGGAAACTGCAAAAATACAGAACTGGTGGCAGTTAAGGGTGGTTTTTTTAAAGCTTGTTTTTTCCTTTCTTTTTTACCATCACTTTGCAGCATCAGTGCACTTGAGGAGGCCCCTTCCTGGATGAACAGAGGTCCTTTAAAATCTAGATATCTGATTCAAAAACAAGTAGCTCTTGTTATGTACCATTGTATGACTGAATATGCATTCCTCAACACTTTCCCCTACTAACAAGCAAGACTCTGAAGCCCACAGAGAGGTCAAGTCTCAGAACTGGATTATGCTAGGAAAAGCCCTCAATAATGCTTTTCATAAAAATGCTTATGCAGGCTAATTATCAGCTAAATTATTCCGGATTTGGAACAGCCGACTGGATTTGAATTGGCAAGAACTCTAAATCTGTTTTATAGTCCATGTTCAAAAGCTTAAAATCAAACAGCAACCATTTCTGAAGCTTCTCTCTCTCAAGTGAAGAAGTAATCATGATATATAAAGCAAAGAATAGCCCCCCCCCTTTTAAAAAATACTTGTACTCATGATTGCTGTGGCATTCTGTGGCAATAAATTCCATAATTATTGAGGGAAGTTTAGCTTACTTTTATTTGTCCTGAATTTGTGACTGATCAATTCCACTGTATCACTCTTATGTTCTAGAGTTTGGAGAGAGAATATTTCTCTCTCTCGTAATTCTCTCCACACTTTTCATAGTGATGAGTTATCTTTTTTCTTTTTCTTTTTTGCCCCCTGAACTCAGCAGCTGGAACTTCTCAAGCCTTCCTTCATAGGTGATGCTCTACATACATCCCTTCATTCTTCTCTCTCTCTCTCTCTCTCTCTCTCTCTCTCTCTCTCTCTCTCACACACACACACACACACACACACACACAACCTGTTTTCTTGCTATACAATCAGCAGGTGCTGTCAGTGAGCTTTTTGCTATGAACCAAGGATCTCATGAACAATTTCAACCAACTTGGACACCATCAGCATCTACGGTATGTGCAATCAGGAACTTTTGTCTCACAATGCACCACTTTGCATGTGCATAGGCTGAAGTTGATATGAAGCTGCACAGCCATAATGTCTAGAAATATCTCTTTGCTTTAGTGTTGGGTTAAAAGCATGAGCAGACCCCAGTTTAAATATTAGCTCAGCCACCAACTTGCTCAGTGGCCTTCAGTACAGTTTCTCAAGTCTTAGCATCTCTTCTCATCTGTAGTATGTGGAAGAATAATATTGGCCTGCCTTGTTGGATTTTTGTTGTTGCAAGGACTGCTAAGATTAAGTATTCAAGTGACTGTTTAAAAATGAAGATTTACAGCCTGATACACAACACTGACAGGAAGCTCTTAATCCATTCCTGGCCCTGTCTGGAATTCACATGTTGTCATTGCTCGCTCACAGTTGAGACCAGGATGCAAGCCCTGCTTCTCTGAGTATCAGTTTCTCTTTCAACAAAAGACAAAAGCACATGTATGGGGATAGCTCTGAGCTGTAGTAATCAGCGCCCTGCTTTCTTACACAAAGGAAGAGCAGTCATTCATTCACTTGGGGAGTTCAATTCTATGTCTCTTGCTGCTGGTCAGTGAAGAGTCTTCTTCCTGCTCCAGCAACAGCTTGATCAGACTGCTAAACCCCTCAGTACTGGTCTCCCTTTTTTTACTTGCATGCCCTGCTGTAACAGTTAGTAGTGAGAACAGTACATAGTTTTGACTATGAATTACATGAGCCACAGATGCAAGATAATGAGTTGGGTTATGCTGCATTTACAGCGCAGTGCAATTATGACTAAATCTCTGCTTGTAACAGAAAGCAATCGCAGTGGCGCAAACTGTGCCGTTCACCTGCTCACCATTCATCATGAGACATCCTATGATGTTCAGTTTAGCAGGCAAGCAGCTGTGGGAGCTTCTGTACTCACTGCAGCAGTGATTACTTTTGCCTCCAGTGACTTGCACTTTGAGAAAGCAGCATTGTGGGGTTTGCAGCTGGGAGACTCAGATTCAAGAACTGTCTTAGGGCCCACTCTGGGTTTATCCTGAGAAATGCAGTCACAGCCCCACAGATAATAGCGAATGCAGCAGAGGGGCCATCAGCAGATCAGCAAGTTGAAGGGGTCAGTTCCCATCCACCTGCTTATTCTTCTCTGTAAACTCTGCCCCCTGTATTGGGATGATGAAGGATTTCCTGCCTTTGCATTGTGAAGGAAAGCTCAAGTTCCAATATAATGTCTACCTTGGCTCCTTAAGCCACATTATAACTTCAAGTGAGGCACAGCAAAGTCACATCCCTGTGTAAAACACAGCTAAATTTTACTACAAATCTCTAAACATCTTAGGCTAATCTAAGCTTGGCTCCTCCTCTATTCATCATTCCATTTCATTCTAAGATCAACCATGACTAGCCTCCTAATATTTGTACAGTGGTACCTTGGGTTACATACGCTTCAGGTTACAGACTCCGCTAACCCAGAAATATTACCTCGGATAACAGAAATCGGGCAGCGGGTGGCGCAGCGGCATCAGGAGGCCCCATTAGCTAAAGTGGTGCTTCTGGTTCAGAACGTTTCCAGGTTAAGAACGGACCTCCGGAACGAATTAAGTACGTAACCAGAGGTACCACTGTATGTGATACATTCAGTGATGGAGGTGGAAATTTTTCCACTACTATATTTTTCTGTGGAAATTATTCCATTTGTTCGACAACTAAGTCGTTCAAGAACCAAGGTACCACTGTATAACAAAGCTAAACACACTAAGTTCTAAGCATGCTAAAATTGGCCTAACAAGTTTTGGGTCCCTTCGTTGCTTTCCTTAGTCAGTTTCTTGAGTTGTGTGTTAAAATATTTACAAGCATTCTGAGAAGAATAATTTCCCAGTAAAGCTTTTAGTCAACACTAAGGCTGTCGTTCTATTAACATGTGCTGCTGAGCGTAAGGTCAATGGGACTTATTTCTGAGTAGACATATACTGCAGCGCAGGTGTGGTTTACTGACTTTTCAGCAATCAACCACATAGTTCAATTCAAATACTTCTTAGGGGAAAAAACACTGTGATATGTATGCAGCGTATTAAATCCCAATGTTGCACTGTGCTTTTAAAGTTTTGTTTGCTAAATAAATGCAAGTCAAACAAACATGCTAACCAACTCCAATCTATTCAGGGCATCAGAAAGTTTGCTGGAAATGCCATTCACTGGATCCGTTCAGACAACAAAAAGGCACAGACAGAAGAGCTCTTGGTCTCTGTCGCAGCTGTGGAATTCCCCTCCCCTTGGAAGCAAGCCAAAAAAACTAAGCATATTTTTTGGAAGCACTGTAAGACCTTTGTCTGGGCTGGCTTCTGGGGTCAGGGTTTAGTCAACATAAGTTTTTGGTTTTTTTAAATTATGTTGTGTTTTATTTGATTTTATGTATTGTTATATAGTGCACTATCTTTGTTATAGGACAGGATGATAATTTAAAGAATTAGGACACAACATTTGAATCTTTCTGTTTTGAAATAAAAATTAAAAGCTGGCTGGATTTAATAAAGCAAACCCAACCACTCCTTCAGTACTGTCAATATAATGCCACAGAATGTATAAGCCATAACCACTGCTAAATACTTAAAGTGCAACACAAATGCCCTTTTCATTCCAGGCTATTAAAATAAGGTAATTCCTCAGATTTCAGCCTTCAGACTGATTTCATGGTAATTCATCACGGACACAAGATTTTAAGCAAGATACACATGCAGAAAGTTTTATGGCCAGCTGCGCTGCAGACATCTGTGTTCTTTCACAAGAAACTGTGTATCTGTAAATGGCATTAAGAAAAGATTTAAGGGGGCATGGTGGTACAGAATTAATCATTTCTTGGCAAGAAATTAGCAGCTGCAAATGACCACGTTTTGCAAAAAACCAAAAGTCTTCCTTTATAAGCAAACCCCAAGTGTAAGCCTGCTAACCTATAGATTGTGTCAGCAATGTGTATTACCACCAATTAAGCATATCCTTCAATTTTGTATTAGAAGTTGGGTGGGATGGGGGTTTGGGGCTGGTATACAATTGTCTATTTTAACACAAGCAAGTGGCCCTAAAGTAGACAGGACAACAGGTTTTGGCTTTCTTTTAATTTTAGCAGGAGTTATAATCAGATACACTACTAGGTTGGAACCATTAGATACAATATTTAAATAAGATGCCTGTCTTGATTGGGGGACACACACACACACGAAGACTGGATTCCATTTTATTACTTTCAATCCATCAATTACTTGTGTTAAATATTTTTGGGACTACGGGTATTTACCAGCAGATGGAGTCAAACAGCAGTTAGAGAAGCTCTGTGGCATTGAGGGGGGAGAGGTTTAGCCTTTTAAAAATAAATAATTCAGTTGTTCAAATGTAACACCAAAAATATGCCAAGCAAACTGATAATTCCATCCCTTTTGTGTGTATATTACTTAAGATTAATAGTTACGTAGAAGTCCTTTGATAAATCAGCCACTTAGCCCTTAATAAAAACCTAGTGAACAGAAACTTCCTAAACAGGTAGACATTTTAGGAAGCATATTGAAATGACAATGCATTTTTCAACAGTACTGATGTAAAAGTTGTTCAGAAAGTGTACAGTGGTACCTCGGGTTAAGTACTTAATTCGTTCCGGAGGTCCGTTCTTAACCTGAAGCGTACTTAACCTGAAGCACCACTTTAGCTAATGGGACCTCCTGCTGCCGCTGCGCCGCCAGAGCATGGTTTCTGTTCTTAGCGGAGTTCTTAACCTGAAGTGTACTTAACCCGAGGTACCACTGTATTACCATAACAGAGTTCCCCAAACTTGTGTCTCAATCTGTTTTTTGGACTAAAACTCCCATCATCCCTAGCTAGCAGGACCCACCCACCCTGTGGAACAGCCCTCCCATCAGATGTCAAGGAGATGAGTAACTATAGAACCTTTAGGACGCATCTGAAGGCAACGCTGTATAGGGAAGCCTTTTAATGTGTGATGTTATGTGTGCTAGAAGCCACTCCGAGTGGCTGGGGCAACCCAGTCAGATGGGCAGGGAAGAAGAAGAAGAAGAAGAAGAAGAAGAAGAAGAAGAAGAAGAAGAAGATATTGCAATAATTCATTTCCCTTTTCTTCTTCTCATTAGGAATAAAACAGCCATATATATATTTGTGTGTATGTACACACACACACACACACGCATCCACACACCCCTCTTCATTGTGGAGTTTAGAACTGTTAGCATGCATACATTAGCCCTCTTTAGGCATTAACAATGTCTAACTATACAGAGTCTGCAGGGTTCAGGAAGTCAGCCCCACGTCCCTCCATCCTGACATTTCTGCATTTATAGTGTTGAACGGGCTTATTATCCCACTTCAGATCTTCCTGCTCAACGTGGGAAGGTGTGGGGTGGAGGGGTGGAGCCAACGTGTACATCTTTGTGCCTCCTACACAGGTATTTAGAACACCTGAATAGAACTATTATCTCTGTGGGCAAACATGTAGATATAGCCCACTCTTGGATTTCCAGCACATGTGCAAGTCCATGATGTACAAGTCCATGATGGGATACCAACTTCTCAGCTACTTTGTTTGATTGATACCTGAATACAGGTATCAAGATACATATTGAAATGTGGGTTAGGGCAGGACGTTACTTGTAAATGTCACAGGTTTTAAAAGCACCTGGCTTTGCAATATATTTCATGGATATACCAACACGTTTGGGGAAACCAAGAATTCCCCACTGGCACTATCCTGGCTTTAGACAATTGCCTCCCACAGAAGTATCTGTACAAATATTGAAGAGACTTCATATATTATTTCACATCTTTATAAATAATGCAATAAACTTTTGAAACATTTTCTTTCTGGGTCTGAAAAACAGCAGTAGAGATTTTTCCAAGCTGAGATATTGTCACTTATCTTTTCAGAAGCTTTATTTCAGCAGCAAACAACCAACCCCACTTGCTTTGCTGGGGAATCAGACCAGCAGATTGCAATGCCTCTTACAAATAAGAAGAAACACAAATATGCTGTAGAATAGGATGCTGTTTCACAGTGTTGAACTGTCAATTTTCAATATTTTACTATCAATAAAGACTCCTGATATTGTTTATTTGTACAAGTAGCCTCTCTCCCTTGAGGAAGATGTCCCTAGGGATTATCTGAATTCTTCTGCAGGGTGCTCATAATTGCATTTCCCTCTCTGTGCAATTCCCAACAAATGACAGAATATACATAGAGAAAGGCCATGCTGTTCAGCTTTGTCGAATGTTGTCAGATGGAGAGGTGAAACTCACAAAGATATGTCCTCCCCTTCACTGCTATGTCTCTCCCTCTTCCTCCGCCCCCCAAGGTTATTTTGGAAACTTTTTACCTTTGGAAATATATTCCACCATATGGCAACCACCATACCCAAAAGTGATTTTGTGTTTGTGTGGAAACACATAGAATAACCAATAAACGTCTTCAAGGTTATACAGATTATTATTATTTTGGCAGGAGGAGTACTAAAAGTGCCCTCCATCTTGCAACCATATGATTATACCAGCACTGATATTCACACAAATGTTAGTGGAGTAGAATAAGCCGGGGGGGGGGCATACTGGAAAGGGAAACATACTTTGGGAGGTATTCAACAAAAAATTGCTCAGAATGGACGCATTGAAATGAACATGATTAAGTTAGGTCCATTGATTTCAACGGGCCTCCTGTGAGCAAAACTTAGTTGAAGACCACCCATACTTCTCCAATCACCCCAATTCCCCCTCCCCCCAGTAATGACCAAGTATAAACAGCACTGTCTACAAAATTTCAAGGGGATGTTCCTGAATTTCATCCATAAGTTATGGCTATTTGGTTACCAGAGCAGTGTGACAGCCGGTTCCTGTTGGCTAAATCCCTTATGGCTCCAATCTGAAAAGAGAAACCACACCGTGTGGGCGAGTAATGTGGTTTCTTCCAAGACCAGCATCCCTGGAAGAAATGATATTGGTGTTTGACATAACCACATGGTTTCCCCATACCACATGATTCCTCTTTCTAGATATGACAATAACAGAAGGAGTTCTAAACATGGGGGAAGCAGTAGCACCCATCATTAAGATAATGTTAAATTGGCCCTTACTGTCAAGATGTACTTACATGGGTACACAGAGGTCCTACCCTCAGATCATCACTGGAATTCCCAATAACTAATTTGTATTTTAAAAACGGGGGGAGGGGGGTTAGAAAGAGGAATTTCATTTTTCTGCAGTAAGGCTAACCACTGTTATTATGAAAAAACAAAGTGTTTTGTGGCATCTTAAAGATTAATGTATTTCTTATGTCACATGCTTTTGGTAAGCAAGGTCCACTTCAACAGGTGGGCGAAATGTTATCCTAAATTGCTGTATACATGCAAAGGGAAAGGATTATAAGCAACTAGTTGAAGTTAGCCCGTTCAATAACGGGCGCTAGAGGAGGAGGAGGAGGCAGAACAGCGGCCGCTGGGGGGTGGAGAGGGGCTCCCTCCCCCTTCTTCGTTTTCCCCGGGGGCGGCTGTAGCGGCGGCGGTAGCGGCGGCGAGGATGGGGCGGCCCTCTGCGTCTGTGCGAGGCAGCGGCGCTGGCGCAACTGACAACGCGCGTGCGCCACCGCTGCCTCGCGGGTGCGCCCCCCTCTCCGCCCGCTCCAATCCCTGCGTCCGTGTGGGACACGGACATGCGCAGTAGCGCAATTCCGTGACACACGGACTGGATGCAGGGACACAGCAACTTTATTATATAGGATGAGGTCAAAAGAACATGAAGAGCAAAGTGCAGACTGATACTTATGTTAAAAGCTTAAATGTATGTGGAACCATTCACAAAGCAAAACAGTGCTGAAGATAACAAAGATCCTGCAATGGGTAAGCCAGTTACTAATTTGTTAGTCATTAGGATGCTACAAAACTGTTACTTTAACTGCAAAAGGCTGAGACGAAACTGTTGGATACAATTATTATTTGTCTTCCACAACCCCTTAAGAGTTTCTTTGTTATGTAGTCTATGTTATGTAGACATACATTAAATTGCTTTGGTTAGCATTATATACATTGAATCCTAGGTTAGCATAGAAAATTAAATTTGAAAAAGAAAACCTTTCTGTTGGGTAATTAAAGCTTAGCCTTCCTCAAACATAGTGCACAATTTTCAATCGCATCTGTTGATTTCAAGATATGTATGCTCACAAAGACAAAACACTTGTCTGATTAAGGAAAGAGAAGTGTTCCAAGTATCAAGTTACTAAGTCTGATAAACAAAAGCAGAAACCCCAAATAAAGCTTGTTTTGTTTATGGGAGCACATGTTAAAAATAGTTTGGGGGAAAGGTACCATGGTGAATATATCAGTGAGAAACCACAACAGAGGCCTAATCTGTAAACCATACAACTATGTTTTCATTTTCAATTTGACTCCAAGTAGTACAGTAAGGAACATCACTCCTCGTGTGCTCCCTCTCCTACGGATAGAGCAGTATGAAAAAGTTAAGCCTGGGAAATATAAACTTGACCAAATACAGTCAAGCAAGCTTTACATCAAGTCTCCTTATAGTCAAAATGCACTCTAATGTGCAGAACAATGGTTTATTATCCTGGGAAGGTTCCTGTTGGTTCGCTGCCCACATTCATCTGGACTATATAAAAGATTAACCATTTCATAATCCTGGGAACAGAAATTCCACTTTTAATAATTTACACTGTGACTCCAGAAGAGGGAAGGCACCAGTGCTGGTATTTAAGCACCAAATATTTTCCCCACACCGTAAGATCCAAAGGCATTTCTTAATATCTAATGTGTAAGGATAGATTATGTTTTCAACATAAAGCTGTAGGCAGCCATATTGTCACTACTTCGTGGAACACTCACACAGTTGTGAATTATTCCCTATTTTGTTCTAAAACAGCTCTGTCAAACATGCAAGGTGCTTACATTTGCCATGTGTAAGAAAGACGGCAGATAGTCTCATGTTACATGTTTCCACTTTCTCTTCTACTTTGTGGGCATTCTGCACAACAGAACCTCAGAGAGAAATTCATTTATGCACATCCTGCTCCCCAGGCAACGTCAAAGGAGGTGGATGTACACAGATACATGTAGTCAGGGCCACCTCCTGCAATTCAATTCCACTCCACTTTGTCACATAACAGGTGCCACCTTCCCATCAGCAACTACTTTTCTGAATCAAGCTTTAACATTTTACCATTCTGTACTACTCTGGGATTTTGGGGGCCGGGCGGGATTCAGGGGTCCGTGAAAGGTGAAGATGACAAGCACTGTTACTCAACAAACAAAACGATAAAGATTCATGTTACGTGCCCTGAGACTCAAAGGAGTAAAATGTTACAGAGGAAATTCGGTAGTAATGGAAAATGTATCTTTCAAGAAAACTCGTTTGCCGTTACCAGCATTCTTACTGAAGTACCACAGGGTTCTCTGGAACACAGTCTGAAGGCAAGTATGCTGAAGTACTTCCCCAAACCATTATGGTTTTTGCTATTTTATGGTCATGTTGCACAAGGGCAATCAAAATGCAAGGAAAGCATGAACTCTTTCCTAGTCCAAATAGGAAAATGCAGTTGTTACAAAGTGAACATGGTTTAGAAAAGTACGAATAATAATAATAATAATAATAATAATAATAATAATAAGAAGCTACCAGTGTTCTAACCAATTTCAATGACCTACCGTTTGCAGTATCCACTTAATATTCCATAGAATAAAGGTTTGGACATTGAACCACAATGATTAGCGGTGGGGGTGGGGGAAGCAAGTCACTACTAACCTGGTTGATCATTGTCTGTTCCTACTCTTGCTGGACTTGGTGCCACAGGAAGGGGTCGAACAGGACGAGGCTTTGGAGTTGGGGGACAAATCTTTTTTCTTCCGATATATTCTACATAAGTTCCTGGGAAGTCCCCCCTTTCTCCAGTAGTTTCGTTGTAACCATTCAGCCAACCGATTTCCTCAGGTTTTTCTTCTTCCCCGTCATTGAATCCAAGGGCAACTAAAGTACCTTTATTCACAGTTAAAATATCTCCCAGGTGCAAGTCAATGTCTTCCTCTCGTTCTTTTTTGTAATCATATAAAGCTCTGTACTGGTATCCTTCTGCACTCATTTTGGCAAAGGTCCTAACATTCAATTATTTTAGCGAATAACAGCAACACAGTGCTACTCGGTTTTATTGTATATACAGCGAAAGAAGTTATAAACAGGGGAAGTAACGTGTCAGTTAGAAGGACTGTAACACAAACACATAAGAAGCACCAGAATCTGTGGCTCTACAGCTGAGGCTGTATGTGCGTCTTTTACATTTAATCAGTGAAATTTCAGAAGAGTGGACTTTTAGCTATGTATAGACTCCCAGCTAGTTCCTTTTCAGGTCAGCTTGGCACTTATGGGCACAATTTTTCAAGGTGGGCTGAAAATCACTCCTTGCTGCACCTCCTTCTGATGTGCTTGCTGGAAAATGTTCACTTTTCTTAAACTTTTTGCGGTGGAGTTCTGCACACATACTTCACCTACGGAGGAAGAAAAAAAATTCAAACATGAAATTAACGTAATTACTCCCATTCTCATTGAAGACTAACTATGGTAAGCTCAGGTTCTAGTGGGAAATGTTTCAGAAACAAGTGTGCTGCCACAGAACAAAAACTATAATGGAAGACCTGACAAAACGGACTGCAAACTAGAACGCCAAGAAGGTACACCAACCCAGAAAAGAATCTATTTGGCACTAAAAGAAAGCTCCTACACGAACACCACTCTTTTCGTAATATAGATAGGGGGTGAGCACTAACAACTTCAGTGCACATACTGAAAACTAGTTTCCAGTGCGCTACTTCTTGTAGTACTGCCTCTACTTCGGAAATCAAGTCCAGTCTGGCGGGACAGAGCAGGGTGGGGCAACATTGCTTGCCTGGCTTCTCACTGAGGAGGTCACTGCCAGTAACTGAGAGGGGCACGCTGGTGTGGAAATAAGTATGATGTGGGCAGAGAGGTGGGGGCATCAGGTTGACTGCCCCCACACCATGCCACCCTGCCCACCATCTCGCCTCTCTCAGTTACCAGCAGCGACCTCTGCATTGGGAAACCAGGTGAACAATGCTTCCGCATTCCAGTCCAGGGGTTGCTAGAATGGATAGTTCAGTTGGTTGGAGCATGGTGCTGATAATGCCAAGGTTGCAGGTTCGATCCCCATATGGGACAGCTGCATATTCCTGCATTGCATGGGGGTTGGACTAGATGACTCCTTTAAGGAGTCCTTTGAGGAGCTTCAATATCAGTATGAAACTTTATTTCGGCCACAGACCAGCATAAGATAAAACATACGGATAAACTGAACACATAAGACTTAAAACAGGTAAGGGATAATGACTAGCAATTAAAAAGTGATTATATCGTACATGCTTAAAAAGACAGAAACAGGGACAAACAGTTAAAAGCGACGGTAAGGGGGAGAGCGTGAAGGAGCACAGGTCTTTCATTTTAGGCCTAGTTTGTGGCACAAACCATCCTTCAGCGAATATCCATCATGGCAGCACAGAATCTAGCGACTGAGTATGGACAGAGGAGCTTAGGTTCTAAGACAGGAGAAGGCAGGAAAGGTGCTCTAAGGCTCTTATCTTTAAAATCTGCTATACTCCTAGGGGATCAGTGCTCTTCTCCCAACTGGTCTACCTTCTCCAATGTTGAGGGCAAGCATGAGAAAGAGTGAATTAAACTAGGGTGGGTTTAACCCTTGGCATCCTCCCAAGCATGCCTTCTTGCTTTGGGGTGGTTCTTTTGAGAAGAAGAATTGCTCGAACACAAATTGGTTTTATGCATGAAATCACGTGCCTCCATTTTTTATTTCCGCAGAAACTATACATTTAACAGCAAGGTTACAATTTTTCTATGAAGACTTTTAACTTACTCCTTTCATATTTTGATGTGATTTCCCACAGCTTTATGTAACTGTACTGAAGCTAGACCACCTAAGGAGCAGTATTTTGTCAGGCTGGGGGAAGTGGTAAATGCTTAAATTAGACCTGGAGCAAAAGACGAGGCTTGAACATTTAAATCATGTTGGTGTGGTGTGATTACGAAGTTAAAAAAGCAACACACTGCTGTAAAATACTATAAATATACACACTAAACACTAGCTTACAGAAATCCAGAACAGTAGGTGCCTTATAAAGTTTTTATTATTTCACCTGTTATTCATTCTACAGCTATAGAAAAAGCTAAATTCAAATCATAATCTAATTGCTGCATTGCTGCACCAACAAGTGAAAGCATTCACTTAAACAGTGAAAACCTTTTAAAGCAAAGAATAAAATGTCTTCAGGGGGCTATGTAATTCTAGCAGGTGAGACTATTTACAGGATAATATTTTTTTTTTCATACTGCATTTTAATAGCCACTCTGCCATTTGCTGCAAAGTATAATGAATAACGGTTATGTGAAAATTCCGACTGATGGATGAATTCTGCCACAGAAATTCTCTGGGAAAAACCCTGCTCTATCCCAGTTGCAGTAGGATCACATAACACATTTTTTGAAAATCTGTATTTCATGAACTCATAGTAGAATAGACGTGGTACCCAGTCCTACATTTTCAAAGTCACAGAAACCATTTACACCTGACCTAATAATTCTAGGATCAAAACTCCTTCAGTAGAGTTAAGGTTCTTACAAAGTCATTCATGCATCAAAAAGCATGAAAAATGATGAGTTAAGGAGACAATTTTGTCTTCTGCACCAAAGCCAGTATACATGTTCTGTTCTGTGACATATTGTGCCTTCATGCATCTGAGCCACACTGGGATCAGCTGCACTAAGGGGGGCTCATTTTCAGTGTCCATCAGCTGATGGGCACTGAAACGGAGCCCTGCTTCGTCCATTGGAGCTAGTGTGGTTCAAATTCCCACTCAGCCATGAAGCTCACTGAGTGACCTTGGGCCAGTCACCATCTCTCAGCCTAACCCATGGGTTGTTGCAAGGATGAATTGGGGAGAACAATGTGTGCCACCTTGATATCTTCAGAAGATAAAGGTGGTCTATAAATGTAATAAATAAATGAAAATAAAATTGGATGTTTGGATTCAAACCACAGCTGCAAATAGACATTCTTCATCTGTAGCATGCTTTTAGCAAGCACCTTTGAAGTTATCACCTGATGCCACAATGGGATCACGCAACTGACAAGTGAACACCTCCTGCACCTGTCAAGGTGACCTGCAGAGGATGGGGGAGGTTTGGATCTGGTCCACCAGCCAGAAACCTGTCCTACATGGTCCTCAAGTTTCTGGATGCTGGAAACCAAGGAGCTTTCCAGTATGTATCCTGAATTTGTTCTTAGGACCTGGCCTTGGTTCATACATCACGGTAAACCATAGTATGAAATAAACTATGGTTTACCATGACTGCTCATATTGCATCTACTCTGCTGCTCCCTTTGCTTAGCACAGAGAAAATAAATGTGAACCAGGGCTTACATTTGTTTCTCTCCAAACAAGCCACAAACAGAAGCCAAGAACCTACCTTGGCTTCTGCTCACGGCTCGTCTGGAGACAAGCATAGCATGTGTGCTGGTTCACATGTAACATTCAGACAGCACTCTGCTTTGTTCCCACCCAGCTCAGTAAAGGAAGGAGTGTGGCGAGCACGATTTGTGGCATGCCATGGTTTGTTATTGACCATGGCTTACTGTTCTGTGAAAACAGGGCCACCATAGAAATGTGGAAAAATTAGAAACAAAATAGAATCTCACACAAACAAAATATTGAAGCTCAAGATACTGACATCCAAAATAGTGATGGTACCACTATTAACCTCTTTCCTCCTACATCCAGCACTTTGCTTCTCTATTCACAAATAACTTCTTACCAAAGATTTCAGTGAAGACAACTGTACTGCTATTATCACCAACTGCTCCATTAATAACACAGGTTGGATGATTAGTTGTCTATACCTGATGACTGTATTAGTGAGTTCACAGGAAGAAGAGGAATTATGTGAAGAAGCTTGTAGCACAGATGGCTTCACAAGCAATAGCAATGACACAGATTCAGTAGTCGCATCAGGGGATAAAATATGGGGAAATATTTCTCAATATAACTGATGGTTACTAATGGATGTAAATGTTTACTAAAAGTTATCATCTTTTTCTGTATCTAGACCTGCAATGTGCAGTTATGTATGAATGAAGGAAAATGGAGCACAAAGTGCTATAACTCTGTCTACTGATGACTGGCAAATATATTGTAAGTAATGATAACAGGACCTTTGGTTCTCATGATCTTAAAAACATGGGATTTTACACCATGTTTACTCTTCTATGAGCCATGCTTCATAATATATGGAGGAAAGTGCCTTTTGATCCCCTACATCTCCAATGCACTGAGGAAATTATCAACCATCCAAATGCACCATGTAGCGTCTCTACAAAAGCTCTTCTCCCACAGTACTCCAGCCCTTCTGCTGTACTTAGAAACCCACAAATGAACATGCAGTATCATGCAAAAAGAACTTGACAAGAAGGGGAAATGATGCATTGAAAGAATTGATATGCTACAAGGGTACCAGCTCCTGGGGGCTGAGGCACTGTGCCCCCCGATCCTGACGTCATGCATCAGGTCCCCTCGATCCTCCGGAGAAGGTGGCACCTCTAAGTCATTTGACAAATGCAAAAACATCTAACAAAGCCCACCACCAAAACTCAGGGGTAAACCTCTTAGTAAGAAAAAAATATGCATATCAGTAAATATATTTACTGATTACACTCAGTAAACAGCCTCTAATAGAAAAGAAAACCACTTTCTATAGATACAGCATGCAGAATTTTGCACTGCATTGCCACTGCACCTATGGGACTGTGCTATTGCCCAGGCATCAGGCTAGCCTAGAATGCTGGACTAGATAAGCCTTTGATCTGATCCTGCAGGGCTCTTATGTACTGGTGGAAGCTAGCCAAACATCTTATACTGGATTTAGACTCTTGGAGTATAGTGGTGGGGAGGTAAGGTTATGTGCCTCAACATGCCCCCACTAAGGAACTGAACACTTCGGCATTGGCTATGAAAGTCTACTAATAACTCTAAAACTTTCACACCTATGCCTAGGAACACATCTGGAACTGGAAACAAGGGGGAATGCACCGTAAGTATTAATTAAATTGTTCTACAGTAATTTCTGTGTACATTGTTTTCGTCACTAATTCTTGCAACAAACAAGCAAGTCCACTTAAACACACCTTGACTTGAGAGCCTGGAACATCGCCAACACCAAACTAAATATATACACAACCTGTGCCAGAAAATTAACACTTCTCCAAATATCTCAAATGCTTTGAAATATTTACTATCACATTAAGAAATAGTTTCAGTTCCACAAGCGCACAAGTGTGCAAGGAGGCCTACTCACTTTGTTCTCATTGCCACAACCATTTTGGCACACTGCCAATTAGAGTTCTTCTCTAAACACTGTAAAATATGTCTAGTTTGACCTATTTCCCCCCTCCCCACCAGTAGAGAAAGATAGCACAGCCCCTCCACCCACCCTAACAAACTTTCAGTTAAATCTGAAAAGGGAGGATTGCACTGTAGATACAATACAGCAACAACCCCCTTGAACCTCAGGGTTGACAATGTATCACATGGGAAGCAAATGCCCCAAGTTGCTTTGTTAAGTGGTGAACTTCTTTATACCCATGTACTAATGCAGTGTTCCCCAACCTTGGGCCTCCAGCTGTTTTTGGACTACAACTCCCATCATCCCTCGCTAGCAAGACCAGTGGTCAGGGATGATGGGAATTGTAGTCCGAAAACAGCTGGAGGCCCAAGGTTAAGGGAACACTGTACTAATGTATTCCCCAAACGCAGCAGTTTCATTTTGCCTTTCTGTTATCAACCAGTACAAATCTGTATTGGAAATCAGGGCCAAGCAATGGTCTTGCCCAGCAAACCTCTAGCTGTTAAGCCTATTCTCCAAGACAGCAAACTGATTGATCTTACCAACACAGCTGTTGTGCTCCAGTACTTCCATAATACAGAAATACTGCAGTAATTATACCAGCAAGTGATAGGGTACAGATCAGTCTTTGGTTTGCAGTCAGTTTGAGAACAGGAAAGAATCTCTCAGGATAGACTCAACTGCTTCCTTGACCAAGGCATTTTAGTATGAGTTTTCTGCTTCTCAAGTTGTGCTGAAGAGCTATTTGCTCTGCCTAAGACATCCTTATGACCTTACACATTAAGCCATAACTTTTTAAAAGAACTATTTACTTGTTACATTTATTCTTTGTGCTATTAATGTGTTCCACAAGCCAATCACATTTTAAACAAAATCAAAACACTGTCTCCAGCCATTATCGCAAACAGTCCTGTACTAATTATAGGAGCTTTTAAAGAAGTTAGAATGCAATTCTCTGCACATCTATTCAGAAGTAAATTCCATGAAGTGCAATGGGGCTTACTCCCTTATAAGTGATTACAGCATTGCAGGACAATCCAAGTACTATATGCAAACATTATTATGATCTTTTAAATAAAGTGGAATTGGATTTGCCTGATCAGGAAGCAGAATGCCCATTAAATTTATGTGGTCCAGATTTTGCCCTTCTGTAGCTTACAGGTTTTAATCCTGAGGAGTAATGGGATTCTTTCTTTATAGCAGTCCCTCTACCTCAGAACAGTATACTTTGACTGTAGAAGTCATTCCTAGCTCTTCTGGCCAAAATTATTTAACAAACTGGTACCTTATACATGCAAAGCACCTGTTCTACTATACAAATTTTTAGACTTTGCATTCATTCCTCAAAAAGCTTCACATTAAGACTACAACTGTGTACTTACTGAAATAGAAGTAAGTTTCAATGAACTCAACAGAACTTGCTACCGAGTAGACAGGCATAGGATTGCACCTGTGAGTGCCATAGCCTTAAGTTATAATAGCTCCTCCTGTCGGCACCACAGAAATTTTACTAGGGTGTTGGTTTTTTGTTTTGTTTTTTGCTCCCTTATACATTCAATTAATTGGTCTGTATCCAACTAAGTTATACGCACAGTAGACCTATTGAAATTAATAAAAAAGTTAGTCAAGTTCATTAATTTCAATGGGTCTACTCTGAGTAGAGATTATGTTGGATACAACCCAATGTCTTCATTTTTCACATTATGGGTACCACACACTGGATTTTTTCTGTTGATGAATAATAAAAATATAACCCAGCAAGACACATCATGTGAAAATGCAACATCTTGCTTCATTCCTTTTGCAATTCCTTTTGCACGTGTCATCTGAATAGCAAGAAATTTCTCTGCCTATTCAAATGGTTCTATGCATCTTATACCCTCTTTTTTTCAGTGTGGGCACGTTTTAATCCAATGCTTAGAGGCAAGGATTTGGCAGCAGAAAACACAAGACTTTCCTCTCCCCCTCATGAACTCAAATCCTTCAGCCAGCCATTTGTTCCTCCAGAACCAGACACTTTCCATTTCCAGGAAAGACACAATACACTAATAAGAGCTATTTTTCTAAAATGCCAACAGTAAATCCCAAAACAAACACAATGCAGCACTCTCGATAGCACAAGAAGTTCCCTTAACAGCTCATTACACTTCTCTGAAATGCAGCTTTGGCAACACAAGCTTCATATAATACCAGGGCTATGAATTCAACAAATTGCATCTCTGCTTCACACTGCATCTCATTAAAACCAGTAAGTCTCCCTGTGTATCCAGGATAGGGTAGTAAGAGTTCGCTTATTTGTTTATAAGAGAAATTAAAGTTTTTCAAAATAGTAAAGACAATACATGTAGAAAAGAGCAAAGTTATGTTGAACAACATTATGCAAATTTGGTACTTATAATATGAATACATTACAGGAGTGGGGGAGGGGCGGGGTAAGCCTTCAGATACATGATTCAAATTCCTATCAGGAAAATGGTGTGAAGCAATTTTCCAGATTAACTTCCGTGGATTGCTCACTTATCCAGAGAATGAGATGTTAGTGTCAATATTTAGCCAGCTTTATTTAGCACCAACCAAGTCTAGCACCTTGTGCTCCACTCTTGCCATTGCACACTGTCTAGACCAAGAAGTGCCATTCACTGTCTTCATTTGCTTCCCCACATAAGCCAGCAGCGGACTTCCTCACGCAGCACAGCCGCTGTGCAAAGTCCATAAAAAGCACTGGGGGGGGGGGCACAGGGAGGAGGAAAAAAAAAGAAAGGAAACGTGTTCTGATTTTGAAATATAAAGTCAGCGAGAGGGTTATTCCTTCCGGGTTTTTCAAACGATTAAGAATTCGCCTAACCGCGAATGCATGCAGTTCAGCGCAGCTTTAACTCTGTCGGCCGCCACCAGCACCCAAAAAAGGGGAAGGCAAGGCAGGGAATACTAAGTATTTAATCCGGCAATTCCTCCCTTCCCAGTTCTGAGACCTTGAGAGTGGAGGGCACCTAGGCTTGCCTGGGGCTGAGGAGCGGGGCTGCCATAAATGCAACCTCCTGCAATCCTGAGCGCCCTTTCCCAGTGAAAGCTTTTCCCCCTCCTTCGCGAGCAAACCAGCAGCGGGGCTGGCGCGGGGATCGGGTCCCGCCGCTGCAAGGACGCCGCTCCGCTACAGTTCAACTTCCCCCAGCCAAGCCAAGCCAGCTGGGCAGGGGAGACGGGAAATGAATGCAATGCAAGGCTGCCTGTCAATGCAAGGCTGCCTGTCACCGGGAGGGGAAGAAGAAGCGGGAGCCGCGCGCAAGAGAGAGACAGAGCGAAGCCGCCCCCCGTTTCCCCCCCTTCAGGCGGCAGGAGGCCTCGCGCCGCCGAACAGGATGTCTGCAGCGCGCGGCCAAGCGGCGCCCCGGCCCCGCCGGACTCCCCTCCGCACGCTCGCTAGGCCGGCAGCAGCGAGGCAGGCGAGGGGACGGCGACACGGGAAGGAAAGGCTCTCACCTTCGGCTGTCACGCACCCGCCCGGGCCCCAGCAGCGCGCCCTGCAGCGGGGGAAGAGAAGCCGAGCGCGCCAAGCCTCCGTCTGCGCCTGCTGCTGCTGCTTCGCCGCCGCCGCTGCCACAGCAGCCCTCGCTCGCCGCCGCGCTGCTTCCTTCGCCTCAACCCCAGCCAGCCAGCCAGGCAGCCCGAGCCCAGCGCAGGCTGGCGTCCCACCCAGCTCGCCTCTCGCCCCGCCTCCGCTCCCTCACCCCTGCCAACCCGCGCCGGGCCTGGGGGACCCAAGCGCCGCCTACCCGCCCAGCGAGGCTGCTGCTTCTCGAGCTTGCTCTCGCTCTAGCCGCCGCCGCCGCAGCAGCTGCCGTCGGCTTCCCCTCGGGCTGCTTGGCGGTTCCTCCTCGCGGCCCGAAAAGGTCCCTCTTGCTGCAGCCGCAGCGCGCCTGGCGCGGCCCGCCCCTCTCCGTTCGGCTGGCGGGCCTGAGGAAAAGAACCGGCCATTGACCCGCTGAGATGACAGTGAACGATATGGAGGAGGGGGAGGAATTTTAGGGGTGTGTGGAAATCCCCAGCGCGCGCCAAGGGGATCTAAGACCAGCCAGGCGCCTTTTTTTTCGCTCAGACGTTCCTTTCCTGCAGAACGGGCGCCTGGCCACGCCGGATTCTAGGCATCGCACGATTTTTTGCACCCGCATTGGTCTATTATCCAGCCCCTTGATAAGGCCGTCAGCTTTTTCTCTGGTAGGCTCCTGTGCCTTTCACAACTATCTGCCATTTGCACGCCTCTGTAAATGGGTGCTGTTGGGCTTCCATAAGCTTCAGCCAGCATCATAGGAGCCAACTAGTAGGGGCTGAGGTCCCTTCGGCCCACCCAATAAAATATTTGAGGGGGCCGTCACCCACAAAGTTGGTGGGCATTGGCATTCAAATGGTGTGCATGTGCCACATCTTGTGATCGGTTATGCAGGACAGGGCTTACCTGCCTCTCCCCCTAATATTTTATCCAAGTTGGCACCCCCTGGCCAGCATGGACAATAGTCAGGGGCAGGGCCAGCCCACCCATTAGGCAGTGGTCAGGCGGCAGGATCTGCAAGGGCAGCAGTTCCTGCTTCCAATGAATGTATCATTGCTGCAACAACAAAGGCTTTGGGGTACTCCTTGGAGGGCGGATCTGTGTCCTCCTCAGAAGCCCCCCCCCCCGCAAATCAGCTGATAGGAAGAAGAGGAGGAGTTTGGATTTGATATCCCGCTTTATCCCTACCCGAAGGAGTCTCAAAGTGGCTAACTTTCTCCTTTCCCTTCCTCCCCCACAACAAACACTCTGTGAGGTGAGTGGGGCTGAGAGACTTCAAAGAAGTGTGACTAGCCCAAGGTCACCCAGCAGCTGCATGTGGAGGAGCGGAGACGCGAACCCGGTTCACCAGATTACGAGTCTACCACTCTTAACCACTACGTTACACTGCTAGAAGGCACCAGGACAGCCCTCTGGGGTCTTTTGGGCTCTACACCCACCTGGCATGATTCAGAACAGACCCCTTTCCTCACATGATGGCCCTTGATTCTCACTTCAACCATTGAGTAAGGTTGATTTGATTCCCATTCTCTTGTTGCCATTGTGTGTGTGTGTGTGTGTATTCCCCTTCTTATTCCTGATGTAGATCTTCACTCACCTCTTCTTCCCTGGGGGATACTATTTTGTGCTTTGCTTCAGGTGCCGAAATGAATTGGTCAGTGGTAAGCACATGAAAAGATCCCAGTTGAATCAGACCAAAGGTGCAAATAGGCTATAGAGAACCCTGTTCTTATGCTGGCCAGCCACATGCCTATGGGAAGCCTGCTGGCAGGACATGAGCACCAACAGCACTTTCTCCATTCCCAGCAATGAGTAGCTATTTAGACCCATTGTGCCTGCAGTACTTCAGCCATTTGCTAGCTTTATTTGTCGTGAATTTGTCTAAACCCCAATCTGGCACTCCTGCTGGCAATGACCTCCCCACTGCCGTGCCTTCACTTCACTGTAAGCAGCAACAACCCATCTGCCAGGCAACCAGTAGAGCTGTTCCACTCCACCCAGCAAACCACTTCTGCCGCATAGGGAAGTTGCTCCAGCCTCTTGGCCATTTTGCTTCCTCTTTTCTGAGCCTTTTCCAGCTGTGCAGTATTGTTTTGGTGTGGCAACCAGAAATGAACGCCATAGTCTAAGCATGGCCACATCACAGATTTGTTCAATGACAATATAATATTGGCTGTTTTATTTTAAACCCTTTCCTAATGATCCTTAACAGGGAATTCGACTTTTTCACAGTGGCTGCACACTGGCTCAATATCTTCATGAAGCTGCTCCTTGGCCAGTCACTTCCAGTTCAGAGCCCTTGAGTTGAATATGTGGTTGGGATTATTAGCCCAACATGGATGACACAACGCTTGCTTCCACTGAATCACACATGCCATTTTAATGCTCATTCCCCCAGTTTGGAGATATCCTTTTGGAGCCTCCCGCGATCTGTTTTTGTTCTTACAGCTCTGTTATCATCAACAAACACAATTACCTCACGGCTCACCCATAACTCCAAATCCTGTATGAACAATTTAAAAAGCAAATGTTCCAGTCAATCCTTGGGGGACTTCACTTCTTTTATTGGGAGAACTGTCCACATTTATTTCTACACTCTGCTTCCAGTACTTTAAACAAGTTACTTTAACCAGAATGATGGGAGTTGGAGTCCTACAACATCTGGAGGGCCTCAGATCTCACAGTCTTGATCTAAATGCTGACCCCAAGGCTTCAGAAGTCAGCCTAATTGTAAAACAGCTTGTTTAGCACCCTTACCCTGCAACTCCCGCTTTGTGCAACATCTTACCTAATGAAGAGTTCTGGAATACTTTTTATTATTCTTCAAAACTTGCACACATTTTTGCAACATTTTATCGGCTCCAATAAAGTTATTATGCAACTGAATTTTGGATTTTTTTTTATTTTTTACCTTAGCCAGGTTTATTTAGAAGTAAACGCACACATTCCAGTGCAGCAGGTTGCTCTTTCATCCCTGTTCCTAAGAAAGCTTGAGCTGATAAAAACACTGGAGCCCTACTATGATTAAATGAGGACAGTCCTAGAGTTTTTTTAAAAAAATGTTTTGTGGACTTCAATGGCTCGATGACTAAATAAAACCACACAAGCTCAAATCAGAAAATTCTGATTTCAGAATGTCCTGTGGCTCAGAAAACTATGTAAATAGCAGAGTTCTTTGTAATGCAATGTTCCAAAACAAGAGGTAACACCATTAAAACAACATTTTTCTGAGCTGAAACTCTCTAAAAGTTGCCGTAGAGGAAACATTCTTAGGCCTCCTTTCCACTTTTTCCCTCATCCTTTCCAAGCACCAGAATCTCCTCCTCTTCTGGAAGTTTTTCTTATAACAACGCAACACCCCCCAATTGAGTGGGTTGTGGATTCCACCCCATGTGTACTGAAAAGAAGTTGCAGTGTCGGTGAAATTGCAGGAGGAATATACAAAATTCAAAGAAAGAACTTTCCATTTGGATCGGGTCCCCTTTGAAAGAACTGGATAAATTGCTTATGTCAGAACATAAGATTCATAGATTCAATTACACTTGCCGTGGTTGGCAAATTGGCTCAAAACACCTCCCCATCCTTAGTTTAAAGGATAGCATAAGGAGAGTTCAAACAAAAACCCAATGCAAAATGAAATAAATACATGTATTGATGATGTGATTCTTTTGTGCTACGAATCTGCAAAATGCGTATCATGTCTTGAAATAATTAGATATCTCCTGAATAAAAGGGCATTTTTTATTATGACATGTTCATATGTCAGCTACATAAGCTGTGTTTGGGTTTCCCTTATGTGATGATGCAATGGGACAGTGATGTGTCATGGTTGTGCAGTTGCTTCCTGAAAGCTGTCAGTGCAGCAGACCTCATTGAAAAAGTTCTGTCCTGCAAAATCTAAAATGTGTGACAGTGCAGTCAGAGAGCTAGCCCACTACCAGATTCAAAATGAGAGATACATGCTTGGACTTGTCTAGCGCATCCAACTGCACTATGAGCTGTTTAGGCTTGCAAAGATAAGGACAGTTAAAAATAAATTGGAGTAGATGGGAGGTGTTCAGGGTAGCCAGATATTAGCTCAGGCTGTAGTATAAAACTGGGGCATTCAGATAACTTATCAGAATATAGTTATTGTAACAGAGGGCTGAGTGAAATACTCAGGCAGACAGGATTAAAGTTCTAAAACCAAGGCTGAGAATTTTTAATGCCTTTGTGAAAGGAAACTGGGAATCAATAGAAATGTTCAAAAGAGTGAGTTCTAATAACCATCCTGGGGGCCATCAAAGAAGATGGATTTAGCACTGAATTTTGTAGAGACTGAAGACAGCTACACCACTGTCATAAAGGTCAGGGAACAAATGTTTGTAATAATCAAACAAGAATATAAAGACATGCGGAAGAGTTTGAGGTGTGTGGACAAATGTGAAGGAATCAGCCTCTAATTGTGTCAGAAGAAATAGAGAGCTGGAGATCACAATCCTGTGCACATTAACCTCACTGCTCTCAATGAGATATACTTCTGAGTAGACGTGAATAGGATCGTGCTGCTCAATTGGGACCTTTCCCCCCTTTAGAATTCAAGTACAGTTTGGAAAGAGTAAAAGAATAGCCATTCATTTTCTGGTTTTAAGAAAAATTAGTTAATTGACCGGTATTTACTGCTTCCTTGGGGATGCCATTAAGTAACTTCCACATTTGTTGATGTTACTGGCCATGTTACAATGATGTCATGGTGGACCTTCATTTTCAGTAAAAAATATAGTCAGTAAGGCAGAGTTTTCCAAAGTGTGTGTCGCGACACATTGGTGTGTCGACTCTGGTGTGTGGGTGTGTCGCATGAACTCTCCCCATGCTTCTCCTGGGGCTGGAAAGGGATTGGTTTAACCTCTGGCTTTCTAGTAAAGCTGAATTACTGTGTCACGAAATGATGCATGTCTAAAAGGTGTGCCACCCACATGAAAAGTTTGGAAAGCTCTGCAGTAACGTATCTGTAATGAAGAAAATAACAAAGCAGGGTTCTCAGGAAATGTTCGCTATGTCGACCTGGGACTCAGAAATTTTAGTGAAGCGCAGTGTCTCCGAACTTCACCATTCCTTAGCGTTTTCCACACTGATAATTAGATATCTGAAACTTTATTTGCAAGCACATAGTAAAATGTGCAACATTATCTGTAATTGTGACATCTGTGTTTATTTCTCAACCTTGTAAAAGTATGACAACACAGATCCTACTGTTTCTAAAATATGAGTAAGGCTTTCACCGCTAACAAAGTCACAGTAAAACATGAACCATATTATCCCATAGATAATTATTGTACTATGCGCTTCCCAGTCATGGAGACGATTGTCTACCATTTAGAGAATATCTGTGACATAAGCAGCACTTTTATAAGCATCTACAGATAAGCCATTAAAGGAACCATAAAATTTATACTAACAGAACTCCCTTTAGAAGTCACAGTGCCCTTTATGCTGTGTTTATTTCTTCTATTATGGGACAGATCAGAGGGCTAAAGTTGGTCACAGAATCACCCTGTACTGGTACCAATTTAATAAAGCTAGTTTTCATTAGGTAAAAGGTAAGGTAAAGGACCCCTGGATGGTTAAGTCTAGTCAAAGGCAACTATCGGGTTGCAGCGCTCATCTCTCTTTCAGGTCGAGGGAGCCAGCATTCGTCCACAGACAGCTTTCCGGGTCATGTGGCCAGCATGACTAAACCGCTACTGGTGCACGGAAGACCGTGACAAGTGCCAGAGCACACGGAAATGCCGTTTACCTTCCCGTCACAGCGTTACCTATTTATCTACTTGCATGCTTTCGAACTGCTAGGTTGGTAGGAGCTGGGACAGCGCAACGGGAGCTCACCCTGTCGTGGGGATTTGAACCACCTACCTTCCAATCAGCAGGCCCAAGAGGCTCAGTGGTTTAGACCACAGCTCCATGTGACAGATGGTGCATGAACATGGTCAACTATTCTATTTTTTCTCAGGGAAATTTCCCGTGCCATTTCAATATTGAATTGCCATTTCGCTCTGTGCCGCGTGATTAGTGAATGTGTAAAATATGGCTCATCCCCCAATAGTATCCAGAGAGTTAAAACCTATATAGTAATGGTTCTGCTACAGACCAAAGTCAGAACTGATTCCATAGCTAAAGGTCAAGGGGAAGGTCCAGATGGCTGCCTGCTAAAAGTTATTTTTGTGAGTGTCTTGAAAACTATCCATACTGAATGGAAAGGTTGATGTCCCCCTTTGCTAGCAACCACAGATAAACAAGGATATACAACGTAGGAATTCTCTGAGGTTGATATCTGGTCTTCCTACCACTCCATGGGTTGTAATAACCTAGAAGTAGAAGAAGAAGAAGAAGAGTTTGGATTTGATATCCCGCTTTATCACTACCCGAAGGAGTCTCAAAGCGGCTAACATTCTCCTTTCCCTTCCTCCCCCACAACAAACACTCTGTGAGGTGAGTAGGGCTGAGAGACTTCAAAGAATTGTGACTAGCCCAAGGTCACCCAGCAGCTGCATGTGGAGGAGCAGAGACACGAACCCGGTTCACCAGATTACGAGTCTACCGCTCTTGTATTGTGAGGGGAATAGTGTTTGTATGAGGTACTGTTTTGTTGTTGTTGTTTTACATTGCAATGTAGTTGAAGCAAAATTCCAAGTATGATTGATACTTGGCCAATAAATTATTCCTTATTCCTTATTCCTCTTAACCACTACAACACACTGGCTCTCTACTGGTAACCTACAAGGGCTACCATCAATTAGAATGCATGCTAAAGTCTATCCCCATGCATTCCACATTAGGAAGGAAGGTTTCCCCTCTGTAGGTCAGTTTGTTACATATGCTGCTACTCCATAACCCTCCTGGATACAGGGGTGGGTTTTGGTCCTTCAGATTTCAGTGGCACCCTGTGGAAGGTCAAAATTTGACGTGTGTTCCCATGCCTCTTGCCCTTTATTCTGCTCGGCGCACACTGCAGCAGAACCTTAAATCCACCTCTGCCAGTTAATGACCTCCAGGGCATTTTCTAAGACTCTTATGTAGTTCTACTTATCACAGCTCATGTGCTTGGATTTGTGAATGGCATGTACGCCTTGGAAAAACTGTGACACTAATCCTCTCAATGACCCAGAGCCAGCTGACATCTGCACTGTGGCCATGTGTCCGGTGTTACAGAAGATAGTCCTGTTTTTGAAGGTGTCCTCTCTTTGAAGGGTTTCCTGGTTCAAGTCCAACTGGTTAAAGTCCATCTTCAAGAGAAGAATAACATGAAGGTTAGCATAGGGGCCTTCAAATGGCCTATCAACAGTTGCACCTAGACAGCAAACTGAGTGGCCACACAACTCACCAGGTCTTCTGCACTATAGTAAATATGCATTGCATTTTTTATTTAAATCTTAGTAATTATTTATAAATGTGCATCTACACATATAAAGCAATGCAACTTGCAAATTTGTGCCCTGTAGTACCGTCTTTTTAAAAAATGATGACAACCAGCCTAATCATCTGGCTGACTGCCATTTTGTTCACTGGCATTCTCTCTCTCTCCCCCCCCCCCCGTGAAAATTAAGCTACAGTCTGGTTATGAGTTCTGTTGCCCTCTTCCTAGTCTTTTGGGCTGCCGGTTTGGGAAGTTGGTAGTAAGTACTCTCAGTAACATTAGAACCAAGTGCATTGACCATGCCTGGGCATCACTAATGTATTAGTGGCATTGATTAAGCATAAAAAAAGATCCCAGCAAAACACCTGTACTGATGGTACCATCTCACTTTATGAATGAAAAAGCGACAAAATAGTGCTTTCTATTTTTGCTTCGACTAATTTTAAAATGGAAAAATCGCCTTCAAATGTAAATCACCAGAGTGCTCATTTGGCATAGATACAATCTGCAGACAGGAAACACGTGTATGTGGGCAGCAAATGTTTGAGGGAAAATATATTGCAATGAAGTAAGAAGAAGAACTGGCAATAACTGTCATGATAACTGCCAGACATTAATACAGTGGCAATAGTAGAAGGATGGGAGCTATTTCATAAATACCGATTGGTTTAGTAGATGTCAGATTAACAAGATTACTGTATCATTTGTATATCCGTCATTTTCTAGATATCATTTTTCTATTTAAAAATCTTTTAAGGTTTATTTTGGTGCACAGCTTGCCTTATCTTTAAAGTTTGAGGCAAGCAACACAATCTTTTTGACAATCAACGATAAAACTGTATTTCACTCTCTCTAAAGACCAACAACCCAAGCCATTTGATGCTAACGTTTAACAGAATTTGAAAACAGAAAAAGGAATATTTTAACTCATACAGTGTAGTATTACAGCACTTCTATGGGTCTCCTCTCACCTGGAGGCTACCTAGGGAAGAAAGATACCAAGCCACACAGTTACAATACTCTGTGTAGTCTTTTTATTCTGAACCAGTGAGATTAACAGAGTGTCTCTACAGATGAGGGGAAATTCAAACGACACCATACAGCACTTCTGATGAGGGAGCTGCCACTGGCAGGTCACCTGACCAACTTCAGCAAGTGCTGCAGAGCCAGAAAAAGCATTAAACTCATTCTTCTGCTTGCATTGGGTTGGCAAACTACATCTTAGAAAGCTTCCTGCATACAATGCTTCATAACTTTGTATCTAGAAGGCCCAGAGACTTACTTTTTTAAATGAAAGCTGAAGAGTTTGGGGTCTCTGCTGGCATGGGCCCTGGTGCAAGTATTCCATCTGCACCATTATAAATCCAACCCTATTAGGACCTCAGGGATTCCTATTGCCTGGAATCGAAACAACTCGCTTATCAATCACAGTTCTGACGTCACTCATTGGTTAAAATTGGTTAAAACAGGTGGGACCAGCCAGGCCGGCTCATTTAACAGAAACTGATTGGAAGCGGCACATTATGCTTCATAGCTTTCTTTCCAGAAGGGCCAGAGACTTTCATTTTGGCGAAGAGAATTGCACTGCAAAATTTGAAGAAGTGTGAATTTGGAGGCTGGCTATGTCACCCATGTTGTTTCGGAAAGCACAAGTTATGTAGGTTTGCTTTCAAATGTGAACAGAATCAAAGTCCTCCCCAGTCCCTGCTTCAGAGAAAACACGCATAGGATTCACCTGCATTTTTCCTTCACTGGTATATTTGGGCATTTTCTTCCACTCTAAACAGAATCTTTGAAAATGTTGAGTATTATATAAGCAGTGTGCGGGGGAATTGTTGAATATGCTGTGTAAAGAAGCATGGTGGAGAAATCTTTCATGAAAACAATACACTGAGAGCAACAAGAAGGCACAAATAATTTGTCTTTTAACGATAAAACTGTCCTCACAATTCAGTTGCCATTTGCATAATATCAGTAATGCCCAGAGCAACCAATTGATTCGTTTAAAAAAACCAAACAACTTGCATGCAACTGGTACAACTCCCTACCAGTCACTTTTTATCTTTCAAACCACAAAAAACTGCAATAAAGTAATAAGGAAAAGTATGGAACTTCAAAGATAAGGCAGAAATTCAGCCCTTTACCTTTGATACCGTGCTTTGTTACTGACACAGAAACTGAATTCCGCATGCTTGTCAGCAAAAGTTCACTAGTCTGGAATAAAGAATTCTCCCACTTCATTATTTTTGTATTATTATTATTATTTAAATTTCTTATTCACCCTTCTCCATAAGGTCCCAGGGTGGTTTATATCAATAGAAAAATAACCTATTAAAATCAGACTGAACAACCTGCAATTAAAAGAAGGAAGCGGGTCCTAAAAATACATCTCACACATGTCTAAGGCCAGGTAAAAAGGTGATTCTTCAGCATATGGCAAAACATTGCTACCAAACTATGACTTGAAGCAGGGGTCAGCAACCTTTTTCAGCCATGGGCCGGTTCACCGTCCCTCAGACCATGTGGTGGGCCGGACTATATTTTTTTGGCGGAAATGAACGAATTCCTATGCCCCACAAATAACCCAGAGATGCATTTTAAATAAAAGCACACCTTTTACTCATGTAAAAACACCAGGCAGGCTCCACAAATAACCCAGAGATGCATTTTAAATAAAAGGACACATTCTACTCATGTAAAAACACACTGATTCCCAGACCGTCTGTGGGCCGGATTGAGAAGGCGATTGGGCCGCATCCAGCCCCTGGGCCTTAGGTTGACTATCCCTGACTTAAAGGCTAAACCCATGTTGCTTATTTCCATTTTTTAAAGCAGGATGGGGAACCTGATGTTGTTGGGCTACAACTCTCAGTCGGCAGAGCATGAGACTCTTAATCTCAGGGTCGTGGGTTTGAGCACCATGTTGGGCAAAAGATTCCTGCGTGCAGGGGGTTGGATTAGACCCTTGTGGTACCTTCCATCTTTCTGTTCTAACTCACACAACCCTTGACCATCAGCCATGCTTGGTTAGTACTGATGGGAGTTGGAGTAAATCAACATCTGTAGTACCAAAGAATAGCTACCTCTTCTAAAGCACTACTTTATACAACAAGGGAGAAGAAAAGTGTTGGACAACAAGAGAAATGGCATATATGAAAACATATATGATCTGAGATACAGTGTGGTGTTGTGGTTAGAATATTGGACCAGGTTTGAGGAAATCAGGCATAGAAGTTCTCACCTGATGCTTTACATGATGAACAAGTTTATGGTCCACAGGCTTAGAACTGAATTTGGTCTCATGGCACAAACACAACACCCCCAGAAGTGCCGAGGGCCTTCTGGCGGTTCCCTCACTACGAGAAGCCAAGTTACAGGGAACCAGGCAGAGGGCCTTCTCGGTAGTGGCACCCACCCTGTGGAACGCCCTCCCTTCAGATGTCAAAGAGAACAACAACTACCAGACCTTTAGAAGACATCTGAAGGCAGCCCTGTTTAGGGAGGCTTTTAATGTTTAATAGATTATTGTATTTTAATGTTCTGTTGAAAGCCGCCCAGAGTGGCTGGGGAAACCCAGCCAGATGGGCGGGGTATAAATAATAAATTATTATTATTATTATTATTATTATTATTATTATTATTATTATTATGTTTATCTAGTAAGTTAAATATGGGAGTTGGGGTTGCATTTGAGACCACAGATCCTTCTATTCTGATCCTTCCTCCTCCCCCTCATTTTTCACTTACTCTCCCCCAGGCCAACCAGCCAGCCGGACTGTGAATCCAGAAGTAAATCCAATGGTGTTGTTTTTTGTGGTGAGAGGCAGAAGAATGGAGGATTGGAAGTAAACACACCAGGGAAAACATGTTGCATATGGGGAGGGTTTTGTTCATCCTCCTACCTGTTGATGTGGTCATACGATGAGTCCCCACCCCCATATTTACATCACAACAGCAAATGTGGATTTTGCTCATAGGAGCTGCTAAGCAAAACTAAGTAACACAATGCTAAATAAATAAGGCTCCAGCAATATGGAATATAGGTTCACAGAGCTGGAAGTCAAAATGTGGACACATGCCTATAGTTCACCTCCTGAAAAATTACGACGTGAACTTTCTCTCAAGCGCTGGATACTGTGAGATGTTTTCTTTTTCACACTGATGGTTTTTATTTTTCCATCTCCTTCACCCACTTAGGCGGTAGAAGTGGAATTATTTGAAAATGAAGGTCCAGGGAAAGCCATCTGGCCCAATTCCCATGTGAAAATTCCCATTGTGTTTCTTCTCAGAGAAGCACTCAGCATCCACAGCTTCTACAAAAATGTCTGATCCATTTGTCTGTGGTGCGACGTCTGCCAAGAATGAAGCTGAAAATTGTTCAGTTGGCAAAGAATGTTATTAACTTCTACTTCAGAAGAATCCTATCCCATTGGCTTTCTATATAAGCGTCCGAGTCAAGTTCACAGTTGTTTATACCACATCAGAAAATGGCCATTCTAAGAGGGTCTGTGAACAAACAACACGAACAGACACACAGACACAGATACACACTTAGACACAAACTATTCCTTCCTCTAAATGAGATGTTATAATAATGAGTGGTGTTATAAAATAGTGTAATATCGTTTTGATAGTTCCACTATTAATGCCCTAATGTGTTGAGGGGGTAACAGACCATGCTTGCTGTACCTACAAGACATATCCCTCCAACACTGACACACTCACTGGCTACATTTGTCCCTGTGTCCTGCATTCAATGTATGTGTGAAAAGGAGCCTATGCATGTACAGATGTTCCAACTCATGTGAAGGTGTCCTCCATGTGTACACAGGCTCCCTTTTCACATTGTCGCCAGATTTGCTGGTGTGGTGGTTGCCCAAGGCATATGTTGGTGATGGTTTATTTCTGGACAGGCCTAATATTTCACAGAGTTAGAAAAATAACATTGGAAATAGTTGCTTGGTCAAGGAGGACTAGCATATTCACATGCTGTAAATACTGTTTAACATTGATTGGCTGATCTGTGGGATGGAGTGTAAGCAGCAGCATCACAGTTTCTCTGGTTGCCATAGGCTTGATTGTTCTGATGTCATAGAAGGCTTTGTCAACTTTAGTTACCAGGCCCAGCCGCAGTGATTGGCCAGGTCAGGCATTGACTCAGAGCCCAGGAGCTTCGAAAAGCCCTTTCCCAGCTTAACCCAGTCATGCTGCCAATCACCAGCTGCCAATTTTCAATGGGAGTCAAACTCAGCTCCCATCTGCAGTGACTGCCTGCCATTTTAAGTCACCCGAAATGTAATGCCTCCAGCCCATAAATCTATTAAATACGATGCTTTCATAAATTGATAGTCTGGGTAGGTCTTAGTTCCTATTCGCAATCAATGCAAGCTGAAGTATGCCCAGCAGACAGCAATGGATGGTACTGCTGCCAAGGCCTCACATGTGTCAACTGCAGTCACCATAAGCAAGGCTAGGCCCTTCCCTGGTTGGGGGTGGTGTGAGGATGAGGGTCAACACCACACCCAAGACCCCCCCCCCAAATCTGGCCCTGTCCCTGGCTGAGGCTGACAACTGGTTTAGCTCTCTCAATGTTCATAGATCTTTGCTGGAACCAAAGAGGATCCACTAATTTAAGCGTTAACATTTCCTGTTCGGCCTGTTTGATCTTCCTCATTAAATCGTTCATTTGATCCGGTTAATTTAACAGCCTGATAATATCTTCTAATATTGGAATGCTTTACCCTTCCTTTCTTTTTATACAGACATTGCTGAAATATTTGACGTTATGTTTTGCTAAGCAAATCAAATTATGCATTTCTGCCATTTATCCAGAATCAATGTACTGATTTGTAGATGTCGATTGCTAACAGTATTTTAGATAACACATTTGTCTTGATGGCTGCAGCCTTCCTCAGCCATGTTGGGTTGCCAGGCTGTCCAACAATTCATGACTTTTTCAATATCTGCGAATAGTTATTGGTAATGTGTAAGGAAGCATTCAGCTGTTTAATAAACTGCAATTCCTAGTTTGTCATGAGAAACTTCCCCATTTTTGATGACTGAAATTCACTTTTGGCACAAATGCACCAGAAGATATTTGAGCCCAAGTGAGGCTCATATTTTAGCAATTATCGAAAACACTTGCATTTGTATGATGGAGTATGAGAACAGTTAATAATTTGTGTTGTTCTGATTCCAAAGTACAAGAGTGTGAAAAGGAATGACTAATTTGTGATTATTGATAAAGAACAGAATGTTAATCTTTTATGAGAACATCTTGGCCGCATGTATGTTTTATCTCAGAAAGACTCAGACATTCTGAAGTGGCCAACAAATGTGTATTGAGCAAGTCCTCAGCCTGTGAGCCCTACGATAAAAATAACCGAGGAAGAGAGATGTTACTACTGCAGAGTTGGGTCTTCTTCCCAAGAAGTGGCTTTCTATAACAGAGATAGGCCATTTCAGAAAAGCAATGTTCCAGCTCTGCATATTCATCTCAATTCACAGATTTCCATGTGTCCTCTGTTCCCACCTGCAGTTGATAACTGGAAGGGCACTAAGCTCCTGCACTAATAAGCCAAATTAGTGGGGTAGGAGAACTGGGGAGAAAACATCTGGCAACCAATGCATCCCTTTGGTTTCAGGTAGTACATGAGTAGTCTGAAAAGCCCAGGACACAAATTTTCATGGTCCTCTAGCAGCTGTGGTAGCTCATTTACAAGAAGTAATGTATTCAGTGTTAACTCTGGAAGTGCATACTCAATTTTGACCAAATTAAGCCTCCTAGAGGAAAATATGCATCAGGAGGCTTCTACTCAATATATACGTTCTAGGAAATGTCCCTGAGGGATAGATAAATCTATGAATTGTAATTTGGATGTACCCAAGTTCACCAAAATCACGTTCAAAAATTGCAGCAGCTATAGTCGTATGTCACTGAGCATTCACAGATTGCCTCCTATCCTTTGATCCCATCAGAGTTCCTTCCCTCCTGTTTTTCCTGGCTCTTGAAAGCATTTCCCCTTTCTTCCTGCCTTGTTTCAGAGCAACTAGAAGAGGCAGCATTTTATTGGATTAAAATAATTTTATTTTATTGATTTGTATTTATGAGATGCCCCATAAAATCACTTCTCCAGGCATCACACAAAGGAGAATAAAATAATACTATGATAACATCATGCTAAACTTAAGAGAGCACATAAAAACTCAGAACCAGCACAGTTAAATAATATGTAGAGCACAAAAGTGAAACAGTCACCAGATGCATACATTAAAACACTGGCTGTGGCTTAAGAATCTTCCCCTGAGCTTTTCCAGTTCTGGTCCTCATGAAAATTTGCCAGCATTTTAATGTGAATTTCTTCTACCATTTCCCCCACCCGTACCCCCACCCCCAAAAAGTATTCATTATATAGTCACAGACACATTAACTCCTAATATATACATTTTAATATGCAGCTTTGACTAATATGCATATTTTGCCAGCATTTTAATGTGAATTTCTTCTACCATTTCCCCCACCTGTACCCCCACCCCAAAAAAGTATTCATTACATAGTCACAGACACATTAACTCCTAATATATACATTTTAATATGCAGCTTTGACTAATATGCACATTTTTGCAAGCATTTTTCCACAATATAATGCATATCTGTATGTCATTTTAAATAATGTATGCATTTTTGGGCACACATTCCCTAATATGTGCATTTCTGTGTGCAATGTTTTTTTGGGGGAAAGTGTGGATTTTGAAGGATGCTTCTATTTCGGTTCTCAAATTGGGTTCAGATGTGATAATGATGTCGTTTCTCATTAAAATGCACACACACAAAAAAGAGATCCCCCATTCCTTGGGTAGTTCTAGTCTTCTTCGTCAACATTTGCTGCCACCAGTCAGGTTTATTATCCCACCCTTCCAAAGTAGGCATGGAACCATGTAGGAAGCCCCAGCACTCTTGCAGCAACAAGAACCTAAAGCTGTGTTTGTGTTATCACCTTCCTGTTTTATTGAACATTGCTCTTTCTAGTTGATTGAGTTGTTTTTAAATGTCATGAGTCCTGTGCCATAGGCACTAGAAAGGCGGGCTGTAAATTTTCATATAAAAGTGAGAAGATCTAACTTCAGATCCATAAAACGCATCTTCCTCAGAAATTTGTTGTTGTTCAGTCGTTCAGTCGTGTCCGACTCTTCGTGACCCCATGGACCAGAGCACGCCAGGCACGCCTATCCTTCACTGCCTCTCGCAGTTTGGCCAAACTCATGTTAGTAGCTTCGAGAACACTGTCCAACCATCTCATCTTCTGTCGTCCCCTTCTCCTTGTGCCCTCAATCTTTCCCAGCATCAGGGTCTTTTCTAGGGAGTCTTCTCTTCTCATGAGGTGGCCAAAGTACTGGAGCCTCAACTTCAGGATCTGTCCTTCTAGTGAGCACTCAGGGCTGATTTCTTTAAGAATGGATAGGTTTGATCTTCTTGCAGTCCATGGGACTCTCAAGAGTCTCCTCCAGCACCATAATTCAAAAGCATCAATTCTTCGGCGATCAGCCTTCTTTATGGTCCAGCTCTCACTTCCGTACATTACTACTGGGAAAACCATAGCTTTAACTATACGGACCTTTGTTGGCAAGGTGATGTCTTTGCTTTTTAAGATGCTGTCTAGGTTTGTCATTGCTTTTCTCCCAAGAAGCAGGCGTCTTTTAATTTCGTGACTGCTGTCACCATCTGCAGTGATCATGGAACCCAAGAAAGTGAAATCTCTCACTGCCTCCATTTCTTCCCCTTCTATTTGCCAGGAGGTGATGGGACCAGTGGCCAAGATCTTAGTTTTTTTGATGTTGAGCTTCAGACCATATTTTGCGCTCTCCTCTTTCACCCTCATTAAAAGGTTCTTTAATTCCTCCTCACTTTCTGCCATCAAGGTTGTATCATCAGCATATCTGAGGTTGTTGATATTTCTTCCGGCAATCTTAATTCCGGTTTGGGCTTCATCCAGTCCAGCCTTTCGCATGATGAATTCTGCATATAAGTTAAATAAGCAGGGAGACAATATACAGCCTTGTCGTACTCCTTTCCCAATTTTGAACCAATCAGTTATTCCATATCCAGTTCTAACTGTAGCTATTTATTTCCTCAGAAATAAAAAGCCCCAACTCCCCCATTCACAGATTTTGCCATCCTTGTGTTAGCTTCACAGAAAGGTTTGAACTTTTATGTCCTGCATTCTCCTTCTGTTCTCATGTCATGTTTTGGCCAAACAAGACAGGTGCGTGAGAAAGAGAAAGCTATGATGAGACTAGGCAGGTGTCCAATATCAATTACCATATTAAATACGAGCAAGACAACCTAGGTAAAGTGAAACCTTTTATTATATGAGGGCTAGATGATGAGAGTGAGCACATTTAGCGTTTCGCAGATCTCTTCTTTAAGCAGAAATCAAACTGGAAACCAACACACATTTACATTTTTTAAAAGAACAACACAAAACATTTATTTATCTATTTCCCTGCAAATATGCTCCACTCTTCCTCACAGTGGGAGCTCAGAGCAACTAACAATGCAACGCAAAATATCACAATTATAAACAGCAATCAAATATCTTTGAAACATCACATCAAATACAGATACAGAAACGAAACCATCATCAAAATTATCAGAAAAGTCTGGACCAATCTAAAAGTTTTCCCCTAAATGCGGCCAGAGTGGAGTGCAACCAAATATCATTTGGGTGCCCCATGGATGAATTGGGTTCCCCTTATATACTGTATTGCATTTGAACAAGTTTTATATCTAGTCTAGTTACAGTAGTACCTCGGTTTTCGAACGTAATCAGTTCCGGAAGACCGTTGGAGTTCTGAAACGTTTGAAAACCGAAAACTCAATACGGAAGCCTCAATACGGAAAACTCAGTACGGAAGTGCATGGGATGTTTGACTTCCGAGGCTTGTTTGGAAACTGAAGCATTTACTTCCAGGTTTGCGGCATTCGAAAACTGAAATGTTCGAAAATGGAGACGTTCAAAAACCGAGGTACCACTGTACTAAGTTTTTATACCAATGCCGATGGGTGAGTAATAAATTTGTATAACATAGTCTTTATTTAAAGAGTCCCACCCCTATCTGAGGTCACCATTATTTATATATATATTTATGTTAGATTACGAATGTTTGGCCACTGTATAAAAGGCATTTCCTGCTGAAATGCGTCTGGCCAATTCATCTATGGTGTGCTTGCTTTTAATAGGCATTTCGCCTGTAAGGAGAATGTAAGAGTGCATTATTCATATCTATCTAATGGGAGAAAAAATTCAAAAAAAAATTTATGTTTGTATAATCTACAAATAAGAGTTTACCTTAAACTCTGTCTTTTTGAAGTTATCTTCTGTTAAAGAGAGCGGAACTTCTTTTTCTGCTTCTTTCTCTTATAAGCAATCCTGTGTCAGGATGGTTACAGCAATGGAACTTCAAACCAGAAAGACAATTGTCACTAAATCTCTCATTAAACGCCATTCTCATCACAGAAGTACAGAAAACGAAAAGTAAAACCAGATTCAGAACTTCTGTAACACCCTATTCCAGCCTTTATCCAGGTCGGGTTATTCACTGCACCCCTACTGAGAAAGGAAAGGAGATGCTGGCAGAAAAGGTTCAGTCCTGATGGGTGCTGCCTTGCCAGTGCGTTCCCTGGAGAAAGGGGGGAAACGCTTTTTAAAATCTAAGTCTTGTCTTGCCCCTCCGGTATAAAATGGTTCCTGGGTAGCCCTGAGGAGGCAGTTGAGGGCAGGAGCGCCAGGAACTGCGTAGCAGGCAGCTCACCAGACTGTTCTGTCTTCTTTCTCTTGCCTCAGGGCAAAGCCTTCAATCGGTTCCTGCTTCAATAGCCACCGTGGGGCTACTCAAGAATCATCTTGCCCTGAGGGGAGAAAACACTTGGCTTTTTAAAATGTTTTTTCTCATTGAAGCTTGCTCCCCCCCACCCTTTCTGCTTTATTATATAATGTTCATTTTCATCTAAACTGCTTTGAGAGGGTTGCATGAAAAGCACAGTATAAATACTTTTCATACATAGTTCATTTAAAATATTGAGTTAGAAAAACACTATAATTTCATTTCATAGCTCCTGGGGAAGATGTTGTCAGTCAAACCCTGAAATGCCCCCTTTCTAATGTATCATCTCATCTGGACATCATATCTATTCAGTAAACTCAGATATTCAGTGTAGGTCATTTAAAGCACCCAACATTAACCCATTAAACCAATATATGAATGCTTGAAATTCTTCAACAGCTCTTTCCCTGTCCTTAGATGTGCATATATATAGATATAGATATATAGATATATATATAGAGAGAGAGAGAGAGAGAGGAGAAAATGGCATTCTGCACATGTGCTGTGGCACACTTCCCTAAATAAAGTGCTGTGCAAGTCCTATTGTCGTGAAAATGGCGAGGTTAAATATTGCATCCCCTCCCCCGTCACAGTACTGTGAGTTAGCTCTGGTTGCATGAAATAGCTCACCGCTTAAGAAACGGAGAGTTTAAAGCATCCCTTATACTTCATGTTGGATATTTTAATTTAGTGTGTTTCATCTTTCTAATATTCAGCAAAGATGGAAGTTGTGGCTCATAGCATCTGGAAGGCAACATGTTGGCTACTCCCGGAATAGGTAGAGAAGATTCCACACCAGCACATTAATTGCAAAATCATACCAAATCCAATGTAGCTTAGTTTTGTTTGTACAGAGATTATGGAGCTAGCCCAAATTAAAAAACCTTGGTCCACAATATGAGGGTATTATAGGAATGTAAAGTTACAGTGTAGGAAGCATCAATCTAGAATCTAAGTGCTTGGCTGCTCTCTCCTTGAGCCATTTCACACCTATGAGGCAAGTGCCAGTTTTTTTCCCATTGGTATCTTCCACGAACAAAATCACTTGGATAAAAATTGGTGCAAACTAAAGTTTTCCCAAGTACAAAGTAGAATTGAACTACCCGTCTCTGCTATTATGGCTACTTTGCAGTTGTGGGTCATAAAATTCAAAAAGCTGCTGGACATGAAATTGGCCATGCAGGTAGGTTAAAGGAATTGGTCCTTTACCACATCTGACTGGGTTACTCAAGACAGACACCTCTGACTTCATATTTATAAATAGTTTGGGCTCTGGGACGGTAAATCCAGGGCACATAAATCACACTGTTTCTTCCAATCTGAGTTGCCAGAGACCAACGCCATATGGAATAAGCTTTAGTCATCTCCCGAGGAAGTCTCTCGACAAAAGTATTTCACACAGGTGGCCGGAGCAATAAAGCGAGCATTAAAATGTTTGCCTAGCTCAGAAGGGTCTGCCTTTCATTCTTGACTTCAGGGGGAATCTGACCCAACTCTCTACTCTATCTTGACAAAACCAAAGCATCTTCCAGTGTCGTCAGCTTATTTGTAAGAAAGAGAGTTTTGAAAATGAACCCTCTCAGAATATGGGCCAATTGGTCAGCTGCAAACTTGGCACAGCCACGAAGCATGTTTGCTGGGCTGCTTTGCAGGAACACGATGTTCTTTTTCACTTCTAAGTGCTGAGGAGAATGAAATCAGGGCTCAGCCCAGGACATAACTGGATCAATGCTGGAAAAAAAGTCACTAAGCGTAAAATGAAAGCAGGAACGAAAAACTGAAGTGTGTTTGTTTGTGTGGCGGGGAATCTCAGAGAAAGACACACAGAGAAAGTAAATAAAAACACTTTATTTCATTTTAGAACCCAGTTGTTTGGGGTTATTGTGCGAGCTGGATCAAACAAGGAGAATTCTCTGGCCAAGGCTGACGGAATCTGATATTTCTCTTTCCCCAGAAGGGATAGCATGCATAATTCCAGGGGTGGGGGGGACCTTAACTTGACATTCTTAACTGTAAAATCAATTTCAAAAGGTGGAAAGATCCCATGAAACCCAACGTATTGAAAGCCTCCTCTAAACAAATTTGAGATGTGATTGTTTTAACGGGAATAACTTGGCATTCTTGTGCTTGAAGAAATGCCAGCAAACATCCTGTTGCCAAAAAGCACTATTCTCCTTCCATTTTGTGAGTCCTCTCACAAATGCCTTGGCTCAGAAGGCTACATTTTGGTTGGAAATGTCAGCTAGTCTAGAAAGGATCTAACAAACTAGGATGAAACGTACCCTAATTTGCAACAAAACCCTCTATTGAAATGGACAAGTCCACAACCTCTGTTTCAGCCTTTCCAACCTGCTGCTTTCATAATAATAATAATAATAATAATAATAATAATAATAATAATTTATTTCTACCCCGCCCATCTTGCTGGGTTTCTCCAGCCACTCTGGGCAGCTTCCAACAAAAGATTAAAAATACATTAAAACATTAGTCATTAAAAACTTCCCTAAACAGGGCTGCCTTCAGATGTCTTCTAAATGTCATATAGTTGTTTTTTTCCTTTGACATCTGGTGGGAGGGTGTTCTACAGGGCAGGTGCCACTACCGAGAAGGCCCTCTGCCTGGTTCCCTGTAACTTCGCTTCTCGCAGTGAGAGAACTGCCAGAAGGTCCTCGGCGCTGGACCTCAGTGTCCCGGTTGAACGATGGGGGTGGAGACGCTCCTTCAGGTTGGATTCCATCTCCCATCAGGCCAAAGGTCAGGCGGAGATGGTACCCATCATCCTATATTTATCTATATCCTGTATTCAGAGAAAGCAAGGGAGAAGGAAATGTATAACACTCTCTCTTTCTTACTAGCTTTCCAATTTCCCCCTGCAATTTCCCATTCATCTTATCTGATGCGTGTTTTGGGAGGACTTATTCCCCAAACAAGGAGAAGTATGCTAACAACCCAGACTTCCAAATCCCCAATGTGACTGATAACGGCACAAGGAGCTGTGGGATCTAGAACAAAACCCTACAGTAGCAAAACAATTGCAAATGTGGCGTGCCGGCACAGTTATGTATGGATGAAGTCATTCCACGAGACGAGCGATTCTGGAAATAATAGCCTTTTGACCTGAAGCATGCTTGCCATGCCAGGATAGATATCTTTATATTCAAGAAGGCTCTTATACAGCCACAAATGGCTACAATGCATTGTATAGTGTTACGGGAAGTGCCTGCCAACTGGAACGGTGGCTGATTTGTGCATCCAGCTGGCAATTGTGTGTGTGTGTGATAGCCAAAGGAAACTCGCATGGGGGATGAACCCAAGCTTCAGATCCATAGGAAGATGCAGAGCCTGCCAAAGACATTATGCTGCCTGGAAGAAATCCTCAATCCAGGGTGGAGGAATGTGTGGCTCTCCAGATGTGGTTGGACCCCAAGTCCCATGAGCCCCAGTGAAGCCAGTGGCCGGGAACGATGGGAGTTGGAGTTCAGCGACGTCTAGAGGGCTACATGTTCCACACCCCTGTCCTAAACTGAGAGCTTCCCCCATCCCCACTAAGGCGAACAGTTTCAAAAGACCACACAGACATGCCTCTCCCTTATGAGGCATGGCAGAACCAGCATTTTTAATCTATACGAAAATTCAGAAAATTCCACACACAATATTCAAGGCAGGATGTGCAAGGAGGCCCCTGCATTTTATTCCACAAAGCATTTATGTTGCAAAGCCAGACTGTGACCTGAAGCGAATACTCTAGAATTATAGCACAAAGCTTAACGTTAACCGTCGGAGTTATATCTATAGAACATAATAGATGGGCTGCAGTGAGTAAATAATGCATTGCAAAATGTATGGCTGTAACCGTGCATATCCATGTCTCCTGCCACCCACGAAGCTCAAACCTCAACATAAATGCGCTTTTGTTAAGCAGACTGCTATTTGAACTAATTTGATAAATTCCTCCTTAAACATAGATATAATAAAGCTGGATGCTAGGGCTTTGAAACAAAGGTGTTCTTAGGCCATCATGGGGGGGGGGAGTGCTTTAAAATGCATATTTTATTCTTGTTTAAAAGATCATATAAATTGCCAGCCTTGGAAGACTCAGCTGCTCCCTGTAAACCTGCATTTATAGCTTTCAGATAAAAATCTAAAAGTGAGAGTTCTCATTCTCAGCTGCTAGTATCCTGCTGGCTCTCTGTGACTTTTCTGACCTTGATCCCATGGAAACTGAGCTGGGTTAGCTTAAAAAACAACAACACTAAGGGATTAGTAAGATTGTTTTAAACATTTATTTTAACTACTCCAATGTCTTTTTTTAAAAAAAAAGTGGTGTAAATTAATCCGAGGCAACTGAAATTCTCACATGGGTACGATTTGCTGAATCGCACATTGGTTTCCTTGGCAATGTCTGCACTGCTGTGAAAGAGCTGTAAATTAAAAAATGTTATCTTATATCTTCGGTCTCATCTACTCTCCCTTGCTGATAGCTGTCAGCCAGTAGATAAATTCACTATTGTGGATTTCAAAGTGGAAGCTGAGCGCTGTGAGCAAAGTACACAAATCTAAAAGGGTGAAAACTTTGCAGGAATTGAACATCCATCTATCCATCTATCCATATTCTGCATGTGAAGATAGCAATGTATTTGAGAATGTTCTACAGAACGTTCAGTGTTGTTATCGGCCACTTTTCTTTTCCAGTGATTTGTCAACTGAAAACATCATTATTCTCATTTAGGTTTGTGTTTCACTTAAATATAGGACCGCCTCTTTCCATATGAACCTACCCAGACCCTGAGATCATCTTCTGAGGCCCTCCTTCATGTGCCTCCTCCTCAAGAGGTCCAGAGGGTGGCAACACGAGAACAGGCCTTCTCTGAAGTGGCTTCCCGTCTGTGGAATGCTCTCCCCAGGGGAGTGTGCCTGGCACCTTCATTATACACCTTTAGGAGCCAGGCAAAAACATTCCATTTTAACCAGGCCTTTGGTTGACCTGATTGACATCCTATACCCTTGTAATGTTTTTGCCTGGCTCTTTTCGGGGGGGGGGTGCTACTGGGTTATTGTTCTTATTTTGATTTTATATATTGTGATCTTTTCTGTGAACTGCCCTGAGACCTCCTTCTCACAGTCACATAGCTGACATACTGAATTAATGGGGTGGAAGGAAAGAGCTACATACATGCCCAGTCAGAAGAAGCCAGAGTGCAGAAGGAACTGAGCTTTACTGTGGCTTTCATTGCTTGTTGTTCTGGAAATGTCCGCAGCATTAAGAAAATCCCTTCCGATATTTTTGAGATGGCCTCATGGGCCACACGAGATGGGTCATAGGCCACAGTTGTAAAATCTCTGAACTGGACTACACTGCAGAGCTTACTTCCTTCAGAGAAGGAGCAGCTACAAATGTGTTAATGGAGCATATCTCCAATGTCATTTTCCAGAGTCATCTCGTCGATGCTATGTTAAATAAGGTTACAGAAGGAGTAATGTTTCAGCCTTATTTAATCCAAGGAAGAGCAGTTCTTGGAAGACTCCTTCTGGGATGACTAACATCAGATGAAGAAATTCCCTTTTGCCTAATTGACTCTGCTTAGTGTTTATATTTACGTTTTTAAAATGCCATGTCAGTAATGAGCACTCTTTGTGTCCAAGCACCTTGCAGATTGAATGTTTTCTGCCTGCAGTGCTTACGTTTTATGTGTGGAACGCTTCATCTTTTCAACCAAAGAGCATCACTTGATTATAACAAAGAATTATAGAGCATAATGGCAAGCTTGCTAAAGCCCCGGTGATGTGACAGGGCTTATTATAAGCAAATGTTAGGGTAAAACAGAAAAATATTGCCCATGCAAGATCATTGCAAGAGAATTAGGTAGCACTGAGACGAAGAGATTGAGAAGGCTTCTATGAAGGCTTTAGAACCTGAGAGGAGCTTTCCCTTTCAGTTATTATTGAGGAGGAGGGAGGGGTTTGAACAGGGCAAAAATATTTGCCATTCAAAGTGAATGCACAAAATAATACCCCCACACTGACTGGTTATAAACACTGGCAGAGGAAGAGGGGACGCGGGAGCACATCGCCCCCGGCACCACGATCCCGGTGGGGTGTCATCGTGGTTGCCCCCCGCAGGGCGCCATGTCCCCGCAGGCGGTGCGCCACGCCACTGCAGACGGTGTGCCATGCCCCCAGGACGCGCTCCCGTCATGCCCCCGCCTGCTCTCTGCCCCCAGTGCCAGAGCATGAAGCTCCGCCACTGGTTATAAAGCATTATTCTGAATATTCAACACACTTGTTCCATCAGTGCAAGAACTTTGGGCTGTGCAATGAAACTTCCCTTTCTTCTCCTCTCCCTGTGCACTCCCTCTAAATCTAGTTACAGGTAGATAGCCGTGTTGGTCTGTCATAGTCAAAACAAAATAAAAAAATTCCTTCCAGTAGCACCTTAGAGACCAACTAAGTTTGTTCTTGGTATGAGCTTTCGTGTGCATGCACACTGTGTATCTGAAGAAGTGTGCATGCACACGAAATCTCCTACCAAGAACAAACTTAGTTGGTCTCTAAGGTGCTACTGGAAGGAATTTTTTTATTTTGTTCCCTCTAAATCTGTTATGGAAGTTTCCTCAACTCTCCAGGGAAGATTTGGGGAAGGTGTGGGGCAGGGTCCTTTGCACAAATGGAAATATTTTTGCAAACAGAACAAGTGCATTAGATACCGCCCTATGTCTTTAAAATTAAAGAGCTGCCACTTTTCAGGTTGGAACATTATAGATAATTATGTGTGTCTCTACTTTAGTATGACAAAAAGAGTAGGATATTGAGTTGGCAATACAATGAACACTAACCTGGGAGTAAAACGTATTGAACATTTCTAAAGATAGGTGATATGCCCAAAAAATATCTGGACAAACTCCATTCATGGTATTTTTTCTGCCAATTATGGTAGAAACTATCAACAGTCCATTTATATATGAACCAGTGGCTATCCTACTTAAAAGGTCAGGCCTTTTTGACCACAATGCTTCTTACTTTTAGTAATGTTTGGAAACAGTAGTTTGCCATCTTCTCTGGAGATGCTTTTGCCTAAACATGGGCCTGTTTATTTCAGCATCCTTTGTATTTTCCAGCAGTATCATTTGCCTAGAGGTTTTTCATCACTTACTTGCTACTTGACACTGGCCCTGATAACAAGGATCAGGATGAAATCATATTCCATAAAGTATTAATTTTAAAATAGTAAGACAAAATCATGGAAAGAGCTCGTGGAATTTACATTTTATTATAAGCATAACAGGAAATATCCCACCACGATAAGCAGTCCTAATGAGCACCATTAATAAGCAAGAGTCAGCCACTTTCTTTCTTTTTTGTAAAAAAATAATAATTTGGGGGGAGGGCTTGGTACAGTAGATACAACTCTCAGATAATATCATTCAAAACTCTTAGATGAGATCAGTTAAAAAATTTGCAGGAATGAAGTAGGGTCAATACTCTGCACAATGATGGCAACAGAAGACTTTATTATTTAAAATTCCACCCATTCAGCTGCAAATTGTAGAAGGTATCTCTTTTGTCAACCTTTAACAACTGAAAGCATTCTTAAAAACACCCAGTGGTCATCTTCGATGTTCCGTTGTTGGGTTTCTTTTTTGTTCGTTAAAGATAGTAAGATAAGGTTGTGCTAATATGGGAGCAAATTGCTTCACTTTTATTAACTCATTTAAAATATATATATATTACCAAATTCAGCATCTGTGCTGGGTCAGGGGTGGAAAAAGAGAAAAGCAATTTGAGCATTTGTCATTTGTAGTCCACTATATTGGCTTCAGGGAGTCTAATCACCTGAAATGCATTTCCACACAACTTGCGCTCTCTTTGTGTCTGTGAACAATGTTTACAAAGGTGTGCTGCTTGCCAGTCATGATTTACTTCCCCATTCCCACTCCGTCTTGCTTCCTGATTAAAAGAAACAGAGGAATAACTGGATCTATTATTACTAACCATTAAAGGGTATTATTTATTTGATAGTAGCTTCCATTTTACACAGGCTGGAGCAAGTGACAACTTGCAAAATAGGAAAAAGACAGCGAAGAAAGAAGGAGAAGCATGTTTTTGCCTCCCTGTGGGTCATTAAAAAAAAAAAAAGCAAAATATTGATCTAAAGCATGTGGAAGTATTTATGCTTTATGAATGCAGTCCACATCCTGCAGAAGTCAGTGGTGAGACTCACATTCAATTTAACGGAGTGAGTTATGTGGTGAATATATTGAAATGTGCTTGTGGTGCTTGATTTGCAGCTCATTAGCCAAAGTGTCTTCGTCTTGACTGTAAACCTTCCCTATGATGGGCCACTTGCTTTCAGGTTAAGAGATGGGCAAATGCCAAACTAAATTCTTCTTTCATATTGACGTCTTTATTATTTGAGTTCTACATCCATTGTATTAAGGCAGAGAGAAAATTCCCCCCTCCCAATGAGCCACCCTGTTTGCAAACGGTGAATGGTGGTGGTGGGTTGCATTTCACAAATTCTTTGGGGTGTGTGCGAATTCTTTGAAAGGCTTGGAGGAGGTTTACCAGTCAGCAGCAGTGGGCATGTGCATTTGGGTAAATGGGTCACTGTCAGGAGCCCAGGCTGCCATCTTGATAACACAGCACGCAAGTTGTAATTAGCTGGAAGATTTATTGCAAAACAATTAGCCTCTGACGCTCTAGCCGAGTGTCCGTGTCTTACGATTCAGTTGACCCTTCTGAGGAATGTTTCCAGCTTCTGCAGAATATCCTGAACCTACGACCCTTAGGTTTCTGGTTTTGTTTTCTGTCTAATACCTTTCCCATTCATCTACTCCTGGGGCTCATGGGACTAACTGCCTCCTCTTCCGGTGAGGAAATGTTCCTCTCCTGCCTTCTGAGGCTGCCTGTGCTTCTTGAGAGAGTTGGCTTCTCTCCAGCCTGCCCCCTGCTAACGGCTTATCTACCTTCCTTTCAGTGTCAAGTAGTGGGGTGGGGAGTTGACAGCCAACTGCTTCCAGCTGTTGAGAGAAATGCAAGCCTCTCTGTTGCTGGCTGCCTTCTAACTCACGCTGGACTTCTTTACTTTGGGCAGACGTGCTCATGACAGTCACTGCTCATCAACTCCAGTCCGTCCTCAGCCAGTGCCCATCAGCTTTCCTTCTTTCTTACAATCAGATCAAGGGGTGGCACTGACTGTCCTTCTCCTCTGTGTTGCCCTTGTAGAACTCAACAAGGAGCAGGAGGGGAACAAAACTACAATGAGTGGACTCTGCCTGTCATGCGCTCTGGCTCCACCTTCTGTTCATCTCCCTGCCTTCTGCGCTATCAAGTCCCATAGGCACCAGTCACCACTGGTTAGCAGTGGCAGTCCTTTCTACCTCCCTTCCTGCCTTCCTTTTTACCATTGCTTTTTGGGCCATTCTCCAACAAATGCTATGCAGCCTATCCAAAACCCTGTGTAGGAATCCACACACACCACACCTTTATTAGTATGATATATTAATTTGACATATATTACTAGGACACTTTTACTTTAAGGATCCCCAGCCTCCTTGTTCTTAGAAGACAGAGAACAAATTGGCTTGTTCCATGGCACTCTCCCAACAAAGGCAACTTCTAGGAACGTTGAGACCTCACTGGTCTTGGGACATGCGCAGGCGTTTGACATACAGCCGAGCATCAAGTTCACAAATGGAACAGCCTGAAATGTTATCCACCGCCATACCCAAATACTTTGAAATACAAATGCATCCAAATGGGCTAGGGTTGAGAAGGAATCATATTCATCTGAAATTCATTTAGCAGCGAACAGTATCAGGGTACATAATATAAACCAATAGTCTCTTCTTTTCAGACAGTGGTTATAATGCTGGCCAATAACATCATGGTATGCTAGAAGAGAGACTGTTGTTCTCTCCCCCCCCCCCCCGGAGCTCCTTTGAGCATATGGAGGCAGATAAGTGCTCTCAATTACGTACAGCAATAAAAGACCATCCAGTTCAAGGAAAAGTGGAATTTAAAATCTTTTGTGATAAATTAGTAGGCAGCAGCATGCAATGCCACTAAAAGCAATTTTGAAGAAAGAAAATGGAAATGGGGAGATGTAGAGAGAGCCAGGAAGGGAAAAAGAGAAAGCTAAATATGTGAAAATGTATTTCCTTTACTGTTCTGAAGAGTGTTGCAGGCAGGAATTAAAAGATACTACATTTCCCTTCCATCCCCTGTAAGGTCCTCTTTTGCCTGCAGTACACATCTGCCACCAGATCAGGTCTATTCCCGTGGAGCACATATACATAAATACATCACAAACTGTCAGGTGTTCCATTCAGGCTCCATGAGGTCTGAATACATGCTATAAATACTTTCTTAAAGTATTAATAACTCCTATTATAACTCACGGAGAAATGGGCACACACTACTGAAGAATGGAAATAATCTACAATTTGAATTCCAGAGTGAAGTGGACTTAAGTGAACTACATTCTAGGAGAAAACAAGCATACTGTGACCTTTCCAGTTAACAGATATACATTTTAAAGAGAAATACACTCATCGGCCACCAACCCGAAGCTGTCTTTTATGAGCTGTCAATTATTATTCAGCAGAGTTGGATGGGTCCATTATGTAAGCACAATCTCTGGATGCCAGGAATATAGAGCTACCTTTTTGGGTATTATATTTTGGTGGCCGATACAACTTGTCCAGGGCTTTTTAAAGAGCTTCCCATTTTTACACAAGTCCCTATTCTGAGAACTAATCTCCCAGATGTAGATGACAGCGCCAGTTAAAAGGGAGCATCTAGCTATGCCGCAAGAAGCACTCTCTTTTTGTTTTATGGAGTGAGCAACAGAGCAGTGACTCAAAGCAAATTAGAAACTCTGCGGAGACATTTACAAGCTTGCTCATTTACCATGATGTATGAGCATGACTGAAACATATCAGAACACAATCCCTCTTTCGCTCCCTTCCAATATGAAACTTGCCTTATGAGTGCAAGAGCTGGAACCAAGTCACCCAGTCAGCGAATGCTTTGGAATCCAATGTTTTAATATCCAAAGTGAAATGGATTCTTACTTTATATTTGAAACACACAAGCAAGGCATCATGTCCTTTTGTAGTGTGGGTGGGTTTAATTGCAATTCCCCCTCCTCAGAATTGTAGTTCTCTTTGATGGGTGGTGGGTAGCAATCTCTAAATTCTCAGCATCCTCAATACAATCACTGCAGTGTAAATGCATTAGTGTACCTAATGTCCACACCACAGCAAAGCAACCTCTAAGGCCTCATACCCTATTGGACTGGAGTGCTTGTACACTGGTACTCTGGTTCTCAAATGCCTTGGTTCTCAAACGCCAAACACCCGGAAGGAAGTATTCCGGTTTTCAAACAATTTTCAGAAGCCAAACTGTTGGCTATTGTTTCCAGGGCACCTGCACCAATCAGAAGCTGTGCCTTGGCTTTTGAACATTTCAGAAGTCAAACAGACTTCTGGAACAAATTAAATTTGGTGCTTTGGTTTTTGCTATTTATTTTGCTTTTTTGTTTTAATTTGTTTTTGTGGCTGTGTGCAACCCAGTTCAGCTACTGATTGATTGATTGATTGTTTGACCGCGGAAATGGATAAAAGTCCCCCATTCAAACAGTGACTATCATCAGTGCAAGTAAAAAAAGATAATAATTTTATTTTTTATCTTCTACAATACTGTCTTATTTATTTTATAGTACAGTGCATTGATTATTGCTTTCATTTTATGGATCAATGGTCTCATTAGATAGTAAAATCCATGTTAAATTGTTGTTTTAGGGGTTGTTTTTAAAAGTCTGGAACGGATTAATCTGTTTTAAATTACTTTCTATGGGAAAGTGCGCCTTGGTTTTGGAATGCTTTGGTTTTGGAACTGACTTCTGGAACAGATTAAGTTTGAGAACCAAGGCACCACTGTAATTCATGGGTTTACTCATGTTCATTATTGCATGTGATCTTTCACAACACAGGAGTCAGCATGTGCCTTTAAAATCACAATAAGGAAGGGTTCCAAATTCTTGATGATACAGCTTAATGATACATAAAACTTGTTTTGAAATCAGGTTGAGTTGTATGGACATTTTGTGTATGACTTACAGCGGACTTCCCAGTGTTCCTCATCTCATTATTAACTACTCAGAAAATGATGCACAAATTTAATAAATGGGCTCATGTGGGTTAAATGTGACTTGAAATCAAGTCCAAAAGTAGGTCAGATGTATCAGCCCTCATTAATTCTGTAAGCCATCGTGAGCATTGTGACTACAGGATTTTGCAGTTTGTGTGTGAGAGAAAAATAATGGAGTATGTCCATTGGGAAATACTGAATTTTGATTGTTGTGCAACTGTAGTAGGAAATAGTGAGAAGAGTAACATCTGAAATTGTAAGGGTTGCTCTAGTGCTGCCTTCTCTCAACCAGTCATGTCTTGCTGTACCATGAAAACACAACAATACTCATTTGTTACCTCTTTCTGTTTTAATAGATTTATGGGCACAGAAACCATTTGGGAGGCAAGATGTACAATGTGTCTGGGATTACAAACAAAGGTTTGGAAATTGTGGAGCCATTTGGATGCAAGACCAAGTGGGGAAGAGGTGGTGACTGACTGACTGAACCAAAATAAAGATACCGTACCTATCCCTTGAATTCACACTTTGCTGAATTTTGTGATGCAGTTTTCCTACCAAAATTAATGTGAACAACATTATGTAGATTGAGGAAGTAGGCAGAAAATGTATATAACATACAAAATATAGTACATTAGGGAACACAGTTTACAAAAATGTGCATATTAGGGAAAATGTGCCCTAAAATGCAAATAATAATAATAATCATTTTTAAAAATGCAAACTGATGGAGAAATGACGTGAACTGAACTTTAAATGCAAAAAAGAGAAACTAACATTGACTGATTTATCCATCCTTACCACATACACCTGGTGTTTAATGAAAAGAAAGAAAAAGCACACACAATGTAATTACATGGTTGCTAATCATTTCATTAATGTCACATGTAGTTAGGCCCTTAGACAAGTGAAACCACACTAATTAGATGGATGCAGTTAGGAGCGTCACGACAACACAAAATAGATCTTCAGCTACAGAGCGGAGGCTGATCTCTTAGGGCAACTGGGGCACTGCTTTCTGTTCCCTACACGCTCCCATGTCTTCTATTTGAATTGCTGCAACCAATTGTGTCAAACTCCCAGTCTGGCCAGTCAGCTATTTCCCCTGTACTCCTCCTCTTCTTCTTTTGCTAACATTGCACTGTGTCCTACTTTGCATGCTTGTTGTGGGGGAAAAACCCTGTCCGATATTTTGGTAAATTTAAAATGCTATTAGAAAAAGGAGGAAGCTGCATGGGATAGTTCAGATGAGAACGTGGCGTACAGAATCTATACATAGTACAGGAGTACAGATGACACTCCGACTGCACAACTCACCCAGGCAAGCCTGTCCCTGCAGATATTGGATTTGCCAAGGGCCTGCATGAAAATTATAATGTGCATAGGCCAGTTTATCCCGGTGGTGTCCCAGATTCCAAAGCTTGCCTCCTTTCCCCACTTCAGAATCAGGGGCAGACAGTCCGGATATCTTCTTCGTTTACACCTGGAGCCATGCTTTTCTGCAAGGGGCTAAAGTTGGTTTTCCAGTTCCCCATATTTTCCCCTGTGAGGTGGCTTAGGTTGAGAGTCTGGCCCAAGGTCTCACAGCGAGCTTCATGGCCAAACAGTGATGTTAAATCCTTTCTCCCAGATCCTAGTCCAATTGATATCCCACCACTTTATTCCATATTCTGGGAAGGAGGCCTAGAAGTGAATAAGCTGAAAGAGGAGAGTATTATTTTCCCATAGGCCTGGATGTTTATGGAGTCCCTTCGTTGAACTGCTCTCTTGGGTACCTTATAACTGTCCAGTGGCCCCACTTAGGTGACCTCCTAGATGGCCAAGTTTCCCTACCAGGTCTGCATACCCTCCAACATTTTCATCCCCAAAATCGGGACATCAGGAGTGGCGTGCCTTCCAGTCTGGCTCTCTGGCGCTCTTCAACAGGGTCATGCCAGAGCCCTGGACCTTCAGTGCAAACTTGCTGACAAGCGCCAGAGGGCTGGAATGGAAGGTGTTTGGGTGCTCTCAGCAGGGTGCGCCAGAGCTCTGGCATGACCCTGCTGACTCATGCCAGAGTGAGTGATCTGGTACACTAGACCCCAAAAAACATGACATTCCAGGAAACAAACAGAATTCTGGGATGTCCCACTTAAAACAGGACAGTTGGGGGGGAGGGGTATGGGCCCAGGGTCCACCAGCTGCTGACACTGCAGACACTGCAATACATTTGGGGATGCAATCCCCTACACTGCTCCTTGGTTTCCTCCCTTTTATGTCAATGAAATTTATGCAGGATTCCAATATAGACCCTCCCTGCCTCTGTATGTTAGAAAGAGACAGTCCTGTCACTTTAACAAGATGCACTGTTTATTCTGTTGGGCAGCCAAGCCTCCAGCTCCTCCAAAGGCCTTGTCAAGAATTGTGACAGTACAGTGCTTATGTCTATACACCCACAAGCTGTCCTAGAGCTATAATAGGCTGCAGTAGCAATTAATTAGATAAATAGGAGAGGTCACCTTCCTTTTCTCATAAGGACAAAGTGTTGTAATGACCCAAGAAATCAGGCGTCCGAGTTGTATTACCCTGGGAAGACTTGTAGCCATTTGTATGATATAATCTCGTGCTGGCCAATGCACTGTAGCTGCTAACTGTTTAATAACTTAGCTATTGCCTACTTGAAGCATCTAAAAGTATTCTCACTGTTATCAAGCAAATTTGCTCTTCCATTCAAAGAGTGAAGTTGCTTAACAATAACAGGGAGATTTAAAATATTATTAAATATCATTAAAGCTGTACAATTCTGCCAATTCGCTGGAGAGAGAGAGTTTGATGTTAATTTCAAACCTTCTTGTAATCAAGGAAAATTTCTCTGCAGAGCCACTAGACTTATTCTGTTTCTCTTTTCTGAATTATAATCAACAGAATCCAATCTGAAGTGTAACAGATATATCTAAACCATTCTTTCTGTTGATTTCTCAGGCAACAGAGCAATTCTATCTTTGAGTTACACCTCCTGGGTGGGAGATTGCTCCTAAACCCCTTTGCAGCTGTGGTGCAACACATGATACCAGTTAAAAAAAAGGACACACACCACTGTAGAGATACCCTTGTGCCATCTGTTTCATCTTGATGCCACACAAGTTTGCCAATGCAAAGGGGAACAATGGTGATGGCTAGGGGCATGTAGGAAAAGGAGCTGGGCTGACTTGGAATCTAGTGTTTGTGATTAGGGATCAGTCTTGCCCCTTGATGAAAGAGTAAATGCCTGCAAAAGTAATAATAGAAAATCAAACACTCCAGCTTAAGCCAATGGAGAGCCATGAGTGATTGCCCCAAGTGATTGCCCCACATCTCAACAGAGAATTCCAACTCACTCTGCAACAAACCATGGCACACCAGATTGCCTGGCCTAGATCCATTCAGGAAGCTTATTCTTAGAAGCCCTTCCCATTTGGGTAAACGAAGCATCTTGTTAGCTTGGCAAGTAAGTTGGGTGGTACTTGGTATGTTTGTTTTTCTTTGTTTTTATTTATACCCCATCTTTCCTCTATCACGTAACTCAGGGTACTGTTCCCAGGTGGTCTACCACCCAGGCACTGACTAGAGTCAGAGGTGTTTAGTATTGTCATAGGTTTGAAGGGTTAGTCTGGAAGATACCCATGGGTTCCCCCCCCCCAAAAAAAACCCCCTGTGTAGGTAGAGGTTTTCCTGTAAGAAGAAACCAGCCCAACCAGTTCCTTTGTTAAGGCAATGACCTTAGCCAGCCAGATTAGTACACTATTTACATTAGAAAGAAGTTGCCTTGCTGCCTTGGAGACAAATGGGGATACCCCCTGTAAGGTTGAACAATCACTAGGGTTTTGTGTGTGAGTTTCAGCTGATGTTGGAAGCTGAAGAGACAAAGGCATGACTTGCTCTGGGCTGGACTCTAAGCTTTGACTTGAGGCTTCCCTTGAAACCTAATGGAGTGTTGATGGAGTGTTGGAGTGTTGATGCTGTGAGCCCCTCCATCCTTTCCTCAGGTTGTATATATGTGTCAAATAAAGCCATATATCCTAAAGGCACCACAGTCTCCAATGACCTTCATTCCAAGGAAGCTGAACTCTGGATGAGCAACTCAGAGATTGGAGTGCATGCAGAGGCATCAACAAGATTGTTGCACCCACTGCCTTTAGTCAGACCATGCTCTGTTTTTTGGCTCGTTCCGATTTATTGCTCTTCCTCACACCAGAGCAAGGAGTATTAAGCAGAGCATATTAAAAGGAAAGCTGTCTGCTGTCCACCACCCACTTACCCTCTGAGAATCAGCTTGGCCACTGATCTTGTTGCAACACCTGTCTCTAGTTCTGCTTTACTGCTCTGGGCTGGGATTGTTGAAGACTAATAAGTCTCAGCTGACTCTAAGCTCTGTCAATTAACCTTTGTCTCTGCAGCACGGCTTCCTCCTTGAGTCAACACTATTGGAAAGCCTTTCTTAACATTGCTGAGAGATAAGACTCTCACACAAAAGTCACCATCAAATGACAGCAAGCCAGTGCATTATTCTTTAACACCTGACGTTCCACAGTATGTCAAGAGATGACTAAAACATTTAAATATCCCATTCCAAGCTCCTCGCAGCTTTCCTGGGATAATCAAATGAAAGATTTCGATTCTAAGGATCTCTTAACTTGGATGTTAGCAGCAGACAGGATTTCTGTAGCTCCCAAATGGAAAACTATGCAGCACTTGCAGCTCTCCCTTTGAAACAAAGGACCCTAGCAATTGCTGGTAAAAACAAAAAACCTATTAACTGTGTGTTTCCAAAGCTTTGGAGGAACCTGAAAAATTGTATGTTGTCTGATAGGACTTTAGCACATCCAAAACTAATCTGGTTACACAGGGGTCCCTCTCTATGATACAACATGCAATTTGGCTATCAATTATTTAGCTTAATGCTCTTCAAAACCAGCATAATGCTTCTTTCTGTATTTTTATTGTTTGTCATTTTGTTATATTTGATTTGGAGGAGGAAAAGGGCTCTCCAGTCTTCTTGTCCTGCTGTGGGCGCCTCAGAAATACCTGACTAGCCACTATTAAAAATGGGACACTGGACTAGAGGGGTCTTGGGTCCACAGCTCTTCATAACAAATTCATAAGAGTTTCCCAGTATCTCCTCCACTTTCTTGTATGTAGTAGATATGATATGTGGTGAAACAACTGCCTATTTTTGGCCTCCCCTTTTCCAGACAGTGACCCATATTGACAGGGAAATGAACTAATTACTACAAAAATGCAGCCTTGGTTATTGTTAGAGGCAGACTAGGGATTACCTTTCTTTTCTTTTTCTTTTTCCAAAAAAGATGTTAGCCTATATGTAGCATAGGTTTTCAGTGCATTCCAAAGGCATGAGCAATTGGAGCGCAGATGAGATTAGCAGCCAGCTAATCTCTTGCAGTGTTGGTTAGCTTTACACAGCACAAGTTGAGAAAATTATACTTAGAAGATAAAAAGGTCCTTCTTTTATTTAGAACTAGTAACACCACAAGGAAGTCCAGCAACGCCACTGTCTCAAGTTTCTATCTCTCCAGCATATTTTCATATCATTGCTATTATTCCACGTACATTTTTGTTTTTGTTCTAAACCTAATTGCTGCAGGATGTACAGCACAGGTTGTTGCCTAGGGAACTTGGGCTCTGAGGTGATGAACAAATGGCAATAAGAAAGAAAGAGGAGTCAGACAAGCATCTAATTAATGGGCTACCTTTTGGTGTCATGGATCAGTCAAAGCTAAGCATTTCATTGAGAGAATTCAGCATTTCCTCCTTGTAAATAGAAAGCTTAAAATTCTGGTTAGAGCTTGACAAATGTCCTCACATACTGGCTCATATAATGTGTGCAGGCAGGGTGACCATTGCTATAGCATCATGTTAGGGTTGGACTTCCGAAAAAGAGGTCTCATGCACCTTTAACTGAAAATTTCAGCAGGTGCAGCTTGCCTTCTGTACCACAATGAAAAATGCAGCAGGCCTGTTCTCCTTTCCATCTTGCCACCTTGCGCCATGGTTATGGAACTGCTGCCACCTGTACCCATAATTGTTCATTCACATATTATGCACATCTGAGGACACACCTGATGATGGTTGGGATTGCTGACATTAAGGATGGCATACCTATGGCCCTCCAGATGTTGCTGGACTTCAACTACCATCAGTCCTGGCCAGAATGACTAATAGTCAAGGATTATGGAAAATGTAATCAAACAACACCTAGAAGGCCACAAATTACCCATCCCTGGTTTACATCAAGGGTGAGGAATCTGGCCCTCCAGATTGTTCAACTCCAACACCAACATAGGAACATAAGAATAGCCTGCTAGATCTGGTCAATGGCCTGTCTAGTCCAGCATCCTGTTCTCACAGTGACCAACTAGAAGCCTGTGGGAAGCTCACAAGAAGGACCTGAATGCAATAGCCCTCTCCCCACATGTGAATGCCAGCATCTGGCTTCAACTATGGAGGCAGAACATAGCCATCATGGCTAGTAGCCATTGATAGCTTTATACTCCATAAATTTGTCTAATTCTCTTTCAAAACAATCCAAGTTGGTGACCATCACTACTTCTTGTGGAAGCCAGTTCCATAGTTTAACTATGTGCTGTGTGATGAAGCACTTTCTGTTGTCTGTCCTGCCCAGTGCTGTGGCCCAAGCATATCTGGAGGGCCACAGGTTCCCCACCTGTGGTTTACATGGAGAAAGCTATTGGATCTTTACGGTACAATCCTTTGCATATCTACTTAGAAGTCCTTTTGAGTTTAATGAACCTTACCCCCAGGTTAATAGATATTGGCTATTTGGATTGCAGCTTTACGGTACAAACCTAACCATGTCTACCCAGAAGCAAGTTAGGTGAGTGGGTGTGGCAAGCCCCACTTAATCTAATAGGACTTCCTTTAGAGTAGACATAGATAGGCTTGCATTGCTAGTCTCTTTTGAAAAGAGGAGGAAAGCTGGAAAATACACAGACAGTGACTTCCCCTATCTAAAACTCATCGCGCAACATTTACTAACTTAATGCTGACAAAAGCAAATTGATTGCTAGCAAGTGCTTAGGGAGAGATCTGTCCTATTTAACTTACCCCTGTGACTATGTAAAAGCATCCATCACATCTACAAGTATTGTGCGACTCAAGGTATGTCTACACCAGCGCCCCTTGGTTGCAGCTATATATATATATATATATTAAGGATTTATATACAGCCCTTCATAAACTTTCCCAGGATGACTTGAAACATAGCAAAAACAATAATATAATAAAACACAGCAGAAGAAACAACAGTGGAGAAAAAGCGTACTTCACAAGACTGGGAAAATTAACACATCTTTTACCTAGCACTGAAAAAGCAGCAATGTGCTGGTGATTTGTGACTGTGCAATCATTATCGACATGAAGCATTTTTCTTAAAACTTCCTTGTCCAGTTGTGCTTGGAGAATATATTTACCCAACACAGATAGCCAGGAAAGAGGACATTTAGTAGCAATTCAGGCCAATTTCTTTAATTTTAGGCTAATAATTAAGAACACACACACACACACACACACTCAAGGGTATCAAGGATTGAATGCTGATTCATGAAGAGGAACATGGTAGACCAGTTTCTTTAATTTGCAGGTTTTTCATATGCAGGATCCAGTATGCACTTGGACTGAGGCTGGTATTGCTTGCAGTGACATACCCAGCCATGCTCTGGACTGTGACAGAGCTCTCAGTGTTTGTCATGAACAATTAACAATGTGTGCTGGAAATAGCAGATCATTGTGCATTTTGTTAGGCTGGAGTATAGTCTGAGGTTTTTTTTAATAAAAAAATCAACATTCTGTTCAATGTAACGTCAATAATGCTCCAAAAAAGTTGTCTTTTTCAACTCGTAAGTTATGTACTTCAAGCCATTTGCATATATTTTCTTGTTTTGCATAATTAATTTTGCTTCCAATGGTCATGGGAAGTGATGCAAGACACTGAATCCACATCCCAAAACTTATTGCTTCCCCTTCTCATGGGTGTGAAGATTTCACTGAGGATAAGATAAGATAAGATAAGATAAGATAAGATAAGATAAGATAAGATAAGATAATCTTCATGGTCATTGTCCCCTTGGGGGAACAACGAAATTACTCGGTTGCTCTATCCATTCAGATAAGGCACTCTACATAAATTTAAAATAACTACAAAACACTAATTAAAACAGTACAATATGATACAATATAACAAGTAAAATAAGATGACTTCAAAGTCCAGACTTTCCATTTAAGGCCGAAATTGCTCTAGAGAAGGAGTTTTTTGTTTTTTTTTTAAATGACACCTGGGATTCTCAGACATCCCACCCAAATCACAGAATGCAGACAGAGCCTCTTTCAGCAGCTGATCAAATGTGCCATCCATATTGATTCAACAAGCACTGTAGATCTGTGCAATATTTTAGTTCGGAAAACCCAGTACTGCAGGAAACAAACACTGCCAGGTATTTATGTTTCTTCGAAATCACTCTGTTACACCCACACCTGCGTTCTGATTTTGAAGAAAAAAATAAGTGGAGATGCTCTTTTAACTTTGCAACCTGATCCTGAGTGTTTACAGTACTCAGAAATAAATCCCACTAAAGCTCTGTGGGACTTGTATCTAGATAAATATGCTTTGGATTGCGACATTGCTTTCCAAAAAAGAAAATCTTTTGTCATTGTACAGAGATTAAATCTGGCTGGTGTGTAGATAAATGTTTCAGTTCTTCCATCTGTTTTTGGCTACTGAGCAATTGTATAGGACTGTTCAAATATAGACCCTGCCTCCTCTCAATGGCTCTTGCGGCATGAGTGTAGGGTTCCTCATCATTTTAGTGCCCCACACAATAAACGTCGAGGATATAAATTTTGATATGCTTCCCAGCTGAATGGATGCCTAGAGTGGAGACAGACTGGCTGGAGCTAGAAGCTGTTAGCTTTGATTTACCTCCCTTCCATTATTCAATCCTATTGAGAATTTTGAGTAGCGATCACAAAGCATGTTGATTGGCTGCAGTTTATAGATTGAGTGATATTTAACTCCAGTCAATACTCGGCAACCTCCTAACGATATTAGCGGCGATGAAGTAATGGTTGTTTGGTAAGAGGCAGACAATGAAGTAAGGTGTTTGCAAATAAATCCATTGACAGACGAGTTGTCCTCATTAACCATGAAGCACACGTGTTCCTCCAAAGCCCTGGCAGGATTCCTGCCAAGAGGGAAGTACTTGTGAAAAGCTCTCCATGTCATTTCCTTGATGCAATATTTATGCTTTGCCTGCTTTGTAATGTTTGACTCATACGTATGCTATGGGACATGCTTCTACTATGTCTAGAGCAGGGGTAGGCAGCCTAAGTAAGGCCCGTGGGCCGGATGCGGCCCAATCGCCTTCTCAATACGGCCCATGGACGGTCTGGGAATCAGCATGTTTTTACACAAGTAGAATGTGTCCTTTTATTTAAAATGCATCTCTGGGTTATTTATGGGGCCTGCCTGTTGTTTTTACATGAGTAGAATGTGTGCTTTTATTTAAAATGCATCTCTGGGTTATTTGTGGGGCCTGCCTGTTGTTTTTACATGAGTAGAATGTGTGCTTTTATTTAAAATGCATCTCTGGGTTATTTGTGGGGCATAGGAATTCGTTCATTTTCCCCCTTCAAATATAGTCTGGCCCACCACATATTCTGAGGGATGGTGGACTGGCCCACGGCTGAAAAAGGTTGCTGACCCCTGGTCTAGAGCTCAAACTTTTTATGTGACCCAGAAGCACTCTTTCTTCAGATACTATATCTGTTGCAGATGGGAACGCAAATACAAGCAAAACAGAGGATATTGGGAGAGGGGAGGTGTCAGAGAACCCCAGAAGATTCTACAATGCAAAGTGTAAACAGATGAAACACAAAAGTGGAGAACCAGCAGCCCATTGTGCAGTGAGCGTTGCAGGATTCCATGTCCCGAGTTCAATTGCCCCCCTAGCTACAGAAGCTCACTGGACAGTCTTGGGCCAGCCGTTCTCTCTCAGCCTCATCTACCTCGCAGAGCTCTTGTGAGGAGGGAATAAGAGGTCAATGATGTGCTCAGAGCTCCTGGAAGGAAGGGCGAAGCAAAGATGTAACAGAATATCATATAATAAGCAAGGTAAGTGAGCTGTAATCTGGCTGCCACTTACCAATGCTCATTGTTGCACTCCATGTGCAAAAAAGACGCGGAAGATAAGAGTTCATGACCCCAGCGTGCTCTGATGAATCATGGGGTTGGAGAAAGTAAAGTTCTGCTGCTCAGGATTTTCATGAGGGTGGCTGTCATGAGTTGCAAATACAGCCTAAACAATTAGAGAGTGCGTCATCGCCGTTTTTCTAATCCTGGGGCAAGGTGCGGCAAGTTCTACTAAGTTTGTTCCTCCTTGCACTAATGCATTTCTGTGTTATCCTTTGGGGTGCACACATTCAAAGAGCAGCACATAAATCACAGTACAAGGTGTGAGAAGAGTAATCCTAAACAGGGCAGGGAATAATCAAGCGGCAAACCATTGCAGTCCCCAAAGCCCTGCAACTTGGGGTGGTGATGTAGACATATTTTTTTTTGCTGTGTCAGTTCCAGACACCAAGGATCAGGCCCCTCAGGAGATGCATTGAAGTCTTCAGGTCCAAAACATCTAGGCCTCTTTCCTCTGCCTGCTGCTGTGGGACATTATTGCAGCCAGGCCAACAATTCATGTTTTGCTACATAGGTACATGAAGCGGCTGAAACTCACAGAGCTCTCCTGTAAAATTTGCTAGAGAGAACTATGTGAGATAGTTATTTGACTACCTTGGCAAGAAGCTGTAACACTGCATACTTCCTTCCTTCCTGGGCATCTGTCTCTTTCTTCATCATCCTTCCAAGCTGACCACACATGCATGTCTGAGCTCTGCAGCTCAGAGAGCATTTTTGAACTTACGTTTTGCACATTTGTAACTTACATAGCGGTTATAAACCTGCCTTCATTTTGCTATTGTAATTGTTTCTTCGAGACCTAAATTATGTAAGTAAATACTAATTTTAGTTCTTCACAAAACAGTGTGTGAATATTATTTTTAAGGGGCAGGAGGGGCAATACCAAGGAAAATCCAGTCTGCCTTAAAGCATCCTGGATTGTTGTGCTAGAAGTTTAAATCAACATTGTCTTAGCTTCCAAGTTTAAGTTGTAAAGGATGGCACTATGCTGATCTCACTAATGTGAGGAAGGAAGGAGAATAACTAAACAATATATCTTCTCCTACAATGGCCACCGGTAGTTTTGTGCCCACTTGGGCACAGCTTGGGTCCCCCACCACTGTTCTAGACTGCCATGTTAGCTAGCAGGCAAGAACTCTTCTCTGTCGGTGGATCTGCTTGGCACAACAGGTTCCTTGGCATGGCAGGCTTGTAAGCAGATGAGGTCAGAGTTCATGTTTTCTGGAATAGATGTCCTCAGAGATGTCCCATTTCTCCAAAGATGGAGTCCTAATTAGGGGCTTTACTGGACTGGCTGTTCTGGCATATATCCCAGAAGAGAAAGAGAGAACTGATGAGGATACAGTGAGCAGCATACTGGAGTGTCAGCCTGCTACTCCCTGGGCTTTTCCAATGGTGGCTAGGGGAGATCTGTACTATGCACAGAGTTTACCTGAGTCTATGTCTTTTCTGTCTTAGAGCTCTTAAGCTGTCCAGCCGTCAAATCAGAACATGAATTTAATTGAACGGCTTGAAACCGAACAGGCGACTCAAGTTTCACACTGGGAGAGCAGAGTGCAGCATTTTGGCAAGAAGAATGGTGGAAGACAAAGAGGAAAGCCTACTCTTTATGCTTCTTTCCCATGACATTGTCGGTATAGTGAAGCATCAGGGAAATATTGTATCTATTCACCACATTTAAATCCTACCTTTTTTCCAAGGAGCTCATAGTCTGCCTCTCCTTTTTATCCTCACCATCTGTGTGGTAGGTGAAGATCAGATATACATAATAACTCGCCCAAGGTCACACAGTGAATTTTATAGCTGAGGGGGCATTTGACTCTGAGTCTCCCCAGTCCTAGCCTGATCCTCCAATTCATTCATTTAATTCATTTATTTGATTTCTATCCTACCTTTCTTCCCAAAGGTTTCCATGGCAGTGCCACACTGCTATGCCACACTGACCGCGCCACATTACACCATGCCGGTTCTCACACTGCAGCAGGTCTGGCAAGTTTCTATCAAGAACTCCAGTATCTTCAGGTGGGCTAGTGTGCAGGGATGGGGGGGAATTCATCTGACTTGGCACACCTACTGAACTTCTACTTTCTGAAACGATTTGTGAACCGAAAAACAGCCACCCTTCAAAATTCACACAAGCGCCCCTGCACCCCTCCGCATCATCCCAACACATATCCCTGCAGCTACACAACCTCCCCCCCCTGCAAACACACCCTGTATCTCAACTACGCAGAATGCAACCACACAAATGCCCTGCAACCAAACCACATGCTCTTGCAGCCACAAATGTCATGGAACCACATATGCAAAATGTTTTAGGTGCTTCATAAAGCAATACTCCAGGCTCTCCATCTGGATATGGGTCTGAAAGACCAAGGGAAAGTGTGGGTACACGGAGGGTAGGTTATTAGCAAACACAATTTGTGACATTCCACAACATCATTGCTGATCATCTGGTACATCTGTTTAAGCTTCCAATTTTCCAGCTCTTGGGAGCCTGAGCGAACATGAAATAGCCTTAACTCTGATCTTAAACTGGCAGGGTTTTTGAAAACACTGGTTTTTATTTATTAACTTAATCCAAACACATCATCAAAACTCGACTGAATTCTTCCTGGCCTTACGAGGAAGTATTTAGGACTGCCGCCTTATAGTCAGTAAATATTTCCTACTCATTAAAGCAAGGAAAGAAAGAGGATCTCAGATTTCCTTAACATCTGAGAGCAACATGTGGCATTTGGATGCTGGGTAGCTTGAGGGATTGATTAATGTGCTGTTAATAAAATTTATCATACTTTAAGCTGCAAGTGATTTAAAGGTTGTTACTATAGGCACTTCCTAAATAGATAATAACAATGAATATATTTATGGATGGGAGCAGGGAGACTGGTGTGTGACAGTTCAGAGCAAAAATCAGTCATCCTTGCTAATAGCCAAACTTTCCACTGGTTCATCAGCAGAATGCTAGTTATGGGCAAACTTTGAAGATGCGGTTATGGACTGAGTTTGCCAGATAACTCATCATCATAAGATCCAGTAGTTCAGTATTTCATCCAAAATGGGTTCATTTAAATTAGAAGATAACTCACCAAGGAAGCAAGACAAATTTTTATCACTGACAAAGGAAACATCCCACTTTGAAATCCATGTATTTCCTGAAGAAGCATACATGCTACCTGGTTGCTATAGCAATTGGTTTGCAACTAAATCGAGCCGTCTTGCATCCCAGGAGTACAACCCAAAGCTTTGAGCTTTGCAGCCAATATGCCTTTCACATCACAGAACTCCATCTACATAGAAACAAGAGACTTAATTCTCTTGTCTCTCTTTGGACAACTGTTTGGCCTAGAGCTGCCATACATCTGGAATTTTCCAGACATAGTCGGTATTCAGTCCCCTTAAGCAGCATCCGGGGGCAGAAATCACTGAAATGTCCGGAAAAATCTGGAGCCCAATGTTGGTTGTGTAGATTTTGGCAACCCTAGTTAACCCGGATAATTCACTTGAAGATTAAGGCTGTGATGGATATGCATAGAGGTTTGAAAGTAAGTCTCCAGCTGATTGGAGGGCAAATGTCCAAAGCTTTTCACAGTCAAGGGATATTTTCTTTGCATATCGGCGTTTTCTCCATGAAGTGGAAAATTAATGTCTATAATTTGTCATACATATTCATAATTTGGGAAGTTTGCACATTGCAGAGCATAAAAGAGAGAGCAAGATGGACTTTGTGGACAATCCTGGTACAGCACAGGGTAGCATCTTCCAGTGACAGCTGGTGCAGTTGTTTTCTAGGGTGATCTGTTGAAGGAGGAGAGGAATTCCCATCCTTACTAGAAACAGGTGGTAGCGGTGGGATGCGTCAACACTGTGCAAAAGCCTTTTGGGTTGTGCCTTCACAACAGTGCATTGATCTCCCCACTGAGGGATGCCTTGGCTATGCAGTGTATTCCTTTTGGTGGCAGGTGAAGATGCTCTTCTTTCACCAGGCTTTTAACAGGTGATAGGTGAAGCCAGTTGTAAGTATGACACTGCTATGATACTATTTATGTAGGCATTTTGTGTGAATTGGTTTAAATAATTTTGTGTTTGGCTTTGTTTTGTTGTACTCTACCCTGTGATTGTTGCAGAGAAGGGCGCTATAAAATTAAGGGTGGGTTTGCAAATGTTCACTTGCACATATGTAGACTCACTGGCACCAGCTCCAATCAGGCATGGGCTTCAGCCAGCCAATCAGCCACCCTGTGGCTTGCCTGGTGCAGAGCAAGAAGCCGCTGCCTTAACACAGCCTCCTGCCTAATCTTGATAAGGAGGGACATCCCACTCCGATAATTGCTCTCTCTCTCTTGTCTTCAGTGGTGACCAGCAGGAGTTCCTGCTCAAGAACCACTTCGCTGGCCACTTCTGGCATCTCCTGGATCCTCACATCTTGGACAACTTGGCCAAGGTCTAACGCAGTGATTCCCAAACTTTTTTGGGGCCCCGGCCCCCTTTGTTCCGTAAACTCACCCCCAGTGCCTCCAACTTTACCCTATCAAAAGCATTATTCAGAACAGCAGTTTCCACGATTCACGAAGGAAGATAATAAAGCAATAAAATTCAAATCAATAACAATTAATTGCAGATTTATTCAAAATCCAATTAAAACTATTTAGTTTAGTTGATTCAACAAAACTGCTCCACTTGATCCACTGAGGTCTGCTTTTCAAAGCCTCAGTCATTTACACTTCCAGTGCCCCCTTGCCATCTTCTTGCCTCTCAGTGCCCCCCCCCATCCCACCTCACCCCAAGGGGAAATATTTCCCACTTTGGGAAAAACTGGCCTAGAAGAATTTCAATAATAAACACATGGGACATTATAACAGAAATTCTTAAAAAATAAAAAATGAGGGTTTTTTAAATTAAAATAAAATAAAATAAAATACCCTGTGCCCATTTAGCTCCAATATTTTTTGTTCTTTTAATTTTGTTCATTGGCACAGGCTAGGACTGAGATATTTATAAACTTCCTATTACCTCACGACATTGCAATGAATGTGTACATTTGTAGGAAGTTTTATGTGTACATTTAGGCATAAATAATACAGAAGCTCTGGGAGCCTCATTGCTCGGAGTGAGCCGAGACAGGCACCTGGGCCCTGCAAACAGATGGCCAGACCTTGAAATGGAGCACCCTCTTTTGGCTTTTTTGTTGCTCCCTGATTCTAGTTTCGCTACTTTCTAGGTTTGTCTTCCTGGATGGGAGTGAGATCACCACATAACTGTTTGATGATGACACACAGCAACAGGTTCTCCAGTTTGCCGGTCCTGCTGCTTTGGAATGTGATGACTATGTTGACAATTTACATGGCATTGCGGAACAGTTTTGAAAGGGCCTTTTTTATTTTTGGGGGGAGGAAAGGTGAGTATGGTGGGAGACATGATAGCGGAGTATAACATTCCGCAAGGCATGGAGAAAGTGGACAGGCCTTTCTCTCTATTCTAGAATCCAGGGGTCAGCCAATGAAGATGGGAAGACTCACTACAGACAAAAGGAAGTGCATAGTCACACAGCACATAGTTTAAACTGTGGAATTCATTTACCACAAGATGCAGTAATGGCCACTGGAACGACTTTAAAATAGGTTTAGACAAATTCATGGAGGATAAGCTCTAGGGCGGCCTGAGGCATTTCAGCAACCAAGACTAAACACCCCACTGCTGCCCCCGAAATGGGGAGGGGTGAACTCTGTACGGGTGCTGCCACCCCTGGCTGGCTGGGTGGGTGAGATCCCCCCCACCTGCCCAACGACAAGGAGAAGTCAGTGAAAAGCCCCTCCCCATTACCTGGCCAGGGATGGAGATCCTTTCTGGTTGTTTGTGAATTGGAAGAAATTAAAAATACCAGCGAATAGGTCGGGATTATAGATGTCTCAATGCTTTACCTGGAGAAGGTCCCTGCTGTAATCCGTGCAACCTTGTGGTTGTTTTATCTATATTATATTAGGGTTTTCCACCGTATTACAATGGAACAATACAGTCCTTTATTCCTCCTCCCCTATTCCAGCTTCCTTACTTCTCTTCAAACTAATGCCCTCTTTTTAACTACAGTATTTTCATCTCTGTTGTACAGTTGTTAAGCATGCTGCAGGCTCAGATAATGAGTGTCAGGGTTCTGCTGGAGTCCCAGTTTAACATCCATTTAGTTGGGGAGGTTTCCATCTCTACACTGTGCCTTCTTCCACTTATAGAAGAACTGCTAAGGAGGCATAATGTGGGTATCACTTGGCGAAGAGTTCCACAAAGGCATCCCCAAACTCTTTGAAACTTGACTGGTTACGTAGTTCATAGAGTAGAATTTCTCATGGGCTGTTGGTTGCAGGAGGCATTGTAGCTAGTTTTCTGTGCTTGTTGGGGTCTAGGCTGTCCAGTATTTAAGGATTATTCACAGAGGCAGATTTAGAGGAGAGCAACCACTTCAGTCACACTGGACATGGAGCCTAGGGAGCACTGCAGGGAACACCACAGCTATTGTGTAGAATGCAGCGCGAGGGGGGGGGGGACAAATTTTGTCATTGCACAAGACGCTGCTGAAATTTAAGACCCCAAGGTCTGCCACTGATTGTTCTTTTTGCTGCCAGTGTGGTTCAGTGGAACCATCCTTCCTGTCCCTTTGATAACCCTCACCTGGCAGTTGTGCAACTATCTGCAGATAAAAAAAGGATTGGGTAGCAGATGATGCAAAAGACCTCTGCCTGACACCCTGGAGAGAGCCAAAGTCCGTCAAGGAAAACAATACTGCACAGACAAATAGTCTGACTAGGCAGCTTTTTATATTTCTATCCTGTTGTGTAGGATGCAGGTGGCGCTGTGGGTTATATCATAGAGCCTAGGGCTTGCTGATCAGAAGGTTGGCGGTTCGAATCCCGTGACGGGCTGTGCTCCCGTTGTTCGGTCCCAGCTCCTGCCCACCTAGCAGTTCGAAAGCACGTCAAAGTGCAAGCAGATAAATAGGTACCGCTGCAGCGGGAAGGTAAACGGCATTTCCATGCACTGCTCTGGTTCGCCAGAAGCGGCTTAGTCATGCTGGCCACATGACCCGGAAGCTGTATGCCGGCTCCCTCAGCCAATAATGTGAGATGAGCACCGTAACCCGAGTCAGTCACGACTGGACCTAATGGCCAGGGGTCCCTTTACCTTTACCTTTATCCTGTTGTGCAGAAAAGTGTAGATTGACATTAAGGAAGTCGTTCGATTAAGAACCTTCTTGCAGTCCTCCATGCTAGAGCCACTGTCAAGCATTTGAAGTGTGTATACATGCAGACACATGCATGTACCTAGGTGTTCTTTTTCAAAAATCAAGTATGCCACTGAATAGCCAACGTCATCTGTAAAAAGGCCCACACCCATCACACAACATAAAATTAGATTAGTCCTCATTCACACTGACGTGAGCATTGCCTTGCTTCTGTGGAGGTCATTCCAAAGAAATGGTCTAATATAAACAAGGTGAAAGTTGACAGTCACAAAGTCCATTCTATTTTTAAAATGGTTCTATATATTTCCATTGCTGGAAATGGAAACTTACGAATGGCTCCCATAGTTACATTTGCATGCAGCACTGCTACGTTGCAGTGAATTGCCTGAATTCCACTTTCACCTGCTTTTAAGCTGGCCTGTTTAAATGCAAGCTCAGGAAAAGAGATAAAAACTTGTTGAATAAAGCAAGGATATCCCTTGTGGAGTGCCAAGGAAAACATGCTTAGTTAAATGTGACTGGTTCAGCTGCATAGTGTAGGATAGCCAATGGATGATACAGAGCACCTATAATTGACATACAATTTGGACCTGCTTCACTGATGGAGCCACCCACATGCATGGGCAGTATAGGTGGAGCTTTCCATGATAAACTGCTCAGTTTGGTGGATCTTAATCTTGCCAGGGGTTTGCCCTGATGCAAGTAGTTGCCTGCATGAAGTGAGAATTGGATTATAATTCCACTTAACAAAAAACACTAGCTCTAGTATTCTTGGAGCCTTGCTAGTATTCTTGAAGCCTCAGTTAATTCAGTGGCAGTTGCATGCCACATATATTAAATAAGTGGCTGAGGATTACATCACAGGGTTTCTTTGTATTTATAGCTGTCACAAGCGTCACAGTAACCCAGGCTGTAAACTGACACTGAAGTATATGAAGATCCTGCTGGATCAGGCCAACAGCCCAGCTGGTCCAGCATCCTGGTCTCACAAAGTAAAGTGGGAACTATCTGTTTAGCTCCGTAGAGCAAATTATGACATATACCCAGTTCAAACCAAGAAAGAGGTGAGACACAATCCTTTGTGAAATGCTTTCCAAATTCTGTTTGATTACCTTGCAAGTGAAGGTCCCGTTGCGAGTAGTCAGACATATGTCTGAGCAGACATGCATAGGATTGCAATGTTAGAAATTTAAACAGAGTTTTAAAACAAAACTAAAGGATTGTCCCAAGGACAAAACTGGATGAAGTTGCTACAGAGGGCATTGCTGATGGCAACATCTACTTCATCCGGTTCAACTTGATTTTCCACTCTTGGTTTAGAAAGCAGACATCTATTTCACCAGGCTCGACCAAAAGAAAGGTGGAAACTTCCATGACAGTGTTGGAATGATAATTTCTTTAAGCCCAACTGCGGTGTTGGAGAAATATTCCCCGAGAGATTAATAGAAAATGTTTTAGATCATTTTAGCAGTTGTCTGATAAATCAGGGATCAATCTGAGAGCCACATCCTCTCTTGGGCAGCCTTCCAAGACTCAAGAAGGGCACGAGGCAGGGCTGGTGAGGTAAGGAGAGTCCTGAGGGCTACCTAGAGGGGTGCGGACAGCTGTATTTCACACATGTGGCAAGCGATCCATCAGGTACATGAAGCATTTGTATGAACCACAGAATCTCCTGAGCTCTAGAACAGGCATCCCCAAACTGCGCCCCTCCAGATGTTTTGGCCTACAACTCCCATGATCCCTAGCTAACAGGACCAGTGGTCAGGGATGATGGGAATGTTAGTCCAAAACAACTGGAGGGCCGAAGTTTGGGGATGCCTGCTCTAGAAGGTGAAACTAAGGGGAGCCTCGATACATAAAGTCTATCATATAGGCAGAGTGGGCAGGCAGTCCCATGGGGCAGCATGATTCAAGGAGTCTCCTTGATGCTGGAGGACATGCACAAGTCCAGGCTCTTGTGTTGGTTCTGACTCTGGCACAGAGGATTCAGGAGCATGCTCTGTTTATGCATTGGCCTACCAGTTCTAGCCTGTCAAGAGCAGCAATACATTTCCTTGAGAGATTCAACATAGGTGATGAGGCTGTCTTTAATATAAGGACGGATGTCTCTCCTCATTGTCCTTGCTCAGTCTGCCTGCTAGCTGTGGAGAGGAGGCTAAAGGCTACTTGTGCCAACTTCTAGTCTGTATCTTGAAGGTGGGAATTAGAGAATCCTGGGAAGCGAGCCAAATCACACTTCAGTTGCATGGTTGCAGGTCAAAAAGTTGGGATAATAGATAATCTCAGGAGCACGGTGGCTTTCTGCCAGTGTGTGGCCTGATTAGACTATCAGTAATGTCCCACGGTTTATCTGCTGTAGGACAGATGGACCCCATTGGAGGGTACTTTTCAGCTAGCCTTATTGAAAGATTCAATGCACAAGTCCACATCTTTAGATTAAAGAGAGAGAGAGGAGAAGAGGTGGTTGTTTTCATATTCTTTGATCATGTGTATTGCTAGAATCACCATAGGAAACACCCACTCTGCTCCTTCTTTATGTTGCTGCCAAGTTAAGATATGCCAATGCTTATACATGTGTAAACTCCATAGTGGGAAGCAGAGGTGTCAGCTTGCAAGGGTGATTGGGGTGGTGGCAATGATGTTGCTGGTGGTCCTGCTTCCTCCTCCTCCTGATGATGCCACTGGCGGGAGGCTGCTTCAACCCTCCTTCCCCTCCACGGCAGGAGGAGGAGGAGAAGGAGGAGGCTACTGGAGCTGCACTATGGTTGGCTCCATGCTTTGCCTCCATGCTATTCTAGGCTGCATCAGCAGAAGTATAATGTCCAAAGTAAGGGAAGTCATAGTACTATTCTATTCTGCCTTGGTCAAGGGTCTGGAAACCAAGTCTTGTGAGGAATGGTTGAGGGAGTTGGGTATGTTTAGCCTGGATAAGAGGAGATTGAGAGGAGATAGGGTAACCATCTTCAAATATCTAAAGGGCTGTCACCTTCCAGGTGTTTTGGACTACAATTTCCATCAGCCCCAATGTTGCAAAGCCTGTAAAAGTGAGCTTCTTCTGAATAGTCTGTTATTGGAGGGATTTGTATTCCATCAACAGGGCCCTGCAGAAACCTGATTATAAAGAGGAAACAGAAACACACACCATTTGTACTCTGTATGAATATTGACAGAATAAAATTTCATTAATCTTTGGGAACCTAATAATTCTTGATGTGGATGAGAAATGTCTGTTTGTTTAGTCTCTCAGGTACAGCTTGATTCTGAATCTTGGCCCTTGCCAGGATTGATTCCGTCGTGCTGAGCCTGCTCATTCCTTTCTTCATTGAATCTGTCCTCCTGAGCCTGTTCATTCCTTTGTTCATTCTTTTAATGTTTTAATGGGCTCCTTCATTCTTGCACTGCTCTCCTACAGCACCAAGTTCCCTCTTCCCTTCTGCTCTTCCAGGGTTCGTCCACCAGGCCAGCTGCACCATTGTGCTGAGTCGGCGCATTCTGGCACACTCCTGCGCTTCCTCTCGCTGACTCTCAGGAAGCCTTGCACGGAGCATAAAGTGAGCTCATAGCTGTGCAACAGGAGGGCACAGAGAGCAGCAGCGCAGCCTGCAACACAATTGCCTCAATCAGAAGCCGGGTCTAAAGGGCTGGGTGTTGGTGAGAGTGTGGGCACTAAGAAGAACAAACGGCTCATTTTTGTGGCCTTTTGGTTCCCAGAGAACAGGATGCATTGCTGAAATGTGCTTGTGTAGGCATCTGGGTATGCCTGGTCAGTCTTTCAGCAGCATAGCCATCGTCTGTGTATATGGCAAAGAGTTCTCTGACAATGGAAAATTTGCATTTAGGGATGTCGGAGAATTTTGATGAAAATGGAAAGTGGAACAGAAATTGCCAATACAGTGGTACCTCGGGTTAAGTACTTAATTCGTTCCGGAGGTCCGTTCTTAACCTGAAGCGTACTTAACCTGAAGCACCACTTTAGCTAATGGGACCTCCTGCTGCCACTGCACCACCAGAGCACAATTTCTGTTCTTAGCAGAGTTCTTAACCTGAAACATACTTAACCTGAAGTGTACTTAACCAGAGGTACCACTGTATTCATTTTTTCCTTCCATGTCTGGAGCAGAAACCAATCAAGTGAATAGGATTGGCATTGACTGTTGCTGTTGCTCTCAGTCTGCACTCAATGCACAATTGATTACACTCACCTTACTCCATTTGCATTGTGTTTCCTTTGCATTGAAACAAATAGGGTGGAATAATGTAATGACAACATAACTTACGTTGTATGCAGTTAATGACGTAAGCAACGTAATTTTGCCTCAATGGACAGCGAGTTGAATGACATAGTTTTGGGCAGAAGAGGAACTGTAAGAAAATGGAAACTGTGCTGCATGTGATGAATACAAAATGGGAGACGGTGCCTTCTTACATCCCTGCTTGCATTCTCTTTTGTCCGCAGTTATTATTCCATTTATACACTGCGGTTTCCAGTATTAACTGGGCTGCTTGGGATAGTAGCAATGCAAACTACAGAAATCAAGGGTGACAATCTTTCAAAGTAAAATGAAATATACTGGTAGAGTCTGTTCTGAGTAATGGGGTTGATGATGATGATGATGACAACGACGATGATGTTAATAATAATAATAATAATAATAATAATAATAATAATACCGGTAATAATGCCCCAGTCACTCTGGGCAGCTTCCAGCATATATTAGAACATAGTAAAACAGGTTGTGATCACTATGCTGTGATTTCTTCCAGGATATTGGGGTAGAATTAAATGCTGTACTAACATGATGGGCCCATTAGCACCAGCATTTCTGCTTTTCAGAGAGCATTCTTCTCTCCTCCCCGCCCCATGTGCTGTTCTGGGGGTTCTCCCTCCCTCCACAGTGGGTTTGGGGAAGGCATGTGAGGCATGGGGGGCAGGAGGAGAAGGGAAAGCCCCACTGCATAATTGGAGTCCTTGCACCGCCTTCCATTAGTGCACTGGGTTAATTGAACCCGGGCCGTAACCCCTTAAAAACGAGTGAAAGCTACAAACCCAGCCAACCCACCATGAAATCATCTTCCTTGCAGTCTTTTAAAGTAAAGGCTATGGAAACATTTTATGGGGAACCTATAGCAGTGGGTATCCTAAGCCAATGTTCTTCAAACTTGAGTCTCCAAGTGTTGTTAAATTACAACTCCCATGATCCCCAGACAGTTGAGCCCAATGGTCACAGATGATGGGAGTTCTGGTCCATTAACATCTGAAGGCCCATGGTTGAAGAACACTGTCCTAAACTGATTTTGGTTTTCTCCCAACTTTTTTCAGCCGCAGTTGCTTTGACCCCTTTGCACAACTGAAGGACTTGTGTTTAAGGGAAACAATGAAAGACAATGAAGGAAGGAGAAACCAAAGAAGTCACCATGTTGTTTTTTAAATGACATAGACACAAACTAATGAAAATGCAGCTCATTGCTGTTTCTCTCCTGGAATAAATTTGCTACTAGGTGTGGCAACACGGCGGTCTGAAATGGAATTCCAGCACAATCAAGTTTATTTATAAGTAATAGTGTCAGAATGACACATGATCAGCGCCAGCATCAAGCGTAGGCATCACTGGGCACCTGCTAAGGTCCACACCGCTGTGGAGGTGGGGACAAATGTCAACTCCCAGAGCCTCCTGGCCCTGCTGCTCCTACTCCCTAGCACTGCCTAGTGAGGAGATAGGGAAGGGCTTTGCTTGACTTGCATTCTTCCTCTGGGTGTTTGTACAGATTGGGCCTAGAGGAAGGGAATGGGCATCAAGAACAGAAGTGAGGAGGAGGGCGAGGGCCCACTGCCAATCTCTTAGCCAGGGGTTCTCCACTACCTGGATCAAAACGGGGAACAATGCCATTTGCAAAATCTGTCCAGGCACACTTTAATGAGGTATGAACTTTCCCAGGACAAAATCCAGAAGTGGGTGAGGCAAGAGAAAAGGGAGCCATGTATCCTTGGCTGCGCTCAGTAGAGCAAGGTGAGGTCTGCCAGAGCCCATTAAGCATGGCATCGAAAAGAGTTCGCTTCAGCCCAGTGCCTTGGCCAGTTCAAGAAGGGTCTGCTTCTACTAGCAGCAATTTCCCTGGTCCCACCATCAGGGCCTGGAGACTGCTTGTTGTGCCAGGAGCATGCATTACCTTGACACTGCAAGGGCATTGTCCCAGCACTGCAGGACAGGTCTACCTATGCAAACATTTAGAGATGTAGAGCTATTTCTGGCAGCACATTAGTCATTCCACATGGGCCAAAGCACCTATTATTCATTGAATGTAACTTGAAAATGATGAAGTGATTATTCCATGCTTGGCAGCAGCAGCTGATGCATTGTGGGAGAATGAAGGATGCTTTGTCTAACATACTGTGTCAAAGGCTGTACTCTTTTTAAAAAAAAGTGCTTTATTTTCTAGCACATTGGGAAGAAATGCTTGGCTTTGCATCCTACAGATTTGGATTATTGCCATGTTTTCTACTCAAGAGCAGAACCTTAGTCCAACTTGCCTCTTTGTCCCGTTCCCCCTCCCCCCGACCAATGTCTCATAATTGTTTGAAATACATTCAAGGCCGGCGTGGTTATTCAGTTTAAGATTAACCCTCAGAGCACAACCAGGAATACTCTTGATCAGGGAACCCAGGCAGTAAGTAACCTCCTGACTCAGCTCCCTTTGTAGCTCTGTGGTGGAACACATCTTTGCATACCAGGAGTCCCAAGTTTAATCAATGGCATCTCCTAGTGGGGCTGGGAAGAACTCCTGCCTGAAACCCTAGGGAACCTGAACCACTGCCAGTCAGCTTAGGTCAGGGGGTGGCAATGTTTACCGGCCATGGGCCGGATCACTTCCACGGAGCTCGTCCGTGGGCCGGACATGCGCAGCGCGATGCTGGAAATCGCGTCTGCACATGTCCACGGCGCCGAAAATCGCGCCTGCACAGAAGCAATTTTCAGCATCTAGACATGCGCAGACGCGGTTTCCGGCACCACTCGGCGAGTCCCCGTACTGCACTGCGCTGGTTAAGCGCAGCGCGTGGAAGACTTGCCGAGCGGGAGGCTCGGTTTGAGGGTGGCTTGTGGGCGGGTAAAACGGCCTTCGTGGGCCGCATCCAGCCCATGGGCCGTAGGTTGCTGACCCCTGGCTTAGGTAGTACTGGGAAACAGTTTCTTACAGCATACAATGGGGAGGCATTTGAGAACCAGGCTGCCTATCTCAGCACCACTGTTACAACCTCAGCAAAACGAAGTGTAAGGTACAACTGAAATTGAGATAACAGGAACGGACACAAGGCAAAGGCGCAAAAGCCTGCCTCTCTTTTGCCCGGGCGAGATTTGGTTACCATCTGTCAAAGTGAAGTGTGGAAACCCACAAAAGTGATTGAGCAACGCATGACCCCACGATCATATTTTGTTCAGACGGATTATGCAGCTGTCTACAGGAGAAGCAGACAAGATCTCCAGAGCACTAAATGTCCCGAGCCAATGATGGATGAAGCAACTGAGCGAATGCAGGTGTGCCAACATCAGATACAGGCAAGCCAGAGGGTTGAGACAGAACAAATGAAACTGTTGTAGCACAACGATGGCTGTGTGCCTTCCGAAATGGTTTTGGATGCTGAGATATCTAACTAGAAGCAGGGTGATAAGCAAAGCTATCAGATCCCGAATGTTATATTTTCGTTGAAAGGAGAGCCTGAGACATAATGATGGTAGGAACCATAAAAGAAAACAACTCTGGGAAGTACCACCAGCGAACTGAAACCTAAGTCAGCAGCCATTTTGATGTCAATTGCTGCAAGAGTTGCACATTGCTAAGTCAAATGTGGTGGTTCCCAGTTACACTTGGGATGTTTATGAATGCATCAGATTCAGTGTCTGCGCAACAGGCCCATAGGTATGATATTGGCATATGCAGCAAATCTTTTACTTGACTAGGAGAAGGGAGAGATGGGAGGAAAATGGAAATTAGAGTTTGCATTTACTTAGCAAAAGCGCTGTCTCGGCAGGAAGAAGTCTTGATTTAAAGCTTGTTGACTTTCATGATTTTTTTTTAAACAACCCATAAAGAAAGACTTACCAAATTAGACCAGCAGTCCATATCCTCTTTACAACAGCAGTCGATTCTGATTAAGTAAGTGCATCACAGGGCAGGACACTAATGAAGCAATCCAATCCCTATTGAATCACTTCCATTTTACACCCAGACAGTCCCTGAAGGCAACACCGGGGCCTTGCCTGTCTTCATTGAGACCAATTGATCATCCAAGCATTTGTGAGTTCAATTAGGCCTTTAATTAATTAACTATCTTTTTAAGCCTGCCTCATCTTCATACAAATTAAAGAAGGGTTCTGCTGCTTGATATTCCTGATCAAGTGATGCAGCTCTTACCTGGCACTTGCTGCTGTCTGCAAGGCAGCAGGTAGGGATGGGGCAACCTGTCCATTTGCTTTCTCTCTAATTCTTCCAGTCTTATGTTCAGCTCTCCACATTTCCATATCAGTTTGAATTATTATTTAAAAAAAAATCTCATAAAAATTCACCAGCATTCTAGCGCGGATATCTCTTGATACGCAATTTTGCAGAATGCACGCATTTTTTTGCAAAACTTATTTCCCCCACAAAATGGAAGGCATTTTTGGCATGTTACATTCACTAATATGTGCATCTAATGTGCACTTTAGTATGTTCACATTACGTGGTTGGAGAACTGCATTGCGGCATTTGAAAAAGTGCAAATTCCGAAGGATGTCTCAGTTCCACATGTTCTTCTGGGAAGTAAAGATCAGGTAGATCCAACTTTAAATGCGAACTTTATTCAGTTTCTTCCCCATCCTGAAGTGGGAGGGTGGAAGGGGCTTTGCTGCCTCTGATCAGCCTCATCAGCTACATAAAGAATTCAGATTTCAATAAGGGCAAAGAATAGCCCTTATTGAATAGTTCCTTAGATGCTAACCAATAACTTTCATAGAAACTACTGGTAGTTCATCTGGTGAAAAACTGCTAAACCGGGTAACCAGCAAGGTAACTTTAAAAGAAAAACCACAAGAAAAGATGTTGGGATTATTCTGGACTGGCGTGCTGGCACACCACACTGAACTTATTAAAGTAAACACACTGCGTTGGCATGCCACGGTAATTCTGCCCAGGCTAAGGACGATGCGCTGGCAAACCACATTGTGCTGAATGTCAGAATGGCAGACACGAGTTAAGGACACAAAGGAACAATGGAGGGTGGTTGGAAAAATACTGGGAAGCATGAGGTGAGCAAGGGGAGGGGTGCATGAGGAGAACATGTGCTTGGTGCATGCAAGTTGGTTACGTACGCAATGGAGGAGGCATGGGGGGAGTTTGGGGGTGTCACATTTTGGAAAACAACTTCCTTACATGGTGCTATGTACTGTTGCTGGGGCAGATGTTTCCTTATTTGGGTTCTCAAGATGTACCTATGTGGTTAACTATTAACGAGGTGTAAGATTGTCAATAAAAGGGACCCTCACAAGAGAGTTGGGGCGCTTTCCCGTACATCCATCCTGTCTCCACGTCGTTCTTTCCCGCCATTTCCCGCAAAAAGGGTTTTTTCAAATTAGACAAGCAGTCCATATCCTTGAGCCAGCTCCATTTCTATGCAGCAGTGAAGTGAATTCAAAGAGACCCCCTCTCCACCCAGCATTCCTATTTTAAGGTTAAAGCGGGAGCATTTTTGACAACCCCACAGAGCTTGAATGCATGCTGGCTCTGATCTTTCACAAACCGTCTCCCCGCTTGCCCACCCTCCTCCCTGAGAGACTAAATTGGCTGCTCGTTCTCCGGGCTGTGTGAAATCCAAAGCAACAACAGGAATACGATGTCTTGAAAGCTGCTCTACTTTTCGTGTTCCAAAAAATATTTATGAAATGGCTGGTGTGTTTTGAAGCGGAATCTTAGCTGCTAAATATTTCAGCACAACTTTCTGAACATGACAAATGGAAAATGTCATAATCACAGGATGTAGCTCCATACAGTAGCGTGCCATTTAAGACAAGAGTGTCTATAAGTTCACATACTTTTACTAGAGAAAGACGTTTAAGAGATACATGTCCTCTGCACACATGGCGTTGTGGTCTAAACCACCAAGCCTCTTGGGCTTGCTGATCAGAAGGTCGGCGGTTTGAATCCCCGCAATGGGGTGAGCTCCCGTCGCTCTGTCCCAGCTCTCGCCAACCTAGCAGTTCAAAAGCACAAGTAGATAAAAAGGTACCGCTAAACTTATCAAGTTCCTTCAACTTTTCCCATAGGTTTTTTTCTTTTCTTTATTGCCCTTCTCTGTGGTGGTGGTTGGAGCCTCATTCACATGATGCTAAACCATAGTTTAGCAGTATTTCCAAACCAGGTCGCACACACAAACTACATTTCCTTAAACTAAATTCTGTGGTCAAGTTTATATCAGTTAATATATTTTCTCCCATTGCACATTATCATAAAAGGGAAAACAATAAAAAAAACATGAAACCCAAACATTTTCTCAATTAGCATAGTGCAGTTGGAATGATTGCCTTATGAGCTATCCTATAGGATGACTTAATGCCACATGGATGTATCCATATTGCTTGGCATGCTCTATTCAGTTTTCATTAGGTTCACATTCAATGAGACAATGAGATTCATTAAGCCAGAGAAAATAAATAGAGGCAGAACAAGGCATCCTTGCTCCACAGAGTAGGAGTGAAATTCATGGGATTGTTTCTGTAAAGCTCAGGCCAAACCTACTCAATGACATTTTGAAAAACCTGCTTTTCAAAGGCTGTGCCGCCCTCTTCATTTCATTCGCTAGTGTGACAGCTATTGTCAAGAGAAAGGGGTCCCTCTCTTCCCATCTCTTGCATCATGGTACATAGGGGCGCCATTTCAGATTTCAGTGGGAGAGAGGGAGCAGTTCACTAGATCCAAAGGTACAAAGGGATGTCTACATTCCAGGTCAGCTTCAGGTGGGGACAAGGGCAGAGAAGCAGCATATTAAGAGCATTTCAGAGCATCTTATTCTATACATCGCAGAAACTAAGCAATGCCTTCAACACAGAACAAGCACATGCTATTGAAGCAATGAGATTTGTTTTAGCCCTCTTTATGTGTATCTATTGGAGGGACGCAGATGGCGCTGTGGTCTAAACCACTGAGCCTAGGGCTTGCTGATCAGAAGGTCGGTGGTTCGAATCCCCGCGACGGGATGAGCTTCCGTTGTTCGGTCCCAGCTCCTGCCAACCTAGCAGTTCGAAAGCACGTCAAAGTGCAAGTAGATAAATAGGTACCACTCCGGTGGGAAGGTAAACGGCGTTTCCATGCGCTGCTCTGGTTCACCCCATGACCCGGAAGTTGTATGCCGGCTCCCTTGGCCAATAAAGTGAGATGAGCGCCGCAACCCCAGAGTCATCCGCGACTGGACCTAATGGTCAGGGGTACCTTTACCTTTACATTTATGTGTATCTATTATCTGGTGCAGAAATGAGTGCACATGGATTTAGCTTGATGGTGCCATGATGGCATGTGCTGTCTATATCTACCCATGTTGGTTTCAGTGCCCGAAATTAACCTACATGTTTAAGCACCTCACCATTAGGGATGAATAAATCTGTTGATTTTGAATTCTCTCTGTTTCTCATCCCCCCCCCCCATCTTAAGTGCTGTTGGCCCCATTTCGACATATCTTATTATTATTAATAACAGTAATAAAAGTCCATAGGAAAATTTGCATTACATACATAATTTGTGTGCAGGGAGGTTTCCAGCTGTTTGCAAGTATCCACAAGGAATCTCTTTTCAGAAATGAATATGTTAAAATGAATATGTGCAGGTTGGGAATGGAGCCTGTTCTTGTTCATTGCTGCCTTTACCATTCCAGGTTCAGTGGTGTAGTTAGGTAATTTTAGACTCAGGACTGAATAGTCTAATGGGGTTTCCCCTCTTTAGAAGGCAGCATGCATTACTTCAAAATGTGGCGTCAGCCCTGCTGTGTTCTGCTGAGCAGGGAGAGCCCTGGACTTCTGCTACAAAGTCCTGATTTGGAGATACCACTGGCCACATGGTTTTCAGCATGTATGATTACTTAGGAATAGAGATGCCAATGAAACTCATTTACCCAGAGCTCAGAAATGAGTTTTGGAAGCTTGCAATGTGGTGGCCCTTGGGAAAACTACAGCAAGCCAGGTACAAGAGAGGGAGGCACTTCCACCCTCCTCCTCCTTTTCTTGGGCAGAGTGTTGCTGTCAATAGGGTCTAGTGTGGTGTAGTGGTTAAGAGCGGTAGTCTCGTAATCTGGTGAACCGGGTTCGCTTCCCCGCTCCTCCACATGCACCTTGGGCTAGTCACACTTCTCTGAAGTCTCTCAGCCTCACTCACCTCACAGAGTGTTTGTTGTGGGGGAGGAAGGGAAAGGAGATTGTTAGCCGCTTTGAGACTCCTTAGGGTAGTGATAAAGCGGGATATCAAATCCAAACTCCTCTTCTTCTTCTTCTTCTTCTTCTTCTTCTTCATCAGGAGTCAGAGAGAGGGTTTGGAGAATCAGGGGTTTGGATTTGGAGTATCGTGAAGGATTTGAGATATCCTGATGTCATATTCAGTGCTGGCATGAAGCTAAATTGAACTATCCCATTTTGGGGGGTGGGGCATGGGTCAATCTATTTCTGAGCCCAAGCTGACATGATCCATGGGGATGCTAACCATCACTATTCAGGGTGGAGGAGAACAACCTGCCACTGTGAGGTCTCTGCATTCAGCCTTTAGTCTAATTTAATGTGAATGGGAAGGAGGGATGAAACAGGGGAAAGGTGGCAGGGGGAGAGAGAGATGTGGTAGAAAGAGAGGAAAGGGTGTGACCCAAGCTACCTTTGGCTCTGGTCCCACCCATTTTTTACTCCAGGTGCCACTCCCACTAATATGTAGCCCCCAACTGATTACTTTCAAGGGAATGTGGGCCTCAACAAGAGTGTTGCTCACCCATGGATTAGGATATGGACCCATTTCATTGTTATTCCCCCAATTTTTGAGTACAGAAACTGTACTCAAAGTGGCTAGCCAAGGCTGAAGATACATGAGATTACCATCTTGAAGAAGCTAAGCAGGTCTGGATGGAAGACCTTCTGGGAACCCTGTGCGGGCCACCTTGGCTTCCATGATGGGAGAACAGTGTAAAGAAATGTAAAGGGGGGGGGGAATGCAAATAAAGCCAACAGCAAATAATTAAAATACATAATTGGGTATTGAAATAATCAAAAATATTGTGAAAGGATGCAGTATTTAATTAAAAGCACATTGGATTAAGTATGTGGAACCAGATCAGAGATAGAGGTGCTCATGATGAAGAATAATGCCACAGGGTGTAGAACGGCAGTGCAAGGGGTGACAATCTTAGATGGCCTTAAAATTATACAAATTCTCATTGTGATGACCATGTTGATGCTGGAGGGGCATGGCTAGCAAGCAGCCTCCTGCTCCCCCTCTTGCATTCAAAAAACACATGGGGAGGGAGGTTTTGTCCCTCCCTTCTTGCATCCTGCCCCCCTCACCCATTTCTCTGTGTGTAAAGTCTCAAACATTTTTGTGGAGCACATCACAAACATTTCTATACTCTGGCTTGCTCCTACTTGTAGGCCACAGTTGACTGACTTTGTGCTGTAATGCAGTTCTCAAGGAGGTTCTCATTTCCCACAGGGGGGGAAAAGTGCAGAACATTCCCATTAGTACACAAACAAAAATAGCAGTTTGATGAACAAGCTTTCATATCCTTAAAGTACTCATTTAACCAAGTAGTTATGCTTTTACCCCCACAGCAGAATGGCCATGGACAAGGGGGGCGGGGAATGAATACAGTGCAATGCTAATAAAATGCATGGTTCAGTCTCTGTCAAACTGGTCATTAAGTGTTCTGGACTCCATATAGGTACTGCTGAACTGGGATGCTGATTCCCTTCCAAGGAAAATGTACCCCATCCATCTGTACAAATGGCAGAGTAGTGAGTTCTGTTGACTAAGGCAAAGGAAATGGCAAATATATTATTTTTCAATAACACCAATACTACAGTAATGGCAGACCTCACAGAGAGCTTTGAAAATGACACCAATAAAGACAAGGCTCGGGGAAGGAGCTGTTATCCTATGCAGTCCATACAGCTTGGGCAATATCAGTCCCATTACTTGCCAAGGTAAAAGCTGGACTAGAGAGGACGGTTTGATGTCAGGTTCTAGAACTAGCTCTGTGCCCCACTGCTGACACCATGTTGAAAGAATGTCAGAGTCTGCAGGAGATTAACAATAACTCTCTTAATTAGAGCTGTTGAATAGTCACTTTTAGTTAATAAAGCTACTCTGTAACAGACCTAACAAACTGACAAATGCAGGCCTCACAAATGCAGGCCTCACAATATGTCCAAGACATATTGGTACCCAGGGGCGTAGCAAGGGGGGCGGGGGGCGGGCCGCCCCGGGTACCACCCAGCTGGGGGTGAAAAATTGGGCTAAAAATTTTTTTGAATTTTTTTTAAGGCTATTTTCGGCACTGCCGGGGTGGAGCCGCAGGGGCAGCCAGCGATGAGCGGTGTCACCCCCCCTTGCTGGCCGCCCCTGCGGCTTCACCCCGGCAACGCCGAAAATAGCCGCCCCCTTCCAGCGGCTTTTCCCGCCGCTGGCTGGCTTGTGGAGCCGGGACATGGAGAGGGGCGGGGTGGGCCAGCGAGGAGGGGTGACACCCCTCCTCGCTGGCCCGCCCCTCTCCCTGCCCCGACTTGCGCTCCGCCGAAGGGGTGCAGGCAGCGAGGAGGAGGCGGCGGAGGGGTGTCACCCCATCGCTGCTCGCCTCTCCCCTCGCCGCTGGCTGGGCTCCCTAGGCGGCGCCCCGGCATGGAGGAGAGGGGTGGGCCAGCAGCCAGGGGGGTGTCACCCCCTCGTGGCTCTGGTCCGCCCCTCTCCTGCATGCCGGGGCTCCAAGCCTGTGCCCAGGGAGCCCAGCTAGCGGTGGAAAAAACCGCTGAAAGGGGGCGAAAAAGGAAAACAAAGCAGGTGCTTGAAAGCGCCTGCTTTGTCTTCCTTTCCCCCCATTCAGCGGCTTTTTCCGCCGCTGGCTGGGCTCCCTGGGCGGAGCCACGGCATGCAGGAGAGGGGCGGACCAGAGCCACGAGGGGGTGACACCCCCTGGCTGCTGGCCCGCCCCTCTCCTCCATGCAGTGAAGTCCCAAAGCCGCTGCCCGCCCGGCACCCCCTTGGTGTGGCGGAGCTCGTGCCGGCGCTGCAAGGGGGTGCCAGCAGTGGCTTCAGTAGTCCCCAAGCCGCTGCCGGCCCGGCACCCGCTTGGTGCGGCGGCACGAGCAGTCGCCGCACCAACAGGTGCCGAGCAGCGGCTTCGGGAGATTCCCAAAGCCGCCGCCCGGCATCCCCGGGGGCGGGGCATTGCGCTGTGCGCGTGCGTCACGCCATCATGACGCACGTACACGCCACGACGCCCTGCCCCCGGGGGGTGCCTCTTGGCTTCCCGCCCCGGGTAGCCAAGGGGCTAGGAACGCCCCTGTTGGTGCCTGAGGCGAACCACAAAACATACTCCTCCCTGCCATGCAACCCAGCAAGGACATTTTCCACATTTATACAGCACCAGCTGTACACTCACCAGCAATGATGCGGAAGAAGAAGAAGAAGAAGAAGAAGAAGAAGAAGAAGAAGAAGAAGAAGAAGAAGAAAATCTTTGAATTTCTACAGCACCTGGTAGCAATGAATATAAATAGAGAGGAACATTCCCATATTTGCACAGCACCAAGCACTCACCAGCTCCCAGCCATCGAGACCTATGGTCAGGGATGACATGATACTGAAGAGTCAATGTGGTATAGTGGTTGGAGTGATGGACCAGGGCCTAGCAGACCAGAGTTCAAATCTTCATCCATTTTTTAACTCCAGGCACTCATTTAGGACACCCAATGCCCCTTTTAGAGCAACTGAAACAGAAAAGCAGTTGAGTAACAACCACATGTTGATGACAAATGTCCAGGCCAATTTTAAGACCAACAGCCCCACACGGGAGGCCTGCTCATATCCAGCTATGTAACCAGGTAGATTAAGTAACTGAGCATCCTCCCAGATGGCTCATTTCCACAGCAGTCCATAATGGAAACCCTTCACACACACAAAAACTATAATAAGATTAAAGTCTGGCAAGACATGACTCAATAAACCTCAGCATTTGCTTGAAGGTGTCTGAGAGAAACCAGAATACAATGCATAATTCAAATAAACCACAATTATAGATTAAGAGGCACATCCAGGTGGGTTGTTTTTCTATGGTTAAAACAAAACAAAACAAAAGCACACCTATTGGCACCAGTTTACTACAGAGGGACTGCTAGGCGGCACATTATCTCTAAACAGGAGATGATGCAATTGCATGGTCAGTTACAGCGATTGCTAGACTCAGCTCCTGTGTAGTTGAGGTGAAAGCAATCTGTAATTAGAGGAGAGCCTCCTAGTTCATCACATTGGTCAGCAGTCCTGACCTGGGAGCTTCTGTGGAGCTGGCGGAGTATTATTATTTTACCCAGGTTTCCTTGGCTGGTCTCCTTGCAGTTCTATTATCTGGTCCGAGAAAAATGGTGACGCACAGAATCTCTGCCTGCAATCCTTGGCCACCAGTTCAAGACCTTCTATCAACGTGGGTCCTTCCACTAATGACAGCCCCAAAAGTAGCATAAACCTTAGGCACTCCCTGACACCTTATTCTCCACTTCAGATTTTCCGCAATGATCAGTGAGGTGTTCCTGAGCATTTATGTGAGAAGCGCTTCATAGACAGATTCTCCAGGAAAGCAGGGAAAGGTAACAGTGGAGAAAGCAAAGCCCTTTGCAGACTTGGTGACCAATTTAGCCTGGCATCTGGTGTGCAAATGTGGTCTGGGTCCCACTTGATCTCCTTAATGCAGCATAATCCTCAATTATCTCTCTTGACACCTAACAAGCACACACACATCCTTCCAAAGCATCTATGCAGTCTTGCCCTCTTAATCCCCTTATTCCAGGCTGTTTGCTGAGCTTCTGTGAATGACTCACAGATGTGGCGTCTCTCAGTACCGCTATCTTCGTCATGTAATCATAACAATCACTCTCCCGTTGTGAGTAAGGCCTGGAAATAGCATAATCCCCACCCATTTGACTTTCAATAAAATCCACACATGCTTTTAATCTGTGGTATTATTTGTCATCAGGAAATTAAATGCTGTATTCATTCTAATCTCCAGTGCAATTGAAAAGACCATCACAGAGAGTCTAAATGTGTTCTGTGGTTTCAACTGAGGATGGAAGTGTGGCATTTGGTCCCTGGAGAAAGTGGATGGATCCTGGCCTGTTGGAGGGTGTGTGTTTTATATTTCAGTGCTAAAAGCTACATGAATATGCCACATTACATGAGGTGACAGGACACACTTAGGTTTTAATGTAAACAGTGTTGCTTTCTCCTCTATTCTTCTAGTATTTATCGGCCTGTCAATTCTGCTTGCTAACAAGCTATGTGTGACAGGAAATCTTGCCCAGCAACAGAAGCTTGTTTAATATTCAGGTTCCCAATGTTGTACCTGTGGACACCATAGCATCCTCGGCCACCTTCTTTGGTGCCTGCAAATACCTCCTGGCCCTCCCTTTATATTTTTAAAGAGGTGGGGTTGCTGCTGTTTGTTGTTGTTTGGTTGTGGGAAGTGTTGCCTCCTTTTTTGTCTATGCTCCATCAGTTTGGTGTATGTGTAGATGTTTTGCCTATTGTTTAAGGGTGGTCCTCAGCATCACTATTTTGCTTTTCTTTTGTGAAATGAATGTTTCCTGGTGCTTTCTGGAGGTTTCTTAGATTTTCAAATGTGTTCCCTCTGGCCCAAAAAGATTGAGAACCTCTGGTGGAACCCAATATATCAACTTAAATATTCATGAAGCTAAAAAAACCCCCCAAAAACCCTATTTATGCTACATCTTAAGCAAGGGCAGAACTGTTTTGCCTGGTATATAGTAAGCTTGCAGGGTGTAAGAATGTGCTACATGTATGTTATAAGCATAATATTTGGCATTTATATGGTGCTTTTGTAGTGCTCAAAGTGTTTTCACATGCAGAGAAATATATGCTTGGGTCTGTGGTGTTTAAACCAACAGAACCTGACAAAACCAGGATTTAAACAATGGCGTGAAGCCAGTTTGCAAATCTCAAAAAGGAAATAGAACAATAAATGGTTTGCCTGTACCTCTGAAACACAAGCCATGCTGTGGACGTATTATTAGCACAAACTGCACTTTGGTGTTATGTCTGAACTAACTCAGTATCTGTGACTGTAATCCTTACACAGTCCTATATGATAGATCAATTTGAACTCTCCTCCATCTGGTGTTTGGGGATAATGAGGCTGAGTGCTAGAGGTTTGGCATCCGTCTGTTTCGGGAGACAATTGAAGAGTGCACTTTCAGGGGTGAAGTCAAAATGTTGGAGAGTTACAGCACCTGCTGTGGCTGTAGAGACTGATACGAGAAATACATGTTTTGTTGCAGGTGGGGCAGATGAAGGGATATAGTTTTGCTGCTACAGGTGCACCTTGGCATTTTCTCTCTCTGCCCTCCTCCCAGCGGTCATTCCTCCTCTGGTCACTTCTGTGGATACACAACCTGCAAGGGATTTCCATATGATGAGGTTAATGTTGCCAGCCGTCATGTCACATTTGCAGAGATGGTCTGCCCAAAAGCCTGGTGCCTGAAGCCAGCTTCCTACAGAGCACGTCCTTGAGGATCCTGCCATCTTCTATTCTGTGTACATGACCAAGCCAGAGTAGACATCACTGAGACATCACGTGTGAACATGCTGGGAATGTGGGCTTGGAAGAGCACATCTTCGTTTGAGACTCTGTCCTGCCATGTGATGCCCAAAGTCTTCCTGATGTGGTTCACATGGAAGGCATTAAGGCATCATTCCTGGTGGGTGTAAATTGTCCACCAGGAATGTAAAGCAGCATGCTCAACATGTAAGCCTGATAGACCTTGGGTTTGGTTGTTAGCATCACATTCTCCTAAACCCTTTCAGAGAGGTGAGCCATTGCCATAGCTGTCTTGTCAATATAGTGGCACCTTGGTTTATGAACTTAATCCATTCCGGAAGTCCATTCTTAAACCAAAGCGTTCTTAAACCAAGGCGTGCTTTCCCATAGCAGCGGGGGACTCAATTTACAAATGGAACACGCTCAACAGGAAGCAAAACATGTTCTTATTCCAAGGCAAAGTTCACAAACCAAAACACCTACTTCTGGGTTTGCAGCGTTCTTAAACCAAGTTGTTCATAAACTAAGCTGTTCTTAAACCAAGGTACCACTGTATGCTTATCCAGCTCATCATCAATGGAACGGTTGCTGGTTATGGTGGAGCCCAGATAGACAAAATTGTCTACCACCTCAAGCATGTGTTCACCAATACTGATACACGGAGTGCTGATGATGCCCTGACCGAATATGTTGGTCTTTGTCAGGCTGATGGTGAGGCCAAACTTCATGCAGGCTTGGGTGGGCAAAATGGTTGATGAGTCTCTGTAGAGCTTCCTCAAAGTGTCAAGGCTGCATCATCTGTAAAAAACATTAATTGGATAAGGACCCACCACATTTCTGAATTTGCATGGAGACGTTGAACAGACTCCCTTCGCTCCTTGAATGGAAGTACAAACCACCTTCAGTTGAACTGAAGGCATAGGAGAGCAACAGACATGTTGTAATTATAGACTTGCTATAATTTATATTATACCAAAAGTCTGGAATCTATTGCTGATTCTCTGACACCCCCCTTTTTTTGGTTCTGCTTTGATAGCTCATACTTGTATTCTGTGATTATTTTGTTTATGCTTGATTTTGCATTAAAATAAATAAAATAAAATAAATGAAGGGAAAGAAACAAAATGTCTAGCAGTTCTTTATAAAGAAGGACATTTTACTGAGAGGCAGAGGCTTAATCCCAGAGATATCTTTTTGGTTTACCCAAGGGTTTCCACTCATCTTGAAATAAAAATTTAATTGAGGCAATTATGCATTGTGCAAAAAGTATTTCCTTTTGCTGCTTATGAACTTGCTGCTATTTGCTTCTAAGGAAAAGAGACATGTCTCTGCTTATATTCCATTAGCTGGAGAAGCCACAGCTTCCCACTGCAAGGGCCTTATTTTCCTTAAGCAGAATCACATGCTACATGTTGCAATTTTGTATTTGCTATATAGCTTTCTAACTCAACACTTCATTTTGCTGCATAAGCATTCAGCTGCTTGCTGAAATGACAGCTAGTGAATGAAAAAGGATGGTTTAAGCAGTATTCTGTCAAAGGCAGAGCCATAACAGAAAGGAAAAATTGCAAAGGGAAGTCAGGATTGAAATTTCAGGGAAAAAACAAGATTCACCACAGTCAGGGAAGGGTAATGCATGCCAAAACCTTAGCATGTGCGCAGTTTGTGTCTACAGTATATGGTACTATTGTAGTTTGCTCTTAGCCTCTGACCACGGAGACCATATATGAAATTCAAGTCTATTTATTTAATATACGTCAGTGAGACTGCTTTATAACTGAATTAACAACACTGAAATTAACATGGATTACATTCATGTTGACATATGTAGGGTTACAGTAGCATTCTGCAAATGCTTAAATTTAAACACTCATAAATGAGGTGTTATACCTACAAATATACCCTAAAATAAACAGGAGTAAAGGTTGTTTTCAGAAGGAAAAGAAAGTTGCATGTGAAGAATTTGTGAATATGATGAATGCAATACTCAGTGAGGGAAGCAGCAATTCAAATAATAGTATCCAGAAATGTGGGGGCTAGAAATTCATTATTTCCATATATGTTTTTCTCTTCTAGTGACAGTTATGGTACTCGGTTATACTTTAGGACTTAGGAAGCTGACTCAGAGTAATGATCCATCAAACGGAATATTGTCTACACCAACTGGAGGAAGCTTTTCAGCATTTCAGATCTGAGTCTTTCCTAATGGAGATGCTGGGTACAGAACATAGGACCTTTTTGCAAAGCATGGGCTCTAGCCCTGACCTATGGCCCTTCCACATGTAGTTTCTTATTATTTGTTATGCATCACCATTTTCTTAGCATGGACAAGTAAGTACCATAGGACATGCAGGAGCTAATGGTGGGCATGCTATTTAGGATCAGAGGAACATAGAACACTGCTTTATGCAGAGTCAGACCATGGGAGCATCTAGCTCATTATTGTCTACACTGACTGGCAGCAGCCATTCAGGATTTCAGACCGGAGTTTTGCCCAGATCTACCTGGAGATAGCGGGGTTTGAACCTGGGATCTTCTGCATGCAAAGCAGATGTTCAAGCTGTAGTTGAGTGAGCATCTTGTAAAGATCTTGGGCTAGTATGCAGAGTGCTAATAACTTCTCATGGAATGGCTCCTGGGGAACAGTATCAAGTCCTCCACTCATTTCAAATGAGATCAAGATTTAGTAGTCCAAGCGAACGATGAGGACTGGCAGTTCAGCTCCTTGGAGCTACAATATAAAATTGTCTTGGCTTGGGGCACAGCTGTAGAACTTTGGGGATACCTGGCCTGCTGCCACTCTGGTGAGGCTATTGCAATGTGAAGGTGCATGAGATTTCTTATGAGCAGTGGCGTTGCCTAATTGGAGAAAGATGTCCACATAGTTTGTCTCAAATCAACCATATCGCTATAAAGTCACTTTAAAAATAGAATTCAGATTTTGTACAGCCTGAAGAAATGCTTTCTTGGCGTGCATAGCTGTAATTTTCATCTGGTGCCTCATTTCTTTGGAGCCTTTCTGTGGGGCGTTGCTATTGTTTCTTGGTTGGTTTCAGGGGAAATAAGTAAAGCTCCTTCTGATTGGTATGGCTTTGGATTTGTACTGGATCAGTGAGCTGTTTCAATCCAGCTGGCGAGAATGATGACTGAACGATACCGGCTAGTTATAAAGTTACTTTCTACGTGAAAGGTCCCAGCACACCCCAAGTATACAAGCATCCGAGAAATCAGGATTCCAGGAATAATGTCCCAATCCATCCCAGCTTGCTCCAGATACTCATCTACATATTTGAAAGGAGCCAAACGAGGTCTATGAATTTCACTTCTGAGGGCTCTCTTGTCCAAAATTAATTTGCTTTGGCTCGTAAAACCAAGGCTGATGTAATATTTACTCAGATTTAAAACAACTTTAAACAATCTGCAGTGAGCTAGTTATAAGAAAGATAAGATGTGCAGAGTTTGTAAACATGAGCTATGCATTTTCACATCATGTTTCCAGTCAAGAATCTCCTGTTCACTTATCAAGAGAAAAAATCAGAATTGTTTGGTCATGTATACTAAGCTATGAAAACAACAGCAGTGTTATAAGATAACATACTTGCTTCAAGTCTTTCATGGTATCTCTGAGTCTGCATGTTTTATATTAAACCAGATCAAGCACAGCTTTCAGGAAATGTCTGTACCAGTTAGCCTACCAACTCTGTGCTTCAGACAATTTGCCCAGTAGTTAGGAATTTGCATTCCTAAAACACCAGGATCAGAAACAACCTGGGAATTCCCCTGGGTTTACATTTGGGTGCACCACTGGACAAACTTTAGTTTGTCTTGATGGCCAGGAATGCCCTTTAAATCAGCTCCATACAATCCATAAGATGCCTCATTAGATTAAAGAATTGGCCATATTGTCCCTTCGTTCATATCTTCTCAGATTGACTCCTATATCAGCTCTGTGAGGCTTCTTTTAAAGATAGTCCAGAAGGCAGAAATGGCACAGAACACCACTGCAGGTGATACAGGAGGCCTCAGGACGGTATGGGAAAGAGACTTAGGGATCATCATTGCAGACAATAAATGGCAATCAATTTGGCACAAACTGTCCCTACGAACAATCTCTGCTCGTTTGCATGAGGCTTCTCTTAAAATTATATTGTGCTGGCACTGGGCTCCATCATGTCTAGCTAAAATAAACACTACCATCTCTCTCCTATGCTGGAAAGGCTGTGGAGAGATAGGCACATATCTTCAAGCATGATGGAGTTGCACGTTGGTATACTCCTTTTGGGAAAAGTTCTTCCACATTATTTCCAAAACTATGCAGCAATCCCTTCCCCTCATTTCAGCTCTTGCCTTGTTATCCTTATACTCAAATTTAAACAATACTGTAACCTTAAATGAAGAGACTTAGTATTTTTTCTATTATCAGCAGCCCAATTAACAATAGCCCAATACTGGAAACAAGCTATAGAAATCCCCATTAAAATCTGGGTAAATAATATTTGGAATGTGGCTCTATTGCAAGGCCTTACTCGCCATAGAAGGGCAATTAAAGGCACTTCAAAGATAGACACTTTTGGCGAGACTTGGCTTCCATTCTTTTTCCTTTACAAATGAGACAGAAGATACTTTTATTCCACCCACAACACAAAAATCTCTGTGGAGAGGATACTTGAATGGATAATGCATAAATAAACGTATTGCTTGTGTACTGCGTACTGCATATGAAACTTAATAAGAATGTGCCACTGGACAAGTTACTGTAGTTATATGTTTTTTTTGGTGTTAGCATGAAAACCAATAAAAATTATTTGGATTTTTTAAAAAAAGAATACAACTGCTTGAACAAGCAGGTTGATGTGCCCCTGGGAGTAATGCTAGACAAGTGTGAATAATTTCCTGTTCTACTCACAAAAATGCTCTGTCCTCCTTTGTTTCGGAAATTCTAACCAATGGCAATTTGTATACCTGTACAAACCTTCAGGTATACAGGATACAAATCCTGTATATCTGAAGGAGCGTCTCTACCCCCATCGTTCAGCCCGGACACTGAGATCCAGCACCGAGGGCCTTCTGGCGGTTCCCTCATTGCGAGAGGTGAGGTTACAGGGAACCAGACAGAGGGCCTTCTCGGTAGTGGCGCCCGCCCTGTGGAACACTCTTCCATCACATGTCAAGGAAATAAGCAGCTATCCTATTTTTAAGAGACAGCTGAAGGCAGCCCTGTTTAGGGAAGTTTTTAATATCTAATGCTGTATTGTTTTAACATTCGATTGGGAGCCGCCCAGAGTGGCTGGGGAACCTCAGCCAGATGGGCGGGGTACAAATAATAAATTATTATTATTATTATTATTATTATTATTATTATTATTATTATTATTATTATATAATTTGACGACCCCACGACTGGGATGTTCACAAGCATCACATGAGTACTAGGCAACGGGGCTTCACTCCTGCCCCTGCCCCTCCTGCCTGGCCTTGCCTGGTCACACATCAGCATGCTGCACTGCTAAGAAAAACTCTAGATAGCCAATGGAATTTGGGCCCTTAGAGAGAATGGGCCATTGCCACAGCAGCCTCAGTCTGCTCTCATCCGGCCCCCAGTTGCCTATCTCTTACTTACAGCCACTCCAAGGATGGCGCTGCCTGTCATCTTCCTCTTCGTCAGTGACATTATTGCCCATGTAGAACTTAGCAGGGAGGAGGGTGTGGACAAAACTAGGATTAGTTGGCTCCATTTATCATTGGGCTCCCTGCTTTCTACCTCTCCAGTCCCAATGTGAACCAGCCAACACTGCACATAGGTTTTCATGCATGCAGCCCACGGGCAGCTGCTTGTGTGCAGGCCGTTTCTTTGCAGGCAGACACACTAATGTGTTGATGTCTAGTTGCTGCGCCAAGCAAGCATGTCTGGCCTCAGAGTCAGGGCCAGGAGCATGGTCCCATTCTCCAGGACTTGCCCCCTGCCTTAATGTAAGCAATGCACAAAGGAGACTCTAGTCACAATTGCGCTCAGATGTCACATTTCACGGCTTGCTTGCTGTGCAAAATTTAACCCAAGTGCACATGCTCAGAGACTGAAATTCCTCTTCTTGGATCTACTGCCAGGAAAGAAGAAGCTGGGTTAAAATAAAATAAAATAAAATAAGCTAAATAGCTGTTCCTTTTACTGATTCATCATATATTAATTTGGTTACTTTATCGTCACGCCATTTTCAAAGGAATTTAAAGTCCCTTCCCTCATCTACATCAGCAGGAATACTTTTCTGATCTTCCATTAAAATATTTCACACAACATGAAAAAGCACTTTGAGAGGCCCCAGGAGCAGACAAGACTCCATCCTGACACCATCAGCTGCAATGGAAGTACATAGAAGCAGTAGACTGGGCTCCGAATAAAAATACGTGCTCATTAGACTCGCTTTTTCAGCCACCTTTTGGAACTGCTGACTCTGTAACTAAGAAACTCTTACCCAGTAGAAAGCCCTAGAAAATAAGAATGGACATAACAAAATGAAGGCTTAAAATCTTTAACATTACTTCTGAATATAATGAATGTTGATACTGAGAGGCTCACAGCACAGATCTATAAATAATCAAAAGAGGCAATAAATGCTTTCACTTGTCCTGGAGCCGAGGTGGGGTTTTTTTCTGTTTAAGAGAAGAGGGATTTTTGGCAGGTCATTTGCCTCTTGTGATTTCATAGGGGAAAGTGGTGCTTTAAGAAGCCCTCAAATGTGCTGGCAGTGGCTGTATATAACTAGTTATAGGGTCCTAGCTAACTGTGGTAAACATGTATTTTGAACTCTACGTATGAACAGGGCAGGGAAGCTGCATGGGGGTGATTTTGAATAGCAAAAATGTCACGTAGAGACAGGGTTTTCCTGTGCTTCTTCTCATCTCGAAACTTCATATTCCCAGGGCTCTGTTACAGACACTTGTGATTAGTGTGTAGTAGTTGCCCCATAGTTTTATTGCCACATCTTATGATATGGCAGACTGAGTTAAAACAAAGTTTTGTAGAAATGTCTAACTGGATTCTGGTAATACCCACTATGGAAGCCCTAAGACATTTGCCATTGTTAATTATAGAAGTTTAACATGTTCCAAGTCTCTCTTGCATTTCCTGTACACCGTGATCATTCAGCCCTTTTCCACCTTTATTGCTTTTCTTTGTTCTGGGGCCATTAAAGTGAGAAGTCTATGAAGGCTAGGGTATAAGCAGCCAAGACAAATAGAGCTTTTATACTGAAAAAAATAGCAGGAGAAACTGCAAGTATAAATCAGGCTCCAGTACTTTAATGGACTTGTTGTAGCTTGTCCTCATATATTAATCAAGGAGATCTGTCAGGGCTTGAGGAACAAAAAAAAAAAAGTGTAGGAAACCAAAAACAAGCCTGAAAGTAACTTACCCACCTTCAATTTATAATTTTGCCTCTGGAAATTATCTGTTTGGAATCATGATTTGTCATACAAATAGAGAGTTGATTGAAGAATTATGGCTTGGTGATTAGGAAATTATGTATTTATGTTAAAATGATCTCCCTTGCTCTTGCACTCTGCGTCCTGAGCCAATGTTTTGGTGATCAGGGGATAAATGGCTTATGAAACTATCAACTTACATCCATGTACTAGGATTCCAGGGTCTAAAACTTTGAAACCTCTAGAACCATCCTCCAGGAAGGCAAGGAGAGCTTGTGAGTCTATGGCAAAATTAAGAAGCAATAGCATGCCAGGTTTTGTTATTACAAAATGTACCTCACACTTGTGCACTATCCCCTCCCCTACGCAATTCCTTCATGCATGTGGGAGGAGGTTGGAAACTAATTTGTGGCTTGTAACAAACCGCTGTCTCCTGTGCTTCCAAATATAGAGAACTATGGTTTGTGCAAACCATTCTGTTAACAAACTGCAATTAGATATTCCCTTTTTGTTGGTTCTGAATATGCTGCCGGCGGCATATTTGGCATATAGGAAAAGGAGAGGGGAATCCCTCTCACCATACTATTATGAATTTTATAAAAACTTCCTCTTTTAGTCAAGTGTGTGTATTTTTATTTTATTTTAACAAAGCTATAAAGTGAGAGATTCTGCTTATTTCATAGTCATTTATCACATGGTTGACATAACCAAGGAAGCTGAGCTGTGGAAGATTCAGGACACACAAAAGAAAGCATTTCTCCACACAGCACATGGTTAGACTATGGGATTTGGACCCACAAGGGACAGTGATGTGCATCAACTTGGATGGCTTTAAAAGAGGATTAGACAAATTGCTGCAGGATATGACTATCAACAGCTACTAGTCAGGATGGCTATACCTTGCCTCCATAGTTGGACGCAGTATGCTTCTGAATACCCGTTGCTGGGAAGCACAGGAGGAAAAATGCTCCTGTGCTCAGGTCCTGCTTGCAGGTTTCCAAAGAGCATCTGGTTCACCACTGGAAGAACAAGATGTTGGACTAGATTGCCCTGATCCAGCAGGGTTTGTCTTATGTTTTTGTACATTTTCGGCTGAAGAATCGCACTGCAAAATTCAGAGAAGTGTGAATTTTGAAGGGTGGCTGTTTCTTGGTTTGCGTATTATTTTGGAAAGTGCAGATCAGGTGAGTTCGCCTTTAAAATGTGAACGGACTCAAATTTCTCCCTGATCCCTAAAAACGACCTGCGCAAACTACTTTCTAACAAGCGCTAAAGAATGCATTTTTTTTTTTTGCATTGCTATTTCATAATGAATAATGATAGTTGGAGGTGATAAAATCAGTACCTTTTGATCAAACGAAACAGACCAGTCATGTTTGTAGACATGATTCAAAATGAGAGGAGGCGTTAGTAAAGCAGAGAGGGAGGCAGAAAGGTTGTTCCAGATGGCAGCAGCAGCAGGAGGAGAAGGCTGTCCCTCTGACAGTGAGAAGATTGTGTTGTTAAAGAGGATGGTACTGAAATGAACAGAAGGAATGCAGGAATGGGGGGAATGGGGGTGCAGAGAGAATGGGTCCATGTGAGACAGGCTTGGAAGAGATCCAGGAAAGCAGAGAGAGAGAGAGAGAGAGAGAGAGAGAGAGAGAGAGAGAGAGAGAGAGAATGCTCTGGCTGTTTTCATGGGATGCAGATAGTGTGTGTGTGTGGTAGGAGAGTCACAAAGATGCTAATTCAGAGTGAAAAGCAACCTTTAAAAGCGAATCCGGACAGTTCTCAAAGAAGCATTAACTCCCAGGTCTGACAGAGAACCGTTGTAGGAAATTGAGTCAACGTGAACTGGAAGAGATTTTTTATAAACAGCAAAGGAGAAGTGTGTCAAATTACACATGGCATGTGTTTCAGATCAGTGGAGAAAGGGAACAGTTATGGGACAAGACATTGACATCAGCGGGGGGAAAGGGGGAGGTGTGCTACGCGGAAGAACTTTTAGAGTCCCTTTGACACCTGTTTCCTTGACCAGCTGCTGGAAAAACATATTTTAGGTCACACACACAAACACACACACTCAGCCTCCACTAAGATGAGGAAGGAAGTCTATATACTTTCCCAGGGGAAATCACTAACTGGCAAAGTATCTGTCAACAGCATAGTTTAGCACTGTATTAGACTAGAAAAATGCCAGCATTGTGTACTCACAGGGAAAGCTTCTTCTTTTTTTTTAAGGTATAAAAGATTATCCTCTCACCCAAATGGAATTACCAATGAACATTTTCCAGTGGCAATGAAGTGAGCTTCTGAGAAATGAAAGAGTATATTGAAAGTGCAATCTTTTATTTCCTCTTATATACATCTGCTGCTCGTTTGTTTGTTTATTCTTTAGCGGTCCAAGGGAAAGGCTTCTGTTTCATGTAATGTAAAAAGTAACGGGAAGCAGCAAGAGTACCGGGGGTTTTGATGTATTGGTTTTGAATTCCTAAACAAAATTTCTGTTGGAGTAATTCCTGCCTAATTTAGTCATTAGCATATGCAGGTTCATGAATCAGCAGTCGCCAAACAGCCTTGTTCTGGGACAAAGAATGGGAGATGTAAAACACAGCTAATGTGGCCTTGGGTGCAGTACACATAATGAATTCTTTCATCACCAAAACGTACATATTCATGGAAGTGCTATAATTTCCTTTATACGTAGCTGGGGGCACTTCCACACAGTAATGCATTATAGGCTCAGTTATGCTCCTGCATAGCCCGACTACTGTTATTCATGTGCTGATAACCTTCAGGTTGGATTTCTACAGCGCATTTGGACTACCCTTGAGGCTGGTCTGGAAGCTGCAACTGGTGCAAAATTTGGCAGCTCGGCTGCTCACAGGATACAGCCTCCATTTTATGCCACTGCCGAAAGAATTGCATTGAATGCCAGTTAGCTACTCGACTAAGTTCACGGCTCTGGTCCTGGTGTATAAAGCCCTATACATTTGGGACTGAAAAATTATCTATCCTCTTGTAGACCCTGTCAATCACTGGAGGTGGGAGCCTCCTGCAGATATTATCTTTGCAGCAGATCCATTCTGTAAATAGGTACCGCTGTGGCAGGAAGGTAAACAGTGTTTCCATGTGCCCTGGCTTCCGTCATGGTGTTCCGTTATGCCAGAAGCGGTTTAGTCCTGCTGGCCACATGACCCGGAAAGCTGTCTGTGGACAAACACCGGCTCCCTCAGCCTGAAAGTGAGATGAACGCTGCAACTCCATAGTCGCATCAGGCCTTTAGTGCTGTGGCATCACCACTTTGGAATTCCCTTTTGTATTAGGCAAGTGTAATCTGCAGCACTTACTGGAGACTTTCCTCTTCCAACAAGTCTTCTCAGTAGAGATCTTTCACTTTCCCAGTCTGCATTTGTGTTGGAATTGCTCTTGAGAGGTTTGAGATGGTTTTGATTGTTTTATCACTCGTGTGCTTGCTGCCCTGGGCTACTTTGGGAGGAAGGACGGGATAGAAATGTAACAATCAATCAATCAATCAATCAATCAATCAATCCAAGCTTTGTGCCATATACACATGATGTTGTCCTCATCAAAATGTTGTCCCAAATTATTTCCCCTTTTGATCTAGATTTTCCATTTACATGGAAAACTCTGTAAGTCAAAAACTCCACAATCCATGCAAGAGTTGTCATGCTGATTTCAAGTTCAGTCAAGGCAGATCCTATGGAGAGGTCAGGGAGAAGATTAAGAACCTCCTTGCAACTTGTTCCACACCTATCTGGGGAGGCCTAAAACAAACAAACAAACAAACAAACAAACAAACAAACAAACAAAACCCACTCTCCTTCCAGTGTTCCCCTAGTACTCAATAAAGCACTGCCACAGGCCAGTATTTATTGTCATTTTAACGCATGATGAACCCAATTAATGAAGTGTGAGAAGGGCAGAAAGCCACATGACAGTGCATGATAGACATCTCTGGGCTTCAGACTTTACAAGATCAGACAGGCTTCATTTTTCTTACTTTTAAAAATTTTCTGCTAAATTGATTTTTCAAGTGTTGTTCTGAATGCACATGTCTCCCATTTATATCTCTAGCTGGCTGTGGCAGGCACCGTCACAGCAATCCCAATTAACCATGGGGAGGGCTAATGATGGAAATGTTGTTAGTGTGACAACACAGATTAAAGGTTCCTCCCTCAGTCTAAGACCAACAAGCGTCAGATGCAGTATGTGCTGAGGAGAATTTTTTTTTTTTATAATTACAAAGGCTGAAGTAGAAGCATTACAAAGAAAGATGAATACTAAGCATAGGTAACCCATAGCCTGCTCCTATTATATAAGGAAGAGCGTTCCACAAATGGGAAGGCACTGCAGAAAAGGTCTGTTCTCATGTTGCAGCCTCTGGACCTCACATGGAAGGGGTACACGAAGGCCTCTATATAATCTATGAATACAGAGTCTGGGTCCGTTTATATGTGGAGAGGCGGTCCTTGAAGTACCATTTAAGGCTTTTTTTGGGGGGGGGGGGTCAAAACCAGCACTTTGAATTGGGCCCAGAAGCTAAAAATGAATACATAATCAACATTAACTATTATATGATTGCTGAAATAATCCAAGAGTTTCAGTAATCAGTATTCAGCTCCTCATAATTTATTTACATTGGAGCAACAAACAGCACTAGCCCTTATTTAGGCATTCAGTAGGGACGTGGGTGGCGTTGTGGTCTAAACCACTGAGCAGCTTGGACTTGCCGATCAGAAGGTCGGCAGTTCGAATCCCTGCAACAGGGTGAGCTCCCATTGCTCTCAGCTCCTGCCAACCTAGCAGTTCAAAAGCACACCAGTGCAAGTAGATAAATAGGTACCGCTGCAGCAGGAAGGTAAACAGCGTTTCCGTGCAAGTCATGGTGTTCCGTTGCGCCAGAAGCAGTTTAGTCCTGCTGGCCACATGATCCGGAAAGCTGTGTGTGGACAAACACCGGCTCCCTCAGCCTGAAAGTGAGATGAGCGCCGCAACCCCATAGTCGCCTTTGACTTAACCGTCCAGGGGTCCTTTGCCTTTGCCTTTTTAGGCATTCAGTACCCATGGATATGGAATGTGTGAAGGACCCAGCAGGAACGCATGGGCCATGGCTTTTAATGGCATGAACTGGCTGTGCCTCTAGACAGATGTGTGTTTGCCATCAGTCTGGATGCTTGTAGATTTTCCTACACAGAGATGGAAAACCTGATTGACCTGGGTTTCTGCTCCCATGATGGAAACCCTACACATGTAGGCATGCCTCCTTCAAACTAATGCTGATCATGCATTGACTAGGTCAGTGATGGCTAACCTTGACACCCCAGATGTTTTGGAACTACAACTCCCATCATCCCTAGCTAACAGGATCAGTGGTCAGGGATGATGGGAGTTGTAGTCCCAAAACATCTGGAGTGTCAAGGTTAGCCATCACTGGACTAGGTTGTGTGGCTTCCACATGATGCCCTTGAGGGAGTGAGGCTATCGCTCCATATCCCCAATGTTTCTGATACACAGAGGCATTGAGCGACTATAATATAATAGAAAGTTGCTATTCCTTTACTTTGCCTAGCCAAAATCATCAGCATATGTCTCATGCAGATGGTCCTAGATGTAATCCCGGACATCCCCTCCCTGCCAAGGAAGAAGGGGTGAGGGAAGAGCTACATCAGGAACAAGGAGGGAGGGAAGATTGACATGGGGTTCTGCTGTTCAGTGAATCATGCTGCCTGAGGCAGTCGCTTCACCTTGCCTCATGGGTGGGCCAGCCCTGGATACATTTCTGTATTCACCAGTGAAAAGTGCAAGAATATTAAGGTTCAATACTGCAGATGTTCATTACTTTCAAATACTGATTTAGGAAGCCAATTTGAGATTCACTTGAGACTTATTTATTTTCACAGTACCCAATTATTATTATTTTTTTGTGATATTTCAGTGCTTTTTTTGCAAACCAATAGCACTCTTGCCACAATCTAACTCTTTCAAAGCAAACCACCTGGATTCTCATACTTTAATCCCTTAGTACCAATTAGTCTTAATTCTTGTGATAGTTAGCACTTCGTGCCAAACTCAAGCAAGTTAACAGCCTATGCATGTCTAGGCAGAAGCAAATACCCATGAGCTCTTTGAAACATACTCGCAGATTAATGTGTGTAAGATTTTGGCCTGTTTATACAGCCTTAAGATAAGACTACAAGACTCATGGTGCAGTGTATCTGTGAACAAAATGCAAATGTGCCAGAAACATGCTTTAATCAAAGTTGAACAACTGAAGGTCCATGGCCTGACATGCTACTGAAATTTAATTGATGGATGTTCTGCGAAAGTATTTTTTCCCCTGATTTCCCACATAAGGAAAGAAAATCTCACGATCAAAATTATATTTAATTTAAATACCTGCTTTTTGTCATGTGGACTCTGCTACAGATACATGGTGCTTGCAAAGCTCAAATTACGGTACTCACCCAAAGAAACTAATCCTATTCCTGCTCAATTTACAGTTCAATTCATGATTTGTTCAAGTGCTCCTCTGCACTTTGTTTTTTAGCCTGCAGACTTTTGCAAGCTGCTGTCCTAACGCATAAAATATACACAAGAAGACTAAGAAAGCATTAAAAAAAAAAACCAGTGTAATGTGAAGAATTGTTTTATTTATTTCCCCCAACAATTACGATCTTCAGGGTTAAACAGCAGCATCTCTTTTCGGATAGGTAAAAATGGCAAATGTGATGGCCATAATCAAAGACAGAGTTAAATTTAATGACATGTATATAAATTATTGAATTAAAATTAAAGTTGGTTTGAATTAAAATTCTTCCAGAGTTCTGTCACAAAAGTTACTTAACTCCTGTTCAATTCACCTTGAAATTATATGAACTATTTTCAGGTGTAATTCAGAGATTTTTGAATTAATTCAGTTAGCCTGAATTAGTTCATTTCAAGCACTATACACAGATATATATAGATAACAATATTTTGTTAAGGTCTGGCTGTTTTCTTTCTTTTTTAACTAAACCTTGAACCCCAAATTTCAATGCCTAAAAAATTACAGAACCAATATTTTCTTTAATGAAAAATAAAATCAGGGACAGGAAAGCCATTGTGATCCAATGACTAGCTGTCTCAAAATTCTATCATTCATATACTCTGTAATAACAACCTTTCAAATAACACTTGAAATAGTAATGTACCTGACTAACACAGCAGCTTGCAGGACTTTCCCAGCTGTGTTACGTACAATTGCTTTTCTATTAATAATATTGTACACCTGATGCCCTCATATGAGTGGAATCGTGTTTGTTATTTTCTCTATTGTGTACAGTAAAAATCATTCCTATTCTCTTTTTCCTCCCCTTTAAGGGACTGGCGTCTGACCACCCTTTCTAATGTCTTCAAAGTATTTAAGCATACCTTCCAATATGATGTGGCCAAAAATTGGGATGCCATCTTCTGAGGTGGCACTCCCACACAAGTCATGTGACCTGTGCAAAATTATGGCCCTGAAAAAGTGCTTTTGGGGGGCACGATGCCCTAAAACGAGCGTTTTGGAGTGCATTGCAAAATTGCTGCCCAGAAAAAGATTTTTTTCGGGGTGAAATCGTGGCCCCAAATTGCGTAAGATAGTGGCACCCAAAATGGCCACTGTGCTCTTGCAGAAGAAAATTCGATGTCCCGGGACAGTTGAGGGGTATGCATACGTCAGTGGTGGGTGAGGCTAGAGGCAAAAGTGGGCCAAGCAACAAATGTAAATTTGATCTCTGTACAGTCGGCTAGTTTCCCCACACACCCCTCTCTCTATCCTCCTTCTAAAAAAGCAGGAGACACCAGAGTCCAAGGGCACATTCCATCCAGGCAAAAGCCCTTGGGGTGTGAAGCAGGCCCAGTCAGGGTGAGGATAGGGTTGTGGCCTGGAGAGAGTTCTGAGGGCTGGACAGGGAGACCTGAAGGCCACATTCAGTCCCCAGGCGTGATGGTCCACCACCATTGCTGTTGGCTTTCCCTGTCCCTCATCGGACTAATGCCCTGTAAGCAGGCAGCTTGGTGGCCTTCATTGTACACATCCCCAGCATCTGTCTCCCTCAGGGTGTCTCCAAGTGGCAGAGTCAACCTAGCAGAAGAAGTGAAGATTATGGGTCATGCCCCTGCAGCGAAAAGCCAAAGACTCTCCACAGAAGAAGTGGAGGTTTGGAGCTCTTCCTAGGATGGCTCAGACCTTGCCTTTAAACATCTTTTGTGGGCTGTCGTTCTGCTTCTCCGTTCCCCCTTAAAAAGGCACAAGAATGGGATAGATTTGATCACGTGAATGAAGAGCGCTTGGTTTCTTCTGCACTTTGAAGAGCTCACGTTTTCTTCCTCTCTCTTCCCTCGGCCACAACAAGGGCTCTCCCCTACTCTCTACAACGCGTTGAAATAAAATAAAAGATCATCTCAAGTGAAACAAGGTCCCATGAAATGAAACTTCAAAAAGATAAGAAAATCATGCAGGATTCAATAAAAAAAGCCCGGCAAGATATCAGAGTTTGTTTTATTGCACATAAATCAGCAGCAATAATTTAAATTGTGATTAATGCTCTGTATCATTTCTTTCATGTACATCCCTAGATCTCTGTGCTATTATGCAGCTCCTGTCTCTTTAAATTCATGGAGTCTGAGAAAAGTGCCCTCAATGTCATCCTGATTATAAACAAGATTTATAACTGGCTATGAGTCAGAGGAAAAGGAGAGCTGATGGAGAAAAAAGAGGATTTCTTTCTTTCCGGATTGGAGCAATGAAATTAAAACGAATAGGAAGGGAGGCTGAGATTAGCAGCACAGTCATTCTGCATTGTGTCTTCTATTGCTTACATCTCTGCTGGGCTGGACTAAATCAACTCGGGTGAATAGTTCTCCCCACCAAACTTCCTTCTTACCCACCCAGCCAGGGTGGAATCTACACACATATAAAAACCATTCTGAAAACGTATTTTTTTGAGCGTTTTTAGAATACATTGAATTTTCCATAAGGCTCACCATCAACATCTAGTGTCACATTGTATATTGCACTTAAAACGCACTTAAAACGTTTTATTTGCAGCTGTATAGCTGAGTCTCAGGGTAATCCCTTAAGCCAGAGTTTTCCATACCGCGTGTTACAACATGTTAGTGTGTCTGCTGCAGTGTGTAGGTGTGTCGTGCGAACACTCCCCACGCTCTTCCCACCTCTGGTTTGCTAGTAAAACAGAATCACTGTGTCATGAAATGGTGCATGTCTAACAAGTGTGTCACCAACATGAAAAGTTTGGCATTATATATGTGTGTGTGTGTGTGTGTGTGTGTAAAGGGACCCCTGACCGTTAGGTCCAGTCACGGACAACTCTGGGGTTGCAGCGCTCATCTCGCATTATTGGCCGAGGGAGCCGGCGTACAGCTTCCGGGTCATGTGGCCAGCATAACTAAGCCGCTTCTGGCGAACCAGAGCAGCACATGGAAACGCCGTTTACCTTCCCGCTGGAGTGGTACCTATTTATCTACTTGCACTTTGACGTGCTTTCAAACTGCTAGGTTGGCAGGAGCAGGGACCAAGCAACGGAAGCTCACCCTGTCGCGGGGATTCGAACTGCTGACCTCCTGATCGGCAAGCCCTAGGCTCTGTGGTTTAGACTACAGCACCACCTGCGGCCGTATATATATATACGGTGTCAAACACAGTGTCAAAGTTTAGACCAACTTCAAATGGGGAGCGTACACTCCAGCTACCTTCAGGTGGTCATTGTTTTGTGGAAGCAATTCATAGCATAGGGGGGCACAGGGGTGGTTGCCCTGGGCACAAAAATGTTAGGGGTTCAACATTTCAACACCCAGTGCTGCCTCAATACAGCTGCTTCCGTCACTGGGCTCCATTGAAAATGGCTTCTCCATACAAATTAGGAAGTGAGATCTCTAGACAATGGAATGACTCTTCTTTTCTTATTTCTGTGGCTGTGAACTCCTGGGTGATGTGGATGCTGTTAGGCAATTGAATGTGCATGTATACTCTGTCCATTTCCCTCCCTCCCACCCACCCCACCCAACTCCACCTGGCCCCAGGCACTGGCAACTCACACTACACTACTGGTTGTATAACCACCTCACAAACCAGGATGAATGCTCAATAAACTATACTTCATGCATTGGTAACCTCAAGGCTGGATTACTGTATGTGGGGCTGCCCTTGGGTCTGGTTCGTAATCTCCAGCTGGTGCAGAATGAGGCAGCCAGACTGCTGATGGGGGCGTCTGGTAGAGAGCACATGACACCATTGTTAAAACAGCTGTATGGACTGCCCATCTCCTACTGAGCCAGGTTCAAGGTTTTTTGTCTTACTTTACCAAGTCCTGAAGCACTTAGGTCCAGCGTACCTCAGGGATCTCCTGAACCCTTATGTCCCAGCTCGATCACTGAGGTCATCTGCAGGAGTGTCATTCCCTGAGTTGGTGAGGCTTATTTGACAAAAAAACAACAACCCAATCCTTTTGTGTCATTGTCCCAGTCCTGTGGAATACTCTGCCAATAGATATTTAGCAGGCACTTTCTGTGCCAACTTTTAAATGCCTGCTGAAAGCTTTCTATTCTGCCAGGCCAATGCAGGCAATTAAGAATACATTTCTCCACAATTGGTTAATTGATGTCTGTATTAAAGATTATAATATGGCTTGTTTTGTATTGGGGTTGTTTTTTTTTGTTTTATCACTGTAAATTGCTTTGATTTTTGATTTTTTTTTACATGTGGTAAAATTGCATTTTTATAAATGCATAAACAGGTAACCTGGACGTACCTTCTTTTTCGGACACGATAGCAGGGCAAACAGAGCTGAAAGTTTTCTGAGTGTACCTCTTTGGAAAGGAAATGCCTTCAAAAAGAAGTGGAGAAATGCTACATACAGCAGCTAGCAGCAAGCAGCAGAAACAAGAACCACATGAAATAGGTTTCCAGCTATGGAATTGGAAGATTGCAGTGGCAGCTAGCAAAGATGTACATCCTTAACCCAGCGTATCCCCACCTTAATGGAAAATGCTTGTTTGCTCTTTGAATATCACCTTGCTTCCATACACATGTCAGCACCATCCATTTAAACAACAACAACACATTTCCAGTTAGGTGATGTGTATTGCTGCAGCTAGCAGCTTTGCAACATTTTTAGAACCGAGGGAAACCGAGATGACCATAGTAAACGCGACGGTTCAGAACATTTACGGTAATGTTGGACCTTGAGTCCCAAAGCTGGGAAGCTAGAGACTGACTTCAGTATTTATATCTTCCTGGTGCTGCAAGAGGAGACACAGACATGCACATTCCTAGCTATAAAAGATGAGCTGTGCTGCTATTGGCATAAACATGTTCCAGCGGACAGAGAGAAAGGAACAAAAGGGGGGCAATCAACTCTTAGGGCAACGGAGGGCCGGAAAAGAAGACGAAGAAATAAAGCAAAGCTCTTCTAGGTCACGCTTGGGTCTTGCAACTAGCAGCCTTTGGGATAAGTCCACCCCCTGGGGAGGGCCATCTGCCTCCCCCTCCTTCCTAGGCTTATGGTAACTTCTTGTAAGAGACAGGAGGCATACAAGGAACGGGAGCCAGGATTAGATTTAGGAGGGTTTTTATTTATTTCTGTATTGTGGCATTCTGTACCCTGCCTTTCTATGACGAAATCAAACTTGAGGTGGTTTACAAATAAAAAAAATACGAGTGACACGCCATTGACAGCTGTCCTAACAATGAAATGAAAAAGTAGTAACACAAACACACACCAGCAACAGCTCCCTCCATTCCCTGCACTTACTCAAAAGCAAACTGCTGACCAAGTTGCTGATTTTCTTCCAGCTTAGTGAAGCAGTAGGCATTGAGAAGAGCCTGAAATGTGTGAAAAATTGGTGGTGGTGGGGAATCATATAACTGTAGAGTTGGGAGGGACCCCCAGGGTCATCTAGCCCAATGCCCTGCAATGCAGGAATCTCAAGATGTTCCTATAAAGTTAGATGCAGCTTGCTGGGTGGTGCATAGGTTGCCATTGGCTTCCTTGCACAGGAGTTGCTGTTGCTTAGTGGCAAGAGAAGGACAAGGTGGCAGGGAGGTTGACATGCCTGCTGGTGTATTTGCACCACACTGACCTCCCCATCGGGGCAGATCATTATCTCTGCCACCCCTCAACCCAACGGACCATGTTTGACAGGAGGGCAGGACTGCCACCTTATCAATCACCAGGTATCATGATATCAGGCGACCCTTTTTTGCCCACATGGTTTGAAATTAAGGGACACCCCACCAAACGCTGGTGATCAGCTGATCATTGGCACTTACAGAGCACTATGCATAGGGCTTTGCAAGATGCAGCTATCAGCCATGGGCTGAGCTTCACAAGGCCTGGCAATCAGCAAAGTCCAGCAAGCAGCACTTTACTGCTTGTCAGGTCTTGTGAAGCCCAGGCCGCCTCAAGATCCAACCACTGGCTGATCACAAGAGCTTGTGAAACCCTGTGCCATGTCATCTCGCATGACATCTGGTGTAGAGCTGGTTGGCATAGCTTGACTAAAATGGCCTTGCCGGCCAAATGGGGAGTCCTGATGAACTTAATTAGGCCTGTAGACTGGAGGTTCCCCACTGGTAATATACAGGTTGCACAGAGAATGAAAATATATCCCTCTTCCAAAGCTCTAAGGCAGGCCTGGGGAACCTGTAGCCCAACAAATCCTCATGGACCCCAATTCCCATCATCCCTGACCAATGACCAGACCAGCTGGGGCTTCTGGGAGTCAAGTCCTATGGGTGGCCACAAGTTCCTCACCTGTTGCTCTAAAAATGAAAACCAAAAAAGAAGAAATCGATGTTAAGAGTCCCCCCCCCATGTTTACATTAAGTGTACACGATGTTCTTATGTAGAGCATTGTTTTCAGACCTCTTTGATCTTTCTTCCTTTTCAATCCACCTTGGTTTTCTTTCATTTTATGACTGTTTTCCCTGCTTGGTTCACTCTTGTGCAGACTTGGGAAGCGAGGGCTCTTCCAGCGATGGAATGGATAGTTGACTGTTTCGGTTCCTCCCCTGCACCCACAGATGAAGCTTATCTCTTGTTTCAGTGAGAGGAGGCTTCCAAGAACATGATGCCAGGCAGTAAAAGAAATCACATTTTTGGCAGATCAAGAACAAAACAAACACCCGTATTCTGTGGATAATACACCCTTCCAATTGGGGCGGGGGGAGGTCAGATAAGTGCTTCAGAGCAAAATTGTTGCTAGAAAATTGCTGGTGTTTGACCTGGCTACCCAATCTCTTCCTTGACTATATTTAGTCACACAAACAATACTTGATTTAGCTGGCCATTGGTCTGAATCAAGGCCTGGAGATAACCAATTTAGGCACATGTTTGGACCCACTAGAGGGACACGGGTGGCGCTGTGGGTTAAACCACAGAGCCTAGGGCTTGCCGATCAGAAGGTCGGCAGTTCGAATTCCCATGACGGGGTGAGCTCCCGTTGCTCGGTCCCAGCTCCTGCCCACCTAGCAGATCGAAAGCACACCAAAGTGCAAGTAGATAAATAGGTACCACTCCAGCGGGAAGGTAAACGGCATTTCCGTGCGCTGCTCTGGTTTGCCAGAAGCGGCATTGTCATGCTGGCCACATGACCCGGAAGCTGTACGCCGGCTCCCTCGGCCAGTAATGCGAGATGAGCGCCGCAACCCCAGAGTTGTCTGCGACTGGACCTAATGGTCAGGGGTCCCTTTACCTTTACCTTTGCACCCACTGTTCCTTTTCCCTCAGCATTTCTGACATGCATGAGTTTAAGGGTCTACATCAGCCTTTCTCAACCTTGGGTCCCCAGATGTTTTTGGCCTACAACTCCCATCACCCCATGGTAGCTAAATTATATAATTTGGTATTTGAATGATTGTTATTAATAATTGTATTATAAATTGGTATTGTTTTAATGAGGCTATTATTGAACTGTAATTGAAAAGTCATACAAATATTATTTAAAATATATATTATTTAAAAAAGAGAGTGTTTTCTCCCTCGAATAATTCTTAGCTAATTATACATGTGTCAGTAACATGCTGGATTTTTATTTGGGTAAACCTCCTTCCAACTTTTAAAGCAATCTGTGCATGAGGAGAGGGGGGGGGGGAATAGTCATTCTGGGTGTCTGACAGTTTTGACTTCGAAGGAAACTTGCAGCCTGAGGCTGAGACCTCATGAATTATAATGGGAAAGCACAATGGGGTGGCTCACTCCTGATATCTCTTACACATTCCCTGCCAAGTTCAAAAATTATGAAGGTAATAATCAACAATGTTTCACTCGTAGTAGACTCATTGATATTCATGAGCATAACAAAGTTTGGTCCATTAATTCAATAGACAGCGGCTTAGTGGACTACCAGTTATTGTGGGTGCTTCAGAGCCCTCCTCAGGCATAAAAAAGGGATGGAGATATGCAAGGAATCACTTTGACATTTCTTTTCAAAGCTGGTACAATGAATTCTATCAACAATAGCAATGGAGCAACTTTAGCTGCTGTGACTGGATGGTAGATGAAGGCCTGCAGGCAAGTCTTCTGCGATTCTCTGAACATAGCAAGATATGGGCAGAATGAGTCTCTTTAAAACTCACCTGCTTGTTCATGTGTCTAGTCAACGCAGCCAGATCCTATGAACATTTCACTCAGTAAGTCCATCTGTCTTCAGTTTTCAAGTCTGCAGCCCCAAGCTTGAGAGTTTTGCTGAAGCCTGTTTAATATGCTTAACTGCTATCTGTCTAATTTTACGGAGCTTTCTTTCCTTCATAAGGACTATGCTTGTTTTCTCTAATGATGCCCTCAGTTGCCCCTGCATGGAGGGCAGGATGTCCTGGCACAGTCTATGCAGATTTCCTCCAACAACCGTTTGGTTTTCTTTGCCTGTGCTTGCCTCCGGATCTTCACTTGCACTCTTAGTCTGTGCATGTTTTAATACCTTTTAACCTTCACTTTTGGAGATCTATCAACTTTTTCCTGTATGATCTTGAGCTCTTTTTAAAAGTCTGTTCTATTTTCAGTCTAATAACCACTTGAAGCCTTGACTGGGATTTAGTGCAGCGTCTTCCAGTTTCCTTATCCTGCTTCGAAAAACACACACAAAGAATTATTGTTTCTTTGTTTCTGTTTAAAAAAAATAAAGGGAAAAATTGCAATCCTTTCCAAAAAGAGTGGAGAGTGGGCTAGGGCAGAATGTTCTTCTACGTGTTGTGTATATCTCATAATACCTTTTTCTTCTTCAGTTTTCTAAAACTAGTGTTGGGGTGCTGAGAGGATTCATTCTGCATTGCCTAAAACTGCAGAGTGGATTGAAGAGGTTCAAGCCACAGACTTGCCTCTTTGTGCATGGCCAGGTGATTTTATTTGTATGCCACTCTTTTAGCATCCCCTAGGCTATGCCAGGCCCCTGCCTCACCTATTTTAAGACCTCTGATGTGATGAATCATAGAATCATAGAGTTGGAAGAGACCACAAGGGCCATCCAGTCCAACCCCCTGCCAAGCAGGAAACACCATCAAAGCATTCCTGACAGGTGGCTGTCAAGCCTCTGCTTAAAGACCTCCAAAGAAGGAGACTCCACCACACTCCTTGAGTTGGCAATGGCTTCTCCAGGCTGCACAATTTCACTAGTGAGACACATTTCACTAGTGGCATTGCTACTCCAGAGTACTGTTTGCTCTCCCACCTGCCCTGGTTGCTCACTCTGCCCATGGCTCACTTAACAGGTAGTGCTAAGGGAAAGAGGAGGCCTCTTTTTGTTTGTTTGTTTGGGGAGGATAAAAGGAAATGGACCTGTTTCTTTGCCACTTGGACAGTAAGGAGGGAGGAGGGCTTCATTCTCTTCTTTATTCTTCCCCACCAATATAAAGAAAGAGGAAGGGACCCTTTCTCTCTCCCTTTTTACCAGGCAGTGGTGCAAACTCCTTATCCAAGTTAAACTAATTCCATGAGGGATACTGTTATACAGAATCAGTGTCACATTGCATATTGCACTTAAAATACACTTAAAACATTTTATTTTCAGCTGTATAGCTGAGTCCTAAGAGGAGCAGTGCCCGAGATTCTCTCTCCTAATATATTTATTTTCACAAAGCAATTTCCCCCAATTTAGATCCATTTCTGTATGTTGTTTTCACTTATATGCATTATGCACACATTGCGCTAGTATATGCATTTTTGTACATATTACTTGGTTGGAGAACTTCATTGAGAAATTCAGAGAGGTACGCCTTTTGAATGGTGAGTTCCAGTTTGCTTATTGTTTCAGAAACTGCAAATTTGGCAAATTCACTTTGCAATGTGAAATGAATCAAATTCCTCCTCCATCTCTACCCATGACAAATCAGGGGAGTTTGGGGAGCGGGCTCAACCAGGAAACGTGTGTGTGGAGGGAGAGAGATAGAGAGATAGAGAGATAGAGAGACTTGCCTTCAGATGGAGTCAGTCCCCTGCTTCCCAAGTAGGCTTTTCCACTCAGTCTCTGACTTTTCTGCTCTCTGAGGCTAGTATAGAGTTGCACTGGCACCTCTAGACTTATCGGGACCCAAAGACCTACCAATTCTCCCTCCCCTCCCACCATTCCCCATCGTTTCCATACCAATTTCCATATACACCCTTTTCATATGTAACTGTGCGGCGGCAGTAGCATCACCAATAGCCTTGGTTTTGTGTCCCTCATGGAAGTTGCCATCTGATGCTGCGGTAACTGAATGCACAAATGAATAGACATGTGAGGTCAGCGTTTGGGCAACCGCATCGCAAAGGTTGCTCATTTTTGCTACTGTTCCTAAGTTAATTCAAGAAACAGAGCTTTAAAGGCTACGGTGAAATTTGTTGCACAATAAATGCACAGCCTTTCCCCTCTCTAAACCCAGTTTCACTTCTTTCCTTTCCCAACTGACCCAGGGCACAACTCTCTGTGCCGCTGCCTCTCTCCATGTTGCATGCTTCATTTCCATGGGGGGAGGGATGTCTTATGGAGGGCATTTTTTCCTCTGCTTATCTTTTTACTGAGCCATCTGGTAGGTTTAGTTCTTAACCAATAAGAGCAGAGGGTGCAATATCTTTATATGCATCTCGTTAGTCACCCAGCAGTTCAGGGCTGAAACCTGATGTAAGAAAACATGACTTACCTCCCTGACTCCCCAAATAGAAGACCTCTCAAATGAACACACTGTCAGTCTATGCCTAAAGGTGGGCTTTATTTTTACTCCCCCCCCCAAAAAAATCTCATTTAAAAGATCACATGAGGAATGACAGGGTCTGTTCTATTGAATATCCCCATAAAGACTTGAGTGGGCGAAATGTCACCCTGAAGAGTTGTTACGCCTAGGGCAGGGCCGGATTTAGGTTTGATGAGGCCCTAAGCTACTGAAGGTAATGGGGCCCTTTATAGGTCCATCTGTCCTTTGCCAACAACAAATTGTCGCTGTTTTTTTGTGTTGAATATATGCTATATGGTAATTTATGGACCTAATAGGTCCATACACAACACAAAACACTGTTGCTGTATGTAGGTTTTATTTTATTTGTTTTTTATCTTATATTTTGGAAATGTACATCTGGGGGTTTTTTCCTTTAAAATTTTCTTTGGGGGGGGCAAGAGAGTGGGGCCCTAAGCTATAGCTTGTTTATCTTATGCATAAATCCGTCACTGCCCATGGGTCATTGTGAAGGCTTCTGCTTCCTCCAAGGATTTTGGGGGATACACCTCTCTGTTGATTTGCATTGTGGAAGGCATCGATCCACTTGAAACATAAGCAGATTTTAATTAATTTCCCCAAATCACTGGGGAAACAATTCCCTATGATTAAAAACTAGCACTGTCTGTCATCATGAAAGGTCTGCCTGCCTCTCTGCTCCTTCCACTCTTGAGCTTTTGGTGTTTTTCCAGTCAGCTTGTTTTTGTCTGTTAGAAGAGGAAAGCTTTTTGGACAGACGCAAAGCAAGTCAGAAGGTTAGGGATTCCCTGATCCACTTGAGATGCCTTGTTCATAACATGGCCAGACCTGGAAATATGAGAGCCTTCCCCAAATCACCCTGATTCAACTCTTAATTTGGGGTGCACACAGAGTTGAGGCACTCCTCAACCTTTTAGTGTCAGTTATGACATCTGTGCGCATTCTGTTTGTCTTTCCTTTTTAGTGTTGTTCTTTTGTAGATCATTTATCCTGTCTTACTGTGAATTTTTCATAGCTGTGTACAGATGTTTTGACGCTAAACCTGTCAAAGTCAAAATTTGTTTAAGCATTCCTCCAGACTCTTCTTCCTTTTCCAATTCTTTCTGTTACTTTGTCAGTTGATTATGTTCCCGCTTATCTTTCTCCTCAAGCTAGTGAGGCTGGTGCTATGGTATGCCTTCCCTTCCTTTTTTCTCAGAGGTCATAACTGGCTAAGTCTTGTTATTTTCAGCTGTCAAATATTGTTCAAATTGGGTACTTTCTTTCAATTAATTCCACTCTTACTTTGATTTGTTGTTTCATTTTTCTTTTGATTGACTAATTTACAATGAGATCTTAGTCATTCCTCATTCCTCTTTATTGCCTCCTATTTCCAATCTTCTTGTTCTGTTGTGCATTCTGTCCACTACCATATTTCTTTCGGCATGCACTTTTATATAATAGTTTTTATTAAATTTTTCAATTTTACATCTTAAAATAAATATTTTACGTACTGTCAGATATCCAACAACTTTATCTTTCATTCCTGCATATTTTGCTATAACCATTTTAGTTCTCCACTTTTACATCACTCAAACATTAATTACACTGTTGATTTTATCTTAATGCTGCCAGCGTTTTCAGCTGTGTACAATCATTTTCTATATACTTAATAAATATTTTTCACTCTTCTTTGAATATATGTTCTTCTCGATCTCTTATTCTGTATGTTAAACCTGCAAGCTCTGCTTAATCTAACATCTTAAGTTGCCAGTCCTCTTTGTCTGGGACCTCCCTCACTTTCCATTTTTGGGCTAACAAAACTCAGTCCGCTGTTGTTCCATACATAAATAAATTTTGCTGACATTTAGGGACCTCAGTCTGTATTATTCCCAACAAAAAGGACTCCGATCTTTTTGGGAAAGTTATTTTAAACATTTTTCCCCAACTCATTATAGATCATTTCCCAATGTTCTTTTACCTTTTTACATGTTCACCACATGTGAAAAAATGTTCCCTCCATTTCTTTACATTTCCAACACATATCTGATTCTGCTTTATACATCTTGGTTAACCTACTCGGAGTTAAATACCATCTGTGAATCATTTTCATATAATTCTCTTTCAGTGAATAACATGCAGTAAATTTCAAATCGTTCTTCCAAGTTTCTCCCAGAGGTTTAAATCTATGTTGTGTACTATATCTATCACCCAGTGTGCCATTGAAGCTTTGACTAGCTCATATTTTGTTTCCCATTCTAATAAAAAGTTATGCATTTTGGACAATAGCTTGTCCTCATTCTGTAATAATTGTCTTTCAAATTGTCCAGGAATCCATTTTTTATTTATTTTTTTACTGTAACTTAAACAGCATATCATGTAGCTGATGATATTGTAACCAACCAGTAACTCGGCTCCTTACGTCTTCCATTGGTTTCAGTTTGGGTTCCCTCCCTGTAAGGTCCAACAGATCCCAATAGGTCACCCATTCTTTCTGCATGCACTTTTTATCTTTTCATCATTACTTTCTTTTTCTGTTTCACATTTAGTTTAAGATTCTTACTCTCTAATGTGGGGATAGTTAACAAGGTGGCTTCCATATATTCTGGGGCTCCACCTCCCTTTTTTCCTGACCCTGGCCATGCTGGCTGGGGCTGATGGGAGCTGTAAACATTTAGAGGGCACCCTGTTCAATTATCCATTCTCTGTCTTCTTATCTTTCCACTTCCTCGCCAGTCTCCACTTATGGAGAGGTCTCCTGTATCCTAAGGCTTCTGGGACACCCAGGGACCATGGAGTTATCCATACGATTCATTTATTTTGGCTTGCCTATCTCTCATTGCTCTTTAGCCTCCTCTGATTTTTAGTTTCATTGTTAGTGCTTTGGTTTCATCCCATTCATTTCATGTGTTTTATTCAGGACCTAGTTTTTATAATATTCTCAGCTTATAAATATATTATGTACCATGTGTCTGCATCAATTCTACAAATCTGTTGTGAGTCTATACTGAGCACAAGGACAACTTTCAGAAAATGGGCAGAGAAGGAACGCCATCAAAGAGCTCGGAAATTCAATAGATTGCATTTTTTTTAAAAAAAATATTTTGGCAGAGATAAAGCCTTGCTGGGACTGTGCATAAAATTCTCCAATATAATAAAGTAATTAAAGTGTCATTTTGGATAAACTCTGTTTGTTACTTTTGTTTTAAATGGTTGTGCAATAAATTGTCAGAAACAAGTGTTTGAATCTGGGCTTTTACGACTGCGTGGCTTATCTACCAGCCTCTTCCATTCTCCAAGAAGTAAGTAGCCTGTATGGCACAAACTAAATGTAGCAAAGGATGAGTTGATGATTGCAAACAGAAGTCACTGACACTCATACCTGCAAGATGGATTCTTGATGTGGAATATTTTCTCGCTTTAGGTGCATGTTGGAATCTCATGCTTCAGTTGTACTAGGTGAACTGTCTCGTTCCCTGCGGTCCCATTACACATTAGCTTTCACATTAGGGCCAACTTGCTTGGTAAGGTGTTTCTATAACCATTGTACCTGAGGCAGGTAGATCTAGAGATACACAATGAGGTGTGGTATTAAGTGAATCTCTCTCTCTTGTTCTTTGAGAGAGAGAGAGAGAGAGAGAGAACAATGTGTTCCCATCAATGTATTATTCACCTACCAAATTTTCACCTGCTTGTTTTGAAGTCTCAGTTGCTCTCAGCTTTCAGCACTCAGGTCACATTTATTTGCAGGAAGACTTAAAAGGTTACAATTACAGCAGCAGGTTATTCACGTGCCAGGGGTTGACCCACACAGTCTCTCCCTTCTCTCACGTACTTGTTTATTTCCATTTAGCTTTCTAGACCGCTGTCCCCAGTGATAGTTTCTGGTTTATGAGAGAAAATTTAAACATAATAAAACATAAAGAGTTTTATTTCAAACATCTTCATTCTCAAACCAGCCGCATAGAACAACTGAAAATACAGGATGATCGGATCAACCTGGTAGCGTATCGATTGCTGTTCCCTGTATCCATGAAAGCGCACCCTGTTCCTCATCATTCCCTTCTGCCCCCAGTAGTGTCTGCTCATCCCTTTCAGGGGGAGGAGACGCCACTCCTCACAGTCACGGATCCTGAGCTCTCGCCGTCACTTCAGTGGGCTTCAATACCTGATCAACTGGAAGTGTTGGAGACCAGAAGATTATCTGTGGGAGGACACAGACAATATTAATGCCTCCCACTTAGCTGTGAACATTATCCAGAGAAACCCAATCCCAATGACCAGGGTGTGTGGAAGCACTTGGGAGAGGGGATGATGTCAAGTCGCATGGAGGCTTGACGGAGGGCATGATCAGATCCTGATAAGTGAGAGGAGCTTGGGAAGATAGATCTGGAGGACTCTGGGGAGGGTCCCAGGGGCATGAGGGTAGGGGATTTTGAACTCCAAAAGATGTCTGATTCCGATGAGAGTCCCCAGAGGTTAGGGATTGGAGAGCCGCCCTCTGAAGGAGAACCTATCAAACTCTCAGATGTTTGTGTCATTACCTCACGCCCAGACAAAGGATGAGGCAAGGATGAGGCAAGGGGAGGTGCCTGCCTCGCGTGATGGAAGCCCAAGAGACAGTGTCCACCTTGCCTCTGCCACCCAGCCTGCAACTTCCACCACCAGCAGAGACACAACACAGATAAGAGAGGTTGGGCAATGGTGGTGGTGTGGCAGTGGGATGTGTGTGTGTGGCATGTTCCTCAACTGGCGAAATGTGATGTGCTGCCGCTTCATAACCTCCTTTCCAGACACACACCTCTCAGCTTCTCCAGCCAAGGAGCTGGCTCTGGCACCTTCCTCTGTGACACAGGAGCCTCTCCGTTCAGGGAAGGCAGCTGAGAGAAGTAGTAGTAGTAGTAGTAGTAGTAATAGAAATTTATTACTCTGGGCGGCTTCCAACAATATATTAAAAACACAATAAAACATCAAACATTAAAAATGTCTCTAAACAGGGCTGCCTTCAGGTGTCTTCTAAAAGTCAGATAGTTGTTTATTTCCTTGACATCTGATGGGAGGGTGTTCTATAGGGCGGGCGCCGCTACCGAGAAGGCCCTCTGCCTGGTTCCCCGTAACTTCGCTTCTTGCAGTGAGGGAACCGCCAGAAGGCCCATCAGTAAATCTGATGCCAAGCCAATATCCGCTCTGCCTCCATCACCTAGGACACAGAGGACACCAATGCATGACCCTTCCCTAGCCAGCCCACTAGAAGGAGTGCCCATTTACTTGCCCAGTCCCTGGCCGCTTGCCATGCTACATTTTGGGCCTGCCCCATCCTCCCAAAGGAAAGTGCAGGGGGCATGTTGCTTATTGGTTCATTGGCTTAGCTTGTGCTAGCCATGCTTTTGACCTCTTGTGCAACTTGCCTTATGTACTGTTCTGATCTGAAAATAAAAGTCTTTGGCAAAAACCAGAGTCATGAGTCCCTGTTCATCATCAAATGAGGAAAGCCAGGACAAATCCTTGCAGTCCCAAGATTGGCACACTGTGTGGGGAAGAATTTTAATGTATTTATCTTATTACATGTATATCTTACCCTTCTAGCCTGGTGGAACTCAGAGTGGTGTACATTAAGTTCCCAGGCTGTTTCCCTCCAGGCACTGATCAGACCCAGACCTGTTTAGCTTCAGCATGGCTCTGTATCATGTGTCCTCAGGTCATATCCTTGGACATGAAATGCCTTCTATCTGGCACCAGCATCTAACCACTGCACTCTCAAACATTTCTCACTACTGCTTTAACCTAGCAAGTCCTCCCTCCCTCCCATCGCACACCCATTATAGATCTGGCAGCCACACATTCCACTGTATTTTATTACTAACAACTCAGGCTAAGAGGTGAAAGAGACTGGCTTCCATCGCTAGGTTGTAGCATACTTTGTGAACTTGGCAAGGCGTGTGTAAGAGATGACTTTCCAACAGAATTACTGGTGGTGGTGTGTGTGTGTGTGTGTGTGAGAGAGAGAGAGAGAGAGAGAGAGAGAGAGAAGGGAGGAATGAAAAGGAAGTAAGTGTGGAGGTTGGTTTGCTTATCTGAGCAATCAGATTGCTCTGCCTCTAAATGTGCATTTGATTTATTATGTTTACCTATTAGATAGTGAGCTGAAACTATTTAAATTATCCGGCCAAGAAAAACCCAAGCGTACTTCCCCTCCCCCCCAGCAAGCTCTGAGTGCATGTGCAAACATGAACAACCACCATTCTGAGCTCTACTTCTGATAATCTTTCTCCATCTGCTTTTTATTATTTATTTTTTTCTGAGTCTGAAATGAACAAATGGCCTGCTTTAAATTATATCCTGTACTGGAGACCTGGGCATGCAACTTACTTCACTAGCTCCCACACACCTTTAAATTATGTGACCATCGCTTGTGTAGCAGGATTGTGGTACAGGCCTCACAGGCAGACGCCGGCAAGGCTACACAGATCACATTATTGCACGGATAAACTGTCCTTGAACATGTTCTCTGGTGATTTAGAAAAGCACGCACACCCAAATCTCATTTACAGTATTGGTTCCCACCTTTGGCCTTAGTTTCTGAAGGGATAAATTCTGGATGTGATTTCCCATGATTCACAGTGTTTTGGCAGTAGCTCATGATACTATTCCATTCTTTTAATGTCTGAGGAATTTAATAATGTCTAGATTTTTTCTGAATGACCATCCTGCTGCTGGTGTCTATCCAGCTTTTGTTCCTTACTGCTACTAGCAAAAAAAATGAGAAGGTGCCACTTGTTTCTGACAATCAGTATAAGAAGGATGGGCAGCCTGCTTCTGAAAAGATCTGCCATCAACAGTGCTCAAATTAGTGGGGAAGGGAAAGGAAGGTAGAGGGCCCTTCACTGAACCCACAAGCCCCACTCCAGGGACTGGGCAGAGGAGGACTGGTGGAGACCGCCTCCCCAGCCTGACCCTTCCAGAGAAGAAGAAGGCAGTTCAGAATTACAACAGGGTTTGAGGGAGGTCACAGCTCAGAGGAAGATGAGGAGAAGAGTTGGGAAATAATGGGAGAGGAGGAGGAGGCAGAGCTGGAGCATCTGGCGGACATGTTATCACTAGAAAGCATTCTAGACCAGTGTTTTCCAACCTCCTCGGGGCAACGGCACACCTGCCCCACGAAAAAAATCTCACGGCACACCACCACCACATGCACCCCGACCCGGGGGGCGGGGTGTCCGCGCGCCCTGGCGGGAGGGAGGGGAAGGACCCAGGCGGGCGAAAATGGAGCGGGAGATCGGCGAGCCAGGCGCCCGCCCCCCCTCCAGCGCCCAGCCCCCCGGCAGCACCTCCACCCGGCCCCGAGCGAGCCCGGTGGCACCGGCACCTCCCGCCCGTCCCCGACCGCGACCGGGGCGGCAGAGGCAGCGGGTGAAGCGCCCGGCAGCCCCGCGAAGGCGGCGGTCGGCGCGGGAAGCCCGGACCGACCCGGAAGACCGGGGCGGCAGAGGCAGCGGGCGAAGCACCCGGCAGCCCCGCGAAGGCGGCGGTCGGCGCGGGAAGCCCGGACCGACCCGGAAGCACAGCAGCCGGTGTCTTCCCGCGGCACAGGAGCCGGTGGCTTGCGGCACACTCCTGTGCCGCGGCACACCGGTTGGGAAACGCTGTTCTAGACCCTCCATCTCCCAGAACCTGGTGAGCCTTAAAAGTAGGAGAGCAAAGAGCTCAGAGACAGATGGCCCTGAGTGGCACCTGTCTTCTTTGATGAATGGGGAAGTGGGAGAAAAGGGTGTGTGTGTAGAGATTTACTCATGGGAGGCTGTTCAGGATTTCCAGTGGGCTGGGATTGGAAATTGTCTGTGATCCTGCCACTTAATTCACATTGAGTTTGCTCAGTTTACATAATTGATGCACAATACAGAACCAAGAGAATTGGTTTTTATTTATGTGGAGCACGTTCCCTCCTTCTGTCTTTTCATGCAATGTACTCTGACTGTAAGCCATGTTTTTTGCCAGTTTTTGATGCCAGAGCATCATGAATCCATCAGTTTTGGAGGTTCACCTTTTCCTGTTGCTTCAGATTGTGGTCCTGACACCCTAAGCCTGGTTGTTTTGGAACAATAGCAGTGGTAGTATGCATATCCCAGTCATGGTCAAGGTCTCCTCTCCCCACCTTATGAAATGCCCATATGCTAGTGGGGGATCCCAAGCTATCTTGTCACTGTCTTGGGCCAGCCTGTTGGTGAGGGCAATCCAGGGCTCTTTTGCCTCTTCCTTATGCAAGAATCTCTAGTGTTTGGCTTCCTTACAGCAGCCCAGATGGCACATTTGCATTAACTTGCATAGAACTACTACCTAAACAAATCCCCGGTTTAGTTAACACCTTGATACAAACAACTGAACAGTGCACCTCTGTTTCCCCATTTTTATCAATCCATCTGGGCCTTTGTTCACTAATCTATGCTTTGTGAAGGGATTTGGCCTAGGCTCAAGGTGTAGTTTGTTCCTACACTTGCATTCCTGATCCCACAAAAATCTTAAATGCTTTCAAATGTGCAAAAAAATAAAAAAAAAGAGGTGGTGGTGTCTGGTATGTGGATGGTTTTATACTACACTGTATTTAAATTCTAACATTTATTTCTAAATTTGCACCTACAGTGGTACCTCGGGTTAAGTACGCTTCAGGTTAAGTACGCTTCAGGTTAAGAACTCCGCTAAGAACAGAAATCGTGCTCTGGCGGTGCAGCGACAGCAGGAGGTCCCATTAGCTAAAGTGGTGCTTCAGGTTAAGTACACTTCAGGTTAAGAATGGACCTCCGGAACGAATTAAGTACTTAACCCGAGGTACTACTGTATACTTATGCATCAACACATGCAAGTATTATGCAAGCCTCTTAGGTCCTCCTTTTCAGCGATGCATCTCCTCATTTGGGGCAGTGTGTTAAGTGGCCACTCTAGTCTCAGGCAAAGAGTGCTTCCTATCACTGGGTGCCTTGAACTGACAATACCAGGGATTGAATCCAACACCCTCTGTGTCAAGGAATGGTCAGAACAGGAAGACTAGGAAGTGTGCACTCAGTCTGATCAGCTTCTGTCTGAAGAGGATGAGGAGGGAGAAGTTTTGCCCTCCCCTTGCCTACAACAGTTTCAGGAGGAGGGAGAGAGGGGGGGGAGAGGGATGCCATACCGTTCAAGGAGGAATTATCTAGTTACAAGATAGTGGAGGAGGCAGGGGAGGTGAGAGCGCAGCCTGCAGAGACCTCCCTGGAGAGTATGGGGATCCTCCATCTCCACAGGCCCGTTGGTCCTTCTGCATCCTAGAACAGAGGGTGGGACTACTGGAACTTCCCGTTGGCGCTCAGGATGTTGTTGGGGACGAAAGAGGTGGGGCTCAGAGTAGCCAACGTCTCTCTTTGTGTGGAGACATGGATTCTTGGCATGCAACCGGATAATTGAATAAAAAGGACTATGAGATACGAACTATTTGTTATTCTTACTGGAGGAGGAGAGGACTCTCCACACCTGACACTGTATGCTAAGCAGGGCCACTCACCTATGCCCCCACTCCCATACTGTGGACAGGCAAAGAGCTATGAAGAGTACACCTCAGCAGAATGGGTATTATGTGGCTCCTGTAGTATGCCACAGCACTGTCTGTCTGTCTGTCTGTCTGTCTATCTATCTATCTATCTATCTATCTATCTATCTACCTCTCTCTCCTGCATTTCATTGTGCAAAAGATGTATCAGCAGCAACACTCCGACTTTCCCCTCAGGACATTCAAACTTCTATGACTGCTACAATCTAAAATACGCTGAGAACTCCAGGATTATGAAAATCCTCTCATAACATGCCAAATCACCATATGAATCTTTTAAAATATTATTCAGCAAGTTGGGCTGAACTCTGGGACAGCTTGGCCCACGTTGTCACTGTGTTATATAAAAGTGCCATCAATTACCTTAAAAAAAACACCCACCCACCCCCCACCAAACCCCAGTCCGCCGCCACCTCACTCTTTCAGGAGCTTGCTAGGCCATAAAAGAGCACAGCTAACAAGAAGCTAAGCAGCTGTTGTTCTTGGCAAGGGCAGTTAGATTTCCCCTCTGCGTGTGGCAAATTCAGTTGTAGGGAAACAAGAACATCCCATTATTCAAGTGGGAGAGGGTTGCGTTTCTTGTGGGTGTTCGAACCGTCTCCTTCCTGACCTGAAATTCTAAGAATTTATCTTTAGAGCTGGGGGAGGAAAAGGTGGAAGCAGCCCTTGTGGATGATTGTTCCCCAAAGGGATGGGGATGCAATGCAAGTACCAGCCCCAGACTCCCCCGTGGGAAAATTATATAATTTGAGGCATTTCTACTGTGGATAAGACCTTTGGCAGCGATGCATGCTCCTAAGGCTTTGCTGGGGAAAGATGCTCTGCTGGGACCCTGTCAGTGGCGATTGGCACCAGGGATGGAGGAGATATTCATTTCATGTAGGGCAGGAAAGGATGGGCTTTGCCCTTTTCAACTGCAAAATGGTGAGGCCTTTGTTATGCTTTTGTAATTCGCACTTCCAGAAACAATATGCAAGCCAAAACTCAGCTGTCCTTAAAAACCGGCACTTCTCCAAATTTTGTGATACTGTTCTCCAGCATTCTCCCCTTCCCCACAAATGTGTATAGCAGTGGAAAATATGCCTAGAAATAATAGCGAAAATAACAAACAAAAAGCAATTCTATTGAGGGAAACAGCTTGCAAAAACAGTTATAGTAAGAGAACTGTGCACTGAAATGCAGTCAAATCTTCATGAGGACTTCAAAAAAATATTCGCAAGCAGATGCAAAGATGCAGTGAACTGAATTTGAGATTGGGAAAATGAGAGACACTGAGAGAAACGGAAGTGGACAGATCCACCCCGCTTCCTAAATTTGCTACTGCTTCTGCTCACCTTTGTTTGCCCACAGCTATGGGGCCTTTTAACATGGGTAGAAAAAGTGATGCCAATGGCAGATCAAGGTAAGGAGGAGCCTGCTCATATTCCTCCTGTGGGAAGTTCAGCACTAAAGGAATTAAGAAGCATTCGAGGGAAGAGTCATAGCTCAGTGGCAATCTGCTTTGCATGAAGAGGTTCCTGGCTAAATCCCCAACGTCTCCCAGTGTGGCTAGGAGAAACTACCTGCCTGAAATCCTGGACAGCTCCTGTCAGTCAATAGTACAGACAATAGTGAGCTAGATGGACCCGTGGTCTGACAGGGTAGAAGAAGAAGAAGAGTTTGGATTTGATATCCCGCTTTATCACTACCCGAAGGAGTCTCAAAGCGGCTAACATTCTCCTTTCCCTTCCTCCCCCACAACAAACACTCTGTGAGGTGAGTGGGGCTGAGAGACTTCAAAGAAGTGTGACTAGCCCAAGGTCACCCAGCAGCTGCATGTGGAGGAGTGGGGAAGCGAACCCGGTTCCCCAGATTACCAGTCCACTGCTCTAACCACTACACCACACTGGCACCACACTGACAACTTCCTATCTCCCTCGCTCCTCATGCCCTGTTCAAATGCTTGCAGCATTCCAGGTGTACTGCTAAGGTTTAAAAGTATAAAACTGGGCTGGGGGAGCAGGAGAGGGAAGCAACAGAACCAAGGCTGTATACTTTAAAGCCCAGTATACCTGAAGGAGCATCTCCACCCCCTTCGTCCAGCCCAGACACTGAGGTCCAGCTCCGAGGGCCTTCTGGCGGTTCCCTCACTGAGAGAAGTGAGGTTATATGGATCCTAGTGGGAAAGCACATTTCTGCCTTTGAAATAATCAGTTTTTGCGTGTGTGCAGAAGGAAGACTCCCCCGTTTCTGCCAGCCCAGCTCTTTCCCCTGCCCCACACATTCCACAATAGCACAGGCTTTAATTGCTGCATTGCAATTTATCAGTTTTTTAACAAAACCACAATCATTTGTAGGGTAGAAAAGAGGGCAAAATTACACTGTGTAAAGTTTGGGGGCAATTCCACCCCCCCACTAGACACCCCCAGACACTTGCTGTTTTGATTATAGCTTATCTCCAGCAGTGAGCTTCTCTTAAATAAGACAGTAATTGCTTGTTTCGAAGACATGTCATTATAATACAAACACGAGAGACGCACGTCATTTCGATAAAGAAAAGAGGAGCTGCAGAAAATGACTTCAAAGTCTTCTTCGAGCTCTCTCCTTTCTCTGAGAAGCCTACTGAAAATAAATCACTCACCCAAATTAAGTATGATGTTCCAAGCTCATCTGATGTGATTGTCACGGAATCATAATGCAACATTTGCTATTCAAGCTGCAGCTACCAAAATGCTCCAGATATTGAATTGATTGCATCTCCTTTTACCAGCGCAAATTTAGATTAAGAGCACTTCCCTCCCCTTCCCTCGCAAGGTCCTTTCATTACCATCAGTCAAGACAGCCATTTGCATCATTTAACCTTTGTGCAGTAATGATGATACTTAGCATTTGTATCATGCTTTCAAGTATTCAGCGTACTTTACATGTATTATTATCTTGTTACAAACCCATATTATTATCCTCCACATTGCAGCAAGTAGAGGGGCAGGAAGACTGAAGCGAAGAGAGTGGCTTGCTCAATGGCATCTGATGAGTTCATGGCACAGGCGAGCTTTGATCCAGGAACTTCCTGTTTTGCAGCTCAGTCTCTAAGCCACGTGATCTCATGCAAGCCTCCTTTCAATGACAACGGATTAGGGCAGTGTGACACTTCTGATTCTTTTACCATCCTTAAAAGTGCAGGATAGCATCGCAGACTCATGGACCTTCACCCCCATCTGCCTCCCCTCACTGAAGTGAATACCTTGTCCCCTCATTTCCCGTCTGTAACTATGGTTTGCTATTCCTTGGGGACACACACCACCGTGGGTTGACATTAACTATAACCAAGGCTTGGAAGCAGGTCCCCAAGTCCATGCTGTCCATGTGAACATCTGATCCTGCAATAACATTTATGTAGTATCAACACCATGCACCAAACAGAACCCAGAAGTCATCCAGGGATTTGGAGTGTGATGTCGCCACCACTATACTGATGTCACTCAGCTCTGTCTCTCCATTCAGTCTGAATCAGAAGATGCTGTAGGTGTGCTGGACTAGTGCTAAGAGGCAACGAGGGCCAATAAACTATGGCTGAATCCTGACAAGATGGAGGCGCTGTGGATAGGCAGCTCTCATGTCTGGGAATTGGGGAAATAGCCTATTATGGTCAAAGGAGCACATCCCTTCAAAGAGCAGCTACAAAGAACTTAGGAGCAGTCTTTTACCCTATGCCATCACAGTGGAGTACCTATTTCCAGCAATGGCTAGTTTGGCCTCTATGACCATTCCTGGACCGGAATAGTCTGACATAAGTAATTTAGCCTGGGTGACCTTGTGTTTGAATAATGAGGGGCTGCCCTTAAAGATGGTCTGGAAGTGGTAGTGATTACAGAATGCTGCTGCCCAGTTAGCAGCTAGGGCAGACAAGATGGAAACATGTGACGCTGATCCTAAAAACACTGGGTTGGTTGCTTGTGTGCTACTGGGCCTGATTGAAGGCAATGGCAATGGCATCTAAAATCCTCAACAGCTCAGAACCAAAATATCTGTAGAAGAGTGCCTCTTCCAATAGCAGCCAGTACTGAACCTTGTGATCAGTGGAGGGACTCTGCTTGCTGTTTCCCCCTGACGATTCAGGGTATGAGGACATGCAACAGGACCTTCTCCGTGGTGGCACCTCATCTCTGGAATGTCCTTCCAGAGATTTTGTACCTCACTTTAGATGTGTAGGCAGTTTTCTTTACTCAGGTCTTTGGACTGATCCAGCAGGCCTCTTCCTATGCTTTTATAGCTCAGCCCTGACTGTTTAGAAGTATATCAGAGAGCATGTCAGTAGTTATGGGCACCTAATAATTGGACATGGAAGATATAGATCTCAAGATATAAATCTTGAGCTCTGAAAGTGGCAAACATACTTCTAGGACATGAAGTGCAGAGATGGTTCAGAGATGAGAGAAGTGTCTCTTCCAACATTTCCCCCCCATCCACACATAATGGTACCTCACTGCAGGTATTTATAGATATGGCTGTTCACTCATAAACCAGCATAAAGAAAAAACATGTTCAGAGTTGCATAGGAATCTGCCTTATACTGAATCAGGCCACTGGTCCATTTAGCTCAGTATTACATACTAACAGTGATTTGCCAGTCCCACCCAGCTCTGCATGCATCACTGAGCTAAGGCAGCCCTTCTGAGCTACCATGGAGCTGCAGCAAAGACCCTACCACTGACCCCATGCATCAGAAGAGGGCAAGTGACACCCCCCACCACCGAAATGTACAAAAAAAAAGTAGAGCATTGCTATGGGGGATTAACCTCACTGTTCACCATCTCTGCTGCTTGCTCTATGTGTCTGGTATATGCAGCTACCTTCTTTCACAGGGCACTCCTCTGATGTTCTTGGAAGATAATTTGTGTAATTAATTGTGCCAACCTTTCATGTGGGAGCTGGAGGGAAAGAACAGAGAGAGGGAAAGTGTCATGGCCTTCAGCATTCTCTTATGAGAACATATTTTCGGTAATCATGGCATAAAGTTGCTTGGCAGTGACTATGGTTTTCGCTCTACCCTGCAGAGGCAGAAATTTTTGCTGCGACATAATCTTCTCCGTTGAATTCCCTTAAAGTGTACCTTTGAGCAGCAGCGAAACAAAATCTTTACTATTTCTGCGTTTGTGGTTCTATCGCTTTTACTTTCACAATTTTTTGTTACTGTTTTCAAGATGTGGTCACTGGGAGCGTTATAAAATCAGGAGTGACTGTTTTTAACAAAACCAAACCCTGAATATGAATCAGTTGCCCACGTTTTCCTATAGTACTGAAACAGAAAGGTACTAAACATAGCAGTCTTCAAATTAATTTAGAAGAAACACTCCTTCTTTATAACAGGACAGATTGAATAAATATGATGATTCCACAGTTGAGGACAAGAATCACTCTAGCCAGCACTCTCAGAATGGCAAGCAAGTAGGTGGTAGATCAGTGGTAGAGCAAATGGTTTGCACAAAGAAGGTCCTTGGTTCAATCTCCAGCACCCCAAGGTAGTGCTGGGAAAGACCCCCATCTGAAATGCTGGAGAATTGCTGCCAATCAGCACGGACAGGACTGAATTAGATGGACCAATTATCTGACTCAGTTCTAGGTAGTTTCCTGGGTCCCTATATACATACCCTCCAACATTTCTCTGATGAAAATAGAGACACCCCATTCCATAATGATAATTTTACTATTTATACCCCACACATCTTATTGGGTTGCCCCAGCCACTCTGGGTAGCTTCCAACATATATAAAAAACATAATAAAACATTAAACATTTTTTAAAAACCTTCCCTATACAGGATTGTCTTCAGACGGCTCGAGGCTTGGATACCTTCCAACATTTCTGCAGTGAAAATAGGGACATCCTAATGAAATGCAGGACATTCCAGGATCAAATAAGAAACTGGGATGGCTTCTCTAAACCACGGATGTCCCTGGAAAATAGGGACACTTGGAGGGTCTGTATATATTCAAATGTCTACCAATTACAACCAACAAAAATGGGTTTCGGCCTTCCTGGCTACTTTTATGTCATCTCCAGGTCTTTATGCTGCTCCAGGTCTGAGAAGGTCCTTTTGCACACTGCCTTTGGTGGGTGAAAATCACATAGCTGTTTAGCTGTTTGACATCTGCTAGGATGGCATTCCACAGGGTGGGTGTGTCTACCTAAAAGGCCCCAGGCTGGTTCCCTGTAACCTCACCTGTCACAATGAGGGAACTGCCAGAAGGCCCTCGGAGCTGGATCTCAGTGTCCAGGCTGAACACCGGGGGTATAGATGCTCCTTCAGGTATACGGGGACAAGGCTGTTTAGCACTTTAAAGGTCAACACCAACACTTGGAAGTGTGCTCAGATAGCATACTTCCTATAATGGTTACTCCAGCCCTGGAAAATCTGAGCAGCTGTGGTTCCTAGAAATTAATTATTCTTTTGCCGTAGGAGAATAGCTGGCTGTATGCGAGATGCATGGAGACAAGGGAGAATGAAATGATTTTGCCCAAGCTGTCTGTATACTCTCACGTATCCAGTTTAAAGAATTCAGCTGTAATTGTGACCCATTTCAGTAATGAAACATTCATGCCAGACTGTGGAAATGTAAAATACACACCCTGCAGAAAAATGTGGTTAGTATCCAGGACCGATAAGGCAGATGGCTGTGAAAGTTGATGATGAATTATCTTACCAAAAAGGGGAAGGCAGCCAACTGTTCAGGTGGTTGATTTATTTAATGTTATCACAGCCTTTGCTAAGGAACTCAGTTTGCCATGTTTGGCTTGTCTATACATCTCCCATTTTATTTTATTTTTAAATGTGTAAGATAAGGCATGAGTCACAAAGGCTGAAGCTATAGCAACGGATATTATAGGGATTACACTATCAGGTAGGATGAAATCACTATGTGGTTGATGAAAGGGGTTAAGTCCCCTTCCCTTAACCACTGGTCAATTTCCATAATGAAGTTTTCATTGGTATTGTAATAGAAGATCTGGGGTCCTCTTTCATCATCCCTAGCAGTGTTGGGTACCAAGAAGAAGAAGGTTTCAAGCCATGAAATGCGCTGGCTAGTTAATAAAGTGAAAAAGCAGGTCAACAAGAATAGTTTTTGTGCGGTACCCAAGAATAATTTACTACATGACAGATTTAGAAGAGAAAGTGACAAGACGCCAGCTCATCATTCACCTGCTCATCCTCCAATGGGATACATAAAACAAGGAAGTTAGTCTCTGCACAAAGGAATAAGCAGACACAAATCTGGCATGTGACTAAAGTTGGAGCAAGCAGAGGCATGTCTGCATCCATCACTGGTCAAACGAAGAGAGAGAGGGAGGGAGAAGCAGGAAATACTACATGTTCCTTCCTCTCTGCCTATCAGCAATACAGCTCTGTGGTGTTAGCCCCTTCTCATGCTAGCTAGCAAGAATATGCATTGGTTATGTTTGGCTGCTAATCTACCACAACATTAACCACAGAATCATAGATGGAAACAGATCACACAGTCCAGCAAGGAGGGGGGAGGACCGGTTGTTGTTGTTGTTGTTGTTGTTGTTGTTAAATGTGACCTTCCAGAACTCTTCCCAAACCATACCTAAAGCTGATTATACTCTAAATATAAGTATTTTGCCTGCATAATTTTTACTGCTACTGTTGCTGTGAACCAATGAATGATTATAAGTCAATCTTATTTTTTATCTTATTTCTCAGATTGTTGCCTGATGCTTTACTAAGCAGGGTAAGAAGGGAGAAGCCAACTTACTTGCTGTGGTCTAAACTACCGAGCCTATTGGTCTTGCCGACCGGAAGGTCGGTGGTTCAAATCCGCACAAATCCTATGCTTTTAATTTTATTGCCAGGGATGGGATTTTGAAACTCTGTTCCACCCACACACATGGGCACCTAGAGCAATAAATGGCAATTAATATAGCCTTTCCTAACAATTAAAACCCATCCCACAAATGTCAAGGTGCTTAATATGCGAACAGGTGAGCTTGGTTAGATGACTGGGGAACCTGCATACTTTTGAAGGGAGGATAAGGGGTTCTATGACTATTGCTCTTCATCAGTCTATATGGTACCATCTTCTTTCATGTTATCCACTCCTAGCACAGACCTGGCTTCCCTAAGGCCAGCTTTCTGCATTGTCCTCACCCCTTCCCAGATAAGAGCAGGTCTTCCTTCGCAATGAGAAGTGAGCAGTGCAACAGTATATATTATACTTGTGACATTTAGAAGTTAGAGAACTTTAGCGGGCAATCACAATCCATGACCAACAAGAAATGAGAAACTCTCACCTAACTGTTGCATACAAGAACTCTCTGGAAAATGCCACTGGGTAATGAGAAAAGAAAATGCACCATGTCCTCTTCGTGCTTAATGATATGCTCTACTTGACATTATTAAAGCACTTAGAGGAACCCTTGTGCCTCATTCTCTGCCTGCATTTTATTTAAACAACTGCAGACAGCAATGGGCTTTAGTGCTCGCTTGCAGAGGATTTGTTTTTAGCAAATTGCATCCTGAAGAGAGTACTAATCATGCTGACATGTTCTCCAGAGAGGGAACCCATTTAGAAGCATACGTAGGAATGCCTGGTGACTCTGCTGGTTTAATTTTGCATTAGTGGGCTGAGATCACCAGGCATTACACTGATTGGAGGAGATTTGCTGCCTGCGCTGCTCCCAGGTTTTGCTGAGTGGCTTGATGGGCAGGGAGATTTACAGCGAGGATTTAGAGGAGGCAGTAATACGCTGCCTTCCGGTCTTGAGCCTACAGAGGAGAAGGTAAAACTGAAAGGGAGGGGAAGGAGATGTGAGAGTCAATAGGATGATGGTCCCAGGGAAGGTATTTTTGGTAACAGAGTGTTCCATCTCAAGTGCATGAATTATGGAAGGATTTTTAAAAGCATGAATGAAGACATTGGAGGATTAAAAATGAGCACAAACCTTCCAACTTTTCACGGATGAAAATGTGGTTGCAATCCTATACCCACTTACCTGTCTCTTTAAGCATAAACTCAATTTAATAGGCACATACAGAGATGATTGTACTGCAGTTCTTATGCCATGCACTGCTGTTCTTTATAACATATCACTGAAGACACTTTTCTAGCTGCTGTGTGTGTTTTCTCTGGAATTAACTTGCCCTTTGCTGAAGATGTGAAATTCCTTTTCCAGTATACATGGAAAATCATGCTGGTCCTCCTACAACATCTCCTGCAGTTGGCACTTCTAATAGACATTGGTCATGTTGCCATGAGGATGGGCAACATGTGGCCCTCGAGATGTTCTTGGAATCTAAGTCCCATCTGCCTCAGCCAGCAGGGTCAGTAACAGGGATCATGGGACTTGTAGTCCAGCAACATCTGGAAGGCCACAGGTGCTCCATCCCTGGCATACATGAATGTGCAGCGGAAGCAGCATGCATCTACCCTTCAACCCCACATCTAGGTGAGATGTGTAATTTCTACATATCTGGCAGTGGGGCTGAAACCTAAGAAGGCGAGTTCAAGTAAACTAACTCTTAACAATCCCAAAAGGAATTCCAGCTGTGCAAAATGAAAATCAATTAATGTGATTTTCCAGGGACATGTACTGAGAAATTGGGACTGGTAAATAGAGGCATTTAGAGCTTATGGATCCAATCACAGTCTGAATGATGTTAATGGCAAAGCTCAGCATACCTTCAGTTTTTCTCTAGTTGCTGGAGAGGGGTGAGTGAGTGAGAGAAGTGAGTTTTAATTTGGAGGAATTCAAAATACAATTTTTAATTTTATTTTTAAACTCACTACATTTTGGGATAGACCTTGACCCTTTTGAATTTGGGTCTGGCCTCAAATGAATTTTGACCCCATCCCTGCTGATAGTCTCCCTGCCAGTTCCCCTTTTCTCCTTCCAATATAAGCAAACCTGCCTTTGAGAAGCAGTGGATGAACCAGGAAGTGCTCAGTTGAGAAAGAAAAGTGTCTCTTCCAACCTCTCCTTAACCTTTTCAAGACAATATAGGGGTGAATTATCTCTCACTAAAACCAATGGAACTTCTTCTTCTTCTTCCTCCTCCTCCTCCTCCTCCTCCTCCTCCTCCTCCTCTTCTTCTTCTTCTTCTTCTTCTTCTTCTTCATACCTTACCTTAGTGTAATCATAACCAATACTGGTTGCTAAAACACTTAGAACAGCTTTGCTCAACCAAATGTCCTCAATATGTTTCATGCTGCAAATCCCGTCAGCCCCCACAACTAGCAGGGTCAATGGCCGGGATTAATGGGTGGCTGAAGGCCAAAGTATTTGGAGCAGAGGCAGCAATGGACACACTTGGGATTTTGTTATTTCTTTAGTTATTTCTCTCCCAGCTCCCATGGATCAGTTACCCCCAAAGAGCAACAGAAAGACAGAAAGCGTGCATAATTTGCTTGCCGAATGCAGTAGAATTAATCTGAGACTTAAAGAGCACATCAACCTGAAAGAGGAACTGGGGGAAAGCATCACGTGCTCCTTCAATTCTGTGTAATTTTCAAGAGAGAAAGTGGGAAACACCCTCCCCACTCCATGAATGAGGGGACAGCCAGTAGGAGGCCTCTGAGGCTTCTTGGGCACTGGCAAACTTCAAGGGCCTGATTGTGCCCACCAGCGCCACTTTGGCGATCCCTGATCTGGAGTGATAGAAAAGCTAATTTAGAACTATCTTGTAAAAATGCCTCTTTGGAAGGAAAAAAAGTTCCATCACCATGGTTGGAAACAATATTTGTGATGGCACTAAGCATCTAAACAAAGCGCTTGGTAATTCAAACCAACTGCTGATTTTAAGGTTCTTTCCCCCCCCCCCTCTTTCCATTCCTTTTTGGCACTACATCCAACTGCAGTCTTGACTAGTTTCTTTTAGCTCTGGAAAGAAAAAAAAGGTTTGGAGGAAAAAATTTGAAAGGGGAAGGCAAGAACGAGAGAATTCTTGCATTGCATGAGTGTGGTTTAATAGTGTGTGCTATTTGTACACATCACTAACTGGGGAAGTTAAATCATTTTTGGATACAAATTGCTGTAGATGCTTCCAGAATGCTGTTGAACTCAAGTCTTTAAAGTGAAAAATCTTCACTGCCTGTTATTACAAGGACTCTTGCCAGCTAAAACCAGTTTCTCTCAGGATTTTATTTTTATTGCTATTTGTGCCACGCTGTCTAAGAACCTCATGTATACGAAGCTTCCATTTTCTTTATTGAAAGCACAGAATGTCTTCCATGGATGATTTTACTAAAGGCAGGTTTGCAAGAGCAGCTCTTTCAGTGTAGCCCTTCCTTCATAAGCTTCGGCTCCTGTTTTGTTCATATAGGGTGCTTTCTTCCATGTGTGAACATCACAACCACTCCTGCATTATTATTATTTCATTTATAGAATGCTTCTCATGAGGCATCCTCATGAAAACTTATACAGAACAATTGTGTGTGTGTGTGTGTAACAACAATATTTAAAATCAATTCAGATCCAGTACATATACCAACTGGGATCTATTTTGTTTTTTAAAGAGCAAACATTCAGACAACACAGTATCTGAACAACAACAAAAAACATACCACTTATGAGGAATGTATAAAAATCACCTCTGATGGTTTGCTAACCTCGTATGAACTTTTTTAAAAAAAAATAGTTCTCAGTATTCCTCCAAAAATATGCCCAAGCAGGAACTTCCAACTTCTGCATGAAGTTTCCCCAAACTAACCCCAAATACTTCACTACATGCCGAATCTAGTGGCAACTCCATGTGGCAGTTATATTGTGCTTGTAGCTGGTGAAAATCCTCATAAAACTTAGATTCCAAACCTCTAACTGAACTTTTTTCTCTTGCTATTTGGCTGATTTTGGCTCTGGGGAGGTTTAATGAAAGGCACCCCTTTTCTTACAAGCAAACAAGCAAGCCAGCAAACAAACAAACAAACAAACACCTTTCCACTGCCTGCTGGTAATCCTGGCATCAGTGATCATGATCCTCACTGCACTGTCCTCTTGATTTGTCTTCAGACATCATTGCATCACCAAATTTCATGGCTATGGGACGTTATCATGAAGCCAACTCAGAGTGAGGGCAATGCTTCCTAGTGTCATATAGAGGGCAGTGGAATCACTGTTGCCAATAAGTGCAACAGATCCTTCTGAAAACTTGCCCAATTAGTAGGAGACATTGTCTGCAGCCTGTAAAGAGGGTGGCAAAATTAGGCCATTCCATCTAAGCTCTATGATTGAGGGATCTGTCATTAGCTGAATCTGCAACTGTATAAGTTGGGACACTTGATTCATGCATAGCAAGAAGTTGGATTAGATTAGCCTTGGGGTCCCTTCCAACTCTACAGTTCTATGATTCTATGATTTTTCTTTACAGTGGAGTAGGTACCCCTGCTTCCATACTGTTGACTCATATGAATATAGGGTCCCCGTTAGTTAAATCAGTAATGACACACTGGGCAAGAGACTTTGGCTGTAATATACAGTTTGCATCATGGGAAAAGTTATGGAAAGAGGATTTGAAGTTTACAGCCTGCTGTTCGTTAAAAGAAAATAATATGAAAATGATGTACCTTTGGTATTTGACACCCAGCAAAATTGCGAAAATGTACAGAACCAGTTCGAATGTGTGCTGGAAATGTAAAGAGAAAAAGGGTACTTTTTATCATATGTGGTGGTCATGCTTTCTGGGAAATGATATATAGCGAGTTGAAGAAAATGTTTAAGATAGCTTTTGTTAAAAAACCAGAGGCTTTTTTTTTGTTAGGCATCATAGGTGAGGAACTACCAAAATAAAATAAAAGACTGTTTATGTATGAAACGACAGCAACGAGGATGCTTTTGGCCCAGAGATGGAAAGAAGGAGAAGAACCGACCAGAGAAGAGTGGCAGACCAAGTTAATGCAATATGCGGAAATGGCAAGACTGACAGGAAAGATCAGAAACCAGGAAGACCAAGTATTTTTAAAAGACTGGAATAATTTTTCAATATATTTGAAAAACAGTTGAAATCATTGGCAGGAATACAATGACACTTGCAAAGTAACATGAACTTAGGTTACCATGATTATATTGATGGAGTACAGTAAAAGATGCAGGAATAAAATTTAGAAATGGAACCCCATGGAGGGAGGGAGGGAGGTCTAAAGGTTCGAAACAACCTCTTTTTATTTTTGGAATGGTTATATTTGTTGTGTGCAACTTTATGTAAAACTAATAAAAACTTCTTATTTTTTTTAAGATGAATATAGGGTCCCCATCAGCCCTTATCTGGATGCCACATTTCACAGCTGTGCATATTCCTGCCTGCATACTGGCTCTTGGAAGCCTTCCTAGTTTCCTGGCACATATAATTTTCCAGTGCTTGCCTCCAACAGCGTACGTTTTAACAAAGAGCTCATTTTTGAGTGTAATGCAGCAAACCTTCCTACAATGGAATCATATGTGTTGAACTTTTCACAGATTGGTTCACTCCACCCACAACCAAGTTTGGCTACTGAGTGGGTAACCCCTACAGCCCAAATCACAGGGCTGCACTTAAGCCTTCAGCATCACTTATGAACTTAGGAGACGTGTATCTACAGAAGATAGGAGGACAGATAGGTTAACCCCAGCATGATGCTCAGAAACTGTATGGAAGAGATTTGAATAGAGTATGTCCAATCTTGGTGTGTTTGACCCTTTTGAATATACTTTAAGCCCTCATCGTTGGGCATCTAAGCAGCCACTTACCTGGGTTACCTGTCAGCTGAAACGTTTATCAAAGGATCTGCATCCAGTATCCTAATATTTGGAGGTTAGGCAGGTAGTAATAAAGAGAGGACCTACAGTAAGTGTATAAAAATTGCTGTTGTTGGACTACAATCCCATGACCCCAGGTACTGCTGGCTGGGGCTGTTTAGAGTTGTTGTCCAACAACAAATGGAGGACACCATACTGTCTACCCTAGAAACCTGGTGTTTGCCAGATGTCATTGAACTACAACTCTCATCTGCCCCAGCCAACATGGTCAGTGGTCAGGGATGATGGAAGCTGTAGTCTAACAACATCTGGAAGGCACAATATTGGGGAAGGCACTGACTATGAAATCCTCCTAAGACATGTTAACCAAGTCCCACCAATACTATCAGTCTAGGTATGTCCTGTTTATCTGAGCTTTCAAAGGTGTGTAAGATGTCTGAGTGGGATTAAACTAAGTTGTGGTGTGAGTGGAATGAGGTCCACTCACATAACTGGGACTTCCCATCTCTCTTCCCCACATTTGCCCCTAAATCTGCTCTGGTGGGTTTGGGGGAACCACCACAACAGGTTTAGTGGGTACATGTGGTGGGAGAAGAGGAGGGAAAGTCCTGTTCCCCAAGCGGACCTTGTTCCCCACACAGATACTCCACTTAGCACTACGCTGAATTCTGCCCTCTGCTGTAACTGCATTCATTACATTTCTTTCAATATTTTATACTGCTTTTTATTGGTGCCTTGAGGGCTTTTAAAATGGAAAGGTGGTGGAGCAGAAATATCTTAAATAAATACGCATGTAGCTATGGGTTTGTGTTTTTGGGGTGGTGGTATTTGCTTTGGTAGTACCGGTAGAGACATCTGGAAGCGGGAACCTTTCTAACTTTTCACCACTAGACAAATTTGAGGCAGCTTTCTCAAATCAATGATAGCTCCAGCTGGTGGATCAGTCCAAGAAATATTTGAGATTTATCAGGAGATCCTATTATCCCTCCCATGTGGCAGTGCCATCATCAGTAAGCCTCTTACAAGGAGAGAACACAACCCCTACTTCCTTTGCATCCCATTGCCCAGCTGTAACTTCCCCGGTGGATGCATGTGATTAACCAACTAAGTATTATTGGAAACCAAATACATTGTTAACAAACCTACCCTTTTTATCTCCACTTAGCACACAGTTTTGTGAGTGGTAATGAGCTATTCTGCTAAAAGGGCCTGAGGCAAAGATTGGGAGATTGCGCATGTTATGTAAACACATTTATTTTGGGAACTGGAGGGCTATTTCGTGCTGCACTTAGAGACCACATTTGTTCTGGCTCCATAATGACCATTTGATTCCATCTGATAATGAGGGAGCGACAATGCAGCCTCCACTGTCAGTGAGTTTGTTTCTGTAGGAATGAGATGGAACAACGTAAGCTTTTAACAGCATGTAGTCAGGCTCTGTTAGGAGTAAATAAAAATTGATTCTAACCCCCCCCCCCCAAGTTGCATGTTCTCAATTAGACTCAATGCACAAACATCTTGATTTACTTTTTAATCAAAAGGTCAAAACTGTTTGGCATCAGAGTCCTAAAGTTGCTGCAAAAAGAAAAAGAAAAAATGGATGCCATGGAACTGGAAAGGGGAATCAATGTGATCAAAGGGTTGGAGCACCTCCCTTACAAGGGAAGGCTAAAGTGTTTGAGGCTTTTTAGTTGAAAAGAAGGATGACTAAGTGGGAACGTGATCAAGGTTTACAGAGTTATGACTGTTGTTTTTATCCCTCTGTACTAAAACTCAGATCATCCAGTGAAGATGACTGGGAGAGGGTTGAGAATGCATTTCTTTCCACAATGTGGAACTGACTTGAAGAATTCAGGACCCCAAAATGTGCTGATGGGGGGAAATTGGGGCTATCCCAAAGATAGAGCCACCCATCTAGCTGACATTGGATCTGGAAATCGGCACTTTCAGGTACTGACACCACTTGGACCTCCAGTGACAGAACTGGACCCAAGAGTACTTCCAGATTGTGTGCTTGCACCCAACCCTTTGTCCCACATATCATGCCTTGTCCTGTAAGCCCTCAGCTCACTGGCAGCATCTCAAGCACATGCCTCTAGTTTTGTCATAAAATTGAAGCCATTCCCCAGGTTGTTGGCAAGAAGCATGTCTGTTTCTCTTAAATCCTTGGTGAAGCATATGGCTTCCTTATGCCACTCCTCAGTTTTCCCACCTCCAGATCCTTCTGACACCAGTCCATTAGCAACATGGTGGCCTGTGCAAAAAAAAACCCCAAGCATTCTGAAGTGCATGAGAAATAAAGCATCACAAGGGTCAATAAGCCATCAGAGATTCTGGAATGGCTCCACTTCAGTAAGATGGCATCCCTGTGGATCATCAACTTTGTATTTGTTTTTTGGGGGGAGCACCATTGTCTATGTAACAAAACCCATGTACAAGTGAGAGATAAAGACTTGAGAGAGCCCTGACATTCGTATAAGTACCAAAAAATGAGAGAGAGGGAACCCTAAGGCAATGAGGGGTGGGGGGAGCCCAAAACAGACCAACGAAGGCTGAGAGTCCTCAGTGGCCACTGAAAAAATGGGAAAGTGGGACTGAGTGGGGAGGACAAGAAAATGGAATGGAAAGACTAGGTTCCTGAACAGCAGCAGTCCACACTGCAATATTATGGTGCAGGTCCCATTGAGAGTAACCCCTAACCCCACTTCCCTCAAGTCCAGCCTCGAATGTAAGCAGATAACAGATCAGATCAGGGCCAAGGAAGACTGATTTTAAATGAGTGGTTCTTTAAATAACATGGCAGCTGCCTTCTCCAAGGTTAACAAGATAAATGATCCAATTTACTTTTGCCCGTGGATTTGAATTATAGTATAAGTTCATTTTTTCAAATGTCTTGGGGCACATCAAAAAATATTTGGATAAATGAAAGGTCAGATACAGGGAAGTGCTGTTACATATAGTCACGTTGACAGCTAGCTCCTAGGAGAAGGATTTCAATAGCCAGCAAAATATTCAAGTGTGAATATTTTCTTTCTTTGCTGTGAACATGTGCATTGGGATCTGTTAGAGCATGATTGGCCAGCTCAAGGCTGCATACCATGCAGTTTGTTCCAGTTTCCTGATGTTTCCAAAACTCTTAATTTCTGCGCATTATCACTAAGCTTTCGCATGCTGTAAAAGCCACTTCCAGAAATATAGCAGAATATAGTGCTCATTTCTGTGTTATTTGCAAATGGGTTTTTTCTGGAAGCAAATAACATGGCAATGAGTGCTAAACTTGCACTGTATTCTCCTATATTTCTGGAAGTGGCTTTTACTGCTTGCGAAAGCTCAATGATAAGGCAAAAATTAACACAGGGAAATGGTAGATTTAGCTTCAGTAGGGCAGGCAGAGACTCTAAGAAGCATTTAAGGAGATCCAATCCCCAACATTTACTATTAAAGAAGGGCACCATAGCTTTATACTGCTGCTCCCAATTCCTATGTTGTTGTTCTGTAATGTTATCAATTGATTTTGAGAGTAACAGAAATAAAATACAGAGACCTTCTCCAATGAGCTTACAATATATGAAAGGGATAAGAGGGCAATATGGACTAGGGTTTGACTTACAGATATCACACAAACCACACTTGGTGTGGGTGTATGTATATAAGGGGGGGGAGCGGGTTCTGTGGTTGCGTGAGTATAATTTCTGAGATTTCAAATTCTTATTACCACATAGAATTTTTCCACAGCAAACTTAGATTTTATTATTACTTTTGACAAATGCCCTCTGGCATGCTCCTAGAAACTATGTTTAAAATGTCTTATTACCACCTTTAGTTTATGAACGGTGAAAATAAAATAAAGTTCTTCAAACTCCTCACCGCTCAATATTTGTACCCCCAGGATTGGAAGCTGCTTGAGCAAAATCTATTTTGCTAGTTAATAACCATTAAAAGACCATAATTACTATACTTGAGACACATTTATTGCAACTTCAGTGTTGACCTTGTGACTTCCTTCCTTTTCCAGCTCAGGTTCAGTTTAATATAAATATTTAACTTTAAGGAAACTCTGGATTCCTCAAAGTCTGGAGGCAGCCCAGTAAACAGATGAAACAGCAACGGACGTGCAGAACTGAGTGAGTGGATAGAAATGAACAAGTGACCTGAGGGAGCAGATTTGTGTATGTGTGCGTGAATATGATTTCTTACCTGACCTTCACCACTGAGTCCCGCTTGCATTTCAACAATGTACAATTCTAAAACAAGTTAAGCTGTTCCAAACGGAACAGCACAGTAGAAACTCAGAGAAAGAGGTGCTTCCCACAAAACAAAACACCTTCACTGGCAAAGGCCAGGGTCAAGAGGTATGCATCCTCAGCATATGAAAAAAGCTGTACAGTGAAGGTGCAGCATGTATCTTTGTGGGGAGGGAGTTCCACAATTTAGAGCTGCCACAGACGAAGTCCTCTCCTGGGCTGCTCGCTGAGGATGGTGGAACGACCAAGAGAGCCCCCTTTGCACAACACCTGAGAAGGGCAGATATTTGGGGCCTACACCACTTAGGGCTTAAATCATTAATGTGAACAACTTTGCTTGGGCCCAGAAATGAACTGGCCACCAGTGCAGTTGCACCTGCTACTATGCACCGTGGCATTGGTGTGTACTTGGGCATTTTAGCATGTTCTCCTTCATGGAGAGCACGTGTTGCAGTGGGGGCCAGCAAATCACCCCTCTGGTGCTGGGTGGGATCGGATAGATGGCCACAGCTCCGATTGGGTCCTGGGTTGTTGTTGGGGAGATTTAGTTGTTGCAATTTGTGATGGACAGCCCAGTGGGTATATAACCCTTGGCACGCCCTGTGATGTTCCTCTTTGCTGCGTGCAACGGATCTCCCGCCCTTCCTCTCCCTTTTATTAGGCCTCTGTGTTGACCTTGCTATGCCTGTCATGGGGTTGTCTGCTGTTGGGGCCATAGCCTGGTAGGATTTTTTCCATTTGGCTGATTGGCTGGTGCCATCTGGTTTTCGCCTACTGCGTAGCAATTAGTCACAACTTGTAAGGTTGGCGGTTAGGCATTGGTTATTGTGTTCGTTGGTGGAGGGGTAAAGATTGGCTGTGTCTGCCCCTCCAATGCTGCTGCTGCGTGGAGAATTCCGTTAAAGGAATCCAGGGGCTCACCATGCTTTTGTCCATATCCCCTGGTCGGGGGCCAGGGCCACGCAAGAGCCCCTGGGAGCATTTGGGGAGAGATGTTGGGTCTGACCCCCGGCCTCCTTTTTCTCTCCCCTAAGTGTTTTCCCTTTACTGACGGTCGTCAGTTCTGTCCCCAGTGGGACAGATAGTCTAAACCAATGTCTATGCAACCACTCACATATCATGTATTTCAATAAAGTTGTGGCCAAAATTATGCCGAAAACGAAAACCTAAATTACTGTCTGAGGTGTGAGTTATTTGAGGGGTGGTTTGAGGACCTCGACACGCAACTGCTCCACCTCAGGAAGCAAAACGTCATGGGCCAGCCTGGCCTCAGAGTTATGCTGCCAGCCAGAGTATGTGATACTGAACTAGCTGGGCCAATGATCTGACTCAGTAAGAGGATGCATTAGCAGAAAACATTCTCAGGGTTTTTGCTTTTTAAAAAAAATCACTAGTATTCTATGTGGAGTTCTGGGTGGGATTAAACTAATGAGTCCTGTCAGCAGGTACCCTGGACAAGGACATCCGCTTGAGCAATGGTGATTTCACCTCTCTCCTCTCCTCTCCTCTCCCAGCATGCCCCCCATGCCCCCAAAATTGGTTTCTGGAGAGGGGGTGTCTGGAGAAACTGCCCTGTCCCTGTACACTGCATGGGAGGGAATTGTTCTATCAGACAAGCCAAAATGTTGATGGAAGAATCGCCATAGCACAATGTTGAATTCCTCCCACTGTACTCATCAAATATAAAAGAAGCAGTCTGTTCATGTATTAAAGAACATTGGGGGGTATTCCATGAAACATTAGATAAATGAAGATGTACGTGGAAATGCCCACACAAATGCTCTGTGTATGTGGGAAGGAAAGGAGAAGAGTTGGCAGGGTGCCCATGCGTGGCAGCGCACAGGAGAAGGAAGAATGCAGCGGAAGACTAGATTGTTCCCCTCTTTGGTTTTCAAAGACACTGACATTTGGCTAACAGGCCTCAAGCTGTGTTAATAAACGGCTGTCAATCTGAATATTACTTCCAGAAACACACCTTGCTTCCCACCACTGATGCAGAGTTAAATAAAACATCTTTGAAAAATGTCAAAACGGACCTATGCAGAAGTTATACGGGACTGCAGAAACATTTCTGGAGGGACCTTATTCTCTAGCAGCCAGCAGATGCAGCCTAAACTGAACTCTTTCTGCAATACTGACCAAGCATTCCCCATCTCTTCTGGCACAAAGCTCCAGTTTGAATAACTGTTGTAACTCCTTTTGTTGCTGTGCTTTTAATGGGCTTGTTTAGTTGTGCATTTCAATTGCGGGTGGTGATTTTAACGTTTTGATGAAATTGTTTTAATGTGTATTTTAATTATGTGGGTTTGTGTTCTTGGGAATTGGTTATATACTTGCAAACTGCTTAGAAGCAATTAAGTGGTATATAAATTAAATGGTAGTAGTAGTAGTAGTAGAAGAAGAAGAAGAAGAAGAAGAAGAAGAAGAAATGTACAGGAAAATGTTTACATTGGCCAGTGGAAATTAAATGTGGTGTACTTGTGTGTTTGGGTGGTTATTACTGTTCTTGTTCATGTTTATTTGAAAATTATATATCTATAAAAACTAGCCTATGCCATTCAGTTTAGAGAATGGGGAAATTGTCTGTTGATTTATTACAGGGATGTGCTACATTAATCAGGAGCTGGTTACTGTGGAAAAAAGGTCTAAGACGTGCCTAGCAGATTCTGGATGGACAGCAAATAAAATGTTTCAATTTCCAGCTGCAACTGCAGCTTAAACAAGTGTGGCCTCTTACGTATTTTGATGCTATGTATGGCTTTACTGTTGATCATACTTACAGTTTGCAGTATCTTGCTTCCACTGCTTCATGGACTGGGCTCAGCACATGAGCACTGCCGAATTCTGCTGCTCAACAAGACCTGCAAAATAGGCCAACGGAAGCAAGACTGATCTTGTCATTTAGACATTATTGTGGATAGGCTGTGTGCTATTGGAACAGGCAGCCTCTTGCCCTGCAGTGAAAATCTGCAATCAAGTCCAGTCACAAATGCAGGATGTCTGAGCCCTTGAGAGCATTTGCTGGTGTGCTGAATTACATTTAGAGCTGCTCAAATCTGTCTGTGGATTTGTACGCTTCACCTCTGACCTGGATTTGGAATGGGATTTGGATTCCTGTCTTGCATTAACACCTGTGCTGTATGAGTTTCATGCTAAAAAGCTATGAGCAAGAGAATAAGTAGAGGTGAAATTGAAACATTGTCAAAATAGCCACATAATTTATATGCTCCTCATCAATGCAGAATAAGTCTATAATATCTGAGAGATTGCTAGGAGAAATGGACTGTCTTGACCTTAGGCAATTTAATGTCATTGTTCCCCATTGGATCTTGGAAGGTTGGGTCTGCCAATCTGAATCTTGATTCATCCTATGAATGCAGAATCCTGGTGGGGTCTCCCTTTGCTCATTCTGTTCCATGACCAGGACGGGTGCTAGGGATTTTGGCGCCCTAGGCAAGGGGGTGGGCCACGTGACGTCATTGCACATGACGTACGGTGCCCCGCCCCCTGCCCGCCGGGCGCCCCACGCCACCGCAATTTTCGCCGCTGGTTGGGGCGGCACCGGGCGGCGGGCGAGGGGCAGGCTGGCCAGCGCCCCCTCCAGTTTGGCGCCCCCACCCCCGCGGTTTTTGCCCCAACCTGCTCGCTCCGCCGCTGGTTGGGGCGGCGGCGGGGAGCAGGCTGGCCAGTGCCCCCTCCATTTTGGCGCTCTAGGCAACTGCCTAGTTCGCCTAAATGGACGCGCCGGCCCTGCCCATGACTGCAGGTCACACACAGAGGCAACACACAGAGAGATTTATGCTCCATACCCTCCAACATTTCTCCAATGAAAATAGGGACATCCTAAGGAAAAGTGGGACATTCAGGGATCAAAATAGAAACTGGGACGGCTTCTCTAAATCAGGGACATCCCTGGAAAATAGGGGCACTTGGAGGGCCTGATGCTCTTGTCCAGTGCTGATCAAACTCATTGAATGCCTTGCCCTTTCCCTTAAACTGTATAGCCTGTCATAAACTTTTTTCCATATTCAATGTGCATTTAAGTTCCTTAAAAGGAAAAAGAAGAAAAGAATTTGCTCTTTTGGTTTGCAGATCATCTGGGCTTTTACAGCATATCCACACGCACACACACTTTGGATGCTTTCTGCCCTTCACAGTGAATCTGCCTGCCAAGCTGATTCTACCTCCCACTGAGCAGAAATGCCTGAAGAGTACATTTGCTGAGAGAGGAGAACCAGAAGGCTTCTTTTCCTTAATTCATATAGAGAGAAAAGCAGCTTTCACTGCATGCTACCGCTTGGGGTGACATGCATTGCTCTCATCCCTTCTATGTGCATTAATTAATTAATACCATTACATAACGGGTGTCCCATCTGCCAGCTGACACCAAGGTCAAGCCCTACCTGACTCACAAAGAGGCATAAAGAAGTCTGAACTGATGCTTGCAGAATAAGGCTGTCATACAAAGAGTTTGGTGTCACATTAACGATGATCAAATTTGTCATGGCATAAGCCAAGGATGGGGAGCCTGTTGCACTTCCAGATGGTGTAGGACTCCAGCTCCCACCCTCCCCAGCCAGCATGGCTAGTGGTCAGAGATAATGGGAGCTGTAATCTAATACCAGCTGGAGAGCCGCAGGTTCCTCATCCCTGGAATAAGGTTTTGTGGTCCAGAGTCCATTTCATCAGGTGCATGTGAGTCAGATTATCTCCATCATCTTGAACCAAGAGAGTCACAACATGGTACCTACAGGCATCATTGTACTTGCAATGGCTTTCCTTAGTGCCCACAAGTAGGAACTCCAGACCCTAAGTGAGGGAAGGGTTTTTGTGGTGCCAAATGAAAGGTGAATCATGGCAAGAACTTTTCCCTTACCTTCCTTGGGAAGTGGCAGGGCTCTGAGTTTTTATGACTCATCTCTCCTGCCCCAGGCACATGTGCAACCCAGCTCTGACTGCCTTAACATCTAGGAGCTGCTCCACCATGAGGCAGAGTGAGGCAGCAGCCTCAGGCAACAAATTCTGAGGGGGGGGGAAGTAGCAGAAAGAAACATAACCATCCACTGTGGCCATGCCAAGGAGGAAGTCTCCTTCTTGAACGCTTGAGGTCTTCTGCTGTGCAGAAATTAATCCTGAAGCCTGTGAATCTGCTCCAGGGAAGCCAGGGTCGCGAGCATCTGCTTCAAGGTAGACAGGCTGATGAACCTAGTTACCTTGTGGGTCCATGTGGTTTGTCCTGCCCTAAGCTAGTGGGACGCAGGTGGCTCTGTGGAAAGGGACGAGGGTGGCGCTGTGGTCTAAACCACAGAGCCTAGGGCTTGCCGATCAGAAGGTCGGCGGTTCAAATCCCTGCGAAAGGGTGAGCTCCCGTTGCTTGGTCCCTGTTCCTGCCAACCTAGCAGTTCGAAAGCATGTCAAAGTGCAAGTAGATAAATGGGTACCGCTCCGGTGGGAAGGTAAATGGTGTTTCTGTGCGCTGCTCTGGTTCGCCAGAAGCAGCTTAGTCATGCTGGCCACATGACCCGGAAGCAGCCAGTAAAGTGAGATGAGCACCGCAACCCCAGAGTTGTTCGCGACTGAACCTAACGGTCAGGGGTCCCTTTACCTTTAAGCTAGCTTAGTGCCCTAGCATGGTCAGTGCACCAAAATGATGACATGAGGCAATCCAACTAGGGCAGCATGCTCCTCCCACCTGGAATTTGGAGCAGGGTGGGAAGTATCAGTGGCACGTCTTGCCTCAGGTGTCAAAAGGTCTTGGGCTGGCCCTGTTAACACCTTTCAGATAAACAGCTCCTTGATCTCATGTATAACTGGGAGAAATTCACCTCTAGTCAGGGAAGTGCTTTGCCAACAGGACTAGATAAGAATCCTTCAAGGCTTGAATTTCGAGGCACTCCTTTTGAAGGTGCCAATTTGCTATTTCTTTGCTGTTCCACTGTAGTTAAAACAGGATGTCTGTGTTTCGTGCCATGCAGCATTCAATGAAGACAAGAAGGTCAGAGCAAATTGGGTCAGGGGAGGCAATGGGGAATATGTCCCAGAGCACACCAGGCTTATTTTAGGCCCCAGTCCACTGAGATAAACCAAATTTCTGCTGCTGTGGCCCTTCCTCACACAGTGCAATAGTGTAATGTCTACTCAGGAGTAAGTCCTTTGGTGTTTAATGGGGCTTAACTCCAGATAAGTGGATACAGGATAGCAGCCTAAGTTGGGTTTAGGATTGGCATTGAAGAAAAACAAGTTTCCTGTGACTTTAGCAGCCGTATAGCAGGCTCAACAGGTTAGGCTAGGCTTCCTCAACCTCGGCCCTCCAGATGTTTTGAGACTACAATTCCCATCATCCCTGACCACTGGTCCTGCTAGCTAGGGATCATGGGAGTTGTAGGCCAAAAACATCTGGAGGGCCGAGGTTGAGGAAGACCTTTTCTGGTCTGGAACTGCAATTATGGAAAAATTTCCAGCATGACAGTACTCTTTTTATTTCTGTGTTATGCCAGGCAGCCATGTTGTGTTTCGTTATGCCATGCCCACGAGTCAAAATGTGCCCACTGGTCCAAAAAGGTTGACAACCTCTTTTCTAGTAATTTCCAGCAGCAAATCAGAAATGCCAGAAGAAAAGCACCTCTTATTATTCAATAAAGTTGTCGCAACATCTTTGGTTTAAACCATGTATTGTAGAAGAAATTTCAGGAATGTCTGAAAGGCCCCACTCAAAATCAGTGACTATGCATCATAAGACAAAGACAAATAAAATTAGAGAAACAGAGAGGCAAAATAGACATTCACTGGAGAGCCATAAATGCTTCATAAATCAATTCAATTTTTTATGACTTGCCTGGAATTTGGATTTTGAGTTTATTGCGATTGCAGAACTACCCTGAATGACTGCCCAATTCAATTCCAACACAGGTACTCCCTTAACCCGTAAAAAACATTTGTTTCATGCCTATTCTCCAAGTTTTTTATTGCTAGCTTTATAGAAAAAACGTTTTATAACTGCAATCAATCAAGGCTCCTCTTGCTTGCTTGTTAAATAAAAAACCATGCATACCAGAAAGTAAGATATTTGCAGGATTTGAGGTCATGTTTATTTTTATAAAAAAAATTAAAGCAAAGACTGTTGTCCTTGCTTCTTGCAATGTCATCTGGATTAAGCTTGGCTGTCCTGTAACTGCTTCCCAATCCCCAGCAGTGCAGAGATCTTTATTATGAATTGTCAGACCTGCTCAATAAACTTTCCATCCCTTTGATTTCCTGAGCCCTTCTGATTGTGGAGTTCAGCATCCCCTTGGGAATTCCTACTACATAAAGCAATCTGCAAATGTTCCCCTTGCTTGTAAATGTTTTTGAATTTATAAGTAAGAAAGCTATTTCATGGATGATTAGAAGGGTTTTTATTTATTAAAATGTCATGCCATCCAGACTACTGGCTTGACTCTCAGGCAATGTCTTAGGCATAATAATGAAACGTTCCTGGTTTAAATATGGTGCAGATCCTGGGCTCGGCTTCCAGATTGCCTTTAATCTCCTTATTTTCTAGATGGGAAACTATTTTCTCTGTCGTTTCCACTCTCCTCCTGCTGCAAACGGTTTGTGTGACTGCTGCTGGTGTTTTTTTTTTAGGCAGCAGGGCAGAAGTGTGCTACTGAATCATAGCATGAGTAAGAATAAAAAAGATGGAAAATCATGTGTATCATTCTCATTGTTTTGAAGCTGCTCAAGAAGTATTTTGAAGGCTACACGATGCTGAACTTCTCTTTGTGACTGGCAAGAAAGGGAGGAGGAATTCAAGGGTGTGCCCTTCTGATCATACCGCCAGTGGAAGCATTTCCGCTTCCCAGATGATTCCCCTCTCCTCCCCCCACCCGCACTATGGGATAAGAGGTCTTCTTCATTCTTTACGCCACTCGCTCAAGGAGCTAACCTGTCTATCCATGCCAGTTTTTGCTTCCTGTGCAATCAGCTCAAGTCCAAGCTTTTTACTATAGTGGAAATCCTTGGTTCATTGTGCCAGTAGACCAGGGGTGGTCAGCTCTCAAGAGACTGTGATCTACTTTCCGAATTAAAAACTGGCACAGATCTAACCCCATTTGGGGGGAGGGGGTTCAGCTCAAAGTTGTTGAGCTTTTTAGGGAGGAGAAAAGCCCCATTTGGGGGGGGAGTTCCTTTTGGGGGGGGTTAAAGGCAAGGGACAAAGGGGTATAGTCACTCACAGAAAGATCGCTATGGATCAAAACAGCAGCCAGAGAAAGCTCCGTCTTCCCTTCCAGAGATCATACAACAACGGAGGACGGGGCGAGGGGGCATGGCAGGAGTCAGTTTTAGCGACGCTAAGGAAAGGGAGTCAGAGATCGACTGTGATCTACCAAAACCTCACGGGGATCTACCAGTAGATCGCTATCGACCTGTTGGACATCCCTGCAGTAGACAAAGTGGGGCTATCATCTCCAGCACTTGCCCTAAATGTGTTGGGAGGTCTCCTCACAACTCTCATGCCTCTGTTTGCAGGGATCATGGACTTCACCTTCCATGTGCCTGCATGCCACCGCCCTTTAGCTTTCTACCTGCTCCTCTCAGGCAGAAACAGAGGGAACCTTTCCATTAATTCAAATATAGCACATTTCCCTCCTTACTATAGAGTGAGAAGCCTCAGATTTCTCACTCTTAAAAGGATCAGATAAAGAAGAATGAACAAACCCATTGAAGGGCTTTCCTTAAGACATCAGTGGAGGGTGTTTGATCCAATAATCTAGTGTCAAAAGCCAGAAGTTGCCAACGTGACAAAAAGAATTAACACAAGGAGGCATTCTCACTGACAGTCAATGGTCAGGGATGGTGGGCACTGCAGTCCAACAACATTGGGAGGGTGCCACACATTGGCCAGTTCTGCCCAATTGAATCTCCAGTTGAATGTCATCCAGTAGAGCTACTCTAAGCAGTTCCAATGCCAGAACGAAAAGGGCCAAGGAAAAATGTATCACTTAGGCAGTGCTTTTTTCTAAAATAAAAAATAGGTGCCAGTACTCACCATGAAGTTGTTACAGTAAGTGCCACACTTTTTAACAACAACGAAAAGGTGCTGTTACTGCTTACCCCTGAGTACCCCCTGAAAAAAAGCAGTGCATCTAGGGATTCCTGACATTTGCTCATTTTCTCTGAACCTTAGCCAAAAATGGAAGATTGAACACTGTTAAGAGATGATGGGAGAACCCTGGAAAACCAGATTTTTGAACCAAACAGGAATCCTATACAAACAGTGCAGACTCCCTGATGTAGACAATTGCCCTCCAACTCATGAAGGACAAATGGAAACAAGACAGGGAAGGACAGGACAAGAGCTTTCATCTCCACTTTTGCCTCTACATGTGGAGGAATAAATCCCTGATTATGACTTTTGTCAGCAAACCATCTAGCAAAAATATCACAGTGAGTCGGTCCACATGACAGTGTATTTTTTTAAAAAAACCAAATGAAGTGTTTACTCAACTATGCAATATAGCAAACATCAAGCTAAAGTAATTAGGTTCTTGGAAACATTGCCACCATGTATTAAACCATGAATATTCGCAAGTTCCCTTCTAATCCTGTTTCTGAAAGGACAATGTTGCATTTGTGAACAGATGGATGTCACAGAATCAGTAGAGAAGAAATACCAGGTGGCAACTTTCATGGAGATGTAAGAAGTGGTTATAAAAAAACGGATTTTTTCCAAGATGGCGTCGGAGGCAGCAGCTTAATCAGATCCTCCGACTCCAACTAAGCTTTGTTACTATTTCTAGCCTCCTTAAAACCTTAACATCACATCTTAAAGACTACCGGCTGCCTTATCTTATTTTGTCGCCTCTTGAGCTAGTTAGCTGTTTTATTGTTTTACTGTTTTATTGTTTTATTATCTAAGTTTTATCGCTGTATAGTTTATTGGTACCGCTACACTGCTACACTGACTCCCAACTCGGGAGCTACAGGACGACGAGGTGACTGGAAATGCAACCGGAGAAGCAGTGGGAACCGCTGCAGCTCACTACGGAAAGATAAGTCTAAGAATACTCCCAAGAATATTTTCCTGCCCCAAGATAAGACCTGTGAAGGGTAAAGGAAAAGCCCCCACCCATCCGAATAGTCTGGTCACTGGACCTGCAACCTAGGGATGGTGCTCACTAGACAGAGCTACAAAGAACTGGGAATCCCCCTTACTCAAGCGGCTGAACCCCCCACAAGAGGAAGACAGGCGAAAATCTCTAATTATTTTAAACCAAAAATAGACAAATTAAGTAACGCTGAGAGACGGCTCCCCCTCGAATGGTCCATAGACCGCACTTGGCATGGAAAGACCAAGGAAATAGATGGAGGGGTGGGAGTCGATCTGGCAACTGAGATAAAACAAGCTATTTCAGAAAACGAAACTCTTGTGAACCAACGGGGGCTGGAACAGGAACAGGAGTTACAAGAGGGAAACTCAATAAACAATAATAATAATGAGCCCTCCCAACGACTCACGCCTGGGGAGAAGACGGAGTTCCACACAATGGCGAAGGAAGACCAGGACGATACAAGAGTCCAATATCTGGACTTGGAAAGTCTTCCCTATATACTAACAGGGCTATTTAACGATTTGCTAAAGGAACAGCAGTCGCAGACAAGCAGAGAACTGGGACACATTAAAGACTTCCTATCAGAATGTTTGGGTCTACTTACCACTCTGACTAGAATAATTAAAGGAATGGACAACATGCATTCATCTAAACTTTTTTCCAGTTCACCAAATGATAACAACACCAAGGAAAATAAAAGCCAGACCAGTGCTGGAAAAAGGAAAATATCCAGGCTCAAAACAGACCAGGTGGAAAACTTACTTGCCCCTAAGAAACCTCTCTTAAAGGGGAAGCGACCCAGGAATAAAGAGAAGAAGCCCAAAAATGTAAAAATGGGAAGGAAGACAAAGCTTCCATCTCGAACAAGGAAAATGAACTTCACAAGACTATTTAAGCTCCTAGAGAACCCAAACCCAACGAACCCCGTCATCCCAGCTACATCATCCCCTGACAAAAGTCGATGTCAAAGTCCAAATAAAAACACTCATAAGACCGGGCTTCAAAACCCAGTAGAGCAATCAGAGCCCCCGAACGGAATTTCAGGAATACCAAAGGAAAACCCCCCTCCTAAGCAAGAAAAGCCCCTTAAGGCAATACACACTGACAGAAATTTAATTCTAAACAAACAAAAACTCATCATTCGCCCTGTATATATGCATAAAGCCTGCCTTTCGCCTGCACAACAGAGAATCTATATCATCAAGAAAACTGAATTAGCCATCAGAGGGCTCGTTCCAGCAGAAAACATTATTAATGTCAAACTTTTGCCATCTGATAAGGATCAAAACAGAGTTGTGGTAACATTCAGAGACTGGCCCACAACCAAATTAGTCTCAGATAACAAGAACAAGCTACGAAGAATAGGATTGCAGGTGACTCGCCTATTTGAAACGTCCGGTGACCCCACCCCCCTTGTCGAAATAAATAAGACTGACAAGATAAAAATAAAACAGGTAAGGTTGGTGACAGACGAGAACTGCAAGCTGCCACCACTAGAAACAGATAAAGCCACAAACCAGCTGGTTAAAAGCCCAAAGATTCTTTTACCTAGCCATGTGTTAGACGAAGATATCACCAACGAGAAGGAAATGCGATTTATAGCACCTCTGCCCAAGGATCCAAATGATGATATGCTCAATGTGAACGAGCACCACCTAGTAGACACCTTCGAACGCATCCAACAGTCTCAGAATATGCTTATTAATAGGCTATCGGCCATTAAAAACACTATATCCAGCATTGCTGCCTCTGAGCCTATTGAATTCAATTATGCCACACACACTTCAAAACCCTGGTCTAATAAAGAATGGATTTCTAGTCTGTACCTGACATCGGAAGAGCTGGGATCCCCTGCTCCTATCTCAGCATCTCGAATAATAACGCATCAGGCCGAAATGGCTATTCCAAGGATCGGGAATGGCTCTATCTTCATAGATGACCGAGGCTCACTTGACACTATTCATCCGGCGGAATGATGTATGGATCCACCGAAAGGACGTACCGATAAAGGAATTAGGAACGTCAACTTAGTGCCAGAAGACCATTTACTAATAGCAACAGCAAGGGGACACCCAGGCATGGAAATAAAACTTACTAAGTTAGCCCCTCCTACGAACGAACTTAACATCCCACCCCACCTCCATTCAAATTTGTATACCACCATCCCAAAGACTCAACAGAGAGGACTACCCCTATTCCCTCCATCATACTATTTCAACGTTCTATCATGGAATGTGGCGGGTTGGCTGTCCAAGCAGGGTGATGCAGACCTCCTGGATTTCCTCTCAAAATTTCAGATTATATGTTTACAGGAGACATGGTGCTTAGACTCTCACCCTCCTTCCTTACAGGGCTATGAGGCTTTTGTTGTCCCTGCCAAAAAATTAAGTAATCGTGGCCGACCCAGTGGTGGTTTGGTCACTTTTGTATCCAGAGAGCCAAGGTACAGGGTGCGACAACTGCAGTGGTTGAAGAGCAATAACCTTCAGACATTACTTATTTCCAGTAACGTGGGAGGAGATTTCATATGTATAAATGTCTACATTCCCCCTGTGTGTTCCTCCCTCCAGACAATACAAATCTGGGAGGACTTGGAGTCATGTTTGGAAAAGGCTAAAATGGAGCTTCCTGACCGGGACATCCTGTTGGCAGGAGACTTTAATGCCAGGATAGGTAGTGACATCAATTCGTATGGCTCCAAAACCCAGTTTCTGCCTGAGGCAGACTGGTTCATTCCCTGGAGCTCAGACGAGAAGGTCTTAAATAAGGCAGGTACCATATTACTGGAGACTGCCTTTAAGCATAATTTGTACAACTTGCATGGTACTTACATGGATAGGACAGAGGGGTTTTTTTCTTTCCTTGGGCCTTGTGGAGCAAGCGTTATAAAAAAACGCAACACCTCAGGATTTTATGTCAACTGGATTATGGTGGATTAGCCAAATGAGTCTGCCCAACTAATGAAGAAGCTATTACTCATTTCCACAACAGTAAGCAAGCAACCATGTTGAGGCCAGGGCCATGAAAACAAATGTGGGCCAGGTTTCTCAACACTGATATATGAATATGCAAACAGATGTACCCCTCCCTAAAGGGCAGTAGTAAATTGCATAAAACCCAGTTTTCAAGGATCAGCTAACAGTCATAGAATAGATGTTTACAGAATAGATGGAACTTGTAAAACACATTGAGCTTTAAGAACAAATCTCCAGTGAGCTCTCATACAATCTTTAGCTTTAAATTGGAATAGCAGGCAATCCTGCAAAAAAGAATTATTGCTAGTGTGAAGTTGGAACCTCATCAAAGAAAAGGAAAGAAGTATCCATTCTCTGTGCTAATGAACAATAGGGGAAAACAGGAAAACATGGATGTTTTCTTACCATCTCATGCACTTGCCAGAGCGAAGAGACACTACCAATTACCTTGGTGCTCTGGGCAATGATGTCATCATTCCTGCACAAAAATAAACAAATCACAGAAATGTGTTTCTCCGCACTTCCTCTCCACCTATGACAGTGCCTAGGAATGATTCAGTTGAAGCACATATTGTTTTGATTCTCTGTGTTTTGTAAACCTCATGTGATAATTTTGTTGTATCTCCATGTGGAGTCTACCACAGCACTGTGGTCTGCTGTCACATTTTCCTAAAATACACAAAAGTGAGGTAGAAGAGAAAGTGAAATGTTTGAGCAGCTGACTCTCCAAAATTCTGAGTCAAGCACAAAAGACCATCAGGAGTAGATCGATATTACACTCCCTCAGATAATACATGTGGGACTCTTCATTTTTTTGCTGTTAATGAGGTTTTAAAATAAATTTTCTAAGGAGTTAAATGCCAGACCCTTTTAAAAAAGTAAATCCCACCTGTTCTCAAAAGTCAGTCCTCACAGTCCTGCAAATGTGATGGTGTGGAGTGATATCAGCCCCAACTTTAAATTTTATACACGTTGATATTAACTACATGTGAACCTGTTCCCACTTGCATGCATTCAGGGCTCTAACATTTTTATGCTCTTCCCATAGAAGTCCCCACCATGGTACTATGTACCTGGAAACATTTGGCTTCCAAAGTCATAAAGCCAGGATTGCTAAGGCATTGCAATACAGGGCACCCTCCTTGAGAGGCTGGAGGAATCCTATATTTCAGACATTATTATGAGGCACATAAAATCTGGCATTAGATTTTGGTTTTGGGTGTTGACTGAGGGGGTAATGAGTGCAGTACAATTCCCAGAATGGATCTCATTTGTCAAACAAGATTTATTTACCCATGCAGCAACTGCCAAGTCCACCCTTAAGGCGGTCTGGCAGGTTTGGAAATAGCAAAAGGATCACCTTCTGCCCAGGTTCTCCTCACTTATTCCATTTCACTGCCACTCAGAATTTGCATGTGATGATAGTCGGCTTCCTGTGCAGCCACTGTGTGAGGCAGGGCTTTATAGATCAGGGACTGTAGTCTATAAAGCCCTTTTGCACCATCCCAACTGCTCCCACAGGACATGTGGAAAACTCAACTTAAGTAATCCAGTATTTCATGGTTGGTATGGTACCTAGCTGGGAATTTAATTGACAACCAAATATTAAAGAGCAGGCTCTGAGGGATCTTGCTCTCTTCGAGCAAATATTAGGCTCTGCAATGCATGCAGAATACAGAATATGAGTTGGTCTCCAGATTGTATACAACAACAACAACAACAACAACAACCAGTAATAATACAGGCCTTTGGCTATAGCATTTTAAAATGTGACAGGGGGTATTTTGTTATGTAAGGTAAAGGGTAAACGGCCCCTGGACGGTTAAGTCCAGTCAAAGGCGACCATGGGGTTGCAGCGCTCATCTCGCTTTCAGGCCAAGGGAGCTGGTGTTTGTCCACAGACAGCTTTGTGGGTCATGCAGCCAGCATGCTTCTGGTGCAACAGGACACTGTGACGGAAACCAGAGTGCACGGAAACGCCATTTACCTTCCAGCTACAGCAGTACCTATTTATCTACTTGCACCGGTGTGTTTTCGAACTGCTAGGTTAGCAGGAGCTGGAACAGAGCAACGGGAGCTCACCCCGTCGCAGGGATTCGAACCGCCGACCTTCCGACCGGCAAGCCCAAGAGGCTCAGTGGTTTAGACCACAGCACCACCCATGTCCCTTATGTTATGTATTTTGTGGTTCTGTTCTGTGTTTTTATCTTGTAAACCGCCCTGTGATCTTCAGATGAAGGGCGGGATATAAATGTAATAAATAATAATAATAATAATAATAATAATAATAATAATAATAATAATAATAATTGATATGGGAACAGTAGATAAATGTGGGAATTGGATTGTGTGCCCAGGCGTTCCTTCACCTGGTGGACCGTAAATAATGAGGCACAACAAGTTCTAATTTGGGTGAAATCAGGCCACAACTTTACAAATGTAAGAGGTTTGGCATAGGCATTGGCTAGACCACACTCCTTCCAGCCCACCTGCCAGAAGTACTTAATATGGGGCCAACCAGAAGAGAGGGAGTTCTTGACCTACATCAATGGATTGCACCTGGGGAGTGCTGTGATCCTAGCCCCAGCCTGGGCGTCCAGACAGAAGCATCTCCTCTGGATCCCTTTAACAGGATACCCCATTTTGTAGGCAGAGGCAACAACCTCCTGTCCATCCAAGACAACATCTACCCAATGTGGGTCCTGCACTGGGAGAAAAGTGTGGTATTAAAAAAAGAAATAAACTTGAACAGTAGTTTACAAGACTGAAGAAATGAGGATACTGAGGAGGAGGAGGTGGGCGGAATGCTCCTCTTGGTTTTTTGATAAAACAGCTCAACAAGATGCTTTTAACATAAAACTAGAACATTCTTGTTATAGTGAAACCCAACCAGGCTATGTGCTTTCTTTCTGGCTTAAGCGGAAGATAGCTACTAACTGTGAAGCACAGTTCTATTAATGAATATTCATTATTGCAAAGCTATCCACAAACCTCTGCTCTTGCAGAGTTGTTAAATAAAAATCTGTGGTATCTTCTTTCCTCAGAACCTGGATGGTTTTTTGAGTGTGTGTGTGTGTGTGTGTGTGTGTGTGTTTTAAAAAATGCCAGCACCAAATCTTAGAACATATTAAATCATAAAGGGGCAAATGCAAGCATAATTGCCCTCACCACTTGGTAGCAACAGTTTGCCTCCACATATCTCTGATGAGGAGTATGACTTTCCATGGTGAACAGTGTGGCTCTTAGGCAGCACCAGTGCCAGGACTACTCTTATTAAGAAATCCATTAACACACGGTGTGTATCTTCACACTGGCCTTGTACCCAACCAAACCGGATTCCAGGCTTCCCTGCTGCAGCTGGTACCAACACTGCTGTGTCAGCGATATTCACACGCCCACTCTTGCGTCGGCCTGCTGGGAATGGGATTAACAACAGTCTGTGCCAGTTTATGCATTTGTTCAGTGTATAAAGCTTTTAACGAGGGAGGATCAGACATACCCACACACTTGAGGTTTACATGAAAGGGATTGTGGCGCTGCACCAGCTAGCTGTGACCCCATGCCACCAAACTTAAGAGCCACTCCCACTGCTGTCCATGCATACATACCCTCCAGGTGTCCTGATTTTCCAGGGACAGTCCGGCTGACAGATTTCATCCACAGCACCTCTAGATAGGACTGGGAAAGATTTTCGCAAACCACTGTAAACTATATAGAACTGGATGGACCAAGGCAGCTTCCTATGTGCAAAGTATACACAGTGATGTTCAAAATTGTAATATCCTACCTCCACACCCACACAGCTTGGTACTCCCGGAAAAGCATTATTTTATTATCCGGTGCTGACAGTACTAATGAACAGTGGTGGTGTTATGTACTGAGTTGAATAGGATCCAAAATACAGCAGTCTGATTGGTCCTAGAACAATAGGATTCAGAATGCAGCAGTCTGATTGGTCCTAGAACAATAGGATCCAGAATGCAGCAGTTTGATTGGTCTGCAGGAGCCACCCAATCCAGCTCCAGGTGGAAGTGAATCCGCAACCTGATTGGCTTACAGGAGTATCCTGGAATTAGCCAATCACGTGGGGCCCATTGTGTAAATAATGTATATAAAGCAGACGTTCTGGGGGAACTCCCATTCCTCGCTACTATGAGCTGAATAAAGAGCATGAAATCCACACTCGACTCCGAGTATATTTCACTGGCGACGAGGATGGGATCCTGCTGAGCTGACCGCCACACACAGCACCGCAGCACCGCCACCTGCCGCACCGCTGCCTCGCACCGTGTATCCAGGCTTCAGCTCCGGGACCCAAGCAACTCAGTACATAACAGGTGGCAATCCTTCACCATTAAGAGTGAGAGACTGACTATTACAAATTGGTTGAAAATGTTGTCTTCTGCTTCACTTTGATTCACATTGCTTTGAAAGAGCAAATAAAACACACATAGGAGGCCCCAAATGGTAAAGAAAAAAGCATTCTTTATTTATCGTTTATTCATATTTGCAAGGATGGCTTAGGATTCTAAGCCACCATGCATGGCTGACTCGTGCAGGAGAGTGGGAGCTTGGCAAAACGCAAAGTATATTTTATTAGTCTCGACCCTGCTCAATCCATGCAGAGTTACTTATACCCAAAGTTACTGGCTTAAAATGTAGTGAGGTGATTTTCTCCCAGCTGAATATCAAAGCATATGTGCCCGTGGCTGTGCACATCAGCACAGTTGGATATGTTTCCATGTTGTCTGCTTTCTGCCCACACCAGGGGGTGAAGAAGTGGCGTGGATGTATTCATGTGGTTTGCATTTTCAAACTGGATCAGAGCTGGGTGTGTGGCAGGAGGAAATACAGCAAAACACAGTATTTTTCAAGAAATTACAGGAGAGATGTGGATTGTAGCTAAAGCCATGTATTCACAGCTTCACACGCCACTGGATGCAGAGTACATGGGAGTGTGTACACAGCCAGAGATTCAGACTCTCTGCAGGGAGGCATGGAAAAATACTCCGAGCCTGATTGTTTTGTTCCTCATGCAAGAGTGAAATCCTCATGTTCTCTCAGTGGTAGGAGTGTCCTGAAAGACCAGTTCCTTGACGACAGAAAGCCCAGAGATAATTATATTGCTGCATAAGATACCAGGGTGTATGTGTGGAATTCGTTTTGCCTTTGGAAGATGCAGTGGCTGATACCAGATATTTACATATTTGTTGTGAAAGCTGTCATTAAGTGTCTTTTGAGGACTTAGAGAGGAGTTGAGAAGGAGTCCAGAAGAACAAAACTCTGAAATACAATTATTATTATTTCAGATATTTCTATGCTGCCTTCCAGGACAAATCTCTGCAAACACGGGTATCTGTGTGTGTCACAAGCATGAATTAAGGCATTAAAAAAAGAACAAAATCTCACTACCATAATAAAGTAAAACAGCAGTCTAAAAGCAGCTTCTAAATGGTTTTAAACTAATCTTGAGAAGGGAATGCTGATGGGAGCTGAGGAGTGTTCTGTTTGGAACAAATTGTCCCTCAGGGATGAGCGTACAAAGGTTATGGTTGTTGAAATTGGGGATGAGTAGAACTAGACATTTTGAGTACAGGGGCGCTCCAGAGAGCAACTCAGAGAGGTCAAAGCATCATAGGGTAAAACACACATGTGAAAGACATTTGGAGAAAGACACTGTGTACAGGTGTTTATATGCTCATGCTAGAAACCTCTGAGGCAAGATGGGTGAGTTGGAGAGCTTCATCTTAGAGGAGAGCATTGTTGTTGTCGTTCAGTCGTGTCCGACTCTTCGTGACCCCATGGACCAGAGCACGCCAGGCATGCCTATCCTTCACTGCCTCTCGGAGTTTGGCCAAACTCATGTTAGTAGCTTCGAGAACACTGTCCAACCATCTCGTCCTCTGTCGTCCCCTTCTCCTTGTGCCCTCCATCTTTCCCAACATCAGGGTCTTTTCTAGGGAGTCTTCTCTTCTCATGAGGTGGCCAAAGTACTGGAGCCTCAACCTCAGGATCTGTCCTTCTAGTGAGCACTCAGGGCTGATTTCTTTAAGAATGGATAGGTTTGATCTTCTTGCCGTCCATGGGACTCTCAAGAGTCTCCTCCAGCACCATAATTCAAAAGCATCAATTCTTCATATGTATATAAAGTGGGCATGATGGAAACATGATGGAATGGAGAGAGCCAGTGGGACATAGTTGTTGTCTCTGGATATAAATTCTGTGAGAAGGACAGGGAAGGGGGTATTGGAGGTGGTGTCACTTAAGAATGACATAGAGTCCTAGCAGCTAGAAATCCCCCAAAGTGGGGCGGCTCTTCCACAGAATCACTGTGGGTGGTAATACCGGCCCCAATAGTAATTTGGCCCTGGGGATGTACTCTTGTGTCCCTATGATGTCTAGGGTGCTCTTGAAAGGGATAATGACATCAAGGAGGCCTCTCAAGGAAGCAGTGCTGGCGTAATGGGTGCCTTCCATTCCTTGCATATGGACTGGTATGTTCCAGTCAGAACAAAGACTTGACATTTCTAAATATCCTAAAGCTACAGGGAACCAGGCAGAAGGCCTTCTCGGTAGTGGCGCCCGCCCTGTGGAACGCCCTCCCAGCAGAGGTTAAAGTCATAAACAACTATCCTACATTCAGAAAATACCTGAAGGCAGCCCTGTTTAGGGAAGTTTTTAACTTGTGATTTTGCTGTATTTTAATGTTTGTTGGAAGCCGCCCAGAGTGGCAGGGGAGACCCGGCCAGATGGGCGGGGTACAAATAAAAGATTATTATTATGATTATTATAAATACCTCGCGCCCTAGAGCAGAGGGTGCACAATTCTCAATTTAAAACTTGACTGGTGCCTTCTGGAACCTGGTGCGAAATGTAAGCGCTGTTGAACCAATAACAGTGACCATGATACTATCGGATTCAACATATATGTAACTGGAGGGTTTCTAAGAAAACCTAGCACAGCCACACTTGACTTCAAAAGAGGAAACTTATCAAAAGTGAGAGAATAGGTTGAAGTTGGTTGAAGGAAGGAGGCTGCATCCTCATGGCCTCAACCTCACCACTGTTCTGCATCACCCCAATCCTGTCCAAGTATGCAGGAGTGGTGCAGGCATCAGGAGAAAACCCACCCCCCAAAAGCATATATGTTCCTACTGAACACCATAGAAGTTCAGCAAATGGGACAGAGTCCTGGCCTTAAAAGTTTGCAAGGTAACTACTGTGTCGTTCTTTTCTCTTTTTTCCCCCTAACATAAAATACTGCTTTCAGTATGTTAAGAATTCAGTTTAAAATAAATAAATAAATCCAGGCAATATTATGGATAGAATGCAAGAAAGAACCCTTTATTAACAAGGCTCCCTTGGCCTATAATATCTATTAATACAAGGCTTGGCAGCTGCTAAAAGGAGTGCCAGGAATCTCATGGTTTCCTTAAATGCATAAGGGTGGATAAAAGGACTGCTCATTAAAGTAACCTGATTGGTTTCATGTACCTTTGACTGTTTTTGTACCAGAAAATGCAGTAATAATAACCAAGGGAGGGGTTGTTGTTTTTCTACTCTGAGAAGACCTGAGCACCTGCAATTACCACTGAAATCAATCGGATTTCCAAACCAATTCCTGGATGTGGAAATCATATATTCTGTTCCTTTCTGGAAAAAAAACACAACGGTGCCTGTTGTGCTTTCACAGCTGATTAGTGGCAGAAGCAGAAGCCAAAGGATTTCTCTTTGTCTCCTTGGCACTCAGCTTTCATGAATAAAAGAGACGGGGATAAATAAATGTTCCCGACTAGAGTACAGAAAGTAGATTAACTAATGGGCCTGCCATGCTCAAACTGGGGCATCTGCTCACATGTTCTTCTTTGACACAAGTGACCCTTTGTAGTTACATATACAAACACACACACTGTGGCTCTTTGTTATCTGTGATCAGCGTGTCTGTTCCATTCAGCCAGAGTGACCACATTCTTCTCTCCCAGTTCCTGCACCCCCACCATCTCTCTCAATTGCAGCCCCAGTCCATGCTGCCACAGCAAATGAAAGAGGTAACCCAAAAGGAGTTTAAAATTACCTGTGCTTTTAAGAAAGGGAAGCGACTTGCCAGGGAAATCCAGGACTCGAAAGCTGGGATGGATTTCAGGCATACTGAGAGAGACCAGTTCCTTCAGTCATACTCTGACAGACCTACAAACCCGTTCAAAGGGAGATCCTGATTGAAGATAATATTATTGTGCCAGGACTAAAATTGTAAATCTATATAGCCTCACTCTCGCTGCCCTAGAAGTAGTTGAACCTAACACCTAATGTGCAGGAGTTTTGTTTTGTTTTTTAATGCATGGTCAGTGGTAAGGAAAAAATACTTGGTACATGATCGTCAACTTTTTTATTATTAAAAAAAGGTACACAAGTTCTCAGTGAACCCTAAATCACTCCTATCCTCTTGCCTGAATGCTTGGATGCAGCACAGTTAAGAGGCATGGGGGTGGGAATAGCTGCCAGCCTAAAATAAAACAAGGGAGTGTCATTTTCCTTCCAAAATTCCTTGGAACGGCACTGTATCAGGGCATTCTGATAGGGGCTTATGGCAGCTATTAGCGGTCACTAATGCCTATTCAACTGCTGCTGGATCCAGGTATACCCAGCACCCTTGAATGCATGGAGTGAATGGGAGCCTTGAATGGCTCATTTCATTCATTTCAAGACAAATGCTGATTGGTCAAAATGAGCCCCATTCAGTACTGCTTTCCATTTGTCTTGAAATGAATGCACACCTTTTAGAGCCAAGAACTCTCAAACAGAAGAGTATGAACTCTGATACTGGTGCCACCTCCCCATCTGCTGTTCTCTAGCTTTGGACTGGCTCACTTCCAGGTGGGCATATTTGTCTTATGGCCAAAGCTGATACCAATCCTTCCTGAAGCCTTCATAAAGTTTGTTGAACTAAGTAGTTTGCCAAAGGAGTGGGGCTGCTTCTCAACAGAGTGCCCAATATCAGTGCAGCCCAGTCTGGAGGCTCTTCCTCTTTATCTAACCCAAAAGGAGATTAGGGAAAGGAGAGCATTGATTTGTCAGCTCTGGCCATCTGACAAAATATTGGAGCCTGTTGACCCAGGCAAACTTTGAAGTGATATGTAAGAATGATCACGTTATATTCTTCAAAATGAAATGGCTCTGCAACCCATGACCACAAGCAACATTTACTGACCTCATAAACATCACATGGCACATGGAAACAGTAGGATGTTTCATCATATTCTCAATTCCTCCTTTTAATATATATTTGAGCTGTCCATCTGAACTGAATGATGACTGATGGGAATGGAAATGCTTCCCATTTTTCCACTCTTAAATTCAGTTGCCCACATTTCCACGTCAGTTTGCATTTTTATATATATATATAAAAAAAAAGTCTTCATGGAAATGAAACATTACTATGAGAAGAAGACATTGATGAAATGTAAAGCATATATCTTCAAAATTAATGTAAAATATTGGTGCATCTTTAATCTCAATAGAAATTACAAATTTCATTAGACTATTGCAACAATTTAATGTTTTCAACACCAATTGCTTTAAATGTTTTCAAAGAAAAAACGTGCCCAGGCCAGCTGTCTGCTAGCTCCATCTGGTACGCAGGGTGAGACCCTCCCTGCCCATGGACTGTCTCACCAGAGTGGTGCATGCTCTAGTTATCTCCTGCTTGGACTACTGCAAAGTGCTCTACGTGGGGCTACCTTTGAAGGTGACCTGGAAACTATAATTAATCCAGAATGCGGCAGCTAGACTGGTGACTGGGAGTGGCTGCCAAGACCATATAACACCAGTCCTGAGAGATCTGCATCAGCTCCTAGTACGTTTCCGAGCACAATTCAAAGTGTTAGTGCTGACCTTTAAAGCCCTAAATGGCCCCAGTGTACCTGAAGGAGCGTCTCCACCCCCATCATTCTGCCCGGACACTGGGGTCCAGCTCCAAGGGCCTTCTGGCGGTTCCTTCACTGCAAGAATTGAGGTTACAGGGAATCACCAGGCAGAGGGCCTTCTCAATAGTGGTGCCTGCCTTGTGGAATGCCCTCCCATCAGATGTCAAGGGAAAAAACAACTATATGACTTTTAGAAGACATCTGAAGGCAGCCCTGTTTAGGGAAGTTTTTAATGTTTGATGTTTTATTGTGTTTTTAATATCCTGTTCAAAGCTACCCAGAGTGGCTGGGGAAACTCAGCCAGATGGGTGGGGTGTAAGTAATAAATTATTGTTATTATTATAAAAGTAAGAAGATTTCTGGGGGTGGTGGGTCACCTAGATCCAGTAGGAGGGTGATATGTTCCCCAGCCAAGTCCTTCCTAGGGATTTTTGGTTTTTTCTCCTCCATTGCCTTCCCCTGTGCAAGTCAATGATGGAGATCAATCGATGGAGGAGCAGAAACCAATGCCCCCTCCCACTAACCCTTGGGGTAACAGGTCCCTGCTGGGAGGGAGATATTTTCCTGAGTCATGCTTCTCCTGGGATCCGTGGTCTTTCCCCCTTCCCTTCAATGGAGACATCTCTCTTTCCCAGGAAGAAGAAGCTCTATGTAGAAATATGATGCTTGGGGTAGCATGATCATAGCCATTCCTGGAGATCCATGCACTCCTGTGCTTCAAATTATAACCCTCACCCAATGTTTAAAGTTTGCCCTTGTGAGAATGCCCCTGCAGCTATAGTTCTGCAGTTTGGCAAGCTTTATCCACTTCTGCCAGAAAATGAAAAAAGTTATAAACTTTTCCGTTATTGTTGTTGTTGTTGTTGTTGTTGTTGTTGTTGTTGTTTTAAAAAGCCATGCATGAAAACCCCAGATGCAACTGCCTACAATTTGGCAGACAATCCACTTTTGAAGGTCTGCTATGCCCACACATTTTATCCACTTCTGTGAAAGGGGGGGATTCAGTTATAGCCATTATTGTATTCCCTACTATATGGAACAGGTTTGGGGCGTGGGCAGAAAGCTTTCTTTTTCACAGATCTAATTTGGTCCCAAATAACAAGTTGAAATGGAGAGACACAGAATGGTTCCAAAACAGATCAGGGTGCTTCTCAAAGCTACAGATACAAGTCAAATCTTGCGGACAATGTATTAAATGAGCTTATGGATCAGGTTTACACGTAAAAGGCCTTTTTTTGCTTAAAAAATGTGATTATCTTGTGTAGATAATTTTGCTAGATCTTTTTTTTAAGTAACCACAAAAATGTTCTTTAAGTACACTGTTTTTCATCAGTTTTATCGTTATCATCTCAAATAGCCAGCCCGTGAAATTTGCTGTGAACCTTGCCTCCTGCCTGCTGAAATCTTTGTCCTTGCTCCCATCCCCACCACCATAACAAAATCTGAAATGGCTCCCATCATGAGCAAAATTATTTTATTTTTATTATTACATTTTTATCCTACTTTTTCTCCAAATAGTTCAAGGTGGCATGCCTTCTTTCCTCCATTTTGTCCTCACAACGACCCTGTGAGGTAGGTTAGGTTGAGAGACAGTGCCTGGTCCAAAGTCACCCAGTGAGCTTCATGGCTAAGTGGGGATTTGAACCTTGAACTCTCCCACATCCTAGTCCGACACTCTAACCACTACACTATGCTGGCTCTCTTACTTAGAAGCAAGCATGAAATGTGGAAATTGCTTCTGAGTAAATACAGGTAGAACTGGGCTGCAAAATGGCATCGTTATTCATATGCTGAGTTTGTGGGCATTTAAAAACAATCACCACATGCCAACAAAATATGAAGAATGAATATGTAGTTAAAAGAAACCCAGGGAGTAAGATGACCTTGCAATGCGGTTATTACTGGAATTTGACCTGCATGTATATAGTGCTTTGCTGTAGCCCAGAATGCTTTTTATAGTGTTAATCCTTCCTAAATGGTAATGTGGGAGGCACAGCACACTTAAGCACAGAGGAAAGAATCTGTTTGTGAATAAACACCATGCTTGCTGTTGTACACGAGCAGTAAGTAAATCCCATCCCAAGATGACTTAATAGCTCGCTTATTTATTTTTGACAAAAATATTGGAATGTTATTTGTGTACCCTTGCAGATCCGTGCTCCTCCTGCCTGAGCTTGCAGCCACTTTTGCCGTTCGCTGCCAGGAACCAAAGGAAAGGAAATATTTCTTAAACCGCTGCACTTGTATCCATTCCAATAACGAAAAATAAATGTTTCCTAAGTGCTGGCAGTACATCCCACAAAGCCAGCAAATGATCCCTTTAACCCAGTGAATTATAGAATTCTTTCTCTTAAAATGGATTGGGGAACCAGGGTGGATGAGGGTCGAAGATGGGTGCAGTCTCAAACCTATGTTGGAGAGCCAACATTGAAAGCAACAAACTCATTTTGAGGAAGCGGAATTAAATGTGATTTCTATTCTTCAGCATGGTTTTAAATTCAAGGGGAGTGGTGGCGTGGAGTCAATGATTTTACGACACATAGTTTCTGGACAGTTTCATCACCTTCACCCCAATCCCACAATTCGTACTTTTAATTTTCTTGACCTTTGTGTTCATCCTTTGCTGGTGACAGAAGACACATGTATGTTGTTAGTGGTTTCTCCGCTATTACTCAGCGGTTTCAGTTGCTGGTCACAGTCCTAAACTGCAGCTTTTGGATATGCTTTGCTGCACGTTTTGAAAAATTCATGACATTGAAATAACAGTGGATTTTAGAGAAGCTTTAAAAAAAAATATGTTGGTGGGAATGGTCAGAACTTGGCTTGCAAACTGAAAGTGACCGGTTGCTCTTTTCATTTGCAACCTGTTGAATTTTCTTTCCTTTTTAACTGCGCCTGAAGATGAGACATTTCCAAAGGAGAACACTCTGTGCTCTGTATAAAACAGCATGAATGACCGCGTGTGCTTTTTCAATTTCAGCTGACCTTTGATACTTTCGCCAGATGGGAATTCTTGACAAGATATGTACTTTCCACATCCTCGGCCCATTTGGCCAATTGGCAGAGAGTTCAGGCGATTTTTATTAATAAAAAACGCAGCATTAACTGTCTCTCCAATCTGGCTGTAGAGCAACATAAGTAAAAGGTGGAGGAGCAGGGAGAGAGAGAACGAGAGAGGGGGAGAGAAGGAGATTGGTTCAGGAGAAGAAGAGGTGGTGAAAGAGAAATGAAGTGAAAACAATTGGAAATAAGTAGAAGTGAGCAGTAGTGATTTTAGGTATAACCAAACAGAATGTTATACATTAAATATGTTATACATTAAATAGGTATGTGTATTTTTAAATCCATTTGTGTTAGATGGAAGGGGCACAATTTAAAGCTTGAACAGGTTGGATGTTGAAGGAAAATGAGGAAGTAGTGCATTTTCAATACAGGTGTTGCTCTTCTGCTAATACAACCCAAAAGCCCTGTCTCTGCTGCACCCAGTGACAGATTTATGTATAAGCTAAGTAGGCTGAAGCCTAGGGCCTCTAAATCTAGGGGGCCTCACCAGCCTGCCCTCTCCCCAGTGCCGCAGTCTCCCCTCTCCCAAAATTGTAAACCCAAGACTTCATGCAAGGGCAGGGCAACTCAGGCCCAGCAACTATAAATAAAATCCATCTAGATTGCCCTGGTGTGGGAGCCCCCTTAGGAGCAGCACACGGGGCTCAATTTGGGCAAATTGCTCCAATTGCCTTAAGGTCAGCCCTGGTGAGACTTTGCAGGGGTTGAACTGACAAGCCCTGCACCTTCTAGGTCCCTGGTGTCGCTATTCAGAGTACAGACTCAAGGATTTGTTATGGAAATAAAGGGGTGCACTTATTGCAAATCAGTTTTGTCATCTCTTCCCCCCCCAAACCCCGAGACAATGAGCCCAGCCACCTTTTTATTCACAATCGCATAAGCACTACACTACAGCATGGCCATAAACCTGTACGTTCAACCGCTGAAATATGCACCCAATATGTAGCAATGGAGATTTATGTTACTGCTTTATGAATGAACACTGTGTTTTATGAATGGACTCTGTATTTTGTGAATTACCTAAGAGCCACCAATAGGGAGCTCTAGAATCTGACAGCTAACCAATTGGGTACTACCAAAAGCAGGTAACCAGCAGGGAATGCTTCAGCTCAGCCTTTGCACTGTTGACTGAACACCCCCTGCTGTGCAGATAATGGAGAAAGTTTGTCAATTGTATCCCTTCTGGCATCCTGGCCAACTCTATTACACTGGTGTAAACCCTGGTGCACCAGAAGCCCATAATAGCAGCAAATAAAATCTGCTCATACGTCAGTGACTGATAAGACTTGTCAACCAGTTCTTCCAAAGTCTTCCTAAATTATAAAGCTCCAAAATACAGGCCAAAAGAGAGCAGGTCTGGGGAGAGTGAGGCATACAATCGGCACCACCAGTGAAAATGCCCTGCTCTGTGTAGCTCCTGCCCTGTCATTTGATAGGGTGCCTACTTGCCCTCCTTCTTGACATGGAATGTTCTGTATTGGAGTCTCCAGGTCCAGTACAAAGACCATAAGAAGGGAGAGCAGGGACCTTGAAGTTCCCAACAGCTGTTAATCAAGCAAGCAAGCACACAGGTCACCTTTGTCAAAGTCAAGACGCCTATGTCCTGGCCAGGCCTGCGCCCAATCTTGTTTTTGTACAATCTTGTTTGTCCTCAGTAACCAAAATTATATTATCAACATATACAAGCAGAAAAGTTGTTTTCCTTAATTTGCACGGAATCGTAGAAAACAAAGTGGCACTAATAAAGAAAAGTTCCAGGGTGGCAACAGAAAGCAAACTAAAAATGCTTTTGGAGTTCATCAAAACTATCCAGCAATATCAAGTTATAGGAAAACTGGTGCTATTAACAGTAATCCTTCTAGTTGGTTAATTGGTTCGGCAACTTCCATGCACATGACATGTGATGCTAATTATTTTCCCCAAGAATTAAATGATAACTAATCAGAGGCAGCTACAGTTGCAAATGGCAACAAAATATCTGTGAAAGGAAGAGGAGCAGGTTTGCTCAAGTGTGTGTAGAAATACTGTTTGTAATGAAGTGAGAGCATTAGTTAATTTGCTCGAATTTACAAATAAGAAAGTTTTGAGAATTTAAATTCTAGATTAAAATTGATTACTTCATTGAGAAGGGGATTGTAACAAAAACATTGGGGCCTAATTTGAATCGTATCTGGTGGCCAGACCAAAACACTCATCAGGAAAGCTATGAGATTCAGGTGAGGGTCAGATGACTTGTCAATCCCAGCAGGTATATAACAGGAAGACCCAGCCTGCCCAGGCCACAAAAGGTTTACAAAGTTCAGTTATTGCAAAAGTTTTCCAGTGTTAATTTTATGCATTTTTTAAAATCACCATGGTATTTAACAATAATATATTATGTACTTTAAAAGAGAAATTGTGAATTGCAGAATTTTAAATACCCGTCATCATCCTTGGCTTCACTCAATTTTGTTTATAAGACTCTTCCATTTTCTTCTAGTTGTGAGGGTGGGGGATGGGGAGGGGCCTCAAAAGTGGAGTAGCCTAGGGCCTCTCTTCATCTAAATCCGGCCCTGGCTGCACCAGCACAATAATGCACTCTGAGTTGGGCTGAACCTTGACACCTGCTTGACTGTTTAGGTCAGGGCTGGGCCACGCATTAGGCAAGGTGAGGCAAGTGCCTCAGGTGGCAGGATCCACAGGTGCAGCAGATTCTGATGTAGATCTTGATTCCATCCTTGTTTCTGACGTAGATCTTCACCCACCCCTTCTTCCCTGGCAGGGAGGGAGGAGCCAGCCCTCACGTGACGAAACATATTCGGCCAGCCCTGGTTCAGGCTTCGTTTCAAATGTCCGTAGCGATACCAGTCAGCCTCTGAGCATGTGCCCAGCGACTTCCCCACACTGGTGAGAAAATCATGGAGCACATTTGCAAGTGTTGAGATTCTTATATCAGCAATGGAAATTGTTAAAAAAAAAAAAAACAACCCACACAACCCCATAGTCTGGAATGTTTGTTCTGTTTATCAGTGGCATTCCAGCTCCTGCTATCAGGGATCACACTTATGCATACAAGTGTCGTTCACAGTCCAGCTGTGTAGAATAAAATTTTGCAATGTAAGCAACTCTCTGAAAATGTCCTTCATGTACACAATTTATAGAGATAGCAAAATATTTGATTCTCTCTCTCTCTCTCTCTCTCTCTCTCTCTCTCTTTCTCTCTCACACACACACACACACACACACACATAAAGGCCAAATGAGACAAAACTGTATGATCATGATTCAAAAACATGCTTAGTGGCTGCATGTCTTTGTTTCCAAAAAGCAGCTGCCGATTAGGGGTGTGATGGTGGTGAGGAGTTAACCCATTCCATCCTTTCACTGACCTGCTGAGAATTTGTTCCCAAAATCTTCTGCAAGTGCATTGCCCCATTTTGAAGCACCTAAAATCGGATCAAATAATAGTTGGGGTGGGTTCATCAGAGAAATGTTGCAAAGGAAAAGAGTTCAAACCATCGCCCCCCCCCCCCATGTCACTGCCCTGGTCTACCGTGCCAGCCCCACCCCTCAGTTGCTTTTTCTAAACAATGATACAAACACAGTTTTTGAACCATGCGCTTGAAACCACATCTAGCTTGACTAGTTGCAAATACTGAACCTCACATTTTAAAAATGATCTTCTGCTACCCTGAATAAATAAATAATCAACAAATCAATCTGAATGGGTTTCACAGACCCTCCAAGTGTCCCTAGTTCCCAAGGACAGTCCCGGATTTACAGAAGCTGCCCCAGTTTCTGATTTGATCCCAGAATGTCCCACTTTTTCTTAGGACGTCCCTATTTTTGTTGGAGAAATGTTGGAGGGTATGGAGTTATGCGACCCCTGAGCCAAGGAGATAAGTAACTATACAACCTTTAGAAGACATCTGAAGGCAGCCCTGTATAGAGGAGGTTTTTTTTAAAAAAAATGTTTAATGTATTATTATGTTTTTATCTTTATCTTTATATCTTTATTGTCATTGTACAAGTACAATGAAATTGGATTTAAAATAATAATAAAAACAATAATAATAATAATATAATTTAAAAAAAATCATTTTTCATTTAAATAATTGTTTCCCCAACCAAAAATGGACTCAACATGAGTAACAGCAGTAAAAGCCATACGAAACACTTAAAAATAAGGGAGAACACTGAGCAGCCGCTGCGTCTATGCGCGCCGCCATCTTAGAACTCTTATAACTTAGAACTGTTATAAAAAATAACAGAAATTTAAACAAAAAACAAAACAAAACTGAGCCCTCTCTGCCAAGCGGCGGCGGTAGCGGTCCTTTATAGAGCCCATCAGGCCCCGCCCTAGGCCAGATGGTGAGTGGCTGGACTGGGGCCCTCAGGTGCTGGGCAGGGGAGTCCTCCCGGGTGGTGGTATTATTATGTTTTTATATATGCTGGAAGCCGCCCAGAGTGGCTGGGACAACCCAGTCAGATGGGCAGGGTATAAATAATAAAATTATTATTATTACCGGTACTGAATAGGACAGTGATGGCTAACCTTGACACTCCAGAAGTTTTGGGACTACAACTCCCATCATCCCTGACCACTGGTCCTGTTAGCTAGGGATGATGGGAGTTGTAGTTCCAAAACATCTGGAGTGTCAAGGTTAGCCATCACTGGAATAGGACGTCCCTATTTTCATCGGAGAAATGCTGGAGGGTATGGTTTCATATGCTTACTTCTATTAGACTAGGGTTCAGACAGGGGTGTGAGGATGCCTAGGAGGAAATGAAAGAAAGAAAGAAAGCACACAAGTTCTGCCTTCAAAGAAGCACATGTTTCTATGGCAAATCCATGTACAGTACGTCCAGTATCCAAGTACAGTAAACTGCCAACTGCAAGCAGAACTTGGAAACGGAATCTTCTCAGGGTGATTTCTGTGCACGAAGGGAAAGGCTGCGATTCCCTTCCAAGGCAAACAGCAACACATTTTGAGCCTCTAGAATCAAAGTGTTTCGAACAACCGCAACTTACAGAGGCCCATCAGTGCCGAGGGAGCAGCGCTTGCCAAACCCGCCTTTTATCCATATTATCATGTTATAGTCACCACACTAGCTTCTTTTTCAGCGTAATTCAATCCTACATACACTGCGGTAATTGAAACCATGTGACCGATGTACTTAATAGTTTGATATTCTCAACCTAGGGCTGAATTGTGATATATGTTACGTGTCTGGGCACTATCCAAACCAAACAAGTCCAGGAGGCTGTTTCTTTTTCATATATATATATATATATATATATATATATATATATATATATATCCAGAGTCAAATATTGTTATCACAAAATGATTTATTTCTTGTTAAGAGGGGCCCGTTTTATGAACCTCACCTATGTGCCTCGTGGACTTACTTTACTCTGTCGTCCCACTGTACCTGGGTGCTGCTTTAAAATATTTGCATCACAACAGGAAAAGTACAGGTAGGTTATTTGCCTTGATTGGTCTTCAAAATAAAACATGAAAGTGCACTTCACATTCAGGTGAAGCATCACTATTAACTACAGACAAATGTGCAAAATTTGTCCTCTCTTTGGCCTGATGCAGCAGCTATCCTCTTATGTTTCTGAATTCTTTCCTTATTCCATACCAAACTGGTCTCCCTCACCTAAATTGGTCTCTGGGTCTAGACCCACTTATGGCTAAACTGTATGGTGCTAATCATATGAATGCAATTAAAATGTAGGGTTTTTTTTTTGTTTGTTTGTTTTGCTATATAGACAGCAGACAGCAGCCGTGGGTGGCAGAAGGTGGGGAGGTTGAGGAGTCTCACACCCACGGTAGGTCTCTTTCTCTCTCTGTCACAGGCTGGGCAAAAATCTCCTATTGAAAGCTGCTCTTTAAATTTCAATTTGCATTGGCACCAATGAAATGCAAAGAGGAGGAAAGAAGGTTTTTGGAAAGGGGAGAAAGAGTTAAACTTTCCCTCCTCATCTGCCACCATAGAGCTAACTCCTTTAGCCTGCCCAATAAAATATTTCAGGAGGCTGCCCCCTCCGAGTTGATTGGCATTGCCATTCAAATGGTGTGCACGTGCTGCGTCTTGCCTTCCCATCTCTAGGCTTACCTGCCCCCCCCCAATATTTTATTCAAGTTAGCACTCCTGTCTGCCATGGCCCAAGGATGCTCAGACTCCCCCACAGATGTTATTTGTGTGCACACGCACCCCCCACCCACAGTATCTTAAAGTGTAGACAAGGAGAGTGTGCTCCTCCTCCGTGGCATACCCTCCAACATTTCTCCGATGAAAATAGGGACGTCCCATTCCATAATCATAATTGTACTATTCATACCCCACACATCTTACTGGGTTGTCTCAGCCACTCTGGGTGGCCTCCACCATATATAAAAACAAAATAAAACTTTTTTTTTTAAAAAAAAAACTTCCCTATACAGGATTGCCTTCAGACAGCTTGGGGGTTGGGTAACTCCATACCCTCCAACATTTCTCTAATCAAAATAGGGATGTCCTAAGGCAGTGGTGGCTAACCTTGACACTCCAGATGTTTTGGAACTACAACTCCCATCATCCCTAGCTAACAGGAACAGTGGTCAGGGATGATGGGAGTTGCAGTTCCAAAACATCTGGAGTGTCAAGGTTAGCCATCACTGTCCTAAGGAAAAGTGGGACATTCAGGGATCAAATCAGAAACCAGGATGGCTTCTCTAAATCAGGGACATCCCTGGAAAATAGGGACACTTGGAGGGTCTGCCATGGCCATTTATTAGTTTAAATGGTGCTTTGTACAAGTCCCCCTCCAGTTATTCAAGTTAGTGCAATATCCATATGTAAGTCAACCAGTCATAAGCCCTTGTTCCTTACAATTATAAGCTAGTCAGTCCTCCAGTGCATTAATTTTTGTAAAACCAAAAATCAGTAGGGTTGCTCCCCCCCCCCCCCCGGGGCACACCAGCCACTGTGGCACTGTGTAAAGCCTGTGTTTAAAATTATTGCTCTCTCAAAGGGCTGGTCCACACAGCCATCCATTCATTGATTCATAGGACTCTGTACAAAGTGGAATATGCAGGGATCAACTCTGAGGCCTGCCCCTCCAGCAAATGTAATGTGTGATCTGAGACATGTGCCTTCCCTGTGTAATGTTCCTTTTGTGATGAATTCACACATATAGGTGTACAGATTACTTAGCATATATGTGTCATTTGAAGTGTAACACATTTACACAGAACTCACTCTCACTCCCATGTTCCACCATATATACAGCCCATAAACCTGTGGCCTTCTCTTATACAGAGCAATAGGGCGATAGTTGACAGGAAAAAAAACGCATGTAGTGGATGTTATTTTTTCCAGCGGCCCCATTTCCTATACCTCTGAATCACATGAGTCACAATCCTTCCTGAAGTCTGGGGAACAATGGATTCATGCCCAAGCAATGTCTGCTAGCAGAGGAGTGACAGGCATGTCTTTCAGGTGCATACAGAGCTTGTAAATTAATTATTGCAGTGGTTGGAAAAAATCCACACGAATTAATTTACAATTAGTGCTTCTTGTAGGGACCAGCGCTCCTGTCAGTTTGGTACGCGGTCTCCCCTGCAGGCAGCCAACTGGCCCTGTGGATGAGAGGGGGAGTGTATCCTTTCAACAGGCGAAATGAATGCAGGCACTCCCAAGCAGGTCTGGCCAAGGAGCACACACACATCTGCCAGAACATTATCTATCTATGCAGTCATTCCCACTCATCGCAAAAGCCGATATGCATGAAAATAATTAGACGCCCAATTGTTGCAACTGATTGGGTAGAGTAGAACCAGAGCCAATGGAATGCACTCCTCGCACGTTTAATGCCATGGAAGTGTCCTTGGAGGGTGCCCTTGGGGAAGGTGACAGCAAGCATCACTGCAGTTCGGTGTTAAAAGTTTCCAGAGTCCACCTAGTCACTTCTGACAGGTTGAGGAAGGACCTCCTATCGGAATTAGCAAAGTTACTGGGCAAATATGGCACCTGGCCCTTTCCTAAGAGACTCTCTTCTCTTTGTTCCTCCACAGCTTTTTCAAAATTTATTATTACTTTTACAAAGCGTGTTCTCCTTCATGGAGAGCACGTGTTGCGGTGGGGGCCAACAAGTCACCCCTCTGGTGCTGGGCGGGAGCGTTTAGATGGCCACTGCTGTGATTGGACCCAGGGTGTTGTTGGGGAGATTTGTATGTTGCAAATTGATGATGGACAGCCCAGCGTATATATAATGGTTGGTGTGCAACATGATCCCCCTCTTGGCTGTGTGGTTCTGATCACCTGCCCTCCCTCCCTATATTTTAGGCCTCTGTGTTGACCTTGCTATGCCTGTCATGGGGTCGTCTGCTGTTGGGGCAGGGGTCTGGTAGGAATTTTTCCATGTGGCTGATTGGCTGGTGCCACCTGGTTTTTGCCTACTGCGTAGCAAATAGTCACAACTTGTAAGGTTGGCGGTTAGGCATTAGTTATTATGTTGGTTGGAGGAGGGGTATGGTTGACTGTTGATACTGGTGTACGGGGAATTCCGTTAAAGGAATCCAGGGACTAGATATGCTTTTGTCCGAACCCCCGGTCGGCGGCCAGGGCCGTGCAAGAGCCCTGGGAGCCTGTGGGGAGAGAGGAGGGTCAGATCATCCAGCTCCCTTTATCTCTCCATAGTGTTTTCCCCTTATTGACAGTCGTCAGTTCTGTCCTCTGTGGGACAGATAGTCTTAACCAATGCCTAAGCAACCACTCACATTATTTGTATTTTAATAAAGTTGTGGCCAAAATCATTCCAAAAACCAAATTCTGTCTGATGTGTGAGTTATTTGAGGGGTGGTTTTGGGGGACCTCGACATGCAATTGCATACATAAATCAGTCTCCACCAGCTGTGTAACTTCACGGCATACTCAGTAGATCCACAGTAGCCATTGCATTGGTGTCGTGTCACCCATTGTTGATGAACATAAAATAAAAGCCTCCCAAGTTTGGTTGAAAAAATCTGGATCATTTGGGTTCTTCCTTCCCATAAATGTTGATACCTTTTGCAGATTTTAAAGTACAGTTATACATTTTTATTAATTTTCTTGTTTTGTCTTTTTATAAAACGGTTTTTTACAATCAAGTGGTGTGAATATTTCATGAAATAAACAGACTAGTAGTTTTACTCATCAGCGTAATATTCCAAAACTTCCTCAGCCACTGATTAAATCAAATAACAAACCCACCACATACAGACAAAAGTGCCTTTTGTTTTATAGCACCTCCAGTTTCAGAGGCAGCTGTAGGCATCTCTAATAATCTTCCTGGCGTGTAATACAATCTATGTGTCATTTTAGTGGAGTTTTCTTTCAGGGTCATACGAATCACACACACCTGGTCCTTCTCTCTTCTGGTACATTTAAATTACACTCTGTGAGGGGACTGGCAGATGCTGAATAGTTTAAACAGGCTGGCCGGTGAGGTGCTGGAGTTGCTCATATCCAATTCTCTTCAGGCCTCTGGGCTCACCCCTCACCCCACACCGTGTGAGTCACTGCTGATGCTCACAAATGTTTACTATTCAGGCTTGTATTCTGCTGGTTCCCCAACACCATGTTTCACGTTCCTTCTAGTCACCCATGTTGTGGAAGGGCTGCCCCCACCACTTAAGCCCACAATTCAGATGTTTTCACTGAATTATCTATCCAGTCTTCCTCACTGGATTCAGTTACCAACTCAGGTTTTACCCCTCTGATTTTCATTGCCTCTGTGTGCTCAAAATGCAACACATGCTCGTCTCAGTAAACTGAAGCCATTATGTGACAATGGTTTGCCCTTCAAGGTGGATATTGGGTCTCTTGTGGACTGAGGGGCAGTTGTTGTTGTTTTAACTTCACTTCTTTTAAATGTAGAATGAAAAGGTACAGTTTCATGGAAGCCCTGGACTAAGTCAATGGAACCCCAATAGCTCCCTAATTCCATGGCAATACTCATTATTAGATAATATCAAAAATATAACTAGCATTACGGACACACCGTTAAGACCGTGTTCATGGTAGAGAATGTTACTCGGCCATGAGTGGTCGCTAAAGAAGAAGTGTGTGCGTGTTTAGTGCACCTCAGGAGCAACTGTAAATCCATGCTTTGTTGGCAAATAATGAACTATCAGCCGTCTGTCCTCCTTGGGCTGTACAGAGGCCCAATGATACTCTGCCCACCGCTTTTCATCCCTAAGCCCACCTTCTCCTTGTCTTGCCCTTTACTGTTCACTTAAGATATGTAACCTTCCAGCCAAGAAGCTAACCAGAGAAAAGGATAGGCCAACCAAGACAGAACCAGAAGAAAGGCAGGACAAAAATGAAAAAAATAAGATGGAGAACGAAAAGGAAAATGGAGGCAGCAGGAAGTGGGGTCTTAGCCTGACCATTTCAAAAGTTACATACAGCACTGTGTATTTTAAAATGCATTTGCAAACTCATTTTTCATTCTTTATATTAAAAAAAAACCCACAACCCTGCCAGTTACAAAGTACCACAAGGGTCTCAGTAATGAGCTTGAAAGGAAATACCATTTATCACAGGATATGTGGGAGGCCAGAAATCAAATCATCCTACGTGCTACGACTACCTTGACTGCCTCCGCTGCTGCTCCAGTTTTGAAAGAGGATTTTAATTTTCAGCTTATATGGGTCAGAGCCTGCATTGAACCCAGTGCCCAGTTTTCTATTAACCATAACATTCATGGGGGAAACGGACAGTTCTCTCAGATTGAACAGACTTTTGCATTTGGACACGTGTTAAGAAGTAGTTGCACTTAGCATGAAATCATGTAAAATGGTTCCCTCAGTAGGTGCACACGTTCCCATGCACTCTGCACACAGTGGGTGGGGTGCAGAACCATAGAGTTGGAAGGAACCACAAGGGTCATCTAGTCAACCCCCTGCAATGCAGAAATCTTTTGCCCAGCGTAGGGCTCGTACCCACAACCCTGAAATTCAGAGTCCCATGTTCCACTGACTGAGCTATGTGTACACATGACATTAACTACAAACTACATCTATCCTGTCATTTTTAATGGAATTCTACATTTCAATGCATCCCCCAAAACCAGTTTTGATCCAAATCTAATTCCTCTCTAAAAACAATGGGTAGAATGGACATCTCTAGCATAACCCAAGTGGTTTGATGTCCTGACTGCTTGCTACTCCAGGAGGTAGAATAGCCTGTAAGGTTTCCAGGGCTCCATTTTGCTCCCACTGACCATTTTGGAAAACATATCAGTTACTTTTTACACGTACTCTGGCCATTGTTACCCATACTCTAGTAACCCCTCATTTGGACTACTACAATTTGCTTTATGTGGGCCTGCCCTTGAAGACTCTTCAGAGACTGCAGCATAGACTGCAGCAGGAGTATGTCATACTAGTTCTTAAGGATCCACAATTGCCAAGCCCAATTCAGGGGCTATAGTTTTGATAGAAATAATTTTGAGACCATCTTGGCTGTGAGTCCTGGAAGACCTGCCCTCCCAGGACAGGTGCCTTGCAGATCTTTGACCACCTGTCCTGGGAGGGCAAAGCCCTGACTCCAGCTACAAAAGCTGAGGCTGTTGACCAGACTCAGGCTCGGGTAGTTTTTTTGGGGGGCGGGTGTTGGGGGGAAGTTGTTGCTGTTGGGTTTTTATATCTTTATTTTAGATCTTCTTGTGTTGGGTGTTGTATTTTTAAATGTTTTGTTTATTGTTTATAACTACTTCTGTTACGTTGTAGTAATGTATTTTTTTTAAGGTTGTAAGTTGCCTTGAGCATGGTTTTTGAACTGTGGAAAGGCAGCATACAAATAAAATTATGCATGTACGTATGTATAAAAACCTAAATGTCTCATGACCCGATTACCTGAAGGAGCACCTCCTCCCATACTGTCGTGCCTGAACCGTGAGATCAGCTGGAGAAGCCCTTCTGGCAATACCATCTTTGAATAAGATCAGAGGGGCCTCCTCAACAGTGGCTTTCTGACTTAGGAACACCCTCCTCCCTGAGGTTAGGCTGGCATCAATTTTATCCATCTTTCAGTGCCAGCTGAATACCTTTCTCTTCTGCCAGGCACGTGACACCTATGCTGAGACAGGTGTGAGAGATGCTGACGGTTTCATCTTCTGACTATGCTTTGCTTGTCTTGCTATGTTGTTGCTACCCAACTCTGAGAAATGTTTTAGAAATAAAGTAAATATAGAAATGCAAGGCCAAAGATGCTCTTGGGAAAGAGCTAAAGCTCCAGGATGAAGCATCTACCTTGAAAGCAGAAGGTCCCAGGTTCAATCCCAGGCTAGGAGTGTTCCTTATGTGCTTCCCTGAAGAACCACTGCCAGTCAGTGCAGAAAGTACCAAGCTAGATGGACCAATGGTCTGACTCCATATAATGGGACTTGCTCTGTAAGTCAAAAACCACACAAAACAATAAAGTTTTGCTTCTGCAGCTTCCAACTCACACAGAAATATTACTACATAGAAAGTATTATTACTTTCTGGTGACTTCAGAGGGCTTTAGCTGCAACTGTGTGTGTTACTCATCCATACTCTAGTAACGTCTCTTTGGGCTTTTATGTGGGGCTGCCCTGGTTGACTATTTGGAGACAGCAGCACAGAATATCGATGGGCCTTCCTGCACAGGACCATGTGACACCAGCTCTTAAGGAGTGTATGTGCTTGTGTGTGTGTGTGTGTGTGTGTGTGTGTGTGTGTGTTACATCAAAGTGTTCCCCTCCCGAGACATGCCAATGTGCTGAGATAATGGCTTGAGATATCAGGAAGTGAATTTGTACTTAGACCAAAATACAAATAAGAAGTCAAAATACATTTTCCTGCAGAAGGGGAATGGCAACTGATCAGGTCTGGGGATTATGGCTGGCTAGCATCTGGGGAGTGAATGGATCATAACTAGGGCTCCAATTGCATCGTCAAATAGTTGGAGGAAAACTGTTATGAAAGCCAGAGGAACACACTAGATTGCTAGAGCTGTCCTAGTTAAAACTGGAGGGAAGTATCCAATATCTTTTTGGGGTAAGCCATGAACCAACTGCAAGGATATACTGCATATTTCAGTCCTTGGATCAACAAAGGAAGCCTGCCAAGCATCAGATTATATATTCCACAGCTGAAGTGTTTGTATAACTTTTCAGTGGCTACCATTTAAAGAAAGAAAACGATGGGTCTTTTAAAAAAAGGAAAAAAAGAACACATATTCCCCGAACTTGACATGTTCATAATGTACCGCCAGCAATCATTTTGTACTTGGAAGGCAAAGTTACTGCTATCTTCTCTGAGCCCCAAGTGCATGCAAACAAGTACAGACTAGCGCTTTTGTGTTGTATAATCCAGGCATTTCATCACATTCATTTTGGCTGGTCTGCAATCAAGTTTCTTTTTTCATTTAACTCTCCAAGTACAGAGGAATAGTTTCAGAATGTGAAGCACAGGCTCTGTAGTTCTCTCTGCGAAATATGAAACATCTAAATAAACAGGAGCATCATTGAGAGGTTTGGACTGGCTGCTGTACAATTCAATATACAACTGATTCCCCTCGCCAAAGGGGAGAGCAGATATAAATTCATCATACGGGTTATAATGTTCATTTTTAAAAAATCTAGCAGGTAATGAACAAATAAAATCCTACTCAACACCAGAAAATGAAACTATCACAGCCCACACTGTAAAATTTGGGGCACTGAATTGGAGGAGGGGCAGAAGTTGGGGCAGAGATTGCTTAAGTAGCCAGACATTAGCCCCTCTCTCTCAAGGACTTAGAAGCTCCATATGCATTACAAACCCCTCCTCTTAAGAGAAAACACTTGAGGCAAATTCACCAGGTCTCAAGAGCATGACTGGGAGTCTAAGGTATAAGGTGGCAGGGATCCTAAATGAGATAATGGCATACCCTCAAACACATTGAGGCAAAAAAAACCTGGGATACCGTCTTTTGGGGCTAGACTCCCACATGAGTCATGAGAGATCGCGACCCCCCCCCCAAAAGTGCTTTTATCAGGTTGGGATTGCAGCGCCCAAAATGGCCGCCATGCTCTCACGTGAAAAAAATGGGATGTCCCAGTTTTCTCGGGATATATGAGGGGTATGCAATAGAAACATAGAGATAAGTAAGTAATTGAAAAGTAAACGGGCAGACTGCCACATTGGCTGCACAATGGTAACAGAACCTCTATGGTTCATTTTTAATGTGTTTCAGAAGTGAGTATTCAAAAGCTTTAGATTTGTGCAATTTGGAATCCATTATGTGTTCGCTCGTTGCAGTCCTGCTCACTCTCTGCCCATTGTTTCCCACACTGCTAATAGCAGGGCTGCTTGATTTCTGTATCAGAAATCGAAAAAACTGGGTGAATTTCAAAGCTTCGTCTATAAAATGCTTTGCACTTTCTGCTACCTTGTACTTTCTGCTGAACACCACAAGGGAATTCTCCAGTTTGCAAACAACATTGGAAAAAGGTGTTGGAGCGTCCATTGATTTAGTTTCCCCCCCATAATGCATAAAGCAAAAGGAGGGTAGCAAAGGGGGCATTCGGTTTATAGTCTGTGAATATGAAAGCTTCAGGGAGGCAGAGTTACTACCATATATAACATACTTTCAGTGAACTTTACAGCTCAGGGAATGGGATATTTCACATTAACACACAATAAGGCAGTGTAAAGGCCAATAACGAGAAAGGTTAGACTAATTAATAGTACAATTGGGAATGGGAAATTGCTTCCATATGCTTTCCATAATTACTGTTACTGGCTAGATAAAAGCACCACATTTTTAACACGGTTCTTTCGTTTCCTGACATGGTGGGAGCTCTTTTGAATAGCGTGCAGCATCCCTGTGTGACACTGAAATTCAAGATAGCCATTTTCAGTGGTAAAAAACAAATTGCATAGCCCATTCACCTCTTTGATATCCAGAGCAAAATGGTGTCTGCAGCCAGAATGTTGCTGTTCCTGCATAAGTTTCTACAGCAGGGGTGAGATATTTCAATCCTTCCAAATGTTGCTGGACTCCAGCTTCCATCATCCTTGACCATGTGCCTTGCTGGCAAGGGCTGATGGGAGCTGGAGTACCTGGAAGCCCTTTGTTTACTGTCTCACCATTATTAATGGGAACGTCCCATTTTAAAAGCAGAACTATGATTAATATATACCAATAGCAGAAGGCTGCATGGATCTATATGAAAGAATCAAACACACTACAATTTAGGTGTGCAATAATCATTCTAAGTATGTGCATCAAATTAGGACTTAACACAGAGAACAGTGGATAGTCCTTCAAAGCTAAGAGAAAGCATCTGTGTATCTATGTCTGTATGGCTCTTCCCACCTACGAAATGTTCACCGGAAAACAATGCAGATAAGAGTGTTCTACTTTTCAAAGGCAATCCTCTGTTTGAAGGGCTGCCCGAAGAAAAGTCTTCTGCTTGATAGGGGTGTGCAGTGACCAAAAGTTTTGGTTCAGACTTCAGGACAGTGTTTCGGGAAACAGCTCGCCTCAGCTGAAGGTAGGGATGTGGGAGAAAGTTGATTCTGCTCACGTTGAAAGGAGAACCCACCTAATTCATAGTTTTTGAAACAAGATGCAAACAGAAATAAGGGCCATCCTTGAAAATTCACAATCTCCAAATCTTGCAATGCAGTTCGTCAGCCAAGTAATGCATATAAAATTGCAGATATTGGTGTAGAAATGCATTACATTAGAGAATATTGCTTGCCGAAATAGATAGTAGACAGTGTCAAGGAGGGGGTTGCTTTCCCAAGTCATCCCTCCAAGCTACTAATCAATCGCACACAGGTGCATGCAAAAAAAAGGGATTTATTAGAATAATTTCACACTAAAGTGATGAATTTTCAGGAAGATCTTTAAATAAAAATAAAAAAAGATTTGCAAATTGCTGCAGAATTGTGGACTGCCGAAATTAAGATTGGGAAAATGAGAAACATAGCAAGCCAAAATCAACATATTAGTCATATTTGTTAGCTGCCCAATTTTGGCTCAGGGTCCATCCATTCTCCTGTTCTTGAGTGTCATCCAATTAAACACACAAATCTCTTCCTAGACAAACACCACTCTCCCTCTGCCTCCGCCAGGAAAAAATGGTTTATTAGTGCCTTAGAATACTGTAAATAACTAGTTCCGGGTTTTAGCTGCTATCAGCTTGAAGGATTACCATTTTCCCCTCAAGCTACACTTGCTCTCCTCCCTCTGTTTTCTTTTCCACCCATTATCCTTCAGCTAGACCACATTCCCCACAAATCACTTCAGGTTAAGAGTTTATGCTGCCCCACAACTTCTGCTCCCCAACTCCCCCCCCCAAAGAAGTTTTTTTATATGGTAAGTATAATTTTCAACTGTTATTTCAGCTTTTTTATGTATATTCAACAAGCCCAGTTTTAAAGCATAAATAAAATTTAGATCCTAAGAACAGGTCCTCTTGGATAGGGCTTGCAGGCTGTTGGTTAATTAGCTACAAGGGAGATATTCCCTTCCTCTGAATGTTCTTCTGGAATGAAGTTATTACCTAAACAAACTCTAAGGTTTCAGGCCTCTGAGAAAGGGATATTGCTCCTATCCATCTAGACCAGTGATGGCTAACCTTGACACTCCAGATGTTTTGGGACTACAACTCCCATCATCCCTGACCACTGATCCTGTTAGCTAGGGATGATGGGAGTTGTAGTTCCAAAACATCTGGGGTGTCAAGGTTAGCCATCACTGATCTAGACTCTCATTTCTTAACTCATAAAAGCAATTCTGGTATTTACTGTTTTCAAAGCCCCGAAACTCAAGTGCATCTCGTGTTGTCCTTGTGACTTTAGAGTAGCTTTCCTCAACCTGGTGCCCTCCACATAAAAGTTAGACTGCAACCTCTGGAGGGCATCAGATTGGGGAAAGGAGCTTTAGGTTGCACAGAAACACCTGCAGGCAAATTCAGACAAAAGAAAAACTGGAATTTACACAGGCCAGTTCTTTTAAGCAGCAAGTTGTTGCAGGGATAGGCCTTCCCTGTTGTGTCCTGTTTGTTGGAGGCTAGCTCATGCTGGGAGCAAAACTTTGGACTAGATGTGTTTGTATGCCCACATTTGATGCTCCTTAGAAAATGGATTACATTACAGAGGGGCTATCCTGCTTTATTTTCATAATAGTCCTGTGAGGAAGGTTGAGAGGTGAAGTGCAAGAAGCAGCCTATGCCCTGGTTCTTTTTGCTACAGTGGTATGCAGTCAGTGGACATGGGGTACTAAGCTAGTCTCCTAAATGTTTCCCTGGCGTCTCCTTCCCAAAGCACAGGAGATGTGATCCTCCAACGGGTCCCAGAGCCCTCCAGCCACCTTTCCAAAGCTTTCCCGGCATCGAGAATGAAGCAGGAGAAGAAGAAGAAGAAGAAGAAGAAGAAGAAGAAGAAGAAGAAGAAGAAGAGGAGGAGGAGGAGGAGGAGGAGGAGGAGGAGGAGGAGTTTGGATTTGATATCCTGCTTTATCACTACCCTAAGGAGTCTCAAGGGACCAGATGGCGCTGTGGGTTAAACCACAGGCTTGCTGATCAGGTGGTCACCGGAGGCTGTCTTCGGACAAACGCCGGCTCCCTCGGCCTATAGAGCGAGATGAGCACGCAACCCCAGAGTCGGACACGACTGGACCTGATGGTCAGGGGTCCCTTTACCTTTACCTTTTTAAGGAGTCTCAAAGCGGCTAACATTCTCCTTTCCCTTCCTCCCCCACAACAAACACTCTGTGAGGTGAGTGGGGCTGAGAGACTTCAAAGAAGTGTGACTAGCCCAAGATCACCCAGCAGCTGCATGTGGAGGAATGGAGACGCGAACCCGGTTCCCCAGATTACGAGTCTACCACTCTTAACCACTACACCACACTGGCTCTCCAGCACCCTGTCAGAGACCTGGTGCCTCCTTCCCAAAGCCCAGGAAGCTTCTACCCAGCTTAGGAAGGGAGGCTCAATGTTCACACGTGCAACATCACATATACAACATTGCCGCCGCCCCGCCAATTACCCTCGCAAGCTGCCGCCTCTAGCTCTAACTGTTCCCCTACGAAAAAATTCACCACACACCAGTGTTCACCTGCACCCACAACAACATTGATGTAAGCTTAGTGAGCTGGCTTGGGGGCACTTTTTATGTTGCAGTTGGAAGGTTCTGCCCAAAGGCACCTTCGGCCCTGCAAACCATGGACAACATCCACCTATAGCAACATGGTTTGAGGCCTGGCTTCCTGAAGAAACACCAACTTCCACATTAACTTGCCTGTAGACTTGGCTCTTCAGAGGTCCTTCTCCAAATGCTTCTCGGGTGAAGATGGCCTAAACTGCTGTGGCACCCCAGCAGGTTAACGCCTAGTTAATGTATTTTCTCCATTTTTTACCCACCTGGAAGAGTTTTTCATGGATGTGGGTGCCGTTACTATCCTACTGTTTCAATGATTTTTCTGGGTGTTTCTTTTGTTTTGTATTTTTATTCCGTTTAGCTTTGGTAAACTGCCCTGATAATTGCCTGTGGCATAAAAAGGGTGGCATAAAAATCTGGCAGAGTCATTGACTGATAGACAAATAAACTTCTGTCCATCTGAATTCAAGTAAAGAAGCAGCTCATCAACTCTCACTTCACAAAGAACCACAGGTATCCCTGTCTCTTTCTTTTCATCTCAGGGGAAGGCCCAGGTGGGAGAAAATCAGGATGCCTCATGGAATTAGTTGTTTCTATTTACAAACCAGGAATAACAACTCTTATCTCAGTCCAAAACAGGGGTGTGTGCTATCAGATGGATGCCCGCCCATTGCCTTCCTCCACAGGGTCCCCATTCATTTCAAAGGCATAATTGTACAGATTGGCAGCCTCCTCCGAATTGCATGTGGAGTTTATTTCATTGGAGGAAGTGAGGGATGGGGGAGAAATGAAATTCAGCTCACACTAAAAGCCCAGCTTACCTAATTTGCACTGGAAAAAAATGCTTGGGGGGGGGAATGTAAACATTAGGAGCACTTTGCACTAAAATGCTGAGATATTTTTTCTGAGAACTTTTAAGAAGAAAATTGCAAACTGATGTGAAAATGTGGAGAACCGAACTTAAGGCTGGAAAAACGAGAAACTGAGAGGAACCAAAATTGACAGATCACCCAACCCTACAGGGAGCACCAGGTGTACACCAGAGTTCCTGCATCCTGATTAGTTTTCTGCATTGGGCGGGATTTTGCCATTGCTTAATTGCAATTTAGCCGAGATTTAAATAATGTATCTTGTCGATATTAAAGACCTCTGCTAATGATACACACGAAGATGTTAATCCTTGCCATCGCGGCTGTTAATATGCAATTACTTTCAAAGTCACTGTGTGGGTTTCTTGGCATGGTGTAGCTGCAAGGCCTTGGAGGGAGGGAAGAAAGAAAGAAAGAAAGAAAGAGAGAGAGAGAGAGAGAGAGAGAGAGAGAGAGAGAGAGAGAGAAAGGAAGGAAGGAAGGAAGGAAGGAAGGAAGGAAGGAAGGAAGGAAGGAAGAAAGAAAGAAAGAAAGGGGGGAAGTTACTTGCAGCTCTTTGCAGCTTTGAGGATCGCAGTGCCTTTGTGGCCTCTTGCTAGAAACATGTGCTTTGCTCTCTCTTGCTGCCTTGTGAAGTTAGCCCCAAATATTTGTGTGGGAGAAGGTCAAAAGTGTCGGGTGACATGCTTCCCACTCTGTCTTTCCTTTTGCAGAAGCTGTGATGCTGAACCCAAAGAAAAGAACGCACAGGGCCAGGCAGACATGGGCAATGCTGACCTGCCCCTTTCGCGGCTGATTAATGCGGCTTGCTCTGCTCTCTGACACGGGCAGATTCCTGGGCAACAGGTGACTTGTATTACATTCTGTTGAATTTTTAACATGATGTGCTCCAACTGCAGCTTAATGGTGACTGAGTAATCTTTTCTTTAGATACTCGAAATGCATTTCGTTCACAGAGCCCTGATAGGATTAGAGGAGGCATTAGAGTAATTAAGGTCAGGGGGACTGCCATTTACTAAATCCCTAAGCCCAACTCTTTACTCCAATATTATTCGGGAATATTGCAGGTCAAAGGGTCAACTGCTGCAGTCTCTTGCCTTCTGTCTGGCCGTAACATATGGGTACATTTTCATGCAGACAATGCCAAACTTACAATAAGCCGGGCTTTTGTGGGTGCCTGCCTCGCAAATGAAATGCAAACTAATAACTGTCGGCAGAGCCTCTCAGCAATTGCACCTGCACATTATGACCCATCTGGCAAAACATCTGAAGAATATTGCTTTCACGATATCAAGGTGTGGATCTATGCACAACTTAATTTCAAATGAGCTCATCCAAGATACAATCAAAACTTGATTTCAGCAATGAAAAAAAAAAGTCAGATTTCCCGAAACGTTTGGTTCATCAGTCAGTTCATGAATTACAGAATTGCGATGACTTGCTTATTTTATTTAAAATTATAGACCACTGCTTGTTGTAAAAATAACACGATTTACAAAATAAAATCAGCAAAATAACAAACGAACAAATGTCAGGGCCGATGAATGCCTGCATGATCAGCTAAGTTTTCACCGGCCAGAAAAATGCCAGTGCTATAGGTATCTCTTAACCCTGGGTGATGTATTGATACATCGTCCAGCACCGGTTTGAGGGCCAGAACACAATGGTGCCATCACCCAGCGGCATATCACAGGTGGGGTTTGCCTGGCTTACCTTCCTTCTCCGCTGCCTCCTTGCTCCCTGCACCAGGCGCTAGCGGGGGCAATAGCGGGGGCAGATTCACCCCAGCGCCCAATGGTGCCCCTTCCATTTCAACATTGTGACGTATCACTATATTGCTTCCTTTGCTGTACTGTGATAAAAGTAACTCTTACCAATGTTCAGGGGGTACAAATGCATGTAGACTAGAGGGGAGTGGCTGACACTACCTCTTTTACCACTTGCTTAAACATCTGAAGAAATACGAATGTGGGTGGGCCCTCATCTCACGCTCTAAGAAATGTGTATAGATCAGGGGCAGAGCTTCTACCACAAACCTCCTCCTCCCCTCAATCCACACAGCGGGAGGGCATGTCTGCAACAGATTTCTGCTTGCTGCAGCAGACTTTATGAAATTGCACTACCTGGCCATTTACAAAGGCAGCCTTCTGGTGGGATCCGTAGGAGATGATTGCATTGCTTGTCATGAGTCTTCCCTGTCTGCGTTAGGTCATGGTTTCCTACGGAATCAGACTTCATCTATTTATTTAGATCCCTAGGCTACTCTATCCTTCAGGCTCGATCAGGGTGCAATTTAAAAATATAAGACATGGTAAAAATATATAGCACATGTCATTAAATATATATATGAAAACATACAATTAAAATAACCTCACACTAAAATAACCCCTGTCTTTATTTCTGACTACTAAATAAATGCCTGTATTCAGGGCTAAGGTCAGTTAAGGGAAAAAAAAGGAGTGGTATTTACTGTAGGCTATTAGAATGTGTGTAATAGACTGGGGAAATGTTTCATCTTATCTGGAAGCCTATGTCTACTGCCTCCTTCGTTCCCTCAAGACTCCATTTCAAAATATAGGCTCCCGTTTGCCTTGAGGCATCCTTAGACAGCTCCTAAAAAAAGCTTTACATTATGAGATGACTATGAGAAAAATTAGCAGTTTGTTTTCTTTGCTCTCCTCCGCCTGTGTTTTAGACTTTGGCACCACAACAGTGTAAGGCTGGGCTGATCCTGCCCTCTTCCATGGGACCACCCGTTTCCTAAGAAGGTGGTGCGACAATCCCACATTTTCCCAGCCCCTGTAGTTTATCACCCACATCTTGTAATGGGTGATACCCTGCCTTTGAGATTCCATGTAGTGGTAGGGAACTGGATGTGACCTTTATCTCCCCTAGCCTTGTTGGCCAAGTTTGGCATGTGGGTGGAGCCAGTCACCTGATGTTGCTGCCACATGCAGCACCATGAGCCATTTGTCAGGACTTACATAGATAGCATTGTGCGATCAGCTGATTGGGGACTTGAAGTCTTAGAAATTAAACTCAGCTGATTTGGCATAGCGTCTCTTGCACTTGGCAACGAAGGCGGAGCTAGCCTGACTTTCTGCTGCCAGCAAAACTCAAGCCTCCCTACGGCTAGAACTGACCCTGTCATGCAGAAAAGTGACACAGAGCTACTCCAGGTGGTGGAATCAAACGGAAGGCATGGATTTATGTCTGAATGGCAAAGCAAGGCTCTTTAAAAGCAAACCTTCAGCACGTGGGGTGCCATTTAGTGCTCTACTTCAGGCAACAAAAAATGTCTTGGACCAACACTGGCTGCAAGTCAGTCTATAGCCTCACCTCCTATCCACCTTCTTCACACACATGACCCCTACTCTCAGCATAGTGCAAATAATCAGAAAGAGGGAAGCAAATGTTTGTGGGAAGCCTGAATGCTGGTCCTCCCCCACAAGCATTACCGTAATTGTTGTTGTTTAGTTGTGTCCAAGTCTTCGTGACCCCATGGACCAGAGCATGCCAGGCACTCTTGTCTTCCACTGCCTCCCACAGTTTGGTCAGACTCATGTTAGTAGCTTCCAGAACACTGTCCAACCATCTCGTCCTCTGTCGTCCTCTTCTCATAGTGCCCTCAATCCTACAAGCATTAATAGTGTTCCCCAAACTTGGGCCTCCAGCTGTTTTTGGACTACAACTCCCATAATCCCTAGCTAGCAAGACCAGTGGTTGGGGATGATAGGAAACACTGCATTAGAAGATCCAACAATGGCCTTACACCATTGTTGTGGTCAGGGGTAGCCACCATGACACACCTTCAAGATGCTGTTGGACTCTAGCTCCCATCATCCCTGAGCACAATGGCCAGGGCTGATGGGAGTTGGAGTCTAACAACAAAACAAAAAGACAAATAGTTTGACCTGGTTTACAACAGCTTCCTGTGTACTGCTGATGGGGGAAAGGAGAAAAAAGTCGGGGGGAGGGTTGCTACAGAATTTGGCATGTTGCTGGCATTGTTTAGCTAAGTGAAAAAAGAGAGAGGGGTCTACTTAATTTCTCTTATTACTGGCTGCTTTACAACTAGACTAAAGATTAGTTGGAATTGCATTTTAAGCAATAAGCATCTGTCACCTCTACAGCTTGGCAGAAAGAGCTGTGTAGCTGGGAAAATATTAATTTAGCTCGACTCCTACACTAATAACCAAATCTTTCCTCACACTTGTCAGTAGCTTACAATTGTCAGCGATAATTTCTGGGATTCCTGGAAACCATTCCTCAAAAGAAAGAAGCATTTTGCTTGTTGGTGTTTAATATGTAGATTCAAGACTTTAATTTAAACATTAGGCCTTTAATGAAATGTATTCAACAAACATTTTCGCTTCTACTGTATACCTGGAAAGTGGCTTGCTTGTTTGCGATGCTTCTGTGCACGTCTTAAGATATTGTAACCAAATTTTGCGTGTTGGTTGCCTGATATCAAGAAATGGGTTTTCATCTGTGTTTGGTTACAACTGGACACCATTTTGAATCAAGATGGTGGGCTGAATCTTTCAAAACTGCATTGATTTTAACCACTGATTTCAAAATGGCACTTTTTTTGTTGCTGTTCTTAGAATTCCTGAACAACACTGGGTACAAAACCACTAGTATTCTATAAGCGGAGAAGCTCAACTTGTGAGTTATCATTTATTTAGTATCCTTCCTATTTTCCACCATGGGACTTAAGGCAGCATACATGGGAATTCCCAGGGTGTCTCTCATCCAGAGAGTGCCCACCTTGAAACAGTTTCAGCAAGAGAACTCCATCATATGCTCTGGGATCTGGGATCCCTGCGAACTTCGCTACTCTGCATATTTGTCTAAAGCAAGCATGGCCAAACTTGGCCCTCCAGCTGCTTTGGGACTACAATTCCCACCATCCCTGACCACTGGTCCTGTCAGCTAGGGATGATGGGAGTTGTAGTCCCAAAACAGCTGGAGGGCCAAGTTTGGCCATGCCTGGTCTAAAGGCTCCCAATATTTTTTGCCTCTTCATTCATTTGATTTTGTAATGAACAAGTTTGAACATTACAGCATGTGCATTTGTGACCTAGTCCTATAATTGTTTTTATGCTTGACATTTTTTTATTTGCCCCTGAGTAAAAATAAGTTTTGCAGCTATAGACCAGTTATATGTGAGCACATCTATTTGATGAACGACTTCCCTTGTTTCATAACTCCCACCATACTCATTCCATTTTGCTAATTTTTACTGAAGAACAAGAACATCCATGCAATGCTTTTTAACATTCCCAGCTTGTATGAAGCTGGTCTCACTCCCTCTTCCCACGAGCTGGCATTGGTTTCACCGTTTAGTGCACTTTTACATTTTTATTTAGCGGAGGGAGGGGGGAAGTCCCTTAACTAGCAAATTGGCCAACCCTGTTTCTCCCACAGCAGCCGGGTTGCCAGATGCAAAAGAAAACACTTGAGGACACTTCAGAAAGCTCTGCCTGTGCAGCAAGCAGCAATGTATCTCCTGAAAGACATCATTCTGTGCTATCACTTGACTCTGCACTAGGCTATGTTTCTCCTTAGGCATAGCTGTCAACTTTCGGATTTCAAAATAAGGGATTTTTTCAAACTTTCGGATTTGAAAATAAGGGATGCCGCGAGGGCGGTGCAATGGCACCAAGTAGCCTCGCCACCCTGCGCTCCAGAGGCTACGCGCAAATGGGTGAGCGAAAGAGCGAGCGCATAGACAGCAGGCAGGCTGTCTGTCTGGTTGGGCGTGAGGGTCTGGCTGCACAAGGCATGCAAGCTCCACCCCCAGTCGGTCTCAGACTCCTTATTGGCAGCCGAGCAACGCAGCTGAGGAGCCTCCCTGGCCGGCAGGGCGGGAGAGGAGCTGCTTCCTTTGAAATCCGGGAAATTTAAGGGATATCAACAATCCGGGATAGCAGCGGAAAACGGCATTGGAATAAGGGAGTTTCCCGCAAAAAAGGGATGGTTGACAGCTATGCCTTAAGGCATTAACTCAAGTCACCAATCTTGATCTTTAAAGCACAAAATGGCTGGTTTCAACATATCTAGGAGACTCTCTGTTCTCTTGTGTCTGACTGCAGTATCTTTTAGACCAAGGGAATCTTTTACAGCCCAGGGACCACATTTCTTTCTGGGCAACTTCCTGGGGTCCCCATGTCAAAGGCAAACATGGGCAGAAAAATTATTTAAAAATAAATAAGTAGTAGTAGTAGTAGTAACAGTTTATAATATAAAACACAAAAATGCATACCTTAATAACAAACAATAACACTAACTCCCCAACCCACAGACAGTTTTAAAGGCCATATATATGTGTGTAAATATATGTGTTAAAATTAAACCATACATCCTAAGGACACCACAGTCTCCGCTGTTCCTCATTCCAAGGAAATCGAACCCTGGGTAAGCTCTTGGAACCCCTGGAATCCCGCACTGCTCAGAGATTGGGATGGTGTGTAACAGTATAATCAACCTTCAGGGTCACAGAAAGGAGGGAGAACTGGTGCAACAAAGGATTTCCCCCTTTAGTGCAAATCACAGCTTCAAGGGAGGGGTATTTGCCATGCCCACAAGAAGGATGGAAACAATTACATTCTCCCTGTCTATGGCTGCAGTAATTCTGATCATTATAAGCACACATGCCTCAATCTACTGTTTGAATTCAAAAAAGAAAAATAAAGGTTAAATGCAACAACACATAAATGTGATTTAAATTTATGCTGAGGGGGTGACCAAGGGTTATACCATTCCCTAAAAGCACACAGCTTTTCCCCAAAGAATTCTAGGAACTGTAGTTTGTTAAGGGTGCTGAGAATTGTAGCTCGGTGAGGGGTAAATAACAGTTCACAGAAGTCTTTGGCTGGAGATCTGTGTTTTAAAAAGTATGCTGTGGATATGACCAATGTCATAACTAGTTTGGCCCTAAGAGATGGTGTCTTTTATTAATATCTTCTATCCACTAAGTTATAATATGAAGTATATTTCTTATTTGCATCTGATCACTATCCCCAAATCCCCACAATTCCAGATCTAACCTGAGACTTTGTGGCATTGTCAGCACCAACTTCAATTTCTGCTGCTTGTGGTTCATGACCATTTTCATGTCATATTTACAAGATGACTATTTCTAGGAGAACCCCTACTGGTGCTTGCCTCCCACCAGTTCTGAGAATAGGCCATTTAAGCCAGCCATCTGTTTTCTGTCTTTTACCAGTTTACCAGTTGCTGATCTACAAATGAATATTCCCAAAGGAAAGGTTAGTTCAGAATCTTCCAAGATCTATGAAGACAGCTCCACATTAATAGCAATCCTCTCAGCCAGGAGAGATAAGAAACATCTGCTACAAGTGGCCTATGCAAAGACTTGGCCCAGATAGATTCAAATTATTTACCATGTTGGCTCCAGGATCTGCAGAACAGTACTAGATGAGGTTAGTCAGACAAAAACTCTATGGCTGGAAGCCAAAATGCTACTTTACGCTAGTCTTGCACTGGTGGGATTTTTAAGTTTTATTTTCTTTGAACAGCCCCCCAAATGCCACATCACAAACTTTTTCTGCAATAGCCCTTTAAAATGTCTTTGTCATATAGCTTAGCGAGGGGTGAGGAGAAAAGGCTGTTCAAGAAACACAACTTCAAAGCACTTTGGGGCACACAACTTTTTTTTGTCTAGAGGTTGTTTAGATCCTAACCTACTGGTTTAGTGCAGCATTGACTCCTCAGGCATGATTCCTTAAGGAAATATCCTCAGTAGTGCGTGTGTGTGTGTGTGTGTGTGTGTGTGCGCCTATTTCCAGAAGTTGCTGAATTTTCTTTATCCCAGTTAGCATCTGTACTGTATTGGATTTGAATTGATTTTTTAATATGTTCTGTTGTTGTTTTAAGCAATAATAATGAGCTCCCTCCAGTGGTACTATGGCTCAGGAGGTACCATGCCTCCGAATACCAGTCATGACCTACCTGTGGGCCTTCAGAAGCATCCCATTGTCCACGATGATGTGAGCATGTTGGACTAGAAGGGTCTCTTACCTGATCCAGCAGGGCTCTTCTTACATTCCTAAAATAACAGAGGTCTGTTAACCAAAGACAAAGGGAATAGTACCGGTAGTTTGCACTGACATTTGTGTTTCTTACTTGTGCTTCACATTTCATTTGCATATCTTTAATTAGGTCCAAGATGAGTTGTTTAACTATTCTGACAAGTTGTCAAGGATGTTTTGAATCCAAAAATAGAACACAAGACAGTGCATTTATGCTTTCCTATAACTTTCTCAACGGATGTTCGCAGAATGGTTTTACAACCAGTCTTTAATTCCAGGGAACCCTGGCAATTGTAACTTTGCGGAGTCTCTTAAGAATTCCCAGTATCCTATAAAAAAAACTACAGTTCCCAGAGTTCTTTGGGGGAAGCTATGGCAGTTTAAAGTGGTGTGATACAGTGCAAATGGGGCCCATGAATTTTTAAAGCCAAAGCATCCATTTTCCTTGGCATTTCTAAGTGGCAGAAACTTATGGAAAGAGAGGAGTTACTATAAATGAAATTCTGATGAGGCTGAAGTGAAATTGTCTTTAAGTGCATTTATGGAATAATGTGCATTTATGGAAAGAATATGTCTGGGCCCTTGGGCGAAGGGCGAGGTGTGGGTTGTGTGGGGAGGGTCTCTCGATTTGTTTATAAATGAATGTCTGCTTCCACTGAAGCCACTTCCTGTTGGTTCTTGCTAAAGCGCTTCAGAGATCCACTGCCTTCAAATGTTTGGAAGGCTGGAGTTCTGTTTGTCGTTTATCCAAATCTAAACAGCTTAACCTCAGCAATATTCACTTTAAGGCTGCACAAGACGAGCGTAAACAGTGGATCATAGTAACAAGCTGCCCCGTGCCATTCAGGCAGAAGTGTATTTTAAACCACATTCAGAGGTTAAGACAACAAAGACCTTCTGCGAATTCTACAGAACTGGGAGGAGAAACGCTGAGGCAAAACAGAAATAGAATATTAGCAAACTCTTTTAGCTGAAAGGACGAAAGGAGCCTCCGGCAGGGTTGTTCCTTCCATATGATACCTAAAGAAAGTTTGTGTGGTCTGAGAAGACCAATCCCAGTTTTTACATCCAGTCAGTTGAGAAGGTACCATATAATGATGGAGGAGTGGGATGAACCCCTGCTCATCTCCATGTAGATAGAGGACATCCAGTTCAAATTGGACCTTCTACACGAATTGAGCCAAATCATGGGGCGGTCCAGTTTGTGGTATGCCCCTGATCATGCAGGCAGAAAGCCCAGTTCACACCAGATGTTCCACACTTGGTAGAGGGGAAGCAAGGGTGGCCCAAAGGATTTCAAAAATCTAGGGTAAAAGTAAAGCATAAAGGAACCCCTGACCATTAGATCCAGTCGTGACCGACTCTGGGGTTGGGGCGCTTATCTCGCATTATTGGCCGAGGGAGCCGGCGTACAGCTTCCAGGTCATGTGGCCAGCATGACAAAGCCACTTCTGGCGAACCAGAGCAGCGCACAGAAACACTGTTTACCTTCCCGCTGGAGCAGTACCTATTTATCTACTTGCACTTTGACATGCTTTCGAACTGCTAGGTTGGCAGGAACAGGGACCAAGCAACGGGAGCTCACCCCGTCGCGGGGATTTGAACCGCCGACCTTCTGATCGACAAGCCCTAGGCTCTGTGGTTTAACCCACAGCACCACCAGCTCCCCAAATTTTGTGATGCAGTTCACCAACCAAAAAATGTTCTAAAGGAATAGATGGAGGAAAATATGTAGAACATGTATGTATGTTTTGAAACTCTGAAAAACTATATATTTAAAAAAATGTGTACAAAAATGATTAAATGCAGGGAAAGAATGCACAACATACTAGTGAAATATAATGTACATAAGGTGCCAGGGCAGGTAACAACACTACATTATACAAGCACACAGATAATACTGTTATAATTATTAAACAAGTAAAACCATTTCAAATGGAACAGAACAGGATAGCTCAGTCGGTAGAGCATGAAACTCTTAATCTCAGGGTCGTGGGTTTGAGCCCCACGTTGGGCCAAAAGATTCCTGCATTGCAGGAGGCTGGACTAGATGACCCTTGGGTCACTTCTAAGTCTACAGATCTATGATGCTACGATTCTACAGTACATTAGGGAAAGATGCTTGCAAAAAAAAGTGTAGATTAGGCAAAATTGCATACAGAAATGTGCATATTCAGAGGAATGAGCAAGAAAATGTAGATAAACTTTTGTAGGGAAATGGACCAAACAGAACATAAGGTTAGAACAATGAGAGAGAACCTGAAGATGACAAATTTGTCCATCCCTAACACAGAGATCACCTAACCACACATTTCCCCAGGATGGTGAGATGTAGCTGATTTTTATTTAAATTGTAATTATTCTTCCTAAATTTGCATCTCTACTGATAAACTTTCATCCTTTTTTTTGTTTATTGGTGCATCCTGTGTTTCACCCATAGTGGTCCTCAAAGCACTACACATTGCCACTCAGCCATTAAGCTCACTTCAATAATACAGTAATAATAAAACAATCAGCATGCGATGGGGGAGGAAGAATGTTTGAAACCGTGTGTCTCTGTATTGATTGTCATGTGAAGGTCAAGGTCCCAGAAATACTCCATATAGTATTGCTGATGGGGCTGGTTAGGTAAATCCCAGCCAAAGAGTTCTACTCTGAGTATAGAGCCATTGAAATGAATAGACTTCATTTAGTCATGTACTGTACATTCATTTAAACATATCTACTCAGAGCAGAACTAGCAATGGATGCAACCCAGTATTATGACTTCCTCAATGAATCATCTGAATTGATTCATAAACATATTAATTCACACATTTATGTTATATATATATATATATATAATTTGAAGCAGAACAATTATTTATAGCTAATTTGCTGTTGTTAATGATTTAGGCGTTTCTTCAAGTCACAGAAGATAATGAAAAAACAAAGTTTCCCAGACCACCGAGAGACTGCAAACAATTAATTCAACACCAGTGTTTACACTCATTTCTCTCATTTCCCCCTCTTTGCTTTCTTCAGCAAATCCAGCTTAAAGGATGACATTCTTCTTCCATCTTCATGCAGTTAATTAAGTTTCCTCATACTGGGAGCAAATAAATTCTGAACAATCCCCCCCCCCCCCCGGTGCACTTTCAACTATTGCAAAAAGAAAAAAGAAAAAAAGATGGTTTCTCATCTGGTTTTTGCCCTCTGAGTCAACTATGTTTCTCCAAAATACACATTTACAAGAAGCTGATTGTTGAGACATTTACACTCTATAAAGAAATCATAGTGTGGACTTTAAATGCGCACACACTGTTTCCATTGGGCCGAGGCCTGTGACTCACTGGTACTGCAAGTTCAATCTCTAGCATCTTCAGGTATGGCTGGGAAATACTTCTGAAGACCTGGAGAGCTCTGCCAGTCAATGTAGAGATAATAGTGAGCCAGCTGAACCAATTATATGACTCATAGATATGAGCTAGTTGAACCAGTGTTACGAGGCAGCTTCTGATGTGCCATTTTCCAGGTGGGATTTGCCGAATGAACATATTTCTTAGTACTTACCAGTAGTACTTACAACAAACCGACCCATTATAGGATGCTTTTGCCAAATGCTAAACCGGCCAGTTACAACCAGTGTTGTAGCCTACACTTAACTTTATCAGTTTTGAAAGGGGATTCCTATGTAGAAGCCTGTCCATGTATCTGAATCCCCAAGTATAATGGTGCAGGAACAGAAAGTTGTGTCATCATCCAAATACTTATGAGAAGAAGAAAAAGAGGTAGGATGTGCTGAAATCAGAGTATAGCTGCCGTAACTGTCCATAAAATTAACAGCAAGTAGATTAAGCAATTATCCTAATTAGGTCTTGTATCTTTAGACTAAAGGAACCTCAGTGAACAGGTTTCACCCTTGTGGGCTTATATTTCATGGTTTGCCTCATCCTGGCCACTACTGTGTCATAGTCCAGTATTATTTAACCATTTCCCCTTTAAAAGAGTTGCATTTTCACATTATGACCTATCAATACATCCCCACCCAGGCACCTTGTATCCTTTTTTGTTGTTGTTTAGTCATGTCCGACTCTTCATGACCCCATGGCCCAGAGCATGCCAGGCACTCCTGTCTTCCACCGCCTCCCGCAGTTTGGTCAGACTCATGTTGGTAGCTTCGAGAACACTGTCCAACCATCTTGTCCTCTGTCGCCCCCTTCTCCTTGTGCCCTCAATCTTTCCCAACATCAGTGTCTATTTCAGGGAGTCTTCTCTTCTCATGAGGTGGCCAAAGTATTGGAGCCTCAGCTTCAGGATCTGTGAGCACTCAGGGCTGATTTCCTTAAGAATTGTATCCTTTATTTGGCTTTTTCTGTATGTTCATACTAGGGGCTGCCCCTCTGCTCACTCCTCTCTTCTACTTTCCTGCTGTTTTCCCCACATTAACCCCCTGGAGCTTATGGGTGTTGGGATCCAACATCTGGAGGGCCACCTACTACAGATCCCTACAAAAGAGGCTGGAGGATAGCCAAAGACAAAATAAAATGGAATATAAATTAAGATCGTCAGAGGGGCACTACCACAGGCATACAATGTGTCATCTTTCCAAAGGGAAGGCGAGGAAAGCCCAATGATACTGCATGCTTATCCTGAGATCATCTCTGAGAAACATCTGGATGGAACCTGGAAAGCTCTTAATGGGAATATAACTTTGAATATAACGCAACTGTGAATTATATCACAATCTTCTCTGGGGATATGGAGCTCATGAGGCATACAGCTGTCCTTGGAGATCACAGGCAGAAAACGGAGAAGGCACGAATCCTGTCATTTGGGAACTGCAGCAAGGAGTCCAGAAGGCCCCCAAGGCTGCAGTCCAATCTAGAGGAGGCCCTTCAATAGTGCCTAATATAATGGAGATGGTCTCTCCTTTGAAGCTTCGCTTTCCTCCTGCCAACATTGCCACCAGCTTCTTTTCGTTCATTTCCAACCAGCTGTTCTTCATCCAGGTGCTAATCTAATCCAGGCTGGAGAGTGAGATGGGCTGGGAGAGTGCCAGACATCTAGAAGCCAGGCCTAGGAAAAGATGGAAAGCAGAGCTGAGCCAGACTGATGTGACTCTCAACCTCCATGTCAACATTTTCATGTGTGGTAAAGGAGAGCCTTCCATTGAACAACTAAGCAAATCACACGTTTGTCTGTTCTTCATTCAGGTTCTGGACATCCTAGCTCAGAAGCATGCAAAAGCCCACAAAGATTTTTAAGGCTGCAGAGCAGTCTTCATTTCTAAATATGCACTGATACACAGAAATTACCACATGCAAATATTATGCAAACCAAGGTTGCCTTTCAATGATGTGAATTCTCCTTTTTGGCAGTTCATATCTGGCTGCTCTATTTGGAGGGGGGCTACTGTCATGGCTGGCCTGACAATTAAGCAGAGGGAGATATTGGAAGACAGAACTATCTGCACTTGGTAGCCTCCCCTGGGTCCTGGTCTCAAATGTGCTGTGCTGTTGCCAGTACTGTAGGAAGATTCAAGTTCCAACGCAATTGGCTTCTGTTGGTGGAATTAGGCATGGAGGTACCATTTTGTCCCTTGCCCCAGGCCAACCCAGGCAGCAGTTCTAGATTTAAGTTACAGATATGATCGAAAGTTGAAGGAAAGGTGGATTCCACCAAGAAGGACATAACTGAGCAGGAACATCTCTCATATAAAGTTTAAACTGTATTCAAATAAATGAATGGGAGCTGAGAAAACGAGCCAGTTATTGTAATTGGTTAGTTGTTTTTTTTAAAAGCCAGTTAGTGACTGACCTACATGTATGTTTGCAACCAGGCCTAAAGTTCAGCTTGCAAAGATTGGCAGTCTATGCCAATCCTTTCATTATTTTTTTAAAAGCAGGAGTGCCAGACTCTGCTATGTTTATTCCAGTGTTTTCATTTTATATCCTAGCAGTTGCTGTTTACAGAGAAAGCAAAGATTTTCCCCTTGCAGAATGTTATCCTGTCTTTGCCCAGATTTTATTCGTGTTTTCCTCTGTGTGTGTGTGTGTCCTTATAACCCTTTGGCGAAGCAATTTGAGAAAGGGGCAAAGAAGAGTGTAATTTTCCTGGCAGGCGAGAGTGTAATTTTGGTAGCTGGAGTATATAGCATGCTCCTAGAACTTCTCCTCCAAAATACTTTGCATCCTGTTACAGTCTATCACTTGACTAGGCTGGTAGTTACTTCCCATTGGGGTCATGCACAATTAGCAAAAGCTTTCAGTCACTGAACACAGGAGCCAAAGTGTCTCTGGAGCACACTCATTCTCACTTGCATGCCCTGGCAACATTAAACTGCACTCCATGCATATACAGCTCATTAAGCTAACTAGTGGCTACTTTCTAAATAATAATTAGACTGCCTAGAAAGCACATTTTCTCATCAACTGCCCAGAGACTCAAGATGTGCAGCAGGGGCCCTCAGACAACCGTCCACAGTGGTGGTTGCCATATGCTGACCACTGCTTCATGTGGCGACCCACATCATGGCAGTGAGCACCTTCTCAACTGACTTGGCCGAGACTGGCTTCCTGGACAACAAGTGAGGGCTTACTTCCTCAGTGGAACTTTGCTTCAGCAACAAGGCCTACACAACCCCTTATGTCTCTGAACTTGCTCTTCAGCCTTGACTTAAAAACATAAGAAGAGCCATACTGGATCTGACCAAAGTCCCATCTCGTTCAGCATTCTAGTCAACAAGATGCCTCAGGACAAAAAAAACAAAACAAATGCAGGTTATGAGAGCAATAGTGCTCTCCCACTCCCCTATCATAGGCAGTGCTTTTTTTCTTTTTTAAAAAAAAAATGTTTCTGGGTACTCTCATTTTGACTCAAGAAAATCACCATTTGATAGTTCAAATCAGGAAAATCAGTAAATACAACGAAACCGTGCTAGATTCCAACTCCTACTTCACACATTAAACGCTCACTTCCGTCTGAGACTCAGGAAACACCGTGACATGAAATGAGGCCGCCATTCAACAGAACTGACGATTCACCGTGCTAGAGAAGAATTTTTTAGTTTCTTCTCCCGTTAGATTCACAAAACGTTTAGGGGTATGCATACCCCTGCGTTCCCCCAGAAAAAAGCACTGATCTTAGGCACCAGCTCCTAGGGGGCCGAAGCACTTTTGAGGGGCTCCCAGTGTTTTTTAGGGGACCAGACCTCTCAATGCTCAGAGGGTGTTCAGCTCTGTTCATCACATGCATGGTGTCAGAAGGTCGCTTCAGGCCCCTGCAATCTTCTTTAGAAGTTGGCGCCTCTGTTCCTGGCTATATTCAGACAGAGGCAAACTCCTGAATCCCACTAATACTGAAAGTATTATATAGCCATCATGGCTTGTAGCCATTATAGCCTTAGCTTCCCTTTTTTAAGACAACCATGTTGGTGGCCATAAATTCTAAAGGCTAACTATGAGCTGCGTGAAGTAGCCCTTCCATTTATCTATCCCAAATCTTCCAGCGTGAAGCTTCCATGGGTGACCCCAGGCTCTAGTGTTAGGTGAAAGGGGAAAAACCTTCACTTTCTTCATTTTTTTCCATGGTTTTATGCACCTCTATCACGTCCGCCCACCCATTACTTGCCTCCCCCACCCCCCGGAAAGTAAAAAGCGTCAAACATTGTTACTTCACTTCATAGGGCAATTGCTCCACCCCCTTGATCATTTTGGTTGCCCTTGTCTGAACCTTTTCCAGCTCTACAATCCATGTAGAGTGTGCTTTCCATGAGGTGTGCTGACAAGAACTGTGCACAGTGTTTTCCAAGTGTGGTTGCCCCACAGATTTGTATAAAGGCATTGCAATGTTGGTAGTTTTGCCAACTGCCTCCTGGCATGCCCTCAGATCCCAGTGACTCATTGGTTTGGACTCCCCAACTCGCCCCAGTACAATTCCTGGCTCCTGCTTCACTCCTGACTGCTATCTGTGGCCCAGCATTGAGAGCAATGGAGGAGAAGCAGCAACCGTTGCTCTCGCCCTATGGGCAGGACAGAAGGAAGAGTCCATGCAGAAGGTGTCACAAACCAAGGATGTGGTTTGAAGGCAGATAATGCAGCCTCCCTGCTGAAGCCAAAGCTGATCACTACCTGGATGGAAGCCACCTGGGAGCTCTGTATACACCCTCTTAATTTTTGTAATGGAAGCTTATCAATATACAACATGAAATAATGTGCAATATGGGAAAGCAATCCATGTGTATATATTCTGAATTCTGGATAGGGTTAAGGGCCCTCCCATTCTGTGCCCCCTCTAGCCTCCCTGAGCCACAGGTAAACAATTCATTCTGAAAAATAGCTCTGTTCAGACAAGTTTCAACCTCTGCATGTACAATGAACATTTCAAGGGATGGGCCATAGCTCAGAGCTAGAGCACATGCTTTGTATGCAAAATGTCCCAGGTTCAATTCATGGCAACTCCAGGTAGGGCTGGGAAAGATCCTTGCCTGAAATCCTGCCCGTCAGTGTAGACAGTATTGAACTAGGTGGACCAGTGGTCTGACTTGTTATCAAGCAACTTCCTATGTTCCTGACACTGTACAGAGGGGAAACAGAAGGACTTTCACACACACACACACAGTATGTGCATTTGGGGATGTGTCTGCATGTGAGCAGACATGCATGTATCATAGAATCGTAGAATGCATCTTGCTTCTTTGGATGGAGAGACGTGTGTCAAAAGTAGCCTAATTTACAAAGGTAACATTTGCAGTCATAGTTCCACTCACTTTTGCCTCTGAATAAGAGAATTGTAAAATTGTAGAGTTGGAAGGGGCCATAAGGGTCATCTAGTCCAGCCCCCTGCAATGCAGGAATCTTTTGCCCAATGTGGGGCTCAAACCCATGACCCTAAGATTAAGAGCCTCATGCTCTACTGACTGAGCTATCCCAGCAGCCACAGGCATGTCCCCTCAGGGAGGTTGCCCAGAAGGGAATGCAACTGTTGGGCTGAAAATGTCCCCCCATTCCTGGACTAATCTTCCATCTTTTAGCAGATTTCATGGTTGAATTCCAGCTCAAAGTGATCTCAACTCTTAACCCTGGTGGTACGCAGTGATCTCTGTGAACACACACTTAATGTGGGAGTTTCTTTGCACATGTAAACCGGGACACACATAGGTCTGGGAACACTTGCATAACCAACTGGCATAGCTTGTTATATAAGAATCTTGAGTTTGCTAGTATTTAGACTGAAGTGGAAAACAGGCACGTGGATTAAAAGCCAGTTTGTGACTGACTGAATATGTGATTCAATTGATATATTTCATAGTGTTGAGTCAGGTGAAGGACGTGCGAAAACATTTGCAAACCCCAAGACCCATCTGGATCCAGCCGCACTGCAGCAAGGAGAAACATGTCGGAAATGTTAACTGATTAGCAGGTTCCCATGCTAATTAATTAGGCTGCTGGATTAACCCAGCTGTGGGATTGCATTAGCACGGGTACTTTATCAGAAAATCAATAGATTCCATTGAACGACTCCCATCGAAAAACCAACTCAGATCCAGCTGGCAATACCTTTTGCCTCAAGGCACATCATGTCTCTGTGAGTCTGATAGCAACTAAAGGAGAAGAGTGCTAGGCAGAGAGAATGAATGAAAGAAAAAACTCTTCCCTAACCAAACATGCTGATTTTATTATTGATTTAACTTAATCTGCTTTTTTTTTCCCTGTCCCCCCACCCCCTTCTTCACCAGCCCTGCTTTGAAATACTTGGGTATTTATAGAATTGCCACCAACATATTTATGTACCATAATTATCGTGCAGTTCTTTGATCAAAGACAATTTCCCACTCCAGTTGCTTCTCTGGAATCAGAGTAGAGGAAATGACTTCAGACCCTGACTCTGAGCATCTTTGGCTTCTCTCGGGATGCTGCAAGTTATGCAGGATTGCTTAAGAATAACAAAGGACCTTGAGTGAAGCCAGATGATTCTGCACGCAAGGTCCTTCCTTACACGCTGCAGAAGTGTGTGGCTAAAAGGAGAACAGTCACTGCAATTTTAGCATACCCTAGCCCAGCATGCCATAGAATGGCCCTGTAAGGCAGGCAGATAATATAATTATTTGCATGTGGACAGAAGAAGAGCCTGCCGGATGCTTCTAGTCCAGCATCCTGTTCTCAATAACCATGCAGATTGCAATATTATTCTCTCTAATAGCTCTTCATCTTTGGAACAATATCCCCAGGGAGGCACCTAATACCAACTTTACTATCATTTTGGAGCCAGATAAGAACAATTTTATTCTCCCAAACATCTTTAGTGATATTGATGTTAGAGTTGTTCAATCTGAACTTTAATATGTGTTTTTTTTATCGTTGTTACTGTATTGATAATCTTCATTGTTTTATTATGTTTCAACTGTATTTTTATTTTTTTATATAGAGAGATAAACTTGGTGTTGGGCTGTGGGTAGCAGCTCTTCTGTTCGGGAATGGAATGAAGACCTTGAGCAGAAGCTGGGAAAATGCAAGCTGGACCCTCCTCTTGGATATTTTTAGTCCCTTTTAAATTTTTAGACTGCTATATTCATTCTGCGTTTTAATCTCCTTTAGCTCTGTAAAGTACTTTTTAGATTTTAAATGCTGGTCTATGACCGTAATAAAAATTTGATTTGATTTGATAGAGAGATAAAAATAGATATAGATATATAATCACTTTTTGTTCTATAAAGCGATATACAAGTCTAATCAATCATATCAACTGGCTTAGAAAAGATTTACTTATTTGCACCTAGAGAATTCACTGTTTATATGAGATTTGACTTGAGGGCTTCCCTGCTGGCCAATTTGGACACTACAATACACCAGCAAAAGGCACCAGACAAGGTTTCACCTTCCACCTTCTTAGTCTGAAGGGACTGATTCCTTAAGTTTTCTTCTTTTTCAGCCAGAGAAAACTTCATGTTTAACTTACAACAGCCTCAGCATTGAGCCCTACCATTGTACTGGTTTGTCCTGCAGTGTTCCAGATTAAATTGAAAAGATGATAATGGCATGATCATCTCTTCCCCAAGCTGAAAATTTTTATCATCAGTTCACGAAGGCATCTCCCAACATATTTCTGTTAACCTAAAAGCAGCCGATTTCAACTGGGTCTGCAGTGCAAGTGGGGTGGATGGAGGCAAGGATCAACCTTTTCCTCTCTTGTTGATTCACCCCAAAATGTTAAAACATACAGCCACTTATATTATGAATGTTTTCCCATTAACAGCTAATAGCAGCCTGAAGGAAGGGGTTAAACAAAAAACCTCGGATGTCTCTTGATTCCTTCCTCCCTCGCAGGGAGCAATGCGCATCCCGGAAAAGGTCGAAAAGGCTACAAGCCGTGTGTTAATAATTTTAATAACCTTTTGGCTATCTAGAGAATCTGATTGAAGAACCATAAGATCTTTTTGTCTGCTATACAGAGGTTTTCTTTTTATACCAATTTTTGTATGGTTCTTCACATGTTGTACATTTATTATTTTAATATATGCTCATTTGGGGGGTTATCTATTTCAGCTACTGTATTACAGAGTTTTATATTTGGCATTTCATTTTCTGGATCCATTTTTCTGGATTTTTGTTTTCTGGTGTCTCCCTGTCTCCCCCACCCCCAATGGTTCTACTCCATTTTTATGTAATAATTCTTTTCTGCCAGATGATTAAGCCAGAGATCTCATCAAGAGCCTTCTAGAAACTCCAGCAGACTAAATGGGCTACTTCACTCACATAACGTTTGACCAGGCAGGGACCTCTTTACGGCCTGCTCTACTCTTTCCTTTTCAAAAGGCAGACAAGACGAGTACTCTAAGAGAACCAAAGAAAACAAAATAAATGGAGCTGGAAAAACTCTCTGGGGTTCGGCTTGGATATTGAGTAAAAACACTGGAATAAACAGGGCTGACATTGGCTCTCCTGCCAGAGAGTGTGCTGGCATACTCTGCCAGTCTCCGCTGGCTGAACTTTGTCCCTGGTTATACTGGCATATAGCTATGGAAATCGAAATCACTATTTTGCATTCCTGCAACAAGAGGTCATGGGACAAAAGAGTTTCCCACTTCCACCCTCCTGTCAAATTTCCTTGATTTGTAGGGTAGCAATGACTATTTGTAGGGTAGCAGTGACTAACACAGAATGAATGGAGCATACAACCGCCTTGTGGTGTTTTTTATTATTAAAAGTGTGGTCTTTAAATATTTCAACCCCCAAATTATATCAGCCCCTGGGACCAGAGGTACAGTTAGATACAAAACCTGGGAGCTATGGAACTCCCCAGGCAGATAGATAATTCCAAACCCTGGACTTAATCCTTACCACCACCTACACAACCACAGTTTCCGCCCTCCCTTCTCAGGTGGGCGGGGTTTGCGGCACCGAGCGGGGGTCCCCTGGGCGGTAGCTGCCCACCTGCGTAGGCTGCACCTTTGACCCGCCCCTGGCCAGGTGGACAAAGGACAGTCGGCCGGGGGTGGGGTCAAGGGCTTGAAAAGGGTCTGAGCTCCGCAGCCAGCCCTCTTTGGTTCTTTTCCTTTTCAGGTTCACCCACCCTCCCTCCCTAAAATTAATATATTTCTTCTCTCCATACAGTTCTGTCTGAAGGCAGTGGTCATCAAGCTAACAATGCTTTTTCTTACAGCCTAACACTTTGCGTTACAGGTCTGCGGGCGCTGCTGTGGTCTTATGATGGTTGCCGTATTCGGCAACCATCAGACATTACTTGGAAATGAGCATTGCTTCACTACTTCTAAATGTGGCAAGACAGCCCAGCTAAACTTGGCGGTCCTCTCACTCATTCTGCCAAGTAAGGCCCTGACCTGATGTCATCACTGCCTGGGACTCTCATTTTTAAAGCTGTGACATACACGTATGTATATGGGTATGTTTCAAGGTTGCCTCCTTGTTTATTGTCACCAAGCAGGGCATGGCACGCTCCAGAAATCATAGGTTTGTACAGTTCTATAATAAAGGAAGTTGAATATATGCAATGTCTGTTGCAACCAGTTCTGCTCAAGGATCTGTCGCTTGACTCCTCCTGGCTCCCCAGAGATCCCTCAACCAAGTCTGCTGTTCTTCATGCTTGGGCGGATTCTCACATGTGCACAAAAATGTGAACTTCGACTGGCTATGGTTACAAGCTGCTAAAGACCAAAATGGCTAAAATATATTCAAGCTGATATAGGAACCAATTAGGCTGTAAAACAGACATTTTTAGAAGATAAACTTTTGATAATGCATGATTGTATGGGGTGTGCACTCATGCTTTTGTTTTTTGTTTTTAAAAAAAATAGGCATTTGTATAAATAAGCACTGCGGTAAGGGGTAGGGAAACTGGGACCCTCCACATATTGCAAGACTACAATTCCCATCATCCTTGACCATTGGCCATACTGGCTGGAGCTGATGGGAATTGCAATCCAACAACATCTGGAGGGTGACAAGTTCCCCAACCTTGGCTTTTTGCTTGCCCTGGCTCTGAGTTTGGGGGAATTTTGTTTTGGACAACTGTTCAATTACTTCAACACTGGATCGTGCTTCTGAGGATTGATTTTGGATTTTCTAAGCTTGGGCTGAAGACATAGCTCAGCAGTACTGCCCATGATTTTGGTGCAGATGGTTCTGGGTTCCCTGACAACCCCAGTTAAAAGGCAGCGGGGTTAGAAAAGTCCTCTTCTTGAATTCTCAGGAGAGCAGGAGAACACTGTCCTGAGTCAGACAGACCTGGCTCAATATGAACTGACTTCATGCACTCAAGTTACAGCCCAAGGTGCAGCAAAAGAACCTCTTTGACCCGAATCTATTGTGAAAGTCAGGGGAACAATGCACATACTGTGGGCAAAAACATTCTTCGAGTCTTTGATAAAACAGTCACACTGGTGCAGCCTGAGGGCCAAAGCAGATGCGACACACAATTCACACAATTAGCAATCTCTAGTCTTCAGTAAGCAGCAGGCATGATGCATCTGACCTGCCTGAGGGTAGGGGGACTTTAGCCATTTGCCCCCACTGTCATTGCAATCTGGATTCTTTGTTTGCTATGTGCATTGGAAGGAAAGCTGCTATTATAATGAAAGTCTTTCTTCCAATGCAAATAGCAGGTGTGGGGACACACACCCATGTAGACCACAACCAGAGGGGAGCAGGCAGGCAAAAGGTTGAAACCTCCATGATCCTGATCCAGATAGATAGACAGACACACACACACACACACACACACACACGCTAATTACATTAACAGCATCTTGTGAAACTTGACTTTGAGAAAAGATCCATAATGTATTAACCCCACTTGTGTCATCTGAAGCCTACAGGTATAAGAGTTCTAGGAATTCATAGTCTTCTGAATCACACATTTAAAAAAAAATATTTGGTGTGATCAAGGTCCCTCCCTCCCTCCTTACACACACACACACACACACACACACACACACACACAACGGATTTGCAGGTGTGCCCCTGCATTGAAGACAAGGATTAAGCCATTTTGAGGCCTTCATAGAGAAAATAAAAACAAGTTGAACTTTAAAAGAATGACCCAGAAAAGACATGACTGTTCACTGACAAATGAAATCTACCAGGGGATTGGGAGCACGCAACAAATCTGTGCCAGCCTGTAGCATTTGCAGTGCAAATCTCCCAAGCTGTCTTAAAATTCATCTGTTCCCATCCCAGAACAGTTATGTAAATCTGCATTCTCATCAGCAACATCAGAGGGAGCAGATGGAAAGGCCCCGAGGGAAGCTGGCATGCAGCAAATCTCATGTGCGCCTGATCATCTCCAAAGATGTGTCTATGTGCAATTCCCATGGCCTTATCCTCCCAGGGCAATTGCCTCAAAAGAAAAGGGAATGGAATGGAATTCTCATCAATGGATGTGTAAGACTCGCACTCCTCTTTAATACCTGTTAAATTCCTCCCATGCCTCACCCAAACAGGACCTTTCAGGTTTGCCTCAAAATTTCAGTTTGGGTGACACTAGAGAGCCAAGGAGGCTTAGTAGCTAGAGTGCTCAACTAGGACCTGGGAGACCAGACTTTGAATCCCCCCCTCAGACATTAAGCTTACTGGGTGAGCTTGGGCCAGCCACTCTCAATCTCAGCCTAACCTACTTCACAGGGTTGTTGTGAGGGAGGAGAACTATGTATACCAGCTTGTACTCCTTGGGGGGAAGGTGGAATACAAATGTAATAAAATAACAAAAGGAAACTCAGCAGAAGAATTCACTTCTTTTAATTTCACAGGAATGTTCAGGGACTTTGGCAGTGCTGTGTAATGGTTAGTGTTGGATTAGGAGTAAAGAGACTGAGATTCAAATTCTCACTCTGCCATGTTGGTGACAGGGTAACAAAGGGCTACCGGTAATCTCTCTGCCTACTTCATAGTGTGGAATGTATGGGGGGAGGGGGGAATGTATGCCATTTTGCATTTCTTGGAAGAAAAGCAGCATGTAAATGTAGGGACGCGGGTGGCGCTGTGGATTAAACCACAGAGCCTAGGGCTTGCCGATCAGAAGGTCAGCGGTTCGAATCCCCGCGACGGGGTGAGCTCCCGTTGCTCGGTGCCTGCTCCTGCCAACCTAGCAATTTGAAAGCACGTCAAAGTGCAAGTAGATAAATAGGAACCGCTCTGGCGGGAAGGTAAACGGCGTTTCCGTGCGCTGCTCTGGTTCGCCAGAAGCGGCTTTGTCATACTGGCCACATGACCTGGAAGCTGTACACCGGCTCCCTTGGCCAATAATGTGAGATGAGCGCCGCAACCCCAGAGTTGTCTGTGACCTAATGGTCAGGGGTCCCTTTACCTTTACCTTTAAATGTAGTAATGAATACATACCATGTGACAAACCCTTCACCATGTTTGAAAAACAGCTAAGATTACTGGCATGCATACCAGCTTATTCTTCCATTTCAAAGATGACAAACATTCTAATGGTACTTTAAGCCTCATTGCATTATAATAATAATAATAATAATAATAATAATAATAATAATAATAATAGTAATAATTTATTATTTTTACCCCGCCCATCTGGCCGAGTTTCCTCAGCCACTCTGGGCGGCTTCCAGTCAAACCACAGTCACAGGTTCTCCCAAAGGATCATGGGAACAATAGAGTGGTTTAGCGGTCAATCTCTCTCTTCCCAGAGAACTCTGCAAACTTTTTTTTATAGGAGGGGAACAGGAGTTTCCTAAAAATTCCCAGCACCCTTAGCAAATTACAGTTCCTGTGATTCTTAATATGAGTGCTTTAAATGTATGATGCAGATATGGCCTTTCTTCTTTCCCTTTTATGGTTATAATTTCAAGGTACTCTGAAATTCACTTATCTCATTAGATACAGATGGCACAAATTAGGAACATGGGCATAAGGACGTGAGACACCTCCTCTATTGAGATTGAAAGTGTTGAGGAAATATATTCCATTGGTATGAATTTATATTTAATGGAAGGAATTGTGGATATTTATTGTTAAGTAATAGACTAGTTTATTTTTAAAAAACCAATTTTAACGTAGCACGGTTTGTGTGGATTATTTTGTTCATCTGCAGTTCCTATGTCCTTTAGAAAGAATATGGGCCCACAATTTTGTATCAATATTTCATACAGAAAACAATCCATAATCTTGATTGCTTGATCCATACACTGTGAAATATGTGAAATAAACCCTCACACTGCATTCTGTATTTAAAGTTCCATGTACTTTTTACCATATGGAGATTATCTTTATATATGAGAGGAAATTGTAATTGATGTCCAGTGTAACTTTCATGGGGCCAGAGGGTAGGATTTTATTACTTCATGTCAGGAGAAATATCCCATATCCATCAGCAGCCCTGAGAGAGTCTTGTCTAGCCCCAAAGACGTGCTCAGTAAGGGGAGGATTAAATATGCTTTCAAAAGTGGGTGTTTTTTTTTTCTTTTAAAAGAAGTGAAACATAGGCTGCAATCCTATGCACACTGACTTGTGAATAAGTCCCATTGGAACTCAATAGGGCAGTGTTTCTCAACCAGTGTGCCTCCAGATGTTTTGGGACTACAACTCCCATCATCCCTCGCTAGCAATACCAGTGGTCAGGGATGATGGGAATTGTAGTCCCAAAACATCTGGAGGCACACTGGTTGAGAAACACTGCAATAGGGCTTATATCTAAGGAGGCATGCCTAGGTTTGTGTCATGGACTGGCTGGATGAAGAGGAGTGGTGGGAGGCACCAGCTGGGGAACCCCCAAGGGAAGAAGGCCCAGAGCCAGGGGTTGGTGATGGCACGAAGAGGGAGCAGACTGGGAGAAGGAGGTGTAAGAAGCTGAAGAGGTAACAGGGTTCAGTGAGCAGGAAGAGTTTGTAGCAGAGAGCGGTCCAGAACCAGAAGCAGTAGTGGAGGCTGAGGAGGAGGGGGGCCAAGAAGCAGAGATGAGGCACACTGCTGAAGAAGCCAGGGGGTCCCCCCTCCTGCTATGACTAGCGCCCCTCCCCGCTGGTTTCCCAGAACCCACAGAGGTATGAAGAGGGTGGGGCAAAGGCAGACAAGGCGTCATTGTCTCGCATTCCTTGGGGAAGACCTAGGTGAGGGGAGGAGACGTAGAGAGCTGTAGGAAAGTGGGGGACCTTCAGTCCTCGCAACCAGGAAGAGTTGCTGTGCTCAATCGGCCAGGCCTCCTGAGCAGTGAAGAAGCAAAGAAGTTAACTTCACTGACAATGTGAATTGTTACTGACCTTCTCCTGGCTCCCGCTCTTGATAGATTGTGTTACTAAAACCACTTTCCGCGGCTTAGACAAAAAGGTGACACTCCAGGATTTGCTGCAGTTGAAGTGGCAAGGCACAATGCCCACATTCTCTCCAGTAGTCAGACTGCCCCTTGAATGCATTTTTCTGCATTTGTAGGCTGACCTTCTGTCAAGGCACTCAGGTGGTCTACAAGTTATAATAATGGTGCACCATTTAATAGATGCAATACAAAAGGAAAAAGAGGGGGGTGCAAATCCAGGTACCACTTTTTATGTAACGTTACATAATGGGTATTATGACCAGGTGCAAAGGCTACTGAGAGAGACAGGGAAAGAGTCAAATTGCTATTGATGTCAGCCAGACCAATGGTGTAGTCCCTGCTGTCTCACATCTCCCTCAGCTGCAGCCAGGTTGAAACAATATTGAACTTTAGTGAACTGAACTGCACGGCTGCTTAGTCACCCACCTTTGTGCTCAAGCCAACTCAGATCCTATGATACCTGCTGTTTCCAGGGGTCCCTTCCTGCCAAAGAAACAGATCCTTCACATACTGCCTTTGGATTACCCAAGTGCTCAGGAAAAGGGAGTGTGAAACCTCACCATCTTTGCATTTCCAGATTAAGCACGCATCAGTGCAGCAACGGAGCGCCTTGGTCCCGAAGTTATTTTTAGACAGCAATTTCTTACAGGAACAGACTTTGATGTAATACAGCTGTGCTCTTGCTACAGAAATAAAAGGAACAGACTCATCTCTCACATAACCTGGTGTATGTCAAGCATGATGGCAGGTGTCTGGCCACTGAAATGAAAGATTTCACTGGGGGAAGAAATGCTTTTACAATGGTATAGAGGCCAAGAGTCTTCAAAGAATTCAGTTCATCAATGTCTGCTAAGAAGAAGAAGAAGAAGAAGAAGAAGAAGAAGAAGAAGAAGAAGAAGAAGAAGAATTATAAATACTTTTTTAAAGCAAAGATTAAATTATTTTCCCATTTGGGGGGATGCTCAGCCTAGCAGGATGACAGGCAGGGTGAATATACTTGGTCATAGCTGCTATCTGGATAATGGTGTACTCCAGTTGGTAAAGTAGCTATGGACATCCCTGGACCAGGATAGCTTGTCTATCATGATCTTAGTGCAGTGATGGCTAACCTTGACACTCCAGATGTTTTGGGACTACAACTCCCATCATCCCTGACCACTGATCCTGTTAGCTAGGGATGATGGGAGTTGTAGTTCCAAAACATCTGGGGTGTCAAGGTTAGCCATCACTGTCTTAGTGCAAAATACTCTATATAGGGCTTCCCTTGGGCTTAACCTGAAAACTGCATCTGGTGTGGAATGCAGCAACTAGATTGTTGACTCAGGTAACCCAACAACACCATATAACACCTCTGCATGAAGGTAATTTTTATTAAGACAACAACAAGTGGGGAGTGGAGGTTTTAACCTTCTCCTCTCCAGCTACAGCCCAAATGACCCCCTACCCCAATGTGCTTCGCATTGGAGTGGGGGGGCACTCCTATAGCTGTCACATGTAGTTTAGACTTCAAACCTTTAAAGTTTCCTGTACCCCTAAAATGTTGGCCTGGTAAAGTTGACCAACCTATCTTTGCAAGATGCTTAAATCATCTTCATAATTCTCTAGAAAAATGAGAAAATAGAATGAATCCACAGACTGATCCCTCTAAGACATGGTTGTCCGATAAATGAAGTCAGAAACACATGACATTTATTTGGCCCAATTAACAGCAGCTATTTCAAACAATTCAGGATATGAGCCAACACTGCCATATGATTGCTTCATCCTGAGTCCTCATCCTGAGTTTCCAATCCACCCTAACGTTGTACTGTGCAAATGATAACTGGCACGACTCTGGTTTCATTACTGCTAAGTGTATGCAATCCCAGTTTATATTCATTGATGTGTGTTTCTTCATTGTGATTGCAACCCCTTCGTTGTCAAAGTTTGATATCATCATGCCACAAGGATTTCTGACTACTGCCTAGAATTTCCATGGAGACAGACCATAGCTTAGGAGTTGAACATGCGGTTCACATAAATAAAGGTAAATGGACCCCTGACCATTAGGTCCAGTTGTGGACGACTCTGGGGTTGCAGCGCTTATCTCGCTTTATTGGCCGAGGGAGCAAGTGTACAGCTTCCAGGTCATGTGGCCAGCATGACTAAGCCGCTTCTGGCGAACCAGAGCAGTGCACGAAAATGCCGTTTACCTTCCCACCGGAGCGGTACCTATTTATCTACTTCCACTTTGACATGCTTTTGAACTGCTAGGTGGGCAGGAGCAGGGACCAAGCAATGGGAGCTCACCCCATCACGGGGATTCGAACCGCCGACCTTCTGATCGACAAGCCCTAGGCTCTGTGATTTAACCCACAGCGCCACCCGCATAAATAAAGTCCCAAGTTAAATTCCAGGCATCTCTCTACTTTAAAACAGAGTTGGGGAATTTGTGACCCTCCAGAGGTTGTTGGACTAAGATTCCAATCTTCCCTGACCATTCACCATATTCACTTGTCTTACTTGGCAATGCAAGTAGAATGCATATGAATCAGCTCTTACTTTTAGGAAAGCGCCTCTTCATGTGATGATGGGACGCATCCTGGCAGGTGAGTGGAAAGTGCTGGACAATCTGGCCAACTTCCAGCCCATGGTCTACCAACAAATGGTCATGTGAAAGGGCAGTAAAAGTGTTTCATACTAAAATAATAGCATCTTTTGTAGTGTTGAGGTGCACAGAGGAGCTGGCTCTCAGTTTCTGTCCCTAAGGTTCCCCCCTCCCCTCTCTGTGCTCCATTTCACATAAGGCACTTTGGTATGAAAGATTTATATAAGTGCACATTTAAATATGCCTTCTAATCAGCGCACACTAACAAAACAGTTTCTTGAGTAACCGCGAAGTTTCAGCCAAGATGATTGCTTTGCAGTTTTGCGCAAATGATGAGCTGTTTCCAAGCTGAGATTCGCTCTGCCAAGTTCAAGCCCAGAGCAAGCCAAGTTATAACTTCCTGAAAAAATGAAAAGTCATTATGAAACACGGACATAAATTATCCAGAGCTTGGTGCATGGTACAGATACATGACATGCTTCTTCTAGAATGAAAACAGTGCTGAACTACACCTGGGTGCTTTTGGTTTTTAAAAAAATAATAATAAATTAACTTACTTTGCTCCTGCTTTCTCCCATTTTATTTTCTACTTTACACCAAGCGCCATTTATATTCATTCCAAATTATATCCTTCCTCCCTATCTATTCAACCCAAGCGGGCCCTTGAGGTAGGTTACCATAAAATAATGCACAGTGTGTCAGATAATGTATAATCATATGAAATGCTCCTCATGTGGAACAGGAAAATGCCTGAGGAGCAGCAGTTGCCTTCTGCAGCACATGAGCAAGAAAATCAGGCAAAAGCATTCCAGGGTAACACATTCCACAAGCGGTCACCATGTCCTATTGACTGAGCACTTTGCGCAACTAATAACTTCCGCATTCTAGTGCTGATGCATAGATATCTGAACGTGGTTCGAGCCATTAATCAAATCAATTTAGTTATCTAAAAGTGAACTGAGAGGTCAGACAATCATGGAAGCCACTACGTTGCCCCAGCCACCCTCTATAGGGAAGTTGTTAAATGTTTTATTGTGTTAGTATGTTGGAAGCCGCCCAGAGTGGCTGGGGCAACAGAGTCAGATGAGTGGGTTATTAATAAAAAGTAGTAGTACCGGGTAGTAGTAGTAGTAGTATTTAGGACGCGGGTACTAAATACTAAATGGGATGCGGGTGGCGCTGTGGGTTAAATCACAGAGCCTAGGGCTTGCTGATCAGAAGGTCGGTGGTTCGAATCCCCGCGACAAGGTGAGCTCCTGTTGCTCGGTCCCAGCTCCTGCCAACCTAGCAGTTCGAAAGCACGTCAAAGTGCAAGTAGATAAATAGGTACCGCTGCAGCGGGAAGGTAAATGGTGTTTCCATGCGCTGCTCTGGTTCGCCAGAAGCGGCTTTGTCATGCTGGCCACATGACCCGGAAGCTGTACACCGGCTCCCTCGGTCAATAATGCGAGATGAGCGCTGCAACCCCAGAGTCTGGACCTAATGGTCAGGGGTCCCTTTACCTTTTTTTTTTTAGTAGTAGTAGTAGTATTTAGGACATCCCTATTTTCATTGGATAAATGTTGGAGGGTTTGAAATAGCCTAGTGAGATGAATTTTGAAGAGCAGCACGGCGTTCACTCAACCTTTCATTTGGAGTGGTCAGCAGAGTTCTGCTTTCCTGTCATTGCAATTTCCTCTTGCATACAAAATATAGGGGAGCCTCATTTGAGAAGCCTAATTTATGCAATGATGCTCATATGCTAATTTTAACTATATGCATACATTTTTAGAATGCTACTTGGTCAGATCTTAAAACCTTTCTTTCTTTTTCTTTCTTTCTTTCTTTCCATCTAAAAAATCATATTCAACTACAATTATACTCTGTTTGTAAAACCTCTGCCATTCTGCAGGGAGTGGTAAAAAAAACTAAAAACAATTACTGTATTCAAGGACTTCTGGGACCAACTGAGGAGATGCATAATTAAATTACTTGTTTCTCCAACTAATTAGGTTGCTTCGCATCATATATGACTTTTTCCCTCTGCAGAGATTATCTCCTTCTGAGAGGAAAACACCAAGAATGTAGCGTAAGAAAGCTGTTCCTACATATCGAGATTATGGTATATGAGCAACAGTCCTTAAACCACAGTTAGGTTGGAACATAGGAAGCTGCCTTTATATCATGTCACATTAGTTGTACATCAAGCCCAGAATTGTCTACTCTGACTGGCAGGGGATCCCCAATGACTTGGGCAGTGGTCTTCCTCATCATTTCCTTTTATAATTGAAAATGAATGAAAATGAAAATGAATCTGGGACCTTCTGCATGCAGAGATCTCCCACTCTTCAATCGACTTCCTGAAATATGTGTCAGATTTTCTGTGCACTGGCATGCCTTAGGTATTGGTCACAGTGATGTGTCTAAAACAATCATTTGCAATGTCGAAGAAATATTTATACAAGTACTCTACAGCCTAGTAATAATATTTTCCAGAGGCAATCTGCAAGCAGGTCAAAGTGACCCTGGATATCATCACCAAAGCCCTCAAAATCCACTCATGCTGAATTCAAGTTCCTCAGTGCTGCCAAGGTCTACAGCTGATCTAAGTTAACTGTGTGTCTCTCAGAGTATGATGGCCTGTCCATGCTGTGATCTGGCTCACATGGAGCAGGCTCTACCAGCCACTGTCTTTCCAGATAGTGCTTGGGGGTGATTTGGCTACTTTCCCACTAGATTCCATGGTGGAAAGAATGAATGACTGAATGAATGAATGAATGGATAGATGGATGGATGAATTTGCTTGCTTGCTTTTCTGTAGGACCCTTCCCTTTGCACCATTGTTGGGTGCTGAATTGAGGCAGGTGTCCTAAAAGGAGGTGGGGTGGAAGAGAGAAGGAAAGAAACACAGTGTATACTTAAACATTATTGTATTCAACTAGTGCATACAGATCTTTTCAATTGGAGGACAGTGTTAACCAGAGATTAGAATTTATCATAGAAGCAATTTGAATACAATATTCCCCATTTATCACATTCAAATAAACCACTGAGCCTAGGGCTTGCTGATCGGAAGGTCGGCGGTTCGAATCCCCGTGACGGGGTGAGCTCCCGTTGCTCGGTCCCTGCTCCTGCCAACCTAGCAGTTCAAAAGCACGTCAAGTGCAAGTAGATAAATAGGAACCGCACAGGTGAGAAGGTAAACAGCATTTCCGTGCGCTGCTCTGTTCGCCAGAAGCGGCTTAGTCATGTTGGCCACATGACCCGGAAGCTGTCTGGCCTGCAGACAAACGCCGGCTCCATCGGCCTATAGAGCGAGATGAGCGCCACAACCCCAGAGTCGTCTGTGACTGGACCTTACGGTCAGGGGTACCTTTACCTTTACTAAAAGACAGAAAGCAACAACTCATAATTAAAGCACTTAAAATGCTTCGGAAATGAATCGTAGCTCTGGGTTTTGTAAACTACCCTTTTCTAAGAGAAAAGGGAGAACTTCCACTCTCCTCACTGTCCTTTTCTTCCTTCCTTCCTTCCTTCCTTCCTTCCTTCCTTCCTTCCTTCCTTCCTTCCTTCCTTCTGTGTTGTTACTTGGATTGTGAACTGTAAAAATGAAATGATGGCAATTTTTATTTTGTTAAGAATGGCTCTGATGATACCGGACTCAAAACAAAAATCCCACAAGGTCAGCAGTTTATTTCTTAGTTTGATCATTTGGCAGTTTGTTATTTTAAACACAGAAACAATCTCAATGATGCAATCTTTAAAAATCTATGCTAGCCCTATTTATGCATTACTTGCATTTCTATGTATCTTCTTTGTAAGCTGCATAATTGGAGATCCAGACCATGCGGAAGAGTTGCGTTTGGGACTTTTGGCCAATTTTAGAGGTCTGGGAGATGGAGGCGGTGATATTGAAGTAGGTCTTGTGACCCCATCCCCCTATTTACACATTCTTGGAAAGCATGGAGCAAGCAATGAAGAGTGTCCCTGTGATTTACAGGTGTTTGCTCATAAGCCTAATCATATATTCAGATAGTGATTATTATTACAATTTAAATGTATGCTTCTTCATACTAGTATGAACTTCATAGTAAAACAATATACATTAACAGATCTTATTGGACTACAACTCCCATCATTCCTCACTCTTTGCAAAAGATAAGCTGGCTAAGGATGATAGGAGTTGCAGTCCAACACTGCTAGACAATACGCCAAAAATGCTATCCATAATCAATCACCTGGCAAAACAATGTACCGTAAGTAAATTCACAGTGTAGAAGGTCAAATGAAACCCTCCCCAGGGTTCTCTCACTTAGAGGCTACAAACCTGAAAAGAGAAATAAACACACACACACACACACACACACACACACACACACACACAAACTTACCCCAGTACGTCCTAGCATGGTTTGCACATATACACACACACTTTAAAACAAAAACAAAAAAACAAATGAGTTGATGAAGGAGAATCAATATGTGTGTCATGATATAGCTAAAACAATTTTCAAACTTCACCCTGAATAAATACATCAACACATCAATAAAAAAAGCCATTCCTGTTTTTAAATTACCATCAACTTGGTTGATTCAAAGTATGTTGCAACACGGAAGGGAAACAAAAAAAAAATATTGCATGTTCACATTGACTCTCTGAATCAATATGCAGTAAATATGTCTGGAGTTGAACGTAAGATGATCTGTATTCCATCAACACAGCATCACTGAAGAGTCTCAAGGCAATTCTTGACCTGAAGAAAACTGCTTACTATCACAGCTGGGAGAAGGGGGAAAACGTTATCTGCTCCCCTAAAATGAATGACATCTCAAATTTCTGTCCCCACGAGCTCATGAAATATCCCATGACATTTTAGCTGGGGAAGGGAACCCTAACCTACCTGTGAGGATACAATAGAGAGCGGGAGAAGCATTTATGCTTTCTTGAGCTCCTTGGACAAGAGATTTAATACAGTTATGACCATTTCACGTGGGAGTTCTGTTCCCGGCCCCCGCATGTATCGGCGGAGCATGTAAAAGCACGCCCCCACCCCATTTCATCCCATTCCGCCCTTTTAATGATGTGTTTTGTGACATTCTCGGTGACTTCTAGATTCAGCAATGTGCAGGTATGCATGATCGTGTGTCTTTCACGTTAATCAGTATTATTACCTGTAATGAATGAATGAATGAATGAATGTTTGTGTCCACCTATTGTTCTGATTGTACCATGTTTGGCTTTCTCCACTCTGTCCACTGCCGCCACCATTGCAACATCCTTTTCGTGCCACTTACCATTCTCTGGAGGCTACACTGACCCCATGCGCTCCTGTAATGGACAGCCTAGCAGAAGTTAAATAGTCAACAAACGATTCCTGGTTTCTCTAAGTATGTGCTTCTTCTCTGTGTGTGCTTTTGATAGGCACCTGAAATAAGTGAGGCCCTGCAGGTGGTGGGCTTCCAGCTAGCACAGCAGAAGGTTCAGGGTGGTGTGCAGCAGGCCATGTCAAGCTAAGTCAAGCTTAACAGACGTCAAGCTTGATGAAAGATGGCTCATGAGCTGAATGGCTGAGCAAGCAGGAAAATTTCAAGGCAGAACTTTTAGAGTCTCTGGTAAATTTACTCAGGCAAGCCAGCTTCTGAAGAGAAAGTTCTTTTCTGTAGAGTGCAGCCACAATTTCCCATGACATTTGGACCAGGAAATGGTGATTTTGGGATCCCTCAACTAGCCCAGTACTGTGCTGTCTCAAAGGCCAAGATGGCGCCCCCTCCCATTCCATGAACAGAAGCTGACAAGACTGGCCAGTGCATCTTACTTCAACACTAGGGATTGGAAAGTGTCTTCGCTGCATTTTGAGGGCAGCAGGCTCGTTTAGGGCAGCCCATGCCACCCTGTCCTCCCAACATCTCGATCATAGGTGATTTGCATGGCATGCAGAAGGTCTCTGGTTCAACCCCCAGAATATACAGGTAGAGCCAGTCAGTGTAGTTAATAATGAGCTAGATGGATCAATGGACATGGTATAAGGGAGCTTCCTATCTTGCTCTGCTCCTCAGCATCTGCTGGCCATCTCACTCTGCCTAGCGGTAGGGCTGGCCCTCAAAGCTTCCCTCCACAAAAGGATATGAAACCAGGATCAAGGGATGGAGGGCGTTCACAGGCATATGGCATGGCTCATTCCCAAGAGCATTGTATCTGAACCAGACCCCTTTTTTAATTTCATAAAATAATGGGGGGGGGGACAGGGAGGCGATTCAAGTTAAACTCTTACTAGCAGACGGCAGTTTCATGTTCTGATTCAGGTCAGATTGATTGTTGTTGAAAGTAATAACTTGAGGGGTTGGGGGCACAGAAGAAAACAAAGCCTTTTTTGTAGGGTTTTGTACCCATTCCAGTTGATCGGTGTGCTGCACCTTGCGGAATTGTGATCCAGAGATGAACTGCACCTCCTCCACTATCAAGGACAGAAACTGGCCTGCAGAAAACAATGAATTATAATTCAATGGCTTTAACCATGTTTGCCACCAAAATACAGAAAAGTATGCCTTCTCCTCTGTATACATAAAGGTTTGATTCAGTTATATCAGGAGTGTGTGTAGGCTGCTATATTCTACTTTTAGCTGTGCATTTTCTATCATTCTGGTCTATTTTCTGAGGCTCTCTCTCTGCTTTGATCCATGCTCTGGATTCCAAGATGCTTTATCTAAAATTAAGCCCTGTGTTTCTCATGGGAATCTAAAAGCAGCTATAACCTTTCCCCCTTTTAGCCAAAGTGCATGGAATTTATAGGCACAGGAGCCCCTTAAGAGTGGATTAAGCCTGCCAAACTGCAGACGGATAGGTCCAGGGACCTATTGTGGGAAATATAAAGGGATTCGATTTCATCCATAATCTTTGGGAGAGGGGAGAAAGGCTTTGTTTACTTCATTCCTTAAAATAATTCAGATGCGGCCAAGCAATACATATTCTTGCTTGTACATTTTTAAAAACTTTGCAGCTTCACAATTGCCTTTCTTTGGGGGGGGGGGTTCCTCTGTGCTCTCAAAGGCCTCCGTTAGGCCTTACAGTGTGAGGGTCTACTTCTGAAGAGCTCTATGGGGTTTGTTGAAGCATGGCAATGTAGGGTTTTGTTTTTTAAAATAAATAAATAAGCTTGTAACCTTTATATATATATTTTAAAAACCCTCCACAGCTGTACTTTAACAACAACAACAACAAAAATCAAGGTTTCTTCAGTGTCTCTCAGTCAACATTTTAGCCTCACTTCTTGCAAAGTTCAGAGACTTAGAGAAATGTGGAAATACCTAGGAAAGCATAGTTATAGAGCACAGAAAAGCACAGAAACAGAGTGATAGAAGGCTTTGTATGAGCCTCAGTCTGAATCGGGGAATTAACTGACATTACACTTTGACTCATGAGGGGGAAATCCCTAAAAATTCCTGATTTGCTTCATTAATTGGCCTCACGCAAAGTCAATGCACACCCCTAATTTCTACATTACCTCAGACTAATGTAGTTTAAATGTCCAACTGATAAGATTCTATCAATCTGGACCATACTATTCATTTAGTTATCCATATACAATCATATAATGGGAGAGAGTGGAGGGAGGGGGTTATTGGTTGGTGGTTTTCGTGTTCTTAATTTTATTATGTATTTTGTGTTTTTATATTGTATTTTTTACAATATAAACCATCCTGAGATCTACAGATGAAGAGCAGTATGCAAATTTATTTAATTAATAAATAAATAGATTTCAGGTCACACTCAGTAACTGTAAAAAGGTATTGGACTGAAAAATGCAATTCAGAACTAAACTCAGTTGGGGGATCTGTAGGAGCTGGTTTTTTTCTAATTTACTCCACTTGGGGGCCTCAGTGCAGATTATTATTTTTTGCATTTTGTGAGGTGGTATTTGGTATATCAGTCCCTAGAGTTATGGTTTGTGTGTACTGTAAGCCGGCTTGAATGTGTAGAAAGATGGGAGATATATTTTTAATATTAAGTACTGTCCCCCATGTGAAATTGCTCATGGCAAATTACTGCAGGGACATGATTCATAATCCTGCATGCATGCATAGCATCTGAAGCAGGAAATATTTTTTATTATTGCTGGTTTGATCTGTGATCATGGAGGGAAAAGAACAAGTGACTCTCCTGCAAAAAGCCAGCCACAAGATAGTCCTGGAATCAGCCCTAAGCACGAGAAGTACTGGGATAATGGTTTATGGTAGGCGTATCCACTGAACACAAGATTCAGTTCATCACTTCAGAAAATATCCTGGCTTAGTCTCAGGCAATTTGTAGGTTCATTGATGCAGCTTAGGATCAGGAAATAAATCTCTCTCTCTCTCTCTCTCTCTCTCTCTCTCTCTCTCTCTCTCTCACACACACACACACACACACACACACTCCTCTTGACAGAAGTAGATAAAATATGCAGGCATAGCCACATCTGCCAAATTACAGGCAAATGGATCAAGGGTTTTTTGTGTTGGGCAGCTTTGAGGTTAGACTTTTTAAAAAAGGAAATGTCCATAACATTTATATATTTGAGCAGAATTGGATGGAATTTTTAGGCAAGGTTGCCTGTACTGAGGGCTTGAATCCTGCCAAATTTTAAAAATATCTATGCAGTGCTTTCCTCACAAGGGGAACATTCTGTTTGGGGGTGAATAAAAAAAGGGATCACTTCAGTTCTCCTAAAGTTTTGTGGGCTATTGATTTCAAAATGGCTGGCTTGTGTGACAACTCATGAAGGAACTTGCAGACAACTTGGAGTTTTGTGCTAGGCACCTTTTAAGACAATTGGGGGTGTCAAATCATTCCTTCTGATTACAAGTTTGAACTGTAAGTCACAAGGAAGCTCTCCATCCAGACTTTCCCCACTTTGGTGTTTGCCCTCCTTTCCCCACCAGCCCACCCTGGTGCTATTCCTTATATGGCAAGCTTTGAGGTGTTGCTTTTGCTTTTAGAAGATGCTTGTCTGCAGCATCTGCTAAAGCACTTCGGGGAACCCCCACTTCAGCACATGCCACCTTGCACAGATTCTGCTTCATCTCTGAAAAGTCCCTCCAAGGCACCCAGCTTTGGCACAGGAATTGGATTTCATCCAAATCCAATAAGCACCCAAGTTAATGGTTTATTACTTGGTTTCTACTCCTTGATGAATTACTTTGTGGCTTGCCGGCTGCTCAAGAAATCTTCCTAAGAAATTAGGCTGGACAATATTCTAATCCCAACATGCTGAAGATGCCTAGAAAAACACCTGCGGCAACAGCAGAAGCAGCTGCTGTGGCTATAACATAGCAAGATGGTGAATGGAAAAATAATTGGGTTTTCTTGATAATCAAGTTCCCACTATGAGGAGGTATTTATCACTTTTTAATGACTTTTTAATCAGCTTCCAGGGAATAAACTGTACGTAGTAATGGAGAAAACTAAAAAAGAGAGAAAAGAATAGAGCAGTAGGAGAATGCACCTTGCGGCATTTCAACTTTCCAAGGGAACTGGAAGCATTTGAAAGGACTTTGTGTTTTCAAGACAATCCAAATCCAAACTCTTACTGCACTCATTTTGCACTTCCCTTTGCGAGCATAGCAGGCCCGTCTTACCCATAGAGGCTACTGGCACGGGGCGCCACGGCACCAAGTTCTGGAGGGCACCAGGTGAGAGTCCAGGGAACACCGAACAAGTGCGTTGAGTGAGCGAGGGTGCGTGTGCCGCTCCCACCGAGCGTTGGCTTGGTTTTTTCCCTTTTAGCCTGCAGGCGCCGAATTCTGTGGGGCGCCAGAAGGCTAAAAGGGAAAAAACCAAGCCGGCGCTCGGCGGGAGCAGCGCACGCACCCTCACTCACTCGGCGCAGGACTGCTTGCTCGGTGTGCTGCCTGCCATGGCCACGGTGGCACGAAGCGGCCAGATGGGCCGGGAGCCGCTGTGTCCAGCCTCCGCCTCATCCCACCGGAGGAGCCGCCCTCCAACCACTGCCCACCTCCTCCAGCCCTAAGAAAAAAGGTCAAAAGCTCTGGGAAAAGGGGAGGCGCCGGAGGGATCTTTGCACCACAGCGCCGGATATGCTTAAGACGGCCCTGAAGCATAGCATATCCTGGTGATTTCGCAGCTAAGGATGTGGATCAGCACAGTTAGAAACAAAACAATAGATCAACATTAGAAATCTGTGATACGGCCTTTGCTAATTGAGTTCACTCAAAATTCCTTGATCATGTCTAAACAGGGCCTTCCAAATTCACCTTGAATTCCACTTAGGGCGGCAACCTACGTTTGAGTGTTCCTTCTGCCCCTTCCCCTCAGCCAAAAGTTACTAGCCTTATTGAAACCAAGTGAACAGGAAAAGAGATGGAGATTGGGCCTTTGTTACATAACTACCTTCCCTTTTCTAATGGAGTGTTCGAACTACCTGAGACCATTTGATGTGGCAGTGCCAAGGCTCTTTTTTTACCTGCAGTTTCCCCTCTGCTACTTCAAACACAAAAAATCTCTTTGTGCAATCATCAGTGCTATCGAGCTGCAGAAGGTGAAACGCCTTCCTTTCTTTCCCCATGCTCTCATAAACATACAAATACACGTTTGTTATTTAATTTGTTTCTTGGGGCCCCTTCATGACTTGCAAACCACAATTTTTAAAGCCACCTTAGCCTAACTCCCATTTAGTTAGCACCAACAGTTTGTGGTTAAGGGGCACCTCCCTTTTTTTAAAATGCATAAATCATTCAGCAAAGTTAACACATCTTTGGGGCAGTTGGGTGGTTCCTCCCTTCTCATTTCCTCTATCTAACTCTCCAGAAAGCTTAACAGTCATTCCCAGGCCCAGAAAAGCCTTTCTGTTCCTCAGCAATGATGGAATTGTGACCTAATTAGTAGCTGCAGTGCAGTGCTACCTTGGTTCTCAAACGCCTTGGTTCTCAAACAACTTGGAACCCAAACACTGCAAACCTGGAAGTAAGTGTTCCAGGTTGCCAACTTTTTTCGGAAGCTGAACATGCTCCGTTTTGAGAGCTACACTTTCGATTTGAGTGCCACACGTCCGTTTTGAGTGTGACACTGAGGATTCTTTGTGGGGAGCTATGTGCTTAAAAATGTATGGTGTGATCACAGTCTAAGAAACACCCACCAGCTGCCTCAGAAGTAAGATAAGCACTGCTCCCATGAGAAGTCCACCAACAATTTCTCTCTCCTTTGATCATTTTCAAATGCTCTTCTAATTTATGAATGGAGAATAAAGCCCACTCATATAGGAGAAACTTTCAGCACAACTCTGGTAATGTCATGAATTTTGTCATATATATTTTTCCTTTAATTTCTCAGGCTGACCAACTAAGTTTCAGATGAAGGCTTCATGAATGAGAAGATTGGTGTCTTTCTGGAAATGATATTTATAAAGCTACAGGGAGATTTCAGAGTAGAAAAACATAGAGTATTATTCATATCATAACCTAATTGGTGTGACTGAACATTTTCTGGCTTTGAACCTTTAGCCGCAATAAAATCCTATTATTTTCTTGTTCAAATGGCTGACAACCAGGGGACACCGGGGGGGGGGGTTATTACAGGACAATGCCCTTATTAGTAATTTCCTTCATATCTACTGTAGCCGGCTTTAGACATTCTTAACCCTCTCTCTGGAGGAAGTGTAGGGAGCAAGAAGGACCATTGAGGAAGAAGGTCTGAAAGCAGATTGTCAGGATTTTTGTTGTGACCACATTCGGCTTATTAAGTTTATAATCCTCCTCAGTGGCTGCAAATCATGTGTAACCATAGTTCCCATTCATGAGGAGGACCGTAAGTCATACCCTCCAACAGTTTGAGAGCATGTTCCCAATTTTGGAGCCAAAATCCAGGACGCCATCTTCCCGGACACCATCTTCCCAGTTTTTATTGCAAGAGCATGGTGGCCAGTTTGGCTGGCATGATCTCGAGCTATTTTGCACTGTGGCTCTTCCCCCCCCCCCAAAAAAAAAAAATTGCTTTTTTCGGGCACAGGGCACCAAAATGAGCATTTCGGGGAACCACGCAAGATCACGGCTCCGAAAAGGTGCTTTTTTTCTAGGAAAAATCATGCCGCGAAACCGTGTGAGATAATGGCAACCAAAATGGCTGCCATTCTCTCATGATAAAAAAAATGGGGTGTCCGGTTTTTCTAGGTGAGTGTGGTGAGCAAAAATCCAAGGCCTGAAAATCTTGATTAGGCCTGTGGTCTTGCACTAAGCTTGAACTAAGGCTTTCAGTATGTTTAATTTTATTGTATTTTTCAGTATGTTTAATTTTATTGTATTTTTCATCAAGATTTTAGGGGTTTTTCTGTTCTGCTTCATTGATTTTATTGTATTTTTAGCGTTTGATCATTGGCCTTAAAGGCAGCCCACAAGCAACCCCCTGGTCAATTAATCAAGCAATGGGTCTAGTTATTCACCCAGCAACATCTCACACTACACCTTGCTACACCTTGCCACATGGGTATGGACATGATTGCTGGGGAAGGGGAAGGTTTCCATATAACAGCCAAAGATGTTTCTTTTTCTTTTAACGAAAAATTTGGCTGTATGTAATTTTTAAGCATAAATAATAAAAGATTAAATTCTATCATGCATTCCATTCCTTGCTCTCCAGAAAATCAGCCCAAGTAACATTCTTTGCATAATTCATCATACCAAAATTGTGGCTTAAGTTTCCAGTCCATTTGCTTCATGTTCTGATGTGCCAACAGTTCTTCTGAATCCACACCTTACTAGCAGTTACCAAGTGCTACATTTTCAAAACATTTGTTTTACTTTGGGTCGTTAGAAGAGTAGCAGTGTTTTGGTTAAATAATTAAGCCATCAAAACCTGAAGCTTTTCTTATTATTCTTATTTTTCTTGGGCTATGAACAAAGCCCTAAACAAAGTTATGATCACTATAAAATGGAAAAAATGAAACTTTAAAAAAAAAAATGTTGCAGAGCACAGAGTGTTCCAAAAATGAAGCCAAGATCCCAATTATAACCTGAATGGAACACATAATTTGCACATAGGGGAAGGAAGATCATACATTGCCAGTGGGTGTCAAATGGCATATTTTCTTCGAAGACTATAAGCAAAAAACAAAACAAAACGGTAGTCAATCAATGAACGCCCATGAAGCCAAAGGCTGTGAAATGTTTTAAATTTAATTCACATTATGAGTCAAAGGTAGGCAGTTTTTCATGTGGAAAAATATAAATAATGGTAAATCTGGTGTACTGTTACAGTATAGAATAAGAAGCAGAGGTTATCAGTGTTATTCTGTGGGCCAAAAACATTTGAAATTAGGATTTACCATACGTCCAGAATTTCCCAGACATATACGGAATAATGCCGCCAGTATCTGGGCAGAAATCAGAGAAATGTCAGGGAAAACCCAGGCATACAGTAGCCCATGTCAACAGTGTTGTTTTCCTCAGAAATAGCTCAAAAACGTCCAATTTCTTTGTGATTTTGCAAAAAAAAAAAAAGGCTCAACAACTGTTCTCTCCGGATTTTCAGTTTTTGAAATATGGCAACCCTAACTCATAAACCCATCCAATCTCAGTCTCCGGGGTCTCTGTTGCAAAGTACCGTAAATTCAGCAGTTACTGGAGACTAAAGACTGAGAAGGGTTGTGCTTAGGAATCTGGTCTTCACAAATTCTGAGTCCTGGTTCTGGGGGGAAGCACTCTCATATTAGTTTAACAGCCATGCCTTCCTCCAAAGAATCGTGGGAACTGTAGTTCATTAAGGGTGCTGAGAGTTGTTACAAGATGATGCTTGAGGAGTGCTCTTCGGCCCCGTGGAGCCTTCAATGTGGGGTTCCTCAGGGTTCAAATTTATCCCCCATGCTGTTTAACATGTACATGGAACTGCAGTGGGGTTCTGTGGAGTTTTGGAGCATATTGTCAGCAATATGCTGATGACACAACTCTACTTCTCCTTTACATCTGCAGGTGAGGTATGTGATGTGCTGGACCATTGTCTTGCCTTGATAATGGACTGGATGAGAGCCAACAAACTGAAGCTCAATCCAGATAAGTCTGAGGCATTGTTAGTGGGCACCAGGTGAAGAAGAAGAAGAAGAGTTTGGATTTGATATCCCGCTTTATCACTACCCGAAGGAGTCTCAAAGCGGCTAACATTCTCCTTTCCCTTCCTCCCCCACAACAAACACTCTGTGAGGTGAGTGGGGCTGAGAGACTTCAAAGAAGTGTGACTAGCCCAAGGTCACCCAGCAGCTGCATGTGGAGGAGCGGAGACGCGAACCTGGTTCCCCAGATTACGAGTCCACCGCTCTTAACCACTACACCACACTGGCTGGGAGGTGGATGGGAGGCTGCCTGCTCTTGATGGGGTTACATTCTCTCTGAAGGAACAGTTATGCAGCTTGGGAGTACTGTGGGAACCATCTTTCAGATTTGGCAACTTATAACTTATAAATTCTCTATATATTTTTGGCACAACATTTATTGTGACAAAAGCAGTCAAGGGAAGCTGCCTTTAGCGTCATTTCTCTGAACTCAAAATGGAACGTTACTGTTGCTCATCCAGTCTCTTCCTCTCACCCACCCTACTTTTAAGAAGGTTACAGCTTTTCATTTGTTAAGTTGTTGCCATTAGAAATCTGAAATGGACTGTAAATTCCCCACAGATGGTGCATGTCGACTCTCATTAAAATGTTACATGAGTAAATCTTATTCATAACTTTTCCTTCAGGCAAATTGTAAACATGGTAAGAACTGTAATGTAGGAAGACCAAATCCCAAGCTCCTTTTAAAAAACAACAACCAACAATTTAAAAAAAAAAGTTTTTGCTTAGTGGACAAATATTCCTGTCTTTAAGAGCTACCCAGTATGTCATCTGAGACAGAGTCTCACCTTACTAGTATTTTAACTGAAGTAGGACACAGCGCCCTTTGTGCTTCACCTGAGTGAAGAGATGCTGGGAATCAGTCACTAGTTGTGGCAAAGGCTTTCCGCAGTAGTAAATCAATTTAATCTGGTAGAAATATAATTATAAGGGCAGAAGCTCTTAACATTTTTATTATGGTGCCTGCCAGGTCAAGAAGAAGCCTCAAACAATTTTTTCCTCTCTCCTCCTCTTTTACAATAAGGCACCTTGACAATGTCTCTGCTTCTTTAAATGCCACGAACTATTTTTGTTTCCCGACACCAAATAGTGGGAGGTCTAGAACAGCCTTGGAAGGGTTTGTTTCCTTTGGCAGGGAGAGAATGAGAGGCTCCATGAGGCATCTGACTGGACGGTGAACAAATTTCCACTAAAAGTCAAGTATTTTGAAGTCTTTTTGATATCAATGGATGACTAAGCATACTCTAAACTCACACCAACTAAAATTAATGGAATATCTTTGAAGGATCATGCTAGAGAAGGATGAGTCCATTTCACTTTCACCTATAATTCCAGTCCATTTCTATACTGGTTTAAAAAAAAAAAAAAAACTAATGCCACACCATCGCTCCATTCTCTGGTTGCAAAATTCTGCACTTTTCATAGGTGGGCTAGTGATTTTCTTCCAGTTTAGGAAGCTGGATTTATGCATGTGATGGCAGGCAGCAGAGTCTTCTCACCATACCATACCTGCTTTTATATTAAAAAAATACTTTTTGTGGGAAAGCAGGAGGAGCACACCTAGTGATGTTCAGGCAACTTCCTGAAGAGGGTCTTTACTGTGATTTTGAGGATGTTAAAAATTCTTTGGTGTTCCCTAGCCCCATATCAATCTAAAATTTCTAAGCTGTTGCAAGTTGATTTCTTCCTTCCTATCATGGGACATTGGTCGAAGGGTGGGTGGAATAAATCAGTGGGCCACACACAGCAGTGGCTGACACAACAATATGTCTCTTGCGGTTCCTTGGAGAAAACCCTGAGGTTAAACCAGTTTAGCGCCTATAATGCAAACATGCCCTGTCAACACAGAATGAGTGTGGGCTCCAAGAACATATTTGCCAACCCTCTTATTTTCTATTTGTTATAAAAACAAGATTGTTCTGCTGCAGCAACTACTTGGAGGAAGTAACAGTTTCATAGAATATCAAGGTGTTGCTTTGTTTTCGAAGGAACCTGAGTCAGGGAATGGGTGGCCATTTTACGGGACAGCAAGGGAAACTGGTTTGTTTCCTATCTCCCACTCTTGTAAATTGACCACCACAATTTGGTACCATCAAATGGAGATATGGTGAATTGGAAACAGCCATTTTGACTCAGGTGAGGAGATGCACCTCCATTGGCAATCATCTCAGGTTTCATTAGAAGAACAGAGGGAACAGGGGACTGCATCATTTACAGCAAGTTTTTTTAAGAAAAAAAAGTAAGAAGGAAGGATGGCAGGACAGACTCAGAAATGTCCACTGCTTCAGGAAGCATTTCCTCCACTACAAATTGACCTTAGTTTGTCAGTAGTGATATCACCCAATAGTCAAGTATTGTTGCATACAGTGTTTTCTCTTGCTGCATAATGTTTTCCGGTACAAGAAATATTGTGACATTGGTTTTTAGGGACCCCTGACCATTAGGTCCTGTCGCGGACGACTCTGGGGTTGCGGCGCTCATCTCGCTTTATTGGCCAAGGGAGCCGGTGTACAGCTTCCGGGTCATGTGGCCAGCATGACAAAGCCGCTTCTAGCGAACCAGAGCAGCGCACGGAAACGCCATTTACCTTCCCGCAGGAGCAGCACCTATTAATCTACTTGCACTTTGATGTGCTTTCGAACTGCTAGGTTGGCAGGAGCAGGGACCGAGCAACGGGGGCTCACCCTGTCGCGTGGATTCGAACCGCCGACCTTCTGATCGACAAGCCTTAGGCTCTGTGGTTTAACCCACAGCGCTACCCGCGTCCCTGAGACATTGGTTTTCAGGGGAGTTTATTGATTTATGTTTGTGGTGATTGTATTTATCGTATCTGGTATCTTGTGCTGACCTTAGGGTGAAAGGCAGGCTACACGCTTTACAAATAAATAAAATTGTGTTCTGTTCTTTTTAGGATCCCAAATTGGCTGGGCTGATCCATGGAAAGAAAGAAAGAAAGAAAGAAAGAAAGAAAGAAAGAAAGAAAGAAAGAAAGAAAGAAAGAAAGACTTTGCTTGTTTGCATTGAATGGAATCACACAGTTGCAGTTTGACATGACTTCCATCTCAATGAATGCATGCAAAGTAAATAAATCTTACTCAAACATTAATGACACTTAAATATGCTTAGATCTCAACATCAGTGCTTGTTTTCCCTAAAAAAATGTTTAGGGGTACTCTCATTTTCCTACTCATATTGAAATACTGCCCCTCAATGAGGCTAAACTTAGATTCACAGAATGTTTAGGGGTATGCATACCCCTGCGTACCCCCAGAAAAAAGCACTGCTCAACATGATAGAGACAAGTTGAACACCAGGCACCAAAATACCAACCTTCTTAAAGCTACTTCTAATTCCATAAAGAAAACAAAGCCTTAAAATCAATGTCTGAAACTGCATTCACCATACTCCAGTAGGGAGATTGAGGTGTACAAATTGCCAAGAGCTCAGAAGAAATAAATATCCCTCTGGGTTTAACTTACTTACGAAAAGGACATCTGGGTCTGGGTCAGGCTATGAATTGCAGTACTAAAACTCGTTGTAAGTTATTTGCCATATGAAAGGGAAATAGCTGTTATGGCACTATATGTGAATGAACTGCAATTTCATCTTGAATGATCTGTGAGAAGAGAAAGAACATAATAAAGCAACAGAAATAGAGAAACAATCTATAGTGTCTGTTGCTTTCTGACAAAATAAGGCACCAAGAGAACATTCATACTCTGTTCCTCTGCTCCTTGCAGTCAGCTCTGATTCTGGAAGCCCTTGGGGCATAGAAACATATAAAATAAAGGTGGCAAGGCAAAGAAAAAGAGAGGAAAAGCACTCTGTCATGTTGATGCAACAAATCCACTTAAAAAAACAAACAAACTTTGGGTTAGGAAAGTGATAAGGAAATAATAATAATAATAATAATATAATAAAATAATAAAATAATAATAATAATAATAATAATAATAATAATAATAATAATAAAATTTATTTGTATCCCGCCCTCCCCAGCTGAAGCCAGGCTCAGAGCAGTTAACATCATACAAATAGCACAGTATACATAATGCATTAAAAAGTGTGGAACAAATGAGTGATTAACAGGAAGACATATAAACATCCTGCAAGCAAACCGGGACGGACACTTATTGTCATGTAACCACTTCACAAACAAATCAAAACAAATGCTCAATAAAAACTGGAGATAGTCCATCCTTTGTATAAATTTTGTGCAAGCAAATCAGGGTGAATGCTCAATACTGGAAGAGCCTTAAATGTATTTGGGTGAACATGCTTAGAATTCTCCTTGTTATATATTGGGAACCCAGATAAGACAGAGTTTCCTATCCAGGTTCCTGAATGTGCTTCCTTCAGATCCTACCTCTCAATGCAGGAAGATCTGAAGTGAACACAACATTCCCAAAGATGTGGAATTGTTCCTTGTGAGCACACCCTTTTACCACTTTTAAGGCCATGCACTCTCAGGCAAATGCATGAACAGGGCTAAAGACTGTCTCGCACTGCGGCACACACAGCACAATATGGCTGGGGGCACTATCATAGTCTTCTTTCACTGTATTTGTGTGACGTTCAGAGTTTATTTGATTGGGATGCTTTCTGTTTTGGCACGAAAGAGTTGGAAAATCACCCTTCTAGGTGTCGCCTCGCTGCTTCCATTAAAAAATATCACATGCAAAATTCGCTTCCCAACAACATCCTGAAACTTTCTGAAGGAGCCCCGACGAGACTTCTTCTCTCCCTGACCCTCTCACCTCCCAAATTTTGTAGCAGATGGATGTCCTCAGACCCTTCAAAACTTCACTTAGGCACATATCCTTCTGTTTTAAACACACAATATTCTCTGAATAAAGAATACAGATCTAAATCCTGTGAGAATAAACAGGGAGAGGAGAAACAATTACACATTTCTCCCTTGTGCGTTAAAACTGAAGACAGACATCTGCTGTAGCTATTTTTTTCTTTTTCTTTTTGTAACCAAGCTATTCCAACTACAACAGCTTATCTGAAAACCTACTGTGAGCACATAATCATCCAGGGGGATCATATTTTGAACATTCGCATCTGGGGCTCTGGAGAGACAACACATCTCTGGGAAGGAGAGTTCAGTGGTACATAGGGGTGGATGGATCGGTTGGTTTTGGTTTCTCTCACTTTTCCCATATTAAATTCAGTTCTCTGTGTTTCCTCTTCTGTTTGAGTTGGGGTTTTTTTAAAGTCCTCACAGTAATTTGTCAGGATTTTAATATACATTTGTCCTAATTGGTTACTGGGCACAATTCAAATTGCTGGTTTTGACCTATAAATGGCTGAATACTGCAATACGTCAAGGACCACCTCTCCTGATATGAACCGACCCAGATTCTGTGATCATGTTCTGAGGCCCTCCACAAGAGGTCTAGAACATGGGACTTTTCTGCAGTGGCTCCCCATTTGTGGAATCCTCTCCCCAGGGAGGCTCGCCTGGCACCCTTGCTACATAGCTTTAAGTGCCAGACAAAAACATTCCTCTTCTCCCAGGCCTTTGGCTAATTAAACAATGGATGTTTTTTTAAATTGTTTATGTTTGTTATTATGGTATGTATTTTTGTGTTTTTATATTGTAAGCCACCCTGCAATCTTTGGATGAAGGGTAGTATAGAAATTTTAATTATCATCATCATCATCATCTGGCTGCTCTAGCATAGCCGCATGGCTCTCACAAGCCACTCTTGAGATCTATACCAATAACGTAGGAACATTCACCACTGTAACTAAACCATCTTTTACTGTCTGTGCAACTTTTTCTGAAACAAAATAAAAAACATCCTTCCAGTAGCACCTTAAAGGTAAAGGTAAAGGGACCCCTGACCATTAGGTCCAGTCGTGTCCGAATCTGGGGTTGCAGCGCTCATCTTGCTTTATTGGCCGAGAGCTGGCGTACAGCTTCTGGGTCACGTGGCCAGCATGACAAAGCCACTTCTGGCGAACCAGAGCAGCACACGGAAACGCCGTTTACCTTCCCACCGGAGCGGTTCCTATTTATCTACTTGCACTTTGACGTGCTTTCGAACTGCTAGGTGGGCAGGAGCTGGGACCGAGCAACGGGAGCTCACCCCGTCGCAGGGATTCGAACCGCCGACCTTGTGATCAGCAAGCCCTAGGCTCTGTGGTTTAACCCACAGCGCCACCTGGGTCCCTGAAGAATCTGAAGAAGTGTGCATGCACACGAATCTGGATACCTGAAGAATCTGAAGAAGTGTGCATGCACACGAAATCTCATACCAAAAACAAACTTAGTTGGTCTCTAAGGTGCTACTGGAAGGATTTTGTTTGTTTGTTTGTTTCGACTACGGCAGACCAACATGGCTACCTACCTGTAACTGCAACTTTTTCTGATTACTGTATGGCAAAGCACATGAATCTGGCCTTTGGACAGTTTTAAGTAAACCAGTTTTAACCTGCCAAATGTGTGATTTTTTTATGCTGGGGAAGGTCTAACAGCCTATATGTCCACACTTTATTTCGTTGCAAATTTAAATCTCTGCTGGGGTTCTCTCATCAAAGAACACTTGCCCCAAACATGGATCTTGGCACCCAGAAAGTCTCCTTTCTATATACCATCCCCCCCCCTTGAACCAACATATACGTGACTTAGATCAGGCTGCAGATTAATTAAATATGTACTATGTAGCAGTCATTAGGACCCATGAATCATAGGCTGCCCAATTTAATTAAAATGCAAGCCACAATGCTTTGTTTTTACTAGCAATGATGTTATTGGTGTCCCCAGGGATCAAATTCCATCCAGCACTGCAACACTTCACGCATGATGCCTGCTCTTACATGTAGCTGTGAATTTACATCTGCAGTTATTGATTCTATATTTTGAACATTTAAATGGGAGAATGATTTTTTTTCCAAGCTCTAACCTCCTTGCCAACTATTTAAAATCCATAGATATATATATATATAACACCTCATAGGTTTGTTCATGTTGTCCCGGAAAATAAAACCCCATTTTTTAATTTTCTGTACTTTCTTGAATATGTGGGTCTCCACTCAGGGGAAATTAATTCCTTAGGGTTTAAACGGCTGCATAGGGTTTAATCAAATCTCCTCCCAACCACAGGAGAATAGATGGTTTATGCCATATATTTTGCATTCAAAGAAAAGTTTTCATTTAGCTCATTTATATGCAATCTTATGCATGTGTGTTTGTGTGTGTGGTGTCATGGGGTGAGTGCATGTTTGAATAGCATGCACACACATGTATGGGGACACACAGAGAGAGTGAAAAACTAGAAAATGGAGAGAAGCAAAAAATGATTTATTATTATTATTATTATTATTATTATTATTATTATTATTATTTTATACCCCACCCATCTGGCTGGGTTTCTCCAGCCACTCTGATAGGTTCACCCATCCCCACATCCAAATGTTGTTTAGGGTTGGCTGCAAAAGACTTTGCAGAAGGTTACAGTGTCTAATATTCCTGCTTCCAACCAATCAGTGCACATACAGCATTTTAAACATTTGGGAAACAGGGTGTGATAAATATCTCTAATATCTGAACTATGAAGGCTGGAGACTTTTAGTAGCCACGTGTGGTTCATGTGGAAACAGTTTATACAAATACATAACAAAGACCATGTTTGGGTGCTTGCACATGAGATGTGTCTCCTTCCATACAGTATTTATCTTCCATACAGTATCCTTCCATACAGTATCTATGCACAATAACATCTTCTCATGAGCAAGTTATGGCCCATTATTTGCATTGGTGGGTGGCACCCATTGCAGCTGGTAGGGTGGAAGACAGGGGAGACCAACAATCAGTGAAGCCGAGCCAATGACAGGCAAAGCCATCTCATTCTAGTCTTATCTCCATCCAATTCCCTGCTAACTTCTACAAATAGAACACTGAGCCTAAGAATGAGGAAGCTTGCAACCAGGGCCAGTGCCCTGGACTGGAGGTAAGAAGGCTGGCATGAGGGGGTTGGCTAAGGACAGACAGATGTCGTTGGGGCACTGCCACACTTGCCCTAATGGACCAGCCTCCAATGGTTATGTGGACCAGCAGATTAGCGAAGTGGCATACAGGAAGAAGCAGGGACAAAAGGAAATCAGCAATCATTGCAAAATCTCTGAAAGGGAGGGCACTTTTTGAGACTGCCAAAAATGTTTGGAAAAGTGTTTCGCCCTGCCACTCAACCCTACTTATAATTAAAAAAAAAATGATACAACCTATTGAAGTCAATACAATAATAGTTCTTACATTTAAAATAAATCCTACCTATTTCTCTCAGCAGCCTGAACTTTCAGTTGCCCCACTGTGTTTATTTTTGAATTCGCAGTGCCTTCATTTCCTGCTGTGAAACACTCTTCCAGCAGAGAACAGCAGGCGTACTTTCTGTCATATCTTGAAAACTTTTTTTTTTAGACTTTGCAGCTATTTATTTATTTAGCCAGCCACTTTAATGATTATTTGTATTATTCTTCATGGTGTTTTATGTTTTAGCATTGTTCACTGCCTTGATATTTTATATGGTGGCATGGAAATATTTTTAGAAATAAATGAATAAAGCAGGGCCTGGCATACTTCGCTTGGCAATGCAGTCCACATCACAGAAAACACCCACACCCTGGTTGACACCAGCCTTTCCTGATATTATTGAGGATGTTTCAAACTCTAATCCTCCATGCAATTTGGAACCTTGTATAATCAGGCTTCCTGGTTGTGCGAAGCAACCTCTGTGCATAAAGCTCACCTTCTCTGCAGTGAGCAAAGGTTTTGGGGAGGAGCAGACACAGGAGGGGCAATGACTCAGGGGCGGGGGGGAAGCACATGCAGCCACATTTCACATGGAGCAAGCACCTGTAGGTGTCAGAGACCAGACTGAGGATTACAGCTCTGATGAGGAATGGTGGGAAGCTCCCCCTCTTTCTGCGCCTGACCAGGATTCTGAAGCTGCCCAGGAACAATGGAGCAGTATAGATTTAGAGAATTGGTTTGCAGAGGGACATAGCTTGGAAAACAGCAGCTGGGCAGAGCTGAGTGGGGAACAGCTAGGAGAAGCCGAACAGGAAGAGAGAGAGATAACTGACTCCCCTTCGCTAGAAAGTGTCCAGTCTATATATCCAAGGGCACGGAGAGCTGATAAGGTTGCTACGCAGAAGGCTCAGTGGTTGCAAGATCAGGTTTCAAGAAGGGGGAAGTGATGAAGATAACTCCGGGGAGAAGTAGGAGGGAAGCTTAACTGGGAGCACCTTTCCTCTGAGAACGGCTGCATTGTTCTTTTACTGTGATCATTAAACACTCTTAAACTGGTAAGGGACTCTAATTGCTTTGTTCTGCTGATGCATGGCCAAAGGGGAGGAGGAAGCCGTTCCTCCGAAGCCTGACACCAATCAAATTTGGTGACGTGAAAAGTTTGTTCCTTGGGAGGAGAAATTCTAATTTGGAAATTAAAAATGGTGTTGAGACAATAACCAATCAGGGATGTAAAAAGCCTCATGCTGCTGCCACCACCCAATACCATCCCAATGCCTCCATATGCTAGGGGGACACAGGAACTACACTGTGAACTACACATTGTTTTATGCAATTATGCCTAATACAGATTTTTTCCCCAGAGAAACTTTCCCTAATGTTTTTATGTTATTTTCACTAAAATATGCAAATAATAATAATCACACATTATCCTATGCAATTTTTTGTGCACATTACTTGGCTGAAGAGCTGCATTTCCAAATTTGGAGAAATTTGATTTTTTTTTTAAGGTTGTCTACATTTCAGTAGTGTTGGTAGGTTTGAATTGCAAAGTGCACTGAATTTCTCCCCCATTGCTACTGTGAACACTCCCCTTGCATTTGAGTCCTCAACAAAGAATAGACAGGCCCCTTTTCACCATCAGAGAAAGGATAGGCAACAACCCACTTACCCTTTCCAATGTCAAACAAGCTGATATCTTCAATTATTGTTGCTGCCTTTCACTAAAATCTACAGAAGAATAGCTGGTGAACAAGCCAGATTTCCTTCTCTACAGTAGAACAAGGTCACACCAATTAGAGCTGAACCACACTGACAAAGTAGCAGGGAGTCATCCAACGATAATACAAATCCAAAAACCAACACTGCCTTTTCAGTTGAGTAGACCTTGACCCATACATTTCAGGATGGAGGCTTTGCAGCCTTTAATATGCTGTGTTTCCCCCCCCCTTAGAAACCACATCGCATATGTTCTGAAGAGGAGTCTATACACATCAAGCTATATGCACGTACTGTTGGAGAGACAGAATTGGAAAAGAGATTCTTACTCTCTCATAGGAGAGTTAGCACAATGGGGATTGTTCCAAGTACATTACTACTTGGTTAGGTTTATATCTGCACTCATCCACCCTTAAACAAACATTCCCCACAAAAATACATAGGCTAGAATAAATCACAGACACTTAGCTTTGCAACTTTTACTCACAGAGTTTCAAGAGTTACAGCAAACAAGTATCCATCCTTTGGAAGTAAAATAAAGAAGAAAAAGGGTTCCAAATGACTTTTTAAAAAAGAAAAAAGAACTTAGTTTCCTTACAAAAGAATCATGCAGTATTTGCATTAGCGAAGATGCAGGCAGAAGAAATCACATAGATGCTTCCATGTACCTGTAGTTGGAAGCCTTCTGCTATTACGCTTCTAAGCTGAGTAGAGGAAGCTATGTGCATAGAGTTATATGCATACAGGTTTCCCCTTCAGAAATTCAGTCCAATAATGAAAGGTTTGTGACAGAGACATTGACATTGTGGGCATGACCAGCAAGCACAGCCCCATTCTGTGAGGAGCAAACATCTGAAGGGGACTGGAGTCAATCAGATATGGCTATGTGAAACCCTTTCATCATTGCCTATTCCTCCTCTGCTTTACTGTCAAGCATCATCAAGCACTGGGATGGGTCGGGGTAGTGAGTGACCACTGTAGTAATGGGCTGTTGGATTGTAAAGACTGGTCCAGTTCAATGGGGCTTGTCCATTAGGGCTAAAGGGGCGCTGCCTCACCAACCTCAGTCTGACCTCTGCCAGCTCCCACATACTTGCCTTCTTACATCCTGTCCAGGGTGGTGGTCCTGGCTGTCAGCTTCCTCATTCTAAGTCTCTGTGTTGCCCTTGCAGAAGTCAGTAGCGAGGTGGATGGGGACAAAACTAGACTTAGTTGGCTCTGCCTGTCATTGGCTCTGGCTCCACCTGCTGTTGGTCTTCCTGTCTACCATCCTAATAGTCTCAGTGGCCACCAGCTATCATTGGCAGGAACACAAGGAAATATCTAAAATGTCTGCTGCTTTGGTAAATGGACTGTCTCCTATAAAATGGTGTCCCAGACGGCCATCTAGAATCTCCTAGTGGTAAGACAGTCAGATGTCTTTTCAAAACTCACTGGCAGCATTGCAGGCAGATGTGCTGTCTCTTTGCCATTGTTTAAATTCAAACAAATACGGTACGGCAAGAAACACATTCAGGAATTCGATCTCGTAGTTATCACCGTGCCTCCTATAACGAATTTATGCTGACTGCACACCACACGGGCAATTCGGGCTCTTTAAAGCTTTCAAATGTGATTTAAACTTCCATGCAATCTATATAGGTCAAAGGAAGAAAGGCCATTTTTCATGCTTTCACTTAGATGAAGTTGCCAGTTTTAGCACTTAATTAATGGCCACTATGACACGGTTGTAAAGCTGTAATGCTTCTAAGCCCTAATGCACTGCCAAACTTCATATTTCTACATTTCTGTCTCCCTTGCTGTTTTGGGAAGAATAAACTTACCGTATATGTATGTTTTACTAATAAAAAAGAAAACATTTTATTGACTCTTGACAGAAAAGTATTTATAGCTAAGCACCCACTTCTGTCTAGTATGTCTCCATGAAACAATAAATGAAACAGTAAGGCCAGTAATATTTTTAATGGTATTTTGGCAAACTAATCATATATATAGATTGATGGAATATATTTGAACTTTTCAGTAAACATTTCTCAGCTAGTTTGTTCATTTTGGTTAAGTTAGTTTTAACTGGTGGCCAGTGTCAGTATAGTCCCCAAATTCTCAGCATATTTATATGCATATTGGAAATCTGATCGAGGGGTTACATTCAACTGTTTACTCAGAGTAGACTCATTAATGGACCTAACTTAGTCGTGCTCATTAATATCAATGGGCCAAATCTGAATAAAACATAGTTGAATACGACCCAAGTCACCTACTGAGCCTCAACAGCAAAACAAAAACAAAATAAATAAGTCAGTGGTGGTCCAGGCAATCCCACGTAACAGACTGTCTTGGGTTGACTAGTTACATGAAGCGCTAAAACAATCACAGATTTCGCTGTGCAAAACAGCTTGATGATCACAACCAAAACTAGGAGAGCTGTTAAATAGATGAAAAGGTTACCTCAGAGCAGAGGCGCCAGCTTGTAGGGTCGACTGGGGGGGAGCGTCGCATGTGTGACATCGTGACATCCCGATGTGACACCTTTGACGTCAGGTCATTGGAAGGAGCCAGGGACAGAGCTGAACGCAGCAGCTGTGCAACTCAATGGCCAGCAGTTCCTCCTCCGCTTCTCCTTGGCACCATGACCAGCAGGAGGCTACTTCGACCCTCCTTCCCCTCCATGGCAGGAGGAGCATCCGGCTGCTGGTGGCACACTGCGCTCGGTCTCGTACTTTGGCTCCATGCTTTTGGAACATGGGGACCCCAGCCCCTACCTCCAAAAATATGGGGGGGCAAAAGTATTCAGCCCCTAGGAGCCGGCGCCCCTGCTTCAAAGGCAGGTATGTGTGAAGAAAACGTTCCTTCTATTCTTGAAAGCATGCTCTCCTTTGTATAGTAATTCACTGCAGTGTTGGGACAACTAATTTTGCCAGGGACTTACAAGGCTGGATCCGGACTGTGGGCCACACACGTTTGGACAAGGATGGGGAACCTTTGGCACTCCAGATGTTGCTGGATGCCCAGCCAGCAAGGCCAATGGTCAATGAGGAGAGTTGTAGTTCAGCAACATCTGGAAGGGCTACCGGTTCCCCACCCTTGAATTAGGAAGTAGCGTAAGATTTTACCTTCTCCCATTACAAGTATTCATAGCAAATAAATAATTTGTTGCCATGCGCGCAGATTTGTTCTACGTGCACACATTCTGTCTCTCACTCTCAATCCTTCATTTTGCTTTTTTGATTGATGTCATTGAACACCAGTAGGAAAAGGCCTATTTTCCATAGGGCAGTCCTTCAGGGACCTAAAAAACACACCCCAGCCCTAGAGGTTTCTGTTTTCCTTTGATCTGCCTGCTTCTGAACCTAGGCCAAGATTAAACACCAGCTGAACTCTGTCTGTTTTGTTTTGGTTACATTAAAGTTGAATCATTATTTTTTCCCCTTCACAAAAAAAGAGCTCATTAGGACGAGCCTGGAAAATTACCACAACCCCTAAGGGTAAAAAGAGGGCATTTCTCTACGTTATGTCCCACATAAACTTAGAATGGTGAAACACCTGACCATCTTGTGATCTCCACCCCAGTTTGAAGGAATTGGGTATGTTTAGCTGGAAGGAAAGATGATTAATAAACAATATCTTCAAACATTTGAAGTATTGCCACATAGATGATGGAGCAGATCTGTTTTCAGTTGCTCTGGTAGAAATACCAAGAAATTGGATTTTGACTAAACATTAGGAAGATGGTATGAGCAGCTAAGACAGAGAAAAACATTGCCTCAGAAGGTCATTGACCTTCCCATTGGAGGTGTTTAAACAATGTTAAACAGATTGCTACCTATCTGGGATGCTGTGGCAATAGGTTGCTGGCATCAGCAGGAAACGTCTGTTGCTGTAGAACGCTGCATCTTAAATCTTAACCCCATGGCATAAATGTCACTCCTTTGTTATACCAGTACAGTGGAACCTCAACTTACGTATTTTTCGACTTCCGAAAGGGAAAAAGCGGCCACGCGCCTACAAATTTTTCGACTTCCGAAAGGAAATCCGCTTGGATTTTAGATGTGGTTTACTCGACTTACGAAGTTTTAGATGGGGTTTACTCGACTTACGAAGGTTTACATAGGGTTTTCTTAAGAATTTTTCGACTTACGTTTCCAATGCATTCCTATGGGAATGCCGTTTTTCGACTTATGAAATTTTCGACTTACAAGTGTGCTTTTGGAACGCATTAACTTCGTAAGTCGAGGTTCCACTGTACTGGTCCATTTCAGAACACAAGTCAAAGGGCAGTGCTAGTCATTACCTTCAAAGTCCTAAACAGCCCAGGACTAAATAATAAGAACATGGTCCACATTAAGTCCATGCTCATCCATGACTTGACCATGGATGAAAGAGCTGACTTGGTATGTATTACTGTAACATAGATGTGTTAGAATCACAGATTCATAGAATTGTACGGTTGAAAGGGATCCTGAGAATCATCTCGTCCACCCCCCTGTAACATAGGAAAATACAGCCATCCCTTATGACAGTGGTTTTCAACTGGTGTGCCGTGGCACCCTGGGGTGCCTTGAAGGGTGGTCAGGGGTGCCACGGGCAACACTGGCCTCTGTCCCTCTTTCATTCCCTGCCTCCTTTGATGCCCTCTTGCATCTCTGCCTTCCAAAGGCTTGCACAGCTGTTTATTTCAGCAGCCCTGTTTATAAGCTCTGCATGCAAATGGTGCCTCTGGGAGGCAACTCTCTTTGGAGTGGGGCTCAGAGACCAGATATGGCAGCAGCAGCTGCCGGAAGGACTCCCAAGGAGAGGGGAGAGGAGAGGAGGCTGAGGGAACACTTCACAAGGGAATGTGTTCAAAAAAGGGTGAGAGGCTGCCAGCTCTGCAGGCAAGGGGTGACATAACTGGGCTTCTAAGCCCCACAGGAAATACCCACAGAAAGAATGTGGTTGGTTAAGAGAGCTGTGGACTCAAAAAGGTTGAAAACCTCTGCCTTGTGGGGATCGAACCAGCAACCTTGGCATTATCAGTACCATGCTCTAACCAACTAAGATATCCATATGGGTGGGCCTGACCTAACTCAGCTGTGCCCACTTGGGTACATCACCAGGCTACATGGGGATGGGGGAGATGGTCAAGTGTGCTGCTATTTTCCATACTAGCACCATCTCCTTCATCAGAAAACCAAACCCCTTAACAGCTTGGGGCCCGTTTACTTGCCAGGTTTTCTTACCCCGTGTGTGCCCACTCAACTCCTTTGATCTGCTGAACCGTCGCTGTTGCAGGTGCCATGCAACACGTGGTCCACATTTCTAAGAATTCAATCTTTTAGTGTGGTAATATACACACTTCGGAATTCCCTGCCTGTTGACATCAGGCAGACGCCTTTGCTGTACTCTTTTTGGCCTCTATTCTCTGTTCAGGCACATCTATCCAGACACATAGATGTTAACATGTTTTAAACTATTTATAGTATACTCCTGATTTTAATTGTTTTTCAGTATTTTTAATTACTTATTTTTAACTGCTTTTATTGTTTTTTTATTTTTATTTTTTCTTGTAAACCCCGTGGAGGCTTTGTTACAATCAAGTAGCATATAAATTGTGTGGCTTCTAACCCTAACCCCTCCCACATAGCTTGCCTTGCCCACTAAGTAGGGATTGGGGAGAGATTCGGTTCATCTTACATTCAAAGGCAAGCCTACATAATTTATACTTTTTAAAACGCTTTCTGTGGGGCTACCCAGCCTGGCACAGGAGATTTGATTGTCTCCTTTGCTGGTGTTCTAACATGGTTTGCACATATTTCTTTTTGAGCAAGCTTTTAGTTTTCCCCCACTTTAATGTTTTATTATTATTATTATCTTAGCATGGTCTCCAGTAATATTAATGCTATAGTTTTAGTGCTCTCTCCCCCCCTTTTTTTAAATTATAGTTTTCATATTGCTTGATGACTGTTGTTAGCAAGTTTGGGTACAAAGAAGGAAGTGAGGGTATATACAGTATATATTCTGTTATAAATAAATACCAGTAGGATGTTTTTTAAATCTTCAGGAAAAGTTCAGAGCGGCTGAAGAATAACAGAATAACATAAGCTCCTTAACTAAAGACACAGAATACTGTTGGCTGATAAAATCTGAGGGCAAGGTATTATTTTTGGCACATGCTGAGCTAGCAGGACATGGCAGACTGTAGATTTGCAACCTTTCCCAAATATTATTGCACTGTTTAGACTGCAACTTACTCCCAGCAAAATAACTGAGTGCAAGATCAGACCCATTGGAAATGAAGTCCTATTTAAAGCAGGGGGAGTCAGTGCTTTGTCTTGTGGAGGTATAAAAGGTTTCAGGGTTTTCATTTTGCAAAGCAGGGTAACAATGTTTTTTTTTAAAAAAAGCAATGTTGTTTAACACAGGTGCCCCCAGACATGGTCCAACTGTGGCTTCATGGCAAACTGAGCAGCTAGGGTACTGGCTGGGTATAGCAGAAGATTCAGAATAAAGAATTTGGGTACATTGTGGAGCTTATTTGATCCCAGTAGAGTAATTGCAATAATGGCCACTTACCCAGTCTCAGGGTGGGCAGTGGTTGCAGCCCGTCGCGGTAGGCCCTCCACGTCACAGAGCAAAAACACTCCATCATGGGTCAACCTTTGGGAATCCTCCTTTGGCAAGCCACTGGGGAGGGTAGGATAGCCCGCCATCCAGAAATTTTGAACTGGCCAATCAGATGGGTTAGAGGGGGCGGTGCTTGGATTGCAAAGTGGAGTGGTCTTCACTCTGGTCTACCACCTGCATATATATAGGGCAACTGCACCCAAGTTTGGGACTGCAATTGGCCAAAGAGCAACCCACCTGCCCTCCTTTTATGCTGTATTTGTATGCAAACCTTTGCACCATGTAATTGACCTTGCTATGCTTTATTAATGATTGCTGTATTCAAGCTGGGAAGAAATTAGCCTGCAAACAGATTGGGCCCATTTGGAGGTTTTGCCTTCCTCATAGCAATCGTCACAACTTTGGGCAGATAAGGCATTGGGTGGAACCCTTTAGTTTAATATTGGACTGGGGTGAAGTGGTGCATTACCCCATCCCAAACAGGTGCGACCTCAAAGTACCTCGTTAGAGGGGTCTAGAGGAAAGACTCTGTCCAGAAACCAAGCATGGGGGCCATAGAGCTTCCAGTAGTGGCCTCAGAGGGCCACCTAGGGAGAACTGCATCTTGAGGAAGTCCCATATTCCCAGGCACGACCCTGCTCAAGCATCAGCCATCCATAACTGGGAAAACAATCACTTAAACCCCAAAATTAATGCTACTTTCTATGGAGTGACTTGATTCATGCTGGATGCTGCTGGTTTTGTGATAATACTGCTGCGGAAGATCTATAGGACTCCTACTATATATCTCTGGTACAGTGAACTTTGGGACACTTCCATTGTGAAAAAAAGTTCTGTATCAAAGCTATATCATTAAGGGATAGCAACAAAGGACATCTTTTTTCTGCAGGATGAAATAGCTTTACTTTTCAAACCAAAAAAGGACTCCCAGCCCAATATGCCACAAATTGGAAAGAAATACTTCAGGATCATCCAAGTGTCTGGGGAATTATCATCGATTTTATTTGCAAACCAAAGTGTTTCTTGTCCATTTCTTCATGTAAGTGTGTATATTTGTGTGTGTGAAAAATGACATGGATACCTGCCAAGCACTTTGTTGTCACCTAATTGCTCTTGGGAGGTGAGAGAGGGGAAAGTCAGCAAAGTTGAAGATAGGGTGGGTGGGTGAAAGAGAAAAATGTTATCCCAGAGCAAAGTGAAATTTTGATGTAACAAATAGCTTCTGTCCAAGTAACAAGCTTTTGGTTGCTTCTCCAGACTGAACTGTAGTAAGGAGATGGATTAAGAAGGTGCTAGCAAGCGAGCACAACCTCAGAAGTTTGGTAAGTGGAAAGTGTACTGGTCATTCATAAAGATGTGTCAGCACGAGAGCTATAAATCAATGCAATGCAGAAAAATAGCTGGGAGGGACCGCTATGAGCTCGTCTTGGAAAAACGACTTTTCTCCTTGAAGTCCAAAACTTCCATCATTCTCCCCAGGGAGTATTTGCAAACTAACTTGTCATTTGACGAACTGTGTTCTTGAATCAACCCAGACAAAAACATGTCTGGACAAAAAGGCACACTCCAGAATTTCCACAATTGGTTTAGTTTGCAGAAATACTTTTGCTTGTTGAAAATTAGTAGTAGCCTGCGTGGTCTGGAGTGTTCAGTGTTCGTTTCATCTGCTTTATTTATTAAACTTATACCCCACCCTTCATTCCAAAAGACCCCAGGTTATTACAAAGGACTGCCCTCCATTTATTAGCCACAAGGCCAGTCAGAGTTCCCAGCCCTGCCCCCATGTGCTGGCTAGCCGCACCATGTTAAGCATGCTAACCCAGCCACCAATGTGCTTATGCAACCTGGCAGAAATGCCTCCATACATCAGTGGCAATGACAAAACCCCGAAAGCAGGATTTGTCCCACTGGGCTAGGTAATGATGGGTATCTCTCCTAAGATAACTCTCCCAAGATGCCAAGTAGGGAGGACATATGCAGTCAGTCATCACAAGATTAAATCATTGTGATTCATTGCTTCTAACACCTTCATAGACAAAGACAAAGGTGTGAACCAGCCTAAGAAGTGATGAGAGGTAGTACTGTATACAAATGCTTCTGATTAGAAGGCAAAGTTCAAGGCCTAGGTCCCAGATACAGACCAAGCATGCAAGCATCCTTTTTAAGATGCTTCCCAACCATCCCTGACAAACATATGCTTACCATGCGAAGTCAGATATGTTCTGCGAGTCCTGATATGGAGATCTCTTTCACACACACTGGTGCTGTTGCTGTCTAATAACTGTTATGATTTTTCTCCAAGCCGAGCGGCAACAGCTGCAGCGAGGGCTGGTTTGACTTTTGCCTGTCTCACCAAGCCGTGAGAAAGCTGCCTTATCTTTGCCTACATGGAATGTTTATGTTTTACTGTACTGTTGTAATCCTAGCCTTTGTGCTTTCTCTCTTCTAGCTAGATCTCAAGCTGGAAAGACGGCATCATGGCAGCTCTGTCTAAATGAGCTGGCAGCAGAGATTCTCTCTGCACTATTCCTACAATAAATGGTTTTAGCCTTAATTATGGCTTGTGTGTGTTGTTCTTCATGCTGGGAACAATCACATATTACTGTGCCACCGGACTCTCTGTAGCCGGGGATGTGCACACACGGCTTTGCTCTGGCTTTGGGGCAGTCTCACAAACTGCCCCAGGCAGGCAGCATTCCTCAATACCAGGGAAAACATACCAGATGGCCACAACATCATTAATTTCACAGAAATTGCTTAGAAAGTACCTGCACCCATAATTTTCTTTCTAGGAGGGCTACAGTCTTGCTTTTTTTAAAGTAAAAAAGTCTTTGGCACCTGCTGGGGGAACACCACAGGAAGCTTCCATGGGTGCCACAGCACCCACAGGTGCTGGGTTGGTGACCCCTACTCATGCATGTATGATGGGGGGAGGGGTGTACACAAACAGCAAAGTTGAAATCGGTAGCTGTCTGGAACAGACCACAAAAAATTGGCTGTTGGCAGCAGCAAAGATCGAGGGAAAGAAAGAGCAGAGAGCTTCAGTTATCAAAAGCAGCCAAAGGACAGGGCATACTTCAACCTGCGATGAGAAAATGGCCTCTGCCCAGTGCCTTGAATAGTACGACACATGTAATCTAGTTCTGTGCCTGCATTTATGTACAAAAGTTTGGAGAACAGAGTTTCTTTCACAGTCTTAAAAGGAGGGTTAGAATGGTAATTGGAAATAATTACCTTGTTTGCACAGCTAAAAACCAGTTCAGAGCAATATTAAGATACATTTATTCAAAACATTTTTGTTTCCAAAAGCTGTCTTGTGGCAGCAGATGTGCTGATTCTTGCAAAGGTATGAAATTGGCCGAATTTGGATTGTTAGGAAAACATACTGCTATTTGGTTTCTAAATGCCAGATTTATAATGAAGGGTACCCTGTGGCTCAGAGGTAGAAGCTGATCTCTCGGATTTGATTTGTAGCATTTCAACATAAAGCTCAGGGATGAGGAACTTGTGACCTTTCAGGTGCTGTTGGACTCTAACAGACATCAACCCTAGGCAACATGGCTAATGGCCAGGGATTGCCATGGGAGCCACAGGTTTGACATGCCTGACTGAAAGGATCTTGTTTTGTTCTGGGTATAAGCTGGGTATAAGTGTGGTTTTTCCCAAAGTCCATAGCCAAACCTCAGGTTGTTCAATCTGATCTTGCTTCAATTCTTCTCTCCGCTGCCTCCTTTTGTTTTTGATTTGGTTTATTTTCCTTCTTGTCATATTCATCTTGCGTCGTTTGACAGCTCCATTTCTCTTATATTTATATGATTTTTTCTTGCAGCTGGATGGTATCTGTTTCTTTTCTCTCTTTTTGTCCTTGACAGGGGGTTTTTCCTCCCCCTCTTCCTGTATAGCCAGCTTGGCCTTCATATTGTTTAGGCTCTGATTCATAATCTTTGCAAAGTCTCGGGTTTCAGTTCTCCATGCCTCCAGTGCCTCTAAAATTTTCCATAGGTTTACATCACATTCCTCCGCCATTTTAAAAGGCACAGTTTTCCACAGTCCGAAAATATCAATTTTTAGGTATAAATCCAATATTTCCAACAGTTCAATTTAATCCACTTATCCTGTCAATTTTTCCGCTTTCCAATCAGCTACCCCCAAGACCAGGGGTGACAGAAGGATTAAATCTCTGTACAAAATATCACTTTTTGTTGCAACTTAGATGCCGCGGTTACAAAATTCCTGTTCCATTGTCTCAATAGCAGGGGACGGACCTCCGTGTTTAGCGTCCCAAGCCAGTCTCTGATTAAGTTCAAATCCATATTTTTTTGTACTCACTCGTCGAATTCTTGTTTTTTTCCTTGGAGGAATCAGCGCACACAGGGAGGACAATCTCGCAGCTTCTCCCGATGGGGTTGTCGGGTCCGTGGAGCTCCGCCGCCCGCTCACTCTCGGGAGCCCTTGCTGGGGTCTCCCGGGGAGCAGGATCAGCGTTCCGAGCTCAGCCGGACCACTGAGACCCTGGGACGCCTTTCCCAGGGGTTTTGGGGGCCGCGGCGCTGGCGCAGTCACCCCTTTTCCCGGTCGGGTTGGGGAATGTCAGAACAGACATGTCCCCCTGACCGTCCTCTCCGGCGCGCCGACCGGAAGTCTTCCCCATTTATCTTTAGATGCTCCTGAACTGTTGGTGAATTTCAGCCCTCTCCTGGGTACTATTTGGCAAAATATCCTCTCCAGTTTCCTTTCCTTCCAGTCCTCCTCTCCTAGTCCATTGCTTCCTTCACCCACCATTTCAAACTAGCAATTGAGTTTCGTTCAACATACAGCAAGCTGAAATTTCTCAGAAGAGAAAGTTTCTGAGAATTTTGTTCTTTAACAACCACCCAAACTGATGGAGAATTCCTCTAACGTGCCTAAGACAATTCATCCCTTGTGCCTGCAATTTTGCCACCTAGCATGAACTTATTGGGGGGGGGGGTTTGAGATGAAATATTCTGTGTATCTCCCTTCTGTTCCCTGCTTCCCACTCACCTCGATCCCATTTCATCACATAAGTGAAATAGTCCAGTGTGCTTAGGATTACAGCCTAAAGCCTCAAAAGTAGGCTGGTGGAATGGGGAGGGCTGTTTCTTTTCAGCCTCAGCTGCAGATGAAACTGCTGAGCATAACCCAACCAAAATTACACACCCTATTGAGTCTCATTGGTTTCAATAAAAAGGATTAAGCAAGTGCTTAAACCTCTCCCGTTGAAATAAATGATTTAAATAAATAAAAAACCTTTCGGTTGTGTGCTCAGCTCAAATTGTCCAGGACTCACCCCCCTGAACACAGGAAGAAGGCGATTTCCCCAACCAGGTAATTGCTTTGCCTTTTTAACAAACCTACATTCTCCTGTCAATGGGTACCATTCCATTAATGATAATGGTGATGCTCAAAATCATATGTCAAGAGTAATGAACGGAACAAAAGCAACATAATGTTCCCAGCCATACCCTGCTGGTTAAGAACTGCATTAAGCGAGATTCAGGATAAATGCATGTTTTGCTAGTAATGAGGTAGGCTTTTGTGGAGGGAGGGGGGAATCTAATGCCAGGGTGACCTTAAAACTCTACATGTGCTTCCGCAAAGAGCTTGTGATTGTAACTCAGTCTGGAAAATGCTATCCTGAATCACGTTATGGTCGTCCTGAAATCCTTATTTCTTGAAGTCCCATAGTTACTGCTCCTGGGCATTTAAGATTTGGCAGACTAGATGAAAACATTGAAAGAGGCATTAAAGCATACGTTGGAATTTACTGCCCAAATGCAGACAAAGCCTAAGTAACAGGTAATGTTTTTTTAATTAGACGTGCTAATCCTTCTTTCAAAAATAAATAAATAAATAAAATCCAGACAAGCGTGTTGCCTGTTCAGAGCAAGTCCCTCAGAGCTTAGTCACTGGCAATCTACTTACGGAGCGCAGCTGACACAACCCAGCTGTGTCATGGCCTACAGAGATTCCAGGTAATAAAGGAAAAGTAAGCTCTTTGCAGAGTCATACAGAGAGGTTATTCAGATGCAAACCAATTTATTTCCAAAAGAAGGGGGAAATATCACCAAGTCGGAGAAAATAGGATTAGCTGGCAATTTTCATCAGAGAATAAAGGAACTTTTCTTTTATCAGTGTCATTTGGAACAAGCATGGAGCAAGAAATTTATATAATGTCAAATCTGCATCATTAAAAAATAAAATCAAGACACCCGCCTGGCACCAATCATGACCCCGAGACAGACTGTGAACTGTTTCCTATAATCTGGCTGGAACACGACAATGCATTAAAGACACTTACAATATTCTTATAAAAGAAAAGGAAAAAAAGAGTCCAATTCTGAAGGGTAACAATTGAAAACAAGAAATCCTATTACTTTAGATGTTTAAATAAATAAACAAACAGCAGCTAAAGAACCCCCTTTTTTCTGCTCACAAATGTCTTGCATTGTTGCCAGAAGACACAGAGATTTTGTAAAGCATCGCAAAGAAAGCAGCTCCATAGCAGCAGCTACCATGGATGGAAAAAGCCTTTGAGCATGTCAGATTGGCAGTCTGGAGGCAAGCAGGTACCTACCAATCAGGTTGTCACACTGGAAGGGGACAGGCAGGTGAATGGGGAGATGGAATCCAGCCCAAGTGCAGCCTGTGGCAATGTGACAGGTTGTTCCCGCAAAGGATGAGCCACAAATTCTGTTTGAAATTTTCCCTCTGGTAATCAGTGAGATATTGATGTGGACAGGAGGGCAAAAAGTTGAATATTTCATGGAGGTGGCATAAAAATGGAGAAATGTTCATGCTAGTAGGGGCTGCTATATGTCGCCTGCGCTCAACAGTGCTCCGTCTGCACTCAACAATGATACATCTTTTTAAATTTCAAATTTTAAAATTTAATAAAGACATCTTTCCAAGTTAGGCATTGCAATGGAATATAGCTCACCATTGTTGGGAAACATAGAATTTGTTATGCATTTTTTTGCCATTTAAGTTTATACCCAATCCTTTGAATCTGTTACAAATGTAGCTTACATTCAATATTTAAAACACCATTAAAAAATTGAACCTCAAGAAGTAGAGCTTTTTTGGTGGTGGCCCCTAAACTTTAGAACCAACTTTCAATTACTGTGTAGCAGATATGAGAGCTTACCCTTGCAAGGTGTCAATCAATCCAGACTCTACTTTTTAGTCAGCCATTTATGATTAGTTCTGCTACCATTTTAAACAATGGCTTTTGATTTTATCCTCCCCCAGCTTGTGTTGCTGATGTTTTATTATTTTAGTCATATTGTTGCAATTTGTGTATTTTATTTTGGTTTGGGAATCTGTTTGATGGTCAATTAGGCTAACTAACTAACAGTGCAATCCTATGAATGTCTGCTCAGCAAGTAAGCCCCATTGAGTTCAATGTAGTTCATTCCAGGCAAGAGTGGATAGAAGCATTCCCCAGCCTGATGTCTTCTGCAACTTGGCCAATGATCAGGAATGATGGGAGTTGCACTCCAAAACCATACTGAGGACACCAGGCTGGTTGGTATTTAACATCAGCCAAACTTGCTAAAAGACAAACTTGCTACAAGACAAGAACCAATGAGTGTTGGAAATCTAAAGAAAGGGAAGGTATCTTCTACCACATGTGGTGAACTTGTAAAGAGGTAAAGGCTTTCTGGGAAATGATATATAATGAGTTAAAGAAAGTGTTTAAAAATACTTTTGTTTTTTTTTAAAAAAGGTTTTATATACCAACGAAAGAAGAGTGGCAGGTGAAGATGATGGACTTTGCAGAACTGGTGAAGCTGACAGGAAAATTCCGAAACTAGTCTTCCAAAAAGACTGGAGTAAATTCATATGATATCTGAAAGATCATTGTAAGCAATTAATATCACTAGCAGGGTGAAGACTTGTAATGAGAAATTTTCTATCTTTCTATATTTATTTAATTTTTTGAGATATTCTGTAATGAGTGTAATTAGAATTGGAAAATGTATAAATTGCAATGATATAAAGGTTAATTTTGAAAGCCATGAGGCGGGAGGGAAGGAAGTCGATAGGCTCTAAGACCCATGGCGGTATAGTGGATAAAGATGATGTGAATGTATAATATTAAATGGAAAATAAATAAAAATTATATTTTAAAAAAAGAGGACACCAAGCTGGTGTAAAAGATTCCATTCCTACCCTTTCTTTCTTTCTTTTTTTGTCACGATCCAGTGACCCATTTCAGTGTTGCTCAATCTGCCGTTGAATCAGACCAAGACTTTGCGCAAACTTGGCGAGAGTGTAAATCCCTGCTCAGCCATGAAACTCACTGGTGAGAAATAACTCCACTTATTCTGAGACAATTTGAGATCTGGGAGGGAGTCATATTGATGGAACATTTATATATACACACCACTTCACATTGTTCTTGTTAATACCCATTGCCTCTATTTCACTCCCTCCTTCTCTCTCTCTCTGTACAACATGTACCTTGTTGACATTTCCTCCATTATATAATTATACTTTCTCAGCCATTTCCCCAATACGCTTGAAAGAAAAACGGTGTGAGAGGTTTTTAGGACTAAATCTAACTAGCTCACTTAGTATCAGTGCTCATTAAGATCAATTGCATGAGCTGGTATAGCATTGATGCAAATTTTATTCCCCTTCAAGGCTTATTTTTAACCTGATTGTGTTTTTTAGAATTAGTAATTAACACTGAGAAATATATATTTTAACTCTTAAAAGTCAAGCCACATTTAATATTTAAATTAACACCATGACTTCAAATATGGAAGCTTTTCCATTTTGAAATCAGGTATTATTAGTATTACTGAAAAGCTATTTAGCGACCTCATTAAGTTCGCAACAATTTTTTTCCCCTCCCCTGGGCCATGCCATTTTATCATTTGGAACCACTTAAATCCTTCTGCTACCATTTTATATCTATTGCGCCCATTTTGCATTAGATTTGTTCAGTACAGCTTAGCCCTGTTACAGCAAAATGAATTTGTCCTACTACTCAGGAACACATCATGGAACAAATGAAATGGTACCAATAAGGCTGTTACTCCTTTGATTCTCTTTTAGTCCCAAATGAGCAGCTGTAATTAGAACAACCATGGCAAGGATTATAAAAATAAATGTTTGAGGTACCTTGAGGCAACAACTCCTATTTGGGATTATTCTAATTCCTGCCCTTCCGCCATGGAATTCAGAGAAGCCTGAAAAGGAACTGACCAAACCAAGGCCTGCTTAGTTTCAGGGCTGCATCAACACATTGTGCTGCCTGAGGCAAAAGACAAGATGGCACCACACACACCTTCCATGTGCAGAAGCTGACTGGATTGTCAGTTGAATCTTAAATCAGCACTGACAGTATCAGTATCTACATCCTCCAGGCTTGAGGGCAGCCAACTAACTTAACAGAAGGTAGGGCATGTAGCACACACAGCTCTGTCCTTCAAGTCTTCACTGCTGCCTCTCAGCATTTGCCACCTGAGGCAGCTGCCTCGCTTTGCCTAATGGTAGAGCCATGCCAGCATATTACTTTCAAACTATTTTCCTTGTTTCCACCAGAGGGGGCCACAGAAAGTGCCCCAAGGAAGGGAGTAATGTAAAGTCTTATTTAAAGATAAATAATGATAAGAAGGGAGAGCAGCAGCAGTTAGCACCTGAATAGCGGACTGAGCAGGCCCAAGTCACTAGGCCACAGTCTTACCCGCTATGGTCATCTGCATTGCATTTCTATTTAAATCATCGTAATTCTTTCTAAATGTGCATCTCATTAGAATATAAGTCAGCATTTGCTAATTTTATGCAAATTAGCATCCTTGTCATCTTTTTAGCTGACACGTTTTCCTCTTTTTTTACCATGTTGAAACCCACCCTACTCTGGGCAGCTGTGTGTATTGGACTAAACTGGAGAGGACAATAAAACTGCTTCTCTTACCAACATCCAAGCTTTTCCCAGTTGCTTTTCCAACTGGAATACAAACAAGTTCTTCTCATAATTGTAGGTGAACGTTGCCTGATCCTTTTCTATTCTTTTTCTCTGCACGTCCATTTTTGAAAGGAAAACGTTTGCAGCTGTTTACATCACACTAAACTTGCCAAGTCTTTGAAACATGATGCAATTAAAAAGGAAAAGGGAAAAGAACATACTGCTTAGTAAGAACAATGACTGGACCTTTGGGGGAGAATTTGTTTTCATTTTCTTCTGTTTTTGAAGCGAGGCTGCAGAGAAGACATGAAATCTGCAAACACAAGAAGGGAAAGAGGCACCACTATAACAAAACATTTGTCTCCTAATGTGTACATTTCTACAAAGCTTACAGTCTGTTGTTCTTATTAGATAGCTAACCCCATCTTTAATTGTTTAATACAAGGGGGAAGCTGTTTGCTTGTTGTCAAAAAGCAAGGAAGATGTCATTCTGAGCATCACTATCAAGCCTTGCTTTTGAGCTTCTGAGGGGCATTTCTCTGGCTACTATTTATTTAATAACTAGCCTCATACCTAGCATAGCTCAGGAATTCTAAGCAACAAAACAAACAAAGAAAATCACTCCAGGATTTAAATCAATAGTTAAAGTCAGTGCAGTCTCAAAAGGCTAGGTCTGCCATCTTGATTCAAAATCATAGAAACATATACAGTGGTACCTTGGGTTACAAACACCTCGGGTTACAGACGCTTCAGGTTACAGACTCCGCTTACCCAGAAATAGTACCTTGGGTTAAGAACTTTGCTTCAGGATGAGAACAGAAGTCGTGCGGCGGCGGCGGGAGGTCCCATTAGCTAAAGTGGTACCTCAGGTTAAGAACAGTTTCAGGTTAAGAACGGACCTCCAGAACAAATTAAGTTCTTAACCCGAGGTACCACTGTAATTGTAGAGTTTGAACAGACCCCAAGGGTCATCTCATTCAAACCCCTGCAATGCAGGAATCTTAACTAAAATATCCATGACACATGGCCATCCAACCTCTGCTTAAAAACTGCCAAGGAAGGAGAGTCCACAACCTTCCAAGAGCTGTTCCACTGTTGAACCGCTCTTACCATCAGAAAGGTCTTCCTTATGTTTAATCAGAATCTATTTTCTTGTACCTTGAATCAATGAGTATGGATCCTTCCCTCTAGAGCAGGAGAAAACAAGCTTGCTCTATCTTTAGATATTTGAAGATGGCTATCATATTTCCTCAGTGTCTCCTCTTTTCCAGGCTAAACATACTGTTCAACCGTTCCTCATAAGGCATGGTTTCCAGACCCTTGATCATCTTGGTCACCCTCCTCTGCACACATTCCAGCTTGTCAATAGCCTTCTTAAACTGTGGTGTCCAGAACTGATCAAAGTACTCCAGGTGTGTTCTGACCAAGGCAGAACAGAGTGGTATTATTTCTTCCCTTGATCTGGACACTATACCTCTGTTGATGCAACCTAGAATAGCATTAGCTCTTTTTACTGCTGCATCTCGCTGTTAAAACATGTTAAGCTTGTGTTCTCCTAAGATCCCTAAATCCTTTTCACATGTACTACTGGCAAACCAGATGTCCCCCATCTTATATTTGTGTAGCTGGTTCTTCCTGCTTAAGTGCAGAACCTTACATTTGTCCCTATTGAAATTCATTTTGTTAGTTTGGGCCCAGTTCACCAGCCGGTTAAGGTCAACTCAAATCCCAATTCTGTCTTTTGTGGCATTAGCTACGACCTCCCACTTTGGAGTCTTCTGCAAATTTGTTGATCATCCCTCAATGCCTTCATCCAAGTCATTTATAACAATGTTGAACAGCAATGGGCCCAGAACCCTGCAGCACCCCACTTGTCGCTTTTTTCCAGGATCATTAGTGAGCAAACACAGATAAAAACCTGTTTCTTGGTCTCAGGAACCATCTTTTAAAATCTGGTTATAATATTATAAGAGGTGTCCAAATGAATTGTGTGCAGACAACAACCCTGTGAGGTAGGTTAGTTTGAGAGAAATTATCCAGTGATCTTCATAGCTGTGTTTCTCATGTTCTAGACCAGGACACTATGGCCATTTATGCTGACAGGTCCATTCAGCTGTTAAAATTTTCTTAAGATAGCCAGTCATTTTAATTATGGTACTTTATGTTCTATTGTATTTGTATGCATTGCTGTACACCACCTTGATATGTTGCATAAGGGGGTGGTTTATAAATATTTTTTTATAAATAAATAACCACTACACCATCCTGGGTCTTCTTTTAGAGGGTAGTGGGAGACCCTCTGAATTTTCAAGTGATCCAAGTATTGTTAAATAGATGAACGGATGAAAACATTTTCTGAGCATTTCTCTAGCTCAAATACGCTTAATGATGCTCTGGACTGCAGCCACTGTAAACAATAATAACACTTCATGAAACCACAACATGTATGAGTCCACATATGATATTCAGTTGCAACGAAAGCTGGAAAGCATTCGGGGGTAATTTTTTGGGGTTTTTTTAAAGGCAAGGCGGAAATGTCAATAATCTAAATTCCCAAAGAAACAGCCCTTTACACAACCACAGCCCACCTTACTCAGGGAACTACTGTTCCCTACAGTTGCTTAACAAGTGAACAGCTGTCTTCCAGCTGGCTCTGCTCAGTAAAAACACAGAGAATAGCTGCCACCTGATAAAATATGCCAAGCTCATCAGCCCACTCGAAAAATTAACTGTCTGAATAATGCTGTTCTTGAAGTCAGTATAAAATGTATTTCGTTCCAAAGTCACATCCTAATCTCTTTTAATTGACCTAAGGATTATTATTGCAGCCAACTCAAGTCTTTTACCCTTTTTCAAAGTGCCTTTTTATTACAGGTGCTTTTTATGCCATTGTAATTTTTTCCCCCTTACACAGTCCTTTGCCATTTAATTATGAGTAGCAGCAGGGTTCAAATCCCGTTTACATCATATGATTTTGCAGTGCATTTCTGCTGCTGCTGTTGTTTATTGCATTGTCCTTGGCTAAAACAGCATCCACAAAGGACAGGCTATGCTACTAGGTTTTAGACACAGTATTTGAAGGAGGGCATTTTCTCCGTGGAAAGGATCCTTTGGGATACCCTGTGCGCTTGATAGAGAAGCTCTTTTCACCCAACATGGTACAATAATGATAATAATTAATAATTTTCTTATTTGTACCCAGCCCATCTGACTGGGTTGCCCCAACCACTCTGGGCAGCTTCCAGCATATACAAAAACACAGCAAAACTTTCAACATTAAAAACTTCCTTATACAGGGCTACCTTCAGATGTCTTCTAAACATTGTATAATTACGATGAGAGGGAGCTAATGAGATATTTTGAGAATTCTCCAGGATTATAGCCCCCATCCCAGCTATGCTGAGAGACAGCAGCAAATGGAGGAATTTCAAGAACTGAACAGCAGATAAAGGCAAAGGACTTTATAATTGGACATATTCAGACTGACACATGCAGAGGAAAGGAAAATAATTAGAACACCTCATTTGAAATCGTATGAAAAGTTAGATAATGTAATAATACGAATAGTAATCGCTAAAATGCAGCTGTTATCTTAATGATTAAGATATTAACAAAGACTCCAGAGTAAGCTTAGCAGTTACAGACTGAGAGGAAAGGTCTTCCCCGTTTGTGAAATGCTCTTCCCAGTGGGGTTACGCCTGGCACCTTCATTATAAACCTTTAGGCACCAGGCAAAAATGTTCCTCTTTAACAAGGCCTTTGGCTGATTGATATCCAATGCACTTTTAAAATGTGTTGAGGGTGTTATTGGGTTGTTTTTCTTTTTATTTTGATGATGTATTTTGTGTTTTTATGTTGTGATTTGAGCCTGTGAACTGCCCTGAGAACTGTGGGTATAGAGCAGTATACAATTTTAATAAATAAAATAATCCAGAACTGGCCCCGTCCACCACCTTGGGCTACTTTTATCAGGTGTGCAGGCGTGCCTAGCTGTCAGTCACCTGACATCAAGGGAGATCAAGTAGATTCCTGCCTGCTTTGGACAGGGACTGGCAAATCGCTCCAGATGTTGCTGCACCACAACTCCCACCATCCCTGATCACGGATGATGCTGGCTGGAAGAGCTCTGTGTTAGCTAACCCTGTTTTAAACTGTGTGCAGCACATATTTCTTTATGAAGGACTCTACAGTTTCATTGCTGGTGGCTACAGAATTGGAAGATTTAAATTGCTGCAAATGCATAGGGTAAAGGCAACTGTGGTAGTATAATTGAGAGATTCTCCAAAAATTGGCACCAAAAATGGTTGCCTGGGAACTGTCCATTCCGGATTCCAGTAAAATATTTTTATTACATTAGAACAGTTTTATATGAGTACTTTCCCAGGATTGCAAGTCCAAATGTGAAAAAAGCCACGAGTCCCCAGAGCAATAACCTTTGCTTTAAAATAATGTAATTCATGAGAAATCATATTTGGTGGAAACTGATATAATTTAAAATATGTGCACGTAATAACAGACATAGTACCATTTCTATCTGATATTTGTGAACTGAGGGTGTGACAATGACTTTCAACCAGCATCATGAACTCTGTAAACTTGGGGTGTTGTTTCAAGTCTCATGATGCTAAGATTGGAGATAAGCCACTGCTTGCTCCTTGATCGTAAAAGGCAGCAGCAGAGACTCATCTCCGATGTTAGCGCTGTGGGATTACAGCGCTAGAATGTAAAACCCATGGGATGACAGCGCTAAAGCCAGAGTGCAGACCTTTGCCTGCTCCAGCAACTTGAACTTCAAATCAACTGACATCAGATGACTGAAAGGTAGATGGCTCCACCCACCTGTCAAAACGCTCACCTGTGGGAGATGGGCTAGTTCTGGCCCCAGCCCTCTTGTCCCCACCCTGTCTTAAGTGAAATCAGAGATTCTTATGATATCTGCATAGCTCCAGGAACTGAGACTTTGAGGGGAAGGAAATCACAATTTGGTAGCGTTGCTTTTCAAGTCTTCATTTCCCTTGTTAAGCAAGTGATGCAGTTTCCGTCAGGGAATTTATTTTATTGGAGGTCAATGTCTGTGAAACTCTTGACAGAGAAGAGATGGCAAGTAAAACTATTTATTAAGATTGGCTCCAAAGTCCCAAAAAAAAGCTTATGGACCATTCTGCCCTGTGACCTAAGTCCATGTTTCCTCTGGAGGCTTACTCTTTATGGTGTCCTCTGATTTGTTCTTGCCATTCTTAATTTCTACTTAAAGTGTCTCAGCCAGGCTTGAGAAATAGGGAGCAAGATATCTTCTCAAGCGCAAAACCAATCAAATGAAACTGCAGTTGCAGAGCACAGAAAGAAACCAAAAGAATGTGGGCCGTTATAAACTCTGAGCGGCATGTGCCTTATTGTCATGTGCATGTAGAACAGCCTTCCCCAAGATGGTCCTCTGCAGATACTTTGGACTGCCATTCCCACCAGCCCCACCCAACGTGGCCTGAAGCAGCATCTGGTCTTCCATGTTTAAATATGCCTCCAGCTTGTTTTATCGGCACATAAAGGTTGACCTGGTAACAGTCCCACTCTAAACGGGATCAATGCTGTTAAGGACTCGGTGTCGAAACAGTGTCCTCCCAGCTATTTTTGCTGTCTTGAGCCTTTGCTTTTTAAAGTTGCAAGTGCAGCACTGCAACAAAATGTTTTGGTGTATGTCTGGTCCCTAACAGAAGTGCTCCTGTTTAGGGTTTCAGCTAGTCTGGTAAGCGAACACTGGAGTGCTGTTTGGGACTTGCATGGGGTCAGAAGGTTTTAAGAAAAGGAAAAGGGGGAAAGGACCAGTTTTGGTCCATTCCTACCTTTCTGTACCCCAGTAGTGGAGCTTCATGCTCTGGCACCGGGGGCGGAGAGCAGGCGGGGGCGTGGCTGGCATGCGTCCTGGGGGCGTGGCGCATGTCCTGGGGCGTGGCACGCCGCCCACAGGAGCGTGGTGCACATCCTGGAGCCATGGCGCACTGCCCGCATCGGGTGTGGTGCACCTCCTGGGGGCGTGGCGCCCAGCGCAAGGGGCAGCCACAATGGCACCCCACCAGGATTGTGGTGCCAGGGTCGGTGCGCTCCCCCCACCCCCTCTTCCTCCGCCAGTGCCCTACCCCACCCCTGTGCTGTGCAGCACTAAATGGATCAGGTTTGGAGTTCAGAGTTGTAACTCGATGGGGGGGAAATGGAGTCCCTACGTGAAGAGGAATTGATTGTTAAACCACTCTGCAAGCTGTAGCTCTGTCTGGGGTATAGAGGTCTCCTAAGGACTCTCAGCCCCTGTAACAATCTACAGCTTCCAGAATTCTTGGAGGAAGCCATGAGTGTTTAAAGTATTATCATTGTGCTTTAAATGTATGGTGTCAGGGTAGCCCAGGAAGCACAGTTCAAGGACACAGTCCAGTCAGGGAAAAGCAGGGGGAGCATGGAGCAGAATGTGGCCTGGGGAGAGCCCTCAGGTCAATCAGAGAGGCCTACAAGGCTGCATTTGGTCCCCAGGCCTGACATTCCCCGCCTCTGATTTAGCGTAACTCTAGGACACACCTACAAGATAACAAACTTATTTAGAAATAGGTGCCACACAGCTGCTGCTTCATTTTCAGCAGCTCTCCATGTCCTGTGGAGACCCTCCACAGATGGGAAAGTAAGGTGAAAGAAGTCCCTACCGGTATGTTATTCTTACATTAAAATGTTTGCTCTTCTGTTCTCCAGAAAAGCCAACTCATGGAAAATAATCCTTTCCCACCCATTAAAAATAAACCACATCAAATGTGGCATGCAAGTGTGGTAGGGGGGGGGGGTTATACAAAAGATCAAAAGATAGTCCTCACTGCAAGGCTGAATTCTACCACCAAAAAGCAAAACTTTGTTCCCACCGAAAACTCCATCATGACATGCATTGCAAAGACACATTCTCTTAGTAAATAGATACAAACTGCAGAGATGAGAAAAGAGATTGATTAATTTGTTCTGAAATGTTTTAGGAAAACTACTTTATTCCTCAGTCTCTCCTCGTCAAAGAAGGAGGGAGGGAGGAAGAGAGGGGGGAGGGGAGGTAAAACCTGTGTTCTGCCTGAAGACTTTATACCCCAATAAGAAATGTTTTGGAGATGATGATTAAAAGTTGTGCTAATGTTCTGGAATTTTATCGCGATGTTCCTTTCCCACAAGAAAAGGACCAAAAAAATTGCATGTTAGATTGTGCCTGAAGGATTAAGAGCTTGTAACAGTAACTATAAATAGTGTGCCAGTTTTTTTAAAAAAAAACTTTGTGGTGAGAAGGTTAGGCTGTGCTGCGTGACTAAAATACTGTCTCCTGTGAAGCCAACTTCAGTGCTATTATTTTTGAAACAAGTCCAGACTCCAGACTTTCATGAACAAGACAACTTCAAGCTATCATATGACTTCAGAACAATTTTAAACCTGAGATTTAAGTCAATACCTTTAAAAAAAAAATGAAACTGTCTCTCCTCTTTCACTGCAAGCGAATACTGAGGAAGGGGCAAAAAACCCTTCTTTTTAGATAGTAAGTTTGAACCAAGAGCTCTAATTCAGTTGTTGTTGGCATCCATCTGTCTCAAGAGACAATGGAGTGCACCTCCAGGGGTGAAGTCAAACCACTATGTTAGCAGCACCAAAAATGACCTCCCCGAGGCGCAAGCCTGGGCAATGTGCATGGAGGTCCTGGGCTGCCCAGACAAGAGCCTCTGAGCCTCACTGATGTGGTCCAAAGGAAAGCAGAGCAATATGCGCCAGCTTGGCTACAGGAGTTGCCGGAAAGAGACATACAAGGTGCCATCCAACCATCTTAGGGGCTTCATTCCAGATTTGTGTAGGGTCTACTCCTTAGCCTTTTCTTCTCCTGAAGATGTCCCACATGGCAGCTGAGGTTTAGGTTCAGCGTTTTCCTTCTCTTAGATGGGCTGCCTTCCCAGGTTGACGAGCCTCATCTGTCCCACACTTCCCTCTACAGAAACGGCCTTCTTAACTATTGGACCCACTATTGGTCTTAATCTCTCAATTCTCCAGAGCCTGTCTTCGCATGCAGGGGAAGTCCCTAACTCATCGAGGGTTTGAGATATCCTCACCTGGTTTAGCCAGCCAGATGAAGGCGTTTCCCAGAGTGTGGCCACTGTTGAATGCTGACAGCTTCTAGGAGCTGCAGGTGGGAACTGAGTGCAGGGTGGAAACCAAAGGTGGACTAACTACTCCAGAAGGAGCACAACATGTCCCCCACCAGAGGTTCAGCCCTTCCCCTCACATCCCATGCACCCTAATAGAGTATCTCTTTTGCACACAAATGGTCCTAAGTTTAATTCCTGGAACAATGCAGAGTGAATAAAGTGATCTAAGGCCACAGTCATGCCCTTCAGTCGTGGCTCTCCCCAAAGAACACTGGGAGCTGTAGTCTTTTTGACGGGGGTGGGGAGTTCTGAGAACTGTTAGGAGACACTTTTCCCCTCACAGAGCTACAGTTCGAAATGTCAATTTAAACAGAGACTGATTATTAAACCACTCTGTGAATTGTAGCTCACACAGCCCAACTCTTTGCAGTTCTTTTGCAGGTAGATATTATCGAACCGAAGACATGCAATCTCTCTTGCTGCACTATTTTCAACATGCTTGCCTTATCACTTGCTGATACGTTTTGTGGCAATAAGCACTTTCATCAGCTTCACTCAAGGCAGCAGATACATTCTCTCCCAATTATCTCCATTTTGGAAAACAGTCACAGGTTCTGAAATTCCATCAGTCCCAACATTTGCAATGGAATGTGTTGGCTTTTAAATGTAAATCTATCTGTTTTCTTTAATGAATCATGAAGACGGATTGTTGAAAGAAAACCGTTCCAGAGTACTTTAGTAAGAAATGCATCAACCAGACTCCTTCGAAGAAATAGTTTGCCAGCATTCTCACTATATTCATGCTAGATTCTCACGGAATGTAAATCAAGTTTACTTAGTTTCATCTGACCAGTATTGGACACTATCACTTGTCACTCTGAGTAGAATTAAGTGTGTGTGTGTGTGTGTGTGTGTGTGTGTGTGTGTGTGTGTTTTTAAAAAAAGGATTCACTAATTATTTTACAGTCTTTCACATCTACATTTTTCCATGGAGCCAGGCCAACTGGCAGTCATCAGATATGCACTTAATATTTTATAGCACTTGCCTAGAGCCCGAAACAAGAGTGTTCTGAGATTTCAGCTGTTATAAAACATTTTTTGGAGTTCTCAGAATATAGAGAGAGGCTAAGTGAATGCAACGAAGATCTCGGTGGCTTCTTGTTCAACCTTAAGTTAAATGACACCATGCAATTTCTATTTAGTCACACTATTTAGAACTTCTGTCCCTACTTTTATTTGGAAACTATACAATTCCCCCAATAACTTTTAAGATAGTCTTACTATGCTGTTGACCTGGTTCATACTATGTTTATATAGCCATATCAATCAGACATGATGGCTACTGTACAACTGAAAAGTCCCAACACGAGCTCTTGGGCTAGCACTTATCCCAGGAGGCAAATGTGGGCCTCCAGGGATCTTTATCCAATCCCAAGACTCTTCCTAGGCCACACCTGTTCTCAGGCCACACCCCAGATTCTTTTTTGCACCCTTCTTAAGCACTTTTTAAAGTTGGAATAGGTCATTAAACTGTGATAATGACACTTGTTTGCTTAGATAGAGGAGTGAAAGATTAGTGAGTTTGTGTGTGTAGAATCTTCTGACTTTGGTGTGGCTGAGATGTACCCTATTGTAAAAATATACGAGTTTCTCCCAATCTGCATCAGTATTGAATTAGAAACTGTTTTTACATATTACATAGTTTTAAATTGTCTTGTACATACAGAGCTCTTTTTATTTGTTTGTATACTGGGCGTTGTTTTTATATATGCAATAGTTTTTTATTTGCTTTCACGTACATATTCACCCCCATTTATTATTATTATTATTATTATTATTATTATTATTATTATTATTATTATACTGTGAAATAACTTTGAGATATTTTAGGGGGAATGATTCATAAATCATAAAGTAATTTCATTGTCCCCAAAGGGGACAATGACAATAAAATATTCTATTCTATTCTAAATAGAGTCAAATAAATAAATAAATAAATAAACTGAGTGCTTTTGCCTTTGGCCCTGCCCACCAATGGCTTGTGGCTCCTGGATGTCCCCCCACAAAGAAATGTGGCCCTCAGCTTGGAAAAATCCCCCACTCCTGTTCTATAGTTCCCAGACAAGAACGTAAACAGTTTCCAGGAGAGAAGCAGCCATATCCCCACCACCACTGCAAGATACCCCTATGTTCATCCCAGAAAGCTAGCTGAATGAATTCCACAGTTTCTGTGTCAGACGTCGGCTATGTAGCCCAGCAGGGATCAGCATAAGCTGAAACACGCTGTAAGTCTAGACTCCAGGGATCATATATGCAGCACTTCCAAGGCCTGTCATTCACACTGTCTGAAAATGTCTTAAGAAAGAAGGGTAGGGTTGTGGCTACAGCACTACAGCAGCGGAGCTAAACGCTACAGCCCTACAATGCTGTTATGCAATTATCTTCTGTATGTTCAGAAAGCTGATGAATCACCAGTGAGCGAAGAAACAATGCTGACTATAGTTTTGAAAAAAACCAAACATGGTTATTAGCAACACAAACACACATAATCAAAAAAGCTGTTCTAGCTATTGCACTCTATCAGTGCCTTCAATTAATTGTTGTTGTTGTTGTCGTTGTTGTTGTTTAATTGTTTAGTCGTGTCCGACTCCTCGTGACCCCATGGACCAGAGCACACCAGGCACTCCTGTCTTTCACTGCCTCCCGCAGTTTGGTCAGACTCATGTTAGTAGCTTCGAGAACACTGTCCAACCATCTCGTCCTCTGCCGTCCCCTCCTCCTTGTGCCCTCAATCTTTCCCAACATCAGGGTCTTTTCCAGGGAGTCTTCTCTTCTCATGAGGTGGCCAAAGTATTGGAGTCTCAGCTTCTGGATCTGTCCTTCCAGTGAGCACTCCGGGCTGATTTCCTTCAGAATGAATAGGTTTGATCTTCTTGCAGTCCATGGGACTCTCAAGAGTCTCCTCCAGCACCATAATTCAAAAGCAACAATTCTTTAATTAAATAATTAGCCTTTAATAATGGGCTCTTGAGTACTCTGTGTTTCTTGAGCTATGTTACATGGCTTATATTGCAACTGTGTTTTGTTTCCTTCGGTCACAAAGCACCTTTCATTACTACACAAAATACTAGTGTTCATGAATTTTTGGATTCAGCTGGCAAAGCCAGTCATCCAATCTAAAATTAACTCCTCTCCAAGCAAACTTTTCTACCAGGTGGCTGTTCTCAAGTAAAATTCAGCATGTGAATTCTCAGACAGCAGGCCTGGCTGGAAAGAGCCTCTTTAAGATGAATGCAGCTGTGATCCATACACACCTGGGAGCAAGCCCAGTTCAAGTCAATGGGACTTACTTTGGAGTAGATAAGTAAAGGATTGTGCTATTAGGAACAAGCTGTTTTCCTTCAAAGGAAGTAATAGTAACACTCGATGTTTTTCCTTGGTCAGATCCCACCTGGAGTACTGCAGCCAGATATCGACAAGCTGGAACATGTGCAGAGGTGGGCAACCAAGATGATAAAGGATATGGAAACAAAGACTTATGAATGCAGAGACCCCACTTATTGTTTCTCATTTCTGTTTTTTTCCTTCCAATGGCATCCCAACTTGGGATGCCCTAGTCTGGGGCCTGAATGGGCACCTGGAATGCCAAAAATATCAATCATATAAATAACATACATATAAACACAATCCAGTGCCCACCGAATCCCCCTTGGCTCCCTTCCCCTCCTGCATTCAGAGAGTTTTATGTGCAAGGTACAACCTGAATCAACCCTTGCGGAGCTGCATGCATGCTACTCTAGCATCTCCTTATTCTTAAAAGATTATTATTCTGATTTAAAGTTACATAGACAATCAGTGCAGAAAAATAAATCAAAAGAAATCAATGGTCTCATTAAAAATAAATGCAAGGTAACCCCTGCTGGATCATGCCTGAAGATTCATCTAGTCTAGTTGCAATGGCCAATCAAATGTTTCTGAAAGCCCCAAAGCAGAAAAATGGCTCTGCCCTGCCATAAATCCCCAGCAAATGGCATTCATGGCTCTTATAGAGCCATCATGACATCAATTTTGCAATAGTAACTTAATATCATTGCTTTCCCCCATTAGTGCCTACATGGCGTTGGACCCTGACTTGCAGTGCAATGCTAACTACCTCTACTCAGAAGTAAGTCCTGTTGAATTCGTTGGGGCTTACTCTCATATGAGTGGAGTTAGAAGGGCAGCCTTAGTCATACCAAGAGTGATGATACCGATCAGCAGGAATTTGATTACTCACAACTTGTGCCACTGATTTCAGTAGGTCTGGGTCTGGTCCATGGGCAGTTGAGTAATAAATCTACAGTTCCCTGGTCAAGTCCACATACTAATTAAATCAGCACAGGGAGCAGACGAGAGGATCCCACAAATAAGAGCAACTAAGGGGAGGGGGCAAGGAGGAGAATAAAGTAGCTACACAAACACAACTTTTTTTAATTTTATATATATATATTTCGACTGCATCAGACCAACACGGCTACCCACCTCAATCTACTCAAACACAGTTTGATATATTTGGATATTCCTGTTCCTAAAGCATCGCTGAAAGGAAGCATTTCAAATGTTGGAAATGTTTCAAACATTGGAGATTTGCTGTTATAATGCTCATCGGTAATACTCTATTAAGACTGACGTCCATTTCTGTGATACAGCCAGTTTCCTAATACATTGCTGTGATTAAACTATTGATGCAGTTGTCGAGATTAACATAGAGCAGACTTTTCAGTCTAAGATAATGCATTTTTTAAAGGAAAAACTAAAGGGTTTGGAGGTTTTTGTTTTAGAGTACAAAATAAAAAGAAATCCAAGTCTATGAAACTGCAAATAATATGCCGAAAACGAAAATAGAGAGTTCTCACTCTCTCTTTCCCAGAACACTAGAACTTCTGGTCACTTAGTTAAATTGATTGGGAGTAGATTCAAGGAAGTCAGAGAAAGAAAAAGCTTATTCACACAAGGCACAATTAATTTGTGGAATTCACTGACTGAGGATGTGGTGATAGCCACTGACTTAAATAGCTTTAAAAGGGGAAACATTTATTCTATTCATCAGCCACCCAATAACAATAGTTCCCTGGATGACATACAAAGAAATAGAAAAAATAAAAATCAGATTCGAAATAAAATTCTATATAGCACTTAAAGCACTATAAAATGAAAACACTTGTTTTTAAATGAGAGAGAGTCTAAATGCCCTACCAAATACCAATTAATACACAGCCTAAACATTCCACAGGGTTAAAACAACCAAGCTAAAATTGCAGCAGAATACCAGAGATTTACAGAGTTTAAAAGGTCTGGGAAAATAAAAAGATCTGGCAATGAAAAAGACATTCCAGAGGGTGCTACATATGCGTAGAAGCATTGGTCAATTTTGGTCCTTAGTGTTTCTCATTTTTCCAATCTTAAATTCAGTTTTCCATATTTCTAAAGCAAATAGCATTTTAAAACAAACTTTTCATAAAAATTCATTAGCGCTTTATTTCGAATTTCTCCTAACACATTTTGGTATGCACTTTTGACTAACATGCAGATTTTTGCAAAGCAGTTTTCCTTAATATCATGCATGTTTGTATGTTATTTTCACAAATATATTCATTTTTATGCACAATTTCCCTGAACAGATGAACTTTTGTAAACATTATTTGGTTGGAGAACTGTAGAACAAAATTCAGATAAGTGTTTTTGTTCTTGTATTGTTTCAGAATGTGCAGATTTGATCGAATCACCTTTAAACGCACAGTCAAATTTCTCCCCCTTCCCTAGCATGCAAGCCTCTCTGGGGATAATATTCCTTAACTGCAGGACCACACCTGAAAATTATGGAATAGTATATAACAATTATAATGCCTTTCATTTTCTTTCTCTTTTATCTCTGCTTTCATTCTTCCCCTCATCTCGTTACCCTCACACTTTCCTTCAGCTTCTCTTCAACTGTAATCCTCAGACACTCTCCACCTGTCACTCAGACTCTACTCAGCATTCCATCATGCTTCCTTGCTGCCAATCAATCCTTCCACTCACTCCAGCATGTCTATTTGGATAGCTTTCTTAATCATCCTCATCTCATGTATCTTAACCATTTTGTGAGATGATATCATTCCCAGTTTTAATTTCCCCTGTATGCCTCTGGGCATAGTCCTAGGTCTCAGACATGTCTAGGGGAAATTAAGATGGCAGCTACTAAAGTTTTCTCTTATCAGCAGTAGGCTGTTCGCCACCACTCTCTCCCGGCAGTGCTCATGCCACTTCCCCTTGATAAGCCTGCTGGGAAGGACAGCAGGGTGGTGGTGGGGAGGCTCAGAAGACATATCTCCTATGCCTCGCAGACACTGGCTCCTCTTTCTTTACTTTAAAGACTGCTGCCCCATGCAGTGTATAGACCAGTGGTGGCTAACCTTGGCACTCCAGATGTTTTGGAACTACAACTCCCATCATCCCTACCTAACGGGACCAGTGCTCAGGGATGATGGGAGTTGTAGTCCCAAAACATCTGGAGTGCCAAGGTTAGCCGCCACTGGTATAGACCATGTCACTATATGATGGAAGCTTCAAAGAAGCAGGCTATCAGCATGATGTAGAGCACCAATTCATGAAACTGAAAATGTACCGGGGACCAATTCATGCCTCTGAAATGGATTCTGACATAGGGACAAAGGAAACTGCCTTATCCCTTATACGTAGTCAGAACATTGGTCCATCTAGATGATAAACAACAACAACAACAACAACAACGTATTTATGTGGTTTCCCCAGCCACTCTGGGTGGCTCCGAATAAAATATTAAAAATACAATAAAGCATCAAACATTAAAAACTTCCCCAAACAAGGCTACCTTCAGATGTCTTCTAAAAGTCAGATAGTTGTTTATTTCCTTGACATCTGATGGGAGGGTGTTCCACAGGGTGGGTGCCACTACCGAGAAGGCCCTCTGCCTGGTTCCCTGTAACATCACTTCTCGCAGCGAGGGAACCACCAGAAGGCCATCGGAGCTGGACCTCAGTATTCAGGCTGGGTGATGGGGGTGGAGATGCTCCTTCAGGTATACCGGAATTGGGCCGAGGCCATTTAGGGCTTTAAAGGTCATCACCAACACTTTGAATTGTGCTCAGAAACGTACTGGGATCAGTCTTGTCCACACTGACTGGCAGCTACTCTCCACGGTTTCAGGCAGGGGACACTCCTAGCCCTACTATTGTTTGACACATGGGTGAGAGCAACCTGAATAACAGGTCAATCTTCTGCCCTGTATTCTCTAGGATGCACCTGTGAGATGGGTCTAATGCTTCTCATGTCTCTGAAGGAGCTGCCAACACAAATACACCATGATCTTGCATTTCTTGGCATGTTATACAAGGCTAAATGATAGCAACAAAAGCACATTCCAGTACTGAGCCCAGGATTGAGTTGACTCCTGGTTCTAATAATTTCCCTGTATACTTCTTTGTCGATTCATGAGAGGCAAGTTTCAGATCCATGTTTCCATGCTAATTCATTTTGTAGTTCTCTTTCCTCATCCAGGGATCATGTGGCATCCTATATTTCTGTAGGCAACCCAGGCTGGGTCACCATCAGTTTGGCAGAAACAGCCACTGCACTGCATGAGCAATTCTGTCAGTAGGGACTGTTTAATCTTTGTGTCTACATCAACAGCCGTTAACACCAACCCATCACAGAGCATTAGAGCAGGCTATTAAATAGCAAAACCAACATTAAATAAGCTTTGATATATTAAACTCCGACTTCACTATTTTAGCTATTGTGGGACTCTCTTGAACTGCTCAGGGAGGAGAGGCTTTTGGTTTATTTTGTCTGAAAGATGGCCACACCAGCCCTTTGGAAAAGAAAGAACTAGCTTTGGGTCAACACATCTTGTAAGGTATATTGTGCATAATGACAATAAAAAGGATGAATTTCAAAGGCAGTCGGTTTTCAGAGTACTATGCATTTTATTAGGGCTGCAACATTTATACAATGCAACCCCACAAATGTCTACTCATTGCCAGTTGAATATACCGCATAGGGAAGGTCCCAAATGCACCTCTGTGGGGTGAGAGTTCTGCAACTTAGAAGATGCCACAGAAAAGGCCTTTTCCTGGGACACCACCAACCAAACTTCTGATCTTAACACCTGAGAGGGTCTGTAGGGAAGGAGGCAGCCTTTCAGATATCTGGGGCCTGAGTCATTTAGGGCTTTAAATGCTAGAGTGGGCATCTTAAACTCAGCTGAGAAACAAACTGCTAATTGGTACAGCTGTTTTAAAATAGGGTTTATAGGAATTCTAAAGGAAACCCCAGTCAGTAATATGGCTGCTGCATTTTGGACCAGTTGGAGTTTCTGAGTCATCTTCTAGGGCAGCCTCACATAAAGTGCATTGCAGCAGTCCAGTCCATAGCTGTCAACCTTTCCCTTTTCTTGCGAGGAATCCTATTCGGAATAAGGGAATTTCCCGCCAAAAAAAGGGGAAAGTTGACAGCTATGGTCCAGTCTGGAAGTTACCACAACAAAGGAGTATTGTGGCCATGCCATCGTTTCTGAGAGGTGCAGGCTGTTGTACCTGTGCTAATTTTGCTGGTCAACATGAGTTAGCAATGGTCACCAGAGGAATCAGCACTAACCCTGATCAACAGAAGGAGAAGGAGAAGGAGAAGGAGAAGGAGAAGAAGGAGAAGACACCTAGAATTAACCTAGCCTGAGTGTGGTATTTGATAACGATTTTGAGTAAAATTATTTCCAGCCTATGTATGTCAGTTTCTTTATTGGCAGTTAAAACAAGCATTGCCAAATTGTTCATTCATAGCATTAAGTAAAAGTCTAAGAGGAACCAGTTGCCTCCAGTTGCCTCCTTATCATCTGTATTACCGTTTTAAAATTAAAACAGAGCGGCGGTGTTGAATTTTAGCTTTTACGTCAGAAGCCCAGAAGGCTGCCAGTTGCTTCCTGATTGAAAAGTATATAACACTGTTAGAATCTAATCCTATTATTTTAGATTTAATTAAGGAACCTGACAATAAAAGTAACCCCATCTAAGTGGAAATATGGAATATTGAACCTAATTGAACTGGGGGCCAGAGAGAAGAGAGGAGTTTAAATGAAAGCCCAGAAGAATCTCAGTTCCTTGTTGCATGCACGGTTTTGGTCATAGGATTTGCTAAATAAAAACAGCTATTGGAGGTTTGTATTTATCACACTCTGTTAGTGCCAGGCTAAAACGTGCCCTCCATTTCCTCAAAAGTTTTAATCCCCTGCCAAAGTGACTTCCAGTTTTTATGCTCTGCTCCCAGAGTAGAATTCCAGTAGGACATTGATGGGTGCGGGGGTTTGCTGCTCACCTGACTGTTGTGAGGTGGCCGAAATTGGGATTTGTGCTATTAAACATAGCTGCAGCAAATTAGGGTGAATGTTCAATGAACAAATCTTCTGGAGGGGCCCTATGAGCTGGTTCACAAATTACTGAGGACCAATATAGAAACAGTGCTGCCATTTGTTATCCTGAGAAACCTTTGCAGACAATTGGTGGTATAACAACGACCTGGCTAATGGTTGGAGCATCTTTTTTCCCTTTCCAGAGGAAGCATTTTGTACTCAAGAGGGCTGCAGGAAGCACTTTAGATATAAACTGCTTTTTCTGCAAAGGGGAACCTCATCCAATTTTAGAAGCATTTCCCCATCCACAGAGACTTCAGAGGGCTTCCCTGTAACTGATGATCAATACTTAATGGAGTCCTCTCAGCTGATCAGCAGTTATAGCAGCCTCCTTTGAAATTTGACCAGTGTCAATCACCTGACACTATAATAATAATAATAATAATAATAATAATAATAATAATAATAATAATAATAATTTATTATTTGTACCCCGCCCATCTGACCGGGTCCCCCCAGCCACTCTGGGCGGCCTCCAACAAACACTAAAATACATTAAAATATTACAGATTAAAAACTTCCCTAAACAGGGCTGCCTTCAGGTGTTTTCTAAAGGTCATGTAGTTGTTGATCGTTTTGACCTCTGAAGGGAGGGCGTTCCACAGGGCGGGCGCCACTACCGAGAAGGCCCTCTGCCTGGTTCCCTGTAGCTTTGCTTCTCGCAGTGAGGGAACCACCAGAAGGCCCTCGGCGCTGGATCTCAGTGTCCGGGCTGAACGGTGGGGGTGGAGACGCTCCTTCAGGTATACAGGACCGAGGCCGTTTAGGGCTTTATGATGTCACATGATTGACAAATAGGTGGTTCTGCCCACCTTTGAAAGTTGGCCTATGTGAATGATAAGTATCTGACCTACTGGCCCGATTCAGTTCCCCAGCCAAACTAACACAGTGCAAAAGTGATGATTAACACATGAAGGTTTGGAGTCGAGCCATCAGATATCTTCCCAATTCCAATCTCCCCTTCCTCACATATATATGTATACATTTTGGCCATGGACACAAGTCTTATATGAGCCTCCTCCAATCTAGCAACTGCAGTTTATTCAAAAAGTGAGTGGAATATTTTCACTCACTCACCTTAAAAAAAAAAAAAAAATCACAATTTTTTCAGACTTAGAAGTGATATCTCCCACACGCATGTTTTTATAAAAACCAATTTCATGCTAATGTTTATTATACTGGACCAAAATGCTAACGTGCTTTAAGGTTGCTCAAACCAGATGTTTTCCATTCCCCGTGAAAAGTTAAATTCAGGGCATCGCTATGTGACTAAGCGAACATCCTGCATCCTCGGTTTCGCAATTTTAATAAGGGAGGCAGGATGGAAAGTGGCTGGGTTTAATGATATCCTTCATATCCTTATAAACGATGCAACGGGGTAGTATTACATTTCGTATGGTAAGACGAAAACAAAAGGCTGCAGTTGTTACAGCAAGGAAGCAAGAGACGAGAGCAGCACAACATCTGCTGCAGCTAATCCAGTTAACGGACAAGATTAAAATGTAAGAGAGTTTTCTGAATCTGGCACAGAAGAGGCAGTGAAAGCGAATGAGAATTAGAGGAGCATTAGTTCAACCACTCCATTGTGGACTGCAAAGATCACTGTAGGCCCTTCTCACACAATCGTTGCATACATACAGAAGGAAGGAGGTCCCTACCCCTGACCTCCATACACAAATGGGTTAAGAGTAGGTAGACAAAGATTCAGTGGACAAATGCGGGTGACATGGTCTAGGATTCCAGGGCAGACCAGGGCTGGTTCAAAGGAAGACTGGGGACAAGGCAAGGCAAGAGGAGTCTACTCTAGCGCATGAACTTGTGCAAGCTACTCAAACACTGCCATCCTTCAAATTTCGCACTTATCCGAACTTTGCAATTCAGTTCCCCAGACAAGAAATATGTACAAAAATGCATATACCTGGGTAAAGTGTGCATCAAAATACATATATTAGTGGAAATAACATATACAAATGCATTGTATCAGGGAAAATGTAAGTATCAAGGAAAGCATGCTTTGCAAAAAAAAGAAAAGTGCATGTTGGGCAAAATTGCATACAGAAATGTGTACATTAAAAGAAATTTGCTGATGAATGTTCATGAGGACTTTTTTTTTAAAAAAAAAATGCAAATTGATGTGGACATGTGGAGTACTGGACTTAAGATTTTAAAAATGAGAAACTGAGGGGAACTGAAAGGAACAGATTTGCCCATCCCAAGGAACAAGGGGAGTTGCACTATTTGCTGCTCCACCACAGGTAGCAAAATGTCTTCAGCCACCTCTGAAAGTCACCTTGCTATGCAGAATGTTAACATAACACCACTTTCAGAAGCACAGAATAGACAGGAAGTGCCTGGCAGCTTATATCAAGACAGTTTCCTTCCAATGAAACAGCTCTACATGGAGACCTGGGTGTTTGTGTATTTGTTTGTTTGTTCCAAGTTTAAAAAGGCATTAATAGTGAGTGTAATATAACGTAGACAACACTAGTGAGTAATCAGCAGAGCCCTAAGGAGACAAGGTCTCCTGCTCTGATTCTGCTTTCAGAACAAATTATGATGGCTACCTAGCAGAAGTGAACCCAAAATCATAAAAACCAGGCACTGACATCTCGTTTGTTTCACATATTCTGCTGAAAAGCTATCAACATGTTAATTATATGGTTTAGACCTGACCTGTTCATGACCTAAAAGCAAGATTATCTGCCGCCTATTTTGAAACCATGAGCTAAATCTGGTTGCCCACATTTTATTTATTTGTTCTGCAGATTACATGCTGAATAAAACTCCTCTTGTTGCCTGCATTGCACATGTGACAGTCATCACTAAATCCTTTTGTGGGAGCACTGAATGTAATGGGTGGCCAAAGGTTTTTGAAACTAAATCCCATTACATTCATTCCAAACTGCTGCTTATAATTTAAGAGAGTCATGAAATGAGTGAAAATACACTATGAATTATGTTGGATGGAATGGCATGGGAGCCAAGGCAAAGGGATTTAGAAACATGTGATATCAATTATAATTCTTATAACTGAAGAAATATTTTTAAATTAAACTTTTATATTATTATTTGAGCAAACAAATCAATACTTCTTTCAAGCATCAGTGCACCATTATGTTTCAGGCCTAGCTGCAATAATTTGGAATGAGGACAGTAATCTCTACTAATCGGAAGGTATTTAAGATTACTGCAGAGTAATGATGGAAATATAATAGAAAATGATTTAATACCTCAGACCATAATTATGTGCACAGAAAGGTCAGCAACTGGGATTTGCTTAATGTGAATTGCCATATATAACCTGGAAACATTGAAGAGTTCCTGGGGTTTTACTCTCATGTAAAGGGCAAATGCGGTAAAAGGACTGTGGGATCACTTACTTAGTCTTCCCGCAAAGCCAGGCTGCTCAGCCTGCCCCCATCACCTTTATCTCCATGTACAACCTAACAGGGTGACTTATCTCTGTATGAAGGCTCACCATACAATTTAGAAGCCAAATTATATAGGGGGCTTTTGCATACAGAGAAGGAGTAAAATACGATGCTCAACATGGAAACAGTGATGGTGGGAACAGGCTAAATGTGCTGCCCCTTTTATGACACCTGCCCTCTACACATGAACCTAATTTCAAAGTGTGTTTGTGCATGTGTGTCTATTTATAATGTTCTCCCCATAATTTCTGAAATTAGGAAATGTGGATTAATGAATTTAGCAAGCCCTAAAAAAATAAGTCAAGCCAGCATCCTCAGGAGATTGGTTGAGAGAGGTACCATCAAAGAACGAAACAGATGATGGCAGAGTCATTACCCTCGGGGCATTCAGTGTCAGGCAAGAAGAGGATGGAGTCGCTCCCCCAGCTGTGGGGCTTGGGTTGTGTTTTAGCAAGGGTTTGGGGGAAGAAGAAGGGTGGGGCCAGATGTGATGCATGCTGAGGGACAAACAAACTGTGTGGAGGAGACACAGAGATGGTGTTCTGGCTGCCTTTGAATCCAATGCTGCGCCGCTGTGGGGAGCAAGCCCCTCTTGAAATGTGATACTTGGAACCCTCTCGCCATCCAGAATTAGGTGTGAATATGTGTAAATAAACCATGTTTCATAAAGACACTACAGTCTCCGCTGTGCCTAATTTTCCTACAGAAAATCAAACCCTGGTTAAGTGCACAACCTCTGGAATTTCACACCACTGCAGATATTGGCGTGGCCTATATCTATATCTATTTGCATTTCTTCTTTGTATAGATGATATACAAATGTATTTATTCATCAATTGTAGTTAGGAGAACATTATTCCCCTCAGAGAGTTACAATTCCAGAATGGTTTAACAGTTAATCCCTCTTCTCAGTGAACTTTAGGAACTGTAGTTCTATAAGGGGAGTAGGAGCCTTCTAAGAACTCTCAGCACCCTTAACAAACTTCAGTTCCCAGGATTCTTTGGGGGAAGCCATGACTGTTTAAAGTGTTATGATGCTGCTTTAAATACTGTTCAATGCAGATGGCACCACAGACAAGCCACTATGTAGACTTTTGTGCAAGCAGATCACAATGAATGCCCAATAAGCAGGTCATGTGGAGAAGCCACCAAGAGCTCAGAATGCCCCTCAAAATGGCACTTCCTTCACAGTCTAGTTTTCTTTGCTTTTCTCCATGTTGTAAACAAAGCTAGGTAAAATAATAATAATAAATAAACGATTGAAGTGTTGGATGCTCATTCCCACTGGAATCATCTGCTGTGTTTTATTAGGCTCATGCCTTTTCATATTCATAACTATTCAGCAAAATGTCAAGGAGTGGCTGTCCTCCATACAAACATTTGCATTAGCATGCAGATAGGGGATTGTGTGCCAGAAGAATAATTCATTGTTTGATTCCCCCCTTTTTTTAGCTTATCAGAAATAATGAATCATCAAACTGAAGTGGCTCATGCTCCAAGGTTTATTTGCATAAACTGTGTACTAAAAAAAGGGCAAAGTCACAGAACGAGTATGCAGAAGCAGGAAGTACATAAAGAACTGGTGAAACGATAAGGAGCTGCATTTAGTGACTATCAATGCCATTGAATACTATTATCAGCAATTTAACTAACAAGAACCTTTTAGACAGGTTGGTGCGGAAACTGATTTTGAAGGAACCTATTGGGAAGGATCGGGAATGAGAACAGGAGGTGAGTTTAGACTGGCCTTCCCCAACCTGGTGCCCTCCAGCTGTTTGAAAGGACAGATTACCTGTAGTGCAAAATGTCTGGGGAGCACGAGGTAAGCAAAGGCTGGTTTACACTATCTGTTTATTATCTGATCCATACCCCTCATGTGGGTCTTTGCTTCCTTGTGCTGAAACCCACACATAGGAGGAAATGCTTCTGATGCACATGTTGAAGATCCTTACAAGCTTTCCTTCTGGTTGGTAAAGGTAAAGGGACCCCTGACCATTAGGTCCAGTCGTGTCCGACTCTGGGGTTGCGGCGCTCATCTCGCTTTATTGGCCGAGAGCCGGCGTACAGCTTCCGGGTCATGTGGCCAGCATGACAAAGCCACTTCTGGCGAACCAGAGCAGTGCACGGAAACGCCGTTTACCTTCCCACCAGAGCGGTTCCTATTTATCTACTTGCACTTTGACGTGCTTTCGAACTGCTAGGTGGGCAGGAGCTGGGACCAAGCAACGGGAGCTCACCCCGTCGCAGGGATTCGAACCGAAACTGGAAATATTTCTCTATCTATCTTGCTCAGTCTCTCAGTGGAGGAAAAGAAGATGAATTAGCTGGTTCACAGAATGCATCTTGTTTGTTGGGGAATTTTGTGGTTGCTGGGGCACCCAGGGCCCCAGGGAGTTGGCACCTATGCTAGCAGAGGAGCAAGAGCTTTGATTGTGCATGGCAATTCCCATATCACACACTGCTATCTTCAAACAGACGACATTAAAATATGCAATCAGCTTATTAATCGTAGAAAGTCAAAACTAACCATGAAATACATTCCCCCCAAGGAATGCCAAAGTCACAAACATGTGGTTTCAAAATGATTCATATTATCTCTTTCAGATAATCAAATCAGATCCCATAGCAAGGATGCAGACTTTTTTCTACTCAAATTGTCTCCCACATGAGGAAATCTTTCTTGGAAACCAGAAGTGCTGAAGACAGTTTCAAAGAAATTTGTTTCCTAAAATTTCAAACCGAGTGCTGCTATCTATGCCTGTAATCAAATGAGACTTGTTCAACTGCCTCATGACAGTGAGTTTTGAAAGCTGGCTACCCTTTGTGAACTGCATTTCATCGAACTGGACCAAAACTTGGACTTTAAGGACAGAATATACAATTCTAAGAATTAAAAGTGATACGCCATTGGGAGCAAGTCAAGGTTCATGGCTGTGATGGTGCCCTGAATGTAGTGGAATTTCCTGCTCCAAGACAGCATTGCTCTTTCTTTGGCAGCTGGAAGCATCCCTTTTTTAAGCTTCAAGATTTAAATTCTGTTGCTGCTTAATGTATCAATTACCAGGGTTACTTTTCGTGGTGGGGTGGGGTTGGTTTTGTTTTTGGCTTTTTTGGCTTTTTGATGCTGTTTACAGTTTGTGAATTTGTGTTTCAGTGGCTGAATTGTTGCTGGTTTTATATTTGTAAGCCACTTTTAACTATTCCTCTTTGGAGGGGGAAAGGTTAGTATGGATTTGTTCAGGGCAGTGATGGCTAACCGTGACACTCCAGATGTTTTGGGACTACAACTCCCATCATCCCTGACCACTGATCCTGTTAGCTAGGGATGATGGGAGTTGTAGTTACAAAACATCTGGAGTATCAAGGTTAGCCATCACTGGTTTAGGGGGGGGGGGTGTGTATAATGTGATGGGACCGAATCTTTAGCAGCAAGCCTTTCCTTCTGAATACATCTTCCTTCCTTCCTTTCGTTCAGTTCAATTCATTTCTCTCTTTCACTCTCTCTCCACACTTAAGAGCGTGGATATGCAGCTTTTAGTAATGAAACTTTCATAGGAAATGTTCCCAGGGGATTTCATTCAGTACTTTCTTCCACATAGAAGGGCTGTGGGGAAATGTGCCAAGATTTATTCATAGGTGCACTTTCCTGTACTTTTCATTCCTAATGTGCCTTATGTAAGACAGCCAACGGCTCTGGGGCTAAAGAGTGCTTGCTTTCTCCGTTTCACAGCAGAAACTGGGCTCCTGGACATAAAAGCCATTGAAAGGTTTGTAAGTGACAATCATGCTTTGTTATTCTCTTGCCCAGGAAATAGCTGTGCTTCAGTCATGCAGGAAACAAAGGTGCCTGCCACCTGCTGCCTGGTGACCCCACCTACGTTGTCCCCCACACTTTTCTTACAACCACAACTTATTATCTAACTCCTGACCACGTAGGTGACCATGTCTGGTGTGCATGTCTTTGCCTGCACATTCCTGAGCCTATCAGGTAATTTGGTTAATCACATCTCCTGAAATAGACATGGGTGCTTGCAAGGAGAGAGGGAGAGGCAAGTAACTCTAGAATAAATAGCAACACCACAGAAGCCTCAGCAAACAATATTCACTCTAAAACCTTCTCAACGGCCGAGATTATTGAACTGCACTTAGGTCAGGTGTGGTGTGTGCACTAAATATAGAAGCTGTGTGTCAAACAGACCTTTTAAAAGTGCTGCAAGTCATAATGAGTTGAGCTTCGCTAGCCATGAAATGTTGCCCAGTTGTCTTGCAAAAGAGAATGTGTGAGCAGGTGGGCCAAAGCTCTGAAAGACCCTTCTTAACTGGTTCAGAGTGGCAATGGAAAATGTTGCACAGAGGCAGCTTATCATACAGCTTATCTGGCACAAACACACAGTTAGAAACCACTTTGCATTGCCGATTTGTTGTGAAATAAAATGTCTGTTGCTGATCAGCTTTTGCATAATTAGAAGCTCAATCGCTGAGATTACCCAAAGCATCACTGTGGTTGTCCCCCTACTCCCAATGTCACAGAAGCCTCATCTAGAAGTTGTCCGTAAACAGACCCCTGTGTTGCAATATAGACAAGCTGAACAATATAACACGATAGCCAATGACAATGGCACTAAACACTATTTATAAACTAATACAAATGATCGGAAATTACAAACAAAGTCTCTAAATCTTCTTCACCAGTCGCGGTAGAATAATTCAAAAGTTCAATATATATATAAGTTCAATATATGTCACCAAATATCGCCGGAACAGAGTTACAGAAGCCTCATCTGGAAGTTGGGCATTTCTCATCACCTGATAGGGGACACTCTTCCAGTAGAGATTCAGCAGGCACCCTCAACTTGCTACTTTCAAGTGTCTCCTGAAGAACTTTTAATGCCAACAGGCCTTTGCAGCAGTTGAGTTTTTATTTCTGGATGAGCCTTAATGATTTCCTGTACTTTTATTTTTAAGCGGAGTTTATGTTTTAAAATTTTGTACACCGCCTTGATATTCCATGACGTGATAGTATAGAAATATTTTTTATAAATAAAGGACCTCACCAACCATGGTCCTCAGCTCCACATGTTTAGCCCTGCTCAGGCATTTGAAAGCATGCTTACTTATCACACACAGGAGGGATACAGAGAGATATCTGCTAGCCCGAAATCCCCCTGCTCTCCCCCCATGAAGGCTCCCCATGCATGATAGAATTCTGATTTTTCCATGTTCTGAAATGCACAGAAAGCCTTCAAGACTACAGAAGGTTTCCTTCCGTTAGTTGAAAGGTGACCCAAGCTGCAATGAGGGGATGCAGAGCTAGCATGCTTGTTTTTATGCCCCCCACCCAAGAATGTTAAGTAGACAAGTTTTCAGAAATCTGTACAAGGCTTTTCTCTACAGAACTAACATATACAATATGCACATTGTTTCTTTATAGGTCAGATGAATTTGTGGAGTAAGGAGAGAATTCAGTATGCCTTTTACCCATTGTAGGAAACTTCCTTATAGTATTGGTTCCTGTAGGACAATATTATGTATATCAGCAGTCATGAACCTGCAGCCCATGAGCCCCTCCCCAAATAGCCCCCACAAGATCATTTTTAGCAAACTCTGCCCACCTGTCAATCACATGGCATCATTTGACACCACCCACCAAGCATTTCTATCTGCTTCGCCACTTTCTGCAGTGGTTAGACTTTCTAGGGTTGGACTAATTTTTTCCCATGGTTTATGTACATTTTATATATCTCACAAACCATTCCCCATAAAATGAAGGAGACCGGAGCTGCCAGAGATTGGGCCTGAGCTTCTTGCATTCAGCTCACGTGCTCTGCCATATAACTTTCAGTAAGAACATTAACATGGTTTCAGTAGTCATTGCCGGGGATGACTTTTTTAAAAAGGGGGAAAGCCCTTGATTGCAGATGGCAAAGTTAATCTGCTTGATTACGAGATTCCAACCACTAGGTTAATTGCCAAGAGTTTTGATGCAGCCATTAACATAAACGATGTACGCTTCTGCAATGTGCGCCTTTTAGAAAGCAAACCTACCCCATTAGCTTATAGTAAACAGTAGGCTGTTATACCGCAGACATATAATTAAGGCAACTAGACATCTTAAAGGGGGAGGGGAACACCCAGAGGTTCCCTTGTTTGCCTATCTGCTGCTGCCACAACTGAGTTATCTCTCAGACAGGCTGGAGGGGCTGGGCTCAAACCTCAAGATTAACCTGGCTGAAAACATAGCCTGCCATTTCAAACAGGGTTCCAAGATTAAAGGGTTCCGTGCTTTTTGTACATTATGGCTAAATTAAATGAATTTATATTTAAAAAATAGGATTTAGGTACAAGCTTTCGCATAAAAGCTAGGCAGCTCAATCATCTCTTGAACACTAACCCTGCAGCTAAACAGATTAGCTGTTCATGGCGTATATAATTTTAAGTCCTGGTGAGATTGCTGCACCAATTAAAAACAGTTGCCTTTAGTGCCAGTGTTCAGTTTCTACAAAAAAAAGTGCACAGACATTCTTACCCATTGTATTTGCCTGTTGCAGTAGTCATGGAAAGCAAATGCCTACCCTTAGCTGTCTTCATTCTACATCATGTATTATTCTGTAAAAGAGAAAAAAATAGGTAAGTAAAACAGTTTAATAAACACTGAAAGCTTTGAACCAGAATGGCAATATCGTCAATTTGAAACAATCTGAATTTTTTATGTTCCTGATAAAAAGATAACATTGACTGGACAAAAATGCCCATGTGAAAGTGAGAAAGGAAGTTATAACAATGTGTTTTCTTTTAAGAGTTTTTCTTTCAACATTGTGCCACCATATATATTTATTTAGTATGTTTAGTAGAAATAGTACTATATAGGGTTGTTGTTGTTGCTGCTGCTGCTGCTGCTATTGTATTTATATTGGCTACTCTATAGCAGGCATGTCCAACAGGTAGATCGTGATCTACCAGTAGATCACTGGATGTCTGTGGTAGATCACTGGAAGATCACTGGTTCCCCCAAAAGAAGCTCAACAAGTTTGGTTCCCCTAAAAAAAGCTCAACATTTTTGACCGGAACCCTTAAAAAACTGGACTTTCCTCCTCCCTAAGAAAAGTTCAACAACCTTGACCTGAACCCCACAAAAGGGGGTAGATCACTGCCAGTTTTTAACTCTGTGAGTAGATCGCAGTTTCTTGAGAGTTGGCCACCCCTGCTCTATAGCATAGATCTCTGATTGACTCATAAAGACAAAAGAATACAATATCATACAAAAATAGTGTTTAAAAATTGCATGATACACTTTTCCATATGATTAGCAGGCATTTAAAATCACATATTTTAAAAGCCTGGGAGAATAAAATGGTCTTTACCTGGCACAAAAAGACAATAAAAAGGGCACCAGGTGAACCTTTCTTGCCAGGGTGCCACCACCAAGGCTTGCAAGAGTAGAGCAGATTGCTACTAGAAGGGATAGATTAAAAAAAAAAACCTTGTGCACAAAGGAAACACTGTAATGCCGGCTAGATTCCTGGCCAATATTACAATGGCACAACCGTGTCCTCCACCTTGATCCACTTGCCATCTTTATGGAAGATGTCGCCACATTGTGCAGGTTTGCCCAAATGGACTTTACCCCATTATAAAAAGGGGCTCTTTGTAAATAGGAAATCAGCATTTGCTTTATCAAAAAATAAAAGTCCATAACCGTTCACTTTTCGTTTTGTTTCCTTGCTCCAAATAGCCCTTTAGCTACATTCATTATCCTGTTACGAAATGTTTTCTACCCCTCTCACCCTTGAAAGAAGAGCATTGCAGCCTCAGCTGAACATTGTTTAGAGATGGCTCCCTTTCAGGTCTGCAGATTCTGCAATGTTTTTGTTTTGAAAAATCTCATATATTCACAGGCTTTTGCCTGCACTGTAAGACTTTCAATTCTATCTTTGGTGGCCGGCAAGGGGGGGGGCGGGTTGCATACAAATTATTTAGCCCCAGAAGCCTTTGTTCCCTCTCCTCTGGCTACTTTATATTACTTGAGAGTTTGCAGAAGCTGATGCAGTTCATCCAAGCATATATATTTTTTATTACTAGCAATCATATTCCATTTTCCTGATCTAAGAAGTAATGCTGCCTTGTGTCGCTGCCATGTGTGGTGCCATTTTCTTTTCTTGCTGATAGAAAATGAAGCAAACAGGCAGTCTTAAAGGGAAGGGTGTAAATCAGGGGTAGGCAACCTAAGGCCCGGGGGCTGGATGTGGCCCAATTGCCTTCTCGATCTGGCCTGTGGACGGTCCGGGAATCAGCGTGTTTTTCCATGAGTAGAATGTCTCCTTTTATTTAAAATGCATCTCTGAGTTATTTGTGGGGCATAGGAATTCGTTCATTTTTTTCCTTCAAAATATAACAACAACAACAACAACAACAACAACAACAACAACAACAACAACAACAACAACAACAACAAAATTATACCCCACCCTTCCCGATTTAAAAACCGGGCTCAGGGCGGCTAACAACAAATATAAAACATTGATTAAAAACAACTTTTTAAAAAAACAACAGCTTAAAAACAGCATAAAATACAATATTATAAGTCCGGCCCAGCACATGGTCTGAGGGACGGTGGACCGGCCCATGGCTGAAAAAGGTTGCTGACCCCTGGTGTAAATAATAGAAAATGTGTCCTGCTAAAATTGTAATGCAGTGTGTCCCGTTGGTGAATGTATTCCACATATGTCTTATGCCACTGATTCAGATGAAGGCTTTGGGGAAGTTGTTGGGGCTGGTATTCTAGTAGCAGGTGGGGCCAGACATTGTCACACATCTTTAATGGAAACATACACACATGCAAAGCAATTTCCCATGAAAAAATATCTACCAGTAATTCTTAGTAATTACTCAGGTTTGACCTTTTCTTTTATCCATGGACCAGTTTTCTTCTTCCTTTACAAAGTTCTTTCTTTAAAAAAAAAAAGCTGTCCAATATCTATCTGATTATATAAAAGGCAAAAAGAACTCAGTAATTCCAGGAGAGGAATGCAGATAACATCAATGCACTGCTGAACCCTTAGAGCTTTTCAAAGTCTCAAACTTCAGAATGCAATTGCATGCCCCTAAATTGCAAAATAGGACACGGGTGGCACTGTGGGTTAAACCACAGAGCCTAGGGCTTGCCAATCAGAAGGTCGGCGGTTCAAATCCCCGTGACGGGGTGAGCTCCCGTTGCTCGGTCCCTGCTCCTGCCCACCTAGCAGTTCGAAAGCAAGTCAAAGTGCAAGTAGATAAATAGGAACCGCTCTGGCGGGAAGGTAAACGGCGTTTTCGTGCGCTGCTCTGGTTCGCCAGAAGCAGCTTAGTCATGCTGGCCACATGATCCGGAAGCTGTACGCTGGCTCCCTCGGCCAATAAAGCAAGATGAGCACTGCAAGCCCAGAGTCATCTGCGACTGGACCTAATTTTCAGGGGTCCCTTTACCTTTACCTTTAACCTTTTATTGCAGCCTTCAGAAAGCAAGGTGGAAACTGAAAATAGGATTTCCTGGTGAACAAAAGAGGCGGGTGATTGTTTGCACTCCCCTGAATAGTCTGGGACTTGGCTATGGATGGGGTGTGCTGGTGTTAGCTGGAAGAACTCAGGGCTCTGAACTGCCAATTAATTACTGGTTAGGTGTTGTCCTTATTGCAAGGAACTTTGAGGGTTTTTGGTGTTCAAGATCTCCTGGGAGCCAGGATATTCTCTGCTTAAAGGGTGGTGATGACTGGTTCTGAAAACACCCCCTGTCTTGCTTAACTAGCTCTTTCCAGCTAACCTTTGCCGACAAGATGGAGAGTGAAAGATGGAAATGGAAGTGTGGTGCCAAAATGGGGCAAGTTGGTCCTCTCTGCCAATGTAGATGTACTAACTGGGCTCCTTAAATGTTCATTGAATGCCCCACCAAGGTTTCTTGAATGTTCAATAGGAATACTGAAACCACAGTTAGTTTGGGTAAGGGCAGGGGGTTCTCACTTTAGGATGTGTGTACAGTGTGCATCTACATATGATACTATTCACACACACACACACACACACACACACACACACACACACACACACTTTATAAGTTGCCCTGTGTCGCATGGGGATTCCATATACTGTAGGTATGGGAATGCCAGGGAAGGACTGCAGATTGCATTTTGCTTCAGGAGGTGTCTCCACTTTTCTAGCAGTGCAATTGCTATGGCTCCTCAAGTACTTGCCTGACTTGCTTCTTCCTCTTCCTCTGGCCCATCCTGTGCTCCACCCTCCAGCTCTGAAGGTTCCCCTGCCTCTGATTCGTGCCTCCTGGCTGGTCCCCCCACACCACTGCCCCACTCTCCCGTGTCAGACCCCATCCCCCCTTCCGCTGGTACACATTTGTCAATATCCTACCCGTCCCTGACATGGTTAGCATGCCATGCAAGCTGCCCCATTCTCTGTTACTTACGAGTAATATACTTGAGAGGAGCCTCACGAATAGAAAACTTTTCATGGACCTTCGCTAGTGTGTACTGAATACTAGAATACTATTTGCGGAATGAGATGCAGCACAAAAATAAGAATGCGTAATATTTAAGCAGAAAACAAGGGTCACTGGGAAGCATTGAAGTAAGAACTTAAAACTCTTGGGTTTGCCAACTGACTCTGCGAACACATTTGCCGTATGATGAATTTCTCTTTTAATCCTCATTTTGCTCAGTCCAATATTGGAGGGTATTTATAAAGTTGATGTCATCCTTCACTTTGTACTACTTGTCATTGCTTTCTCGTTTTTGGTTCCCCCCTTTGCAGCCATTTCACAATGTGACGCTTCGATATGTTTCCGTTCGCATACATACATGCAGTGCAATACACAATGCACAGTTGCGCTATCAACGTCCCTGCGCCACCCCCTTAACGATCGCCTTTGATTTATGAGCTGGTCTCCCGGTGACACAAGCCAGTAATCCGTTTGCTTTTTCTGATTGCTGCCAGACATTGGCTGATGCTTTTGAATGTAGATCTATTCCAATTGCCAGATCATTTTCTTTTCAGGGTCATGCAGCTTGTTTCCATTTAAGGCATAGTTCCATCCCACCCCCCCTTTTTTTGCTATTGTGTTTGACCTAGTTCTCAGCAGTGAGCAGTTTTCCACATTAAAATTATGCTATGCACACCCCCAGTGAAGCCTTTCCACCCACAGCCCTTCTTTCCATATTTCCAGACACAGATTGCTAGATATCATTTGCCTTAACGGGATGCTAGCTGTGCTGTCTTTCAACAAGGCAGTACTCTGCAACGTTTCCCACCACACTGTTCAGCAGAAGGAGGCACTAAGATGCCACCAGGTTAATAAGAAGGGAGCATGTCTGGGGTATAAAGCAGGCATCCCCAAACTGCGGCCTCCAGATGTTTTGGCCTACAACTCCCATGATCCCTAGCTAACAGGACCAGTGGTCAGGGATGATGGGAATTGTAGTCCAAAACATCTGGAGGGCCGAAGTTTGGGGATGCCTGGTATAAAGGATGTCCTAAAGGACTTGGATGGTTGAGTAGGGCAGGCATCCCCATACTCGGCCCTCCAGCTGTTTGGGGACTACAATTCCCATCATCCCTGACCACTGGTCCTGTTAGCTAGGGATGATGGGAGTTGTAGTCCCAAAACAGCTGGAGGGCCGAGTTTGGGGATGCCTGGAGTAGGGGGATGTGTGTCACAGCACTGAAGAACAACAAGCCAAGCCTCTCCTGTGCTGTGCCAAGCAGGCATGTCCCCCAATAAAAGGTTACAGCACTTCTAAACAAGAGAGACCCCATTAGTCCCTCCTTTGCTGAGAATGGTATGCAGAGCTTGCCCCTGATTTTCTTTGAAAATAAAATCAAGGAAGGAGGAACTCTCTCTTTTCAGCAGCTGCCCACTTGTTGGCAGAACACATGACAGTTCTGCTAGTTAACTATGGCAAATCACACTTCTTCCATTCGTTCTGATCAACTCTGATTGGCAGCTGCTCCCCAAGGCCTCTGGCAGAAGCCAATCCAAGGCATGCTACCTGAGAGCCTTTCAGTTGCAAAGCCATGGGAGCAGAGAGGACCCTAACAGAATGGCTGAGTGCCTGCTTTGCACTCAGAAACACTTGTGTTCAGTTCTTGGCATCCCCAGTTAACAAGGGTCAGGAAGCAGAGGGTGAAAAACACTGCAGAGCTGCTTTCAGGCAGAGTAGACCATACTAGAGAGCCAGTGTGGTGTAGTGGTTAAGAGTGGTAGACTTGTAATCTGGGGAACCGGGTTCGCGTCTCCGCTCCTCCACATGCAGCTGCTGGGTGACCTTGGGCTAGTCACACTTCTTTGAAGTCTCTCAGCCCCACTCACCTCACAGAGTGTTTGTTGTGGGGGAGGAAGGGAAACAATAATGTTAGCTGCTTTGAGACTCCTTCGGGTAGTGATAAAGCGGGATATCAAATCCAAACTCTTCTTCTTCTTCTACTACTACACTCAACATACTAATTGCTTGACCAGGTATAAGACAGCTAGCTGAAGGTGCCAGGGGCTGAATGTCAAATCCCCCAAAAAGCAAAGCATGGGGGGAAAGGGTGGGGGAGAGCAAAGCATGGGCTAAACTAGTGAATTATTGCAGCACCAGTAAAAGACAAAATGGCAAGAGTTTCAGTTGTAACCGTGGACTCCACCAACTAAGGCTGCAATCCTAGCCCCTTTTACCTGGGAGCAAGTCCCATTGAATTTCATATAATTTAATTCTGCGTATGCACGGGCCACATCCTCAGCATTCATTTAAAGCAGTAGCACACCATACCTGCCAAGTGCCCCAGAAAAACGGAACACTCCATTTTTTTTGGCGTGAGATCGCAGCAGCAGCCATCTTGGGTGCCACGTTCTCACGCTGCGCTCTTGCCCGGATAAAAGCACTTTCTCTGAGGTGAGGGCAAGGTGTGCGTCCCACGACTTGCCCAGCACGCATCCCGGTTTTGGGTATGAAAAAGTTGGACATATGTCATACCACACAGTCAGGGAGGGCTTCCCTCGAAGACTCCTGGGGAGTGTAATTTGTAAAGGGTGCTGGTAGTTGTTAGGAGACCCCTATTGCCCTCACAGAGCGACAATTGTCAAGAGGGGTTTGAAAACCATTCTCATTTTCCAGGGAACTCCGGGAATCGTTAGTTTAAGGGTGCTGAGAGTCATCAGGAGCCCCCTGTTCCCCTCATATTCCTCAGAGTTCCCTGGAAAGAGAGAGTAATTGTTAAACCACTCTGGGAATCATGCAGATGTGGCTATGGTTAGGATTGCACTTCCAGCTACTGAGACCTTTCACTGTCCTTTGTCCCCCTTCCCCACCCACAGCTTTCCATTCCCCCCTGTAGGCCACTTTCTCTCCCACAGGCCTTCCAGCCTTCCATGTCTCAGGACTTGTCAAAACAAAATCCCTGCAGAAATGGGGACATTCCGCTTCAGAGGCCAGTTGGCCTCCTACTAATACTCAGTATCATGGGAGGCCCATATTTTGCATTCCATGCCAAGTGCAAAGGCCTTGAGTTCATAGCAGCCTTTGCCAGATACAGAAGACCCCACTTCTCCTTGTGCAGCAGCCATTTAGCAAACGGGACATAAATGTGCGTTGGGGAAAGAGAGATCTCCCCCTTCCCATTTCTATTTGAATACAAATATCAAACTGTGGTAGGTTTCGGCGAGGAGCGAAGAGCAGGTCTCCAAGTCTGAAGCAAAGACCTTATTTTCCTTTATTTTCTATGCTCTGAATGGCTCGCTTTGCACTCAAGTTAACTCATGTACTGGACTTTGTCCAAGTACATTTTGTCTTTTGATAGAGGGCCAGCTTTCACTCAGCTGTGGTACCGTTTCTGCCTCTCGCTCTCCTCCTAACCCCCTCCCCTCCCTGCCCTCCTGCGTTTTTAGTCCCATTCCTTAGTGCAGCCAAAGTGGTAGAAGGAGAGAAGGAAAGTGGGGCAGCAGCAGCAGCAAGGCAGAACTCAGATCAGTGCTGAAATGAGCTGTGCTAAAGCTATCTGGGAGCCCGTCCGCCCGCCCCCCCCCAACCACCACAGCTCCACCCCACGTTAATGAGTTCTGTGCACTGAACTGTCCCAAGCTGAGCTCCAGCTCTGGAGAGAGAGAGAGAGAGAGAGAGAGAGAGAGAGAGAGAGAGAGAGAGAGAGAGAGAGAAGGTATGCCTGAAACCAGCTGAGGCAGGAAGCATTTGAACTCTACACCCTGCCAAATAGCTTCCAGATGTGCAAGATACAGCCTCACTCTGTGCTCGAACTGAGGCTCTGGCAGCATATGCCTGCACATTTCTGATACACGGGGAACATGAAAGAAGATATTTTACAACATCTGCTTTCTTTTCCCAATGCACTCTCTGTGTCACATTGCTCTTTTTTCTATAGTTAAACCATACACACACACACACACACACACACACACACGGGGAGGGAGGGAGGGAGAAATGAAGGGGGTGTTACACTCCTCTACACTGACTCACTTGGGGTTGCCATATTTCAAAAAATAAAAACCAGGACACCCCTAACGTTGCTGAGCTTAAAATGCCAAAATGTTCCCCCTAGACATCAATTCTGCCTTTGAAATCCTGGTAATGTCCGGGAAAATCTGGACGTATGGCAGCCCTAGACTCACTGAAACCCCTACCCCTTAACCTTCCTAGCCTGGTAGACAGAATTTTGCTGCCCCCTGAAACAGCCATCTCAGTCCTCCCATGAGCTTGACTGCTGGGAGTGCAATACCAACGCAGCACAAAATTAGCCAGGTTAAATCAAGGCAGGTCACTTGAGGGAAGCGAAAGCCCCATAATTCCAAGGATCAGAGCATGGGGGAGAGGGAGGGGGAGAGGAAGGAGAGAGGAGCCATCCACAGCATATATTTAAGGCACATTTAAAGCACATAATCCCCCCCCCTCAAGAAACTTGGGACCTGTAGTTTGTTAAGGGTATTGGGAATTGTAGCTCAGTGAGGGGTAAGCTACAGTTCCCTCCAGACCCTTGGAGGGAAGCAACAACTGTTAAAGCAGTATAAATGTGCTTTAAATGTGTGGCATGTGGAGAGTGCTGCTGCGTTCCATCGCCATTTTATCTGTCCCATGGCAGACAACTTCCCAAACCTACAGGCAGTGTTTAGGAGGAGCAGATGGAGGGTGAATGTGTGCAGCCAAACTCTCTTGCCTCTTAGATCAGCATGTGTCCTGAAAGCCTGAATAGGGTTAATATCAAATTTCTGAAGAAACTGAACTGAATGAGCTTCGCTGCTCAAAGGCTCTACCTCCCATGGTCTTAGGACCAAATTAGATGAAGATGAGAGTGCACTTTGGCACTGGATCATTGATTGTTGTTTCACCAACAGCCAGCAGAGGGTGTGAGAGAGGGGGGCTTCAACCCTTTGTCCCCCCGTCACAGACCCAATGGACGCCACCACCATCTCTGCAAGCCTGCTCTTCCTAAGGGGAAGAAAGCGGTGGGAGAAATTCGGGATTTCTTTTTTCAAGTACCGGTAGTCCACTACATAAGCTCTAGGATGGCATTAAAATGAATTGTAAGCACAGTGGAGAAATTACAATATGCATGCAAAAGGCTTCTTTCTTTTTCTCTTGTTTTGCAATCTGTGCTAAGCTTCTGTACCAGCTGAATTCACAGTCTTCTATGGGGTCTTCTATGGGGGGTTTTTAGAAGATAGAGGAAAAGAGGAAAAAAGCAGAAACATGGAATAGTTAAAACTAAATTGTCCTACAAAGTGGCACATTTTGGATTTCTTTCTAATGTTACTCATCACGACACATCTAAATGTCACCGTTACCGAATCACAAGCATATGTACACATGCTGCAACATATGGAGTCATCCTGTTTTATCAATGTGTGTCAGATGATGTCAGAGGATGCACCAGAATTGGTCTAGAAACAGACGTGTGCTGTGTAAACAGGCCAGAGCCGTTGATGAGCAACCAAACTTGCAAGGCTTTGACTTCTTAGCCTACCCCAGATTAACAGAAGATCCACACTACACATTTAAAGCACGCCCAGCACACATTTATAGCGCATGACATCTCCTAGAGAATCCTGGGAGATGCAGTTTGTTAAGGCTGTTGGGAATTGCAGCTCTGTAGCGGGTAAACAACAGCTCCCAGGATGCTTTGGGGGAAAGTCACATATTTACAACGATGAATCTCACTTGCAAATCTTGCATCATCTGTGGGAATGGATGTAACCTGTGAAAATGGTGGCACAGTAGTTGTAGCCAATGCTGCCCTTCCATCCACAGAAGGCGACTTGAACCAGAACCAGAACCAGGGGCTTCTGTGAGCATCATGCAAGCCCCTGGAGCAGATTTGAGGAGGTGCAGGGGAACGCAGAAAGAAGGGCATTTACGAAAATTACTTCTTCCCATTCACAAAAACCCATTGATAGATCAAACAGTCTTCCAAGAACAGAACAATAGCACTGAGTACAACCACTATTCAAATGGATCCATAGTTCACTAGGCACATATTTGCTTCTGATACTCTTGGTCTGGCGCCTTAGGGGAAATCAGAAAATTTTGGGTAGGGGGATAGAGGTTTTGCGTAACTTTTTGTAGAGCTGTCATCAATCCAGAATAATCCAGATTTTCCCGAGGTTTTCAGAGTTTAGCCCATGGATTAATTCTGGACATGATTCCATATGTCCCTCTTTCTACTAACAATGGACTGTCCTGGTTTGGGTTGACACTGAAAACCACAACACTAGTATAAAAGTCTAGCTCTAAACACAAATAAAGAAATCTTGTGCAACTGACCATTAAAAATAATCTGAAATTCATTAGGCACTAATATGTTGAATCATTAAAATTAATTTCCTACGGTTCGTATGCGAAGATCTAAAAGAACAAGGGACAAACACAATGCCCTTGTCTTCCACATGCTGCGGTGGAAATCAATTTTGTCCAAAATAAAAAATAGTTGGGATAAGTAGCGGCTTCGGGACGTTTCAGGACAAGATTATCCAAATGTTTTGGGTACGCACACACAATTAGAAATCTGAAAAACCTAGTGGTGTGAGCACCACAAAATACCCATTTTCACAGAAGAAAAACAAAATATGCAGATATCTCACCAATAAACCTGAGCAAAACACTTATCCCCAAACTCCATCCCCAAAAAGCTAAATAAAACATGGGAGAAGAGGCAACGCTTCCAAAGTCTGTGTGCACACCCAAAAACCCTCAATGTTTTTTTTTTAAAAATGGGAGAGGCAGGAAGCTTTGTGTCATTGACTGGTTGGACACAGAGGAAGGATGGGAGGAACCAGCTGGGAAACCACCAAGGGAAGAAGGCTCAGAGCCTGGGGCATGGTGGTAGGACATTGGTGAGTGGAAGCTGAAGAGGCAACAGGGCTTAGTGAGCAGGGAGAGTCTGTGGAAGAATCAGAGGCAGAAGCTGAAGCAGGTGGGTGGGAGGAGAGAGACCCAGAGGCAGAGATGAGTCAGGCTGGTGACTCACCCTCCTACTGTGATGAGCTCCTCTCCCCCGTTTCCAAGATCCAGAAGAGGGCTGAAATGGGCAGAGCAGTGACAGACCTCACACAGGTGCAATCTCTGATTGCTTGGGGAAAGTCCTGGAGAGGAGGGAGGACTTAGATGGCTGTGGGGAGCCAGGGACTTTCAGTATTGGCAACTGATTCATGGGGCAAGACCTACCGGGGATTAGCTGCTGTGCTCATTAGGACTGAAACTCAGCCAAGTCTGTGAAGATCAGACCAGGAATCCAAGTAACTTGCAGTTTTATGTTCTCTGTTCTTCTTCATAATGGTCAAACTGAAAATGGGCTACATTCATTTCTAATTATATTATTATTAATTATTATTATTATTATTATTATTATTATTATTATTATTATTATTATTATTATTATTATTATTATTTTATACCCCACCCACTTTGGACGACTCCCAGCAGAATATTAAAAACACACTAAAACATCAAACATTAAAAACCTCCCTAAACAGGGCTGTCTTCAGATGTCTTCTGTCCGCATTTTATTCGTATCTTTCAGTACAAATATCACAAAAAGTGCCTTCTGGTACAGAGCATGTAAGGCCATTCATTGCCCTCCAAGCGAAATTATGATATCCCGTTTCACCCCCAAATGGCAAGTCTGCACAGCAACAATTTAATTCATCAGTATTTTCATGACTACTACTCCAACATAATAAAGAGAATAAAGGCACAGAAACCAAAAAGAAGACCCTGGGTGATCAGTAATGAAATGCTTGACCTTTGAGAGTGAGAATGAACTAACTGGAAACTCTTGTGAGTTAGACAGGCTGGACTGTTGCGCAACAAGCACTGAAGCCAGCAGTGTCCCCAATGAGGGGAGGTCAGGCACTCTGTCTGCCAGTATGGAAAAGCCGTCTCTCCCCACCCCAAATGCCCCCTTGCCATTCTCATGAGGCATTCTATCCCTGGGACACAGGGCAGTAAATAGGATGCTTGCAGCAGCAAAGATTTCTGTTGCTGTTGAAAAAGGAGGAAAGGAAAGGAAGTCAGGGCTCTCAAAGACGTAAGAAGCATCCCTGAGTACAGGAGGTTTTCCCCACCTCCAGTGGCCACCCTTAGGGGACGGGGTGTGGAGCTTGCATGCTCCTTGCCACAGCACCCCAGTGCATGCTCACCCTACATACATTGAGATGGCTTGAAGAGGGCTGGCATCCTACTCAGAACCCTGGTAAATAAAGGATGCTGGGCATAGCTCACTATCGCCTGCTAGGTAAAGGTAAAGGGACCCCTGACCATTAGGTCCAGTCGTGTCCGACTCTGGAGTTGCGGCGCTCATCTCGCTTTATTGGCCGAGAGCCGGCGTACAGCTTCCGGGTCATGTGGCCAGCATGACAAAGCCGTTTATGGCGAACCAGAGCAGCGCACAGAAACGCCGTTTACCTTCCCGCCAGAGCGGTACCTGTTTATCTACTTGCACTTTGACGTGCTTTCGAACTGCTAGGTGGGCAGGAGCTGGGACCGAGCAACGGGAGCTCACCCCGTCGCGGGGATTCGAACCGCCGACCTTCTGATCAGCAAGCCCTAGGCTCAGTGGTTTAACCCACAGCGCCACCTGGGTCCCGGATCGCTAAGCAACAGCTTTTTTTCAGCAAACCTGGGAGTAACTCTTCCAGAATGACGCTTTTGCATATTGAACTACTTTCCTCCTGGCATGCCAGACTTCCCCTGAGTTTCTTCCACCCTCTTAAAATGCCTCTGGCCTTCCTCACTCCTCCAGCAGCTCCTTTGCTTGCTTCCCCAGCTCCCATGTCTTGTTCCTTAACAGAGTCTAAATGAAAGGATAGGAACATTTCTTTCTCCGTCTCTTAACTTTCCTTTTCTCCAACTGCTCTCCCAAACTGCTCCCACCAACACAAGAAGTTGAAAGCCAGGCTATGCAGCTGCACCATTCGACCCCACAACCCCTCCTTTTCCTCTTCTCTCTTTTCTCTTGGGAAGCCTCATGGTTAACCATTTAATTGCTCATTTTGTATATTTTTCTCAATTAAAAGTGGAAAAGTTCTGCCTTCGCCTCAGTTGCTCCCCTGTTGAGGGTGCTCTGCCACCCAGCCTAAACAATCAAAATATAGCCCATGCTCAACTCCTCTTTGCATTTTGGTTAAGCGTACTAGTCTCAGAAGCTCTACCAGGCAGACAGCTGCCTGTCTGGTGGCGGCACAGAGCCAAGGTAGCATTGGGATGTGGTTCTCCCAGCTAATTTTCTCACAGTCACTCATGTCCCAGAAGAAATTATTCCCTGGACATGGAGAAGTAGCTGTGCAGATGTGTTTAGAGACAGAAATTAAGAGAGAAGAAACAGTGCAATTAAATTTAAGCTGTTGAACTTTGCTATGAATGATTTACTTACTTACTTCATTTCTAGCCTGCCCAGAACCCGAAGTTCTTGGGGAGGTTTGCAATAAAAATTATTAAAACCATGAAATAATACATGCACGCAAAATCGAAAACAGAGTAAAATAGCAGTGTATGAAACTGGAATACAGCCTACAGTGCAAAGGATCTAAACAGTGCTAAAAGATCTGGGAGAATAAAAAGGACGACAACAGGTTCCAAAAAGAACAATACATGGGAAAGCCTGTCTAAGGAGGGCAGTTCACTGAAAAACCCCACTTAGAAGCCACCCCCCTCACTCATTCAGTGGAGGCACCTAGAGAAAGACCTCAGGAGATGACTTTACACAGGGCTTGCCATGAGCACCAGTGTGCCTGCCTGTACTTCTTATGGTGCCCATGAAAGGTCCCAGGAAATCTCACTCAGACATCCACAATACATGAGAGACTGGTTGCCCTTCCTGTTACATTCTTGTTTGCATTGTCTCAGGCTCAGCTTTAAATGTGTTGTTTATGCATTCTAACACTGTGACACCAGATGGCGCTATGGAGTTCCGTTTTTGCTAACCTGATTGCAACTCATTTAACTGAAATGCTTCTTTGATGCGTCTAGGCCAGTGGTGGCTAACCTTGGCACTCCAGCTGTTTTGGAACTACAACTCCCATCATCCTTAGCTAACAGGACCAGTGGTCAGGGATGATGGGAGTTGTAGTCCCAAAACATCTGGAGTGTCGAGGTTAGCCACCACTGGTCTAGGCACTCAGCTATACAGCTGCAAATAAAACGTTTTAAATGTGTTGTGAAGTGCAATATACAAATATGACACAAGATGGTGACAGTGAGCTATGCCGAATTCAATGTATTTTTCAAAACTTTTTTTAAAGCATTTTCACAGCATTTTTTTTATGTGTGTAGATTCCACCTAGATCCAGCCTCAACTTCTCCTACACTGAAGCCATTATTCCACATCCCTCATAAGTCATTTTGTGTTATATCACTTCCCTACAGCAGCCATTTTGTGATACGTCACTCCCCCATGGCAGCCATTTTGCGACTGGAACCCATGGCAGTTTCTAATAATTCCAAATGTGTCCACTAGCCCAGAAAACTTCGGAGACCCCAGATTTAGGCTAGAGGCAAGTTATATAGTACTCTTTCAAGTAACCATGCCCCCAATCCATCTAGTGATTGAAAAGTTAATACCAACACTTCAAATTGTGCTTGGAAACTGACTGGAAACCAGGGAGGTGGGCAAAGATTGTCCTATTAGCTGTCTTGCCACTGTCTTTTCAATCAATTGAAGTTTCCAAACCATTTTCAAAGGCAACCCCACATATTATGCCTTGCAGTAAATCAGCAGGGGCAGACTTTGGTCTTTCAAATTTCAGAGGCACCCTGTGCAAAGCTAAAATTCAGTGCCCACCACCTCTCGCCTTCCATTTTGCTCAATTCACTACATCATAGTGGTGGCGCCCCCTAGGCTCGGCGCCAAGTGCCCTCTGAAATCACCTCTGAAATCAGCCAGGTGGTTATCAGAGCATAGATAAATGAAACTAGGCTATCTATCTCTGCCCAGATAGGGTCTACCAAGGAGGTCACTTGGACCCTGCATTGTCACTGGGGACACAAGGGCACCCACAAACTATCAACCTCATTCTCTAGAGCAGGGGTGCTGAGGAACCTGTGGGGTTGCAGATGTTGTGGGACTAACACTCAGTCCCACCCAGCATAATTGATGGTCAGCAGGGCAATGGGAGTTGTTGTCCAACAACATCTGGAGAGCCACATGTCCCTCCTCCTGCTCAAATGCTCTTTCCCTCCTAAACAGTTCTTTCTGCACCAACACTCATCTGGGCGGCATTTGCCCTCCATTCACTCACACTGAAAATCTCTTTGCCCCCAACCTTCCAAACCTTGAAATGGAGCTGCACACACAGATGGTTTGTATGAACACTTTGACTGACTCTTATTTTTCGCCCTCAACTTTAGCATGCTGCATCTTGCCAAGCTAATTGTCTACTGAAAGGAATAGAAAGAGAGAGAAAGGAAGAGAAGAAAGCCAAACCCACATTCTTTCTGCTAACCATTCTCAGCTTTCGTCCCTGCCCATTCCTCAGAGACTTGTGTAATTTAATATTTTTACTACGGAACATGGTGACCGATAAGCTTGTTTTACCAATTAAGCAAAAGCACAAAGCAAGTTGCCAGAAGGAATTATCGCCGCCTATCAGTTAACTTCACCGAGACCCACCAGTCAATCTGCTGGAGCATTGCCCAGTGGTCTAAACCAAATATGAATCTTATTAAACGAGGAGGGAGAAAGCTCTGGATTTAAAAAACACACGCTTCAGTCTGAGTTTATGTACACAAGCCACATGGCCTCCCCAGTGGGCACAGATCTGCATTCAAAATCTACATTTGAGTCACATCTCTGACACAATCTCAGTGGCCTTGGGTAAACCACTTATAACTCAGCCTTTCCCAACCTCCAACCCCACCATTTTTATTTTTGCAAAGTTTACAAAGCACTTTGCTGAAAATACTTTTGAAAGTAATTCATAGGAAACAAGTAGACATGGTCAAGGTACTAGCTATCACAATGTGGAATGGATGATAATGCAAGGTTCAAGGTTTCCCAGTAGTTTGACTTGGCTGATGAATGCAGAGCAAGGCTGGAGAAGTCTTGTACTTGCAGAGGAATTCCCACTTACTACAGCTTCAGTAAGCACTTCAACCACCTTCCCCAAGTTGGTGGCCTCCAGATGTTGGCCATGCTGGTTCAAGCTGATGGGTGTTGAAATCCAACAGCAACTGAAGGTCCACAGGCTAGTCAGCTCTGATAATCCAATGTGTGGTGCATTTCCACACTGAAACATGTTCCATACTGAAGAGGAGCTCAGAGGACAAGCAGATAGAAGAAAGAAGCACTCGCTCAGTACATCCTATCCCTGCACACAGATGTGCATTGTGATACTTCTACTAAAGTCATCATCCCCTTTAAGAGTCCTGTCAGACACCTCTCTCTATATATATCCCATCCTACTAAGCCTGTTAGTTACCAGCACCAGGGAGGAGCCTCTATTAGAACCTGATTATTCTCTTAGTGGTTCCGGTAACTCGGTAGCGGAGACACCATTTTGCACTTGCTTCCCATTATTTTTTTCTCCACAACTCAAGCTGCTGTTTTCTTTTTCCATATAGCAATCTAAGGGTTGCAGTCAACTAAGTCTTAGTGCAGACCCACTAAGTCTTTATAACAGACCCTAAGTTAGTAATGTCTGCTAATTTCATTAGGTCTATTCTAAGTAAAACTTGCACTGACTACAACCTTAAAATCCTGCCTTGTTCCATTTACTCTGATCAGCTATTGTTTGCTTAAAGTGGGTGTGCCTGGCACTACCTCTAAGCCGGACCTTTATTTCATCCCCATTAGTAAACTCCTACCAGGAAAATCTGAGCCCATTGCTGGGGTTGTTGAGGGTGTGCTATCGTTTCATGAATGGAACATTGAAATGAATGGAACCCATTTTTTCCTGAGCCAGGGAAGAATTCTTGGCTTCTCTGGCTGTCCAAGGCTTAGCATGGCCAGGGGAGATGTTTCCTGGCAGAAAGGCCTGGTCAGCCAGGGTTCCTGAGTGCCCACAAGCTCCTACAACCCCTTGCTGACAAAAGCTAATTGGTGCTTCATTTGGATTTCTGGACAGCCTTTGCCTTAGCAAAAACAATTTTAACTTGGAAGTGGATTCCTCAGTCAAGCTTATTCACAATGTGGGTTAAAATCCATCCTTCCGACCCTGTAACTGCATGCAATTGTCTTTTGCAAAAAGCAGTGGTACAATACATCTTCATGTGATCCCTTTCCCCAGGCATGAAAGCATAATGAAATTACTTTTAGATGACAATAAGGCAACACTTTCCAACCGCCGTTGTATTGGCTTTTGTCTTAAGACAGAGTGTTCCAATTTTTATTCTTTGTATTGGGAAGCATCTGGGAGCTAATTTCACAGGCAAAGAGCAATCCAAATATTATTTCACCTTGTGAAGTGCTGGAGGTGAAAATGAAAGGGGGGGGGCACGACACACCTGCTATGTTTTCTCACTTAGGTATGCCCAATAAAGAATTGACTCATTTGCCCAAAGCTAGAAGTGAAATTAATTTCGAAAACAAACACAGGGCAATGGGATCAGATTCTAAGGAAAGGAACTGCCGTCAGATTTCAAACAGTATTGACTATTTGCAAGCCTTTGCATATTCCACAAGCAGGAGCAACTGATCCACTGGGGCATTGCTCAATTTCCCAAACACCGTCTCTTTTCTACTGACATTATAATACAGAAGGAAAATTTCATTTCCAGAGAGACTCAAGCCAACAGGCTCCATGTCGTGGTGAGACTTATTTCCCTTCTGCTTTCGAAAACAAGTTGGAACAAGGAAAATAGTACTTTTACCCAAGCTTTGCTGCTTTCATCTGTCCCGTCATTTAGAATAAGGATAGCTAGCCTGTGGTCCTTCATATGTTGTTAGACCACAACGACTCCCATCGCCCTTGGTCAATGGCAGAACTAAACAAGAGAAAGTGGATTTAGGGAGGAAGATGGCCATCTAGAAGCATAAAAGGGATGGGAAGAGAAGGGCAGTTCAGTCCAGACTCAGCGTCTGGGAGGCCCCAACCAGTGTGGTGTCGAGGTTAGAGCATCAGACAAAATTCAACGTGGACATACCCATCCATTACTTTATTGCTTTCTAGCCACCCAGTACTTGGTTAAAATAGAAATAAAAATGCTATCGAAGTGAAATCAAACAATCCAGATTTTAAAAATTATTTACGGTAATGTTTCAGTATTTAAGGTTTGTTTGCTACAGTCTATGCAAGAAAGAACATCTGGACAAGAGGACCAGCGAGGTTTCTCTTTCCATGGCAATTGTAGGCAAATGTGTGTTTGGATTTCTCTACCCGATATTATATCAGCTTTGTCACCTACCTTACCGTTTACCTTTTCAGATACAGTGTACGCCTGCTTGAAGAGCTCTTCAGTTGAAACTAGTTCAGAGCAAAACAAATATGTGTTTTATTTTTAAAACTCATTATGAGAGCTTGGTGTATAAAGTAGGAGACATAGGAAATAACATTTCAGTTCACGGGGCTGGCTCTATTTGTAATCAGAAAAGAGAGAAATCGGCATTATAATTTCTCGGTAACGGATATAAAGCAGGTGTTTTTAAAGGGGTATAAAACTATGGTTTAGGGAGACCAGGGACTGTAGCACACACTGACCCACACACCCTCCATTAAATATGTTTTGTTGGAGACATCAGTCAGATGTTGGTTGGTAGAGCTGGGAAGGAATTTTGCCAACAGTCCAAGTGGGCCTCAGTCTGTGGGCATTTGTCGTCATCTCAGGGTTACCTTGATGCATCACAATTGGTGAGGGAAACTATCAGGCAGGAGCCTTATATTTTGAGGGAAACAGGGGGCCCCAACAAGGCCCCAGCCCTACCTCAGGGGTGCCATACACCCACTGGCTGGGTTGCAGCAGAACCCACTGTATTGGTCTGCCCTGTGGTGGGAAGCCACCCTCTGTCAACCAGATCACCTGCATCTAAATGCTTGCTGGCACTCTGGGGTATGGTAGGCAATCTAATTGGGATCTCCGAGCTGCCCACTGATCCCAAGAACAATGCTATTGGCTTCCACCACTGCATGCTGCCAGGCAGACCTGTCAGGCCTCATGGAGAGCCCATTAAATAGTGGAAGGTTCAACAGAAGGTGGTATTTGGGGAACCCCCCTCAGACTGGAAATTGGCTCTGAGATATAGGTTTGTTTGTTTAATGCCCCTAAGGAAGAGCCATTTGACATGAATTACAAAGTTGTCCAGGGACCACTGGACTAAGGCTCTCAGCATAATTGTGCTTTGTTGATGTCTTTTCAAGAGCTGTTTTCTTGCATGAGGGCAACACACACACAGCAGCATTCGTGAAATCTTATGGGAAAATTTGTCCTTGCCATTTTAAATCATATTGCACTTACTTATATTGCTGTAAATTTTACAGCAGTTTTAATTAGCAAAGGTGTCAATATCCCCATAAATGTATCACAGCTAACCGTGCAGTTATGATGATGTTTTATTAAGGACATAAAGATTTAACAGAGCGGGGGGGGAGGGGGGAGATCATAATCATTAGCTACAAAGAGGAACACCCACATGGCTACCTGTCGGTACACGTACATGTGTTCATTCTGTCACAAATGGACCTTCTGCGCACCTAGTTGCCAGAGAAGCAGCCAAGCCTCTGGGCTACATTGCAGACTAACGCTAGATCTGCATGATGACAGCAGAGCTTTGGGAAGGATTGCTATTGTCTCCTCTTCTCCTCTGCGTCACAAGGCACCTATGAAGGCTGTTTCATAAGCTCCCTGTGATGTGGTGTTTGGAGGCTGCAGTGCTTAAAAAAAATAAGGAGGAAATGCCTAACGTGCACACAAAGATGAACTTCCCAAATCACAGCAGCCATTGGCAATGCAATCTCTCTGTTCTTCTCAGAAAATTCAGATCCTGCAGCCTTGGTGCTTATCCTGCTTCTGACCATGCTGGAGAACTGGGTAGGAACATACCAGAGGCTTCCAGTATCTTGATCTCGCTTCCCATCGCCTCCCAAGCACGACTCAAAAGGTGACTTTATACAAATAAAACTACTGTATAAGCATTTCAATCCTGACATACTCTGTATGTGTTTTACTCTGTAAATTCTGTAAACTTATCATTCCTGACCTGCTAGGTTATTTTTTTTCTAACAGCATTGAGTTATTTTAGGGATAGGAACCTCAGACCCGGGGGTCAAATGTGGTCCTCCAAGCCTCTCTATTAAGCCCTTGAGACTTCCACCATCTCAGCTCTTCTCCCCGGATCACATCCATCATCAACAACCTCCCTCTATTGAGTGCTTTTGCCTGGCTGCCACCTGTTCTGTATTTTTACAGGATTGTCCCGTATTTCAATGTTAAACTGTTTTGATACAGTTTTGTTCTGTATTTCAGGTCTTCTTCTTCTTCTTCTTCTTCTTCTTCTCCTTCTCCTCCTCCTCCTCTCTCTCTCTCTCTCTCTGTGTGTGTGTGTGTGTGTGTGTGTGTGTGTGGCAGTTTAGGGATCCTCTCCAAATGCATGTGTTTGAAAGGTCATGTATTTAAGCTCTGGGTAGCCAAGCACAAACAGATTTCCAAATTCAGATTTTTTTAAAAATTGTCCCTCAACTGCCTTGCCTTGCCCTGTCCTGTATTTTGCCAGAACAAAGGTGGCAACTCTAGCTGCAGTAGGTCTATGAACTGTGATAATGCCCGGCTATCAGGTGAAGAGAAGTTGAGTACAGGGTGCAGAGACCTCTGACCTTTGCATGGCTTGGATATACCCTTTTGAAAGTAAGAGTAACACGCATTGCTCCTCTCGCTTTTGCCTCTGGCCCTCTCCACCAATGACATGCAGCTCCAGGAACATTGCATACACAAGGGAATGCAACCCACAGTCTGGAAAAAATTCCTCACCTCTGAGTTATTTCATTGGACTTGAAGTCAGTTATTCAGATTCAAAACTAAAGAACTTTGTAATTCATTTAGATCTAGCACAATACTTCTAGAAAATTTCTGCCCATACAGATTACTAGGAACATGACACCCGTAACTGTAGTAACGATGGCTGCATATGCGCCATCCATTTGAAGCACACTGCTTCCCCCAAAGGATCCTGGGAACTTCAGCTTACTCCTCACAGAGCAACAGTTCCCAGTACACTTCACCAACTACAGTTGCCAGGATTCACTGGGGGAAAGTTAAAGGTAAAGGGACCCCTAACCATTGTAGGTCCAGTCGTGTCTGACTCTGGGGTTGCGGCGCTCATCTCGCTTTATTGGCTGAGAGCCGGCATACAGCTTCCAGGTCATGTGGCCAGCATGACAAAGCTGCTTCTGGCGAACCAGAGCAGCACACGGAAACGCCGTTTACCTTCCCGCCGGAGTGGTTCCTATTTATCTACTTGCACTTTGACGTGCTTTCGAACTGCTAGGTGGGCAGGAGCAGGGACCAAGCAATGGGAGCTCACCCCATCGCGGGGATGTGAACCGCCGACCTTCTGATCAGCAAGCCCTAGGCTCTGCGGTTTAACCCACAGCGCCATTTGGGTCCCTGGGGGAAAGTTATGTGTTTAAAATGTTTGGTGTGAACACAGCCCAAGATCTTGTCCTGTTATGTACATGCCTTAAATATGTGATATTCAAAATAAGGGGATCAGTTTCAGTTAGAATACTCAATATTGTTAACATTATGATAATACTGTACATCTCTGACCCTGTTGTACAAAGTTATGAGATTCAGGGAAGCTTTATTCATTCATTCATTTTGGACTGTTTCTTCTAAGACTTTCAGACCCCAAAAGGTTCCTCCACTCAAGGCAGCTTCCTGACAAAACCTACATTAAAATTGTAACGCCATCAAATAATAATCAAAACAACAGCAGCATTATCTTCTATATGTATTTTGTTCCTGGAGATTATGGTAGTGAGCTAGAACATTTATAGTTCATGAGACACGAGTTCCATACAATGAATGGGTATACGGAGGCAGGGAGGAGAGGTATACATTTCTCCAGTTCCCTGCTCAGTAGACTAGATGGTTTGAAAAGAAATATAAATAAATGGAGGTCGGGTTTGTCCCTGCCATACAAGTGTACACGTGCAGGTATTTTACAAACTTGCATTTGAATGTGTGGATGGCAGAGGTAGCTTAGATAAGACCTTTTGAAAAGAGCTTTTGATACCTTCTTTCCAGAATTGAAAAGAAGAAGTTGAAGCCTTTAGCCTTAAACAGGATGCATACAATTCCTCTTTGTTGTTTTATTTTATTCTGTGGAAGGAAAGGACAAATAAAGGCAAGTCTTCAGAGGTTGGCTGAGAGCCACTGTTTATGATGAAATTAGAAACCCATACAAATCAGCATATAGAATAGAACGTCTGGTGGGCTTGCTCCTTAAAGAGAGAGAGAGACAAATGTGGAACTGTCCCCTATTCATTTCAGCCACAGCAACCTCCTCTGTGCCAGCTTGTGTAATTATGAGCAAAGAGCTGCTCTCCACAAGTAGCTGGGAGCAACTTCACTCTTGCTGGCTTCTGCTGCAGAGGAAAGTAATAAGTCAACAATGTTCCCGTCTCCCAGGATGAGACATTTTGCCCCCAAAACCTCAGCCCACTAAGTATCGCCGCAGGGCAGCACATAGCCACCAGCGGACAATTGGCCGCTTTCTGCCGTGTCAGCTCCGTTCCTTGATAGTGGCTATCTCTGTGTACACAAGTCAGGCACACCAAGTACTTATGATACCAAAGTCTTGCAACAAAGTCACCACGACCCAAAAGAAGGACAAAGCACTCCATGCACCATTTCACCCACGTCTGTTGCAGCTGTCCTGTTAAGATCCACGAGACTGTTCTGTGAAGAGCACGAGTGAGAGGAGATTAAGACTTCGTGCCTGAAGGCATCGCCAATGAAGAACGGGCCACAGATTCGCACAGAATTTTGCCTATGCTGGTTTATTTAGATGCCATGATTTAAATGGAAACACGATGCTTCTCAAATAGTAGAGCCAAGTGTGGTGCATCTGTCTGCTAATCAGAAGGTTGGTGGTTCAAGCCCACACAGGGATGGCTGTGGGCAGGAGTCCTGCATTGCAGAGAGCTGGACTAGATGATCCTCGGGGTCTCTTCCAACGCTATATTTCTATGATTCTATGTCCAGACAACCTGCTCAGCTTGCTGTTGAGGGCCAACTTCAGCACTCTAGCTCTCTCTTGTTATGGGTCTTTATATTGAAACCAGGCTTGGACCAAAGACTCCTTCACCAAAGGAAAGTAGGGCATATGGCCACCCAACTTGCCCATCTACTAAATGTCCACACTGCGTTCCTCATAATATAACTACTCCCTGTGTAATGTTGTGATCCCCACAGTCAAAAGCATCTTCTAATGTGAGATGACCCTCAATACATTTTTTGGGGGGGAGGACACTGTGGGTCACGTGAATGTCCAATTTCTGCAATGTGAGCATGGTCCCTATCAACTGGGTCATTCTACGTAATGCAGGATGGAACATGATGACACAAGGGAACAATTAAGAAACTGTCTTGGTTTTAAGGAAAATCTGGTATGAAGAGGTTGTGTTGTACTTGTCCTATTGACTGGAAAAGTTCAGATGCTCAGAGGGAGCCTTCATTATGTTTTCACACACAGGGGGTAGTTGGGTGCTCCCACAAAAAAAGGAGGGTGGACAGTCCCCAGAGAACTGAAAGCAGCGCAATCTGATGCATGCCTTCTCTGAAGTAATTCCCTTTGAGTTCAACGGGGCTTACTCTCAGGTAGGTTTGCAGCTGGGGCTGTATAAATAGAAAGAGCCATTGCTACTTTTGTGTGTGGAAGTCATACAGCTCAGACAAAGCAGTAAATAAAATTAAGAGGGAAGATCTCCAAAATAGGGAGAGAGAGGGGGGAGGGGGAGGGAGAGAGAGATCAGTGCTTTATAGACACAACAGCTACAAAGCTGTGAGTTAAAAAAATTTAATCAAAATGCATCCCCACCAAACTCCTATAAAGCTGGATAGGACCGATTTAAAGCACGGATCAGTAGACCAGAGGGAGACACTTTCTCTTCATGAAATCACAACACCCATCTTTTTTCTCCTGGCATTTACTTCTGGTCTGGGAGCCCCACTTTAGAAAAATCAGTCAGCAGGGGGTCATCCCTCACCCACACCTTGTTTATAGGAATTGAGCAGCAACCTTCAGTCTTCCTTACAGGTCTGCATGCAATGCATCTACTTAGTAGCCCATAGTCTCTCAGTGCCATCTATACAGTCATGTCTAGGAGGCGACTGTGATACTCATGCCGTTTACGTGTCATATTACACACAGTAACTACAAGAGCCAATGTGATGGGGACTGGACTTGCTGAGCCTTGAGCCAAGTCCCTATATCCCCAGTCAGTTCAGCTCATAGGATTGGTGAAAGGAGGAAAGGGTATGGACAACTTCATGTACAACCCCTAAAAACTGTGGGATGGGTTTAATGGGTAGGAGAGGATATGCTGATTGCAATTTTTACCTCTAGGCACCCATGTGTGGGGGTGGAACAGAGCTTCAAAATTCCTTCCTTGGCAGAAAATAATAAAAGCATGGGAATTAGGCTGTAAAACCTTGTTTTGAGCAAGTCCAGCTAAGAAGTAAATTGGCTCTCGCTTTCTTACTCCACTTAACAAATAATCAAGCAGCAACTTGGGAAGTAAGCTTTAAAATATAATTTACTTATTATCTTGCATTGGTTCACAGCAATGGCAGCAGTAAAAACTATGTAGGCAAAATACTTGCATTTACAGTATAACCAGCTTCACACACGTGTCTAAAGCTGGAACAAGTGGAGGCATGTTTGCATCCATCGCTGGTCAAAGGAAGAGAGGGGGGTGGCAGGAAGTGCTATGTGCTCCTTCCTCTCCAGGAGAGGAGGGGAAATGACATCACACAGAGCTCTCTCTACCAATTGTATTTCTATGGTCTGAGTATCTGCCCATCTGTAATACAGCTCTGTGGACTTAGCCCCTTCTCATGCTAACTAGCAAGAATATGAATTTGTTAGGTTTGGCTGCTAATATCCCACAAAAACACCTTAGAGAATGGATGGATTGGCTACAGCTGTGATAAAGCAAGCAACAGGAATGAGCCTATTGTTGGAGTCAGGAGAAGTCGCACACTTTCTCAAATTCAGAATAGATCTCTCTTAAATGCTGGGTGAATGCAGCATCTGAGCAACAAGCCTTCCTAGAAATGGAAGATATACAGACTGTGTGTGATAGATGAGAAACGAATATACATTTTTCTGTGTGCAAAAGAACTGGTTGCGTTTAAAGCCCAGTAACCTGGTCCTCTGCACAGTTACTTAGATTTAAGTCTCACCATATGCAGTGAGCATTTATCCCAAGTAATTGTGCATCATGATGCAGCATAAATGTTGAGTCCTAACCACATTTCAGATTTATTCAGAGGGATTTATTATAAAGTCAGGTGGCTATTTTCAGATTATCATAAAAGAAGGCAAAAGGTGGCAAACATCTGCATGCATTTTTCATATGCTAATCGATAGCTATAGACTCGGATTTAGAAATTATGGCTATAATGTAAACAGAAATATAATGCTTCTCCGCATAGCGGGGAACAATACAGTGACCAAGTGACCTGTGTCTACCTGCTCTCCAGGTGCTAACTGTTGGTGGGTAACTTCAAGGTCCCTGCTCACACTCCCTTCTGATGGTTGTCTGTCTTTCAACCAGACTTGGAATAGACACCACTTCAAAGAGGGGCATCTTTCCAACAGAGGGCTGTCCTCTGAAAAGCATGAGACATGTGACCACCCTACTTCCAAGTAAGGAAGAATTATTGCAGCTTAAGTTTTGCTTCCCTGCAGAAAGCAGATCCCCAGGAGTTCTCATGAATCTATCATTCTTGCTTAACTCACCATGCTAGCTGGCAACGTTTTCTCATCCTCTCAACAGAGGAATGCCGTCTCACTGATCAGAACTACAGATATGTCCGTGGGATTCAGATAGTTAGTGGTTTCAGAAACAGATGGCATTTTACTCCCACCACCCCCACCCCCTCCAGGAGTCCCCTTACAGCACAGCCCACCACAATGCCTGCCGGCCAAGACGTCTGTGCCAAAGCCCCTCCAAATCTTTAAAATCAGCACTAAGGTACATGGAGGAACCAGTGGTCTCGTGTGGTCAACCAGCGCCATCTTCTGGATTCTGCCTTGAAAACCCCGAGAAAAGAAAAGGAATGAATGTTTGTTTTGAGTAGTACAATGAACCCCGGATACTTTCACTTTATCTGATCCATGAATTCACATGTCAACTTAGTTTTTGTTCACACAAGCAGTCCTGACTATCCTTGAGCGCGTGCTCATTTGGTAAAGTACAATTTATTTTTTAAAGTCATATCCTGCCATATAACAGTCAAGGTTCGCAATACTACTAAAATAATGTAACCACAACAAAATTATATAGGCATGTGCAGTATATAAAATATAAATGTATAAGAAACAGAAGAAATGTTACAAACCGGTACAAAATGGGCAGCAGGGTGATTATAAGAAATCCTAAAATGAACTATAAATCAATCCAAATTTATATATTCAACTACTGCACACTTCAGACCTGTATTTTCATCCCCAGTACACAATAAACTGAAACATAGCTGTCCTTTGAAATTTGCATTTCTCCGAATTTTGCAATGCAGTTTCTTCAGCCAAGTAATGTCACCCCAGGACTTGAAGTTGCCCCCAGAAGCCGCCCTCTCTGACCCACCAATGAGATGATCAGATTGGGGACCCCAAACTTGCGGAACGTCCTCCCTGTGTGGTCTGCCATATGTCACATATTCCCCCTTTTTAAAGGGGTCTTTCGCAAGGCCTTTCATAAATAATTTCTGCTGTGTTACTATGTCTGACAATTTGACATTGTTTAACTTTTGAGGGGGTTGCTGTCAGCTACCTTGGAAAGATCTGTACATACCCTCCAACACTTTGAAGCCAAAATTTGGGGTGCCATCTTCCGGGCTGTCATCTTCCTGTCTTTTATTGTAAGAGCACAGCGGCCATTTTGGTTGCTGTGATCTCACGTAACTTCAGGCCATAGTTCATGAACAAAAGCCCTTTTTCAGTAACGGCACTCAAAAACTTGTGTTTTGAGGTGCCGCATGAGATTGCAGCCTTTTAAAAAGTGCTGGGGGGGGGGAGGAATTGCCACCACAAAATCATGTGAGATCACAACAACCCAAATGGCCACTGTTTTCTCATGATAAAAAATGAGATGTCCCAGTTTACCATTCTGTATCCTTGCAAGGGCAGAATACATATTAGGATACATATATAATACAGTCACACCTCGTGTTGCGTACGCTCCATGTTGCGTATGTTTGGGATAAGAACAGAGGCAACCCGGAAGTCCTCCGTGCGACACACGGGTGCGCAGAAGCGTTCTGCGCAGTTTGTGCATGCGCAGAAGTGGAAAAAAACACGAACTTCCGGGTTGTTGTTTTTCTCGTGTGTTCATGTTACTAACGCCCGGGTTAGGCAGCGCAACCCCAGAACGGATCACGTGCGTAACCCAGGGTTCCACTGTAAAATGATTTGCAATATAAGGGTGAAATGCATATACTTTACTTACAGAAAAGTTCAGGTTCATTCACTGGTATCTCTGGGAAATAGTCCTGCTTGAAACCTTGGAAAGCCATGGTCAGTCAGAAGGCAGCGACAATAATGCACTCCACTGACCAATGGTCTGATGTGGTAGGAAGCAGCTTTCTAAGTTCCTAATATTCATGTGCAGGAGGCTGTTTAAACACCAAGCAGTGTGCCACATGAAATATTTTGCTTGATGTTTTTTTGCTTCCGTTTCTAAAATCTTCCTTATTACAGCATTACTGCATCTGCCATTAAAAACACCTGCTTTTAAAATGATTATTTTTTTAAGGGAAAAGAAAGGGAAACAGCAAGAAGCCAGGCTAACCTGTGCCTCCTTCATAATGTTGGCTGCTGTGGAAAACCTCCTTGCAATGGGGCTGTCAGTCACACCTGTCCTGCTCTTCCTTAAATTACAATATGGCATGTTTAGTCAGAGCTGCTGAGGCCAGACATAATGTGCCTTCTGTACTACAAGAGGGCATTCAGGCTCACGTTAGCAACAGGCTGATGCAGGTGTTCAAGTTTAAGCATGTAGATTTTCAAAACCATCAGCCAAGAGAATGTTGAATTAGCTGCCACTTACAAATGGTCCCTGGAAGTGTTTTTTTGCAGTAATGCTGCATAGTTTACACATAATCCAGAGCAAAAGTGACTATAATTATGTGCACAGCTGAAAGCAAACAACATGGTCTCCTTGCCAATCTTTAGACCTGATATATTTTGTAAATTATTTTTACTCTCATCATTCATGTTTTTACCAGAAGCTTGGTTTTATCTTTATTAATTTTAAGACCTGCTATTTCTTCTTTAAAAAAAAAAATCTTCTAATGCTTTCAGAATTGACTATTGGTTCTTCTACAGATATCACGTCATCTGCGAATCCTTTTAATTTGTATTGTCTCTGTCCCACCTTTATTCCTTTAATTTCTTGATTACATCTCATTCTTTGTGCCAGAACTTCTAAAACCAATATAAACAATAAAGGTGACAGCAGACAACCTTGTCTAGTGCCTTTAGTTATCTTACAATTTTCAGTCAATACGGTTTTTACTCTCAATTTTGCTGATTGTTCTGTATATATTGCCTTAACTCCTTTTATAAAAGTGTCTCCACAGCTCATATATTCCAAAACTTTAACCATAAAGTCCCAGGAGACATTATCACATGCTTTCTCTGCATCTAAAAACATTAAGGCTGCTTGTTTTTCATTTCTCACTGCTTGTTTTTCATTTCTCCAGAACCCGAATTAAAAACCTTCAGGCTTTTTTAGAGAAGATGTGTCGCCCTTGCTGCCTTCCTGTCTCCTCACAGCAAGGAGGTTGCTCAACGTGAGTGTTCTCCGCCATCCACCATTGCCCGTGGCAGACCAAAAAAATATTTGCTGGCAAATGTAAATGTGCATTGAATCTAATGCATACCTTAATTTTCGCAACATAATTTGGCCAAAAAATGTGAGCATTAGATTTGAGTAAATATGGTATATCAATTGATATTCCGTAACATCAGAAAACTAAAGAACCTGCCATCAACCACGCCTTATTGGCTTGTGGGCATTAAAAATGGGCTGGATTATTTAACTGACTTTTTTGTTGGTTTCATGGTATGAAAGTGTCTCTCAAATATTTTAATAATCTCTAGAGCTTGTTGAATAATCTCTAGAGCTTGTTGAATTCTTTTGTTCTGTTGGGGGGCATTTCTCTCCCCTCTTTTCTTTCTTTCTTTTTCTTTCTTTCTTTCTCCCCCCCTCTCTCAAGAAAACAAATATTGTCACGGCTTTGAAACAGCAAGAGCTAAGGACACAGCAGAATTCAATTCACATTTAAAGGTGAACCTACCTAATTTGTACTGTCTGCAACTGCCTGTGCCCTGGGACACAGCCATCCTTTCAAATTCACCCTGTTGCAAATTCTGCAATGCAGTTCTCCCGCCAAGTGATGTGGTTAAAAATACAGTAGGGTAAAGCATGCATTAAAAATGCATGGTTTAGTGAAAATAACATTAAAGGGCATTCTACTGGTGAAAATTACTTTGCAAAAATGTGTATGTGAAGCAAAACGGCACTCAAAAATGTATACATGAGGAGAATTTCTCAGTAAAATGCTGGTTAATGTTCATAGGGAATTTAAAAAAAAATCACGAACTGGTGTGGAAATGTTGAGAACTGAATTTAAGATTGGGGGAAATGAGACACAGAGAAACTGAAACTGGTAGATTCCGCCATCCCTCACAGCAGTAGGAAAAGTGCAGCCAAAGCAGTCTGGTGGCATCTTCACATTTGTCTCAATGAGAAGGGCACTGCGCCCACACTACCATTTCCTCTTTTTTTCTCCTTGTATAGGAAAGAAAACCACTTGCCGCTTCCTCTTAAATCATTGTACACACACACACGGAAAGAATTCAACCACAACTACCCTAGCTCTCCAAGTGACCCTAGATATCCCTCTTCCTGCATTGCAGGGGTCTAGACTAGTGAATCCTCAGGTTCCCTTCCAACTATGATTCTTTAAAAATGAATTATATAACCTGCTGCTTTAAATGGTCCTTCTAATGTATCCTAATGCTGTTTTATAATTTTGTTCTGGTTTGGATTTAAGTATAATTGAAATTAGGTAGTACTTATTTTGTCCTTAAGCCATTTAGAATGTTTCTATAGAATGGCGGGATAAGCAGGTGAGTGAACAGCTTTCTTGGGCTCAAGCATGGAACTCCCTGCTGCTGGAAAAGCCTTCTTCTGATTGGCCTTTGACTGGCTACTCTCTCCTTCCCAAGGTAAGTTTTAAACAGATGTACAGTGGTACCTTGGTCGTTGAACAGCTTGGCTCCCCAACAAATCAGCTCCTGTACGCCGCAAACCCGGAAGTGAGTGTTTGCAAACATTTTTTGGAAACCAAACATTTGACGCAGCTTCTACAGCTTCCAATTGAGTGCAGGAAGCTCCTGCAGCCAATTGGAAGCTGCGCCTTGGTTTTCGAATGGTTCCAGGAGTTAACGTGGAATGGATTATGTTCGACAACCAAGGTACCACTGTATTGCTTTTTCTTTTTAAAGGCCGTGCAAGCCATTTTTTAAATGGAGTGTATATATTTGCGTCCCTTCTCTTACCGAGGCTGATTCAACGGAGGCATCCACAAGTGGAGAGGAGGGGAGGAGACTTGGGAAATTCCCCTTTTCCTGTAGCTCCCCCAGCACCCGCAAACACCCCCCCACACACTGTTCTGAAGGACCAAATGGTGCCCAAACATTCTGGTGTTGTGATGCAAGAAGAGACTACATAAGGAAAGGGGGAAATGAGCTAAAAATAATCTTGCTGCCCTTCCATTCATAGCCATCCATCAGTGGAGTCACATGACAGGGTACAACCTAATATGTATTAATTTAAAAAAAAAAAAACATTAGCCACTTTGATTTCTTCCTGAAGGCATTATGCCTTCTATAGATTTCTTTAAATAAAGAATGTCTATACATAACAATGAATTAATAACAATTATATTGGGAGTTACCTAAGGAAGGCAATTCTTAGACTTCAGCTGTAGAGGGGTAAGGGGCATTGTTTAGGTGTAGATAGCCTGCTTTTAAATATATAAGGTCCCAAGTTCCATTGAAAGCAGTGCTGGGAAAGATCCTCCCTGAGATTCAGGGCAACTGCAACCAGCTGTAGTGGAGAGGACTGGCTGAAGCAGACTAACAGCGTGTCTCGGGATAAGGTGACTTCATTTCATCCCTAGGTATGGAGAATAAATCAGATCTTGGACCAACGGGAGGAAGGGGAAGAAGAATCACATTTGTATTGCTAATGCAGCTTAGAAACCACAGAGGAATTAACAGCAGCAGGTGATAAATGCCGGAGGAATAATTTATAAGGCAAGCTGTGGAGATGTTATCATCAATGGAAGCAATTATTTCTGTTCTTTATTTCTCTCGTCTGATCATTTATCACTATAAACTTCTACCTGCGAGGAAAGCATCGCCCCCCAAAGTGCTATTCTGCCTCTTTTCATTTAGTCATGGTAAGCAAATCCAGAGGAGGAAATGCTAAACAGCCAAACAATGGCTTATTAACAGACATTGATATTCCTTTCACATTGGAGCACAAAAGCACACAGGTAGTTTGGGAGCAAGTGGTTTGTTTATTAAATGCGGCGCAGATCTCCTGCTGCCTCTTCTCGTTCCTTAAGAACCACTTTTCAGGCGAGCCAATTCCCAGTGCCAGGAAGCCATTCAGAGAGGGGCTTTTCAGATTGACAGACACTTGTGTCTCTTGCACACTTCCTCGCCTCTGGCTGGCCTCCAAGGGCTCTGGGAACGAGGATAAGGAACGGCTTATATTTTCTGCTGGGAACAACTTGTTCCTTATCGTGTGCGTTCACAGCTATTAGCACACCACCCCAGAAGACAAGTAAAGCACCTGTTAAGAGAGGAGGAAGGAACTATTCATTTTGTGTGTTTTTTACACTTCCATATACTGAGGACAAAGGCAGAAAGTACACGCACAGACCATCATCAGCTCCCAAATCTTATCATCCAACTTTGGAAAATGCCAGGTTTAGAGCACTTCCATCTTGATGCAATCTGTGGTTTGGCTGCTAACAATTAATAAATACTACCCCCCTCTTTAAAAGTGGGAACATATTATCTGCCAAGCCTCCTCTCTTCCCTCCCTCCCATATAATACGACAACTGGATCTAGAAATGTAGCTTTTTCCAAGTTTATTTCATTGTCTTTGCATGTGTTGGTCTGCTGAAACTATGTAATTGTTTTGTTTAGTTAAGCATGAAAAAGTGGAGGGAAATGTTTTATTTGTAGAATTGTTTTCTTCTTTCCTCGAGTTGTTTGCAATAACCTGGCATTGGGGATTAATACACAAAAAAGCCACACTACTCCAGTGGTTCCCAATTAGCCAAGTACTGCAGACCCCTGTTTTTCAAAAGCCAAGCCATGGACCCCCTACTCAGCGGGTAGAGAAATGAATGGTGAAGCAGATGTAAAGCGAGGGAAAGAAACAATGAAAAAGAATGTTGTGGGCAGTGGAGCACAGGCAACAACCACGCAAATCAAGGGTTGTGGGTTACTGTGTGCAACAGCGGGGTGTGTATAAGCCCACTCCATTATGCCCTCTTTTCCTGCCACTTCTGGGTTCATGGCAATGCATGTGCATGGTTGTGCAAGCTTTTAACATGCACAAAATGGTCGTTGCCTGCATACTGCAAGAGAAAAGCTGGCCTTCCCATTTAATCTATACACTTGGGTCTCGGGGGCTACATTCCCCCAGAGGTGACCTTCTGAAAGTCACATGCTACAGGTGGGCAGGGTGAGAGGCAAAAAGTGGGCAGGGCAACAAAACCAACTCCTAAAGGTAAAGGGTAAAGGGACCCCTGACCATTAGGTCCAGTCGCGGATGACTCTGGGGTTGCGGCGCTCATCTCGCTCTATAGGCTGAGGGAGCCGGCCTACAGCTTCCGGGTCATGTGGCCAGCATGACTAAGCTGCTTCTGGTGAACCAGAGCAGCGCACAGAAACGCCGTTTACCTTTGGAGCGGTACCTATTTATCTACTTGCACTTTGACATGCTTTCGAACTGGGACCGAGCAGGAGCTGGGACCGAGCAACAGGAGCTCACCCCGTCGCAGGGATTTGAACCGCCGACCTTCTGATCGACAAGTCCTAGGCTCTGTGGTTTAACCCACAGCGCCACCCGCGTCCCTAAAACCAACTCTTACTTCTGCACAATTGGCTACATTCCAGCCACACACACGTCTTAAGACAGTGATGTCATTCATTCATTCATTCATTCATTCATTCATTCATTCCAGGCATTTGTTTACTTAATATTATTCAAAATTTCTAAGTGGTGTGCATAAAAGGTTAAAGACCATTGCTTTACTCAGAGTAGACCTACTGCAAGTAAGGAACCTAACTTAGTCATGTCTGTTGATTTAAATAGGTCTACTCTGATTAAAACATCACTAAGCAGCATCCCATACAAAGAATAAGTAAAGCTCATCTATAATACTCCCATAATATAATTAAAGTAATCACACTGCTGTTATTGGTTTTAAAAGGAATCATCAACACTTAAAAAAAAATTTTCAGACATAATTCTTCAGAAATACCTGTGACAGAAGGCTGCTCTTTTTTAAACAAGCAAACACCTGCTTTGGATGATGTATGTGGCCTCATTAGCAGCAAGCACTGCCAGCATCTCTATGCTTGAAATGATATGCTGAGTTCTAAGGGAAGACGACTTGTTCTTTCATCATTGTGACTGATCAAACCAAGTGTAAGGGATAATTCCGCTTCTCATTCAAAGGTGAAATCACTGTGGAAATGTAATACAGGAGCGTTCTCCGTGAGATGTGCTAGGGAATGCCGGGAGGGGCGGGAATCAAGGTGGGCCTGCCTGAGAATGCAAGCGGAGAAACAGCTGATGTCTGGAAGAATATTACCAGTAATTTCCCAAAGATTCTCACACAAAGATGGAAACCAAGGAGCAGCTGCTTCCAAGCACCATGGGGTCAAGTCAGACCTCACAAAAGTATACTGGGAAGCTGAAAGAGGTTGCATGGATACCAATAACACCATAAAACCCATAACACCTGTGAAAATCCTTCATGTGCCTGCCATACACGAGCCCCATGGCTTGGCCTCAGACTGAATGCACAGTAAGCCCTTGAGGCACTTGAGGAGACTGCTACGTACCCTTTCCCTCACTCGAAAGAAGAAACTCAACTTAGAGTAGGCAGAGGTGGCATGGCTGCTCACAGCCAGTGGGTTGGAAGCGTCTTTCCTTTCTGGGGATTCATCACTGCCCCAAGGGAGCCAGTGTGGTGTAGTGGTTAAGAGTGGCGGACTCATAATCTGGTGAACCGGGTTTGCTTCCCCGCTCCTCCACATGCAGCTGCTGGGTGACCTTGGGCTAGTCACACTTCTCTGAAGTCTCTCAGCCCCACTCACCTCACAGAGTGTTTGTTGTGGGGGAGGAAGGGAAAGGAGAATGTTAGCTGCTTTGAGACTCCTTCGGGTAGTGATAAAGCAGGATATCAAATCCAAACTCCTCCTCCTCTTCTCCTTCTCCTCTTTAGTGAGGAAAGTCCCACACACTGGTCAGCTTCCTACCAGGATTATGGGTCAGACAGGCTCAGAGCCCAGGGAGGAAAACACCGCCACTAGGTTGCCCTTTTATGCCTTGCCAAAAGAGGACGCATTTGCATAAAGTTTTCCCAGATGCAAATGCAGAGATAATTGCTATAATTTAAGTAGAGATATATAGTACAGTTCAGCATATCAAGGAAGACTGTGCCTGCTCCATTTGCAGTCCAGATTCTGATTCCTGCTGGGCTTCTTCAAGCCCCCAACTCTCCCTTCAATAGGCTTGGCTGTAATTAGAGGCTCTGAGCTTCAGTTGCGCCCTATTGAAACAAACAGTTAAGCTCCATTAGTCAAAAGCAGTGTCTGCTCTGACAGGAAGCCAGCGAATACCTTTGGCTCTCCATTGTGCAAGGGAAGGATGAGGAAGAGCTGGCATGGGCTTGGGCTTCCCTCAGCATTGCTGTGCTCACCCTGGTCCTGCTCACAGGCATTTGAGGGGTTTTTGCTTTCCTGAAATACTCGTGGCATCCTTAATCTCCAGAGGGTTAGGGGGGGGGGCTCATCACTTGCAGTCCAAGGTAGTAGTATTGTATTTCCTGACCTCCTCAGCCAATCACAACTTTAGAAGGGTGAGGGGAGGGTTGAACCAACAGAACACAGGAGGGAAGAGTTAAGTTCACAAATACATGAAGTCCAAGCTATCCAGCATTTGTCTCCATTTGACTGAACTGCTAGCCTTCATAGAATTGTGATATAGTACAACACTTCATCACCTGCCTATTTTTTAAAAAAAATAAAATTAAAAGTAATAATTATGAATGGTGCATGCAATGCAATCCATCCCTGTGAGCTTATATGTTTAGGTGGAGCAGTATTACTCCACCTTCTGGTGGTTCCCTCACTGCGAGAAGCAAAGCTACAGGGAACCAGGCAGAGGGCCTTCTCGGTAGTGGTGCCCGCCCTGTGGAACGCCCTCCCAGCAGAAGTCAAAGAGATAAACAACTATCTGACATTCAGAAAATGCCTCAAGGCAGCCCTATTTAGGGAAGTTTTTAACTTGTGATATTTTAATGTATTTTAATGTCTGTTGGAGGCCGCCCAGAGTGGCTGGGGAGACCTGGCCAGATGGGCAGGGTACAAATAAAAAAATTATTATTATTATTATTATTATTATTATTATTATTATTATTATTATTATCATCATCATTATCATTATCATGCAGAACCATCACCATTCCAGAATTTGAAGAAGTGTCTCTCCAAAGCAGTTTGGATCAAATGGCTCTTTTTGCTGTTGGTGAGGCTCATGCAGGTTATATCCCTTCTGCTTCTGTGGATCTGTTCTGCCTGCTCTTGGAAGAGGACGCTGAGATTGCTGTGAAGTGTCTATGAAAATATTGTGAGGAAGCACTTGTCCCACTCAGAAAGTCCATTCTTGCTCCAAGAACCAGATCACATGGTTTTATACCCTAAGGCAGCATAAAGGCTTTTCCAACCAGACTATCTGCCTTCATATGAGGACGACGCATTGCAGGCCACCCTAGTGTCAAAGATGGTGCCTTTCTCCAGACTATTTTATGATTGCCCACTAGATGGCAATACCGCATGAACTTAAACGCTAACTGAACACTGTTTATTTAAACTGCCTGACATTTCAATTATAAAGAATCATAAGCAACCTTTCCATTTTAATATCCAATTCCAGTTGTATGCATGAGTCACTTCACTATAAGATACAGCGAGATTTAAGTTTCTAGTTATTTCAAAGACCGGAGCTTTGGAACTTCTGCTATTAATGGGAATTGTTATTGAAATTCAGCTTTATTCAATAGGGAAACGTAATTGTGTGCCATGATTTGGTCTTTGCACAATAGAAAGAACTACAGCGCCTTATTCCATCTCTAGTAAAACACTTTGCAACACTCTGTGGTGCTTTGTTGTTGTTTTTTAACCAATCTGAGTCCGGGGGAAAGGCAAAACACAACATTCATTAGCATCTCACATTTGCACTTCTGTGCCCTCTTAATCCTTTCTTATAATTACTCAGTGGATTTTCTGCTCCTGCCGGTGGCTAACTTGGATTGGTTAGGGACTTGCAGTTGAGACTCAATCTGATGTGTCCGGAAGCTGCTATAAAAGAGAGGCTCCCACTTGCTCAGACAGTGGGTGCTGCTTAGGGCACCTCCTCCAGATCTGTACAAACAGCAGAAAAAAGGTGCCTAAGAGTGACTTACGCAGGACCAGACAACCCATGAGATAAGGTGAGGCAACTGCCTCAGACAGCAGGTTCCCCCAGGCAGTGTATCCTGATGTTAATCTTTCTCTGTCCCCCACCCTGCTTGTTCTTGTATAGATCTTCCCTCTCCCCCTTCTTCCCTGGCATCAATTTGGGGTCCTACTCAGGTGCCAAAATGTCTTGGTCCAGCCCTGTGCCTTGCGCATCTTTCCCAGCTGCTTTTCAAGGGTTCTGCTTCTAATTCTAGACGCGATCTCACCAGCTCCTTGTGATGCTGGCAGAGAAGCTGGCTTCCTCAGCGACAGAGGCAGTCACACTTACGCACAGTTACCCGTGCGATTTCTGCCACTGGTGCTCTCGCTGTTGTCTGGCCTGCTTCGTGACACATGGACCAAACTCGCTCAGCTCCAGACACTTGGAATTGCCCGTGCTCTCGCTTGCCCTGTTTTGCCCAAAATTGATTTGGCTCGTGCTCCTGTCTGAGCATGTTGGGAATATTTTTTACTAGCACTGGAGTGCCAAAGGAGAAAGTGGCACCACAGCGATTTCATCGCTGATTTCATCCCAGATTTCAATGGAAAGTGGAATATATGGTTCTGACTGTATTTACAGCCCTACCTCACCTTGCCATTTGATTTGCCCTTTCTTACAAAGGTTGGTTGGGGCTCCCTCCAGTCGCAATGGGAGACGGCTCCTCCTCAAGCTCTGCTTTGTGAAACATGATCCTTCTAACCTTTTGAAGCTAGGAGTGCCTGGCACTTGCAGGGCGAGATTATTTCAGCATAATTAAGAAAACTTGTCAGCATGAGCCTGGCTGCTGGCTTCAGCCTATGGGACTAAGCAAGCATGTCCTTGGCATCTAGCAAGTCCAGATGTCTTTATCTTCTTGGGCAATGAGTTAGATTCTGTCCAGATGGTGTCTTGATTGCTCGAAACTCAATTGATTGAATTAGTGGAGCTGCTATCTGTTCGGCAGCTTCGATGCTCAGGACTCCTATCCATTGTCATCGCATTAGACTCCGCTTGCCAAGTGCCTGGTGGGAGGGCAGATCACTAACTAACAACTCTGCAGCATTTCTAAGTGTGCGTATTTAACAACCCGGCCCTCGCCCGGAGAACGCGTTCATATGGTTCCTGCTGACCTTGATGTGGATGGGCAGATACATCTGGTGCTCGTGAAACAGGAGGCTTGCGCTGCCTGCTTTGCATTTCAGCCTCATTTAACCACATCCTCTGCACAAAACCCACAGCGCCGTGGCAGCACCTGCTCTCAGGCCGCCACGCCAGGGATCCAATCGACAACTACCAGACTATAAGGCGTTTACAGCAACACTGCAGGAAGCATCTTTCAAGGACCGCAGACCAGAACTCGCCTTTTGGCCTTACAGTCAGGTTCTGTTTCTCTCAAGAGTTACAGAGCACAGAATTAAATGTCCCAGCAGTCAGATTACATTTCTTGTCGGAACAGGAGTAGTAAAGAACAGACAAAAACCCATTAATGCCCTCATTTCCCTTCTTACTGAAGCAGGAGGAGTTGGTGGGTAGAGCTCTCAGTCATAGACAAAGCATTAGCCACGGTCACATTGAACTGTGGCAGGCCAGGGGTGGGGGCTAAAACTGAGAAGAGGAGGAGGTTAAAGAAGAATTTGCACCTTGCTAGATCACACTATGAATACTTACTTCACAGATTGCTGAGAGAGATTGGAAAAAGAAATAAAGAAGCAAAGGGGAGAGACTATTTCTTGACCAAAACCTATCTTAAGCATATTGATTTTTAACAAAAGCATTCGATATCAGCCTCAGAGAAAGCTGGTGCAGCACTGGGAGAAGCAGACAAATTAATCTATGCAATAAGATTTTTTTTTATGATGTAAGGATATGCCCACTAGGATTAGACAGGCGCTTCGGCAAATGGTCTGATTTAGTGACTGCAGCAAAGCAGGGCTATTGGCAATCCCATTCCTCGGAGTAATTGAATGGGATATGAAGTGGGCAACACAAAGCACCGAGGAGAGTATAAAATGGGATAATGGGAGGGAAACTAAGAGACCTTGAACTTACTGATAAAATCACTTTGTTTTAAGTGCATCACGGACTGAAATGAGAATATGCCCTTGCCACAAGGGGACGAACAAAAGTTGGATTGAGAACGGAAAATGCTAAAACAAAATAGGTAATCTGTAGAAGACACAGAAGGGCACCTGAGATGGGGAGGAGGGAAGAGGCATTGCAATGCACTATTCGGGTGCATGTTGAGAAAAGGAAATGTCTGATTAGCAAATATGACAACATCTAGGAAAGTAGAGAGCTCTGAATAAATGAGATCAGGAAAGTGGAGCCCTGGTACCTTTTGGAATAGTGGAGAATCTATGTAGGTGGCTGCACATCTTCTCATCCCTGCATACTTACAGTTTCCCATGCTATCTATATAATAAAGATACAGCCTCCTGGCTCTCCTTCACACATCAGCCCTCTTCACAAGGGCAAAACAGTCTTAAAGGAAACAGGCGTTGTGTGCAGTAGGAGGCGATTTTCTGTCTTGAGATTCACCCTGTGGAACGCCCTCCCATCAGATGTCGAGGAAATAAATTATTCGACTTTTAGAAGACATCTGAAGGCAGCCCTGTTTAGGGAAGTTTTTTTTATGTTTGAAGTTTTATTCTGTTTTTAATGTTCTGTTGAAAGCCACCCAGAGTGGCTGGGGAAACCCAGCCAGATGGGCAGGGTAGAAATAATAAATTTATTCTTATTCTTATTCCCTTTTCCATAAACTGTGGCTGCTTTGAACTAGTCCTGTGGAAGAACATATACATCCTTGAGGTGCCCCAATACAGTTATTAGCCCAAAATCAAGTAAAAAAAGCTTGCTGTACTTAGGAAGTGGGACAAAGATGTCCTGCTCTGCTCCATTCCCTCTCATAAACATGAGCTTGCCCATCCATTTAGATCATTGGGAGGGTCACTCATGCATCCACTACCACAAGGGGCTCCATGGGCAATGGCACAGCCATTTTCTTTCAGTCGTACTGCCCAAGTTGTGGGATACCCTGCACTGAGTGATCTATTTTGGCTTCCATCTTGGCAGCTTTTTGATCCCACCTGAAACCAGTTTTTTTAAAAAAAGAAGTATCAATAAGCCTATTGCCTGGATGGTGTTTGATATCATGGCTTGTTTTTGAAATTGTTGTATTCAATTGTTTTTAATATTTGAATTGTAAATCACTTTATTAGGCAGCTCATGTGAGCTGCAAAAACAGGTATAAAAGATTCAAAATAAACACACACACACACACACACACACAAAATAAATACAAAACAAAACAATATGCCCAACAGTAATGGACCATGCATAGCAAAATGGTAAGCGAACTGGTTGAGCAGCCTTTGGTCTGGGGTTGGTTCCCAGCAGTAGGATGAGATGACAAGTCTCCTTACATTGGTACTGGGATACTTGTCCTCAATCCTTTGAGTCACTGTTTCAGCACATCATCCCCCACAGAATCAATGCTGGGCTGTTTTTGGGGTCCCTCACATGGCTGCACCCAACTTCAGGTTTTTTCAAATGGTTCTTCTGTTTAAAAAAAAATGTTCAGAGCCTGTGGATACCTCCCTCTTGTGTAAGGAAGGTGCCATTTTGGCAGTGTAATCGGCAGCGGTAACCCCTAAATACTGGGGAAAGAAGAATGTTCCCAGCAAATGACACACATTTGATTGGGAAGGCTTCTGTGGCACCTAAACTGCTTCACTTGGAACGTTCCTCTGATGAAGCAAGCAGGGCTTTTTTTCCAGCCGGAACTCAGTTTTGGCACCTCTCAAGTGGGCACCATTGCCATTATACGAGAACAAGGGAGGCACTCATGGTGAGTTCTGGCCCCTCTTTTTTTAAAAAGAGAAGAAAAAAAACAGACACCAAGTGAACCACAAAGACCAGGGGTAGGCAACCTAAGGCCCGTGGGCCGGATGCGGCCCAAGCGCCTTCTAAATCCGGCCCACGGACGGTCTGGGAATCAGCGTGTTTTTACATGAGTAGAATGTGTCCTTTTATTTAAAATGCATCTCTGGGTTCTTTGTGGGCCATAGGAATTCGTTCATAATTTTTTAAAAAAAATATAGTCCAGCCCCCCACAAGCTCTGAGGGACGGTAGACCGGCCCATGGCTGAAAAAGGTTGCTGACCCCTGACAAAGACCAAATCCTCTTTTCACGTGCCTATCTCCTGACATTTAATGCAGAAGTGGCCAGACTGATGCAAGGATTTAAGTGTGGGGCAGAAAAAAGGAACCGAAAACGTTGGCTGCAGGGCCCATAAATGACTAGGCTTCAAGAGGAAACTTATTTTTAGCTGTGACGGCTGTTTTGTCTCTCACATCTCCAGTTTAACAAAGCTTTCTAAACCCCCATTCTGGAAAATTATTTTTCATCTGACTTCCATTACTGCAGCTCATCTGTGTGGAGAATCTAATAAACCCCCCTAATGGCCTGGGGCACGTTCTGCTGGGTTCTGATGGGCCTTTTAGATGTTAGCTGTGAAGTAACCAAGCCAGCAGATATGATGTGCACTGAGGTGAGTGATAACTTATTTGTCTCTCTATTCGGGGGAAAGCGTCTTTAAGAGAGAATCAATAATTAATCTGTGGCAGTGAATACTTGCATGCTAACATCAGGGCTATGAAATTTGCGGTTGGTGGGACAAAAGTATCAGGGACAATGCTGTACCTTCGGAGCACATTCGCTAAAACCGGCCTCAGGCAGGAAAATTTTCTAGACCTTGAGGTTCCTTTCTCGCTGAGAAAAGGCAAACCTTAAATTAGCAGCGATAATCATGTGCCATTTTAGAGTGAGACTTAATAGGGACAGTCCTATGTATATCTACTTAGAAATATGTTTCTCATTGTTTTAATAGAGTTTATTCTCTTGCACTCACAATTTTTGCCTTATAGCTATGCATTTTCACTGTGTTCGGTGGTGCAGTGCTCACTGGTGCATGGCAAGTTTATTTAGGATTTCAACCTGTGAATGCAATCCTATATAGAGTTTATAGGAGCCAACTCCAGGCGGCCACAGGTGCTTGGGCACCCACAATAATATAATTGGGGGGGCTGGGCACCCACAAAGTCAAGGAGAAAAGCCAGCATGAGGTAGCAGCACTGCCTGCGAAAGCAGTTCAGCTCCGCCCTCCATAGCCAGCAAATGAGGCACCCTTTACTTGGGGGGGGGGGGCTGGGATGCAGAGGCAGAGTCTCTCTGCCTCCAAGCCTGAGCCCCTCCCCACGGAAAAGAGTGCCTTGCTGCTTCATACTCCAGCACTAGGGGCAGAGAGCAGGCGGGGGCGTGGCTGGCGCAGGTCCCGGGGGCATGATGTGCCACCCACAGGGGCGTGGCATGTGTCCTGGGGGTGTGGTGCACCACCTGTGGGGGTGTGGCAGCCAGTGCGAGGGAGCAGCCACGATGGCACCCCACCAGGATCGTGGTGCCTGGGGCAGTACGCTTCCCCGCCCCCTCTTCCTCCGCCAGTGCCTTACTGGCTGCAGAGAGGAGGAGGAGGAGGAGGAAGAAGAAGACGACAACTTTGGATTTGATATCCCGCTTTCTCACTACCTGAAGGAGTCTCAAAGCGGCTAACATTCTCCTTTCCCTTCCTCCCCCACAACAAACACTCTGTGAGGTGAGTGGGGCTGAGAGACTTCAGAGAAGTGTGACTAGCCCAAGGTCACCCAGCAACTGCATGTGGAGGAGCGGAGACGCGAACCCAGTTCCCCAGATTACGAGTCTACCGCTCTTAACCACTACACCACACTGGCTGTGCCACCACCCACCACAACTATGTGCAGGCATGTAATATCGCACATCCACGTTGTGGGGGTGGGCACCCACAATACCGAGGGCGAGATGGCGCCCCTGATACAGTAATTGGGAGTAAGCCCCTTGCTGCCTATTGCACCAAAGATTTAGGCACATCTCCTGCAGGGAGGTCATACAGTGCAGCATATCAATAAGCAAAAGGACAAGTCTGCAAAATCTTGTCCTGAATTGTGTCTAAGAAGTTTTAAACGGACATGTAGACATGAGAGGCAATGACGGAGAACCCATTTTCGAGGTAGTGCACATATTTTGCAGACTGTGCGTGCACATGGACATTTTACTAGGAGTTTTCTGGAACCAGAGGGGGTTGTAATGAAACAGACCACTGGTGCCTTTAATCTGTTTGCAGCAGGACTTCCGAACAGGTGCTTTGTTTTACAAGCAGTTTAAATGTACCTAATTTCTGTAGAACTAGACCCATATTTTTTTTTGCACTCTTTATGCTGCAAGCAGTAACATCCTTGGTAGATGTAGCAGAGAAGACTAGTCACAGTTACACAAATAGGTAGGCAAATATTTCTTTCAGCTTTTCACCTTATCAAAGAACTACCTTTGCAAAAGCAATACTTGATTAGTGTATTTGGATGTGCTTTCAGAATTTGTTAAAAGAGGTGGTATTTTCTATACAGTTGCAGAAAGAAATGTCTCCCCCCCCCACTAGATAAAATAGCTACAGACTAAAAGGAGCACTAATATTTGCATTTAACTTCCCCTTTTAATTATTCTAATAATTTTTCTCACTTTACTGTTTTAACCTGTTGCAATAGTTGTCATCTGGCACAGATCCCACTTCAGTTTCAAGGATAATTAGGAGTAACAGAACTAAGAATGGCCTCCGCATAGGGCCCAACTAGAATTGATATTAATCACAATATTAGCATCTGCATAGGCATTAAAAAAGAGAGAAAGAATATCAATCACTGGGAGCCTATCTGGACCACTGGCAGAGGAAGAGGAGTGCGGGGGGCGCACCGCCCCCGGCAGCGCGATCTCAGTGGGGTGCCATCGTGGCTGCCCCCCCTGCCTGCACTGCCCCCCCTGCCTGCACTGCAGCGTGCCCTACCCCCAGGAGGTGCGCCATCCCCACCCCCACCTGCTCTCCGCCCCCCACTCTGAATCTGTATGTAGGTCCTTCATAGATCTAACAACAACGACAGCAGCTTTTAGCACACAAAGTTCAATACTAGAATTTGCACTTGGAAGACAACATTGTTTAGAAACACATCTTTTCCAGGTTTGAGTTGGGGAGTTTCCATTATGAGTGCCAGTTAGACCAGGGCAGTCCAACACATGGCCCAAGAGCCACATGTGGCCCTCAAGGCCTTTTTTCGGTGCCAGCCGGGAACATTGGATGCCCCCACTTGTTGTCATCTCGTTGCTGAGCAACAACATGCAGGGCTCAGTGGAGTGGGAGGCCAGCCAACCAGAAAAGTCTCTGAGGTGTACTTGCCTGGAGGCAGAGTCAGCATCTGAAGTCAGGTCCAGTCCTAGAGTTGGGTGAACAGCAACCCATGCGGTCAGATGGTCTGGGGTCAGAAAATCCAAAGATAATGGGGTCAAGGGTCAAGAGGGGCAGAAAGCAGCAAAATAAGACCAGGAACTACAAGTGTTGTTACCAGCTTCTGACTGCTGCTGGAAGCTGTGCTTAAGAAGGCTGAAGCCAGCTGGTTCTCATCAGTGCCTTCTCCTGTGTGTCCTTAAAGGCTGATCAGCTGCAGGTGGAGTCACTCCACCTTCTCCCCCTTCAGGCTGCTGTTCAGTAGGTGAAGCTGGCTCCTGGCTCCTGACACCATCCAGCCCTCGCACTGTGTTCCCAAAGCTGCGTAAGTGAGGTGCTGGGCTTTGGGCAGGAGGTGTGAGGGCTCTGACAGGGTCCTAACAGGGTCCTCCAGCCTCCTTTGCAAATTCTAGTAGTTGGCGCTTTTTCAGCTTTGGGAAGGTGGGAGGGTCCTGCCAGAGGCTCACACCTGCTTCCCCAAGCCCGGTGCCTTGCTTATCCAGCTTTGGGAAGGCAGCTCAAGGGCTGGCGGGTGGGTGGGGGTCAAATTTTGGCCTTGCTCCCTGCAATGCAACAAGGCAGTGTGTGGTCACGGGTTCTGTATCGAACTACTTTTTGTGACCCACTTGGTCTGCCCTGATTTTGACAGTGCCAGTCACATAGCATTATATTGACTCTAATGTCGTCTGCTGGTGTAGTCTCTTCCCCTCCTCCATACACAGAGTTTCAGAAAGAAGAGTCCAGATCAAATTAAAAGTGACACTCAAAGCACAACCCTTTCTATTCAGGAATCCCATTGCTGCCTCAGTCATTTGAAAGACCCCCCACCTCCCGCTTTTTCAAGCCAACACAGCTGTGAAAAGCTGCAGCCTGGACATTTTGGGAGAGGCTCCTTCTCACCACTTATCTGCAGGGCAGTTTTCTTACAGATATGAATAAATCCTGTATCACCTTAGATAAAATATGAGCTGGCGTGGAGGTGCCAAAAGCAGGTTCCAGAATGTGAGGGGAAATCCCCTCAGGTTTGCCTTCCTTTTATAGTTCTCAAAATTTGTAAGTTGTCTGACAATTAAAGAAGTCACCAGCATCACCCGGACTGTTGCCTTTGATTTCAGATACAAACACCAGAGTTTCTGAAAACTACAAAAGGCCCTTGCTGATACTCTTACTACAATAACAAAAAAAAATTGTTGCACAATACTTATACACTTCGCCTTCCATGCAAAAATAAAAAGGAGATAGCATGTCAGATTCCCAGGCAGAGTCCATTTTTGGCATTGGTACAGATTCAGGCCAATACAGAGATGGGACAATATTAGAAGTTTCAAAAGAAATTAATTAATTAATTAATTAATTAATTAACTTACTTACAAACCCCAATTACAAGAGATTGTATTGTGCCAACAGAGATGCACATGTCTCTGTTGCATTAATGCATCTCTGTGCATCAGTGTGTGTGGATCCATAAAACTGTGTGTAATTTTTACAGCTCATTGCTAACAGAAGCTACAGTTGTGGAGATCTGGGACTGAAAGAGATTCCTGAGCAACTACCTAACATAACCCAAGTCCTTGATTTCAGCTTCAACTTCCTGTATTCCCTTCAACAATCAACACTCAGCAAGCTGAAAGAGCTGGTGTATTTAGACTTAACAAGGTATGCTAGATCTTTGTCCTCGCCTCTTTTTGTGCAAATTGGGACTTTCACTTCAACTTCTCAAGCAAGTGGTACTTGTGGTTACAGCCAAGAGCTCTATAAGCCTCAAAGCTAAAACTCTCATCTACCCAAACCTGCTCCCACAAGTCATTGGATTGTGAATCGATACTTGTTAGAAAATGTTGTAGTTGTGGTAAACTGACGCCAGCCCTTAGACAGTCACAACCTGTGCAGTGCTATTACCTAACGCTATGCCATGTGCAGCCTAGAACTGACACCTAAAACTGCTGCCTGAATTCCTATAATGCTATGCAAAATCACCTGAAAGGCAAAACCAAACCCTACCAAGGCACACATATTACAATACCAGAAATTCATAGAACTTGCTTCATTACCCTGCAGTAGAGCCTTGAGAGAAGTCCTAGATGACAAACTCTGGGTGCATATTTTGTTTCTTGACATCTACAGTAAACTGACTGACCTATCTTGCAAGAAAAGAGGAAACAGAATAAACCACAATATGGCCAGTGTCGGGAAATGGCACCCGTTTCTTCAAGGGAAATAGCAGTATTACCCACTTTGTATCTCCTAAGTCAGGCTGAACCCTCCTCTTACATCTCTGCTTGGTTTGTTTGCTGGGTTGAGGATTAAGGTTCCCTCCCTACACAGGCACTAACGGCTCATGCTTGAACAAACAGCAAACATACAAAACTTACTGTCTTGCACCTGCACTCCGAATTCTGTTTTTCATACAAATTGTGCTGCCAAAACCAAATGAATAGAGGCAAGGAGAACAAATGCCTCAATTTCAGAGAATAGCTGAGGGGTGTGAAAAGCTGCTCTTCCAACAAAATTGCCAAAGCAAATGCTTTGGCACAGTGGTGCACCCTCCCCTCTGTTATATGACTGAAGGAACTTACAAGGATTTATGCAAGTGGGTGCATTTGAATGTTCCTGGAACATTGTAGCCTGGAACATGGCTACAAAAAGGTACAGTGGTTCATGGTCAGCCTGAAATTATAAACAGACACACAACTTGGGTACCCATCCATGCACATCTGTTCAATGGAATTTCCCCCCTCCCCTTCACACCCTTTCCAGATCTGCTCCAGAGGGTTTGGGAACCCCTAGAACAGATTTAGGGCACACATGGGGGGAGAGGAGGAGAAAATTGTTTCATAGTGCAAAGATAAATTATTGTGCTCACTGAATGAGAGACAATGAATTGCAGTGTTAATGTTCACTGCCTATTTAGGTTGGTGCAAAATATGATCCCATTTATAGCTGTGCCAGTTGTATTGTTCTCATCTCATTAAAAATGTAAACAAAAGCAGGAAATCCATTTTTATTGTTTCCATAGATGTATATTAATAAGATAAGCATATACGGTTGCAGTGTTTGAATGCTAGACTTGTGTGTATGTGTGTTTTGTTTTTTAAGGTGTCAAATTAACTGGGTATATGAGGATGTCTTCGGAAACAATGCTCACCTGGAGACCATCATCTTGACTGGAAACAATCTTCTGTTTCTGGCAGACAGAGCATTCGCTGGACCTCACTCTCTGAAACACCTTGACCTAACCCAAACAGGACTCAGTAGTTTATCATTCATCCCAATGCAGGACCTGGGTAACTTGGAGACACTGATACTAAAAGACAACTACATCCAATCACTGGAGCTCCCATCACATTTTCCAACTAGGAACCTCAAATATTTGGATTTTCAGATGAACATAATACAAAGAATATCAGCTGAAGACATAAGGGTATTAAAGCGAGCCAGGAATCTGACTCTCATTCTTGCAGACAATGATATTATGCACATTGAGACCAGGGCTTTCAGTTCCATTTTTTTCTATACTTTGGATTTTGGTCGTTGTGTTAATGTCTCAGTGATCCTGGAAGGGCTGCAGGATGCCAGTACTGTTGCTCTTCAACTTGGGAATTCTTTGGATAGAGATGCCCTTCCCATAACTCCCGCCATGTTGCAGGGCATCTGCAACATCTCTGTTGACTACCTCTATCTGCCATATCGCCATTTCCTATACTTCTCAGCTGACACATTCCAGTGTTTGGCCAAACTCCAAAAGTTGGACATAGCCCACACAGACATTGGTGAACTACCCAATGGCCTGGTTCAGTTGAATTTCCTGAGGGAACTCAATCTAGACAAGAATAAATTTGAGCACCTTTGCAATATCAGGGCTTCTGCTTTCCCCAACCTCACCCATATTTCTCTCAGAGGGAATCTGAAAGGCTTGGATTTGGGATCTGGGTGCCTAGGGTCTTTGTCAAAACTGCAACACCTTGACTTGAGCAGGTGTCAAATAGAAAGTGCTGACTGCTGCAGCAAGCCGCTCCGTGGCCTGAGCAGCTTGCAACACCTCAACCTGAGCTACAATAGCAAGCTCAGGTTCCACAATGCGGCGTTTAATGAAAGTGTTAACCTTAAGGTTCTGGACCTCACTTCCACAGAGATTCTCATCAATGCTTCCCAAGGACCCTTCTGCAACCTGCATTTTTTGCAGATTCTGAACCTTTCTTACTCTAAAATTGATCTCAATATCCCACACATTTTACAAGGTCTGGAGAATCTTATTGTCTTGAAGCTGAATGGAAATAACTTCGAATCCAAGACCATCCTGGAAGACAACCTCTTTCAGCAGGCACCCAATTTAGAAATATTAACTTTATCTTCCTGCAAATTGTCGGCTATACAAACCAAGGCATTTTCTAGCCTCAAGAAGTTAAAACACATGGACTTGAGCCACAACAATCTTATTGCATTCAATTCAGATGCATTTTCCAGCCTCAGAAACATATATCTCAATTTTGCCAACAATAGGATCCATATTATCCCACGTGATATGTTGACTAACCTATCTGGCCAGAGTGTAATCAATTTAAGTTACAATCCACTGGAATGCACCTGTTCCAATATTGGATTATTAACTTGGTACAAGCAAAACATAGATAAAATTGAAGACTCTGAAGAGACAGTGTGCTCAGAGCCCAAATCACTAGCGGGCTCTAAGCTCCTCTCTATAAATCTGTCCTGTGGGTTTAGCACTGCTCAAGTAGTATTGATTGCCTTTGTTACGATAGCAGTAATTGTAGTGACCTTCATTTTGATCATACGTTTTTTAAGGAGAAACTACCAACAGCTTTGAGTTCCTGGAGAAAGAAAAGATACAGAAGAGTAACAAAAGCCAACAAATTAGTAGGAAGATGCTTATAAGGGAATTCCACTTTATAATACTAATTTTTCTTCCAGTTGTTGTTGACTGTACAGGCAGATCACGTTTTGCTTGGGGGTTCCATTCTGAACCCATGCAAGCATAAGCCCACTCTGCTCCAACCCCTTTTCATGACATTTTGGGGCTGTTTTCAGGTTTGGTGCAGTGTGCATGTGTGTGATCACGCATCATTCAGGTGCGCCTAAATCAGGAGTTGCCTGTACTGCACTCGGTTAACTTGTTGACATGAGATAACATGGCAAAGGAAATCACTGCAAGGTATGGAAAGAAGAGAAAGCCAGAGTTTACTGTTCGGTCTTGCATTTTCAAGGTAGAGTTCATTCCCAGTGCCATATAGGAGGCTAAAATTGACCACCTCACAGTGCACCAGGTCAGGGTAAGGTTGACAGTATCTTAACCTGAAAAATGTAAGGCAGTTGTTCTTTCCTAGGTGATAATTTTACATTTGGCAAGGAAGACTCCTGCTAACAACTGGACAAGAAAAAGCTTGAAAGTACTCAGAAGTACTCAGCCTAGGCTTCCATATTTGGAATAAAAATGGCACAATAATAAACAGCAAGGCAGTTCTCTTTTTCATTACTGTTTGTTTAATGTGTTTTCACAAGGGTTAAAGAGGGTAAATATTACACACAAAAATAAGGGCTAAACTGGATGTGGTGTGGCAGCCATATGTATTTTATTCCAGGACCTACCTAGATCCATCTATTTATTTGCTGCACAAAGGGAGTTAAACCCTCCCCATTTTACCCTGCTGAGTAGGGCCAGTACAAGAGATGGTTGTACTTGAGTTCCCACTCCATCACTCTTCCTCCCCTCCCCTGCTAGCAATAGGGCCCCTCATGGACCTCTTTTTCTCTCTTCTTCCATCCCCCCTTTGTTGCTGCTTTAGTAGAGGCCATGTTGAGTCTCCGTCTCCTCCTGCCCTGCCCTCCATGTCTCACTCTACACGCCCACGGTCCTTTGTCCGATAGAGGAATTCAGTCTGCAGTCCTGCAAGTCTGCTTGCATTATCCCAGTTTGCTGTGGTTGCTATGTTATTCTTCTATATTTAGGCATACTGTGGGGGCACCACAGCAAACCGCAGCAGTTCACCCTCACCCCCTTGAGGGTTCAAAAATGGTTCATGAGGGCAGAGCAAAACAAGTGCCCTGATATTAAGCTTTCTAGCCGATTCCACTTTGTGTTTCAACTCAGAAACCTCAAAACATTAGTGGCAATTTTTATATAGCCAAAACCATCACCTGGCATCCAAACAGAAAAAAACTTTTGTTGTGGCCCTTGTCACTAAGTTATTTGGTCATTTATACCCTTTCACACATAGAAGGGGACTGTGGGGTTTCACTGCTAGCCTTGCCCCAAGGGTGTGCAGTTAGGTGTGGCTGTCTACAGGGGAAAGTCTCTGTGTGACCACTTCTACATGCACCAGTTTCCCCAAGTGTTCTGGAACCCAGAATGTGTGTAAAGTCCATGCATGTATGCTTTCCCCTGCTTAATGTGTGAACATGATGGGGGCGGGGACCCAGGGGACTGTTGCCCAACAGCAGCCTCTGGCTATCTGCAATGTCCTCTTATGCAATTCACATGAGAAGGGAATATGTTTTATCAGTGGAACAAAGGGCTATGCTGTATGGAATCCTTCCTTTTCTGCTTGTGCATTTATAGACCTATATTTAGTGAAAATTCAATGAAGCTAGTTCAAGAAACAGACTCAATTCCCTTTCATGCTCAGTTTTATTTTAATGTTCTTCATAAGTATAAATAATTTTATTCAATACCCAAAGGTTAGGTCATCCATGTTGATTTCTTAAAGAAAATAAGACTGCAAACACTTTATTGCACAGATCCTAACTTTTTTTTTTAATAATTTGATAATCTACAGTAGGAAGAACTACAAAGGGTTATTCTAATATACAACCAACACATAGACTGACAAAAGAGTACACACTAAAGAGGATCTCTAACAGTTCACTGTAAGGTAAACATCAAGAACAAGGAACTACATGAATGCAAGCTTAGGTGCTACTACATTTCTAAAATAGGCGGGAAGTATTTGGCAGAAGTGATAAAGCACTATACAAAATATACATAAAAAGATACATTTGTAAACAAGAGAGCTAGGTGTGCTTTAAGGGAAACAAGTGGAAGGTTTTTTAACTTGCAAGCAAATGTAAACTATGGGATAACTCCCAGATAGAAATGTCATGATTTTGGAGTGCATTAGTGTTTAATTATTTCAACCCCAAAGCACAGATATAGGCTGTAAATGCTAGAACCACTCACTTCAAAATGTTTTCCCCCAGTTGATTTTAATAATTCATGAGCACATGGAAAGGAAAAGAATATTCCAGCACTGTATGGAAAATTACAGGGACTTGCTGGTAATTTTATTTTCTTAACAAGGATTTCAAAAATGAACAAAATCCCAGTTGGTTTACTCATTTTTCTCAGGAAAATGCATTTAGCATACTTGTAAATACCTTACAAGCAGCCAATTCATAATTGGGTTATGCTTGGGTAAATATAGCTAGGGAAATGGTGCGGGGTGGGGGTGCCCTGAAGGAGGGTCAGCACTAAATGAGCTTTTGCAAGGAAATATAGAAGAAGAAAAGCACAATTGTCTTGTGGATCCCAGTCATTTCAGCATACTTATCTGTGATAATATTTCTGGAGTGTTGCTGTACATGCTTCCAAAAAACCAAATACTTTCCCTCCAAATTTAATCAGACAAATTCGACATATTCCACTATACACAAAATTCAAATAAGGCTTAGCAAAAAGTAAGAAGGACACCAACATTCTAGCACCAAAAAGCTCCAACAGCCCCCCTTTTTCCTACAAAAGAATGCCTTTTTCATTAAAAAAAATACATTTACTTATTTTGCATACAAATAAAGATCACAATATGAAATGTATAGAGCTACTTAATGTACTCCAAGAAGAATGTTAAACCTAGGATGACTTGCTAAAAACAGCAAGATTAATCTACAACATAAGGCCCCAGCTAGGTATTAAAATGTTATCAGGTGTTTGATATATCATCTAGATACAATGCTGAAAAATGCCTCCCCTCACTTCACCACTTTTGTCATAAAATAGAAAAGAAAGCTGAACTGCTAAATGCTCAAATCTACCTACCATGACAAAGATGATTCATTTGTGTACATGAAAATTGTTTTAACACCTTATGCCATGCACATCTGTATGTTCTTCATACCAGAAAGGCCTGGACAGAAATAAATGTGACCTGAATCAAGGCAGCAGGAACTAAGCTCACAAAGGTATTTTAGTCTAAGCCCAGGATGAGATGATAGAACACAGGGCAATTTCATATTACCAGAAAACTATATTATGAATGGGATGGTGTACCCATGATAATGGAGACTTCTCTTTCCCAATCATGCACATAGTCTAAACAAGAGGCAGAAATTGTGTACTGAAGAGCTCCAGTTTTAACTAGCAAAGTTAGCTCACTACAATAATACCAACCTTGCTAGCTCTTAAATACAATTTTAAATTTACTGAAAGTCACTAACTTTACCATTTCTTCTATTTTAAGAGTTGTGCACAGCTTTTTGAACAAGGAAAGAATGGAGCGTCTTTCTTCTCCCTTCAGACCAATATATATTTGTGGGTTCTGTCTAGGCCCAAGTTTTAGTAATTCTGCTTCTTCTTAAATTATGGCAAACTAGTGGCAAAGCAACTATCATTAAAAAGATACAGTAAACAATGCAATCAGCAGCAAAGTAGAGACACTACATTCTAAACGATACACATTAGTAAGTATTTACAGATAATTTGTCACCCCACCCGCCCACAACCTGTCTCTCAAATTGTAAAAGTATTTTTGTACAAATACAATATGGTAACAGTTTAACCGGTTACATTTGGGAAGGAATTTTGAGGGGGGAAGGAAACGAGTCCTTTCTTTACACACCCTGCTTAAGTGGCGCTGAATATTTTTTCTGCAAGAAAATACTACACAGTGCTGAAGGTAAGACAAGACACTAGGTTTTCAACTAAGCAGTCCTATTTGCACGTCTTGCTATTGAGAGGGCTTTTTGTGAGGACTGCTTCGGGAGGTGTCTTTTCCTCGCCTTTGCCGGGCAGAGTCTTTGTCGGCTGAAAGTGCATTGGGAGAGTCAGCTGGAGTCCCTGACTTTGGCAAATCTTTACCTACATTCGGTTTTCTCACGGCAGAAGACTGAGGCAGACCGGAGTCTTTCCCCTTCATGTCCACAGCAGAGTGAGACCTCTCTTGGCTTTTGTGCTTCCCCGCCAAGTCTGAAGTGGGAATGTTCTCTTCCACAGGGGATGGAGTATAGTGCAAGCCCAACAGGGAAACACTTTTAGTCATTTCTGCCCTGCCGTCTGCTGAGGAAGAGCTGGCTTGCTTTTTCACTTCCCTGCTGCTCAGTGCAAGTGGCTCGGGTGACCCCAGGCTAGCCTTTGCTGAAGGCAGAACAGGGGCTTCCGGCCTAGATTCAGGGAAGCTTGGTGGGCACTCAAGCTGCTTTGAAGCTGCGCGACATGAACTCTGCAAAGCAGGGGTGGAGGAATGTTTTGCAGCATGCTGCTTGCTCCCCTCAGATAGCTGCTTTTGATTCATGTGCCCTTTTCCCTTAGTGTCTTGAAAGTTCTTCGCACCCGTGATTGCCTTTTCCACTGCTTTTCCTCTGGCATCACAGCTAAGAAGGGAAAGGTTAGGATCTGGCTTCCCATGGTCAGTTTGAAAATAAAGTGCATCGGTGCATTTCCCCCCTTCAGGTTGCATTTCTGCAGAGGTGGCCTGAATGTTCGGGCTCTTGTCGGCCGGTTTGCTCAACAAGGAGCCCTCTTTTATAGCTGACAATGTCTTGGGAGGCGTGTTCTGCTTGGTACGTATACTGAATGGCTTTTGATCAACAGGATCATTTAAGCTTGCCATCTCTTGCCTCTGAAAATGCTTAGCGCCATCTGGGGCTACTGCTGCTGCCTGCTTTTTATTGGAGGATTTAAGCTGTTTTTCAGGCAAGGTGCTATTGATGTGGATTGAGGGTTCTGACCCACATTCTATGACCAGATGCCTTTCTGCCTGTATATGCTCATTATTTAGCTTTCTCCGAGAGCTTGAAGGGTGTGAAAAAGAATCCAGTGCAGACTTATTGACGTTTTTCCCCTCCTTCAAAGAGCCGGCCAAAGCATGAGCGCCAGTTTCTTTTTCTTTTACGTTTGTAGCTATTTGCTTTTGTGTCTGTTTTTCAGAATGTTTTAATTTCGAGAAACAAGTGTCAGGAACTGGTCTAGATTTAGCAGTGCTATTTTCCATGTATGTTGCAGGTCTCATATTATCTTTAATGCTGCAACCACCAGGAGCATCCAATACACAGGGCCTGTTTAATAATTCTTTTGCAGCGGGAAGATCAGAATTGCTACCTTGTTGCCTAGAAGCAATGCTGGACTCTTTGTTACCAGCTGGAGGCTCCACATTTTTGGGCTGCTTCTGTTCTTTTTCCCCCTGGTCCGTTTGCACGGTTACACCACCCAGAAGTGATGCTTCAGGCTTGGAATATCCACTTGCTTTCTGCAGGCCCAACTCATTTGCTGAATAGTCTCTAGTGGTGTTATCATCCTCTTTTACCGATGGCTTGAGCACATCTTTGAACTTTGTTTTCGAGCTTGTTATTTGTACTTTTGCTATTCCACGTATTTGCTGCTGAGCAGCTGAATCAAAGGAATACCTCTGAATGCGTTTTGCATCCTGATTTGGTGGCACGTCTGTAACAGATTTCTTTGATGGAGAAACCTCAACTGCCTTAGGCTTCTCTGGAAGGATGCTATCACTTGGTTGAGGCCTTGTGTGGTTGTCTGGCCCTTCTTTGTAGGTTTTCTTCTCTTTCCGTTTGGCTTTCTCGGGATTTCCCTGTGCATGGGCAGATTTGCAACTTGTCAAGGTGGAACTCTGGTTTTGGGAACTGCTGGATTTAGCCTCATGTGCAGAAAGCTGAATAACCTCTTTCTTTTGATTAATCACCCTTACAGAGGGGTCACATTTAGTACTGAAATTGGAAAGTGTCTTTTCTGACTGCTGTTCAATGGTCACAGGAATTGCTGGTGAGCTCTGAGTACTTTTATTTGGCTTTGGAGACTGGAACTTTAGTAGATTAGATTCATAAGGACTGGATTGTTGAAAGGCTGGTGGCTGCACTTTCTGACAAGACGGCTCAACCTTTACACTGATGCCTCCTTGGCAGATGGGTGGTTGGCCATCGTTTTTGGCATTTTGGCCCCCTGCAACGGCACATGAAGACACTTCTGTCTTTGAAGACTGTGGCCCAGAAATTAAAGCAATATCTAAGGTGCCTTCAATTGGCTTCAAGCAAGACACAGACCTCCCTTCTAACTTATATTCTGAAGGACTCTTTCGGACAGGTGACTCTGTGGAAATCAAGACTGATTTCTCCACACCAGCTTCTGTTCGGCCAGTCAATCCTTTGAGAGGAATGAAAGGAACAGAGTTAATCTGAGTGGCATGAGCACTGCTAATAAATGATCGGCTTTCAGTCACTGAGTTGGAATCTTGCAGCATGTTTATAGGTCTGACTGCACTCAGCTGATGGCATTCATGTACACTTGGTGTCAGTTTGGACTTTAGCACTGGACAGGAGTTGTCATCTTTTTCTTCAAAGGACATTTTCTTCCGGAGATAATCAATATTTGCAAGCTTACTATCTAATCTTTCAAATTTGACAGATTCTTTTGTTGGTGCAGTTTTATCTACATTTTCTCCTTTCCCATTCGGCATCTTGTCAGATGAGTGAGGCAGAACATTTTGCAATGTACATGGAGGGGGGATTCTTTTGAAGTCATAAGACAAATGACTGAGCTCATTAAGTGGAGGCCCAAGACATGGTGTGTGTGCATCCAAAGCAGTACAATCATTTGATCTCATGCTTGCATTCTTCTGAAGGGTGTCTTTTAGCATGCCACCTACTGACTCTGTCTCCAGAGCTGCAATTTTAGCTTCAAAGTGGTTTGATCTTTCCAAAGCTTTCTGAAATGTTTTTTTGCCATCTCTCTCTTCTAAGCATGAGGCAACTGGGTTTTCTGATTCACCACAAATTTCATGTACGGTGCTTGCTTTTTGCAAATATTCCTGTTTCTCTGCCAGATCTTGCTTCTTCACAACTATCTTCACCTTTAATTTTTCTTTATCCAGCTCATCAACAGATTCTTGCCTGCCCAACTTCCTGGAAATGGGACGTTTCAGGCAGCCTTGTTCAGCAGGTCTCACTCGTGTGAGTGATGGCACATCAGACACATTCTCCTCCAGGCTCTGAAGGGTTGTATCCCGTTGAGATACCTCTCTATTAACTTCTTCCTGAGTTACTTCCAGGCTGTGCTTGCGAGAGCACAAGTGTTTCTTGTCAGTGCCATAAGAAGGGGCAAGTTTCTCTTCTGACTGAACCCTCTTGAGCAAAGGAGACCTTGGTGGTTCTGCACTCTTAGGCCTAACTATGTGTCTGACAATAGTGGGAGGAGAGTGCATTTTTGTAGGGAAAGCCTGAGCTATTTTTGTGTTTCCAATTGAATGCCCCAGTAAAGGTGATGGAGACCGCTGAGGAGATGTTGGCTGAGGTGTTGGAGAAGGAGTCCGTGCCAAAGGAGAGAGAGGAATGCTGCCAGCTGATTTGCGTCTTCCTGACCTGTATCTTTGCCCACCAAGCTTGGGCCCCAAACCATGAAGTGTGCTGGGCCTAATATGCCCAGAACCAGCTGGAGAATTGGGTGCACTTGAACTTGGAGAGCTACTCTGAGAAGAATTTGTACCTGGAAGAGAAACAAATAGAACTGCACTAGAACCTTGAATCAATGCTTGCCAATAAGCTATAAAATAAAAAGTTGTTTCTATACAGACAAGAAGGAAAAAAATAATCAAACCCAATATGGCTTGAAAATTACTGGCTTTCAAAGGTCAAATCTCTATAGCTTTTTCATCCTCCTTGCCTACATTTCCCCTTGAAGTTTAAATTAACTGAACTTGGCCTACTTTCCGAATTTTCTAAGAGGACTCTGCTATATGGTATAATACTAGCCGCCTGAGCTGATATGAATATAGAATGAACACAAGCCGCTCTCTATATATGGCTGAATTATATAAGCAGCTCTTTCAGAAACTTTTAATAGTGTGATTAGCTGGGGTTTTGGACTATTGAGGGACAGCATAATCCCAGAGGTCGTCTGAAACATGCTCTGGGAAGTGAAGCAAAAAATAAGAAATACAGAATAGATGACATAATGAAAACTACACTGTAGCAATATTTGCTGGCTTAAGAATTTTTATATATTTTTTCTCTAGTTCAAGAATTCACAGGAATTCTCAAAGTTGGTTGTTTTGTTTCGGCTTTTTTCTTTTGGAAAGTTAAGCTCTTCACTTGCTGAAGATGCAACAAAGCTGCCCAGCACATTGAAGTGGCTGTGAAAGCCTGCTCGTGTGTGAGCATCTGAGTGCAACCACAGTTGGCCCTTGGGTTTCATTAGATAATCCCTCTTTCCTTTCAGTGGGTATCTATTGTCAGGCATCAGAGGAACCAACCTCCACGGCAGCTTGCCAGGAACGGATAAGACAAGGAAAAGTCCTTACCATCTGCTTTTTATTCAATATTCACAGAGAGAGGCTTGGGAATGCAGCCTCTTGGAATAATGGTGTTGTCCTGAGTGAGTCTCCACCCCCTCCCTCTCTCTCATGCGCCATCGCTACGGGTGCTGAAAAGTGCCCTCTGCCTTTGAGCTCTTTGCTCTCCTACTTTCAATGCTCGTCGGGTTCTGGGAGAGGGGGGTCTGGAATGCTTTCTAAAGACACTGTCTCCGTCAGCTGTATCTGTCAGCTATCGTCCCCCTGGTGCTTCCTCTTCCTCCTTCTCCTCTCCTATTATTTCCCAGCTTTTCCCCTCATCTGCCTCTCCACAATTCCTCCTCTGCCCAGTCCCTGACATCCATACTCACCTGAGGGGAAATCGGGGGTGGAGCGGAGGCTGGGTGTTGGTGAGCGGGGAGACAAGCTGTGAGTTGGAGAACCAGGTAAGCTCTCCCCTGATGAGAGGGATCGGTTCAGGCAGGAGAAACTCCGACTAGTATGAAGGAGGGGCGAAGGCTGCTTAGCCAGCTTTTTGAAGAGAGACCTTCTCCTAATGTGAAGACAAGAGCTCTTCTGTAAAACACGCTCCCAACAACATGGCAAAAGCAGGATGTCATAGTACTATCTCAGCGATAACAACATTCCATTTACCCACAAGGAGTGAAAAAACATTATAGGGCTACCAAGGTTTTAGGCAACACTGCAGCCAAAGTTTTAGAACTGCAGCTGTGTAAACTCTACAAACTCAGATCTTGTGGTATTAGAAATGTGGAATAGAGCTCCAATTTGTACCATGTGGCTTTTAATGCAAAAATTATTTATTTAAATAATAAATTAAAAGAAAAGAAAAAAGGTTGTCACTGTTGCAGGTGACAACAGAATTTAAAAATAAACCCAACCCCCAAATTTTAAGTTCTGAAAAACTCATCAGAGTTTCATTTCATTTATGAATCACTTCCTATGAAATATCTCAGTGCAGTTCCACAATACAAAGAGAATATACAATTGTAAGGTTCTAATTAGAGGCGGTGTTATGTTCTCTGGCCACAACCCCACCTTCATGCCACAGGAGCCACTGGTTACGGAACAGGGGTTGAGAATCTTTTAGACTCTGTGGGCTGGGTTCTTATCTGGCGCCACCCTGAGGGTCAACTATGAGGTGGTGAACAGGACAACCCATGTGACATGTCACTCACATGACATAATTATAATGTCTGAAAAATTATGCATCTTCTTGTTTTGACTGATCTATCCATATTATTTAAGGAAATGTATGGTTAGTTTGTTTTGTAATTTATTAATCTCTTAAATTAAAAAAGCATCCCTTGTGCAGTAATTCCCACCTGACAACAAGCTAGCTGTTGGGTGCTTGGGAACCACTGTGCACAGTGGTTAAAAGGGTTTTCAGCTCTCTTTGGCTGTCAGGTAGGAAGTGCTGCACAGAGGAGATGCTTTCTGTTGGCATTGGCAACCTGAGCAAGTTCCCTGCAGGCATTGGCTATACTGCCTATCCCCTGACGGGTGGGAGAGCCAAAGGCTGCTTTCCCTTGCCAGTACACAACTGAGAAGCATACTTTAAGGCTCCCAGTTGTGCACTGACATCAGGTGTGGGACAGGTAGAGAGACGAGCTTTAGGAAAACTGCCACATGAGATGAATTTGAATCCCTGGCAGGCCAAGCTTGGCTCACAGGCTGGAGGATGCTCACCCTGCTTTGAATGAACAGACAGCTTCTCAAGGGGAAAGGCACTACTAGGAGGTATCTTGCTAATAAGACTTCAGGATGCTGCCGAAACAACAGGAGTTCTAGTCAACACTTGGAACAGGTAACTCTTCAGAATCCTGAGCAGTTTTGCCTTGCCCTATCTTGGAACTGGCAGCACCAACCTGGACTGAACTACTGGGTTTAACTTACTACTAAACTTGATTGGACCACTGGATTTGACTTCATATTTGAGATGAAATGACTGCTTACCCTATTCTGTGTGGGTGGTGGTTGCAGCCCCTTGCGGGTCTGCCACTATCGTCGGGCAGTCAGGGGTCAGGCAGCCGTTAAAATCCATCCCGGCTGGCTGCATTGCAAGGCAGGACTGCCTGCCAAAACCCGTTTTGAATCAGTCAATCAGGGATCCCCAAGCAGGCAGATCCTTGCCAGCAGACCCTGAGCCAGAAGTTTCCATGCCAGTCCACCAGCGATGCATAAAAGCCAACTGCACCGGCCACATCCAGCACAGTTGGCAAACCCTCCCTCCCGCCCTCTTATGCTACTGTAATTTTCTTGTTTTGCATTCTAGGCCACTTAGTGTTACCATCAATCTAACCCTATTTTGCTTTTTGGTTGCTTGTTTTAACCACGTTTTGCCTTTTGTATTACCTGACCTTGCTATGGTTACCAATGGTTGCCGTATTCGGAGCCAGAAGGAATTTGCCAGCAAACAGATTGGCCTCGTTTGCAAGTTTTGCCTCACCCATAGCAAAATGTCACAACTTTCGGTGGTTAAGGCATTGGGTGGAATACTACTCATTAAGATTTAGGGTGAATTGGTGCACCACCTGGATTGGAACCAGTGGCATATTCCAGGTACCCCGTTAGAGGGGTCTTGGTGGGAATCTCTGTCCAGAAGCCAAGTGTGGGGCAGACAGGCCATAGAGCTTCCAGAGGCAGCCTTAGGATGGCCTTCACGGTAGACTGGCGTCTTGCGGAGGCCATAATCCTTGGCGCAACCCTGAAAAGTTTCAGCCCCCTGGCAGGATGCTGAAGTGGATATACACACAATGCCTGTGCCTACATCTGGAATCAATAAAATTGCAGAATGTTGTCTGCCTGAGTTTGTTCATTATACACTAGCTGTAGCCATGCATGGGGAGGGGTGGTGATGCGACTGGGACCGCAACACCTCCCTCTTAATAGCAAAGAGAACAAACTTCAATTTATTCTGTAATAAGCAACCACAACTTACCTTTCCAAACTCTCCTTCTTTTTTGTTTTCTTACTCCGTCTAACCATTCGGCCCCTATAGCTATTTCTTCTAGCTGGTCCTGTTTTTATTGAAGTATTCTCAAAGGCTGTTGTAGTAATTGACACTTTATTGCCACTCTGTCAATAAAGAATTTTCAAGGCGTAAGTTGTTACTGAACCATTTTCTTCCAAAACAGCAGATCAGGAGATGTGCATCATTACATAGGAAGAAAGTTTCCTCTTACATCAGTATCACCAGCAATCATTGATCTTTACTGGTCCCACCTATCTGAGTCATCCTCTTATTATACCAGTCCTTGCTTGCAGAGCCTTTTGAGGGAACATTTCCATCACCCCTCCACTTTGACAGCACCACATTATAATCTGGATGATGCGGTAATATATAGTGGAGTTCATATGTGGAAGAGTAGGTCAATAAGCTAACTACTACTGCTTATTAATACAGCACTGAGCCCGTGATTTCACTGAGCTAGGCAATTCCAAGACCAGATCTGTAGAGTGAGCAAGTTTTACATTACAAGTGAAGTCAGCTGTAGAACTCTAAGAGATCATGAGGGGAACTGAAAAGTGGTGGCCAAAATCCAAACAACTGCACAACCGGTAGCAGACAACAAAGGGAGCTTGTACAGCAGTCCCACTTGCTGCGTGACAAATCTCTTTTGAAACTGAGGGGGCTGGTGGTGGTGGTGAGGATCTGCTCTACAAAGATAAAAAGTCAAATTCCACTGGGCATGGCCAAGCTCTTTGTATTTTTCAAACATGCTCAACTGTTTATAATTTAGCATTTTGTTTTAGGAGGAAAGCAATGCATGTCTTCTTCATAGACCAATCAAGCTCAAAAGGACTGAATCCTGCGATTGTGTCATTGAATGGCTACTGGCTGAAAACATTTGGCTTCAGCAGATCTCTGGCTCCAATGTCAGATGCACCACTGCGGACATGCATTGAGCTCTGTACAATTTTGCTTTCAGAGTGCTACCAGAACTGCTCAATTACATCCATGAGGTGGCAGGGTTGTGTAGTTCATTTGATAATGAAAGGCCAAAATTGCTTGCATTCACCCCTGATCTATATGCCACTTTTTAAATGAGTCAATCCAGAGTACATTGAATAGTGTAGTCGGGTTTTGTGACTTGAGTTTCAATTGTTACACTTTAAAGATGTGGACTCACTTGTGAGCTTGATCTTCAGGGCTTACCACATTTACCAGGGAGGCACTGTTCAAGCTGAGTTTAAAGGTAAAGGGACCCCTGCCGTTAAGTCCAGTCACGGACAACTCTGGGGTTGCGGCGCTCATCTCGCTTTACTGGCCAAGGGAGCCAGCGTTTGTCCGCAAACAGCTTCCAGGTCATGTGGCCAGCATGACAAACCCGCTTCTGGCGAACCAGAGCAGTGCACGGAAATGCCGTTTACCTTCCCGCCAGAGCAGTACCTATTTATCTACTTGCACTTTGACATGCTTTCGAACTGCTAGGTGGGCAGGAGCTGGGACCAAACAGCGGGAGCTCACCCCGTCGCGGGGATTCGAACCGCCAACCTTCTGATTGGCAATCCTTAGGCTCAGTGGTTTAGACCACAGCACCACCCGCGTCCCTTCAAGCTGAGTTTAGGAGGTTATAATTGCTTTGTCAGCAGAGAGTGTAGTTCTAGCCACCTTGAAGGAAGTGGTTGTAAGACCACTTTTGAAATAAGTCTCCTTGGACCGCAAAGGATTTTATCAACACCTGGCTGGTTTCTAATGTTAGGCAAAGTGTTGGAACAAGTGGTTCTGGGTCACCTCCAAGCACTGTCAAATCAAACTGATTATCTAGATCCATGTCAATCTGGATTCTAGCCCAAATCTGGAAGTGAAACTGCTTTGCTTGCCTTGATGGATGACCAGTTCAAAGAAACTGACAGAAGGAAAGCAAGTGCATATTATATATGAAGAACCCTGCCTATAAGCTTAGAATCCAAGCAGCGGCAGACCCAAATATGCTGATGTACTTTCTGGGTAATATAGACTATGCGCTAGTAACACACCAGGACATACTCACTTATTTTGAGAACAGAGAGTTAAAATTAAAATCTCACTCCCATGTGGGGAGGGAGGAGAGAGAGAATTAGTCGCATGCTCAAGTATATACCGTATGTAGGCCCGCTCTCTTTCACCACCTGCTGGATTGATGCTGCATCTGAGTAATCTATTTGCTGCAAGTAACTAAGACAATTACTGAAAAGAATGGCTATCAAAGTTGTACATGGTGACAAAACTGGAGAGGCCAGGTCCTCATACTACCCTTTAAAATAAAAAATAAAAAACCCTCAGTGAATTTGTTGCAGCATGTCTTGAATCGTCTAGTCTTTCTAAATGACAAAAACAGTTATATACAGGATGCACTTGATAGAAACATGGAAAGGACTAGAGTGCAATTGAAAGGGCCAGCTGCTGAACACCCGTTTTAATACAGCAGTGACATTTGTTAGCTGTTATCAGAAAGACTGAATGAGGATGAAATAGGATTACACAGTTCAGAGGATTGATAATTGCAAGAAGTGCTTCATTTTATATCATTACACTTGTGCTATTTTTCTATTCATTGACTTGGGAATGCATCTTCACCTACACTGCATGTCCCATCTCTGTGTGGGGAGCATTCAGGCTTCAGCTTTATTATGTTTAAGTGGTTCTATTAATCCGTAGGCTTTTAGCAATTTTCCACTTGACTAGCCAAATATATGTGGTTCAAAACCACCACCAAAGGAGGGTTGTGATAACTGAGTTATTTATAGGTTCTGAGAGCTCCTCTAGCTTCAAATAAGAGATGAATATGAAAGACATACCAAATATTGCAGCGGAATTCTTTGATGCCTTTATGCTCCATTTAAAATTACAGCCAGCTAACTCAGAAATATGTTTATAAATTACTTAAATGCTAGGTTACCTTAAATTTAGATACATGATTTTAAGTGCCAAATGGGCAGCGCTGGGATATATGATATGACAAGGTTGTGTTCGAAATATTCCAATGGGGATCTTGTCTGCACTGAACCTGTGGCTGCATCTTATTGCTCTCACTGTAGTCAACTTGGTGAGCCCTGGATAAATCAGATTTAAGGCTGGATATGCACGAGTTGCTAATAGCTACTAAGATTCAGCCTCCAGAAGGAAAGGCATCTATTGAAGGACTGGTAAGCGCCAGGTTTGTTGTACAAAACTTTAAAAAATATAAATAAATAAATAAATACTGTACCTTTAATAACAGTTCTATGACTTCGGTATGAACAAGGCCATGCACTGGTTCTCCGTTGATATGTGTGATGAGGTCACCAGCTTTCAATCCAGCATGATAAGCCGAACTTCCTTCTTCAACATTCTAGAAAGCAAAGAGAGGTATTTCTGAACCAGAAATCTTATTGCAATTATATAATCTATGCCTATGTTAAGGATAATGTAAACTGAGTGTTTAATGGGCAGGGTATAAATAATAAAATTATTTTAGAATTTCGTTTTGGTGTCCAGGTAAGATGGAAAATGGAACTTGAAAATGGATTAGAGAAGCCAATGGATGTTAGGAAAAGTAAATCAAGTGGCTCAGCAAATCAAGTGGCTCAGCTGCAAGCAGCAGACTGTGATGCAACTAACTTTTTGGGATCTGGACATATGATATCTGAGTTAAGAGAGCACTTAACAGATGCACAGAAACTTCTAAAATTGGTCTAGGTCTAGAATGGCATATAATGAACATACTGCCCCCTACAAGGCGACCCAGATAGCTTGTTAGAATGCCAGCATGTTGGGCCATTTTCATCAGATGTAGACTTGAAGCAACAAACATAAGCCTTACCCAGACAATATGCTGTACTGTGTAGATGTCACTATCACCCACATACACTCTGATTGCGCGGATAGTAAATCCATACTTCTTGCCTGAGGTGTGAATTATGACAGGCTGATGAGGACTTGCAGAAGCAGCTGAAGAATCACGGCTAGGTGAAGAATCTCTAGAAGACGAAGGATCTGAAGACACGGAATGGGGGGACATTGGACTTCCCAAAGGAGACACACCAAATATATCTGGAACAAATGGTCCTCTATATAAGAGTACATTCTGAATTTATGTTCATACATCCTACATAGACTAGAAAACTAAGCAGATGCTTAAAAAAACAATTCTCTCCCCCGCAAATCTAGATAAATTTCAAAAACATTTACAATACAGTGGTACCTTGGTTTATGAACTTAATCCATTCTGGAAGTCTGTTCTTAAACCAAAGCATTCTTAAACCAAGGTGTGCTTTCCCATAGCAGCGGGGGACTCAATTTACAAATGGAACACACTCAACAGGAAGCGGAACATGTTCTGCGTCCAAGGCAAAGTTCACAAACCAAAACACCTACTTCTGGGTTTGCAGCGTTCTTAATCCACGTTGTTCATAAACTAAGCTGTTCTTAAACCAAGGTACCACTGTATGTATCTTTTGTTGGGTAGGAATTTTTAAAAACTGAATGAATGAGCTAAAGGTGCATTTACATTAAGATTTCCTGTTCTTTTTCCATGGAGATCCCTACATATACAAATTATTATTCTCCTATTTACAAAAACAAAAAATAATTATTTTTAAAATATTACTTCAAATTAAATACCTAGCAAAGTTGTACTAATATCACATTGCATGAAGAGGAAAGGGGTATATACAAGCATATACAAGCATCAATTTAATAGTTATAATCATAATCTCTACCTCCTGGAATCATAAGGGATAGAGCACTAGCCGAGAGGGACTTTGTGACTTTTCCAGAGATTTTCTTTTTCTCTGTTGTTTCTAATCGCTGGCGAGCCATATGAGATGCTTGTTCATTGGAAGGCTTTGAGGAATTATCAGTGCTGTCCACACACTCACTTCTTCCATTTATCTGATCCAAGTGCTCTGAAAAACTTCCAACTGCACAAAAGAAAAGAACAAACAAACTGAAGAAACAAACAAACCAAGAGGTTGGGGCAGAATCAAACAACACTGTAAAACAATCTCATTTCTAGAAGCATATACATACACTAAAATGTTATGCCCATTATTGACTTAATTGTTAGCCATGTCTAGGGATCAGGAGTGAGCCAAAACAATGGTCTCCTTCCCCTTCCATGCACTAAACTCCCCGTATTTGTGGAAATCTACAACTTTAGACTTTGAATAAATATACTTGATAAGGAAAGGAGTGAACAGCTAAGATGTCCTGCACAATTTATACTGTCATGTAAGTGTTTATGCAAGACTTATACAACTAAAAATATAATAATTTAACAATGAACAAAATGTATCCTACTCTTTTATGTGAAGTGTCTATTACGCTGTCATCGGTAACAATTGTAGCTGATGCATCAATGATCCACAAATATTTTTAATAAGCAAACATTTGATCACTAGCAAGTGAGACAGCCTGCACTGACAATGGTCACATGCTAGCTCCTGAAGAGGAGATTGCATCCAATGTGCTCCTCCCAAGAGGTTTTGGCTCAAAGTGACACCTAACCCAAGGTTTGGCTTAGCATGCTTAAGGTCTCTCTTTCCTTTCAACAAGCTGTAGCCAAGGTTTGTTCTAAGGTTATAGGCTGAAGTTTCTGAAATATCATTACTGCAGTGTGCTATAGATGGGGATGCCTTTGAAGATGGTTCAGAAACTGCAGCTGGTGCAGAATTCAGCGGCCAGGTGCTTCCTGGAGCAAGATGTTCTGAGCACATAACACCAACCTTAGTCCAACTGCACTGGCTTCCAATTAATTTTCAGGCTTAATTTAAATGCTAGATTTGAGCTATAAAGTCTTATGTGGCTCAGGAACCCAATACCTCAAGAAATGCCACTCCTGACATAAACTGACCCAGACTCTGCGATTGTCATCTGAAGCCCTTTTCTGAGTGCCCCCTCCGGTGAAGGTCCCGAGGGTGGCAACATGAAAATGGGCCTCTTCAGTGGTAGTTCCCTACTTGAGGAATGCTCTCCCAAAGGAAGCTTCCCTGACATCATCTTTGTCTAGTTGTAGGTGTGATGCAAAAACTTTCATTTTTACCTGTGCTATTGGCCCTTAATTTTCAAAGTTTTTACGTATTTGTGGCCTCTTTTGATGGGGCAGGATTCACTAGACCTTTATTTTATTTGTTTGTCTTTTAATGTTTTACTGTGTTTATTGTAATTAGTCTTAGTATTTCAATTATGTCTGTAAGACACTGAGTCATTTCTATGAGTAAAGCAATTAATTAATGATACAGTGCCCATGAAAGTCACTGCCACCCATGTATGTTGTTAATTAAAAGAGAAATCCCCAATGTTCCATTACCCATTTAGATTATGCATTTTGTGTCGCATGTAGCTTGGCCCTAAAACTGAAGACCTAATTTTGATCTTGGAATTTAGGAAGGAGAAGGTCAGATGAAATGTCTAACTTTATACAAAACAGATGAACAAAACATACATGTTGTAGAAAATACTTCCATACTTGAAACTTACCTGACAGCGTGGAGCTACTGATTGTGCTTGCTGGAGTTGTTACCTCCACTTCATCTAAAACAATTTCCTCACTAACAAATGCAACCTTTTCTTGATCTTTGCAGGATGCAGCAGAACGTGGTGATTCTTCTTCATCTCCTTCAGCTGATACTGACAATTTTGGAAGTAACCCTGAACTGTGACGATGCCTAGAACTTTCAGTACCAGAAGACAAAGATGTAGATAGTTGCTGCCTACATTTAAAATGATATTTACACAATATAATTAAATAGGTGAACACAAATCAAAACCAGAAAAACACAAAATTTTGCAATATCGCATTAACAGAAAAATTAATCAAACACAATGGTGTTAAGAGAGAACCAATGTCTTACTGTACACATCTCATGATATGTCTGGTCTTTGGCATGTCATTATAGTTTGGCCTAATCTGCTTCATAGGATTATTATGAAGTTACTTTATGATAATTCTACATACTCTATTGGCAGGGGACAAATATGAAATAAATACTTACATTTCAGAATATTCTGAGCTCCAGCTTAAAGATTCCGCAGATGTTAGTACTACATTCTTTGTTCTCTCTGTTGTATCTTCCTTCTCTGCTGTTTGATTTCGAGTTCCTCGATCTATACTGCTAAAAACCTGTGCATGGGGGCAAAAGAAATGATAGCTAACAGTTGTTTGTATCTAAAAGAACTTCAGAAAAATACATATCATGCAGAGCTCTGCATGCTCTAAATACTTATAGGCAGTATCCTGGAGTTTTAAAGGACTTCAGTAGATGAAGCTCTTAAAATGATTTTCAATTCTACTCTCCTTGGTATCTTTGCTAAGCAACAGGGTAGCTAATGGCCTCTTTTCTGTCATGAATTCATCTCATTTCTTCTTCACCTTTGACTTTATGTACTATGGACATGCATGCTAAACCTATAGATGCTTCAGGATTTTTATATCATAGGATCAGTGCATATCTCAAATACTTCTTAACCATAAAGTCACTGAAAAAAACAAAACAAAAATATCATCAAGTCATATAATGGCCATCACTCAGGAATGCAAAGTGGTAGGGAGAGTTGAGCTGAAATTGACTGTGAAGATGAGAATAAATTACTTGACTAAATGATTTGGAGGGGGGTGGCCATAAAAAAGCCAGTTGTTTATCTGACAACCTGCATATTGAGCTTGTTTGCAATGAAAAAAGTTGAGCTTTTAAGATATCAGTATCATACTATTCTTGTAGTATCCTATCTTACAAATGCACAGAAGCCATCCACAAAGAGAAGATTTAAATGCTTCTTGCTGTTTGAGAATTGGATTCCTGCTGCCAAGTCATGACAAAGGTTTAACATCACTAGACGGAAAGCAAGACCTTCTCTTGCTTTTCCCGCTTGCCCATTCTTAAATTGCCTCTACAGATGAATGGGGATTATGGATTTCTACAGATAGGGAAGCATATAACTATGCACAAGAGGAACAGAAACTTTAAAAATCCCTTGCATTTAATCATATTCTGCAAAAAGCATTTGGAAATGGTATACAGTCACCCACCAAGTTTATTTATTTACACCTATAGCCCATCACATCACAGGGGTTTAGAGAAGGCACTGCAATAGCAGACAAAATATAAAAAGCATACATATTTTAAGATGTTAAAACTGCTCCTTGCCCTTCCTTTAAAAACAACAACAACAACACTCAGGGCCGGCGTGTCCATTTAGGCGAACTAGGCAGTTGCCTAGAGCGCCAAAATGGAGGGGGCGCTGGCCAGCCTGTCCCCCGCCGGGAGCCAGCCCTTCCGCTTCTCTCCCTCTTTCTGTCCCGCAGCGCCGACGGGGCCAGGCGCCCCGCACAATTAGCGGGAGCGCCTCGTCGGTTTTCCTCCTCTGGCTGCCGGCCGGAGCTCGGCTTCACCGAGGCCAATAAGTCTGGTATGGCGGCGGCGGCAGCTCCAGGTAAGTGCGCTTTCTGAGGAGCGCTTTCCGTGGCGCGCAAAGCCGGAGGCGCCTCTCCGGGCGCCTCCCTGCCCTGGCGGCGGGGGCGCCAAAAAGGAGGGGGCACTGGCCAGCCTGCCCCTCAACCCCCGCCCGGTGCCGCCCCAACCAGCGGTGAAAATCGCGGCGGCGCGGGGCACCCGGCGGGCAGGGGGCGGGGAAGCGTACGTCATGCGAAATGACGTCACGTGGCCCACCCCCTCGCCTAGGGCGCCAAAAACCGTAGCACCGGTCCTGACAACACTGTACTCCGGGTGGACAAAATTGTGCTTATGTACTCATTCATTCATTTTATTTGTATACCATTTTTCCATACACAAAAATATGCTTACAGAGGTTTGCAACAAAGAAACAGGGATACATTTCAAACACACACTACAAAACAATTTCATTATAACACAGCAAAACAATAACATACCCACATTTACATAATAACATAGCAAAACAATAGCAAATATAGTAACATAGAGAAAACCACATTCCAATACTATAAATAGAACAGTATGCAACATCCAATAGCAAAAATAACAAGGGAGCTTCACAGTTTCACCTTAGTCCTATACTTAGGAATAACTAAGTTACAGGTAAGTTAACTAAGAATATTCATCTTAAATATTCAATACTGCAATAATTATGCTCAAAATTGCCGAAGCTTATTTTGGATAAGTTAAAACTGAACTAAGACCTAAATATTAGCTTTTACTATTTTCATGTGGGGTCTCGTCTTCATTACTTTCTCACTTTAAAAATCCAGGAGCAATGCTTTTAGTTACTTTCCTCTTTTGAACTCACTTACTCATCACATGGAAACATGATGAACTCACAAAGGAGCAAGTTACAGGTGCAGAGTGGGGGGATGCTTATTATTTTTTGACAAATTGCCTGGCTGCGTACAATGGAAGAAAGTGAACCCCTAGCTCAGGGTTTGCTATGGAGTGTGACCATTTTTGTATTTGTTTGAAGGAACTGAAATGCATAATGCTAATATATTTACTTGCTTTCCAGAAGGAAACATAATTTGGATATTTTCTCAAACAGTCCTAGTAAAGTAAACCATAATAAATTAACAGTAGTAGTATTTACAGGAAGATCATTTTTTAAAAACCCTTAAACGGACGTGCCAAAATGGCTCTCAATATCACTTTTCTTCTGTTTTCTCATGCATTACACTCACCACAAATATGGTATATCTCATGGTACATGCAAATGCTTACTTTTGAAAATCGATGTGAACATGAGGAAAACTGCCTAATCTCCAAATTAAAGTCTTCATCGTTTGTATCATCCTCTTCTTCAGTTTCCATATGGTGGTATTTCTCAGAACGAGCTATAAAATACAGGACAATCTGTCAGAATTTACTGTAGTTTGAAAACTAACTGAAGGACAGTTTTATTTTTGTTAATACATTCAACTTCTAGGGCAGTAAAACATAGCATTAAAATTATCGCTTCCTGTAGAAAATTAAACATACTGTCAAAGTAGCTTGTGTCGTCTTCAGATTCCAGCTGAGGAATGAATTCTGCCTTCTGTCTTAGCAAACTATTCCAATCTAAGTTTTGGAAGAATGGGTGCTGCTTCACCTCATAAGCACCACCTGGGGGAGCAAGAGAAGCCTGTCTGGATTAATTCTACAAATAAATTATTCAGTCATATTTATATTAAAATAATAATACCATTTATTTCTAAAACGGTTGCCATGTTGTTGTTGTTTTTAAATGATTATCTTGGATTAACCTGTCTTTAAAAAACAAACTACAAAAACTTGAGACTGCTTCCCAGTCCATCTTAAGTAGGTAAAACGTATTCCAGAACCGGTATTTACTTTGACACAGAAGCAAAGCATTAAACAAACCAGTAAGAATACATTAGAAACTTGAGCCAATGAAAGGCCATTAACATTTGTTTTAATATTGAGAAAATAGTCTGTGAATATTACCTACTGTTTAATTATTTTTGTGAACTACATTTTCATATTCTTTGCCAAGGGATAGCCTGAGCTCAGGTAAGTTAGAAGCAACACAATGTCTGTGATATCGAAAAAAATAAAAACACCCACTATGTAATATGAAATAATATTAACAACACAACTGGGAAATAGACATTGGTGATCTTGCATTTTTATTCAATGTTCATTTTGTTGTCTATATTTTAAACTTTATTTCAAAACAAAATTCCCTGTTAAAAAGGCTATCTTTTTCCTTAAAAACTATTTATTTATTTTTGGTAGTTGTACACTGAGGGGACAAATTGGGCCAAGATACAATGGAGAGGGGAAAGGGAGCTGAATTATATATATTGGAATGAACTAGTTAGCCAATTCTACAGTATTTTGCATAGTATCTAGAACAGTAGTTTGCAAACTTTTTTTCTTACAGACATGAAAATTGCTGGTGGGTAATTAATGATTAACACAATGATTTTTTTTGCCTGTTTTATCAATTGTAATGTGTTGCGCTAGATGCTGTATGTTTTTTAATTGTACTTTATTGCCTCTTTCATTTCTTTTTATTTTATTTAAATAAAAGCAATAAAAATACAATTAAAAGTTATGCGAATATTTTATATGGTGAAGGTGCCATCTCTTTTCTTCAATCACAAATCCAGACACTACATAACAGTTATAGACTGACTTTCTAAGACCTGGGGGGGAGTTTATTGGTTTTTTATTCTTGTTTTTATTATGCCTTTTGTGTTTTTCATCCTCTATTTTTATATTGTGAACCTGGTCCACATTGGCTACCTGAAATGTTTATGGGGGGAGGGGGATTAATGGGTTATTGTTATTGTTGTACTTGTCAAAAATGTAATCTACAAGTACTTTGGAAACCAATGTATGCTTGTATTTTGGGGGGGGGTGAGGGAACCCATAAATAATAACAATAAAAAGAACCAAATCCACAGATACGCTACAGACCACCAGAAGGAATCTCATGGAATACTGGTGGGCCATGGACTTGAGTTTGAGAACCTCTGATCAGTGAAAGTCAGAAGTTTACCAAAATCTGACAACTGGTTTTAGGCAAATGCCCAATATATTAATTTCCAAAACAATATTATTTCCAATTTTTTAAAAGTCACTTTTGCACAGCATTCCAAATGTCAAACAATCTAGACTCACCAAAAATTGTGACTGTCAAATTTTCACCATCTCAAATGGACATTCTCTAAATGCATAATACTGTCATTCAAAGAAATACTTTTCAGTCTCTCTTTATACGCACAACTTTATCACAAACCAAGGCAACCAGCACTGCTATTACCAGCACATTATCAATCTCTCTATGAAAAACTGGAGCACAAATTACCGCCAGTCCACAGTACAAAAGACATAGCTGTATTCATCACCCCTTTCCTTTTATCTCCTTCAATTTCTCCTGTTTTTTGCTTCTGCAAAAGAATTGCACTGAATGAAGAGGATAAGAAAGCATTATGTGACTCAAACTCAAGCCCTTTCTTTGTATTAGTCAAAAGAAAAGTTCAGTCACTCACACTAGCATCTACTGAGATAATTGTTTTGACAGCCTTAACTGTGGCACATGAAAATGGCATTCTATATTGATTAACCATGATGTAAACTTTGATATGCTATAGAAGAGGACCCAGCCAGCCTGGGCTCTCTGCTGAAGTGCAATTACTAGACACTGCCTCTGCATAGTGGGAGATGTATGGGTTTCCTTAAAGTTTGGTACAGCTCAGACAATGTGCTATGGGTGCCAAGATGCATTATATAGCCAGGAGAGTAGTAGCTATGGTCCCCCTTCTGAAAAAATGGTCCCACCTGTGCCTTTTGGTTTGTATATCACTACAGAGTTCAGGCATGGGGTTATGTATGTATTATGTATCTTCTGTATGTATGAGTGAAGTGGACTGAGTGAGTAGCCAAACAAGACATAAAGCACATAGATCAGATACATTTTCAGTGACAGAAAAGGGTTCAGGATAGGACTTCCAGAATCCCACTGCTGATTGGCACTTCAGTTGTTTCCACAGATGGTTTATTTCAGACCCAGTAGCATGTATTCCAAAGCCTGAAGCAGAAACTTTAGTGGAATACCCACAGGGTGGATATGTGTCCATTCCATCATCACAAACACCACTCCAGGATATTTAATAGGAGTAGTTGCTTTCATCACAAATATACAGTTTTTTATTCCCCCCTCTGTTTTCCCTTCTGCATGGGTTCTGTTTCTTTCTTTTTTCTTTGCGCCTCACCATGTTTGGTGCACATATGGTTATGTATTTTTTGAACTTTCAATAAAAATTAATAAAAAACCAAAAAACAAATATACACTTTCAGAACTGGGGATCTATTAATAGACTGTAATGTGATGGGAAACAGCATTGTCTATACAAACCCACATTTGGCACTTTGCAGGCATTATGATCTCAGGTTGCAGAAGTGCTGTCACTGGCATTTTCCTTAAGAAAATATGTTTAGTGTGTGAAAAGCAGTCTCAGTATTCATCAAAATATGTTGAAAAAGCACAAGAAGAACAGTACACAGTGGAGTCTGGTCAAATGACTGCTTTTTTAAAATATTACCAGTGAAACAAAACTAGATGTTGCCCTTGTAATAAATGTTCATAATGCATTCACTGTAAGGTATTTCTTAGTCAAAAAGAGCAAGATAAAAGGCCCAAAACAAGCCAAGAAGATACTATTTCTATCATCTTGGTAAACATGAATGTAAAAACCATGCTTTCTAACCTGTTCCCAATCTCTCCAAGGGGTTTTGTCTCAGAAGCAAAGCAATCAGTTCCTGGGCATCCGGAGGTGGTGCTTCATCTTTTTCTGGCCAGTTGATCTCATCTAGCAGAGAGAAATACAAATTGTCAATCTTTTTTAACATTCTATCATTCAACATTGACATGTGACATCTATTCAGCATAACTTGGTGCAGCACAAGTGCAGCCTCAGGGATCAAGGTGGAGGTGTTGCTGTGGATCATTGATCTTTGCCCATGCTTACCAGGAGACATCTTCATTCGGGGGCTGGTCTTTGGTTTGACACTTGGTGTCAAACCAGAGAGAGAGACTGGCGATGCTGTTGCCCAGTAGTCTCCCTAACAGAGCTACCGTAATGCAAGCAGCCTCCGGTGTCACATTGGAGAACACTAGGAATATTGTCCCGGGGGATTTAAACGTCCATGTGGAGGCCTCCATGACAACCATGGGGCTGTCTCAAGTGGTCACCAACCTTGACCCATAGCACAGGACAACTTGTTTTTTTGCCCCTGGTGACAAAGCTGGAAATAGGAAGGGTTTCTGTGACCCCCCCTAGTCATGATCAGGCCGCTTCCTGGTAAGGTTGGGCTAATGGTACCAACTTCCCTCTGTAGAGATGGAAGACCCACTATTATGGTTCACCCCTGGAGACTTATGGATTTCAATGGATTCCTGAATGCTCTGGGAGATTTTTTTGGTGGATAGAACTGGCAATCCTGTTGAGGCCAATGGAATTGTGAGACTTAGAAGGCTGTAGATATAATCCTACCTGAGCCCCCGTGGAGCATGTTTGGCACCCTGGTATACTGGGAAGCTGTATGTAATGAAACAGTTTAGGCAATGGCTAATGTGCAGGTGGCAGAAGTCTCACTGCAAAGATGACCAAACAGGTGCTAGAGCACATAATCCTGCCTACTATGTGGAAGTGAACACAGCAAAGAAGGCTCACTTTGCTGCTTCCATCACATCTTTAATAAATCTGTTAGCAGAGCTCTTCAGAGTGGTCCATAGCCTATTGATACCTATATTGGTAGATGGAGCCTGAGACACCTGAGGGTCCCTCTGTGCATTGCTTTGAGGACCAAGTTGGTTACCTTCACAGCAAGCTAGATGCCATGACTGATAGTGTTCCAAGTGAGGTTTCCAATGTCCCATCAAGCCATGTTTTGTAGGATCATCTACGGGTGATGGGTATTGGGGCCACTGTTCTGCAGTGGTTCTGGTGTCATCTCCAGGGATAGTTTCAGAACACAGCATACTTCTCAATCCCATGGCTTTTAAGCAATAGGGCACCACAGGGTCTCCAGTGAAATTTAACATCTACATTAAGCCGCTGGGAGTTGCCTTTAGGCATTTTGGAGCAAGGTGTCAACAGTATGCTGTTGATACCCAACTCTGTTTCTCAGAAACATCTGAATCAGGAATGGCTGAGAAGACCCTGAGCCAGTGTTTGGATGCACTGGTGGACTGGATGAGAACTAATAAACTGAGTCTGAATCTTTGCAAAATGGAGGGTCCAGGAAGTTGGTAAGCTGCCTGCCCTTAATGGAGTTGTGCTCTCTTTGAAGGGACAGAAGTGGATTTTGTGGGGTGCTCCTAGATCTAGCTCTGTCATTAGACAGGTGTCCATAAGACTAGGAGTGTCTTATGCTAACTTTGATTGTTAAGACAACTATGGACATTCCTGTATCAGAATAGTTTGACCACAGTGGTCCATGCATTGGCAACCTCATGGCTGGATTACTGCAGTGGGGTTGATCCAGAGGCTGCAGCTGATGCAGAATTTAATTTACCATGGACAAAGGCAGGAAATGGACTGGATGAGGAGGGGAAATAGCTACATACTCATTGGCTCTGAACATTTCCTGCCTTGGACAGTAGGTGGTGATGTTTACCTATGTAACAGCCTGACACCCAGGGGAAATAATCATGCAACTTGCAAACTATACTTGCAATACCAGGTCCTATGGCAAAGGTCACTACTTAATTGCGGTATTCTCCATAAGGGCCAGATTAAACATCACAACTATGATGGGCCATGTGCTGAATTTTATCTAGGTGAATAAATGCTTTTACTTGGAGTGAAAAGCAAAAGACATATTTTTCAACTTTGTTGAAGGAGATTTAAACACAAACCCAAGCCTTCTGAGGAAGCCCACATTTGGAAGACCTGATATATGAATACTGTCAAATATGGTCGGCTATATATCTAAACACATGCTGAAGACATCTATCATGCAAAAAGCGATTTCGTGGTGGAATAAACCATAGTTTTTAACTAACTTTTTTTGCATTTATGTTTTGTAATGAGGTAAATCACTCCAATGCACAGGCACAGAATGGGGTATGAAAAGCAGTGAAAAAGGGAGGGAGGGGTGTTAAATAAGAAGCTATGGCAAAGACACATTCTCTGAACTCAAGAGAATCTGACAGATATAGTCCTCCTTTCCCCTAGGGAGAAACTTGTAAAGAATCTCATTACACAGAAGAAATGCACCAGGGGGAAATTACTTCCTAAGCAATGCCAATTCTTTGAATTGAAACTTGCAACCAGGTATTAATTATACTTTACTACAAGTTTTTAAAAAATATTTAATATTTATTTAGTATTAAAATACACGGTATGGAAAGTGTAGTATCCCTTAACCATGGTGAAACAACTGAGCATTTTTTCATCTCAGCTTCGTCTCCTCATACATTTATTGCCCCTACTGGGGCAAATGTTAACTAGAGTTTGATTTCAACAAAAGAATTTTAACCTAGAATAAGACGCACATTTTCAGTCTCTGCAACTTCTGCTAAAATACTGAAGCATCCGATTTCTTTTTAGTTATCTGAAGCTATTGGAAAGTCCTTCTCCAGCTTATTACTTTATTACATAATATCATATGCATGCACCCAAATGTACAAATGCACATGATAAGATAAATACAATGAAAGCATGACACTATTTTATTTTTCCTGCCTACATCTTTTTTGATGCTATTTAAATGCATTCTGAAAAACAAAATATGAAAATTGTTGCTGCCTCAGGGATCAAAAACAACTTTTGCTTGTGTTAATTAAACATTTGGTTCCCTCTTGTAACTTAGGTCCCAAAAAACAGTATGTTTTTAAATCTATAAACAGCTAATGTATTGTATAAAGAGGTCATTTACTGTAGGCAACCAACAAATCTATTTCATTATATTACAAGCATGCCTAGCTGGAAGATCTAATAGAACATAGACATAATTGCAGCCTCCCCTCCCCTGTTCACTAGTGTACCTTTTCATCATATTTTATAGAATGGATCGGGAAACAACTAGTAACAGAAATGTCATTCTAGTAAGCATTTGGCATAAACTGTGGCCATCTACATGTTATGCATCTGGAAAATATAAGGGAACAGCAGGTAGGATAGAGATAGATACTGTTTAATTATCATTTAGTTTTGCCACAAGCTGCATAACAATACTTAGGGCCGGCCTGCAGGTTAAGATCTAAAAGGTTATTGAATTTTAAATGAAAGAAGAACAGCTGTTACAGAAATAACATTATACTGTAACGGCCACTAGTGAAATCATTAACAATCTGTGAACTGCATTTGAATCCTTCTTTTCCCCATTATTTATTATTTGGGAGACATTTGTTTTAGGGTTTTATTACATTTCTGTTAATTTATTGCACTGTGCCCTTAGGCATTTTCCCATTTATGCAAATTAAGTACATATCAACCTTTTTTTGCTGATTTTTTAAATTAATGGCTGAAAAGACAGTACTAGTTCCAAAAGTATTAACTATCCAGATAATAGTTCCTTTCTGATTAAAGTATTTATCCTCTTCTTTGTGACTAACTCTCTTTTCCTTTTAAAAAACGTTTTCCTCTTGCTTTTCTAGTATGACTGTTCAAATTTTTTTCCTGATCATATTCTTGCTCACCAGCACTGATACTCTTCTTTTTGTTCCTTCCTCTCTCTATTTCTTTGATCATTTAGTGCCTTAGACTGACAGACTGCTGACGAAAATTGCTCTGAATTTTTATTTATTGTAAAGTGCTTGCTACATATTAAGCATTGTAGAAATATTAAATATAAGCACTGTAGTAATATCAAATTATAATGATATTCGCTGAATTCAGTCTTGCTCTGTTTCACAAGTTCACATACCAGTATTGTAATTCTGGTGGATTATACAATTACCGTACATTTTTAATTGTGGCAAATATGTTAGTAAGCAATATGGATTTAAGTGGTTCTTACACTGAAATATATGTCATTTCCCCTGAAAGCTCCCCTGTCCCACAAAGGCCTGACTGAACATTGGCCAAGTGGCAATTCTTAGAGAGGATGGTTTTAAGGATAATAATTTAAGTTTTCTGATATTTACCACTGATTACTTGTCCAAATAGCTCCTCCGGTGTATCACCAAAAAAAGGAACACACCCAACAAGAAACTCATAAAGAATAATTCCCATAGACCACCAGTCCACTGGCTTGCCATAGCCCTGCCTTAGAATTACTTCTGGAGCAATATATTCTGGTGTGCCACAGACCTAAACGTGAGAGAAGAAAAGCAAACCTGAATTATATTTCTGTAAGTTGATTGCAATCAATGTGTCAAAAGAAACATATTGAGAATTACAAATTTTGTCATGACTTTCTTTTTGGCTGCATGTATTTCAAATTTTCTAATGAAAGCACTCAAGCAACTAAATGCAAAATTCAACTGCAATTCAGATCTCAACTGAAAGCATGAAAAAATACTTTATATATGTTGTTTGCTAATGTGAAGTCACAGTAAATTACATATATTTATACTAAGCACAATTGGCTCCTTATTATAACATGAAAACTGCAATGGATTTACCTTAAGTAACTCTTACAGTGAACAGATTGTGGGCAAACGGTAATGAGGCATGCTTAAAGGGAAATGGGCCATAGCTAGGATTTTTAGCACCCTTGATTGTGCAATGCATCATGAGTTCCACAAGTACTCTGCTGAGACTCCTGAATTCTTTATAAAAACAACGTTCCATTTGTCTCTCTTACAATCTCACTTGCTCACAATTAAGATCATTCATCTTATTAATAGACCATAATTGAAGGAGGGAAAGCCTAGAACAGTAAAGGTAACTCTTACATATAGATTTGTAACACAATTTGCACAATTCATCTACCGGTAGTTTCTAAAGTGTTCTGCAAATCCAAAAGGAATGGCACATCTCTTACCTGTTTATCCAGAAATTCTCTAGCATCCTTCTCAATGTGACCCTCATAAAGATTGGTGGTCATACTCATGAGGCCAACCTTAGATAGTCCAAAATCTGTTAACTTTATATGCCCCATGGAAGTTACCAATAAACTGCAAATGAGAATGATAGTAAATTACTATTACTTTCTACTTCACTGCTGTAACAGCATAATGTTTTCACTGTAACACATAAATTTAAACCCACATTACAGTCACAGTATATCATGAAATTTGTTTGAATAAAGCCAGCAAATGGATATGACAACTGGCAAGGGATACAGTGTTATGTGGGGTCTTAGACTCTCTTTCCGGAGAACTGGAGTACTGCTAGTGAGAATGTCACGGTCCCATAATAGCACAGCCAATTAGTAGGTATAAAGAATAATTCAATGGAAGTAGCAGTGTGATTGATCTCTGGGTATAATTTCAAAATCTCATTTCCTTTTCAGACAACACATCAAGATCAGGTTGGCCTTGTGGCACCAACCTTAGGGCCAGAAGTGCAACTCCACTCATGCTGCCACACTGAGTGCCCTATGCATGAATAAATGTGCAAATAGAGCTGGTAATTAGGCTTTATTAAATCTTATAATAAAGTTATAGGCCTCAAATCATCATAGAAGAAATTGAAGATGCCTACAAAGAGGTGAATAAATATGCATATAAACTGGGGAAGAGGGAAAGCGTTTATAAAGTTATGGTAACTATAACAAGAAGTAATAGGATCTGTATTTTTCCTTCATTTAGTAGTAGGAAGCAAAAAGAAATCCAAAACTATGGAAACAAAATAAAGATGTTTCTCCATAGATGGTGGCCATCATACTACAATAATGCGACAAAACACATTTGTGCGGGTTTTTAGACAGCTCTAAAAAAGCTAACTTTGAAAATTCTGCAATGTGTCTTCATTCAGCTATTGTTTAAAATAATCCACACCTGAGAAAAGCATTAACCCTCTTAATTGGACCATTATTGCCCAAAGGTGAGTCTGCAAACATTTTCATGATCTGACACGTGAAGAAACTGTAATACTTAACAAGTGTCAAATGGAGGATAAAGCATAAAAACAACTGTTGCCCTCAGCTATGGACTATGACTGGAATACCTCCTTGAAACGCACTGCTGCAACGAGTTAAAAATAAAAGAGGAACCAGTCAACAAATTCACTATAATTGCAGTTCTTTTATCAAGAAACAAAGCAGTTAAATGATTATATTCTGAATTTATCTATCAATAAAATTTTATTACATGGACACAAGCCCATTAAAATCAAAATAAAACCCTGAAAGTCATTCAATATGTAATATGAAATGAGTTTAAATATATAGTACACATATAAATCACGGAAAAGGAAAACCATGCAAACTACACTACACTTCATTTCACTTTGCCCAGGGGCTTCATATACGATATCATTAGTTTTTCAAGCAACTATTAGTTACATGCTATATACATACTTATCTGGTTTCAAATCCCTATGTACTATTCCATAGTTGTGGAGGTACTCCAATGCCAGAACAGTCTCTGCAAAATACATTCTGGCCATGTCTACAGGCAGAGGTCCCATATTTTTCATTAAAGTAGCACAATCCCCACCTGAAATATAATGTGCATTATTAAACCTATTCCACACTGAAGAGATGTTTCAGGATTCGGTTTGACACACAATTATAATTAAGAATAGTACTGATGGGCAAATCCTCCTGAGGAGCTCAATTCATAACCGAGCCCAACTAACCCAAACCAAAAAACAAGCTCAGTTATTTCTGAAGATAGTTACCAAGTCAAACAGACCACATAGCTTTCCAGGTATTGGTACAATATGGTCCAATTCCTTCACCAACCCCATAAGCCTCCCCACTCAACTACCTAAGTTGGTGGTTGCTGGTTTTCTTCTACAGATTAAAAAAAGGAAAGTGGGGAAAGAACACAGAACCATCGTCATAATAAGCAAAGTGTCTCATCACCCCTAACTACCCCAAACCATCTTGCACTCCCCCAATGACCTCTCTAATTTGCCACAAGGAAAATCTGGGAGTAATTTCAGCTCAGCCCTTATAATGCTCCCCGCCTTTTAAGAAGGTGAACATTATAAATTTGTGGGATTTATCTTGTATCACTCTTGTCATTCCTAGTGTGCATTGTGGACACTGAAGAATGGGAATCTGTAAGGTAAAAATATTCTCATCTTCCAGTATTACACTGTGCATGCCACTGGATGTAGAATAATACTGTACCTTCTACATATTCCATGACCATGCATAAATGGCGTCTAGCTTCAAAGGAACAGTACATGCTGACTACAAATGGATTTTCTGCAAATGTCAGGATATCACGCTCAACAAAAGCCTGCTGAATCTGGTTTCGAAGAATGAGATTCTGTTTGTTAATCTTCTTCATCGCAAACCTCTGTCTGGTTTCTTTATACCGCACCAAATAAACAGCACTGAAAAGAAAAGAGAGAGAAAGAATCAGGATGAGATTGTTTTTAAATCTACTACTTTTAATGCACACTATGCTAGAATTCCAAAATTCAATTTCTGACTTAAGTTGCCACTTAAGGTAACCAGTTAAACATTGATTAAGCCAGTTACAAAAAAAACCAAGCTGAAAATGTTTTTTGCCAGTACTCATTAAAAGGCTTTCTGATGGGGAAAACTATTATGGCGCAATATAATAATTAAACCTGAGACTGCTTACTCTGCGAGTGTGCATCATATTTATGACTCCACCTTTGACTCTTAAGGATGAAATCTTGAACACAAAGGAGGGAGGATGAGAGCTTCATGATGAGACAGCTTCTCTTTCCAAATTGTGAAAGTGGTACACCCACTATCCTAGACATTACCAATGAATAAAATTTATCACTACTAAGGCAGCTGTCCTGTGGTTGAGTCAATCTAGAGTCCGCTGACATCATGGCTGCTACATAGAAGCCTTCCAACCTCTGATCAAACTCCACTCAAGTTCAGACCCCTATATATTTCTGAATATGGTCTGAATTATGTCTATTTTTGTTTGTATTCCCACCCACAATCTTTTTAAAATAACATCATCATTATCTTCTTCACAGTCAAAGTTCTGTCCTTTATTACCACTAGAGGAACATTTCTTAAGATACACTTTCTCTTAATTTCTCTCATTCTGACAGCACCATTCCCATTTCAATGTAGGAGCAGACAAAAGAGATTGCACCACGCTGAAATCAGGACGACATTGCACCTTAGGCAAAAATGAATCATGTTACATCCTTTGTACTTCCTTTAATGAAGCCATGTGACTCAGCCCAATAATGTTTTGAAACTGGCTTCTGTTCCTCCAGCTCCTTGCAATCCACTCAGAATGTGTGTGTGTGTGTGTGTGTGTGTGTGTGTCCACACACTCAATCAATAAAGTTCAGTTGCTTGTTGCCAGCCACAGAAATTATGGCATAAACATATTTCACCCTTCCCTATAGTTTAGGTTCTTTATCCCATTTGTTTCTCTGCACTACAAACCCTCTTCTTTGAATGTGAATTATTTGCCCTGTTCAGCCATGATCTCTTCTCTTTGATTTCAATGCTGTGAGCTCTTGTTTATCATATGTAGGGGAAAGTGGACCTCATCATTTGCTGTAAGATTGTCAAAAGGCAAGAGCAATCCACCCCGCTCCACTTTGTCTGGGGGTGGGGTGGACGGGATGGAGATGTCCCTCCAGCAGCCTTGCTGGCCTCCTGCTGGTCACCACCTGCAGAGTGATACCAGCATCACTCTGCTGGCAAGGAGCTTCCACTTCTGCCTGCCAAACATGCAGGCAAACAGGATCCTTGCTAGCAACAGCCACCAGAACACCCTCAAATGGGACTGTCCGGGGGCAGGGCTGGGTCAACCTGTGATCTGCCAGATGCCAACCTGGCCCTACTGTAGTGATGTGGTGGCACCAGGTCTGATCCTGGCCCTAATACTGTGCCACTTCCAGGCTGTCAGAGAAATCATACATACACAGTATGGCTGCTTAACCACTCTAACAAAATTTAAACATAAATGCTATATGGCATATAAGTACCATTAATATGGCATGAGAGAAACTGCACAGCAGATGACACCATGGAACAAGTGCATCCTGTTTAAAACCTAGTCTGCTAGAACATTCAATAATCAATTAAACATTATCAATGAAAGAGAGCTGCTACTGAACAGATCGTACTGGGTCTTCGAGTCCTCTGGCAATCAAAACCGACCATGGAAAATGAGTGCAAGTGATACATATTACTGGAAAATATTCCACAGTGAGAAGCTATAGACCCCTCTCACTTTCACACAATAAATGACTTTGCCACAATTGGCATGTGACTAATATTTCTGTCTTAAGGGGGGGAATTGAAATCTTCCTTAGCACATTGTCTATATGAAAACATAGCAATGCAAATGTCATTACTTCTTTGCAGTCCTTAATATTTAATTATTGCACAGACCAGCTATATTTGAAATCAAGTGATTCTCTTGTGAGGGTTCCACATTACAGTTAACATTACTGATTTTCCTAATCTAATTTGATTTTTTTTTCAATTCTTCCTCACCTCATTTTCATTATTACACCTTCAATTTAATTCTATGGGCTGGATCCAAATGTACTTAAGAACAGACCCACTGGAATCAATGGGACATATTATTATAGGTCTACTCTAAAGTATGCCTATGTCTGAATCCAGACACATATTTGTTTATCTATACTGTTTTTAATAAAGCTTTTTTTAAAAATAAAGTGGAATGCTATGAAAAACTCATGCATATAGGTCAAGATTCAGCCAATGGGCATGTATGTACACACAGCAGAAAATCACATGCAGCCAGAGACTGACGTCTGGTTTCCTTTGTAGTCATTGCTAGTGCTAAATAGAGACAAGCAGTTTTGCAGTAGCAGTCCAAAGTACCTCAGGTTCACTCACTTGTTCACAAATCTATTATTTGGAATCTAGTCAAACTACACTGGAATGCTAATGGCCAAACATAAGGTAAGTGTCTTTTAAATTTGAGCATCAGAAAGAAGAGCTGTTTATCAGCCAACTATGTCTGCACAACATCTTGATAAACATAAACAAAAACACAGTGATACTTTCCTTCTTTCACTTGACTGATTTAACCTTAGAAAAATGTATTTTTACATACAAAAGAATTATTTTCCTGCTTTCAGTCAGTTTACAGGCCAAAAAACTTCATTAAGAGCACCATATTTAGGGCAGTTCATTTATTTATTTGCATTAAAGATTTCTGTGCTCCCCTTTTTAATCAAATTGTCCTCCACTTTCATTTAAATAAATAAATAATGTTAATTCATTTATTTCATTTTTATTAAAAAACACATGCCTTACACCTAAATGGAGCTCCTGTTGAGAATATATTTTCCAAAATATGCCTCAGAAAACACAGGATGCAGGGTAGTGGCCAGCTGGAGGAGCCGGGGAAGAGGAGGCAATTTTCTCAGATTCCTACTTCTGCCTGTCATCCCCTATTCCTCCCCAAAATCTATGCCACTGCTTAAGAGATTGGGATACCCTCTGGAACAATGTAAAGGTGGGGGCCGCAGGGGAAAGGGGCAAAAATACACCCCCCTTGTCTAGATCTAACCCATTACGGATGGCTCATTAGGATGAGAATAGGGCAGAAGTGCCCCTACACTGGCAAATACAAGATCTGAAATATTTTCCCCACAGCGCTAATAGTAATCTACTACAAATTAGATAGTTTGTTTATAAATGCTTCTATTCTACTAGGAAAAATGAGAAAAAGCACTGTTCCTCTAATCCCAAAAGTGAAAGAACACCACCCCTCTCAAACTTAAAACAACACAACTAACAATAGGTTTTGTTTATTATTTTGTGTATGCATCAGCCACATATGTTTATTTCCCTGCTGCTCACTAGCAAAGTCTTGAGAAGACCTAACTGTAGTGCAAAGCAACTGTAATTATGTAACCTTCAACAAAACTAGAAATGGCTATTGAACTGTTTCACCAAAGCATACCGATGAGGGATTATGCAAGTGCAACAATTGTGAATGAAACTTCTGTTCTGAGGTTAAAATAATTGGGGGGAGAGAGAAGAACACATTGCATTTGCAACAATAAACAATTTATGTGCAAGAAACACAAGTTTTGGCTTACAGAGGAAAGTCTAAGACAAGACAGCTTGTGAAGATATTAATGACTTGGCCTGCATCCTACATGTTTACTGATTCACAGCTTGTTTAACTTATTGTATATTGTCAACCATTCATTCCCAATAGCCTAGTGTATCTCATGTGATATAAAGTTTTTTAATTCACATGAATGAATTTATTCCTCCATAGAAATGAATTTATTCCTCCAATTCTCAGCCAGCTTTTTTTTAAAAAAAAACATACTTACTGAAACTTAGGGAAAAGGTTCACATATTTAATTGATCAAACTTAATACACCTGATAAATTTACGCCAAATTATGCCAAAATCAACAATTATATTTTGAAACAGAGCATGGAAGCTCTCTAATGAAGGTACCTAATTCCATAATAGAACCAAATAAATAAATTGGACAACTATATACATATATATTTGGTTTAAGCAAAATGCTTCCATTTGGAAGGAACAGCATGTTACGCTATCGTAATAAAAACATTAATGAACTACATCAGAAAAATATACCTGGTGACATTTCTGAAAATAAATCAATGAACCATAAGCAAGACCTCACTTATTTATGGGACTGCAGAAAATTAATGGCCTGGAAAACACCAAAAGGAAAAATGTTGTCTGACAACATTAACTTTATTTTCAGTTTATACTAGTAATAAACAGCATTAAGTGCCTGTGAAACAGTTTATTGCTTTGCATCCACAAAAGAAATAGTATAATTATTGTTTAATGGTACTAAAATTCTTAACAGCTAAGTTATTATTAAGTGCTACCTTTTTACTTGGAAATAGTGGTCCAATTTGACTGAACACAGGGGATTAGAATTCTAACCTTCTGAACTTAGCATTAATAACCCAAAATAAAGAAAACCAATGAAAAAACAATGAAAAAGCCAAATGATTTCAACATAAGCTTTATGCATGGGCTGCATATTATGCAAGGTAAAGAGACTCTATTTTAAGCAGAAGTTGCACCAAATATAAAATATTAATAATAAAATGGGAACCCCTTTCCCCATTTAAAAGCTATTCATATCATTACCAATATAGAAGAATTATTTAATTACATTTTTCTATACAAACTTGTTTACCAGCCAAGAAGTAAGCGGTTTCATTTTGAACAGTATACAAACTTATAGGAAGCAGTTGAACTGCATGCAAAAACCATGAGCCTTATTTATTATAAGAGTACTCACCCATATGCTCCATTACTAATCAGCTTAATTGTCTCAAAATCACTTTCACGAGGCTTCCTTTTAAGTTTAAGGGATGCACTGGAACTCTTTAAAAAGAAATAAAGAAAAGAAATCCAGTTACACTAGGCATAAAAAGTTGCAAAATACAGTGGTATACGAAGTAGGTATATACCACAGTATATACCACTGTATACAAAGTGAGTCTACTTAGAACCAGTGTTAGAAACTGAGATATGAAAGCTAGGAGCTAAATGGCACCTTAAACCTAGGTTATGGGCACAACAACGGAATGTCTAGGTGCTGAGTCCTAGAAGTGCTCTCTTACTGGACAAATTGCTTGATTAATGAATAGAATGGCAGTGCAGATAACCATTCTCTACTATTTCACAAAATGCACAAATTACTTATTTTTATTTTTTACATTACTATAAAGCAAAAATAATATTGTCAAAAAAGAGTGGCATTTGATTACAACTAAATACATAAATAAGAGAATAAAGAAAGTAACCCTCCAAACTAATTTCTCATATAATTGCTACATTTATATTGATTACTAAAAACAAATAGGATGTATGCTGCACACTTGTATAAGATAATGAAATGAAACAATACAGCCAACTGTTTATTTTGAACTCATTGTAAGAAAACATAGGCCAATGTAGCAAAAGACTTACACTAACTGATTCATCAGTTTCTGGAGTTGCTGCAGTTCCACTGTCATAGTTTGCTAGCTGGGCTATTTCTACAATATAAAAACAAGGTACTGTACACTATATTTTAAGAACACAGTTTGAATATTTATTAAAATAATGGGCTAAAAGACAGAGGGTGCAATTTTTTAACTGATACAAGGAAATAAAATTTACTTAAGGCATAACACATGGAAGTTCAACTACATCTTCATTTAAACTGGTGTAAGAACTAATAATATAAAGTTACGCTAATGAAAGTAATAGTTAAAAAATGTATTTGTAGTGCCACCTCCCTGATAAAATTTTAAGGTGGTTGGAAAAGAGGAAATGGCAAAAATCTCCACCTTGCCCCCTTTGTCCAGCACTAGTGTACCTCCACTGAGAGCGTATCAGGATCCAATCCATAGTACAGTGGTATCTCGGGTTACAAACGCTTCGGGTTATGTGTTTTCAGGTTGCAGACCACGGGAAACCCAAAAGTACCGAAAAGGGTGACTTCCGGGTTTCGCCGCTCGTGCAGAAGTGCTAAATCACAGCGCTGCAGGTTACAAACGCTGTAGGTTGTGGACGTGCCTCCATCACGGATTATGTCCACAACCCGAGGTTCCACTGTATATACATGTCAATATTGGGCTATTGGCCTGATCCAGCAGGCTCTTATTATGTTCTTAAAGAGCCTGCTGAATTAGGCCAACAGTCCATCTAGTTCAGCATCCTGTTCTCACAGTGACTAAACAGTTGCCTGTGGGAAACCAACAAGCAGGATTTGAGCACAAGAGCACTCTCCCCTCCTGAGGTTTTCAGCTGCCTCCAACTGTGGGGAGGCAGTTGGTATAGCCATTGTCATATCAGCTTTAAAAAATAAAACACAAAGGAAACCATCCCATAACAGCAAACACCAATTCATAAATTACCCCCCCCCATACACACACGGGAGAAATCATTAATACAATCCAAGTCAAGAATGCATGTAGGTGTTTCTTTTAAATCAAAGCCAACATGTTTCCCCATTTAAGTTAGGCCACCTACAACAACAACAACAAAAACTTTGTATTAGCTTTACTAGTAAGTTAGAAAATATGGGATTTTATCATGGAACTGCTGAGAGTGAGTTTTCCCATCTGCTTTTTTGGCTTGGCAAGACCTAAGCCATTAATGTACTTTGACAACCTTCTCAATCCAAAAATTATATTCATAAATAAGAAAATTAAAATGGTTCCGTTTTAAACATTACTTTTGCAAAATAGCCATTATCTGAGAAACACACATTATTTGTAAACAGTAGGTAGTAATGGAATGAAACCACGAGTCAGCTTTTGAAGCAGGAAGTTAAGGAACCATTTTGCAATGCCTGAAGACATTCTTTAAAACTCATCTAAATACCATTAAACATCTGCTTTTTTATTCCATTGATTTAAACCATTTCTAAAGACTCATGATTCAAAAAGGTAAAGATGGTAATTTAAAAGCTATGGGGAAACATTTCTCCCCAGGGAACATTTCTGAAATACAACAACCAGGCTCCAATAAATGATGAATCTGTTGTGCTATTGCTTTCAGTACAGTATAGGTTATCTGGCATTATCTTGAAGTACTGCATGCATCATTTCACTTGAAGAAAAGATACTTTAGAAACGATAACAAAAAGGAGGAAAAACATAAAGGCTGAAATTCTAAGCACAATTACTGGAAAACAAATTTCATTGTCGTATTAAGAGGCTCACTCGCTTACAACTGAAAATATATCCTTGTTATAAACTTGTTTTTATAAACTTAGTCAACTAGAGCTGACCTGATACTAACAATGAAGGTAAAAGGTAAAGGTAAAGGACCCCTGGATGGTTAAGTCCAGTCAAAGGCGACTATGGGGTGCAGCACTCATCTCGCTTCAGGCCGAGGGAGCCGACGTTTGTCCAAAGACAGCTTGCCAGGTCATGTGGCCAGCATGACCAAACCACTTCTGGCACAACAGGACACCGTGACGGAAACCGGAGCACATTGAGACGCTGTTTACCTTCCCGTCACAGCGGTACCTATTTATCTACTTGCACTGGCGTGCTTTCGAACTGCTAGGTTGGCAGAAGCTGGGCAGAGCAGCGGGAGTCTCCCCTATACTTTCATAAACATGTTTTCTTTTATTTGAATGTGTCTGAATTTACATACCACCGAAATTATTAACAAGCTTCAAAATCTGCATATGGGATTGCATGTTTATTTAGATAAGTTTCAGAAGTATGCAACAGAAAGCACCACTGCGTGCTAACGTTGTTGTAACATGCATAATTACAGTACAATCCTATTCAAAGTCCAATTTTGTTTATATGGTTTTAACATTAAAAAGGCAAGTGGGCTTAAATCACCGTTTGATTAGCTTGAAGAAATGAAACCTTGCAATAAATTAACTATATGGATAATTATTTAAGAATTTGTATGCAAACAGGTACTGTGCAGGGGAAGTCAAGCTGTCCTCATCCTTCAGTAATACTAAATAATACTAAAGAAGATGAATAAGTGGTGTATTTCCATGTTCTATCCCCACGTGCCAACCAGAGGATTGTTTTAAACCAGGGCAATTTGCTATACTGGTTTAAATAGGCAAGAAGACTAACCTAACTGTTTCCCATTGGAGGTTAATACATTTCCTAGAGCAGAATACATGCCATATTTACCGGTAACCTTTTGGTATAAAACTAAGTAGTCAATAGCAACCTAGGACCATAATCCAAAAGCTTTGGCCATGTAGTCTATATGTCTTTTGTTCTGAAGAATTGTATCTGCTTAGAGACAGATTTCTGTGTGGCACATTCTATATAAATACAAGGATAGAGAGTGTGATCACTTACTTAAATGTAAAGGCTGAAATTCTATGCACACTTACCGTACTTAATACCTCTGGACTGCCTTGAAATTTTCTTTTAAATCAGATTAACATACAAAAATAAAGCGTTACTTTTATCTATGCTGCTACTTGGGAGATTTCCCAATGACTTCTTTCTGGTTCTGAGTGAATCATATTAAAATTATCCAGACTATCCAAGAATGTTTTGATATGCTCTAACATAACTTATATTCACATCATCCTTCGTTTATCCTGGCCTGTGACTTGACCTCACCTGCAGCTGTCCCTGCTTTTCTCAAAACCACTAAACGTCGCACCACACATTTCCACCATGAAAACATTTAATGAGGGGAGGCATTGATAAGCTCAGTTGTATCTTCCTTTATCAGCAGTGCACCTCCTGAGATGAAAAATGAACTGGCTTTATCCTTTATCTTCCTTTTTCTTCCTAACAACTTGCTATTTTCTAACACTTGATAGATGAAATATTATATATTTTATTCCATGCTGATTGTAGATCATTATAAAGATTGAAGTACCGGTAAACTGGATAAAGAAAGTAGAACCAGCTAACATAATAAACCTGATTTAAGAGCTGTTTCTTATTAGTCCATGGCATTCTCATACCTTCCAAAGGATCCTTATTCAATCCCAGTTGACTGATAATATATCTAGGAATGTCAGTTTTAATGCCCTGTCCCTCTTTTGCATGTCCTTCAGCAGCTTCAAGAAGATAGTAAAATTCCTCAGGATCAAATTCCTAAAAAGAAAAGAAAAATCACTGCAGAGATATTCTGTGTTTACTTAATTTGGTTGCAAGTCATTAAGATGCCTTTCTTATGAAAACAATTTTGATGCATAGCACCCCCACATGCTGCGAACACCACCACTGCCGCAACCATTGTGGAATGGCTTATCATTGCAATCAAAGGGAAAGAACAACAAATCTAAACTTTAGAGACTGTACATATTCCTCTTATTTCAGTTTTATTCTAGCAGATTTCACATTATTTCCCTTTTGCAATTCAAATGTTTCCGTTCATATATATTTGTGAATCATGCACAGCGAGTTCTATTGTTTGGGGCAATGACTAAATATAGACTGATTGAAGGCAGTTTTATTGATTACAGCTTGCCAGAATTTTGCAACGATCCAAACACTGAGCAACTTATTTGTTGGCTGAAGTTGCTGCCCCGTCACCATCCTGAGCGTAAATCTTCAGGGAGTTTTCTTACTCCTAAGCCTACCATGGCCCCTTCTGAGGGCTCTGTGAGCAACCTGGGTATGTTGTGGCCAAAAACAGCTCTCCAACCTGGGGCCATAGTGTGACTCCCGCAAGACTTCTTATGGTGATCCTCCTCAGTGCACTATTGATCCTGCCTCTCCTCCATGTTCACAACAAACATGGTGACAAGTTAAAGTTCTATTAGCACCTATGACTGATTACTGATATGGGGAAGGCAAAAACCTTTCAGTGCCAAAGCCAACTGTAGACACACACTCTCTCTCCCACAAACCCCCAGCTAATCATTTTGTGACAGCACTGATCTATTGAAGGTGATTTATTGTTCCCCATTTTTATCAGTCTGTTTCATCAAAACCACCTCTCCCTCTCTCTTTCAAAACAGAAGACAGTCCTAAAATGGAAGTGCATACAAGACTCCTTAAAGGGATATCTGTGACAGCAGTTGAGGCTGATGTGCACTGGATAAGAGCCACCTAACAGCTGATGCAAAATTTATTTGCTCCTTATACACCTCCATCATGCTCCCGATTACTTGCCTTTTTCTAAAATGTTGTAACCTTTCCTTATATGCTTTAAGTCGCTTCCAGCTATACTGAACTGCTTTTTTGTTTTGTTTATTTGTATTTGTACTTCCATTATTCTTATTGGATTGCTTTGTTTGAATTACTTCAATAAAAATTGTAAAACAACAACAACAACAATTAGAGGCCATAATGGTTATGCAACACCATTTTTCTGCTGTCCCCACTCCACAGAAATGGGTGTGGCAGGGAAATCTCTAGGCCCCATTTCATCCCCAATTACATTGTGAGGAAAATACTCGTGCCTAACAAACTTGGAACAAATCTGATTTTGTATAGTATTTGTTTAGGACATTTAGCAGACATCCATTAAATTAATCTGATTTAAATGGACCCATTCCAAACCAGACCACTGGAGAATTCACCTATCGCTCCTAATAAGCTTTCCTCACCATGACCCTCATCCCAAACACCTATAAATACATGAAGTGATAAGACACTTGGAGCTTAGTAAAATATGAGGCTGGTTGCAATCTTTTTCCACGGTAAGCAACTGATTTCACAGAGACCTGCAGAGTGTCTCCCAAACAGGTATATAATCATTAATCTAAAATATAAGAGCACGGACTTCTGGCATACAGGTAATAATACACAGAAACCTATGCTTGTGAAGAAATAAATGTCAAAAGATAAACAAAGGGCGTAAAAACACTACACACCCACCAGCAAAAATACTATCTTTCAATAAACCAATAGAGTAGATAAAGCAGAACATATGCATTCAATCCACAGACCACATGGTTCAAACATTTGCATTCTATTTTCCTAGCTTTCACTCACTTGCTCCCAGAGATCAAGAAAGGCAAATAAAAAACAATTTCAACACTACTGAATGCTTACACAGCATCCCAATCTAAGACTGCAATTCGTTGGTGTGGGGGGGCATACTAAAAATGTACTAAAAGCAACAATATTGAATGAAAAGCACTCATTCATTGGAGCCCTTTCGCTGACCTTCAATGGCAACCCAACTGATTAAAATAAGCATAATCTTACCAAACATTCCAGTAAGCGAGCAGGACGTGCTATGACAATAAGAATCTTTCGGACGAGCTGCTTAATAAATGCCAGTTCTCCGCTTTCTGATCGTTCTTGGGCCTGATAAAGAAAAAGAGACTTGATGTTATATACTGACATAGGGAAAGAATTAATATGACAAACCAAGCGTAATACAGTGAACTGAACTGTATATTCTTCCAGCACAATCATTTCTACAGTCACATGGGTTACCATTGACACAAACAATACCAATACCTCTGTTGTTAAATGCACAACCTGTGTCTGTGTGTGTCCACCCATCTCCTATGGAAGGAGAAGCATCTTAGTGCAAGTGCAAGAGAAAGCTTAGTAAAATAGCCATGCTGTAGAAGGAAATCCATAGTTGGTACACATATTTGGCAAATTAGTTTTAAGAGGGCTTGTAAGGAAATGGTTTTGTGAAGAGTTCTTCTTTAATTTTGTTTTGAATGTTATCATAAGTTGCTCTGGATTTACTGAAAAAACAAGGATAGCATTTATAGGTAAGTCATATAGCTAAATCAATGTCAAGGTTGACAGTACAAACTAGTTCTTACATTTGAATCTTGCCTTTGCTATGTGCATCTCAGGGTGAACATCTGTCCAACTGTATACATGTGGTAGAAATGTGAACTCAGTTCATTAAGAATTACTGCTGGAATAGCATAGGTGCTGGATTCAAGATTATATATATATATATATATATATATATATATATATATATATATATATAAACCCACATAGTATGTTTATGTGTTCACAGATTATGTTTAGCAAAGCAATCTATGCATGGAATCTTGCTTCTGCACATGGATTGCCACTGCTGAATGAGAGCAAATTTCCTTAGATTTCAGCTGTGCAATCATCTGCCTTAGGAGTAAACATTTTACCTCTATCTGTGGAAGCAGCAGCAAATAAAATGTACATGGGGGAAATAGCAGGTGAGTAATCTAAGCAGAATTACTGGGATGGCAAATTCAGTAGATGATCAGAAAAGAAATGGAAAGTATAATGTGAAAGAATGGGAACAAAAAGAGCACTTTTCTGAAGAAAGAAAAGGCTTGGGAAAGAAATTGCAAGAGGTTTGGTACTGCATTCCAAATTTCTTTCAAACTTTTTTTGTCTAGTAACAAAGAATAGACTTTCAGAGACCTAATGAATGCAAAGAAGCCATATGTTGCTTCTCCTTTCTGAAGGATATTGACGCTCCTTTGTTCATATCGCAAAAAAGGCACTTCTTTGTCTGAATAATAGAAGCTGCAGGATAAAGTTCAAATTACATTCACAACTTATTCTTCAGTGTACTGGTAGATATCCACGAGTGTGAATCTGAATCAATCCAAGTTAGATGGTTGATTGCATTACTAGAGACTTACTTTTCAAAATATTTTTTTACTTGTGAGTTAAAATCTCATACATGTTAACTCTTAATTAAAACAATATGAAAAATTAAGTTTAGTATAGGTTTTTTAAACACCTAGTAGTTTAAAGGCAGGATTTATAGATTACTGCATTTTATTGTATGGCAAATTTGAGAGAAGAAGCCAAACGGGAGAAATGATTTTCACTATTCCAGTCTAGCAAACATTAGTATATTGAATGCATTACTATTTGTATCAGATGCTTAAACCTGCAATACTAGGTGAGCTTGTGAACAAAAAGATCCCAGGAAAGTAAAAGGAGGTTGCTCCAAGAAAACATTAAACTCAAATTGACCTTGACCTTACTACAAATATGTCAGCTAAATCAAGCTGCTCAGATGCCTTGTGACTTCCCTTAGCCATGCAAAGCAATAACAATGTGCCAAGCAGCAGGAGACACAGCTATCTACTGAATGTCACAGCTGGGAACTGACAACAATTGCATCATCAGAAACCCAAAGTGTGTTCCCACAATTTAGTTCCAGCAAACAGCAGGCATTCCTGCAAGGATTTATGTTGAAATGAACACTATAAAGGTAGCAAAAATGGGAGTTTTCATACTTGGGGAAAAGGACACCTAAATAAAAACCATAAAAGCTCAGTTTGAGCTCAAATATACTGTTTACTAGTGTACTTTGGAATCAATTATCTTATCAATAATTTAATGTTACCAAACATCGTGCAAACCCAAGCCTTTTTTAAAAATCCCAAAATGTTCTTAAAAACTTCAGCATTATTCAAAAATCTTATTTGTGCTAACATTTTAATAGCACTTGACCATGGACAATTCAGAAATATCATTTCACATTGTACTTGGACAGATGGCATACCCAGATCTGTGATACCTTTAAACTACATGTAATAATTTTGCCTGTACTCATCTTCATCAAAATGTTCATAGATTTGTTAATACAGTAAACAAATTCACAGATAAGGACCAATGGTCTCTTCCCTCAAACATGTAAATGACATCAGGTGTGATATATCTAAGCTGATTCATGTAAGGTGGGGGAAAATAATTTTAAAATAGAGGTCTGCCTTCTGAACTAGAAGAACATGCTATAAGACAGGGGTTGGCAACCTAAGGCCCATGGGCCACAAGCGGCCCATGGGGGTTGTTTAACTGGCCCATGAACCCCCGCCACCCGCTTGGGGACCCCTGCCGCCTGCTTGGTCAGCTCCCGTGTGCCGCACTAAACTGGTGCGGAGCAGAGCGGGGACCGCCTTCTGTGACGCTGGCCGGCTTCCCATTGGCTGCAGGAAGCTCCTGCAGCCAATGGGAAGCTGTGCACGCCTCCTCCGCACCAGAAGGAGCGCCGTAAATAGTGTTTGTGCATGCATGCGTGTGCGCACACACACTCCAGCCCACCGCAGCATCTGTGAACCAGCCCAAGCCACAGAAACTTTGACGACCCCTGCTATAAGACATGTATCATGAATGCTGCCTTGGCCAAAGCATAAAAATCCACCATATAAGGCTTAAAAAGATACTGGGACTAACCCATGTAGCCAACTGATTGACTTTCTGCAGAGGCACATTTAAGGAAAATGCTGCTGGAGCAGCTGTTGCTCTTGCTGAATGAGCAAAAATCTTGATGGGTGGAGGCAAATGAATGATGCAATTATACACTTTGAGCCACCTTGCCAACATGGTGGATGGAGGAGGCTTTCTTACCCAAGGAGGAAGGATGAAATATACTAAGAGGAAATATGGCTGGTGGAAGGGATTGGTACATGTAATGCAGATTTTCAATGCCTTCTGCAAGTCTAATGAATTTCACATTCACATTCTTTTGTATAGCTTTTCCTTAACCACACAATTATTACTAGATTGGATAAAATTAGCCAAAATTATTAGACTGGACAAAATTAAACTTGGATATAATATTCCTTTTGTCTATGACAGAGGAGAGTATAAAACTATTTCATCTGAGGCACAGAGGTACTGCCTAAGTTACAGTACATTCTAGGATAAAGTAAGCTAGCTTTCAGATACTTCATAAACCAATTATATAGAGTCATATGCTTTAAGGTCCCTTAGACAACCGCAAAGGTCACTAAACTGACCAGACCCACTGTACGTGTTTTATGTATTTATTTTTATAGGTCAGTTACCATAACTCTCTCCAGAGCTGCATTTTCTTCAACTAACGTACCTCAGCAATTTCTAAACCATATTTATGTGGTTCATACCTCTTGTAGGAGCTTATCCAATTTGTGCTGTAACTCGAAGAAGTATCGTGAGGTGATGAGGCCCTGATGAGATTTATCCAAGCAATCACGAGCCAGCTCAATGATCTGGTGGTGGGTGAAACTGAGAACTCCATCTGCCAAGGGAAGGACGTTATCAGGAGAGTAGTTGGTGATAATCTCCTGAAGTCGCTCTTCCATCTGAGCAGTAGCCTATTAAAACAAGTTTTATAGGTTTAATCAAGAAGCTATTAAACATACTTAAGTTTTAAATTAAAACGCTTGCCAGACAAAATAGAAGAGTGAACCTGTAAACTTACTTGATTGATTGATTGACTGATTGATTGATTGAATTTGATAGTCGCTTTATCTTGCCCAGGGCCACACAAAGCAACTTACAACCAACCAACCAGGCAACAACCCCCACATTGGAGAAAAAAGAAATGCATTAAAAAGAGACAATGCATGTACCTTTGTAACCAAATGAAATCTTTAATAAAAAAAAATTTAAATATATATCCTGCCTATTTCTAAAAAGGCCACAGATGGTGATCATACAGGCCATACATACTAGCCTGGCTTTCACGTTACATGAAAACATAGTTTAAAACCAATTATGGTTTAATGTGAACAAGCAATGTGATTGTGCACATTACTCAAATGTTATTGTGGAGCTCCTCTCCTGTTTGTGCTGCTACCACACAGAGGACAAAACCAGCCAGAGTCTGGCTTGTCATGTAGTCCAAAGCAGGGACTTGTGGTTTGTTTCCTCCAAACAAACCACCAGAAGTAACCACTTTAGCTTGTTTTAGCTACAGTGCAGAAGGAGTGGGGAAAGAGTATCATGCAAACTTTTGACCAGCATACAACAGCACACTGCTCATTCACATTAAATCAGCTTTTTTTAAACTATGGTTTAATGTGGTGTGCAAACTGGGCTGTAGAAAGAGGTAAAATTTTATCCCTCTTTCAAACGACCTGACATTTATTTAAGAGATTTATACTCTCTTTAGAGGAAATCCTCCACAAAATGGACTGTAGTACATTATAAAACCTTTTAAAGCACATAGTCAGCGAAAAAAACATTAAAACCACTAGCATAAAGCAATAACAACCATGCTCCAGTTAAATGCAGTTAACTCACCAATGCACAAATCAAATGTTTTGAGAAAAGATGGGTTTTTAAAACTTCCTTTTTAAAATTAAGACATGGGTCTTCCTGAATGCTAGAGGAATTCCATTTCATAATTGTACAGCAACCACAAAAAGCCCTATTACTCTGATAACTACAATACTAATAATAGCTACACTAAAAATAAACATATATTTCTAAAGCACACACTTGCAAAAGTTGCTTCCACAAAGTTATACATGCTGCTTCTACCAAGATTCCATGTATTTGCAAGGAATTATCAGGGCTGTGTGTCCTGTCATTGCATCTTATACTGCCAAAGAGCCTTCTAGAAAGTTATGTACTCTGTGTAACTGCTAGCATAAAACCAAAGCTTTTTGGAAAGTGAAGAGAACTATAATGCAACTTTGGCATGATTGTTTCTGAGACAGATCAGCTGCAGATCAGCTGACAAATGTTTTAAAGAATACTGTTGCTTTATGATAGCATTTTTGGCTTAATTTAATTAATCTGATATACCAAATATAACAGAACACTTTTTTTTTAGAGCACAGATTTCTTATCAGGTCAGCTTTAGAATGCAGTGAATATTCATCTTTACCTTTGGAAATCTTTCTTTGTATACATGATTCATCATAATTATTTCATGGTCACAGCAGGCAGGAGAACGTCCAGGGCTGCAAGTAAAGCATAGCCAGTCATCCCTTGGATCTTGTACTGAATGAACTGAAAATGAGGTCTATAATTTATGTACTCTCTTCTGTCGGCAGTCAGTATTATCATTACTACAGGACAAGTGGGACTGCAACAAAATGTGGCAGAGTGAAGAGGTCTTAGTCACTGTTCTAGTCTGTCTGCCATGCCTTCCTCCGCAATACTCCATTCTAGTCAACCCTCCAACCTGGTTTTCTGTCCCGTCCCCTGTACCTTGTCATGTCAGCCAGCTTGACCTCTGAACATGCTTTTTTGTAAACTGATAAAAACAATGTTTTCAAGAGCTGGGAGTCAGTCCACTCCCAGTTTCCAGAGGTGTAGGCATGTTAGTTTGCTGCAGCAAAATCAACAGTGTCTTGTGACTTTTTAAGACTAACTTAATTAATGATGCATTTGCTAGTCTGAGGGGCACAATATTTTTGAACTCATTCCTAAATACTGTAGATGCAAAATGCTGCTTACACCTTTCCTACTTTGAGAAAAGAGGAACGAGCGAGTATGTATTTCCTAAGGCTAGGCACCTGATATGCGCCTTGTATCAAAATAATTTATGTGGGTTCTAAAACTTTATAAAGCAGGTTTACATGAACTGGGAAAACAGGTTCTAGTACACATATATCACTAAATCCTCATCAACTATCTTTAAAGTAGAATCTCTGCTCTGTTTTGTTAGGCCTGTGGCCAAATTCTGTAAGATGTAATGTAATATAATGAAATATAATGAAATGTAGTTGCACTGCATTTTCATTGGGGGTGGGGGGACTGTGCAAAAGTAACAGAATTTCAGGATAAGTATACATGTTGACTACTGGAGAATTCCATTTTATGCAACAGAGCCTACTGACCTCTGAATAACAGGACCCAGTTGTGATTCTTGCACACCAGCTATGTCACTCTAGCCACGTTCTACCAGCTACTGTCCTCCTCCTACCACACTTCATCCAGAATCTATTTGCTTATTATATTTTGTCCCCTCTCAAGCCTCTACATAGCTAAGGGAAATTAAGGAGTGGGGGTGGTACAAGAGGAGCAAAGTGCATATGTACATTAGACTGACTTGTTTACGCTGACACTAACACTACAACTCACTGTTTTTTCATATGGAGCTGCTGTTTCATTAAATCTAGAGAGTGACCACAGCCTCCAGGATATATGCAACACAGTTCAGAATAAAATTTATCCTTCTCAAGTAACTGGGAATCAGAAGAATGTAACATTTCAATCTATGGAGCTAAGGCAGGAAATCTCTGCAAGTAGTAGTTTCTGGAGACACTAGTTTTATATTAAACTAATGCCTTAAATATTTTGATTGAGTTCTGAACAAATGAAAAGATCACCTATATTTCTTTCTCTTTGTTGACAAGCTTCACCTCTACTGAGAACAAGAGAACTTCAAACTCTTGAAAATAGCAAACCTGTCACCCTATAATTTGGTTTCTCAACAAGTAGTCTAATTCTCTATAGATTGTGAATGTAGCTTTTTTTATTAATCACCATAATGTACTCAGAACTTTGGGATAGGAAGAAAATTAAACTAAGTATTTTTTTTGTGATGGTAGGAATTCTGAATAATTTATGTTGCCACGCAGCACATTTTCAAACCTTTCAATAGATAATACTGAGAACATTTTGAAGATTATTAAGCTAGGAAGCAACTGAAATGAAAACTATAAACTTAATTGTGAAGGTCATGATTTCACATTTCTAAGGGCGAGGCTAGTGGAGGACCATTTGAAAACTAATGTGCATTTTTTTAAAAGCGTAAGAAGACACAATTAGCTCTATATTTTACTGCAATTCAAACATTAGTACAAGCACAACAAAAAACATACTGTTTTATCCAGACTTTCCCTGACACACAATTTTGGACCATGTTCTATGTTTTGAATCTCCGTATTTATTGTATTGCTTTACTGTTTTTCATGTTTTACATTCATGAAGACTGCCCAAAATATTAAGAGATTTAGAAATGCTTTTAAACAAGGTAAAAATATATAAAACAATGTTATAGTAACGTGTGTAAAAAGTATAGTTTCTCATGAGTTTCCACATGAAGATATCATTTCAATTTCCTGGCAGGTCAACCCACCTCAGGCTTCTGGATCGTGGCCGCATTTGAGTGGTCCTACATCTATTATCACTGGCAATGCTTTCAGTGGCACAGAAATGTTTAGACAAAAAATGTAGTTCGTCTGGAGTTGGTTGGTATGGTAACTGGTGCAACTTCTCTTGGGAGGAACAGGATGACTGCAATAAACATGTGGAAGATAAATTCATACCATAACCCTAAAGTCATGTTAAACATTTGTATGGATTGTAGACAGAATAACTTACTTATTCCTAAACTTTCTGAACACAGAAAATAAAAATGCAACCTTAAGAGATTATAGAAGCAATAACATCATACAAACACTTTATATGCATCTGTACAGATACAGCCTTGCAATTTCAAGGACTCTTCCTGTGTATTCTCTCAGCCCTTGCATTTAAAACAGACAAAACTGCTAAGCATATGTATGAAAATAGTATAACATGATCATCCATTAACTACAGCTATCCCTTTTGATTTGCTGTGCTGTAATGCAACTTTAAAGATAATTTAGTGCAGAAGGTGACTTATCAAGATGATGCGTCGGAAAGTTACAGAAGCAATTTTCAGAAGCAATTTTGAGGAAGGCTTATAGCACAGTGGTAGAGCACATCCTTTGCATATGAAAAGTCCCAGGTTCAACCCCTGGTGTTTTCCAGGTAGAGCTGTGAATAACTCTTACTGGAAATCTTCGAATGCTGCTGTCAGTGAGGGTCAACGTTACTGAGCTTGATGGGCTGGCTTGGTATAAGGAAGCTTTGTATATTCCCATGTTCCAGAATCACTCCACTTAATACACTTTCCTACATGGATATTTACTTTGGTGTAGTAAAGAGGCACATTTGCTTTGCAGAAGGAACACATGATGGGGAACAGCAGTTAGTTTCCTTCTAACAGGTTGCTGCTGCTTCTAAATCCCGAGGCAGCAATACTTCACGTTTCTGGAAAAATGCCTTACAGAAATTTTCTATCCAGTCTCCAAGCATGTGTTCAGTCAATTATTCAGATTCTGTATAAACATCTGTATAAATCTTGAAGACCAAAATAGTTGCTTGCTTGAATATTACTATGAATAGATTTTCTTTTGAAATACTATCCTCTTTGTTTAAAATCCAGGATGAAAAAGTAATGAGCAAAGGAGTTTTCTATTAATTTCACCTTACCTATGCTTACATACAATCCTTAAGTGATTTGTGCTGACAGCTTCAGATTGACCAGTTAAGACAGGCATAGGCAAACTCGGCCCTGTTTTTGGCCTACAACTCCCATCATCCCTAGCTAACAGGACCAGTGGTCAGGGATTATGGGAATTGTAGTCCCAAAACATCTGTAGGGCCGAGTTTGCCTATGCCTGTTCTTAACTGATCAATCAATACCTATGCCTGGTAAAGAACGTGGGAAGAGTCATGCTGGATCAGGTCACTGGCCCATATAGTCCAGCATCCTGTTCACGTAGTGGTCAACCACAAGGCTGTGGCAGATTTAGGGGAGTGTGACTGGTTTGGTCACACTAGGCCTGGAGCCTTGGGAATGCCACAACTATGATTTAGAATGGAATGTGAGAGGTGGGGAACGCCAATTCTGGGGGTTGTACAGGGCGCTGCTGAAATTTGAGACCCCAAGGTCCTCCACTCCCTGTGGGAAGCCTGCAAGGAGCACTCTGCCCACCTACAATTGCCAGCAACTGGTTTTCAGAGGCATATTGCCTCTGACAGAAGAGGTAAAGCATAACCATCACGACTTATAGCCACTGACAGCCTTCTCCTCCATGAATTTATCTAATCCTCTTTTAAAGCCATCTGAGTTGGTGCCCATAGGTCCACAGTCTAACTGTACACTGTGTGAATAAACACTTTCCTTTATCTGTCCTGAATCTCCCAATATTCAGCTTCACTAGATGTTCACAAGTTCGGGTTTAAAGAAAAGGAGGCAGAAACGTTTTTCTCTACCTATTTCCTCCATGTTATATATAATTTGATAAGCTTTTCTCATGTCACCTCCTATTTGCATTTTCTCTAAACTTGTTGTTGTTTAGTCGTGTCCGACTCTTCATGACCCTATGGACCAGAGCACGCCAGGCACTCCTGTGTTCCACTGCCTCCCGCAGTTTGGTCACTCATGTTGGTAGCTTTGAGAACACTGTCCAACCATCTCATCCTCTGTCGTCCCCTTCTCCTTGTGCCCTCAATCTTTCCCAACATCAGGGTCTTTTCCAGGGAGTCTTCTCTTCTCATGAGGTGGCCAAAGTATTGGAGCCTCAGCTTCAGGATCTGTCCTTCCAGTGAACACTCAGGGCTGATTTCCTTCAGAATGGATAGGTTTGATCTTCTTGCAGTCCATGGGACTCTCAAGAGACTCCTCCAGCACCATAATTCAAAAGCATCTCTAAACTAAAAAGTTCCAAATGCTGCAACCTTTCCTCACAGGAGAATTGCTCCATCTCTTCAATCATTTTGGATGCCCTTTTCTGATTCTTTTCCCACTCTATAATATTCTTCTTGAGGTTTGGAGACTAGAACTGTATAAAGTATTTCAATTGTGCTCACACTACAGATTTGTATAACATCATTATGAGATTGTCATAATGATTTTTCACAGCTGCCACACACTGGAACTACATCTTTATTGAGCTGTCCACTACAACCCCAAGGTCTCATTCATGGTCAGTCACTACAAGTTCAGACTACATGAGCATATATATGTGTGTGTGTGTGTGTGTGTGTAATTAGAATGTTTTGCACCAACATGCATCACTTTACATTTGTTTGCACTGAACTGCATTTGCAGTTTTACTGCCCATTCATTTCTGTTGGAGCATTTCACAATCTCTTTTTGCTTTAACAAACCCGAACAATATCATCGGCATGCTTGGCTACCTCACTGCTCACCCCTAACTTCAATTCATTTATAAACAAGTTAAAAAGCACAAGTCCCAATACCAATCCTTGGGGGACTCCCTTTTCTCCATTCAGAGAACTGTCCATTTATTCCTACTCTCTGTTTTCTGCTAATTACCCAATCCCTGACCCACAAGAGGACCTCTCCTCTTAGTCAATGACTGCTAAGCTTACTCAGGAGACTTTGGTGAGGGACCTAATTGAAAGCTTTTTGAAAGCCCAAGTATCTATGCCAACTGGATCACCCCTGTGAGCTTGTTCACAATCTCAAAGAACTCTAATAGGCTCATGAAACTGGTCTTGCCCTTGCAGAAACTATGCTGGCTCTGCTTCAGCAAGGCTTGTTCTTCTATATGCTTGGTTAGTTTATCTTTAACAATACTTTCTGCTAGTTTTCCCAGGCCAGACGTTAAGCAAATTGGCCTGTAATTTCCAGGATCTCCCTGAATGCTTTTTTAAAAATTGGTGTTATATTGGCTGCTTTCCAGTCCTCTGGTATGAAGGCTAATCTGAGTGACAAGTTACATATTTCTGTTGGAAGATCAGCCATTTCACATTTGAGTTCTTTGAGAACTCTCTGGCAAATGCCATCTGGACCTGGTTGGCAATTTGTCAGTTTTTATTTTATCTATGCTTATTATTCAGAGCCATCTTCCCAATGACAGATAGTTCAAAGACTTTTTGTTAATTTTCTCAACATAACAGTTTACATGAAACTATTTTCCAGAAGGTTTAAAACAATAACAGAATATGACAATTCGTGCTGTGATCTCTTAACGACCTACCAATAGATTAATTGTGGTTCGCATTTTCTCATAGCTATCTGAACGTCACCTAATCTTAAAAATTAGTATGAAGAGCCAGGTTGTACCTATCAGGATATGAATATGTAATTATTCAGGCATCCAAACCTATCTTGCAATGAAAAGGATTGGCTTCAATAGAACATGGATTTACTCCAAGGGAAATAGGCCCCAAACTGTGTAACGGGAAAAATAACTACGGTATTTGTATTATAGAAGTGATGCATGGAATCCTGCTAAATAAAAATTTCAAAGTGAAAATGAGTTATGGGAGGATACAAAGTACCTTCTAGCATATATAAAATATACTATCATGTTGGACTGTATATTATATGAAGGAAGGGAAATCAACAGTGGTTATAACACACAGTGTGCCTGTTGAAGGAGTGACAATAACAAAAAAAGGGGTATTCATTAGAAATACAACTCTACTTGAATAGCATTTTTGGGGAGTGGATCAGTGCAAGTTCTCTATTATGTCAGTGAGGCTGCCATAACAATTACTTACTAGCTAGCATGCCTATAACCATTTTCAAGCACTGCACTTAATTTTTTTTCATTCAAGTTCAGCAGACAGCATCTATTGTATGAATTATGAGAAAGGAGGGGGGAACTCATTGCCAGAAAAAGTTAAAATAGTAAATACCGTATATACTCGAGTATAAGCCGGCCCGAATATAAGCCGAGGCACCCAATTTTACCACAAAAAACCCTGGGAAAGCTTCATAGGAGCCACTGCCTGCCTCACTCGAGTATAAGCCGAGGGCGGCTTTTTCAGCACAAAAAATGTGCTGAAAAACTAGGCTTATACTCGAGTATATAGGGTATTTTGACAATATTTTGACCCAATCAAAATCCTTTAAAATGTTAATAGATGGTATTGCTGGCATAGAGCCTGCCCCTATAACCCTACCCCTACTGTAGATACTAGTAAAAGTCTACATTATTGTTTAAAATCTTACAAGGGCTGAATCTGAGAATATATTACAAGCAGAAACTATCTATCTATCTATCTATCTATCTATCTATTTATAGTTACTTACTGAAACAGTTGAGCTTGGAGTATTTGTACCATAGCCAGAAGAAGGGAGAGATGCCAATGACCAACGTCGTCCATCAGTCCTGTTGGGAATTTGAGTTAAGTCACATAAGACAACTGTTAACACTATTATACAAAAATTGTTGGAATAGAATCCATGAAATGTTGCGGTGTACCATGAGGAAATAAAGACAAACTCATAAGCAAGCGTTTTTACAAGGCACTTTAAAAAAAAAAAAAAAAGGACATGAAATAATCCAACTGTGAATGGGATGTTTTAGGATATTGGTTAGAGATAATGCAAAACAGGAACAGGATGGAGGAGAGACCAATGCCCAACCATGACAGTCTAGAAAATGGAATGTACATGGAAATGTATCTAAAATGCACCAAGAATTACAGCAGCTTGACTTGCAAAACTAAACATTTTCATAAAATAATAAATTTTGGTAGAACAAAACATTTACCATGTAGGACAATTTCATATGCTGCTACATGTAGTCCACATTCAGACATAGGACTGCCAACTCAAATTTTCAGCTGGGTGAGGTCTAAATACTCTGCTCATGTAACATGAGCAGTTAGTGCCTGTGTTTATAATTTCTCTGCTACAGCACTACCATCCAGGTCTAACAGGAGACTACAACTGTTTCACAGACAAAAGTAGAAAATAACATACACATGATATGCACTGTCTGCATCCAACACAGCTGATAGCTCTGTGATTGCTAATCAGTGCCAGGAGGGGTAAGCTTGCCAGCACAAGGGTGAAGAGAGCTCCTTCAATGCTGTCTTCCTGGGCTCCAATGGTGAATGAGAGCCTTTTACATTTTTGTGACCCATGTATGCAATAAGGTTGCACAGTGCTGTGGTGGGATCAGCTTTCCCCACCCCACTTTGGAAACATTGTTCTGAGAAAAAGGAAAAACCCTGGCTTGGCTGGTTTGTTTCTAAGCAGTTGGCAATCCTAGTAGGAAATTTACAATCAAACAAACCACAAAAAAAGAGTAGTAAGTTTTCATGACAGTTACCTCTCGTTTCGATGCCCATGACTGCATTATAATTGTGCAAAGTATATTTAAAAAACAAATGAAGAAGCAGAACAACAACTTTCTAAATATAAGTGCATGACAACCAGCATAGACAGCTTCAAAATATATGGGGACGTACCCTGCAAGGCATTTTGCAAAATATCTTCCAATTTTACAACAGATGTAAAAAGAAACACAACTCTGGGGTGGGGGATCTGTGGCACTCCAGATTTTGTCAGGCTACAACTCACATAATCCCTGATCAATAACCATGGCAGCTGGGGCTGATGGGAGTTGGGAGTCCAACATAAGGAGGGCCACGGGTTCTCCATCCCTGACATAACTGAATGATGCAACTTTGTTGTTTATTCAAAGCCCATTCTCTATCTTTTACTCAACTTCGGTAAGTGCAATGACCTGCTTCTATTTACAAAAAACCCTGTTGGTGATTTTTTTCATAATGCTACAACAAAGTGGCGTCAGATCAAGGTGACTTCTAAAGTGGAAGTCCAATGAAGTCCTATTTCCCATGAAGAAATATGAAGACACCAGTCTTGCTACATTTCCAGAGAAGGCTAGAAGAGCAACCAGTGGCATCCATTCAGTAACAGGATGTATGAACTTTTGCTTATTAGAAATTTGCTGTGTTTTAAAGAAAACTGCTGTGTTGAATAGATCAGTAGTTCCCATTTTTTCCCCTGTGGACTACTTGGTTGCTGAGGGTCTTGGTGGACCACTTAATGATTTTTCTAGTTGTTGGAGCAATTGTAATGTGCTGTGCTAGATGCTGTAATGTTTTTAATTGTATCTTTACAAGCATGCCAAAGACCATCTAAATGAAGTTAATGGACCACTGATGGTCTTGTGGACTAGACAGTCACCCCTTTCATGTTACCATACTATGTTTTTTGCTCTGCCAACTTTCTCACTTGCATGGTGTGAGAACCAAGTCTCATATTGTGATGTATCCTCACATGTATTTCAGCATCCTTACTATATGCACAGCAGTCAGCTAGAGTGATGACAATTTCACTCATATTGTAGAGGGGTAAATAGGGAGGGAGTGCTGGTATAATGGCACTTTGCCACTTCTAGCATGCTCATTAAGCTATGAAAACAAAGCAATGAAGAAAATGCATTGTGTAAAACTTGCTCTAATCTAGAAGGCGGGGGGACAGGAACCTCTTTCTAAAGAACAGATTATTTCCTCACTGAAAAATAGATTGTTGCCGAAAGTAGTAATTCAGAGAGAAACATTTCTATGAACACAAATATATAATGTTAAGTATTTAAAACACATATCCTAAACACATGAGAGTAATAAGATAGACTTTTTTCAGATTTTTGAGATGTACAGTTCTTTTAAATGAGCAAAGTTAGGATGAACCAATCACTTTTCATTCCCAAAACTCTTGGGTTGGGCTTTCAATAAAACACATGTGCATAAGATCCTCTGTTTTATTCTATGAGCAAGGCAAAACTTAGTCTTTACAATGGGAAATTCCTATATACAAATAGAAGAAGGGGTAACTCCTGGCTTTGAATTTTGCTCATGGTGACAGTTACAACTCAGAGAATCAATGCAATTTATTATGCTACATATCTATTTTTTCCTATTGGTATTTCCTCTGGTGTATAAAACTGCCACACAATGTAAATTAGTTTTCAATCAGCTATTCTGAAATACATAGTAGTGGTTTATGTTTCTGAACAAATATGGAAAGAAGATGGAAAATAAATTGGGAAGGAATAGTATATCCTTAAAGAAAATGTTGAAAGAATAGAAACTGTAAGATAAATCAATCTGAATTTTCAAATAAATCTGTATATAATCAAGATGTAACATTTTATGCATCTGTCTCTCCCAACATTAATACTTAAATGATTTCTTTATGCTGTGACAAATGGAATTGTATTCAGGTTTGTGGCTTTCTTCTCACTCCAATCACCGAAAAGAGAAAGGATCACAGGCAAAAACTGCAGGAGACTGCAGTTATTTGGACAAGAGGTATTTCTTACCCAGGTTACTGAATCCACTAGAGAAAGTGGGGTCATTGTCCAGCATTTGACAATTATCATGTTCAAACATTCCAGTTTTAATGTTATTTTCACATCTATTTATGGGTGCAGAGACAGGTGGGGAGGAAGGTGTAGCATTTGAACTTGATGCTACATATCAGCTACACTGGTTATCTCTGCATGCTTCAGGTAACAAATTTTTAGAAACCATTGGTTTCCTTTATATAGAATGGGTTCATTTTCTGATGCAGCTGAGTACCCATTATCCAACCCGCAATGTATTCACAAGTAAATGTAATCTTATGCTTTGGATTGGTCAAATACTTCAGGTGACCAACAGATCACTTATACTAATGCAATAGTACTATACAATCACAAATGCATCTTCCAAGAACTAGACAAATATTAATCCTCACAAAGGTGTTCCTGGGTAGACAAAACCTAGCACTCTCTTCAGGGCATTCATTGGTTCTTTTACTTTCTAACCTCTGAGGTACTATGCCAGATGAGGCAGGATCCACTCTTTTTCTAACACAACTTTCACTCTGTCTTATTTTATGGGTTTCCTTCTGCTAGGGGAGGGGTAGGCAACCTAAGGCCCTTGGGCTGGATGCAGCCCAATTGCCTTCTCAATCCGGCCTGCGGACAGTCCAGGAATCAGCGTGTTTTTACATGAGTAGAATGTGTCCTTTTATTTAAAATGCATCTCTGGGTTATTTGTGGGGTCTGCCTGGTGTTTTTACATGAGTAGAATGTGTGCTTTTATTTAAAATGTATCTCTGGTTTATTTGTGGGGCATAGGAATTGGTTCATATTTTTTTTCAAAATATAGTCCGGTCCACCACATAGTCTGAGGGACAGTGGATCAGCCCACAGCTGAAAAAGCACCCCAATCAACAATGGCAGCTCTTCTCTGGGTGACTCACTACATAGTATTGCAGCTTAATTAATAGTTCTGCAGAATGACAATGAAGTGACAATCTCTTTTGACAGATTCCCATACTGTACTCCACCCCAGTTGACTCCTTTCAGTGTAGTAGGAAACTGGTTTTGGAAATCACTGAGGTAGATAACTCCTTCAGTATTTCCCATAACAACACACGTATCATTACAGCTGTGGAAGAGCTTGTTTGAAGTCGAAGGACTCTCTCTCAAGATGCCACAATAAATAGCATATACCAATTTATGAGTGGAAGGTTTTAGAATGTACTGATACCTATCATGAGAAGTGATGGACTCTCCTTCCTTGGAGGTTTTTAAGCAGAGGTTGTATGGCCATCTGGTCGAGGTGAGATTCCTGCATTGCAGAGGCTTGAACTAGATGACCCTCAAGGTCATTTCCAACTCTACAATTCTGGGTTTCTATAATTCACTAGCAGTTTTGCAAAGGCTGGATTACAGGCCGCTGTAAATTCTATACGTGTTTTCTAGTCTTTTTAAAATTAATTAAATTAAGTTAAATTAAATTACTATGAAGGAAGTCAAAGAGGTGATAATCCTCATTCTTATATGAATGAACTTTAGATATTGCAAGAAATTAGCAGTATCAAGAAGCAAGTTGTGGAGACTATTATAAATTGAATTGCATTTTAATGCAACATATATTGGTGTTTCTTACCTCCACCAGCATATTATAAATGTATAAATGCACAGCGAAGCATGATTCCCAACTATTAATTATGACACATCAAATACACACAAACCCATCCTACCTTCGTGCAAAAGAAAAGTGGGCTGAGGCACTAGGGGAAAAATTTCTGGGGCTATCTTGAGGACTGCTCCCTGGTGAGAAACAGAAGAAAATAAGAAAATTATTTAAAGTGTCATACAATCATAGTAAGACTCAGTGAAAATCCTCAGAAATCTATTTTGCTCTGATTATCATTTGTTTGTATAGCACTTAATGTGTACTGTGCTTAATGACAAAGTTGGTCAAATAGTGTAACCTTCAAGTTCTATTCCAGCCATATACATTGGCTCTCCTGGTGCTGCCCTTACTGCTTTTGTTATGGAGTGGCATACAAAGTAAATAAAAAAAATATAATTATCTAAAATGTAAATAAAATGGAAGCCAGACTCTTAACTTCCATCCTGCTTTCTATCTGTGGTTCTCTCAATATTTATTTGTTTATTTATTTGCTTATTATTTTATTTATTGAATTTGTATACCACCCTTCATCAAAATATTTAAATATAACACAAAAACGTAATATATAACATAAAAATACAAAACGTGAACACAAAAGACATAACAAAAAACCAAAAACAATTATTACAACATCTCAACCAAAATTAGTTCACCACAGTTACAGAAATATTTCTGTTTGGGGGGGAAATATTAAGACTGAAACTCTGCTTTTTAAAAAAAAGTATATAAAATATGAATATATCTGTTCTCAATATATCACCATTTAAGGACATTTGCAATAAACACTGATATCAACAGTTTAAAAATGCTCTCTCTCAACATTTTCTTTGCCCCCCCTCCCCTTTTAAAAACCATTCTATATGCCAACAAGCAAACCATGAAAATTAGATGGAAAGTTATTCCCAGGACTGGTAAGACCAAGGCATGGGAAGGTGATATTAAATGATATGAAGATGTGACTGCTCATTGTGAAGAGAACATTTCCTTTGGGGGCTTGTTACTTTCTCACATTAGACCACTCAACCTGCTGCTGAACACTGAGAAAGCTTGGCAGGCAGCTGCTGAGGGAAAGTTCACCAGTATTCCAGCCTGCCTCTCAGCATGCATAATTAGAGCATGTGGTCTGTCTACAGGGGAAACGTAAAGGCGACACAAGCAGGAATGTTCTTTTTATGAGCAGTGGTGTCTGTCAAGAAATACATAATCATCTTTCTAGAGAAACACACAACCCACTAAGTTTTTGATAAGCACACAGTCCAATATATAGAAACAAGATTACACTGTTCAAGGGAATAAAGTTGAGTTATTGCACACAAGGTTTGTGTTTTTCTATTTGACAACATTATTTAGTTTTAAAGGTAGCAAATAATTATCCAGTGTATGTACTAAAGAGTAATGCACTGCAGATGCTTAAAGAGTAATTAACCAGTGGTCATAATAAACACTGGAGTTCTACTAGAAAATGTTAATTATTCAACTACTGTATAATTATTCTATTATAGTAATTCCTCAAGATTAATTTTGGTCATCAAAGCAAATCTCAGAGGTGTTCCGGGCTCCATTAACCAATTTGGTGTCGACACTCTATGGTCCACCCTGAAGAGCTCCAAGGCTGATTACACAATGAAGTGATGGAAGCAGCAAAGTAGGCCCTGCTCACTGCCCACATGGTTATGTGCTCCAACACATATTTGGTTTTCTTCACAGCAGGGCATTCACCACCTGTGTTCTACATTGTCCAGCCTGTTTCATAGCACATCTCCCCCCAGTATACCAGGGGCAGAGAATGTGTTCCGCATTCTCAGAGAGGACACTCAGGAGTGATTGTACTTATGGCCCTTTGCATCATGCCATTTCACAGCAAGATGAGAGCCTCACAAGGATCACCAGCTTTATCCACCAGAAAATCCCCCAGAATGGTCAGGAATCCATCAGAATCCATATGTTTCGGGGGTTTGACATTCCTAACTGGGACCCCACCCCTGAAGGGAAAATTTGGCAACATCATCCCACACTTCACTAGAAAATCTTGTCTTGAACTCTTGGGGCAAATACCGTAGATCTTAAGCAGAAATCTTATGAGGAAGATGCCTGGAAGAACACATATCCCTACAGCAGAAGATTTGCTTTTGCTGAATATATTGATTTTCTTTTAAAACTTCATTGCCTTTGCCAGTCACTAAACTCAATATTTAGATGCAAAAGAGTTCACAGCATGTTGCACAGCTGACTCGTTTAAGTATTCAAATAACTCAAACAGACAGCAAGAAAACCCAGAGACAATAGGAATAGGAATAATACTGTTGCCATGATTTAAGGCGTGGCATTTCAGAAAAGCAACTGGAGTCTCATCTATGACCTTCATCACTCACAGCATTTATCTCAGTACTCATCCACCTATCTGCAAGTCAATACCTGAGAGGCTTTCAAATGACAACCAGTGCCAGTTAATTCTCTGCCCATATGTGCACTGCTTCCTTATTACTCAAATCCTGCTGTTCTCAGGGATTTTGCTGGCTGTTTCATCTTTCACACATTTCATTTCTGTCGAGACGTTTCTGGCCAGATAAAGTAAACCTGATTGGTAGGGTCAGGCATTATATAATTAACACTACAATCTCCAGGGAGAGGCAAACACTGAAAGCGAGTAATCAGTATTTCAAAATACTGTATTTAATGGCAATATATTAGGAGCTGTGTTGCATACACAGCTATTATGTGAATATATTCAGAATGAAGAGCTTCAGAAATCCTGAAGAACTCTGAGAGAGCAACTATCGCACTGACTATACGTAGATTATTGCTGTGCTTTAGTGCCTGGAACAAGTGTTTTGATACACAGACGGTACTAAGGGAGATGAATACTGTAACTGATCTTTTAGATTATACACAGGATCAGTTAGAAACCTTGTTGTTACCACTTGACAACTCTCTTTAATGAGAGTTTATCATCATAGTCATAAAATAGACTAGTAACTACTCGAATTTATTAGTTTGTAGTAATCTGGCAAATTTTATAATTCAGGCAACTATCCAGGGAGCTATCGTCTCTGTTTTGACACCCTAGAATGTAACTATGCTGCAGATGGCAGAAAAATAATTTTCCAAGAAACTGCCAGATGATTTATGTGGGAAAAGGTTTGAGAATATGTTGCTGAAGACCTGCAAGAGCTTGATTAAATGTAGGTGATCCCAGAAGGTAACAGAACTCACTACAGGAAAGTTTCCTATCTCTTAAATATGATTATCTATCAGAACATGTACTTTCTGAAAGGAAAATGTTAATTTTTCACTAAGTGGCCTTGTGGCACTAGCAGCAGGCTTGCTTTGAAGAAAACTCTTGATTCTATGTCTCCAAACAAGCCCCTGGGGAAGAGAGTTTGGGAAAATTTGAACCTACAGAAATGTTGATGGCTGTCAGTACAGTACTGCAATTTATTTGTATTACATATTTAAGTTGGTCTGTATTATGTCTCCTAAAGAAAAAAAAGCATAAAATCAGGACTGGAAAATGACAGTTCCCAAACCGCAAATATATTTCTGGTATATAATGTTGTTGTATAGGCATTTTGATTTGGTAAACTTCAGTAAGATTTACAGTGAAATCAATGTGTATCTTATCAAGTATTCATGTTTCATAGAAGTTCTGTCATAGTGCAATTGCTTTAAAATTACAACCATAATGTTATTTTCTTGTCTCCCCTTCTGTCCTCATGTTTTATGTTAATGCTTAAAGACTCCATTCTTTGCTTAAATGTATTTCTGTATGACACTGCTGTCTCTCACTTCTTTCATTTGAATTGTGTGAACTGAGCATTTTATGTGCATGAAGCTTTCAACCCAGAGCTGGAAAAACAGTTCCATTTTAGGAACCAGTATCAATTATTTAGGCACTAACTGTGAATGGAAATGAATATATATTTGTGATCAGATACTATGTGTGCAATCAGCTATGTAGAAATCTTTTTTCTATACAAATGCAAATTGAAAATCACTTAAAACCAAAAGGTTTTTTGTGAAAATGTTAGATCCACAACCTGATGATACCTTTATTCACACCCCACCCCCATGTGCTGGTGTTTTTTCCTGTGAAACACTGTTAAGACTGAGGACCTAGAGAAAGATTAATTTACTCATCAACCTGTCTATGTACAGCAAGAATCTGCAAAAACAATTCAGTGTCTCTGCTATTTGAAATGAGGTGGGCAAGGACCAGAGGGATGGCCTTCTCTGTTGCAGCACCTTTTTAATGAAATTTGTCTGGTCTGAGCACCAGGCAAATAGCTGTTTATTTCCTCTGGACTTTGTTACCTAAGGAATTTTCTGGTGTTGCTGCTGCTAAAACTTACCATTAATATGTTTAAACCAGCATTAAAAACTAAAATTTCAAACTTTCATTCTAGTCTGGTTCTACAGTGATTGTTGAAAGTGCTAGGGTACCCCAATAATATATAATAATATATAGATAATATATATATAGATAATATATAATCACAGACTACAAGATTTCTCTCTTAAGTGCATGGAAACAGTGGAATTTACCTGCATGAGCTGAAAGTGGCGAATGGGGCCGGGGCATAGCTGGGGACTGTCCATTGCATATCAAACTTTTTCGGTTACTTGTCCGGCAACTGTAGGAAGAGAAGAGAATACTTAAAGTACAAATGATTCAAATATGTAGCATCCCAACCCTCTATTTAACTCAGAATTACTATCTTGTGATAGGCATTCTGAATTCAGAGGAGGGGGAGAAACCCTAGAATTACACCACACACTGAATGTTAAATGAGTTATATCCCATATATCAGCAGGAGAAAATGCATTACGGTTAATTATAACCACAATTTTAATGCAGTTATTATCCCCAAAGAAATCCACCTGCCACTATGACATTACACTATTAACACTGACATTTTATCTGATACAGAACAACAATCTTATTTATAATACATAAAAATGTCAGGGAAAAAATGACCGTTTAGAACCACTATTTGATACATGGATTTCCTAATTCCATCCAGGGCAAAAATCTATCTATCTTATGATATACTAATTAAAAATCTAATTATTGAAGCAAATTTCACATCTGCGTCTTTTTGTAAATAGACCAGGCACATCCTACAAAGATAAATGTGTTCTTTCACTCATACATTTTTCATCTCAAGCACTGCAAATCACTATTTTTCTCCATTACAGATAATTATGACATGAATAGCAAACACATACATCTACTAAAAAGCAGGACCTCTGCAGCTTTAAGTGAATTCATACTCTTGTAATTATAATCAAATACACCTAAGAATATCATCTTCCACCTTGAAATCACACATGTAAATTATTTCCCCTAAGATAATGAAATTGTGAATGAGCAAAAATGTGTGCATCAAATATGTTAACATTTGGAATACAAATTATTCCATTACAACATCTAACATCTTCAGAATGAACATAGGAAACTGCCTTATACCAAGTCATACTATTAGTCAATCTAGCCTAGTACTCTGACTGACAGTGACTCTCTGGGGCAGGCATTCCCAAACTCGGCCCTCCAGCTGTTTTGGGACTACAACTCCCATCATCCCTAGCTAACAGGACCAGTGGTCAGGGATGATGGGAATTGTAGTCCCAAAACAGCTGGAGGGCCGAGTTTGGGGATGCCTGCTCTGGGGTATCAGGCACAGTTCTTTCCCATCATCTGCTACCTGATTCTTTTTAACTGAAGATATTGGGAACTATACCTGGGACGTTCTGCAGTAAAAGTATATGCTCTGCCAGTGAGCTATGGTCTGCTTAAACTTTAAAGGAAGGGTGAATGCATATATTTAATTCACACTGTAAGTCTTCAAACACATACATGCACACACACAAGCAACAAAAATACAAATAGCTCACACTTCTATAGGCAAGGAAATAAAACACTGATCAAGTTCCTGCAGATTAAAAAATGAAGGGTGGTATCCAGCTAAGTCATACTCAGAGTAAACCCATTGAAGTAAACAGACTTAAAATAAATCCATCCTAACTTAAGTCAATTAATTTCAATGGACCTACAAAGAGCATGACTTAGTAGTTGGATACCACTCAATCTGCTTTTGCAGTGGCATAGTTGTGGAGTCACAACCCTATGTAAGCGAAATCAATCCCTGAAAGCCAGTAATATGATTTCAATGAGAGAAGCCATCTCCCAAAATAACACAAATAAAAACCAAACCAAAGTAGGATCTGCTCCGAAAACAAGTGGTAGATAGGGCTCTGAACATGAGTGTTCTACAGCAGTGGTGTCAGAACTTCAAAAGCCTTTCACAGGTTTCTAGTTCCTTAAAGAAACAGAAGTATTTGAGTACTCTTGTTAAGGAGCATAGTCTACTCAGTACTCCTAGGCAAAAATATACCTTCACATATATTTCCTGTAAACTACTTTTACCACTCCAGGATCCAATTTTAAATGTTCAAACTACAGGGTTTTTTTGTTTTTGTTTTACAGTTCTGCTAAATGAGGACTATTTATCACATTATCGTTTTGCTTTAAAACCACTGCTATATTCAGAACAGCTTATATTTAAATGTCAGATGTCTATTAAGGTGTTCTTTAAAAAGAAAAGTATGGCATGTCTGTTTTTACATGTAAAAAGACGTGCTCACCTATTTATTTAATTGCCTATTAACTGTTAAAATCAACTTAGTGCTGGTGAGAAAGGTCACATTTGAAACTGAATATTGTTACTAAGACACCACTAGCAATTCTTATGCCCTCCCTATTTCACCATTTCAAATATGGGCTACAATCACGTCTTTGATCATCATTTAGTGGCTATAGGGAAGGCTCAACTAGCTGGGTTTTTTGCACATTGAATAAGAGGTCATCACAACTTAAACCACCAACAGCTGGGCAGCAGCCTTCTGTCAAACCCCTCATATTACATGAATATACTAAGGGAGCAGATCAAACACATAAGGACCCATAAATCAATATTTACATACAATCACGTTGCAATGTGGTGCTACTAAGTGCAGCTTTCAAGATAAGGCAATCAGCAGCACAGATAATGGCCCTGTTAGGTATGCTACCATTAATGGTTCTTCTTCAGAGAGAGTCGTTTACTATGAATACATGGGTAAATTACTGGCAATAAAGGTTAATTGCTAAAAAGAGCTGGGTGAAAGGAATGTGCTGGCAGCAATTGCTTTTTATCACGCTTTTCACTTGAAATCTGACATCTGTTTTAATCATTTATAATAATTTCATTTTAACATCCTTAATTATTAATATTTACACTTGTAATGAAGATGGATATATGGGCTGTAAACTATTATGGCAGAACCTTTAACAGCATACACTGACTATTGTAATGCATCCCTTAATTTTGTTGTCATTGTAATGTGCTTGCTGGTTGAGCAGAAGATAAAGCTTTAAAAGAATATGGGTCTTTGTATTTGGAAAGCACAACAAATGAAGTGCTTTCTAAACCAATTTTAAATTCCAAATGTCATGTAGGAACACAATATAAAGTGATACAGGCAAGGATGAATGAGTGGAGGATGGAGGCTGCATGCTTTTTTACTATTAAAAATGTACAGCTAAACATCATCTCACAGAGGTAGGCTACCTCTGGCAAGATATGGTATGTGTCCACTTTGTTTACACTAGATAAGTTTACATTATATTCAACATGATGTAAAAAGTGACTTCAGATTTATTTGCTTTGCCAAGCACAGATTCCAGAGTGCCAACTCTGTATATGGCACAGCAGCCTAAGGTGCAGGAAATTCTATCCGGCAGATCATCTGTTCAACATAGGCTATGAGAGCGACTAAGGACACAACCATTTTTTTGGAACAAGGCCTCTATAAATGTATTGGCAAAAATTATGGCAACTTGTTTGCATTTTTTAAATCTATTTTACTTCAGCATCTTTATTAACTTCAGACAAAAAGGCTTTTCATCTATAAAACAATCTTGAAGCCAATAGCAGTTGATGCTATTACTAGTTATAACAGATTAGCTTAAGTTGTTGTTGTTCAGTCGTTCAGTCGTGTCCGACTCTTCGTGACCCCATGGACCAGAGCACGCCAGGCACGCCTATCCTTCACTGCCTCTCGCAGTTTGGCCAAGTACTACTAGTTAAAGCCATTTGCTTAGATCAAACCTAACTATGGTTACCGGTACTTGTTATGAAAACACACCTTGGTGTACCTCAAAATCATGTGCTTCCCTTTGCCCTCTCCATATGCAAGGAGACTGAAACATTCTGGTTTCACTTTTTCATAAAGCACAATTTCCTCCTACACCAAAACTCTAGGAACTTTGCCTTAGTCTAACTAAAGCTAGATAAACATCTGAAGAGCAAACCACATTTTGATAGCCTGTTTAACAAACACAAACAATATATACAATTCTAAAGTTTAAATTGGAGAGAGCTGAAGACATACTTTGCCTGGGTGCAATTTGGTTTAGGACTGGCTCTGCTATTTGTCTCACACACCCCACAGCTCTCCAACTGTTGTCAATGAAAGCTTTTCACCCAGAGGCTAATAGAAAGGAGGGAGTGAATTTCATCATGCTCCTAACTGTGAGAGAAGGGTTAAATCTTCCTTTTCTATGCCCTCTCATATATACACATACCCTACCTTCATATGATTTTTCCCCCCTACATAACTATTGGGAGCGGGTGGCGCTGTGGTCTAAACCACTGAGTCTCTTGTGCTTGCTGATTGGAAAGTTGTCAGTTCAAATCCCTGCAATGGGGTGAGCTCCCGTTGCTCTGTCCCAGCTCCTGCCAGTTCGAAAACACAACAGTGCAAGTAGATAAATAGGTACCGCTGCAGCGGGAAGGTAAACAGTGTTTCCGTGCACACTGGTTTCCGTCACTGTGTTCCATTGAGCCAGAAGCAGTTTAATCATGCTGGCCGCGTGACCCAGAAAGCTGTCTGTAGACAAACGCCGGCTCCCTTGGCCTGAAAGAGAGATGAGCGCTGCAACCCCATAGTCGCCTTTGACTGGACTTAACCATCCAGGGGTCCTTTACTTTTACCTTTTACATAACTATGGCTCTGTAAACAGAATGTTTGGCTAATAATGTTTTCATGAGCTGAGATCAAGGGCTCCATGTGTGCATGACAGCTTCTGAAGCCACCTCCTCCTACTGTAGCCCTTTGCTTGGCTACAACAGCCGAGATCCAAAGAAGGGCACATCCAAATGCTCAGCAGTGCAGTTCACATTTAGAAAAGCTTTTCGTCATTCCTTATGGTTTGATATATATAGATATAGATATAGATATAGATATAGATATAGACATAGACACACACCTAAAAATCGTTATGAGTTTGGGGAAGGAGAAGTTGAGACCTTCTATCCCCTGGATCCAGCAAGTCTTAAAATATAAGAAAGGCTAGCTTACTGATGAGGTATCCTTGCTTATTTAACTTATATGCAGAATTCATCATGCGAAAGGCGGGACTGGATGAATCCCAAACCGGAATTAAGATTGCCGGAAGAAATATCAACAACCTCAGATATGCTGATGATACAACCTTGATGGCAGAAAGTGAGGAGGAATTAAAGAACCTTTTAATGAGGGTGAAAGAGGAGAGCGCAAAATATGGTCTGAAGCTCAACATCAAAAAAACTAAGATCATGGCCACTGGTCCCATCACCTCCTGGCAAATAGAAGGGGAAGAAATGTAGGCAGTGAGAGATTTCACTTTCTTGGGTTCCATGATCACTGCAGATGGTGACAGCACTCACGAAATTAGAAGACGCCTGCTTCTTGGGAGAAAAGCAATGACAAACCTAGACAGCATCTTAAAAAGCAAAGACATCACCTTGCCAACAAAGGTCCGTATAGTTAAAGCTATGGTTTTCCCAGTAGTAATGTACGGAAGTGAGAGCTGGACCATAAAGAAGGCTGATCACCGAAGAATTGATGCTTTTGAATTATGGTGCTGGAGGAGACTCTTGAGAGTCCCATGGACTGCAAGAAGATCAAACCTATCCATTCTTAAAGAAATCAGCCCTGAGTGCTCACTAGAAGGACAGATCCTGAGGTTAAGGCTCCAGTACTTTGGCCACCTCATGAGAAGAGAAGACTCCCTAGAAAAGACCCTGATGTTGGGAAAGGTTGAGGGCACAAGGAGAAGGGGACGACAGAGGATGAGATGGTTGGACAGTGTTCTCGAAGCTACTAACATGAGTTTGGCCAAACTGCGAGAGGCAGTGAAGGATAGGCGTGCCTGGCGTGCTCTGGTCCATGGGGTCACGAAGAGTCGGACACGACTGAACGACTGAACAACAACAACAATTGCCTAGGTGATGGGCCATTAAGGGAAACAAAGGAAAGGAGCTCTGTGTGAGCTGGCAAATAGGTAGGGCCCATCCCCCAGTGCACAGTTACAGGTAGCTAGAAGGACAAAGCCAGAGTTTTAGAATTGAGTTTGCAGAGATGTGATCTAGCAGCAAAGCTGGGGAACAAGAGACAGAGCAACGATTGATTTCCATTTGAATCCAATGCTGCAGCTATGGGGCAAACAAGACCCTTTCGGGGTGTTGATGCTCTGAACCCCTCCATGACAGGCTCAGATTGTATATATGTGTAAATAAACCATATATCATAAAGACACCACAGTCTCATTTCCAAAAGGAAACACAAACTCCAGGTAAGCGCTTGGAACCCTTGGAGTCTCGCACCATTCAGAGATTAGGGTGGCATACAACAATATATTACAAATTGTAATTTCCATTTTGTGTATTACCGCTCAGCTTTGCCAAAGGAACAGCCCAATACTAGCACAATAATGTTTCAATACATAATATAGTTTAGCTTACTTTTTTATCTTTGTAGTCATGGATTTTGAAGTTACAATGTGATACATAAGGTAAAGCAAGGAAAGTTAGATTTTACAAAATTGTCTAGTTTAACTGTATAATAAAGACTTGCCTATAAAATAGTTGCCATTCGCCCCCCTCCCCCATATCCTTACACACATGCACAATGCAATAAAATTATATAGGAAGTCAGACTATCAGCATAGTAAATTGTTCCTGAGCCCTGCCTTAGTCTGCATCGTATTTTTAGTTTATTATCCATGTAATGCAAATATACACAAGATGAAAAAACACATAAATGTTAAAATTTAACTCCAATGGGGCATGAATGTTTAGTACCTTATTCTTGTTACGCAAGGATTTACAAAGCATGGTTGGTTTCATAACTACATTGCTACTTTCAGCAAACTTAATTTCACAGTACACAAATATTTTGCCTCGCCTCGGTCTTTAAGGGCAAAAACTGAGCAATTTTTTTTAACAGCTTAAATTTATGCCAGAGCTTTGTTTTCAGTTCCAGGGCTATATCCAAAAATGTGTGAAGAAACATGTATCTTTGTATCTGCAGGGTACATTTCACATGTTGAGGAGAAAAGCATGGGTATTTTTGTGACGTATTAAGAGGAAGTTTGTTTCAAAAGAAATAACTGACCATGCTGCTAATTGGGAACACAGGTTGAGAGCTGAAATGTGCATGTTAAACTGATTCAGCCCATGAAGCTAACAGGGCAGAGCCCAGAGGGCAGGCCCATGCAGGGCTTGTCTTAGGCCTGCGGCAAGAGTGTTGTCCACAAGATGCAGCACCTAATCAGATCTGACGCTACACACTAGTACGCAGTAACACAGGTTCACATTATACTAATGAAGCCTTGCAGTGCATATGGACAGACATGACCATTTCGCCCATTAAGTCTCCAGTTGGCTGGAAGGCCCGGGACATTCATGGCATGACAGTGTAAGTCCGGCTGGCCCCTGGCACACACACACCCAGCCAGCTTAGCCTTCCAAGGCCAAGGACAAGTGTACCCAGCTGCTCCCCACCCCAGCATGGGCCTGCCAGAGGGCATCTCTTCTTTTTCTGGGATCCCTTGGGGGGGGAGGACATCCTTTCCATCACCCTTGAAAGTTCTTACTGGACTATTCCTCAACGAGGCTCCCCAAGTCCCTTCAGTCTATTTCCCGGTTGCTTCCTCATCTGTTCTCTGCTTGCCTGCCAAGCTATACTGCCTCTCTGCTTTATGGCCTACATCCTTGGCTTTTAAAAAGCTTACTCATTTGTCTCACACACAAGGGTAAAAATTTGAACAGGATTATTTTAGAAGTGCCATGTGCTCATGAAACGTAGTTTGACCCTGGTGGTGCCTGCCATATTTTCAAGATGGCTGGGTTCTCTGTGCCTATATGCCACTTTGATGAGTTGCAATTAAAATAATAGTAATAGCCCAAGATTCCCAATCTGCAGTCTTAAACAAATCTTAAAATATTTATAAAGCACACATGAAAATGTCAGGAATAAAGAATGGTGCAAAATACTGCTAGCAGTAATATAGAAATATATATTAAATTCTGTATTCACCAGCTATGTGCTTCACATTTAGATCTAAACTGAGCAGCTACACTGTATGACACAAGCATTATCCCCAAGAGAATTTATAGCATGGCAGCGTTTTCAGGTCTCTGGTTATCATTTAGTTAACATCTAGTTGGCTGACAAATAAATCAACATTTATTGAAATGTAAAAACTCCATGAGCTAAGTAGGTAGAACAGATGAAGGCAGGCAATGGCTATATTATTCTGTACACTTGAAAGTTTCGATGATCAAACTTATTATTACTTTATATATTTATTAACACACTGTTTTCACAGTGCAGCCATCCCACCCTTCCTGGTGACTTTTGGGGCTCCGCGGGGACTTTTTACTTTAGGAACCCTCAGCCTGATACTCTCACAGTGGATCCTTGGCAGCTGGGTGGTCTTCCTGGCAGGGAGGCTGAAGCTGCAAAATCCCACACTGAACAGACAGGTGGGACTGGATGGCCTCCCAAGGACCCGTCAAACTGCAAGGAAGGAAGATGCGGCAGTTGCCCAAGGGCCTGTTGCTTTGTGCCTGGCTGTGCTTTGCTGGTAGAGTGTTTTTCCTTCACTTTCTAAAACTCATTCGTTGCATCAACGACCCAAGTTGCAGAACAAGTTCGAGTCAAGGTAAATGATGCTGAGATCACGATTTCAGTGGAATTCACTCCCACCATTCCTCACTGCAGCATGGCAATTCTAATTGGCCTTTCCATCAAAGTGAAGCTGATCAGACCGCTCCCTGAAAGGTTTACGGTGGATGTCCACATAACCCCTGGAACACATGCCTCAGAGCATGCAGTAAACAAGCAACTGGCTGACAAAGAGAGAGTGGCGGCTGCCTTGGAAAACAACCACCTGTTGAAAGTGGTGAATCAGTGTTTACGTAGTTTACTTTGGGAGGTGGGAAAGATACCCAAATTGCTTGTTCCTGGCATCAATTGGACATATTTCCCTAGCAAGTTCTAATATTTATTCTTCTTTCTGTATCTTTTGTCTTGATTTCATGCTGGAGAAATCAAGCAAACCAAAACAGTAATTCCATGCCGAATCACAAGACTAGGACAAGTTATCCCAAAGAAGCATGATTTTAATTACAGCAGTCAGTTCCTTAGCAGTTTTCATCTCTAGGCTTTCAATATTTACTGTATGTTAATCCTTTATTTGCAAATACGGAGAAATCTGTCCCTAAAGAGGTATCCTTCTCTGCAATTGTCAACACATGCCATGGAGCACATCATCTACAGCATCCACAATTATAGGTTTACATTTTGCTGTATAGTTTCCAAAGATGTTGTGATTCATAACAGTCTCTAAGTTGCAATGCTGTGTCAGCTTTCAGGCAACAATAGCCTTATTTTATACAAGCTCATTTCATATTTCTCACTGGTACATCACATAAGCCTATTTGGACATTTCTTCATAGTTTAGAACCCTCTACGAGTTTGAGGGCAAAGGTTTGAAGTGGGGAGCAACCTCTATCTGATTTCACGGAGACTCCATGCCTGGTTTAAAACCCTGGCTGTGCAGGGTTCTAAATTGCGCAGGGAACCACCACACAAGAAGAGGGCATTCCCCACTCAGTGCTTTATCATGAAACACATGAAGGGCTCTAAAGAGTGTACACTGTACAGGTGCACCCCCACTTCTCGCTTGTTTGCTTATCTTTAAGTCTTCAGCAAAGTAGGTCGGCATGTTTTGACTTTTGAAAATGGGTTTGAAAAAAGAAAACAAAAAATGCAGCAGAAAGGCAAACTGATTAGAGGGAGAATTGAAGAGAGAGCTCCAAAGGCATTGCTGAGATTGCTCTATTAGCAGAGGAGAAAATGACATGCAGTACAAAAATTTGCATTCTACTATATATTCTTAAAACGGAATAAAACACAATTTGTCAGCAAATAACTAAACTTCTGTAACATGCTTTTAAAATCTCACAAGCTACTTTTCGTTGTACCCTCTTTTAATGCACCCTTTTGAAAGTTTACATTTACAATTTCATCAAAATGCTGCACTGGTCCGTTAAATATAAATTACTAGCGTAATATTGATTAATTTTTATACTGACGAACACTGAGAGTTCTACCTCCCCAAAGTCACACATCTTGTCACATTGACAGAATTAACCTTAATTATTTCACAGCAAAAGACCTAGCATCGCAGCACATATGCAAATCTAAACAGTTAGGGAACTGCCCTTTGATTCAAATGTTACCTTTCAAGCTAGCTAAGGCCCAAGTGAGGAACATATGAAAAATTAGTGCAGTCAAATTTTAATGATGTGGAAATAATCCTGAAACATCTTATGAGCACTTAAATCTGCCACCAAGTACCTGCTTTGCACATTAACAGTTTCCACTTTTGGACAGGAAAGGGGGGATCTGATTCCAAAGAAGAGGTCTATGGAATGGGTTATCCGCATAAACAAGGAAACAAACTTTTTAAAAAGCTTTCCTCATATCCCATCATGAATTTAACCTATTTTTGTTTGTAACATTATTAGAAGGATCTCTAGAAGACTATGGCTTATGCTGCTCCTGTACAATGTTTTTTGTGTTGTCATTTTGTATTATGTCAACATGACATTTCAGTGAGAATGATACATTTCCTTGGATTTTTAAATATCCTGTTACATAATCTGGAGCACTGCTTGATAGAGACTTCAGCTGAATATGTGACTAGTAAAATATATGGTGTTATATGATTAGCTGCTATATACCGGTAAGCCAATTTACTATGTGACAGGGTACACTTGACAGAATTAGGCAACCAGCCAATTTTGTACATAGATGCCTTTATGAATAGACAATTTAAAACAGTATTTCCACCACACACATCCTTGAGTTGATATCATATTCTTATACTTTCTATGGATCCATTAAGTCACATCCAGCTTCTGCTCTTAGGAGGTGGCCAAAACAGTCCAAAGCTAAAGTTATTTATTCTAATATATTTATTAAGGCCATTTTAACAAAAGGAAGCTAAATGGTTAATAATTAATAGCCTAGGAACATTTATTGTCACAAAGAGGGTTTTAACATTTCACTGTTTCTCAGCCCATTGAATTTATTTAGCATATTTCTAGGCTGTTCATTGGTAAAATTCTTTGGATGCTTCAGAAAACAACAACAGCATACAATAATACTATCATATTCAATTCGCTGCCTCTACTGATATTACCAATTATGGTCAAATCTTATCATTTTTATGGTGGGAACAGCTGGCTGTTGGCAGCTGGAGTATCCACAAACTTACCTATTAAGAAAGAATACTCTCATCTTGATATTAAAGAACCTTATCAGGCCGTTCTATATCTTGATATAAACCAGATTAGACACTTATAGCAGAACAAGAATATGTTGCTATAATATTATATGATCTACTATGATTTCCAAGTTGGGCTACAGAGTGAGATTTAAGAATTTTATTGTCCGAGCATCTTGATGTTGTCAAACAATTTAGCTTGGGTGTATATTCTTTTATATCTCTGCTTTATAATTTACAAATAGGAAAAAGACAAAACATGGAAGTTTTATTATTTATCTATATACCGTGTTTCTCCTAAAATAAGACACTGTCTTATATTTCCCCCCCCCCTCAAAAAAACACAGTATGGCTTATTTTCGGGGGATGTATTATTTTAACCGCTCTGCGTCTGTATGCTGCATAGCCACGCCTATGCAGGCTGTCTTAAGGGAGAGGCGCCGTGTCACTATGTCTTATTTTCGGGGTATGACTTATTTTCTGGGTATGGCTTATATTTCACAAATGCGTAGAAAGCCTGCTACGGCTTATTTTATGGCTACGTCTTATTTTAGGAGAAACAGGGTATATAAAATCGTTCAAGTTGGATGTTTGTTAACGATCGCCTTTCTCCGTAACTCCTTGACTGATTCCGTTCAAATTTGGACACAACGTTCCATGCCCATATGGGAGTGATCATATGTACTTACATTGCACAAATACCACACCTTTCCCAGGTAAAAATGTGATTTTGTGCAAAAAAAATATAGCGCCCTCCAGTGGACGTTAAACAGCACAGCACAACACACGCTTTCTCTTTCATACTGTATCTTACTTTTGCATTTCACCAAATCAGCCACAGCAAGGCGTGGCCCGGTCAGCTAGTTATTAATAAATGCATTTATTTATGGAAAAATATCTAGACCAACCTCATCCCTGAACATAAAGATCGGGTGGTGGCATAGGGAGCAAGAGATCTTAAAGATAACATGGTCCTAAGTTGTTCATGGTTTATAAACTATAAGTAAGCATTAAACTTAGCTCAATAGTATATAGGCATAAAAGGCCAACTCTTTCAGCAATAGTGATATACTCTGACAAAAGGTCATCATGCAAAGGAGCCAACTGCTGCATTTAACACTAGTTGTAGTTTCTGGAAAGAAACATCCCCAACACAGAGTGTGTTGCAAGCAATCTGACATGCACCAAGACATGCACCACTGTGGCCAAGTTATCCTTTTCCTGGAAAGTCCATAGCTGATATACCAGCTAAAGCAGGCAGAAGATGCAGACACTTCGTCCTCCAGCAACAAAGCTGAATCTAGGAGCACTCACAAGCGGCAAGCCTGTTCTGTTAAGAGTAAGAGCAACCCAATCCAGAACATGTAACTGACCAGCTCCCAGATGTGAGAACCAACAATTCAAATAGTTTCTGACTCAGATGTTACAGAAAAAGAGAGCTCTGTGTCATCAGCGTGCCAATGACATCAAGCCAGAAATCACCTAATGATCTATCCCAGTGGCTTCATACAGCTATTAAATAGCACCGGAGATAATTGATTGCCCTGCAACATCCACAGCATGATTGCCAAGGGTCCAAAAGGCCGTTCCCCAGTGCTACAGGTTGGGATTCCTTCATTACGCAAAAACTTACTGTTTATCTTGAGGACCTGCCCTTGCATTTATATTCCAAGGCAATATATTTATGTCACCCTATCATTCTCCTAAACAAAAACAGTTTTGAAAGCTCAGTTACCTTTACATTGTGATACTATTAAGAGTCTTTTTCTTTGGATCTCTCAATTATTTCTATACCATGTAAACACCACACTTTGGCTTTATAATTTGCCATTATTTTTATGGTGTAATGTAAGCTAAGACTTATGAGTCTTAAATAAACAAACCAGTGAAATCCAATCAACAAAAGCCAGTTCCTGGAAACTTGCCTGTCACCAAGGAAAACATGGATTCAGCTTCCCTGTGACCCAATAAAAATATTATGTTTTATGCATAGGCTCCGTCTTATGTATTCTCTTTGGTCATAAACGTTTGCAATAAGTTATATATGGAAAGGTGTTGATGTCTTCCCCAATTACAACATTTATTCCATTTCCCTTCTTAAATCAAACATTTAAAATAGTATTATGTTACGTTACGTAGCAAGAAAAATCAAACTTTAATTAGAGCTGCTAAGAACAGTCTGAAATGTGCTGCTCAGGAAAGAAACATATGTGACTGCAACTAAGATTACTTAATATAGACAAGCAACAAATGCTATTGAAGTGTAAAGCAGGGATACAACAAGGATGTCACAATAACAAAAGGTGTGATATATTAATGTTGGTTGAAACACACAAGGCACAGATAAAGCCATCTCTTAACATTATGTCCTAAATAAATTGAATCTTCATTCAAACGCCATTTTGTGAATTGTTTCCTGTTACTGAAAATTTATCAAACTGAAATATATCAGGTAACGAGTTAAGGTTCGCACAGGGTGACAGGATCTGAGTTCAACCATAACATTCTCATGAGAAAAATTATATCTGACCTGGTGCTGTGTGAAATCCCAACATTTAATTTTGGTTCAATTAAATTGCAAAAACCTTCCCATCCCCAACACTGTTTCAATGGAAATAGAATGATACAATTAAGGAATGATGCAATTAAGGATCCCTATAACATCTTTGCTGTCAGAATTCACCACAGCTGATGCATTTTCAGGCTTCCACCCACACACTTTCATAACAGCCCTATATTGTATCTGCTTTGTTTTGTTCCTTTTAAAATGACAGCTTAAGTTATTAAGATATGAAACAATCTGACTGCTATCTGACTGGGGAGAGAGGATGGAGGGAATAGGACTGTAGAAACTTCCTTACATTAAAAAAAAAAGTTAAATGCAATGCAAAACCAAATGTCCCATAGTGCAATTGTCCTGTGCCATATACTGTACACCAATCTATCTTAGGTATATACTGAGAAAATTCCTGCATGCAAGTCATTACTGTCCCTAATTGAAAAAGTAGCACAACACCTTATAAGTTCAAGGAGCTCTTTGTACATACCGGTATTTAAAAGGCTCCTTGGCATATGACTGTGTTTACACAATTACCATTCTTCTCCTGACTGTTTTTAAACATTCACGGGCCATTGTGTTTTTCTACTGTCTTGTGAACTATCAAATATAGCAATCCTTTTGTTTACTTTTCATGATCACTTATCATGAAGAAAAGAGATGAGTTAAGGCTCCTTGTTCTTGCTAGGGATTCTTTCCAGACACTACTCACTTCAAGCTTTGAGTCATACTTTGTGTACACAAGCCACAGGATAACTGAGTTCAGAGACTGTTAACCTAGAGAAATTTGGTAAACAGCAGCTTTCATGATGTATCTTTCACAACTTCTGCCATACAGAATGACATAGTCATTCAAACATTTTATTTTAATATATATTTTGGTCAGCATTTTTACAATCAAGAATTTTCCACCTAAACACTCTATTAATTTTATCCAACGCACTGTTTAGCAACTGTTAGACAGTGTTTACTCTAATTTAAGAACATCCACGAAAGAAAATATGACTATAAACCATGCTCAATGAGTAGTTCAAAGCACAACACAAGGACAACCGAGTTCATGGCATTAACTGATGTCTTCTGTATCTTGTGATAACACGATTAATGGAACTTTTTTTATTTCAGCATTGCGTGTCACTCACCACTCTCGTTACTCCCCCCCCCCCCCGTTATGTTTTAAACCTTAGAAGTCTATGAAGTGCCACACAGCTTGCCATGACAATGCATAACCTAGCCAAAACATCCAATCACACAAAATTGTGTGAAAACTGTCTGGGTTTTCTAGCAGAATGATATCCTGACACTTTTTTCTTGGAAAAGGAGCAATATTAGTAAGAGATCAAAGGGTTGTGTTTTTCTTTTCTTTTCATTATAGTAACAGTGAAAAAAAGGATATGTTGAAAACTCTCTGGAGCATGGGGATGGCACAGAGGAAAAGGGTATGGGGGAAGTCCCATTGCGCTAGGAGTAAGCCTTGCACACATACAACTATTTTGTTGTATATTGCCCACAGATAGAAAATGGCAGTTAAGTTGGTTCTAAATGAACCTTTTCCTGTTACTAAAAGGACTCTGATGTTCGCATTACACCAACCTTAAAAAAACACAAAAACCCAACCACATGAATGATCACATAACATCTTGGTTTTTTAATTCAAGCTAGTATGTAAATGTTGCAACTTTTTTCTAGCAGACCTTAAACTACTTTCCTTCGAATTCATAGTGGTGGGGTCCTAGCTCTTTAATAGTTGCTTAACACAAATTTAATGGTAAGGGCATTTGTCACTTAATATAAGAAGTTTCACAGCTTGAATATCTGCTTGCCATCAACCACAGCAACAGAAATCTCTGGAGAGAGAAATGAACAAAAAACCTTCTACCACACAGGCCTCTCCCAGTTTTCTAGTTTACTGAAGCTACCTGATTTAGTACAGATGACTAGTACTCTTAAGTCCTCTGCTGAATGTACAAATAGGAAATAGAAGATGGTATAAATGGAAAAATTCAGTTCAGCTCTGAAACTACCTCACAGATTATATGACAAGACAATTACATCATGCTATACTCATTTTAACATAAGGAAGTAGCAGGGGGAAAGCAGTGAGTAATCATGCCTGAAGTCAGAATAAACTTTTGGGAAAACTCTCCTGCTTTCTACATGTCCCTTCTTGTGCCCTCAGTAAAGGAAGGCATGGCCTATTCATTAATAATCTTTGGGTGGCACAGCATCAGTCATGTGCTTTGGCATAAGCCTTCTAAGTGAAAACCAGACAGCCACAAAACTAGCTTAACTACTTTTCCTTCTCTTTCAAGCAGCATGTGCTTATGGCAACAAAATTACATACGAGAAATGACAGAACATTAGCAGTGGCGAAGTTTCTATCGGTGGTTGCAAGAACCAATGATCCCTATTCCTAAGCCTGAACAAAATGCTTGTGTAACCTGAAGACGGGCTGTCAAAATTGTGCGTTGTTTTGTAATGAATTGTTGGGTCTCTGGACCGTAATAAAGGTTTGATTGATTGATATACGAGAAATTATGTTGTTAATGCCATTTTATTTAAGTTGAAAAATAAAAAGCTGTAGAATTAGAGACATGGTCACAAAGGTTTCTTTAAAAAGTTGAAACACTATATTTTGATAGATGAGAAAGAAATAGAACTCTGCGATGCTCATCTGTTTTCCATTGGACAACATATGGTACTCCTAGTCAACATTAAAAATATTAATTATCTATAATGTTGGACTTTACTCCAAACGAAATGGGTGTTTCTGAAGTAGGTAGATTCCTTTAAATGATACGAAGTTTCTAATGTGCCAAAAATACTCGGTAGAAAACATTTCTCTAGGAGACAACCTTATACTAGATGAAACACCCTTTAGTCACTGTTACGCAGTTTAAATGCAGGCTTCTTCATTGCAAAACATATATTGGGAGGAATAAGGCATTAGGAAACAAAGTAAAAGGAAGAAGCATGACTCCAGCTCATAAGGTTATGAGTCACCAAACTGACTTTACTACAAAAACATTTAAATATAGTCTTCATTGTTTGGAGAGAAGAGTTAAGACCTATTGCACACCAAGCACGGGGGAGGCAGGCAAGTGTGAGCAAGAACCAAACAAAGGCAGCATATGGGCGAAAAACGAGGCCACAGCTTTATTGGTTCCCAACACTGTGGGGTTTGGGCATGGCATGGGGCAAGGATCCATTCTTCCAGGAAATCCACCAGCTAGCCCAATCTCTCATCCAGCCTGCCTCCTTGGGCAACCTGAGCAGATGCCAGCAGGCGGTTTTCCACCACACAGTGGATCAATTTCAACCACAGATAAAGTTGGTTTCCCAGCCCTAACAACCAACAACTGTTTGATATTCCCCCAAATGTATTTCACTGAGAGTATGTGGGTCAGCTGGTGGTGGCTGCAGAAGCTTCAGGGCTGCTGCAGTCCAGGGTCTCCTTTTATAGCCCAGGTGCACACAAAGGCCAGCACAGGCTTCACCCTGGTCCACCCAGATCCCACATCTGGCTGCAGGGCTCACCAGTCTGGCTATGGATTACAATCAGGTCTATGCCCTTGTTTGCTTCTTCAGTACTGCTTTGCTTCTATTTCTAGCTCAGTAACAGTAGAAGACAAGCCACCCCCAGATATGAGCTGTATACATAGTTTATTGCACACTAAGAACTACAGAGTCATAATTTCGACCTCAGCTTGTGGCATGTTTGCCAAATATGGTGGCCACCACTATTTTAAGAATGGGAAGTAATAAGAAATTGATCTGTGTTTTATACTCAACATACTTTGTCATGCTCATGGAAGCTCATGCTCATTCAAACAAGTAACTGCTTTAGTATTACAGCCTAGTACTACTTTGCATAAATACTTCTTCTTTTTTAATTCAGACTTCTTAGTGTTTAAAATCCATTTAGCTTACTTGCTAAAGTGTACCGGTATGATTGACTCTTGGTGATCAGGTAGCCATTCCACCAGTACTAATAAGAACTAAGTTGTGTTATGTGATCCCCAAGGACGTGCTCTATTGGGAGCTGGCTTCAGGCACCAGGCCCCTTAGCAGACCAACTCTGTGTCACAAAGATGTATGCAAATGTGACATGAAGGCTGACAACATTAACCCCGCCATGTAGGAATCCCCTGCAGACAACTGCAGTGCCTGAAAACAAGTTCTGTATCCAGATCAGTGACCAAAGGAGGAATGACCTCAGGAAAGAACGCAGAAAGAAGAAACACCATGGTACACCTGCATCAGCACAACCGGACACCTTCATTTGCCCCAACTGCAACAAAACATGTCTCTCCTATATTGGTATTTACAGCCAGTGCAGGCCCTGTAACATTCCAAAAGTTTGACTTCACCCCCAAAGGTGTACTCTTTCACTGTCTCTCGAGACAAACGGATGCCAACCAACCATAGATTCTCACATACCTTTTCATTTCACATTCAGTTCAAGCAAATGTGTGTTTACTTAGGTGTAAGCCTATGAATGGCCACTGAGGGGTCTCAGTGGAACTTGCTTTAAGGTACTTGTACTCTTAGGTAAAATTAACCATTAAAGTGATTTTGTAGTACAGTAATCAATGTACTGTAATTGCAACATTTTAAATATCTGAGCATTTAGACACGTGAACTAGTGAAAAGGGGAGTCATTTCTTTTAATTACAGAGGGTTAAAACCAACATTGCCTTCCATTCACACAACATAATTTAATATCCTCTCCTCCCCCTACAATCCCCTTCCCAGCCTTCCAGTACATGTTTTTTTTTGGGGGGGGAGGGGATGCTGCAGTGGAGAAGTCAGGCCAAGTCCTTTTGCAATAACAGACATCTGTTCCCACTTGTGTGCAAACACGAATAGATACAACCTAGAATAATTAATTCAGAACTGTGTTGAAATGAATATGAATTATAACATTTTAGGAATAATATGCATTGGGGAAAATTATGTAGGGACAATTAAGGAAGAAAATGAACTATGGCATTTTTACTGACACCAGACCTGATGAAATAACACTTTCAGACAATAACAGCTAGTACGGATAAACTGCAGTACAGTTTGCTTTTTTGAACCTTCTCCAATGGGTAAATCAATATGGAAGTAATCTTAGTGTCCCAAACTTCGGAAACTTGTTTCTATCTATTGGGACTAGTGCCTATCTTCAAACTGCTACTATTCTACATCTGCTGTTTCTCTGCTGGATCATTTTCAACAGAATCACAGGTCTGTTTTCCCCTGATGATGAAGATTTAACCACAAGCTGTTTTGCCCTTCCGTTTTATTCAGGTTTGAAACAAAGTGTTCTACCACAGCAGGTCTAAATAATCATAAAGGATGTGAATGTTAATTACACTCAATGGTTCTGAAAAGTAGTATCAATGAAAACCAGCATCTGGAGCAGCTTGTAATTACTTAATCCGAAAATGTGAAGCTTGTGGTTTCTGAGAAAATTAAAAATATTAGGATCTGGTGTACTGGAATAAACTTATTCCTTATCAAATCTTGATTTCCATTTCCATTTCAATATATCCAAATTTGTTTAAAACAAATGTCCTGCTAATACAAATAATAGATTGACTTAAAGTGCAAACTGTTGTATGAAAGCAGAGGCCACACCTAAGAATTATTCTAGATGTGAGATTAAATCCACTTGATGAACACAGGCAAGTCAAGACTAGATTAACCATTGGTCTGATTGTACATGGAATAGCCTGGCCTCTATTGTTTTTTGTTTTTTTTTAAGACAGCAAGTTAGGATATGTAATATACAAAAACAAAAAAGCTACAAATAACACCTTAAAGATTCATGAGGAAAGAAATTAACAATAAAGAAAGAAACAAAGAGTCTTCAACAGTCACTCTAAAATCTCATATAAAACATACAATCCCAAAAGGAACTCTTTGGCAAATAAACATGGGTTACTTCATATATACTGAACAACCAAATTTATCCTCAGTTGTTAATAGACTCAGCTTTCATATAATCACAGAAAAAAATGATGTTCTGCTTTTCAGACCAATTGCCAAACGCAACAACCCAACACAATTATATGGTGATGTCACAAAATAAACAAAAAGTAAATTATTTAAAGTTCTTAAAAGTTACACAAATCTGTGTAATCCCCCCCCCTCAAAAAACCCCACCAAATTCACCACTTGAGAAATAATGTCCCCATTCACACTTAATACTACCGGTAAGTCAAACCATGGCTTAGCATGACTGAGCAGATGTGACTGCCTTCAGTCTCAGTTCCTGTAATTGCCATGCTACCTAGGGCTGAGCCATGGATTGACTTGACCATATGTTACAGCTCAACCAAGGCTTACATTTTTGTCTTTCTCAGATAAACAATGAGCCATAAACTGTTCTATTTTTCTAGAAAAAGAGGTGCCAGAACTCACCAGGAACGCCTCCCTTGTTCTCGTATAATGGCAGTGGCACCCACCTGAGAGGTGCTGAAACTGAGTTCCAGTGAGTTCTGGCTGAAAAAAAGCTCTGGCCTTATGCCAAAACAAAGTTTGATTACAGCTTGTGGTTTATCTGCAGCAAGACAAGCCACAAGCCAAGGTTCAAATGTAATGCTAAAAAACCATGGCTTAGCCCCCAATAGCACAGCCGCAGCCAGACTTGGGGAGAACCACTGCAGCTAAGATCTTTACATCAGGAACTCACACATTTGCATAAAACCATAGTTTGGCTTAGCAATATATGCAAAATGGATCAATGCACTACCATACCAAGGACAAAACTAACAAGCAAACGAAACCTTTTCATTGCTTGTTTGTTTATTAGTCACTTTTTAAATGAAAAGTAATTCAAAGCAACTTACAAAAAAAACCAGCACATGCATTTAAACAAGCATAAAACTAAAACAGAATAAAAACTAAAAACACATCCATATTTATGAAGTGGCAGGGCTAACATATCTCATCCACTGAAGGAGGCCATTTCATATCAACAGTTTGCACGACACACTTTAGAGATAGAAGGGAAAGAAAAGCACCCCAGTTTACTGATTCATCCGTAGTACAGTCACGTGAGGTCTTGTCACAGAGACTGCATTTGGTGACCTTTTTATAGTCTCAAACTCCAGTCCTGTATTTGGAAGACGCATCACTCATGCCAAGCATCCATGACTCCATAGCAGTCTCCAATGTGGCATCTCAAGGGCCTGGAAGAGGTAACTGTACCATTCGGGGGGCGGGGGGAGAAAAGCTTATGTCCTAGTCCTATCAAGCTTTCTGAGGTCTGGGACTCTGAATCTTCAAAGGGAAACAGCCTACTGGGCAGTGGAGGATCAGGACTTAGAAAAACAGCGCAAGGGGAAAGAACTATCCTTAGCAAAGTAGAAAATAGGTGTGCCCAGTAATTATTTTCACTGGCTGAGCCAATGGTGGATTATACAGAACCAATAAGAAAATTAAATACTAAAGTTAGACTGGAACACAAAAGAAAATAATCTGTTGCTTATATGTGGCATGTGACATTAAAACACTGGATTAATAGCATACACGGTTGCCATTTAACACTTCCAACTTTGTGTTTCCAAGTCAACCTGCTATCTGCCATAATGAAGCAGCCCTACTTGGGAAAGGCACACCCTTTTGGTCTCTAAGCACACTAATCAATTGTGGGCTCCGGTGCAGTGAAGTTGTGGGTGGATGAGCAGGCAGCAAATAATGACACAGAGCCTTGTGTGGATTAAAATTATGCCACAACTTTACTGATTACAGAAGTATAGGTTTAACATAAGCATTAGGCATGGATGCATTAATCAACCAGCCAACTTGCTAGCTGATATGCTGTCAGCCAACAGGTGGGGATTGGCTCACGGCGTGACCTACTTCTGGTGGACCTTATTTGGCCACTGGCAGTGGATACTATGGCCCATCAGCCCCTGAGCTGGGCTTCAGGACAAAAAGCACCACCCTCCACAATCCCTTCCCTGTCTCTCCCACCTAAGGATCCAGCCAAATGTCTCTCCCGCCATCAAAAGTTGTGACGATTGCTATGAGGTAGGCTAAAACCACAAGCCAAAGCAAATTTGCTTGTGAGCAAAATTTCTCCCCAGCCCTGAAATCAACAGTCCATAGCAATGTCATTGGCAGCAAACCCATTCCTGCACAGAAGAGGTAAATTAAACAGGGGGTGGGAGGCTGAAAAAAAGCCCAATGCAACTGGTTAGGCATGCAAACAAGGCATGCCTTCTATAGGCCAGGAACGGACCAAGTGGAGGAAAGTCTTCTGTCTGGTCTGCTCCATGGCTCAGCACCCTCAGGGCACCCAATTGGCTCCCTCAAGTCCCATTCAGCCCCCATTTTCCCACGAGCAGCCTGAGACACTGACCACTCCCCTCCCTATGTCAGGCCACAAATGGCACTCTCAAGTAAATCGGGAAAGAGGAGATTTTTTTTCTCAGTCAGTGCACTAGCGAAATATTTTGTAATCTGACATGACAATCAGAATGAATGTTTCTATAGGTTTAAGCTTTGGATTTAGCCAAGCTTATTAGTTATGCCCATTAAGGAGCCTATGTAAAACACAGGGCTGGATTGAGACTTGCTCTTGTGCAAATGGAAAGGCTCCCTGCTGGAGGAAAGGGCAATGAAGCTATTTCCATGGATTTCTCTATCCCTATGCAACTCACACTGCCTTTGTGGTTCCAGAGGGGCCCCTCCCCCAAGCAGCCATAAGACATTATCCAGCCCCAAAACATTTTAGTTTAGAAAAAAAAACCACACAAGAAATGGATGGGACAGGAAAATTATGCATGGTATGAAGAAAGTGAGGAATTTTTCTACCCTCACATATACACTAGAACCTGGGGTAATCCAATGAAGCTGAGCAGTGCGAGATTCAGGACAGATTAGAAAGAATTATTATTTTGTATAGCTAATAGTTAAACTACAAAATTTTCTACTACAAGATCGCCACCAATTTGGAAAATATTAAAAAGGGATTAGAAAGTTTCATGGAGAAAAAGGCTGTTAATGGCCGCTAGTCACGATAGCTATATATATTGCCACTATCAGAAGTATTTGCCTCTGAAGTTTGCTGGCAAACTGTTGGAAGAGTGTTATTACGATCATGACCTGCTTCTGGGCTTCCCACAGATCGGCCATTCTGAAAACAGAAAGCTGGACTAGGTAGACCCAGGTCTGAGTTCACTACAGCTTTAAGGTAAAGGGACCCCTGACCATTAGGTCCACTCGCGGATGACTCTGGGGTTGCGGCGCTCATCTCGCTTTATTGGCCGAGGGAGCTGGTGTACAGCTTCCAGGTCATGTGACCAGTATGACTAAGCCGCTTCTGGCGAACCAGAGCAGCACATGGAAACGCCGTTTACCTTCCCGCCAGAGCGATACCTATTTATCTACTTGCACTTTGACGTGCTTTTGAACTGCTAGGTTGGCAGGAGCAGGGACCGAACAACAGGAGTCCACCCCATCACGGGGATTCAAACTGCCGACCTTCTGATCTGCAAGCCCTAGGCTCTGTGGTTTAACCCACAGCGCCACCCGCGTCCCTTTTACCACAGCTTTAGTTATGTTATTAACAATAGTTTAGCAATGTGTCCACATCCGTGCTATGGTTCAGTTTAAACAGGGTGGCATTTAATTGACTCAAAAACTTCCGCTGGTTCAAAATACAACAGCCAGATTCCTGTCTAGGGTTCCATTTATTGCTTATGTTATCTCTGCTTTGTAACAGCTGTACTGGTTGCCAGTTCGTTTTTAGGCCTAATTCAAGGTGATCACATTCATGTTTAAGTCCCAAATGACTTAGTCCTCAAATATATGAAAGACCATCTTCATTATACACCTTTAGGTGCCAAGCAAAAATGTCCCTCTTTAACCAGGCCTTTGGCTGATTGACATCCAATGCCCTATTAAAATGTGTTGGGGTGGGTACTGGTTGTTTTTGTTTTTATTATGTATTTTGTGTTTTTATATTGTGATTTTATGTTGTAACCGCCCTGAGACCTGTGGGTATAGAGCGGTATACAAATTTAATAATAATCATAATCATAATCTATTTATTTATCAGGAGCACTCAGGTATTAAAATCAACAGGGTTTTTCCAGAGGTTTGGGGTGTGTGTGTGTGTGTGTGTGTGTTAGGAGAGAGTATTCTCTGTGGCAGCCCTTACATTGTGGAATTCCCTACTTTGAAGCAGGGGTCTGGCACCTTCTTTACAGAGCTTCTATCCTATGTTGAAGGCATACCCTGGCCTTTTGACACCTGAGATATACATTTTTAGGAACTACCCTAGCCCTGTGACTGTCTTGTTTTAAAATGTTTTGAATTTTAAATTGTTGTAACCTACTATGGGACCTTATGGTGAAGGGCAGGTAATAAAGTGAATTATTATTAATAATTATGGTGATGCAGATGCAGACTGTACCCAAAGTTTCCAAAGAGTCAATAGATTATTTACACATCAGTAAATCATGAGTTACACTAGCCTAAGTACTAAAATGGGTCTTCTCTGTTGTGGTGCCCTGGATGTGGAATTACCTCTCTATGGATGTGCACCTGTCTCCTTCACTGGTGGTCTTCTGGTCCCAGCTGAAGATCTATGGTTTCCCTTCAAACTTTGGAAGTTGTGCATTAACTGGATTCCAAAAGTGGATGAGTTGCTACTTCTGTATTAATTTTTTTATTATTGTAATTTGTTTTATATAATATTTATTTATTTTAATATGATTGTATGATGTGTGTCTTTTATTTGATTGCTTTCGAACCCACCCTGGGATTCTAGCTCAAGGCAGTCTAAAAATACATGAATAAATATATGTGAGGCATAGTGTAAGAAAACACTCATTTCTAATCAGTTTTTTGTTTCTTCTAACATAGCTCTAGTTTCTAGTTTCTATCAAATTCACTAGTTATGTACTTCAGATTAGATCTTGTCATTATTCTGTTACTGCTTCTGACTAAAGTGAGAAAAGCTGTAGTTACAGAAATGTATCTTAATACTTGACACACAAGTAATATCAAAACATAGACCAATGAAAACATCCTGCCAAAATTCAGAAAAAACTGATTAAATACTAATCAAGCTGTCACTCAACAAAAAAGGAGCCTATTATCACAGGCTAAGCAAAAGTACCAGATTAATGCAATCATTTCAAAAATAATAATCGAAACTTTATTTACATGCCACATTTCTCTAGTAATTTTAATTGTCTTCCAGAAAAACGTTTTCCAATAAACAAAAAAATCACAGTACTGTATTAACAAAGTGGCAGTTTCCCCCCTCCAGTTAAAGAACCCCTTTCTGAAAAAAAGTGAATTAGATAGAACATTAATTTGAAATTGCACTTTCTCTACAAAATACTAACCTTGAAACAATAAAAGGTTCAGTGATTATATTTCATTGATGCACAAATCCAAATACTGAAACTTTCTTTCCTCTACGTATAGTTAAGGTAGCCATAAGTCTACAAACTAATTATAGCCTACAGAGTGTTAAAAGTAGCATGAAACCTCAAAACAAAGAAGGCGGAAGTGCTAAAGCAGTATTTACCTGCATTACAAGCTATTCGGCAACTGTATGTTTATTTATTTACATTTATTTACATTTTGAAAACTTTGTAAGAACGCAACAAACAACTAGAAACATAAGCTTCCTGAACTCAGTTTTTACCTTTGTGTTCGGCGGAGTCTGTTTCCACTTCTCAAATGAGGCATTGTAAAACTTGAGAACACAGTCCAAAAATGTGGATCAGACATATCCATATTCCTCCCTTAAACACACAAGTTGTGTTTTTCCCCCTTTAAAAAGGAGGGATATATACAAAAAGAAAAAAAAAGGAAAATAATCCCGATTTGATTATCCTCCTCCCCACTTAAAATGTAAACATTAGCTCCACTCAAGGCAACTTTAAAGCACAGCAAAGCAGCTGGATACTATAGGCTTCCTTAGTAGCGAACAACTTTCTGTTCTCAATTTTTTTAAAAAACAAAACTTTTCCTTTTCTGTGTAAATGATCTGATGCGTATGCTGCCAAGCTTTAAATAAAAATTACAATAGTTTTAGCCCTCCCATTCTGCTGAAAACCCTGTCCTTGTACGTGTGATTCAGCCAAAGGTACTTTGTCATCTGTTTGGAAGATACCATTCAGGTTCATCCAAAGGGGGGAAGGTTATAATCTTTGTTTCTTTTTGTAGCTTTCTTGGTGGCCATAATTTCAACGTGGAATTTTGTTTTAAATGTTTCATTAAATAAACAACATAGCCAGTTTTAATTCCTTTAGTATTAATGAAGAATAAATCTAAAAGTTCACACAGTTGTTCCCCCCCATGCTACTTCAGAAATGAGATCATCTCTCAGAGACTTTTCCAAGACTTAAACCTATCACTTTTGATACTATCTTCCTGATTATTGAGAGGCTGTGAACAAAATCAGGGTCTCCTTTACTGCAGAAGAAAAAAAATCTTCCTACTTTAATCTTTCCACTGCAAATGCACATTTCTTCCAGAATTCTAGCAGTCACTGATATAAAAAGGAGAGATTTCAGCAAGAGGCTTGCAAAAAGCTTTATTTCCCCCCAACCAGAGGGTACTCGAAGCACTATTTCTAAGTAAAATGGATGCCTTATTCATCTTGTGATCACCACTCATGTTCAAAGCAGAAAAAACAAGTCATTCACCCCAGAAGTGATACTGTATGAAACATATAATAGGCAAAATAGGAATTCTATTCATACCTAAAACCAGTAAATTTGTATGTTTGTCTTAATGAAAAGTGACACCAGGGAGCTCCATGTTAAATCTGTAATTGTTAAATAACAGATCTACCTCTACTTGCTCGGCTGGGAACTTATTAATAATTGGCAAAGCTGCAATACCTGTACCATGGGTGGGGTGAACAGACCAAGAGTGGGAGGAGAGGTATCCTGCCACCCCTCTCAAAACTAAAACTCATTGCCCATTCATTCCAGCACTGAAAACAAAAAGAAAAGAAAAAAGAAAAGCCAGAATACAGGGTGTGGCAGGAGAAACTATTTAATAACTACAGCTACACCCCATACTTTCTTCCACTTGGAGGCATCTTGAGCACCTACTCATTAGTCCCAATACTAATTCTTGCAGCTTTGCAGTTTTATACCCTTAGCCGCATTTGGATTCATATGCCAAAATCATCTATCATTCTCACTTTGTTCTTTTAACTTCAGTTCATGCTCTATCACCTTTCTCCGGTTTACCATTCTTGTGTTACCATCGTTCTAATGCTGCCCTAGTTTCCTCCTGTACAAAGAAGTACGCCTGGCTATTTCCAAAAGCAGTAAATTGCATACAGTCTTAGTCATGCTTAGAACAGACATTATTTCTAAGCATGACAAATGCTACAATCCTAACTTCACTTACCTGAGAGTCAGCACTTATCTTCATTGCTATTGGAAATGTAAAGGCATTTTCTCATGGCTACCACACATGATGCAGTAAGAGATGCAAAGCAAATCCTATCTCCCTTGTGAAACTGCATGTAAACTATTTCCCTTTTTTATTTCAGATCTGGCTGGTTCACCAGCTATAGCCCCATTTGGACAGAGATGACTTGTCCTTCATGCTGGGAAATGCTGAAGATGCACCACTCAACCCTGGCCTTTCAGATGGATATTTTAAGAACCCACCTTATTTCTGTGATTGTAAGTAATTCTAAACTGTTTTCAATATTGTTGTTTTATTTGCTGCCCTGGGCCCTTAGGGTGAAAGGCAGATAAACAACAACATGCCTAGGTTCAAAACAATGTAAAGCTGACTTCCTGTGTTTTTTGCTCCATCCTTATGGAGCCTTTAGCAAGCAGCTGCTAAAATTGGCTAAGCATTTGTAAAACGCTTTTAAGTATTCAAAGTGTATTATTTTCCCGACATTTTGCATATGAGGCTGTTTGGTAAATGCATTTCTACAAATTCAAAGTAATATGAGCTTCCTTGAGAATTTTTATGGGACCACAATACCTCAAGGACCATCTCCCCAGAACTGATGTTTATTATGCATTTTTCCCCTCATTTTGTATTTTTATGTTGTGAATCGCCCTGTGATCTTTGGGTGAAGGGTAGTATACAAATGTAATAAAATACATACATACATACATACCACCACCCCTGATACCTAAGACAATTTTAAGATCTGACTGAGCATGTTTGACATATTTAGTAACCACAGTGCTGTTGTGGGGGTTAGCAAAGCCATGCACTGTATCAGATTGTCTTCCACCACTTCCTGCTAAACCTTACTGAGATTACAATACAACCACCTCAAACAAGTGTAGAAAGAGTGGGCAACTGTGCAGGTAACCTGGAGTGAAAGGGCCTCACACGCCTCATTCCTCCTTCTCCCCAAAAGCTTAACCTTTTAATGACAGGTTAAAATTTGTCAGAAACAATTGCACCTTTACAAACTCTATAGGAAGGATAGGAAATGGTGCAATGCTGAGGCTCTGAATGTTAAAACGGGGCTGAGCCCAACAAGCTGGAAATCCCCAAAGGGGCAGAATCCTCCCAAGTCTCGCTGTAGTTGGTGATACTAGGCTCCATGAGTAAATAAGTACTTCAGATGTAAGGACCAAAATGCTCAGGATGATCTTGAGATAGAGAATGAAATCAATAAGACATCAAAAAGAGAAAATGCTGCAGTAATAGGTGACTCCAATCACCGCCACACAGAATGGGGACATTTGTCTTCCAGGCATGACAAAGAGGTAAAAACTCTAAATGACTATGCCCTGGAACAGCTGGTTGTGAAACTGACCAGAAGGGTGGCAAACCTGGACTTAATCTTTCACGTACAGAGATACACAAGAGGAAAATATAATGAAGATAGAATCCTTTCTGTTTTACCCTAATCACAATGATTGACCCTTCACTCCCTCTAGTGGTTACAGTTAATTAACTGCAACCTTTTTGTTTCTACCACATTCACTGCATTTCTTCTCTGAAGAGTGAGAGAACTATAATCTGGCGAACATGAATTCCAAGTTACCGTATACATCACGTGTGTTCAACCCCTATTTATGTATGAGTTGAACCATTTATATTCAATCCATAACAAACTTCAAAGTTCAAATCAAACTTCCACTGTTCTACTAGCTTAATAAAAAGCAAATGGCTTAGGAAAATAGAAGATAGTTTTGGGGTAACCTGTTATGTCTCCTGTCATCTAAAAGATTATAAGCATCTTACACCTTAACCTAGAAGAATATCAAGGAAACATTGTTTTATGAGGCTGCATCTATAGACATTCTTGCCACCAACATCTCAGCTAAAAAGCAAAATAGAATGAAAATTAAGAAAAGGAACACTAGCAGCTGGAGATATGCTGTTGGACTGTGAAAAGTCAGGGAAGAGAAAGTGATATTATAGATCTTCTGTCCATTCATTATTTTGGTTTCTGCCTGAGCCAAATGGTCCGTAGTTGATTTACCAGTCTATGCTCAGTCTGATGATACTGATGTTAAAAAGCTGGATGCTTTTAAATGTCCAAAATAAGTCTTCATGATTGTAAATGAATGGGCTGATCTGGCCAGAATTACCAAGACTTTGGTGGATGATTTGGATTAAGTCTGTCCTAGCTGTCTCTCAACTTCCATATATTGTATTCTGCCCCAGCAAAGAATTGAGAGTAAGGGAAAGAGAATTACTGTGGTCAATAGAACTTCATCTTGTTCTCAAGGCTATCTGTTTGAGTGTCACTCTTGAATGTTTATATCGTGTGTTGGACACTCAGATTAGGGATTCTGCAAGTATAATGCCTATCCAATTGTCTTATCAGTTTCCCTTCCTAAAATGACAGAGATGGCCTTGGATTTGATGAGGATTCCTAGGATGGCTGCCCTGAGGCACCATCATCCATGTTATGATCACCTAGTCTGCGATGGCATAGGACTTCATGACTGCTATGGGCTGTCCAAAGCTCTATCTCATCCAGTATTTTTTTGGATAACTTTCAGCTATTAAAAGCCTGAAGTCTTGGCCAAGTGTAGCTGACCACTTGTATGCTGCTTGCCACACTTTCCTTTTAATATCCAGCAGAGATGGAATGTATACCTGGGTACAGGAGGTGGTAACTTCTTCTTGCAGAGTGGGAATAGCCCAAGCTGCCTTGAAATATGTTGTGGCATGGCCGTTCCTGCACAAACCCACCTTTAATCCTAAAAAACATAAATTATTAGCTAGTGGCCAACATTTATTTCCTACACAAAGTGTTCCAGTTGGTAGATGTCAGCCAACTCCAAGCACTCAAGGACATGAAACTACTGAGTGAGGTCATCCAGAGGTTTGGAATTAAGTATCATCAATATCCAGATGACACTCAACTCTACCTTTCCTTCTATCTAATGCAAATGAAGCAGTGGGAGTGCTACATCAATGCCTGTCACTTAAAAGGCAAAATATATTTCTCACATGTGTATAAAACAATTATTGATTAAATATTGATCTTCCTCTTAGGCTTTGGCACTCACAACAGGTCTTTTGCATTTTCCACCCCATCTCCTTATGATCTTTTTGTCCTTCAGCAAGGCAGGGCAAAGGCTTCCTGTTGCTCAATCTATATAGCAGGGTGTCTGTGTCACAGTTGCTTGAGGGGAGAGGTGAAAAGGTTCACCAGAAGAGATGAACCAGTTCAAAAGGACAGCAGAAGCAAGATATTTGCTTTAAACTAAACCAAAGGTCACCAGAAGAAGGCAAGTAGCAATTACCAAGCAACAAAGGCCCTCTATAGTAATCTCATGAAGACTGCAGCATAACCAGGTTTAGACATGTACCTTAGATTTGAGTGTTGTATCACAGAATTCTAGATCAGTCTTCACCAACAATAGAGTTTGCTAAGACTGATGGGATATGCTGTTCAAAACACCTGGAGGGCACCAAGCTGGAAGATTGTCTTACATTAAAAATAAATAAATCAAAGCAATTCAATATAAATGAGAAAATCTTTCATGGGAGGTTTTTTCTTCAAATTTTCTTTTCTTTTTTTCAAAAGCAAGAGCAATGTTGCTCTGGACCTGGGATAGTTCAGTTGGTAAAGCATGAGATTCGTAATCTCAGGGTTGTGGGTTCGAACTCAACATTGGGCTAAAGATCCCTGCATTGCAGTGGATTGGATTAGATGAGCTTCAGGGTCCCTTTCCAACTCTACAATTCTATGATTCTGTATGTCCCCCTCCCAATATTCACACTCCACATGGCAACTCAGATAAAAAAAAATGTTTGCTTGCTGGAAGTGTTGCTAGTCTGCCCTTCAACTACGGGTTTCAGGGCAGCACAAAGTGCACATTAAATTTAACACTAAAAATATGAAACAAAATAAATCGAACACCATAATTAAATTAATAACAATCTTACATAAAACATGCAGTAGAATTGGAAATGAAGTATCACTGTAAACTCATCGCTCCACAAAAGCCTGGGCAAAGGAAAGTGTGCGTGTTTACCTGTCATTAGAATGAAGCCGGAAAAAAGTAGGGGTGTGGCATACCTCAGAGGGGAGGCTATTCCAAAGCTGTTGGCTCACTGCAGAGAAAGCCCTCCTGCAGACCCTTGCATTGTGATCGTTGATTGGTGAAGGGACCACCAATGGGGCTTCCTCTTTAGGCAGGCTGGTATAAAATGAGGGGTTCTTTCAGATATTTAGGGGGAAATCATTTGGGACACATCATAAGCACCTTCAATGAGGCCTGAAATAACACTGGCAGACAATTCGACTCTTTTAAAGTTGGTAGTGTTCCACTATATTTGCCACAGCAAAAGATGACACATGAAAAGATGTATGTTACTAAACAAACATGGACACGTATCATGGAACCACAGCCAATTCCAACTCTTCTGTGGGCTGTAGATATTTCCGGATGTTTATTTCCCCCTTCATATGCTTATAGCTGTTATATAACCAACTAGTGGACGTTAAGCCCGTTAAATTAACGGGCGCTAGAACATATGCGGTCAAACATTTGTAAAAACAGCACTTATTTCCCTCAGGTAAGTGGGTTTAGGACAGCAGCCTTCAGGTAAGGCAGCCGGCCCTCATCCTGCGGCGCGTCCGAGAGAAGCTGTGAGGGAAACTGGCGGCGGTGGCGGCTCCTCCTCCCGCCGCTGCCTCCTCCCCTTTCCTCGCCTCCTCCCAACGGCGGTGGCTACACAGAGCGCTGCACAGCCACGGCCAGGCAGGCACAAGGAACGGGTCTCAACCGCCGCTTCCTCCTCCTCTTCCTCCTCCTGCGGGCCCGAGTCCACCAGAGGCTGCGGGCGAGGGCGACGCTCCATCCCCGGCGGCGCGGCTACAGCACCCACTACTCCTCCTTATCCCTGGGCCCCGGCTGAGGAAGCGGAGCCGGCGCGGCCCAGCATGCGAGTGTGAGATGTTTCGCCCGTCGTAGTCGGCAGCGGCTCCTGACTGGGCCCAGAAGTCTCTGCGCTCCAATCCCTGTGTCCGTGGGGCACATGCGCAGTAGCGCAATCCCACGGACACAGGGACACGACGCAGAGACACTTGGACTTTATTATATAGGATAACTCCCTTTCAGCCCTCACCAACTCCAGGCCCTTGAAATGGAACAGTACAGCTGCAGCACAAAGATACAACTTTAAAAGAAACATTAATTCATTCACAGGTACCGTCTAATTCATTTTTTTTCCTCAAAAAAACACAGGGTGGCTTATTTTCGGGGGGATGTCTTATTTTTATTACGTCAGTATGGTACGGTACAGCCTACCCCTGCACGCTGAGCAGGCGGGGCAGAACTCCGCAAGAGGCGCGTTTCCCCCCCGCGCCTCTCGCTGGTTCGCTGGCTCCCTGCACACGCAGGAGGGGCCGAGGAGGCGACGGGAACAATGGCGGCACCACAGCTTACTTTTGGGGTACGTCTTACTTCTCACAAAGGTAAAAAAAACCCTGCGATGGCTTACTTTATGACTACATATTAAAAAAGGGGAAACAGGGTATACAAAAGAATAATAAGATACAGCTTACAAAGCAACAACAGGCTTACAAAGACATGTTTTATACTCTACATTTAATTATTTCCTAATGACAGCTCTATTTAACATTGTAACACTCAGTCACCAACACGTAGATCACATTCATAAGATAGTATTCAACAGACAAATACATGTTAATGATTTGTCAGGTATAACCCAAAAGCTAACAAATAGAGGGAAGCTGAATAAATGCAGGGTCACAGTAAGGAAGAGCATTTCAGTTTGAAAAAGGAAACTTTAATATAGGCCAGCAGAACTTGTGGCCCATCAAGCCCAACACAGCTTTCAAAGTCTCCTGTTTTTTGTTGCATGTCTAGAACTGCACATAGGATGGGTGGGTTGTCAGGTAGAATCATAGAATCATAGAATTGGAAGAGACCACAAGGGCCATCCAGTCCAACCCCCTGCCAAGTAGGAAACACCATCAAAGCATTCCTGACAGGTGACTGTCAAGCCTCTGCTTAAAGACCTCCAAAGAAGGAGACTCCACCACACTCCTTGGCAGCAAATTCCACTGTCGAACAGCTCTTACTGTCAGGAAGTTCTTCCTAATGTTTAGGTGGAATCTTCTTTCTTGTTGTTTGAATCCATTGCTCCGTGTCCTCTTCTCTGGAGCAGCAGAAAACAACTTTTCTCCTTCCTCTATATGACATCCTTTTATATATTTGAACATGGCTATCATATCACCCCTTAACCTTCTCTTCTCCAGGCTAAACATACCCAGCTCCCTAAGCCGTTCCTCATAAGGCATCGTTAAGGTACCTAACAGGTGAGCCTTTTTGATGAGCTTGTTGTGTAACAGGTTGTCTTAGTAATGTTTTTAGTAATATTGTCATCCAGGCTAAAGCATCATCTGATAATCTAGATTAATTCAACATGTAGACTAGAAATACACCCATATTTTATCATTTCAAATATTAATACCCCACCTACTACTGAACAATCAAGTTAACTTATAATATATTTAACATACAATATGATCAGAATGATGAAGTCCCTCAGTGGGTGGAGTTTCCTCATCCAGGTTGTTGCTGCTGTCTTCTGCAGCTCCTGCCTCTCAGCAGCAGACACAAGGTAATTGGAGGAAATGTACAAAGCTGAACACAAGCCTACTCCAAGCTGTCAGTACCACCCTTAATGATAATGATAATAATAATAATGATAATAATAATAATTGTATACCGCCCTATACCAGCAGGTCTCAGGGAAGTTGCAACATAAAATCACAAAAAACAAAAACAACCATAATAAAAACAAAAACAACCCAATAAACCCCCTCTTCATACATGTTAAAGGGGCATTGGATTTGCTTGTTGCTAGTAGCTTACATTAAATAAATTGATGGTCTAAGTCCATCACAGTGAAAACCATGCCCCATTTCCAATTAGTATGTCAACGGTCATATCCAATGTTGATATACCGGTACAGGTTAGTAACTGACCAAACACTCATTATACTTATAAATTTACTTCAATGCCTACATATTTTCACAGTATTGATATAGTTTACACTGTCAACTACCTTCTAATATACCTGCAAAGCTTAAAGGCCCAAAGGCTGTTAAAAGTACCCAACACAGCCAGAATTCAAGTCTATATCATGCTTATGTCCCACATACCATACACATACAGTACTAAGAGCTTACTGCAAAACAATAAGGATATCTGCAAAAAACAAACATGCTCCTGATGAAACCTACCAGGCAACAAACTAATATACAATCCTGTCTTACCAAATCATATTAAGAAACCACCTGCCAAAGTTATTTTCTGCACTTCGAAACTACTTACAACACTCATCTGACCTTCATTACCACAATGTGCCAGTACGTACTTTGTTCCCATTCTCCCACTGCCAACGTCCTAACTTGCAGCAGCATGCAGGCAAGTTTCCAAGGAAGAGTAAAAGACGAGAGGATGGAAGTAATTGATCTCCTTTTCTATTGACTGCTTGCAATTGGAACTTTGTGCCAGCAGAAGCAAGAAGTGTTGGCATAAAGGAGGGGATTACAAGAACAGCATGTGTGTTGATCTGATGACAGCACAAGGGAGAACTTACCCGGGCCAGAACTACTACCAACCCATGACAATTTTTAGCCTCTTATCATTTTAAAAAATGCACTTTCATTAGACAGCAATGTAGAAAAGTGAGGCAGTAGAGCACAGAGGTGGTGCTAGGGAAAGTAGTAGGCAACAGATATGATGGATGACAAGAGGGTAAAGGGAAACTGTTTTCACACAAAACTGAACCAACATTTCAAAGCAGATTTGTCTAGAAACCACCACTCTGCTTCAATGACAACAGCTGCTATTTTGCATCAGGAGAAATTGTAGTTTGATTTGTGAGTTGGCAATGATTAGCACAGATCAATTAGAAAACTGATCCATTAATTTTGTTTAAAATTCCCTGAATTTACACAATGATCCAAAAGTAGGTCACATTTTACAACAAAGCAGAATTGTATATGCCACTTGGTTAAATATATAAAACATCATTTGAATGCATCTGCTTTTTAAAAACTGCTCATCCATTTTTATTTACTATCAAATATAAAAATGTGCATTCATCTCTTAATTCAGCAAACACTCTAAATCTATTGATTCAGCAAAGTATTTCTCTTACCCTGCCAAACTACATGCATATAAAATTCAACTAAAATAAATAAAATAAAATTCAACTAAAATTCAACTAAAATAATATTTTATAAAATAAAATAAAATAAAAATGTGTGCTCATCTCTTGGTAATTGCAGCACCATAACAATTTAGTGCATCTTGTGGGGATCTGTTCTCCTAGCATTAAGAGCTGGACTACAGAAAGGCTGAACAATTGAGTCCTAACTCATACCCCTAGAACCTTACTCCAGACTCTCACTGTGAAGTGTCTGAGGACAGAAAGGGGGGAAAATCTTTACCCACATAAGCCCTAAAATATGGGTTCCTTTCATAGCAGTTTCCAGTTAACTGGACACTCCAGACCTTGTGTAATTGTTTATAAATTAAAGTTCCTGAACCAACCAGCAGCTGAGCCAACCATCCATTCAGTCCAAGGTGGGAATACAACAGTTTGGTGGACAATGATAATACCTGCTCCATAATACACTATACTGTACACTTGGTTTTTAAGATTTTGCTTGAGATTCAGATAAATTCACCACTATTATCACTGCCTGCAAAGCACACCAACAAGGACAGTCCTGAAAGATCATTCAGTAACTTGGTTTTTTTTCCTCCTAGTCTTCTTCTTTAATATTAACCCTGTGCTCAATTAATATTGTTGTTTATTAAGTATTTGTTCAATCATTGTATTGTATTGTATTGTATTGTATTGTATTGTACTGTACTGTATTGTACTGTATTGTACTGTATTGTATTGTATTGTATTAAACTTAGAGCTGAACCAATACTCCCATCACCCCATATTATAGGCCACTCTGGATGAGACTGGTAGAAGTAGGAGTCGAACAACATCTGGAAGACCACAAGTTAGCGACTCTCATTGCAGAGAGTGAGAGGCACAGATATAAGAACTACTGCACATCCTGTGCAAAACAAATACATTAAATCTATCTAATTTTGAGAAATTATTCCAAAACATCACAGACAAATACAACATTTCAGAATACAAAAATAATCTGAACAGACCTATGAAGTACTAAATTTTTGAGCTGGCAATCGTAATCATGATTGACCAGAAGAATAACTGAATTCTAGGCAACCCACAAGTGGTCAAATAATTTCTGGAAAGAAGGTTGAACTAACTGATGAATTCAGATGGTGTGCATTTGACAGTATACTGAACAGCAGAGTAAATGCAAAGCTACCAGGTACTGAAACAAGCCATAGCAAGCCTTCAGTTTGTATGTTGCTCACTTTGCCATGGGATTGCAAAATTTTGCTTCTGTTCGAAACTATCTGCAACTTGCTGTTTTGTCTGAATATGATAAACTCTGGTTAATTTTAACAGGTTTAAAAAAACACACAAGTCAACTTCAAACCATGGATTATGAAAATGGAATGGAAGCAAAAGCTTCTGATCTCCTCTGGTGCTGGAGGAGAGGAAGCAAGAAATGTGTGAACCCAAGGCTCACTACAGATCATTCCTGAAAAGATAAATCACATTTTATCATGATGGCCAAACTGGTGCATTAGTAAGGCTATTCACAAACCTTGAATCTTCAGAAATCCAAAGACTGCTACCACCTCTAACTCTACCAGTATTATCTTACCACACGTGCAAATTAATTTACTTTGGGGAAGCATTTTTAAAGCTACCAATATTTGCTTGACTATGCATACATACATACATACATACATACAGGCTTCAATTATCTACTCCCCCTCTTCAATGTGGAAGGCAGAGAACTGCAACAATGGAAGTTTAGTTGCTTACCTCCAAAAATGAAAAGCGTACAGAGGACTGCATGGACTGCAAGGGCTTGTTGGGGTTGGGCTCAGGCTTCTTGGGGTGAGACTGAAAGTTAAAATAATGTCATCTCTAGTAAACAGAAGTTGAGTAAAAATCCTATAGTATGACTGAATTAAGGGAGTCTGGCCTCAAGCACAATCAGTAGACAGGAAACTGGTTTTCTCTACATTGAGGAAAGCCAAACAAAAAAAATTATGTCAAAAGACCCTTAACTTTTCTGTATCTTCCTAATTAAAAGGGGGGATGGGATTAACCATGCAAATGTTTTCATTATAAGAAAGTCTTCAAACATATAGAGCAATTTTTAAAAAAATAAATAAATATTGTTATAAAAATTGCATACATCGCTTGTAAAAATGAAATTAGCACAAATTTGAGTACACAAATTGATGCACAAAAGAAAGTCTGCTAACTTTCAGGAGAACTGATTGCCCTCAATTCTGAATTGCCATGCACTTTGGGGGGGGGAATCAATTAACAATGATCATGCCTCAGATGAACCTCATTGGCTACAATATTGCACTGTGCAAACGCTGAATGAAAATTGGCTGAAAGAAGTATTGAAAACTTATTTCAGTACTTTAAATGCGACACTAACACATACACATAAGAAAAATTACAAAATAAAAAATGCAACAGGCCTAGAGGAAAATACAAGTAAAATAAATAATAATGAAAATATTGCTATTTGTTCTTAGTTTTGAGAATGCCATTTGTGAAAATATGGTACAGTCACTGACAACAGCAGTGTCTAAACATTGAATTATGAATACCTGATATCTTAAAGACTTGTTCCAGAAAGACATCTGTAAAAATTTAACATGACTGTGCTCGTATCTAATGCAAACATCAAATCTGTATCATTGTGCCTAATTCCAGCCTACCGGTATGTTTATTTGTGTCAATAAACCTGACACAAATTGTTTGTGGTGAGAATTTTCTTAAAATACTACTAATATAACTCTACCAGTCATAACACCAACAATAATGGCAACAGGCTAACTACCAATATTAAAACTCCATGTCATCCAAATTATTCTGAACAATGGCAAATATCATAGTTAACTGGGCAGAACTGAGGTACACAGGCCAGAGATGGTATGGAAACAGAAGATATAACTATGCCTACTGGAGTCCATGGCTCCCTTCAGGAATACTGCTATTTTTATTATTAATAAAATGTTTGCAAAATGGAGTTCAAGACTATAATTTCTTCAAACTCTCTAGTCTATCAAAGAAAAACATCCAGCCCAAACTTTGAATACCCAATTCTTAAGATGAAGTCCATCAATGCACCCATTTTAGTGGAAAATAAAAATAACAAAAAAAAAAATACAAAGTTTGCCAGCTGTCATTGTGTCTAAAAATTGACCCAAATAATAGTTAAGAGTTAGAATTTTATCAAGTTGCCAATGCAACGTAATGGATCATTTTTATCTTAGAAACTTTGTAAATGAAATATGTCAAACTTTAAGTCAGACATAAAAGCTATATAACAGAAAATAATAAAATGTTGAGACTAAAAACAATCACATCCCAATACTTTACAAAATCAAGAATTTCTTACTATTATTTATTACTTTTATATACGGTAAAGTTACAATCAAGCAAAACTCCAAGTATAGAGAAACACTGGACTCCATCTTTTTAAAGGAACGTATGCTCAAATAAAATAAACAACAAGCAAACCATTATCAGTGCATTTATGTAATTCTTTCAGGGTACTATCTACACATCAGATACAATAAATGAAACACTGACAGAAACTACTACCTTTATTAGTGTCAGTGTTTCTGTAATCTAGTTATCAAAGGTGGTCAAAGATACCAGAATGCTATTTTTACTAACAGAATTAATATTTTGTATCAGTTACAACTCACTAGAAGTGGCACTGCATGCATAAATGCAAACGTCTATCAAATAACATATCTATTTTGTAGATGGGCAAAATGGTTCACAGCTAAGTAACCTGACCTTACAGATGACCTATTCTCTTTAGGAAAGCAGAACAACTGGCACATTAAATCTATTAAATACCTACAAAAATAACAACTTGAGAGAATACTGCATGTGTGTATGTGCTGATACACATCTATATCTATGCAGCAAATTGTGGTGGGACACAAAAATAAACACATTTTGCACTGGCTGATTAATTCAGAATCAATGGGCTGGCACTTTAAAAATCAGACATTATGGTCAACATGTTCACTGTAAATCAAATACGTATGTTTTTATGTAGCTGTTTTCTAAATGCAAGCTAGAATCATTCAAATGAGTCCATCAGTCCTAAAATATCACTAAGTAAACAAAGCCCTTACCTACACAAACACATTTAATGCAAAGACTAGAATACCAATCAGAAATGTCAGAATGCAATACAGTTCACCAGGACTCTGCACAGTAAAACATGGATCATACGCAATGAATTTTCACAAATAGCATTCCTCTTATGCCCTAATCTCTTGCAGAGCTCTCTATTATTCAGCAGAGAAAGAGGCCTTTCAAAAAGGCAGCACTGGGATAAACAAACAGAAACAGAAAGGGTGTGAGAGAGAAACGAACACCGTGGCCTACCGAAGCATTATTTCACAGTATGCTTTTAGGATGCTCACATTCATGCATTCAGTGATTTTAAGTATGCAGTATATTTTAATCTGAAATATACTGCAATATCCTTGCTTTAGGCTCACACATTTGCAAACAGCAACTGAAATGCATTCTGAAAATGTTCCTGCGACCTAAAGCTGCAGTGCTCTGAGCCTGTCAGCACAAACGCATGTTAAATAACTACAGCTTGCACAAAAGCTAGTGCCATGCAGAAAGCATTAAAATATTAAAAGGCAGACAATACTTACTCCAAGGTCAGCCCTGGAATTTGCAGCCTTTCGCGTTGGGCTTTCATGGCTGTTACGTTACCACATTCTACTGTAACCATGACACACATTCAGTGGCAGCATCCTGGTGATGACAGAGAGCCCAAATGAGCCACTATAAAGGAATGGACTAACAATCTCTTGGGGGAGGGAGCACTGCAAGTTTGGGTCCTTCCACTTCTAGCTGTCACGAAGAAATGTCAGCAGCTTTCTTCCAGGTTAACCACAAGCGTACTGCACTGATTTTGCTAGCAGAAAGAAGGCTTCAGGACTGTATCTCAATCGACTCATTTCTAATATTCTAAGAAGCAGTTTCCTTCCTAAAATGCAGACTTTTCTCTTCAGAGGAATGAAAATCTGCCCGGCCATTGCCACAGAGACTGTCAGATTTCGGAACAGAACAAAAAATTAAGAAGTGCAACAAAATATACTTAAAATGCTATTCTTCAACACACATCCAAGATACAGCAAGCCTTATGACCCTATCAAAAATGATTTATATATCTTGTTTAGGTTGTCCCATTATCGTTTTACAGATGAGCAAAATTCTGTTTCTGCATAAAATCACAGGAAGTTAAGTTCCTTCCCTTTGCGTCCAGAAAATTATTCCAAGCTTAGGAAGGAACACATTACACTGAAGCACAGCTGTTCCTTAATTCGTGATCGAAAGTTAATCATCTTATTTGAAGGAGCTTGTACTTGTGCTAAAAAAAGAAAATGTTAAAAATATTTTATAAAAGCACAATATGAACAAGAAAGGGAATCCGAAAGAAAACCCATTAATCTCACAGGGTAATTATATGGCATGCACACAGCAGTGATTCTCAGCTTGTTAATGTTTTTTTAAGTTTCCTGGATATTTTTAAACCTTAAATGATTAGACAACCAGGGAAATAGTGAGACTACTGCTCTTTTGCAACCATGGGCGTAGCCAGGGGGTGCAGGGTAGGGGCAGCTGCCCCACCCAAATCAACCAAATAAATAAAAATATTTAACTGACCAATTGCATCACAGATGACTCAGTTCTGCCCCCCTAACATAAAGCCTGCGCCCCTAAAATAAATTCTGTCTGCGCCCATGTTCACAGCCATCATGGATCAGCACATAAGCTTAACTAACAAAGACTCAACATTACCAATTCTGAACACAAATGGAAACAAAACCAAAGATGGCCTGAGGGTGTCTAGCAGGGGTAGCATGTCTCCCATCTTTCCAGGTGATACAAAGGCCCATGTGCCAAGGTGAGGTAAAGGGACCCCTGACCATTAGGTCCAGGCACAGACAACTCTGGGGTTGCGGCGCTCATCTCACTTTATTGGCCGAGGGAGCCGGCGGACAGTTTCCAGGTCATGTGGCCAGCATGACTAAGCCGCTTCTGGCGAACTAGAGCAGCGCACGGAAACGCCGTTTACCTTCCCGCTGCAGCGGTACCTATTTATCTACTTGCACTTTGACGTGCTTTCAAACTGCTAGGTTGGCAAGAGCAGGGACCGAGCAACGGGAGCTCACCCCGTTGCGGGGATTTGAACCACTGACCTTCTGATCGGCAAGCCCTAGGCTCTGTGGTTTAACCCACAGCGCCACCCGTGTCCCTTCATGTGCCAAGAGGGGAAGGCAAAATATAGAATGCATTTCCTAAGCCCGGCATGTTAGTAACTGATGGAACCACCAATGGCCTGAAAGAATTCTCCTCTTATATTATTTTGACCTGTGTTTTTGTGCATGTTTGCTTCATTAAACATTTTAGGGTTTTCACTGCCTTGGGCATGTTACCATAAAGTTATATAAATTCAGTAAGTAAATCAATTAAAGTTCTAAGAATTTGTCCGGGTCCTATGAAACCTCTCCTATGAATACCTATGTGACAAAATAAGAAAAGAATGAGCCACTGTGGCTCAGAAGGCTGAATAATGAACATTGTCTGGGCTCAGCTTTCACCTTAGCCCCAGTGGCTAAAACTTGAATATCACTCTCTCGTGCCTCAGTTTCTCTTCCACACAAAAAATAATAATAACATATTTTGCAGTTTGTTACAAGGAAATGCAAATTATAGATAATACAGAACTGTGCATCCAACACCTAAATAACCTGCATTTCAGAACTTTTTCCATCAATTGTGTTTTATGGATTTCCAATTACTCCCCAGAGCTTTCTCTTGTCTCTTCTCTTAGGAGACCAAAGTGTTTCTCCAAAATTTCAAACTTCAACTCTTACCTCTTCTAATCATTCCCAATAGGGATTCATTCACAGGCCCAAAATCTGACTGCAGATATATCAAATGCAAGACTTTTTTTCTGAGGAAGAATCTACATAAAAGAACTGCTTGCAAAATGTCAACATGCACATCATTTAACACTCGATGAACTCCTCAGGCCATCTCTGACTCAGAAACTAGGACATACAAGTCACATTATTGATTCAAATCAAGGACGCAACCATGTATTAGGGCTTTGAAATACCTGTTACATGTTTACCTCTGTGAAGTCCAGAGTAGAAGCTGAAACATCTCCAATAGAATTTAAACACACAGGGGTATCTAATTTGTTTTCACAATGCTGTTGCACCAGCAGAGACATCCACTACCCACTCATGAAAAAAGAGAAGGAACTGTTTTTCCCATTTTCCCCATACCCTGACAGTACCATGCCCAAGCACCACAGCAAATATGTTCCTTCCACAAACCAATCCCCCACCACCAATCAAAACCCTTATGCTCATGCAAGGGTACCAACTGGCTCTCACCCAACTGATATCACCTACTTGGCAGGGAAGAGCTGTAACTTAGCTATACAGCATCTGCTTTCTATGCAGAAGATCTCAACTCTCATGTTCAATCGCCATCATCTCCATGTAGGACTGGGAGAGAACCCTGTCTAAAATCCTCAAGGGCCACTGTCTGTCGTGCAGGCAATGCATAGCTAGATAGACTAATGGTCTGACTCAGTAAAAGGTAGCTTTGTATGTTCCTACCTACATTTCCAACATGAATTCTAAACTTTGCTTTCAGAAACTCTTGCGACCCAATTCAACACCATATGCAAATAGGACATTTGCAATACTGCTGTGGGGAATTGCATCACTAATGCAAAACTCCCGTTAGGTCCTATTTTGTCTCACCTGGTACTGCAAAGAGAAACGAAGTGCAAACTGAAATAATGGCCATAGCTTGCACCAGAGCCGTGGTGAACAAGGGTACTATAAAACACCAGATGCAAGGTATTTCTTATACAACTTATTCAACCTTCTAAAAAAAATGAAAATCACAAACAGGGTGTACCACACTTCAGAACCCTTAAGTGAAATGTAAAAAAACAGCCTGTGATTATTTTTGATTGCATAGTGTGTGTTTTTCCACACAGCTTCTGTACACAATATTACCTACCGGTAAACAGTTTACAAACTCTCTGCATCCTTTGTGCCTACTTAGCTGCTTGCGTACACAATCTAGGCTGCAAAGAATCTCTCAGGGTTTCTAAACAAGCCCTCTATATTCCAGGGTATTCTACCAATACCTCCCTTCAGTACTGAACATCTCAGGTCAATACTTCTAGGAATTTGGCATAAAAGAGAACAAGTCTTACTGCTCACCTGACGCTTGTGAATTCTTACCTTATGGGAGCAGAATGGCTGCCATATCCAAAACAGAAGAGACCTAGGTTGCAAATCCCAGGTTTTCCCAGAACAGAGATTCTCTTTCAGATCATTTCAGCTTTTGATTAATATCATGAATGCATAAACAAATCAAAGATTGGCAGTGAATCAAAGGATTCTTATCCCAAAATAAATATGAACAGATCTGAGTCTTTTCCCTATCCCGTGCCATTTAAAATATTGTTAACAAACACGTTTTAGTCTAATTGGCTTAGTTCATGGTCTCATCAACTTTACCTGTTTGTGCACAATTTTAGGCATTATTTTGCCGAGCTGGAACATGTGCAGAGGAGGACAACCAAGATGATAAAGAGTCTGGAAACCAAGCCTTGTGAAAAACAGTTGAGGGAGTTGGGTATGTTTGGCCTTGAGAAGACTGAGAGGTGATGGGCATCTCCAGGTATCTGAAGGGCCATCACATGGAAGATGAAGAAAGTATGTTTTCTCCATTGTTCTTAAATCCCATAACAATGGATTTAAATTACAAGAAAGGAGATTCCAAGTAAACCTTAGGAAGAACTTTCTGATGGCAAGAGCTGCTTGTCAGTGGAATGGACTACCTCAGAAAGTGGTGGACTCTCCTTCAGTGGAGGTTTTTAGACAGAGGCTGGATGGCCATTTCTCAGGGAGTCTTTAGCTGTGATTCCTGAATTGCAGGGGTTTGCCTAGATATGTGGTATATACTACCTACTCAAAGTTGAGAGCATGATAAATTTTGTCCTCGCTTAGGGCAATTCTGCAGCTCTATGATGCCATGAAAACAGGAGATTTGTCCATTTCCCTTCTTAGTAAGCCTAATGTATTATATATGTACTTTGCTTCACAAGATATCTAAGTCTTAGAATATGAAAGCATATACAAAAAAGTATGAGACTCTATTAGTGCACAAAAATGTATGCATGTGAATTCATATTAAGTTGTGCAGCCTACAGCTTTGCTGTATAGAATAATATATCACATTTCATAATGGTTGCAGAAAATAGCATGGTGCTTTGCACAAAGCAGAACACCTCTAAAACTGTTCTGAACAGAAAGTACAGTATAGTTTATGACTTTCATAACAAGAAAAAGATCAACATTTATATCAAACTCATAATTTAGATCAAATATGTAGCATAAAATGCCACCTAGCATTTGGAACTTATGGTGAAAGATTTTACATGTTGGATCTACTGCAATTTTAAGGAATCTTTAAAATAAAGTGTTGGGAAATTCCATTCCACCTTAAGTTGCAGACGTGTAAGATTGTTACATGTCACATGTCTGTTTACATACCAGCACATATTGCTGGGAACTTGGCTCTGCAAATATAGTGTGTTCAGGCTTTGAAGTCTGAGTTGCTGATTTACGTCGCACCAGAGATCAGGGGATCATCGTGGCTGGAAGGGCATGATCCAGCTGGGGGCTAGCCAGCTGGCTTCCCGACCCCCGAAGGATGCTGACAATTTATACTATTAAGTGGTTTAAAAGAAAAAAATGACTTTAAGGACAGAAAGAAAAAAAGTGACGTTTTCTTACTGTGAATTTGTTTGCAGTTGTCTCATAGAGGGAAATCCTGTCTCTTGGGATTACACATTCTGCTTGCTGATAGAGGCAGAATATGGATTCTTCTAGCCATCTTATCACACCCTCCAGACCAACTGCCAAAGGAAGGAAAACTCCTCAACCCTCATGAATGATTTCACAGACATCCATGGGAAGAAAACCATGATACAGGCCACTGAGCCACCCACTTAAAATTAAACTCGGTGAGAAATGAAACATTGGGGGGGGGGAGAAATACAGTGCAGAACCAACAAGAGAAAGGAGTCACTGATCAGGGCACCCTAACATCAAGCGTGCAAAGTGCACACAGAAAGCACTAACATAATACGATCATGCTAATCCCATAAAAGAAGGGCAAGCAGAATGTATTTCGTAACTGGAAACAGAAAATCATGGTAAGAAAACTTCCACTCCACCCCACCCCACACCATGTTGTATCAAGAGCATTTCTGTCTCTTGGAATACATTAGAGTCATAGGATCCAAGGTGGGTGTCTGGGATCAAGCAGCCCTTCTGCAGAACCTTCAATTTTATCATGTTTGGCAAAAATATGGAGGAAACCCAAGTGGCTGCCCGACAGATATCCACAATGGTGAAATTTTCCTTTAAGGCAGCTGAAGACGACTACTCCCCAAGAGAATGGGTGGGCTAATCCTGTCCCCTGCCCTGGTGGCATTTTCCCTAATGTTTTTAAATCAGTTTATTTCTTGCAAAACACTTAGAGGTTTTGTTACGATCAAGTGGAATGGAAATTTTGTTAAAAATAAATAAATTCTATGTACCCTTTAATGGAGACCTCCTTAAAATCATAAAGATATGAGACAGAGTCACTTCCCTAAGGAAGAAAGATGGAAAAAAGATGGAAAGACACCCTCCCCTTCCCTAAATTCAGCAGTTCCGTCCAAAGAGAAGCAGAGAACACCACACACATCTAGCATGTTGCATACTCTTTACTGGGCTTGCAAAGGGTTTGGAGAAAATGTGGGCAGAAGAACCTCCTGTGACCTGTGAAATACTGAATTAATCCTAGAAACAAAAGATGGATCTGAGCACCACTGATGTAAAATATGTAACGGGATCGCAGGAGTTTGGAGACCCTTCACATAGATTTACCAGCCAGCATGAATACCAGTTTTAAAGTCAGGAACTTGAGGGCACATGTGGCCATAGGCCTGAAAGCCATGGATGCTTTTAGCACCCAGTTCAGATTCCATTTAGGGAACTGTGAACCACAGACAGTTTCTGCTGCCCCATCCCCTTGAGGAAGTGCTAAAATAGTGGGGTGGAAGGACAATGCATTCCTTCCCATGCTGTCAAAAATGCTGTTCCAGAATGTGTCCTGACACTTAAAAGGTTTTAGTGTATCACAAAACTGGGAGAGGGACCTATACAAGAACAGATATTCCCTGAGATAATCAGAGTCAAACGGTTTAGAAGTCAAAACCAGCAAAACCAGAAACAACAACCTGATGACGATTCCCCTCCCCCCAAAGATAGCAATACAGGGGTACCTCCGGTTGTGGACGGGATCCGTTCTGGAGGTCCGGTCAGATCCCAAGGTTTCTGCGACCTGAGAACCACTTCTGTGCATGCGCAGACCGCTTCTGCAAATGCGGCAAAACTGGGTAAAATACTTCCAAGTTTGCCGTGCGCGCATCCCGAAATTTACGTAACCAGAGGGTTACTTAAATGGAGGTACAACTGTACAACAGAAATGTCTTGTCCCAAGTAAACTAATACTCTGGGTACTCTGAACTCCTGCTATCTAACTCCAGTCTATCACATTTCCTCTTAAAATCGACATGAGACAATATACAAAGGGGCATATACCTAAGTTCTAGTTACTAAAGATGTAAAAAATCAAAGTAATCTGGAACTACCTGCACATGGTCGTTCTGATATCAAATGGACACCAAATATGTTTAAAATATTCATGGAAAAGGCTCAAGAAGAAATTTAGAGTTTTCCATTTTGCTAGAAGCACTTCATTCTTATTTGTACATAGAAATTTCAGGTGATGTCATTTACTGAAATGCTTTAGAGTACATTCTGTTTTATTCTCTAGTGTAATGTCAGATTCAGCAAGTTTGCAATCAAAGTTTTTAGTCCCTGGCAGCCAGCTAGAATTGAATGTTGGCAGGCTCTCAACTGACAGGCTCCTACTGAGGTGCCATTGAACCATTAAAGAATAGTGCTGAAATGAAGCTGCTGGGATCTGATTATTTTTAAAGGAATGGCAAATGCTTAAAAAGATCCATGTGGTTTCAAGTTAGACTTTTAACTTTTCAATGAGACAACTAACGTCAACTTTGAAGGCAATGAAAGAACCTATATTTAAATAATGTGAGATAGGACTGTGTGAAATTTCCAGTTATATTCACAGCTAAACTTATGGCTTTCAAACAAGCATAAAAGAACAGGAAATCCAAGAAAAGAGTAAGAAATACACAATGCATACCTAAAGACATTTTAACCTTACTCACAAGGCTGACTCACTGACTCATGGGGTATCAAAGTTGTTAGTGTAAAGTTGTACATGAACCAGAAATCTGAAATTTTGCACACGTGTCATCCAAGACAATAAAAATGTGTCACATTCCAATATGAGGAGATATACTGCAAAATGTTTAAGGTAAAGAAACATTATCTAGAAATTGGAATTCCAGCACAGAGGAAGCCAAGCCAGCAATAGATTCAAAGGCTCAAACCACTTGGCTTTGCTTACTAGTCAAACCAACCATTTATGGTTTCCATGGACCAGTCTCTTCTCTCACCTTAAGGTTGCTACAGAATCAGGCTTGAAAGCAATTACCGGTATATGTAGCCACAATAGAGGCATTAGAGCAGCACAGGCCAATTGTTTAGAAGGCAAAGGATGTTTCTGCTCAATAGTTGTCAAAAGGCTGCAACAGTAATTATTGTAAATTTAGTAGCTTAAACTAACTTGCTTCTATCAGTGTTTGAGAAGAAGTTAGGGAAGAGCAGGGGCACAAATCAGAAGGAAGCTGTGAATGGAGATGAAAAAGCTAGTCAGTATTTGTTAGCCCTAACAGGAACGATCATTGTTGTACAATGTCAAAGCTTTTTGCCCTGGGTGTAATCTTTTCCATGTTTAGGGCTGCCTCTACGTTCAATTATTTTATTTGTCTTACAGATTTATACAAAAATAACATAAAGACATTTCCCTCAGAACTGCTTCAGTCCTTAATACTAGATATTACCAAAGTCTTTCAACAGCAGGTTTTTTTTTAAATGAAGACAGATAAACAAGACGTTTTAACTATAGTAACATTTGCAAATGCTTGTATACACAAAAAGTATATTGCTTTTAAATCTACACTCTCAAAGAGCTCCAAAGGGTTGATGAGTCTGACCTTCCCTTTGCGGAAGTTATGGTGCTTCAGGCAAGGCTTGTTCCTCTATAGATCTTATAATTCCAAAGTTATTAACACTGAATATTCCTATCCACAAAATACTACTCCTACATCCCTACATTTCTTTACATTTTAAACGCTGCATCCCACTTTTCTACCACAAACAATCCAAACCATAAGAGGTGATTAATCAAAACAATGAAAATACAACAAAATATGGAAATAACATAGGAAGAGAACTCTCTTTGCTACAACCTCCTACAAATCACATAGATGTGCAATGCATATTACCAACTAACTAGTTAGTGAGAGGGAACCCTGAATTACTGAAGCCTCAGATACTGGGGTTCTCTCATATAATTAAGATAGCCAGAAGTGAGAATGATGATGACGGGAGAGTGTTATTTCAACTATAGCACCCCATCAGTTGAACACCTCCACAGAAAAGCTCACCTGGTACCTACCATGTCATATTTTCAATGCTAGGTCCTACAGATTTTTGCTCTCCAGCACCCTGCCAATCTTTTGAATTTTCTTTAGAGTGTTTTGGTTTTATAATTATGGGTGCGGTTTTACCTGTCTGATTTAACTATACAGGAACTTGTCCTTATATAAAATCCACGTACAATAGATGAGAATTATGAGCTGGATCTTGGAAAGGTCAAGGGTATATAAATACTTGTTCCTTACAAAAAATACGGTAATTCTGCATATAGTAAAGCATGTTTTATTATACCAAATGCAGTTTACCTATGACGTGTAATCACATTCATCATGAAAACAATTAAACCCACTTAAAATGTTCTTTGATTTAGGGCAATTTCTTCTCTATCATTTTCTCCTATCTAAATCTCCACAGGCTCTTGCTCCATTGTTCCCTATTTCTAAGCCAAAGAATGAAAAGACTAACATTTAAAAAATACAGGATCAACAGGTCAGGGCATAGGACAAGACAAAAACTATATGAAGAGAAGCAGTCTACCAGATATACAAAGAGACTGAAAAAAACATCATTGAAGCACCACATAAAATAAGATTGGCAGGTGGTCCACTTTATTTCTTTTTGACTTCTTCCTGCTTGCTGTTTCCGCCCAATTTTGTCAGGTTCATCTATTGGGTCTTGTTAGTGATTGCTAGAGACCTTTTACCTGCAGGGTATTCTTTTCTTTTAATAATGATACGCTTCTCCAGGAACACATATGCTGCACAAAGGAAGAGGTGAAGTGAGAAATATAGAATGTGCACTAAAAATCCACTGTGTTCTTTCTTTGGCTTCTCAGCTGCCCTTTTCAGGTTGATAGGAATTTCTGACATGTTGATTTGCATTCCCTAGATCATATCCTGTTACTCTAAAGAACAATTTATTTCCAGACAATAGTGTTCAAAAGCAGGCACAAATTTTGTCACATTGTGTTTCATGCTAAGAGGTAGTACTAGTATTGCAGCAATAAATATTCCCATTATTCATTTAGGTGTCCACATAACAACAAAAAAATGTTGCAATAGAAACAACCAGGGCAGGCTCAATCTCCAAAGAAGTGCCTGCTGGAAGCAGCAAATTAGGAATGTCGACACACTCCTTGACATGAGAGGGTCAAACATGTATAGGTCTTGTCAGCACACCAGTCTCCTAAGAGAAGAACTGTGTGCCAAAGGAACACAGAGAGAGTAGGTAAGCAGAGGATGGAGAGGATGGCTGAGGGGCTTCTTAATCACACACCAAACAGAATTCACGTTCTTCTTTTTTCTCCTTCACTAATACTGCAGCAGGAAGGTCATCTGGTACAGAAGCTCTCTTCTGGTATTTCTGATGCTACATTTTAGCATTACATGATTGAAAGGAGTTCTGCAATATGATGTTGATACTGACAGAATCAACAAAGCTTTTTAAGTGACAAAGGCTGGTAATCCTATTCTGTTTTCCTCTCCAAAGACGTCTGCATTCACTACTACTACATTGCCACCCTCTTTCCTTCTCTTCTCCATTAACTGGCCACTCTCCTCAGTGTGTGTCCTACTCATGCTTTCTCCCTATTTCATGCCCCCATCCTCCATCCTTCCACTCACTGGGGCATGATTTCAAGTTTAATTTTCCCTACTTCCTCTCAAAATCCAATCAAGGACTTTGCATAAGAAGCTCACTGAAAGTGAAACTGATAATATTATCCTTTACTATCCCCAACGTATTATACATTTAAAGTGCTTGCCAAAGGGCTGGCCTCATCTAGTTAAAGACTAAGAGTAGTGAAGCTTATGTGCAAAATTGCAAAAACTTTGGAACTTCTGTCCATATTAAGATGTAGCAAACTACATCACAAGTTACTAAACTTGATTTCATAAGCAGAGTAAAATAAATACTATTCATTTTTAGAAACTGGCAATAATTTAGCTAATTATACATATATATATACACACACACACACACACACAGTCGTACCTTGGTTGCCGAATGCTTTGGAACTCGTACATTTTGGCTCCCGATTGAAAAAAGTGAATGTTCCGGTTTTTGAATGATTTTCAGAAGCCGAACATCCAGCGTGGCTTCCGATTGGCTGCAGGACACTCCTGCAGCAAATCAGAAGCCGCATCTTGGTTTTTGAACAGTTTCAAAAGTCGAACGGACTCCCAGAATGCATTCTGTTCAGGGACTAAGGTATGACTGTATAGAAAAACAAGTCACCATAATCAAAATTATTATTTTACTGCTCTTAAAGCTATTACAAAATCAACCGAGAAACATTGAGAAACATAATCTGAATGTATGCAGATATCAAAATATCTATTCTGGGAAGTTCTCCTTGCTTGCTTGTTTAGATAGGTAGTTTTAAGAAGCATGCCAGTTTACCTCAACAGAGGTAAACCTCCAGAAAGGACTATTTCTTCTATGAACCACTTTTGTTAATCTACCCATATATACAATTGTGGATATTTTCATAAGTTATTCTGACATAGTAGGAACATTCGGGGAATTCCATCAACAAGCAACTAGAAAATTTATATTTACAACCAGGTTGTCTTACAACTGCTGTCTTCTACGTAATTAAGGAGAATTATTAAAAGAATCATGACTCACCATTAAAAGGACTAGAAGGGCCATATCTCAGTGGTAGAGCATCTGCTTTGCATAAAAAAACCTTCCAGATCCACTACCCAGCATCTCTAAATAGGGCTATGAATGTTCCCGATCTGAAACCCTGAGACTGGTCCTGCCCGTCAGTGTAGACAGAACTGAGCTGAATGGGCAAATGTCTGACTTGGTATGTTCACACTATATAGTTCACACTATATATTTGCTTAATGTTGATAGTGTTACTTGAGCCATATTTCCACCCCAGACAAAATCTAGTATCTTCTTCCTGATTTCAAGACATTCTTTCATAAAGGATTTTCCCACCTGCTAATCTACATTTTAAATTGTCTGCATCTGTTAACTATAGTTGATTTTTCATTTACTTAACATGGACTTAAGAACAGTCAATCAACTGTAAGAGATGTTACTGGCTGCCTAATCTCTAAAAGAAGAGGCAAATTCTATGTTACACAGCTGATCATTCTGAAAACAGTACTTTGCTGTTTTTGCTACTTCCTTACTATTTGTAAAGCAAGCAGTACAGTTACATGCAGGTACTCCTTGCTAATGACTAATTCTCCTAGACCAGTGTTTCCCAACCTTGTGCCTCCAGCTGTTTTTGGACTACAACTCCCATCATCCCTCACTAGCAAGACCAGTGGTCAGGGATGATGGGAATTGTAGTCCAAAAACAGCTGGAGGCACAAGGTTGGGAAACACTGTCCTAGACTATTATCACAAACCTATTCAACACAGTTGGGCCAATATTGCAATTTCAAACAGGCATGCAATGCAGTTTGGGCAATTGTCTCTAACCACATTTTTTCCACTGTGACACAAATCTAAAATCAGATATTAAATCTGTAGAGTTGAACAGTTAACAATAGAAAAATACAGACTTCTGCATAAAAAATGTAATACTGTCCCATTGTTCTTTTATTGTTTGGCTGTAGTGGGAGGATTTCATTCTATTTCCTACCTTTATCTCTTCTTCCCCAAGGTAATCCAATAATCCACACTCAAAATCACCGATAAACAAGCCAATTACAAACCCTTATCAACTTCTGGGAAACCTGTCAGAATGAGCCTCAAGCAAAAAGAAGCTTAACAATTCCTATTAAGTTGTATGCATTTGGAGTCTTCTGTTCAGCACCTCATCTGATGGTATCAGCTGCTTTCCATCCAACACATAATGAGGTTTATGATCATTATGTGGAAAACCTGCAACAGCCTGATTTTTCTATGTGTGAAAACTGATTGAGATAATAGAACAAAATGGTCCCATGCAAAAATTTCCACAGATTATAATTTGGCATATTTCATTAAAATGAGATTCAGTAAAAGATAAATAAATCTGATAATATGTTGAAACCAAAACAACAACAACTCTGGTACAATTGTATTCCAAAACCCTCTACCATGTAACCTCTACTATTCCCTCAATAGTTTTTACCCACATGCACAGAAGAGCTTCTAACATATAAAAGTAAACTCATGGCAAGGATAATGTCAAAGTTACGTCTTCAGTTAATAAATGTGATGTTACAATGTTCCAAAGCCATAATATTGAAAAGGATTTCCTTGTCAGAGATTATTTTGTTCCCACACTCATAACATTCAACTTCAAATGTTAATTACAGCAACAGCTTGGTTCTGCTTCTATTTCTGAAAAGTACATGCAGTTCTCAACCTTTTTAGTCCAATGCAAGATATGTGGCACTTAAAGCAAAAATAAAAAATATGAAGATTACATGTTCTCATCATTAATACAATAAATAGCGGGCAAACTTGTCTGTTTCAAAACAAAAATGAACAACTATTAATGATGATCCTCAACTTGTGCCATTTTTTTTTTTAGAGAACATAGCCATCATAACTTGAGAAATTAGGTATAATGCACAAGAAGGCAATATGCATCAGAGCTAAGCTGACAAGCAATTTTAGTTTTGTTTTCACTTGCAATTTCTGACCTCCAATTTTGTGTGGACACTTTTGACTGCACCCACAAAAATGCCCTCTATTTATATGGCCATAAATTCACCAAAAGCTGGCTTTTAAGGCTCCTGGGAACTGTATATATTGCTGAGGTTGCCTACATGAGACCAGAGCCAGTTCTGCCATTTAGGCAACAGCCCCCAAGGCAACTGCCCCACAGGTCCCCTGGTCTGCCTCGCTGGCAGCATGGAAGTGGTGCCAGCATCAGTGCTGATTTTGGCTAAAATTTTGCCCAAAATCATGTGAGATCTTGCTGGTGCTGCTTCTCCGCCAGCAGCGAAGGCGGTAGTGAGGGAGGAGAAGCAGTTCCAGTGGCAGCAAGGCAAGGCGGCACTTCCTGTTTTGCCTCAAGTGTACTGCCCCTGCACAGGACAATACAAGGAAAAACCAAAGCCTTGGGGACAGGAGTGCTGAACAAGCCCTGTGTGTTTTAGAACAAGCTGTCAGAAGTTCCTGAAAAACTGATCTAAACCTGAATCCAACATCATTTATCTGTTTTAAAACAAGGAAATCATGAAAGTACATTAAAGATTTGTGGAATTTCTCAGAAGTCCCTCTGTATATTCTCTAGAACCCTTTAAGTCAGCTGCTGGCTGCCATTTTCTTTAAAAACCACCACCACCTCCTAGATGTAGCTAGGGGCAGGAAACAGCAGGCATCAATGTGGGGGAGGTGCTATTCCCCTTCATTTGAGGCACTAGGAGAAAAGAAAAAAGTGCAGCCTCTAGCTTCCCGAAGATTCACTACTGGCTTAAAAACAGCAACAAAAATCAGACCCATTCAGACCACAGACATCCATTTTACCCAAGCATTGTAAAGAAAAATATACAACTTAAAAGCATAAAAAGTAACATGGGCCTTAAAAATTACAGGTAACTGCTTAAAATGTACTTTGACTGCAATTCTATGCACACTTACATGGCATTTAACAAAGTGTGACTTACTGAACTTATTGAACAAAGTGGGACTTACTTCTGAATAAACATGCCTAGACTTGTGCAGTTAGACAAATAAAGTCAAGACACACAAATTTACCCAATGCAATTATTAACCATGAGGTTTCAGTATATTTAACTCATTAATTTTCCAAACCAATACAAATAAATGCTAGCAAGGCTCTAACAATCCATACCTTGATTCTTTAAATATTATATTAGCTAGCCTCGCTTGGCATTAGTTAAATTTTTAAGCTACTTTATTTTTTGCATCAATATTAAGGTAAAAATTGAATCCATCTATGTACGTGTCTCTCTCAGCTATTTTTTGAAATTCCAAACATAACGAGTCCAAAGGAACATATCCTATACTTGATTTATTTCTAATGTATTTTTTAATTGATAGCCTTATTGATACCCAGAATTCTTTCATAAACTATTAACTAATACCAGAAGAAACATTCAGTGAAGTACAAGGACATGGCACATTGGTTTACAATGTTAGCTTTTTTGTGCACAATCAACTGCCACACTTAACCTTCATTTCATTGGCCACTGAGAGAAGGAAGACATATTGAAAAACTGTCAAGCCCTATGCAGAGCACATTGAACAAAATAAAAAGAAGAAATTTCAACTACTTACAAACTTCCCCTTCTTGGAAGGCTCAGTTCCTTCTGCAAATGAAGAAAAGGGTAATTATAAAACGAATAAGCATACAATAAGAGTAATTTTCAATCATTTACCTAAAATGCCACATATGAATGGTTCAGACATCTTATTCTAGACTAAGATTTATGTTTTTAAAACTACATTAGTTCTTTGTGCACTATTTAATATTACAAAGTTGAAAATTGCCTTAGTGATTGCCTAACTTTGTTATACAGTATATGAAACTCTAGTACTTTATTCTGCAATAGAAATCCCACTCAATACCAAATCTTTGGCAGCAGCAGCAACTGTATAGTTAACTTCAGAAAATTCTTGGCATCTAATTACCAGGAAACAGGCAGTTTTCCATTAATAATAAAATAGAGCCCAGGCAGTTTTCAGTCAGACTCACCTTTATGGCATGTAAAATGGGTCCTTACAAAACATTATATACTTTATTTAAACCCTTAATGCAGGACTATAGGTTGAAGCCCAACTTAACTTGTCCATGGCAAAAAGGTTCTTTCCATCCACACAGAAGGCTTTAATCCAGAGGAGGAAATAAGAGTTGGGGTAATTTTCATCTATTTCCCCCTGTATCTGTTCCACAGTACTCCACAGTGGCTTCTAACTCTTCAGAGGAGATTTTTGGAGGTTGCAAGGGACTGCAGGGGAGAGGGTGAATTGGCAAAGTATGATATCCCCCACCAGCAGGAGCATCACCTGGATGGAACTCCAATCCAGGGATGCTCACACTAGCAAAAGGAAAAGGCCAGGATCCAAGACTATATATTTAACACTCAGACAATATAAGCTTGCAGCACAGTGATAGAAAATGTATAGCCCCTGTTGTTGCTGAACCCACATTTTAAGTATATTTGCTCATCTTTGTTGAATTTCGAAACCTGAATTCAACATCAGATGTATCATTTAAAACAAGAAAGCGATCAGGATACATTGGCAATTTGTGGCAGTTCTAAAAAGTAATTTTTCTCACCTTAAAGTTATAATACACAAACACAAACCTCATTTGAATTCCAGCACAGCAAATGCTACTTAAACATAAACTAAAATAAAACATGACAGAAAGAGCAAACTAACAATACATTGGTAAAGTTTCTTTCTAAGTTCTATTTTTAATTCTATTTCTTAATATTTTCCATTTATGCATTATAGTTTGGAATATCTGAACCAATATACTGAACCAACTGGAGATAAAATTTATTATTATTATTATTATTATTATTATTATTATTATTAAGAGGATTTTTAAAAACCTTGATGTAGCTGAGGGAAATGTGCACAACTGTTTCAGTAGTTCTTCGCTGCATTAACCATTTAAAAAGTCTTGTTGGCATTGAACTGTGGAGTTTGTGCCTGCTTACAATTACAAACTTGGAGAATAGATTGGCAGACCAACCTACTGAAGAGAACTACAGAAATCATGTTGTAATTGTAGAGCCCTCCTGAAATTTTGAATATTCTCTTATTTATGTAATTTGCTTTTCTGTATTGATTTGAATGTCACTATATACTAGAGGGGTGCATGGGGTGTGAGAGGAGGGGCTCTGCGTCTGGTGTGGGACACATTGTGCTCCTTCTGGGGTTGTTTGTCCACTTTTGGTCTCCACTCAGTTCTCACTTGTGGCTCCTAGAAGCTGTCAGCATGCAACAGTGGCCACACTCTGGGAAACGGTTTTGACTGGTAAGATAAACCAAGTGAGGGTAGTTAATGAGGTTCAACCCCTTGTTGAGTTAGGTACTTCCCCTGTATGCGAAGACAGGCTCTGGCGAATTGAGTAGACGAGACCAATAGTGGGTCAAATAGCTAAGAAGGCAGTTTCTGCATGTGCTGTGGAGGGAAGGGAGGGGCAAATGGGGCTAATCAACCTGGCAAGGTAGCCTCTGATCCTAATCCTCAGATATCTTCAGAAGAAGAAAAGGCTGAGGAGTAAACCCTACACAAATCCGGAGTGGAGTTTCTAAGATGGTTGGATGGGGTCTTGTATGCCTCCTCCTGGCAACTCCTGCAGCCAAGCTGGTGCCAAACATAATGCTCTGCTTTCCTTTGGACCACATCAGTGAGGCCAAGAGTGGAGTCTTGTCATCTGCGCAGCCCAGGACCTCCACACACACTGCCCAGGCTTGCGCCCCAGGGAGGTCACTTCAGTGCTACTAATGCATTAGTCTGACTTCACCCCTGGAGGCACTCCCATGTCTCCCAAGACAGATGCCAAAAACAGTATACTAGAGATGTTGGAGAATTCCAATAAATGGAAGCAGAAACTGCCAATGTTCACTTATTCATCCCATGTTTGAATAGAAATCAACCCAGTAAATATGATCAGTATTCACTTTTGTTGCTGTCGGTCTGCAAACAAAATTATTGCCTCCCCCTCCCCATTTGCATTATTTCCTTTTCATTGAAATGAATAAAATGAAATAACATAATGACAACATAATTCACATAAGTTACATAATTACTTTCATAAATTACATGAGGTATGTAATATCACCACAGCAGTCAATGAGACACACAACATAGTTTTGGGTGGAAGACAAACTGCACTGTAATGGAAACAGTGCTGCATGTGATTAATATAGGGCAGAATAGGGTAGAACTGTAAACATGAAGCATATCAGCATTCATTATTGAAAGTTTATCATTTATTTTTACCAGTTCCACACTATTTTCTTTCCCCCACCTCTGTGTGTGTGTGTGTGAGAGAGAGAGAGAGAGGAGGGGAGAGAGAGAGAGAGAGAGTCCTCTATATTGAGGAAAATCCTTGAATTCTGAAAGCCAGGCAGCTTGACAAATGTACACCAAAAGAACAAGCAAAACTTTGAACGGTATTAAAAGCACAAGTAGTGTATTTTGGTTTTAAACAGCCTTGAACACTCAATACAGTCTACAATAAATGAAACCTGCTCGGTGTTCCTTAACATATGACACATTTCAGAACATCATGGATATGCACATAATTTCAGTATCCAGCTGCATTTCCAGCTGCAGTAACAAAGACTTTGACCTACAACAGAGTATAGATGAAAAGAATATATGCCTAGCCATACCCACAATACAGAAATTCTGTCCATTTGTTTACCCATTACCAGTAAATTACTGTAAATTCAAAATATTGATCTGGACACCTCTATATGGAAGCAAAGAGGTGCCATCGACTTTTGTTGTTTGTTGCTTGGTCCTATTCCCTGAAATCAATAAAAGCTACAATGTTCATAAACTGCTAAAGAGATGGCTAATGTTGTAGATATGGGGAAGCTTTTAGAATAAATCTACTTTCAGCTATTGTGGCAATGTTTTCAAATATTGAAGTAATCCTAATGCATTTTCACAGTCACCTAAATATACTCCAGGAAATTTCTCACATGTCACATTTGTGAAATAAATTAGGGATTTATAAAAATAAAACAAAAGCTATTCCACTTTCAGGTCCTTATTCCAGTGTTTCTCAACCTTTTCTGGGCCAAGGCACACTTGTTGCATGAAAAAAATCTCGAGGCACACCACCATTAGAAAATGTTAAAAAATTTAACTCTGTGCCTATATTGACTATATATAAAGTAATTCTCTTGAATAGGAATCAAATAAACACATGGTTTGGGAATCTCTGACTAGATGACAAGCAGCTTCTGGCAATTTAACTTACAAGGACAATAGGAAGACCAACCAATATTATGGAAAAAGAGGAAGGCATATGGCTGAGATGGAAAGGTGATCTTGCCTTATCTTTCTTTTCAAAGAGCTACAAATCCATCCTTTCATGGATAAAAAGAGAGGCTGCTATTTGGTAATTGGGTAGGGTAACACAGGAGATTTGGTTAGTGAAAACGGGGAGGGGGCATTTCTCCACTAAATATTTTCCAGGCCTATTTGCTTGGTATTAGGAGGATTTGTTCATATCACTCATGCAATCCTTCAAACATACATGAGCAAAAACATCTTAATGGCTAACAAAACAATTCATTGTTTTTGCTGCAAGCAAACGAACAAGCTAACCCACCAGAAATTGTTACGATTTAAAAAGTTTTGCTCAGGAAAACCTCTAGCACCAACAAAAGTAGTCAACTTCTCATCTCCGTTAGCAGATTGTAGAAGATGATTATAATGTTCTTGGTAAGCACACAAAACAAAACAAAACAAAACACAGCCCAGCTCTTAGTCATAACAGAAGGTCTTCTTAGCCCCTCGCCCCCACAGGCAGGCCCCGGAAACCCCTGCCGCCCCAGCGCGTACCTGAGGCCGTGTACCAGCTGCCGGCGTGGCTGGCCTCCCGGCAGAGCACTCGGTTGGACATCTTGGTGCCTGAGCCGCCTATGGTGTTGGGGGAGGCGGGGGTGAAGGGAGGGAGGGGGGCCTGGGGAAGGGTCCAGCCGCGGCGCTAATCCCCCTCCTCCGCCTCCTCCCCCAGCAGAGCCCAAGCCCCCGCGAGGGGGGGCGGCACTGCCGGAGGCACGGCGAGAAGGGCCGGCGACGAGGCTGGGGAAGCGGCGAGCACGAGGAGCGGGAGGGCTGCGGGCTCTGCCGGAGGCTCCTCCTGGCCTGGCCCGGGCGGAGGAGGCAGCAGCGGAGAGGAGAGCCCGAGAGGGACAAAGGCCAAGGCAGCGACCGCCGCCCGGGCGAAAACCACAGAGCAGGCGGCAGCCGCCGGGTTTGGCCTAACTCGGCTCCTGTGGCAGAAGGACTACTCACCACCCGTTCTCCAGTCCAGTCCGGAACCTCCTTCCTCTGACTTCCGACCTATTGCTTGAAAACATCCGGCCTCTTCCCACGCGCATGCACGGTAGAGCCCGGCAGCTTCTCTTCTCGGCAGTGGCTTTCTGCGCTCCCAGTCCAGTTTTGTGACTGGAGCTGCAGCTACGCGTTTGCGGCATGGGTCCCAGTTTTCCCGCGGCACAGCAGGCAACATCTCACGGAACACTACTGTGCCGCGGAACACCGGTTGACAAACGCTGCCTTATTCTACTGCACACATCACCGTAACAAAAATAATCTGCTGCTCATAGGCAATCTACAGAACATCATTGACCATGTTTATTTCCCAACAAAGAGCAACAAGTAGGTGAGAATGTATCTTTTGTGAGAACTCTACTGATGAAAATGTATAGGCTTTCAAGCTCTACAATTCCTCAAACAACTTAAGGAAGAAAAGTTACTCTGTAGTCAAATTAATGCATGTGTAAACAACCCAGCTTTAAGTATGGATTTCAGTTTTTCCATGCAAGTTTGCTCAGTTGCAGAGACTTATTTACCCACTTGGGACATCTAGAGTTTTTTGTCTCACCCGGGTTGTGTCTGTATGCTTGCCTATGTGTCCTATGAGAAGCAAAACCCTGGGAGGCTAGTAAAGCCTGAAAGCCCTAGACCCGGGAAACCAGTCAATCCACAGTAGTGACTGATCTCTAACACACTGGGTTAAAAAAAATGAAATAATTAATAATGCAAGTACAAAACTGCTAAGTATCCAATGCAATTGCTGTGATGAGTCTCTATATATATTTTAATTGTTATAAAGAACCTCAATTGTGTTTGACATTTCTGTATGCTACTAATAATAAATTCAACTCGGAATCATGGGTTGAATCCAACACAGTCACTGCAGAAGCAGAACAAGTCATGTAAAATAACTTTCTCTCCCTTTTGTCTCCCATGTGTGCATGCACACACCCACACACCCTGCAAATCTGCTCCAGGGGTTTTTGGGAAAATTCAGAGCAGAATTGGAGAGAGGAGGAGAGAAGGATTGTTCAATACACACAACCCATGTGTTTGTATTTCACAGCTACAAAAATGGCCATTATTACAGTGAAGATACATTTACAGCATACTCAGATCCCTGTCAATGACATTTATTTCCAGGTAAGCATGTATAGCAGGGATGGAGAACCTTTTGGACTCCAGCTCCCATCAGTCCCATTCATCATGGCCAACAGTGAGGAATAATGGGAACTATATAGTATAGTATAAAAGCTACACTTCGCCATCCTTGGTGGATAGGGCTGCAGCCTTTAGATATCATCATTTCCAAGCATGAACCATACAGACATATGTTTCTCAGCCGTGTGTGTTTTTTTCCATTATATGTTTAAGATGAACAAAAAACTTTGGAAACCTTTCTAGCCACAGTAATGAACTGAAGTGGCAGTGCACACATTCTTAAGAGCATTAGAGTTTTCTGGGCCAGGCCAAGGGCTCATGTAGTTCAGCATCCTGCAAGAGCAAACTCCCTTACCTGTGGTTTCTAGCAACTGGTATTCATTATTTATTTTTTATTTATTCAGAAGCAAACTGCCTCTGACCATGGAGACAAAGCATAGGCATCTTCCTGGGGCACAGGAGAAGGTGGCAGAAAGCCTTGCTTCACTGAGTGTACAATAATTAAATGGATAGGGGATCCACGGGTGCAAATTGCCCTCCATATATGTCGCCCAATAAAACAGTCTCATTCTGCCACATTACTGGGCCAGCCCTAGCTCAGCTAATTGGTATGTCGGGACTGTAGCCAAGATATTGTTCTGTAAATCATTGTCCCATTTTTTAGACGTTCTAGTCAATCACAGTTTTATTAAGAGTAAGCGGTTAGAGTAATTAACTTCTGTGCATGTGCCAAAAATGGCTGCTGATTTTGAGCATCTAGCATGAAGAACGCAAACTGCAGAGAGATAAATTCATCACAAAATCTCATATTATTATTGATTTGATAATGAGCAGAGGATGCACTTCAGTTCAAGGCAGTTTTCCTCTGAATACCTTTGGACATCACAAACTGGGAATCCAAGTTGTTCTTTTGAGCTTTTTGTGGTATCACTAATTATACATTTATCAATTACAGAGGCACAAACAAAAGCAAAAACCCTGGAATTGACAAAGGCCAAAGTACAGACTGCTGCATAGCTATTCAATGTATATTTCAATGTGACATACTTGGCACTTCAAAACAAACATTTTCTAGTCTGCTTTATCCAAAATCAAAATATTGTTCTTGTATTATAACCAAAGAATACTAAAGATAAAAAAGGAGACTGTAGTATCAACAACAACAAGAAAAACACTCGTCCCTTTAACTTGAAACATAAATTAGATATACCGGTACAAGGGGCGTTCATTAAAGATTTCCCCTGACCCACTTCCTGTTATCGTAGGAGGATGAAACTGCAAATGTATAATGATACATCTCTCCATAGGCAACATAGTAATTTGTAGCTCTGAACTCCTATCAGTTACGGGTGCTAATGTGGAGTAACGTCTGATAATGGAACCAGTTGAATGCAGAGCGGTCATCAGGTTCTTGTACTTGAAAGGGAGCACACCACAGGAGATGTTCGATGAGATGAAAGGGACTTATGGGGAGGATGCCCCATCGTATGACATAGTCAAGCACTGGTATCGTCAGTTCAAGTGTGGTCGGACTTCATTGGAATGGCTCCCATTCCTGTGTGACCACAACCCTCAATTGATGAAGACACCATTTGGCAAGTGGAGGCCGCCATTTTGGAGGATCGCTGCATAACCGTTTGCCAACTAGCTGCAGATGTCAAGATCAGTGTGGGCTCTGTAGAAAAAAATAACCCATGACCATTTGCACATGGGAAAGGTGTCCGCATGGTGGGTTCCCCAGCTGCTGATGCCTTTCCAGAAGCAGGAACGAGTCACATGCTCACGGGCTCCTTTGGCCATATGTCACGAAAACCATGATGACTTCTTCGCCAGACTAATTACTCAGGACGAAGCATGGGTCCATCATTATGACCCAGAGACTAAATCCCAGTCCAAACAATGGAAGCACTCTGCCTCACCACCTCCAAAGTAGGCACGTGTCCAACTGCCAGCAAGCAAGGTCACGCTTACGGTCTTTTGGGACCAGCGTGGAGTAGTGATGATGGATTCCACATCATCCGGTACCACAAGAGTACCGGGACATACTACAGAAATTGTGGAAGGCCCTCAAAATTGAGAAGCATGGTATGCTGATCAAATGTGTCCTTCTCCTGCAGGATAACGCCCCGGTTCATAACTCGCATGTTGCTCAGACGGAAGCACGGTCCTGTGGCCATGAAATCCTTCTTCACCCCCCCTTATTCTCCCAACCTCGCACCATCAGACTTCCACTTCTTTCCAACCATGAAGTTATTTTTGAAGGGCAAGCTTTTTCCAAACGATGAATGCTGATTTCTGAGGTCAATTCGTGGCTTCTGACGCAACCTGCCAACTTCTACAGACTAGGTCTCCACAGCTGCATAAAGTGATGGGAGAAGTGTTTGACTCTTGCTGGTAGCTATATAGAGAAGGACTAATAACTGTGCCCAGTTTCGTTTGTCTCAGTCCACGGGAAGTATGTCGGGGAAATCTTTAATGAATGCCCCTTGTAAAATTCACACAGTGCCATGAATTAAAACATTTTAACACTAAAAAACATAAAAATGAGCTCCACAATAATAACGTGGAGCCTTTAATAACTTGTTATCTCTTGAAGTTCGATCAAATGAAATTCTCAACAACAACAAAAATATACCTTACAAAATCCTCTTCCAAAATCAGTTTGGTCAGCTAAAAATCTCAAGCTAAACAAGAAATAGAGTGAATTTGTAAATACCAATTTAGCACATATGCAAACTTTATAAGGTAGCAACTTACAATTAAATAGCAAAAATCCTCAGCTAACAAAACCCTGAGTTGCCCCAAGCAGCCAACCAAGAACACAACCAAGCCAGGAAATTTGTAGATTTGTATTATTCAATAATTGCTGCAACATCTGTGCAGCTGAAAGGAAGGATACTAATACTGAACTAATAGAAGAAAAATCCATTATTACTCATGCCAGATGGAGACTGCAATCTAGGAGATACTATGGGTCATTCTTGGTGTGATCAGATCCATAGACATAGTAACCAACACTTCTCTATAACCTTATAATGCCCTTCCATGACAGCAGAAATACAGAGCAGTGAAAATCTTCTTAAAACTAATCCCATTTATCCACTCAAGATATTCTTCAAATGTATGCTCTGCCTTCAAGAAAGGATATCAAGGAAACATCTTGCAGTTGTAAAATTGCTGCCAGGTCAGATTCCCTAGCAAAGATTGCTATTTGAAACGTGATTTGGGATATAACAATCTAGATAGCCTCCTGCTGAGTTCTGAGATAGGAAAAGCCAAACAAAACCAAGAAAATAATATGAAAAAAAGAGAAGAAAATATTTCCATAATGTAATTTTCGCCCTAATACATTTATCTGGTTTCCTTGTTTCTGGCTAATTAGGGTAGTAATCATAGAACTTGTTTCCATATAACGCAGGGGTGTCAAACTCAAATTCATCGGGGGCCGCATCAGCAGTTTGGTCACCCTCAAAGGGCCGGTGACCCTCAAAGGGCTGCCCTTCCCCTCTCCACTGTGTGGAAAAAAATTTTTTTCTGGTTTTCCTCCTCTAAAAGGCTGGGAGGGAGGGGGGGAAGAGAGAGAGAAGGAAGGAAGGAAAGAAGGAAAAAAGAAGGAGTGAGAAAGAGAGATGGATGGGTGGATGGAAGGAAGGAAGGAAGGAAGGAAAGAAAGAAAGAAAAATAAAGGGAGAGAGAGAGAGAGAGAGAAGGAAGGGAGGGAGGGAGGGAGGGAGGAGGAAGGAAAGAAGGAAGGAAGGAAAGAAGGAAGGAAGGAAAGAAAGAAAGGAATGAGAGAAGGGGTGAGAGAGAGTGAAAGAAAGAGGGAGAGGGAAGGAACGAAGGGGTGAAAGATAGAGAGAGGAGAGAGGGGAGGGAGGAAGGAGGGAGGGAGGGGTAAAAGGGAATGAGACAGAGAGAGAGAGAAGGAAGGAAGGAAGGAGTGAAAGAGAGAGAGGAGAGAGGGAAGATGCTGCTTGCTTCTCCACCCCTCCCCACCCGAAAAAAAAGGCTTTTGCGAGGGGGGGGGAGGAGCAAGAAACGTCTCGGCTGTAGCGGAGGAGATGCTGCTCATTCTCCCCCCCCCTCCACCGCTGCCTGCTGTTCGCAGGGATTGGCGCAGCGCGGGGTGGTGGTGGGATCAGCAGGCTGGTGCGGGGGGCTTCCCTGACGCGGCAGAAAGCCGCGCGGAGCACCCCCGAGGCGGCAAAAAGCCGCGCTGGGCCAAAACGGCCGGGGAAAAAAAACCTTGCCGGTTTCTCCCGGCAAGGCAAAAATGGTGCGGGGGGCTTCCCTGAGGCGGCAGAAAGCCGCGCGGAGCACCCCCGACGCGGCAAAAAGCCGCCCTGGGCCAAAAGGGCCCGAAGAAAAAAAGCCTTGCCGGGTTCCCCCGGCAAGGCAAAAATGGTGCGGGGGGCTTCCGCGAGGCGGCAGAAAGCCGCGCGGAGCACCCCCGACGCGGCAAAAAGCCGCCCTGGGCCAAAAGGGCCCGAAGAAAAAAAGCCTTGCCGGGTTCCCCCGGCAAGGCAAAAATGGTGCGGGGGGCTTCCGCGAGGCGGCAGAAAGCCGCGCGGAGCACCCCCGACGCGGCAAAAAGCCGCCCTGGGCCAAAAGGGCCCGAAGAAAAAAAGCCTTGCCGGGTTCACCCGGCAAGGAAAAAATGGTTCGGGGGGCTTCCCCGACGCAGCAGAAAGCCGCGCGGGGCACCCCCAAGGCGGCAAAAAGCCGCGCTGGGCCAAAACGGCCCGGGGAAAAAAAACCTCTGCTCCCTTCTTCTCACGCGCGCTGACCTTCGCCGCCCACCGCCAAACAGCGCACGCTCGCGGGCCACATGACGAGGTCTCGCGGGCCGCATTTGGCCCGCGGGCCTTGTCCTTGACACCTGTGATATAACGTTTGTCTGTACTGGGGGGGATTATTTTTGCAGACACACACTGCAAATGCTTTGTCAGAATTAGTCATATATGTGGATTTCCAAGAAAGAGCCAATGAAAGGGATATTGTGATTCCTGCCAGGTGCTTTCATAGCCCTTCAAAAACATTTCATTAGAATATCTCTTTATCACTATTTTCTGTAATGACCTTTCTGTGGGTGTCTGCTATAGAACTCCAGGACAAAATGAGGACTTGGATGATGCCTTCGTAGAGCAGATTACCAAACATTCAAAAAGGAGATAGTCATGGGTGACTTCTAACTACCCCAATATCTGTTGGAACAAGTGTTAAAAACTGAGATATGAAAGCTAGGAGCTAAATGGCACTTTAAATCTAGATTATAGGTGCAAAAAATTGAATGTCTAGGCACACTTTTTTATAACAAGAATACAAAGCTGAAAACAAATGAACTGCAGCTAAAATCTTATATTTATTTTTCACATGGTCTAGTCCTCATCTGAAAACTGCAAAAAACCCAAAGCCATGCTTCCCCTGCCTACCTCCCTAATATTCTTAAGAGGATCTCTTCTCCAGTCTCCAGAGAGTGGCTGAAAGTGGGGAGGCAGAAAAAGGTCCTCCTTTCCTTCCACTCTGCAGTTTTCACTGGAAATATTAGGCGTAGTACTGCGCCCAGAGCTCAGAAACTGCTTGTGCTAATGAAATTCCTTGTCACAAAACGCATCTAGAATGGGAGTTTCGAACGCTGGTTGGAACTCAAATTCTGCAAGAACATAAGGGCCAATAAATTCCTATTGCCTCACTGCCAATTTCATTTGCCAGAAGGTGGAAGAAGCAACAAGGGGATCACCTCTCTTAGACCTGGTCCTCCCCAACAAGGAGCAACTGATCAACCAAGTGGAAGTACTGGGGAACCTTGGAAGGAAGTGATTGTCTTCTCTTGGGTTTCATTGTATACAGGAAAAGGAAAGCTGAGTGTAGTCTGACATGCACTCTGGACTTTAAGAAGGGTGATTCAAAAAGCTTAAGAAACTAATGGGAGAAGTCCCATGGTCAGAAATTCTGAAAGAGAAGGGAGTCCAAGATGGATGGGAGCTTCTTAAAGGTGAAATATTTAAGTTACAAAGGCAGGGAATTCTAACAAAAAAGAAAAATGGGAGATGTCTAAAGAAACCAGTGTGGCTACATAAGGAGCTTACAGATAAACAGAGATGTAAGAAGGGAATGTATCAGAAATGGAAGAAAGGAGAAATCACAAAAGAAGAGTATACACAACTAGCCAACAGTTGCAGGGAGAAGGTCAGGCAGGCCAAAGCTCAGAATGAACTCAGGTTTGCAAAAGAGGTTAAAAATAAATTGAAAAGGTTTATTTGGCAATGTTTAAAGCAAGAAGAAGAATAAGTGGTATTCCCCTTGTATGGCGAAGACTGAGAAATGCTACTGAGTGACAGCGGGAAGGTGGAACTGCTCAATGCCTACTTTGTCTCTGTCTTCTTCCAAAAGGAAAACAGCGTCCAACCTGGTGATAACAGAATAAACAATGCAAGCAAGGAGCTGCAGCTCAAGATACGAAAAGAGGTGGTAAGGGAACAACTAGCTCCTTTAAATGAATTCAAAACTCCAGGGCCTGATGTACCCAAGGATGCTAAAGGAGCTTGTAGATGTAATCTCAGGGCATCTGTCTACAACCTTTGAGAATTGTTGGAAAACTGGTAAGATCCCTGAGGACTGGAGGCAGGCAGATGTTTTCCCCATCTTCAAAAAGAGGAAAAAAGAAGACCCAGTTAACTACTGACCGATGAGCTTGAAATTAATGCCAGAAAACACTTGGTCTGTGAGCACTTAGAAATTGATGCTGTGATTATTAAGATGTAGCATGGTTTTCTCAAAAATAAGTCATGCCAGACGAATCCCCCCCTCTCTCTCATTTTGCTAGTTTGGGCCGAGTTCTCCAATCTGTTAAGGTCATCTTGAATGCAGATTCTGTATTCTGCTGCATTGGCTTCCCCTCCCAGTTTGGGGTCATCTGCAAATTTGATGAGCATCTCCTCAATACCTTCAGTCGAGTCATTCGCTAAAGATGTTGAACAACAACGGGCCCAGGACAGAATCCTGTGGCACCCCATTTGTCACTTTTCCCCAGATGACAAGGAACCATTAGTGAGCACTCATTCAGTCAGACAACCAGCTACAAATCCACCTAACAGACATCTCGTTCCAACCCACATGTTACCCAGCTTCTCTGCAAGAATATCATGGGGGATTCTGTCAAAAGCTTTACTGAAATCAAGATATACTATGTCCATAGCATTCCCCTAATCCACCAAGGTAATGTTCATGAAAGCTTTGAAATATTTCCCTTGTTTCGCACATTTAAGTTCCACTTAAGTTAACTCACTTTTGTAGTGGCTGGTTCCACTAGTCTCTGGCGATGTCTTGTTGAGCTGAAATGGCTCTTCTGAGATGTCCCTTCCTGACAATGAATAAAAGGTGGCAAGGGGGGGGGGGGGACAAAAAGGGGAAAGATGGTTCATGGGAAGGGATGGAATGGGAAATGACCAGGGAAGGGAGAAGGAGACTATTTAACTAAAGTGTACTTTCACTCTGTTTCTAAAAATCAATAAACAATTGCAACATTAATGTAAAGATATAGAGAGTCAGTAATAACACAATGTGATAACTTTGGATGGATCACATCCATAGTAAAGTGATAGTTCTATTAGTTTCAGTGGGAGACATTTAAGCACTTGCTTAACTTACTGAATTCAACAGATTTTCACAGTGCTCAATGTTGGATTATATCCTATATGTCAAATAAATACAGTTATTTTAAAAATGCACCTGCTATCCAAATTAATTTTATTATAGGTAGCCCTGAACCAAATCTTTATTATACTGCCAAAAGCACAAAATAAAAATAATGTACTAAGATTAATATATAAAAAATACATTTTAATATCAAAATAACTTGTAAAATCTACATCTTTCAAAACTAACAACTGCTTTTAATTATTAAATTAGTCATTTCCTAAACAATACACCTTTTAAATATGTTAAATTAATGGATTAAACCCATTTGCACTTACTTACACACTTGTGCTGTTGGTAAGCAAATTTTGTTTATAAGAGAAACCATGGCACCTTGTAATGTTTAGAAAATTGGGGTGCTAGAAAGTTCTTTTTAATATCAAGTGACATTTTAAATGTGAACTTTAAGGCTGCAATGGTCTAGGGCAGAGATGGGGAACCTGCAGTCCTCCAGATTTGGGGGATACAACTCCCAACAACCTTGATCATTGGTCATATTGGTTGAACCTGATGGAGCATGGAGTTCAATAGAATCAGGAGGGCCACAGGTTTCCATCTCTGATGTAAGTTGGTATCATCCTGCTTGGTATCTACATAATATTCTACCTATGGTATACATGCAAAATGCTCTATCTCCACCTTCACCCACCAACCCACTCATGACATGCAAGAGATTTTTAAAAATCAGCATGATGTGGATATGGAAATGATAAGAAAGCAAGTTAAAACTACTGTAATATCACATCAGCACTTTAAATGCATGCAGATAGGGCCTCATACATACAGGATTCACAGGGAATCAGCGAATCATGATCAATCAAGTACTTAGCACATGAGATTTAAGGTATCTTAATTCCTACTTTGTATCTTTCATTTAACTTCTTAAAATAAACCTAGCATTCATAGTGTAACACAGAGCATGTGTTTTTAAAACACATATGCACAATATATCTTGTGTGTCCTCATTCTATCACAGTAGATCTGTATTTGTTTATTCCAGTTTATTAAAATTGGGGCCTGCGTTCCACCCCTTCCAAGGCTCCTCCTCTCCCAGATGTTTCCCAAGCAGTCTCAAACTGTGTCTGTACCCTTCTGGTCTCTGTTCTGCCCTCCTCATTATCCTGAGCATTCTTGGGATAGGAGAGCTTGTCACAGCAGGAGAGGGAAATCCCCTGGATTCTTCAGCAGCCTCTTGACCCTGCTCCTCTGCTTCAGCCTTGGAGTCTGAACTGCTCCCTGTCACAGGCCCTTTCTGCTCAGTAAACCCTGTTGCCCCTTCAGCATTCAGCTCCTCCTCCCAATCTTCTCCCTCTGACCTCTCCTACATGTCCTACCACCAATCCCCTGGCTCTGAGCCTTCCTCCTCTGGGGTTTCCCATTAGGGTTCCCTGGCTGGTGCTTCCCACCACTCTTCTTCATCCAGCCAGTCCCTGATCTGACACAGCTCTGAACCCCTGGGTTCTCAGTATAACACCTAACCACATTAGAGGCATTATCAAAATTCACAGAAGTACATACTACACTTGGGAGCTGGCCTGGAGGGCCGGATTCTGGCATGAGGTCCTGAAAACAGGTTGGCAATACTCTTGGTATACTGGCCAACCTGCTACCCAATGGCCTCCATCACTGAGCTGGCTGAGTTGTCTCCAGTGTGGTGTTGGAGGAGTCCAGGCCTGTGGTCCTAGACAACTTCAACAGCCCAGCCAAGGATCGATGTAAAGTTATATAGCAGTGTCTAGCATCTTGCCAATGTTATCTGTCCACTTGCTGTTAGACAAGGTCTTCCCATTAAGTGCTGTGATCAAGTGTCATAGGGGTAACTCATTGATGTGGAAGACACAAACCAACCAAATCAGCTTATGACCAATCTTGACCTCTAACCAATGCATGATGCCACCCTTCCAGCCAGTGTTAACATTTGTAGAATCAACTCCAATGGCCTACAGCCTCTTACCAATGCCCTTATTCATGAAATCTACAAGATTATGAACAATAACCTCAGTTAGTTTTTCTCTCTTTGGGCCTTTCTCCAGAGTGCAGAGGTGGAGATATCTTCTACCTGGCTCACTGCACACAGAATAATGCTGTTCTGTGATGATGCTGGGGGAACTGCTGATCCGCATTGTCTGCTTTCAGAATAACTTTAGTTGTATCTTCATGGCCGTCAAAGAAGATGCAGTCCAGTTCACCCTTCTGGCAAAGATTGTCAGATTCCTGATCCAGGGATTTCATGTTTTCTTGGGCCCTCTTGACTTTATTATGATCAACTATAAGCCTCTTGTGTTTTTCAGTGATCAAGCCAGCATCCATAAAGGTGGCGGTAGTGATTGCAGCTGTAGCACACAGACCAACACCGTCTAATGTGTTGTTTATTAGTTTATCTGTGTTTTTATTAGAAGTGGAAGGTGTACTTGGTTTTCCTAATGTCAATTCATAACTTCCCTCATTTCCATCTTGAGCACCAGCCATTTATTATTCATTTTCAACAGCAGATAAAATATTTCATTTGATGATATTGAAGCATCTTGCTTACTGTTCTGCTTATATTGAGTAAGACTTCTTCTCTCGCCTTCTTGCCATCTCCTCTTTTTGACTTGTCTGTTATGCTCAGGCAGATTTGGCAAGCCAATCAGATGTGGTCCAGTAGAACCAGTCCTCTTTCTCTGACTTTTAATGAAAACAATTTCCTTCACAGGGATCTTCATCTCAATAAGGCATATACAGTTAATGTGAGCTTCCTTTTTGCAACTAACAATATGTAAAATACAGTGATCCCTCGACTTACGAATGCCCCGACTTCCGTATTTTTCGACTTACGAGGGATCAAAGCGGCCGCCGCTTCCGAATTTTTTTGACTTCCGATCGGAAGCCGCCGCCGCTTTAGATAGGGTTTTTTCGACCTACGGAGATTTTCTCGAGCTACGAATGCGTTCTCCAACGCATTCCTATGGGGACTCGACTTATAATTTTTTCGAGTTCCGACGCTCCCGTCGGAACGGATTACATTCGTAAGTCGAGGGTCCACTGTATGTATAATATAAAAATAATAAAAATATTAATATATAACATTAACTGCAAGAACTTGGCATCATTTTTAATTATTTTATGCAATTTTACATACATATTTTCCACAATTTTTTAAAATAAGACCAGTTTGAAGTTACTGGCACTTCCACAAAAACATAAAAATGTCAATATTTTTATGTAGTTATTTACCCTGCAAAACTAACCAAAATATGTTCTGAATTCCCAAGTCATGTTACAACTTTTTAGCACCCCTCATTTTTAGAATTTGAAAGTGGAAAAATTCAACACACCCTATGTTATATATAATTATCAAGTTACAGTTTCTTCACCATCAAGAGTTTACAGAAAAATGTTTTCTATGCAGTAATTCATTCGATGTGTTAACAAAGCTGTCTGGAGAGATAATAGCTCAAAAGAAATTATCCTTCAATAAGTGCATTTCCCAAAGGTCATTTTATTACTAAGACAGATAATTGGCACTGCCACAATCTGACAAACTATAGTTCTATGCAATAGGAAGTGGCATGAACATGACATATCATATGAGTAGAAACTTTCCTTAATTTATGCAAGAAACAAGTGTTTATATCAATGTTAAAATGTATCTGAAAATTCAGTGGTCAAATATCTCAGATTAGGTCATAGTCTTAATGAAAATATATAGTATTGTTAGGGGAAAAAATATCAAAGGAGGCAGAAGGGCAATTACTCTTAGAAACATATTCATGCAATTAGATGAGAGATATACTTTTACTATATTGTCAAGCAGTAATAAAGTAATAGTCTTGTCTGGAAGGTAGGAACAGAAGCAATTACTTTTAAATTTGTCCAATTCAATTTGAGAACCTGCCATGCACAATTTAGGTAACTTCTATTAAAAATAATAAGAATGAATATTGGTCCATATCCAAATACTGACAACATCAAATATTGATAATTCTAAGGAACAGGTTGGCTGATTTGGAAAGTACAGCTAACTAGCATTCAGAGGACCGTGAAAATGGTGTTTGGTACAGGTCCAAAAATGCAATGGAATTGGATTCAAACCATCCTTGGATACCTCTATAGAGACATATTGCTTGCTAAAGGATTTGACATGAAGGAACATTAAGTTTATGGTTTTCCTTTCAAACAGAACACCAAACAGTCAGCTTTGTAACATATTGTACACATTATCAAGAAATGTTGGTGCAATTATCAAAAGGCATTAATGAGAAGTACGATACAAGCTGTAGACATTTAGTTTGGCCAAATGCCAAACGCTCCAGCTATTAATGTAGCAGCTCTTTTTTTCTGCTACACGAGGCCACTAGACTACAGAAGGAGTGAACCCATGGGAAACAGTGTTAACTCTTTTGTGAAGCTTAATATAGCTTTAATAATAGTACAATTGACTGTTACAAATAAAGAGCCTTTGAGATAGCTTGGCAAACACATAATGATAGATAAATGGCTTGAAAACATCAGACAAAGCAAGCAAATACACTGCTCTCTGTTATGCCAATAGAAGCATCACCTAATCAGAAAATAATTTGAGCAGTGAGCCCAGTATAGAAACACAATCATAGTGTTTTGTTCTGATGTACAAGCTTCTGATAAGGATCACGTTCTCAAGAAATACATTCTTCCTGTTTGCAGCTGAACCTGGCTGTGCAGAGAACTGGTTCCATGGTTCCCTACAACAGCATAAACTCATTTCCACCTGCCTCTTCAGAGCAGTTTAAGGACGGGGAGAAATGTCCATGAGCATACATGCAGCATTTTTAATTTCTAGTTCCCCTATAAAGCATGTGTGGCAGGATAGGCAAAACAATATACTGGTTTTGAGCTTTTATATTGTTGCAGTATATTTTTATGATACAGCATTGTATAAATATTTTTTATAAACAGATAGATAAATAGTGAACTGATGATTAATTCACTAATACACCTGTCAATGGCATTCCAAACAAGGGAGGAAGCTACATTCACCTCACTGGAGAAATATGCATTTTGACTCCTGTTTGCCAAAATTGTGGATTTAAATTGTGTGGAGCTGAAAATGAGGTCAAAAGGTATGTCATCTGAAAGCAACTGCATTATTCTGTTTTAGAAATGTGCACAACAGCTATTGATGTGCATCATTTAGGCATTATAAGAACAATGCAGAAGTTTCCTATTGTTATGACAGAATAAAGATGTTTAGCATCCAGAACAGTACTCAACTAAACCTGTAAAATGCATCTAAAAACTACAAAACAGTGAAAACTGAACTTCTGACCTACTATAAAAATATTAAATTACATGCAGCTATGGTTTCAGAGTGTGCAATCAAACTTTTGTATGCTCAAGTGCATAACTGAGAATATTAAGAGTATTAATGGTGTATAGCCCATTACAAGAACAACAACAAAAATCCATGTGGAATATATGAAACAAGACCTCTGCCCCTAGGGGAAAACAGTGTTTAGCTCCATTCTGATCCATTTAGTATATACAAAAATGCTCTTTATTCTTTTTTTTAAAAAAAAGGTCTAATGAGCAGGTTTTCTTTCCTGTACCATTATTTTTTTCATTACCATGCAATTACTGTGGTAAATACTGAATAGGAAAACTAATTTCTCAATAATCAATTAAATCAACAAAAGGAACAATCCCACACGAAGTCTCTGGAATTTTCTACTATCTCACTTCCTCATATATAAAGCATTGTTTTTCATTAATACATATAGTAATGCTTCAACTCATTTGTGTACTTCCAGGCCCTTACCAAAGAAAAATCATTTCACTATGAACAACAGGATGTAGAGCTTCCTTTCCCACCAGAACATCTAATTACCCTAGATTTCTGAGACCAGGAATGCTAAAAATTAGGTCAGAACTCAATCTAGACTATTGTTTATAATTTTTGTGCTTGTTATGAGTTTCTTTTGATAAGCAATTTTGTAAGCAATCTTTATTTGATTTCATTGACACTTTGAGTACTTATTCTCTCTCTGTTTCACACACAGGGGATGGTGGGGCGGGGGGACTGGATTACAATGCAAAGGAACTATCTGTGTACACCTAGGGAAACTCTACATACCGTGCAATTTCCTTTGAGTTTTCAAACAGCTTGTCTTGTTGGCTGTTGGGAGTTCCAGCTCCTTACATGGTTACCTCACCCACTCAAATGACTCATTTGATTACATCCTGAATCTGCAGTTTGATCATACTTTCTATGAGAGCATAAATATGCCCAAACGTACCATAAATGATTAAATCCCGGAATGGTTCCTTCACCTGGAAAAGTTCTTTGGAAGAACAAAAGTAAAAGGCTTAGATTGCTTCCCTTTGAAGTTCATCCATAAGAAGAGCTTGCCATCTCCAAACCAAGAAAGCATGTCTCAGAGAGGCACCTGTGCAGCAGCCAGTGCCAGGCAGCAGCGCCCTCTTCTGCTGGCCTCCTTCACTGGGCTGGCTTGCTCTCGTGATGAGAGATCAGTAGGCCAAACAGCCTTGGCTTCCCCTGTATTGAACTGCCTTGACTGGGGAGTTTGCCGCTGAAACTGCAACTATCATAATTCTAACTGCAACAGCACATAAATTTCTGCTGAGGCCGTCAAGAACATGGGCAGTGGTGGGTGCTGCTTTACTTTAGTTTGCACAGACCTTCTCTCTTTTCCTAACTTTCTCTAACTGAAGACAATGTTTGTGGCTTGTCAATATAAAAATTAGTTGCAACCCAACTGACTCACTCAACAATTGAGTGAGGATTGGAATTTTTGCATAAACCCTGAATTGAAGTCTCCATATTTATCCAGTCCTGGTGTGCACAAGCACTATTCCTTATTGGGATTTCACTGGAGTTTCTATAGTGGCATTAAGGCTGCCCCCACAAGTATTTTGTGCCACACAGATTCTAAAAGAGGGGAGAGGGAAGGCTTCTGCCTTTAGGAGCTACACAACATAGGCAGAGGAGAAGAGCTTTCAAGAGCTGGCTGGAAAAATGGGCTGCACACCTAGTAACCAACACTGCAGAGAGCTTGCACTGCTTAGTAACTCTGCAGCACTATCACCATCATGGAGTAGTTGAGGGCCTCCTCTTCTGGACAGCAATTAATATCTCTGTTGCTCTCACTGCTTTGCAGCAGTGGGTTCTAAAGCCACAGACTCCTGTTCCAGACAAAGAGGCAGGCAGTCACTGACAGACTTGACATCTGCTTTGTTATTAGCCACCTTGTGATTTAGTAAGGTTGGGAGCATGCAATGCTATATCCTGGTGCCCTGTCTTCTTGAACTGGTTGTGGGGGAAAGCCCTGCCACAGAGGCTGACAAACATTTTGGGTTGAAATTGGTCTTCAACAGAACCAGTGGTCCTCTCAAAATGAAAATTATGTTCCTTGATGTAGAAGGTATACCCTGAAAGGTTCAACTGACAGACCTTAGAATACTTTTTAAGGACATATTAAGCTGTCCACTAACTAAATTTACATAAAATTATAAGCAATTTACAATCCCTTTTCCAAAATCTTTGTATTTATCAAATCCTTTATGCTGTCATCATTTTCTTCTCTTTCACTGCTCTCCTCTCCATTCTACTATTGTCTGCTATTTAATTTTTTCCTACATTCCCAATGTATCATGCGTGATATACACTGAACCCTGCACCCCAGTAGCACAGTGGGTCTGGCTGTTAACTAGTAAATTGATTGTTCCAGCCCACCCAGGACAGTGAAGGGGGTTGGAATAAATGACCCTCAGGATCCCTTCCAGTTCTACAATTCTATGATTGTATGAGATCTCTAAGTTTACCAGACCCACACCTTATGATCAACCATTTCCCCTTACGCCTCTGTCTATACTGCGGTTTCTATAAATGAACTGGAACACTTCTACAGTTCAACTACTAGCAAGTCCTAATACTGTAATCTTAGTCTTTCTAGAATCCTGTACAATGGGAGCTTCCTCTGACTTCATAAGGGTCATATTTTGTGATTGTTCCAGCAGAAATAATATTTTAAACTATTTGGCACTCTTAGGTAAAAAGTTTTAAATTCTGTATCCAATGTAGCACAGAACTTGACAAAACACAACCAGATATACCCAATCACAATAGACGGAGTAAAAATCACAGCCAGTTGCACCTTAGAAGACAATGAGATGTGGAACAAGGTTTCAGAAGGTGAATGAAACTCCATATTATGATGTGGTCTTGAGTTAAAGTTTGTAAGCCAACCCAGTACATTTCACTGCAAGACAAGGTATAAAAAATAAATGTATTAACAACATAAAATTGGGGTGCATATTATGTGAAAGCAAACAGCCTCTTCAGATATCTTGATCCTAAACAGTTAAGAACATAAGAAAAGTTCTGCTGGATCAGACCAAAAGCCTACCAAGTCCAATATCCTGTTTTCTACAGTAGACCTATGGAAAGGCCATAAGAACATGAGGACAATAACCCACTCCTGCTGCTCTTCCATCCAGCAACCATTATTCAAAGGCATACAGCCATCATGATTCCTAGTCACTGAGAACATGCATTTTTCTAATTCCCTTTTAAAACTCTCCAAGACGTGGCAACAGCCACCAATTTGAGGAACTGAATTCCATAATATACTTATGCAATGTGTGAAAAAGTACTTCCTTTTGTCTGCCATGAATGTCCCACCATTCACCTTCCCTAGATGACTTGGCCACTGTACTCCATGCTCTAGTAACTTCCAGACTGGATTGTTATAATGCATTATATGTGTGGTTGCCCTTGAACAGCGGTCGGCAAACTCACCGGGCCTCAGGCCAGTTCCGCCAGTGCTGAACGCACAGCGGACCGGAAGGCGGGCGGAGCGCGCGCCCATACGCATGCACACACGCTATTTCCGGTGCACTTCCGGGTTGGCGGAGCGCCAAAAGTAGCTTGTGTGCATGCGCTGTGCACCGGAAATGACGCTTGCGCATGCAGTAAGAGCGGGGGGGCGGGGGGCGGATAATTAAGTCCCACGGGCCGCCTTAGTTTGGGGACCCCTGCCCTTGAAGATGGCTCAGAAACATTTTTGTCCAAAATGCAGCAAGCAGATTACTGGCTGGGTTTGTTCTATCGCTCTTAAAAGCTTGGGGGGTGATGGTCCAGGAGGGGGCATTCTCTGTGGCAGCCCCTAACTGTAGAACTCCCCACATCACCTGTCTCTGTCAACAGTGCCATATTTTATGCCATCCAAAGTCTTATGGGACGTTCTAATAGGAGGGCATAACAGCAAAAATGATGATAATAGCTATATCAGAATTCTTCAGATACTGTTTCCTATGAAAAGCATTCCAAGCCACTGTCCCTTGAAGATCTATGCTAGATGATGAAAGAGACAAGTATCAATTCTACAAACTATATAAAATGTTTGGGCCTCCTGATGACTCAAGGTATATTTAACCAACAAGCTATAAAAGGATGCCTCAATATCACACTCCCACAACGAAGGCTAATGCATATAAAATACTGTGATCATAGTATCTCCCCTGCCAGGTAAGTAGCATATAACAAATATACTCTGGTTTCTCTTAAGATCACATACAAAATATTATGATGTTGAGGATATACTGGTACCTTGCACCAGGAGTTGAGATCAGCTGAAACAATGAAGTCTACAGGGCCATTTATCAGACATGACAGTTCCACTAGACAGCACCATACATAGATGCACCAGCAAAACAAGGGTAGGTGTGTGTGTTTTGCCACCTACATTGCTATGAAATTCTGTTCTTTAAAAAAGATGCTGCCACAGATTGTCTGCTACATATAGGTACAATATGTGCCCCTCAGCTGCCTCTCTGCTGAATAGTTTGAAATGCACTTTATGCCAGATATCTACATGCATTAGGAATCAGCCAATCCTCGTCCCAAAAGTCATGTTCCTTCACACATTAGGAGAGAGAAAATGTACCCATATCTTCTAAGTTAACACACACATCAATATCTGCAATAATTTTATACTGAATCAGATATACTCTTATGAAAGCTTATATGGAGTGTTAAGAACCCTCAGGGAGAAGAATATAGTAACTGATACACCTCAGTGTAGAGGTGCTCTTTAATAAAAGAGACCATAAGGCACAGTGACATCAGCAAACCTAGCCACGTGTCAACAATGCTAATTGATGCTTTAAGGACTCATATTTTTCATACAATCATACAAGCACAGTGGTAGAAAAACAGAGTGCAATGCATAAAGAAAAGGTGAATAACAATAAAATATTGTGCTTTAGCAAGTACTAAATGCATACTGGTAAAGTGGAGAATAGGTGTTCCCTCTAGGCATGATACTTGCTAGAGTTTGACACCTTTAAAAAAAAAGAGGGGGAGAAGTATACAGATTGTTTAAAACTTTCTGAAAGCATACTACAGAAGTTAATAGCAGAAGAGTGTGGTGGTGTATTTTTTGAGAATTGCTTGATTTTTATTGAAGATAGAAATGTCCTTTACAATAAAATAAAAAAACCCGAATGTTTTCTGCAAGCACTATATTTACTAAAAATGTAACAACCATGGCTTTTTAAATCCTATATTCAAGAAATTTGTTTATACTTTCAACAACAATAATAAGTATAGTTCACTTTAGCCACAGTCATTCCAATGTTTTAGGATACATGAGTTCAACATGAGGGTCTTTATTATAAACTATGATTTCTCTAATAGTATCAATGAAAACAAAGGAAACTATATATTTTTTAACGGCTCCAGAGTCCAGCAAGCAATTTTCTCAAAATGCCTCAACCAGCTCAAGTTATCTAGCATTGATAGTTTGTACTGTAATATGGTATTGTTGGTACATGAAAACCACTACAGTTTATAACACTGAATAGTTAACAAAGCATATTTCAGTAAGGACTTTCAGTTAAGAGCTGAAGAGTTTACAAAACTCCCAGCACTCTAAAAATATACAAAGCTGCAATTTAAAGCCCTCCGTACTACATACTGAAACAATGGGGTTGTATAGCAAACATGAGGAAGGAAGTTTAGTCAAAGATAAATGACCAAAGCATATTCATTCCTAAACAATAGACTGCAACAATGAAGTTTAAAAGCATTGGTACACCCACCTTCAGTTGTAAAATTTATATTACTTTGTTTAAAATTCATATATCAAATGTTGGTTCATATAAAATATTGAAGTGTTTGTGCTTAATCCATTAATGTGTTTTTTAAACACTTTTTAAATTATTTGCCACTCACAAGTCCAGACAACAAAGGTATTAACATGCCTGAACAGAAAAATATAGAAACTTTGAAACCTTTAGTGACATGACAAGTATTCTGAAGTTATTTATTTTGGCAATGTATTCAATGATTGCCATAGTTTTGTTCATATTCCCTCCCCTCCAAAAAAAGGTCCCAGTAGTGTAGTCCCCCCCCCATTTTTAAAACAAAAACGAAAACACATTCACCTATGAACTTGAAATTAATCACACTCTAGCATAACTTTGTGTTTTATTCCTAAAACATAATGCTACAAGTTTCAAACTTGCAATGAAAAAAACCTCAGTACCCATGTATGCTATTAATTCTGAGAATTACCCCTTTAATAGTTACCAACATTTATTTGAATGCTAAATGGTTCCACACTTAAGGTTATTTTTGCACATGTCAGTCATCATAATGTTACTAAATATCACATTTGTAGATCTTTAGTGTCAGCTTATATTAAAAATCAAACTTCTTTCCTCAAGGAAATGTTGCTAGAGATAATTATTTTTCACTCCTCCCGGGGAAGGAAGGCAGACAGTTTTCTGACAAGGAATTCTTTGATGAGCCACCTATCATGCTGTACTTGTGGCATGACACCCAACACTTTAAAATTATCCCTAGGTTTTTGCATAATACATGAATGCAAATCAAACTTTTACAACAAAATCCCTCACTGAGAAAGCATAACTCATGAACTAGGTAACCTACCTGAAGCCCTCGTCTCCTCAGAATGCTGGACTCGTCCATTGCTTCCCTCATTCCTTCTACAACAATATAGCCATGCTGTACTATCTCAGACTTCAGCACACTTAATTCAGATCCTAGCAGCTGCTAAACACTTACATCACAGCTTATCTGATTGGAGAGGAATAGTCAGCTGACTACGGCCAGTTATTCTCTCAGTAACTTCTGAGCTCATGAATGCTTGCAGTGCTGTGTTACAAAGCAGCAAGTGGGCTCCAGACACCTAGCACGTTTATCTAGGCAGGAGCAGCTATTCAACAGAGGAAATCCTGCAAGAGCACTGCTGCGCTCCGAAAACAATAACCCCGGCATCCTGTGCTAACAGCAAACTGTTTTAAGCACAGACTATATAGGTCAGGCATTTGAGAGGAAGTGTAAGGTCAAAATGTCTGAGTTAATCAGCAGTGACACCTCAAGAGAAGGCAAAAGCCGATAGAGGGGGGAAAACGAAGCATAGCTGGTCACTCAAGCAGCACAACAAAGTCTGGCTCTCATCGTTTCAATGACATCAAAGGTGGGGGGGGAGGGGGGAATGCAGACCACGAGAGATCTATGGCAGCTTTCCAATCAACACTGGTATTTATTCTAAAAACATTAATGCAAAGTTGTTTAGCTTCCTAGAACGTATGCTCTACCTATATATTTCAAAGCTTTTAAAATATTAATATTCATAGTATTAATACCTCATAAAATACAGTCATCGGTTAAACAGTTAACCTATGCTAAGGAGATGAAGAAGTAGATACAAATATTATTTTTCCCCCTCATCATGCATAATTTCACACTCTGTTTCCACTTGTTTACTCTGATCATTTCCATTTTATTCCAGTTGAAGACTACAAGGAGCTGAATATTAAGTTTTTATTGCTTGAATAGTGATACCTACAATGCCAGATTATAAGAAATCATCTTTCCCCGTTTTCAGATTCCTGTATTTAGGCAATGCGGACTAAGTATTGAAGAAGAGAAAGAAGAACTAACTTGCCCCTTAACCATAGTCACACATCTTTATCAGAGTTCATGATTTCTGGCCAAATGAATTTCAAAAGGAAAAAGAGAAAGCTATTTGATTTGCCTTATCAGTACAGCTGAGGTTAAAGCAATGATTGATTTTTTTTTTGAAGCTGTCATCAGGCTATTAGGCTTGATATCAATTGATTAGAGTGTGTCATTAAAAATTGCTTAGGGATTTAACAGTCTATCTGCCAACTAAATCAATTGCATTTCATGCTTCAAAAATGGGCTCTGCATCTCTCTTTAGGTTTACAGGACAAACTCTTGTGAGTGAACAAGTATTTAATTCCTAACTCAAGAGAGGATTCTTTCAAATATACTAATGAGTTGTCATGAAGATTATTCTTCCGATACCATTTCAAGAGCTGTTTCACATACTACTTCCATTATATGAGTGTTCATACTTGGGCTGGAAAGAACACCCACCATAATCAGATAGGAATGGCTAGCATGAGAATGGTTTTCAGTCTGGTGTGCACACATCAAGATGACTCCAGAAGTATTTGGTTCACAATATACACACACTGATAAAAAGTCATAAGCATTTTTACAAAAATTAAGCATGTGAACATCCTGAAGCAAAGGCACTAGGAATACACATTTATACTGGAACTATAAAGTAAATACACCAACATTCCATCAACAGTTATATGGACAAACCCAGGAAACCCTTCAGATACTAAGCAAAGTCAAATGTTAAAGAGACTGACTAAAACCTGGAGACAAATTTCTTCCATTTTCTTTTCCACTGCCTCCCCCACAGCAATGATGGGTTGAATTTAAGACATGCCCATCAATTTCCCTTCAGATGGGTCTAGATCCAAATTATAGTAAACAAAACTTAATTATATTAAACCAATTATTATTATTATTATTATTATTATTATTATTATTATTTATTGGGTGATTATTTATGAAAGACATTCTTTGTCATTGCAAACAATACTTTGATGTGCTAAAATGTCAATTAAGATGTTATCTATAATAAGTGACAACAGTGTTTCTATTGCACTTATAGACAACCCACAATTTGCACGGAGGTTATGTTCTGGGGCATAAGCCTGCCCCACCCCCACCCCACTTGCTTTTCCAGCCACTTTCAGGTCGCTGCAACGCACGTGCACAGTTCTGCATCAATTGGACATGTGTTATTCAGTCGCTGCCTGTGTATCCCACTTTGAAATTGGGGGGGGGGGAGGCCCTAGTGAAAAGAATACTAAAATATTGTGCTTGTCCACACTTCCACTTGTCCTGTGCCTAGGAAGCATGGATCCAAGTGGCTTTCCCTTTGCCCCACTCCTTTTCCCAAGGTAAACTTGCTCTTTAGCGGTAGATCACAACAAATGGCAATCCACAGGAAAGCCAAATTGCTCCAGAGAGAAGGGTGGGCTTAGTTTTCCCAATTTGTGATACCATTTTGATGCTTTTCAGCTGAAATATCTGCTGAATACAATATGCGGCTCACTGGGTGCAAATGGAGCTTTCATCTAAGAACCCCTCCACACTAACACTAACCCTAACCCTTTTCTCCCACAATTGTGACAGTCAATTCGCCAGGCACATAAAAATATGTAATGAAGACACAACCTTCCCAGAAGAGTGCCCATTTTCTTGCCCAGCCCAGGGAACAGTCCCGCTTGCTGCACTAAGTTGTGTCCACTCATAACAGTATCACAGGGGGCATGTCTCTTGTTCAATCAATGTCTTTGTAAACTAGAGCATCATGGGAGATGCCGGCTTCCAAAGCTTTCATTCCTTTCGCCAACCTACCATCACTACTGGCTAAAGGGAAATACCACAGCCTTTGTTCTAGTTCTACCTCCAGTAAGAAGCCAGGACATTAATAAGAACAGGTAGTTGTATTTTTTGGCTTTTGTTTTGTGGTAATGTATTCTATCACAGTTCCTGTGTTTGAAGGATTTGTTTTTTTGTTATATTCTGTATGCTTTATTTATACCATTCTTTCTACAATATGTATGCCAAGTGTTATTCAATTATTATTTTTAATGATTAAATTCCTGCCAAATAAACAACTATCCTTCATTTGCTAGTTTACAAAGCATGAGGTCTATTGTCAAAAATACTGTTTCTCAGGCTTTGTTTACAGAGGCATCATAGTGAGATGACAGACTACCCAGAAATATTGAAGGAAGGGAAATCACATTTCTGAGACACATCTACCTAAAATAGGAAACCAGTTCAGAAGGCAAAAAGTCTAAGCAAAGGACTAAGCTAGAACCTTTCTCCCCCATTTACTAGTTTTCAATTTCCACAGAGCTTTATTGATGAGAAAGGTAGATTGAAGTTAATTCCCTCCACTTCAGTGCTCTGACACCCAACTTCAGTCTGTAGCAGTTGAGAACTAGATCTTGTGATGGCGACATCAATGCAGGGCCTATTTGTAAGGCTTCCCCAACAAACAGATGGGGTATAAGTGCATATGGAAATAAATTGAAACTGAACCTGTTATTTCCCCCTTTCTATGGAGGTCATTAAGTAGCACCCATCTCTCTAAAACAACTACTGGCATTTTAAATTCTTGGTTCCAGCACATCTTTTTTTCAAAATCTCTGCAAACATTTGCGATGTGTGGAATGAAGAGGGACATTTTTGCAGTAGAGGTGAAAGGTACATTTCTTACCAAAGGCCAATGTGAAAGATAAAAATACAGGTTAGTATTTAGCCATTAACAAAGTCTACGATGAGGATTATGACAATCGCACCATCAAATCTAGCTTGAAAAAATATTGATTTCCTGTCAGAAAGCATCACTTTGAGAAGCAGGCACACATACATAAAAAATTATATTACATGCTGGAGGCAAAAACTTGTGAGACAAAATAAAGTGTTGAAAGAATGGCTCTGGGCAATAATATAGATATTGAAGAACCAGTAAGATAAAATGTCTGTCTTTGCTACATACTTGTGTCCAGGTGTGGGATGCTAGTCTTAGATTTGGAAAGTTTGTTGTGTCAATTTGTTGAATGTTGTACAGTGGAATTTGACTAAATTTTTTCAGATATAACATATGCAAACTGTCAGATACTAGAATCAGATGTCCATCATTTCACAAGCAACACAAATATCATTATAAATGAACTGTATTTTAAAATTCTACTTCATTCAAAAAGTGATTTACAGATACATCAGTCCCTCATTCATCACCAAACAGCCATCTTGAGCACCCTCATCGTATTTGTGGAAAGAAAGAGACAGAGACAGAGAGAAAGAATTCCTGGATGCCAGTATCCAAGTTTTGAAAAAGTACTCTTTGGTGAGAACCCCAACAGTAATTTAAAATCACAAAACATGCAGCAAAGTGTGGAAATATAACCTTAAAATGTGCCCTTCAAAGAGAATTCCAAAAGTTTCCCTCTTCCCCCAGCATAGGAAAGGGCCACACGTTTGGTAAGTTAAAAAATAGTTTACTTGCAAACTCAGATTCGTGTGCTCCAGAAAGTTGCACAGGCAGTAAAACTTTGCTTAGTTACAAAGTGGTGAACGGTCCTAAATTATTTATGAACTCAAGAGTGGCTGGTGAGAGCCATACTGTCTGAACTTGAGCAACCAGCTCAAACCTTTTTACACATGGGGCTCCTCAGGTAGACTGAAGGAGAAGATTACCTATTTCCTTCCAGGGAGATGAAAGGGAGCTAGGCTAAGCCTGCATTAATTAAACTTCAGCATTTTGATTATATGAGCCAGTTATTTCACACTTTGGGACAATGACACTTGTCATTGCTGCTGCCAGAAATTAAAATCTGGTTCCATTACAACTGTTGATTATTTTTGTGTGGTTACATATCCCTTGGGGCATGCTGTGACTTTTAACACCATGTCAAACATTTACATAAATATCCCCCTAATCCATAATGGTTACCCTAGGCTTATTAAATCAGGATGCCACCGTCTGCTCTTGATATAGAAGAAATACAACTGTGCAGTACTTGTGACAACAGGTGGAAACCACTGTGGAAGGAATTAAAAATTGCACTAAGAGATTGTTCTGTCAGTGCAAGCATACCATGCTTGCCTGATATAATTCCCTCTCCTTTCCTGAGTGCTTTTATAGAGGTTCTCCCAATCCCCTCTGAGTGAATTTCCCAGGGCACACAGGGGAAGAAGGGGAAGTCCTATTGTGCAAACAGAAGCCATTCCACAGGCTTCTGCTGATGGGGTTCATTAGTTGAACCCTACCCAGAATTTTTAATATTTTTACACCACCTTTCTGAAAAGAACCATGATGATATACAACAGACCAAGAATAAGAACAAAACAACCTGGGAGCAACACAGGAAACAGTCCACTCATGCATGCCCCTTAAGCAGGCCTCTGCAGGTGACGCCATCCTCAAAAGTGATTCTCCTTCATACTTAATAGACACACAAGTTCATAATGAGACATGTGGTCCCCAAGGGCTTTAAAATGCTAAAACCAACACATTGAATTGAGCCTAGCAGACAACTGGCAGCCAGTGCAGTTATTTCAGCATCAGAGTAACAATATCCCAGTGCTAACTGCCACATTTTACACAATAGCCAGTTCCGGAGCTTGCATGTGAGTTTGTAGCCTTCTTCCCATGAATGTTCCTTGGGCTATAATCAAGGATGTGACTTTTTAATTTGTACAGTGGTACCTTGGGTTAAGAACTTAATTCGTTCTGGAGGTCCGTTCTTAACCTGAAACTGTTCTTAACCTGAGGTACCACTTTAGTTAATGGGGCCTCCTGCTGCTGCCATGTCGCTGCCGCCATGCGGTTTCTGTTCTCATCCTGAAGCAAAGTTCTTAACCCGAGGTACTATTTCTGGGTTAGCAGAGTCTGTAACCTGAAGCAAATGTATCCCGAGGTACCACTGTAATTGTAATTTTTAGTCAGTTTTGTAAAACCACAAATATTTACAAAGAAAATTATGAAAAAATGAATTGGAAAAATTACATTAATAACAAACTAAATGGAATGTCATCTCAAATTATTATTTTTTGATCATGTGAAGTATGTGCTTTGTTACACCAGAATTCAGTAAGCACTGCTCACCTCTGTCTCAATATATTATGTTTCTGCTTTTCACTCTTAAATAACTAGTAAGCTTTACCATGGGTAGTGTAATTGTACAATTTTGCTTCCTACAGTTATGAAAAGTATTCCATTCCTGCACCGCATTGTGACTTGGGATAGACCCTGTCAGTGAATGACTGCAATCTGTTGAGAACTACATGGGCGAAGACTTTCCCCACAGTACTCAGCAGGACGATTCCACAGTAGTTGTCACAGTCATAGTGGTCACCTTTGTTCTTGGCACAATGCTGGAGTTGCGCATGTCTTGTGGCACATATTCTGTTTCCCAACACTGCAAGAGAAGGCTATGGAGGTGTGTTATGAGGGAGGAATGGAGGCCGACTTTCAGCACTTCAGTTGGGATGGCGTCCTGTCCTGATGCTTTACCACGTCTGAGAGTTGATGATGTTCTTCAGCTCATCAATGGAGGAAGGAACATCCAGCTCTTCCAAGACAGGCTGTGTCTGGATGCTGTCAATTGCTGTGTCAGAGACCATGTTTTCCTGCAAGTACAGTTCTTGATGGTGCTCTGCCCATCGTTTCATCTGCTTGCTGCCGTCTGTGATGGTTCTCTCCAGACAAGGTTTTCAGTAGTGCAGTTTTCTTGCCTTTTGGTCGAAAGGCTTTCTTCACACCTGCATACATTTTGCGAGTGTTGCCTCTGTCAGCAGCAAGTTCAATGCTCTGGCACAGCTTTCACCAGTAGCCATTGGCACATTATCTGGCAATCCACTGGACATCACTCCTTGCCTTACTCAGTGCAGCAAGCTTCTTCTCGCAGGGTGTACACTTATAGTTCACAAGAACCTCATGCTTTGTAGTGATAACAGGCTCCATGTCCTTAATGCTGACCTCAAACCACTCCAGTATCTGCTGCTCTCTTTTGCCAAAAGAGGACATAGCTATGTTGTAGGTTGCCTCTTTGATGTAGTTCCACCATGCTTCAACACAGTCTCTGGGGCAGTTTAGTAGAGCTCTCACAAAACTCAGGTTGAGGCCACACTTTCTGCTTTGTACTATGCATCCTCTTTGGCTGGAGAAGGATCTTGCTCACCACCAGGGAGTGATCAGTGTTGCAGTCGTCAGTGTTGCAGTGTGGTAGCTCTATGTCAGGGGCTGGCAACATGCGGCCCATGGGCCGGATACAGCCCACGAAGACCGTTTTACCAGCCCACGAGCCCCCCCCCCAAACTGAGCTGCCCACTCAGCGAGTCCCTGCGCCACTCGGGGACTCGCCGAGTGGTGCCGCAAATGGCGTTCGTGCATGCACAGATACCAGAAATCGCATCTACGCATGTCCAGACGCCGAAAATCGCTTCTGCGCACGTGCAATTTTTGGCGTCTGGGCATGTGCATAAGTGTTTTCCGGCACCATGGACATGCGCAGACTCAATTTTCGGCATCATGCTGCGCCAGTCCGGCCCACGGACGATCTCCATGGGAGTGATCCGGCCCATGGCCGGTAAACCTTGCCGACCCCTGCTCTATGTGATATGAACACAGTTCAGTAAAGGCGTTACAATCAAGTCCAGCTGGTGCCAGTGGCCCAACCTTGAACTTCTCCAGGACACTCAATGTTTTTCCTTAGTAGAGAATAACGTGATCATGATGCAGAGGCCTTGATATGAGCACAGTAAAAGCAGCCTTTCTCCGTTCTTGTTCATGCTGCTAATATCAAAGTGGCCTTAGAAGCTGTTCCACATGTGATGAGCATCCCCAACTCTGGCATTAAAATCTCCCAGCAGAAATATGTGTTCACAGGCTGGGATCCTCATGACTACCCAGCTGAATAATGCTTTAGTGCATTGTATCATATGAAATCAGGGGTAAGATCTGCCAAAGACTGCACACACTATTCAAATTTTTTGTCTGATAGATAAGTACGAGTGCTGGTACCAGGCGTTGGCAGGACCTCAGGCAAGATGTCTTAAAATGTTAGAGGAACATCAATGGAAAGTTTTTTTCTAAGTCTCATAGATACCAGGTAGTGGGCAGTTGGTAAGGAGAGAGTTAAACCTTTCCTTGCTATGTGTTGTAGTGCCAATGATCTCTCCCCCACCACCACCCCCATAAATACTCCTATAAAATTCCAGACACAGTTGCTAGCTGCGCATTTAATGTTATTGTGTAGCATGACTAAGAAAAAACAGGACAAATACATTTCATTACCAATAATTCACAAATTATTATACCGGTACCACTCTGTAATAATAGTACTCCTATGTTTCCTCAGACTACAAACAACATAATAGACTATAATACATTAGAAACAGGATCTTTCTGCTTGATAGTGACACTTAGGAACACGAATATTCTATTGGACAATTTCTCTTACTGCTTTCCTTCTTCCAGATCCTCCTTCAAGTTTAATTTCTGTTGTAGTGACCTCCAGCAATTTAAATTCCAGCTTTTTATTTAATCGGTCACCATCTCATGGTTTATAATGAATCAGAAATGCCACAAAAGGCTTTATCACTATGACTAAATGCTCCAGGGCTGCAGACAGCTGTCTACAATGCACCTGTTGGTTAAGATAGAGATTCGCTAGCTGTTGCTTGTGTCACATCATCCCCAATACTAGTCAGCAGCAACAAAGCTCCTATAAGATTCCATGGCCACTTTTAAATCACTGCTTCTATACAATTGTGTGTGAGTGCCTTTTTGAAAATCAGCAACTAAGGCATGGCTTAAAATTTAAGTCATGACTGCCCTTGAACAGCAAATTTGAATCCGTCTTTTAAAAAGTTCCAGCCCTCTACTACGACACCCACTTTCAATTAAAAAATATGCTTTTAAACTAACATATTTATCATCAAGTAAAGAAGAGATCAATGTGAGCAATATGATCTACCCTGCCATCTAAGGTTTACTGTTTTGGTTATAGGGCTTTATAATATATACAGTTTAGGTCTGAAAGCATCATAATCTTTTCCTATCAACTAGAGGGTTGAATATCTTCCTGGACTTATTATTTTTGTCATATTGCCCATCACAACCTGATACAGTTAAGAATTGCAGAAATTAGGGTACTGAAAATTTACATTTCAAAAAGAAAATCATCAATTTTAAGCTATGAGTTTGGACAGCTTAACAAAAACATCCTAGTATACTTTTGATATATACCAAACTGTCTCCATACATATCACCTCATCAATCAAACAGAAAGATGTTCTACTTTGGCTCCACATGCACCAAGTATTTGCAAATTTGTTTTATTGGGAAGTACAATTCATTTTCTTCCCTTATCAGTAGGAACAAGATATTTTAGTAGTATCTTATCTAAAAGGTCTGAACTGCTCCTGAAATATATTTTCCTTTGGAAACGGAGCACAATTTGAGCACACATTTGGTATTCATTTTTATTATTATTATTATTTTCAGTTACCTAATCAAAACCTGGGGACAAGGAGGAAGGAAGAAACATTCCACACGGCCTGGAATTCTGCAAAGTTAACCAACTTAAGATCAGGCTTGCTGTATATTAAAACTCGCTTTTTAAAAAATCCCTATGATGGACTTCATATCATACATTAGAAAGTAAAAGGTTTCATCAACTGTAACAGTTGACTTAACAATACAGAGACTGCCTGTGCACTGTAGCAGTGAGTGGGAACTGTGTGCAGATTATAAATATGCTCTTTTTCCCTTTCTCCACTAGGCACTTCCGTCTGCTTCAATGGATTGTAGCGTTGCAGCAGACATGGGAAGCCAGCAGCCTGCAGGCCAATCTTGAGTCCAATTTTGTTCACCAGGCTGTTTTCCCCAACAGCAAAGTAAAAGGCAGCATTTCTCACCACTCCCACTCCAGCACTGAGGTGACTGTGGGTGGAAATGCTACCTTATTTAAAGAGCAGGCAGAGAGCTTTAGCTTAGTGCCAAGATCCAAGATACAGGATCCCTCTGCTTGCCCGTCTCTAAAGAACAGGCAGATATACCCACCCCCACCCCCATCTTGTTTGCTCTTTAGAGCTCACTCTCTGAAGAGCAAGCAAAACACTACCTCTTCATCAGAAAGCTGGGGGTGGGGGGTAGTGGTCCACTTCCTGTTGCTTGGGAGGATAAATCCCATGTAAACAACATGCTTTCTTTGAAGTACATTTCATAATAAAGAATAATCAAAAGTCAATAATGAAAAACGATAAAAACATGAACTGAGTGCGTAAGAATCCTGCTTCTCATTTAGCCAAATGCATTTAAATCTACAAGCTGAATTTCAACAACAGATGTCTTAAAAGTCCAACACTATTTTAATTCCACAGTACATCTAGACAAGTAAGAGCAAATCTTTAGTTATCATATTTGTATGCAAGGGTGAGCGGAGTCAGTTTATCTATTTTCAGAATCCCAATATGGGTAGCTTTTATATGCATTTTGAAATAAGAGCTGTTGCACCTGTGTGGTCATTGTATCTTGATTGGCAGTTGAGTTTGAATATAACAAATGAACATTGAAAACAAAAGGGAAGGACAGAGTACATATTAGTTACAGCACATATGATATAGACTACACACGGCTCTTGTGCCACCTAGTGGACATCACTTGCACAAACTACTATATTCGAACTTTTAAAGCAGTCTGCTAAATCCATTGCAAAAATCACCTCACCCATCTCACCAGCCAACACTCATTGCTTTGCATACACCAGAATTAACTGCAAAATTGATAGAAACCAGTATGGAAACTAATATAAAATCTTTGTTTCAATAATGTAGCATCTTACATATAAAATTATTTCCTTTAAAAAGACTTATTTTTCTTAGTCAATGAAATCTCAACATTCATTTTGTGAAGGAGAAACCTTCTAGAAACTTAAAAATGCCGGAAGCTTCTAGTTCTCTATTTCAGTTCCAATCTGGAATGGAGAGACCCCCCTGACCTCAGAACATGGGAAGATATCTCCCAAAAAATATATAATTTGGAATAATATTTGGACTGTTTGATTATTGAATAATATGTATAATTTTGAATATTTAATATGGTTTGATTGGATTGTTAAAGTGGAAAATTTAATAAATAGTATTTTTTTAAAAGGGAATGGCAGGTGTAAGAATCTGTAAGGCAGACAAGACACATGCCAGAAGCATGAGTTCTGAAAAAGTCATATCTAGTTAGAAAATGAAGATCTGCATGAAATTTTCCAGTTTGGAATGGTTCTGTTCCCTCTGTACCAGAGGCATATTCTCCTCTGGTATATTCCATTCCTGCACCAATCCATATTTCCCATTCTCCACAACAGTTAGCATTCCATAGCTACGGAGCATGTTTTTTTGGGACCTCCTTTTACAGTTCCTCCCCCTGCAGATTTTTATTTATTTCTGCAAGCTACAGAACTCCTCAAGCCTGATGATACCTCACTCTTGTGCATGGGTAGTGCAAAACAACTGGAAACCATGCTTGAATATCAGATATAGGAATGTTGATGAACTGAGAGACATTCTTTCTAGGCTTTTTCTAGGGTTTTTTCAGGTAACAAAGTTGATGTAGTGTTTTAAGCCTCTGCTGTAATATATTAAAACATGGAAAAGCTTATTTACTGTGGTGTGTCTTACCACTACCACCATGTCCATTGTTTTATACTTTTATTTATTCATTCTTCCTGATTCCTTCAGATGGGGAAGTTACAGCTAGCTACTTTTAATTAATGCTTTTTAACTAATGCTTGAAACTAGAGATACAAAAAGGGCAGTGGGCATTTTCCCTAGAGGCTATGTTACTTCTGTGATCCAGTATTGCTTTACATTTCTTATACCACATTTTAATATGATTGTTTAATCCTTCCAATAGTTCTTTGTCTTCTTCCTCAAGTGGCAGAAAGCAAAGAAGATCCCAATACTGTACATTACTTTTATTTATTACTTGCCTTTGTTGCTTGCTCACCTGCCAGGCAGGAGCATGACCCCGAAGGTTGGTTTTTGGGAAGAATATACTATTTTTAGATAGTTTCAAGGTGTATGCTTTTAAAGTCCTCTTGAGGTCATGGTGACTCTAGATATTAACAGACAAGAAAAGCAACAGTCTTTCCCCAAGATTGTGCCACAACTGGGTTTGCTCTTGCGTTATTCCTTGTGAAATAAGGTATCAAAAACTGAGTCAGAAAGCTTTTGCCAGACCAAATCAGCATGAACTTTAACCAGCAGAGCTGACCTTCTAATGAAATTTTGCATCTGACTCCAGTATTAAGACACTTTGCAAAGTCTGTGCCCTTCCTTGCTAGGAGGGATAGAAGAACAGGATATGCTTCGAGGGAAGGGTGCACATTTGCACCTATTTATTTATAAAATTTACACCCTTCCATTCTGCTTTATATGACACACATGAATAAGCATACGTAAGCTCACAGTGACTCTGAAAACAGCAGGTATATATTCAGTTATTTTGCCTGCCACATCCCAAGAACACCAAGCTGCTCACAAAATAGAATATGGAAAAAGGCCAGAGTAATAACTTTAAAGCCTGATACAGGTCAGTTTTTAACTCTGGCAGTACATAAGTGATGGACACAACAGCCTCTGCCAGTGATCAGAGGAAGAAGAGCTATCAGGGAGGTTGCACCCCTCCCTCCCATGAAAACCTTTATGGCAAGCAGAAGACCAGATCCCAGCCATCAGCAAAGAGAACAATCAGATGCAGCTAACTTGTTTCTCCTCTTTTATTCTCATTTATTTATTAAATTTCTATACTGCCCTTAATTCAAGGATCACAGGGCGGTTTACCACAAAAAACATACCAGAGTCTGGGGCAGTTCATATGGGGATAACTCTTTACCAGAAAGAATTCTCCCTCAGTTACCAACTGCATGTTTACTGCAAAAGGAAATGGAGGACTGTTGGGTCTTTCGCATTATTGTAATCTGTTGTGAGCTATCTTGTGATTATTTGATTGAAAGTCAGGGTATAAATCTTCAAAATAAACAGGCTCGAATAAAAAGGTATTGCAACCTTCAAAACACACACACACACACACGAGCTAGCCAATACTTGTCCTACTGAGTAAACCCATTCAAATTAATGGACCTGACTAGTTTGGGTTCAGTAATTTCAATGAGTCTAGTCTGAGCAGGACTAGCACTATATAAGCTCTGAAAAACCTTGAAAATTATTGGTTATGAAGCAGCCACTGAGCTCAATTCTCTGCATTTCCTTATTTTCTCAATAAGTTACCTAGACTGCTTCCACTCTAGGCATTTAACTTGGGCATAGCCATGATTTGTTCATTCTTTTTAATGCTCTTTTGTGGGCTCAGAAAATCTTATTTTAGGGAGAAGAGTGGAAAAGCAGTGCAATCTCTCTGGGGTATGGATCGAAAAATGTGCAATTGAGGCACCTAGCAGGAAGAGCATTCCATGAATCCCACCTTTCTCCATTGCTTGCCTGTGAACATCCCGTTGCCTGTCCACTTCATGACCTCTCCCTTGTCCTGTGCCTTTTCTGTCTTGCACAAAGAAGTGAAGTTGTCCTGCTTGCTACCTGGGAGATCAGCATCCAGCCACCACTCCTCAGTGTCCAGCTGGTCCCTGACATCCAATTAGTCAGCCACATTAGGCAGTGGCTTTAAAGCTTTTACCTGGCTTGCCATATTCTCTGCTTCTCTAGCCCTGGGGAAGATGAGGGGGGCGGTCTAAGAGCCATTCAGTAACCTAGGAAGCTGGCATAGTGACCTCTGGTGCTCAAGCAGAGGTATCTGGATCCACTTGTTCTTCAGGGTGATTGGAGGGGCCTGCTCCCATTCCTCCTCCTCTAAGGAGACCTTAGGTTTAAGATCTGGACACAAATCCCTTCCTTGTCCACACAGCTACATCCCAAGAGCAGAATGAGTTTACTTTTTAAAAACATAAAAAAGGCTAATTCCGTGAAATTATTTTGTAAAACTTAGAACTCCCCATCAGGAAACACCCTCAGATAATAGAAAGATAATTTAATAGAAAGTAGTCTCTCAGCACATCGATGAGATTGTCACAGAAGGCAGCATCTAAGCAGTCACAGACCATGTTGTTCACAGAACAAATCAGTGTGTGTGTGTGTGTGTGTGTGAGAGAGAGAGAGAGAGAGAGAGAGAGAGAGAGAGAGAGAGAGACCGAGACCAGTTGAAATAAGTATTTTAATTTTACTGAATATATAGACCATGTCAATTACCAGGGGCAGCACATCCCATTTTGCTGCCTGAGGCAAAAGAGGAATGTGCCACCTGCCCCACTGGCACCCCATTGGCATGCTGCAAGCCTCTGTTATCTGTATTGTGTGGAGGTGTCCACAAAGTACCAGCAGCAGTGCCAGTTTCTGGCAAGATCTCACTGAAAACTGGTGCTTCTGGTGGCAGCACTTCTACACTAACAGTGGGGCTTTCGTTGCTCAAGGCAGCTGCTTCACTCTGCCTCATGGGTGCGCCGGCCCTCTCAATTACAGTGTTGCTCAGTTATCAGGAAGCTCTTTGACCCACTTCAACACTCAAACAGCCCATTTTAACAGAACAGTGATTTCAACAATTATTGCTAAAAAGCAAGCCAGCACTATATTTGACATTCAAATATATTTCCAATTAATGCTTCTGAAGGCGCACTTGTTTATTCTTGCATTATGTACATAAGGTATTTTATAACCTCTCAGGTAGGTAATTGAACCATTTTATTTGAGGAAGTAAAGCATAAAATAACATTGAAGTACTCCTGAAATACATACAAATACCAAGTGTTATAATCTAATTAACATAATTACTGTATATCCGAAACCATTTTTACAAAAGGCATGACAATTTAGTAGGAGTTATCATTTTCAATTAAGTGTTTGTTATTTGTTCTCTCCTAAACAAATACAGTAAACTCCCCAGGAAGAAAGGCCATTCCTTTCCATACAGTTACTTTCAGCTGTGGAAATAACAGAATGCGGAGGAATTCTTCTACAAAGCAAGAGAGGAATATTTCAGAAATGAATGTTTTGCTCTTTTCCAACAGCAAAGATGTAATAAGGTCAAATAAGCAGCATTTATCTAGACAAATGCTGACTGAGTGAAGCAAAACAGCTTATCACTGGTCAAGTATCAGCATTAAAATGTAATGCAGAAAAATTGAAGGGTATGTTAATTTAGATAACTTCCAATGCTCCAAACCATCATTACATGAAAAGCCATTCTTCAACAGAACAGCCACAATTCTATGTTTCTAGAGAAGTCGCATCTAAAAACTGAAATTAGAATCTATGGGACTTTTTTATAAGTGTGTAGACTTTATACACTCATTCTCTACTACCTGAGACTCTGTACCATGGACAAAAATATTGTTATATGTTTCATTTCCATACCTTTCATACTGAAACACTCTGTACATGTGTGAAGGGACTAGAATTTGAGTGGAGAAAGAAATATTATGTTCATGTCTTTTTGCGGTTTTCCTGTAGTCACCGTGGGAATAGAGTGCTAGACTAGAAAGTTCTTCGGTGTGGTCCAACCTGGCTGTTTTATTTTCTTATTTGTTACTTGACTGAACACTCCACATTGCAATGTTTTGCTTCAGATTCTACTTGATGCTGTAGTTCTAAGTGTATGAAGTTTTTTAATGTGGTTTTACACATAAAGCTCACTATCCCCATGTTTTCTCATACATAATTACATACACTAAAATATTTCCAATGCTACATTTATAGTGCACATTCCAGAACTCAACAAAACAGTTCTATCTTTTGGCAAAGCCAGCATTTCCTAGTCTGCCTACCTTCCTTATGTTGTTGTTGTTGTTGTTGTTGTTACTACTACTACTACTACTACTAGCTCTGTCAGCTTGTCCATTACAGGCAATTCTGTACATTTCATCAGTCATTCCCACTCTGTTGGAGCCTGCTGGCATTTCCATTTTCTTGCCCATACAATTTTGTCAATACTGACAAGTGATTTTAGATTTATAGTTACATTATCCCCATCTACACAGGGCTAGGTCTCAATATATGCTCTATTATATCTGATATATTTTGTGCTATTTGCCACCAATAATTTGTGACAATTGGGCATTTCCATCACATTATGTAATAAATGGTCATTTTCCATAAAACATTCCTAACATTCAGAGCCATTAACTGGGTGGATTTTATTTAACCTTGCAGGTGTTAGATACCACTTCAGTCATAATTTATATTGTGCATCCCCAACTGGCAGACTTGATGAGATTTTATCTACCTGTCTCCAAATCTCATTCAATTGAGGAACTATTCCATCTCCACGCTTTCATAACTAAATATATCTATCAGTTTAAATATATATGTTGAAATAAACAAGAAAGTACTTAGTACTTTCTTATTATCTACTAGTAAATTAAGCCTGTTAACGAAAACAGGCGCTAGAAAGCTCTCTCTCTCTCTCACACACACACACACACACACAGATGGAGGAGCGGGAACCTGAGGAGAAAAAGAGCCCCCTCCGTCCGTCCCGGCCCTCCGTCCGTCCCGGGTGGGTAGCGCAGCCGGCAGCAGACCTCGTCCGCGCCTGCCCACCTCCGCGCCGCCCCTTTCCCACAGAGCCTACAGCCAGCGCTCCTCCGCGGGGCTCTTCCGCTTCCAGCGCCGGCAAGCGCCGTCGCCCGCCTTTGTGCAGGCGCTGAAGCCTGCTCTTCGCTGCTGCAGCCCGGCGCGGCGGCGGCGGCGCTGCTCCTTTCTGGGCGGGCCGCTTTCGCCTGCTGCCTGCTGCCTCGCGCGGGGAGCCTCGAGGCGCCTTCGTCCCGCCTCCCCGCCCAGCGCGGCATGGAGAATTCCGCCTGGAGCCCCCGCGCGGGAACCGGTGCTCGGAGTTGGTGTGGGGAGGCGGTTGGGGAAGGAGGGCCAGGGCCTGGGCAGGGCGAGCCCGGCGGCGAGCCGGGGCGCCGCGCATCCCACCGGAGCCGCAGCCAGAGCCTGCCGAGCGGGGGCAGCCTTGGAGGTGGCGGCAGCGGGTGAGCGCAGGCGGATAGGGGCACCCCGGCAGCGCGATAAGATGGCCGACAGGAGGAGGCTGCGGGCAGCGGCGCTTCGCGCCACTGCCCCCGCTCCTATTGGTGTGCGTCCTCCAATCCCTCTGTCACAGGAACGCACGCGCAGTGCCGATTTCCTCTGACGGACGGAAAGTGGTACGGACGGACACAGGCTCTTTATTATATAGGATAATGAAGTGTCATGCCCAAGCTTCTTCTTTGGTTTTGGAGAGGTGGGGTGAAAAAATTAACACTAAGATTAAAATAGTCTTCAATGCCACACCAAAATTGAATACATTTGAGGACAGACTTACCATTCCATTGACCTGCAAGATGACTTTCAAAAACATATCCCCCTCCCCCTATAAAGTAGTGGTGGCACAAACATTCCTCTAACTTAGTATTGCTAACATTCCTCTAACTTAGTGATTTACGGTAGTACCCACTACAACCTGAAACTCCATCACCCAATTTTAAAAGTCCTACACAGTATATCAAACTATTTTTTACTCGTTATCATGACGAGCTTCAAATACACACACCAATATACACATTCCTTTAGTAAGCTACTTGCATGCACATAATGAAACAAAATAATAGAATGACTTTTTTTAAAAAAAAAAAACCACACACCCCAGTATTTGAAACTAGTGTATTATTAAAAAAATGTGACTGCTTCTTTTTCTTAAATAGACTACTTAAATGGAAAAACTATACTAAAAGGTGTTCCCAGCTGAGGTTTTATAGGAAAGCAAGTAAGGCAATTCAAAATTACAGCTCCCCCAGTAAACATAATTCAGATAAATTGAACATGTTTAGTACTATTATATACAGTAACCGACAACAGTTATGTGAAAGGCCCTGAATTACTGTATCTTTTGAAAACAATTTTGGATTATTTGACTGTAGTGCAAATAAACTCCTTGCCGCATTGTTACATAAATATTAGTTTCTTGAATAAACAAATATTTGAAAATATAACTCACCAAGCTAGCTGTCAGAGAAGGTGCTGACTGCCCAAGAGCTTGACTGCGCATTCGGACAAGATTGGAAGTTTCTCCAGTTTGCCATGACTGTTGTGTAACAGCATTTGGCAGCAAGTACCTACCTGTCGAAAGTTTAGGTGGAAAAAAAGTTGTCAGTACACAGCCTCTTGCACAGTTAATGGTCTGCAATATTAGTCCATGCAACTCACTGTAAATGGACAAATTTGGTCTGACTTAGCAAGATTTAAACCTCAAATGCCTAAAGCCAGTGTGGTGTAGTGGTTAAGAGCGGTAGACTCGTAATCTGGTGAACCGGGTTCGCCTCTCCGCTCCTCCACATGCAGCTGCTGGGTGACCTTGGGCTAGTCACACTTCTCTGAAGTCTCTCAGTCCCACTCACCTCACAGAGTGTTTGTTGTGGGGGAGGAAGGGAAAGGAGAATGTGAGCCGCTTTGAGACTCCTTCGGGTAGTGATAAAGCGGGATATCAAATCCAAACTCTTCTTCTTCTTATTTTTATTATTTTTTAAAAAGAGTAAAAGCTTAAGGCACCTGGATTAAGTCCTGCTGACCTCTGAGTAGACATACCTAGGATTGCACAGTAATTCTCCCATTGATATGAGTCTTAGAGGTACTTAACTTTGACTGTATCATGCTATGTATTTAAGCTCAGTAATCCAGGAAGTAAATGTTAAGATAATCTGCATCAAACAATGATTTCTTCAAATGACTGTATTTAACTTGAAGGGTAGAAGCAGTAAGAGGATAAATCCCTTCTCAATCTGATCACCAGAGACCCTAGCAACTAAGACTCTAAGACACGGGTGTCAAACACAAGGCCCGGGGGCCGAATGCGGCCCGCCAGACCTCATCATGTGGCCCGGGAAGGATGGGGAAGGGGGGCGAGAGAGGAAAGCGGGAAGAAGAAGGACCAGCCGCCGCCACAGCCGCCGCTTCTCCCCTCAGAACATCAGTCAACAGCGGCAGCAGCAGCGAAGGCAGCGAGGAGGCGAAGGGTTAAAAAAAAAGCCTCAGCCCTCAGCGGCGTCGTGACAACAAGGGAGGCGGGACGGGGGTGGGGAGAAAACTCCGAAGTGACAGCGTCGCCGCCCAATCGCGGGGCACCCAAGGAGGCGGGCAGGGCCCGGGAGGGAGGCAGGGCCAGGCGGGCCGGTAAGTGGCACCGGCGGCGCTCAATCCGGACGCGACCCTGCTCTTGAGTGATGGCGCCGCGGAGGGAAGGGCACCAATTGCTGCCCAGCCAAGGCAGGGCAAAGGAGGAGGCTCCTTTTTGGGGGTGAGGGGAGAGAGGGAGGTCGAGGCTGGCTGGCTCGCTCGCTCGTTCGCTCGGCCAGGGAAGATGGTGCCTTTGCAAGCGGCCGCTTCTGGGGAAGAGGGAGGAGGGGGGAGAGGAAGAAGGTTGCGGGTTCATGCACTTGTTTCAATGCATGCATGCAGTGGGGTATTGGGGCGCGGGGGCAAGCTGGAGAGGCGCGCGCGTCGGAGCGGGCGCCCCCTCGTATAATGGGGGTGGGGGCAATAGGAGCAGGTTGCTTTGGAGGGAAGGGGAGGCGCAGATAGGAAGGGGCGGAGTGCTTCTCAGGTAGGCGACCTGGCTTGGGTTCCGTCTACCTTTATGGGGGATGCATCCCAGTCAGGGAAGCCGCTGCCCCGCGCGCCCTGGCCCTTGCAATCATTTAGCAGGGTCATCTCCCCCTTGCAAGCATTTTTCAGGGTCATGTGTGTGTATATGTGTCCCAACAACCTCCTGCAGAGATAAATACGCTCTTTTAAAGAGGGCATGCACTTCGAAAATAGCAGCGCGGCACCTTCGCTGTTGGGACTCGCTGAAAACGTCACAGAGCTTTTGTGAGCGAGCTTGGCAAGTTTTGTGTAGGGTTGGGTGTTCAGCAAAACAAGGGGACAAACGGGGAGTGGGCGGATAGTGTGTGTTACTGGACATGAGGGAGAGGAGAACCGCAGGTTGCAGTTAGTAACCATCCTGAGGGATGGAAAAGAGAGGTGCGACCTAGTTTGCCTGTGTGTGGGAGGAATACTTTCCTTACACCCAGGTCCTCAGGCATAGGAAAATACTACTGTTGGTTTATTTAGGTACAGTACTTGCATCTTTCTTTCCTTCTTTTTAGCCTACTGAGGCATTCAAAGCAGCTTGTAAAAGATTCTCCATATACACTCCATATACAATCACACTCAAATCTGGTGCAAGAGCAGAGATTGCATGGCATCCACAAGGAACCCAGAATATCTAGGCAGGATTTCTGACATTCATGCAACTCCCTTTGAGGTTTTCTGAGGCAAGGGACTGGGGCTAAGTGGTGGGATCTCTCTCAGCCTAGATGGCAGAGGCAGCCTTCATTCACTGGTTCGCAGTCGCCAGGCAACACCTAAGGCCCTCTGAAGTAAAGGACTGGCAACTGGATCCCTCTCACCCTGAACAGAATCATAGAATTGTGGAGTTGTGGAGAGGGACCTGAATGGGTCATCTAGAGTCCAACCCCCTTTAATGCAGAAATGTGTTACTCAACATGGGGCTTGAACCCATGACCCTGAAATTACAGAGTCTCATTCTCTGTAATGGTTGCTTTGTAGGGCCTTCCCCACAGTTGACCGATGTAGCTACTAACAAATTTTGTCCATTGGTTTTTCTAAAACTGTTCAAATATTCATCTAGTACATTTTGAAGCAAGTTCTCTTTTGAGGATTTGAGCCATTTCATTAGTTATTCCTGCAGTTACAGGATTCCCTGTTGGTTAAACCCCTCCGAAGCAGATACAATTTGCAGGTAACCGGCCCTTTGAGGGTGACCAAACTGCTGATGCGGCCCCCGATGAATTTGAGTTTGACACCCCTGCTCTAAGACATCACTTTTATTAGTACAAACTGTTGTAGCGCCAGCAGGGTGAAAAAAGAAATATGTAAATGTTAGTGTTTGTTTTTACAATAATGTATGCAGAATTAATGCAACCATCCCCATTAGACTTAATAGAAAAATAAAACAATTGATTAATTTTAAAACCATTGTTATGAAACCCTTCATTATTGTTATCTTGGTTCCTTGTAGTTACATCAAGAAACTTTATTTAAATCCAGTTTGGGAGGAATACCAGCAGGCATTTAAAAAGCATGTTGCTGTTTAATTCATGCATCATTTGCTGCTTACAATTTAAGGAAATTAGCATCTGTCAAGTGTATTACTTAGCTGCATATGGTTAAAATTAACGGACAATGCTTCTTTCCCTGCCAGATTTAAAAGAGAGATAAACATTTTCCCCCAATCTGTCCATTAAAGCTGATATAATTCAATCAAAGCTAGAAGTACAGATGACTTAATTGTGTTGTCCTTGGCCACTGCAAGAGAAACCATTGTACAGAACCCCCATTAACAAAATTCAGCCCCTTCCTCCACACTGTAATAAAACCTATCTAGCTCATATTATTGAGGTGCTAAAATATCCTCAACAGTTTGGAATAATTGCCCAGTTAACATTTACAATTAGTGTTATTTTAATTCTTTGCTCTTTCAGAACGACTACTGCTATTTCACTATGATCTGTAATAAAGGAAGAAATGTGTTTCAGCCGAACCTTAAGCCACAATTAATGCCATAACCGTACATCAATGAAAACTCTTCAGAAATGGCTTAGAGAGTGGCAGAAGCATGCTACTTTGGACAGAGCGGCCTGTTTCTTAAACAAAAGTTTTTCAAGTTTCATGCATTTATTCTTCCAGTTTACAGCATATGTACTGAAACTGCCTTAAATTACATCCAGGCTAGGGAATATTTGGCCCCCAGATGTTGCTGTACTAGAACTCCCATCAGGCCCAGCAAGCACAGCCAATGACTAGGAAGAAGGGAGCTGTAGCTCAGCAACATCTAGAGAACCACAGGTTCCCCACCTCTGAGTTACACAAACATCAAAGCAACTTTCACAAAGTTCAATTAAAACAAGAAGTATTGGGGGAAATAACACTCTGCCCCAACAGTACAAGAACACGGCTGCATCACTCCAAGGATCTATCTAGTCCAGGATCCTGCTGTCAACATAAACTACCCAGTCAGAAGCCTACAAGCAGGGCATGAACACAACAGGCATTGAATGTTCATTCCCAGTACATGAGATTCAGCGCCTGCCTCTGAACATGGCTGTTACATTATTCTGCTATCATAGCTAATTGTTCAATTCTTCTTTAGAGACATCAAATCACATCTTATGGCAGCAAACTTCATAATTTAACTATGTGTTGTGTAAAAAGCTACTTTCATTTATCCATCCTGAACCTAATGTTAAAGTTAATTATACTGGATTCCGGTGCTATCTGGGGATCAGCTGGAGGGCAGGGAGTGGTATTTCCCATCACTCTCTACACCACTCAGTTTTGTATTTTCATGGTTTGTTCTTGGCTAGACAAACCACAAACCCAAATTCAGACATGACACTAAACCAAAGCATGGCTTAGCTCAGGATAGCACAGGATGAAGGGAGACGCGAAGCAGCAACAATGTTTGCTCCATGCATTCATATAAACGTTTACTCACACAGCCATGATTTGGCTTAGCATTACATACAAACTGAGCCACTGACTTATACGGCATAGAATTAGTTAGACTGCATCTTATTGCCTGACATAACTGCCTGAAATTGCATTTCACCTTTATTTTTATTTATTATATATAAATAAGGTAAAGTCAATTTCAGCATCCTAAAAAATCTTAGCATGATGAACAAAAACATTTAAGTTACGACAATGCAATACTGCTCTGTAATGAGTAATAGAAAGGAAATAAAGTCACACATTTTAGTTCACTTTTAACCTAGTTAGACACAGCGCTCTACACCTCCAGCCCATTTAGAAAGCCATTATTTTCTATCATGAATTCCACTTTCAGCATAGCCTACTAAGCCTGTGGAGCATTCTCAATTCTGACAATTTAAGCCCAAGCCCAAGTGATTGTATAAAGCCCTTTGAAGTTACTTCAGCTCATGAAACCCATTCACTGCAGCAAAGGAGCTTTGCAGTTAACCAGTTTTCCTGCTCCATGACAGGAATAAATCATGCAGCTTTGTTTTCTGCATTTAATATTTTAATAAAGGGAAATCAAGAGCCTTGACTCAGTTTGGCAGTGAATTACAACCAATTAGTTTCAACATATAAATTGCTGTTGATATATTTAATTTAAATAGAGAATTTGTTATTAAAATATATGGTGGTAATTCAGAAACTAACAGCAAAATGGCTACCCACGCTGTACATTAAAAATTGCCGACAGTCTCCTAATACACTTAAATTTAGAATTCATGAATAATTTTATGAAGTGACATGATTGACAAGCTTGTCTCTTGAGATCTATAGCAGCTTCCAGATAGGCAAGTAGCTAAGAATGTGAAAGTGGCAGGGAGAATCTAGTGAAAAAGTATACAAGTAATTTGACTTCAGAATTCTTCCTTCTCCACCATCAACAGACTTATTGGAAAATGGACAACTCTCCAACTGACAAAGTTGAGGGAAAATAACTAAAGGTGGAGTACTGAAGGATCAAGTTGTCTGTTGGTAGTAACTGATAATTTCCACTGTAAAGAATTTGCAAAAATGAACATGTTATCCATGGGAAACTAGAGTTTTACTCTAACTACAACAAAAAGTCTTTATAACACAAAAAAAAATCGCATTATACGCATCACTCTCCAAATAGATAGCTGTCACTTCTGCTGGGCATGTTGACATTTTCTGCAGAACATTTTAAGATTCCACTGCTTGGTTTTTGAGTAGCACAAGATGGCAAAATCTCAGCATGCATCTTCTATAATCAGGGGTCAGCAACCTTTTTCAGCCATGGGCCGGTCCACCATCCCTCAGACCTTGTGGGGAGGGGCGGACTATATTGAGGGGGGAATGAATGAATTCCTATGCCCCACAAATAACCCGGTGATGCATTTTAAATAAAAGCAGACATTCTACTCATGTAAAAACACCAGGCAGACCCCACAAATAACCCAGAGATGCATTTTAAATAGAAGGACACATTCTACTTATGTAAAAACACGCTGATTCCCGGACAGTCCGCGGGCCGGATTGAGAAGGCGATTGGGCCACATTCAGCCCACGGGTCTTAGGTTGCCTACCCCTGTCTATAAGTATCTGACACTGGAAATTGAGTTCTGATTCTGAGACACACCCACCCCCAGGAGTCACAGCAGTACATTCTTAGTGTAATTAAAGGTCCACTGAGTAACTTCTACTTTATGTAAGTAAAAAAAAAGAGCAACCCAAAAGCTACCATGGTAGTAAATTAGCCTTGCATGTAAGGCCACAAAAGTTACTAATATGCTTTCTTTTCTTTTCTTTTCTTTTTTTTTACTAGCCTGCTGGGGCTGGCAGAAAAAGGACAGGGTTTCATCATTTTGCAAGAGCCAGCTGCAATTCTATACTAGGTACATAGGACGAACAAAGTGTTCTGCCATTCTTCTATCAGCCTGCTCACTTGACTGCATACAATTCCTTCTCGCCTATGACTAAGAAGCTAGTGTATATATCAGTGACAGGGGCCAAATGTGCCCTTCCATACCGTCTACCTGGCCCTTGGGACTCTTGCCATATCACCCCAATCACTGGACCTGCTCTGCACTTTCCTTGAGTAATTCTGCCTAGCTGGAGTGTGTCATTGATTTCTTATAATGATTGCTTGGATTTGGGGGGGGGGGTAGAGAGTTGTGTGTAGAAACTAACCTTCTGTTCAAAGGCAAAATTTACATTTGTTGCTCTGCTCACTTTTGTCTCCAGTCCCACCCACCACTGACATATGGTCTCAGGAAGTTACCCAGAAGGGAATGCAGGCCTCACTAAATAATGGGCTGCAATAACCAGTACAATGGATTTGGTGGGGAGAAGGAAGAATTGCTAATCTTACTTTACAGAGACAGTATTTTGGAGATTCATTAAAATGACTCATGGAGATTATTAATCTGTGTTATCCTCTCTACAGTAAGTCACCTGTCTATAATCAGTACACAAAACTCTGAGCTTGACTGGTGTCTGTTCATATAAATTTTTAAGATCAGGCATGTTTTCTATAGCAGAGCATTTTTTTTACTAAGTATGTTTGGGAATATATCTATTCTTGGCTATATGGGCATTCCATTTTCCTTACCAGTCAGAGCTCCTCCAAGACTTCCTCTTCTAAATGGTCTCCCATCTTCACTGAGTTGCCTTTTAAATTTCAGTGGCTTGCTGGGGCCAGAAGAAACTTCAGGGTTGCTGGATTTCCGAAATGGCATAGATGGAGGTGACAATATACTATCAAGCTGTAGAGGGGAAAAAAGCAGAGATGCTGGAGTTAAAATCCATTTTCAACTTGAAATATAGGCAACCGCCATTTACATGGGGATTGTGTTTCTGGCTTCCACACATGTTGGTGTAACGTGTGTAAGCTCACTCTGGCCACTTCCGGGTTGTGGCGATGTACATGCACTGAGGAAGCATAAAATGGTAATTGTAAAAGATAGGCCATTTGTGTGTGTAAAAAAAGAGCGCTTGCTAGCTTCAGAGAACACCATGTTGCCTTAAGCTATTTAAACAAGGAGAGAGATGGAATGCTAGCAAACCTTCATCTGCCCACAGGCGATATGTTCCCCATACATATCACACACACTTACACACAAAATTGAAAGCAATTTGAAGGAGGACTATCTGGTCATTGCTCACATCTCATTTTTGCACTTGGAAAGGGCAAGATAAAATACTATTAAATATAGTAAGTTTACATCATATCAAAAACCTACAAAGCCTATTTGAATTGAGATGACAAAATAAATGGCTGTGTAATGTGGAGAGATGCAACTCTCACACCACTTTCAATTATTTAAAAAATATTGTCTGTCAGCTTTTGTTTGAGCTACCTGTGTCATGAATCTGGGTGCCAATACACTGGCAGCTTTATGTTTTCCAAATATTTCTATTATTTATATTATTATTATAGACTGGCTATACTTAAGCCTTGTTCATGGAATTTTAACTGGTAGCTATATATGCAGAAAAGTTCAAAATGCAGGTGACCATGCAATAAAGTCTCATGGGAATTGGAACTTTGAATGGGAGAGAGAGTTGATAGAGGGAGAAATGTAACAATTATTATTATTATTCATAAAGGATAAAAACAATACCAAGGCAGGTTTGCAAGCAAGTATTTGTCTGCTAGCCTCAGGCAGAGTAAAAAAGATTCCTAACAGGTGATGTCTGCTGCCTAAGAGCACCCAATTTGCAACAAATATCTAGTATGAGAATGTACATATTTTATTTTTATTTTTTTAAACTAAAATCCATTGAACATCCTCAGTATAAGCCTACTTTTTCTGAGTGGAGTATTTTTCCACCAGAAGTCTCCTGGTTTGTTTTATGAAGTAAAAGGTGATCACACCAAATTTCAACTAGTTAGGCTACATGACCTTATCTTTTGTGTAACATTTCTTGTCCCTGGACAAAGTCATTGCCAAGTGTAAAGGCACCTGGAATGTTAGCAATTAACGTTCAGAGTACAATCCTGTGCACACTTACCCATCAAACTTAACAAAGCTTACAAAGTAAACCTATATAGGGCCATATGTTCTCTGACTATATGTTGTTTCCTTCACTAAGAGGGAGAAAATGGTATGGGAAACTTCTTTTCATACAACTCTTTAAGCTTTACTATTGTTGCAAGCCACCCCCAAGTGTTGTAAGCCATCTCCAAGTGGTGCAAGATTCCAGGGGTTCCAAGCACATACCCAGGGTTCGTGTTTGCTTTTGGAATGAGGTACAGTGGAGACTGTTGTGTCTTTATGATATATGGTTTATTTACACATATATACAACCTGAGCCTCAGTATTAACACCCCAAGAGGTCCTTCCCACAACATTGGAGTCAGAGAGAAATCAAACACTGCTTCCTCTCTCCAGCTTGCTGCTTTTCTTCTAACTTCTGAGTTGGGCTTGACTGCCTATAGAGCTATCAGATAGAATTCTACCAATAGGTTTTACATATATTTGGGGCCTATTGCTCCAGCCTAAAATATTAACCACATTACTTGTGGATACAGAAAGCTCGCCCAATGAAGCTCAACAAAATGGAACTTTCAATTCTACCTGGAAAAGGTGCACACAGGGATTTCCTCTGTGAATTCTGTAGTACAGTGGTACCTCGGTTTACAAACTTAATCCGTTCCGGATGTCCGTTCTTAAACCGAAACCATTCTTAAACCGAGGCGCGTTTTCCCTAATGAGGTCTCCCGCCGCCGGTGCCCTTCCACCTTTCGGCTTCCGTTCTTAGACTGAGGTAAAGTTCGCAAACCAGGACACTACTTCTAGTTTTGCGGAGTTCATAAACCGAATCATTCGTAAACAGGACTGTTCTTAAACCAAGGTACCACTATATTTATAAATCTCATGACACAAACATTTACAATATATGCATAACCACCTATAGATGAAATCAGAATAAACAGGCCCCCATCCAGCAAAGTATAAAAATTTGCTTTCATGACGTACAGACAAACATATTAAGAATATTCACTTGGATTTTAAAGCTGGGAGGAATAACATCATGAAAACACACCACTGAAATTTTCATATTCTGTTTTAAGCTCCATTTTAGCTATATTGCAGTGAGAGGTGGAAAAGCCACCAGATGGCACTACATAATTAACAAAATAGAAACAATTCTATGTCTCAAAACTTACTGTATCTTAAACTAACACAAAGTGTATTTAAAAGACACACAAAATAAATTATCTTTAGACTACACCCTCAGGGAGAAGAATTTGCATTGGCTATTTTGAATATTTGTAATAAAACAAAAATCTATTTAATTTTCCTCTTATTCTATCTATTTCTCCATGAAATCAGTCTGTTTCCATCAACATAGCAGTGCTATTTTTCTAGAAAAAAGGGGTGCTGGAACTCATCTTGAGCATCTCCCTTGTTCACTTATAATGGCAGATTTGCCTGGAGAGAGTCTTTAAACCTATTTTGTTGACCTCTTTTGCGCTTTCCATTTTTAAGTTCGGAATAGAGTACAGTAGTTGCTTTGGAAGAGAAGACAATAATCAGGCATCAGAACCACATGACCAGTCCAACGAAGTTTATGTTGAAGAATCATTGCTTCGACACTGGTGATCTTTGCTTCTTCCAGTACAATGGCGTAAGTTCGCCTGTCTTCCCAAGTGATGTGTAAAAATTTTCAGAGACACCATTGATGGAATCTTTCAAGGAGCTGGAGATGGCATGTACACGCAGTCCATGTTTCACAATCATATAGGAAGGTTGGTAGTACAATAGCTTTGTAAACAAGCATTTTGGTTTCCCTGTGAATGTCTCAGTCCTGAAATACTCTGCACTTCACTCAGAAGAAAGCTGCACTCGCAGAGCTCAGGCGATGCTGGATTTCAGCATCAATGTCAGCCCTTGTGGAAATATAACTGCCCAGGTATTTGTGGTGCTGCATAAGGGTTGTTTTGTGCTTGTTGGTGCAGCACTTTGGTTTTTTGGATTTTGGGCGATAGACCAAACTTTTCGTAAGCTTCTGCAAAGATATTTAGGATGGTTTGAGGGTCATCCTCTGAGTGTGCACACACTATGTTGTCATCAGCATACTGAAGCTCTATGATGGAAGTTATGGTAGCCTCACTCTTTGCTTTCAGCCTACTCAGATTAAAGAGCTTTCCATCTGTTCAATATATGATTTGTACTCTGGTGGGAAGCTTCAACAAAGTGCAGGATCATGGGAATGAAAATAATAAATAGAGTTGGGGTGATAACACAACCCTGTTTAAAACTGCCTCGCAGTCTCCTGAGCTGACAGAGAAGGTCTTGTCAGAGGCAGTGTTGATGACTCCCAGACTGCTCATCCATGCTGAGGCAACTGGCTCTGGGGTAAAACCACTCCTCAATAAACCCTCCCTGCATTTTGAAAATCTAAGTAAAGCCAGTTGCTAATCTCCCCTTCTTGGGCAAGGTTCTTGAGTGGGTAGTCGCAGACCAGATCCAGGCACTCGTAGAAGAAACTGATTTTCTAGCTCCATTTCAATTGGGATTTAGTCTCAGTTTCAGCACAGATACTGCTTTGGTCACCCTGTATGATGACTTCTGTCAGGAGAGAGATAAGGGAAATGTGTCCCTATTAATTCTCCTCAACCTCGCAACAGCTGGCTGGGGAGGAGACTTAGGGAGAAGTGGAAGGCCCAGATTGACAGTTCTGGCAACTGCTTTACCAGAGCCAGTCTTGCCTATAGGTTTCTCTGTATGTATTCTGTTTCCTTGAATAAATCATCAACCTTACTGCTCATCTCTGAGTTTCTGTACTGACCTGTAGCTGAGCCAGCCCTGATAACAGCTTGGGGGTCTTTCTGGATCCATTGCTGTCACTTGAGGCTCAGGTGGCTTCTGTGGCACAGAGTGCCTTCCATCAGCTTTGGCTGATGGCCCAGCTATGCCCCTACCTGGACAAAGATAACCTAACTTCTGTTGTCTATGCTCTGGCAATCTCTAAAGATTACTGCAACACGTTATACAAGGGGCTATCTCTGAAAATGGTTCAAAAATGCCAATCCTGGCCCAACTGCACTGGCTACCAATTAGCTTCTGAGCTCAATTTGAAGTACTCAAGGACTGCAATACCTCAAGGACCGCCTCACCCCCATATGGACCAACCTGGGCCCTGCAATCATCATCTGAGTCCCTTTTTCATGGCCACACTTCCATGACCTCCTATCAGTCCCACCAGGTCCAAAGCCCACCAGCCACCACTGTCTTGGACCCTTCATATAATACCTTTCATACCACCCCATAATCCTATGGGAGAAGACTTCCTTCGGGAAAGCTACTCTATTTCTTAAGAATTCTCTTCCTTGGCCTGGTTAAATACCAGGAAAAAATAGAAAGGTTCCCTAACAGAAAAAGTTAAGCATAATTTTTCACTGCTCTCAGAAAAATATTGAAAATGCAACTAATATTTATATTCCATAGAAATTGTTTTTTAAACTGTTGAATGTCTTATGATAAACCAAACATATATAATTAGACAAACACTAATTTTAAATTAGCCATAATATATTTAGAATACTTTGTATTTATAAGCAACTATTAACATATTTTATATGCATCACCATTGATTTAAACACTGGCTTATTTAAAAGGGGGGGGGGGAATGTGACAGTTTCACAGCCACAGGGTAAAGCCAGCAAGCTTGCTTTCAAAGTCACTTTCAATCTTAAGGAAAAGAAATTAAGCACATATTAAAGAGGCATTCATATTCATGGTTTGTTGACACCACCATCATTTGGTTAGTGGAAAATGCTTTAATCTACAAAAGAGAATATGTATTCTTGGGAAGGAGATATTGTATTTACCAGGAATACTAATGAAGTCACCTCAGTTTAGTTCATTTACAAAATCCATTTCTACTCTGTCACAAACACATTTCAAAGCTACCTAAAATGGCTTAATTCGATCAGATACTATGTAGGCTTCAGAAAGCTAATTGTTCATTCAGGTCTATGCACTTCAACCCAAGCTCAATTAGATCTCATTTTCTCCTCTGTTACATTAAAGTATAAAAATACAAATACAAGCTAGAACATTTCTAATCCCAGAGTAAAAAATATTGAGCTGGAAAACAATGGTTGTGGGCCTGTTCTTCTAGGACTTTTTCTTATCCTCTAGTTATTCCCATTCCATCCGAGGGAGCTGGTGTTTGTCCACAGACAGCTTTGCGTGTCATGTAGCCAGCATGACTAAACCACTTCTGGCACGACGGGACACTGTTACGAGTGCCAGAGCGCATGGAAACACTGTTTACCTTCCTACTGCATCGGTATCTATTTATCCACTTGCACTGGTATGCTTTTGAACTGCTAGGTGGGCAGAATCTGGGACAGAGTAATGGGAGCTCACCCTGTCATACGGATTTGAACTGCCAACCATCTGATCGGCAGGCCCAAGAGGCTCAGTGGTTTAGAGCACAGTGTCACCCATGTCCCTCTAGAGCTTCTAGTGCATCACAGTGACTTTGCTTTTCCAGAGCATCTATTTGTTTCTGGATAATTATTTCTTGTAGAGATTTGTTTCCTTTTGTTAGAAAAAGTTACATCTAATATGACCTCTTGCTATAGTTTTAAAGGACTACTATTCTATATTAGCATTCATATCCTATGCTAGATCACTTCACATCATTCTCACAGCTTCCAAATGCACCTATTTAATAGATATCATACCTTTTCACTTACTTTCTCTGCAAGCTGTAGGCATGGGTAGAGTGTCCCATTTCACCACGAGGCGGAACAGGAATGTGGTGCCCCACTGCCCCTGAAGCATCTCGTACCTCTCTTAACCTGGGTTGTGCAACAGCACCTGTGAAATGGTAGTGGCGGGTTCTGCTGAGATCTTACTGAACTATCAGGAAATCTTGTGTGCTTCATTGAAATCTCAAAGGATTTCAGTAAAATCTCTCAAGAACTTAGCAGAAGACATTGCCAGCCCTGGGTTTTAGGCATGCACTAAAATTTGGTGCCATACTGGAGTTACCTAGCAAATGTACCTATGTTGATAGCTTGCAGAAGTATATCCAAAGCAAATAAGACTTTGAAGTGTCGCCTGACCCTCAACGGGATGATCACAGTTGCTCAGTGCTGTATAATAAACTTCTTATCTAATTAACCCCAACACCTATTTCCTTTTATAGAATACCCTATATACTCGAGTATAAGCCTAGTTTTTCAGCACATTTTTTGTGCTGAAAAAGCCGTCCTCGGCTTATACTCGAGTGAGGCAGGCAGTGGCTTCCTCGGAGAGCTCGGCATCCACTCTGGTGGGAGCCGGAGAGAGGTGGCGCGGGGGGGCTGGGGGGCGCTGGTGGGCGCGGGTCGGAAGGTTGGAGGTTGCTGCGCTCGGGAGCGCGAGGGCGGCGGGGATCCCCGGGCGGTTGTGTCTTCCTGGCGCTGCCGGTTGGGGCTGTGGGGCTGCTGCTGTGGCGAGCCGTTTAGGTTTCCCTGGGCCGTTTTACTTTGGGCGCATAGCTCCATGATTTCCGTTGCCATGGCGACGTTGCCGCCGCCATTTTGTGGGTGCACAGCGTCTCCTTGTGATTTTTTGACATTTTCTGGTGGTGGTGTGCCGTGAGATTTTTTTCATGAGACAGGTGTGCCGTTGCCCCGAAAAGGTTGAGAAACACTGCCTTAGAGCAACCCATGTTGCGTGACACAATGGAATAAGCAGCATACATTGTGTTATATCATATCAATGCATTAATAGTGACCATAGTTATAGTATAATGTGGTCAGAGTTTTATTCCACAAGAGTTAATTTTTTTCAAAAAGGGAAGCCAATATTCATGAAAAGTGGCAAGTAACATGAAAATATCCTCCCAGTACTACCGCAATTTCCTACCAAACATACAAATCACATCCCCTAAGTCAGCATCTGCCAAACCATGTTTAGTTTTTTAAAACATCAAACTACGTATACAAATTGCTATGTTACCGTGGATTTCTTTGAAGGAAGCCGTTTGTTTACTTAAGATGTTTGCATAGGCATTGAGTTTCCTTGGTAAAATTAGTGATGTTTTCTGTTGATTCTTACCTTTCTCTTACTATTCTCTTACTATTCTCTTACTATTTCTCTTAAAGGAAAGACGTCATTTGATTTCCTCACTACAGCTACAACACACTAAAAACAAATCTACAAAAAAGCTACTATAAATTACAATGAAAAAATAACCAACATGTAGAAGTACTTCATAATTTACTGTTAATACTATGTAATGCCAAGCATCAAGCTAGCAATAAAATAAAATAAATGATAAAGGCATCTGAATAATGTATCCTTTTCATAGCCACATATTTATCAAGACATAAAAAATTAGTATTTTGCGTAGCTTATCAAGAGTTCTACCATAATCCTAGGACTCTCAAGAAACTGCACTTCCTTTCCAAATGAGAAAAGAAAAAGAAATAATTTCAAGTCCTACAACTGTAGCTTGAAATAACAATAAAAATATGAAGTGAGTGAAGATTATGTACCAAGGGAAAGAAAAGAACATTTCCTATTCTTGATGCTCTCTGGGGAAGCCCAAACTCCTCTCTGATCAGGAAGCAGAACAAGCGGTTTCCACAATTACAGCAACAGGAAAGCCTGCCTGATCCCATCCCTAAACCATAAAAACTCAAACCTGTAACATACTACCATCCTAGAAAACTATTTCAGAGAAAAACAAGACAATCACATACTATACACCAGGGGTCAGCAAACTTTTTCAGCAGGGGGGCGGTCCACTGTCCCTCAGACCTTTTGGGGGGCCGGACTATATTTTGAAGGGGGGGAAATGAACGAATTCCTATGCCCCACAAATAACCCAGACATGCATTTTAAATAAAAGCACACATTCCACTCATGTAAAAACACGCTGATTCCCGGACCGTCCACGGGCTGGATTTAGAAGGTGACTGGGCCAGATCCAGCCCCCGGGCCTTAGTTTGCCTACCCATACTATACATCTATTCATCCTAGAAATCCTTAGCACAGTATGAACTAATCTTACATTTCCAGTGTATGAAATACTTCCATGAAACCACTAGAAGTGTCATTTACAAGTTCCCTAGTACAACAGGGATGACCATTCCTGGACTGAGAGAGCTTGACTACGATAGTTCAGGCAATGGTGACTTTAAAGTTGGATTACTGCAATGTACTCTATGTGGAGTTTCCCTTGCACTTGATTCAGAAGCTGCATTCAGTGCATAATGCTAAAGCATGGTTTCTGACAGAAGTGAGACCCTGACAGCATATAACACCTCAGCTCAGAGGTCTGCACTAGTTACCAGACTACCAGGCCAAGTTCAAAACTAATAGTATATATAGCCCTTAACAGCTAGTTTACTAACAGAACCACCGAAATGATATTATTACAGATGCCACATAATATGGTACTCATTCCACACTTTGAAGCAGCACTCACACTTTGGAACTCCCTGCCTATTGACATCAGAAAGGCACCTTCACTGTACTGTTTTCAGTGCCCACTTAAAACATTTTTGTTTACGCAAGCCTATAGAGACATGCAGAAGTTGCATGCGTAAAATCAGCTGCTTTGATTTTAATCCTCTTTTGAATATTTTAACTGTTTTTAACTGCTTAGCAATAAACTGTTTGGAAGGTCTTTTTTACAATCAAGTGGTATATAAAGTTCGTGAAATAAAATGAAATAAGAAAGAGAAGAATGATCAGGATGGCACTGTTATTCTTCAACAAGATATCTTATCAAATCAACAGCCTCTGAAAAACACACATCCCAACTGAGGCATCTGAAAAGAAATGTGTGGCTATAGTACCGCATTAAAGGTAAGCATTAAAGGCTGTATCTCATGCTAGTCCCACTGAAGAAACATGAAAGTTAATAGACACAAGTGTAACTTAGTTAATTAAGTTAACTTAATTAAAATGGATCTACTCTACGAGTAGAATTGAGTTGGGATACAACCCTAAATAGTTCAATTGTTTTATTAGTAATAAAATAATTGAACAATTTATTCAATATGAAGAATCCTGACTTGCTGTCTTATTGCTCATAAACCTTAACAGTCCTTAAATCTCACAATAAATAATGTGTCTTTCGAATCCTGTTCTAAATAATATTTGTTTAGGTGTGTACCTTCAACTTCCAAGAATTAAAATAGAATCAGCATATACCATACTTACATGCTAAGAAAAAGGGTCATAGTAAAAAGCTTTCAAACAGAAAAATGCCCAAGGCTTATTTATTTTTAACTGAGATACTGAAGGAATTGAACTGAGGTGGATATTAGATACTAGCATTTTAAAGTTTCCTGCAATCCATTTGAGTATGATACCCCTGCTTTAATATGCAATAGAACACTCAACCTGTGAAATGATTTTAGATTAACATCAATTTGCCATTTCACAGCTCAAATGATTATATTTAAATAAATTTGCATAACTATTGTGCCTTTGAAGTATCAAAGGAAGCGCAAGCTATCATCACTTCAGAAACAAAAGTTACAACTCTTGTTGGCAATATCATTTTAAACTATTTTTTCCCATTCTATATATTACAGTAACATAGCAGAATAAAGTAGGCTAAAGAAGTAAGTTTGCCCTCAATTCCCAGTGCCACTAAATTAAAGCTGGAACCTTGCAAACAAATAATCAAGCTTTAAAATTGAAAATCTACTGATTAAGCCACTTAAAACTTTCAACACTACTTATAGCACACTCATTAAAAACCTGTTTACAGTAAATTAAAGTTATTACAGGATATATACCCTTGTACCCACACTTTCTTCAGTAATCTTTATTATTCAGCCACTTCAATAACCACATTACTTATTTACCTTAGATGGCGGGTGGTCGTGGAACAATTCCAGGCATGCCTGGAGGATGCAGAGCATCTGAACCCCTTCCAATTGGGTTTCAGGCCCCATCATGAGATTGAAACCATGCCGGTCACGCTGGTTGATGATCTCCAGCAGGCTAGGAACAGAGGTGAAAGCTGTTCCCTAGTTCTGCTGGATTGCTCAGTGGCTTTCCATACTGTCGACCACTAGGCCTGGGCAATGTATCAATATGTCGCCCAGGACCAGTATGAGGAGCCGACTGTGATGGCTGCTTCACCCAGTGGTATATCACGAGTGAAACCACCACCGCCTCTGCCACCAGCGCCCCAAAGGAGAAACGAACTGCAGCCAGGCTCTGGTGGCAGAGAGACTAAGGAGTGACAGCAGTTTCACTGGCAATATACTGCTAGGTGGAAATGCCACTGCGCTCTGGCCATCATACAACTGAGGGAGGAACAAGCTACATTGGCCTCTGGCAATGGCATTACATCCAAACTATGGACTGCACAAACTTGATCATGAACAAAACTTCCCTTCAAATTGTGGTTTGTTTGAAGTGAAAGAAACCACAATCCCCAATTCAGATATGATGCTAAGCAAACAATCATGGGTTGTTGTTCTCACTCATGCTAAGCAGGAGCCGTCTAAGATCAACTACTATCATAATGTGCCAAAGTTAAGAGAACTGTGTAAATGTACAAGTGTGCAAGAGCACAATCCTACAAATTCACTCCACACACTATAAGAGTGAAATTAGCACAGTGCTAATAGCAGCTTCAGGACCAGGATTTTCATTAGGACCACAACAGGGGAGAAAAGGGTACAGGTATGTTCTTTCTTGAGGCAGCCTCAATTCTGATCAGGCTGCCTACACCTACTGTTTTGACTTTTAAAAAAAGGTGTAATATAACATGTACTTTAGCCCTAAATTAGAACCACATCAATTGCAGCTTTACATGGTTTATTCTCAGCAAGGCACATTTCCACAGCAAAACACACACATTAAGCAGTTGGAATTATCTCTGTGCAAAATAAGATTTTAGATTCCCCAGAGCAGTTTTGAGGAACACAAAAAGAACAAACATTGGAAAATTTTAACTCTACTAAATATTACAAGCTTTGGAAGAAATAAGTTTTACAAATAACCACTGCAATAAGTAGCAACAATATGTGCTTCTAGTATAATGAAACCTCTTCAACCTCAATGTGTGTCATGCCAGACTTTATAAATTCTATGTAAACAAAACAAAACAAAACACAACACAACCAGAAGCTTATATAGTACTACAAGCAAGATCCATCAGTTTAAATTCCAGTTGTAGGAGAATTGCAGTAGAATTCACCATGTCTCTTTTTTATATATTCACATTTTAAAAGAGGCCGGTTATTTTGTACTCTGGTATCTCAACTCAAGTACAAAATATAAAGTGATGATTGGCCCTTAATATTCTAGACAAAAGCCTTGCCATGAAGCAGGCTTGTTTTCTAGTTTCCTGGTGACTTCCAACAACCATTCAACATGAAAGCATTTATTTCTGTAGTGCTGCTAATCCCTTCAAGGTATAAAACAAACATTCCAGATTTATGCCTTACTATTATGTTAGGTCAAACATTATGTTAAAAAGATCAGTTTCATTTATAAAACATGACAGCTGTGGTTTCATTAACATTAAGGAGCTGTTTTAATGACTCAGGATTGGATTGTAAAGATTAAAAACATAAAGATTAAAGATTAAAAATGTATGAAACTTAGAATTAGAGCTGATCTACTCCTTCCTCCACAACAAAGAACTCAACTTTTTAAAAATCAGTTCTATTAAAAATCAATTTGGTCTGTTTTATTACTCAAAGTATCACTTTTTCCCATGTTGTCAAGTCTGCTAGAACAAGCCAAGCAACTCAAACTTTAGATCAGCACAGTTGACCATATAATCTGTAAATAATTTAGAGCACAAGACAGCTATTTAAGACCTTTTTTGAACTTTGACAATGGAGAAAGTTCTCACTTTAGGATACCACTGCTCATACCAGTGACATTTGCCGATTTTTTTAAAAAAAATTTTTTGTTATAACTGAGCCCCAAATTCATTGTTGTGATTCCTCCCCCCTTACTAGACAATGAATGTGTGTGTGGCAATTTTGTACAGGAGCACTGACCAAACCACAATATAAAGGAACATAAAAGGTCTTCCAGCCAAATTTTAGAAGCAAAACATGCATATTTGCTAGTTAAAAATTAATTAAAAGTTAGTACCTTTTGGAGCTATATACCCAACTGTATACCATATATCCAAAAGATTACACATTACCCCATCATAAAATTGGCAGTGTTCCTCCACTATAAATGGACCTACTTACAGTCTGCTATCTATTTATTGTGCCCATAGTTCCTCCTTTGCCAGAGAAGTTTGCTGCTACCATGTCATCACTTTCTTAGATGTCACATGGGAGTCATAATCCACAAAGCTCTTCACTATTGCTATTGCTGCCATTCTACTTAGCAATGCAGCTAAATGGGATACTTATAAATATGGCATCTATTAAATATCATCTGCCTTGCTGAGGGGCAAAACATTCAGACTTCAATGAGCGCACTGAACCAGGGGACGCTTACAATATAACAAGAATTATTGAAAACGGACAAAGCTGGAGGCACTCACACACAGGAAATAGTTATCTAGGAACCATCACAACAGTAAATCGTATGGCCTCTTGCAAGCAAAGACTCCCAGAAATCCATGTGAAAGGGCTTAGAGGTAGCAACAATTAAATGACTCTTCCATTACTTTTAAGCACAATTAAGTGCTGCATACCAAGACACAATAATAAATTGTATTGGCTTTTCTTCACAGAACGTGGGCTCTTATTTTATCTTTTAATTGTCTTTATTGACAGCGACAGCAAATGATAAATTAATATTCCTGTTTTTTGTTTCACCCACCAATCTCTCAAGCTACTTCCAGATGGTTAGCCCTTAGCACTACCCAATCATTACACTTCCACTGTAAGCTACTTTTGCTACATTTGCAACACCGTAATGATCTCCCTGGAGCGCAAGCCTGGGTGGTGTGTATGGAGGTCCTGGACCCAGATGACAAGACCCCCCTCTCGGCCCCACTGATGTGGTCCAAAGGAAAGGAAAGCAAAGCTTGGCTGCAGGAGTTGCCAGAAGGAGGCATACAAGATACCATCCAACTGCCTTAGGGACGCCACTCCTTAGCCTTTTCTTCTCCTAAAGATGTCTCACAAGGCAGTGGGTATGGATTGTTCCCTCGGGGTTTACTCCCAAAGCCTTTATCACAAACTAGTATAGCCACAAAGCAATGGAGGTTTATGATTAAGAGCTTTCCTCTTCCTAGATGGGCTACCTTCCCAGGCTGCATGTGTTGTAGAATTTCCTTCTACAACACATGCAGTAGCCACCTTCTTAAAAGGTTGGATCCACTATTGGTCTCATTTGCTTAATCCACTGGAGCCTGTATTTCCATGCAGGGGATAGACACTGTAAGCTACTAGTATTATTACAGTTTTCCCAAATATATATTGTTATTAGCTATGCCTATGAAATTGTGTATTGCATGTTTTAAAGTTTTAGGTGTTTTTAATCATTTTACATATATTTTAGTTTTATTTTTAATTGTATCATTTTATCACTTTGATTTGCGACCCTGGGGTCCTCTGGGAGAAGGTGAGGATAATAATTTAATAAATGAATGTTCAACCCTTTCCTCCTACACTATTTCCCTCAAAACTGCTATTATATTACCTATATGTTCCCTTGCAAATCAAACGAGAACTTTGCTGGGATTTATAGATCACTTTTTTCTCTCTACAGCTTTTTTTTGGAGGGGGAGGGAGACACTCCACTGAAAAATATTGTGGCCTGAAAAAATGAAATAGTGTCCGGATTGTGTAATATCTGATCCTTTTTAAGACAATCTTGATTTCAATTTGCCCTTTAAAAAGGCAAGACCAGTGGGATTTCAGAGCCACTGCACACTGCCACTGAATACTAATGGCAACCTGCCATTGACTTTCAATTACAGCTGAAATCACAAACTAAATAATGCTTGTTTATAAGAGAAAACTAAAAAGTCTGTTACAGAGATTTTGGAGGAAAATGAAGTAGGTCACAAAACAAAGATTTCAAACACATTTATACCATAGTGAAGCAGTTTGTGTCATAAGAGAAACTGATTATTTACCTCAGACACTGTTTCTCAATGAAGTCCTACTCACTAATGTTGGATATTACTCAAAATGTGAAAGGTTTTAAAGTCCCTATCAGACTTGCTTCTCTAAAGCCAACAGAATAATTTAGGAACATAGGAAGCTATACTATACTTAAACCATAGGTTCAGTATTGTCTGCACTGATCAACAGTAGCCTTCCAGGTTTTCAGATATGTGTCCCTCCCTGCCTTATCTAGAGATAAAAAAGGTAAAGGGACCCCTGACCATTAGGTCCAGTCGTGTCCGACTCTAGGGTTGCGGCGCTCATCTCGCGTTACTGGCCAAGGGAGCCGGCGTACAGCTTCCAGGTCATGTGGCCAGCATGACAAAGCCGCTTCTGGCAAACCAGAGCAGCGCACAGAAATGCCGTTTACCTTCCTGCCTGGAGCGGTACCCATTTATCTACTTGCACTTTGATCTAGAGATGCAGGAGATTAAACATAGGACCTTTTGCATTGCTCTACCAATGAAATATGACCCTTCTCCCAATGTGTTTTTTTTTTTTGGGGGGGGGGCAAACAATAAAATCTGCCAAAGTATTTTCTAAAACATGGAATCTTGAAAAAGGATGCATAAAGTGTTTGTCTCACTCTGCCATTAAGTTCACAGGGTGATTCGGGTACAGTCACAATTTCTCATTCTAATTTACTTCACAGTAATGTTGAGGGGATTAAATGAGGAAAGAGGAACCGTGTGTGCTGCCCTGATGCCATGAATGATTTAAAAAACTACTCTGTAAATGTTACCAATGTCTCTTACCCACCGGTTATACTTGCTTATTTACTCCTGAATACCAATTTGCCTCCAAGTTTGACAAATAAATAATTTGTCACAGAATAAGGCTGGCTACCAAACTCTGATTCTAGCACCAGTTTTTAAAAGACCAATTAGATGCCAAAAACTGATCTGGAAATCAGAAAGTAGCTGTCAAGAAACCAATTCAGTGCATGATAAAACAAGTAGAAGACAACACAGAACTAATACACACAGCTGTCACAGGCTCAAATTATTGGGCAAATATCTTCAGAGAGAAGTATAATGAAGAGAACAGTAAACTTCCACTAAAATAAATGATTACAATATAGTTTTCTTCATTTATGCCAAGTGTTCATAACTGCAAATATTAGATGGTGGGGGTGGGATTTTCTTATGGGAACAGAATGACTGATGACCCAACAGATGGGAAAGAGATATTCTAGTCTAACATTTGGCTCAGAACAATCCTCTGCTGTGTTGTCTGCTGTCAGTGTTCTACATTTTATAAAACAACACATTAGTTAGCATTTTTTCAAACGCAATTCTGCCCTTAACACCACTTACATCTTTCTCGGCTGGGCAGGAGAACTGAGTCAGTATGTCAATTTTGCAAAAGTTTCTGTTCTGCTTCCTCCTCATTACCATACCAACACAATGGTTTTTTAAATGGAAGAAGGTGCTACACGGTACTACATCAAGGGATGAGCGTCTAAAGGGCTGTATAAACTTCTCCAACTTATTAAATGTTGTCACCCAATAACTGACACAACACTGCAGAATAAACTGTGAAGTCTCCACTAAAACTGGTTTCAGGTGGCAAGTATGGTCACTTATAAATAGCCTTATTTTAGAAGAGCAATTGCTCTGGACTAAAACCGTGTATGAATCATACTGCTCTAAATCAGGTAAAAGGTAAAAAAGGTAAAGGACCCTGGACGGTTAAGGCCAGTCAAAGGCGACTATGGGGTGCAGTGCTCATCTCGCTTCAGGCCAAGGGAGCCAGTGTTTGTCCAGACAGCTTTCTAGATCATGTGGCCAGCATGACTAAACAGCTTCTGGCACAACGGAACACCATGACGGAAGCCAGAGCACACAGAAACGCCATTTACCTTCCCACTGCAGCAGTACCTATTTATCTACTTGCACTGGCATGCTTTTGAACTGCTAGGTTGGCAGAAGCTGGGACAGAGCAACGGGAGCTCCCCACCACCACAAGAATTCAAACTGCCGACCTTCCAATCAGCAAGCCCGAGAGACTCAGTGGTTTACCCCAACTTGAAGGGGATGGCTTCTTCCATGATTGAGAATTCCATGGACAATACAGAACAGCAGCAGCTAGTTTGGGAGTAAGACGTGGACCTCACTTAAATTAATGACCTCTACCAAGATGCAGGAAGTTACTGTACTCTGAAATCACTACTGGCTGGTAACTGGTTGAGGTTTGCCTTCCTTATGCTGGAAAGTCTGGGGCAACAGAGGGACCATCATGCACATGTGGTGGAGTTGCCCTACACTTTCTGTATTTTGGTCAGAGATATTTCACAAAGTTTTTGACATCACTGATCAGAACTTAGAAACTGGATCCAGCAGTAATAAATTTGTCTTTGGACATTGATCTCAGTAGTGTATACAATTTTAGAGTTCTTTCTCCTTGTTGCAGTCCACAAGGAGGTAGATTGGTGGAATGCTTATGCAGAGAATAATGAAGTGCGACCAATTTGATATACTGAATGAACCTTGGTGTTTTGCTACCTTAACTAGCTATTTAATTTGTCCTGTCTGACTAGTGGGCTTTCCCTTCTGCTCTATCAGTCTTATTTTGCTGTAATGTATCTCCATCCTCACTCACCAAATCCTTACTCACCAAAACAGTGACAAACCAAGATGTGTGTGTTGCCTTTCTCTAACAATCTTTCTGAATTTCCTTATAGTTTCAAAATTTAACAATGCCTTAAACCAGTCTCAAGAATTATTACATTTCTCAATTTCTGTTGCATTTTTTTTCTTTTGTACTTTGCAATCATTATTCAAACATTAGATCCAATTCCTTCAGTTTTCATAGCATCAATGTCTATTTTGTTAAAATGCTGCTAATGTAGTTGTTTGGTACTCAGATTACAAGAGAACAAGCAAAGGAGCACTGATGACATTGAAGTATATTTATGAAGTCGTTTGACATAGCAATTTATTTCAACCCAGGTGTTCTTATCTCAAGTAGCACACCACCATAAAACTTGAGAATGTTACTATTATACTCAACTATGCATGCACACATTGTTAGTTTTTACAGGATGCACTGTGAAAATGAACTTGAGATGAACATTTTTAAGTAGGAGCTACATACATCTTCAACAATCATAAAGCACTGTAATAAACATAGAACTATAAACATCAGTTAACTATGGACTTTTAAAACAATGCAGTATTTTAAAAGTGATATGACATTTTAAAATGTCAGAGCATGCCATGTGGAAAAGTACAAGGAAAGTGATAAAAAGACAACTTTCATGTGTGTGGTTTTATAAAATCCTTTTTATAAAATACCAAAAGTTAGAGCATTTATACGAGGACTGTGGAACTTGTGGTGCTCAAAATACTGCTGGTGTACAGCACCAGCATCCCTGGCAATTGGCCATAATGGCAGGAACTGGTGTGAGTTAGAAGGAAATATCATCTGGAGGGTCAGAACTTCCTCATCACTGATTTATATAACTGTCACTAAGATATTTGTAGGACAGACTATGTATTCCCCCAGTGGCTGCTTGATAGAATAAATACCACTGCAGTCTATTGGGTGCTATGTACAATTGTACAGTATGAGCTACCGGTATTACCGGTAACTACTAGAAGTTCACACAAGCTTCATAGTCACTTAAAATAGCATAAAAGGTTATTCACTTGCAATGCAATTCCATTCATGTCTATTCAGAAGTAAGTTACAGAAGTAAGGTCAATGGGATTTACTCCCCGATAAAAAGTGTATAAGATTGTAACCCAAGGCATTCCATTGCTACCAAAACATTCAAGTTGGCCACATATGAAAAAAATCTAAAGCAACACTGATGGCGATGTTACTTTGGTCCCTTTTCTTTTCTATATCTTGTAAGGTAGATAATAAGCTGTGTTTATTTAAACACATGGGCTTATTTTTCAGGAGTCTTTGTTTAGAACTAATTATTTTATCATATTTGTATCCCATCAATCCTCCAAGGATCTAAGGATGGTATACATGAGGTTATTCTATTATATCCTTATAGAAAGGTGAAAGTTAGAAACCGGATTTTACAATGACCATCCAAAGCAAGCTTCACCACTGAAAGAGATAATAGGGACAAGCTCTCGTAGTTCAAGTCCATCTGCTATACTATACTTCAGTGTAACAAAAAGAGACAGGTCGCTTCCCTCAGGAAGCTTGTAGTCAAAAATTTGACACAGAAGCAAGCATGAAATGGGCAACAAATAGAGGGAATGAGTTTGGAATAACATTGTTGGGGAAATAAATATATGGATGCAAATTCCCTACATTTGCTAAGTAAGGAATGTGCCTTAATCAGCCCAATATGAATTTGCTATTCTGATGTTAAACACTATCTACCACCAAACTCTACCAACAATTAGAGCAACCTGCCTGAAGTTCTGTCTAATTGCTCTTCTCCTTACAGATAACAAAACAGAGCGGAACATAGAAACGCATCACTTTAAATAAATTTTCAGTCTCTAACATTGCAGAAATGCAGTGTTTGAGCAGGTAATTAGATCTAATAGATTGAAATCATGCCAACGCCTGCAGTTAGAGCTCCAAAGAAAAAGTATTTCAGCTGTCACAGTATTAGTGATCCTTCTAACTAACTAGTGACAGCTCTAGAAATAAGGCAGCTTTGTAGTTTTCAGTGTGGTTTCAAAAAAATATGCAGTTGGGTTTTCTTTCCAGTGAGTAGTAATAAATGAGATGTGGGTTGGCAACAAATAAAAGAAAATACCGTAGTTAACAAATCTAGAATGCAATTACAATCAAATTCAATATTAAGGGAAATAGATTCAGTTACAGGTAGATAGCCGTGTTGGTCTGTCAGGGAAATAGATGTTTCACACACAAAAACTATGCAAACATGAAAAAAAAAAAAACCCAACTGTTAATTTCCTCAAGGATGCATTTTATGAAATGACATCTAGAATACCAGGTTTGGGACTACAATTTCCATCATCCCTAGCTAACTGGACTAGTGGTCAGGGATGATAGGAACTGTAGTCCCAAACATCTGGAGAGCATACATACAACCCAAATCTAGCACACTGCTTTTCTTTGCTCTTCCTAGATACAAGGTGCCTCTTGAGTTCTCACTATCATTGGTCTTCCCATGTCTCATTGAGACATTTTCAAAACTATAGTCAAGACCACTTAGGGGTGGGGTAAGTTTGCCACCCTGCCTCATGCTGGTAGCCACCAATATTAAAAACAGGGGACAAGTTTTGCCCCACTTCAAGAGAATAACTAACTACTGAAACTACAACTAATCCAGAATGCGGCAGCTAGACTGGTGACTGGGAGCAGCCGCCGAGACCACATAACACCAGTCTTGAAAGGCTGGTGGCTCCCAGTACGTTTCCGAGCACAATTCAAAGTGTTGGTGCTTACCTTTAAAGCCCTAAATGGCCTCGGCCCTATATACCTGAAGGAGTGTCTCCATCCCCATCATTCAGCCCGGACACTGAGGTCCAGCGCAGAGGGCCTTCTGGTGGTTCCCTCACTGCAAGAAGTGAGGTTACAGGGAACCAGGCAGAGGGCCTTCTCAGTAGTGGCACCCTCCCATCAGATGTCAAAGAAATAAACAACTATCTCACGTTTAGAAGACATCTGAAGGCAGCCCTGTTTAGGGAAGTTTTTAATGACTGGTGTCTTAATGTAGCTTTTGTTGGAAGCCGCCCAGAGTGGCTGGGTATAAATTGTTGTTGTTGTTGTTGTTGTTGCTTTATAAATTCTTACAAATTCATAGCAGCATCATAGCAGTTTTAAATGAAATATGCACCACAGCAGATATAAAGACAAATGGCTTCTATATATACCGGCAAACTGAGATTTATAGAAATTTTATGAGTCAGATTTTAATTTATGAGACTTATGAGCAAATAATTCTCATTATGTGTTCTTCCACTTTTAGTATTGGCCCCTAGTACTTGGATTTGATTATTGCATTTGGACATAACAACTCAGGCTCCCCATTCCTCCCCTGGCACTGCCACATGGCATTGAACACAAGCTTCTGCTTCTATTTTACATTAGCTGTAATTTAGTACGTTGCCCATAGTCTAAAGTGCAGTTATTCTTAATTATGCTTAATGAAAACAAGCCTGGATCATAAACAATATTTGAAGTTGGCTGGCTTCCATTAAACTAAGTTAAGATTAAACACAGTTTATCCAGGTGAGGAAAACACAGCAAATTACAGTTAATCAAAAAGAAACACTAACTCCTTTTCACTGCCACATCTTACACGAGGGGAAGAGCACAAACATAGGAGAAAGCTAGATTTGTTCTCATGTCAAGCTATGACTAAGAACCAATCCAGACAACGCCTTACTTTTTTCACAGACTTCCTACTAATATTGGGCAGGCCCAACAGTTTTTCCTTAACTATAAAAAGTTTGAGAGCTCCATTTAAAGTCAGAAATAGCTCTGTTCTACCTGAGTAGATATCCATTTGTTTATCCACTGCATATCATAGGCCAAGCATAGCATACGCTTAAGGTTCAATTTCAACCATGAATAAATTTGCTGACTGCAACAAAGCTGTGGAACAATACATGATAGCAATGTACAACAGAAACCTAACTGGAAAGTGACCTGGAATAATTAATGAAGATAAAATTATATACCCAATTTAAAAAAACTGCTAATGTACAAAAAGAAGCAGTGAAGTTATGGCATCAGCAGTCACTTTCTCCAAAATAAAGCCAGGTTCTATTGCTGTCCCATTAATGAATGCTTGACACCAAGTTCACACCCTAGCAGCTATAATATCCAGAAGCAAAATCCACAGGAAAAGAAGTTTTTCTACTCTGGTGTAGACTTAAGTTACTAGCAGTGTTCGAAACTCCCATTGTTCTAGATGCATTTTGCAACAGGAAACTTCATTAGTCCAAGCAAATTCTGAGCTCTGGGTGCAGTACTGCACCTAAGATTTCAGATTAAAACTGCAGAGTGGAAGGAAAAGAGGACCTTTTTCTTCCTTCCCACTTCCAGCTACTCTCTTAAGACTGGAGAAGAGACCCTCTTAAGAATATTAAGGGGGTGGACAGGGGAAGGACTAGACGATATGAAAAATGAATATAATATTTCAGCTGCAGTGCCATTCGTTCTCAGCTTTGTATTCTTGTTATTAAAAAGCGCTCCTAGACATTCCGTTGTTGCACCCATAACCTAGGTTTAAGGTGCCATTTAGCTCCTAGCTTTCATATCTCAGTTTCTAACATTGGTTACTAGGAACGTTGGGAAAGATTGAGGGCACAAGGAGAAGGGGACGGCAGAGGACGAGATGGTTGGACAGCGTTCTCAAAGCTACCAACATGTGTCTGACCAAACTGCGGGAGGCAGGAGTGCCTGGCGTGCTCTGGTCCATGGGGTCACGAAGAGTTGGACACGACTGAACGACTAAACAACAATAGTCTGCAGACACTACCTACCTACCCACCCTAGCACTATGCACCTGCTCAGGACCATTTCCTAGTGTTTCCGGCTTTGAGCCCCTAGCATTTGAGAACAGATGCCAAGAAGCACTGGCATAAACTACCGTAAATCCTGTTTCCCTACAATATAAGCCCTTCTCTAGAGCAGAGGGAAGCTTGAAATAGACTTGTGTAACCTTGCAACCTAGTTCAGCCACTCAGGCAAACAGATTCTTTATTCACAGAGAGCAGTGGCCAAGTTTGTGAACACAGAAGCAGCTTTCTTTGCCTAACCAGAGTTTTAAAAAGGATACAAGGCCTCTCTCTGCACATCTGTTACTCTTAATTACAGGCCCTGTCTTCAAGAGCAGCCACCCATATACATATTTATCCACAATTCCTCAAGTTTCAGAACTCTCCAGTTAAAGGTACTGCCTCCTCCTCACCAAAACCAAAGTAGTATTTAAAGACACTAGTGTGCAATGCTGACTTCACAGGAATTCCTCTGGAATTTGTCTCCTCTTCACAAAGATTTCTGCCCCCAAAGGCTGCCCCCGTGAGAAGAAGCACGAGGCATGCTTATGTTCCACTTCCAACTATGTTACCCTGGTGTTCTAATACAGTACAGCCAAGCTACCGACGACCACAGCAAGACTACGAGTTATCGCTCGGGCTACAAAAGCACGAGCCCCCTGCTGGGGGGAAAAAAGATTTCAACTCTGCTGCTCTCGGGACAGTTTGCTCCGTGGCTGTGCCATTTCAAGCGGCCACCGTGCATCCCCACGTGCAAGCACGTTGTCGGTCGGTCGCCGACACCCACAATACAAACACGCGCTGGCTGCGCATTAAAGGGACTCCGAGGCGCAACCCTTAGGGGCGGGGAAGGAAGCAAGCTCCGGGAGCCTCAATTGCGGCCAGCCGCAGGGAACGCGGAGGCGAGACATAAACACAGCCCTCAAAGTCAACCTGGGAGGGGCAGGCCCGCCCGTCAACACCGGGCAGGGAGCCCGGCTCTGGGCGAGCCCGAGGGGGGGAGAGGCAGCGCGACGGGCGACGTCCAGCAGCCACCCCACTTCCCGCCACAATTGGCCAGGGCTCGCCCTGTGGGCGGCAACCGTGAGGCGGAGGAGCCTGCGGGCGCCGTCTTCCCTCCGCCGCCGCCGCGCCGCCCCTTCGCACACGTCTCGGGGAATGAGGTCTCCCTCCCCACACCGGGCGCGCACACGTATCCACCCGGCATCCTCGCACCTCCTCGTCCTGCTCCTCCAGCGAGGCGTCGCTCTCGGGACGAAAGTGGCCGCCGCCTCCGCCGCCGCCACTGGCCGAGTCCTCTTCCTCCTCGCTCCCCCGACGGCGCAGCCCCTCGCCGCCCAACACATGGTCCCCCTTCTCCCCGGCGAGGGGGAAAGAAGCCGCCGCCGTCGCCGCCGCCACCTGCCGCTCGGGGGCGCCGCAGCTGAGGGGGGCAGCCCGGGCGAAGCACGTCCCGCCGAGCTGCCCGGCTGAGGCATCGCCGTCGCCCTCCTCGGAGAGAGTTTGCGAGCCTGACGAGCTGGAAGAAGAGGACGAGACCCTCCGGCCGCCGCCGTAATCTTGCCGCCGCTGCTGCTGCTCGGCGGAAACTTTCTCGCCCATCGCCGCCGCTAAGTGCTGAGGGGAGACAACCGCCGCCGCCGCCTGGGCGGGTCGGGAGAAGAAAGTCAGCCGCCCGCCTCTTCCAGCAACGGCAGCAGCATCCTCCGCCGGGAAGGGGAAAGGGGAACACCGAGCCGAGGCACCGCCTAGCGGCTTGCTGCTACCCGCATCGCCCGCTGTCCCAAGCGCGGAAACGCCGCCGGCTCGGAAGCTGCTCCTGGGAGGCAGCAGCGGGGAGCCTGAGCTGGGGCTCCGGGAGAGCAGCCCGCTGCCTCCGCCGGCCCCTGAGAGGGCTGCCGCCTTCCGCGGACCTGCCTCCGGGCCATGGGCGGGGGGGGGGCGGAGAGACGAGCAGCCCGCGGAGCCAATGGCGGAGGCGGTGGGTGTGCCCTGCCGAGGGAGGGCTCGCGAGCTCGACGCGAGTGAGCGGCAGGTAAGAGGAGCGAGGCGGGGGGGGGGGCGAGGAAGGCGTGGAAAAAGCCGCCGCAAAAACAGAGCGCGAGGCGTGGATCCTGCGCGCGCCCCGACTTGGGAACACGCCCTTTTGAACGCGGCGCCGGCAGCGGGATTTCAGCTTTTCATGATAACGTTATTAATAAGTGCCTGGTATTGCGCTGCCCCGCTGCAGTTTTTTGGTGTGTTTTTTTTGCAGGCGTAACCTGACAGCTAGTCCCTGCTGTGCCCATTGCGACTTTTATTTATTTATTCACGCGCCGCCTTTCTACCAAAAGGTATGCAAGGTGGTTTGCAAATATTTGTAGTAACAACCCCTAAGAAGTCTCGAGGTAGCCGCCACAAAACTTACTTTTGAGTAAAGCTGCTAACAACTGGCGTGTTAGGCGGTAAAGCTAAACCTAGAAATAAATCCCATTGAAGTAAGCGGGGCTCGCTTCCCGCGGCGCTTGATTGGGACCGGGCAATAGAGAGGGATGCGTTGGGGGGTGCAAGGGAGTTGCGGTTCTACAACAACCGTTTTGCGGGCCGTGTGTGTGCGCATAATCGGGAGCACAATTTCGGGAACCGGCAGCTGGTGCCAGATGGGCTCTCAGATTCCCCCCCCCCCCTCAGCTGTGGAGCTGGCTGAGTGGCCTTGGGCGCCTCTGTCTCAACCTCACCTACCACAAGTGGCTCGATGCCGAGTTTAAAATGCTATTTGGAACTTCTTGGGGAAAAGAGGGCATGAAAATGATATGCATTAATAAATAACCCGTCTGGTTAGCAGGTTAGTTAGTTAGTTAGTTAGTTAGTTAGTTAAAAGTCACAATATTCTTTTGGAGATCGTGTTCACTATTTCAAAGGCAGAGGTGGGGAACCTTTTCAGCCCAAGTGAATCCTCTCATGAGTGATCTCCCAGGGACCACTTTTTATTTATACCGGTATGCGGCTTATGTGCCTAAATGTCTGTAGCAGGCAGAGACATGCAAAAGTGAACAGGGTCAGAGGCACAACTGGTTGAAGTTAAGGAATACGACTCTTACCTTTCTACAGGTGCTTATGTTCCAACCATGCAAAATCTGGAGGTTTCTACTCATGCCTGTCCATCCAAGAAGCATTATCACAATAAGGGCAAAAAGCACTCACAGGAGGTGCAGTCCAGAGCCAATGGCCTGGGGCGCATAGCCTGAGGACAGTCCCAAGTACTTGCCTGGGTGTCTGCAGAAATAATTCAGGCAGTGTGGGCGCATGTGCATGATTTGTACCTGCAGTCTTACAACTGAAGCCTGAGTACCTCATGGTGCTGAAGTGAAGCAGTGGTGATTTAATGTATTGTATGGGATTATACATTTCAGAACTTCTAACAAATTGCTTTATTTGTCCATTTAACAATAACAAAGTGAGGCACTTGAAAGACATACAGTTTTGATTTGTCCATAGAACACTGTAGGACTCCAAACCAAATTAAAAAAACTAGCTTGGCTCTGTTGGATGCCGGGCATAAGGTCTGAAGCCAGTCAGCCTTTTTTTTTGTTAATGCGTATCCATTCATAACATAAAGAAGAACACAATACAAAGTGGGTCACTTGTTAAACAAAAACTGGAGTCTTTAAGGGTCTTGGCCAAAACAGTCAATAACAAGGAGTTACTTCTAAACATGTTGACTAGCTGGATGGCTACATTAAAATAAATACATTTAGGATTCAGGTGAGGGACCACCCACAAGAGCTGGCTAGAGAAGCCAAGAGGGCTGCATTCAGCGCCTAGGCTAGAAGTTTCCTACCCCTTGCTCTAAGGAATGCTACAAGAGGGCAGTAATCGCTCCTACGGTTCCTCCCAAAATGTGAAATACGTAGCACCCTTGTGTAACTTGAGCCAAAGATTAGCTACAAAACGTATTTTCAAAAGAATAATGCAAGAGACTGCTTATACCGAAAACATTTTCGTTTGTTTTTTTACCACTGAGAGTCAAACTACACATGGGGAGGGGGGTCCATGTTAGTGATCTCAGTTCTCCACATCCTAAAACTGCAATCAACCCTACACAGGAATCTGTACAGAGGTACAGATGATGCTAATACCACATCTAAACTGCAATTTGGATCAGCTAAAACACATTACTTGACTAAATTTAGGACTCCTCCTATCCTGTTTTCAATGTTGTTGTTTTTTAAGGGAAGATCTGTGTGACCCTCCATAACCCACCTCTCCATCCCTGCCCCCGCCACCCATGCATCCAAATGAGTTTAAAATCTCAGTCCCATTACCTTTCATTTCAGAAATTATGCCTCCTTAATGCCTCCTTTTAATTTCAGTCCTCTTTTTATGATCAACCCACTCCTTCAATATAAGATACACATCACTAATGATGGGAGATGTCCCAATCACCATCTCTTTACATATAAAAGATATAGATTGGATTATAGCATCTTCTTAATGGGTTTAAGGTAAAGTAGTAAAAGTAGGTACCCAGGTGGCGCTGTGGGTTAAACCACAGAGCCTAGGGCTTGCCGATCAGAAGGTCGGCGGTTCGAATCCCTGCAATGGGGTGAGCTCCCGTTGCTCGGTCCCAGCTCCTGCCCACCTAGCAGTTCGAAAGCACGTCAAAGTGCAAGTAGATAAATAGGAACTGCTCTGGCGGGAAGGTAAACGGCGTTTCCGTGCGCTGCTCTGGTTTGCCAGAAGCGGCTTTGTCATGCTGGCCACATGACCTGGAAGCTGTACGCCGGCTCTCGGCCAATAAAGCGAGATGAGCGCCGCAACCCTAGAGTCGGACACAACTGGACCTAATGGTCAGGGGTCCCTTTACAGTAAAATTCCACTTCTATGAGAATTTGACTCTTTCCCCCCTCAGATTACAAGTGATTATCAATCAAGCAATATCAGGTTGTTGTTTTTTAATGTTCCATTCGATGCTATTCTTTCCCCCCACTTTTATCAGTACATGGAAAGTGAGGGTGTTCAGAGGTCGCTCCTACTTGTCATAGACCCCTAGATACAGCAACTGGAGTGGTGGAAGAAAAGGGAAAGCTAAGTGGACTGGGAGGTAAAAAGGAAGCTTCCGCATGGGCAGAGGCGTAGCAAGCCCAGGTGCTACCCGGGGTGGAATTTTTTTTTGTCACCCCCACCACTTTAATTTTAAAAAAATCAAAAAGTGTCACCCCCCTCTGATGGCGCCACTTTGCGAGGTGTGGGGGTTTTGTGTGTGTGTGTCCATTATCTCTTTTTTTCCAATAAAGTTAAAATAAAAATAATAATAAATAATAATAAAAATGTAAAAAAATAAATAAAAATAAAAAGTGTCACTCCCCCTCTGAGGGTGCCACTTTGTGAGGTGTGTGGGGTTTGTGTGTGTGTGTCTATTATCTCTTTTTTTCAATAAAGTTAAAATAAAAAATAATAATAATAATTTTTTAAAAAATTAAAAAGTGTCACCCCCTCTGATGGTGCCACTTTGTGAGGTATGGGGGGTTGTGTATGTGTGTCTATTATCTCTTTTTTTTCAATGAAGTTAAAATTTAAAAAAATAAATAAAATAAAAAATTTAAGTGTCACCCCCCTCTGGGGTGGAACCCAGGGCGGCCCGCCCCCCTTGCTACACCCCTGCGCATGGGCAACAGCCTGCTTGGGAGTAAGAGGTAAGTCTCATGAGCAAGGCAAGGGAGGCAAAAAGTGGGAGTGGCTGAAAAGGTACATACAAAAGTCAGAGTAAGGAAGAAATTGAACTTTGTGGCTGTTTCCAGGCAGGAAAGAAGTAAGGAAGTACAGGATTGCTATTTTTATTTGTTTATACAGTAGCACCTTGGTTACCAGGGACGCGGGTGGCTCCGTGGTCTAAACCACAGAACCTAAACCACAAAGCCTAGCGCTTGCCGATCAGAAGGTTGGCAGTTCGAATCCCCGCGATGGGGTGAGCTCCCGTTGCTTGATCCCTGCTCCTGCCAACCTAGCAGTTTGAAAGCACATCAGAGTGCAAGTAGATAAATAGGCATTGCTCCGGTGGGGAGGTAAATGGTGTTTCCATGCGCTGCTCTGGTTCACCAGAAGCGGCTTAGTCATACTGGCCACATGACCTGGAAGCTGTACGCCAGCTCCTTCAGCCAATAAAGTGAGATGAGTGCCGCAACCCCAGAGTCGGTCACGACTGGACCTAATGGTCAGGGGTCCCTTTACCTTTACCTTACCTTGGTTTACAACCATAATCAATTCCGGAGGTCCGGTTGTAAACCAAAACAGGTTGTAACCCAAGGCGCGCTTTTGCCAATGGGGCCTCCAAAAAAAAAAGGTTGTAATCCAAGACAGGAGTGCCTGGCATGCTCTGGTCCATGGGGTCACGAAAAGTCGGATACGACTAAACAACAACAATCCAAAAAAAGGGGGGGTGTAATCCCAAAAAAGGGACATTCACTTCTGGGTTTGACATGGTTGTAATCCAAAACTGTTGCAAACCAAGGTACCATTGTATAGCATATTCAGTGTGCATAGTGCCTTATCAGAGTGCAAGAGGACAGATCTTGGCTTGCCACAACCGCATGAATATACGGATTCCCAGAGAGGAGGTCACAGCCATTTGGCTCCTCCCTAGTCTTTTTTTAATCCTGCAACACACTGAGCTAAACCAAGGTTTGACTTAGCTTGTGAATAAGCTTTCTCCTTCCTAAACACAATCGGCATCCAAGGTTTATTCTTGGTTCGTGCAGTCCCAGTAAGCAATCATTTGGCTTACTGTGACATTCAAACCAGGCCCCTGGAAAGTATGTCTCTCCTCTTATTGATTCACTGTAAAAGGAATAAACAAAAGCTGTCCCTTTGCTTCATGCATTATTCAGCATTTGGAAAGGAGTTTGAACTTAAACTCTAGTGCAATCCTATGCATCTCTATTCAAAAGTCACTCCCACCTGGGATTTACTCCCAAATACATGTGCATAGGGATGTAGCAACTTGGAATAACCATACAGAAACCAAAGAATGCACGGAAGATGAAATGGTGAGCGAAGGTAAGTAGCCTGAACCAGTTACACAGTGGAGGGCAGGGCTGTCTTTACCTGTGGGTGCAAGGGGTGCGCCAAATTCTGGGGGGCGCCAAATGTATACCTACTGTATACCGGTCCTTCTCGATCGGCGGCAGTGAAAAGCAATGGAGCGAAAGTCCCCGCCCCCTCTTCCGTTGCTCTGTTACTCCATAGCGTCAAATATTCCTGACAAATCAGGAAACAAAAGCAGTTTTTTCGGCTGCGTTGTTGTTACAGGTGAAAGATTTCCCCCCCACAAAAAAGCTCAACAACTTTGATTTCTCCCCCTCTAAAAAAAGGTCAACATCCTTGGCTTCCCCCCTCCACAAAAAAGCTCAATAAAAGTTAATTTGGGGGGCGGCTAAATAAATTTGGGGGCACTGGGCAGATCTTTGCACCCCAGCGGCGCATATGCTAAAGACGGCCCTGGTGGAGGGTTGTTGCCACTGTTGTTGCCAGCAATGCCACAGTGCAGTGGGTTTGAGGGAGGGGGCAACCACACCCCTTACCCCCTTTTTCGGGGGGGACAGAGCAGGCATGGCAAAACTTGGCCCTCCAGATGTTTGGGGACTACAACTCCTATCATCCCTAGCTAACAGGACCAGTGGTCAGGGATGATGGGAATTGTAGTCCCCAAACATCTGGAGGGCCAAGTTTCGCCATGCCTGAGTTAGAGGATCTAATGTTCTTTCCTTCAGATGCACACATTTTCCCCAACATACACAACTTGCTGTTTAAAGGCTACTACTGTGTTCTAGCCTGCCCCAAGGATCAGGTTGTTAAGAACAGGAGCCATTGACAACTTTGGATACATTTAGCCAGAATAAATGTTAAAGGTGGGATATGATACGCTGTTTTGAATATTTAAAGCCTTTCACCAAAAAAAGAGAGATTAAAATGTGTCCCCTGTTGCCACTTGGGCCAGAACAATCAGTAAACACACTGTTTGGAGGTAGTTTTGGTTCCCAAGTATTGTCATAGTAGGTTTTCACAAATCAAAACTAAAAAATACTAGCTTTGTACAGTGAAATCCTGTGCATATTTACTCAGAAGCAAATCCCACTAAATTGACTGGGTACACTCATAAACATGCACAGGATTGCAGCCTTTAAGAATAGTTCCACACATATCCCCTTCCTTTTGGTGAGATTCTAGAAACCCAAAGGAAAATATGCCACAGAAGTCTTTTTGAGAGCTAATAATTGCCGCTGGGACCACATTTTAGCAAAATATATTTATATTACTAGCTGCAGAGGTAAGGGGTTTTTAATGTTGTGACTAGCCTAGTATGCAAATAAACACAGGGTTTGGGTGTTGGGATTTACTTCTGGGCTTGAATTAAATGACAGTTGATAAGTTTAGCCCACATCATTCAACTAAGTTCTAGTCAAAGTAGACCCATTGAAAGTTCATATATCTACTCTGATGAGAGGTTTGTTAGCTACAACCGTAACTCTTTTGACAGCCAAAAAAATAAACACCCCTCTCTAAGAAGGCATTATATAGAGAATGAACAAATAGCATACCTGTTTCTACATAAACACACATTTGAACCTTGTACTTATTATTAGTGGAGGTTTTTTGTTGCATTGCTCCAATAGGATGGAGGGCTAAATAAAGCCAGGGATGTGATGAGGCCAAAGGGTAGCACTTATGAAAATAATGAAGAGAGCTGTGTTGCAGGGGAAATCCTCCTGTATAATGTTAAAGGATCCCAAGAGTAATTTGTTTTAACATACTCATACTCTCCTCAGCAGGCAGACTCAGTTCTATTTCATTATATTATTAGCAATAACAGAAGCAGCACTGGTGTGGTGCCAAGAGGCATTAAAGAGAATTGCAGTCCCATTGTAACTTGGATGGCACAGAAACATAATAAAATATGGTAGCTGTTCCTGTGACCTTACAATCTAATTAGGGCAAGATTGAAGAATGGTGATGATAAACATTTGGGACTTCAGACACAAACAGTTTTTTAATAATGTTTCCTGAGCTGGTTTTGAATATACCTCGAGTTAGAACGTACCGTAACAAATACTGTTACTTGCCCTGAAGTTGGCATTGATATGCCAGTTTTGCCTTCTACAATGCAAGGATAATGCTTATTGTCATTCCTGTCAGGTAGCTAGGCTGGGGGTGGCCCTTGCAAAGGCCTTGGAGAGCTGCTGCCAGTCAAAGTAAACACTACTGAGCTAGATATGTTCTTTAACCAAGCATTTGGCAGATTGACATCCAAAGCCCTCTTACACGTGTTGTTGTGGGGGGGGGGGGTTATTAGTTTGTTTTTGTTCTTATTTTTATTATGTATTTTGTGTTTTTTATATTTGTAATCTTATGTTGTGAACTGCTTTGAGATCTATGGATATAGGGCAGTATATGTATGTACGTACATATGTACGTACGTACATACATATTTTATTTATTTATTTATTTATTCCAGTGGTCTCAGTAGAAGACAGTTTCATACATTTATATATTCAACAATTGACTGATATTAATCATGATGGATTCTAAAGGGCTTGACACTATGGTAGATAGAAACCAAACCATTTAAAATATTTAGACAAAACTAGCACCTTGAATTGTGTCTGAATATTTATGGAGGGGCTCAGTAGATTTTGGACCTGTTTATGTGCTGGTTTTATGTATTCTAATGTATTTGCCTGTCCAAATGGAGGGTGCCATGGTCTGAGCTAAGTGAAAATTCTGGAAAGTAGTTAAGGGCACATGACATAGAGAATGGTACAAGGAGTTTAGCTTCAAACGTTATAAAGGCATGGATGGTGAACACTCCCAACTAGAGATGAGAACGAAATTTGATTCAGTTCACATTTCAAGGTGAATCTGCCATATCTGCACTTTCTGAAACAATATGCAGGCTGAAACACAACCATCCTTCAAGAGTTGTCCTTCCTTGAATTTTGCAATGCAGTTCTCCAACCAAAGAGCATGTACAAAAATGCATATACTATGGTAAAGTGTGCATTGAGGTGCATATGTCAGCAAAATTAACACATAAGAATGCATAAGGATAACATATAAGGGAAAAAATGGCAAAGATGTGTATATTGGGGAAATGGCATACACAAATGTGTTTATTGGGAGCAAGTTGTACTAAAAAGCAAGCAAATTTTCATGAGGACTTAAGAAAACAGAAACTGATGTGGAAATGTAAACATGACTGGAAAAATGAGACGTTGAGAGAAACCAAAACCGACAGATTCCCTGTTGCCAGCCGTTGTCAAGATCTGGGCTTGCAGGGCCAGCTGCAGATCTAGGAACATGCAGGTTGGCAAACCTGAGGCACCAGAAACTTTTCTTTCTCTTCAAGTCACAGGATTATATCTTCCTCTGTGATTTCAGTTCTTTCTGACTGACCTGCATTCTCATCACTGTCTCGGGATATTGAGTTGGAGGAGGGGGCTCAGAGCTGAGTGCCATCAGCATGACCCCAAACTTCCATACATTCTTGCCTAGCAGTTTTATCTGTTTTTTTTGGGGGGGGGGGAATGATGAAATTAAACTGCAAGATTTTTCACCAGGGTTCCAGGGGGAGACTGTTTGCAAAATATACATGTCTTTTAGGAATTAGAATTATCATGGAAAAGAGAGATGACTTGGCTGATAGTACAGACAATTATTATTTGCCTTTTCAAGGAATAGTTATCCACATTGCCCTGGGGAGATTCAACAGTTTTTCTTCTGTGGTTCTGTTTGCCATGCTTGACCTGGAGGAAGCACTTCTGAAGCTGAGCAAGTGTTCCTTACTTTCTTATGCTTTGGCCTCCCTGTTGAGTCTGTCAACAATATCACCAATTAGTGCCAATCCTCAAGTAAATAATAATATGAGTCCTTCTTAATTTTTAATTCTGCAACACTTGCACTCATGGTATATAAATGTTTTATTAGGGAGCTCAGTAAGAGAGAGTTCATCCAAACCACTTTGATTTCTGATGTAGCTCTGCAAGATAAGAGGAAAGTGCCAGGAGGAAGCAATGCGATTGGAATGTCAAATTCTCCATGTCTTTCACAGATATTGCTATAAGCTGTAGTCTCCATTATACCATGCTTCAAATTTTGCATTCTCTCTTTAAGACCCTTTGTTCTGCTCCCTCCTTCCCCCACCCACGCCAGTTTTTAGTAGACTACAATGGTGCAGGAAGAATCTGTTACATAAGCCTATAGTTTTGCATTTGATGTTGCACCATTTAACAATTCATAAAACCAAAATAGCACACTGAAAATATGAGTTGTGTGTATCTGAGCAGAGTTCAAAATGTGGCAAACTTGTTGTATGACTACTGACCCACATGCTCAACTAGCAAATAAAAAGCCCTCAGTCACTGTGCTATGTACTTGGAGCGGGGTTGGGGCTCCACAAGTGCTTCTTGAGGAAAAGCGCTTGCGGAGCATCACCATCACGGGGAGCCGTGAAGGAGGTGTTTTGCAAGAGGAGGATTGGCCACCATGCTGGAGGCTGCTGCCTTGAGGCAACTACCCCACCTTGCCTCATGAGTGGGCCGGCCCCAAGGAAACAATAAGCAAACTGAAATCTAGCCATCATGCAAAATTCACACTTCTAACTTTGTAATGTTGTTCTCTAGCCAAGTAATGTGTACAAAATTTCACATACTGTTGTAAACTGCACATAAAAATGCATCTATTGGTGATAATAACATGCATAAATACATCATACTGAGGGAAACTGCTTTTCAAAAAATATGTATGTATATTGTGTATATTGGTAGAAATTTGCACTATAAAATGTTGGTGAATTTTCAAGAGAACTTAAAAAAAATTTAGAAAACTGATGTAGGAATGTTAGAAACTGAACTTAAAACTGGAAAAATGAGAAATTGAGAGAAAACTAAGTTGACATATTTGCCCATCCCTAGTGGGTAGGCACTGGATGAGACCCATTCAAAAGTAACTCCACCACCTGCCCAGCATGAAAACGACCATCCAAGTTCCCAGTGAGGAAGATGGTGAATGGCTGCTGAGTGGCCCTTCTTTGCCCCCCAGGGCCATTTGCCAGTGTTTGACCTGGCCAACCACTAATACCAGACTTAGATGACCACATAGCTTTCCAGGAAAGTGATAGGGAAGTGTGCCTAAAACCCATCTTAAAAACACACTGTGCCAAACCGTTTGAGCCAGATTACATGCTAACAATAAGCTAACGACAGAGCAATATATTCTTTATTTTCACAGATATTCCATTTGATGCCTTTTCAAAGTATTAGACTACATTATTTCCTTCAGAGTTGCATATATTGATTGAGATCATAAATTTATTACTGCTCATTGTTGTGTACAGAAAATATATGTATTAAATCTTTGTATGAAAGACATTTAAATAGGCATGCTGTATTATTCAATCTCCTTAAATGAAGTTATGAAATCCCCCTGCAAAAGCAATTAAGGACGTAGATAGACTTCATTTATTGATAACAGCTATATTACTTTGATTCTTTCGACAGTTTCACCTTTCAAAATGAATGTCTTCAAGTTTTGAAAGTCAATCCATGGACGCCTTGTAAGTTACGTCTATCATTCTGGAGCATTTAATATGGTTATTAGAATTGCTAGTGAATATAGTGAAAGGTTATAAATGTGTTAAATCATCCTAATACCACCCTGTTCGGTAAAGACTTCTAGAAATACTTTACAGACAAATTATGCACTTTAAGCTATGCCTTTGCAGGGATTTTTTGTATCTATGAAATCCCCCCCAAATGTCTGTAAGGCTGATTTTGCTAGGCTTTCTATGGGCATGTATCTGCACAATTGACACTCACATGAATGTGTAAATGTACATTTAGGCATATGAGTGGTGAAATTGAGGGCAGGGAGACAAAGAAAGCAATGCAGGGACCATCAATATTCTGAAAGCCTTTGGCCACATTTGTAATTTTGAGAAACTACCATGGGAACTACAATGAAAGAGGGAGGCTAGGAGAGTCCCCTTACACCCTTCTTTCCACAGTTGCTTTCCAAGGTAGGCCAGTTACAATCCCAAAACTATTCGGTAATCGCTGCTACCACCACCCCTTTCACCACTTACAGCCCCCAGGTGAGAGGGAATTCTGGGGTGCTCAAGGAAATACTAAAAACCGAGAACGCAAGATATTCAGTTTCTTTGACCCTCCCTGGGATGCAAGAAACTTGCTTTTCTTTCCCAAGATCCTCCTTGGTTTATGAGGAGAGGAGCAATGGCATAGTGTTGGTTGCTGGCACCCAGGGCAGGCGGGCAATGGGTTGGAGGATGCCAGTCCTTGCCACTAACACTGCTGGAGGGACCTCACCAGTGCAAACTGGGGCCGTGCTGAGCCACCTGCCCCTCCATGCAGAGGGGAGCCCAGCTAGTTGACACGGCCCTTGGTGGGTGGAGAGAAGTACTGGGGGCTCCTGGTTTGCACTCCCTCAAAAATTGTGTGCCTGGGGCCATGGCCCCCCTGGCATCCCCCACACTACGCTCCTGGAGAGGAGACTAAGCATCCACCTCCCTGCCTCTCCCAGAAATCAGAGCAGCCCACTTTTCTCTGTCAACCCCAATCCTGTACCTCCGCAGCATGAACCATGTGGCTTAGGCTTGGTGGTGTGTGTGTGTGTGTGTGTGTGTGTGTGTGTGTCACACTAACCATCTGAATTGGAAACAATGCATGCAGACCGAACTGTCTAATTATATAATGCTTATTAAGAATAAGGAAGACAAGGGATGGAACAAGGGGAGAAAGCAGAATACTGAAAAATAAAAGGAGCATAGATTGTCAGTTGCAGGGTTTTCTGGTGATCAATGGGGGGATAACAACTACATGTCCACAGTCAATTTTTAAGGATTTCCACCCACGTTGGGTTGAATGACAGCTGACACTTTTTCAGCCAATCAGCACAGGTCACACTTGCCAGGTACCCAACATGACACCTTTCCAGGAATTGATGAAATGGAAGACACCTCCTGTGGGCAGGGGAAGATGGTTGCCATTGGTGGAAATTCCCAACTGGATTTCTCAATATTCTTGTCAGACAGAATTTTCCTGTTTTTGTGTTTTTGGGGTACTTTGTGAGGATGTGCCTGGCTCACCCATCTAGTCCAACCCCCTGGTCAGTACAGGAAATCCAGAAAGAAAGCATCCCTGTCATATGGCTATCCAGCCAATACTTGGAGCTCCATAAAGGAGAGATCACCCACTCCCAGGTAACTGATTTCTTTGCCCAACTGCTCTTACCATTCAGCTTAATGTTCAGCTAAAATCTACTCTCTTGTAACTTAAGCCTCTTATATCTAATCTTGCTCTTCCTCACAAAACAGTTATGAGATTATTTTCAGCAGAGAAGCACTAGGGGCGTTTAACCCTTCCTCTGATCATCATTTATCCTTGCAACTCCCTCTCAAGATGCTTTTTTGCCATTGTGTTCACATCCACACCATACGTGGCTTTCCCAAAGTTTCCCGGGAACTGTAGTTTACAATTCTCATCACCCTTAACAAGCTATAGAGTTCCCAGGACTCTTTGAGAAAAGCCATGCGCTTTAAGTGTACAGTGTGGATGTGATCTAAGTTACTGAAGTATTCATCCTGGAGTCTTATTGCATACATTTGCACGTAATGTATATTTTAGCCCTCACACAAGAGTACAGAGTTCCCTTGTTCACTCACAGCTTCCTAATGACATCAGTCAGTTCACTCCAGCGTATACTTCTGACCTGGTGCGTATCCTCACAACAAATATGCAACAAGGTAAGAATTTGACCTTGGTCATTGAGGTAGATGGCACTACAGAAATACACCTTTGGTGGCAGGACAGAGCATGCCATTCCTCCCTCTCTTGATCTTTCTCATGTGCCCAGGTCCTTTGTTTTCCTAGACTCATGCACAAACCCATCCAAGAATGGTTCCCCCGAGTCACAAGCTACTTCCTCATATCTCATGGAAATAGTACAGGCTGTTTGTGTACCTCGTTGCCTCTATCAGCTTTTGGGATGCAAAGGAACCCTGCCAAAGCCAAGGAGGGCCAAAGAAGTGGGTTTTTTTCCTTCCCATAATTAACTTTTCCTGTTGTCATTTCTGCGGAGATGTTTACAACAGACTATGGGAAAATCTTATCTGCACGGAAGAGCTCAAGCAGCCCTGGAGGCCAGAGGTTGCCAAAAGCTAGAAGGGAACTTGACTCAACAAAAACAACATGTATTGCATAACCTCAAATCACCATTTCAGCAGAAGAGACTTCAAGAATCTTTTTTTTTAATATGCCAGTGCAGTGTGATAGTTTTAAAACGATTACTGTTGTGTTTAGCAAACTTTTCTCCATTAAGCATAAGTGGAGTTTCAGCTGTCAGGTTACATCATCCTGAAATTTCTAATCTATAGCAACACCTCTTTTTTAAGCTGTGAAATTAATGACAACAACAAGAAAACCTGAGTTGGTATTGCCATCTTAGAATGTGAAGGAATGTACATTATCCATCCCTTAAAAGAAACAAAACCCCTGTGCTGACTGCCAAGAATAAAAGTATAATTGCCCTACAGCGTTGTGATCAGTTTGTGATCAAAGAGCTAGCTTGATGCAAGAACTCTTCGGAACTGTTTTGTGTTTATAATAAATAGAGCTTATTTCAAGCTGGAGGATGAATAAATATTTTTCTGCAAAATGACCTCTTCAGATTGTGAGTATGCCCTTATCCCAGCCTGTCTGCATGATGTGAAAAGGAATTAAAACAAATGGCTTCTAGCCATTGGCAGTGGAGTTCATTCACCTGAAAATCCAGAAAGCATTTATCGCTTTAAAGGTCACAATAAGAATGCCCTCAACTAAATTTAGTTTATTCAGAACCTTAAACATGCAGCCAACCAGTTATTCCTCCTGTGATAGCCTACCACTATTTCTTCCTGGAAACCTAACCAGAAAGATATTTTCATTTATAAGAATTCCACCACTTTCCCTCTGCACTTGTGACACATCCTTACAATTACTCTCTTTGTAGTAACTCGTTCTCTCTGGACATTCCCTAATCCACACCTGCTACTTAAGCTACTTCACTGTTCCTTCATATGTTTACCAGGTTCCTCAATTCAAATATGAATGCAAATAAAGTTATGTATGCAGCCCTGATATTTTTTTTAAGTACCATATGATACAGCAAGCAGGATTAGGGTGTCGGGCAGCTGGTTAGTTAAATATTTGTCAGCTGACTATGCTATTCATGAACATGGTAAAATATACCCAGCACTCAAGAATGTTCTTGCATAGGTATATGCCTCCATTTTAATTGCATAGTAAGCCCTGCTCACAAGTGACTTCCCCCATGGTTCAGAGAATATGTAGATGGGAAAGGGGGAGCTACATTCACCAGCCCTACCACCAACTCCCTTATCAGCTCCACTCCAACCTTCATGTACTGAGGAGGCTGCTGAACTCACAGGCTTGTAAATGTCCTGGCTGTATTACCATGGTGGACTTCATGCTTCACATAAAAAGGGTCCAAGATTCAAGCACAGCTGAGTAGGCCTAGGGCTGAGCCTCACCAGACAGCACATTGCCAGGGGAAATCCTCCTCCCGGACATAAAGGTGGAGAGTGGAATGTGCTCAGGCTTGTGGAGATTCATCCACACAGCACTAAACCATGGTTTAGTGTTACATATTAATCCAGCTACTGAGATTATTGATCCTTCTTTCTCAGTGCCTTTTATGCTAAACAGGATCTTGAGCCCTTGCATTCTTGAGCTTAATACCTAAAATCCTTTAATGAGCAATATTGGAGGCTGAGTTATTACCTTCAGTGCTTCATCAGTTCACATTTTAGGGCTGAAACAGGAATGAGCTGAATCTTGGTAAGCCCTGGTTTTGGTTACCTCAAGTGAACCAAGATCTCGGAATGTTTTTTAGTGGACTTAAAATACCACCCAAAAGTCACACCTAAATGTTGATATAAATATATTCGAAGCATGTATTTGCTACATTAGGAATGGATATTGCTTCCATTTATTTCAATGAGAGCAATATCATCCACAGCATCATCTCCAGCACTTCACCTGTTAACACTATATCTTCATTTAGCTGATTTGTGGAGCACAGTCCATAATTTCCAGTTTTATATCTGCCATTAGAAAGTACTGGTGGGAAAAGGGAAATAATAAAGGTACAATTCTGAAACAAACTATACTGAAGTAGACCATTTACTTCAATTGGACTCTTCAGAATAACTGGAGCAAGCATTGCAGCCAACACATTATTTTGAAAGGAAAGCTGGAATAGCATTGCATTTTTAGTTCAGTTAATGTTACCTGCATTATGAAGACAACGGCAGTCAGATTCAATGGCCTCATTTTGATATAGTGTGAAATGTACTTCAGATTAGAAATTGTGGTTGCTGTAGGTTACAAGATATTACTTTTTTTTAAAATGGCTCTGCGTTTTTTATAGAGCTTACACAATTCTGGCAATGCGCTGTCTTCCAAAGTAGCTGTAATCTCACATTAGAACTGCAGACGAGAAAGAGGGTGGTTCTGCTACGAACTGAGAATCTTTTGGCATTAATTCAATTTTTGATCCATGCACTGTGCAGGGATCAAACTGTAAAAAGAAAAGCCTATAACCATAGTCACCTTAGGGGCTGTGCTCAGCTGCCAAATACTTCTCTTTAATGTGATGCAAGAGTAACTAAAACTGATTTCTGTTTATGGTACCGGTATTTATATATTGCCCAAATAGCCATATCCTTGGGGCAGTTCACAAATTCATTTACCTGTAATGAGATGGGTATTCAATTCATATGACTTTTTATTCTTGTTCTACAGCATGATCCTGTTCTATGCCAGGATTCTCAAATGTGAAGCAAATCTCTCTAGAAGACATAAGCTATTGGCAGGGGATGTGCAAATTTTTGCTGAATTTTTCAAGCCCGTTTGTGGATATCCACATTTTTGCAGAAGGTGTGACCACACATTTGTCGAATTGATAGAGATATGTGCCACTGACACCACCTCATATTTTAATGGACTTTCTGGTTCAGTTCAGAAATGCATGCATGAGTCTGTCAATCAGCTTGCTACTGAGGCTAGGGACCAGAAATGTTCCTTTTTTGTTTAACAGCTCCATGCTAGGCAAAAAAATCCTTTTTAGAATAGCGATGTGATATTAGGGGAATTCTTAACTGATAGATTCCTGTCTCAATGTCATAAAGTCTTGTTTTAGAAGGAGAAGTATTTATCTGACTGATTTGACACGTACATGGCTCCACTTCTAAAAAGTCATCAGCTCCTTTAGAGCTCTTCTTATTTCCCCCAGTCATGGCTTTAGGTAAGGAGAGGACAATTAGCTATGGACTCTACTGTCCTAAGCTGCTCTTGACACTCAGAATTGAAGCAGTAAGTACAGGGACCATCTGCACTGGTTTTATTTTTCACAATTTGCAACTGCAGCTGAAATAACTGAGCTACCACAAATATCAATACAAATACAAAAACTGATAGGAGATATGGAGTTGCCCTGGGCAATGAGCTGGAAGCTAGGAACATAGGGATTTGAAAACAGGGCTTACCTAGGAGATCCTGAACATAGAGCCTTCCAAATCAATCCCCACAGTATCACTATGGTGCTGCCTATAATAGCTGGGCTACAGAATGTTTCTGAGAGGTGTGTTTAGACCCTGGTATGACTTTTATGTTGTATTTTGAACCCTGGTCAATATGGGAAGCAAACACCTCAGAAAGTGGCATATATTCTAACATGGCATGTACATTGGATGGTAGAGGCATTAACATACAGATAAAACTGATAACAGGTTTCAGGTTTCAGGTTCAGATATGTGCAATTAATTGAGTATTAACATGTTTAATTTACTGTTCATTGGATCTATACCTAAATGAAAACTTGGAGGAGATATATTCCGTATCCTAGGATCCCCTGGGACTCCCTTGGTTTCTACTGATTTACATTGTATCACACAATATCACACAACAGCTGCAAGAATCCTGTTTCTGGTAATGTGACTGCTGATTGTTATCCCCCCCCCCCCAATGCAAGCTGTGTTATTTCCTCATCAAGAGAAACAATCATTCTTCTATACTCCTTAGCAAAAAAAATGGTCTTAATTTTCTTAAAGGAATTCCTGTTTACAGTGTGCATGTATGTCTATAATCAACCATGCCATGATGGCGCTGTGTCTTCAGCCTAACCCGAAATACGTAGTCAAGTTTCATATCTTAACTTCTATACCACACAGCTGCCACTGGTAATGCCCTAACGTGTTATTTTAAGTGAAGAAGACGCAAACAGTATAACACTGAATTATGTCAGATATCGTCCAGACTGCCTGTTTCCTATGGAAAGTATGATTATTCATCTTTCCTGTTTTAGGCCTGGCTGGCTACTGTGGCCATGCAATACAAAGTTCAACTCATGAGCTCACCTCCTACATTGCAAATTGTGTAATTACTCTGTGAGGATTGGGGACAATTAAATGCAAACTTTGGGCCTGCTTTTCCATGCGCAGGCAGTTCAATCCTGCTTTCTGATGTTAGGTGCGGGAAGGTGGGTGTGGTTTGGGGGAAATAGTCCCATGGGCCAAATGGGCAGGTTTCCCACCCCTGCATTAGAGCAGTACTCAGACTAGCCTCAGTCTAGTGCCAGCACCAGTGGTGTTATATATCCCTATGTAATAGATGGGTATAGTCTTTGTACACGGTGGATATCCTTGCCATGCAGGCTAGTTGTACCTCTCCTCTACCTGAGATACACGGATGATATAGGGGGAGTTCATGTGGAAGGGGTCACAGGGCCATACAGGCAAGTCCCACCACCACCCTCTCTCCATGTCCATGAATTCACACAAGGTAAGAATATTTGTATACCAAAGCATGTGTGAAGAGCTTTTTTGCATGAAGATGCAGCCTGAGTGTGCCGTGCTCACTCCTCATGTTGATAAACTCTATGCGTGTACATAGGTATGAGAGCTCATTCTGAAAGGACAACAGGGGAGCATAGTGGTGGCCCTGGCAGCAGCCAAAGGGCTTGCTCATGTTCCTCCATGGTCCCCTCTACAACTTCTCTTCATATTTAGAGGTGATCATGATCATCCAGATTCATGGACAGGAGCAAATGGAAACATGGAGCTTTGGGAGAACATTTCAGCCTCACAGGTCATTCACCTACTGACCTTATAAGTAGCCATTCTGGAACAAAGAAATGCCAAAGGGAAATTCAAGTGCGAGCAATTTATGAGAAAATTCAGATTATGAGTTTTTATCCCTCTATATATACAAATATATACCAATTTATGGGAAGATTTTGGTGTTCTCAGCACCACCACCTTGTTAATGGTCACCATGGGCTCACCCACACTTTTGCTTGACCTGTATTTTGATTGTAGTGTGTACCAATGAATTCCCCAGGTTCGAGAGTTTTTCTTGTTGTTCCAGAGCTATGCTTGCAAAAACCTGATCTAACTTACTGAATTGGATCTCATCAGGTACATGAAAAATCCAAAGAGAGATTTTATTTAGCTGAGCTTCAATTCAACAAGTAAGATCAGATTTTCACAAGGCACAGCCACAGAACAACAAGAAAAGCTCTTGGACCTAGGGGGAATAATAGCTGCTCACCGCTTTCTTGGTGGATGGCAGTTGCGGCCCCCAGCTCTTGGCCTCCTTACCCACTTACCTAGGCACACACGTTTGCCAGCAGTTGGAAGGGAATATCCCTCAGAGGGCAGGATCTTTGGGGCAGTCTTCCCACCCAAAAAGGTATTTTCAAATAGGCCAATCAGCGGTCCCTCCTGGAGGGCAGTACCTCAATGGCTGGCTGGCCATTGGATGCTGCCTTGTCCAGCTGGGCAGTAAGGGAATAATCGGTACACAATATGATCAAAATACAGGTCAAGCAAAAGTGTAGATGAGCCCTAAAGCTATTTTACTGTTAATTGCAACTGTTAATTGCAACTGTTCTTTCCTTTATTTCCCTCTGACTTCCCTCCTCTCACTTTCCCCTCCCTCCAAATATATTATTAAAATAATTTATATACCACCTATCATTTCAAGAAGCAATACCAAGGTCATTCTCAAATAGCAAGTATGCAACCAAAGTATAAAATATAGCTGGCTATAATTAATAGAAAGAGTGAAATACAATTATATCTAAACATTAGAACAGCCATAATTAAAGTGTATAATAAACTAGCCAAATAAAACAACATAGCAATTATAAAATAGTGCAATTGCAAGAAATATCTATGTGTGATGGATATATAAAATTCAGCATGATATTTCATGCATGTGATGGAAGTGAACCCTAGGCCAAATCTGATGCAATAATAAATTTGTTAGTCCTTAAAACGCCACAAGATTATTCATTGTTAAAATAATACTGATCTCACACAGATGTCAATCCAAATTCCTTGACCAATCAACAGTATAATGTAATCTTATTTTGTTAATCTCTCCATTTCCTACAGAGTTGTTAATAGCAAACACTTCTGCTTCAGACTACTGCTTTGGGAAGTAGGAACAGCCCAGATGTGCTGCAAGTTATGTCTCTGCAGGCTAAAGAAGAAAAGAATGCCGCAGTTAGCATTCAGAAAGTTATCTCTCCAGTAGGAACAACTTTCTGTATGAACACTTGCATTCTATACAAACTGGTAGCTTGAAAGAACACCCCCAGCCATCACACACCAGGAAAAGTTCCTGCTCACCACTAATGAGTTGATTCTCTTCCAATCATGTCTTTGAGGCTTTCAGCAGATGTCACCTCATGAATACATTGACTGCATCAGGGGTTTGCAAGCACAACTACAGCACAACTTCTGCACATGATTTTGCTTCCAGAAAATCTAACAGTATACATACAAGGTGGTATGTGAATAGTCATGTTTTCCCCATAGAGTTGTTGTAAGTGAAGCACATTCATGAATAGCTGTCATTGCAACATAATCTGCTCGGGAAAAAGATGCACTGTATACAGAAACTATTTCTCTATAACATTTTTTGGGTTGTATACAGTTAAGTTCTATACAGTATAGGTGCATTAATTTAAGTGGGAACTGAGTTGGATGCAACCTATTTTTCTAGTTTCTCGTGGTTCCAATTGTTTAAGCAAATAAATGAATATGAATAAACTATTAGACTCAAACCAGACTTATCCATGACCAAGTTTACTATGCATGGTAATTAAATTTCCTTTTTTTCTTCATTATTTAATTCGGTATTCTGTTCTAGTTTTCACTTAGGAGAAAGGGAAGACTTGACTCCATCATGGGCTGAGCAATTTCCAGCTGCTTGGCCCCACCCACTTGCCTCAGAGGAAATTCAGTGGGTTCTGCTGCCTAATAGGCAGAGGTCAAAGCTCAGCACCAGAGAAGACCAAGGAGGAGGACTCAACATGCCAAATGAATAATCCTGGTACGATAATATTTCTGTTACAAACCTGAATGTAATTTTTAGGTTGAAAATCCCTTGTAATCTGCTTTGAGAACCTGTCAGAGCTATATAGCATAAACATCCTAAATAAGTAAATAATCAAACTTACACGTTTGCAGTGTCTGGTGTCTGATTTTCTTAAGATGTAGATTGCAACATATACAGTGGACCCTCAACTTACGAAGGTAATCCGTTCTGACGGGACCGTCGGATGTCGAAAAAATCATAAGTCAAGTCCCCATAGGAATGCATTGGGGAGAAAAAAATTGTAGGTCGAAAAAAGCCCTATCTAAACTTCGTAACTCGAGAAAACCCTATCTAAAAATTTCGGAAGTCGAAAAAATTCGGAAGCGCGCGGCCGCTTTGATCCCTCGTAACTCGAAAAATACGGAAGTCGGGTTACGCGTAAGTCGAGGGATCACTGTACATCTGGATATAAACAATAGTATATTATGAATGATACACTGACTGATTGAGAAGGGTCGAAATAGCCAGCATTGGAGGAGGAGCGGAGCTTAGTTTGAACCCTAAACTCCCAGATTCCACTTCTAGCTACTATGACCATGTAATGTTATACAGTGGACCTTCCAGATACGAACTTAATTCATTCCAGGGGGCCGTATGTATCCCAAAAAGTCCACATCTAGAGGCGCCACTTCTGCGCACATGCACAGCACAATAGAGCACTTCTGCACATGCGCACACTGCGAAACCCGGAAGCATACACTTCCGGGTTTGCCGCGTTCGCAACCCAAAAGTTACATTGCCCGAAGGTAACGTAACCCGAGGGTCCATTGTACCAGCAAAAGAACTGGGGTACATTAAAACACCCACATGGAGATAAATGCAATTACAAAACACCCACCCACCCCACCCACTGCCTTCCACTCTTCCATAGACATGTTTGTTTGTTTACTACTGTATTTTTATCCTACCTTTCAGACAATAATTGCTTCTCAAAGTGGCCCCACATCACTTAAAACATAAGGCACCGCCCATCCGGCTTACAAACTAAAAAGACAAGACGCACAAAGAAAGAGGAGAGGAATATGTGGAGGAGGGAGATTAGTTATTCAGTACAATACAAAACGGTAAGCTGTGAGTGGGAATTTTTAACAAGTTCAGGCCAGGCTTCCCTTGCTGGTGTTCTTGTTCAAATAACAGTTGATGGCTCTTGTTTCTTTGCCTGATGCATGGGGGCCAGGGATTTTGCACAACCCACTTGATTCTGCAGTTGCAGAGCAACAGGCACTTGCAGTTGAGTGTTCTTTCAGACAGCTGCTGTTTTTCCTGCTTACGGATGGGGCCAAGTTGGTTACCGGTATCTCCTTATTTTGATGTTTCTCCAGGAGGCAGAGGCAGCAACCACCCTGACTCCAAAATTCTAGGGTTGTTGATCAATTAAAATGTTTTACATTGATCGACCATCTTTACACTGACAAATCTGTGTTATGTGACACCCCCACCTCCGAGCTAAATTATTTTAGTGGCCTGAATTGTTTCTGGTTTATTGCTTTATATTTCATTATGCTGTTTTCATTTTCATTCTTTTAATAATGTATGGATTTTCCTCCTGAAATCTATGTGTGGATGAAGATTAGGTTTGGATTAAAAACAACAGCAATACCCAATATTGTCTAATTAAATACTTGGTTTTGATATTCAAAATACAGTTGATATTTTGAGAAGATTTAATGAACAACGTTCCCCCTCAACCATTAATCTGCACCATTGATCATTTTGAAATGTTGCCACGAGTCAAGATAAGTATACAGATTGTTCATTGCAATACTATCAGCATGGAGTATGCTTTAATGCCAACCATCTAGCTCATACTGTACCAATTTAGGTGGCCTCCATCTTACCCAACTACCACCCCAAGGCTACTGAAAAACCATCTTCTCCTGGGAGAGAGGACAGAAGAGTGTGGAGAGTTGATAGTCATCCATCTCTTGGCATTCTAAATGAAGTGTCCTCTCCTTTCCCCAGTGGCCACCACAGAGGCATTCGCAGAGAACTATCATGCCCTGAAGGGAAGAACACAGCAGCTTGGAAAGCTGCCAACCATCCAGACAGTGGCCTCTCCCTCCATCAAAGGCTACTACACAGCTACATAAGGATGCAACTCTTACATTTGTACAATAGGCTACATTCTAGTCATGAGATTTACACACACACACACACACACACACACACACACACCTCTCCATCTTAGCAAGAAAAAGGCATGATCATAGTTTAAGAACACATTCCAGCCAGACAAAAGTTCTTGAGGATGAGATGGAATATGACCAGTGGAGCGTGGGGCCTTGGAAGGGGAGTGTTGCCTAGAGAGTGTCTTGACCAGATAGAAAGGCCGGGAGGCCACCCCTGAGATATAATATTGATGCTTATTGTTTAAAAAAAAATATTATGTAAACTGATTTGTGAGGTTCACCTGAAAAGTGGTATATGGATATCTAAGATAAATAAATAAAATTTAATAAAGGAAAAACCAATTAAAAATATAGAATTTTAATTTGTGATTAATGAATTAGTTTATTGACATTTCTAGCTCTACTTGTGATGAATGTCTTGACATTAAAAATGATAAGATACTAAACTTGATATATTAATCTGTGGTTAATGAATTAGTTTATTGACATTTCTAACTCTACTTGTATTACTTTTTTCTCCTTCTCTCAAATGAGATTTTAACTGGAGACTCATAAACTTCGCACAGTGGTTTATGGCAAGTATTATCCCACCACCCCTCTTAGAATTAACATCCTGATGTGCTTCCACCTTCCGATGATAAGTTAGAACAGCTATCATTGAAACGAGAAGCTTTTATATGTATTTGCAATAAGTTTGATTTTATTTTTGGCCTTAGCTACCAGAAAGATACCAACCTTCCGTTTTCACTGCACAAGTCTTCAAGCAATTGCTGCCTGAAACATTTGAGGCTTAGATAATTAAAACATGAGAGCTCCCTACAAAGACATTTCTGTGAACTTAGGAAATGATTAATCATAGCCCAGTAAAAGAAATGAATCATATCGCATAAATAAGAGACAATAACAGATTTCCCATCCCATTCATATAATGGAAGTGGACACAGTACCTTGTTTCTTTCTTATGCACATGACACAGCACACATCATAATAGTTAACAATTCTACTACGTATCCAGTCTCATCACACGCCTCCCTCAGCTGCATCTTGTCTTTGATATACAAGCACAATTGATCTTGAGTTTCTTTTAGTTCTGTTTTAAGATTATTCTCTCATGTCTCAGTTTAATTATTTGTTGCTCTGTACATTTTCCCTTTGAACAAGTGACTCTGCTTATCTTGAATTTTGTGTGGCTCTTCTCAGGCTCCTTTATCTGATCTTTAGATACGTCTTCCTTCTTCTGGTTTCCTTCTCTTCTTCCCCAACCCCTCCCTTGCTCCCTGCCCCACAAAGCAATCATAACATTTCTGCAACCCCACTAGTAAAATGAATAGTGACTATGACTGATCATATTACAAAAGCACTGTGTGCCATTGCATGTGTATACTCGGTTCTTAGGATTTTCCTACAGAAATTCCCATAGCTCATCATTGCCAGATTCATATTAACAAAAATTGGGATAGCTCAACCAGTAGAACACAATATGGGACAGCTGCATATTCCGGCTTGCAGGGGGTTGGGCTAGAATTCAGTGATGGCTAACCTTGACACTCCAGATGTTTTGGGACTACAACTCCCATCATCCCTGACCACTGATCCTGTTAGCTAGGGATGATGGGAGTTGTAGTTCCAAAACATCTGGGGTGTCAAGGTTAGCCATCACTGGGCTAGATGATCCTCAGGATCCCTTTCAACTCTATGATTCTATGATTGTCTATGCCTTTCCTCTGGAGCTCAGGGTGTTGCCCCAGTCAGCTGGTTTTGTTCCTGGAGTGAGGTGGTTTATTGTTTTTTTGATGTAGTAGCCAGGAGTTGAATGGCAGGATTGGAATTTCACTGCTTACTAGGCCAGGCAACAAATAGTTAAATGCCCAGGTAACTTTGGTCATTGGGTTGAATAAACTACAGTATTGTAAACAAATGAATAGCCTCTTTCTGTGCCCATTCATACAACAGCTGATTTCAGTTATTCCTGGTCTTAAATGTAAGACAAGCAACTAGCATTCTTTCCTTTCTGCAGCACTTAATACCTTATTTTCTGTTGCAATCCTTAAAAGGAGAGGAAAAAAAGACCAAGGAAGCCTGGGTAGAGAATTTCCTCATATAATTCCCACTCACGTTAGCAGAACTTAGCAGCTGAAGATGCTAAAGATAAAAGCACTAAAGACTGAGATGTTAGATTGCAAAATCCCATTACTTGAGATGCGACATGATTTTACCATGTTTCGTTATCCAAAAGCCACAATCTAAGTGATGCTCAAAGCAACCCCCTGCCACTTTTGTTTAGGAGAACAGCACAAGACATGATGCAAATGACTCCTAAATCACTAGAACTGAATTAGATTCTCAAAGCAGTATATCACTGCTAGTTGTGAAGGTGAGTCCATCAGCAAAGAAAACAAATAGACTCTCTTCAGCACCCCACACAGGGCCATGGTTAAAAAAAACCAAGCATAACTTCTGAAATCAGCAGGCAGGAAAACAGATCCAGCTATGGAGAAAAGAGCTCTTTGAAAGTGCCTTGAAAAATCACCTGTCTTCTAAAATTACAGCAAAACAGCAGGCTCCTGAATATGAGGCAGTTTTTTTAATGCAGATTTGGGATTTACTTTTTCTACACCTGCTGTCAATAAGCATTAGAGCGTGAACATCAGCAAACATTGATTAAGCGAATTGCCTGAATGAGACATCAGGGAGAAAAGGGGGCGAGTCCAATAGCTCCTGTATGTTAAAGACAAAATACATGCAACAACTAAAAGGAGTTTAATATATATATGTTGTTAATGCACATCTATGCCAAACAATCTTTTTCTGATCACTATATTGTGCTTCAGATGAAATTTAAAACTCAGCACCTACATAATCTAACCCAAGTGAAAAAAAAATCCCTAAAGGCCAGATTCTTTTCTTACTGTACAACTCAGATCTCTAGATTCTGCTTTAGTGTGGATCATGCACAGTTGCAATGGAGGAAGATGTGTGGGTGCAGATTATTATGGCAAGATAGGCATATGGATAGAGACAACCAGTGTTCAAAATGCAATGTAGAAACTATACTATAACCCAGGGGTCAGCAACCTTTTTCAGCCATGGGCCGGTCCACTGTCCCTCAGACCATGTGGTGGGCCAGACTATATTTTGGGAGAAAAATGAACGAATTCCTATGCCCCACAAATAACCCAGAGATGCATTTTAAATAAAAGGACACATTCTACTCATGTAAAAACACACTGATTCCCGGACCGTCCGTGGTATGGATTAAGAAGGCGATTGGGCCGCATCCGGCCCACGGGCCTTAGGTTGCCTACCCCTGCTATAACCCTTTGCTATAATTCTTCTTTCACAACTGAAATAGTGTGGATGGGCAGGCCTGTCTCCTCCACCACCTCGACACTGAGGAAAAATATTTAATGGGGAATCTGCTGTGTGAATGGAAGCTCTTCTGTGACTTGGAACCCTCATGACACAGAGAGCCTCTTAGTTAAGGAAAGCTTCCTTTCAGAGACAACACCTGGACTGTAAAAGGGCCCACACTATCCACAAAAGCTCTGTTGGATGGTACAACGAGGATGCAATGGAGGTAGCAAAGTATACCTTCATTGCTGCATTCACTGCCACTAGGTAGGCTTGATGATGAGCCCTCACTAGTGTTCAGTTGTATTTGACTGGAGGGTTCAATTGTATTTCTCCAACGGAGCTAGTAACGGTGGGCAGGGTGTGTGTTTTATTTTGATCAGGACAGTGTGAGCAATGCTGTTGCCTGACTTCTCAACACTGTTGTGTCACTTCCAGTTACTGAGAGAGGGGGAGCCAAAACAGCATGGTGGGGGTGCAGTGGCAGATCCAATCCACCTACAGCCCAAGCCAATCCATGTTCATATTAAACAAGCCTTGTGAGATGCCGTGAAACTTCTTCCCAACAATAGGCATATTGCAGTCCTTAGAATTCCCCGTTGTTGCTGTTCTACTGGTCCCACTCCTGCACCTTGGCCAGCAGCCTGACATGCAGAAATTAAACAGGTGAAGCTCTTCATGGTACCGCTACTTATGATTTAGGAATAAAATACGTGACTACTCAACACAACCCAGTGGGGAGGATATTCACATGTAGATTACACTCTCCACAAATACAAAGGTTTACTGTGCACATGGAACATCCCTGCTTCTAGTTTCCCATGCTAGATCCAGGTGTCTGCTATACGTGTGAAGTGTTTTCTTCACTGCCTCCCTGGGGCATTCCTCCCGGCTGAGGAGTGCAGGCACTCCCTTGCTTCTCCCTTGCTTCTCTTGCTGACCATCTGTTTAGTGGAGGCAGCAGAGCATTGCTGTGTTTGGAGATCTCTGGAGCAAGCTGTCTTTACAAAATGAATTGTGAACATGCTGGGGCTAGGATGTAGCAGCTCATTTTCTTTGAATGTGCTTTCTTATGCTTCCTTACATTTAAACAATAGACATAACCTTCTCTTCAAAAGGCAGGTAGGTTTCTGATTCCATATGCTCCTGTGAAAATATTGGGATTCAATGCAATTGTCAGATAAAGATCCTGTTTATCTACCTGCATGGTTTGTGTGTTTCACTAAAAATAGGCCAGCCTTTCCACCTAGGACAAAAACATTGATTGTTACAGTGAAACATTTCTGATTACAGATAACAGATGAGACTTAATTAGTGTGGGCAGCTGGATCTACCACTGAGATAACATGATTGGAGAAACCCTGCAATGTTCATTTAGGAAAAGCCATTAACTCCTCCTTCATCGGGCTGAAACAGCAGAATGAGATTCAAAAGGCATTTGTTACCTTTGCACTGCTGTGACTGCATCAGCAATTACACACGGTTAGCACTTCAAGTTAGGGACTCATGACCCTAGTGCAATATATAATTTTATATGAATGATGGTTCTTGAACCAGCTGCAAAAGCATTCGCTGCAGGCAATCCAGCAGACCTCAAGAAGAAACATAGGGATATAGACAAAGATGTGAAATATGATGGCTGAGATCTAAAATGTTACTTTTAAGCACACCCAAGGGCTTGGATGCACCCTGTGGTATTTTTGCCCTTTTCCCCAGCAGACTCCAGTCTCAAAAGCAGCATGCCGTCCAATATGAGGAGGGATGCTGTTCAAGAGACACAAATCCAAAACCTCTTTGGGGGCATGCAGAGCTTGTATTTGGATTTCAGCCATGAATTTCATAATATGTATGAAATCTCAACTACATGAGCCCTTTTTCAAATGTTCGAAAGGGCTAAAATGAATGTGAGCAGGATGCAAGAGACACATCATGGAGGACAGCTCTGCCCCAATCTACATGTGATCACTAAAGCATGTGTAGTGAGCCCTTCTTATTTGGCTGTACACCCCTACAAAGGCTGAGTTCCCAATGGCATGAAAAGCCCTCCAGCATACAGTTGTACATGCAAAGCTTGACATACGTTCTAACAGGTTTACACAGTTTGTGTACAGACCCTGCTGCCAAAATGCTGTTCCCCTACCTATCCCTTTGAGTGTGTGAATAGAGCTAAAATTAATGACACATGGTATCTTCCACAATGGGAAAATACAAATCACATTAGTGTAAATTAGCCTTCAGAGGTCAAAGCGATCAACAATTACATGACATTTAGAAAACACCTGAAGGCGGCCCTGTTTAGGGAAGTTTTTAATCTGTGATGTGTTAATGTATTTTAATGTTTGCTGGAAGCCGCCCAGAGTGGCTGGGGAGACCCAGCCAGATGGGCGGGGTACAAATAATAATAAATTATTATTATTATTATTATTATTATTATTATTATTATTATTATTATTATTATATTCAGGTAGCCAATGTGGTGCCTTCCACATGTTCCTGGACTTGAGCTCCCATCAGTCCAAGTCAGTATGGTTGATGGTCAGGGATGATGGCAGCTGTACTCCCAACCAGGGCAATATGTTGCCTACCCCTGATGTAGGTGTTGAAATCAAAATGGTAGAAGAACACAATCCTTTCTGAAACCACATCCAGACTGTCACTATTTTGTGGGTTTGAGTCAACTGCAACCACCAAATTTAGGTCATGCAATTAAAGTGGATTTGGTACCCTTCTGCAGGAAACCTGCTCCCTCACCCAAATGGTATTTTTTTGTGGTAAGAAAAGTGATGGGGAAAAGCACTGCAAACTGTGGGATAACAGCAACATTAGCCAATGTATTATATCCTCCATATAAACAAGTCCAAGCGAATGTTCAATGAACAGGAATGCCTTAGCACAAACAAATCAGGATGAATGCTCAATCAGGAGGTCATCTGGAAGAGTCGTGAAATTCCCTCTTCCACTGCTGCACCATCCAGAAACCTGTCTTATCTTTAAGTCCATGTTCTGATATATTTCAGTGAAGTATGAACCAGTTATCAGAGTGCTGAGGCAGCTGTTTCAAAGCTAACAGGAAGCCTGAGCCAAATGCCTCTGTTTTAGGTTAGTAAAAAGGAGCATGTCAAAGGTCTTTTCCACTTTAAAGTAGAACAGTGCAATTGAATGAAAGAGACAGATTTTCTTTCTGCTGCTGTTACTGATGTGTGTGGAAGAAAATGCCTTGTTTGATGGTGTGCTCTGAAGGACGACCAACTGTTTAAGTCCACCCTAGTCTCCATTTCAAAAAGTGTAATGAGAAGATGCTGTATTCTTTCTTCTTCAAACATTCATTTCATTTTATAGTTCTATATTTAAGAAAAGGATCCTTTTTTCCAACAAAGTTAAATGGCTCCATTTTCAAATAGTCTCTAAAATTAGGAAATATATATATATGGGGGACGACTCTTAAAGTCAGCTTTTCAAAGAACCAAGAAACCTGCTCTCCTAAGGTTAAAATATCAAGTGGATACCTAGATTATTTGAAACCAGATTCCTCCTGGTGCAAGAGAACCAGAAGACAAAATACTTTTGTTTTTTGAGTAATATCACTGCTTTGGCGCTGATAAAAGAAATATTGGTTGGCCTATATACATGAAAAATAGTCTCTGGCCAGTAATAATTCTCTCTAAAGTGCCTTTCTAAGAAAACCACTAATATGTTTTTGAAAAGTGTATTGATCTCTGCCTGAAGAGCCAAAGGGGAATTCTAGCGTGTCTATTTCAGGGCAAGATATCTAGAATAAAAAGCTGCACTACATTAAAAACAGTGCAAAGCCCCATGTGTCTCCGGGGCACTGCTGCCTTTGGTGCTAGAAAGAGCAGCATCAGAGCTCCTTACTAGCCCTAGCTGTGAGATCAATTTTTGTGCCAAGGGAATATTCTCAAAGGGAAATAGTATGAAGGCTAGTTCCCTGCCATTGCGTTAAAATTTGCAGTGTGGATTATAAAATTCTTGGGAAATGGGATTGTCAGTTCAAGAATAATGAACAGTAACAAAACAATGTCAGATTTTCCACTTAAACTAAAGTTTGCTCCCCTGATCAGTGGGAATTGATCAGGACTCTGACACAAGCTTGCAACCCAAAGCAATGTGCCATGCTTGGCAGAACCTCTGTAATCCCAAAACTTTGGGAAACATTTTCAGAAGAGATCACTTGATCAGTTTCAGTTGATGTGGCCTGATGATATAGACAAGGTGCTATGTGTCTCCTTGACCCACTTGGTTTATTAAAGAATGCCTATGCGGGGGTCTGGCTGAGGAGTCTCAGATATGGCCAATGCATCCTTGTGGGAAGAAGTGGCCCCAACCACCTTGAAAGAGTGTTTTAACAACTTCTGCATAATCCCACCCTAGACCCTTGGACTTGTCCTAACTACTTCCTAGTGTCCTTTTGGGGGTGAGCAAAATGGTCGTGGTGGGACAGTTGAAAGCACTCTTGGATAAAACGATTAACTTGACTCATTTCTGGCTAGGTTCAGTCCTGCTTATACAACTGAATCCATCTTGGTCATCCTGTTTGATGACCTTTATTGGGAGGAGGACAGGGGGAGTGCAACCCTGCTATTCTTATTTGAACTGTCCATGGCTTTTTATACCAATAACCATCACATTCTCATGAAGTGACTCAGTGAGTTGGGTACTGGGGCCAAAGTTTTATAGTTCTGATCCTATCTCCAGGGCTTTATCTTTTGCCCACCAGCAATTGTACTATGGACTGCCACAGAGTACCGTCTGGTCCCCAGTGCTATTTAACATCTATAAGAGGCTGTTGGGTCATTAGAGTTGGTGCAAGGTTTCATCAGTACATCCAAATCTTGTTTATAACATCTGAATCAAGAGAGCCCACGCAGACCCTGAACCTGTGCCTGGATTTCATGATGGGCTGGGTGAGGGCCAACAGTCTGAATCTTGGCAAGACAGAGGTGATGTGAGCACTTCCCAAGTCCAGAATTGGTCAATTGCCTGCTTTGGATGGGATTAGGCTGCCCCAAAAGAGCAGGTTCATAGTCCGGGGATACTCCTGGAACCAACTCTGTCAACAAAGGCCAAGATGACCTCAGTGGATAGGAACACTTTTTACCAACTTTGGCTGGCAAGACAGCTAGAGGCAGTTCTGGGCCAGGACAACCTGATAAACTGTTGTCCTTGTGCTGGTAACCTCCATATAAGATTACAGTAATACGCTCTATGTGGAGTTGCCCCAGAGCTGGTCCTAAAGTTGCAGCTAGCAGGACAGAATACTGCCTTCATGTTACGTTGCTGCTGAAAGAATTGCATTGGCTGCCAATTAGGCACAAGATTAGGCACAAGCCTAAGTTCAAGGTGCTGGTGCTGGTATACAAAACCCTATACAACATGGGACCAGAATACCCCTTATACAACTATAACTATGCTTTGCAAGGAAAGGGCCTCCTGAAAATGCTTTCTCATCAGGAGGTCCACTCCATACAATGTAGGTAGCTGAGTCTTCAGAACACCTTTCGGAATATCCTCCAATTACATATCAGACAGGTGCTATCTCTATTATATCTTCAATGCCTGTTGAAATCCTTCCTTTTCCAAAAGAAAAAAAGGAGAGAAATCCTTTTGAGGTGTGGGTGTGGGTGAGAGGGGGGGTTGCAATCAAGCAGTATATAAATTGTATGAAATAAACAAGCCTTTTAAGTGAAGAATTTTATCTCATTTTGTATCTGAATTGCACTTATTTTTTATATATTTTTCATTGCTTATGTTTTTATTCTCAAATCACTTCAGGATGTTTATGTGGAGCAATTCATAAATGGAATAAATAAATGCAAACATAAAACAGGAAAGGCCATAAATTACAACCATTAAAGGATATCCAGATAAATTTGTTTTTATTGAGTATATTTTCAGGAGAAAGAGCCTGTCTTCATTCATCTCTCTAAGATCAGGTTATCATGCTCATTTCGAACATAGTAAAAATAAGGCAAGGTGATTTTTGCCTGTGATGTACTCATAGAAAAAAGAATAAGTTTCTTCTGAATGCAGCTCCGCATCCTGAAATTTGATATTTTATTTGGAGAACGACTTAAAATGTTCCTTGAACACATTGCAGAGGGTTGGATGACCCTTGGGGTCCCTTTCTACAATTCTATGATTTTATTGTGTGTGTGTGTGTGGTGTATATCCAGTGTTGTTTTTTCTGGGGGGACACAGGGGGACGCATACCCCTAAACATTTTGTGAATATTTGTACTTTTGTCCATTTACTGTATTTATTTTTCCCGATTTCAACTATAAAATGGTGATAATCTTGAGTCAAAATGAGAGTACCCCAAACATTTTTAAGGGGGGGAGCACTGTGTATTTCACAGGAAAAGCTGAAATAAGCAGACACTCGCTAGTCAGATTTCTATTTTACCATCAATCATATACCAAAGTATCTATGGATACAAGAGAGATACCAGTAGCCTGTTTTAATGTAAGAAATCAGGGCAGGGCAGGGTTATTGGTTTGTGGGGTTTTTTGTTGTTCTTGTTTTTATTATATATTATATATTTTGTGTTTTCATCTTCTATTGTTTTTATTATATATTTTGTGTTTTCATCTTCTATCTTTATGTTGTGAACTGCCCTGAGAGCTACAGATGAAGGATAGCATACAAATTTTAATAATAACAACAACAACAGTCAGTAGTACCCAGTGCACTCACCATAAAGTTGTTACACTAAGTATCACACTTTTTAACACCAACAAAAAGAGGTGCCGGTACTGCATACCCCTGAGTACCGCCTGGAAAAAAAGTGCTGGTAGTATCTGTAATGAAAACCATCAGCAGATGCTGATGGGTTTGTTTAGCTTAGTTCCAGGCCAGATGGTTTAATCCAATGTGTTACATCTGTAATCAATCACTTTAACACTTTAAAATTAAAAATCAACCCAGGCCCAGAAATTATCCTCTTTTGTGGCTATAGAAGGATTCTTTAACTAACCAAATTGAGCTTTTGTTACATTTCTAATAAGCTCCCCAGAGTACCAGTTACTTGTGAAATACTTAAAAATGTGTTGATTGGTAAAAGAGAAAACAAAAAGTTAAAGTGTCCACCCTCCAGTTCATTGAAATATCCATCCCACATCTACCCCAGAGATAGGAAAAAAGAAACACCAAAGTGATAAATTTTCACCCAAATCCTAGATGTTTTAAAATGTGATTTTGATACAGATTATTTCTGGTACAAGCAAGCTTCTTCTTCTTACTATTACTATTATTAGAATTAATTACCCTTCACCCTAATCCCAAGCAAGTTACAACAATTAAAAAACATCATTAATATTAAAACACAGTATTAAATATACACCCCTTCAAGCTTCTGAGGGCGCAGGGACAACCAAGTGGGCACCCTCCACTGATCTACGTACCTTAGAGGGTCAGTAACAAAGGAGGAAGTCTTGGGGCCTGAGTCATTTAGGGCTTTAAACACTAATATAAGCACCTTAGCTGGGCCCAGAAATGAACTGGCAACCAATTTAGCTGTTTTAAAATGGGAGTGATGTCAGATCTGAAAGGAATACCAACCAGTAATCTGGCTGGTGCATTTTGGATCAATTGAAAATTATGAGTCATTTTCAAGGGTAGCCCCACAACAATCCAATCTGAAAGTTATAAGAGCGTGACCAAGTCAGCTGTGTCCAACAGGAGCCGTAGTTGGTGAACCAGCTGGAGCTGAAGAAAGGCATTCCTAGCTACTGAGGACACCTGAACCTCTGGTGACAGTATTGAATTTAGGAGCACCCACAAACTGCAGACCTTCCACAAACTGCAGACCTTCCACCTTGTCCAAAAGGGGATTTTGCCATTGGGCGATAGTTGTTTAAAACTTCTGGGTCCAGGGAGCGCTTTTCTTAAGGAGCATGTGCATCGCCACCTCCTTCAAGGCAGATGGTACTTCCCCATCTCCAGTGTGTCCTTGAACCATAATAATGCCTACTGCTTGCCTGGATGGAGATCAGAGTGAATGTGTTGCTGTATAGAAATTTCTGACTTTTGTGTGGCTGAGATATAGCCTAAGATAAGAATTGCATTCATTGTTCTACTCACATTTGTCTCTGCTTCCATTCACTTTTGTATCTGGTCTCCCCCCCATCATTGTCACATGGCCCCTAGAAGGTTCCCCATGATAGAATGTGGCCCTCAGACAGTCACCAACACTAGTTGGGAGTATAGCCAGAGTTCACAATATCACTTTGCAGTATAGGAATGGGTAGATAGGCATTGGACAGGAATGAGATAGGGCTGTAACACTGAAGCACAAGTATGGGGTAAACACGAGTTGTGGCAATAGGCAAGTGTGGAGGAAAGCTTCACAACACACTGGAGTCAGAAAGAGTAATGCTGATCAGCCTAAATGGGAAGACTTGGTGAGAAGGTGAACATTCATTGCCTGGGAAGATGCTCCAAATTGCAGCTCTGGTAGCTAACCACACAGGGCAACTACATGCAAAACCAAGGGTTCCTGATTCTAGTCTAAGCAACTCCTGACATGGACCAAGACTAGAGGCAACTCATTTGTATATCCTACTAAAGCCCTTCATATTCATATCTTATATACTGCAGTAGTCATTTATAATTGGAAATGAAACTGAAAGAAAGCATACTTCTGGAGCATGTCCACACAAAAATCAGAAAGCTCCAAAACCCTCCATCTTAATAAAATCCTCCATTTTCTTAAGTACCTTTCACTAGGGTGACTTCAGGTTTATTGAAAACAGCATTATAATTACTGGCTCATTCTATTCTGCAATTCCGTAGGTGTCATTAAACAATTCATTTTTATAATTGGTGCATCATGTTAAGTTGCTGCCTTTATCCTTGATAAATAAGAAAGGTATTAAAGAATAAATGACTACATGCGAATTTTTGTATTACAATATTGCTTCTCACTTGCAACCTCATTCTGGCATGTTATACTCTGTTTAATCTGTTATATCTTTGACATCTATGATTAAAGATTCAGATCACAACAATTGACTTTTGCAGTACTCGCTCCCAGTTCAGCACCTCTGTTTTACCACCAACTACAAAACAATATACAGGCACGAGCATTGCATGATTCTTCAGTTTAAAAAAGAAAAGGAGAGAGTTGTTTTAATCAAGGTAGATGAACATGTATTCATTTTTCACCTGTCTAGACAAGATCAACTCAAATTAATTTCTTAGTACAGACATCTAACCCTTCATGGCTGTATTCTAAATGCCATTTCAAGTTTCATCGTCCTCACAGTCACAAGTGAAGGGCATAGCACTCTGTTTCCCTTGTAAATGCTGAGGAGAGATGTAGCCCTATCAGCCACGTTACTAGTGGCACTAATAACAGTACAGAGCAGACTGCTCCATCTTCATCAAGGGCTACCTATCAATTGAGACACACTGTTGATGATAACCTGACTCAGCTCTAAGTACAATGGACTCTTTATTACATAGGCTACTATCAGAGTTCATGGCTGCAAGCCCCAGCAAATTATGTTTTGCCAAAGAGAGGGGGAGGATGGAAATGCCCAAACATCCAGTCTCCCTTGGGGGGAGGGATGAAACGTGAACTACTGAGTAAAGGTATAATTGACTGGTTTCTGAAGCAGATGCAAGAAACTGCAGCACTAGTCTTTGAATTATTTTTCACGATTCCTCTGACTTGATGGGCTGCAACTCTTTGGGAGGCTGGGACATGTCAGAATGACAGCACATCATACCATGAGCAGAATAAATCCGTAGGTGTCTATGCCAGCAAATAAGACAAACATAAGCCTTTGTCCCAAACTTAAAATGCAAATTTATTCAAAATAAATCTCCCACAAGGCTTCATTTGTTTGGGGGAAACCAGATTGAGAAAATGGGGATAAGATTAAGAATTCCATTATTCACTACCCTTTGGCATCAAGGCTTTTATTTCTATAAACATACCATGTGGCTAGAGCTGACCCAACCATAGAAGCAATCCAAGTGGTCTCCTGGGACAGCAGGAGTGAAAAATTGTGTGCCAGCATCTTCAAAGACATTCCAAACAATCCTAGGGAGCACCTGTCAGATCGCAGGCTCCTTCAGACAACATATTTATTGAACATTCATCCTGATTTGTATGCACAAAGCTTACACAAAGGTTTGAGCAAATCTGGTCTTTAGGAAGCGTTTGTTCAGATTTGTTTGTGGGAAGGTTATATGACAAGAAGCTTGTGGAATGTTTATACAACTTTGCATTAATCTTCATTCATTCCACATTTTTCAGGGCCTTTCCACATCACTTTCCTAACTGCAAAAAATATGTGTATTTGTTGCACTAAGGCAACAGAATGCTTTAATCCTAAGTATATCAGTATGCACTTGAATCCCTCCTGCAAAATATTGACAGTCTGGAAGTGCCCCATACAATTCAGCTAGGAATGAGAGAGAAATTCAATAGACATCACATTTAAAGACAAACTTCCCCAATTTGTACTTTCCAAACAATATGGCAGCAGAAAAGCAGCATTCCTTTGAAATTTGCACTTCTTTGAATTTTGCAATGCAGTTACCCAGTCTTGTGTCCAAATATGCATATACTAGGGTATATGTGTTATATTCATGAAAATAACATACAGAAATGCACTATATTAGTGAAAATAATATACAAAAATGCATTATATTAAGCAAAATTACTTGCAAAACTGTATCTTAGGAGAAATTAGCAATAAATTGGTGAAGAATTTTCATGAGGATTTTAAAGAAAGAATTTGCAACCTGATGTTGAAATGTGGAGGACTTAAGATTTGGAAAATGAGAAACTTACAGAATCCAAAATTGACATCCCTAAATGCAGCTGCTTGGACGACAAAGGCTGCCATCCTAACCACGTCAATGTAAAAGTAAGTCCTACTGAATTCAGTGGGGCTTACTGCCAGGTAAGTGAGATTAGGCTTGCTGCCTAAATGCCCTAAGTCAACCCTGCATAGAGATGGTTATACATAAAGTTTGGTAGCCAGTATGGTGTGATGGTTAGAGTGAGAGACTAGGACCCAGATTTCCACTCATGAATAAACTCATAAGGTGGCTGTGAGCCAATCACTAGCTGTTAGCCTAACCTAGCTCATAGGGCTGTGTAAGAATAAAATGGGAGAGGGACTATGTACATTGTCTGGAGCTTTTTGGAAGAAAGGTGGGATATAAATGCAATACATAGGCACAGCGTCTCTATATTACTTTTTATTCCTACAGTCATCATGACAACATCATGACATCATTCCACATGTCCAGTCTTGAAAAGGGCAGTGTGTAATATATTTCCTAGACAGGGAAGCTGGTGGACCTCTGATAAATGGTGAGCTCACCTACCAAGGAAGGGAAATTCCAGCTCCTCCCATGTCCCATCACAAATTTATCCTGAAAGAGGAACTGTCACTCATTTGGACTTCCTGCTTCAGCATTTCCTCATAATAAGCCTCCTCAATTTCACGTTCACTTCTGATTTTTATTTTTATTTTTAATGAAGAAAGGAATTGCTCATCTGACTCTCAAGAAACATTTTACAAATGATGATGAGTGACTGAAACTTGATTTAGCATCGTATTAGTAACGGCTGTGTTATGTGTTTACATATTCAGATAAATTCTGCTGGAGGTCAAAGTGGCCTATCCATGATTAATCTGTGATTGATCTGGCTGCTGGCACAGCTGCAGTATTTGCATAGCTCCTCAAACAGAAGATGAGAAAATGCCGTTATAATATGGGAAAGCATTCCTGAGCAACCACAGAGGCCAAGGTAAGGGTCGCTGCACGCTTGAGCTGCAGTCTTGTCTCTTTTAGAATGAATTTCGCAGCTGAAGGACAGACACAATTGCTTTCACGTACAAATGGAAGAGGTGAAAAGGAACAAGGACTGAGGAAGGGGAGGGAGTCGTAAGGTAAGCAAAAGAAAGGGGGGGGAGAGAAAGACAGAAAATTGAAGGGAAGGTGATCTCACTGAGAAGTGATATTTCCAAGAACGATTGGCAGAAATAGCAGGCTAGTCGCAATCTAATATATTCAAGTTACCTGGATGGATTTACTTCAATAAGTCCTTTAAGGAATTGGATCTCAATGATCAGCAACACATTGCTCTGAAATCTTCATGAAGTAACTCCCTGAAAGGCTGAAACCTCACTGTGTTTCACCAAACTGGTTAAATCAATACTAACTATAGTATTAGAAAAGTAATTAGAAAAGTTGATACAAACCGTAATGCTGCTGCTCTGGCCGACTTTGAGAGGAAGAGCAGGATATAATTTTTGTATTTTTTTTTTGTATTTTTATGTTGTGAACTGCCCTGTGATCTTCAGATAAAATACAGTATACAAATTTAATAAACAAATAAAAATGAATAAATAAAATAAATAAGTCAAAAAAGGATAGCAGAATACAATACAGTGGTACCTCGGTATTAGAACGTCTCCATTGATGAACATTTTGGTTTATGAACGCCACAGACTCGGAAGTACAGTGGTACCTTGATTTAAGAACAGCTTAGTTTATGAACAAATTGGATTAAGAACGCTGCAAACCCAGAAGTAGTTGTTTTGGTTTGTGAACTTTGCCTTGGAATAAGAACATGTTTTGCTTCCTGTTGAGTGTGTTCTATTTGTAAATTGAATCCCCCGCTGCTATGGAAAAGCACGCCTTGATTTAAGAACGCTTTGGTTCTTAAATGGACTTCCGGAACGGATTAAGTTCGTAAACCAAGGTACCACTGTAAATGCTTCAGTTTTCGAACACGCCTCAGAAGTCGAACATGCCACGTGGCTTCCACTGAGTGCAAGATCCTGAGGCCTAGCTGTTTGCTGTTGAGTTTTTGGTTTTTGAACGTTTCAGAACTCGAAAGGTCTTCTGGAATGGATTAAGTTCAAAAATCAAGGTACCACTCTACAAAACTTCCCTTGTAATTCAATGGGCATTCAAAATAGATGGTAGAATCAGCAACCAAAGAGCAGCTTCTGATGTGCATTTCCCCCTCCCCCAGCAAGTTCAGTTACCATTTTAAGTTAGTATGGTGACAAAAGGAGCATCAATAACATGTGGTCTCAGTAGCATGAATTACACTTTAAATGTATATTATAATAGAGTATGCCATCTAAGTTTTCAGATCTCGCTCCACCATTATTTTTTTGTGGGGGAGGGGAGGTGGAATAACAATGCCCTCATGACTGTTACTACTAGGGGAAAAAAGTATCAGGCTTCTTCTTTGCCTTATGGAGCAATTCTTAAAAAGGGCTGGGGCAGAATGACATGGTATAGCTCACACAGACCAGGGTGGAAAGGGGTGAAATAGTTTTTATATCTCCATTTATTGCAGTGCTGTTTACTGCTTTATGTTTTACTATTGTGTTGTAAATTTTAAATGTTTTATGGGTACCATTCTAAAATCATTTTTGTATCAAAGTGCAGTTTATAATTTTTTGAAAAATACATAAATATTACCAGGAGTTGCATCCAGAAGAGAATTCAGGGGGCGTTCAGCTGTTGTAAGCGCTGCTCAGACTGCATAAATATGTTTTCATAGAGATTCACATGGAAATGGCTCAATTCTTGATGAATTTTCTGCATTCAGTACTTAAACAAGCACTCAAAAAGTATACTAATCTAGTTGTAGAACCTCCCAGAATGCAGGGATCTTTCAGCACTGGGAAGCCACTATGATTGGCATCTTCAGTGAGGACACAGAGAAATTGGATAACAAAGATAAACAAGAATTAATCATCCCCCTCAAGAATGGAAACACGTTAACAAAGACATAGATAAACTCGCATGGAAAGTATCATAACATTAGATTCAGCAACCTACCCACTACAGGAAAAATCCCAGTCCTATGTCCATGACATTCAAGAAAGATAAACAATACCCTATGAAGGGCAAAATGGAAATAACAGCATAATGGCATGTTTTGGAAGCCAGTATATAATTTGGGAGCTTCTTATAATTTAGCTCTAGCATTGTATATAAAACAAATTCAATATAGTATTTAACAGCAAGCACAAGAAATCATCCTATTTCCAAATCGCTTACACTCTAAACAGATAAACAGTTGAAACTCAAACAAAGCCTACTAGCTTAGGCCCAGCTGGGACCTTCACAAGTATGACTGGTGTGAGGCTGCGCTCCAAGTCTGCACTCTGTAAAGGGAGACTGGAAGCGTAGACGAACACATTATTATAAATGAGGGAAGGATTTTTTTACCCACCTATAATACCTTTGCAAGGGACGTGGGTGGCGCTGTGGGTTAAACTACAGAGCCTAGGGTTTGCTGATCAGAAAGTCGGCGGTTCGAATCCCCACGATGGGGTGAGCTCCCATTGCTCGGTCCCAGCTCCTGCCAACCTAGCAGTTCGAAAGCACGTCAAAGTGCAAGTAGATAAATAGGTACCGGTCCGGCGGGAAGGTAAACGGTGTTTCCGTGCGCTGCTCTGGTTTGCCAGAAGCGGCTTTGTCATGCTGGCCACATGACCCGGAAGCTGCACGCTGGCTCCCTCGGCCAATAATGCGAAATGAGCGCCGCAACCCCAGAGTCGGTCACGACTGGACCTAATGGTCAGGGGTCCCCTTAATACCTTTGCAAGGCTGCATTATTTCTGGTTGGATGAACCAACTCTACCTCAGGAGAGTCCCTTACGATGGTACGGGGTGGCTTGGGTGTTCTTATAAAGTACATCTCACATGTTGTAGGCTGCTGGATCTCCCACCCCGTTTCATTCAGTCTCTATCTGCCACAGCCACTCCCAGAATTTGATCGCGGTCTCCCCATACCATATGTACTTCACAAATTCACCACAGTGCTTTTTTTCTTTCTCAAAAGACCACCATACTTTCTTCTCTCCCTCCCTCCCTCCCGGGCCAAACTGCCCCAACTGTCACCATCCCATCATTGCAATTCCCTTGGCAACAGTTGCCAAGGCAGCCCAGAGACTGCCCCCCCAAAAAAACTACTTACAATTTTGCTTACCCCACTTTTCGCCAGACAACTAGCCTCATAAAATATATCAAAACCAAAACAGAAACATTAAACAATCCTCTCATATCATGAAACCACATGAATATACATGGTCTGCCACAGGAGAATTCACCTGCGAAGTTTTTCCTGAGCTGTAGCAAGGATGGAGTTTATATGTTAGAATTTGGGTGGAGTCTGGGGGATTCTTGTGCATTTAAAATTTTATGTCGAGAAGACCAGGCTGAATCTGACATGATTGTTTGTATGAACATGAACTTTTTTACATAGAGGTATATTTGAAAGTAATCAGTAGAGTCTGCAGAAGGGTTTGCGACTGGTTTATTCTGGATGTAGAACTGGCCCTTACTTGCCCACTTAAAATAGGACCCACTTCTATGGCGGCAGCAGGTGGGGGAATAACATGGTAGGGACACTCAGAAAGTTGGCAATATAAATGGGAATATATGACCTTGATCTTATCCAAAACTGACAAAGTGCATTAACCACTAATAAATTGCCATTCGTTCCCACTAAAATATGACACCCTATTGACATGCATGGTGTCGCTCGCTGCTTCATCATTTCATTAAGTGCAAGGGGAAAGAAATCTAAATAATATTCAGATGCTGCCATATATTGTAGTCTTATTCTTGTCCTAACAGATTCATTATATATTTTGCAGTAAACAGGCTTCACTGAAATCCTTTATTAGAACATACTGCCTATGATTTTATTCAATTTTCTTCAGGCCTTTTAGTGCGTCTCATTTATCTCGCCTTATCCATGGAAGTCATCTATAGCAATGTTGTCAGCTACAGGAGATATTCCGATAGCACCAGAACAGAGACAGCTGCAGGCTCCAGTGCCTTCGGAGCCAGCTAACAAGCAGGTCACAGTTTCCATCAGCAATTTCTTCTTTCTTAGGCTCATCCAGACTCTTTGGGCATACTTCCCCTCTCTGTCTCTGTCCCTCTCATTTTTTTTCTCTGGCAAAGCAATTCTGTGCCGTCTTTCCTCTAAAATACAATTTTAATGCAACTATAGGTATCAAAACGCTCCTTTTTAACATGCAGCTTAAACAGCATCTAAAAAATCCCAACCTTTCTATAGCCATACCAAATGATGGGGTCTAAACAGCTATTCAGGGGGGAAAGGTTTTGAGAGAGAGAGAGAGAGTGTGTGTGTGTGTGTGTGAGAGAGAGAGAGAGAGAGAGAGAGAGAGAGAGAGAGAGAGAGAGGTCACTTAAACATCACCAAAGGGAATATATAAATTGTTATACTTTAAAGCAAAATATAATCCATCTCAGCATAGCAGGAAATGCCAAACCTGTGTGTCTGCTCTGTCTGCTATCCAGGTGCTAACTGTTGATGAACAATTTCAAGGCCTCTCTTAGGGCTTGTGTTTTTAAATTTTACGTGGACTAGGCAAACAACAAAACAAAACAAACCCCTGGCTTCAAATAAATTCCTCCAAAAAGAGTCCTCTTTAAAATAGAGCATATATTAATCGTCTCTGCTTCCCTGGGTCATCAGATTCTGAAATTGTTCTAAAATAAGGAACAGTGAGTGGATGTCATAACCAGTTAGATTTATTGGATTAAAATATTGGTCATCATCACAAAAAAGTACAGAAATACTAACGGTACTGAGATGCATTTTAGTATAGCAGGTCCCCAGCACCTTGGAAGGACCTCATCTTGTAAAATGACATTTTGTCCAATCTGTTGGGCTGCTAAGGCAAACCTAGAAACCTTGTATGTAGTGATTATCTCCATCCACAAGCAAATAATTTTTCTCCCTACTATTCAATAAGGAACTTCTGTGAATAATTCCTTTGAGAAAGCTATACCTAGGAGAATTGTACAAGAAGCAACATGGTACATGATGAACAATATTCTCCAATTCTCCCTGGCTGCAGAAACATAATTGACAATTTACAGAGACTATATATATGGGTGGCATAAGATGGATTCTGAGGAGTGCAAAATATAGTGGAACTGCTACCGGTACTTCCCATGTTTGGGAAACTTTGGCAAGTTGGTGGGGCCGCCAATCACTTAGTGTCATTATGACACCAGATGATGATTTCAAAGATTTCACTCTTGAGTGCCAATCAGTCGATGAGCACTGATAATGAGCTCTTTTGAAGGTGTGCTAAATAGGCTCAGGTAGTGGTGGGGAACCATCACTGGTTTAGAGCTTTACAAGTAATGAACAAAATCTTAAACGTGGCCCAGTATCAAATTGGTAGCCAGTGTAGCTTAGAAGCAGTGTGATATGCTCATAGCTGATAGCTCCACTCAGCAACCTAGCCATTGCATTCTGCACAAGATATTGTCTTTGACCAACCATAGGTGCAACCCCACATAGACAGCATTACAGTGATTCGGTCTTGAGGTTACCAACACATGAGTCACTGTGCCCAATCTACCCCTACCAGCTGAAGCCACCTGGACCTTCAGCAGCAATTTTAGATTGAGGAGCACTCTCATACTATGTATATGTTCCTTCAGGGGGTAGTACATTCCCATCTAGAACAGGCAAATTATCCAATTCCTGGGCTGCCCACCCACAAGGCTACCATCTCAGCTTCTTGGCCGTCATCCAGTGAACTTCCTTTGCTGTAGGAAGACCACACATCAGGCTCCGATGATGGGCAGTGGGAACCCTTCCAGGTTTAGGAAGGGATTTCCATTGAAACCCTTGCTAAAACTAAGTGTGGGGGTGGGAATCTGCTGCTCACCAGGAGGAGGAGGGATGAGGCAGTGGGGAGGTCAATGCAGTGCAAATGCACTGCAGGAGTCAAGCCAACATTCCTGGTGGTACATTTGCACCTTGCTGACCTCCCTGCCACTTCAGCACTCCCACTTCTGGTGAGCAGCAGTGACTCAGCTATCAGGAAGTCAAATGAGCACCATCAACCCACCATGCCACCCACAACTGCCTTTTCCCCTTCCTCCAAGGAGTATGAACAGCTCTGTTCCATGCTAGGTGGAATCCTGGACAGGAACACTTTTTAAAAGGGCTAGCTGCAGTTTTTTATAAGAATGGTTTCTGCCCTCTATTTCTAACACTGGATCACTCCTCCCTCACTTTAGAAGAGGATGGCCAGTCCATTTCTACTACAGCTCCATTTGACCTTTAACAAGCTTTAAAACATCCTGCAAAAATTGAGAGGGCAAAATTTAGTACAGCTACAGAAACAGGAACGCGGGTGGCGCTGTGGGTTAAACCACACAGCCTAGGGCTTGCCGATCAGAAGGTCGGCAGTTCGAATCCCCGCGACGGGGTGAGCTCCCTTTGCTCGGTCCCTGTTCCTGCCAACCTAGCAGTTCGAAGGCATGTCAAAGTGCAAGTAGATAAATAGGTACCGCTCCGGCGGGAAGGTAAACGGCATTTCCATGTGCTGCTCTGGTTCGCCAGAAGCGGCTTAGTCATGCTGGCCACATAACCCGGAAGCTGTACGCCGGCTCCCTTGGCCAATAAAGTGAGATGAGCGCCGCAACCCCAGAGATGTCCGCAACTGGACCTAACAGTCAGGGGTCCCTTTACCTTTACCTTTTACAGAAACAGAAGGGTGTGGTGACATACTGGACTCTACAGCTTTGCTGAGTTTACGTGTTTACAATTCCATGGAAACGTCTGCTGGCCTTAATAGGGCTAAGCTGCTTTCACCATCCACTCCACTAAAACAGGCAGCATAAACCAAAGGTCGTTGTTGTAAATGTCAATAATTTAAAATACTTATGTGAACTGTGGGTCATTGCAACTTTGTACTTTGAACATAGCAGTCTGGTAGGCTGAGTAAGAAAAAAAGGAACTGCTGCACATTGACTCAAACTATTGATCCATCTCATTGAGGGATTCATAATCGGATCAGCAGCAGTGACTCTTCAAGGTCCCGGGTAATGGTCTCCCAGCCTTGCTTCCTGAAATCCTTTAACCCTTAGTTTAACCAATTCTGGAGTGGCCCCCTATGGAAGTTCCACAGAAAAGGGGATCCTGAGATTAACATGCAGTTTCTCTCAGAACCAGGTGAAGTTTGGCGCTGCAACCACTGTCACCTCTAAAGAAAAGTTAGATAACCCTGGGCCTTTGTTTTTAAGGAGGCAGCAGTCCCTAGCCTCACATATGGAAGTACCACATCAAAATTCTTTCTCAAGTGAGAAAAATAATACATTGATACAGGGTGCTGTGAGAAGGAAGGGGGGCTTCAAATAGACCAGTCACTGGGCCTCTCAAAGGGGGCTTGGATTCTTATATACATCAGGTGTTATGAACCCAAAATCCAGCAGTGACCAAGACACCAAGTCAGGGGCTGCAGAGTCTCCAGCTAGGGAATCAAACTGTTTTCCTGACTCTGATATTGGTGACCAGGGAGCCACTAAATCATGGGCAGGAGCTTCCTGCACCAGGGCTGATAGAGCTAGAATCCAATGAAACTAAATGTCTCACTGGTACAACGCTGCAGAAACACACCAGCTGGAGAGCCAAGCGAAGAAGTGGAGACAGTTCTCATGGAAGGGGATGGAGGCTTGGAGGGGTGGGTTGGTGCAGATGTTCAAAATGCTTCCATCTGTATCTAGTCAGGAAACAGCAAGACACCAGCAAACTATGTGCATTATGCTCCATACTCTCAGGATACAAACAAACTGTGTGCAATGTGCTCCATACACAATCTATTATATATATTTATAGTTGCAATTGTCTTATTGATTTTATGCTGTTCATCACCATGATATGTTTCTTCATGTTGCAAATTAATATATGAAATAACAGCAATGATCAAAAAGTTTGAGAAACATTGCTTTCACCAGAAAAGCACCTCTTACTCAGCCAATATTAAGTCAAAGCTTCATCCATAGATTGAATGAAAACTTTAATAAATGCACACACCAGATCCTACTGTTAATCTTCAAAGGAAGATAAGAGCAAAGGATTGTTGTGCCCAAAGTTTTGCTACAATTAGTTTGAAGACACCAGTCTGATGGGAAAAGAACTGGAGCTGTGGTCTTGTCTTGTTACCAGTGTATTCCTTTGACAGCCATTATTTGAAGAGGCATGTGTTATGCCCTCCCAACGTACTGCGCAAGTGTCGCCCTCCTATGCTGTGCAACAAGCCATCACCCTAATTACCTATTAATAGTTTGCCATCTGATCAAGAAGATTCAGGCAATCTGGAATAAATTGAAAGCGCATGTATGATGTCCCTGAACTTGTTCTTCTACTCATTATTTCTGTTTTAGTACCATACTTTATATGCAAGAATAAAAACTGTTCCATCCAGAAGGAGGTACCCTTTCAAAATACAAATGTACATTGCATAACTGTTGATGTGAGGGTTTTTTTTAGTTTGTTTTGTTTTGTTTTTTAAGTGTCTATGTAGGTGCTCTGCACACTAACTGCCCAAAATCTGATCTATTTTTCACAATGAAGCAACCTCCACATATGGTATCAGTTGTTATGATCTACACACTGTCCTGCTGTCTTCCATAAGCAACTTGCTAAAATGTGCAGCCACTCTGACAAGAGTAGAGTTGCCAGACTTCCAGTTCTGACCTGAAGTCTCCACCAGGTTTGCCTGGTTCCTTGCAAGTGGCAGGTGGGCAGCTTGCATCTCCAGGTGGGCAAGAGTGTTGTTAATAAAAAAAAAAGCTGTTAAGAAGGTAGTGCGTGGTGCTTGCAAGCTTCAGTCCAGCAGGAGCTGCCTGCAAATTGTAGCATAGACATTGGAGGGGAGGGGCGTGCCCAACTCTGCTCCTCTCTCCCAGTTATCCTCCATCTCCGGAACTCCTCTCCATGATGATATTACCAGGGACTGCCTGGTTTATTCCTAACTATTTATTGAATGCGGAATAAAACTATCTTCAGAATGCACACGCATGTATATCATTTGACCTCCCCCCGTTTGGTTTGTTTTTTCATTCCCGCCACTTCTACTCTGAATTACTTTTAGAATTGCCACTTGGTCAGTCCTCAGTCTGCTACTATATCATCTGATGGGCCTGGACTTAGTCTATATATTTGCATATTTGAAATGCACTTATACTTAAACAGAGTCACTGTAGTGTTTATAATGGTGGCATTCCTGGGTCCTAGCCAGACCACACGGTAAACAAATGGCTATATATATATATATATATATATATATATATATATATATATATATATACCGGTATATATACATACATACCATATATATACCATCTATATATATATAATCTACCGCAATCAGCAGTCCTTGAAAATGTGGCAATTTTAGCTACTGTGTTGTTTATGGCGCAGTCTTACATATGTATACCCCAAAGTAAATCCCATTGTGTTTCCCAGGCAACTGAGTATAGGATTTCAGACAGAGTAGTTTCATTTTCCAAACTGGTGCTATTTTTCTTTCTCTAAATATTTCTGCCATTGTAATAACAGTAACTTTGTGAAAAGGAAGAAATTAAGATTTGCACAGTAATATAAACTGATCTACAATGCAAGCACATAGTGCATTCACTAGCTATTTTGACAAATACAATGAATAGGAACTGGTCTGCTTATACATGCCTCCCAAATACATCTAGTTCACTTTCAGCTTATTCCACTGCGGAGGTTGGCACCTCTATCCACAGCATAGCATGGACTCACTCTGCATGATCTTAAACTCCGAGATCTCTTGAATAAACGTTCATTTTGATAAATTTCATAGTAGGATTAAGATTGTTTTTAAATTAATTTTTTTTAAAAGAGGGGTTTCAAATTATTTCTGCCATGATTCGGTAGCAGTGAAATACAGTGCTACTATATTCCAGGCCACACTACTCTGAAATTGATGCCATTTACTAGAAGCTCTCAACAAGAGATCCCTTAATTGGAAGAACATCCTTCTCAATCAGAAGTGGCTGAGCTAAAGGATGCCCTCGAAATATCAATGTGGGCTCCAGCTATTTAAAATGTCACGGTTAACCTTTATAAAAACCTGATTTAATTAGAAAATTATAATGAGAGCATCCTCACCAGTAGGAAATTCCTGTTTCAAATGAATTTCTTGTTAACTTTCTATGGCAATATAGAGAGCACCTTTTATTCTATTGTTGGGATAGGTTTAGCACGCTCACAACATCAAGGATAGCACTACTTTGATTAATTTTTATTTGCTAGGATTAGAGTTAATTACTGTAGCATGCCCAAGAGCGGAGGCAAGTTGGACAGAACTAGCTATGTTTTGCAGATGCCGACAGCAGCTCTGAGGTATATATAAAAAAGCAAAACAATAGACTAATCAATGTCCTTTAGGCACTGTACTATGGGGTTTTTCTCTCTCTCCAAAATAATTAATGAAAGGAACCTGCGAGCTCAGTAAAAAATGTTCAGTTTCAAGTGGCAAGATATCTTGTGGAAAGATAGCAATTGCAGGGTAGAATTGGAGTGTGCTAAGGCAGAATGAGAACTTCATGGGTCATGAAGTAACCATATTTGGGAATAGTTATTTAGCCAGATTTTTAGCTTTTGAAAACAGATAAAATTTACAGGTTTTCTAGCTGATGAGCAGCACAGCGATGTGAATATACAAGTGTGTACGTACCAGGGGCAGGCAAAGGGCAGATCAGGAGTATTTTCCTTTTTCCTTTTCTTTTGTAATGTAGGTTCCCCCCTCCCCCCATTTTCATCTTTAAACTGTTTAACATAGATATCTATTCTTTGTCTACATTAGAGCATATGACATGCAACAATTACATAAAATTAAAACTAAAACAGCAAATACTCAGATAAATGTTTCTGAATATATTAACAAAGTTGTGCCAAAGTGTATATAACCAAAATTATTACAGTTATTAGAGATATGAAATAATGTATAGTAACGTGAAATGCTTAGATTGGTGGCCATTAATAAAATATATTTTGTATCAATAATGATTAGAATTTATAGGAAGGAGGAGATAGGGAAAATATAAAATATATAAAAATGTACTTCGTTCGTGCCAGACTGTGTTTTAAACTATGGGTACTGCTCTACCATATGCCTCATTATTTGTGTAATCAATAAAGTCACACCAGACTGCATAAAAATTGTTGTGTTTCTTTTGGCCTCTTGCTAAGTTTAATTTTTGTGCCAGTTTCTCCAATAATGCTGTTTGCCAAATTGTATTATGTTGTTGGTCCATAGTTAATAATTGTAACAATTTCCTTGTTCTGGCAATAGTTGGTCTTGCAGCAGTTAATAGATGTAAATTAGAAACAAAGAACTCATAACACAACGTATTGTGACTATACAAGTAAAGCCAGTCCTGGGGTCATAGGGACTGTCTGCCTTGTAATCAAATATATTTCTGAAAATACATTTTCCAATAACTTTTCTCTTTTTGGACACTCCCACCACACATGCTGATTTGTCCCTATAGTGGTGCTCAGGAGTACTGATAGATCTCTAGGGAGTTTACAGTAGTTTGGCAAAGGTTTGTGACTCCCAACAGTCTTATTAAAAACTGACAGCTAAAAAGCTCCCCACTCACACCATGCTCCTAAATTTGAATTCTGAGCCTGGTTCTGATTCTGATCACAAATTCTTGGGTTCAGCATGTGCTCACAGGTACCCTGTTCCTTAATTCTTAGCAGCCAAGCCACTATTTTGCACCTGGCTCTGGTTGGTGGATCTCGGGAGTTCTAGTTAATAAAGTAGATCCCAACAGCTATCCCTGGTGTTTACACACAGGGAGAGATGTTGATTTTAACTGCTGCCTGCAATATATTATAGTGCTGTTTGGGGACTTCCTTAGGGGAGGAAAGGCAGGTTATAAATTTGAAATAATAACAGGAAAGACAATAGCTGCAGCTGAACAATACCGATAATATAAAACCTGAGTAGCTCCTTAACAATATAGTTGTTGTTGTTGTTATAGGAGAAAACAAGGAGTTGGAGCACAGTGGTAGAACATGATGTTGTGATCAGGGCCTGCTTCGCATAGCTTCTTCATATCTATGTTGCCCAAATTTCATTTTGGGAGCCAGCATTGTGAGTTGTCTTTGAGGGGGAGGCCTAGAGTGCTCCTTCACAGTGTACATAGGACCAAGATACATGGAAGGTGAGGGAGCTGCTTCAGGGACCTGCAACACCTGTGCCATGTTTGTCTTCCTGCCAGATAAAAGTTTACTTGGAGCAAGTGCAAATTGCTGACTTACTGGAAGAGAAGGTACAGCAAACTTGAGGCCTGCCTAGCCACACTTTGAGCTACAGGACAAGATGCAGAGTTTCTTGATAGAGCTGAGTGGACTTAGGGACTCCACTGTGGCTTTGTGTAGGGTTTACTCCTTAAGCCTTTTCTACTCCAGAATATGTCCCGCAAGGCAGCAAGTATGGATTCTTCCTCAGGGTTTACTCCCAAAGCCTTTCTCGCAAATGAGTATAGCCGCAAAGCAGCAGGATCAAGGTTTTTCTTCTCGTAGATGGGCTACGTCCCCAGGTTGACAACCCCCATCAGCCCCTTCATTTCCTTCAACAACACGTGCAGAAACCACCTTCTTGACTGTTGGACCTGCTATTGGTCTCTTCCACTCAATATACTGGAACCAGGCTTCGCATGCTGGGGATAGACAAGTCCCTGACTCACCAAGGGTTTGAGACCCATTGGCCACCAGCTGAAGCTGTTTCCTAGAGTGACCACTGTTGCATAATGACAGCTTCTAGGAGCCATAGGTGAGAGCTAAGTGCACGGTGGGTACCAAAGGTGGATGAGCTATCCCAGAAGGAGCACAACATGCTCCCCACCAGAGATACTGTCCCTCCTCTAACACTCCATACACCCCAATAACTACTATAACTGAACATCTTTGCATGGAATCTAATCTGATCCATTGACCAGAGATAAGAAGCAGACTAAGCCCCCACTTCCCCTGCCTTTCAACCCATTACGGATAAAACTCAAAGGATCCAGGGAATGAGAGCCTCCGTGGAGGGCAAATTTGCTCATTCTATAAGCTTCCTTTTCACCACATTGGTTTGCACTGTTTACGTCTGACCTAGGACAATCAATTATTTGAAGCTACTCCTCTGGGTAAATGTTTAATAAAAATGCAAAATGCCAGGGAAACGACAAAACACATTTTAATGTTCAGCTTAGCAGTGCAACTTCCATGAAATAGATCCCAGTAAATCCACCGCACCCAACATTATTCTAATGTAGCACAACAAAGAAATCCCAGCTACTACTTTCAGTATGAAAGATTAACAGTAAGTGTGGACTGCAGACCTTATTTGCATGAAGTCAATATATAATTAGCTTACCCATCATGACCACAAGGGGGGAAATAAAAATCTGTAATTCTGAGGAACAACTGACATCAAAAATACCATAAAATCTAGGCGTTCCTTTGTCATAGATGAGAGCAATGGAAGATTGCCCGAGGGCAAAAATCATCCCCGAGATTGTGGTATTTTGCCTGAAGCCAAAGGCTGACAGCAATATGCACAATCAAAGGAACCATATTTAACCTGAGGATAAATGTATTTTACCACTATTGCCCTGGAGAGTATCACTAGTTCTTTTATTGTCCTTCTCAGCTTCCTAGCACTCTGAAACCTTAGGGGCCTAAGGAGGACATAAGTGCATAAAGATTTCCACATACAATATCCTCCGTGAGATCCTTATACCTGCAGCACATAACAGTTTCTGTGCAGAAAGCAGATCTGGGGATCCTGGAAGGTTATCCTGTGACAATTACAGGATGATCATTCGAAAATGGCAAAGAGATCCAGAGAGAAAACACACAATTCAAGATTTCAAAAATAATATAAAGATGGGCATATTATAAAGACTGAATGCCTTCAGAAATTGAACCAGCGCTGTGCTGAATCACATGGGGAACTTTTTATTTAAAATGGGTGAAATGACCAAGAAGTCAACTCACGGGATTGCACAATAGAGAGGTTATATGCAAGTGGTGGTACTTTAGGAGATATGATGAAGGTATCTTAGGTGTGAAGAGAAAAAGATTACAAGTATGATTTTGACACAGCACACATGTTTCTAATATAGCTAAGTTGTTTGAGTGAATTAATGCCCTTCTTGATGCACGGGCAAGGAACCCCTAAATCGGGGGAGCCGACATGGTGCCTGCAGTTGTTGCCATTGACCATGTTGGCTGGGGCTGATGGAAGTTATAGTCCAACAGCATTTGGAGGGCATCATGTTGGCTAGTCCTGACCTGGGTCTTTTAAGGGTACCATCTAGATCTCCATAATTTCAGCAGTGAATCTTCTATGGAAGCTCACCACAGTGATGACACGCATACTGCCTTTCCCTCCCACCCTCCACCCTCCGGCAGAGGCCCAACATGTACCACTCTGGTAAGGTGGCCTTTGCATCAATGACAAAGCCACCTTCTTCCTTTTCAGAACAGGGTTGTGCATAGTGATTAACTAGCTCTTGTGTAGTTCTTAAAGCAACTTTCTCCCCTTGTCCAAGCCATTTCCAAAGTATTTAAAAACAAAGGGCAAAACTTTGATAAAGCACTGAACAAAATGTTTAAACAGGTGTCCATACGTACACTTAAAAAAAAATAAACCCAGAGCAAACTGGACAGTGGAGCTCACAGAAAAAAGCTTGATGGCTTTTGATCTGGTGGCTGCATGTGGTTCAGTACAGAAGGAAAAACAGGGGAAGCAGAACTCACTCCACTGAAGATAAATGCTTCTGCTTCTAGGAATATCTTTTACAGACTAAAGTAATGAATACTTGCAATGAATGGTCAATTCTGTTTTCCTGATACAGCTAAGAAGTCAAAGAACAGCTCTCAACTATCAAAGGCAGGCTCCAGCTAAGAGGGGCTTCCATTTGGCCCCTTTCCATGTTATAGTGGATCCCCAGGACTTTAATGGCAGTGGCAGTCAGCCATCTTAATTTCTCGCAATACCCTTACGCGCTGCTTTTTTCCTTTAAAAAAAATGTTCAGGGGTACTCTCATTTTGACTCAAGAAAATCACCATTTTATAGTTCACCAGCATGGTGTAGTGGTTCAGAGCAGTGGACTCATAATCTGGTGAACCGGGTTCGCTTCCCCGCTCCTCCACATGCAGCTGCTGGGTGACCTTGGGCTAGTCACACTTCTCTGAAGTCTCTCAGCCTCACTCACCTCACAGAGTGTTTGTTGTGGGGGAGGAAGGGAAAGGAGATTGTTAGCCGCTTTGAGACTCCTTAAGGGGAGTGAAAGGCGGAATATCAAGTCCAAACTCTTCTTCGTCTTCTTCTTCAAACTGGGAAAAATAAATAAAGTAAATGAACAAAAGTACAAAGATTCACAAAATGTTTAGGGGTATGCGTTCCCCCAGAAAAAAGTACTGCCCCTATGCCTCAAAATTGTGTTATTCAGGATATTGTTGGAAACTAAGGGGGTGTCTTGCACTTCTGCCTACCCAGTTTGGCTTTTAGACTGGGAAGCTTTTTAGAGTGGGCTTTTAGACTGGGAAGCTCTGGCAGCATCCTGACTGTGAGCCTCATCTTGGTAACCTTCTCTTCATTTTTAACACACATCCAGCACCAAGTTTAAGTACAGCAACTTTCCCACACCTTGTGAATATAAGCTGGGTGAGAGATTCCAGAGCCCTTCAACACAGACAAACACTTGCACAACTTCCATGGAGTACGGTACTTGGAGCGAAGGTCCGGATTCTGTGGCTTATAACACACATATTGCAGTCTGTCACCTGTGGGTCAACTACATTTGGCGAGAATACTGAGGAAAGGTGGATAAAACGTTTATAATATATAAGAACGCAATGGAAATAATGTCACAAACATCCTCTGTAGAGCTTCAGGTTAAACTTCTTACTAAAAATAAAATGGAGGGCTTAATCACACGTACTAAGAATTATATACATGGAGGCAATGAGTGAAAAAAGGCTTAACAGGAAATTATTATTAAGAAACAAGAATGGAGAATTAGCATGGCAAATGTACTTAAATCCCAATTAAATCCCAAATGTAATTAAATCCAAATGATGTCCATGGTTAGGGGATGTGGTTAAGGTGATGGAAGGCAGACCTGCCAAGTATGTCTTGAAAGAACATCCTTTTGATGTTTGCCTAACCCTGTCAGGAAGAGAGGGATGAATCACAGACAGACAACAAAATGCAGTATCTCTTAGTGTGCGTTGTAAAGGAATAGACCATTTACTGATACCGGTAATTGTGTCTTGACTTTTGACAGTGAAAACAATTCTACTAAAGTGAAGGGTTTTAATGTATATGAAAAAGAAGGGCAATAAGTGGTTATCAGTGGCAAATTTGCCTGGCGTGTTGAGCGAGACGGACTGACTGACTGCACAGAGGACCCAAGATAATATTGGAGAAAAACATTGCTTTTCTCCACCCAAATAATGTGGGCAAAAATGAATATATTAGGGTTAACTATATACTGGTGAAAATGACAGAAAAATGCATTATATTAGGGAGAACTGTGTTGTAAAAATGTGTATTTTGGTCAAATTGCATTAAAAATGTGTATATTAGGGGGAAAGTTAATCAAATGCTGATAAATTTACATGATTTGGAAATGGGAAAATAATAACCTGAGAGAAACCAAAACTGATGGATTTGCCCAATTCTAACTCAGCCATGTACAGCTTTAAAGCCAGCCCCCCTTTCCACCCACACTCTGCTGGCTGAGCCATAGGAGGCAGAGCTAAGAAGAATTCACAAACAATAATGAGACAAGGCAAACCTTTCAAATAATCCCCTATGAAAGTACCTGGTACTGTTCATTAATGTCCATTTGAACACAGCCGTAAGTACAAAAATGAAATCGGACAGAATGCAGGCCACTTGGAGATGCAACAGGCATAATATTCTACCATAGCTGATCATGACAAGAGAACAGTCTTCTCTCCTGGTATTTGCTTGTTGCCCTCATATGTGGTTATGGAACCACCCAAGCAACTGCAGAGCTGGACCATAAAGAAGGCTGATCGCCGAAGAATTGATGCTTTTGAATTATGGTGCTGGAGGAGACTCTTGAGAGTCCCATGGACTGCAAGAAGATCAAACCTATCCATTCTTAAAGAAATCAGCCCTGAGTGCTCACTAGAAGGACAGATCCTGAAGTTGAGGCTCCAGTACTTTGGCCACCTCATGAGAAGAGAAGACTCCCTAGAAAAGACCCTGATGCTGGGAAAGATTGAGGGCACAAGGAGAAGGGGACGACAGAAGATGAGATGGTTGGACAGTGTTCTCGAAGCTACTAACATGAGTTTGGCCAAACTGCGAGAGGCAGTGAAGGATAGGCGTGCCTGGCGTGCTCTGGTCCATGGGGTCACGAAGAGTCGGACACGACTGAACGACTGAACAACAACAACAAGCAACTGCATGCAAAGGAAAAATATTTACCTCCACAGACACAGTTCCATATACAAACAAAATCCAAATACCAGGGAAGCATTGCATGCAAAATCCCACAGCCTTCTTTTTTTTTTTTAATAAAACTTTATTGACTTGTTCATAATCCTTTACAGAACATTAAAAACATTTACAAATACAATTTCATTATAATGTTTCTTTGTACATAAAGCAACACAAATAAAAATAAAAAATAAAAAATAAAAATACTAAACAAAAAAATACTAAAAAAACAAAACACCTCCATACCCCTTCCCCCCTCCCCCCTCACTATTTGCTTCACAGTCTTAGATATATTACATTCTATTAATTTCTTTCCATCTATGCGCATATCTTATCCTTTATTTTAACACTCTCTAATACTACTTGTTTGAGCCTTTACCCATCTGCCAATAAACTGGCCTTACTAATTTGTTTACTCAAATATTCTCTGAATTTTCCCCAATCTGATTCCTCCTCTTCTCCCTTAATTTCGTAACTTTTTATGGCCAAATTATAATATCCTAACATTTTAAGCTGCCATTCCTCTTTGCTCGGAATTTCTTGAGATTTCCAATTTCTTGCTACCAGCAATCTGGCTGCTGCCAATCCATACATTAGGACGTTCCTATCCTTTGGCTGAATGTCACGTATAGACAAATGTTTGGGATTCTGAGTGTTTCTCATCCAAGGCTTATGTGGCATAAGAAGGCTGTGGGATTGAATGACATTCAGACATTCAATCCCACAGCCTTCTTATGCCACATAAGCCTTGGATGAGAAACACTCAGAATCCCAAACATTTGTCTATACATGGCAGCAAAATCAGACCAAAGGAATCAGATTCTATCCCAACAACATGCAGGCATTTAGTATCACTGTTGATAACATACCCAATGCCAACTACTCTTAAAATGAGATGTGTCACTTCAAATAAAAATGAAGGCTTTTTGAGCATGCACAATTTTGTATTGCTGCTGGAAAAGGTGTTTTGTTTAACTTCCTGAGGGCTTGAATACAAAATACCTTCTTTATTAAAAAAAAGCAGGGGTGGGAGGGGGGAGCTCACTGATTAAATATTTCTGTGGGGGGAAACCTGTAGCAAAACAGATTAATTTCTTCAGGGGTACATTTTGTAGAGAAATTATTTTCTTTGGTAGAACATACAATTTTTCTTTCAGCAGCAAGCAACTAGGCACAATATGTGAGCAAGCCCCACAGCACAACCCCAGAAGACAACGCTCTTCCAAAGACAAGCGTGTGTGATGCTGCAGAGTTCCCAGCATCTTGGTATTTAAATTGTGACTCCAAATGGGATCTCTCCTGCGGCCCCCTGAAATGTATCTAATAAATTCAGCACATTATTTATGTAAAAATCTGCCCTGTTGAATATTTTGCTGCGAAGAGGGGGTGGAGGTGGGGAGTGGAGAGCACATAATGAGATTTGTCAGCAAAATCTCCTCCTTTCTCTTGACTAGCTGGGAATTTCAATAGAATATGCCACTTGCCCCTTTCATCCTACCTGTGGCAAGAGCAGTCAATGGAGGTATTGCCCTTTGCAACAGAAGAAGCCATTACTGGTCCTTTTTAAGGCAGGAAAGGCATTGTATTGTATTGTATTGTATTGTATTGTATTGTATTGTATGTGTGTGCGCACACACACACAAAGTATGATTCCAAGCATGTTTAAATGGCTTGGGCCCAAATACAGCTTTGCCATCTTCAGCTTGGACACTGAGATATTTTTTTTCTGTGGGTGGGGGCTTTCTCATAGTACCACCACTGGGCAGCACTTAGGGAGGCAAGAGAAACTCAGGCAAGAGCCTTCTCAGTTTGGTGTCCTTGTGGAATTCCCTACCACAGGCATCAAGTTTACCGTTTATTGAAGACACACCTCTCCACCCACCCTTTTGAGTCCTTCAGATGTTGTTCTTTAACTGGACTTTGAAGAGTGGCTGAACTGTCTGTCAGATAGTTTATGTGACCTCCTCAGACACACCCCAATCCCTTCAGCACTTATTGTTTTGCCACTGCTTTGAAGTTACAAGATCATACCCTGCAACATTTCTTCGATGAAAACAGGGACGACCTTTCCATGATGATGATGATGATTTTATTATTTATACCCTACCCATCTGACTGGGTTGTCCCAGGCATTCTGGACGGTTTCCAACATATATAAAAACATAATAAACCACTGAACATTTTTTTTAAAACTTCCCTATATAGGCTTGCCTTCAGATGGCTCGGGGGTCGCATAACTCCATACCCTCCAACATTTCTGCAGTGAGAATAGGGACATCTACCATACCCTCCAACATTTCTCTGATGAAAATAGGGATGTCCTAAGGAAAAGCAGGACATTCCAAGATAAAATCAGGAACTGGGACGGCTTCTGTAAATCCAGGACTGCCCCTAGAAAATAGGGACACTTGGTGGGTCTGCAAGATAGTGTAGGGGTTTTAAAAAAATGTATTGTATTGTTTTCTGTTGTGGTTCTTAATTTTATACTTTTAGTTGTAAACTGCTGTGTAATCTTGTATAAAAAATGGTATATAAATGCCAATTAAATGAAGTTATGCTGAAACAGCTACTATATTAATAAAATAGCTATAAAGAAATAAGAGTGTGTGTAAGCATTTTAAATATAAAACAGAATTTGCCTCACTGCTTCAGTGAGGGCTAGTTTTGTACAGCCAAAAGACATGTGTTAATTTTAAATTTTTATTTACATTTGCCATGCATTTTATTTGCATTCATTTGCATTCTGTAAACTGCAAACAGTATCAACTGGGGGGGATAAATTATGGGATTATTAATTTATTATTCATTCATGGGATTTCTTTGCCACCAGGTGAGTTGCAGCAATATAAAAATACACAGTTGTATCCAGAATTAATCCTACTTATAATGACCATTACTAACTTAGGTCCATTCTTTTCAATGGGTCCATTCCAAGCAAAACTTAATTGGATACAGCCCATAATATTAAAATCACTTAAAATAATTAGATTAGAGCAGGAATGGGGGATTAACTATTTCCTCCCCTGCTGCAGCCCTGAGCATATTTCCTCATCCTCCAAACCTTAAGTTTGCTTTGTGGAAAAATCCTCCACTGGTCCCAAGAGGATCTGCTGATATCCTCCTCCATCACCACCACCACCACAACAACAGCAAGCACAAACCTCAAAAGAGCAATTTTCTTCAGGGCCACAGTAGAGGAGGAAATAATTAAATTAAACCTGAGTTGCATGGTGCCATCAAATTTTGGGGCATATGGAATTCTAAAAAGTGTTCCATGGTGGGTCTCTTACATCAGTTTTTTTTAAAAAAATGCAAGCTGCTGGGAGTTTTCCTGTCCTTTATTTTTTTTTCAGCCTTCTTTCTTAAGTTGAGCTGCCTGAGCCCTGGTTATTATGCTCAAGAGAATCTCCCCCATGGGGATGTCAAGCTCCCTTCTCCACTATGCAGCTGCCCTGCTGCGTACCTGGTGATGGTTTAGCTCAGGCATCCCCAACCTTTGGCCCTCCAGATATTTTGGACTACAGTTCCCATCATCCCTGACCACTGGTCCTGTTAGCTAGGGATCATGGGAGTTGTAGGCCAAAACATCTGGATGGCCGCAGGTTGGGGATGCCTGGTTTAGCTTCTTCACAAACTAATTAAGACAAAAAATTAAAATGGAGGAAGAAAGAGGCCATTGGCACTTCATATTTTATTTTAAATTAGTTAAATGCCACAGGACAGGTCTTCAGAATTCTGAGTTCCCAAATATCAAATCACTTTTCAGGGGAATTTTCACCTCAGTGTATGAGGTAATGTATATCTAGAAATGCATATATTACTGAAAATTCATGGAAAATGTGTTATATTAGAGAAAACTGCATGCAAAAAATATCTATTAGGAGAAATGTTGACGGATTTTCATGAGGACTTAAAAAATATAAATATGCAAACTGATTTGGAAATAGGGAGAACAGAACTTAAGATTTGAAAAATGGAACTGATAGAAATAATTGACAAGTTCTCCCCCTCCTGGGTACAGTGAAGGAACCTTTTGTGCTTCCATCTGGATCCCCTGCGTGGCATTGATAATAAACTTGTTTCAGCCAAAGAGCATTTTGATAGCTTTAGTGATCAGGAAGGATTACTGGAGACAGTGAGAACAGAGGATACAATCTTGGCTTGGCAGCCTCAAGTACACCATGTGCTCACACACCAACCATCCCCAAAGGTTTTCAGATGAGCAGATGAGAGATTGCTCAAATGCATTTAGAATCAAACCTGTCTGCAAAAGTCTCAGATTCCATCACTCCCTGCCTCCCCACCCCAAAAAACCACCACTTTTCTCCTTCCTCTTATGATATCAAATGCATCTTCGAAGTGTCTATTACATTGGTTTGGCTATTGAGGGAAGGATTCAAGTAATTATTGCTTCTGATGCAGCCTTTGCTGTTTCAGCTCAGGTAATTAAAACAAAATCCACACTCTGTCTGTAAAACGTGTGGGCTAATTCTCCCCCTGCCCCTGGTTGGAAATTAACTAAAGCCCTCAGATATTAACTCAAGCCCAAGCAGTAAACACTTTATTTTTCATTTCAAGTTTTAACACTTTACACTGCTTCTCCAAAATTATTTTGTGTCTAGTAATGTTGCCATGGTTTTTTTTTTCTCACAACAGCTTTGAATAAGTAATTCTAAATCAATGCCAGCATCAAAGGGCAGAAATATCCTTTGTTCAAAACGATGACATCTTGAAAGAAGGGCAGCATTTTATCTCAACATGATAGGAGGGAGGAAATTATGCCAACACATTTCTTCTTCGTCTAGAGATGCAATCATTAAGATCAAATCTATTTGGTTAATTTCCCCCACCCCCATGGTTTATCAAAGTATCTATGAAAATCTCATGAATGAACGTGATGTTCCAAGAACCAAAGAGTTTTTTGGAAACAAACACTGTCTTTGTTTGATTATCTTTTCACTGCATCTCACAGAGGTCTTGATGATAGGCAGGGATGAGAAACAATCATAACCCATGGTTAGGAGAATATAAGAAGAGCCTGCTGGACCATGCCAATGACCCATCTAGTCCAGTATCCTGTTCTCACAGTGGCCACCCAAATTTCTGTGCATAGCTGTCAACCCTCCCTTTTTTGCGGGAAACTCCCTTATTCCAATGCCGTTTCCCGCTGCTATCCCGGATTGTTTATATCCCTTAAATTTCCCGGATTTCAAAGGAAGCAGCTCCTCTCCCTCCCTGCCGGCCAGGGAGGCTCCTCAGCTGCATTGCTTGGCTGCCAATAAGGAGTCTGAGACCAACTGGGGGCGGAGCTTGCATGCCTTGTGCAGCCAGACCCTCACGCCCAATCAGACAGACAGCCTGCCGTCTATGCGCTTGCTCTTTCGCTCACCCGTTCGCGGGCAGCCTCTGGAGCGCAGGGTGGCGAGGCTACTTGGTGCCATTGCACTGCCCTCGTGGCATCCCTTATTTTCAAATCCAAAAGTTTGAAAAAATCCCTTATTTTCAAACCTGAAAGTTGACAGCTATGAGGCAGGGATGAGAAACAAGCATAACCCATGGTTAGGAGAATATAAGAAGAGCCTGCTGGACCATGCCAATGACCCATCTAGTCCAGTATCCTTTCTCACAGTGGCCACCCAAATTTCTGTGCCAAACCCAAAACAGCAATACTCTCCCCAATTGCAATGTCCAACAACTCAAATTCAGAGGCGTGTCTGTCCTGATTCTTCCAACATTCAGCATAATTGGATGTCCCCAAGTTCTAGTGTTAAGGCAGAGAAGATTTTAGTTCAGCAACACCTGCACAGGTTCTCTGCAGCTCCCAGGCATGCCAAGTGGGGCCGAGGTGTGTCCGTCCACCCCTATCTGTTGGGAGGGGGTGCATAGCTGTCAACTTTCGGATTTGAAAATAAGGGATGCCGCGAGGGCGGTGCAATGGCACCAAGTAGCCTTGCCACCCTGCGCTCCAGAGGCTGTGCGCGAACGGGTGAGTGAAAGACCGAGTGCATAGACGGCAGGCAGGCTGGCTGTCTGGTTGGGCGTGAGGGTCTGGCTGCACAAGGCATGCAAGCTCCGCCCCCAGTCAGTCTCAGACTCCTTATTGGCAGCCAAGCAACGCAGCTGAGGAGCCTCCCTGGCCGGCAGGGAGGGAGAGGAGCTGCTTCCCTTGAAATCCGGGAAATTTAAGGGATATCAACAATCCAGGATAGCAGCGGGAAACGGCATTGGAATAAGGGAGTTCCCCACAAAAAAAGGGAGGGTTGACAGCTATGAGGGGGTGGGCCCTCTCAAGGTTGAGGAGGTTGAAGTGCCTTCAGTGACTGGCTCCTCTTGAGTCCGGCTGGCTAGCAACAAACATAACAGCTGATCTAACACATTTGTGTCTGGTTTTAAATTTTATTTTTATTCCAGTTAAATCACGCTCCCTAAAACAGGTGCTCACCTATGAAGTTTAGAAATAAAAATTTCTGAGATAGATAATGCTAAATAGGATTTTAGAAACCCTGTTCATTTTTTTTAATAGGAAGTAGAGAGTAATGGTGGTAATAATTCAGAAACTGCACCATGAGGTGCTTTGACTATTTTCCTACCTTTTGGGGGGCTCTGGCTGTTGCTAGAGGGGAGGTCTGGGCTTTGCTGAATGACATTGTGAGATGTCAGCTGTTTCTCTCTTCTGCCTCAGGCCCCACAGCAATGAGCTGGGGCAATCAGAAAACTGTTTGAACAGAAGAAGGAAAAAAAATATCAAAAGGAAAATTGGAGTGAATGCTAAAATGAGCAGCTCGCAATCTCAAAGAGATTACTAGTGAAATGATAACACAGGCTATTATTTTAAGAACCTGACTTCCACAAAAATGGGGGCTTTCAGGGGAGGGAGGTAGCATCGAGGGGGGGGGGCAAAAAGATCAGCACCATCAATGATGACTCCTGTCAGGAGGAGGATAAATTTGTCATTATAAACGATTTTTTATCTGTTGCCATGACATTGGCAAATGTGTTTGTACCGCATACATTTAGGTTCAGCCAACTTTTAATATTGTAAAATAAACATAAAAACAAGGCAAGTATTGGAGGGAAACTAAAGGAAGGAGACTTAAATCCTGCATAATATGCATGAGTTTTTTCACTTAGCAGTAATTCTTAGGTATACTCCTGGCTACCTTCACAATGCAAACTGCACAGAATAACAAAAAGGTTCAGCAAGAAAAGAATAATTTGGATTTCATACTTGATTAATGTTTTTGTTGTGGATCAAAATTAAAGTGGAAGGAATCTTGTTTTTCATCGTACTCAAAGAGCACAACTAAAACATATAAATATGTGGAGACAGTTTGTTTGTCTTGCTCATATGCTATGGCTACTTCTGCAGGGGTGTACAGAAACTCTTGAATGAACTGGGGGAAGGGGGTGTCACCCTTTTCTGCCCCATTCAAAATATGTCCACATATATAGGGTGCATTCAGACCTGGGAAATATTACGTTAGTTTTCCTGATGAGAATGCTAGTGCTTTTGTCCCATTTTCTAATACTTCACACTGCAGTGCCTTTTGCGTTAATTTAAGTGGAGCTTTTGACTGATTGCACTAAATTTCATTCACACCAGTCATTGGACAATGGACCTATCTCCCGGCCACACACACACTTTCCACACCTGTGTGCTTATGTGTCCCCAAGATTCACCAATGAATCCAGCAGGAGAGAACTGTATAGCAGTGTTTCCCAACCTAATCTAGGCAACGGCACACTTGTTTCATTAAAAAAATCTCGCGGCACACCGCTCCTCCCCGACCCGGCTGCGCCGGGTCTCCTGACCCAGAGTAACCTCTGGGATCAGCTGTAGCGCGGCGTCCTTTCTCCCGCCCATCAGCTGGGGCACCAGGTCGGGATTCTCCCGCGAGGCTTCTGTTGCTGCTGCTGCAGCAGCCAAGGGAGCAGCGCCGCCCTGGCTTCCGCTTCGCCGCCGGGCTCCAGCATTGCCGCCGCCACGGTCCTGTGCAGCGCGGGGCTGCAGGGCACCCTGGGCTCTGATTCTCATGCGAGGCTTCCGGTCGGGATTCTCGCGCGAGGCTGCTGCTGCTGTTGCTGCTGCTGCTGCAGCAGCCAAGGGAGCAGCGCCGCCCTGGCTTCCGCTTCGCCGCCGGGCTCCAGCAGCGCCGCCGCCACGGTCCTGTGCAGCCCTGGGCTGCAGGTCCCTTTTCCCGCGGCACATCAGCCAGTGTCTCGCGGCACACTAGTGTGCCGCGGCACACCGGTTGGGAAACGCTGCTGTATAGCACCCCAAATTCCTGTGATTTTCTGGGTTAATGGGGTTGCAAATGGGGTTTTTCTGGATGCAATAAACAAATCCACTATATTTTGCTGGATTTCTGGAAGTGGCTTTTACATTGTGTGAAAGCTCAAATAGAATGCAAAAATCAACAGGTAGGGGAATACAGGGGAAATGGAACAAGCTGCTGTGCAAATGCTGCGCAGCCATAGTACACCAGAATTGGGGAATCTGGAAGGAGCTTGTACCTCAGGTCTTTCAGCTACCTGTGGCTGTTAATCAGCTGTGTTATTACTATGCAGCAACATTATGAAATGTCCTCTTGAGATTAGAAGTGGCAGCTAGAAAAGGGTCACCATTATCCATTTCCAGTCTCCCTCTGTTGCGTCCATCCATTTTTTAAACAAAAACTGAGCTCCGTTTTCAAATAAAAAAAGAGGATTACTTATCATTTCAAAAGATATATATCACTACCCTGTAGCCAGGACTTTGCTTCCATCTTCAATGATAAAAGCCAAATCCATGCCTCTCTCTCGCTCATTCCCACCTCTCCACATCTATACTTCTCTCAGCCCTTTGTTCCTGGCTCCAGTCTCAATTCATATGACAACCCTATTATTCTCATCAATACCCTCTTCCAAATTCCTGCAGGCTTCTCTGCTTCCCCACATTGCATATTGTTGTCAACCTATTCCATTCCTCTAGCTCCTTTCTTTCTGTATCCAAAATTATTATATACACCACAATTTCTCTCGTTCTAAAAAAAATAAACAAACTGTCTCCCTTGATTAGGGATGGGTGAGTCTGTCAATTTTTGTAGCTCTGAATTTATCAATTTTCTAATCTTCAATTCAGTTCTCCCCATTTCCTCATTAGTTTTTGCTTTAACGAAAAGTTCTCAAGGAAATCCATCAGCATTTTTGTGCTAATATCCACATGTTGCCATGCATTTTTGTCTAATATGCAAATGCAAATAATATTCCCTGCATTTCTGCATTTTATTTTCATCAACACATGCATTTTTATGTACACTTTACCACAATATAAGCATTTTTGTAACACTGCTTTGCCGAAGAACTGCAAAATTCAGAGAAGTGCAAATTTTGAAGCATGGCTCTATTTCAGTCCTTGTATTACTTTGGAAAGTGCAAATTTGGGAGATTCACCTTGTGCTACTATCTGGCCCACCTGCCTGCACTGAACTGAACTGCCTTCCTCAAATTCACTGCCTATTTTAGCCTCTTTCAGACATTCCTTCCATGCATTTATTCTATGACGGAAGAGAGCAGGGCCCTCTGTGATCCAGCATTACTGCTGTTTCTGATCACCTGAATAGGCAGACAGGTGCCCATTTTCAGACTCCAGCTGAACACACAGATGCTGGTGAAGAGACTGGCAGAGTGCATGATATCAAACTCAAAGCCAGCATAAATGCATGGAGGAAATGCCTGAATCCGTCCATCTTCTATCTCCTTGTCAAATTACTCATTCAGTATTTCCACCGTCAGAAACTTCTCCTCTGCCTTCCCAAGCCCGAAAAACTCCATGTACATCAATGTTAATGTATAAATATAATGATGATGATGATGATGATGATGATGATGATGATGATTCTAAAGGAATCACACACCCTTTGAGAACTGCAGCACTTGTCTCTGCTGTTGCTCTAATAAGGACTCAGCTTATGCAAAGCAAAATGTGTTTGGTACTACTTAGAAATTAATGGGAAATCAATGGGACTTCTCCTGAGGTCCTTCCTAAAAACAAGAGCAGCATAATTAGGCCATTAGATTTCAAACTTTAGCATGCAGATCCATGTCTTATACATCTGCTGATGTATAAGACAGGCTACTCAGTGAATAATTGTAAAATCAGCTGCAGCCTTACATTGAGCTTCCTGGTAAATAGCGACCACTTGCAAATAAACACCTGGGAAATGAGATGTGCATGCAAATGAACTTATTATGCTCTCTGCCCCACAATTCCCAATGCTTATTACTTTTGAAATCACTGCTTGCATATAAGGAGCAACTGGAAGTTACAGGAGCATCTCCCTTTGCCAAGGGAAGTAAGAGAGAGAAAGAGGGTTGGGTGTGCTGTTTTGAACTGACGAAAGAAATAACAATCAGAAATGTCAATACAGCACTAGATTACAGATTTGCTTCTTTATATATCTTTGGGCTTTTACTTCTGTCTTACATGCTACCTTTCATTTTTTAAAAAAAATCATGATAATAATAATAATTTATTATTTGTATGCCGCCCATCTGGCTGGGTCTCCCCAGCCAGATGTATTTATATATGCCTAATTAGTAAGATTAAGTTATTTTTACTAATGAGAATTAGTAACTCTCCAGTTTTGATTACTGCTGGTTGCATGCAAAAAAGAGAGAAAAGAATAAAGAACCATTTTGCATGCTTTACAGGCAAATGAATATGTTGTTGTTTGTTGTTGTTCAGTCGTTCAGTCGTGTCCGACTCTTCGTGACCCCATGGACCAGAGCACGCCAGGCACGCCTATCCTTCACTGCCTCTCGCAGTTTGGCCAAACTCATGTTAGTAGCTTCGAGAACACTGTCCAACCATCTCATCTTCTGTCGTCCCCTTCTCCTTGTGCCCTCAATCTTTCCCAGCATCAGGGTCTTTTCTAGGGAGTCTTCTCTTCTCATGAGGTGGCCAAAGTACTGGAGCCTCAACTTCAGGATCTGTCCTTCTAGTGAGCACTCAGGGCTGATTTCTTTAAGAATGGATAGGTTTGATCTTCTTGCAGTCCATGGGACTCTCAAGAGTCTCCTCCAGCACCATAATTCAAAAGCATCAATTCTTCGGCGATCAGCCTTCTTTATGGTCCAGCTCTCACTTCCGTACATTACTACTGGGAAAACCATAGCTTTAACTATACGGACCTTTGTTGGCAAGGTGATGTCTTTGCTTTTTAAGATGCTGTCTAGGTTTGTCATTGCTTTTCTCCCAAGAAGCAGGCGTCTTTTAATTTCGTGACTGCTGTCACCATCTGCAGTGATCATGGAACCCAAGAAAGTGAAATCTCTCACTGCCTCCATTTCTTCCCCTTCTATTTGCCAGGAGGTGATGGGACCAGTGGCCAAGATCTTAGTTTTTTTGATGTTGAGCTTCAGACCATATTTTGCGCTCTCCTCTTTCACCCTCATTAAAAGGTTCTTTAATTCCTCCTCACTTTCTGCCATCAAGGTTGTATCATCAGCATATCTGAGGTTGTTGATATTTCTTCCGGCAATCTTAATTCCGGTTTGGGCTTCATCCAGTCCAGCCTTTCGCATGATGAATTCTGCATATAAGTTAAATAAGCAGGGAGACAATATACAGCCTTGTCGTACTCCTTTCCCAATTTTGAACCAATCAGTTATTCCATATCCAGTTCTAACTGTAGCTTCTTGTCCCACATAGAGGTTTCTCAGGAGATGGATGAGGTGATCAGGCACTCCCATTTCTTTAAGAACTTGCCATAGTTTGCTGTGGTCAACACAGTCAAAAGCTTTTGCGTAGTCAATGAAGCAGAAGTAAATGTTTTTCTGGAACTCTCTAGCTTTCTCCATAATCCAGCGCATGTTTGCAATTTGGTCTCTGGTTCCTCTGCCCCTTCGAAATCCAGCTTGCACTTCTGGGAGTTCTCGGTCCACATACTGCTTAAGCCTGCCTTGTAGAATTTTTAGCAGAACCTTGCTAGCGTGTGAAATGAGTGCAATTGTGCGGTAGTTGGAGCATTCTTTGGCACTGCCCTTCTTTGGGATTGGGATATAGACTGATCTTCTCCAATCCTCTGGCCACTGCTGAGTTTTCCAAACTTGCTGGCATATTGAGTGTAGCACCTTAACAGCATCATCTTTTAAAATTTTAAATAGTTCAGCTGGAATATCATCACTTCCACTGGCCTTGTTGTTAGCAAGGCTTTCTAAGGCCCATTTGACTTCACTCTCTAGGATGTCTGGCTCAAGGTCAGCAACCACACTACCTGGGGTGTATGAGACCTCCATATCTTTCTGGTATAATTCCTCTGTGTATTCTTGCCACCTCTTCTTGATGTCTTCTGCTTCTGTTAGGTCCTTTCCACTTTTGTTCTTAATTGTGGTAATCTTTGTACGAAATGTTCCTTTCATATCTCCAATTTTCTTGAACAGATCTCTGGTTTTTCCCATTCTGTTGTTTTCCTCTATTTCTTTGCATTGCTCGTTTAAAAAGGCCCTCTTGTCTCTCCTTGCTATTTTTTGGAAGTCTGCATTCAATTTCCTGTATCTTTCACTATTTCCCTCGCATTTTGCTTGCCTTCTCTCCCCCACTATTTGTAAGGCCTCATTTGACAGCCACTTTGCTTTCTTGCATTTCTTTTTCATTGGGATGGTTTTCGTTGCTGCCTCCTGTATAATGTTACGAGCCTCCATCCACAGTTCTTCAGGCACTCTATCCACCAAATCTAAATCCTTAAACCTGTTCTTCACTTCAACTGTGTATTCATAAGGAATTTGATTTAGATTGTATCTTACTGGCCCAGTGGTTTTTCCTACTTTCTTCAGTTTAAGCTGGAATTTTGCTATAAGAAGCTGATGATCTGAGCCACAGTCAGCTCCAGGTCTTGTTTTTGCTGAGTGTATAGAGCTCCTCCATCTTTGGCTGCACAGAATATAATCAATCTGATTTCGGTGTTGCCCATCTGGTGATGTCCATGTGTAGAGTCGTCTCTTGTGTTGTTGGAAAAGAGTGTTTGTGATGACCAGCTTGTTCTCTTGACAGAACTCTATTAGCCTTTGCCCTGCTTCATTTTGAACTCCAAGGCCAAACTTGCCAGTTGTTCCTTTTATCTCTTGACTCCCTACTTTAGCATTCCAATCCCCTATAATGAGAAGAACATCCTTCCTTGGTGTCATTTCTATAAGGTGTTGTAAGTCTTCATAGAATTGGTCAACTTCAGTTTCTTCAGCACTGGTAGTTGGTGCATAAACTTGGATTACTGTGATGTTAAAAGGTCTGCCTTGGATGCGTATCGAGATCATTCTATCATTTTTGAGATTGCATCCCAGTACAGCTTTCGCCACTCTTTTGTTGACTATGAGGGCCACTCCATTTCTTTTACGGGATTCCTGCCCACAGTAGTAGATATGATAGTCATCCGAACTGAATTCGCCCATTCCCGTCCATTTTAGTTCACTGATGCCCAGGATGTCAATGTTTATTCTTGCCATCTCATTTTTTACCACATCCAGCTTACCAAGGTTCATGGTTCTTACATTCCAGGTTCCTATGCAATACTTTTCTTTACAGCATTGGACTTTCCTTTCGCTTCCAGGCATATCCGCAACTGAGCGTCCTTTCGGGTTTGGCCCAGCCGCTTCATCAGCTCTGAATCTACTTGTACTTGTCCTCCGCTCTTCCCCAGTAGCATGTTGGACGCCTTCCGACCTGAGGGGCTCATCTTCCAGCGTCATATCTTTTATATGCCTGTTGTCTTTGTCCATGAGGTTTTCTTGGCAGGGATACTGGAGTGGCTTGCCAGTTCCTTCTCCAGGAATATGTACAAATGTTAATTAATACAACCATGTAAAAGACCACGTATAGACTGAACCAATGCATGTTTATACAGAAGGAAGATCACATGAGTTCAATATTGATTCCTGAGCCTGGAACTACAACTTTAGTTTTCAAAGTTGCTACCTCATGGCAGCAAAATCGTATGAACTCCATAAATAAAGTTGCCAAATATCCCCACCGCCCAATTCTGTTACATACTATTGCAGGCATAGGCAAACTTGGCCCGCCAGATGTTTTGGGACTACAACTCCCATCATCCCTAGCTAACAGGACCAGTGGTCAGGGATGATAGGAATTGTAGTCTCAAAACATCTGGAGGGCCGAGTTTGCCTATGCCTGTACTATTGCAAAAGCACTAGCAATTTTATCACACTACTAGAAAAAAACATACAAGAACATTTAATATTCCACATTTAGTTTGACCATGAAAGTATTGCATACTTTCACCACTGTGGCATAAATATAGTGCATATTTAGCATATGTGAGCTATAGAAATGTGCCTGTTACAGATGTTGCCTGTGAAAGTTGCAAACTGAATATCCCAGTCTAAAGGTTTTATGATGCAATCTTTAAAATACATTTTAAGCAAATATTTATAAATGAGGTATGTATCCTTCTCATATTCTGGGCATTTGAAGGTATTCAAGCCCCTCTGCCTTCCACCTAGGGGTTTATACATGTAAGGCATTTTGGATCACAGAACAGCACGTCCTGCCTGCCTTGGTGCAGTCCTAATGAAGACAATACCAGGGAAGCCTTGTGAGCGTTCACATCAGCTGTTACTGCCCCCTGGTGGTGTGTCGTGCATTCAGGCCAACATTTGTTCTGAACAAGAATTTCTCCAGGAGCTTTCCTACTTTAGAAAACGGGCTTGAGACTTGCTCATCACAGTGGCTTACAGCTGATTTCATGCCATGTCAAAACAGCAACAACAAAACCCTTAGTATAGCCCTAGTTTTGATAGTCACCTTAGTGGACAAGGTGGCTATCAGAATTAGAATAAGACAAGCCTTTTATAAAGTTGCTATAGCTGCAGTCATTGTAAAAAGGGGCCTATGCTATCACACCTAGACGGAACAGAGTGACCTGACTCTCTCCCCTGACAGGGAAACTCCTAACTAGTTTCCTTAGTAAAGCTCCCTCTGCAGGTGCCAGGGTGACATCGCAGGAGGGCTGAGTCTCTTAGGGCTTATCCACACTTACCTCTCCTCTGCGCTTGCTAGGCAAGGTCCACACTTTAAGCCTCCCTGCCTAAGTGCCCTTCTTTTTTTGCTCCAGAGTTTTCCCTGTGAAAACCCGCTCTCCAGCACTCAGAGCAAATGTCAATCTGCAGAAACCCCAAAGTGATGTTTGCTCCGATTGAGCGCTCAAGAGCAGGTTTTCGCAGGGGAAACTTGGGGCAAAGGGAGGAGGAGACACTTGGGCGCAGAGCTTTTAAGCACAAAGCTGTGCCTGGAAAGAGCAGGGCAAAAGTTTAAGTGTGGATAAGCCGTCAGTGGAGATCTAGAAGCAAAAGGCTGGAGATTGGGAGCTGAGTGATAGTTCTAGGCTCTTATCACCATGTACATTTAATTCATGCCTATGTATGGTTAGCAAAGGGATGGGGAATAAGTGTTTGTATTTCAGTTTGTGCATGGTTTTGGGAAGTGCAAATGAGGAACATTTGCACTGAAATGTTAACCACACCAAATTTCTCCCCTCCCCATCTGCAGCTTGGACTGACTGACAAGGTTTGTCTGATTTTCTCTGCAAATACTGCATTGTTCATGTGTTAAACAAATTACTTACACATTTAGTTAATTCCTGGGCAACTGCTGTATTGTTTTACATAATTATGGTTCTTTCTATTAAAAAAATGTCTTCACCTTAATCATTTGGAAGCTCTATTCTACCTAAGCCACACAGAGGACCCACGTCAGCTCTCATGAATCTTTACACCTAGGAGCTTTTTAACCGGCTGGTAGGCTTGCAGAAAGTAGACCGTGTCCTCATTCTTTCTACATCCTATTCATTGGTTAGGACCACCGCTGGGCAAGAGAAGCATTTGATGAATCAGGGCAGGTAGAAGAAATCAAGACATAACCAGCTTAGAAAGTAGAGCAGAAGGGGCCAGGCAAGGGAAGGGAAAACAAAGTACCAAAGCCAAGTATGTTCTGGGATACAGAGCTATTTTGTGGCCCATGGTCAGAATGCTATGTAAGGTCTATTGGTCCGTCTAAGAGGAGACTTTTTCTTCCTTGCTTTTTATACAGACTGCTTAGACTTGGAGCAAACCAAATAAGGCACAGTTGCACACAACTAACAAAGTCAGCAAGACACTGTCATGACAGTACTTACTGCACCACAATAGTGGCACAAGACAAACTCTGGCTATGCATCGCCAATTACTATTGCTTACCCTAGACGCGGGTGGCGCTGTGGTCTAAACAATTGAGCCTAGGGCAGTGATGGCTAACCTTGACACTCCAGATGTTTTGGAACTACAACTCCCATCATTCCTAGCTAACAGGACCAGTGGTCAGGGATGATGGGAGTTGTAGTCCCAAAACATCTGGAGTGTCAAGGTTAGCCATCACTGGCCTAGGGCTTGCCGAACAGAAGGTCTGCGGTTCGAATCCCCGTGATGGGGTGAGCCCCCATTGCTCGGTCCCTGCTCCTGCCCACCTAGCAGTTCGAAAGCATGTCAAAGTGGAAGTAGATAAATAGGTACCACTCCAGAGTGAAGGTAAACAGTGTTTCCGTGCGCTGCTCTGGTTCACCACATGCTGGCCACATGACCCGGAAACTGTACACCGGCTCCCTCGGCCAGTAAAGCGAGATGAGTGCCCCAACCCCAGAGTCGTACGCAACTGGACCTAATGGTTAGGGGTCCCTTTACCTTTACCTTTACCCTAGAGCTTTGCAGCAAAGGAATTGTTTATGTTTTTGTGCTGGAGAAGCAACACAGGCCTCCTCCAGCAAGCAAAGTCCTGGGACATAGGATCGGAATGTCAGCACGTGCTCAGTAATTTATTTTATTTATTGGATGGATGTTTCCCAAGGAGGGAAGAAATTCATTGTTGAATGGTTGAGGATGGTTTCCTACTGACAGTATTATCCAGATTGCTTTAGAGCTCCGGTGAGTTCCCACTGAAAAAAAGCCCTGAGTGCCAGTCTCTGCTTTGTGCCAGCCATTCTGAGAAAGGGGGAAGGATGGACATTTCTTCTTCCTACTCCTCCTTCCTTCATGGCCAACTGTGTAGCAGGACAGAGCTTGAATGACCAGATAGCAAATATTATCCAGGCTAAAAACTCGGCCCTTGGAGTGAAAGGAGAGAGCTTTGCCAGCAGGTGTCACTCAAATGTAAGAAATCCATTCCCAGACTGAATTTCACCAACAGAAAGCTTCTGCACACCATTTTTCTCAAGCTCTGTAAAAAACAGACTTGGGCTTCATGCTGACTGTTTGAGAAAGTTTTACCAGCCCAGGTGCTTTTTCAGAATAGTTTGCCGCCTGATGCTTTTCTGCACTGCCATGTTTAAAAGAGTTTTTAGTCCAACTTATTTTACCCCACAAAAGACAACTTGCAAAGTTGCAATGGTATCGTGCTTGAAAAAAAGTGAAAGGAAGGCTTGAAAAAATGCGTTTCTCCCCCCCCCCCACCATCTCTTTATATACAGTTTTACTTATTTCCAAACCGAAGTCTGAAGCAATTAACAACAACAGGCAAAGCAAGTACGATACTATGAAATTAACAGTCCAAACAATACGAAAGTATATCTTGCAATTAAAATGTCACAATAAACCTATGAATGTTACAATGCAGAACCCAGTAACAAAGTCATAGTGGTTTAATTGTCATATGTTTAAATGTACATGCCAGCTGTGCTGCTGGTTCATCTTCCTACTACTATGTGGAGCTGTATGGGCTGTGGATGCCATGCAGGTAGCTGAGAAGTTTGGGTCTACAATCCCTCTTTCCTTTACTCTCCTCACTCCTGGTAGCTTCAGCTAAAGCAAAGAGAAGTTTCACTTGTCCATACCTTGAATACCATTTAGCTAGCAGTGAAATGAGAAGTGCCCTCTCTTTATGTTTCATACCTCATGGGAGTATGGGTAGGTGTGGTCCTGCCCCCAGGGCCAACTGAGATAGTGTTCCTGGCTCAATAAATCATGCCCACACCCTTCTCCTCCCCTCACATCAGCACGCTCCCTTTGATCCTCTGACTCTAGGTTCTTTGAAACAGAGATTCTCATTACGCCTTCAAAACAGAAGTGCTCAAGATGAAAGTGCTCAAAACGAAATGCTAAAAATAAAATACACTTTAATACAAAATGGAAAAATGCTAATAATTCACTTTAAATCTTGATAACTCAGGCTTCCTGATAACAATACCGCCCACCTGGCAGCTTGAAAACTTGGAACCGCTACTCCCGTTAGCACCATTACACGTAATTTGCATCAATCTGTCTGCTCACAACGTGCTGATGTTCTGGCGTTTTGCCTGCCTTTGAGCCAGGCTAACTCAGAGAGACCCTTACCAGCCTGGCAAATACAACCAAATGGAACACACAAGCAAAGCTGTCATAAAAACCAGAAATGAAAGTAAAAGCCTGGCAAAACCCTAAAAATATCAAATAAAACCAGCTATAAAACATGCCAGAATTCCTAGACAAATACAGAAGCCTTCTCCTGGCGCTAAAAAGACACCAAGGATGTCATCAGGGCATCTCGTGCGATTGGAAGGCGTTCCTAGGTGGGGGGCCCTGACCAGTAAAACCATTTCCCAGGGCACCACCTACCTAATTTCAGATTGCAGAAGGGTCTATTGGATGAAAAACAATGGGTTCGAGCAGACTCATAGAGTGAAGGTGGATCCTTAGTTAACCTAGTACCAAGTAACAACCATAAACTTGAATTAGGCTGGAAACAGACCAGTAGCCAGAGTAGCTGTTTACATGCTGGTGAAATGTTCACTTTAGCTGGTCCAAACTGGTAGCCTAGCAGCTGTATTCACGGATAGTCCCAGGTATGGAGCATTGCAGTATTTGAGTAACAGCATTTCTGATTACACCAGTAACAATAAGCATCATATTTTCCCCTCTCCCACCAAAACCTTTGCTAGCCAATTGTTTCTGCAATGGAAGATACCACATAAAAATGAAACTGATAAAAAGCTTTTTTTAAAAAATAAATAAATGGTGAAGTGTTTACCTGGAGCAGGAATAGTTGCTACACAACATCCAACATCATCTGGAGGGCTACTGCAGGTTCCCAATTCCTTGTGAAATGTTTCCCAGCACACAAATCCCTAAGAACAGTGTAGTCTCCCAGAATTACTCAGTAATTCCCCTTTACTCAAGAAAAGGTGAGCCCCTGCAACTCAGTAGCTGTGTACACACCACATATTTTAAGTACATGTTGTTCAACATCTTTCAGCCAATGACTTGGATGAAGGAATTGAGGGGATGCTCATCAAATTTGCAGATGACGCCAAACTCAGACAGTAGCTAATACCGCAGAAGACAGATTCGGAATTCAACATGACCTTAACAGATTAGAGAACTGGGCCCAAACTAACAAAATGAATTTCAAAAGGAACAAATGTAAAGTTCACCACTTAGACAGGAATATCCAGCTGCAAAAATGTAAGATGGGGAACACCTGGATTGCCAGTGGTATTTGTGAAAAGGATCTAGAGGTCTTAGTGGACCACAAGCGTAACATGAGTCAACAGTGTGATGCAGCAGACCCAATGCTATTCTAGGCTGCATGAACAGAAGAATTTCAAGGGAAATAATAGTACCACTCTATTCTGCCTTGATCAGACCACACCTGGAATACTGTGTCCAGTTCTGGGCACCACAGTTTAAGGAGGATATTGATAAGCTGGAATTGGTGCAGAGGAGAGCGACCAATATGATCAAGGGTCTGGAAACCAAGCCTTATGAGGAAGAGTGGAGGGAGCTGGGTGTGTTTAGCCTGGAAAAGAGGAAACAGAGAGGAGATTTGACAGTCATCTTCAAATATCTAAAGGGCTGCCACATGAAAGATGGAACAAGCTTATTTTGTCCTGCTCTGGAGAGTAGGACTCGTAGCAATGGATTCAAGTTACAAGAAAGGAGATTCCAACTAAACATCAGAAAGAACTTTCTGACAGTAAGAGCTGTTAGGCAATGGAACAGTCTCCCTCAGGAGGTGATGGACTCTCCTTTATTGGAAGTTTTTAAGCAGAGGTTAGATGGTCATCTGTCATGGAAGAAGAAGAAGAAGAGTTTGGATTTGATATCCCGCTTTATCACTACCTGAAGGAGTCTCAAAGTGGTTAACATTCTCCTTTCCCTTCCTCCCCCACAACAAACACTCTGTGAGGTGAGTGGGGCTGAGAGACTTCAGAGAAGTGTGACTAACTCAAGGTCACCCAGCAGCTGCATGTGGAGGAGCGGAGACGTGAACCCGGTTTCCCAGATTATGAGTCTATCGCTCTTAACCACTACACCACACTGGCTCTGGATGCTTTAGTTGAGATTCCTGCAGTGCAGGGGGTTGGACTAGATGACCCTTGGGTTCCCTCCCAACTCTACAGTTCTGTGATTCAATGATTTTCTGCAAAGAATGCTGGAAGAGTGGTTTGTTAATGGAATTGTAGCTCTGTGATTCTTGTGGGGAAGGGGCATGTGCTTTAAAGGTATGGTGTGTACACAGCCAGTTTAACATACCTTTAAAGCACATTCAGAGCACATTTATTCCCTTAAAAATTCTGGACACTGTAGATTGTTCAGGGTTGCTTGGAATTGTTACACTGTGATGGGCTCAGAATTCTTTGAGGGGGGAATTGTGTTTCGAATGTGCCACTCCTGACTCAAAACTAGTAGAATTCATCTAGGCTTAAGCTGATTTAACAGAGAATGAGGAGCGTTAAGCAGAAAGTGTACAATAGTTACATAACTTAGCATTTATTGTGAGAGGAAACTGTGGTCACAGATATGAAAATAGCAGAAACCAAGATGTTAAGAGATGAGAGAGTTAAATGCTAGAATGCAGTTTACTACTAACACAAGGAAATCTTTCAGTTTCTGTGTTCAAACCGACATCCAGTTTGCATGAAGGTGGGAGATCCATGCATTGGGGTAGAAACAGGAATCCGAAGTTTGGTGGCCTCACTGTGTGTTTAGTGGTGGGAAATGGTCAAGCAGAAGGGGGCACGGTAAAGTTTAGAGGAAGATTGCTGGTGGATTTCTTGAGATATAGTGGAAATGGGAGAAAAGGGGGTCCTAAGAAGCATGAAGAAGTAGGAAATGGGGACAATTTTGAGGTGCTAGACATGTAGGAAGAAGATGTGACAAGAAATTTCCAGTAAGTGAAGAGAGAATAAGCCAACAGTAGCATAAAGAGAAGAAAAAGAACATAGAAAGAAAGAAAGAAAGAAAGAAAGAAAGAAAGAAAGAAAGAAAGAAAGAAAGAAAGAAAGAAAGACAAACCTAGGGTAGAAAAGTTTTATCCTTGATCAAAAGCTTCCAGCAGTTCTCGTGCTCTTCTATTCAAGCAAGTAATCATAGAATTGGAAGGAGTCATCTAGTCCAACCCCAGGCAATGCAGGAATATTTTGCCCAATGCAGGGCTCGAACCCATGACCCTCTTCACATACCATCAGGGCTGTTCTTTCACAACTGCTCATATTTAGCCATGTGTGCGTATATGTTTTCAATAGCTTTTAAATGCTATGAATATGCTTTTCTTTTTAATTCCATTGTCACCGATATGTTTACCACCTTCCTTTGGGATGAAGAATGGGATATAAATTTAATTCATAATAAATGTAATATTGGGCTGTATCAGAGTAGACCCATTGAAATGAATGGGCATAACTTAGTCATGCCCATTAATTTCAGTAGGTCTTCTCCTTGTAGAACTTGGTTGGATGCCACCCATGGAGACCTAGCTGAAAAGGAAAGTATAACAGTTCTGTTTTCTCCTTCCAAAGCTCTCACTTTTCTTGATATGGAAGCTGGCAGTATAGTGGCAGTATATGCTGCCCTATAACAGGTGGGCAAGAGAATGGCAAAGGCCACTGTTAGGAAACTGCCCGCGCCAAACTTCAGCACGAGTTCAGTTAGGGTTGCCATATTTCAGGAAACCCCGAAAGTTGTTGAGCTTTTTTTGCCACATTTCAGAAATTCCCCCCAGCCACCAGTTCCACCTTTGAAATCCCAGTAAAGTCTGGGAAAATCCAGACATATGGCAGCAGCCCCAGTTCAGCCAGCTAACACAACTTGTGTGTATGTGCAGTGGGTGAGGAACCCTCTCCGGCACCCGGGGCGGCACGGTCCGTACAGACTGCGCATGTGCGGCATCCCATGTGTGCGCACTCCATATGGAATGCCGCACGCTTACACAGTGACCGCACAGGCTGCCACACGAGCGGCATCCCATACGGACGGTGCACGAGAGCGGCAGCCCGTACCGACGCCACACGAGCGTGCGCCCTTGGCCGCTCTACAGCTGGGGGGAGGCAGGGGCCATCTTGTCACCCCTCCCAGAGTGGAACCCGGGGTGGCCCGCCCCCTCCGTCCCTCCCTTCCTACGCCCCTGCGTATGTCTTCCGGACCCACTGAGTTTATCAGCCCAGAACATTTTACTTCTCTGGCAATATTGCATTAATGCACATGAGAGAAGGGATCAGAGGGTACACAAACACAACACTTTGGCCTCACCTGCACTATGCATTTAAATAAGTATCATACCTTTTTAAACAGTTACGGCTTCCCCCACTTGGCTATAGTCTACGAACACATAAGTTCCAGGTAAATTCTATTTTACAAGGAAATTTTTGCGTGGTGTTGACATTTAGTGGGAAATCTTTTGAGGGTATGAAAATCTTTTGACGGAATGATAAGCTACTTTGCAAGCTTTAAAAAAAAAAGTTTCCTATTGTTGACATAGCAGTTTGGGGGAAGTTATCAGTAGGTGGCTATAAAACGGTGTAGAGCTTGGCAGTTTCTGTTTTAAGATCAGCTCTCCCCATAGCTTTGGCTTACAACATTTCCAGCCTAAAAGTGACTTCTGTATTTTCTTAATCCATAACTATTTAATACTATTTCCATTTAAAAACCGCTCTAAGCAAAGGGCGTTTCCGTGCGCTGCTCTGGTTCACCAGAAGCGGCTTAGTCATGCTGGCCACATGACCTGGAAGCTGTACGCCGGCTCCCTCGGCTAATAATGCGAGATGAGCGCCGCAACCCCAGAGTCGGTCACGGCTGGACCTAATGGTCAGGGGTCCCTTTACCTTTAAGCAAAGGGAGTTGAAATTGGAAAAAAAATGGAGCCAAAAGAACTTGCTGTCATTATAAATTGTGGAAAATGACAAATTAGAAACATGCTCTACTCTGGACAAATATGGTATAAAATATATATTATATAAATATATATTTACACTTAATGCTCTTCAGCATGGGACAATGTGGTCTTCTCAGCTGCTTTAGCCAAGGTAAGAATATACTGTCTAACATTTATTATTATTATTATTATTATTTCCAGACATATTCCATTCTATCTGCTTCAGATCCTACTTACAGGAGTCTATTTCTGAAAATGCTTTAACAAGATCCCGACCAAGTAATACCAACAGATGGACATACAGGCGACCGGGAATATGAGAATTACAGTGAGATACTGTAACTGCCCTTGTGTATATTACAGAGTGCATTAGCGGCATTTGGAATTCACATGCGATCCTTGATTATAATAACTTGAGAGTGCAGCTCTGTTTCACCTGCAATCAGGAAGCTGAGAGAATTGTGTTCTGTTGTTTGCTAGTTTCCAAGAAAAAATGGAACCATGGAGAGTCCATTTGGGCTTCTTGCTTGGATATTATGATCCAAAGGACTGGATTGGCATGTTATATTTTTCAAAAGATCAAACGTGCCTAGCAATTGGGAGAAATGCCATTCTAGAAATAGGGTGATATAAGCAAGAAAACAGCTATAGAAAAATGAATGGAATGGAAGAAAAATCAGCTTCAAAAGATAGTGGCAGACTATGAAGTTTTACGGCCAAAAAGCTAAGATTTTCTTCTTCTTCTTATTTTATATATAAAAAAAGATTCCCATGGAAACCGGTAGCTCAGCAGTAATTAATATTCTTAAATCACACTATAAATTACTGTTCATTTCGTTTGATGGAAGTTTTCATGTTTTCTGGACTTTGAACTTATATTACTAAGCTCAGGTTCTTTTAAAAATAGCTTAAACCAACAAGCAAAAGCGGAAGGATGTGGTTTATGTATCTGTGTATTTTAGGATCCCTCAGTACTTTATATTTTGTTCCTTCAGACTAGAAATGGTTTTCTGCTAGAAATGCTTGCTTTAAATTAGATTCTCCAGAAGGATGGATTGTGCTAACCGTATTTGGTCATTATAAAAATGTGTAGCTTGCCACAGGAGGCAGACAGTGGGGTCAAGCACTCTAGCTCAGTGCTTGATGCCTGTTTCCATTGCCTTCCATGATCATGATTCTGCAGCGGGGGGGGGGGTGTCTCTTGTATCTGCGAAGACTCCTCACACTTTTTGGAATGAGGACCTAGACAGACTCAGGCCTTCACATCTCCAATTTATAATATCAGCTAGCACAATTCAGAACGATCTATTCCTGAGAGCTGCTGCCAGTCAGAGTAGTCAGTGCAGGGTTAGATGCAGTGCTTTTTTATATAGGAAAAAAATGGTGCCAGTACTCACCATGAAGTTGTTATAGCAAATGCCACACTTTAAACATTTGGGGGGGTGCCAGTACTGCATACCCTTAAGTACCCCCAGGGGAAAAAACACTAGATGTATTAGTTGTCTGACTCAAATGTTAGGCAGCTTCAGATATTTTGGGGTGGGGGTGGGGGGCTGGAAGTTAAAGATACACAACAAGAGGCGACCCACAGAAGCTGTTCACAAATAAACTGGAGTGCATGGTTAAATGCTATTGACACAGTGTGGGCAATTGAGTATAGATAAGCTCTCAGTTAAGGACGCGGGTGGTGCTGTGGTCTAAACCACTGAGCCTAGGGCTTGTCGATCAAAAGGTCGGCAGTTCAAATCCCCGCGACGGGGTGAGTTCCCGTTGCTCGGTCCCAGCTCCTGCCAACCTAGCAGTTCGAAAGCACGTCAAAGTGCAGGTAGATAAATAGGTACCTCTCCGGTGGGAAGGTAAACGGCGTTTCCGTGCGCTGCTCTGGTTTCGCCAGAAGCGGCTTAGTCATGCTGGCCGCATGACCTGAAACCTGTACGCCGGCTCCCTCGGACAGTAAAGTGAGATGAGCGCCGCAACCCCAGAGTCGTCCGTGACTGGTCAGTGGTCCCTTTACCTTTACCTTTAAGCTCTCGGTTAAAAGCTGCCAGTACAGCCATGGAGCTTACTTGATGGCAAGTCACTGTAATGGTTCAGACATAGCTTGACACTACTTGAACACTACTGGTTAGGCCCCTTGGAGTCAAAGGATCCTTGCTTTCCTTCTGTCCACAGCAGTTTCATCTCTAGCTACCTGGTTTAAAGCAAACCATTGCCATTTTATCAAACCAGTCAAACACTCAACCTGCTAATCAGAACTGGACACATGGTTTTCAGTACCAAACACTGCTTGCAGGGCAAACTGCAAAATACAGTTCTGCCTTAAAGCAGGAAAGGAGGAAGGGATTTGCCACATGTGGGGTGCAAAAAGCCTGGCGGTCTTGTCAGGTTGTAAACATAGCTCAAATCTATGGTCTGGCTTCATGCCTGAACTATCTCACCATCTTTCAGCCTAACCTGAAAGGATGGAATACAAATGTAATGGATCAATATACTGAAGCAAATGGAACTGAGTATTTACCCTTGTGCTTCTTTTTCAAAGGAGAAATGAGGCGACGTTTATTCTTTGCAGTTTTGGCTTGGGTCGCCGTGGGTGAGTTATTATTCACTGCAAAACCCTTTGGATGAGGACAGTCCTGTTTGGATATAGGATAGCTCTACCCCTTTGGGCAGCATATTGACTAGCAATTTTAGGGAAAGATATACTGAGCAGCTGTCTAGAGTCTGATGCCCCTGTGTGCCGCATCTCAGGCTGCTCCTTCGGGAGAGTATTCCTAAGTGGACTCCTTTAGGGTTCAAGCATGAAATGGGCATGCATACATGGGATGGATAGTCCAACAGATGTTGTTGGACTCTAGTTCTCATTAGTCTCACCCAGCATGGCCAATGGCAAGGGATGATGGAGCTGGAAGTCCAACAACATCTGGAGAGCCATAGTTCCCTCGCCACTGAGGTACGCCATCATCTTAAAAGCATCATTTTTCCAACTCCACACCCAAAATAGAAGATCTGGGGTTGAATGTGAGCAAATTTTGATTCACAATTTGACTAAAGGAAGTCTTGACTAAAGGAAGTCTTTCCCAAGTATCTCAGATTACATTAACTCTGAAAAGAAAACAGTAAAAATACAAGATTTTGTGCTTGAGATGAGCCTTCCCAAACTTAGGACCTTCCAGATGTTTGTTCCCATCAGCCCCAACCAGCACGGCTAATGGTCAGGTTAATGGGCATTGTCATCTAAAACAGGGCCTCCTAGCCTTTTTGGTATGAAGACCAACTAGTCCAAATTTATTTGGCATGGTGACCCTTTGATTTATTGCCACTTGAATTTTTGACCTTAAGTCTTCAGCCACCATTAGTTTCATGCATTATAACTGCAAGTTTGCCTATTTTATAGCCATTACTTGAGGCATTTACTTAATATCACTATTAACTTGGAATTCATTGAAATATTTATAGTACTTACAAAGTTATTCACAGAACATCAATAATCCGATTGCTGGATATTGCTTAATACTCTGCTTTCAGAAATTTATTCTAAATACGTATGGTTACATGAAGTGTTAGTTGTTGCTAACTAATTATTTTAAATAACTCTATTCAGTATTAAGTTTATTTTGGCAAGAATCAGTCAATGGCTAAGCTTAGCATTTTGGCAAGAAGTAGTCAATATGGGGTTGGATGGTTGTTGAACATGGCAACATTTCTGGGGGGGGGGGAACTGCTTTCATAAAGATGGGTACTACCAAATGGTTTCAGCAACACAGAAATGGTTTCATTGAGTAATATTGGTAATATTAAGCCAAAATTCAGATAACTTTACTTCAAACATTAATCTTTGAGGTTCCTATCACATGACAGTTCAATGCATTGTTCTTTTTCCACAGACAAAAATCGCTTTGTGACATCACTGTCTGTTTCTTTGGCAGAAAAGCAGTGGGCAAATTTGGACTAAGGAAACTTCCTATCACTATTACAGCTCACCTCTGATGCGCAGGTGCTGCCTTTGGTGCATGTGCATCACATGCAAGCTGCAATAGTCATTCAAAAACTCCCTCTTGTGGCAAACCGTCACTGGATCTGCTGCCCAGCCACCAGAGAGTGGTTCTAAATGTAAGCCTGAAGCCCTTCTGATGTGCAGTTACAAGTGTGAGCATAGCACTAAAATACACCAACAAAGCAAATAGTTATAAGCAGTGAACATCGTCCGGAAGACCATAGGTTCCCCCACTCATGATCTGTACCCTCCACCATCACAGCTGTTAGATAGGAATGTCTTCTGGGGGAAGCTGGTTGCTGCTATTCTGCACCTTTTGATTATCTCTCTTCCCAGCTTCCAGTTTCTGTGAGCGTCATGGCCTCTCTGTCTGGGGAGGCACAGGCTATGGCTTCAATCGCTCCTTGTCAGCTCCAGGTAAGTGCCAGCCCAGCAGAAGCTGGGGCCTCATAGAACTAGTAGGGTTGGAGGCAAGGACTCCAACAAGGTGGACTTGGTGGTGTAAGAGTCAATGACAGAGCCAGCTAATTCTGCTTTTGTGACACCCCCCCCCCCATTTTCATCCTCCCATCTGAGTCCTACAACTAACAACCGACTCAACACAGATGGGAATAATCAGCCAACCATATAAGGCCATGGTAAGAAAAGAGAAAAAAGAGTACAAAGCTGTATATGTCCACTTAGAAACAAGTCCAATTAAGTTCAGTGAGGCTTAGCTCCAGGTATAGGTGCATATACAGGATAAGGAAAGCTTTTCAAGCATAATCTTAAAAGATGGGGGAGAGAACGTTTTAGTTCCCATTTAAGGTCATTTCTCCAAACTTCATTTTCTCTCTTTTATAGACTCCTCTGATTTCTCATATTGTGGCCGGCCTTCGTGCACATTACATCCAGGTGAATGTCTTTGATTATCCATTACCCATGTAGATCCCAATACCATACCCCCCACATTTTGGGAGGGAAATTTGGTGCACTCCCCCCCCAACCCTACTGACTCCATCACCCACCCACTCCCTACCGTCAACTCCTTCCTTGCCCGCCCACTCACCCACCGCAATCCACTCACTCATTTACCCCCTCCCCCTACCTTTGTCCACTGTCTTCCACCTCCTCCTCTGCAGCCCTGGGAAATGCCACACAGACCAGCGCGGCATGTTGGGAGTTTGTCCCAACCTGTGCAGGGTCAGGAGATGCTGCACAGACCAAAACATCCTCCTCCTTCTCCTACAGCACTGTAGGCCTGCTTCCAGTAGTGCTGTGGCAGATGGAGGAAGAGGAGGGGTGATGTCCCCCACCCCTGTTTAGCCCCATGCTGTGGTGTGCGCCAGCTGACTGGAGCCATAGTGTGGAGCCAAAAATGTCCATCTTTTGGTCCCGTGCTCTGTTGCAGCCAGAGCACAGGAGCCAAAAATGGGACATCCAGGATTGGGATCAGAAGCCGGGGTGGCTTCTGTCTATCCAAAATGTCCCACTTAGAGGGTATGCAATCCTATTATAACTGGCATTGCTACCGTCACTCATGACATACTGAAGCAGCTGCCAGGCCTCCAGGACCTGTGCTAGACCTGATCATCATCATGGTCGTCATCCATTGCTCAGCATTGACTGGCTAGGAAAATCAAGACACCATTTAAATTTTGCCGTCAGCACTGGTCTGGGCTCCCTGGGGAGGGTTTAAATTCAATAAATAAATAAATAAATGCTAATAACTAAATTGTGGGATATCACATGCAGGCTACCTGGTGATGATCAGAGGAGCACAGGCACTGCTAGGTAAGCCAGCTTGGGGGTGGCTACAGCCCTGGTGCAGAAGGGGGACCTGCCAGTAGTAGTAGAAGAAGAAGAGTTTGGATTTGATATCCCGCTTTATCACTACCCGAAGAAGTCTCAAAGCGGCTAACAATCTCCTTTCCCTTCCTCCCCCACAACAAATACTGTGAGGTGAGTGGGGCTGAGAGACTTCAAAGAAGTGTGACTAGCCCAAGGTCACCCAGCAGCTGCATGTGGAGGAGCGGAGACGCGAACCTGGTTCCCCAGATTACGAGTCTACTGCTCTTAACCACTACACCACACTGGCTCTCACCACACAGTAGGAGGACTGTGCCAAAGAACTGTAGTGATACCAACACTACAGTTCCCAATGTATGGTGTGTAGCTAGCACAAATTCTTCTTGGTCTCTGCAGCAGCTTGTGAAGAAATCTCAACAGTGTGCCATATTTTCCAGTTGGCTCAGGCTGTAATAGTCCAATTGCGTAGAAATGTATGGTGGGGAACCCTATTTCTACTGGAAAAGACATTAGGGGAGGAAAGGTTCCTACTTCCCTTTCTGACTCATGGGGGGGGGGGAAGCCCACCTCAGGATTTCCCTCACCACCCAGAATTCTTATTCACCTGTACATCATAGAGGGCTGATAAGGACCCTTCCTTGTCCAAAATGAGATATCAAGGGCTAGTTAAAAAAAAAACACCATTTTGTCCAGGTAATTCACAGGAATGTCTAAACTGAGTCATATTGTTCTGAAGGAGGATAGATAATGCAGTGACAGAGAAGATTAGAATCTTGCAAGACTTTCACATTGCATGTTGTCTTTTAATCAACCAGTGGGAAGTGGTTCTTAGAAGCCACCCTCCAATTCCTGTGAATTTACAGCCCACATATTCAAAAAGTGCTGAGGGATAGCTTTGTTGATAGAGCACGCGACTCTTAATCTCAGGGTCTTTCAGGGCTGAAGTCAGATGCAGGTCAGCAGTCAAGGAAGCAGATCTCCATTGTTAGTGAAGTTAACTCTTTATTCAAGGAAACAAACATACAACTCCACCTAATGGTCTTAGCAACACTCCCCAGCAGGCCTTGCCCCTATGGAGCAGTTGCCAGAACTGAAGGTCCCTGTCTTCCACACTTCTCCTCATCTCCTGGATGTTTCCCAAGCAGTCTCAAACTGCATCTGCGCACCTCAGACCTCTGTTCTGTTGTTCTCATTATTCTGTGAGTTCTTGGAGACCAAGGAGGAGGGGAGCTTGTTGCAGTAGGATCAGTCTCTTGACACCCCCCCCCACCTTGGAGTCTGACCTCTTCCCTGTCACAGGCTCTTCCTGCTCCTAAACCCTGCTTGCCCTTCAGCGTCCGACGCTTCATCCCAATGTCCTCCCTGTGGCCTCTCCTCAGTGTCCCACCACCAATCTCTTGGCTCTGTGCCTTCCTCCTCTGGGATTTCCCTTGTGGGTTCCTTGGCTGGTGTCTCCTACCACTCCTTCGTCCAGCCAGTCCCTGACAGGCTCAAGCCCCACGTTGGGTGAAGGAGCCCTGCATTTCAGGGAGATAGACTAGATGACCCTCATGGTCCCGTCTATGAAATTAGATGCAGCAGTAGCAGCTTATTTATTTGCCAGGAGGTCAGGTGAGCGTCTCTGCCCCACCATGCTATTTGCTAGTGGTAATTCTTATGACTACTGGCCACAATCTTCAAGATATACTTCTTCACCCCCCGATGGATGTGGCTGCTTGCTTTCATTTTTCAGATTGGCATGATGATCTGACATGCTACTACATCGAAGAGAAATTGATCCTGAATTGTTCTTGGTTGCCCCTACCCCATGCAACAGATTCTCTTGTGTATACTGTGTTTTTAAAATGGTAAGTCAAGGGAGAGGGAATTGGGAAATCAACTGCAATGTGCACCAGAGGGTTAAAAAAAAAAGAGTTTCAGAGAAAGGATTTTCCTCAAGATCTTAGCAGGTGAGGGGAAGGGTTAAAGCTCCCCTCTATGTCTCCTGTGGTTAGCATCCCCAGCTGATGCAATTATTATTTTTGAGAAAGCCTGCATGTTAAATGCAATGATGCATTTAGCATCACATGCAATTGGGGCCTCACTCTCCTAGATATATGTCTGCAGGAGTCTATGTTGTGGAGGACTGCCTGCTACCAGCATAGTGTACAAGATTTAGCAGTAAAGGGAGACTAAGGTAAAATTGGATGGCAAAATGTAAAGCTTGCTAGAAGGGAATTTACTAATGGACATCTAACAAAAGCATACTATCACAATTAAATGGGTTTGCACATCCAGTAGTATAAAGCACTGACTAATTTCTAAAAAGAGAAAGGAGCGGGAGCCTAAGCCCACCTGCGTCATAATACCTGATGAAGTCTTGCCCTGCAGTGTTTCTGCTCACATATTTCAGGACTGGGTAGACCCCCACCCCAGGATGGAATTACAGGGGAAGACTGTTCAAGGGAGACCAGCCACTGTGGGTCACTTGGTTAGTGTTGTGTACGGGCTTCACACAAACGCCAGCAGAAGTGGTGCAAACATCACTTCTTAATGACAGTGTCGCTTTTATTAGAACAAACTGTTCCATCTGAACCATAAATAACCTCAGTGCTAACCAGTCCTTTTAAACCTTTCCTCTTTTTTTCTTTTTTGACAATGTGGATGATTCATTCAGAATGCTGGTTTGTGGTTATGTTTAAGTGAAGGGTGCAGTTGCTTCTTTCAGCTCCTTTGCTCTGGCCTAGACTGTCTTGTTTCGGGGGTTTTGGTTCAGTTTTTTCTCCTGCTGACTAGTGCCATCAAGTGGTGCCTGGGAATGTTTTCGTAACAATGTGAAGAAGTCACCCTGTATTGCCAAAGTCTCTCTAGAAAGAGTAAATGCTGCATGGCTAACTGGCTTGGGAAATTTCTTTTTAACTGGAAAATCCTCCCATCAGGTGTCAAGGAAATAAACAACTATCTGACTTTTAGAAGACATCAGAAGGCAACCCTGTTTAGGGAAGTTTTTAATGTCTGATGTTTTATCGTGTTTTTAATATTCTGTTGGGAGCTGCCCACAGTGGCTGGAAAAACCCAGCCAGATGGGCGGGGTATAAATTATTATTATTATTATTATTATTATTATTATTATTATTATCATTATTATTATTATTGACATAACTGTTTTTTAAAAAACAAAAACAGACAGATCCACTAAATATGATCACTGGTTATTATCAATTTTATATATTTTTTAAAATGAATCATAGGCAGAACTAGGATTGGCTAAGCCAGGGGATGCATCAGAGGTGGAACCTGGACAGATCTGGTGAGCTTAGTATTTTAGCAGCTTTTTGGTAGAAGTTGGAATGATCTGTGTCATGGTGGAACCTAACAATCTGGGAGTTTTCAAAGAGCACTGTGGATATAAGCTGAGGTGCTAAACATGGTGACCATTCATTTCAATGCTGTGTGATAGAGCATAAAACAAAGACTGCAGTAGAGCAGGAATACTCTCCAGATCCTTTGTACTACAACTCCCATTATCCTTGACCGTTGGCCATGTTGGCAAGGTAGGACTGGTGCATTGCAAGTTACAGTCCAAGAACATTGACTGCCCTTGATTAGCAGAGAAAATTTAAGGCCATCTCTCTTGAAACTTGGACAAGGCTCCTTACCTTCAAATCATCCTTTTCCCCCCATTTATAATTTACTGCAAACATCTAATGCATTTCTAAAAATAGTTTCATGAAAAGGAGCACAAATATTATTGTAGCATTTTAATGCTCCCAAGAGATGGCAACTTTTAAAAGAAGACTATTCGGCTGCCAAAAATTGGTCTTTTGATTGCATACTTCATTTTGTTTCCTATCTCTCTGTGAATTTGCCACTTATAGATCATCTGCTGTATTAAAACGCGGAACATATCTATGATGCATATTGAGTTTGCTTTATGCTTTCCTTTCCCCTGAAGGAAACTGGAAACAAAGCAACATTGTGAAAAGGTGGAAACGACCCTGCCTCTTTTAACAAGAAGAAAGCATCATATTCGCATTCATGCAAACGTGACAGTATGGGTAGCAGGCCGCTATTCCCAGGAGGGATGTGTGACAACAAAGAAAATTTCATTCGTGCCCAGCAAAACAAGTACATTACATTTCTTCCGTAGTCTGAAGCTGCAGATTTTATTATAAAATAGTTCTGGTTTTGTTGTTGTTATTATTTTTCCTAGGGCAGCAAACATGTTAGCCAGCAAATTCCAACACACAATTCTTTTTCACACTCACAGTTACTAGGCATAATTTTATGCAGACCTGTCCTCCTACCCAGATACAATTTATTGGACAAGGCTTCACCACCACATGGGGAAGGACTTTTTCTAGACCATTGAAAGAACTGAGTATAGTTAGCATGGAGGAGAGAATATTAAGCAGGGGTGATAGCAGTTGTCATATAACTGAAGGGTATCTGGGTTTGTTCACATTAGTGCCTTGAAACGCAGCAGGATCCCACCCCTGGCTGTGTTTCAAATTGTATTTGCACAGTTGTTCACTTCAGAGAGGGGACTAGGATGTCTTCACCTGGCATGCATGACCTTTTGGGTCCGTCCCCCACTACCACTTACTGTGCATCCAGTTTTCTGATTGGCTTGATGGGTAAACCACATCAAACAGCAGTATTTGATAATAAATTACAGGATTGATATGGGTTGCAGCTATAACCTTTGTTGTGGAGCCCATTCGATTGTCTCAGGTATAAATTTTTAATTCTTTTTTAAAAAAAGAAACTACTGCTAAAATGCTTTTCCCACTATATTTTTAATATCAGAATATTAATGAAATACAATTTAAATAGAAAGAGTATTATTGGTATATTACTACAACCAGACAGAGGGCCTTCTCGGTGGTGGCGCCCGCCCTGTGGAACACCCTCCCATCGGATGTCAAGGAAATAAACAACTAACTGGCTTTTAGAAGACATCTGAAGGCAGCCCTGTTTAGGGAAGTTTTTAATGTTTTATGTTTTATCGTGTTTTTAATATTTTGTTGGGAGCCGCCCAGAGTGGCTGGGAAAACCCAGCCAGATGGGTGAGGTATAAATAATAAATTATTATTTTTATTATTTTTTATTATTATTATTATACTACAATGCTAATTTTAAGGCATCCCCATTATAGCATCCCATGGCATCCCATACGCCTCTTCCCTGCAACCCAAATGCATTGCTCTGCTTTCCTTTGGACCACATCAGCGAGGCCAAGAGGGGGGTCTTGTCATCTGGGCAGCCCAGGACCTCCATCCACACTGCCCAGGCTTGCACCCCCGAGAAGCCACTTTGAAGCTGCTTATGCAGCAGTTTGACCTCAGCCCTAGAAGTGCACTGCATTGTCTCTCAAGACAGATGGATGTCAACAACAACAAAGTGTGATAAAATGGTGCCCACTGCTAAGGTTATAGTGAATGTGTGTTGAAACCCTGCCCTTTTAAAAAAGATGGAAGAATGGAATAATAACTCTAAGTGCATCTACAGCTGCTGAAATTGCGGGCTTTTTCTGTTCTGAAAAGTGCCAGACTTTCTATGGTCTTAAAAAAGGTGGAAGAACCCCAGGGAGAATACAGTCTGCTTATGATCAGATTATGGTGTTGTGTGGATGCCCCATTAAAAGTGAACGAAGCATAGCAAGTCCACATTAAATTCCAAGTGTGGAAGCACCCTGAGAAACTGCATGCAAATTATTTTCTATTTGGTTGTTTTGTTTTTGCATTTTAGAGAAATGTCCTTCACCCTTCAGAATAAGAGCTTATCAGTTGATCCACAAATTAATAATTCTGTGGGACTCACCAAGAGATGTGCTGCAGTATGAATTGCAATACAAGGAAGCAATGCAAGCAACCTCATCCTGGATATCAGTATGTAAATCAATAAGACCTGTATTAGAAAGCTTCTAATGGGTTAATATGGGCTGCCATATGTCCAGATTTTCCCAGACATTACTGGGATCTCAATGGCGCTTTGTCCTGGGTCGCGTTCTTTGGGTAAAAAAAGCTCAACAACTTTAGTGTTTTCTCTTTAAAAAGTGCAACAATTTTGGAGTCTTCCTAAAAAAAGGTCAACAACTTTCTGTGTGTCCTGGTCTTTTACTTTTTGAAATATGGCAACCCTATTCTTGTGGGCATCTAGTTTGGCCACAGTGAGAACAGAATACTGGACTAAATAGGCCTTTGGCCAGATCCTGCACAACTCTTTTGTTCTTCACTTTCAGAAAAATCTTAGCACTGACTTCCCCCTGAGTTTCTGCTGCACTTTCAATGTTGCCGAATTCAAATGTTGCAGTGGCTTTCTTACTTTATCTTCCTTTCTTTCTTCCTTTTACTGTTCCTACTGCTCATGTTTCAGTGGTTAAATTCAGGTGTCAAATTTATGATGTAGATTCACCGGGCCTTTTGTACAAACTGTCAGTTTTTTAGTTTGCTCAATTATTGCTTTGGTTGCTGGATTTCCAACTAATTCTTACAGTGCCTTTTATATGCCTCTAGCTGCACAGGGATTGCCGGTAATTGAAGGGTTTGGGATACTCCTCTCTAATGAAGGAATTTAAGAAGAGGTTGAAAAGCATGTGTAGAGTTATTCAGCCTGGATTTCATAACCCCAGACATCTCCTTCCTATCCCATTGACACTGCCCTGCTAAACACTGATTGCCATTTTAATTAAGGCACCCGGCCTTTGGGAAGGACTCCAGCAGATAACCTGAGAATTATTAATTGTACTTATTTGCAGGTTCCTATAGAGAATGGGTCCTTTAATGCAACTATCTTCAGCGTAAATATATCATCATCATATGTTGCTCGCCTCAGATGTAAACCCCCTGGTAAAAGTTGTTCTGTTTGTGCTTGGAGTGAAGAAATTATGATCCCACATAGTAAGTGCCATGCATATTAATTTAATCATGGGTGTATTTCAGTTGTTTGGCTTTGTTTAAGAATGAAATTCTGATTGTAAATATATTTCTGCGTTCAAATTTCCCATGTTGTTATTTACCAGAGCTTACTGAAAAGCCAACCATTGTGGAAAATGCAACTGAAAAGATAGCACAAGGAAAAATAAGTATCTTTCTTAAATGGAAGGTAATGTATTGTATTTTTATCCTACTCTTCTTCCTTGGAGCTCAGGCAAAGCCCCGTCCACTTATATCCTTACAGCAATCCTATCAGCTAGAATAGACAGCGGTGTTGAGTAGCCCAGAGTCAGCCAGTGAACATAATTGCTCAGCAGAGATTTTAACTCCACTTTCAAAATTCTGTCAACTATATCATAGTGTGTCTAATTTGGACATATTTGAAAAGCATGTTAAATTTGTGAAACCTATGTAACTAACAAACAGCTACTCTGTATTGTGGCTACATAAATGACAAAGAGCCAGGTCAGATGGAATGATCCAGTCCAACAAATCATCATGTGCCTTGTCTCAGTACTTTCTGGTTTATTTAACCAGTGTTTCCTGTGATGTCTGAATTAGAAATTAGTTTGAGCAGTGCCAAGTAAGATTGGTCAAACCACAGTTTCCTAGTTCGGATATCTGGGCAACTGGTTTAACAGACCAGGGTGTATTGAGTTAAGGCTTGAGAGAAGGGAATGAAGGAGTCCAGAGGACTGCATAGGCACACGGTTGGTTGGTTGGTTGGTTGGTTGGTTGGTTGGTTGGTTGATCAACAAACATTAGATATGAACCAAGCCATAGTAAGAGTCAGTAATAATGAAGGCTGTTATGTGATATTTACAAACAGACGAAAAAATATATACAGAGATAAAATTGATACTGGAATTATATCTATCATCAAAAATTTATGCTTTTATAATTTAGATTGGTATGGGTGGCAGCTTTCACTGTGCCTGCAATATTTCATGTCATTTTATTTCTGGTGCATAATAACACTTTAATGTTCATGTTTGCTTATATTAGACAACACAAAGCAGGAATACCATTGGTTACAATATAAGCGTCGAAAGAATACCCCGCTATTGCCGCCACATACTGACATACCTCAACATAACAGAGAACTGGGTGCATCTGAATCTCTCCATGGCTTATTACAGAATCAAAATCTTTGCCTACAACGAAGCAGGAGAGTCCCCTCCACTAACATACCTGGTTCCAGATTTCACTGCAAATGCTACAGGTAGAGTATTTTTCCGTCTAGAAGAATGCATAAAGAAAATATGGTGAAGAATCAAATTTCCCTTTTTTGAGTTCTGAAGCAGCATAAGTGGATTTCAATCAACGTGTTTGCTTGTTACACTATTTCTATCCGACTTTCATATCTGTCTGAACTCACTGATGGCACAATGCAGGACTGGTTTCAGCGTGCTTAAGCCCATTTGAAATAGCAGCTTGAGGGTACTTAATAGTGTCAATTGTGGACATCATGTGATGCTGAAACTGTAAGATGAAAGAGTGTTTACATGCCAGTGGACTCCCAAGTACATGTGTCGGGATGCCCGTCCAAGAGGGGGTTGGGTTTTCTTAACACTCAGTTATTTTTAATAGTTCCCTTTCCCGTTGCAGATTCACCTGGCCAGTTCAACCTATCAAATCAGCAAAATTATTCTGTTATCACCTGGGATCTAAAACACAGTTCAGATTGCATTGTGATCGACTGGGGCACTGGATTAGAAGACATGCAGATTCATGTTTCTACTTGGAAAAATGAGATACGGCTAGGTATTAAATCAATTTCTATAAAATTGACACGCAGATGTATTTTCATTGTTTGCTTCCAGACACTTAAAATAATCAGACATAAATAATCTGTTAACTACTTCACTTGGGTTCTGATCATGTTAAACAGTTCGTGAACCAGGATAACAAGGTAGGAGGGGCGATTCTGGATCAGACCAAAGACCCATTTTGTTCTCACAGGTGGCTATGGGACAGGCATGAGCAGAATAGCATTCTCGGACTTATATTCCCCAACATTTTGTATTAAGAGGCACTGTATGTCTGACACTTACATAGACATAATAACTTTGCCAACCTTATCCTCTGTTTCATGGTAGCAAATTCCATAGTTTAACTGTGTGTTTTGTAAAATACTTTTCATCTGACCTGAATGGTCAACCATCCAGCTTTGTTGGAAAACCCCAGATTCTAGCATTAGGAGAGACAAACTTCTTCTTATCCACTTCCTCCATATTCTCAGTGTGTGTCTACATTTGCACTAGCAGTGTGCACTGTGCAGTGCAGTGTGATTAAGCCCATTGAAAGCAAACATCATTCATGGCCTTGGAAACCTGCTTTGACGTGTGGATCTCCTTCCCTGGGCTATTTATAATTTGATCAGCGGATCTTATTTTCAAAATAGCTAGCTATCTTTTAACCAAGAAAACCAGGGGATTATAATACAACCAGAAACACAAGCACTGTCAAAGCCATCTGTCAAGCAAGCCCAAACAGACTTTGCAGGATTTCAGATTTCAGGCAAATTTTGTAGGTGTAGAAACAAGTTTTCAAACAAAACTGGACAATAGAAAGCAAGTGCAGTTGCTGTGCATCTTCTGTCTCTGTGAAGCTTGCACTGAAATCCTGCATAGTATTGGATGAAATATGCAATGCCAAGCCAAAGGCACAAACCCCAATGAATCCAAAGGATATCCAGTGACTATTCACTTTTGTTTTCTTTCTTGCTCTGTCCTGCTTTCCCTTTTCATCATCCCAGCCACTAACAACGAATTCCAGTTTCAGAAAAAGTACCATCAATAGTGGTTAGAATGAAAAACAACAGATATATCAAAACCCACACACTGTGCCTGCTCATTAGCAAGCCATGGGGGAAAGATTTATACATTTCAGACCCCGCAGAACAATATACATAGATGAGAAGATTCCCTTTGCCCACAGCCACCTAGTGCCATGAAGTGTACTTACTGTCCTGTCACAGGCTAGATAGCTTTTCCTCATCTTCCTGAAAACGTGTCCTTGCAAAGCCCAATAATAATTCCTTAGCTTGTTATACGAAGACCATCTGATTTATGTGCAAAGAACCTCTAATTCAGGGACGTTTCGCAGCACTCTTTTTCTGCATATTGATAGGGATCGCACAGGTGATTCTGGCAAACAGATCAATCGGGATTAGCCGTAATGTACCTTGGAAGGCATCTGATCTGAGGTTGCCATCAATTATTCATCCCCTGTTTTCCTTGACCTTCTTTTATTACATGTTCATCCCCTTCAGGTTGCTTTTTTTAAAGCTTCCGGAACAAGAAAAATCCATACTTGAACCATCAGGGGTAAAGTCATTTTCGTTTCCCCACAGCATCTCAACCTTGTAGATGTAGCAAGCTTAGCATATTTTGAAAAGCAAGGCCATCTGCTATATAATGCCATCTGATTTAAACAATTGAACACTCGCATTATCTAAAGGTGGATGGGAAGTCACGTATTTCCAACAAATTCATGTGCACGGTCTTCTTAGATTCCTGGGCTTCAGGTGTATGCGTGGCAGAATTATGTTATGAATTGTACATTTGCAAGTGGCAATGTCTGTGTCTACCATCTAGATGGCCTCCAACCGTATAAGTTATATAAAGTAACATTTCATGCATTTGACTGTCAGTGTGAGGATTTCATGAAGCGTGAATGGACGCTGGCCAGGACTTACTTCTATGCAGTGGAAGGAGGTATATCTTTGTATTTTTCTAATATAATTTCTTCTTGTTTCTATTCCAACATTGAATAAGTGCCCATAAGGGTTCTACTGCTATGAGTAGACACTAACCTAAGGCAGGGGTAACCAACATGCTGCCCTCCAGATGTTGTGGACGACAACTCCCATCACCCATGACCATTGGCCATGTTGGCTGGGTCTTGTGTGAACCGTAGTCCAAAACACCTGGAGGGGGCCATGTTAACTACCCCGATGTATCCTATGCTGTGGCCAAATTTTGCAACTTAGCCATCAAAAAACGTAAATCGCTTCTGCTGGAAAATACACTGTGGATTTCTTTTGCGCCATTGGTTCCCCCCCCCCCCAATCCTTGGGATCTTGACGCCTTGTAGCGATATTCTGATCGCTGGTTTGGAATTACACTGTACTGTATTATATTGCTGGCTTTTGCTGTAATAAACTGAGTTGAGTTGACTACCCCGATGTAAGGGATCAAGGCCAGTACTCCACACTATAATGGACTAGTTTGGGGCATTTGATGAAGTTAGTTCCCCAATTTAATCATTATTTAATAATTCAATTATTATTTAATTATTATATTTATATCCCCCCCCCCCACGTTTCCATAAAACATTATTCTGCTCCATTCTTTTTCAAACATCCTGATATTCCTTCAGTTCTGCTGCATCAGAACTCTGGCAGGAATTTTGGAATGTTGCAAATGGGAGTTTGCATATGCTTTCTCACTGTGAATAAGTGCGGACATCACAATAAATCATGGTTTATTGTTACCACCACAGACTCATGCATGCTCTCCCCTGGCATGGGTAAGAGGAAAGTGGAAGGCCTGCTTCCAGCTTTGACTAACTGCAGTTTAGTGTTACATTTGAACCAAACTGATGACACGCAGGTCTGTTTCTCCATTAACATCTAAGTTAGGAGAGGCTGTGTGCATGATCTGGACATAGTGGTGGACTGCAGGTTGGCCAGTAAACTGAGCTTGAACCCTGGGGAAATGCAGGCACTGTGGGTGGGTGGCTCCCATGTCTAGATGGGCCAGTCATCTGAACGGGGTTGAGCTCCCTCTGAACGGGGTTGAGCTCCCTCTGAAAGAGCATGTTCATAGTTTGGGGATGCCCCTGGAGACATCTTCAACACTGGAGGCCCAGGTAACCTCAGTGGCTAGGAGTGCCACTAGGCTAGGATACCAACTATGGCCATTCTTGCACAGGGATAGTCTGACCACTGTGATTCATGCATTTGGGGCAGACCAAAGCCTTGGTGACCACCAGTCAGTGGGTAACTCCAAGACTTATGCATATGCATAAAACTAGCTGAGGAAAGTTAGTTTGGGAGGGGAAAAAACCCCAACTAATCTGGAGACTCTCTTTTAAGTTCCCAAAATAGGTCCAGCTAATGTAACCGTTCCAGTTGTGACGAAGCAGTCAGCCGTTGTGAAATGGGCTGCCATACCTACAGAAGAGTGCTTAGGAGTCCTTCTGGGTTACAGAATTCGCTACACTGAAATCTTGAAAAACCTCTCTGTGGGTAGGTCACTTTGTTGACTGGACGTTATCATTGAAAGATTCGTCATCTAGTTCACACTCAAAGGCAGCATTTACTTTCTAAATTGAGAAACATTGGAGGAAATTGCACATTTCTTTCCATCGTTTCAGCTGTTGGGTGCCAATGGCAGAAGGCTTTTCTCCCAAGCCTGACTATAGGTTGGCAGAGAAGGGTGGGTTGGTAAAAACAGAGAAGGGGCAGGCCGGAAACCAGACAGGTGGTGCTACATCCCACCTTTAAAAGCCATTCAACAACACCCTTGCAGCTGCCTGAGTAAGTTTCTATTTGGCAGTTCAAACAGTTGAGTTTCTTTGCAGGGGTGGGGAATCTGTAGTATTGCTGGACTACAGCTCCCATCTCTGGCCCTGCTGGCTGTGGCTGATGGGAGTTGTAGTCCAATGATATCTGAAGGATGGCAACTTTCCCATCAATGGATTAGAGTAAAAAAAAAAAATGCCAAAACTGATATAATTCCAGTCACCAAACCTCCTTTATCTATCAACAACAACACATTTATCATGGCACCTTTGGATGCTCAAAGCACTTCCTCTATTTCCTCAAAGAAATGTCACAACAGTCCCGTAAAGCAGATCATGTACTCTCATTTCCATATTGCAGATGCAGAGTTGAGGCTGAGAGAGAGTGGCTTTCCTAAGGTTCCCTGCTGAATTCATGGCAGGGACAAGATCCATACTGAGAACGTTCTTTCTCCAATAGTCAGAACAACTAACTATTATAGAAAGTGTTTAATTGCAGAAGCCTGGTGGGAAAGAAGTGCTTTCAGCAAACGTTTAAAGGTCAACATAGAAGGCGCCTGCTGAATTTCTATTGGAAGAGCATTCAACAGGGCTTGGCCTATGATGCTAAAGGCTCAGTTCATGTCTCACCAACTCATGAGAAAAACCAGTGATGCTCCTACAGATGATCTCAGTGCCTGAACTGGGATATATTCTGTATATATCTATACAGAGTTATTGAAATCTTATATTGATGTGTCATAGCATTTTGATTTCTCCCCTCTTGTGTTGCAGCTGTCACTGTCAGTCCTTCAACTCAGCAGTACCTCATGACGGGACTTATGGCAAAAACTCTTTATAGAGTGCAGACCTCAGGACTCACCAGTAAGGGAGAAGGAGCTCAAAGCCAGCCACAAATTTTTACTACCCTGAAATATGGTATTGTGAAGGTTTTAAGCATTTTTTTCCAATATAAATATTGCCGGGATGGATAACAGTGTCAAACAATTAAAGTAGTAGGTGGCATCTAATCCCACTTCCTCTCATGAATACTGGGGCACCCCATTTTTGCTGAGCACTAAAGCTCTCTGCCCCATTCCCAAAGCAACTCCCAAGGATTGAGATTACCTCTGTAGCAGATTAGGATGTGGCACAGAGGACTGGTGGGGGTGGGGGTGGGGGTGTCAGCAGAACAAATAGGTGTCCCCGTATAACATAAGCAGAAATACCACTCACCTCGGCCTAGATGACCATTGGAGTAGTCAGTCCTTCCATTTCTACCTGAATTATTTGTGTGGGGAAGTACTGCATTTACGGTATTTATGCATTCCTATTAGTATATACCCTCAATTTTAGCCTGGAGGAAATAAGAGCTGCACCCATTTGATTTATAGCCACAGCAGCCACAAACAAGAGTCAGGCTGGTGTGGTCTTAATAAGCGTAAGCCCCCATTCAGCACAAATGGATCCCTTGGAAAGTATTTCTTCTTCATTTTTAATTTACTAGGACACAATATGAGATGGAAAGGAATAGACATTTATGCTGACAGAGGGAAGTTGACCCTGAAAAGCTTTATAGCTAGGGGACATATTTATAATCTCCTCTGTTTCCACTGTTCCGTTACTTCTGTATCCAAAGTGATGCGAGAGAGAGAGCGATCAGCAAGCCTGGGGGAATCCAAAACAGCCCAGTAAAAACTGGGTGTGCTCAGAGGCCAAGGGATGCTGGCTGGCTGTTGGTGGGGGGAGGGGAATAGAGTGGGGTAGCTAGAACACTGAACAGAAGCACTTCACGCTGCAAAATTTAGCTTGACATCTCTCTAGAGGCCTCCTTGAAAATTGTAAAGGAGGTTCCATTAGCCCTCTGTGCAAATGGTTCAATTGTCAAATGATACTTGTTAAGCTGTTTTCCAATACGTAATCTAAACGAGTGTTCTGAACATTCCAATCATCAGATCCTGGGGAGATTGAAGGAAGTGTGGCTGGCCTCTGTCTTGGCCTCATGGTGACCATGGCTGCCATTGCCATGCTTTGTTCCCTGATACTTAAAAGGTAAGAGAGTTTCCTTGCCTTGCATATTTTCATCCAGCCTATATTACTTATTAAGCACAAGTAGGCAACATGGTTAGAGCCAATATTGTCTGGTTGTTAGAGAGTTAGAGCGGGTCTTCCAGGGAGTCATCTACTAAACCTCTGTCAGTTCACTCTCATTATGTTTCCCTTCTATGAAACCACCCTGAGATCTATGGGTATAAGGCAATATACAAATTTAATAAATAAAAAACAAAAACAGAACACTGACCAAAAAGTAACAGTGACCTACAATACAGGATTGTTTGTGAGAAATATAAAGGCTTTAAAGCACTTGGCATTAGCAAATTATAAACTGCCTATTCCTTAAGGCCATGAAATGTGCAAGTTTATCCGTGAAAATCACCATACTGTGACAGATAGGAGTAAATTATTTGCTGAGAACAACCTTTGGTCTGGAGATTCAGGTCTGAAAGAGCAAATCATCTGATGCGTTTAAAATAATTAAAAAAATAGTTTACTGAAAGCTTTTTTTAAACAAATGAGCATTTAATTAACATTTAGAATAAAATACATGCCCAAGGGACGGGCTTATTAACTGAGTGTAGTTTTAATCTGTTTTACTATTTTAACTATTGCATTTTTTGAAGTATGGTTGTGTTTCCCCTGCCTCCATTTATGAAATAAAGTAATAGTTCCCAGGATCTTTGCACTCTTTGGCTGGAACATTGGAAACCAGAAGTAGGTTTTACTCCTTAGTGAACAATAGAGAAGATAGCTGCCTGCATTTTTTAAATGTGTGTAACTCTGTAAAGAAAAGAGCTATAATATATAAAGAGAACTGAACATTTAGGGTGCAGTCTTGGAGAGCATTATAGGAAACAGCAGGTCCAGCTCTTTGTGGGCGGAAAAGGCGATCATTGGGTAGGGGTGGTCCATTCTCCTCATTGCCCTTTACCATTCCATGGCTGGTCAGGGGAGGATTTGAATCTGCTGAACCCAAAGCCCCCTTCTTTCCTGGACACCATACTCTCTCCCTTTATTTTTAGAAACTTTTTAGATGGCAAAGGCAGAGAGGGATAGGAAGCTAAAAAGCCACCAGAGCTTAGGAAGGAGCAATAGCCCTGTCATGGATCCTCTCCCTCATCTCACAGGATTCTTCTGCCTGACAAGCTGAATATTCTTTTGTTCCGAGTGATTATTTGGGAATTACTCTTTAAAATTCTACATTTCACGTCAGTCAGAGGAAATTCTGTGTTTTCTCCTTCAAGCTTAAGAATTGCGTTTTCCTGTTCCCTTTGGGTTTCTTTTCCAAAAGATATAAATGGTTACTAAAAGCAGTTAAAACTGCCCTTGACACTTGGTCTTTCAACTGTTCAGGGCACCAGACAAAAATCCTGGTACAAATGTTGCAGAAAGGCTGTTGTTGACCCCATTTCTGCCAACAACTCAGTCCCCTTTCTTTCAAACATTTCTAAACTGCCTTTCATCAAAAATTCCAGAGTGGTTTACAGTTCATAAATACCAACAAAATGAAAACAATTAATTAAACTTTAACATGGTAAAAACAGTAGCCAAGCAACAGGGTGTATTGATGACCAGCAAAGACGTGAGTGGACGTTAACTACTGGTATCTGACCAATATAGATGTCAGAATGGAGCTTGTGCAACTTTTAAGATGTTAATAAATGACTATGCTCTTACAAGCTTAAACAAAATTTGTCCTTGCAGATCAAGAAAGCTATGTTGGCCAGCTGTACCAAATCCAAAATATAGTGCTGCTCTGCTGAGTATGGAGAGAACCACACCAGTGGTATGCAAATACTGTTTTAAAGCGTTACATTACCATTTATTACTACCTACTTCTCTATATATGTTTCTATTATAGGTAAGGTAAAAAGGTAAAAATAAAAAAAAGAGAGGTTGCTATTAAAACCAGAATTATAATGAAATCAGACAAGTGCGACATCATCAGGATCCATCTGCTTTTAGAGATAAAGGTAAAGGTAAAGGGACCCCTGACCATTAGGTCCAGTTGTGACCGACTCTGGGGTTGCGGCACTCATCTCGCTTTATTGGCTGAGGGAGCTGGCGTTCAGCTTCCGGGTCATGTGGCCAGCATGACTAAGCCACTTCTGGCAAAGCAGAGCAGCGCACGGAAACACCGTTTACCTTCCCACCAGAGCGGTACCTATTTCTCTACTTGCACTTTGACATGCTTTCGAACTGCTAGGTTGGCAGGAACAGGGACCGAGCAACGGGAGCTCACCCCGTCGCAGGGATTCGAACCGCCGACCTTCTGATCAGCAAGCCCTAGGCTCTGTGGTTTAACCCACAGCGCCACCCGCGTCCCTATCCCTTTTATAGATACCCGGTAGCATGTCTTTAAACACTAGTTGCTAGGGATCTCTGCCCACTGAATTGGCTTCCTATAGGGACCTGGTTGGGCACGGTGAAAGCAGAATGCTTGACTAGATGGGCCTTTTATCCAGCAGGGCTGTTATTATGTTTTTATTTCTGGATCATAAATTTGATTTTCCCATGCAGTCGCCTACAGGGAGTACACACACAGAAAGGCTGTAATAAATGCAGGAAAATACCAGCATGCTGGGGTCATTTTTACATAAGGGTTGATAAGCCAGAAGGGCATGCTATATTACCCATGCGCCATTGCCCAAAGCAATTATAGCTGAACTATTCATTTGCAGCTTTTTATCTGTTGTGTTTATTTAATCGGTATATAAAAGCCACATTTTTAAAAAGAAAAATGGTATGTGTTGCTTATTGCACTTTGACATCCGATTTTATGCAAACACTGCTAGTTAAAATGGTTCTAGCCAGCTCCCTGGCAGGGTGCTTAATGTACACCTGCACAGGGTCTTTCTAGGCCAACAAGAGAGGGAAGGAGAAACCTAGGCTGCATTGAGGGGGACAATGGAAGATTAATTCTGTTGCTTAACATAGTACAGTATATAGGGAGTGAATGAGCTCACCTAGTCCCTACTGGAAAATTCTGTTATGTATGGGTGAATGGTATAACCCAGGGGTCAGCAAACCTTTTCAGCAGGGAGCCGGTCCACTGTCCCTCAGAACTTGTGGGGGGCCGAACTATGTTTTGAAGGGAGAAAAATGAACGAATTCCTATGCCCCACAAATAACCCAGAGATGCATTTTAAATAAAAGCACACATTCTACTCATGTAAAAACATGATTTCCAGACCATCCGCAGGCCGGATTTAGGTGATTGGGCAGGATCTGGCCCCCGGGCCTTAGTTTGCCTACCCATGGTATAACCATATATGAGTAATACCAGTAGGTGAGGTAAAGGTAAAGGGACCCCTGACCATTAGGTCCAGTCGTGACCGATTCTGGGGTTGTGCGCTCATCTCGCATTACTGGCCGAGGGAGCAGACGTACAGCTTCCAGGTCATGTGGCCAGCATGACAAAGCCGCTTCTGGCGAACCAGAGCAGCGCACGGAAACGCCGTTTACCTTCCCGTCGGACCGGTACCTATTTATCTACTTGCACTTTGACGTGCTTTCGAACTGCTAGGTTGGCAGGAGCAGGGAATGAGCAACGGGAGCTCACCCCGTTGCGGGGATTCAAACCGCCGACCTTCTGATCGGCAAGCCCTAGGCTCAGTGGTTTAACCCACAGCGCCACCCGCATCCCTTAATACCAGTAGGTAGTTAGGTCATTTTCATATGAAAATGCTTTTCATTAAATTTAACTTTGATGAAAGAATTCATTTACCATTTAGTGCACTTTTCAATTGGGGTCATAGTAAGGAACCAGACAAAATGGTAACAAGACTGCATTGTCTTATGTTTCAACTATGTTTTATGTGCAGGTTCTTCTGGGACCCAGTTTACAGACTCCATCACAAGCATATAATGAAGCCAATGAGCTTTATGTGGTAGATGATGATTCAGAGACACCGTTAAGACAAGGATCCCTTTCTCCGGGCACAGCTACAATGGTTTCCACAGACCATTCTGAAGCAGTTGCAAGGCAAATACTGGACAGAACTCTGAATCCTTTGAAAATCCCTGACCAAATTAGCAGCGGTGAGAAGGGAAAGGTTGGAGTTCATACTGATTATATTGGTGTGGCTGTCAGTCAGAGAGCCATGCAGAAGCTCTCAACACATCTCCCCAAAGGAGCAGCTCATCTAGAGAGGAAGTTGATCAACAATTCAAGAAGACAACCAGCAGCACACACTGCTCAAAATCCTCTGATGCCAAGTCAGGGGGTGCTTAGTCCAGCAACTTTGTCCTTAGAAAGCAGATCAAAATTTGAGCAAAATCGTCAAGAATCACTTTGTAGAGATGAACAGCAATTAAAAGACAGATTCTGGCAGTAGGGCATGTCATTTTAGGGGTGAAACTTACATTTTTGCAAGTATATTCAGTGAGGGGTCTAAAAATATGTTGTTGGCAAGAGGGATTAAAATCTGCTATTAGTTTTGTGATTGGACATTTAGGTAAGTCTACAAAGTTTGCAGTTTTGATTTTTATGCAATTTTGCACAATGTTTCACACACACAAAAAAAGACAAGTTTAAAATTATTGGAAATTCCACAAAAACGTAAAATGTGAATATTTTAATGTAGTTACTTACCAAGCAAAACTAAATTATATCAGTTTAACCAAAATATCTTTTGAATTCCCAAGTCATGTTGCAACTTTTTAGCACCCTTCATTTTTGGAATTTGAAAGCTGGAAAATTCAACACGCCCTATTCTGGCAATCCCTCCAATGCGATTTCTAAAAACAGACAGCACGTAACACTGTTGCATTAGGTAAATGCTTTGGGGTGTATCTTATGATTACAAATCAGAACATAACTTCTGTTCCTACAGATTAATATTTTTTGGGAAGGAGGTGAGAGTGCTCCGAAAGGGTCCTAGAGCCATCCCATTTCCTTCCAAAAGCTGTGCGCTAACTAGGCTTTGGGAAGGAGGCGGGAGAACTCTAGGACCCTATAAATCCCTCGTGCCTCCTTCTTTGGGAGAATTATGGTTGGATGGGCACACTTTTTTTGAGCCACACACAAAGGTACCAAGTGCTTTGCTCTATGTAGTGTCAAGCAGCCTGTTGTAGTCTCGTTGCTGAGCAACAACATGCAGGGCTGTGGAGTGGGAGGCCAGCCAACCAGAAAAGTCTCTGAGGTGTACTTGCCTGGAGGCAGTCAGCATCCAAAGTCAGGTCGTCCTAGAGTTAGGTGAACAGCAACCCATGTGGTCAGAAAATCTGAAGACCATGGAGTCAAGGGCCAGGACAAGCAGGAAGCAGCAAGGAACTACAAGCGTTGTTACCAACCTGTCTGCTGCTGGAAGCTGTGCTTAAGAAGGCTGAAGCCAGCTGGTTCTCATCAGTGCCTTCTCCTGTGTGTCCTTAAAGGCTGATCAGCTGCAGGTGGAGTCACTCTGCCTTCTGGCCTCCTCATGGTGGTAATTTACATGCATGTACATTTGCACGTACATTATAATGTGTTCTGTCTTGTGCAGTCTGTACACTTTTTTTATTTGAATATGGGCAGAAGCAGTGACTGTAAGGATTTGATTAATAAATAGGTAAATAAGCAGGCTATGCAAGTAATTTATATACAGAATATTCATAATTTTCTGTTCATATTTAGCCATTTTGTGTAGATTTTATACAGCAGAGAATACAATCTAGAATCAAGTGAATTTATCTCTAAAATATAACTAAGCATCTTCACTTTCAAAAAGCAGCGCAGCACATAAAATCACTTCAACTGATTTCTATCTCTTACCTGTTGATAAAAGTAGGCTAATTATTTTATTAAGCAGATGCTGCAACCTAACAAATCATAAGCATTCTTCTTTAAAGATGGGAGTTGGCAGGTAGTGAGGCAGGGAAACACTGTTTTACTGGTGATGGGCTTCTGGAAACAAGGAGAAAGGGAATATACATCAACCCCCCCCCCCCCAAAAAAAACCCCTAATTAGCAAATTAATTTATCTTATTTAACTTGATGATATACATTGTAGAACTCTTGTTTATCTTACATTGAGGAAAACTATAGTGAGGATCCTGAATTCTGACCTTCTGCTAGAATCAAGATACTTTAAACAAGTTCCACCAAACTAAGTGGGAAGCTCTTATGCAATTTAAGTTAAAAGAATTTCCTTGTAGGCTGGCTAGGAAGTATGCAGTTCAAAACTCACCCCAGCCATGAACTCACTATAAGGATTTTCACAGCCTCAGACCCAGTTACAAATGGGGAATAACAGCAGCCTTGACAATAGATGTGAGGAACTTGAATTCTATGCATGTTAAATGTTTGGCATTACTTTAAGTTGATATTTTACCATTTTTAACACACACACTTCCTCAATACTCCAGATTTTTTCATCTTTGCTATCACAGCAAATGCAAAGCACACGTCAAAATACTAGCTCCATTAGTAAACAATCCGTTTTCAGGCATTCTTTTAAAAAGTGAGCAAAAAATAACTTCCCTCTAAAATACTTAATTTTATTAGTGATAGTACCAAAGATAACAAGTATACAATCTTTACTCTATGCTACTTACACATCATAAATATGACAGCTGTTGTTCCAAGACACAATCTTTCAGTCTTTCAAGACGCATATGAGATTTGTCATTCCTTTATTATCAGAATAAGCTGTTTGCCAGCCAACTTCATGTGGCTTAAACATAAAAAAATGACTGTCCATACTTTACATGGTAAAGCATTCACTATAGTTTTAATGTACACAGAGGCCAAAAGGAGAGGAAAAAAACTTTTGACTATAACAAAAAACAATGGACTATTAAAGCAGAGTCACAATCAATGGGCTTCATTTCCTTACAGCATGTTTTAATTTTTCCATTTACCATAAAAGGTTTACATTTGCATTAAGTGCCATTTAGAGAACACAAAATGAAAGCTAGTTTTTACTTGGCTTTTCCATCTCTTTCCCGTGAGGTAAGGCAATTTGATTGTTATGTTATATTCAAAACAGTTCTTGATTTTAGTGTAATTTTATATTAGGGTAAAACCTTTTGTTGTCAGTCTTACAATGCTGAAATGAATTCAGAGAGGAGCTGCATTTGTCAGGTGCTGTTCTCTTACAGGCTATTTTCCAACAAGTAAACAGGAATCTGTGTGATTATGTCTTCTCCAGGGAGAACTTGCAAGCTGTCCCTGTCATGCTTCACAACTGGTGTTAGAAATGAAGAAACTCTTTAAAATGTCCAGAAGATAACTATTTTAAAAGGGCACTTTTGATTTCGATGCCCAGTCCACAACCCGGTTATGATATACGTTTACTTAGAACTGTTCAATTTATCAATTTGGCATACACTATAGTTAATTTATAGGATAACTGGATTGCAGACAGGGCCATGTCCACTATATGATGATCCTTGAATCTTGATTTCAGCTATGACCCTTTTTCCATTTAAACATATCTTCAATCTGCTATCAAATAGCCACCAAGTACTCACAAGGCTGACCTCTCAGATGCTTACCTACTATTGTGATAGAACCATCTAGAAGATAAAGGATTAGACAAAGAGGGGATTAAATAACATGTAATTCCTAGGAATCACTATTCTGTGTTTCAAAGAAGGCACTAAAGCATTAGCTTGTGCTCCCACACCCCAACTCAAAAACAAAACAATCTTGTCATGGGTATCTGTCCTATTTGCAGGTGACTGGACACACTACAATATAGCTCAAAACGAAGCCAGTTGTTTGGAGATTACTACAGAGATGTGCTTATAGTTGGAAGAATGGAAATCTAGTATAAACATGGCCGTTCTTTCTAGAATCTGAACATTAGCATGCATTGATCAACTACTAGTAAGAGAAAGCTTTTAGTCTTATAAGGAAATTACTTAAAAATATAAAAAGAAAGTCACAAGCAACAAATTAAAGAATCTTCACTTGCCTTTGTGGGCATAAACACAATAACTGTAAAACTGTGTTAGGATAAAACTTGTCATCACTGTCATGTACAACAACAAGGGAAGCATGTGTATCTCTGCACCATTTTCAAGCACATTATCAAAACATATCACATTGAGTTTAGTTTAAAAACCCACAAAGCAAAACAAAAAAATTCAAACTACCAATATTTTAACAACTTTGAAAGCATCCCCAGCAACTTTTGTGGGTAGTACAGATTACAGCTTTCCACTTATTTGTAACAGCTTATCAACCAGTCTTATCATCACTGAAATGCATGGATTCCTACAGATGATCAGATCCAATGCTGTTGGCTCTTGTTGCAGCAGATCCTACTGGTCAGTGCTGCTTCTTGCTCTTCATCAAGTTGACCAAACCACCCGAAGAACCCGGAGCGCTGCTAGCACAATACAACATGTCCGGTTGATTGCTTGGTAATTTTTATCCTCTTTTGGTGGGTTGTGGGGGAGGGGAGGAAAAGCTTTGTCTCTTTCCACAGTTGGGTCAGAGGTCCATTCAGTCCTCTACACATCTTCTGTTTTAACTGAGAGGTTTTCTTCATTTGGTTGGCAGTTCCCATTCTGTTGTAGTTTGACTTCTTCTGCAACAGGTGTGTCTTCCTTTTCTACTTTGTCAATTTCAGAATTCTGGTTCTCTTTACTCAGATCTTTATCCTGCACAAAGTTTTAAAAAGCAAAAAATTGTAGAATAAAAAGACCGTAAGAAATGTATGTTACATCAAGTAACGTTTTGATACATTTCAGATTACTATATATCACTTTAGTTATAGCAATTTATTTTTAAAGATGCCCACTTGTTAATAGATATGAGCAGCCAAATCTGTCTTCCCGATTAAAATATTATCTTCTGTGTATTAAAAATTGCACAACTACTTCTGCAGGCTCAATGAAGTCTCTTCCCCACCCCTATATGACACGGTCCTCCTCTAGTTTCAAGAGACTTTTTAAAGGCAGTTTGTGATATGGCATCAGGCATTGCTGACAGAGCAATGGTCAAAGCAAATCCTGGAGGATAAATAATACAACGGGGGAGAAACTAAAGGACAGCTTATTAGGACAAGAGGACCTATAGGATGTGGCCCTCAATCACTGAAATAGAGATTGGGTTTTCTGTTAGAAAGAGGAAAAGGAGAACAAGCACTGCAGAGTCCTAGGACCAAGGTCTAATATTAGAGACAGGAGTGTTGAGGGCTAGGCCAGCTTTGCAAGTCTGTGTTTCTGGAAATGACGGGCCCTTTAGTATCCTGAACTATCAGAAGGACCAGGAGGCTGTGTCTTCCTGATCCACCAAAACTAGGATAAAGTTTCTCAGAGGGTCTTCTTTTCTCCAACCCATGACTAGGAACTAGGTGAAGTAACCTCTGCATTTCTTTTGCTAAACTCCCAGAAAATAGCTAGCTATGCTCATACCTGCTTATTTAATGTCACTTGCCATGAAACCCTATGATGTGGAGTTACCCTACCACCAACACCATGGGCAACAAGCGCCTACCATTCAAAACAAAACAGGTTCCACTAGGCATGTCCCAAAGTAGTTCTTTGTATCTCAGTCAGAAATCCCATGCCAGAACCTCAAGTTCAAATAAAGGATGGAAGCAAACTAGATCAGCTACTCATATTCCTAAACACCAGCACTCAGCAATCTTGTTCCATAAGAGTTCTAGAGGAAGGGGGTTACTACTGAGAATACGCCAAGCCTAGTACGTGCAATTCTTGAGGCCTTGAAGTTCAATGTGTAACTTGACACTATTAAAAAGTATTTGTGTTCAAGCTAATGTGAAGTAATAGAAAGTTTTATTTGTGGTTTTCAATCCACAGTGGCTCTTTCACACATGCAAGTGCTCACTGGATAACACAGTGAGGACTTGCTTTGCTACTAAGAACACTCCTGATACTTTTGAAGTGGTGCAGGCATAGCTCATTTCTGTATTGAAGCAGAAACAGACGGGATTCTCCTGCTTAGGTAGTCCCCACCTGCTATACTTTGCGAATCTTGTGAACTGATTCCAGTCCTAAGAGGACAGGAGGCAAACAGCTCTGAGAGTGGAAAGTAACAGTGCGGGCCAATATAAATTATTTTGTTGCCTCTAACATGAAATGACACCGTGAATGTTCTCCTTATCATCTTGGATTTTGAAATAAGGAGGTCCAACAAGATGAATTGCTATAACTACTACTACAACAACAACAACCCAGTCATGTATTCTACACAACAAAGGTGCTTTATCAAAAGGAAAAAAAAAGAAATCATTCTGCAGGATTCCCCCAATTCATTAAAGCACTACAGATAATCTCAGAGTGATGGTCATGTTCTGTTGCCCTCATCTGTAATATTTTAAAGATACCTTGAAGAAGGATCTTCGCTAAGAGCCAGCCTTGGCATGTTGTTTCTCAAGAGCTGATAATGCATGTGGGCTGTTGGCATCTGACATTTTGCTCCAGGCAACCACTTTGTACCTTCCAGCTTCATACTGCTATATGGCAAGTGCATTGCTCTACTAAGTAGTCTACTTAGTCCTATTCATCAACTGCAGAGTAATTTACATTTTCTTCAGATTCCCCACATCCACCCAGCCTGTAGTGATCAAGATGTTCTTGGAGGTGCTAGGCACTTCAGAAGCAATCAGTGATCACCAAACACCACCTTAGAGGAAACTGCATGAGGAATCCAAACAGTCAATGACAAGCATTCTTTTCCACACCTATTTCTTGCTTGCTCACTCATTCACAGTGGCTTACCTTCAAAGTTGTGGTTTTATCAGATTTCTCTTTAACATCCTTGTCTTTGCTACTCTTTTTCTTGGAGGTAGACCGCTCCCTCTCTCTTCTATCATTACTCAGGTCTCTCTCCTTATCGGTCTTTTTGTCTTTCTTATTTCTGTTTTGAAAATAAGAATGAAGTAGTTGCAATTAAAAAGGTCGTATATGGTCTGTTCACATTCCCCTGCATGCATCTGCTGTATGCACATAGGGACACTTTCACACAAATGCTGAACATGCCACATGAAGGGGCAGAGGGGAGCAGCCAATAACATGGTCTGACATTCTACCATGGCAAGAAATTAGCCAAGTGAGACAAGCCAGAACCTTCCTCCCAACACTGGCAGAATAGAGAGGGAGAGATGGTCCCTGGCTCATCTTTCATGCAAAATGTGGATTGCAACCTACTTGTTTATGTTTTGTACTTGCTGATTGAAGCAGAGAGCCAAAACACGCTTAGAATCGCAGAGTTAGAAGGGACCCTGAGGGTCATCTAGTCCAACCCCCTGCAATGCAGTAATCTCAGCTAAAGCATCCAGGACAGATGGTCATCCAACCTCTGCTTTAAAACTTCCAGGGAAGGGGAGTCCACAACCTCCCGAGGGAGACACTGTCGAACAGCTCTTACTGTCAGAAAGTTTTTTCTGATGTTTCTGTCTCCTTTCTCCAGCTTTATGCTGGATGGGGCCAATAATTCTGCAGTCTTAGCCATGAATCCAAACTGCCCACTTCAAATACTGCTTCTGCCTAAAGATGCAGCAAGTGGCTTCAGGCAACTAACTAGTTTTCTTAGCCTTATTCCCCCAGCTGCAATACTAGGATAATCTTATTGCAATAGTAGTAGTAGTAATAATTTTTTTTTATTATTATTATTATTATTATTATTATTATTATTATTATTATTATTACCCTGCCCATCTGAGTTTGAACAGGCAAGTGCTATAAAAATGTAAAATAATTACCCAGCAGGAATGAACTGCTATTTTGTAAACTGCTTGATGCTTTCTCAGAAGTATAATGCAGTTTTTCCACATACTCAGCTCTACTGAAAGTAATTTTCCACTGACAAAGAAATCAAAAGTGCATCCATATTCCAGCACATACAAATGCCAATCTTAAAATTCACATCCCCTCTTTTAAATTAAACTCTTTAATTTGAGTTTAAAATTTTATGCAGCACACTTCAATATAAGTATTTCCAGGATCCATGTGTGTGTGCCAACCCCTATTTCTTGTCATTCTAGTAAAATGACCACTAACAGAGTGAGGTGTGCACTGGGGAGAGCATGCAGTGTATACTGTAGGACCTCGCGTGATAGAGCTATACATTTACCTCCTTGGAGATGGAGATCGAGAGGATTTCCTTTTTGTAATTTTAGATGATCTTGGAGACTTTGAGGGACTTCGGCTCTTCCTCTTCCGCCTATCTCTGTAGGATTCATTAATTAAAGATTAATGTTGGAAATTACAATTCACAAGTGGGAACTGTAACAAAATGTTGCAGTGTGGAGAGCTCCTGTTCACTGTTTTTAGTCAGCCAGCCATGCCTTCCCCTTCTACCTCCTTTCTGCTTTCCCCCCTGACTCAATTGTCAGCATTCACTGGCCACTGGGCACACTCAGTTCACCCACCTTAGGGGGATTTTCCCTAAAGATTTTTTGCACTTCTGGAAACCTCAGGATTTCCCCTTAGCAGCCTTAAGTGCTTAGCAGTCACTCAGTGCACAATCACACAAATTAAATGCACACAAGGCAGAGATCTCGTGAGAGTCTCTAGACCCCGCACAAGAGCCTCCCAAGGGGGCAAAGGCCACTTAACTTACTGGCTTTGGAAAGGTAGGGATGGTCATGTGGGAGCAGTGCAGAGGTTGTTCTCACTGTATACGATTTTGGCTTTATGTGCAAAACCTGCACCCCACCTACTAAAACATTGGCCTACTGTATTTATCCCTTCTTCTTCTTCTTTGCAATACTAAAGACATGATTTATTCTACACTGATTTGAATACGTTTTCAAAAAAAAACCCATAAACAGAAGCAATAAATCTACAAAGCATGACAAAATTATAAGAAAAAAACTGAACCTGCTGGAACTTCGTGATCTTCTTGAGGAGCTGTAGCTTCTGGGAGGTGTCCTGGATCTCTTTTCTTTCTTCCTTTTTTCATCTCTCTCTTTTTCTCTCTCTCGTTCCCGCTCCTTATCTCGGTCTTTTGCCTTCTCTCCTTCCTTGTCCTTATCTTTTGGTTTCTCTGCTTCCTTCTCTTTTTCTTTTTCACTGCTTTTCCCCTCTGCTTTTTCTTTCTCTTGGTCTTTCTCCTTGTCCTCCTCTTTTCCTTTTAGCTGTTCTTTGCTATCCTTCTCGTCTCCTTCTTTCTCAGTCTCCGTCTCTTTTTCCCTCCCTCTGACTTTGTCCAGATCCTCTGCCTTGTCTTTTTCTGTGTCTGACACTTTCTCCTTGTCTCTTTCTTTTTCCTTCTCTTGGTCTTTGTCCTTCTCCCGATCCTTGTCATCTTTTGCACGATCTTTGGTTCTATCCTTGGTCTTCTCTTTGTCCCTCTCCCTCTCCCGGCCCCTTTCCTTCTCCCTGCCCCTGTCTTTATCCTTGTCGCGGTCCTTCTCTTTTTCCTTCTCTCTGTCTCTTTCTCTACTAATCTTTTCCTTCTCTCTGATCCTCTCTTTGCTTTCCTTCCTCTTCTCCCTGTAAAATGAAAACATTAATTTAAATTGTGCAGCATTCATTACCACAAAGGACTAAAGTCAACTGCTGACACACAAATCTCATACCTAAAAGAATTAAAGTTTACTACCCCGCCTTCCCTCCTACCCCAACCTCTTTTCTCCCCAACAACCAACATCAAAGCATCATATTAAATGACTGATCTGTAGAAAGGACTTCATGATCTTATAATAGAGATGATGTATGTACCTTGTAACCCCCCCAAAAAGAAAACCTTAATAAAAATAATTATAAAAAACAAAGAACTAAAGTCAACTAAAGAGCTTCTTGCCACCCTCAAGCATACCTTCAGGATTGCAAAATAGCATCTAGTAGAGCAGTAGTAAATCTAGTACCCTGTTTCCCCTATTTTAAGACGTAGTCATAAAATAAGCCATAGCAGGATTTTTTCGCATTTGTGAAATATAAGCCGTACCCCGAAAATAAGCCATAGTGATAGGCTAAGGAAAAGGCGGGGCTGAGTTTACATAATAAAAATAAGACATCCCCTCAAAATAAGCCATAGTGCGTTTTCTTGAGGAAAAAAAAAATATAAGACGGTGTCTTAAAATAGGGGAAACACGGTAAAAGAAGGGTAACACCTCCTGAATCTGTTTTATTTGCTTTTAGATTTTTATACTGTTTTATTGATTTGGGGGCTGTATTTTTGTTTTAATGGATATTGTTTTTATATTTTACACATTAAGTAGTTTAGAAATGCTTTTAAGTAAGTAATAAGTAAATAATAAAAAAGGAGATAAAATTAGAGCTATTTGTTATACTGAAGGAGTGAAAATATTGGAATGCTACAAAAACCACTATTTCATGGTGAGATTGTAACCCTACATCTAATGTTCAGGAATTCACTCAATACCTCACAAGGAATATAAAATAAATTAATTAATCATAGGAATCTTACCGAGAAGGCGACCGGCTTCTTGATCTCAGCCTTTCTTTAGATTTTGAGCGCTTTTTGGGTGGAGTTTTGGATCTGCGTCTGTCCTTCTGGCTGGAGCGGGATCTGTCTCGTCTGTCCTTCTGGCTGGAGCGGGATCTGTCCCGCCTGTCCTTCTGGCTGGAGAGGGATCTGTCCCGTCTGTCCTTCTGGCTGGAGACGGATCTATCGCATCTGTCCTTCTGGCTGGAGCGGGATCTGTCGCGAGATCTACTCCTATAGCATGCAACAGATAAATGCTATGGACTACATTGTTTCACCAATCCCTATTATAAACCATACAAATTGTAATTTGCACTCCACTGTACAAAATAATTTACAATTTTTCAAACATAATATTTAAAACGGGCATAAAATAGAGAATGTAAATCAAAATTAGCTTCCTAGCAAAATGTAACTAAAACAAAATTGTTTGAGAAAGGCAATCAAACTGATAAAATAATGGACAGCAAAGTGCCACCTCAAATTAGCATTACTTACAGAACTAAGATGTGGTGTAAGTATTCCATCATGAGGCCTCCTTCCCCCACTTTTTTCAGAGGGAGAAGAATCTCATGAAATTTGCTTCCATGCATACAAAGCTTTGCAGTTTGTATTAAACGACAACCCCTTCTTTGGATTGTGTGCAGACATTTACTATAACATGCCCATGATTTGGGGGGGGGGGGGAAATGGGAGACAGAAACACTGCATTTCAGTATTGAGGCTCATTCAAATGGTCCATATACAGAAGGTATATCCCCAAGAGATGCATCTCCTTCATCAGTAGTATTTATTTTTGGTAAGCTCACTGAATATTTTAATGTGTGTCATCATCACCTAACTATACAATGCACTGCAAAGGATTAAGCAACGCTGCTGTTTGTGATCCAAGTGAGGTCCAGCAGGCTGAAAAGAACTAAATGGGTATAAAATTACATTTGTGGCTCACCCAAAATGATTTTGTACAGGAAAATGTTGATGAATGTACCTGCAAAACCATTTCACTGAACTTGCTCGAATTCCTACTCAGTGTCATTATTTATTGCAATACTCATCTGACGCAATAGGAGTGTGTGTGTGCAAGCTAGAGATTTGAAGTGGAGCTAACATTCTGTTTTAAGTTTCCACAAACAAAATCTGTATTTCATTTATTTGCTTACATTTATATCCTGCCTTTCTTCTATTATGGAAGCAGCATAATAGTTGTTTCCAGGTGGTCAGCTATTCAGGCACTCCCCAGACCTGCTTGGCTTCAAACCACCCTGGTTGCTGGCTAAACTGTAAAGGCTGCCCAACAGAAGTAACAAAGCTGTTCCACCGAGATATTTCAAACTGTTACCTACCTCATCCAACATACTGCTCAGCATGCTGATCAAATACTTATTCTGGTTTCCTTGCATTGTGTGATTTTAATATTTGTTATTGTATTGACCAGAAGAGCAGAGATAAAACAAATGTTAAAAAAAACATGTTATCAGGTCCAGTACTGCAAATGGGAAACTAGTGAATAGGACTGCATACTCTACACAGAAGGCCCATTTTAAATCAAGTACTTCCATTGCTTATTAGCATCATGGCACTCCTCTGTACTTAAGTGTATTAAACTTCCACTGAATAGTATGACTGCCATCACAACAGATTTAGAATTGAGGTGGTAGTGGGTGTTTTTGCTTAAAAGAAAGGACCTGTAAACCAAAGAGGCAACAAGAACAAAACAATGTCGGATATTTAGATAAACAAAGACTGATGTAACAAAATGTAAAAATAATTCAGTATGACATAATTAGTATTAAACACTATCTGAATCTGAGATACTTAATTGCTGTATACTGTACTCTGGGGGGAAATTAAGAGGAAACAGACCATTTGATTTGGGGGCTACCTCAGTTACCTAAAAACTCATATTGCCAAGATTTCCATCCTTGGAACTTCAGAAGCATGTTATGTTAAGGGACACCTTCATCACCTCCATGGATAAAGATGTAGCCATGGGCTTTTAGATCTCTTTCCTCCAGCATAAAGGAATTTTATTTGAAAATCATCCATCAATGGTATTTACACTGCTATGTTTGGCTGACATTACAAGATCAGGGCTGTGGACCACTGGGAGCTTATGGGCACATGTGACAAGAGTTGTGCCAAAGTCCATGAATTTTTGAAACAAGTGATTATAAAAATCAAGACACTTAATAGATAAAAATGTGATCCTGGACCTGAATTATGTATTTTGTATAACTTTTATAAAGGTAACGTGGATCTTATATGTAAGCAGTTAAATGTATAGTTACTGGTAGCTGCTTGATTAGTAATGGAAACAAACTTCACGCTATATTCATTAATTCAAGAAAGTTATGTTCATTGCTATCTCAGAGAAACCGAGATATCTAAGCAGCTAAGGGTGGCACTGATCCTTCTGATTTCACCCCTATTGTGGGATTATATATTAAATATATGACATTGCAGTCACAGGAGTTGAAAATCCCTCCAAAATATAGTTTTATTGGGTGGCATTTTTTTCTATTTCCTTCATTGTATAATGTAAGATGTGTTTTTATAATTGTATCCATTTCAGTCACTTCTGATTTTTTTTATTTTATTTTGACTTTATTATCAAAAGCTCCATTGTGTTGAACTCGCATTATTTTGTTTGCACCTTCTCTTCAAAACCCTAACAACAACTAGAAAAAATTGTGCTATACTGTGAGGCTAAAATTAAGGGGAAACAGATCAGTTACTGTCAGATTCCTTAACGGTTGCTCATGAGTAAAGACCAAGTCCGTCTTGTGTTTCAACTGTTTTTATTGTGCAAAGTATGTACAGTGCGGAGCTATCCTAAAACATGACCTAGTCGCTAGCAGAATCCGGAAGTGCCCCCCTCCTGTTGCGGCGCCAACACCAGAGTCTCGGCACTCTGAAGTGCCGCCTCCTTGGTCCCCTGACTCCTCTACGCAAAGCGGGCACTGGAAACGGTGTCTCCCCCTCAGAGTGAGTCTGCTGAGTGATGCTGGGTCTCTCTGCAGCATGCTGGAGACCCCTTCCCACCTGGCTGCTCCCCGGTAACTCCTCCTCCCCTGGAAAGGAGCTGGCAGACTCACTGGGAGACGTGTCCGCCGACAACAGAGGCTGAGGCTGCCGGTACCCACTCAGTGCCGGACTGGCAAGGGAGGGCATGTCCCTGACAGTTACCTAATAAACTCAAGACATTGAGATTTTCTCCCTCAAATGTCAGAAGCACAGACAGCAGCATCATATTTTGAGTGATATGACATGTTAAGGATGGGGAAAATGTGTTCTCTTAGCTTCCCATTAATTTTTTGTAAAGGGCATAGCTGCCACTTTCTGCAAAAGCCCAATATGCAGAAGAAAAACCACTTATCTTTTTTCTGCCCCATTCTCCATGAAGGAAAGATGTTTTTATTCCTGCAAGTTGGGGTTTTGCAGAAAGCTATCGCCTCCACAAACTGAACAGGCGGTGGAAGTGTGTGTGGATTCTCCCTCTTACCAACTGGGTTTTCGGAGGAAGCAGCAGTGAGACATCCGAAGGCAGCCCTGTTTAGGGAGGCTTTTAATGTTTAATAGATTGTTGTATTTTAATTTTCTGTTGAAAGCCGTCCAGAGTGGCTGGGGAAACCCAGCCAGGTGGGCGGGGTATAAATAATAATTATTATTATTATTATTATTATTATTATTATTATTATTATTATTATTATTATTATGAGGCATCTTTTCAAGAGCCCAACTTGTAAGAGAGAACACCTTCATTTTCCTCCCCAGAGGAGAAAAGGGAACCCAAAAGCAGTTCTTGGTGGAAGCACAGTGATTCTTGGAAGAACAGATAGATTTTGTCCTCTGGATTCAGCACGATTTATTTTGTAACCATTTCCGAAACTGTTTTACTACAGCTGCCATCTTGCCATGAAAAATAAGGAATTCAAATTCAAAACAGTTCTTCATTTCAACCATCCACAAATTGTATTAACGGCTTAAATTGAATTTCCTTAAGAAACAGAGAAGGGACAGGTCAACTGTTGCTTTCAGAGGATTTATAAATGAGAGGTTTACCTGAGTTTTGAGTGTGATCTTTTCCTTCGAGATTTTGAACTAGATCTGGATACTGAACGTGAATGGGAGCGCGACCGACCACCTTTCCTTTCACTGCTCTTTCCAGACTCTGAGAGAAAAAACGACTTTGCAGTGTAAGCTCAGAATATTTACAGATCCCAGCTAACAATCTGGCACAAGTGGAATGTACCACATATATTGCAAGGGGCCTACTCTCTGCACATCTTCCTTCTTTGCAAAAATCCTTCAGAAACATCCAAGAAAGTCATTGCATATATTCGTTGAGTGCAGCCATCCTGCAGCAGTACACATAAACCAGATAATTATAAACAGCTAGCTAAATAAGGAATGGGATTTATGTTGCCGCCACAATGCACAAGTTTAAAACATGTTTGGCAAAACTCACTTCAGAGAGAAACACAAATTCCAATAAAGCAGTTTGAAAAACTATGCAGAAACACACATAATAGCACTGTATTTTATTGTCAAAGCACTATTACAATTAAGGAGTTGATGCTTGAAAACCTAGTCCCTCTACAGAACGGTTTCATTAATATATGTTTTATAACCAATCACTAAATGAAACAATAGATTGGGAAAACGGATGACAAACATTAGTCAAAGTTATTCCACTGATAGATATATTTAATCCCAGTGATTTTCAGCTCAATCAGATGAACTCTGGCCAGCCAGGTCAGGAAACAATACTAACTGAATCTTCCCCTTAAGCAGTAACAGATATTTCTGGATTTGGAAGTTGATTTTTTTTTAAATAATAATAGCATACACCTTTTTAAAAGCAAAGAACCCAACTCATCTGATATGCAAGTGCCAGATACTTGTAAGGTAGGTAATGGAACTTCGTGTCAGTCAACGCTATTTGTTCTTCTTTAATTAGTTAAAATGTTACAATTAATAATAATAATAATAATAATAATAGGCAAGCGAAATATTTCAACATTCATTAGAAAATCATGTAACAGTCAGCTCTTGCCAGTCAGACCTCTTCTGAAACTGCTATCATAGAACATTGGGGAGTGCTCTCTATAAGCTAGGATTGCAAATGAGTTTGATGAACTAGGAAGATTAGAGATGAACCAGATCTCTGTCTCCAACACTCCCCTTCGCCAAAACTGCTAGAATCTTCTCATTCTATACCCAGTTTCATAAGAGAGCTAACAAAGAAAGAAGTGGCTGCAATGGAATTTCCTAATGAGTTCTGATATCACAAGAATATTCCCAGTTTTAAGAAACTGGGAAGTTTTCTCTGAAGCTGAGTGTGCAAGGCAGTGGGGAAGAGAGAACAACTTCAGCTTGTTGCTCATTCCCACTTCACCAAACCATGATTTGCTGAACCAGGAATGTTATTTGTGATATATAGAGAAGAGGTTGGGAGACTGGATGGGATTAGGTCACAGAAAAAAGGTAAGGAGGAATGTGAGCACAGTAGGTAGCGAGATGAAAGGAAAAGACTGAAGAAGAAAGCAAGACACCTGGCAGGGGAGAAGGGAGTTAATGAAAGGAGGGGCCAACAAGAAAAAAAATCCCATACATTTATGTTACAGTTAATAAAATAGGCTCCATTCAGCACTTTGACAATAGAAAGCAGTGCTACCCTGTGCATGAACAGTTCTACCTTCACGGTGTAAAGTGTAAAACCACTCAGACGCCATCAAAAACAGATGGGTCACAAAATAATGTTGTCCACTGGTTGTTGCTCAAGCTGGCCTTTCCCTATATCTAAAAATAAATATATAATAAAAAGCTATTCTAAGTATACACCAGGATTCATTGCAGTAGAGATACTTTCATCCTAGCAGTGGAGATATTCGTATTGCAAGAAAGTAATAATATCCTACCTGGCTCAATAGCAGCAGATATAAAAGACTGGGCTTCCCGTACTCTCTTCATCACTTCTTCTAACTCCTTAGCAGCAGCTTGTGGTGTCATTTCAGGAGGCTTCACTATTGCATTATTGGAGTGATTTATTCTAAATTAAACAAGCAAACTCAATTCAGTTTATATGTCATTGCACATATGCACACGTAGTTGAACTAGACACACAGTAAACATAGGCACTTCACACCCTAATATTCATTTTATAGTGCAGTCAGCCACAGAACTGGGGACCAGCACAAGCCTCATATTCTTAAGTCCGCAACTAGTTTGGGTTATACCTCGTCCCTGCAGGTAAGGGATGGTGGAAAATACCTTTATTTATGTTCTCTGTTAAACACCTGGGAAAAGAGACTTTCTCTTTCCTTTTTCCTGTCAACTCCTTTTCTCATTAAGGCTCGTTGCTTTTTGAAGTCTATGTGCAAGCTTGGTTCTTTTTAGTTTAAATTCCAGGTGCTGTATTATAGTCAAGTCACTTTAGAAATAACAAATGTTATTAAATACAGTATTGTGCAAAAGAAATAAGTGTCTCGCTGGCTCCATGCAAAGGATATATGTATTTGATTTTGCAAAGTGCACCCATTTCAAAACACGGAAAAGAGCCAAAAGGGGACAACAACAGGTAATTTACATTTTTGCACGTTTTGCTCTAATTTTGGCAGTTTTCTGCCAAATGCTTCAACTTAAAACTTAGATTTGTTTGAAATGCTGAATGCCAGACCACTTTTATTCTGCATAGTTGTTTCATCATTACTAAATAAATAAATAAATAAATAATTTCAATCTGTTTTAGTATTTTAGCTTCTGTATTTTTTAAAGTTTTAAAGTAGAGTTGTAATTTTTTCTTGGTTTTGCTATTTTCTCTTTTGTAAACTGCTTTGAGGTTTTGTTTTGTTTTTTTACAATCAAGCGTTGTATAAATTTTATAAATAAAAAGCATTGGCTTGTTGGCTCAATTTTTACTTGATTTTGCAAAACTTGCCTCTGATCTCTAGAGCTGGAGTTGCCCGTGGTCTTTATTTCAGGACAGGAACCAGTATGGAGCCTGGGGGTATTAAATTGCAAACAGGGTAGAGCTCACAGAGGATACCACTTGAACTGTTGTGGCACATGCCTCTGCTTGCACACAAGCAACAGCTAAAAAGAATAAGATTGCACTTTTTCTACCAAAGTACTAACGGCAAACAGATTAACAGGCTTTTATCAGGTACTTGGTAAAGGGATTAAAGTACCATTGAAACGGCAACTTCTGCATGGCAAACCTTTCACACAGGTTCAGCAGATCTGTTTGCCAACATGAACACGATTTAGGTTTTAAGTAAAGACAGAGGGCCCTTGCACAGAGTTAAATAAAAAATGCATGCAAATATTGCTATAGAAATGCTATTCTGTGCTTAAAAAAAATAATTTATATATATTATTCAGTAGTTTCCTAAAACTGTGGCAGAATTCTATAGGACAGGGTTGCAACTACACACAATATACCTCCCAATTTATTTTGGTAATATTTGTACAGTTTCTTACTTCAGCGGCCTATCTCCAAACACAACTCCATTAAAAGCAAGGGCTCTAGGAACGGAATTTTGGTCAGCAAACTCGACAAAAGCAAAACGCGTTGGTTGAGTCTCATCGCCTGCCATCCGCACAAACTTGACTTCTCCAACTTGCTTAAAAAACTCAAGAAGCTGATCTGCTGTAGTAGTCTTTAAAAAGAAAGAAATAGGGCTCAGTCAAGTAACATCACATGCATTCACTTATAAGCCTGTCCCATATCCTTTGACCCAGCCAAATTAGATATCCAAGTCCCAACTACTGTAAACTCCTGAATGACCACTCCCCATACTGCATGGTCTGTCCATCTAATGCAGACTATAAATCAGGAAGAGCCAACATGGTGCCCTTGAAATATTTATTGAACTACAACTCCCATCAGCCTCAGACAGCATAGCCAGTGACAGGTATGATGGGAGTTGTAGTCCAACTACATCAGGAGGGGATCATACTGGCAACTTCTGGTATAGATCATCTGAGTGGGGCCTTGTGACCTCTGTGTTGTTCACAGCACCATACTATACAAGTTGGGAGGAAAAGTAATCATTTTTAAGCTCTTGCAGGCTGTATAGAGTCTGTAACTAACCTCTGTACACAGCATCAGGGAAAGGCTGATGCAGCAGATGCTCTTTTAGTTTGCTCAAAATCAGAGCTATCAAGCCATGGAATATAAAGCTACACTTTCCATTAATGCAGGTGTGGTGAACCTTTGGCCCTTCTGGTGTTGCTGAACTACAGTTCCTATCATCCCTGGCCATTAGCCATGCTTTTTGGGGTTGATGAGAGCTGTAATTCAGCAACACCTGGACGGCCAAAGGTTCCTCACACCTGCATTAATGCATCTACTGTAGCAAAGACATTTACCTGAGAATTCAAGTTTCCAACATATACAGTCCTCCTAATTTCATCAATCTTGGAAGGATCCACATTGCCCATAATGGGCGGCTGCGGTATGTCTCCAATGGCTGTAATATTATGATCCAACGCTGCTGCTGGTATCGCACCCAGTGGACCAAGAGAAATACCAATCTGAAAACAGAGGATAGTTTTTACAGAAATAAGTATGAAAAGTTTTCCTCCCACTGTGGACTGATTCAAATTAAATTCACCTCAAAATTTATGACTGTCAGCACCAGTCCTAAAACCTGCTGTTTGATATGTGACCACAAACCATCTTGGCTGACCAGGCCAGGAAAGCAATATTGGAAAACAACTGTGTAAACAGCTGTATACACTGTCACTAATATGTCTTAAGAAGAGGAGTCTTCTTCTATGTTTAGCAAAAGCATTATTGCATAGCTACTTCAGTCCTCTTTCAATTCTAGAAAGTTTAGCACCCAGATGAAGGTAAATCTAAGAGTGCACAACAACACCTGGAGTCCATTTTAAAATTATTTCAATCTGCAGATGCTGTAGCTTTAACATTATGCCAGCTTTCTCCCCCACCCAACTTTTTTTCCCTCTTAACATTCAACCTGATGAAGAATTCTGGAGAACTCTAGATCTTGTTCATTATGTTGCGACATTCAGACTGGTCCTAATAAATGTATTGCCCTACATTTGAATAATTTCAGATTCAAGACAATTACTGTAATCATTACAATGTAATGGAACATGCACCCAAAATGCAACTGAACAGACTGCATCCTCTTTAAGTAGAATCATCACTTTAATATCTACTTACTGAACTCACGGGTGGTGTTGGTATAGGAAGCAACCCTCCACCAGGAATCAGGCTTGTCATTGTAGGAGCAGGAGCCAAGAGGGAGAGGGCTTTGGCTTCATCTGGAATTTTACCTAAAGAGGCAAATATTTTTGTTACTAAAAGTAACGCCACCTCCCAAGTGTTATTTTTCTATTTTATTTTTTTTACCAACACCCTTCAACTTAAAAATAGTAAAGGAAAAAAAAACCAATCTATGAGAGCCTTACAAAAAAGAAAATAATTCCAAGTTTTTCCTTTGCCCCTGCTCCACTAGGAACAACAAGTGAGCAAAACTAGCATTACCGGATTATTACTTTAAAAACTGAACAATGTAGACAATTATTTAACACTTTGAGCTATGGGTCACCTGTACTGGAAACTTAATGTTCATGAACCAAACGATATCAAGCATGGACGCTTTCGCAGGACGTTGTTTTCACGGTGATCGAAAGTTGTGTTACACATGACAACCGTTCGTGTTGGCTGCATCACTAATAGCACACAGAACATCAGATACAGAAAAGAAGAACATTTTTTAAAGTTTAATCCCCAGAAATGGCAAATAACCAAATCAGTCAAAAGGAAAAAAAAAGAGGAAACAGGAGTGTGCTAACCAAAATCAGCCCTTTTTGTCTGCTAAAATAGCTGAGTGAAAAATGTTACCAGATGACTGCCTTTTGTCAGTCCGGTACAACAACTCAAGCAAGGCAAGAAACCTAGAACCGCACTGATTTGTAGCTTAGGTACTTCAACTACCCAGTTTCCTTAACATCCGGAGGTAATGGGGCATTTACCAAAATATTTGTTCAATCTCATTGGTCCAATGCAGACATAAGCATTTATGTCTGAGTGCCTAAACCTTTGTTAAGCACTACACCTTCATCAAGTAAACATAACTAAGGTAGTTTGACTACCTTTCCAGCATCTTTATTTGTCAGGTGACAATAAGTTCTGCTGATGTCTCTATATATTTTCTCTGGAAGCATGGCTGACCCTCAGTAAAATAAAGAATAATGTCACTATATGTTTGGGATCTTAACCCAACATTTAGTACTAATTATAATCAACCATTGCCTGCACTGGAGTATTACCTAAAATGAACTTGACTAAAGCGTTCTTTAAGTCTAACCCATTGTCTTTCCTTGAGATATCCTAAGAGCTGCTAAATATTGTGATTTCCATTTAAGCTTCAGCAACTTGACTTTAAAAAGCCATAAAAAATTCTAACACACACAAACCAGAATTATTTGAAAAGCTGACCAGAAATTATTACCTGCACATGGCAAAGCACTCTGCCTAGAAGTCACTTTGGTCTGAAGTAACACTAAGTGTTACTCGTCAAAGTAACAACAACCAATCTAAACCGCTGAGCCCTCAAATTACCTGGTGTTTTAATGACATTTCCAAAGAGAGAGGTAGTTTTTTTAATCCCTGCCCACTAACATCCTATCTGCCCCTCTCCTACTGCTACAGTCCTCATTTCCATAGACAATCAAATACTTTCAAACTACTGCATTAACTTCTGGAAGGTTGCTGCACTTCAGAAACTTTCTGGTGTTAGAAGCTGCCTGAAGACCTAAACTGATTTTCAAGTTCCTTAGGCAATCTGAGTTTGTGAAACATACAATTACAAAATAAACCAAAGCCAATACTAAGACAGCAATAAAGCATTACAATTAAAATATTAATAGCTTCTTATCCAGATAGAGATCAATTATTCCTGATTTTTCTTGGGCAAGATACAAGGCCCATGTGTAAGAACCAAATTATGGTCTAAGACGTACACATGAATTAGCCAGTGTCTCTCGACTACAATAAAATTCAAGTACATCAGTGTTCTGATAGGATGCTTCAAGATCCAAGATAATACATGGATAAAAATCAATGGGAATAAATAAGACCATTTCCAAGCTTAAGTACCGGTACTACAAGTAAAGCCTTTTTCAGACTTTACTAGAAAACAAAACTCATCATCAAAACTGAAACATCAAAAATTCTATTTCTGATCAGAACAAAACTACTAAATGTAAACTAGCATCCAGAAAACTAGTTTCACACACAACTACAACTTCTCTGCAACAAAACTATTCTTTACCTAAAGAGTATCTTTTGTTCCTAACTATACATATATCTATACATTTCTCAGTTTAGTGGTGAATGGAGTTAAGTCCACAAAAAATAAAAACGTATTTCAGTAGTTTCAATCTCCATAAAAGATATCCATATTTGTTGAAACTCCTTTCTATGTATAAAACACTAAGCATTGTCAATGGCTAAAATGACATTCTTAAAAGCAATGATATGAAGTGTGCACGCGCAGACGCAAACACACACACACACACACATCGCATTCATTCAGAGCTAGACCATGTCATTTTAAACTGATTGATCACTATAATTATTTGTGTCAATTTACTTCCGTCAGTTTAAAACCTCTGGTGTCTTACCCTCACCTGAAGTAATCTTTATAGCTTAAAAAAAAAAAAATCAAGTGGCTTTAGAATAACTCGAAATTTTGGCTCGTTAGCAAAATCAGCAACTTCAGGAGGGTCTATTTTTAACAATATAATTCCTTGGCTGCTTACATAAAATTCCCAGAAATTTCAAAAAAAATTATTGAAAAAGAGAACAATGAAAGAGATGACAATATCAATTTGTGCTCATCTCTACTTCAGAGAAATGTAACAGAAGGTTGGTATTTTTCTTGAGAGTTTTACACAGAAAATATTCAAACTTGACAATGAAAACACTTCTATGATGTGCCTCTGCTGTATCTAAGAGTATGCCATAAGCATGTGCCAACTCAAGATGCAAGAGAAAAATTAGTCCTGCTTGCCGTCTTCCCATAGAATGCTACAGTAAAGAGAAGACAGTATATAAAACAAACACTGGTCAATACTTCACATTCAATTCACGATTGAGTGTTTTCCAGGTTCTCTCCTATTTTTTGAGAAATTAATTAAGAATATTATTAGTATTATTTATTTTCAAAATAAATAATACAACAGCTAATTTAACAGGCCAGGTATAGGTATTGAAAAAACAATGTCCCGTCCCCCCGTTCACATACTCACCCAACCATGTGGAAGCATTTTCCTCACAGAGCTCTCTCATATGGTTTCAGCATTCATATACATACTGCCACCAAGAACACAGTGGGAAAGTGGCTCCCAAACAACTCAGTGAACATGTGAAGGGAGCCATTATCTTTTTAGATATGGGCAACCAACTTGCTATGGTTGCTTAGTAAGAGAGCTTCTGGGTAGGGAGGGGAAAGTATTTTCAGAGGACAGTCTTCAGATTGTAGTCCAGAAAAGCCACATATATCTAAAAGCTTCAATAATATGAGCCAATGGAAACAAATGGATCACTTCACTTTTCAAATAATCCGATTCTAGCCAGATTTACTCAGAAGTAATTCCTATTAATTTTATTCATCTTTTATTTCTAACTATGCATGTTTAGGATTGTATCTACAATCTAACTACGAAGTCTAAACTCTGAAATTTTTGGTTTATCTATGAACAATTTCATAGGGTCAAGTTTAAAATGAATCATGAACTCTTATAACAGAACACCATTTTTACAGAACTGAAGAACCAGCTCACAGGTAGAAATGAAAGAATTAAAGCAAAAAAGGGACAAAATTAACAAAAAGAAGAGAAAAGAAAGCAAAATAAAATAATAAAAACAGAGACAGGGCGTCCATCTTCTGCAGGCCAGACTCCGCTCTCAATCCCCCATGAAGTTGTCACTTGGCGGCAGGTTTAGTGGCATGGCAAACAATGCCTAACTCAGGCAAGTGTAACAGGTCTGCCTTGGCCAGTCTAGTCATCTAATAATGCACAAATATCACACAGAGAAAACATACAAAACCAAATTAATAGTCAAAATCCATCTTCCAGAAAATGTGGACATAAAAAAGTTCAGAATGATGGTTAAAAGTGGCATCTCTGATACATTTCAATATTGGCCTCTCTCAAACCAGAACAAGTTTTTCAAGAGAGATTTCAGTTATACATACAATGGAAAGGGGCCACATCTTGACAATGTAATGTTTTTTTTGGTTTTTGCCAAAGTCACAATGTTGGTTAGTAATGTGAATAGTGGTGAAGTGTGTTTGTGTTACACATTGAACACCAGTTTAATGCCCAGTGCGGGCCTTCAGAGGAGAATAATTTCTGACAGACAGAAGTATTTTTAAAAAGCTGTTGAATTCCTTCTTTCACACCCACACCCCAAATCATTCCATGCCAGGTTTCTTGACAATTATCATCCCCGCAAGAAATTATGCAACATCTGGATTTTCCGAGAGACACCAGCCACTAGTAGGCAAGGGTAGATAAAACACAGCACATTATACCAGTGCTCTTACAGTCTGCTCCTTTTCCCCATTTGGTCGAAGGTAAATTCAAGGAAGATGTCCATGAACCATTGCCCAGCCTATGCATTTTCTAATTAAAACCATTTGGAATTCTTATTAATAGTCTAAAAAACACATCATTAGAGAACTATGTTGAGATGTTCCTCTTCAGAAAATGACATCTTTGAAATTCCTTGCCTGCATGGACTAACAGTCCTAATTAGGGATGAAATCCTTTGCAAGCTTACCTGAAAGTAAGCCACCTTGAACACTTTGAGTATAGTTGTGTAGGATTGCACTGTAAGAGCTATTTTAGAAGCTGTACAAGCAGCAATTTTTAAGGTAGTTTACACCGTCAGGATAGATGTCCATTATTTCAACATGCTCTTTATTTCCATTTACAGGTTTAAATAGGTAATGTATGCTTTCTTGAATTGTAAACTGTACCCAAACACAGCATTAATGATCAGCACTATGTACATATGTATTTATTCTATTTATTATTGACTCTAGATATTTCATTATGACATCATGTCTCTCTGGCAAGTCACCTTTGGGTGTAAACTTGCACACATTAAACATTGTGTAAGCTTTGTGTAAGAATGCAAACAAGTTTATGTGTTATTTTATTGCACATAACCCTGTCTTCCAACAACTTATCAGCAGAAATAACAGGGAAGAGGAGCACCACCAAGCCTCCTGGAGCAGTTGGGTACAAGGAAACAAAAGGAAGGAGGGTCCTCTTTTTTACAGTCCCCAGGGTACCCCTTCCTCACCAGCCACTTTCCAGCTGGAGGGTTGATGTTATTACCTTTACTAGTTGGAAATAGTTCTGTCTCAAATGCTTAGCTATTCTTCTCTCATGGGAGTTACAAGAGAGCAGAAGAAAGACCATGAAAGTGGGGTAGCATAGGACCTCATTTGTTCTTAGTACAGTAACAGTGTTGTTATGAGACAGGCAAGTATAAAATATAAAAACTGTTCTTCTCCATGCCCAAAGTATCAGTCCCAAAACAAAGAATAACCATCTTAGATAAAGGTAGGTAACCTTCAAATACTCTCTTGACTTTAGAAATTTGGTTTTAGTTTGGTGAAGCTATTCCAATAACACCAGGGTAGAGAACCTGTGGCTCCCCAGATGCTGTTGGTCTGAGTCTGAGGCCCCCCACAATAATCCTAGCTATATTACTATAGAGTCAGGGTATACCAGGAATGGGATAAAACAGTGCTTTGGTGTATTAAAACAATGCTTTGGTGTATTTCCTATCAGCATATCAGTGAGGCCAAGAGGTCTTGCTGTCTGGGCAGCCCAGGACATCCAAACATACTGCCCAGGCTTGCACCCAAGGGAGGTCACTTTGGTGCTGCTAACACAGCAGTTTTACTTCACCCCTGGAGGTGCACTCCATTGTCTCTCCAGACAGATGCCAACAAGTGGTGCCTTTCCTGTCCCTGAATAAATCATGCTAAGAACCAACTCAGAGCCACAAATGAAAACTATTGAAAACTAAAACAAAGGGCATAACTGATTGGTTAATGGTACTTTCAAGGCGTTAGAATTGACCGCTGAAAATTTTGTTCTTATGTATCTGCAACATATAGGTAAGAGTAGGCACAGATCTCCCTACTCCAGAAATGCATGTATTCCTGCTTTGCCAGAGGGAAGAAGAGGTTGTTTCTCGGAACATATATACTAAGAATAGAACTGTAGTGTCATGCACACTTTATACTAAAATTCCATACTGGATTGTACTGTATGGGCAGTATCCAACTAACTCCTTTCACCAGCACAAGGATTTCTGCTTGCGTAACATAACTTCCTCCCCACATGCATCCACTGCCCTCTCCAAATCTGCCCTGGAGGGATGGATTTAGGGAGCATGGCAGGCAGGTGATTAGAAGGTCAGTTGCACAAGTCATCTACCTTGCTGTGATGGATCAACTTAGTTAGATACTGCCCTACATGTGAACATTACTAAAGCAAAGATTTCACAAATTAGTTATATTTTGGCAAAAAGTATGGAACATCATTAAAGTTTAAGTGCAGAAAGGGAAATGATAAGTAAAGAACACAGAAACCCAACTCTCAAACAGAAATCCCCATGATAGCTCTTTGACTTTTGGTGCTTTTAGCGCATATTACATTTCCACAATCAGAAGAGCCATATATCAATATTTTTTAAGGAAATTCTGAGGTCCACAGAAAGGTATACTCTCCAGGCTGCAGAAAGCCATGTCAATAGTACTCCACAACTTCAAACAATCTTGCTAGAAGACCTGACACTAAAGCATGTGATATGGCACAGAAGCACTTTTTCTACTGCATTTGAGATTATGTCACCAAAGTCATATTAATTTACCATAATAAAACATTTCAATTAGCAATGTAACTGGGTAATGATAATGTACCGTAACATAGTTATGAATGTAAGAAAAAAGACTGCAGGTTTTATTAATTCTGAAAATATGCAAGAATTCTTGAAAACTGTTCAGGATAGAGAGCAGAAATAAGGGTCAATAAATTTCAATAGATGTATTCCCTTTCTGTGTTATAGGAAAGTTCTACTACATTCATATATCTGTACTGTGTTTATCTGTTTTGGAATTGAAACCCTGAAGCTTAGTACCAAAACTTCAGCAATAAATGTTTGATACATGTTCTGAACGCATAGGAATGGGTTCAACGAACCGGTCCTGATAGCAGACAACAGCACAAGCATTTCCACTAGTGCAATGGGCCTCTCCCCCACCCCCGCCACAATGTATGCACCTGAAATTGGCTTGGGGGTTTGGGGAGAACCCCCAGAACATTGCACGGGGCACAGAAATGCTTGTGCTCACAAAGCACTATTCTTGGTACTAGGTTAAATTCTTCCCATACTCTAAGCCTGTAAGTATCTTGAGTTAATGACCTCCATCCTTGGCTCACAAGACCACCTTTAGAATTTTGTTTTGTTTACTCCCTTTCATTTCCCTTCTACTCACTGGCCAAGATCACCTTTGAACTTCTACCTGAACAATAGGAGTTAATTGCACCTGTGGATCTTGGCTGATGCTTTTGAGACACTTCCTTTCTACCAACTAGGTTCTGCAGGAACAATTCCCTATCTCTGTCCCTTCCCACATGTGCAAGGTATTCTGACAGAATTTTGTCCTCTCTAAACTATGACTAGAGAACTAGAATTCAGATACATACCTATGCAGCTAACAGACCCAAAGCTATTATTAGCTCTATCATTTATTATCTGAGCAGCTGAAGCCGTCCTTAACATTACAATGTGATTTGCTACACAATTGTGAAAGCAGCATAAAGGCATACTTATGAGCACATTAAAGCTAGAGAACCACCCAGTTATTCGCTAACAACTCAAACTTAGGAATGCATTACTAATGAGTCATTAGGATGGGATATACCATTACTCAAATTACGCCCACCCAAGTAATTCACTACAATTGTTCTTGAATCCTGAGAATCCTAGCTTACAACCAAAATAAGAAAGTAGGGTCTAGCTCCTACTGTTTCAGAGATGTGTGAATATGTGATTGGAATTTTCTGATGTAGTTTCACTTCCATCTGTGTTGCCCATTCCTTTTCAGACAGATGGCTATGACAATTTTAGGATGAAGTTGTCAGTGTGCAGTTTTAGTGAAAGAAGCAAATGTTCATCCTTGCAAAAGATAAATGAAATATGACCACATTTCATAAGAGAAAATGCCCACACATTTCAAACCTTATGTAACACATATTTTTAAATTCCATACAACTTTTAAAAAAGAAAAGTGTCTTTCTTCCTACCAAATTTGTTTTTATTACAAGAAAAGCAAGATAAGTAATAGCCTTAACACCTTCCCAGCTGCTGAAAAAACACAAGCAACAAACTGACAGAACAGAGACTATCAAAACAAAGGTATAATCTGAAATACTAACCTTCAGCGCAGGGTACAACTATCAGAGCTCTGTCAATAAAAACCGTGTTTGTTAGATGCTGGGCCACACCAACACTTGAAGATTCCCGAAACTTAATATAACATACTTTGGAGGAAAAAGCAAGCGGTGCATTGCTGCAAGAAAAAGACAACCAATTAGATGCTGTAGTTTTGATCTACCGTATTTTTGCTAGCCTTATGCAAAAATAAATATTAATGGAAATGTAACTCTAAAAATTACAGACCTACAGAACATGAAAACTGAAATACATTTTCCACATAGTATCAGATTACTTTAGGCTGGTACCAATATAACTCTAACTTATCCATTAACTACAGTTAAGGGATCAGGATGTAAAACTGCACTATATCCACCTCCAGGTTCTCAAGTTCATGTGAGCATGTTTCACACATGCATACACAAACCCTTTACCATGGTTAGGAATGAACACTGAACAGCTTTAATCATGGTCAACCCCCCCCCCCCGCCCCGAATTCAGCTTTTGGAATCTGAATTACTATACCCAGCCTCTTAATCAAAATTAACAATCAAGCTCACGTTACATCTGCATTGGTCTTTACTTTTTAATACAGAATATAAATAAAACTTCTAAAAATAATTCAAATACTAGCAAAGAAACATTCCATCACCAGCAGTAAGGTTCTTGTTTAATTTCAAGTAATTAAAGTATTTTAACAGCATTCTGTAAATGACCGATGCTACAGCTAAATGAAATAAAATTGTACATTATGCAAACTTCTGCATGTGCTTTAAGATCTTCAGTTAAGATTTTAAAGAAATGGTGGAACAATTTTATAGCTGGTATCCTTATGGGAATACAGCCATTTCATTTAAGAAGAAGTCTCTGCCACCCATTTTTCATCACCCTGGCATAAACTCTACAAAATGTCACGGGGACATTTTAATATTTCAGTATTTGTCAAATGCAGCCACTTCATTCAGCACAAGTTGACACCTTGAACTCTTGGGGCAGTCGGCTCTCCCATGAGCTTAAATTAATAGAACTAACCTAGGTTTGTATTACAATGTCTGATGCTATGCTGATTCGGTGTGCGAAGACTAGACCTTAAGGAGTGTGTTTGAAGTGTGCAGGTGAACAGCATCAATTTATTTATGATTGTAAAATCCCAAGAAATCTGTGAAAAGCTAGAAAGGATCTTTCCAAAATAGGTAACAGGAAACAGAATGGCAGAAGAGATTCAACATCAGTAAGCGAGAAGTGGTGCATAATAAGACAAGTCCCAGGTTGCACATCAAAAACAATGGCTTCCCATTACTTCTAGGCTGTTTGTGTCTTCCCAGCAAGCACAAGGTGGAAGCACTAATACTAATTAAAAGTTTATTCTGCTAACATCCCATTCATATTTACATATTTGAGTAGTCCCAAATCTCTCTGCCATTTACAAGTGCTTGAGAGAAAGGGGGGGGGGAGGCAGAGAATATAAAATCACTAAGTAAAATAAAGGAAACTTTCCCTCATGCCTTGTTAAGAAATATGGTCTACTGTGCATCCCTTACAATCCCTCCCTATGCGTACTGATTGGAAACTTAAAGTCATATTAATGTAAGGACCATTAATTTCAATGAGATAAGTTCCCGAGCTGCATGCAAAGGATTGCAGCTTCACACGGAAGCAAGCGCTGTTGAAATGATTAAGGCTTACTCCCGAGTAACTAGTCAGTAGCCCAGCCTTGGATGCAACGCAGTGCAAGGAACAACATTCGGGGCAAAGGAAAGCAGGATCCCCGAGGAGCCAGATACATGGCGTCTTTGCTAAACGCAACGCCGAGGAGAGCCTCGAGGAAGCACGAAAAGCGGCTGAGGCTTCTAGGGAGGTCTCGGCCCGCATTTCGCCTCCGCATCCGCGGCCTTTCCCAGCACCATCACCCAGAGAAAGGGAGGAAAACGCTGAAGGACTGCGGCTGAGGAGAAACTGGGAGGGTTTTTTTGAGGGGGGGGAAACGGCCCCTGGCCGCCATCTTAATTACGGGCAGCTCTCCTTCTCATAGAACAGATGCTGCCCAATGACGCAACCACTATGAAGCGAGCCACTCGGCACCCGAAAGCAAGATGGCGGGCGCGGCATCCGGTCCGTTTCTAACTCTCCCCTTGCCTCAAGGATTGTCATTCCCGCCATTCTCTATGGCCCCGAGGGCCCTGGTCGGGCCTCAACTTACTCCGGTGGGTAGAGACGCAACTCCTCGATGTCACCTAAGAAACCGAAGAGCGTTCGCATCTGCTCGCTAGTGACCGCCGATGATAAATTGGTGACTTGGATAACCGAAGTAGGGGTCAAAGGGAAGCCGAGAGGCACCCCGATGCCGCCGCTGTTCATCATGATGGCGGCAAGTTTGCTGTCTCGGCCGAACTAACGCACACAAGCGAGGAGACGGAAGTCACCACGGAGAAAGAAACGGCGGAGCTTCCTAGAGCGTCTGCGCTCGCGCAACTTCCGAGAGAACGCGGCTGCGCCCTGGCGTTGAGGCGGCTCGTTGTTTGTCTCCTCTATGCGGCTTTTAGCTAGGAAACGGGGGGATTTTTTTGTGGCTGTTTAGGCAGTGCAGCACCTGAGAGACGGACAAGGGGTGGACGGACAAAAAATGTCAAAGCATATGGAATAAACAATCCCTAAATTGCACTATGCGCAGTGCCTCCTGCCCTTTCCCCCTCCAGTATCCACATTCACCACAGTTGACGCATTAGAAACCTCAGGTAGTAGAATAGATTTCCCTATTAGGTGGGGTGAAATTTTTGCATATCCCACCCCCACCCCCGTATTAAAAATAAAAAGAATTGTTTTGTACAAAAAATGCCACAACAGGGAGAAGTTTCATGGATGGAGAGATCGGGCTCTCCAAATTATGCTGGACTCAACATACCTGACCATTTTCCATGCTGGGTGGGGGCTGATAGGAACAGGCATACAACAACATCTGGAGAGCCACAGGTTTCTTGCTCCTGTCTAGATTGTGTGTTTTCGAAAATGGACAAACAGCCCTTACTACCGATTTGCTGCAGTAATCCCGGGTGCATCCTGCACCTTGCATCCACTTGAACCTAAACCAATTATGCCTGCATAACCCCTGCACTCCCAACTAAACCTGGGGTGGGGAAAGTCAGAACTGAGGGCCAAATGCAGCCATCCAAGCTTTATCTGGCCGACTGTCCCTCATCAGACCTTACCCCCTACTGTCCTCAGCCATTGTCTGGAAAAGAGTCCTAAGGGCCTGATGAAGAAGAGTGGAGGACCAAGCAGCACCAAGGTTCCCTACACCTGCCAGGCAGGTGCCAGTTTTCATTTGCATGGTGTTGGGACTTGGGTGGCTGGTACTGATATCTGTCATGCTAATTTATTTGCATTGCATTGGCCGCTTACTGTAAAGAGAAGTTCTCCAGCTTGCCATTTATTTATTCTAATACCAATTTACCCAGTTCTGATAGGAACATTTTTTTCCGAGGGTTGCATATGAAGAAATGAAGGAACGGTTTGTCATCAGTATAGATGATCATAGATGGAATCTAGATGGCATGACACTCCCCAGAAACTTTGACAGCCACTGTAATCTATTACCACCAAGAGTTTGAGAACTGCATTGAAATGTTTGGCATATATAATTTGCCTAGCATGAATGACAGCTGGAATAGCTCTGTCAGTACAGCATGATACTCTTTAATGTCAGGGTCGTGAGTTCAAGCCCTACATTGGGCAAATATCCCTGCATTGCAGGGGATTGGAACAGATGACCTTTGTGATCCCTTCCAACTCTACAATTCTATGATTCTATGAATGCTACCATATGCATCTGGCATTGAATTCAGGGATAAGGACATAAGAGCCGCCCTGCCAAATCAGACCAAAGGCCTGTTGAGTTAAGCACGCTCTTCACACAGTGGTTAACTAGGTTATTTATTTCAGTATTGAATAACTTCCCATGAAGCATTTCAAAGCAATTTCATTGTACAATAAAGCTTACGCAAAACAATTACAAATGCAATAACATGTAAAGCAAATGCATACATGAAAACAATTAAAAGCAGTTACATACATAAAAACAAATTCAAATCCAATATGGATACCAACTGGGTTATAAACCTTAAAAGGCTTGTTGAAAGAAGAAAGTCTTCAACAGGTACATAAAAGACAACTGAGATATATGCTTGTCTGATATGTAATGGGGGAGGGGGAGTTCCAAAGGGCAGAAACCTACACACTAAATGCTTGATTCTGACACTATATAAGAATGGGGCTCCTCGTTATATGCTATATTCAGGATGCCCTCTCCTGCAGAGCTCAGGGATTTGTCGGGCATATAAAGGTACACCCACAAGCAGGACATGAGTGCAATAGCAACAAGAATTTCTCCCTGGCAGCAATTAATAATCAGAGGCTTGCTTCCTCTGATGTTGGAGGTAGCATATAGCCATCATAACTTATAATCATGGATACTTATCCTCTGTATGTCTAACTCTTTTTAAATCTATCTTTAGCAGCCATCAAATATTGTTTAAGCACATTCCATATTTAGCCATCCACTGTGTCCAGAAGTCTTTCTGAATTTTCAACATTCAGCTCCTTTTATTTATCACAAGGCCTATAACAACAACAATTTATTTATATGCCACCCATCTGACTGGGTTGCCCCAGCCATTCTGGGCAGCTTCCAGCAAATTATAAAACTACTATAACTACTATATACATTAAATATATAACTAAATATATAAACTACTATAACTACTATATACATTAAAAATTTCCCTATACCAGGCTGCTTTTCAATGTCTTCTTTAAAAAGTCAGATAGTTGTCTATTCACTTAAGATCTGACTGGAGAGCATTCCACAGGGCAGGCGCAACTACAAAGAAGGCCCTCTGCCTGGTTCCCTGTAATCTCGCTTGTTGCAATGAGGGAACTGCCAAAAGGCCCTTGGAGCTGAATCTCAGTGTCTGGGCTGAACAATGGGGGTGGAGACACTCCTTCAGGTCTAGTATTAGGAGGGTGAAAAACCATCTATCTATTAGCTTTCATCACACAATGTGTCATTAACCTCAAATGTTGCAACCTTTTCCAGAGAGGAAATTTACAAGAAAAACAAAATCTTTTGCATGAGTTGTTGAGCTCTTCGCATGGGGCTGCTGCTGGGCTTGCTCTGTCCATCTGCTGCTGCTGCTGCTGCTGCTGCTGCTGTTGCTGCTGCTGGCAACAGAAAAGATGAGTGAGCAGCAGCTGCTGTTAACAGAGGGCTGAAAGGAAGCTTGCGACTACAACAACAAAGTCTACATGGACCACACCACCAAAACCACTAGCTGGGTCAACCCACGGGATAGGTATGGAAGGATGGGTGGGAGGACGAGAATGAGCAAGTGAGCAAGGTGTCCGAGGTCTCCCTGGCCAGGAAGGGAGCAACTTAAGAGGCAAAGTGTGCAGTTTCACATGGCTCCATCTTGCTTCTCCTCCAGTTACACTCGGTGCCAGACTTTGGGCTCTCACATTTCAGTGGCACCCTATGCAACGCTAAAATTTGGCGCCCATTCTATAGCATTGTTGTGAAGCCCCCTGCAGCACAGCACCCGTTGTGGACAAACCAGTTGCACTACCCTAAAAACACCTCTGCTTGGTGGCGTGCAAAGACGGGGAGGTGTGTGTGTGAGAGGGGGGATAGGAAGCCGACAGATTGTGAGGGACCTGGGAATTGGGACCAACTGGTGTGAATTTGGGCAAGGGCTGAACTATTTTCAGTACCTGGTCTCCACTCCCAAAGATGCAAAGTTGTAGTAGAGTTTAAAAGGGGTCCCTGAGCACGTGCAAAGTGCCTTTCCCTCTTCCCTTAAATAAACTATAGATTTTGCATGCACACAGAAGAGAGCATTAGCCCCTGTCCACTGGAGTGGGGGGTGCCAATACAGATCCTTGCCAAGTCCATAAGGGACCCTAGATACACCTCTGGTATCCAGTAGTGGCTGCAGTCTTATGCACACACTGAGAGTAAGCCTCATTGAATACAGTGGGACTTACCTCTGAGTAGCCATGTATAAGATTACACTTTGCCACTGTTGAATCTACTCTTCTCCCAAGAGTATAGAGTACTTACAGATTCATCTAGAGCAGGGTGTAGCCAATGTGGTACCTTCCAGATATTGTTGGGACTACAACTCCCAGGATGCCTGAGCACTGGCTGTGCTGCTGGGAGCTGCAGTCCAACCACTTCAGGAGGGCACCATGCTGGCTGTTCCCCGAGAGGACTAGTGTTGTACCATCTGTAAAAAAGCTAATCATTTATCAGATAACTGCTCTACAAGAGCTAACTATTGCAGAGGCTGCACTCCGCTCCTTAAGGTTGGGTCATCGGTTCTTCCAGAGGCTTCCCGCCAAAGTTCTCCCAAGGTTGCTATTGCAGGCATAATCACCCTCAATGCTTGACTAATTGCCTCCCACATGCCCACAGGATAGAAGAGAGAACACCAGCCAGATCAGTCCCATCCAACATGACTACTGGTCTAGGATCATCATCTGCCTCACCATTGGTTTGAGGCAGCACTCTCCTTCAAAGGGACTTAAAATCCAATACAAATAAGAAAAGGGTATTTAAAACAAAGAGAAAATTCCAAGAATCTCTGCTTGATTACAGAATGTTATTCAGTGGTAGATTCAAATGATTCAGAAAATTTCAGATTGATGTACCGGTAGTGGAATCAGTAAATTACACAGCGATTTAAAGAGCATTAGTTTATTATCTATTCTCCATGTGTTACTTCAGAAACAATTTAATTATATACAAAATTTGGAATGCTGAATAAATGCTGATCAATAAAAACATTACATAGCTGCTAATAAGGGAATAGTTACTTTTTTAAAAAGTAGTACAGCAAATTAATGATAAAGGCTTGATTCTGTGTGTTGCTTATTGCTATGATTGTGTTCATAGGATGTGTTCAATTATATACACATTTTTGAAACTCCAGTCAAAAAAAGTAAAAAAAATGTATTTACACAATAAATATGTGGGAATTCCCCCCCCCCCGAATTTGTCATTTGAACTGATTCTTTAATGAACTGTCATGAAAAGAATATTGAGTTGACAAACACTTTATTCATTCGATGCCAAATCAACCAAGTGTGCAGATATATCTTATCTGACAAGATGAGAAACATTAAAAATCCATGGCTTCTGAAGAATGATCTTCTGTTTTGAATGAGCTTTCTTCCAAAGCTTCATTTCACCATCATCCAACACAAATGGTATAATGCATCCAACATGTCTTTTTTTTTTTTTAAGTATCATCAATGTTTGATTTCCAATATACTTTTTCTAGTTCCTTGCACCAAAAAGTAAAATAAAATAAAAAAACCCAACCCCTAGAAGGCCACAAAGTTTCTTTAAATTCTCTCAACAAACAATTATTCTTTTTGGCAACACTATTGTACAAAGCTATTCAACTAAATTAAATTCTAACAGCATGGTTTACACTGGTTGTTATTTCATACAAAATTGAATTTGAACACTTTATTTCAACCTGATGTTGTCAGAGACAAATGGTGTCCATGATCAATAAAGAATCAGTTCTAATTTGGGACTTTTGCCCTTACCATGATTATAGTTTATGCCTCAAGTCCTCAGATTAGGAATGATTTGTGGATATTCCCTTTTAAAAGGCTGAGGTTACTAATATAATTAAAAGCAATGAATGTAAATTTTTGAATTGTCAATAAAAAGTAGAGAAATTTAAAAGACACTTTTAGAAGCATGGTAACACTGAAGCCTGCCATTATATAGCTATGTTTCTCATTTTCTTTAAAGATTAACAGCACACAGAAAATAAGTGAACTTTAACAAAATACAGCACATTTTCGCTAATATAAAAATCAATTCCTATGTAAATATTAATGAAAATCAACTAAAATTAATGTACAAAGAGTTGTTAAAGGGTTTCAATTAAAATTATCAAAAACTATACACAGTACAATATGCAGGTGATAACATCTTTGAGTGCAATATCATTGGAGTCTGTGTATTTAAAAAGTACTGCCTTTATCTGTTAAGTATACAGGTTCCTTTCTGTTCCAGCACATCTTTCCAAACACTATAGTAGGCTGGTGCTTTTGCTAATTTCGCTTTAAAACTACCAATTTCTACTTATTAAAAATTGCAGTAACTGAATATTGCTCCAATGACAGATTAATAATTCGCCTTTAAAAAACAGTTATTGGTCTTCTATGGCACTTTTCTCTGGTCCATAATAACCATGTATTACTTATTACCCTATAGTTAGGCAATCTCATCTCTGTTATATAAAGAAAAAAGAGGAAAATAAACATAATGTTTGTCATAAACAAAATTAAATATGTATAATCCAATATTTTATACAAGTAATAAGGAACAAAGGCAGCCTGTGGTAAATCACTATTATGTTAATATAGTTAGAAACCCTTTAATGACTCTGAAGTGTCTAGTTCACATTTAATGTCACCTGTAGGAACAGCCCTTTGAGAAAGATCATTACAAACTGGTGGGTCACAAGTTCCCATACCTTTGCTCTACAACTTTCCAACAGCAATTCTCCCTTCACTCTGCAACAGTTTCACTGGCTTTGGTTACCTAGCTCCATACCTATTGTTTCCTTTTAGTCTAACAAGGCAATTCAAGGCCAAACAAAATCACGGTTTCTTTCCTAACCCTTTCCTGAACCATTTACTTCTGGGCACCCCAGTCCCCACAGGCCTCACTGCCATGAACCCCATTCAAAAGAATGAAGCTTTTTTTCTGGCAGAGTAGTTAGAGGTTTGGAACATGCACACGTGTGATAGATATATAGGTGATGAGTTACAGGCAACACAGTTTAAAAAACAAAAAAAACTGGCCATTTAGTTTTTTCTTTTTCTTTTTTAAAAAATCTATAAATAAGTTGAAAATGGAGTATTTAATACAAGGCAGAAGAAAATCACCCTTTTGCACAAAACTGGGGATTTCCGTAACAGACAGGAGTCTCTGGGCACAACTCCACAGCACAGGTGAAAAAAGTTGTGTGATTAAAAACACTCAAAGTTAAATTAAAGAAAACAAATTAAGACAGTCAGTTGATGTGATATGAGCCAATCCTGTAGAACTCCCAGAAGTGTATTTATAGTCTCTCTAAAAAGACTTCACATTTTATTGCATTTTTCTATTGGTAGATATACATTCTCATGCTAACTTGTTTCCCTCTTTCTTTCTTGATTCCATACTTTCACGGCCATTTTACCTGGCCTTTTAAAATTGTCCCAGCCAGCCCCACTTTCCATCTACCCATTCATCTGTACAATATGCACATAGCAAAGCCAACATATCAAATCTTATCCACATCTACAGAAGTGGTTTCAACAAAGACATTAAAACCAGGTGAACAAAAAAATAAAGGCAACAAACAGCTACAGGACAGAAAGCCCTGCCATCTGTCCATTGGCTACAATGGAGGCTCCTTGTACACAAAGTTTAGTTATGTGTATGCGTTATCCAAAAATAAACCTACCATCTGTACAAAATACACCACAGGTTTGTTCTTGGAGGAGTGATTTTTGATTGCTACAATGCTTTAAAACTCAACAAGGTTGACTACAATATGCATTTCCAAAACTGTTTTATCTATGTTCTTTACAGTGGTTTCCCCCCTATAACCACAAGATTATTTTATTACTGTACATAATTTTAAAAGTTTTTGTATATAAAAATAATCAAAATATTCAGTTTCCCACAAGTCCTTCAAAGGATCACATGGACGTTTCCCCTTCTTCCACAGTATTTAAGAAAGTTCTCGAACAATGATGAGTTCCACTGTGTTCTGAAAAGTCTTTAGTAAAGATACCGCTTGTCCATGATCAATATTGATGAAGCTATATCCATTAGCCTGGAAAGAAGATTTAAATCCTGTTAAGTATAGAGGAAAACCTTTTCAATAACAGTTTATTTTATCTGTTCAGCCAACTCTAACTTTGATGGTTGTTTTGAGAATGCTGGAAGTGACAGCATGCTTCAAAGCAGTGGCAGAAGAACCAAAGAGAAGGTTAAATTGATAGTGTGGTATGCTGAAACTGCCTGGGTTGTCCTGATAGATGGTGTATACCATGAGAAAGACAGAAGAAAGGCAACCCTGATTATTCTCTTGGACCTCTCAGAGGATGTTATTACCCACTGGCCATGGTATCCTGGAGAGGCTCTTTGCACTGGAAGTTTAAGGTAGTTCTGGGGAACTGCTTGAGTCGAACACGACTAAACAACAACAAATAGTGATGAACATTAATAACTGGTAAATTGGTTAAAGCTACATTACCTGAATAATTTTATCGCCTGGCTGCAACAGTTTAGATGCTGGTCCTTCAGGCTGTACCCTGGTTACAAATATACCCTTCAAGTGAACAAGAAACAAACGTTAAATACATACATGCTGGTTTATTGGAACACAGTCCTCTGTATCTGCAGTAGGGATTTTGACTTTTATATTTGAATGACAGATTCTCTGCATCATCCTAGAAGTTGTATCTAAAACTGTGCAAGGGAAAGTTCAAAGTCCCTATGTGCATGTGCACAGTGGTTCAAAATACTGAGCTGGCTTTGTAGTCACTATTGCAAATAACCATCCAATGCTGCACTATGAATGCAAGATATTTGTCCCATGGGCTAGAAAAACAACAACATAAGTCAGTGCTTTTTTTCTGGGGAAACGCAGGGGTACCCCTAAACATTTTTTTAGGAAAAAAAGCACTGACATAAGTGAAGTTAGCCACAACAGAACAGCTTTCTATTAACACCTAATTTGGCTTAGCTGCCTTCAGGTTAGAGGGTTTGCTTTGGAGGAAACATTCTCCTTGTTTTCTTAGGCTTTCTTCCTATCTTACCAGCATTCAATTGACCCCAGAACCCCACTATTCCTCCATTTGTAAAATGAACTCTGCATCCAGCAGGGCACTCGGTGATATGAAACTCAGTCATAATCAGAGCAGATCCACTGAAATTGACAGACGTAAGTCAATTGATTTTAATTAGTCTACTCAGAGTGTAACTAATACTTTTGAAAGTAAGGTTTTAAAAGATTGAAAGGCTGGCAAGCCTTTCAATCTCATCACTCAAAAGCATTCTCTGGATAAGGCTTACAGCTAAAACCTCGTGTTGTAGGGAGTGTATTACATATTGGCCTACGATATGAAGTTTGGCCTATGATATGAAGTTTGCTTTATTAAATTAGCCAGACTACCATGAAACTAAAATTCATCAACATTATGGTACTGTAGTTCTATAATTTCCTCCGACAACAGGAATTGTGTTTTCCGAAGAATACATACTTTGCTCAAGTTTAACCCTATCTAGCCTGTTTTTCTTTTTCTTAAGTAGTAATTATTACATATTACATCTTAACAATTCTTTGCACACAGAGTTAAACTCATATTGGGCTTATGAGGTCCTTGCACCTCCGCCATCTCTCTCTTCCTATTGTGTAACTGGTTAGATAACTACCCAAGAAAAAGAGTGAAAAATAATGTTTACTAATGCTGGGGGTGGGCGAAGTGCATGTATGTGTGTGTACGCACACACAAATGCAACTGTTTACAACTATTTGTTTATTTATGGTTAATATAGTCCATCCTTCTTCCCCAAAGGAAGCATGGGAAGTCTGAAAGAAAAAAATACATTAATCATAAAAACCTTTAAAACATCAAAGAGTTCCTCCTCAATAAAGATAGCAACAATTAATACCTCCTAAACAATAACCATACTCCAAAGGACTGGATCTATTTAATACTTACATCATCATCAGGCCTGAAGGGGTTTCCTCTACCACCGGTTCCTCCTGATATACTAAATCCAAGCTCTGGATCCTTTTCAATTCTCACTCTTATCTAAGAAAATGAGAAAATTTGAAAATGGATTTGTTTTGCATGTTCAAGTTCATGGAAAAACTGCAGCCACTGCATAATCCATTTTTATATCACATAATGCTATGCTTTACTTCTATATTTTCAAGCTCATCAATGCTTTAAAATCTTTTGTCGTATTTCTATTAAGTTTTATATTCTTTGTATTTGTTTTGTAAGTTGCATGGGTTACTCAAAGTGAAATACTTACTAACTAAATAAACAAATATTTCTCTAAGTACTTGGGCATATTCCTGAAAAAAATATATGGAAGCATGAACAACAGTGGTAATAATAAAGGTCTCAAGTGATCAGCAAAGGACATTCGCAGGGTCTCAACCAAGTAAATGCTTCCAGTGCTTTCCAACAACAATCTGAGAATTTATTCATTAAGTCGTAACCTTTGTCCTTACCTCTTGCTTTGACATCTCGTGGCTTTGCCTTGATGGACCCTGGGACTGACTATAGGGTGGCTGATGAGCAACTTTAAGCATTAGATAATCAATTAATTGCTCTCTAGAAGGATGTCTTGCCACAGATGTTTGGGAAGCAGGATGGTGGATTTGGCTATAGTTTGCCTGAGGTCTTGGAGGCTGGCACATCTGCCCATTCGTCAAAGGTATCTGGATAAATGAATAATCCTTAAGCAACATTTTACATCCGCAAGAATATGTATATATATTATCTTGATGCTCAGCTGATAATGATTTTGCAACACTTACAAGAGATTTTGTTGTTAAACATGTCTGTTGTATTCTTTTTTTAAAAAAATCTAATCGCATCATACACGAAACAAATGGGAATGAAATGCATTTCCCCCCCACTTTTGTTTAGTACAAACTAGACCACTGGATAATGGGCTAAACTAATCAATTAGGGAATATATAATTTTTTGGGTGGAAGTACTCATAGATTTTTGAATTGCTTTAGAAGTTTGCTTATGGTTCTCAAAGGATGTGGCAGGGGAAGATAGCAAATGTGATGGTAAGATCCAAGGACAATCAAAGAAACATTTAAACATTTTGGTATACTATAGTATAGCATATGAAAAATTTCTTTTATATTTGCAGAATATGAATAGATATATTTTCAAAATCAGAGCAAGAGCATCAAGTGATACTGAGGACAACGTAGTTGTGATCCAGAACTATTGTTTGAGCTGAGAGCTGGAGAAGACTCATTTATAATTATATTTTGTGAATGATTCATGTTTTTATGTAGCTGCACTGTTTTATACTTTCTGGATGTTCCGTGATCGTATTAAAAGTAGTTGTGTTCTATGTTATAAATTAAGCATTGCTAGAAGTTGTTTCTTTTTGTTTTCAAATGTATTTTTATCAAAAAAAAATCAGTGTGGCACAAGAAAAAAATTATTCTGAAAGTGTGGCGCAGAGAAAAAGGTTTGAGAACCACTGGCTTATATGAATGCATGAATAATGCACTTATTTCCCCCCTCTAATTTGTGGCAGTTAAGCTTGGATAACCAAATGTGTGTTGTGGTTGAACCCTTCATAATACAATAAAGCACTGGAGTTGCAATTTTATACACAGCTATCCAGGAGTAAGTCTGAGTCCAATGTGACTTGTTTCTGAGCAGACGTGCAAAGAACAGCTGACATTTTCTGTGTTATAACCTGTCTTGAGTAGTAAACACCCAAGACACACAATTAGGTAAGTAAATAGTTGCCAATTTTTTTCTTCACTATGCATTTCTTGCCCATAACAATGGCCTTGTTCGGCTGCAGTTACCAAGGTCTGGGCTTGGGAACTCCCTACTCCCCTGTTCTCCTACAATGCAGCCACAACAGGAGACTGGAAACCAAGAAGGCCAGAATGGATCAGAATTTGAATCCAGCTTCAAGCAAGGCAGAAAATGAACTGAGCCTCCAAGGAAGGCGAACAGCTTAAAAATCTAGTAAAAGCATTTTCTGCCTCCTTCAAGCAAATGGAAGATGGAAACCCAAGTGCCACTCGAGAAGGGAAGTTTCTTCCATTTTAAGTGAACTGCACTTTATGTATTTATTTAATTATTTAAATAAATAATTAATTAAACTGCACTGCAATTTATTTAATTATTTCATAAAATTTATACATCGCTTTATAAAAAAAAAAACCCTCAAAGAGGTTTACTCATTATGCTCAAGCCTGGACAAACTGTAGTCTGTCTTAACCATAATTTAGGGAAACATGCCAGCTTGAAACAGTGATTAATTTCCCTAAACCATAGTTAACATTTATCACAGTTCTGCATTTGGACATAATTAACCATTAATTAACTAGAAGTGAAAGCTTTTGATCTTCTTGTTAACACAACAGGGAGGTGGGAGCACCAAATCCATAGTTTAGCATTGTATCTGAACCAGATATTTGTGTCAGAACAATACTTTTATAGATTGTGAATGATCCCTGTAGCTTATTACCTGCACAGGAACTTTCTTCACGCTGTCTGAAGCAACATCTTTGAGGCTAAGTGTGGCAGATGAATAGTTCTGCTGTCCAGCAATGAATACATCTTCCTGACATTGCTCTACTGAGGTTGATGTTTGGGGATGCTTTAAATGATAAAAGCATACAAACATTACTGCTAAATTATAAACACATTATACAAGAATTGCCAATTTTGTTCATATGACTGTTAAGCATATTACTTCGGTGCATTAAAGAATTTAATCATATTAACCAGCCTTGAGAGGACCATAAATGTTAACTCCAGCTTTTGAAACAACATTGGAACTTACTCTGAACTGCATAATAAAACTATTCATTAAACAGTTGCTATTTAAGGATTTGCAAACATAACACAAAAGTCTTTTGTTAACTTTGTTCTGCTAGATTTACCCGATGCCCATCCACTTTTTGGAACATGAACCTCTCCGTTGCCACTTCCTACACCTTGTCTTGCTGAACTATGCTAACAATTTAGTTTGCATGAAATCCTCTAAATAGAATTTCTATTGCTTATTTTCTCTCAGGAATTGAAAGGTAGGTGGGACTAGGACAGCCATTCTCACTTTATGACAGAAGTATGGGGTTCCAAAACAGCTCAGTGGAACTACTGTGAGCTGTGTATCAAACATATCATCACCATATTATTATTATTATTATTATTATTATTATTATTATTATTATTATTTAGTATTAATAGAGCACTATCAATGTGCAGAGCTCGTCACAGACTGACCAATAAAAAGATACATTCTTGTTCCAAGGATCTTAAAATGTAAATCAGTGAGAAACAACAGAAGGAAGAAAGATTAATAATGAAAAGGCAACAGGAAAAGAATATGGTTCTGTTCAGTTACATGCTAAATTACAATAAGGAATGAGGAATCAAGATTTAGCCAAAGGTTACATGGAGGAAGACCCCTAGAAGCAGGCGGGACGGCAAGGAGAAAGTGCAGAGTTATGCATCAGGAAGAATTCAGTTGGCTGAGGATGTTGGAGCTGGAGACAGCATGTACTGCAATATGATAATGAAAGGGAAGGGAAGGTCAGTAGGCTATGTTGGATACAGGAGCAGACAGGAAGCAAGTACAGGGATCTAAAGAGGGAAATGATATGATATTAAATATGATGAGTGAATTATTTTTGAGTGCCAAGATGTGGCAAAAGAAGGCTAGAAAGGATAAGGCTGCAGTACACAAGGTGAAAGATGGCCCGATTATGAACTGGAATTTTTGCCAAGAGGGCAAAGAGGAATGGTCATATTTTTGCAAAGTTATACAATGTGACTTGGAAACAGATTGAATATTAAGAAGAAATAAACAAAGATAATGTTCGGGCCTCATGTCCTATAAACAAAATTGATGATGATGTTGTCAATGAGTAGAGAATCCAAAGAGACAAAAAGGCTTGTGGAGTTGTGTAAGTTGAACCTTGGACATATTAAGTTAACTTTTAATCAAGAAAAACGAGGGGGGATATAGATGGCTCATACTTAGAAATAAGTAATTATATCTAACTACGGAGTAATACAAAATTAAACTTCCCTTATTATCCATGAGGAGAAGTTGGTGAATCCTTGTGAACCCCAATATAGAATTGTGATTCTGGCTAATACCTATGTCTTTGTAACACAAAGCTGCAGTACTGTTTACATAGTTTTATCAGCGTACAGAGCACTTTTTATAGGGGGCTCTGACTAAATTGCACAAGTTAAAATAAAAGGGAAAACATAACAGGGGAGGTAATGAATAGAGAAGCTAAAGCATAAGTGTGAGCCAATAGAAATACATAAAAATCACCACTCCAACTTATTTATACTGTATTATCATAGAATTCCACAGGCTAAAAGCAGTAACCATCAGGTTACACTGACACCAGATATGCTTGTAAGATAATAAACAAGCTCAGAACTATTGAATTATCTAAACATCTCAAGGAAGGAAGCTGTTTTTCCATCCTTCAGAAGCAGAATCCCTAAGGTCACCTGCCAATCGAGGGATAAATCTCTTCAGTATCTTTATATGGTTATCAATTAGCTTGTAGGCAGAATATGCCAAATTATTACTTAAAAAGTTAAGTCTCATTTCAGAACTGCTCTTCTCTGATGCTTTAGCAGAAAGCATTATAAAAAACATTACAAATATTGAAAGAAAAGTCTTCAATAATTGCCATTATTGAATCATCATATTACAGTAATGGGTGGAATCAGCCATCATCTAGAATTACACAATTAGAAAAGTGCAGTTTTAAAGGCACTATCACATGCCTCTTCCAATTTCTTACTAACAATAGCCTGTTTATGTATGTACTCACACGAACAATGTGAACACCAGAACTTCTTCCGTCTGCAACACTCAAGGCAACATTGCCTTGGCTGCCATGCAGATCCCTAGAGCTGCCATAGTGAAAGCTGCTAACTGGAGCATAATTGGAATTAAAGGACCTAGACAGCATGCTCTGAATAAAGAGGGGACAGATAACAGAGATTAGTGCAGCATGCATAAACCACGGGACACGTTATACACCAAGTCAGTATGGACGCACATACTGCATAACCATGCAAAAAAGAAATATCATGCACACAAAGGGTAACACCCATTGTGACTAGAAAAAAATCTCAGTGACATGCCGTGTGATCTTACTTGCTGTAACGTAACAAGCAGTCTGACGTAACAGACACACAAATTACGTAAAAACAAGCCCATTCAAAATGTGCACGACGCTAAGAAAAACAGATGTTTAGCTGTCACGTCTTAAACATCCTCAACATAATCTATGGGCAGCTAAATTTACAGAAAGGGAAAGTGGATGACTGAAGTACACTTTTCTGGAAGCTCATTCTGAGCAGAAACACCGTTGCCTCAACATATTTCCGCATTTCTCCCAACTTACATGCATTTTATTTGCACACACACAGTGTCAAGTATCTGGAAATGGGGACCACCAGGCCAACCAAGCCCGACCATCCCTCTGGTTCTTCCCCGCTCATCAGCTGTGCCCATCCATGGAGCCATGTGAGCCGGAGGGACAGTGCAGGTTACCTAGTTGAGGTGCAGGGAAGCTTCACCCCTGCCCACCAGCTGAGCTGATACTTGTGACTCCCCATTTTACGTGATTTTGTGTATGCAGACGGGGGTTCAGAATGTAACCCCCAGGTAAAGGGGAGTCGCTGGTATTTAAGGGGGCAGTTTTCCAACACTCTTTTCTGGTTTTTCAAAACCAGCACAAAATTAGAATTACTGAAGTTGATCATGACTTAAATCGAATTTAGAAGACGAATAAGGTTTATTTTTAAAGAATTTATCTTTAAAGAATTTTCAAACCATTTTCATTTACTTAAGATGTGATAACACTTTCCAATGCTGATACTGATTATGACAACATTGGTTTAAGTCAGCGTTTCCCAACCGGTGTGCCGCGGCACAGGAGTGTGCCGCAAGACACCGACTCCTGTGCCGTGGGAAGACACCGGCTGCTGTGCCGCCCTGGGCCGCTTCCGCTTCCGGGTCGGTCCGGGCTGGCGTCGCCTCGGCTCCGCTTCCCGCTCGCCGCCTTCGCCGGGGCTGCCGGGCGCTTCGCCCGCTGCCTCTGCCGCCCCGGTCGCGGTCGGGGACGGGCGGGAGGTGCCGGTGCCACCGGGCTCGCTCGGGGCCGGGTGGAGGTGCTGCCGGGGGGCTGGGCGCAGGAGGGGGGGCGGGCGCCTGGCCCGCCGATCTCCCGCTCCGTTTTCGCCCGCCTGGGTCCTTCCCCTCCCTCCCGCCAGGGCGCGCGGACACCCCGACCCCCCCGTGGTGGTGGTGTGCCGCGAGATTTTTTTCGTGGGGCAGGTGTGCCGTTGCCCCGAGGAGGTTGAAAAACACTGGTTTAAGTCATAATCTTTTATAAAGATATTTTTGTGAATAAAGTACACAGGAACAACAAACTCTGGTAGTTTTGTAAAGTTAGCTGACTTGACAAATGAATCAGGAAGGTTGCTGAAAATATTCAAACACAACCACTCACAGTTCCTAAATGTTTGCAATATTACTAGATGTTATGAGGAAACCAATAATGATAAACACAGGGTAAAATCCTGAGAACTGTAATAACAATAATTTTATTATTTATATATGTCCCATTTCAATAGCTCCCCAGCAGAGAGAAGTGATATTTAAAATATTTTTATTCTACTTTTCCTCAAAAGGAGTTCAAAGTAGCTAACAATTAAAACAATAAAATAAGAAAAAGACAATAAAAACTACGAAAATTAAAAGCAACAAACGTTAAGCACATTAATCAAAAGTTGCTCAATAAAACAATTAAAACTTTCTCCAACAGCATTAACCAGAAGCCTTTCTAACAAGGACAGCCATTAACATGCAGTGAAAAGTTATTAGAAAGATAGCTAGGCAGGCTTTCCTCAAGGAGGAAGTCCAAAGCCTGAGCCTAGCTACTGAAAAGGTCCTTTTCTTGATCCTCAACTAGATGTATTTTAGGAGGCATTGAAGCTTCTGTTGAAGATCTTTATAGCTTCATTAACTTTGAACCCTGAAATCCCCTCTAAACCGCATCCCGTAAACTGAGTAACTGATACTCAAAGTGTCCGATTCATTCCAAACTGGTGCCAAAGTTTTGCAATTGTTTTCAGCGAAAACCCCAAGTTTTGAAGAGCCCCCCAAAATGGGTTACAGTCTTAGTGTGGGGCCATACTAGAGTTACTCTTCTTCACCTTTTGTTTTTCAATGCATGTACCATATGAGACTGGTGCACCCAAAGAGCCCACCAGGATTGCCTTCTGAGTAGTTGAACATCAGATTTCAAGATAACTTATCATGACATATACTGGTATCTGTCTCTTTGGGAAGCAGAACTTGCAAGTTAATAGTTTCAAATACGGAGTTGTTGTTTTTAAGTACTTTTTATTGATACCCGTTCCAATGTAAAGGATCTATTGACAGCTTCTTTAGGAGCTCCCAGGAAAGTAGGTGGAGCAAGGGTTAAAGACTACGCATTATGAAGGCCATAGGCCTCTCAGCAATTTGTATGGAACCTCTTGTGTGTATTTAACATGTTCTGATCCAGAATCTACATTTTATGTCATCCTTTGCCTTATGGTTCTGCTACTGGAATTGTAAAAAAACAGAGATGTTTTATTTGTTATAAAAAATCTCAATAAAAGAGTAAGACAGTAACCAACTTTTGAGGGTACTGCAAAATGTGGGGGTTTCATTACAAAAAGGCTACAAAACAATTGCAAAACTTTGTAGTTTGTAGCTGATATTAATTACCATGCAGGCTTGTACAAAAAAAGGCTACTTCCCAATCCACTGTGGCCTCTTGCTATGTGATGATCTGAGGCTTCTAACATTCCAAAGTACAGTGGAAAGGAGATGTGCAGTGACTCCGTCATAGCTGAGACCATGTTAGACGGGGTCTAAAAACCCAGCATTAATCCTTAGCTGTTTTTGGACTACAATTCCCACCATTCCTGACCACTGGTCCTGCTAGTGAGGGTTGATGTGAGTTGTAGTTCAAAAGCAGTTGGAAACCCAAGTTTGGGAAACCCTGACCTAGTCTGTTCATGAAGCAGAAAGAGGTGAGATGATAAGAGTTCTGAAGCTTTAGGATGAATAGTATCATTTCAGATACATTTTAGAATTATCCCTTACATTTTTTTAAAAACAAACAAACATGTTCTGCTATCAGAAAATAAGCTCAGCAGGAAGATAGCTGTCCCTGATATGCTGGTGTTTTTTTGTTTTTCAGGAAGCTTGGTACATAAATGGCATCCCCTACTTGCACACCAAATTGATACATTCCTTCATTCTACCCTCACATTCTGCCACATGTGTAAATGAGATCTTCCGCCGTACAAAATACTTATGCTCAATAGGGTGGAACCATACCTGCACAATTTCAATTATATTGTTTTAAGGAGAAGAATTACAAGACTTCACCCTTTTAAAAAGAATGCTGAAATTCAGGGTGGTTGGGGAATGGAATATTCCTGAGGGGGTCAGGGCACCAGAACACACACACACACACACACTCCACCCATTGCTGTTTAGCCTGCTTAGGTTTAAAATGTATTCATACTTTTGTATAGGAAATTAATCTGTGAGCTGAATTTGAGTACTTTGGCCTGAATTCTTTTAATGGCTTTTTCTACTGGTTTCACACGTAGAATTTATTATCCCTGATGTGACCTTTACTGAATTCCTTCTCAACGGGGGCTCAATTAAAATAACTGCTGATGAAATCCAACGAATACAATAGAAAGGTGAAAAACTGGTCGAACTAAAAGTAAGAGTCCCATAGTGCTTTTATACATAAAGTATTCTTTTTAGGTAAGTTAAGGCTCATTACTTCCGACATGTCTGAGAGCTTTCCTCATTGTTCCGCAGCTGTGCCTTGCGAAAATCTGATCTTACTCACTGAACTGAAGCTTGGTTAAACAAAATCTCTCTTTGAATTTTCAGTGCATCTGATAAGATCCAATTCAGTGGGTAAGATCAGATTTTGGCAAGAATAATGAGAAAAGCTCTCGAACCCGGGGGAATTAATACACAATACAATCAAAATATAGATCAAGCAAAAGTGTGGATCAACCCTAAATTTAAAGAGTACCATTACAAATGAGAACATGGGTGTTGCCTAAACAAACACTAAAGCTAAGCAATGCTTATTATTTTAGGAATGAGACCAATTTCAGAATTCTAGGACTAATGGCTGGTTGATGTACATTTTGTGTTTAAATCATGCTAAGAAACCACATATTACTTGCAGTATGATTGCCACTCACATTTTCAGAGTGTTTGTCATGTTTCCCTAGCATGGTTAAAATCAAGCTGAACCATGTAGGTACTGCTTCACATGAGTGGCTAACAGTATGGCATGTACCCAAACAGTGTAACTTTTCACAGGCAACTACTGTACATCAGAATAATTAAATGAAACTGCAAGTGGGATCTACATCGTTCATAAATATGTCAAACTTCCATGCTGAAGTGCTATGGAAAAGAGCCTGAGTGATCCTGGGCTTGGGCTCTCCAAATTCCCTTCTCTTCCACCAGTGCAGCGGTGAGATTAGCTAAAAGAAAATGCTTCCAATCAGTTTGTTTTTATTTACAAGCCAGGACTAACTGTGGCCAGATTTAAACTGTGGTTTACAATCTTGGCTTGTTCAGATAAACCATAGTTAAAAACAGTCACTGTTTGTCCTGGTTAGGAGACTTAGTTGAATATGGAAGTAAATGCAGTGGCGTCGCAAGGGGGGTGGGGGACGGTCCGTCCCAGGTTCCACGGGAGGGGGGGTGACACTTGGGCCGGCCCCGCCCACGGGTTCCAAGCAAGCTGCGGAGCGAGGTCGCTCTGCCCTGCGGCCCGCCTGGGGCCCGCCCGCCGGCGGTGCCGCACGCGATCGGCAGCTCGTGGGGGTGCCCCGCCGCTGCTGCTTTTCGCGCGGCAGCTCGCAAGGCCGTTGCGGAAGCAGCGGCGCTGGTCAAGACGGAGTGCACATGCGCGAAATGTCGCACATGCGCACTCTGTCGCCAGGCCACCGCCGCTCCTCCTGCGGCGACCTTGCAAGCCACCCCGCGAAAAACAGCAGCAACAGGGCACCCCCACGAGCCGCTGATCGTGCAGCAGCCCATGGGGCTGCTCCGCAGCGGCCAGCCCGGGCAACGGAGTGTGCACGCGCGGCATTTCGCGCATGCACGCTCCGTTGTGACGCCCTGCCCCGGGTAGCGAGGCTTCCTCCGCCCCTGAGTAAATGCTTCTGGTTTTCCTCCGTACAGCCACACTGAAGGAAGTTAGTTTTATATCTTCAGCAGCCTATGATGAAGTATTTTGGAATTCTCTTTCAGGAAACAGTCATTACATTCATACTCTAGCCTGCAACTATTTACTATAGCCCACACAAACTTGTTTTTCCAAGATTCAGAGACTTCTCATTCTGATCACCCAAATTCAAAAACAAGCATTTAAAGCTATCTGGAACATATGATCAGTAGGAATCCAAGTCCTAAGTTTTACATCAGTCTTTTATTTAAGCACTCACCTGACAGCCACAAGCACACAGGCAAGTCAACTGGTTGGCAGACAGTGGTGCTAACTTGAATAAAATATGGGGGGGGGGGGGGAGGTAAGCCACACCCCACAGAATTAATCACATGACACAGTGCACCCACACCATTTGAATACAATGCCCATAAACATTGGGGGGCAGCCTCCTCAAATATTTTATGGGGTGGCAAAGCCCCTTCAGCCCCTAGGAATTGGCTGGCAGACAAGGTACTGAGTGCTCCATCCCTTCTCTGTGCCCAGCATAGCAGCCAAGCAGGCTGCCAAAGGACAGAAGTCACTTCCTTCATACTCTACATAGAAATGCAGTAGGCTACTGTAGAAGGGACCCTGTCCCTCCTTTGCCTGCTCCCACTAGTCTAGAGTTGTTTTGTGCTTGTGTGCAGACTAGTGACTTTTGTGGATTTATTTACAATGCTGTATTGCTGAATCAGTCCAACTTTCTGTCTCCAACAGTAGCCACCAGATGGCCCCAAGAAGCTTAAAATATATGGGAGGATGGACTTAAGCCACCACCAACATCTGAACAGAGGAGCTATACTGTATTTAACTGAACATGAAATGCAATTGATAAAATGTTTGGGGTTTTATATCAAATATGGATTGTAACAGATTAGAAAATCTGCATTTAAAGCGAAGGAGTTGCTTATGACAGTGGGAACAAATATCTAAACAATGCAGTCCTTTGTTACCAGTTTTACGGTACACGTCAGTACTGCAGCAGAACACAGTGTGTGGATGTTGACCCTAGATGAAGGTAGCACCAATGCAATCTATGGGTCTGTTCTAATATTACGTCCGATACTGTATTGTAAAACTCAAGGAGAAAACAATGTGTGATCTCCTGTAATTACATCTCCGGTAATTTCTTCTCCCATTCTCTATTCTTACTCAATTTGTACCTTAATCTCAGCCCCCCCCCCAGCCCCCTTCCTTTCATTCCTCTTCCCAGGTCATTTTACTTTCACCTCTTTCTCTGGGAAATAGCTTTCTTTTCTTCCCTGCTTTTCTATTCCCAATTTGTTTTTTATATTTATTTATGGTTATACATTAACCTTTTGTAAATTCCTCCTCTGCCCTTTTTCCCTCAGAGGAGGAAGACTTCCTTTCCTCTCCTCATTCCCCAAACTATCTTCCAGTCTGCTGGTCCAACCAAAAGGCTATGGCATAATTAAGTGGCAAGACAGGCAAGAGAGGAGGTACTGGGCATGGTAATGAGGCCTTCCTGAATGTGGCCCAAGGCACAATGGTGGGTTCTGATCCACTATTTGAGAAACATGGTGTTATTCAAATGTCATTGTATGAGATTCAGTCATGGCAAAGCAGCAATCATGCGTCTCTGATAATATATGAATCAGGTTTTCGTATCTGAGCTCCAAGCCTGCTGAAGCACATCACTTTCCCACTTAGATTTCACTAGACATTATGGCAAAAAACCTCAGATATTCTTTAGCAACTCACTATTCTCAACAAAAGCATTTAGGCAGGATGTCAGATAGTCACAGTTGTTTGTGCAGCAGGATGCATGCTTAAATTAGCTTCTATCATATTTTGAACATGGTTTTAAATTTATAAATAGATTACTTAAAATTTCAAAGCACACTATCACAGCTGGAGAACATGCATCACTTCAAAAACTGGACTTTTATAGGTTGACTCAGGAGAAGGATAGCAAGTTAAAGGAGAAGTAGTAAAGTTATTTACCTTTTCTAATTTTTTGGCCTCAATGTGTCGCAGCACCTGTTCCCTCCAGTCATGGGGAACTTTACTTTTTCCTGGAGGATCTAGCAGAGAGTGTTCAGAGTTAACTCTTGGGTTTGTTCTTTTAGAAGGACTAGTCCTTGAGTAATTGAAGTCACTAACTGACATAGTTCTCTCTGGTATTTCGTTTGCTGAAGGGCGAGCACTCTGAGGCCGAGGTACGTTGGGCCCATCAACGCTGTAGGTTCTTGCAGAAAGAGGTCTTTGCGGCCCTGACATTATTGGTGGAACTCTTCCCATTGAGTGCAAATCCCTGTACGTTAAATAATCTCCTTCAGGAACCTGAGGGCGCCGAGGAGGCCCAGAATCACCAATGTTCATAGAAGCAGTGGAAGAGACACTGCTCTGCCGCTGGAGAGTATTTCGGCTTGCTCCAGAAACAAGTCTGTCATTTGGTGGAACGGCCCACATTTCCATATGCCGCCCACCCATCCTTTGATGTGTATTATACGCAGCAGTAGCTCTAACATTGTTATGGTTAGAGAAATTCATGTTGGCAGAATGTTTCACAGAATTACAGCCATCTGTGGTATCTGACCTTGGCAAGCGTTGAGGAGGCAAGCAGCTTTGTTCAACTAGGGAGTTTTGTTTCGGGGGCCACAAGGATTCTTTGGCTGCCATGCTGCTACTGTACTGGATATTATATTGAGGGGTACTGAATTGTTGTGAAGTATTTGTCCCTTGCCCTCTTATTACATTAGTACCTTCAGGATTATGATTCGAATCAAATTTGAACACGGTTTTTGTACACATTAAATCAGACGATGACGAACATGCAGGAAATACTTGTAATGGCTGGTCATAGAGGAGAGTAGCTGATTTACTCCGGACTATGTTTTTTCCATCTGGACCTGTAACTGCTGGTTTTACTACAGGATTTGGCTGCTGGGATCCATTGTCATTGATGATATCATAGATTTTCAGAGCACCTGTGTCCATGTTAGTTATGCTATGAGATTTCACAACTGGTCCACTCCGCTGGGGGGACAAGTCTTCAGTGCTCTTTGAAAGACACATTTCCAAAGAAGAATCAGTATCAATTGTAGCACTTCTCTTTAGCTCTGGTTTTCCTGCACAATGAAGCCCTTCCTCAGAATGTCCATTGACATTATTTATAGGACCCAGGTTAGAATATTTATTTCCATTTTCCAAATGCTCAATTTCTTCTTTTATATTATTGTTTAAAAAGCCCTTAACTGATGATATTTCCTGTGATTTTATTCGTTCTACTACATTTGATTGGATTCCTTCCTCATCAGTCAACTTGCAGATATTCATGTTCATTTGGTGAAATTTGTGAGACTCATCAGTAGCATTGTTTAGCTCAACACCTCTTTCTATCAGAGCTAATCTCTCTTCAATGTTTAATCTGAATTCAGTGAAATTTGTAACTTGATCTTCAGCATCTAGTTTTTCACCAGCTATGACATTTAATTCACCTCCGTTTTGTAAAAGACTATTGGAATTTTCATCTTCTTGCCTGAAAGCAAAAAATTAATAGTTTAACAAACTGATAGATATGACAACAGCATTGTTATTATACTGGTATATCAATTACTTGTTGTGCACTAATAAAATAGTTTTATAAGATGCAATATACTAAGCATTTCCTTGCGAAGATAAAATTATAACTTATTAGACATTGGATACCACTGAAGTTATTATTAAAACATAAACAAAATATTTAGTGACAAGCAAAATGTTTGTTAACAATACAAAAAACTAAGTTATTGTTCACTGAAATTACCTCAGTGACTGTAGAGCATCTATGTATTTAACATTTTTAGAGGCTAAGATACAAAAACAAGATGCCAAGTGTGAAAGGAGAAATGCTAAAGTGTGTCCAAACACATTTGTTACATGGCCAGATAGTGCCGGGATAAGGCACCCTACCAAGAACTATTTTGGTGCTGCCGGGCAAGTAGTATCTCATGTCAACTATGCTGATGTGATGGGGAAAACACAAGAGAACTTAATGTTGAAGAGGCAGGTGATATAGTTCATGGAGGGTAGTGGCAATTTCTTCCAGCTTCTGCTAATTCCCTATAAACTGCACATTTCCTTACTCAGCTTGCTTTGATTTGGACATATTGGGCTTCTCTAGTGTACAAGTCCCATGTCAGGACAACAAACCAAAACAAGCAGACTTAGAAATACAATATGTGTGGTCATCTATAACTTGTATAGGATAACTACAAATCCACCATTTAATTTCTAAAATGATTTTAAACAATTTATGAAGTTATTAAAAAAAACTAGCATAGAACCATAAAAAAAGGCTTTTCAAATCAATATTCCAAACAACCATGCTATGTGGTATTTTTCAAACCTGATTTTGGAAGTGACAGCCATGTTAGTTTCCTTGTCTGGGGAGCACAAAGATGCTTCACGACTACTGTCGGTATTTAGAGAAACCGAGTCGGACATTCGAGAAGGAGAGGAACAATTGCTGTTATTCTGATTACTGTTGTGTGTGGGGTCATCCGACAATGAATCTACATCTTTATTGTCATCTAAAAAGAGTTCAAGTTAGCTTAGTATGGGTATATAATTAGCATATGGTCCATTCAGTTTCATTTAATTTTCACAGGAAACCTACTGAATATATACAACCACAGAATTGTAGAGTTGGAAGGGACCCCAATCTAACTAGCAAACTGTTGTGAAACAGAATTTCAGATCTAAACAATTTCATTTTAACTTAGTAGTACAGGCTAAAAGCAACAACATTTTGCCCACTACTGAAATTTGTTAACGCTGCCCAACCCAACTCCTCAAACATAGTCAAATTATGTTACATGCACCCTTACATTCCTGGTTGCATAATGAAGTGAAGTATACATATATTTCACAGATTCTGTGTGATATGCTTCAGATGCTCAAGTTACATGCATCTGGGATAGAAGCAATTAAAAAAATTCTATGAAATTACTGTCAGCTCTTCATTAAACAACACCCCCCCTAACATAATTTTTTCACAAATGTACCGGACATTATCGTGAGCAAGATACATATTTCTATAACAGTTATTCAAGCAAAGCAACATCCATTATATTTAATCAGAAGAAATATAGTCGAGTAAGATGTGTACTATGATCATAATTACTTATGTAATCATGCTCCAAGCAATAAGGCATGTGAAAATATGCTCCATTAACTTAAGCGCACATGTGCTAGTTTAAAAGATGAACTTTCTAAAAGATGCTTCCAGATACTTTCATACAGCTTTAATTTAACTTAATTTTATAAACTTTAACAACTGAAAGATTGTTTAAGCTCACCTTTTTTGCTACTGCCAAGTGTTACCACCTTTGGTTGGTTAATAGAGGTTTCTATGAGAGGGGGTCTCATTTCTGCTATTTTCATTTCTTCATCAGAGGACAGCTCTTCTGACTCCTGCCAAAGGAGAGGTGTATGGTATAAACTGTAAGATGCTTGCCAAAATAAATAACTCCTTAGACAAACCTAAGCATTTTTGCATGCATTGTTCATGTACGTTGGTATCTCCATTTATTTTTATTTTTTATTGTTACTGTAACTCTTCATATTGCATATTGCTCCTCCTGAGAGGACCAGCTCATCATGCAGCTGCAATCAGAGGCTGGGTTTCAGAAGACAGCAATACACTAACCACTGACTCTGGAGCAAGACCCAGGCACCAAGAAGAAAGCACAAAGGAAACACTTAAATAGATAAATAATAATAATAATAATAATAATAATAATAATAATAATAATAATAATAATAATTAATGAATAATAGTTATATGCTTCATTTGAAAATGTCAGCTTTGAAAGACTTGGGTGGGGAATTGGGTGGGGCACATAGAAGGAGAGTTTGTGCATTTCCAAGGCCTTGAAACAGGAAAACTAACATTTGAAGAAAAGTCCCCAGACCTATTTGGCAGGCTTAATCCAATCTGGAGGGAAAATTTGTCGTGCCTGTTTCTGGGGGTAGGGGGGAGTTATAGCTTTAAATAAAAATTTCCAAGAGTACATGGAGAAGGGGTGTAAAAAACACATTGTTTTCCAAAACGAACCCACGCCTTAGATCTCAAAATGAATCTGACAGCCTTTGAAGTACTTCAGGCCAAGGTGGGCTGTTTTCCAAAGCATCAAACTGGGCTTTGAACTGAATTTTGTGCTCAGGACCCACTACTAGCCTATAAACATATATATTTATACTCCACCCACTTACACTTATGAGTGATTGACAAGCTGTATAACAAATATAAAATCTCACAAAATTACAAAATCAAACACAACATGTAGCAAAGTAAAATCTTAACTATCAGACGTGGCAGCAACTCATTTTATAAAGCAGAGCAAAACAGCACTGTTTTGTTTACTGATTATATTTATATCCTGCCTTGCAGCACACAAGGTCCTCTCCTCCTCCCACACCCTTTATCCTCAGAACAATCCTGTGAAATAGATTAGGCTGAGAGTGGCTGACCCAGTAAACCTCACAAATGGGTGTTTTCCCCAATCCTTGTCTGACATCCCACCACACCACCACATTTGCTGGGATCTCAAAAAAGTAACTCCGGTGCATATCCTATATAATAAAGTCCTATGTCCCTGCGTGCGTCCGTGTGTCAGTGGTTTTTTGCCACTGCGCATGTCCCCCACACGGACGCAGGGATTGGACGCAGAGAGGAGGAGGAGGCTGATTGGTTGGAGTGCAGAGACGTTAGCCGCACCTCTATTCAACAGCAGCGCGAGCGAAGCGCTTGCGCTTCGCGAGCCTCAGCTCTCCGCTACTTTATGAGGTGAATGAAGCGGAGAGCTTTGGAGGTTCGCGCTGCTCTTTGAAGAAGCCGAGGAGGGAGAATCGCCCCGTGACCTCCCTGGCGGCGGCGGCACAGCCGCCACAGCCGCAGCTCGACCTCTCCGCTTCAGCCGCAATGCCGGCCGCTCCCCGCGCGCTGCTGCTTCTCCCCCTCCCTTCTTTCTCCCCGCCTCAGCCGCCCGTGGCAGCGGCGGGGAGGGCGGCCGTCGCCGGGGCTGCTGGCGGGGCAGCGGCAACAGGCGGCTCCGCCATGGTGGTGGCTTGGCCGCCTGAGGCGGGGAGAAGGAAGCGCCTCGGGTCCCCGTCGCCGCCGCTAGCGCCCATTATTAATGGGCTTAATTCAACTAGTATTCAAATAAAAAAATATCCACACTTCATTTGAACAGAAGTAATGAAAAGGCAATTTTCAGAATCACTTAATGTAATTATTCATTTATCTATTGTGTTCTGATTAAATCCTACCTATTCAAAAAGTAATTTGTTGCTGGCAACTGTAACAGGATTTTAGCCAAACACTTCTGCACACATCTACTCAGAGGTAACCCCAGGTCATCGTGTACTAGACTCTAACTTAAGTGTTCTTGTGAATTTGATTCATTTTTGAGGGGTAAATGAAAAATATTTTGCAATTTATATTCTCCTCATCATGTTTTGCTCAGCTTTGGGTGTTGCTTAGTTGGCAGAGAACATGCAAAGGAAACAATTAAACTACCTCAAGAGTATCCTCATGATTAGCAATTGGTTTTGTGTTCACAGAGGTTTCAACTTGAGTATTCATCTGCAAGTTTCCGGTGCTATTCTCAACTTCTGCTACATTAGGTTTTTGCACACAGTTTCCTATCACATTCTGCTCTTTGTTTTCCATTTTGCTCTTTGCTGGAGTAATTTCTGCAGTCTATGATAGATTTAAAGACATTAACAAACATTCTATTCTGGAAATCAAAGCTCATATACTTATTACTTTCATTTATTTTTAAAAAATCTATACTGCTTTTCATTTGCATAAAGAAACATCAAAGCAGTTCACACAATAACAGAACAGAACATCCAATAACAATACTCATCAAGAAAATCGGTAAAATGGTCACAATGAGCAGTAATAATAATTAGGCAGTTTAGTGCAGTAAATTATTTATACTTATATATTGCTTCACACATCCAGGAGCAATTCACGATAACAAAATACAAAATATGTAAGAAATTCTATAACAAATACAAAGCTAAGTGTTTGTCCAGAGAAAGAACCATCTAAAGAAAAAGAAAATGTCCACCCCATCCACAAAGGATGAATACCAATAGCCACCCAAACCCAGCCATTAGCGCTGTCCAAACTAAGGGTCAGAAAAGGCTTGGGTGAACTGTCCCAAACACAACAACAGAGGCTTGTGTGTGTGTAAGAAAGGAAGTTTTATTCAAGGATTGTAAAGATTCAGATCGAGCAACAAGTAAAGATCACCAAAGGTGACTAAGAGTTCAAGAATGCTATCAGGGTCTGAGATTGGATGAACGCTGCAACAAATGGGCACAACCCCCCCCCCAAACAGCTTTTAAAGCTGATACATAGCATGCTCAGTTGTGAGACTGGTGCACTTGGAGTTTTGTGCTTCTCCTAATGGGGGTGTGGGTCTGCTGCCAACAGCAGTGGTGGCACCAAGTTCTCAGCCACAGAACAGAGCTACCCAGTTCAGCTGCCCAGTCTCTCCTTCTGGCTCGTCTATCCCATTGCTAGGGAAGCTCTTTCTTCCACTGATGGTGGGGGCAGCAGAGAGAGCAAGTGGGACTGCCTCCCCTTCTCTGGCCTCTAAAGACAAAGGATCATGTGTGCGGGGGTCCTGCCCCTCCTTGCTTGCAGTGTCCCCAGTATTCTCCTCCTCCTCCAACTAATCTGAGCACAACTCCCACCCTGTACCACTTGGGATCATTTGAGTTCACGACAGGAATCAACACATTTCTACAAGTGACAAAATACTATTTTGCCACTTTTATCTCATAATAATCTTGATATAAATCAAATGGAATTTTGACCTCACTCCATCTGTGACTCCTTTGATTTTTCTCTGCAAAGACCAACAAGGGGGAAGAAAGAAGTGCTGAAAGCAGAGATGCCTACTTACCAGAATCAGAGAACACAGTAATTACTTAAGCTATTTTCTAAATAGTGGCCAATACACTCAAATCAATTACTCTCAGTCCATGTTAACATTTCCAGTCCATCAGAGCTGGATAATTATTTTGTGGAATGCCAAAGGTAAGGTTTTTTGTTTTTGTAAATGTTTATGATTATATATAAACATTTCCACAGTTCAAATTTAAGTATTTCATTAAAATGATCAAAATATGACAAAAACAGAATTTTGAAACTAACCTTTACACCTGTATCTTTCACTGAAACTGGCTGACTTTCTGGCTTTGTTTCTTTACTAGCATCATCTAGGTTTTCTTCATCTTTCAGCCTGTGCACTATTGTTTGAACTGTTTTGACCATATTCTTCAGCTCATCAGGGTAAGGTGTTGGATACCTCTTCAAATTACCCTCCTAAACAAGAAAAATTTGTTTTTAGAAGTCACATAACAGTTTAGTAACTCTGCAAATTCTGACATCAGCTGTGGAAGAGAAGAAACATTCCACTATAATCATAGGGCTGCTGCTGGCATTGAAGTGAATGGGGAATGCACATGTACAGTCCTCCTTACATTTCTCACATTTCTACTCTTTCTCTAGGGAACTCATTATTTTCACAGGATCAGTCTCAGCTAGGCATTGCTCCAGTACCAGAAGCTGGAAAAGAAACCTTGAACATGTATGAAGCTACAGATGACACATCTTGCACCTATAGACAATTACATTTATTTGCATAATTTATGTTGTAATCCCATCTTTAAAACTAATTGTTATTTTTAATTACATTTTCTCTCTAATAAACATGCTTAAAGTGGCTAACAAAATCTTGCAAACATCAGAAAGAAAAAGACTAGTAACATTAAAACAACAAAACAAACAAAACAAAAAGCAGCAGGACTGAACGTGACATGCATGAGGTTCCCAGAGTTTGTTATCCACGCACTAACCAGGGCCAGGCCCACTTCAAATCGGTGGGTGGCTGCATCATGTGCCTTCAGAGCATAACCTCAAAGAGCGGACGACTCTGGGATTGCGGCGCTCATCTCGCTTTATTGGCCGAGGGAGCAGGCGTACAGCTTCTGGGTCATGTGGCTAGCATGACTAAGCCACTTCTGGCGAACCAGAGCAGCACACGGAAACGCCGTTTACCTTCCTACCTTACCTACCTACCTATTTATCTACTTGCACTTTGACGTGCTTTCGAACTGCTAGGTGGGCAGGAGCAGGGACCGAGCAACGGGAGGTCACTCCGTCGCGGGGATTCGAACCGCCGACCTTCTGATCGGCAAGCCCTAGGCTCTGTGGTTTAACCCACAGTGCCACCCGTGTAGACTGTCTACATGCATTCTAAATGAAAGCTATGATCCTCTAGAATCTCACTGAAGCCTGAAGGTTGTGCAAAAGAAATTGTGAGAGAGTTACCCACCTCAGCAGGAAATCCTATTAAAGGCAGAAAGTGTGAAACAGTTGAAGGAAATCATGAGAGAATAAAGCAATTGCATACCCTGGGTGGTGCCTCTCTTTCATCTTTATCTTCATCACATTCAAAAGCAACCTGAGCACGCTGTTTCCTCTGCTCCTCCCACAGTGAAGGGTTGAAACTTTCGTTATCAGATATAAACATAACTAAAGAATAGAAAAAGAAAATTGATTCCTAAGCAAATAAGCTCCAAGGGGTCTGGAACTTTAGGACCATGATACAGGTGAGGGCTCAATAATTTAAAAGTTAGAAACAGTAAAATAGGTAATCCAATCTAAATAGATACTCCCTTTATCATCAAACTTTTTTAAAAAAAATAGGAAAAAATAAAATCAAATTCCTACCCTCTTCAGATCTTGGTTGCTGTGGAAACATATAATTAGTAAGTACTGTTTTCTGTGTTTCTGGGTCAACTTCTTTTTGAAGTGGAATGAGTGGTTTAGACTGAGAATACAAACAAAACAAGAATACCATTAGGAATATATACACATTCTATACACATGCATGCAGTGAAATCCTAGTTTCATTTTCATCAAGAATATATATTTGATATGAAATATTAAAACATAGCTGATATCTTAAGTATGCTGAGTAATTTTTATTAACCAAGTCTCAAGATAAAGAGGAGTAGATGTTTTAAGAGTTTTGTACACATCCTACTCAGGATATATTTGCAGAATGTCAATGATAATCCTTTAACAGCATATGCATGCACTTCAAGACAATTATAGGATCCTTTGGTTCATCAGAACATTATGTCCAATGTGATCACTTTGTGAGAAATGCCAAATTCAGAAGCGAAAAATATATTTGAGTCCAAAAGGGATTTATGTATGTCACTAAAGGGCTAGTTTTAAAATTTGTTAGGATTGCAAGGAATCAAAAAAACTTCTAATCATGCTAAAAATAAGCAATGCTTACCTGATTATCTGATAGCCACATGGCAGTCAGTTGCTGCAGCTTTGTAAAGGTATAGGGTAAATTCTTCAGTCTGTGAAGAAAACATGTGATACAAAGATTATGCATAACAACAAATTATTTATCTAAGAACAGACCAGAATGAGGATACCATAGATAAAGAATCACCAACCCAGTGCCCATGAGTGATGTGGTTCCTGGAAGTAGGTACTAGCCCTCCAAGAAAGAAAGTTATGGGGCAAAAGGTGTAGGTACCTTCTAAGTGATTTCTGTAAAATGAGAGCGGCGTAGCTACCATGTATATATATTTTTGTATTGAGAAATGCTCCCGGTTGTTTATTAGACAGCAATAGCATCAGCATCAGTCAGAGTGTATGCACACCTTTTATCTCCATACTCCATACTTTTATCTCCAAACACTTAGCTGTCTTACAATGGTAAGCATACGGTTGTCAGGGATGGCTGCCTCTCTAATTTTGTTTTATGCCACACCCCCAGGGCAGCCATTTTGTGACTGGTGCCCCCCAACCTCTTCAATCAAAAAGGGCTGGTGACCCCTACCAATTTCATTGTGAGTACCAGCACCTATTTTTCTAGGAAAAAAGCACCAGGAAGATGCATGTGCATGTGCCTGCCAAAAGCTTCCAGCTTATGCATTGCTGGAATGTAGCCTGCTGTGCAAAGGCAAGAGTCACACCCATCGCTTCACCGAATTTCTTTCTCTGGCATGAAGCCTCTGGAAGACTGCCCATGAAGGAATACGACTGTCAGGATGACAAAGGTCCCCCACCCCTGAATATGAAAAACGTTATATGTTTTTACTTTTGGTTTTAAAACAGTTGGACTTGTTTGCAGCATTAGATTTCTTTAGTCAAAAGCTTTGCATTCAACATTATGCAGATCTAAACAAATAGTAACTTAGTAACTTTTTGTCTGTCCAGTCTGATTCTCATTCTCTCTCTCTCTCTCTCTCTCTCTCTCTCTCTCTCTCTCTCTCTCACACACACACACACACACACACACACACATGCCCCACAAGCAACAACCTCATACCCACAGCAACCCAAGAATTAACCCCTACTATCTAACCAGTAGCTTTCTCTAATCAGATAACAATCCCAGCATAACTAATAGGGCAGCCTTTCCAAACCTGCTGACCTCTAGCACTACAAATCCCATAATCCCTGCCCATAGACCATACTGGATGGGGCTAATGGGAGTTGTAGTCCAACAACATCTGGAAGATACTACTGCAGTTGAGGAAGGCTTCTCTGTCACAGCAGTGTTATGGAATATAAAAACTCATGTTAGAATCACTAACTAGTCTTATCCAGGGGGAGGGTGTTCCAAACTCCTGAGCTTTCCCCATCTTGCCAACACAACTGTGGCTTCAGTCAACTTCAGACACTAAGCCAGGCATCTCCAACCTTCGGCCCTCCAGATGTTTTGGACTACAATTCCCATCATCCACGACCACTGTTCCTGTTAGCTAGAGATCATGGGAGTTGTAGGCCAAAACATCTGGAGGGCCGCAGGTTGGGGATGCCTGCACTAAGCATTAGTCTCCTCTTGGCTCCATCCTACACAATCAATTGCAGTTTATGGGCTGGCAATGGACCATATTATGCTTAAATTCTTATCCTCTCTCTTGCTAGCACCTCAATTCCCAGACCTGTCCAAGCTTCTCAGTCAGAACAACTGAATCTTTGTATACACACTTTTCCGCAAAGGAAGCAACCACCAAATTAAGAGCCACGAGGGCAACAAATGAATTTTGATACAATTATGGTAATTTGATACCACAATTCATTACATTTATATTTCATCTCTCTCCAAGGATCTCAAATTGGTAAATGCACTTCCATCCCACTATTTTATCTTCACAACAAGCCCAGGGGGAAAGGAAGGCACTTAGGCTAAGAAACAGTGACTGACCTATGGTCATTGAGTGGAGCTTCATTATTCATAATTCACACAAAAGAATGGAAATAACAAACCTATTGTCACTTAGATTGATGACTTTTAATTTCTGCATATCACCCATTTCCTCTGGGAGGAACTCCAGCTTATTAGAATGTAAGAACAGAACAGTTACATGTTTCCAGTTTCCAATCTGAAAAATAAATAAGTTTGATTACTCAGCAATCCCGAGTATTAGCTGCTGAATGTTTTTAGTCATGGATTTATCTATTATTTTTTAATAGGAAAAGAAACACTTGCTTGGATATATTTTCAAAGAGAAAAATTTCCACTAACGAGGACCCACATTATTTTGGATGTAAAGGGACAAGAAAGGTCAGGGTGGATTAGAGGAAATTAAGATAGCAATTTATTCATTGCCTTCAAACTTGCACCAAAAGTATAGTATTTTTTCACAATGAGGTTATATGTACTTTTTTTTCACCTAAAGAAGAGGTTCCCAACCTTTCTGGGCCCATTTCAAATTGTGTAATGTGCACCACCACAAACCTGTTCTTCCAGTTTGTTTCTTGAGCACTGGGAAGGCAGGGGGAACAAACTCAGTCCTCAGAGAGCAGGAGAGAGGAAAAACAACCAAACACACAAGACATTCCCCACCACCGAGGAGAAAACGACTGAAAAAAACCAGTCTCTGAAGGAGAACAGAGAACACCTAAAGCAAAAACAGATCCATATCCTAGCCCAAGGGGGAGGGACAAAGAAGTGTACCAAACCACAGAAAGTAGGAAAGCGTGTGCACACAGAGTTCATCTTTTTTTATTCTCTTCTCACGCCCATCCTTCCTCTCCCATCCCTTTTTCCTTTCTCTTTCAATACACCTTCCCTCCCAGACACTCTTATTTCCTTTGCAATACTAATCTCAGCCTAGAAAACTATAGTTGAAAGAGGAAGTGGGAAGGGGCAAAACAACTCCTGCCTCCTCTCTCAACTTCTTGTAATTTCCAGGTAGAGATTTCTCCCTTCTAACTTATAAAGGGGTGGGGGGTTAACTCCTGGCTAGGGAGGCAGAAATGAGGTGAGTACAGAGGCTTTCACAGGCATCACTACTCTTGTGGTCACTGCATTGGAGACCACAGACCTATAGAATGCAGGTCAGTTTGACTATTCTCGTGACATCCAGCAACCATAGTCAAAGGCTGTAATTTGCTTGAGTCTTTTAGGCTGCTATGAGCCCATGGATTTGATTTTCAGAGTGGTAGCCATGTTAGTCTATTGCTGCAGGAAGCTTGTGTCATTTATTGGTGCATAAGCAACAGGACGTAAGAGCAAGGATCAAAGTACACACTATATCTCCTATACTGGAATGCTGCCATGCAAATTACTCATCGCCAACGCCTTTCAATGGCATGCAAATGCATAGCAAACACAGCAATCATATTCATTCCTGGTATAGCTGAACGGAAGAATAAGCATCAGTTGTACAATTGAGGTACAGGTTTCTACTAGTGCAGATCTAACTTATGACTCCTGTACACAATGTATTTCAGAAAACTGCATGACTGTTTGGTCTAGTAACTTTCTTCTCTTTAGTCCAATGCACATTGCCTAATGCCATTTTTTTCTGTGCAATAACTTTTTGTCAGAAAATAACATGACAACTTGTGCCTACTGACAACTGTTTCTACATCCATTTGCATATTCAAGTTAAGGCAGGCTTCACTTGATATCAGCAAGGAACATTCAGCTACCCTCATCCTCAAAACTATTTCCTTTCCTTTCCTTTCCTTTCCTTTCCTTTCCTTTCCTTTCTCTTTCTCTTTCTCTTTCTCTTTCTCTTTCTCTTTCTTTCTTTTTCATAATTAAAAGTTTATTGGCATAAACACATACAGAATACATTAAAAATGATGGATACAGTGAATAAAAATAGAAAAAACAGATACAGAGGAGATACAGATACATTTATTGAATGCACAGATCAATCACATAAAAATTCATGCAAGCACGTTTAAAAAAGAGGCAGGAAAATCCACCTGAAGCATGTGTAAAGGGGTAAGACTGATGGTAGCATCTGTTTTGCTAACATGCATGCACCATTATGTCAGTTATGAAGCTGGAATCACTCCACAGCTGAGCAAATACTGAGAGCTTGCCTTCTCTGGTCAAAGCTTTTTCTCATCTCTGAACAGAATGTGCTTTAATAGCAAAATTGGCAGGTGAGTGGCCTCTTCCTTTTAAGTCTACATCTTATTAATATCTTTAACTGCATGATTATGACTGACACTTCGAAAATTTATTCCGCCAACCAAACCTTCATCGTAAGATTTCAGCAGCTAGTTTAAATCAACCTGAAATGTACAGAAATAAAAGCATGCTAGAAATTCGTGCAGATATACTCTTGCTTACAAATCTAAACAAATATAATATATTAATAACTAGATTTTCATTAATAAGAATTTACCTCTGGTGGCAACTGTGTTAAAAAGTTATGATCTGCAGCAAAAGTCCTTGTATTAGAGAGCTGTCCAATAGATGAAGGCAAAGTTTCAATCTCATTGAAGCTACAGTCCAGTTCTTCAACTGATGTTAAACTGAAATTCAATTACATTTATTAAATTAAAAAGTCTTTTACTTGACAGTGCCATTTTAAAATGAACAAAATAAAAATTAATATCCAGTTGTAATATAAATGCTAAGTAATAAGACCTAAATGTAGGGCTGAAGTTCACCCCTTTTAAAAATATAGCCCAAAGCCCATTATTCCAAGCTACCTGTAGCATTTCCAAAATAATCTGCTGGCGTATGAACCAACAACTGATAAAACCATGCAATGTCTACAAGGTACTGTATTTGATGTGCAGTAGATAAGAGGATTGTAACCAAACAAGAAGTCATTAAGGAACAAAATCATAGAGCCCTTATTTATTCAGAAATACCTACCCTCCTATAGAGTCTGGCAGATACATTAGCTGATTTTCATCAATTTTAAGAATTGTTAATTTCTTCAGGGACCCTGTTATAAAACATATATCGTATTAAGATAGTGTTCATAGAAAACAGACATACCTGCTTTGTACGAGGGGATACATGGACAAAGGTCTAAAAATGATGTTTCACTGTACCTGTCCCACTCCAGTCCATGTCGCGAAAGAACAAACAAAAGAAATATACCGCATTTTTTTTGTCTATAAGATGCCCCCATGTATAAGACGCCCACTATTTTGGGGGACTCCAATTTAAGAAAATGGGGGGGGGAATGGCCCCCATGTATAAGACGCCCTCAAATTCTGGACATTATTTTTTAGGAAAAAATCCTAGTCTTATACACGGAAAAATACGGTATTTCTCCCATGACTGGGAGTGTCAGTGGCTAATGTCTAACGCATGCTGCACTTCATACTTGTGGAACAGGGCCTGCAAAAAGGCTGGCAAGTGGCTCCCCTGATTTCCTTCTGCAATGTGAAGACCAAGGCCTTTCAAAGAAAAGCAATTGCAACTGAACTTTCTTTTAACTTCCCCTGCTCTCTGCAGCCCCTAAAAAGTCTCTCCAGAGGAGGGGGTGGTGGAAGGCTCCTGGATAGTTTGGGCTGCGTTGTAGAGGACTGCAGGGGGGAATCACCTGAATTTGAGTGGAAGAACCTTACTTGACTAGACCTAGATATACAAACACAATTTGTGCAAGATGAAAAAGCTGTTTTCATTTTTACTTTTGGCCTACATACAGCATGTCACAAATGTTATTTTGGTTTCTGAAATATAGTAATAGTTAACTTTGGACAATACAAACCAATAGACTCTGGTAGTTGCTGAAGTGAATTACTAGATAACAGCAGGTCTTGTAAACTTTCACATCCTGAAACACCCTCTTCAACAGTTTCAATGTTGTTTTTGGAAACATCCAAGTAGGTCAAGTGCTTCAAACTGCCCATAAACTGAAAATATAAAAGTATGGGCAAAGTAAAAAGATTCTGTGTTAAAATATATTCTATTCTGCAGATAATAAAAATAGCTATTTGCTAAGATCTTTCAGGCCTGTAACATCAGCATTCTAGTAACCAGCTAGCATGCACATTTTGATAGCTGCTTGTACAAAATCCAAATCTTAAGTATAGTGTCCAGCTGTAGATATTTCATTCAAAAAGGCTGCTGTAAAGTTCCACTGATGCAGACAAGCCTATTCTAATACAAAGTGAAGGTTATGCCTCTAAAGAGGATTGTCACAATGTCATATTCAGTTTCACAATTTTTATTCGACCATACATATTTTGGGTGGAACACATAAAATATTCATCTGCATGCTTCAGAATGTTAAACAACTGAAGAAGCAGGTTCACATTTCTACCAACTGTTTTATGAACATTTACATTCCTGAGTATAAAAAAGTGACCAGAAATACTTCAGAATATTCCAAGTAATCAAGAGTGAAGGCATACTGATACATGAAGCTACACATTCTAATGGATGTCATTTAAGCACACTATTGTCATAAGTTACACTAAATACGTAAAATACAAGGCATATTGGGTGTGTGTGGATGATTGGTTTAGCTAAAGTTGTCAAATCAAAGCAGATCAAGGCGGTGCTGACATGAATATGCTTCCCGTCCTCTGGTATAATTTCAAACAAGGGTGGTCAGGAAAAGCAACAACCTTGAATGTATGAAGCTTATGGAGAGGGGCTTGAAATAATGGACATATAGGTATAGCTTTTTATCTGTTTGTTGTGCACTCCATGGCCTAAGATGAAATGTTTATGAGACTACACACAAGCACAGACATTTAAAGGAATAAATATACATACCCCCGGAATAAGAGTTAGTCTGTTACCATCCATCCAGAATTCTTTTAACCCACTTAATTGTTCAAGTACTTCAGGCTGTTAAAAACAAGTAAGATTAAAAAAAATAGATCGTACAGTATTATAGATATACATTTATGCACTGAGTGAATCTAACTGTGTCCATATGCCAGTGGAAGGATCAATGTTAGGCACAGAATCTGGCTGGTTGGAAGTTGATTTGTGGGAGAATGTTGGGTGGAGAAGGCAGCTGCAGATGGGAGGGGAGGATGGGGAAATTGATTTGATCAAAATTAGATGCTGCCCTTTGTATTTCTCCAGACTGGTTTATTTTCTTTTATATAGCATTCTATTACACACTGATGCCCTACTTAGGTTATTCTTACAAGTTTTAAATATAAACTGTATTTTGTCAGTATGTTATAGTCATAGCATTTGAGTGAAAAGACAGCTATATAGTCTTTCAGAATGAATTTCACTGCATTGGCACATGTAGAATCAACTAGACAAAAAATGTTTTCATAGTTGCATAAATTATAAGCATTTATTATAACGTACAATCTTAGAAGCTAATATGTAGTCAAATGAGAATAATGCTTGCTTGTAGTTTAAATACATATGAAAGTAATTCTGTTTGCCACAGATATACCACACTAACCGGAAATAAAAGCTACACAAATCAGTTAACTTTAAAAATAGTTTCCTTAAAAAATTAAGATACAGGCAACAGTTGCTCTGTAAGACAGCATTAAGCTGATTTTTCTATTTGACATTGATTAAAAATAGATTTACGGATAAGAGGTTTTAGAAAAGCTGTGTTACTTAGCTAGAACTCACCACTTCTGTGAATTCATTACTTCCCAAGTCCAGTCTCTCCAGCTGAGTCAGTCTGTTCATGGTTCTGCAAAGAGAAAGGATTAATAAGGAATTAGGGTTAAGAAAAATACCAGTTACATCCAATCTTCTTGTGTTTTTACTAATGCATCTTTTTAATCAGCATCAGATAGTCAGGCAGTTCTATAAAAGCACTCATACTTGATAGGGTCAGAGTTTTATAAAATGTCATATAATCCTACAGCTAAAAGCAAAGCAAAAACTGTAGTTCCATGTTACCCTGTTTAATTAAAAACACATTTCTCTCTTAGCTCATTGAGAAAGCAATGACTTCTTCCCAATTCTATCAAATCATGCAACATCATCACTATGTGGCAATGAATGCCAAAGATAAATTATGCTGTTGTACGCCCACTTGTATTTAATGCTGCTGTGTATTAATAAAGATCCCACTGTTTACCCATCTCCATTGTGAAGGAAAAACATGTGATCCTACCCTCTTTCTTCTTACTTAGAGAGTTTCCAGTCCATTAATGCTGCAATCCTATGCACATCTGAGAGTAAGTGCCACTAAAATCAATGAGGCTTACTTTTGAGCTCACGTACGTAAGGTTGCACTAAGAAAAGTCACCATCTTGTTCTATGACTTCAAGTATCCAGTGAGGGACAGTGCACAGGCGTAGCCAGGGGGTGCAGGGGCGGCTGCCCCCATCAAGTAAAATAATAGAAATACTTAACTAACTGACCAATCACGTCAGTTCTGCCCCCCCCCCAACAGAAGTCCTGGCTACGCCCATGGGACAGTGTGAAATGCTTTCTAAAAATCCTAATATACTAGGGGCCTATCGAATAGATCACACGCCCGTGCTCTAACAAATTAAGCACCCCTACTGTAAGAAAAATGCCAGTTACATTTCAACTGTTTTAATTAACTAGTAAACGAATTATTTCACAGCATAATTTTCTGCTCTTTGCAGAAGCAGCTAGATTCCACTGTAAATGCTGGATCAATCAGGAAACTAAGGAATGTCATAAAGTATCATTTTTTTAAAAAAAAATGTATTTTCTAATTCAGGTGCAAGCTAACTTAAATATAGGCAGCATTCAATCTCTTTCATTTTATTTAGACTGGATACATTCAAGTCAGCATGTCCTATACAAGTTGAGAACAAGCTCAAAGACAATGGTTTGGTCCTAGATTTGCTCTTCCTCTTGCTGTCCAGAAAGGGAGGGGAAAGCAAGTTTGACTGGTCCTTTCCTCTGAAGTCCCAGCAGAAGAATCGCATGAAAAGGATTCTGCTACCGGTAGAAGCATGGTGCAAACCGCTTTATGCAATTTTTTGTCAAATAAATAAAATAAAGCATACAAGCTTCTACATTTTGCACAGAACATAGTAATTCTTTTTCCTCATTATCCATTTCATTACCAAAACCAGTGCTTTTTATCAGGGGGTACTCAAGGGTACACAGTACTGGCACCTATATTTTTGTTTGTTAAAAAAAGTCTCACTTACTGTAACAACTGTGAGTACCGGCATCTATTTTCCTGGAAAAAAGCACTGACCAACTCAGGCAGTAGCAACTGAAATTGAGTCAACTAGACCCATTTTTTTAAAAGCAAGGTGGATTAGCTTCTGGGGCCACCCCAGGATTAGGGGCCCTGAAACTTAACCTTCATTAATTTCATAGTAGACCCACCCCTGCCTTCAGGAGGTGGTGGAGTCTCCTTCCTTTGAAGTTTTTAAGCAGAGGTTGGATGGCCATCTGTCCTGGATGCTTTAGCTGAGATTCCTGCATTGCAGGGGGTTAGAATAGATGACCCTCGGGCTCCCTCCCAATTCTATACTTCTATGATTCTAAGCAGGAATGCTATAACCCCATGTTTAAAAACTATCCAAACACAAATGTTAACTTATTAAAGAGCAAAGGAATTAAATGATAGTTTGCTTTTTCTAATGTCACCACATTTGTTCCTCGAAACGTATTTATCTTGTGTGCATTCCCTCTTTAGCCGTTTTATTTACAAAGACTACATTTTATTTAAAAAGGTATCCTTAGGTTATGTTTTTTTCAATTGCCGCATAAATATAGCCAAGTGAAACTAATAGAACAAGAGAGCATCAAGAGGATAAGAGTTCAATGGAGCAATGCTTTCTAGCCAGCTCTCCGCTGAAGTGTGAGCATTAAGACTCATATTTCATCTACTGGTTCATTTGTCTGGCGCTAGAATCTCCCTTCTTTTGTTTTCATAGCCCATTTCACAGAGCCCTTCCTTATGTACTATATATCCTTTGATAAAGTTCATCACACATATCAGCTAAGGATGGGCACACAATTTCCTATTTGGGACCAGCACTACATTCCAACATCTTCCCTCTTTGTTGCCAACCCCAAAAGAAGAGGCAGCCCCCAAAATGGGGGAAAGAGGCAGGCAGGTGAAGAGGAGGCTGCTCACACCTCTCAGCACAAAGGCTTCTCTCCCCAGTCAGCGCCCAACACTATTGTTAAGGCATAAATGTGGGAGAAAGGAATGCCAGCAGGGCATCTTGGCCGGTCACTTCCTACTGTGCCCATTGGCAATCGTCAGCAAAAATAACTACTGAGAAGGGATCGAGGGAATTGTCAATTTTTTGAGGTGGTTTGGTTAAGCACAGCAGTGCTCAATGTCTTCCTTAGGAGGAAGCCTGTGACAAGAAGAATTAAAAGAGAGAGAGAGCGAAAGCGCCATACCATTATGAAAGCAAAACAAAAACACAATTAAGCTGCTGTATCATTATTATTACGGGGGGGGGGATAATCTGCGTAAATATTTTTAGAATCATACTGTTTCGCTTCAAAAATAGCTGTTTTTCTTTCAATTTCATGTGATGTAGATATGCACACACGTGGCAAGATTTTGGATCCAAAATCTAACTGATTAATGGCTTCCTCAAGTATTACATTTTCCTACATAGAGATCCTCAGGCAATTCAGCCCAGGAACTGCCTTACTGGCAGTAAAAACCATTCACAATGAACGTAAAAAGTTACAGCTGTACACACTTTATTGATCTCCCTACAGGAAATTGTAACATATGTAGCAACCCACAGGACGTACACACAGAAGTTGTTTATATGCAATTGCCATCTTATAGATAATTATCTGGACTGGAGTCGGTAAGCAATAGGTAGGTAAAGTAAAGCTAAAGGACCCCTGGATGGTTAAGTCCAGTCAAAGGCGACTATGGGGTGTGGCGCTTATCTTGCTTTTCAGGCCGAGGGAGCCGGCATTTGTCCACAGACAGTTTTCCAGGTCATGTGGCCAGCATGACTAAACTGCTACTGGCGCATGGAGGACCATGACGAGTGGCAGAGCGCACAGAAACACTGTTTTCTTTCCTGCCGCAGCGGTACCTGTTTGCACTGGTACTACTTGCACTGGTGTGCTTTCGAACTGCTAAGTTGGCAGAAGCTGGGACAGAGCAATGGGAGCTCACCCCATTACGGGGATTTGAGCCACCGACCTTCTGATCGGCAAGCCCAAGAGGCTCAGTGGTTTAAACCCCAGCATCCCCCGCATCCCTGTACAGTAAATAATATAGCCATCAGGTCAAGTTTTTCACCCAGGATAGGGATCACGGGGGAGGGGGGCAGGAGAATGTTTGGAATCCTTGAAACGTGAAGAACAACAAACATAATGTAATAGTTCCTATAAAAGCAGACTCAACGTTGCTTGCCAATTATTATAATCTCAATACATCTTCAAACATATTATTCACACCAAAATAAACATAAATATCACTATATACTTACTTTGGCAACATTTTTAACTGGTTTTCTCTGAGCTCCAAAATCTGGAGTTTAGTTAATCTGTAAAATAAACACTCAAGATTACCATTTAAAAGTCAAAGTATGCATATCTGAAATAAAATAAAGCTTGTTTATACAGCCAGTACAATAATTCAGATATTGGGCAAATTTAATTTGCAAATAAAAACTGGGTTCAAATACAGGCTGCACACATCTAATATCTAGATATTTTGCTTGCTTCAGAGGATTGTGATTCTTAGATCTAACGTGGGCAGAGGAAGGCATCATTCAAATGCAAGTAATATCAAGGCTATACAAAATAACTACTTGTTCTGGAATAGTTTTGACAATCGTCTCTAGCAGAGACAAGAAGGAGATTGCAGTTATCCCAAGCAATTTTTGGTATTGTTATACTGTAAGCAAATTTCTTCCACTAAGCGATATAAATCTGCAACCATTCCTTATTATCTTCTGGTAAAACTTCCAAACATTATTCTTTTCTGTCCTACGAGTCAATTTTGATCTTAATTTTCTCTTAAACTTTGTTCAAGTTACATGTCTCTTATCAATCTCTGGATTTATTTATTTTTTGGGTGTTGTCAGTTTTCTAATATTTATGGCTCTCCTTCTATAAATGTGATGACCTAGACTAAACGAAATGCTGCAGCTGAGTCATAATTGGTGTCAAATAGGGCTTGGTTTTGTATATAATGTACGGTACATACAGCAAATCAATGTATTTGTCTATTTCGCAACAATGTTTAGATGACAATTCAACTCTATATGCTAGCCATTTTTTATCATTGTACTGTTTTTTTTAACTTGCGAAATGCATTGTTTTATTGTGTACTAGTCTTGCACGTATTAGAAAACAATGTGGATGTTCCTCCTGACTTAGCCATCTACACCAGGCTTCCCCAACCTCGGCCCTCCAGATGTTTTTGGCCAACACCTCCCATGATCCCTAGCTAGCAGGACCAGTGGTCAGGGATGATGGGGATTGTAGTCTCAAAACATCTGGAGGGCCGAGGTTGGGGAAGCCTGGTCTACATTAACTCCATGAAAGCTAGCATAATGCTGTGATTGAAATGCTGTAACTAGACAGCCTATTCTATCCTTTTAAATGAAAGGAGAATTGAAAGCTTGCAAGGATTCCCAGTTCCCAGCAGCAAGAACAGGTGACTAAGAGCACAGAAAGAGAGTTCATCCCAATACTACTCTGATGCCATTTTGCAGTCAGTGTTTCATGAATGTTGCACAAAAGTGGTCTTGGAGAGTGGAATCTTGCTGTTTTCTTTTTTTCAAACCTCTTGACTAGAGTGCCTCACCCTACATTTTTATTAAAACAAAAATGACAGCAGAGCTACATAATATTTTAATCAGGGATAGCCCCCATGGAGCCCCCTCCAGCTGTTGCTGGACTACAATTCCCATCAGCCCAAGCCAGTATGGCCAATGGTTGAAGAACATGGGAGCTGATGAATTCTTACAATTTCCATTCTACTAAGACTAATTCAATCTTTCAGTGGGACTTTAAACGAATTATTCTAGCTCATCATATCCATTCTGAAAGTATTACTACATAACTCTGTTTGAAAGGTAGGGTTTGGAATTTACATCTTGCCTCTTAACCAACAACGTGCCTTCTTCTGATCAATGCAACACACTACGTTCTACACAATTAAAAACAACGTGTTGATTTTCAAAAACCCATTTTCAAACTTACCTGCCAAAATTGGCTGGTAAGAACTCAAGAAAAGCATCATTCAGATATAGCTGCGTTAGATTTAACAACTGTGAAAATCCATCTGGAAGCCTAGACAAATTTAAACACATAAAAATTAGCAAACACAAGATCATATGCCTTATTTCAAAACACACTTTGTGTTCACTACTCACTGCTCAACTGACATGCTACAATTTAAACAACAAAATAACTTACTTTGAAATGGGGTTTACGCTGGCCTCAACAATTGCCAAAACTTTACAGTTTTTGATATTTTCTGGAAACTCCTGTATGCCTGTAAAAGTAGACAGCACAAATGTACATAAGAAAAAACCTGCAGTAACCAAAATAATGGCAACTTAATTTTCTGAGATCATGCTATTACTTTGCACAGACTACATGACTTCTGTTTCACAGCCAATAGAGTTTCAGAGCTTCTGCTCAAACTCTGGAATAATGCGCTCTAATTACTATAGTCGTACCTCCGCTTATGTATCCCTCTGGATACGTAAACTTTGGGATGCGAACGTGGCAAACCTGGAAGTATTTTTCCGGGTTTCGCCAAGCGTGCATGCACAGAAGTGCTAAACCACACTGCGCGCATGTGCAGAAGCGGTCCTCGGGTTGCGAATTCCTCAGGATGCGGCTGGACCTCCGGAATGGATCCCGTTCGCAACTGGAGGTACCACTGTATTTGTGAAAAGTGCAGCAGTTTGCATGGACATCATGTATTTCAGTGAATTTTCAAGAGCATCTGAATCAAGGTCTTCACTATCTTTAGTTAGAGATGCCTGCATGCTGCTGTTCCTTGGAACTATAAAAAAGTAACAGAATGTGGTTTTAGTGGTCTTGGTTTTCATTTAAAAAAATCAACCTTCTGACAATTGTAAATTAGACTTGAAAGTGAGCAGTAATGCCTGGTAAAATCTCAGAAGCCAGAGTTGCCACTGAATAAAATTTCTGGTGGTCAAATAGCAAAGCTTCAACCCTTTTTAGAGCACCCTGCCCTTCCTCATTACTAACAGAAGCAAAATTATACCAAAAATGACATCAAAACTAAGTAAAATCATGCCTATTTTACTGGTTTCTACAACTTGTGCAGGTTGTAGAATTCATATTTTCTTGTTACTTAGATGCTATACTATCCTAAGGTTGACCTCAGTGGGATATGGCTGATCCCTAGAGATACCAGTCGCAGTTGCATTACACACTGAATTCAGTTGTCTGACATTTCGTTTATGAATTATTAATTGTACATCTGTAGGGATGGCTTTTTGTTTTTAAGAGTTTGTATTTTATCTTGTTATCTTGCTGTACACTGCTTTTATGGCCTCAGGCTGTGAAGTAGTTTATACATTTGTAGAATACGTACATACATAAAGCAGAAAGGAAAAGGAGTTTAATGAGTACAGGAACACAGTGTCAGACATAATCTCTGAGGCACCATTAGTCTGCTTATGAATTATTGGAGCCAATGATAATTAATACAGAAACAAATCCTTCTTGTGATATTTTAAAATAAACATTTAGCATGTTAATCAGAGATAATGAAATGAAGCAGTTATTCAAGGAAAAATGATTTAGGAGGTAGACATACTACTTTGGCCCTTAAAAATCTAATGAGAACTGACTAAAGGGCAACAATAGTACAAATTTGAATACCACAGTGCTCAGCTTGAGAGAAGCTATTATTTTTTCATCACATCACAAAACATTCATTTAAACAAAGTACATAATGGATAGCTACCTGCACACTAAAAATGGAAATATGTTCAATAAATTATCTTTCTTAAATTCCCAAGTTAATAAAGCTCCAACAAAAATTTGTAGTTTTTATGTATTGCTTAGTATGAAGCTTTTAAAAAAGACGATTCATGAATACAGCCATCTTGCAATGTTTGGACATCTTTGACACACAACCATAGCACCTTCTGAAGCTAAAGTTCTTCTTAGCATATTATTTATGATGTTTCCATACTACTTCCACATATCTATGGTGTACATGTTATTAAATTACATCACTGCCATTCCTGATGCCAGACAAGCTATCTAATACATGTCCAGCATTTAATTTATGAATGCCCACGGGAGAGGGAGGAAAGTAATCGGAAACATTTTCCTGCCCCATACAGTTTAATGAGCCAAAGTAGACTTGACACGGGAGATCCGCAATTGGATTTCTTCAAGTATTTTTGTCTAAAAGCAGCCAGAAGATGGTAGAACTGTACCGGATGTAACCTTTGCCCCATGAAGTATAGGTGAACCTCTCTTATTTAAAGGTTTTCGCTGTCTCCACCTGTGTTGTATTTAAATGACTATACTGTAGGCATGTATGTGTACATAATGTATATATTGCAGCACAATTATAAGAAACAAAGCACTCTTAAAGACATGAGAAATAAGCCAAAGCCATGAAATGTGGCATGGGAATTTTCCATTGTGTTCTATGGATAATGGTCTGCACATTCCCAGCAATTCTCTACTGCATATTTCCAAAACCTCCATGCACACGTTCATGTTGTAAATACCGGTAACTTTATGTTGTGGCACAGCACACATAATGATAAACTTAATCATGGCTGATTTTTTGCTACAAATCCAAAATCTACAGTATGGTTCTATTTTTACCAGAACCAACCAAAATGTCTAAGAGTCATACGCAGGCTTTTGAGTTCTCCATAACTTTTTATCAGCCTGTTCATAAAACTATTGTGTGTGTGAGAGAGAGAGACATGATGCATTCCTGAAAGTCCGCAGTAGATAAGGTGGGATAGCAGGAGGAGTTTCGCAGGTGTAAAAAGAACTGCCTCACTCAATGCTGATCAGGTTTCCTAGATGCCCCCATAGCTACAGGGACAAAAAGGCAAATATCCCATTTTGGAAATACAAATTCTACAGGTTACTTGGATTGTCAAGACTCCAGCACAGAGTCCTTGTAAGACAGAAAACAGAGAAACAAAGTAGTCTTCATATTATCAAAGCTGGATATTAATTGTAGGTGGTGTACTAGACATGCAATCTTTTGAAAGGCACTTTTATGAATATTTTATTGCTTCAATCTCATTTTTAACATTTAGGATAGCATGAGGTTGGGTCTAAATGCTCTTGCAGTAGATTGCCATGGTACTATCCCAAGGCCACTTTATAGCTTAACTCCAAATTGTATGCCCATGACCTACTGTACTATACTAAGCAAACTTTTATCTATGTTACAGAGAAAAGGTGTCACTGATGTCCATGATACATATGAGATGGGAAGAAGTGAAGGTTGTACAGCTGTGAGATAATCTGTGCAATTTCCTCTAAGTCTTCTACATGACATGGCTGCAAGCGGTCTCCAGTTTCCCTCCATTCATTTGCCTAGTAAAGCTATCTAAGTGAAAATTCAAAGGTGGCAGCAGGCCAGAACAACAATCCTGGTGGTCTGTCTTTCTCATTCAATGCTCTACGGAGAAGTGGTAGGGTGTGGAACTGTACTCTCCTATAACACTCAATAAGTTTCTTATATATTTAGGAAAGTTAGATATGGCAAAAATTATAGCACATACCAAAATAATTAAAGCAGTATAACAATAATTCCTACCCAATTCCCAAGGCAGTCTGAAGACCCTAACCCCATAAAGGAGGGAATACATTGTGTAAAGTTGCAGACATTACACACTGCAAATTTCAAGTCTCAAAACAGTATTAAAACACATTTTAAATGATGCCAAATCTCAGCTGGTAGCTTTTTGGCTGTGAGTCCTGGAAGACCTGCTCCCTGCCTTGCTGGCCTTTTCCCACCTGGCCTGGGAGGATGGGTCCTTATTGACTCCAGCTGCAAAAGCAGAGGCTGCTGAACAGAATCTTGGGCTGGGGTATTGTTTAGAGGGGTTGTTGTGGGTTTTTTGTTACTGTTTATATCACACACAGAGAGAGATTTTATTATGATTTATGTGAGAATTGTTTCAATTTGGTTGTGTACTTTTTAATGTTTTATATTTATTGTTTATAACCGACTTTGCTATGTTTGTAATCATGGCCTTAACTATGGAAAGGCAGCATACGAATAAAATGATGATGATAACAGCATAAATCTTGGTTATACTTATTAGGTAATGGGGCATATTTTGAATGAGGTTTGCCAGATACCTAACGTTTTCAGGCATTAAACTGAAACACTCGATATCAAATATAAAAGAGAAGATAAGAGAATCCATATGAGTCTCCGTGAGCTCTCAATAGGTTTTATAAACCTCCACACTTAACACTTTAAATTTAGACCATATATTCATTTGTAGAATAATGGGAATTGCAATGGCAACCAAGAAGACCAAGAAAATTAGGTGTTTCCTGCATCCTATTCACTTCACGTTTACATGTTCATTTAATCTGCTGGCTTGAAGATCTGGGGTTTTACTATTGAGGGCTCTTGGTCTTTTATGTGATTTCTGCACTGGGTTGAATAATGTGTTGGTCAGCTTATTTAGTAATTGCTCTTGGTTTTTTTGAAATTTGAAATTTAATGTTTAAAAATATAATGTTTTATTAAACTGTGCTTACTGAAGTTGTGTTTTATATCTATGGTAAGCAGTTTTGAGAGGAAGAGCAAGGAGGATCAGCCGAACCAACCTGAACAAGACAGTGCCCATTCAGCTATCCTATACCCCTTCCGGCAAATAATTCCTCCTGTCCAGGTGAGTGTGCAAATGTGGAGTAGGTTCTCTCCTTATCACTAGTGGGCAGGGGAGCAAAAACACTGTGCGTCAAAGGAGTAGCATTCTTAGCACTCTCCAGCCTTTACTGCAAATGGGAGGAAGCTTATCCCAATCTTCAATATTATTACAGTATCGAGCTACAAGCATCCAATTTACACAAGGTTAATCACTAAGATTGTAACAGGTGCACTGATCCTCAGAGGAGCAATATAGAAGGAAACAGACAAGTAGAATGTGAGCAATTTAAACCAGGTATGTACGTTTTCCCAAAAAACCTGACATCCAAAGTTAGTTTCAAATCTGTGCCGTATCTTCCCTGCGGCACTCTCAGGTACATAGTTGTCTGATACAACCTTAATACCATCTGCATGGATAATTTCTCCCATTCACTTTCTGAGGGGTGTGGAGGGGAGACTGTTTTAACTACCTCTGAGCTTGAAACACAAGCAGCTTGCTAAACTTACATTTCAAAAAGGCCCCTCACTGTGACATGTGAAAATTTATAAGCTTAATATATACAAATACATTTACACAGGCGAAATCCACTTCCTATATCCTCAAAACTGATACTGTGACCATTTGCATTTCCTTTATTAGTCTACAGCTTTCAATGTGTGTGCTATTAGCAATGCCACGACTTAACCATCTTTTCCATAGGTCATCTTTTCTTAAAGATACCTTCTGCTTGTAGTCACCCAGCTTAAACAGCTGCTGCTCAGACATGCCATGTACAGCCTCAGGCCAATGTTCCAGTAATACAGCATTCACACACAAGACTTTATGTCTCATCCACTCTCATTCCAAGCCCCGAATAGTTTTAATGTCCCTGAGAACTGAAGTTGTGTGCTGAGCTGTGAAGGGACAGTAGATTTTCTTTTTCTAATTATCTCTCTCATCCCAAGCACATAGATAGAAGTGAGGGGGCAACAAACTGTCTCCTTCTTGAAATGCCTAGAAGCCATGCAAAAAGCAGCTTGCCAGCGCCTCTTAAGCCAGGTTGGCAACCCATTTATAAATGGCAAGAATGAATTTTCTTCAAGGTAATTTACACAATAAGAGATTACCCTGAGGTTCTCAGCTGCACAAAGTTAACAGAACAGTCTGTCTTACAAACTTATGAAACTTAATTAAGAAAATAGTAGGCATGTGGCCAGATTCCAATAGAAGCATTGCCTTCTCCGAGAAAACATTAAGGGAACAGAGTTTAAAATATTGTCTCCTAGCTTAAGTTTATGCAAAATATTTATATTTGTGACAGCAGGGAGGCAAAATCTCGATAAGAGATACATTTAAAAGCAGAAAAAGAAACACCCTGCACTCATAGCAGCTTACACTGAACACTGAGAAAGGGACTGATAGTTGTTCACGTTTGGTTTTAACTACGGGAAAAGGAATGTAAGTGAACCATACCAGCTGGACAAAAAGGTGACTGTAGAGACTGCAAACTAAGTAGCAGCTAATTCAATAGCTACTTCCTATTGACTGGTAGCAGAAAAGTAAGCCAGATTCCAATTATTTATAATGATTTACTTACTCTCTCCACACACATTGCAGCTCTTCACAAGCAATACCAAACTATGGCTTGGTGTTGCAAGAATGAGCATAAAGTTTGTAAACGTGAATCCGACGTGGGGATTCAGGGCACAGTCCGACAATGGCTGCGCTCCTTTATCTCAGGTCGGGGACAGAGAGTGGCACTAGGGAAGGAGCTGTCGCCGCAACACTCCTTGGTGTGTGGAGTCCCGCAGGGCGCAATCCTTTCCCCGATGCTTTTTAGGCAAGTGTAAACCATACTTCAGAAAACCATTCTATTCCAGCAGGCATTTTAAGTTGTATTACGTCTATGGAATCTATTATTTTACCTGTGGTTTTTGTTTTAAACAGCTTATTATTTGATTAATTATTTGATTGCTATGTAAACCATTTTGTGACCATCTATGGTGCAAAATAGTCTATAATATTCTAAATAAAAATAAATAATCAACTATTTTGGTTTTCTGCTGTACCAAAATGAGGGGGGGGGAGGAAACCGTGCTCAATCCTGAGACTCTTCTCGGCTAATTAAATCTGAACAGCTAAAATATTATCTCACATTGCTATTGAATTACCAAAACTGTTTGATATTTGCAACACTGGCCAAGTTAATCAAAAGCTTGCACTAGCTCACCTCAAATACACCAGTTACAAATAGCACTCATAATACTGTCAATATGCATTACACAAGCGTAGCAATGTTTTTTGTTTTTTTTAAATGTATTTTTGTTTCTGGATTTGGCTTTTAACTATTTTTCTCCACCAGCCTCAGGCATATGGCAAAAGCTCTTAAGGAGCAACTGAGTTCTATGCCAGTTTTCCCTAAGCCAATATGCAGCTTGGAAGAGTGGAAATGAGTTCTCTGCCACTGCCCTGAGCCATCACTCAGCTTGGGTGTCTGACAGAGAGCAATCAAATGCAAAATTGCATTCTCCACTATAGTTTCCTCCTATTTGCCTATTATAGTCCAATGCAGTTTAGGGATATATCTGAAGAAGAAGAAGAAGAAGAAGAAGACGACACTTGTCTCACCAATGCTATTCTATTAACATTTGAAATAGTACACAATAATGCAATCCTTCCCTAGGTGTATAGAAGGTTCAGAACGAATTGCTGATAAATCAAGGAGAATCTGAACTTCTACAAACCAGAAGCAAACAAACCCAGACTGTATTACATTAATTGGACAGGTTTACATGCTAATGTTACCGTCATTGACCAAAGCTATAAACATCTGAAGCAATAGGATCTGGACAGGCTGATTAGAGAGAACAGTATGTTTGCTGAAAAAAATACCACTTCTATTGAATTATTTCACTAACAGAAAATAAAGTGTTGCCTGAACACTCTCTCTAGTTTTAGCATTACACATTTAAGCACACATTTTCAAGCCTTTCCTTTGATTTTCAGCAGTGGTAACTTGGTCTAAAAATGACTGCATTGGGGTCTTATTTTGATTCTGGCAGTCCATTCAGGTCAATTCTCTGCCTACGTCCCAGTATGATCCTTCTGATTTGCCAAGTATGGTCTCTTGATAATTCTACATATATTCCAAGCTGAGAGACCAAGGCACATTTCAACAGTTGCCTCAGAGCTGTGAAATTCCTTTCACTTCAGACTTGTCAGAAGCCAAGCTTAAGTGTGCGCATTCTAGGAATATTGCAAGTTTTAAAGTGTGTTGACTGCTGGAGCCTATAGGGATTTATTGGGGGCTTATAATCTCCTTAGTCTATTATTTATTTTAACTTATTCTCTACAACCATTCAGTTTTTTAAAAAAACCTTCATGGTGGCTCACAACAGTTGTAAACAATACTGAATAAGTGAATAAAAACAAGACACAAAAGTAATCAATTTTAAAAATCCAGTAACTGATAACAAAGCACATTGAAAACAACAGATAAAAACTAAGTAATATGCTAGAAGCCATGGTTATAAAGTTTTAGGGAATGAACAAGTGACAGAAATCAATGTTTTACAAGCTAGAAAGTAAGTTTTAATGCTCTTAGTTCAAATCAATAGCCTAAGGAGATGTGAAGTAAAGGTTACATAGGAGTTGCAAGCATCCAGCAAAAAACCAGGTCAACTTCAAGCATTTTGATTTTGCCCTGCACTGACAGGAAGCAAAAGTGGTATTTGGTGTGCCTCTGTATAGCATGGCATTTGAAGCAAGGCTGATAATACAGACAACAGAAAGGGAAAACCCTACATAACAATTGTTAATTAAGAGGAATGGGAAGGAATTCAACTCCTGTGTCCCACCAGCACAAGGGTTTTTGCATGTGCAGCAGATCTTTCTCTGCTCTCTTCTCACTGTGCAGGTCCTGAACCCTTGCTACATCTACCCCAGAGCTTTGTGGGAACGCTTAGAACAGATTGGAGTGGGGTGAAGGGAGGAGAATGAGAGAATCATGTTCACTTAGAACTATGTTGGAGACAACCAATTTTTTTTTACAGAAACTCAACTATTACAGGTCAATCAGAAAACTGAAATTTATACACTGATACAGCCTTGCTCTTCAGTGCTTGTGATTGTAACAACAACAAAAACTCACCATTCTTGCTGACATCCAGTTCCCTGAGGTTAATGAGATTTGCTATGGATGCAGGCAATGTTGTTAGATCATTGTCCGGCAAACTCAACTTGTGCAGAGACTGACAGTTAAAAAGTTGCTATTGAGACAAAGACCAAAAGAGAGAGCATATTATTGTAATATGCTAGGTTTAAACTTCTTAAAGCCCAGCTACTGAGTCAAAGAAATGATAAAGTGTTCAAGAAAATCTGCAAGAAATATTATTTTACATTTCATGATTTTGAAGCTATTAATCACAAACAAATAACCAAAGCTAATCTTGTACATTAAGAGTTTTAAAGGACACTACAAATATTCTTATAAAATTGTTGGCAAAAAACTTACTTCATAATTATTATTTATTATTAATCTGTCATACATATCCTTTATTCGACCGATAGTCAGAAAGAAAAACATTTCTCAATACAAAATTATTATTATTATTAATCTGTCTATACTGATAATCTGTATTTTAAAGCAAAAAATAAATTGTAAACAAATTAATAACACAGCACAACACTCCTTTCTGGTGAACACATGTGTAAAACATACTACAGTTTACCAAAACAAAAAAACAAAAAACCCACAGCTCTCCATAGTTAATATTCAAAACTGATCCCACTCCAGGAGAAATACCAGTAAATACAGGGAAACATGGCTAGAAGGCATGAGAGGCAAAAAAGCAGTGGAGTCTTGTAAACATGAACTAGCTGTTGTAGATCCTAGAATACATGCAATTCAAAGCCCACAAGGCCTGACTTTAAGACATGTTTCATGGTAACCAACCTAGAAGATGTCAAATCATGAGCAGAGAGAAGATAATCTCGAGAGATGAAAGTGAGATTGGAATCAAGGACTGTGTACATCAGATCACTTTACAGACGAACCCTTGAAAGCCAGGGATTATCTCGAAACTGATTATGGAACAGAGACCAGTTTGCCCAAGGACACCTAATGAATTAATGGCCGAGGCAACTTCAAACACGGGACTAGCAGATTTGTAGCTAAATCCCTTGTGCTCTTTAGTATCCTACTGATTCAAAACAAGCAATCCATCACTGAGGACTACAGTATATATATTGTGATAATATATTGTCTATATGTCAATATGACATATAATAGAATATATTGTATAATATAGTATAATAGTATAATAATATTGTGATAATTCTGGCCACTGGAGGAAAATGATAGATCTGAGAGCCAGGGTAGTATGGTGGTGAGAGTTGGATTAGAATGGGGAGACCAAGGTTCAAATCTACACTTGGCCATGAAGTTCACGTGGGCTGCTCACCATCATTCAACCTAACCCATCTCACATGATGATCGTGAGGAACTATATAATAAATTACAGTAAAATAGTAAGTTACTAACATACAATTTTTAAGCATTCGGATAAAATAGTTGATTTATGAGTTGTACATATTAATGCGTTGTACATATTAATGAAATATAATTTTACCTGGAGGTAGTAACAAAACATTGGTATCTTGTCTATAGACTCAGATTTTAGATTCCCACATACACCCTAAAATCACATGCTAGTATATTTGTAATGGTTGCAGCCAAGGGGGTTTGAGGAAGCAGTTTGGCTTCAAAGGGCTTCCTCTGGTGCTTTAAATCTAAACCACTTCCTCTGCAGAGGAGAAAATGTTTCATTTTTAAACAGCATTTCCCCATCAGCAAAGAGTTAAAGGGGGTATCTATCTGAAAGTGTGCTCCCAGAGCCAATCAGCTGAACAGCTGATATAGCAACCTCCTTTAAAAAAGCACTGTCAGTGCCATAATGATGTCAGGTGATTGACGGGTGGGTGGTCCCACCCATCTGACAAAGTTGGCTGACCTCTGCCTTACCTCATGGTAACAAAGCAACTTTGCTGTTTTGAGGAGTGGTGAAATTTGCCACCCTCATGGCTTACACTTTCCTTCAGTAGTGGCTCTGCAACTTTTAAAAAAAGCTTTATTGTCCCATTGCCACAGGTGTATAGGGCCCGTCTTGGTGGTCTGACACCACTAGTTTTCTTCCCAAATACCTTGGACATTATGGGTTGTATTCCACTTTCATTCAGAGTAGACCCAATGAAATTAATGAACCCAAGTTCGTCATGTTAATTTCAATATGTCTACCGTATTTTCCGGCATGTAAGACGACTGGGCGTATAAGATGACTCCCAACTTTTCCAGTTAAAATATAGAGTTTGGGATATACTCGCCGTATAAGAAATACGACCCGGCGTATAAGACGACCCCTGACTTTTGAGAAGATTTTCCTGGGTTAAAAAGTAGTCTTATACGCAGGAAAATACTGTACTTTGCATAAAAGTTATCAGTGAAATACAACCCAATATCATTCCAGATCATTGTGGAGGAGATATAGTGACAACTGCTACCATCTCCCCAAAATGGTAGCTACCGTTAGGGCTCAACATTCCCACACGCAAACACATGTTCAAGAATGACACTGCATTTGTGGTGTTTTGAGAAAAAGTAAATGGTGTCCAGACTACTGAGACAGGAGTTCTGCTATTGCCACTCCCAATACCTGCATCTATAGCACAATAAGTACTATACAAAACACAAACACAAACAAGTTACTGCTACCACTTCTAAAGGTAAGCTCCTCCTCCTCCTCCCCATAATCAGAAAAATGGACCCCAAGTTCACTGGCTGCAAATGAGGCTGCAAAATTCAGGTGCCATTTAATATTAACCATGGTTCACTTTGGTGCGGACCTGCACAGGACCAGATAAGTATGTTCAGCAATACTGGCTATCGGTGTTATAAAGCAACTAGAAGATTATCAGTCCATCCCCTGTCCTTGTGCACAAATGTGCATGTGAGCATTTTCTCTCACTCACTCACACAATTAGAAGATAACATACCTTTGGAAGTTCTTCAATTTGATTAGCATCTAAATAGAGTTCTTCCAATGTCTTTTCGAAAGTAAAAATCTCCTTCGGCACCTGCTCCAAGCTGCAGTGAGAGTAATCGAGCGCAGTGACAGTTTCTTCTTCTCCACGCAAACAGCGGCATGGCACGAACCGCACAAACAAGTTCCGCTTTGTTGTCATTTTCAGGCACTATTGTAAAAAGAGGAAACAAATCATTATAAAAATAGCAACAGGCTTAGGATGCTGCACAAAATACTGCCATATACTTTAGCAAGGATAGAAAAGGTATGTAAAGGAAAAGGCCTTTGGAATAAAAAGTAGTATATAAATAAGCAATAATGTATAAGTATTAGTACTGTGAAAGCTGACAGTTACACAAAGCTGGTTTTGGTGGGGCTTTTTTAAAAGGTCATACCCATATAGTTCTTCAGATTAAACTATCTCTCAGCAGAAATAGTAACCTCTTCATGCTACTCTACTCTTTCATTAGAATAGAATCCAGCCATGCAGTCCTATAACTTTACTCAACTTGCAAAGCATCAGGGTGTTAAGAGAGTAAATACTCAAATGTACATCATGCTTTATATACATAAACCTCGTGACCAACCATTCCATAAGGGCACCATCCTACCCACCCACCCCGCCTTCTCTGTGTGCTATATGTCAGTACTTCCTGAGTTAACTAACCATGGCTGCTTTGCTTCTCTTCTAGTTCTGCTGCTGCTGCACTACTCGGAGCTAAGCCATAGCCAAACTCAGACTCATAGTTTGTCTGCCTCAGACAAACAAGCAGTAAACCAAAAGCAAACATATTTTGCCTGAAGCAAGACAAACCACAAGCCCAGGTTCAGATGTAATGTATCCAAACTAAACCATGGCTTAGCTCCAGATAGCATGGCAGCAGGGAAGAAGCAAAGCCGCAGTGTTTCCTCCTGCAAGTTCCCATGAACTCACACTTAGGATTCCATGTAAACAGGGCCGTATTGTTTGAAGTTTAATGGCTGGATTGATAGAGCAATAAGAGGTAAAGGGCACAGATAAGGGATTACCTTTTTGAACATTTCTCTTCTTCCAGGCCTTTCTCTAGTTAAGCAATCTATGGCCTTTTAAACTTGGGGTGTGGGTGTGTTTGTTTGTTTGTTTGTTTGTTTGTTTGTTTGTTATTATGGTATACATTTTTGTGTTTTTATATTGCAAACCATCCTGTGGTCTTCAGATGATGGATGATATAGAAATTTAATTAATAATAATAAAAAATTGAAAATAAAGTATTGCTAAAATTTGAATTACAAAACTAAATAGCTAAATTGTTTCTGAAAACTAAATTGTTTCTTCTTCATTTCCTGATTACATGTATAAACATACATACAGTTAAAGGTATCACTAATATTTTCTTTGGTATCCAAAGCTACAAAATAGTAAAAAAAAAAATAGTTTAAAAACCAATGTGATTGAAATATTACTTTTTTATCTAATTCAATGGGAAGGAGACTTAAACTTACCACTGGGTAATGTTTTTCTCCCTGCTACTTCTTCCCTGAGCTTTCGTAGCCAACATTCTGGGAAAGAAAAAGAAATGACAATCTTAGGCAAAACTTTGAATCTGTAAAAACAGGATCCCTGCTTCCCTTTCATTTCTATTACATTTATATATACTGAACAGGGGGGAAATCAACTTCACAATTCCATGATTCTATGAGCCTCCTAACATTCTGGAGATTCTACCCTATATTTCTAAAAACCAGTATCATGTGGAAAACTCACCAAACATCCTAGGTACAGATTTTAAATTTAAAGGCAGAGAATAGGTAAAACGACAAAGTCAAATTTGCCATCCACTTTATTACTTCAATGGTTTCTCCAAAAGATTCAGAGGCATTCATTTAAATATCAAAATAAAATCAAAAGGAAGTTCATAGACAATTCAATGTTACATTTCAATTATGTATGTGTTAATATAGTTAAACCTGTACCAAATTTTAAAAATGAGAATCATCACACTCAGTAGAAAAACAGTACCCACCATGATCAAAAAACCGAGTGGCACCCATTAACCTGAAAACAATGCCCCAAATTATTATTACAATTAAAGGGATCCGTTTATTTATCTCAAGACTGATAACCACACTAGTAATCAAAAGGCCAGACTACATAGTTTTAGCTATCTACATTTATAGAACACAATCTCTCTGTATGAAGCAGATGGTAGTTAGTTACCATCCCATATTTATTTATTTTAAGATCCAGGAAGACAGAATTGTACAAGTCAGCCAATATTGTCTCTATCCTATACTTAATGTTTTCAGAATACATGACAAAACATGAGAAAAAAATCTTAGGGAAGTTCTGATGTATAACCAATATGTTCAAGGAACATATTAAAACAGTTGGTAACACACTATGCCATGAAGGGCTGAGAGTTTGCAGAGCCCGCAAGGTCCCCTTGCTCAAGACAGCACATGTACAGGCCCATCTGCAGTTTGCCAATGCACATCTGAATGACCCAGAGGAGAACTGGGTGAAAGTGTTGTGGTCAGATGAGAGCAAAATCGAGCTCTTTGGCATCAACTCAACTCGCATTGTTTGGAGGAGGAGGAATGCTGCCTACGACCCCAAGAACACCATCCCCACCGTCAAACATGGAGGGGGACATATTATGCTTTGGGGGTGTTTTTCTGCTAAGGGGACAGGACACCTTCACTGCATTGAAGGGACGATGGACGGGACCATGTATCATCAAATCTTGGGTGAGCACCTCCTTCCCTCAGCCAGGGCATTGAAAATGGGTCGAGGATGGGTATTCCAGCATGACAATAACCCAAAACACACAGCCAAGGCAACAAAGGAGTGGCTCAAGAAGAAGCAACATTAAGGTCCTGGAGTGGCCTAGCAAGTCTCCAGACCTTAATCCCATCGAAAATCTGTGGAGGGAGCTGAAGGTTCAAGTAGCTACACATCAGCCTCAAAATCTTACTGACTTGGAGAGGATCTGCAAAGAGGAGTGGGACAAAATACCTCCTGAGATGTGTGCAAACCTGGTGGCCACCTACAAGAAACGTCTGACCTCTGTAATTGCCAACAAGGGTTTTGCCACCAAGTACTAAGTCATCTCAGACTCTGACTTATGTCTTCTGGGTTTCTGGGGGTTTTCCTGTTGTTATTCTGTCTCTCACAGCTACAATAAACCTACCATTAAAATTGCGATCCCTCCGCATATAGAGAAGGGTTTTATCCTATGTGTTAGTATAGGGATGCTGAATCAGGGTGGTTATTATACAGCCCAGGACTTCTTTTGTAACCTGCATTAGAATTCAGCTTTTTAATTTTTTTAAAAAATAGGTTTTTCATTGTAGCTTTAAATAGATATTTTTACGTTAATAACAATACACCCCAAAGGCTAAGAAAACAGAAAAGAAGTTTGATAAATATTTAAATAGTTTATCATGTGCCTCAGTTTAGTCAATGAAGTAGTTACATGTAGCAAGTTAATCTTGTATACAACGAAGACCAGACCTTAGAATGTCTCCCTGTCACCAAAATTGTAGTTTTTGAAAAAACCAAAATTGCTTAATTGTTTGATAGGTATCATTTATACAAAGCATGTGTATGTTTGCCCACACACATATTCTGTACAGCCAGCAACAAGTGCCATTACAATTTATTATTTTTATGGTCTACTAAAAATACACTGGAGTCTAGTGGGGAAAAGAAAAAAACATTCAAGCTCAGCAGTAAGATTAATGGACTAATTCCATTATAGATAGAGGATTTGCTGTAAAACCATTAAGAGATCAAAAATGAGACAGCTTGATAATGTCACAGATAAAATAATTCAGTCTAGTTTAATCTGATCTCACAAACAGGGACTATGTGATGCCATTTCTTAGTTTCTGATAGGATAATATTAAGAAAGCTGTAGAGTATTTTACATGAGGGACAGTGACCTAATTCTCACTAGAGGTGGTAAACCTGCATCTGGGCTGTCAGAATGCAGATGGTGATTCACAGGACTGACTGCTCTCCAATGGGCAAAAGTGGCTTCTAGACAAAGACGCAGGTGGCACTGTGGGTTAAACCACAGAGCCTAGGGCTTGCCAATCAGAAGGTCGGCGGTTTGAATCCCCGCGACGGGGTGAGCTCCCATTGCTCGGTCTCTACTCCTGCCAACCTAGCAGTTCAAAAGCACATCAAAGTGCAAAGTGCAGCAGGAAGGTAAACGGCGTTTCTGTGCGCTGCTCTGGTTTGCCAGAAGCGGCTTAGTCATGCTGGCCACATGACCCGGAAGCTGTACGCCGGCTCCCTCGGCCAGTAAAGCGAGATGAGCGCCACAATCCCAGAGTCATCCGCAACTGGACCTAACAGTCAGGGGTCCCTTTATCTTTACCTTTTAGACAAAGAAAACTTGAATGCCACAATAAATGCTATGCTAGAAGTCTTCTCCCTGATAGGCCTCTCTCTATCTGTTGTCTGAAGAAATATGCACCCCAGACACAGATGTACTACCTCAATGAGCACTATTATTATTATTTTATTAAATTCGTATACTGTCCTTCACCCACAGATCTCAGGGCAGTTCACAACCATCAAGGATTGTCAGAGGCAAAAGTATTTTATTTGAACAAGTGTAGAATGAAATTCTAGTATAGCATGATCAGTAATATTTGCTATGTGACATCCTGTAAGGAAGAAGTTATAAAACTAGATCATTAGGCACATTGTGGACTAATTTTAAAACAGAAGCTCTAATATAATGAATTACAACAGCACGATGTTTAAATCAGACATCCAGCAGACTAAAAACACTTTCAGATTGGAATCTCTGTTGCATCATTCCAACCATGAACCCTATAAAACAGCAAACATGTTCTCTCATTTAGGGTTCAACATAATAGCTCAAACAAAGAACACTTTCCAAGTGTTTTGTAGTCCTAACATTCAGGAAACGAAGGCTATGACTGCAAGGAGCATATCTATTATGAGAGGAGAGCTGTCTCTCTTTTAAAGATGCAAAATGGTTATCCACACTGCCTTTGAAACCCTACACAGCAACACCAGAATTTATTTATTTATTTATTTAACCCAAGTGCAGCCCCAATCCAAACAGCATGCTATGTGGACATCACAACATGCTAAACCCTTCTGGCTTTGCCAAGATCTCCCTCACCCGCATGTGGCAAATATCAATAGTAAAAAATGTGTGCTTTTTTACACTACTGATATTGGTCTCATGGGGCAGGGAATTCTTTACAAGATCCTGTCAAGTTAGGGAAGGCTTCAACCCTACCTCCCTGCACAACATAGCCCCAATCTTGATGTTTCTCAGTTAAGGTCAATGTCTGTTAATGTGGAGCAGCTGAGCTGAAACCACTGGTGTACACTACTTTGCGTCCTCCTATCAGCTTAGAGAACATAGCAGCAGGAAGGAAGAGGATAAAGGTGGAAAAAGGCAGATAAGCTGGCTGGGCTGCAGTGCATAAATCCACAACGAGGGTTGGATTTGACTTGAGAGGAGGGCCTGAGAGAAGAAGCTACATTTTCTGTGCATGCTGTGAGTTATCTCACTCAGTCAAAAGGCTCTGCTAGCTTCCAGGTATATATAGAGAAACCTCTGCAATGTTATAAATTGAACTCGGTGGAAAAGACTGTGCCAATGTTTTAAAATTGCATGTGCACCTCCCTTCCCTTGAGACTTTACCTTCCCTGTGCTATTGGGAAGAAACACCAGTTAACTATTCCACGAATCTCTTCCTTTCCTTTGATCCTATTGGACCACACACACACTACCAAGATTAATATTTGAATAAATGAAAATTGTTGATGATGATGAGTAAAACAGGTATCTTTTGGCTTTGAAGAAAGAGGACACTCAGGAACAGAGGAGTAAGTTATTGTGTGAAGGAAAAAAGTATTGTGGTCTCAGCTCTAATAATGAAATGAATGTGCTGAAAGACACTCTGCTGGTAAATACTAAGTATGGCATTGGCAGGCAACTGTAGCTGAGAGAAAGGCACTCTATATCTGCTCAGAGGCACTTCCCTATATTCTACCACTGAAAATCCAGTTGTACTGAAAGCATACACCCTGACTAAATCCTGGTGAACTCTTGGCACAGATGTTATGCAGGGGAGGAGAAGTTGTCCAAGTTGTCCATTATGGTTTACACAAGCCTACTCATGTTAAAGGGGTCAACTTAAGATCAATTTCCAAGTCAGTTTTTAAGGAAGAAAGTAGCTAGGTTATTTAGAATCCGTGTGTGTGTGTGTGTGTGTGTGTGTGTGAGAGAGAGAGAGAGAGAGAGAGAGAGAGAGAGAGAAGTAGGACACATCAGCGCCTACCCTGTGGTTTAAACCCCCCCCCCCCAATAAACTTCCTCTCCAGATCCCCCAACGCACCTAAGTCAGATGATCATGCAATTATTTCTATGCAGAATCTCCTCCAACCCTGGATACATGAACTAAAAATTTCCTTAGGGGAGTATCAGGGACTTATCTCTATGTGGAGGGAAGGAATAATATCAGCTTCTGGACCGCTTACAGTCTCATCATGGGCATGTAAGTGTGTGTTAATATCTGAACAGCCGTTCAAAGTCTGTATATGACAGCAGCCTCATTAGAGCAAGTTTAGTTTGAGCAAGCATAGCTTAACAATGATAAAATTCCACTTCCAACTTTTCACTCAGAAACAACAAAACATTATGCCAAAAATACATGCAGACAGTGCTCAACAGTAAGTTATTAACTGACAATTTTAATGTTTGAATCATGGATCCTTATAATGAGATTGTATTTCTACAGCAACCAATACAAATAATACGTCCTATTAGTTGCCTTTTTTTAAAGTAGCATTCTTTTTTTAAAAAAAAATTGTGTGTTTTCCTCCTTTTTTCCAAGTGACTAGTTACAATTACAGAAACATGAAGTACCATTTTCAAACCCTATTAAAACCTACCATGGAAAAGTTTGCTCTAGTGCTTACAAGTAGAAAACTAGCTAAAATGTCGGGGGGGGGGCTTATTGCAAAGGACCAGATCTTTACTCAGTGGTTCAGTTCAGATACCACTAATTCCTCAAACCATGGTTGGGGGCATCAGGACATACTATGGGGGAGAGAGGCTCTCTTCTCCAATTCTGCATCCTTGGTCCTGACTCCCCAGGACATAGTATTTGCTGTGTATAATATGCAGTTACATCCTAAATGGGCAAAACTGTGGTTACATTAACCTTCAAACCATGATTTGAAGTGGGCTTCCAAATTAACAGTTTATAGAGATTAGCACCTTCCCAATTAAGATGTGATGGCCAGCTGTGTGAAAGGAACCCAGGAAGTGGGAGAAGGAATCAATGGTTCATTCTTAGCCCTCCAAAATCAATTGTTTGGAGAATCATTTGAATTTAACCAACATCTCTTCTAAATGAAATAAGCAGTAAGCATACTAATGCTTTAGTAAAAACTTTAAGCATAACTCTTAAATCACTTACATACACAAACATGGAGGGGTGGAGATAAAAACTGGAGAAAACAGCTCTTGCTTTGATTTCCACTATTACCATATTATTATTTGAACACAGGCAGCCTTATTTTCTGAGTAATCATAATCTCTGCATGAAGCTCTGTGGAAATGCCCCCCCACACACACACACAACACAAGCTAGAAAACAGGTGACAGATCATCTCAAATTCAACACTTCACAATGGTTCCCAAACTGACAGCTTTATTTTATGTGCTTCCTCGATTTACTTGCCTGCTAACAGCCCAATTAAGCTTGACAGATTATTATGTAACCAGTTTAAACTGAAAACATGCTCTTGAATCTTATTTAAGAACACTCCTCACTACAAAATGCTCACTGGACACTGCACTTGGATCGCAATTGTCAGCTATGTTGGAACACAAGATTAAAAGCTATGGGATAAGTTTACAAATCTAATATTATCAACCTGCAGTCTTGTAATGTTTTAGGATGCCATCCTATGCACGTATCAGGGGGGAAATCCCACTGAAGTCAATGTGTCCGACTTTTGAAGATTATTATGTCACTTAAATTCAAAGCTTGCAAGCAGCGAATGTGTAGAAATACAAACGCTTAGCATCTCCCCCCACCCCATGCACAATAAAGTTATTTAGATACTATATTCTCCAGTGACATCCTGAGGTTCCCCCTCCCTTTTGGACTGCTACCATTGTTTTCTACTTGCTTCCACTCAATGTCTTACTAATTGTATTCTAAGTTCAATTCTTGTCAACATTTCCTGAATTTTCATAAGTACTTCCCTTTTACTATTTAAAATTGTTTTATTGCTCAATTTGTTTTACAAATAAGATCCTTAAATAAAAAAGCATGCGAGCAGGAGAAGGATCGGGGCTCCCTCAGCTGGGAAGGGGGAACACTTTAACTGAGCCCCCACCCTGCCACTGCGAGCCGGTGGCAGGTCTGGGGCTCCATAAAACTGCTTGGCTGAGGACTACAGTCACAGGATAAGCATTATCATATAAATAATGATAGGAATCAGTAAGAGAGGAAAAACCCAAAATATCAGAAGTGTACAGGATTTAATCACTTTTTAGATCGAACCAGTAAATAAATAAAATACAGAGAGAATGTTAGCACTGTGTTGTTCTTGCTTATTGCACCAAAACTTTCATGAAAACACAACTTCAACACACCAGGTAAAGGCTTCAATGATATACAAAGAAATATCTGCAGGGATTAATAGGATTGTATTCTATCTGCTTACAGAGAGATGATAAAGCTATCAGTATTCTTTAAATCACAAGATACAGCATAAGCTGCTTAAACTGGATTCATACATTTCCAGACAGCATGGGTCGTATTTAAGCGGCCATCCAGTAATTCCCAGCCTGAAAACAGAAAGGGCCAATTCTCATTGCATTACCTCTCTACACTTGGTTCTGTAGGGAAATAATAAATGCTAGGTGCAGCTATTTAAATTGTCTATTTCTATTTAAAAGGCCAGCTACATATTCTAAAAGGCACTGCACACACCAACTATATAGAACATTTACTGTGATACCATTAAAAGCCAGTCCAGATAGAAATGTATTAAGGGGGATTATTATGAGCAGAAAGAAATTGCTTGATTTCAGTCCAAAAGCTTTGGTAGAGCCAGGAATGGATTCTGCTCTCCCAAGTCTGGAGTGGACTACAGAATCCAAAACCCACTGCAATCATGCCTCTATTGTTTCCAATGCAATTCTCAGTAGGGATAGATACGAGATGTCTCCCCACACCAGAGAGGAAATGGCCTAGTTCACTTTAGTAGTACCCCAAGATTTAGGTCTTGCAGGGGGCAGTAATGCTACTTCTTAGGGTGTGATAGAATGCATGAAAAGAACTGTCTGCAACCTTGAGATAATCTTATGCCAAGCTGTGCCCAACTACCATGTGATTTCCAATGCCAACCCCAAACTGCAAGAATGTTCTGCATTTAATTCTGGAAACACTTCCATGCCCATCAGACACTAGAGTTCTAGCCTAGATACTAACTGGGCATGAACTCCACCCCATTCCTGCTTTAACATTTCCAGAATGCCCGTCTGCCCTGGCCCTTGTCTATTCCACCCTTTTAGTGAGATTTTCGTGGCCTTTCAGGTCACTTCCAGGTTCAATGCCATGCGCGCATGCACAACTACGCGTCAATCAGACGCACATAAATCGGTTGTTGCCTGTAGTGTATCTTGATTTCAGTAAGGTTTTTGACAAAGTACCCCATGATATTCCTGTGGAGAAGCTGGTAAAATGTGGACTAGATGAGGTTACTTGTTAGGTGGATTTGTATTCTGAAAGGCTTTCTTCCCAACTGCAATTCCCAGCAAGTGGCAATCAGAGACTTGCCTCCAACAGTAGAGGTAGACTGCTTTTTTGAGGATGTCTGCTAGACCAAACACCATTACAGTACCATGGGCTTGTCAGTGTGGTCAAAAATTCCGAGTCCCATATTCTACAGCACAGCAAATCTGATTAGCTTTTGGCGGGGGGGGGAGTGTAAAACCAACAAAAAAAGGACAGCTAGTTAAGAAGCACCTTTAACTTCCTTCCACATTTGATGAAACAGTACTGGCTGATTAAAAAATTATTCATATTATATTATTGCAATGATTCTCAGGGCAATTATACTGAAGAACTGACTCTCCGTTACTTCAAATACCTAAGTATTTTTAAAACCAAAGAGTAAATGGGAAGCACAGTCTTGAGTCAGTGAGTGTGAGTGTGTGTGTGTGTGTGTGTGTGTGTGTGTGTGTTTGCATCCAAGTCATGAGTGAATATCTTTCTCTGTGAGAATTCTGTATGTACTGTACAATTGGGGGGGGGGTGCCTCTCTATCACCCTCTGGCAAAAAACATTCATTGGCCTCAGGGGGATCGAGAACTGCATTTTGTGAGGATTTCCCAACTAATCTCTGCATTACCTGCTGAGTAAAAGTTGAGAAAAGCAAGCAAGATATCCCTGCCTAAGGGCAGGGATGCATCACAGTATTATGGTGGCATGTGAGGATTTAAAGGGATACTGGTTCTCAGTGACAACAACTAAGAAATGAGAAAGGATAACCCTGAACTTTTACTCACACAAGCAGCAAGCTGTTTCCCCTGTACTATCTTTATTTTTAATTATCTAAACCAGTAGTTCCTTTTGACTAAGTACTGTGGAGCCTCTGTTTTTCAAAAGCCAAACCATAGACCCCCTACTTTTGAAAATTTTGATATCTCTATGGGTAGTTTTTGTTATGTGCATGGTACTACATACCCCCTGGGTGGGTTACGCGGACCCTGGGGTCCATAGATCGCCAATTGGGAACCAGTGATCTAAATCATTATGTGCTGAAAAATGATAAATGTCCTGCCAAATCTAACAATGAATACATTTATAAATAGAAACATATTGATCAACTACAAATACACTAGGCAAAAAAGTGTTATAACAAGCTAATATTTCTGTCTGCCTCTAACTCCACTCCAAGAGAAATGTTCAGAAATTATAGGCAGTCAGGATATCAGAAGCTTCCGTTAAGACTTTAGGAGAGTTTGCAAGATAAAGCCAAGATTGGAAAGAGCTTTTTGGCTGGGAATGCAATTTCTTCACCAGCACGAGCTCGCAAACAAACCAGGATGGCTTCATGTAAGTATAGCTTCCCATTTCATCCAAACTGGGAAACTACATTAAGTCTACTTCAGAACAAAGAAGGATATAAAACCCTTGTCTGAAGTTGGTTTAATATTCTGACTTGGTCTGAAGTTGTTTATGACCAAGGTTTGAAATTAGCAGGGCACCAGGCACATTTCGCACCTAAAGATACTCTATTTGCGAGCACCTCAAAAAGTCTGGGTGCCATTTTTTGCACCAAGTTGACACTCCAGGATTGCTGAAATGTATGTGCCTCAAAGTATATGTTAAGGATAGACAATATTTTAAAGAGTTTAACAATAAAGAGTAGAATGTTTTCAAAACTGAAGTATGGTACATATGGTACCAATATTTTTTATTGTAAACACCAAATTAAACATGTATTAACCATTTCTGTTAAAAATATGATATTAACAATGTGTCACTTATGTGAATTGTGTATTAGTTCATGCTTATCAAAATGATAAATAAAAAGTGTTGCTGGACACCCCCCCCCAAATGGTGACTAGACATTCTAACACTGTTTATGATGTACTAGGCTATAATGAATTTGTCGTATCATTAAGACCTACCAGAGAGGCTGTTTTGGGGGTATACCACTGCCAAGAGTAAGGCTACCCCACCACCATGTTGGTCCCAGACTGTAGAATGTACTCCATTTAGAACCACAATTGGCCTCCTCATTCTCTGCTTTTACAAAAGAAGTCAAGGCGCATCTTTTTAATTTAATATCATTGCTAATGCTTTATGTTGTTTTTATTTCTGTTTTGTTGTACACTACCATAGGGTTGTTGTTGTTGTAACCAAAAAGGCAGAATAAAATTCTAAAAAGAAACAAATGGGTACAAACAGATAATCATGCAGGCAAAAAAAAAAAATGTAATTTGCTGCCACTATGTACTTTTCAGTGGATAATATATTGTACTGCTTCCTAAATTGCTGTGACTAACCTCTGCTCATCCTAAAACCAGCATCTAATTTATGTAAGAAAAAAAGTCTGCACAACTCCTGCACAAATGTTACAGAAGCAGTGAAAATTCATGCAGACTATTTTCACTTACACATTGGAAAGATCTGCTGGTAATCACAAATGAGACTAAAAACAACAAAGTCTTGTAGCATCCTAAACACTAATAAATTTATTGCGGCATAAGATTTGATGGTCTCCAGTGGGCTGCCTCAAATGTGTGACATGTTATCCTGTAGGGAGATTGTGAACAATGAGGTCAACAGAAGGTGAAATGCATAAATTAGAGACAGCAATCATTACATAAGTAGTGACAATTCACAAAACAGTCATTGTTGATAATGCAGACATCCTGGCATTGGTAAGCCAATTAACAGTTGTAGATTGATAAAAACCCATTGTGACAATTCATTACAAGTGACAACATCAAATCTTCTGTTGAATTGTAATTCAGCAGTTTCATGTTGCAGTCTCCTTTTAAAGTTCCTTTGTTTTTAAGGTCAGTTGCTGTTATGCTCTGGGGAGCCACAGTAATACTATTGTGTCCTATATGCTATGTAACATCTACCTGAAGTAGTTGGGAATGGTCATTAGATTTAGGGTGAGGTGTCACCAGTGAGCTGATAATATCCAGCTCTACTTCTCTGTAACATCTAAATCAGGAGAAATCGTGCAAACACTGGACTAATGCCTGGACTCAGTAGGTTCTGGCTGAGGGCCAATAGAGTGACTCTGAATAGTGGCAAAATTGAGACACTGTAGTGGCTGGTTTCAAGTATGGATAACTGGTTGATTCCTTGCTTTGGATGGGGACGTATTCACCCAGAGGAGCAGGTTTGTAGTCTGGGGGTGCTCCTGGATCCATCGCTGCCACTAGAGGCTTAACAGGTCTTGGTGGCTAGGAGAGCATCTTAACAGCTTCAGTCAGCAAGACAGCTATGACAGTTTCTGGATTGGGATAACCTGACTATTGTCATTCATGTGCTAGCAACCTGCAATGCGCTCTATGGGGGCTTTGCATAAAGCTAACCCAGAAGCTGTTGCTAGTAAAAAAAAACGTGGCGGTTCAACAGCTCACTCATGTTAAGGTGCTACAAAAAGAACTGCACTGGCTGCAATTATCTACAGGGGTCAGTTCAAGGTGCTGTTTTGGCTGTATAAATCTTTATACAGATTGGGACCAGAATATCAAAAAGATCATCTCACCCCTACAAACCCAGCTAATCATTGCATTCTGCAGGAGTGGGAATCATGCAGATAGCATCCTATCATAAGGTCCACTCTCCAAGATGCCAGAATCGGACCTTAGGTGTGGTACACCTACACTTGGGACTTCTTCCTATGATATATCAGACAGACACCTTCTCTAAGGTCTTTTCAACATGTGCTAAAGAAGTGCTCTTTTCAACAAGTCTTTTAAATGAAGATGTTTATCCCAGTTGGTATCTGTATTGGAGCTGAACTTATTTCATGTACTGTATATCTTCTAACTCTGAAATGTTTATATATGAGGGTTATCTTTAAAAAGTGCAATTATTCTACTTCATTATTCTTTAAATGGAGCATTTATCCTCTTCCCACCTCAATACCACCACCAGTAGCTCAAATATGAAATAACTGGTTCTGAAATATGAAGTAATGGATCCTGTTTCTCTGGACTGTTGTGAATGCTATTTAATTTTATTTGAAGGGAAACATTACACCAAGACTAAATTTCTTTAATCTGTTGACTGTGAAAGAATTTCAGGCCATCAATGCAGATGAGAGTCTCCTCACCCTCTCAGTCATCTTCCAAACTACCGTAAGTTTTACTTAACATGTTTTGTTCCTCAAGTTGGTTTGCAATGCATACTCCTAATTTTATGTTCAATACAAAACTAACTCTTTGAGGTAGGCTAGACAGGTGTTGTTCTAGGTGTTCCAGGCAAGTTCTAGGCATTGTTCAGGCACAATCTATTGGGGGTGTTTTTGTTCCAGAAAAGAGCAGAAGTCAGCAAAAGTACTGCTTTCTTCTTGTACAAATCCAATTCATTCCAGTGGAATTCTCACTTGAAAAGTTCCTAGTGAACAGTGTCTTGTGCTGCCAGAACCTTTATATATTCTTACAACCAATAACATAAAGTTTCTATGGACTATTTAATAAAACTCAAGTTATTACATGTTTTGCAATAATGAACTATGTGACAATAGACACTGGAAAGAGACAAGGGGGTAGAATAGAATTGGCATCATATGTTATAAACTTAGTTGTGTTTTTTTTTTATTTTGGGGTTATGCTATCTTTCCTATGAGTTGTGGTACAGCTTAGCCTCTTCTGATATGGACTCCATGAAGAAAGCAATGCGCCTGCATGCCTAACACCCTCCACTCCACCTTCAGCAGGCCACCAGGAAAGCAACATCAAGTCAATTCTTTGCAGAATGAGGACCAGTCCCAATCCTGCAGCAATCAAGGGCAGCATCAAACCTTATTCTTGAACCATGGGAACTCACAAGGTCCAAGACCACTACTGCAAAAGTAAGGGACAGCATTGGCTCCAGTTCTTGCACTATGAGAAGAAACCAAGTCTCAGTCCAATACAAGTTTGCTCCAATCCCACTTTGTCCTGCACGAATCACTTGGAGATCACCTACGAGTGATACTAACATGTGCTTCCTTAATATGTATATAAACAAAAGAAATAAGGGAGTTCTTTGCAGCTACTGTTAAGCATTGACTGCTTAAGTGTTGGTTTTATGCTTTAAGGGATATGGTCTCCTTCACAAGAGACCAATACTAACAAAATGGTGTGTGTGAATGTGTGCAGAGGAGGGGGACAAAGAGGAAGTGGGGTTTGGTTTTTTTGCTAACTTCAGACAGCAGGTAGTACTCCAAATATTTTGATGTTTTCAGTCCTTCCTTATCAATAGAAACTCAGAGTAGGACCATACTTTGCACCACAATTGAAATAGGTTAAGATCACAACTTACTCAAAGCCAGACCTTTAGCTTTGTGGCACAACTGAGAATTTAGATCAGAGTCTCCCATATCAAGCCCCAAATGCTGCAGCACTAGAAATATTTAGATTCAACAACCAAGATGCAGCTTACTATTAGGACTGCAACATTTATTGATTCATCAAACTGACAGATTAAAGTGTCAGGTATCAAATAAAAATAGAGCCATGATCAATTAGGGACTGACTACAAGCCAACTGTTTGCCTCCAACTCTCCTCTGACCCTGCAGTTTTGGAGCCACTTGTGGCTTTTTCTTCTTTTCTTTTGCACTGCTTGTTGTCTTAGCCAGGTGCTCCACCCAATCAGTCAGGGGCCTTGAAGAGGAAACCAAGCAGCAGCTCTAGCTCACTCTTTTTCCTATGGCCTTGCACTGATGCTGTGCTGATAAGCTTCCTTGAGTTCTGTACATGACACACACACAGAGAGAGAGAGAGTTCCAAGGCTCTTGCAACTCTTTCCTGCTCATTCTTGATGTGAATTTTTAAATTTATGTGATAAAAAGTTTAGTGAACAGGCATCTGAGGGCCTTATCTTTTAATATGGAAGGAAAAGCAGAGTGCTAATTTGCAATAAATGTTAAGAGCAAAAGAGAACCTTCTATCCAACTTATTTTGAAACAAGCAGCTAGACCTCTATTCTAATGACACATGTTTGAAATAAAAGTGGGATCTGAATTTCTTAACTTCTGAAATCTGGGATTGGGAGAGGGGTTACCAATCAAGGACCTAAGTGTTTGCAACTGATTTTACAAGTATTCACACAGCATTTTTATTTTATTTCAAATGTGTACACCACCTTTCTACATTACTGTACACAGCACAATGTATCCCTAGAATCATTTACATATAGTATTACAAGATATCAGCAAAATGACAACAAAAACCACTCCCACTGATTACAAGAAATCATTAAATAATTACCAACAACCAAGTCAGCAATAGCAGAAATACCATATACAATCAATGCAAAAAGAACTGAGCACTTGGGCCACATCTCTCCTTTCCTGACCCTACAGGATCTGTCTATCAAGAAAAAGGCAGTCATGCCACTCAAGCCTCTTACATCTGAAAGACACAACACCATACACTGCACTGATTCAATGCACAGTCCTACATAAAATAAATTTTATTAGCAGATAGTCCACAGGTGAGAAACCCATAGGTGAGAAGTCTACTGTAATTTTGATTTACTGAGTGAAAACTTGAAAGATGTCTTTAACAGCTCCGCTTTATTGCTTTTTAAAAACATACAGATTGTAGACAGCATTTAACTTCTTTACAAGCCTTATGAGAATAGTATCAGCCAAGGATTCCTTCCATTTCATGGCTTTACAAATGACATTGTGCTCTGCAAATCACTTTGGGTTGTAGTCAATGCTAGTCAGGGTAGGCCCTCTAAAAATAATGGAGAAGACTAATTTGGGTCCATCAATTTCAATGGATCTGAGTAAAACTAGTTTAATACAGCCCCTCTGATGCAGCATGCAAAACTGACAGATTAAATAATTTCACTAAACAGCAAAATAGAAGAAACATTTCAATATAAAAAGCAGTGAGTAATAATACATATGTCCACACACTGCAGCCATATTTAGCATTGGCTTCAACAGCCTAGATACGTTAATATTATTGTGGGTGGACACAGAGTGTACTTCCTTGAGAAAACATGTTAAAAACTTTCTGTAGAATGTGACTTCAGAGTTTGGATGCCTCCCACTCTTTTTTGAAAACAACCCAGCTTCATAAACTGTGGATTGGAGTTAACTTGATTCCACTAATCATCACTAAGACTAATCAGTATACTGTATCTACATTTCAATCTATATGACAAACTGCAGTTATTCTAAAATGGAAGTGAAATTTACTCAGCTCCTCCTCACAGCGGAAAGGCTCATTCTTCAAATGCTAAACTAGTATAGTATTATGTTCAAACCAAACCACTGTTTTATCAGCATACACCTAATATGTTTAAGTGCAAATCTAAAAGGTTATGAATTGAACTAGCAAGTTTTGGGAAAGTTATTTACCATACAAGTACATTTGTCCAAAAAGAGCAGTACTGTCCCTGGTCACAGAATAAGCTCTAGTTTGTTGCTGCATAAAATGGAAATAAGAACAATGGAGACAAATAGATGTCATTTCAGCATTACATTCAGTATTACAGAAAGAGTACCACAGCTATAAAATAAGCACGATCCTGCAAGTAATTAATGCTAATCAATTCCAGCTGGCCTATATAGTTTGGAATTTCCAGATTTTGCCCCATATAAATTAGTATCCACTTTTAAGTTTGATATTAAACATAGCACTTATGACACTAAAAACTATTTGTATCACATTGAGAGACAGATGCAAACCCTGAGTCTCAATTTACAAGCATCCTTTCATATTTCCTGTTAGGTCAAGTTTGGGCCTTACTTAAGAATAGGCCACAGACCTCAACTAGAAGGACCTGGTATAATAGTCGGACTATAATAGAGTTATTTTCAGGCACTTTCAATATTAGGAGCAAAGGAGCAACAAAAAGGGTTGCCATACGTCCGGATTTTCCCAGACATATCCGAAATACTGCTCAACAACTTTCTGTCCAGATTTTCACTGTTTGAAATATGGCAAACCTAGATTTGACAATAAGTACATCACTCTGGCTTCTGCTCAGTTCACTGGATATGGAAAAATGTTTCCTTGACTAAAGGGGAATTTAACTGCAGCCTTCCAATTTATCTCACAGTTCAACAACTAGCAGCTATGTTATATATTCCGCAGAGTCATGTGCTAGGGACTTCTGTTGATTGTTTCACTTCAGAGTACTTTTGGAGAACCAAATTTCTGAATGCTTCCCCATGTAAAAAAGTTCATTTGATGGTTTTACCCTAGCCTTCTCCCCCAAATATTGGACCTGTTGAGACATTACATGAACAAGCCTAACTGAGCTTCAGGTTCATCTGCTCAAGTTTGGAAGACTTCGCTTCCATTTTTAGTTGCCATTTAAGCAAAAAGGTTTTTTTTTAAAATGGTTTGTTGTTTCAGCATTTAAGCAAATATGGAAGCAAAAGTTTGTGAACTCTTCCTTGTGGCCATGCCAGAAGATTAGAGGGGGAGTGTGCAAGCCCAAAGCTCACTGCAGCTTATTCATCTCAAATGATTTAGTGCAAAATCCAAACGTGGTCATTCAGACTTTAGCCTTTTGCATTTTGGCTTTTGGGTCCCACTGTTTAAAATATGTCTCTGTGTGTCTGCTTATATACATATTTAACCTCTGCCAAATGAAAACAACCATTCATGTATCTGATGAAGTAGGCTCTACTCCAGAAAAGCTTATATCACAGTAGATATGCTATCTTTAAGGGCCCTCTGTCTTGGTTGCAACAGACCAACACAACTCTCTCATTTGGAATGTTCTCTAAATCTGTAGCCCCAAATAGGAGAAAACTCAAAAGATCTCTTCTGGGCTAAGCATACTGTATCTCCTGTCCACAAAAATTAAAAACACCTGTTCATTTATATATATATTTTTAATTTTTAATTTTTTGTTAGGCAAGGTAAAGTAGTGACAGTAAACCATTCCATTTTTAATTCTGGCTAGTTTTCTACACCTACCCGGTAGGTCAGTTAGCGTCACATGACTGGAAGTGCACTTTAGTGAGCAATGCAAACATGCTTCACAGCAACTTGCCCTTATAAGAATGAATCACAATTTTAAAGTATTTTTGGGTGGCTTCATTTCACCTTTGTTCTACCCAACTTTTGGGCTGCCAAGACATTTTCTTATTCCAAATGAGTTACTCCCCTTTGTTTCACATGGACTGAATTCACAGAGAAAAAAGATCAATCTAATTTAGTGTGATGGATATGTTACTATGCATTTCTGTTCCCTAGTTAGCTATTTAAATGTGTATGTCAGCATTTAAGATAAAATGAAAATGATCAACAGAAACTATTACACTTGCAGCTTTCAGAGAACATGGTGTTTTTAACTTGCCATAGTATTTATGTAATCCTTGCTTCCACATACAGGCTGGCAAACATGCCTCACTTAATATTAAAACTGGCATGTCTAATGCACAAACCCTGCCATGGGCTTGTTCCTCTATGCTAATTAAGTTTTATTATACCCTACCTGAGGATATTAGTCAAATTGGCTGATATTTCTTGCTCTGACAGCTCAAGAACTGAAGCATTTGCTGAGCACATACCATGTCTTCCCCTGCCACTTCTTATTTGTGATAACTCCCTCTCCTCCCACCTCCTGTAATGTCTCTTTCACACATCCATAAATCCCTTCCTCTTTAAGACTATATGACGCAAACCCTCAGATAAGTTAGCATTACAATTTCAGGCTCTGTTCTTAAATGGAGGTATATACCTGCCTACAAGAATGGAGTCAGGTACTCAAAACTATATGAATTCCACCATGGACTGTATGGTCCCCCAGCCAAATCCCTCACAGATACTGAAGTTAAACTATCTTTTAAAATAAAGACTTGAATAAGATTTGAAAAATTAATAAGCAATCCTAACGACTATTGCAAATCAGCACCACCAACATATTTCAATTATAATACCCAAACATCTTATTTGGAAGTTCTGTTGTGTGTGGTGTTTTTTTTTTTAAAGGAAAAACATCCCTCTAAGCAACTAAATGGCTTAGTCCGCATGTCACTTTAAACCATAGTTATGCTGAACTACGATTAAAAGGCAAATGCACAGTGTATTAGTGCACAGAGCGAAAAGTGCACCTGCTTCACCTCCTCTTCAGCTCCTATTGCCTCCACATTGCCAAGAACTATGCCAAGAACTTAGTGTTATCTCCAAGCATGGGCCTATACATGTACTTTGTTTTTCTCCAAACAATTCATGAGCTGTAACAAAGGTTATAGTTTGTGATTTTCGTTTTGGGCAAACAAACAATGAGCTCAGGGTCAGACATAATGTTAAGCCAAATGTTAAGTCACATGTGTTGATCTTTCATAGCATGTAAAGGGTTTGTTATAACCAATGCTCCTAGAAACATGCAACATAGGTGAGGAAACAGCACAGAATTCAGAGGGTTACTGTAGCAAGCTGTATTTCCGGTATGTGTTACAATGTGGCAAGGAAAGTGGCTATAGGAATCCTGCAGCCTATGCCTGATCTTAACAGGTTGGTGCTGATGCAATACTTTTTTTTCTTTTTAAAAAAATAATTACTCTAGTCTAGGCTAGTCAGAAGGGAGGCAACACATCATGGGCAAGTGGAGTTGATCAGAAAGCTATGGTATATGGAATACCTGACTATTGAGACTAGAGAGAACTGAAAGCTAGTCTGTGGTTGTCAGAATAAAAATTACTGCTGAACGGATCTACACCACAAGGTAAGAGATCCCCTGTGTGTGTTCACAACATTATTCAATAGAAGTGCTATCTACAAGTAGAAAAGTATTGTAAAGGGGTTGGGTGTGTGTGCGAAAGTATGGATGAGGGAAAGATTTAGCCAGCCTGCCAGCTAGCTTATGCTGTACTTTAAAATTTCACTCCATCCCTTTGTATGGATTCAGAATGATTTTATCCTGAGACACAAGTTGGCCATTGTTTTATCATGCTTGGCCCTCAGCTCCTATATGAACATAACAGTAGGCAGAGCCAATATTAGAAGACTATAAATTCTTTTCACAGATCTCGTTTAAAAAATTGTTGACAACAAGGGGACAAGGGAAAACCATTGGCTCTGCAAATCACTTTGCGTATGCAGAACAGTTGATTTGGCTACAGTTTTGCATTGCCCTCACAAAAGGTTAAGGCAAGCTGCTTGTATATAAGAAAAGTAGTTGCTCAACATACAGATGCTTGTTTCTTTATGGAGATCAGGTTATCTAGCATGGCCTTTAGTGGACACTTGCTTCTTAATCTGACACTTACTCCTAGGGGACAATTTTGATTAACAGTGTGTAAAAGGAAAATTCTTTCTGAATTTTTCTATAGTTGCATGAGGATTCTGTTATATGAAACACTAGCTATTCTCCATTTTGGGGTGGGGGTAGAGACAAAATCAGGGATGGAAACATATTTCCAAACCTCGGAGAACTAGTCATATACAGCAGTGACAAATTATTTTTATCCCTAAACTATATAACTAAAGGATTGCCAGAAAGAGTGCCATGTTAAGTTTGCATTCTTGTTACAAGCATCTGGCACCTTCAATTTTTAACGAATTTATAATGGCATAAGCTTTTGTGAGCACAGTTCATTTCATGAGATGTATGAAGCATTATCCTAAATTGGCAAGACTATACATACAGATTTTTTTGGGAGGGAAGGGGTAGAGAGAAAATGAGTGGAGGAAATGAAATGCTAAAAGAACAAAAATTATACTACCTGAAAGGAAAAGATACAGTGTTTCATTAACTGTACCTTAAGTTTTCCAAACACATGAACTTCAATGGCTCTTTTCAAAGTATGACTAACATTGACTCTACCCCACAATTTTGCATGCCTATTATAACAGCAGAAATGCATGATAATGTTAAATCTTACCTATCAATTAGTTACACAAATCATTTGACAAAAATATGCTAAACTGCCCTGCTCAAAGAGGAGCCCATGGAGCAAGGTAGTAAAGCAGGTTAACTGTCACAGCACCAAGGATGGCTCCCAATGAACAACTTGCTCCAAAAAGGGTTAGAAATGGGCAGATACCTTTTTGACCTCTGCCTTCAGGTCAGCTTTTCCTATAAGCTTTTGGAAAATTTAAGTGTCTCCTAAAAGGCCAACCCTCTGACTCAAAGATAGGCAATTCTCATGCACCGCATAGCCCACTTGCCTGGTGTGCTCCTTATGCTATTAGACTGGTAAGGTGGTATGGATTCTTCAAGTCCCATAGACCAATGAGGCTCCTGGCTCTGCTTTTACAGGCTGTGATGTTGTGGAATTTGATTCAGTGGGCTCCTGTCTGCCAGGATCTCTTAATCACTGGTCTGCCAGTGGTCTCTTAATCACAAACATTAGGCTCATAACCAAGAACCTGGTACACTATAGCCTCTGTCCCAAGTATCCTGGTCACTGCTGTCAAAAATGGGTTTTTCAGCAGCATGAAATATTACATCTAAAAAACCATACATTGTGAATGTTTCTTAAACTATCTTTCGATTTGCCTTTGAGAAATTCAGAATATATTTTCAGTCTACTTCAGTGAAACGTATTTAAATATGTGATCATTACCTCTTCCTACTTTCTACAGCATGAGTAAGGAACAGTACTTGTTTAACCATACTAAGAGCCTATAGTAAAACCAGAGCACTACAGCTAATTTGTATGTAATATAATCTTGATTAATATGGAGGCCCCTGAAGGTTGAGAAATTCTATCTTACCAGCTCCATTTACCCTGACATCCAATATCAAATATACATCACCTGTTCAGGCACTTAAAATTATTAAATGGACTTACAAGTCAACTTTTGAAACTATCATCCACAAGAGAATCTTTTAGGTTGACTTCCTTCTTAGATCTCTCCAAGCATGACAGCTAACAAAACATATAAAATTAAAGCCAAGATTCACTTCGTTCCATTAAAAACTTACCACAAGAGAAACAGGTCACTTATGGTCCATTATGTTGCCCTTCCTCTCCCTCTGCATAATCTGGAATTAGAGTCTTGTCACTGCACTCTTCCTACAGCAGAATAAATAAATTGCCATTCCAACACTATGGCAGTACATAGTGTACACACAACTCAGGGTCTCTACATCTTTAAAGACGTAGTTACCCATTGATTTTGTTTGTTTGTTTGAATCACCTGCAATTCAGCACTTGGTTTGCATAGAATTATAATCAGACGTCTTAAGGAACATTATGCATCACTGTCCAGTATAACAAATAATAATTGCTTTACGTTACCCTCACTTCCATTTGCAGCATCCATTACCATACAAGTAAACAGCAAACGTTTGTGCACATACCATTATTCATCTTTGTTTTAAGCAAAGTCACAATCATCTGCAATTGATGCTAAACCCTCCATGCAAATCCTGCATCTCATATAAGCTGGTTAAAGTCCTTGAGCAACACACACCAAAAAGGGTGAATTATTACCATATGTAATGAAAATGGTAAATATCTCTAGAAAAGTCTGTATCTCAAAAGTTAGAGAATAGCCACATGCTGCGATCTATCACAATTTTAACTATCACCCATTCATTTTATTTTGTCAAGATTTCTGTATGTTACATGCTTGTTAATATTTTCAGAGCTTTGAAGGTAATTGTCAAAGGACAACGAGATATGCATGTCTGACTTCAGCGGGGGGGGGGGGTGAGAACTTAAATTCAACAAGAGTTTCAAAAGTAGAAGCGGGGAATCTGTGGCCCACCATTTGTTGGCTACAACTCCCATCATTCCAGACCACTGACCATGCTAGCTGGGCTAAAGGGAGATCCAGAAATATCTAGGAATCCTCCAGGTTCTCCAGCCCTGGTTGAAGGCATGTTTTATTCTTTGTGTAAGTAATAATCATGAGCATTTCCTGCAGCTGGATTTCCTCATGAAGTGGAAACATTCTTGGACATTGTCCTGCAGGTCAAGCATTAATTCAGACAGTAATGGAATGCCCCATGTATGTGTTGATATACTTGTCCAATCAACATCCCATGTAAACACATATGAACATTTTTGGCAATTTCACAATAAACCACATTTCAGTTGAGAAAAGATACATATAGTTACTTCCTCCTTAACATATCTGATCTTACAGGTTCATCTTCAAATTCAGCAGCACAAACATCATTCAATTCTTCTTCAGTATTGACAGTGTGCTGCAACTAAAGCTGTTGGGTCAGGTGCAATGCCATGGCATTCTGTAGAGGCCACTTTCCTGGAGGTAAGGGTATATAACTTAGGTGACCTGAAGCCAGGTGAGAGATGTACACACTTAAAAGGTAAAGGGACTCCTGACCATTAAGTCCAGTCGCGGACGACCCTGGGGTTGCGGCGCTCATCTCACTTTACTGGCCGAGGGAGCTGGCATTTGTCCACAGACAGCTTCCGAGTCATGTGGCCAGCATGACTAAGCCGCTTCTGGCAAAACCAGAGCAGCGCACGGAAACGCCGTTTACCTTCCCGTCGGAGCGGTACCTATTTATCTACTTGCACTCTGACGTGCTTTCAAACTGCTAGGTTGGCACTTACTCAATATCTACGGTAAACACATTGGGCATTATTAGCATAGGACACTCTAGGTGGAGATGTGGCTGACCACAAAAAGCACTCTAGGTCTTGTATTTCACAGCTGATGGTGCTAACTTAACATGGCAGGGTTGTATTTGGCCAAGATCCACATAAATTGTGAATACACACAGAACTATCCAATTGCTGTGGACCTACCATCTCTTGGGGTATAGACCTTGCAAAAAATAATATGCAACATTATTCATCAAATCTGGTAAGAATTTTGGTCCTGGATCGAAAGAGCCCATAAAAGAATAGACTCAGACTTGGGAGTGCACTAGTAAAGACACATATAATGGCACAAATTTACAAGGCTGTACTTGTAGAATTTTATACAGCTAAAGATTGTAATATATAGAGAATAGCCACACTTTACTTGATCATTATGTTACAGCGGTATTTTGTGCAGCAAATACATGAAGCATACATGACAAGCTGCAACTAGACAAAAACAAAGTACTTGGATGGCAGGTCCAGTCAATTTACTAAACCTAGCTCAACATGCAAGTGAACCAAATGTACGGTAATTCTGGGTTATCAATGCATATTATTCTACAGATCCCAGCACTGGCTGGGAATATTTTCCACCAATTTCTACATGGTAAGGGTATAATATTCCACCCAAATTTTGCTTTGTCAATAATCATACTTTCCTAACCTTAGAACTTTGCTATTATAACACAACCTATATACACCTTTCCTTCAAAGGATGCAGCTGAAGCAGAACAGAAGGACTTGTCTCAACAGGCGTGAATTACCAGGAAAACGTTACACCAGAGTGAGCAATGGTTTCATGGGCCCTTCAGGCACAAGCTGGGGTGCTATTTTTAACTTTAAAAAAATTGAATGGACTGGACCCTACATAATGTCTTCCTCCCATGTTAACAGTGGACTAAGGGCTGGTTATTAATACTACCCCTTCTACCCAAAGTGAATAGAAGAAGTGGCCTTACTTTAGCAGCTCACAATCATCTTCTCAAACTTAATGCCTAAGTCAATGACCAAGCTTTGTACATTCCTGAATTTGATAACTAAAGATAAGTAGAGACTTGCTTTTACTCTTAATACTGTAAATTGCCCTGAGGATCAAGTTTAAATATTCAGTAAATGAATAGAAGTAGCTTTTTTAAAAGGTAGGAATTAGTTTTTTGGGGGGTTTTTTTAATCTAGCTCTTCATCTCCTGTGTACAGGGTAGCTCACAAAGTTCAAAAGAAATACCCTTAAAAACCACAAAGACCAATATTTTTTTTAGCAGCAGCATACCATCACTATTATCTAAAAGCCTTCCTGAAAAGGTTTTGGCATTTGGGAAATTCAGGGACAGGGACTTTCTCTTTTAGTAGGCTATTCAACAACCCCAGAGCATTGAGTATGCCCTGTTGTTTGCAGAGGTCACCATTCCATACATAATTACAACATACATAGCAGGACACTCAATATATTTATATTTTAATTGGCTGGGGAACACATATTGTAGGTATGTCAGTAACCATAAATATATTCTTTGTGGGTCCAAAAAATTAAGCAAATTCTTTCTTAACTGTGTAACAAATGCTAACAGGTCAGTTTGCTTCAATCTCTCACATGCAGATGAAACCTGAAAGTTATGAAGCCAAGCCTTCAATGGTAGTTATGAAGCCAAGCCTTCAATGGAAGAATTTCATTGTGGTCACAGGCCACAGAAGGTCCCTCACCATAGCATACACAGACCCCAATCCAGTTTTGCACAACTCCAGTTGTGAGCACCCATTTGTCAATCAGGAAAGCTCTAAGGAGGTTACACTGGGTCAGTGTTGATCTGATAAGGCTGCAGCTTGTATGCAGAAACTAGATGTAGCCTCAAACTTTGTATGTAGGATCTATTCATTCACATTTTCTATTCTAACAGGTGATCACCATAGATACCGGTAGCTTAGTAGGTAGAGCACAAAACTCTTAATCTCAGGTTTGTGGGTTCAAGTCCCACGTTGGGTGAAAGATTCTTGCACTGCAGGGGGGGTTGGCTAGATGACCCTTGTGGTCCCTTCCAACTCTATAATTCCATAATTCAATGTGTGCATGGAAGTCTGATTCCACATGTGGATCAGCTTAGGTAGACATTAATGTGTACTCTATGTGTACTAAAGGCAACATTACCCCTTCTATGTCCATTCAACACTGCAACACTGCAAACTGTGGAACTAGCACTTTGGAAAGTGCTACACAATATCCATTCCACACTTGTAAATAATTAATCTCTCAGTGTGGCAGCACCTACATTCTGGAACTCACTGCCCACTGACCTTCACTGTGTTGTTTTCAATGGCTGCTTCAAAAAAAGCTGTTTAGGCAAGCCTGTCTAGATATGTAAGGTTTACGTGTGTGTGTGTGTGTGTGTGTGTGTGTGTGTGTAATGTACACACCTCTTTCTCTCCCTCTCCCTCTCCCTCTCTCTCTCTATATATATATGGCAGCATGTTTCTATCTACTGACTTTTACTGATAATTTAATACATTATGTTCTATGTAAACTACTTGGACACTGACAATAAAGTAGTGTAGTTTTTTAAAAAAATAAAGTGTGCAATTGTGAAAAATAGCCACTAGCTATATTAAAACTGAACTAAAGTACACATTTTAAATTTGAGAGCAGATACCTATACAAAAATGTATTTTAATAAATTGATTAACGGTTCATGCACTTTTTCAAATAAGTCTTCTGTTAATGACTAAATACTTCATTTGCACCTATTAAAGATTCACTACATGCAAATATTGCCATCTGATTTGACTTAACCTGCTTTAATTGCCTATTCAGCTACACTTTGCTGGCATGCAGAACTATATAAATTTACTATTTTTCTTTTGTCTCCCAATGACTTACTGAAGAGTACAGACAGGCATTCATCTGAATTACCAAAGGAGGTAAATCTTATTTGCTATTATTTATTAATTTTAGATAATATAAAAATTAGCACATTTGTAAAAAATTTAGCATTGTATGAACACTAAAAAATAAAACTTTTATATAGATATACAGAACATATATAAACATAGCTCACTGAAAAAGTCAAATTAGGAAAAGTTTCCACATCACTAATGAAATGTAATAAACACACACCACTAAACAGGCTTTGAACCAATCAGATAAAGGGGAAAATTCAAAGGCCTGTCATATACTTTACTATCATATAAGCTTGACTTGCCAAGAGCAATAATTCCAACAAATCTAGAAGTGTGATATTTAAATAGGGCCTAATCCCATATTAGGCCCTATTTAAATATCTAAACTAATCTAAAGCTGAAATATTATACACCTTTACCTAAGAGTAAGTCTACTTCTGTGTAGACATTTACAGGACTGCAGTATTTTAAGTCCAACCAATATCAAGAACAATAAATAGTTCAAAATACAATAGTTTATGCTCTATGGCTACATGTTAGATATACAATATCTTATAGTAATATGTATCATGCAATGATACCTTCTATCCCTTTTAGAATATGTTTTGTGGGGAATGTAGCACTGCTTTGGAAGTGCTAATTCACTGTAAAATGATTACTTTGTTTAGGCTTTTCTGCCACGCATAAGCCATATAAGGAAGTTGAAGTTCACTGCCATCTTTCTGTCCAATCCTTTGAAATGGCCAAGAGTAACCTTTACTGGTGTCTTTAAAGATCATGTGTATAGTTTGAAAGTTTCCTAATCTTGATGATTGACGCCAAGAGAAATTTGCCTGTACTCCCATCAAGACAGACCAGCAAAACATAGCATAGACGTTGATTTAAACCATCCGTAGTACAAAAATAATGCCTCAGTTATAGTCATCTGACTAATGCACAATTTAGAAAACATGTTCAAAGCAGATCTGTACAAAAACAAATGGCAAGTTGCTTGTGAAGTCATCAAAATTATATAATTCAACAGGTGATACAACACATTTTGCTTTCCTTACAATGAGAATAGCTTAATCTTGACAAATTTCAGAAAACTCACATTTCCATACCTTTTCCCAAAACAACCAAATTTAACAAACTAGGTTGTTAAAAAAAAATCAAATGAAACAATTGAATTCCACTATTAAGGAGGAAATAAATTTGTCCATAAACCACATATGCAAGTAGACGTTCGCAAATAAAGTTTAAACTCCCTCAGGAGATAGCCATTGACTAAAGGTGCTGAAGCTGTTTTATGAATATACGACAAATATCTCTACTACTCAAATGTTTTTGAACTACACAGGTTAGGAAAGAAGAAACACTTGCTAAGTCTCACAAGACATCAGGCCTGTCTGAACTGTGTCCTTACTCGACAGCTAAGAAATGCCTTCTAAAAGAAAGCCATCGGCCACTAAGAAAAAGTCTTCAAACTTTAATGGTACAAGGGAAAAAGAATATTTGCCGTTCATGCAAACGGAATGCTTGCAGAGAAAGAAAGTTATCGGTCCAGCAACTTGCTTCTACAGATGACATGTTTTAAGATCACGAATGCATAATCAGGCAGTTTCACTTCAATACCTTCTACTATGGAACAAAGAAACTTCTGTCCGAGAAGCTTTACACACACAAAATCAGCTCTCCTAGATTTCTCCTCTGCAACAAAATTTCAAAGTACCGGCAATGATTAGACTTTCTCTCTCTCTCTCTTACACACACACACACACACACACACACACACAGAGAGAGAGAGAGAGAGAGAGAGAGAGAGAGAGAGAGAGAGAGAGAGAGAGAGAGACTGGAAACCAGCTTCAAAATCCAGAAAGACATTTAAAAAGCTAACGAAAGTATGAACAGGAGGCAGACCACCATCTCAAAATGAAGTACAATTGCGTCCCCTTTCTCCGACACATAAAAAAGGGTTTCATTCCTAATGTTCCCGCACACGCACACTTTCAAAATTATTTCTTTTCAAAACCAACCTCACAATTCGGGCGTGCAGATCTCCATTTGCACCAGGTTCCTTCACTACCCAATGGATGCTTTAAATCCAAATAAAGTTTTCTCAGCAGTCCAAAAAAGAAAAAAAAACGGGGGGGGGTGGGGAGAAACGGGGGGGTGGGTGGAGGATGCAACAGCTTTCGTCGACGTTGTTGGGTTTTTTTTCCTTTTCTTTTCCGGGCGTGGGGGTGTCGTTGAGAGGCGTGGAGATTTAGCAATGCCAAGCTCGCGGCCCGGCCGGCCGAGGTGAGTTATTTCCCCCCCCCTTCCCCCCGGCCTCCTCCTTCACTTTTCTTCGCAGTTGAGCGGGGGAAGGTCTCTGCGTCGCCTCAGCTTCTCCCCTCTTCCGCCGTGACAAATGCGCGGCTTCAGGTGCCTCGAACGCCGCCCAGTCCCGGCAGAAGAAGACTCACTTCCCGCCCCTTACTGAGGCGGCGGCGGTGTGGGGCGAGGGGGCGACCGCGGGGGCCGCAATGCCTGCGCCGGAGCCTGGCCCAGCTCTCCTTTTCAAAGAGGCTCCGGAGCTGCGGACCCGCCTCCGTCGTCGACCCCCCTTCCCCTGGCTTCTTCTCCTTTCTCTGCGTCCCCTCGCTCGCTAGGCCGGGCCCAGGATGCTGTAGCGCCTGCCGCAACCCACCGCCAGGGGCATGTGGTGGGAGGGGAGGCTGCGATGCGAAGCGCAACAAGCCCCCTTCTTCTTCTTCCTCCTCCTGCTTCTGCTCTTCTTCTTCTTCCACTGCGCAGCCTTCTTGTCTTCTATTCGTTCGCTTTCCCTTCCTGCCTTCCTTCCTCCCTCGCTCCGCTCGCCTTCCTCCCTCGCCCTCCCCGCCTCACACACACTCACACGGCTCCTCCTCTCCACACTTCCCCCTTCCTCTCCCTCCTTCCCGCCCCTCTCGCTTGGCAGGCTCGCTCCTCTGGGCGCCGGCCAGGGACTCGCTGAGGTGTCTCCTTCAGGCTCCCCAGAGATAAGGGCGGCGGCGGCGGCGGCAGGCAGGCCGGCCGGCCGCGGGGAGCGAGGGAGGGACGGAGAGCAGGCGGCGGGAGCGGTTCTATTATTACTACTACTACTATTACTACTAAGCACCGCCGCCCAGGCCAGGGGGAGACACTGCAGCGCCGCCCAGACAGCCAAGCGTGACTGACTAGCGCACGCGCACGCGCGCACACACAGACACACACACAGTCGGTCTCGGTCTCTCTCTTTTTCGGCCCCAACCGCGCAGCTGCACTAGTTTCCCCTTCAGACTTTTAGCCTTAGAGCCAGACAACAAGTCTGGAAACTGGCGAAGCGAGCAGCAGCGCGACTTAGCCAATCCGGAGAGAGGAGCCTCTAGCAACAGCCAATGACCCTGCTCTGAAGGGCGACCGTGAAAGGGGAAGGAAGAGCAGGTTAGGGTGTGTGAATTTAAAAAAAAAAAAGAAGTGAGATGCACAGAGAGGGATCGAGCCATCTGGGGCGAGGTGGGGGAGCTGTGCTTAGGAAGACTTTGGCGCTCTTAGGTTTGGGGAGAGAAAGGAAGTGGTGGGGCTGGGGGACGGGAAAGGAAGGGAAGGAGGGTAAGAACTGAGAGAGAGAGAGCGGGTGCTTGCTTTTAAGGCAACTGAGGGCAAGGCGAGGCGAGGAGAAGGTGGAGAAAAGCAGGAGGAATACAAGGAAGGGGGACCCAGCAGCGAGAGCAGCTTAGACAAGACTTGACCTAGATTGGCGTGAAACTAACTTGGCATCTTCCAACCTTGTGGTGTCTCATAGTTGTTCATGTAAACAAAGCAAAGACCGTTTTAAAGAGTGCTAATCTTTCCTGCTCATAATCAATACCTTTTCTTATTTCAAGAAAATGAAAAGGCAACCAGGTTACTCTTTTAGGCTGCAACCCTAAGCATGTCCATTCAGAATAAGTTCTTTTGAATCTATAAGACAGGTGAGGGGTTCGAATTGAAGCCTAAATTGGGTTTCTATAGTAAAGGTGGCTCATTTCTCAAAATACTTTCTGAAAGGCTTGAAATGATTCTGAAATGAAGGTGTATACACGCCTGCCCGCATGACTTTTCATAAATCGACTGCCCATGAAAATCCCATCACAGGTTCACCCCCTGTGTGAAGGACTTGCTTGGCAATGTTGCTAGCCTTGTTCCTGACCACCACTGGCCCTCAACAGCTACCAGCTGCTAGCCGCTCACCATAAGTACGGGCCTACAAACATACAGATCTATGTATGCAGAGTTTGTGCAAGTGACAAGGGGGCTGATTAGAATTAACCCTTGCATGGACGTCTACTACACACATGTATCTGTACATGTGAATGGACTAAAGTTAACCCCCATACTAGGAACAGCCAGATCTATTTAATTTTTCTTCTATATTCTCAAAACTTGTATGACTGGCTGTCCTGCTCTTTGTTCTCCCAATTTTCTTCACTGTTTCCAGTCTGGTTTTTGCCCTTTCTGCTACATGGAAATGTCTCAGAATAAGATTAATAATTATCTTCTGTTGGTATCAATAAACCTTCCCAGTCTTCATTCTTGACTTGTCAACTCTCTTTCAGTGGTGAATGAAAGCATATAGTGACTTCTCTTGGGTCACCTTGTTTGTCTCAGCGGTGTTGGCGGAGCAAGGGACAGACAGGTGACACAGGTGATGTGTAAATGACATACATGTGTGTGGCGAGATAAATGCGGGAGAAGTTTCCTGATGTAGAAGAGAATGTCCCTCTTTTCATCAGATAAATGTCCCACGGCTAAGAGTTGTAGTTGCCAGGAATACAGGCTAGAACCGTGGTTCCCAACGTGGCGCACATGCCCCATTGGAGGGCAATTTGATTTTTAAGGGGAGGCAATCCAATAATGAGTTATTAACAGTGAATTCCTTCATGTGGGAACTACTGGGCTAGAGCCTTCTTGGTTAGCAGCATCCCAAGTTAAGGAACTCCTTCTTTGAATATTTTTAGCTGGTCACTTACATCATGCTTATTCTGCAAGACTTTTAATGTACTGTATTTTGATCCTGCCATTGCGTTTTAAACCTGTTTTAACGTGTATTGTATTCAGTTTATTGTTGTTAACCACATTACAGGCTCTTCAGAGTGGGGTGGTACAAAAATGTTTAAATAAACAAAATATGTATGCGATCAGAAGACAAACCAGAGTTTGAAAAAGAGGTATGAATACAGCAATTGGCATTTTCAGTGTAATGTAAGGTTACCAGACATCCCCGTTTCCCGGGGACAGTCCCCAAATTTACAAATCAGTCCCCATACAAAATCCATTGAAGTTGAAAAGTGTCCCCGGATTTATTGAAAAAAAATCTGGTAACCTTATATTGGACCCTTTCTAATGCTGAAGGTGCCGTATCTGCAGTTGCCAGGGGTGCAGCCGGATAAGAAGATTTCTGTTAGATCAAAGACCTATCTAGTCCATCAACCTGTTTTGCATAGAGCTCAACCAGATGCCTGTGAGATGAGCTCTCTATTGAGGAAAAAACATGGGGAAATAGCCATCAATCAACTGAATATGGTATATGTCACTACATAGGATTGAACAGGTTTACAAAATGATACCGGTAGGTACTTTGAAGCCTCTCAGGGCTGGCTGTTGCTGGTGAGGTCATTAACTGGTGTACCATACTGCACTGTCTCCAGTGTGTTTCTCTTCTGAGGCCTTTATGTAGCCTGAGGTAAAACCTGGGATCCCCTTTTTTGCTAAACCTGCTGGAGTTCTTGATGCATATGGCTTAGAGGGCATGTCATGAACTCACCCATGAAGGAAAGTCTCCTGTCTATGATGGTCATAGTCTTGGGGTTCAAGTCCCACTGCTTCTCTCTTTCCATCCACATTTATTGTTGCTGCTCTGATATTTGGAAGGTAAGCTTTACCTTGGCAGGGAATATTACCAAACCAACATTTCCTGTTTCTTAGTACCTTGCTCCTTCCCGTTGGGCAAGCAGGCAGGTCATGCTGATCCTTTATTTGTTACTATCCTTTCTTCCTTGTGCATGTGGCTCCCACCCTTGTACCTTGCAAAAAGGTTGTTCCCCTCCAATAGACACAAACATGTAGCATTCTGAACATGGTTTCTGAGGCTGGGGCAACCCAGTCAGATGGGTGAAATAATAATAATCAGAAGAAGAAGAAGTCCTTCAGCAAAATTTAAACCTTTTTTCTGCGTAACCATGGGTTCCACATGCACCAGGCTACAGAGATGACTGTGTGTTGTACTTGGAATGACATTCCATTAATTCCCTGCCTCATCCTTGCTTCTCCACTAGCAAAAATATTGTTTGCAGGCTACAGCACTTTCCTGTTATTATGCTGCTTGGTTTCTTTGGGTTGTCAGGTTCTTTCTATCAAAATGTTTCTGCACTATGTGTGAGGAGGGATTGGGTTGGGTAGGGTGATACCCATAATGCCACTCCATCATGTTTAGTGCCTATCAATGTGTAGTTGAGGCTTAGAGAAGTCTGGCACGATACAGTGATACCTTGGTTCTCGAACTTAATCTGTTCCAGGTGTCCATTCGACTCTCGAAACTGTTCAAAAACCAGTGTGTGGCTTCCTGCACTCAAGTGGAAGCCGGTCGGACGTTCGGCTTCCGAAAAACGTTCGCAAACCAGAACACTTCCGGGTTTGCAGCATTCGGGAGCCGATTTGTTCGGGAGCCAAGCCATTCAAGTACCAAGGTACCACTGTATTGTGATGTTTGGGCACCAGCAGAGTTCCCAGGGACACCATGATACTATTGGTTGGTGTTGCTACATCATTTCTTGTTTCAACAGTGATAACATATTTTTTATACTTTGATGTTGGGAGTACATGGGAGTGTAACTCCCTTACACTCCCTTACATTGGCATAAGCCTGGCACAGTGGCTGCTGACAACGGTTAACATGTAGGATCAGAGAACTGAAAAGTTGCTCCCTTTTCATAGTTGCTCAGTCTGCTAAAGTCTTTCTAAACTTTAAAGCACATTCCTCTTATCTCCACAGTTCCATTGCATCAGCATCACAAAAGAGTCCTATACCAGCTTTTGGGTTAATTCTGCTCTAATGTAATCTGGGTATTGCTGTTTACATACATGACACTTCCTCTTTCATTACCCACAAAAACTGGTCAGAACCCAGAAAGGGCATAGCCCTATAAAAATGTGGCTATGCTGGAATTCCATCTCTCTTAAAGCAATTCTGTATAGCATCATCACAGTTGTGTATAAGACAGCAAAAAACCAAAACAAAATACCTTGCTTCTCCCAGTCTTTATAAAGAGGAAGACTCTTTATAATATAAACCAATTTGAAGTATTAAATTTCATTTTCTAAACAATCTGCCATTAACCTATCATAATTGTTTCTTTCAAAATTCTCCAAAGAATTGCAACATCAGCAGTGCAAAGTGGAAAGTCTAATAGAAACCAGTTTTGATCAACAGAGGTGTGATTCAGAACTATACTCTAACTTTCATGGTCACATTGAGCTTGAACGGAAGTTGAGCATACACATAACTTAAAATGACAACCAGTTCAAAATAACAGGTGTGGTCATCAAGTGCTGAGGGGGGGAGGGGGAATTACTACCGGTAGGAAGAAAGCTCATTCTCTGCTCTACTCAGGCGGCAATCTTTTGCACGCTTGCTGGCAAACGTGCCTTACTGAACACAGTGGAACTTGCTTTTGAGCAAACATGCCTATGATCTGTTTGATTTTTTTATATCTAGCTCGTCTTATAAAATAATTCAAGGTGGCTAACATATAATTAAAATCAGCAGCACAACAATTAATCAACCAGTACAAAATGTATAAGTAAAAACAGGAGAAATGAAGAGAAAGCAGCAGAAAACAAAAATAATTGACACCCATACACAAGTTTGTGAGTATACAGAAAGGGACAACAAACCCAGAATAAAAATTCAAGACTCGGTTTAGCTCAAAGCCTATTCAGATTAGCTCAGATTTAGCATGGTGTCCCGATACAAAGCCAGTTAAGGTGTAACAATCTTGGCTTAACAAAATCATGGCTTATTATGATTAAGACTGAGCATTGTGTTCCTTATAAACTGCCACTTTGTTTTGCATGCCAGATTTGGGATTTGCTTGTTTAAACCATAGTTCCCCATTACATTTAAACTCAGAAATGATGGTTTAATCCTGGCATGCTAGCCTATGAAACCAATTGTAAGGCCTATTGAATATTGCATAGGATTGTGCTGCAACAAATCTAATTATTAGGAAAGCAAAGGAAGCAGAAGATGGTAGGCATAAGGCAAGGCAGATAAAATAAAGTATTTTACTTATAGAGCCTTTGAAATTAACTTGAGTCAGTTAGGTCCATTAATTTTGATAGGTCTCCTCTGAGTAAAATTTAGTTGAATGCCACCCCGTATATCTAAAGCTGAAAAAGACAGCAGAATGTAGTATATACAGTTCAGGAAGCTAGAACTGCAGATTATGATAATGGGTGAATAGGTTCACGAAGGTTGTTTGCTGCCATATTAAAAACATTTCTGAAGGATGCAGATAACCAAAAAGAAGAAAATTAATTTAGTTATTAAAGTAAATCGAAAGGAAGAAAATTGGTTATGCTTGTGGATGACTTAGCTGGAATGGCACAAAGAGAAGAGAAGCTGCGGAGCATGGTAAATATAATTAATTATGTTTTTCAGAGTTATGACCTAAAATACGTATCAGAATGTATTTGTAAAAAAATATGTAACCTTTTGTTTAAACTGAGATAGACAGAGAATGATCAGAGTAAGCACAATCTAAATTTTGCGAAGCAAAATAATGTATGATGGGAGATCCATAAAAAAAATTAAAAGCAGAATAGGGTTAGCAGACTGGATATTTTCTTAAGAAATAGTACGTGCTAGACAGGAAAAATAATATTAGCATTGAAAAATAAATTAATAAAGTGTATGAAATTTAGATCTGTATTGGTGCAAAGAATGTAGAATAGGTAAGAACAGTGAAAGGGATATTTAGTTATTTTAAATAGACTGTGGGAGAAGATTGAGTAAACTGAATTTGAGAGAAAGACAAAACCAACAGAAGGAAAAGTGAAAGAAATAGAAGGCTTGGAGAATGATGAGAACTGTGGATCACAGAACACATTTTAAGAAGTGGAGGACAATTACATTCCTTTATGATAAATTAAAATTATTCAACCAAGTTTTTTGTATTCAACCTGACAATGACTAGAAAGTTGTATCTTCTGCAATCTATAAACGGTTGCAACTGGAAACATTGGAAGCAACTACACGAGAGTTGGAAGCAGCTTGGAAAAACAACCTCTGAATAAACATAAAAGAAAAAGTGTTATTTCTATGGCACTGGACTGGATGAGTCCGCATCATATTAATTATGCCATATTCCCACTATGTTAGTTAGAGAGGCTGTGGTGAACTCAGGTCTTTCATTCACATGTGGTGGGAGTGTAGTCCTGTGCAATGGTTTTGGAATCTGGGATTTGTCAGAATTTCCAAGATAATGGGCCAGCACATTTATGTTGTGGCATTTCCCTTATTGATAATTGGGAAACATGTTTATTAGAAACTGGTAATATTCATGTTAACAGCTACTCACATGGAAATGTGAGGCATTGGAAGTATAACTCAAGGTTCATGGTGACAAGGTTGATGGAGAGTATCTAGAAGATCTCTCTAATTGTCATGTAGGTGGATTTTAATTTTTTTTAGAGAAGAATAGCAGCTAGAAGGGGACGGGTGTGAGAGAATTGAAGTTTTTGTGTATGTATGAATGAAAGAATCTCTGTGTATGTGTGTGTGTGTGTGTGTGTGTGTGAGAGAGAGAGAGAGAGAGAGAGAGAGAATGGAGGGATGGGCTTTCTGCCCATCTCCCTCCAGTATGTAGTCCCCAACAGATTAAACTTTAAAGGGAAAAGGAGTCCCAACCATGGATTAGGTGGTCATATGAGCCAGGTCAATGACCTGCTGCTGTATGAGTGCGGAGTGAAACAGATACCAGAACAAGTCAACAATCTATCTATGTTGGAGCTGAGACCCAATGTTCTGTGCAACTAATAATAGGCTTGGGGGAAAATATTATACACTTTGCAGAGCAATTAATTTTCTTTTTATATGTGTATAAAACACTTCATTAAAAACACGGTGGGCTTTGTGCCACAACAATATTGAAGCATTTAATGGCCTCCATATATAGATTGAAAAAGAAAGGGGCAATGAAAGGCATTCTGCAAAAAGTCTATTTGCTTGGACATTTTTACTAAGCTACTCCCACAATAATCTGAATAGTGAATTTATGAAGTCTTGTGTTCATGCTTATGAAGGTGCCCTTTGAATTCCAATTAATCTTGACAATACACAGAAGAAAAATGATCGCCCAGGGAAGTCTTTGAAGGATTTAGGATTTTACACCCCAAACCTTCTGTTCCATATTAGTAATTCATTTACGCTGTTACAACATGAATTGGGAATGTGGCATGTGGCTGATTAAATATCTCATGAAATAAAAAAAACCCCAAACCCTACAATAACATGTATATATTAAATCATGGCTTATTAATTGTACTGCCTGGTTTTGCAAAAAATGATGATACAAAATGATAAATTTATTCCTAATAATTATAGCCAAGAGTAGAGTCTGATGTTTTTTCAGAGCTACCAAATCAACAGCTTTGGCAGCAACAGCGCTGATTTCCACATGCTGCTTGCCTTATGTTCCTTAATCTGGTTCTGGAGGGACCACTTCAAAGGATTAAGGTAGTTTGATTTTCATGCCTCTTTAATCTTTGGGTTCTCTGCCAGAACTGCTAGCAAATGTGCCAATAAAGATGGTGAACTAAGTTCAGCACATTCACAAGGCCAGAGAAAAGACATGTAATAGGATAGCCAGTATTGTTAAACACTTGTAAATCCCACTGATGCTATGGCACGTATCTTTCAGTTCAGTGAAAGACACTTAAATCAATTGGATTTAAATGTGCTTTCATTTTGGCTAGATTATGCAGATAGTTAACCTAACTGGTCTAACCTTTAGGGCCATTTGATAAAAGTGGCAATCTGACTTTTCATCAGAATCCTGGTATGGTTTCCAAGCTATGGTAGAACTCATTGTTTACCCAAAATGGTAATGTTATGACATTATTTATCAGTGTTACTTTTATGTTAAGGGTAGTGTGGGGAGCAGATTTGATTTTGGACATCCCTATAGGCACTGTTTGTACCAATGCAAGCTAGTCAATGTCCCACTCTTTCTCAGCAGCAGCAACACAGCAATAACATTTTAAAAAACTTTTAGAAAAGAATAAGCTCGGCAGCAGAGAGCAACAGTCACTCCTGCTGCAGAAACCCTTAGAGAGGCAATCCAATTTATGAGGCAAGTAGTGTGCATGGAAGCGCGCATAGGGGTGTGAAGATAAGCAAAGCCGATTTCAAATGCTGCTACTCTGCATAATGAAATGTGTGACTACTGGCAGCTCTTGATTGTGAGGACTTCTCAGGAGAACCAAGGAGAACAGACAGGTTGCCAGGCAAACGAAAGGGAAGGAGTTCAAATGGGAGAAATTTAGGGTACAGAAAAGTTAATAGGAACGAAACTTAGTATTCATAGGAGAGCATGTCCTATTAGTCGCAGGAATATTAGAGTGTGTGTGTGTGTGTGTAAGAGAAAGGGATGGGCTTCTGTAAAATAGATGTTTCTCATATCCAATGCCCCTGACAGGTAATCCTGCTCTATGGAAACTAGTAAAAATGTGTAATTTATTTCTGTAGGAGCAACATTGCACCCATAGCATCACAATAGTATTAAATAATTCTTCCCAGATAAACAATTGAGAGCTCCTTTTGAAAATGTCTCTAACATAATTAGGGTTAGGACAAAAACACATTTTAGATTAGCTGCACTACTCCTTAATATTTATTAATGTCTGTACATATTGTGTGTCATATTAAATACCGGTAATCAAATGTATTAAGATGTTGCAACTCCAATTTACATATTTAATTATTTCTTTTTCATGTGTACCAAAGTTTTTGCTCTCTTTTACCTCTGGATAAAATGCGTTAAATGGTTCTTGTGAACAAAATATTGGTTATATTAATTCCCTAAGTCAGCCGTAGTTTAAAAAGGAAAGAATTTGAAAATATGGTTACTTCAATAAACATGCTCAAAGGGTTGTTGCTAATTAGAAGTGAAGTATTTAATTAACTTCAATTAAAGTTTAATTGTAAAATGTGCTTCATGGTTTTTACATCCAGTCACTTTCTTATAGAATAAAAAGAGCAAAATAATATCGGGACTCAGTTCTTTATTAGCCATTGGCTACCATTATAGATTTGGCTTAGGTTTCATTTACAGTATGGTTGAAGCAGATTAATTAAAAGGACATAACTGAGTGGCTGACATTAGCTAAGTCTGTTAATTAGCTATCTATTCTCAGGGGATAAAGTTTTATCAATGTATATAGCAGGCTTTCTCATTGTGGTGTCCTTCAGATGCTGTTGGACTACAACTCCAGTCAGCCTCGTGCAGCATGGCCTATGCCCATGTACTAGATTGGGGAAGGCTGGCAGGTGGAGGTGAAGGAGGGTGGAGATGCTTAGATCCACACACTTTATGGTTGTGCTGGTCCCGTGGGTTACCCGAGAGGCAAGGTCCAAGTCCGGTCCGTGGTGAGAGGTGCAACGTAGAGGCAGTCCGTAGTAACTGAAGCTGGGTGCAGGGCAGGGAGTCAGGTGAAGTCAGGAACAGGTATGCAAGCAGGCAACTAGGGTGGGTCAGGAGCTCAGGCAGGAAAGCAGGACAGGTTTCAAGCAGGAACTGGCAACCAACAATGTTGCTCCTGCAACTTGGGGCTGGGGCTGGCCGGCTTTTATCTGCCCTGAGGCATAAGGCGGCCCCGATCCTCTGGTGACTCGCCTCTCCTGGCTTGGAGGCGAGCACTCCTCCTGCGGGAACTCAGTTCCCTTCGCCTCTCTGCCCTTCGCCTCTGCAGCTCAGGAGAGGCTGGAGGGTTACCGGACCCAGAGGCAACCTCAGCTTCCCCTGACGGGGCTGGGAGTGGAGCACCTGCAGGCAATGGGTCCTCCATCCCATCAGGAGCCAGAGCAGACTCAGCAGATGCCTGCACCTGAGGATCCAGCACAGGTGAGGACCCTTCAGACTCAAGCCCTAGCCCTGGCTCTGCTGGTTCTGGAGGCGGGGAATCCTTTGCAGGCTGGGATCCCTCAGGTTCAGCATCTGAGTCTGAATCCCAGGCCATCACAATGGTGAGGAAGTTTAACATAAGTCTTATATGGTCCTCAATATGGGCCAGAGCACCCATACTGCACACCACACAAATGATTTTGATTGCAGCCCTATGCACTTGAACTCCGTGCTAATTACCAATGAGTTTATGTGCCTAGGATTACCTTGCTAATTCCCTTCCAGGCTAGTAAATAATTCCCATAATACCGGTAGTAAATCATTCCCAAAATGACAGCGACTGCATGCCTCAGCATCCTGAGCCTCTCCCACCATTTGCTACGTAGCAGCACATGTGTCGATAATAAGAGTGCGGAACACGTTTTCTAAAGTAGAATTGTCAAGTGGAATTTACAATTGGCTGGGATTAGTGGCCAAGAAAGAGGAGTGGGGAGACCCCAAAGAGGAGGCTTGGAGGACAGGATGGAGGGTGCTCTTTTGCATGTGAAAGGATTCTGAAGGGAAAGACCAGCGTTTAATTTCTAAAATGTGAAGTGCCATGGCGTATATACGTCTGCCAGGAAATCACATCTGATCAGGAAGCACATTCTTCTCACCAAATATGTGAAGATTAGAGTAAGAATTAGAAGACCTATGGATCTCCAAATCAGAGCAAATGCCATTGTGCGGTTCACACCCCAAACCTAGCCCTGTTCGTTGATAAGCAAGCTGCAGCGATTTTATTTCTGTGTTTCCTTTTGCAATATTCATATGCACATGCAGAATAAAACACATTTTAAATGGTCATGGGTAAAAGACTCATATCTATTTTGATAATTAATGTTTCTAATAATAAAAATAGTTCCCCTAGAGATTCTAGAGTAAAATTTTTAAAACCAAATGCAGTTATAATATGAGCCAAATGTTTAATGTATTAATTCAACTTTGTTTTCTTGTATAAAACTGGATTCAGAGTAACTTCGCTTTTGCACTTTCAGAGTCTTTTACAGATAAATTAAGCTTGCTTTTGCTTAAAATGGTTTTCTGTTCTTGCTAACTGCAAAGTAAACATTCATTCATGCTCAGTGCCATGTGTTGTGGGGGTTGGAGGAATCGGAAACTCCCTACTGATTTAGATTTCAAATAGAGCTCTGAACCTAATAATAAAAAGCTTCCTAAGCAATATGAGTCAGCAGCTGTTATCAAGTGGATCAGACAGCAAAGTCTGATCTTGCACTGACAGCTGGTGCATAACTATATTTTGTGAAATGGTAAGCACTTGAGTTTAGCGATGAAAATAACAAAATTAGCATACCAGTTCAACATAAATGAAAATGTGCTTTGATTGATTGATTAATTAATTAATTGCCCAATCAAGTGGCAATTAATGTACAAACTGCTTTACAGGGTACAAGAGGATAGGCCCCTGCATGGAATAGATTACAATCTGAGGCCCCATCTGCACTATGCATTTACAGCAGTATCATACTACTTCAAACAGTTGTGGCTTCCCCCCAAAGAATCCTGGGAAGTGTAGTTTGTTAAGTGTTTCTGAGAGTTCTTAGAAGACCCCCATTCCCCTCACAGAAGTAAAATTCCCAGAGTGGTTTAACAGTCAACCCCTCTTCCCAGGAAACTCTTACCCAGGGACAGGAAGAGCTAACTAATTCTAGCTTTGTCCCTATCCTCTTCCCTCCTGAGTTGGACAAGGGCAACACAAACAGTACAGGATGAGGAAGCTGGCAGCCAGGGCCACCCCCTCGACTGAACTGGTTATAAGATGGCAGGCAGGTGGGGCAGTGCCCTGTTAGTTCCAGCAGACCAGCCTCCACTATGGGGAAATGTTTAGTTTAGCAAAAGGGCAAATAATGGGGTGGGGGGGCATGATAGGTTTATAAAATTAGGCATTGTGTGGAGAAAGTGAATAGAGAATAGTTTTTCTCCCAAACCTGGAAGCATCCAGTGAAGCCAAACAGTAGGAAATTTATCTACACACAAACAGTGTGTAGTTAAACTATGGAATTTGCTACCACAAAGTGTTGTGATGGCCACCCATTTCAAAGGCACTTAATAATTTTAATAATAATAATTTCATTTTTTGTACCCAACCCATCTAACTGGGTTGCCCCAGCCACTCTGGATGGCTTAGGGACAAAAGCTGGTTTTGACCTATAAAGCCTTAAATGGCTCAGGACCATAATACCTCAAGGACCGCCTCTTTCCATATGAACCTACCCAGACCCTGAGATCATCTTCTGAGGCCCTCCTTGGTGTGTCCCCTCCTCGAGAGGTTCGGAGGGATGTCAACACGAGAACAGGCCTTCTCTGCAGTGGCCCCCCGTCTGTGGAATGCTCTCCCCAGGGAAGTTCGCCTGGTGCCTTCATTATACGTACACCTTTAGGTGGCAGGCAAAAACGTTCTTTTTAACCAGGCCTTTGATTGATCCGATTTACATCCCATGCCCTTTTAAAATGGGGGGGGGGCTATTGGGTTGTTTATATTTTTATTAGGTATTTTGTGGTTTTGTGGTTTTATATCTTGATTTTATTCTGTGAACTGCCCTGAGACCCCCGGGTATAGGGCGGTATATAAATTCAGTTAATGATGATGATGGTGATGATGATGATGATGTCATGATGGAGATATGCTACTTCCAAGATCAGAAGCCGCATCACTCTGAAAATCGGTTGTTGGGGAACAGGCGTAAGGGAAGACTATTGCCTTCATGCCTTACTTATGGGCTTACTTATGTTTACTTAAACAGCCCTGTTTAGGGAAGTTTTTAATCTGTAATATTTTAATGTATTTTAGTGTTTGTTGGAGGCCGCCCAGAGTGGCTGGGGGGACCCGGTCAGATGGGCGGGGTACAAATAATAAATTATTATTATTATTATTATTATTATTATTATTATTATTATTATTATTATTATTATTATTATTCCCCCATAGCTACTTGTTTGGCCACTGGAGAAACTGGATGCTGGACTAGATAGGTCTTTGGTTTGATGCAGCAGGGCTTTTCATATGACATTATTTCATGCAGATGAAATAATGAAGAAAGCTGCTTAATGTCTGATTGTCACACAGCTGTTCAAAGACTAGGAACCCCTTTAATAAACCATGTAATTCCAGACCTTATATGTGGCTTATCACTTCCAGATTTTCATTTTAACATTTTGCCCATTGCCAGCCAGTTCTGTATAATGTGTTGAGGAATGCATGTACTTAGTATACATACCCCTAAGGTTATTTGAATTGTAAAAAAGGAGTGGCTGGAATGTAATTCATTATCATTCTGCTTTAATGGTTTGTTGCCTTCCTCCCATGAATAAAATAGTTTGGAACAATATGTGCTAAAAGAAAACTAATTATCTGTTTAGTAACACCCATTCTTGAGATAGGTGTTTGTTTATTTGATATTTCAATTTATGACAATGAAGAATGTTCCTCACGCCTAAGCCCTGGACTTTGCAGGTGAGTTTGGAGCATGAGGGAAATCCAATACCTTCTTCAAGATTTGCTGTATCATCCATTGCATAAGAAAGTTCAAAAGTTAAAATTGCAGCTTTATAGGCAAGTTGGGAAACACATGATAAAATTAGCCATCTATTAGTTTGGAAGCTGAAAATTCCTTATAGTGTCTAATTCTAATCTGTACTCTTTTAAGTTTTTACTGGTTTTAATTTTTAAATCAAATTGTGCTGTGTATTTGTTCTAGTTCTGTTGTTCTTATGAGCTTAAAGCTGAAATAAAGTGATTGATTGATTGATAGCCATCTATTACAGAATATAGTTTGAACTGACTATGGTTTTGTTATATGTAAGGACAGCTAAAAAAAAGAGAGAGAGGAAAATTTGTTCAAAGTAACAGTGGCTAGTTCTTCTACGTTTATTGCTATTGTTTATTAGCTATACAATGTTGAGTGTTATCTGTTAACTCTATTCTATCCTGTTTCCCCTTTGTTTTTGTTTAAACCAGTTCACCAACCAAGAATTTATACATTGACCACTAATAATGAACTATATATTGTAGATATTGCTGCAAATTTATTATGCTATTTTTGTGATGTGCAAACAACATGAGAAGACTTGGTCAGTTTATTTTTGTCATTTATTATTCCAATGATCTTTGTATATAATATTCAATAAAATGTTTAACAAGCCAAGCCAAGTCAAGCTGAGCTAGAGTATCTGAATAGGAGCATCGTTTGAGGAAAAAGCAATGCAGCTAGCTTGGTTTAGTGTTAGAATGGGGGGCTTCTTGGAAACTCCAATGTTGCCTTGACTTCCATGATGGAAAAAAGGTAGGATATAAATACATAAGGTATTTGAACCACCAGCCATTCTGTCTTTCAAAAGTTTGAGGAGTGCTGCTGGTCAAGCACTCACAATGCGTTCTTCCATGCAGGCATATGGATCAGTAAAACATAAACTGCAAGCCGAATTCCAGTCCAACACCCTGTGGATTGGGGGGCTGAATATTTTTGCTATGTTATTTTCCCAGCAGATGAATTTTCAATTTTATATGCCAGGGGCAGAAGGACTACCAGTGGGAGAGTAAGGAGCTAGGCTGAGGCATGCAGAATGGAAAAGCGTCCAAGTAGAGGCACAGTGTTTGCAGCTGCTCCCAGTGACTCATTCCCAACCAGAGTTATTGTTGCTTTTTTCTGGCCCTCCCCCCACCCCACCCCAGTCATTCATTATATGCAGGAGCAAAGCTATTCCTCACTTTCACTGCAGTGCAAATAAGTGAGGCATGCAGCAGACATCAATGTGGAATGTAACTCCAGCTCTTCCTCTGATGGGTTGCCACTTTTTTGTTCAAGTAGGGCTCCATTCTTTTTACAAAATACATGACAGGAATGATGCAGCGACTTTTCTTATGTTCTTATATACTCTCCCCAAGAGTCCTGATGTGTCAGACCCAAAGTCTAGCTGGCCCAGTGTTCTGCCTCCCATGGTGGCCAACCAGATGCCTCCAGGAGCCCCACAAGCAGGCTTGAAGGCCATTCTCCCCTGCTGTTCCTGGCATTTGTTGGTGTAATGCTTCTCAACATGCAGGCTCCATGTAACCATTGTGATGTGACTAACAGGATATACCTCTCCTCTTCCATATTTTTTTCTGAATCTTTTAAACTCATCTAAGCTTGTGCTCATCATCACAACTTGTGGTAGTTCCTTACATTAATTATGTATTGTGTGAATAAGTACCATATTTTTCCGTCTATAAGACACCCCCTGTATATTTTTGGGGACTCCGATTTAAGAAAATGGGGGGAGATACTATCCGTGTATAAGACAAGCCCAGATTTTGAACATTATTTTAGAGTAAAAAACACGGAAAAGTACAGGACTTTATTTTGTCTGTCACAAGTCTACTGCAGACCTATTTCACAGGAGAACTGCACCACTGGTTACTACCGGTGTGCTAAACCATGCAGTGGAGCTGCATAAAGTGAAGGATTGAGTTGTTACTGTTGCTGTTGTTGTTGTTATTTCAACTGGCTCATTCTTTCCCATTATAAATTATCATTGCCTATGTAAATTAATAAAATATATCATTGCCAGCCATTGTCTAAAATTAAGCAGAATTGTCATGGGCCCTAACAAAAAAAATGCTGCAAATCAAGTACTAACATTGCCAGTTCTTAGCCACTAGATGATATCAGCCTTAGTTCATACTAGACAGTGTTGTCATTTTGTAATTGCCCCTTTAGGCATTGGTCTTGCATCAGCTTGCGATCATTGGTACCACTCATGCGAGTGAAGACATCTGCTTTTAGAAATTGCAGAGCTGGCTGCTTAGGAGATTTCTTCCCTTAACAATTGTTTGTTTTAAGCAATGTAATACTAAATAATGCCTCTGGTTGTTCAGATGAGAGAGGTTGATATATAATCTCCAAAAGGCAAATTTGCAATTAATCCAATTCCTGCCACTTTGATTATTATTATTTTTTCCTTGAAACTTCAGTGGAAACAACCAAGGGGAGCTTGCATAGCGGGGCTTCTTTTTGGTTACAAACTGAATGACACAGCTTTGATTTTGAAAACATTGCAGTTTTTAGGTCTGCAAATGACAAATAACTTATTTGAAAATGTTTAATGTTTGGCAACTTTGTCCTCTTCCCCCTGCCCCGCCCACATCCCAGCACAAAAATAATTCTGTTGGCATCTCTTGTTCATGGGGGAATGGACTAAGAGAGGATCTTACTTCTGCAACATCACAGTTGGATTAGTTCTGACTCCCTTCATATCCTCTGCTTGCCAACATTCCTTTGCAATTGCTAGTTAGTGAGATAGTCTACATGATTCAGAAAAAAGGTACAGGCTGGCTGGATAGAAAATATTTTTCTTTTATTCAGCAGGATCTTCAAATCAGCTGGGTTTGGGTACTTGGATTGAACCCAATCTACACAATAGAATTTAATCAGTTTACATTTAAGTACTTTGGCACAACTGGCTTGTGGATCATAGCCAAGAGATCATATGGACATTTTATTTCTGGAATGTCAGGCTAGGGAATGCATTCATGGAACTAGTTATCTCGGCTTCCTTGATATGTATTTCATGTTGCCCTCAAGGATCTCAAGGCCCTTCATTTGTAAGAGCAGGACAAATAATGCAAACTTTCTTCTAATACCAGTTCTGCATGCTAAAAATACACTGTAAATTTATGAAACCAGATTAGCCTGAATGTGATATTTTTATGTTTCTCTCTCTTGTTTGAAATGTCTGGTCTTAAGCAGGATATCGTCCCATAGCATTAAGCACAGAATCGACAAAATTGTAGGCAGCTTTGTTGGTCCACGGTGAAGGGGAATAAACTTTTAATACTTTTATTAAGGACAAACTAAGAGGTCAGAAAGAAATTGGCAGGTTTTTGAATATCAATAACATTTTCTCACCTGGCTTTTATTTGGGAGGTGGGGGGATTAACACTCAGCCGATTAAGATTTGAAACTATGTTAATTTCTTTGTGACTTATAATTATTTACCCACCCTTCACCCTAAGGTCCCAGGGTAGGGTAGCTTACAACAATTAAAACACAATAAACAACTTAGAATCACAGAAATAAGGTGGGTCCTAAAAATATACATATTGGCTGTCAAAAGCCAGGAGAGCAGTAGGGATATGCCAATATCATGGCACTAGCTTTGAGCTTACCCTAGAAGTGTATCAACAACACGTTTATCTATGAGAGGTAATAGAACAAAAAAACAATAGGTTTCTACCAGTACTTTTATGGTGAAATCACATTATGTCCACAATTAGCTCCAAGTTCTGATCCCCGGTTTCCCAGAACATAAGGTGGGCCTCCCTGCCATGTCATGTTATATAAAAATATTAGGAGAGGAACACAATGCCAACTCATATGATCAAAAACTGAATCTTGTTCATTCCTGATGTATCACTGGCAATGTGTGTTCTTTTTTGTAAAAGCGTTACAAAAAAGCGTTGCTTCTCCAAGGTGGGGACTTTCAAGTTTATGTTAACACCTACATTCATTCACGCTGATCCCGGATACTAACTATTTCCAGCTACAACAAAATCCAAGATTTATAGTTTATGTGATCCACTCCATGAATTTAAATTCTTGAACAGACCCAGTGTCACCTGGGGCAATCCAGATGTTTTGGACTAAAACTTCCATCATCCTGCAACATTGGCCATGCTGGCTGGAACTGGTAGGAGTTGTAGTGTAAAATAGCCAAAGGACACCATCTTGGGGAAGTCTGATAGAGAGCATCCTTTAGCCATTGTTGGGGCTGCTGTAGGCCTTTCTTTAAAACTTTTTCAGGGCTCAGCACTAGGTGGCCCAGCATCTGCCATTATAGCTTCTCACAATGCCCTGGAGTGATTTTGTCAGTGACACTGGGGGGAAATTAAAATGGCAGCCACCTGGAGTAAATCAGAGGAGTACATCTAGCACAGGGTAAGCTAACTTGCAGGGGGCAGAGGATGAGATGGACAAAGGCCACTGGGAAGACCACCACCACCTAAAAAGACAAAAATTCATAGATAAATATATGTTCCAATCCGTACTTAGGAATATTGTTGTTAACCTCATTAGAGTTCCTCTGTGTCATTGGGGCTTATGGTAGAAAAGCCATAGCCAATTTAAGGAGCCCCAGTTCTGTTCTGCACTGCTTTGTTTACCCATCTGTTCAAAAGAGAGATTTTCCATTAAACCTATTGTTTATGAAAGACCCACCTGTTCTGACTCTTAGCTGGCACATAGGACGTCAGCAGCACTGCGGATGAGGGCAAACCAGTGCTTCAAAATGCCATTAAGTGGTGCAGACCAGGAGAGGGGAGGTACTGCCAAGTGTCTGGGCCATGGATCATTTGTTCTCTTATGGAAGAAGTTATTTCTAGCGTCCCAGGAGTTGTTGAAAGGAGACATGTCAGTAATGTAACTTTCAAACAAACCGGTATGCAATTGTATATGCACAACTAGAATGTCCTTTCCAAAACAAATGCTAATACAAGCTAGCAGAAAGGTATCCAGTGTGTGTTTAATAAAGCAGAACCTCCAACTGTGCATATTTAATAGGTACAGCATTTGGATTTGTTTTTACTACATTCGTCAGATGGTGGAACATACAGAATTTGTGCCCAATACTGAAACTTCCCTGCTCTTTTTCTCTGGCTGGTTGGGACGCTTCTGTACATACTACCAGTATTTAGGAACTGGTTCTCCCAACTTTGCAGATATGCTGCAAGCTTATTACATTCTTCAGATATCCTTGATTTGTAGACAAAATGTTGCATGACCATTAAGATGTGATTGTGCAGGTTTATGTGAAAAGTGAATTGTGAGGCAATACATTTTTGAGGCTGCCTTTGTTAACACTTGCTACAACATGCCAATAATGTCAATCAATTGTACTGGCATACCCTCACCTTGTTTACAACCATCCACAGAGAAGGGTGACTGTTGTGTCGTGGCTGAAGTAATCCAGATACACATCTTCATGATTGGACTCTTTCCAAGTCAGTAGTGGTGTGGGAGTGTGAAGCAAGACAAGTGTGAGTCTATATTCTCAGTTAATTCATTTCTGTCAATTCATATAGCCACCCTTCAGTACCTGGACTCCAAAATCAACAACAGAACTGACTATCTATGGCAGAAGCACAGCTGAGTCACAACTGCTGAGTCATGCTCGAAAAGGAGGATACCCTGTTTGATGGAGCCCATCAAATTGATTCCATCAATAGTCCAACATAGGAAGCTGCCTTATGCTGAGTCCTTCAAGTCCTCCCAAGTCCATTGGTCCTTCAGGTCCAGTATTGTTGGTACTGGTTAGTTTCAGACAAGAGGTTGCAGGTTCAATCCCCGTATGGGACAGCTGCATATTCCTGCATTGCAGGGGGTTGGACTAGATGTCTTCAGGGTCCCTTCCAACTCTATAGTCGTGCCATCTATGATTCTGCGACATTGACTGAACCTGGGACTTCCTGTGTGCAAAGCATGTGTTCTACCACTGAGTTATGAACCTCCCCCCTTTTATTTTTAAAATCCTGTTGCATTAATACTGTTACAGCTGTGTAAAGCAGCCTTCGTCAACATGGTGCCCTCCAAGGGACTTTGAATCAGCACCAACCAGCCAGAGATTTAATCAAGGCTTTAATCTAGCTAGGGCTTGTCATTAAATTCTGTGAATTAATAAAAAAATAAATGAAACCATTATTTGGGTATGTACAGAGTCCCATTCCTCACTCATAAATGCATTTTGAAGCTAGAGGTCTTAGGGCAGCCAAATTAAGTACTGGAGGGAATGAGAGAAGCAGCCTGATGACCCAGCATGCAGCTTCTAAAATGAGCTCATTTTATAGCACACGTCTATGTAGTTCTTGGGGAATACTGATGGTATCATTGATGCAGTCTCTAGGGGAAACAGACTTTTCCAGACCTCTGGGGAGAATCTAGTTGATTCATACTGACATGACATCAAGACTGCCATTTACTCTCAACTGTTTTTGTGATATAATATAATGTGTATGTGTGTGGGGGGGGTGCGAATGGCTGTGGTCCTGCAGCACTTACCGGTAATTTATTTAACCCCTAGATATGCAAGGTGGTAAACAGTTTTTGAAAATCAGTATACTATAAGAACAATATTCTAACAACAAGAACAAAAAATATGGGCAAAGCGATCCAATGGGGGCAGATGAAGGAGAATCCAAGTTAAAATACTCAACAAATCAATAGTTCTGCCGGGCATGCTCTGGCAGGGTAGAAGTTGGAAGGGTGCATACCGGTAATATATATATATATTAAAGTGTTTTCCTCATACTGGTTCTAGTGGAAGGTAAAATTTGTGTGCTAGCCCTGGATCTGCTCAGAGGTTGTGTCAAGGGAATAGGAACAGGAGGGCATGGGAACAAGAGGACTTTAGATCCAGCAGATCCAAATCTACTCCCAATTCCCTCCCCCCATTCTTGCCATTAAAGCACTGAAGTTGGAGGATACAGCCGGGGCTTTCCCCCCCAGCTGGAACTCAGTTCTGGCACCTCCCAGGCGGGACCCATTGCCATTATAAGAGAACAAGAAAGGCGTTCATGGTGAGTTCCGGCACCTCTTTTTCTAGAAAAATAGCACTGGATACAGCTGTGGAGGTTTCTGTAGCTGCAACAAGAAGGTCTCCCTTACTGGATCTTCCTGCTTTGCCTGCCAAGAAGGAGATCTGCAAAACCCTGTAGTTCCTGGGAAGTGCTTAATCAGAGGGAAATTACAAACACTGAGAAAGAGCCTTCATGGTACTTTCTGGAGCCTAGGTGAGATCAAAGTTCAGACTTCTTTTCGCACGTCAAATTGCAAATAGATAAATAGGTACTGCTCCGGCAGGAAGGTAAACGGCGTTTCCGTGCGCTGCTCCGGTTTGCCAGAAGCGGCTTTGTCATGCTGGCCACATGACCCGGATACTGTACGCTGGCTCTCAGCCAATAAAGCGATATGAGCGCCGCAACCCCAGAGTCGGACACGACTGGACCTAATGGTCAGGGGTCCCTTTCCCTTTACCTATCTTCAGAGACCCTGGAGAGTTGTTGCTAGCTAGTCTGACTATACAATAGCTGGATGCATAAATTCTCCATCTTCCTATGCCTGTTAATCACAATTCTCTCACTTAACCAGGGAGCACAGTAGCTCTGCTATGTAAAGACCAATAATCTCCCTCTACTGTATTTCAATGTGGTAACGCTTATTGTATAAGACTCTTCAGGTTGACCTATATCTCCACCCTGTCATCTTTCTTTAATTTGCTTGATGTAATTATATCTAGGCTTTCTTCCTCTTCTTCTCTTTCTGTCTAGTTTCTTTTCAATCACATCTTGAATTAGTTCACAGCTACTCAGAATGTGCCTCATCATACTTGATTACCTCTTCAATCTTTAGCACCATCCTCACACCTTTCCAATCTTGCCTAATACTGTATTTCTTTATTGAGTTTCTTCACTGCTGAGATCCTGTCCAGCACCACTTCCTGTAAAGGGCCTTTAATGAAACTGTCCAAATTTACCATGCTTAAAGTGCAATCCTCTGCATGTTTACTCAAAACTATTTCCACTTAGTTCAGTGCAGTTTACTCCCAGGTAAGTAGGTATAGAACTGATTCTATTTTGCATTTATTATATTTGTTATATTTATAGCCCATTTATAGCAAGGAGCTCAAGGCAGTGTACATGATCCATACCTCCATTTTATCCTCACAACAACTCTGAGATAGCAGGTTCAATTCCTGGCATCTTCAGGTAGGGCTGGAAATGACTCCTGCCTGAAACTCTGGAGTTGCCAGTCAGTCTAAACAGTAATCAGCTAAATGAACCAATGTTCTTATTTGGTATAAGGCAGCTTCCTATATTTTGTTCCTATTTTAAAGGACAAGTAGGTGCCTCCCCACATTCAACATACTGAAGTAAAGTGTACTGGCCCTTGAATGTTACTTCAACACTGGTAAATTGGACAGCATGCTAACGTAGAGGCCACAGGGCAGATCATGTACTCAATCTTGCTTTATATTGCTCACCATCTGCTGCCTGCAGTAGTAGGTGCTCTGATAGTACCTACTATCAGAGTACCTACTATCAGAGTTGACACTAAGTTAGGTTGAGAGATAGTGGGTGACCCAAAATCACCCAGTCAGCTTTGTGGCTGATTGAGCATCAGTAGCACTGCCAATCAGTGACATTCAACTAAGTTTTACTCAGGGTGAACCCATTGAAATTAATGGACATAACTTACTCATGTTAATTGATTTCAATGGGCTTTCCCTGTGCAAAACTTGGTTGAGCACCACCCAATATCTCTCACACCACTGCTTTCATGAGTTTGTCACTGGCACAAAAAATTCTAAATCCATAATAAAAAATCTAGACCAAACGTAGTCATAGATGGTTGTATTAAGAAGCAACTGCCACGAGTCTACTTGGTTTTTTTTCCACATTTTTTCTTCTTTATGGACTGAGAGATAGCTTTTGAGACTTTTTTGAATTTGCATGAGATCAAACCTCAGACATTCCTGTACAGTAATATATCCTCATGAGTCATTGGCCTCTCAGTAAACCAGGCCTCTCAGCACAGATCTGGCATCCAAGATGGCAAGTTCAAGGAAATGCAATGCAATGCCAGGTATTCAAGGGGGCCAATTTAATGATTATTGTGCTGGCAGATCAGTGCTCAGTTTGAGGCATACTGCTCTCCAAGTGCCGTATCACAAGCCCATTACATCAGAGGATTTGTTATAATTCCATTAAGGGATGATTAAGAGATAAAAAACGAGAGAGCTTTGTAATATCACAGATAAAGTAATTCACCCTAGTTTACTGACCTCACAAATAGGAACCATGTGACATATTTTCTTAATTTCTGACTGCATGTGACTGACACAGCTAGAGAGCATTTTATACTACTGACATAAGGCTAGTAGTTCTCACTTAAGGGATACACCTCAGTCTAGGCTTTACCACTTAAGATTGCGAGTGAGTACTCGCAGTGAGTAATGTTGTCTTATGGGGGTGAGTAATGTTGTCTTATGGGGGCAGGGAGAAGTCACTTCCTTTCACATAGCTATCTAGCACGTTGAAGAGGTTAGGGTAAAACCCTCTCATATGTGTATCATTTTCCATAGTAAAGATAACATATTTATATTGAGGACTATTTAATTACACAAAGCCAACCTACAGTCGGAATTGAGATGGCCCAGACGCAGCTTTGTCACCTCGGTGAGAACTAGACCCTGAAATCTTGTTGTTTTTACTGGTGCAATTCTGCAGGACTGGAGTCTCACAAACTCTCTGTGAGGCTTAGAATCAAGTTACCTAAATCCACTAATTCCTGCAGGTGTAACCAAGAGAGAAGGTATTAACAGCTGTTTTGGATTATGTTTTACTGGGGTTTTGGAAAATAGGAAATTATTTGTACCATCATCACTGCTTTCAGCAAAGCCAAAAATTTATTTGAATTTAATCTAACAAACATGATTCACAACGCAGGTGGATAGGATGTTATCCTATATCTTTTCCAAATTCCCTTCACTTCATGTCTGGTGTGCTAATCCATTTTCTCATATGACAGGGTACATAATAGCCTCCTTCTTTCCCCTTATCCAGTTTTTTTAAAAAAAATCACAACTGACCACTGTAATTAGACAATATGGGAATTTCCTAAATGGTGGTCATTGCATAACTAGGTCCAGAAATCAAATCCACTTTGTATCCCTAGAAGAAGAAGAGTTTGGATTTGATATCCTGCTTTATCACTACCCTAAGGAGTCTCAAAGCGGCTAACATTCTCCTTTCCCTTCCTCCCCCGCAACAAACACTCTATGAGGTGAGTGGGGCTGAGAGACTTCAGAGAAGTGTGACTAGCCCAAGGTCACCCAGCAGCTGCATGTGGAGGAGCGGGGAAGCGAACCCAGTTCATCAGATTACGAGTTCACCGCTCTTAACCAGTACACCACACTGGCTCCCTAGCAATGAATAGTTTTCATGCAGAAACTTCCAATACCTGTAAAATGTATGGGAGTTGAAACAAACAAACAAAAACATGATAAAACATATTTGATTTTGCTGGCTTTAAAAAAAGAAAGAGCTAGGACATGGGAGACCAGGGTTCAAGTCCCCACTCAGTCATGAAGCTCACTGGGTGACTTTTGTTGGTGACTTGTGGAGATAAAGCCCAATTTTACCTATTTAATTATGTATACTGCTGCATGCCACCCCAGTCAACAAACACTGTGAGATTCCAGAGGTTCCAGGCACTTTCCCAGGGTTTGGTTTCTTGGAATGAGGGACAGCAGACTGTGATGTATTTATAATATATGGTTTATTACACATACATACAACCCGAGCCTACAATGGAGGGACTCACAAGACCCCAGAAGGTCTTGCTTCTCCCCTAGTTGAGCATGGCTCTCACTCTCTGGCTTCTGCCTGCTTCCAGCCCAGCTTTCACCCCCACAGTCCTCCACTCTTGTCTTTCTCACCACCAGCCAGGGGAATGATTTGGCCGCCCAGTTGCCCTCTGGCACAGAGCAGCTTCCTTTGTCAGACCATACTTAGTTGATAACTATGGCCCTTTCCTGGCTAACTCAACAATTGAATCCCCCAAACCAACAACAATATTTTTACACTGCCTCATCAAGTGTTTTTTTCTTGAGATGCCTTCAGTCATAAAGCAGCAACATGTGAAAACATCTGCTTTAAAACATAGTTTGTGGTATGCTCCTCTGAAACTACCTTTGTGAAAATACAAGGTTCTTCTGAACACTTGCTGCTGCATGTACTTTTCACCCATGAGAACACAGGATGCAGCCAGGGAAGGTAGAAGGCATATTTGCATACTGCTATAACAACAGAGGCCTGGGTGTTCCCACCACCACCAGAAGTTCACTAATTTTCTGCTGCTTTCATTGTTTCTTACCGAGCCAGCATCTAAACATGAAAGAAAACACCTATTGTTTAGCTTGGTGGTTGGCTTTCGTAAGTGGCAGAAGGTCACAGAAAGCCACAAGTAGCAGGTCTCAGGAAGCCTGCTGTACTGTCAGAGGTTGAACTCAGGACATTATGCTTGTGAGCTAGCTACACAGCGACGATAGGGATTATAGCAGAGGCTCAGGCAGAGAATGCTGCTGACACCAGGCTCTGCCCTGGTCTTTCACTCTCTTGTCATAAGCCCTCAGCCTTGTCTCCAGCAGACAAGAGCCTCTTCTCATCAGGCCTCTTGCAGGCTGCTAATATTTGCCGGCTGAACTCCCTCTGTAAGTTGAAAACATCCACAGGGATTTGCCAGGCTGGAATGCTGTACAGAAGGAACATTCCTCTACTAATGGTTTGTGGATATGTGTAACCTCATTGCATAGCTTAGGAAACTTGTTCGCTTCCTGAAGGGTTGGCCTCCCACAGAACCAGGGGAAGGGGAACAAGAGTGACATACGACTTCCCATTTCAATAGACCAGCCTTCACTGGCCTGGTGCTTTCCAGATGTTTTGGACTGCTGGCTGGGGCTAATGGGGGGGATTTGTAGTCCAAAACATGTGGAGGTCACCAAGCTGGTGAAGACTGCAATACGTTTTCCCTCTGCTCTCTCCTGTGGCAGAAGTGAGAGCTGTCCAGCAGCAGTTTGTGAGGAGAGTGGAGCAGCTGCAGCTGCTAGTCAAAAATGATGGGGGAAACCCAGGATTCTATTATAGCTCTGACTGGACAACATGTGTCTGAGTGGAAAATTTAAAACTTTTTTAAAAAAAACAACAACAAATCAAAACAGTACAAAAAGGTCAGTGGAGAGCAAAGTTTTCATATACAGAAGGGTTGTTACAGTAGATTGCCCTATGGCGCAACCCATGAGTTGTTTGACATGAATGAGGGAATTTCCCCTGGAAATGCCAACCGGCCTTGCCTCAGCTCTAGTGTGCAATGTTAATAGTGGACTGTACCACAGGGCTGTTGTAAGTCACTCTCTCTCAGTCGCAGAGCACCTCATATCCTACAATATGGGAATAATGAAATGTAATTAAGAGAAAGGCAGGTAGCATATCTGCTAAATAAGCCCTCTGGGAAAAAAACCTTATCGGTGGCTAAATTCCTCTTCCTGGCGCTCAAGTGTCGGAAGCATAAAATCGAATGCCTCGATGTGGGTTTATCTGTATGAGGTCCAGTAGTGCTGTCCTACTTTATTTGTGTATCCCCCTGATGTTTTTAGTTTTTATAATTTTATAATTTTGTATTGAGAAATGTTATTCTTTCTGACTATCGGTCGAATAAAGGATATGTATGTATGTATGAAATGTAATTACACTGACAGTATTTTTTAAGTGTATAGAAAATTTATTAGTGCCTGTATTGTACATTGAGTTCTATGGGCAGCTCAGACTTCTACTCTGGGTGGCGTTTTAAAATGGCTTCCAATAAAAACCTGGAATTTACATTTCTAGACAATGAGATGGTTTACTCATAAGCATTAAAAAAAAATCTATGTACTGCTTTCTCCTTGTGTCTCTTTGGCATTACTAACATTTATATAGGTCTAGCCCTAGAGGGACAGTCTGCCAATTTCGCCCCAAAACATGTGCTAAGCCATATTACTGTACTTTTTACAATATGGTAATCTAGTTGAGAATCAGTTATTTTAGTAAAGGTGAAAGATTTGTACAATCTGAAGAGAATAGCATATAGCATGCTATCATTTCTTATACAAATATTGAGGCCGAAGGTTGCTCATTGCCACCAGTATATGCAAACATCTCTCTTATCTAAGACTTTATAGAACTTTTATTTATTATGGAACTCATTGGTAGACAATACTTTTATTTCTCTATATCTTTATTATTTGTAAAGGGAATATTTGTATGAGTTAATTCGTTATTATTTCTTAGAGCTGCACTGTTTCGTCATACTTCTGTCCTTCCAGGCTCTATGGTTTATATTTTTGATACTTCATTTTCTTTCCTTTTGTTATGTCTGCAGTTTTTTTAACTTGTCACACACACACACACACACACACGAGAGAGAGAGAGAGAGAGAGAGAGAGAGAGAGAGAGAGAGAGAGAGAGAGAGAGAGAGAGAGAGCTCTAAAAGAAACAGTTATTTCACCATCAGGCTTATATTTCACATGAATATTGTTTCAAGAATGCACTGTTTTTGTTTAAACATTGTACTGCCTTGTTAAATAAAAAATGAATTTATATTTAATCATGAATAAAGAAGCACATTATACTGTGCTATGTAAATTAAAATATTTTCCTGAATGCATAGTTGTGCACCTTTGCCTTCCTGTTTGGTGTTAAGAGAAAAGCTTGCTTTTAATTTTTATTCATCAAAAGTATACTCCAGCTCAAAGAACAGGGAAGAGTACTTCAGTCCCCGATGCCAGTTTCATTTTGAATTACTTCTGAATGGATTGGAGGCATCATGGCAAAACATTAACTATGTGTTCTGCTGATAATATCTGGTTCATCTATCGTGGCCCCAGTTGGGTTTATAATTTCTGCTTTCCTCTGCCACTCTTCAAAGGCTGATGCATCTATTTACACTGGAATTGCATGAAACTTGGCTCATACAAGCCTCCGATATAAGAAACAGATGCTCTACTTAGGCTAACGCAGGCCAGCCTACTGATTCAAAAGTCGAATGTGTTGCGACCTTGTAACAGGACTCATATTTCTCTTGTTGCAATGCTGGTGATTTAGCTGTCCTGGAATTCATCTGAACTATTGTTGAGTTAATCAGAATTCCTCTAAGAGGAATTTTCTTACAGTCTCTGAATGTATAAAAAAGGGGGGGAGCCCCTTTCAGGCTTCCTTCCAACCCACCTCAAGAGAGAAAATAAATATTGTCCGTGAGGAAGGGGGAAAGTCCAATTTACCTTTCCAGCTTTGAGTGCTACCAATTCCAAGAATTGTATCTAATTTGTAAATGTTGTGAGCTCAGCAGCTTTTTTGTAGCTGGGATTATGAAGTCTCTGAACAGCTCCGCTGTATACTGCAGCCCCTGCTCTGTTTCTATGGAAATTTCTAAAAGAAAACAGGAACTTCACTTACCAGTATAATTAATATCTTGATCGTTGGCTATGCTTTTCTTCTTTTTTTAGCAAAATAATTTGACCTGTCAAATTTCAAACTTGTTGCTATAAAAATTATTAGACACCTTGTGTTAGGCTGCATGTTCTGCAAGCATAATTGGGCTGAGTAGACATATTTTTTTTACTCAGGTGAATGGAAGGGGTTGGATATTCAGTGGCATCCAGCCAGCTTGCCCAATATTCTGTTTCCAGCCTCCCAGTGCTCTGGAACATCACATAGCAGTGATAAAAAAAATAACAAGAGCCGTGTTGGATCAAGCTGATTGCAGTTCCTATCAACTGGTATTCCCAGCAACTGGGACTGAAATGTAGTCTGCCTCCAGCATTGGAGAGAGGACAGTGATAGCCTTCTTCTGTTCTTTGACCACAGCACCTGGGTTTATTGAGACCAGAAATCCCATTTAGATACAGTGGTTATTGAGAGACCTGTCTTTCATGAAGTTTTCTAATCTTATTAAAAAGCCACCTCTACCCCAGCCTAGAACCTGGAATGAATAACCTACAGTTGAACCAGCTATGCCCATTTAGCACCATTCAAAGATCACAATGTATTCAGCAGTTGGTAACAGTCTGTTATTGTGCACCCATCTCTTAAGTGAAAAATAAGTATGGAACAGAACTTTGTAATATTTTTGTACGGTTGGGGAGTGTGAGAGTAACAAGTCCATTGGAATGTTTCCTTTGTCTCCAGAGATATAATAAGAACCTTAAGCTCATTTATCCCAGTGAAATGTAATATATCAGATAACCTTCTCCATTTGTTCCAGGGCCACTGAGTCAGAACAGATCTGGTTTATCAGCTGTGATTAAGGGAAGGCAGAAATAGTTCCATTCTGCCTGCCAATAATTTAGCTGAGATCTTAAGGCGTTCATAGCTGTGCTGAATAAGAATAACATCCACGGCGCATAACAACATTTCAGTGACAGATATACAGAGACACGTAACACAAAGGTATGTACAGCCTCTGTGGATTTGGTTTATATAGTGAAAAGGAAGTGCTCTTAATTCTTAATATGTATGTGCTACATATTTTGACTCATCGCACCAATACCCTGTTTAGAAGTTTTTGTTTCCTGTGGATGAAGTTTTGGCAACACTGAGTCAATCTGCTAAACATATTTTCCAGACCCCCATCTATCAATGCATGCAAACCAGAACACAGTGTTTACTTTTCAAACACGTATATTTTCCTTTGTGCAAGGAGGTTAGGGCTACGTGTGTAGGAGTGACCCGATTTTATCTTCACAACAGCCCTGCGGAGTAGGTGAGGCCCACAACACAGCAACTTTGTTAAACCTAAGTAGTTTTACATCTGGTCAATGACCGCAAGAGAGAATCCTATATATGCTCTATAAATAAAAGTATTATATAAATTCAATAAATATATAAGCTGAGATTCCTGCATTGCAGGGGGTTGGACTAGATGACCCTTGGGATCCCTTCCAACTCTACAATTCTATGATTCCATGATCTGGGCCATGGTCACAGGTCAAGTTTCATAGGGGACTGGAGAACTGAAGCCAGGTCTTCCTGTTCAACAACCGCAAAAAGTCCATTACAGCACAATAGTTCTTGCTTGTTATATAAATAGACAGGAAGTACACAGCAATTACTGTAATTTGAATATTCATATAATTTATTTAGTTCAACAATGTATATATGTCTTAACACCATAGTTTCTTAAGTGGTCTACAATGAGGTTACGAAAGAGATAACAATAGGGATATAGGCTTGCAGCCAAATATATTCTACCCACTGAAATTAATAGACCAATGTTAGGCAGGCCTATTAATTTCCGTGTGTTAGCCCATTAGTTTTCTAAGTTGGGCTAACATTGGACACAGCCCCAAATCAGTTAAAATTAACCATAGAATCAAAAAGCTTACTTTAAATGTCTGCTCACCTTAAAAAGAAAAGAAAAAAGTCAAGCATTTAAAATTTACCATGGACATCTGATCTTAGCTGGGGCAAGATTTGCACAGAACTAGGCCTGCAGTACTTCTGGTAGTTGCAAGTTGAGTCTCTTTACTGAAATATAATACATTTCACCCTAGTGGAAAAGACCAACCAGAAGACCTGTGGGTCTGCTCAGTCTTTAAGGCTCTCCCTTTTTATTTATCTTTAAACCAGATAAATTGTGCTGGATGGCTCTTCAGGTAAATAAACATCCTTTGACAGTCCTCTGTAAAGTAGGATTCAAGGTAATCTTAACGGAGAGAACATGTCTGAAAGAGTGGGGGGGAGGGGACGCCGCTCTCTTTCTCGCTGCTTCAGAATGATTCAGGTCAATAGTCTAGTGCTGTCTCTCTGAAGGGGAAGCAGCTCTACAGGGTATTGTCTAACCCTGTTACCTCGGTTTCTTCAGCAGGAAAGGCCAGAATCTGAGTCACTGGCATCTTAACATGCAAAGCTTGCACTGTCACTGAGCGACAGCCCTTCCCCACAGTGTACACAAAGTTTACTCTATCAGCTGGCCCCATGCTATATTTAGAACAGAGAGAACTGTTGATATTTATGACTGGGCAGCAGCCACAAGGGAGGTGAAATTGCATTTTGAGCCACAGAAAGAAAGTGTTGCAGGCTGGAGAACTGCGCTTCCTTATGCTGAAAGTGCAAGGAAAGATGATCTCTCGTACGACCTTCTCAAGTGACAATACGTTTAATATGTACGCTATGGCTGTGCACTTTCAAGGCCAAAGGAAATGGAGCAGCAGAAGCGCAGCTTGTTTAAGCCCGGGTTTGCCCTAACAAGGGTTGACCCAGGACATTTTGCCACCTGAGGTGGAGCAGATAAATATAGATAACAAATAATAAAAAGGCCGTAAATAGAAAAGCAAAACCTCAGAGTCCATTCAGACAACCATGCACACATCAAAACTATCCAGAGTTAAAAGTATTAGAATTATTTAAAGTCTTAAAAAAAAAACACCTGGGGAAATGGAATTGTTATTGGCCTGGTGCCCAAATAACAGTAATGCAGGTGTCAGTCAGGCTTCCCTGGAGATGATATACAAGAGACATGGAAGCAATATGAGAAAGGTCTCCCCTGTCACCACCTATATACTTCAGATGGCAGGACTATGCTGGAGACCATCCTTCTCAGATGGGAGTATCTTTGGAGGGGAAAAAGTGGTCCAACAAATATATGGGGTACTAATTCATCTCTCCCTTTCTATGTTGTTCCTTGTATAGTGAGGCATTGCTGGAAACAGTTGTATGCTAGAACATACATCTTTTGTTGTTGTTCAGTACTAGAGTCTTCTATTTTGGTTCGCCTTCCAGCTTTCTCTGTCTCTCTTCCTGTCTACAGCTTAGCCCCTTTTCCTTAAAGGGCCTTAGTTTTTTGCTGGCCATGAACCAAACTAAGGAAAAAACCTTGTTGCCATTTTATACTTTTTACCATTTTAGACTTTTTTCCAGAAACACCAGTAGTACCTGAATAAAGTTCTCTTGACCTTATTCTCTCACAGTTCTCTGGAAGTTCAGTGCTTTAGAAAAGGTGGTTGAAGTTTATTGGGAAAAGGAGCACATTTATTGATGAAATAAAAGCTCTTGGAGTTGGGACCCCACTGTAATTCTAATTAAGGGCGAGTTTTAAAACCAATCTGCTCTCTCTCTCTTACACCTCTTTAAATAAATTGCAGACTTCGAGAAAAGTAATAACCCGCCAAAGGAAATATGCTTTCCAAAAGTGTGTCTTGCTAATTACATGAGTTTTATTGCAGGAAGTAAGGAGGAACCATTTAAGAAATTCTAGCCTGAAGTCTTGCAGTTATTCAATTACTGGCAAGGCCACATGCTACAGGCAAATTAACTGAAAAACCAAGGACAAGACTACGGTCTGCTAGGCTCTGTCCCAAACAATGCAGTAAGTCTTTGTCATCTAGTTTGCCTTGCTGTCTGAGAAGTGTTTCTTCTGGCTCACAGGCAACAGCCCCACAAACCATTTATGTTGTCATAAACTAAGCAACCTCTCAATAAGATATTCAAATGAGTCTTCTGCCCTTCAAGATCTTCCATGGAGGTGTTTGTCTGTGTCCCACAAATATATTGCCTTCAGTTGGGCTACATAAAGCCTTCTTTCTTGTCAGTTTTGGTTTGTCCCTTTCTCATTTTTTCAATCTGAAATTCAGTTCACCACATTTTTCCTGTGGATGAAGTCCTAGTCTGACACGCTTAACTGTTTCACCACACTGGGTCTCTAACCAGGGTTATCAGGTTGCAGCTCTGGGCTCTTTTAGAGGAAGGTGTGGGAAATAAATTCAGTCACTCAATAAATAACCACAACTTAAATGCAGGCTATGTAATCTGGTCATGCCCACAAGGAATCTGCCAGGTTTTCCGAGTCTCAAAGCTAAAGCAATAATCATTTAAAAACATATTGTTTGACATTTTGAATATAAGAAAATTATTCTTGAGCATTGTTGAACAATATCAGGCTCCACAGCCACATACATTTTCCTAGGGAAATGCCAAAGAGTCATGTCATTAAAACAGATGGCCCTTGGCTAAGGCATCTGAACTGGATTTTTGCTTCTTCAAACCTTGCATGATAGCAGGGCAACAGATGCATGGTGTGTATTTGTACAAGAGACAGAGAGTGATTGCATACGAAAGTGCTGTAATGTTTACTATTTCGAAAATGACAAACAGTGCTAGGGAAAGATGGAGACTGGGCTGAATACAAGTGGCACAATGTTACCTTCCTCTTCACAAACGCACCAAGGAGATCAGAAATAGATCAGTGCATCTATAATAATAATAATAATTTATTATTTGTACCCCGCCCATCTGGCCGGGTCTCCCCAGCCACTCTGGGCGGCTTCCAACAAATATAAAAATACATTAAAATATATAAAAATACATTAAAATATCTATCCCCCCTCCCCCACTCTTTTAAGGATCCTGGACCCAAATATGAGACAGCCACTTGTCTACTCCCTTCCACATTGTACTGTTTAATTTAATTACTATTTGTTTGTTTGTTTGTTTTGTTATTTTAAGGGCATCCCCGCTCTCCCTTTAAAAAAGACAACCAACTAGCTTGTTTACCTTGATGTGCTGGGGGAAAAATAAAACCTGATATAGCAAAAGTCTTTTAGAAACTATAGTTCCAAAGGTAGCAATGTATTGGTTTGAGGTGTTGACAGACACTAATTTATATGGGAATAATTAAAGGGGTGCACCTGGGGATATTTGGGGGTGGAGATTAAACCAGTCACCATTCCTGGTAATCCTAGTGTCCGGATTAGGCTCATGTTTCCCCTTTCTAAACAATCTTTAAAATTACGGCCTATTTACTTTTATCCTACAATTAGTGGGTGACAGTGAGAAGCAGGCAGCCCATATCTGCATATACCCTGAATATGCAGATTACTATCCTGGAATACAACTCAATGTTTCTGTAAAGGTGGTTCTGCAAAGCAAAGATACGCTCATATGATATCTACTGAATGTTTACATATAGATACATGGGAAGCCCACACCAACTGGCAGTTAAATGGAGGTCACCACAGTAGTGTCTCCTGTGTTTTTTCCTCATGCAGAGAACAATTAGACCACAAAGGCTCTTTTATGCTGTTCCAGTGGGTAGGGAACCTTTGGTTTTATAAAGCTTCTTATTCACTGGAGAGCCAGTGTGGTGTAGTGGTTAAGAGCAGTAAACTCATAATCTGGTGAACCGGGTTCGCGTCTCCGCTCCTCCACATGCAGCTGCTTGGGCTAGTCACACTTCGCTGAAGTCTCTCAGCCCCACTCACCTCACAGAGTGTTTGTTGTGGGGGAGGAAGGGAAAGGAGAATGTTAGCCGCTTTGAGACTCCTTCGGGTTGTGATAAAGTGGGATATCAAATCCAAACTCTTCTTCTTATTATTATTCCTTTTCTTTTTAGTTAATTGATTGCATAAGTTCTTGATCAATTTCTTGACCTTCTTTTGGATAGCACCTTGATAAAGGAAGCAACTAGTGTTTGCAGACACTGAAACAAGAATATTGATTGCAAGAAACAGTTGGGCGACATCTATTCAGCTGACTTTTATATGATATTGATATTATTTGCAAACTTGTCAGATTAGATTTTCCCATAAAGATAAAATTAATTAACTGATGTTGCAAGCACAGCCATATATTTTATCCGTTATTATGGGGAGGAAGGGAAGGAAAGACCACAAAGAACTTTACACACTATCAGTAGAAATTGAATCCTATTCATGTTTACTCAGAAACAAGCCCTATTGTGCTAAAAAAAAAAAAAGTAAAAACAAGGGGAAAGTGGCTGGGCAGGGGGCGGAATTTTTTTTACTGAATAATTGTTTGGGAGATTTGAAAGCTTGCTCGTTACTTTATAAGTTTTTAGTTTGTCCTAATAAGAGATAGTGCATAGCTACCTTTAATTGGCTGTTTTATGAAAATGAACAGGAGAAAATGAGGTTTTGCAGCTTCTTTGTAGACAAGGATGGTAATAGGCTATACCTAAGCTATGAAGCACTTGATCCTTTTGGGGACTAATGAATAAGTGTACAAACCTGAAACTCCTAAGTAATGGATAAGTACTCTTACTCCCAAACAAATGTGATCAGAATTAAAGTCTCATTGATGCATTGATCATTTAATGCAAGCTACAAAGATGCTCTTGAGATCACAGGCTATGTAATATTGCAGATAACCTGCTGTTTATTTCAGTTTCACCAGCATTCCAACCGTTGGGGTATCCGCAACAAATATTAGCCTCCCAAATTTTACGTAATATTTGTTCCCTGCTACCCCATATCTTGAATATTTAAGTGGCAGCCTCTGCTACAACCTCTCTGTTCAGAGAAAGGTCTCCCTCCTGTGGAAGTTTCTTGCCAGCAGATTTAGAGGAGGAAAATTCACTCATGATGCTCCATATGTTACTTATTCAGAAACTTCTGCATTCCACAGAGGTTTAATTTTGAGAAACGGACCACAGCTCAGTTCTTCTTATTACCAGACATCCATCTTTTCACAGAAACAGGGAGCAGTCTTGGCTGAGCTGTGGATGCTATTTTTTTTCGCTCTCGGGTCCCACATTAACTCCCCTGCATGATCTAGGAGATCCATAATCAGTATTCCTGTTGCTTCCCCCTCCACCAATTAATAGCCCCACACAGCTACTTGGAAGATCAGAAAAGTGGCAGTAGGGAGGAGAGTTAAGCCTTTTACTCTGTTTCCCTGATCTACCTACCCTCACTTTCTCCTAATTTCTAGCGGCTTTGCAGGTAAAACATTATGGATACTCCTATTCTTTTAACACAGAGAAAGGGGTATGTATGGGTTAGGGAAGGGATGAATAGAAGAAACCTTTACGACTTTCACTTCATTGTTGTTCAATATGAAAAATCCACACAAAAAAATATTTATGTTGTATTTATTCAACACCTGTACCTGATTAAAAAAATTACAACAATGTTGTTTTCATTTTATGACTTCATCACATTCCACATATAATTTACTAATAAAAAAAGCAAGAGTTTCAGTAAAGTACATTACAAAAATCAGTGTGGATTTTGAGGTGACAGTGAGAATTATGAACTTTGAAAAGCGGTAATAAAAACATTAGAAAAAACAATTAGATTTTGCTGATGAGAAACTCTTGTGCTTTCACCTTTCAGGACATGAAACCAACAGGCATTTCAAGACTAATCCCCCCAGGTGACATCTGATTACAAGGAGACCATAGTTTTATTAAGTATATAATCCTTTACTCAATAAAAAGGCTTTTTGGTTTGGCTTGCGACCTAAAAAGTTTTGGAGCATGTCCATTCCATCTAACGAGCCTCCAGGCTTCAGGATCAGGTTTCGGTATTTCATTCCAGCCTAAAATAAAATAAAATTGGTAGGTTGACATTTCATGTTTACGTGAACTTTCTAAATCTACAATAAATAGAGGCAAAGGAAGCCTGTGCAGAATGGAAGCAGCATGTGGTCTTGGCATGCAGCTGATATGACTTATTTTTGTTTTATCACAAGCTGATCTGCTCCCCGCCTCTCCAGTGTCACTCCTCAGTGTGATTGACATGGACCTCCTGGGGATTCCAAAAGTCATTAGTTATCATACAACCAGAAAACCAGTTTTTTAAATGTTGACAGAACCCGAAGTGAGCAAAGAAGTATATCTGGCTCTTTTCCCTCAAGCCACAGTCCCTGGCCCATCAGCTGACATCACAGGTCAGAGGACAGGGCTGAAAATAAATTGCAAACACAGGAATAGGGTGGGTCTTGACAATATGCATCTCAGGTGAAGGCCAAAGAGGTGCATATTTAGCATGTAGCAGAAACTATACAATTATGTTTTTAGACATACACCTGTGGGGAGGGAATTCCAGAATGTAGGAGTTGCCACAAAGAATTCCCTCTACCAGGCTGCACCCCCCCAATACCCTGAGGGCAGCAGAACTACCACCTAGAGGAAGTCTATGACTGTCACTGCACACAGGTCTAAAAATGTTCTTCCACTTACCACTGATCCTAGTATAAGGGTTTGTCTACATGTTAACTCATCCACAAGTGAGGACCCTGGCCATGTTGTGATTTCTAATGCCTACTTAGATTGGCCCTTTCCAGCGCTGAGTATTTCTGGAGGCATCCATTAATGACACATATAAGCTTCCATGTTACTAGAAGGACCCGCACAGCGAATTGAATGAGACAGTACAGTTGTGTATGAACTACGGTAGCAGACCACAGTACTGTAATGTTAGACTGCAGCTATGCAGAAGCAGACTAGATTATTACATTGCCCCTTTTGTTTTTGTTTTTCCTTTTGCTAAAATCACTGGATGTATCCATTCTTTGCAGCTCTTTGGCCATTGCTGCCTTTTGTAAATATTTTTTTGCCTTCGTTTGCACTCGCTTTCCTCCATTAAATTCATTTCAGCATCTTATTTTTGAATGCTTGCTGCTACTGCTTACTGCCTGTCTTTCTGTATGCCCCTGAACTCTGAGCTCTTCTGGTGCCCGTCTCCCACTCAGACCAAAAACTGCATCTGATGTCTCATGCCGCTGTCTGCTTTCTTTGGCAGTGCCTTATCTTTGGAATTCACTGCTCCCTGATATTAGTAGGATCCAGTCCCTCCCACACTTCCAGAGCTGCCTCAAGGCTTATCTATTTTCACGTGCCTATTCTAATGTATTTTAACTTCCTCTCTGCTGTCCTTTGTTTTTGCTTCACATTTGTCTGTTCATTTAAGATGCAAAACCTTCAGGACATGCTACGTTGGTTTTTTTAGTACTCTTTTTAATTCCATGTCTTTATTCTATACAGCAGGTTTTCAAAATGGGAACAACATTTACTCCTATTATTATGTTGGATTAGAAAAGGGCATTGGATGTCAATTAGCCAAAGACTTGGGAGAAGAGGAACGTTTACGCCTGGTGCCTAAAGGTGATTAATGAAGGTGCCTGGTGAACCACCCTGTGGAGAGCATTCCACAAATGGGGAGCCACTGCAGAAAAGGCCCTGTTCTCGTGTTGCCACCTTCTGGACCTCTCACAGAGGAATAGAAAAGCCTGTGAATTCAAACTCCCCAATTATATCCTTTCTAGTAAACCACATTTTTGAGACTACAGAAAATCCTTGAACTGATTGAACTTTATAGCAGGCATCATAAAGGAAGTTTCCATACCTTTGGATTCATTATTCCTTCTCTCTTAAAGCAATTGTAAAAAATATCCATTGAGAAAACTTCGCTCCATAGGTAGCCATAGTACTGGGCATCGTAGCCACCTGCCAGGTGTCCAAAGGTAGCTGGCATATTTGTACCTTTAAAAGCAGTGTAAGAAAAGAAAACATGGGAGACACTGATAAAACATTCAGGCTTTAGACAGAATGTTTCAGAGAAGAGCATCTGAAGGCATTTGATATAGTTACATCTCCGAAGTCAAGCAGATCTGGCCTAGCCAAATCATGGGAGAACTCCACATACATGAGAACATCTTAGAGGAACAACAGATATAACAAGCAAATATAATGTACATGAAAGACAGTACAGAACTCTTGACCATGCTGAACCCTTCCCTGGGGAGCCAGCCACTTCTGCCACCTGCCAGTGTTCTGAGTGAAGTAGAGTGGATAGAGTACACCTGACGAGAAAAGCGAGGGTGTGCTTCAAGGGCACCCAAGAGCCGCCCTAGAATGCCTGACATAGTGTCAATCTGGGGCACTGAAAGAAATTAAAATGGCGGCTCTCGGACCCAGGTGCTTGGCTGGAGGACAGTCTGGGACAGGTATCCATGCTAGCATGCCCTACTGGAGCCTCCAAAACTGCCCTAGGATACGAGGTGCTGTATCCAAGCTTTGTAGTGATCCTCAACTCTCAGCACTGTGAACAGGGTACTGTGCAGTGCACAGTCACAATGGGAGACTGCCTAAGTCCCTCTCTTCTTGCTTGGCTCTGCCAAGAGCTAAGGGAGGCAGAATGCTGGCTGTGGTGGAGAGAAGAGGTATAACACTTTAATGTCCTTTGAGTTCATTGGCCTGACCTGTTCATGCTAAGGCATTTGATCTGAAGGAGAATTCAGGGGGAGGAGGCTATTTTTGTCAATTCCTTCCTTCCCGCTGTAATTCCCTGTGCCATCTCCCTCACTGTTCCAGGCAACACCCCCCCCCAAACCTTTGGAGCACATTTTAGGAGATGCAGGAGGAGCCAACACCAAAGAAACCCTGTTCAATAAACAGAACTCTGCTCACAGAATTCTGGATTCAACCCTATGTATCCAGGTTTTCTCTGTTAGGGAAAAGAATAAAAAAAATTATTTTTATTTATTTGGTTTGTTTACCCTGATCTTCTTCCCAAAGAAGCCTAAGGTGGCAAAATAAAAAAAATCAAGCAAAACATCCATCTGAGAAGTTTCCCCATCATTCCTAAAAAAAGAATGTTGTAACAGTTTGTTGTTTTTAAAGGTGGTGTTCAAAAAAAGTAACATGGAGTGTACAAAGAGTTTATAAAGTAAAATAGAAGCTTCAAGTTTTCATACCTGGGGTTGCAGGTATTCCTAAAATTTCATCACAGTACTTGGCATATTCCTTAGCGGGATCAGCAGAAGATGTTGTATGGACAGACTGATCAACCTTGCTCAACACAATCTGACGAAGTGTCAGAAGACCTAGATAAAGAAGAGGATCAAAACGCAATTTTCAACTAATCAGCAAGAAAAGGGCAAGGAGTTTGTTAAGATGCACCTGCAGTAAATTCCAGCCTAGGAAAGGAGCATAGAAAAGAAACAGATTACCAAGTACTTATAGTTGAATAGAATTATACAGAGGAAATGTCATTACCCACTTTAAATTGAAAGAACTGAACAAACAAACGAACAAAAAATAAAATGTGGTAAATTTACATTTTAATAGGATGCATACTAAATACAGGACAAGTTGCTTGTAAGACATGGGTCCTCTTTATCTGATATCCCCTTTCCTAGATTATATCGGGGGTGGGGAGATGAATAGAGTAGGCTTGAGGCTTGTGCAGTCCCCCCCCCCCAATCTTTCCAACAGGGTCCATAAAAACATTTACAAAGTGAAGCATATCAATTAAAGGGGGAGAGTTAATTTTGGGGATACTCAATAGGTTCAACTAACCAAGGATGCATTCATGTGTTGTGAGCTGGAAGAAGCCTGAGCATCCTTGAGTGAAAGAATATCATAAAAAGAAACTGAGAGGGGGAGGGACATGGGAGAAGGAGTTCAGTGCAGTGCAGCTCATCCACACTTCCTTGCCTGTCCTCCTTTCAGTTGTCATTTTATGACATTCTTTCACTCAGAATATGTCAAGGATGCTTTTTCTCACACACAGAGTAAAACTACAGCAAAAGAGAGAGGGGGGTGGGGAGGAAACACAGAGAGAAGGGAATACCTGTGTTGGCTAGCCTAGAAGCAACCAGTTTTTCAATGAGATCATCTGGGACGTGGCTGCCATCTTTATAGTGCCTTGACATTTCTTGTAGAGGTTCTTTTTCCCAAACCCAGTTCTCAAACATTTGTGAAGGTACCTCTACAAAGTCTGTTTCCACATTAGTTCCACTAAACCGAGCAAAGTCAGTCTATGAAAGATGAGAACAAATATAAACAAATGAGTGTACATACATATTAAATTACTGACGATTTTGCAAAAGATTTTTATATATGCACATATAGGTTTATACAAACAGCCAGCCCCAGCACTGTACCCCATTCTTCCAACATTCTGGAATGGTTCAGACAACACACAAGAAGGCTAATCCAGCCCTTATGCATGGGGACAGTGTGGCCAAGTTACAGCCTAATCATTATTAATAGTCTACCATGCTCCCTTATCATTTTATCCTAAACCCTGTGCAGTGGGTTTCATTAGGAGATGAAGACTGCCCTAAAGTCACCCAGGGAGCTTCATGGCAGAGTGGTGATTTGAACTTTGCTTTCCCAGGTCCCGATAAGCACTACACCACACTGGTTCTTATAAAATATTACACGCACAGGCAAACATCGCATAGTCAACACCCACAAAATAGGGAATGATTGAGCAATTTTGACCTAGGCACATGGGCCACAACTGAGATGTATGGGGCCAGTGGAATTGGAGGTCGTTTGCCAGATCTATGCACAGTGGCAAATCAGTCTCTTTATCTGAGGTCGCCCACTGTAGCACTCTAGAGCAATAAAGAATCAGAACCAAAGATGTAGTTCCACAGGTACAAGCAGATTCTATTCCCAATGACCGGAGTCATCAGGGATCGGATGGCCCCTCTGCTAAAGTCAATTAGTAAGTCTGCCCTTGACATTCATGGGATCAGGATTTACCAAAGATTGCTTTTAATCTGACATATACAAAGAAACTTTATAAACGGGAAATATTTCTAAGTAAATGGAGAGCCCATCCAAATCTACCAGTCATTCTGAATTATTTGAAATAAAAGTTTTCTTTCTTCAGTTGGGGGGAAGTTGAAACGCAACTCTTTGATCTGTTGTCTTCTTTCAAAATGGAAGCTCACATTCGCATAACCAGACTAGAAGATTTACTATTTCGTCTGAGGTATAAGGCAGCCACTAACCTGTGCACATATCTGGTGCATTACATGTCCAAACTCATGGAAGTAGGTTTTCACCTCATCATGTCGCAGCAGTGATGGGCGATCTAGTGTTGGCTTTGTGAAGTTGGTTACCAAGGCTGCTACTGACATCATTCTGCTGCCATCAGAGAGGAGGCAGCCGGGCTGGAGTCCAAAGCATGCAGCGTGACCATACTTTCCTTCTCTGAGTAAGAAAAAGGCCAAAAGCATGTCTAACAAACTACCACAATGAAAAAGTGAATCATTTGGCATTGCTTACCAATATTAGAGAACAACATCCTTTTCTTAGAATAGCTAACAACAAGAAAGCATTTCACATTTCCATATACATATATATATATAGCCACCATACTTAGAATCCAAACAACAACAGCATCAGCTCTATGAATATAAGCACATAAAATAACGTTTATGTTTTTTCTTTCTTTTCTGAAATTGACATGATGCCACACGGGAAATTTTTTGACTGCTTCCATGTGTCAGTTTTACTGTAAGCTATCCTTAGTCATGGAAAAGGACAGATCTTATTCCCTGAAGTATTAGCCTTTCCTTTTAATGTTTAAAAAGATTTCAGGAATGGAATCTAATTATGTTACCCTTTGGAACTGTGAGGCCAAGTGCAAACAATAATGCATGGCACTAAACTCCATAATGTTCCCGACTATCACAGTTGCAACAAGGTTCCCCTCAACACCTTTTGCAGACCATCAGCTATGTTTTGGCACATTATAATTTCTGGAGCCTATTGCCTTTTGACTTCTGCCCTCATATTCCCCCTCCTTTATCCTTTTACTTGAGTGTCAGGTATTTCTAGGAGTTACAGCATTTGTACGTCATTACAAAAGGGAAGTGGATATAAGAGTGTCATGCTAATCTTCTCTGTATCGTTCCAATTTTAGTATACAGTGTATGTGCTGCCCAAGCGAGCATGATATAAGAGTGTCTTGGTAAGAAACATTTGGTTCTCAACACACCTTCAGGGTGCAGTTATTCTTTCTTGGAATATCTTATTAAAAGATGGGGTGCTTAGCCCATGGCAGCAGGACCAGAGGAGCAAACCAGCCACAGTCCTTTATTGAGAACCTGCATGCTTGCTTGTTCAATACATTATTGTATTTTAATGTTCTGTTGGAAGCCGCCCAGAGTAGCTGGGGAAACCCAGCCAGATGGGTGGGGTATAAATAATAAATTATTATTATTATTCAGAATAAGTCATGGTTTGGCTTAGCATTGTGTGTGAACCAGGTGACTGAGCGGAAGCAAAGGTTGCAGACACCACAGAGATGTTCTCTATTACCAAGCCATGATTTGACATTGTGGCAAAAGTAAGCCACGGCGCTGATGAGGAAGAAAACTTAAGTGCAGTGATTTCCTACTAAACATTATTCCTTGTCCTTTTCGGGGAAACTATGCTTAGAAATGAACTACATAGGAATAAAAACAAGCAATCCCTCAAAGCATAGTGAAACCACTGGGCACTATATCAATTTAGATATGTTGGCTTGGCACCTGGTTTTCTGTTCTACAGCCAAGCTATAAGGGCTGCCTGAGGAGGTTTAGAAGTTAATCCCATCCAAGTGTTCAGTTTCAAAAACTAAGGGAGGCAAAACACCTTAAGCTTTGAGGCACGTGCCATAAAGGGACATTGGAAATGCAAAACAAACTAACTTTGGCAGCACTTGGCAGTCATAGTTGCATTAGGATCTGCCCTGTGCTCTTGAATTCCAGTAGCATTTAGCAGGAAGCAGTGTTAAAAGAGGTCATTGCTAAATATATGAACGCCAAATACAACAACAGTTCCCAGAGTTATTCCTTTGGGGGGAAACTGTGAGCATCTACAAGGAATGGCACAAATCTTAGCCAGGCTCTCAGCTTTCCATCCGCAAATAACCAGTTGCGATCAGCCACGCTATAATATTTTAAAAATAATGAGTTTTACCAAGGCTGTCACTGATTCAAGAAATCCTAGTTTATTAATAAATCAATTGCATCTGCACATGAGGGGAGAAATGGGTTAGCTCCAAGCTTAGACATTTCTTACGAGTAGTTCCATAGTAGTAAACTTTAATACGGTCAAAGACCAGCAATAATAATACAATTCAATTCATAAGTAGGATTTCTATCTCTTATATAATATTAAATATTTCACATATTTCCATAGATTTCAGCAGAGCTAAAATCTAAAGAATGACTAAGTTTGGAGCCAACTCTACTTCTCTAAAGAAATAAAACATACTTTTCTTTGTAGTTAGATGATATACACATACATTACAACAAGAGTCCCTTTAGAAGAGGCTTCTTTCCAATGTAAGAGATAAGGGAAATGTCTGTTATAAGATGGTCCTTGCCATCTGTTACCTGCATTCAGGGATGCGGGTGGCGCTGTGGGTTAAACCACAGAGCCTAGGGCTTGCCAATCAGAAGGTCAGTGGTTCAAATCCCCGCAACGGGGTGAGCTCCCGTTGCTCGGTCCCTGCTCCTGCCAACCTAGCAGTTCGAAAGCACGCAGGGCAAGTAGATAAATAGATACCGCTCCGGCGGGAAGGTAAACGGTGTTTCCGTGCGCTGCTCTGGTTCACCAGAAGCGGCTTAGTCATGCTGGCCACATGACCCGGAAGCTGTACGCCAGCTCCCTCGGCCAGTAAAGCGAGATGAGTGCCGCAACCCCAGAGTCGGTCACGACTGGACCTAATGGTCAGGGGTCCCTTTACCTTTACCTGCATTCAAACTAAATGTTAAAGTGTAAACATATGCTGACTGATTAACTAGAGAACATATTTTAAGGTAAATAAAAATTTCATTAAGAGAACCAGTGCAATATAGTGATCAGAGCAGCCTTGTCCAACCTGGTGCTTTTCAAGTGTTCTGGACAAACTCCCATCATCCCTGACCATTAGCCATGCTGAGAGTTGTAGTTTTACAACATCTGGAGGGCACTGCATTGGGGAAGACACAGGTAGAGGGGAGCTTACTGAGTGAGTTTGGGCCAGTGATGCTCTCTCAGCCTAAACTACCTCACAGTGTCAAGAGGAAGATAAAAATAGGGAGGTGAGATACCCCACATGCACCATGCTGAGATCCTTGAAAGAAGAGCTAGGTATATATTAAGAAAAGCCGCCGCCACTAATTTTAGCTATAAATCATAAAGTTACCTTGGGTACAGGTCCAAGTAGAACTGCCCTAAAACTTCACCTGTTGAGCTGTCCTTTACAGTGTAAAGTGTGACACTCTCATGCCAAACGTGAGCACCATCCACTTGTTCAAATACAAGTCCAAGCAGCTGCTGGTAAATATTCAGTAATCCTTCTGTGACTGCTTCAATGGGAAAATACTCCTTCAGCTTTTCTTGATCCACAGAGTATTTGAGCTCCTCTGTCTGATTCATGTAATAATGCAGGTCCCATGCATTAATCCTGCCATCGTATTCAAACCCTGCTTCTTCACACTCCTTTTTCTTAAGGTTTAGAATAAACGCTCTCTCAGCCTCACCCAAAAGCTTCAGCTTATTACTTAGGTCATCTGAAAAGAGAATCAATTACAATTACTTTTGCCAGTTTGTTTGTCTTCATCTCGAGGGCTCCCAGTGCCATTTGGTTGTCTACAGACCTCTGGACTAGATAAGCCTTTGATTTGATCTAGCAGGGCTCTTATGTTCTTACATTACTGCAGCAGTTATATTTTTATAACCATTTCATTCTTAGATCTATTTGGTCGAATAGAAACAGAAGGTCAAGAACAAACATCAAATGCAGTTAACTATATGTGACTGATGCTGATGTGATATATCAATAAGCCCCTGTTTTAGAACAGTGTCTAGTTAATTCCTACTGAATGCTTAATACCCAAACAATTCCTTCTTAATTAAAGGCTGGCATAGCATTGATTGGAGGGGCAACTCCATTAAAAACAACTGTATTTCCTGCAAGTTAGTTCCTAATAGATCCTAATAATCTGGATTGGTGTCATTAGGGCATATCTGTTTCCATAGCCTGTAGATAATGAGACAGACAGATATGGACTTGTTCCAACCCAATAAAACACCTACCTATTTGCAACTGGGTGGGTTAGATTATCCACTTTTTCTTTTTTGCACTAGGCAGATTTATAAAATTTAGGGATGTTAACTAGGTACTCTTGACTGCTTGGCTTACTTCTACTTATAACTAATAAATGGTTAAGCAAGTGCTAGGTAATGTTATATAAATCTCATAAATCACACTCATTTTCTTATACTCTCCAAGTATATATGCAGAGAAAATGAAAGTTAGAGTTTTGAGTAGAAAAAAGATGCTAAAAATACTTGATTAGATCCTTTTCTTTGGCTGCCCCCAGTAAATTTTCACAATAAATTTTACCCCATGATTCAAGTACTATGTTTGATGCTTTTGCATATGTAAATAAAAACAAACCTAAGAACGCTGTAACATTGTCTGTGATCTGTGCAGTGTTCAGCTCAAGAACAAAATTGGCGTGTGTGTTGTATCCCATAAGTCCCGCTAGTTTTGCCCGCAAAGGAAGCAACTGTTGAAGAATGTTAACATTTTCCTAGGGAAATAAAAATTAAGGCTTTAAGCTTATTTCATACAATGCAAAGAGTAAAATGTACTTTTGACAGCAATTGCATACATTTTGAATGAAATATGCATCAAACTCTTGAGAACGCCAACATGCTAAAAATATATATGTATGTTTGTTTTTAAAAAGTTTCCTTATGTTTTTTGTAGCCAAGTACTCACAATTTACATATGCTTTAATTCAGGAAGGGCCGTAGCTCATTGGTGGAACATGCATTTTACATGTGAAAGTTTCTAGATTCACTCCCTGGAATCTCCATTTAAAAGGATCCCATGGAGGAGAGCTGGAAAAGACCTCTGCCTGAGATCCTGGAGAATGGATATCAGTCAGAGTACATAGTACCGAACTAGATAGACTAATGCTCCCGCTTGATATAAGGCAGCTTCACTGACTTATATGTATTATTGTGATACTTACATAAGCTTCCTCTTTGCTCTTATGGATCCACTGTTTATTGGATCACAAAATTGGGTTTTTAAATAGTTTTCAGAAAAGTTCAAAAGAAAAGTGAAACAAATCCAGCACCTTCACATGCTGTACTTTGAATTAGGCTAATTTTATGCTACTCAGTTCCTGGAATGGTTACTGTATTTTTCCGTGTATAAGACTATATTTCCCCCCCAAATTTTGTAAGTTTAAAATTGGGGGGTCATCTTATACACGGAATGTTCAAATTATTTATTAATTAATTTTGGGCTCAAAAAATAGGGACCGTCTTATACATGGGGGCGTCTTATAGATGGAAAAATACGGTACTTTAATTCTGAAACTTGCCAACAAATTATTTACAAGTGTTAAGATACGACAGCCAATGTCATGGGTGTCTCATGATGACATTATAAATTCTTGTGACAATTATTCACCTTCTTCAAAACATGTAAATCCACATGTCTTTTCCGCTAACTCATTTCTGAATTTGTTCAGTTGCATCTTTAATCACCAAGATCTCCAAAGCATTTAACAAACTTAACTTGCCTTTATGTACTTCTTGGTATACATCAGTACTAAAACTCTAGTTGTTAAATTAGTAACCCATATAGGCAATGGAAGTTAGGATTTATTTATTTTTAATTTTTGTAAATATGTAGAATTTGAAGATCGCCACTTTTTTAAATAAGCGAATTTTCTGTACTCATTCATTTCCCAATGCACTATGGAAGAGAAATGGGGACTCTGCGGCAGCCTGGATGTCATTGGACTCCATCTCCTATCTCCCCTGCCTTGCTGGCTGGGGCTGATGGGAGCTGGAATCTAACAACATCTGTAAGGCCACAGGATCCGCACTCCAGCTGTGGATAATATAGGCTGCTCCCATGAGAAAACAATCAAACTGTGTCCACCAAGCCAGGTACATAAAGGGCCATGGATCAGTCATATTGTTCCTATATTTTATCTCAATTTGGTATGGGTGGGACAAATCTCTCATACCTCTTTACACCTGGAGTTAAAAGAAGCTTCCATTCTTCTTCTGGTGTCTGGAACACTGCACTTCTTCATAACAGGGAAATAGTGTGGATATTTTAAGGTAACTTTATATCTGTTTGTTTCAGTCTTCTCCAAACTACTGATGAAATCATCAGGAAGGGCACCTGAGGAACACGGGGTATAGGGAAAAGGATACTCTTCAAGACAAACATAACTTTACCTGGTTTTCGGAAATTACTTCTAAACTTAGGCAAATAGGCCTCACGGTGGATTCCCTCTTGTTATTTGAGGAATCACACATCTTTATGCTAATCAAGCAGAGGCTGCTAGACAATGAATTCCAAAAATTATATCCTTCGCAGCCTTCTGTGTGCTCCCCTGCCTATCTGGGGCTGCAACCCCATCATGGAATGATGCCTAACTACTTTTATGATCTGGTCTCCCCATTACACCGTAGAGTATTTATGTTGGCGCGCTTGAATGCCTTTCCGTCCGCTGTGCTATCTGGAAGGTTTAGAGGTATCCCCTTCCAGAACAAACTTTGCACTTGTGGTCAGAATGTACCTGACTCTATAGACCATATGGTTTTGGACTGCCCTCTTTTCAACACCTTTCGCAAAGATCTTTCGATGCCCTCTATATGGCCCAGGGTCCCCTCTAATAAACAACTCGTAGCCCAGTACTTGCTGAGAGATGATTCTCCAGAAGTGACTAGAGTTATGGCACAATTTTTGACCAGGATTTTTGAAGTCAAATCTGGGGAGCTCTGGCCTGTATAATAGCGGGTGCCGAGGATTCTCTTTTCTTTCTTTATATTGTATGTTCTAGAATTTTAATATATACAGACGGTTTTTATGCTTATTGTTTTATCTATGCCAATAAAGGTATTGTATTGTATTGTATTACACATACTTTTGTAAACCAAGAAATCTTTAATAAAAAATAGGATACTCTTCAGGCATTTTCTTTAACAATACAACAAATGTTTGGCATAGCAACCGTCGCCACTGTTTAATTACCAGGCTGATTTCTACTGTCAACATGCATTTTAAAAATTACAACCCTACGGTTTCCATTATTAGCTGCCTAATGAACTTGTAGCCTTCTAAATATTTTGGACTCCCGCTCCCATCAGCATGGCCAATTGTCAGTGATGATGGGAGTTTTAGTCTAGCTGCATCTGAAGGGGCACAGGACCCAAACTACTGGCCTATACATACAGTACATATGTTAACAGTATAAACTGAAGTAAACATGCTAATTCACTATGAGCAACAAAAACATTCTAAAAACAGTTACATCATCTAAAAGCGATTAGAGTTAAAACATTCTTCCATCCAACAAAATGGTCCAAAGAAGATAGAAAATATGAAACTAACAATACACAGCTGTGGGGAAATGGTCATTGCAAGTAAAGTGGAAATGAGAGCAAGATGTTAACTATACTTTCAACAGGTGAAGCTGATAAGTATCTGAGGTAGCTTTTCCCAACCTGCTGCTCTCCAGATGTTTTCAACTACAAGTCCCATCAGCCCCAGCCAATATGGGCATCCAAAACATCTGTGGGGTACTTGATTGAGGACGGCTGATTGAGACAATGCTTACACATACCTGGAAGACTTAGCAGCATAACACTTAATCATTTGACAGTGTTAATACAAAAAGCATACACCTCCTTTCAACAGCAACTGGTAAATATATATATGTATGCTCACAAAGTTCATCTTGAGAAAATATCAGGAATGTATTATCTTCATTGAGGTTTTTGCTGAAGTCAATGCATAGTTCACTCAGTTTCTGCTTTATTATCTTGATTTCCTTAATAGGAGAGAAAGATGGGAGAAGGATAACCTTTATTAAAAACATACAAACAGAATAGTACAACAGTTTTAACATGCTAATTTACTTGCCAAGGACAAAGAACACTTTCAATATATCAGCCTGAGTTACTCAAGTCACGCATATATAGTTTAAATCCATCAATTAAAGCGCATACTTCCATATCTGTGATCCTAGCTTTCTTCCTGCATTCAGCTTAGATCGAAGTATGTAGAGGGATGGAGGAAGGCATGCCTCCATTGTCACTGGGCATGCCTCTTCCATTGTTTACTGTGAAGCTTTGAAGGTAGTGTGGAAGTGTGTCAGCCTGAATGCCCCATATGGTCAGGAACCCCGATAAGGCAGTTGGGACTTCTTCGCTAAGGAAACCACCAATCACTCAAAAACCATACTGTTTGGAATGTTCTTGTTTTATCCCTTTTTACTATCTGCGGATGTCATACTTACATTTTGTACTTCTGTAGGAAGATGGAGACCATTCCTTTCCCCCATTTTTATTGACTTCTTCAAGTATCTTTTGGCTTCAGGCCTTAAAGTCTCAATGTCACATGTTTGCTGAAATGAAAGTAGATGGTGATATTTAGCCATTTCGTAGCATATTAAAAGCTCAGTGAGCATCATAGGAATAGCAAGAACAGTGGCTGTCTTCTTCTGCATCATGGACGGGGACACACACACACGTATTATATCAAGCATTTTACTAAAGAAAACATTAATCTTTTGTCCAATATTGAAAGAGTTTACCTATGCCCAGTAGGAGTTAGGGGGCATTCACCTGATTTCCCGTCACCTGCATAGCCACTGCTTACTGGGAGGCGGCAGGGGGGTACAGTGGGGAGGCTGGTATGGTGTAAATCAGTGCTCCCGCCAGGGTGTTTGCACCTCAGAAGCAAGGGGCAGTCAGGTGAGTGCCTTCACATTGGCAACCACCACTGCCTATGCCTCATCTGGAAAATGAACCGAGGTAGACAGTATTCACTATTTATTTGAATTGTACATTTTTGGTGTGTGTGTGTGTGAAATACTGTTTTTTCACATTGATCACACTGATGCAGTTATCAGCATTCTACTACACAAAAGGAATAATGTTTTCCAAAAAGTTAACACTATGTACAAACCATTTTTGTCATCCTTTACAACAGAGGTGGCTAACCTGAAGCCCTCTAGATGATGTTGGAGGACAGTTCCCATCAACCTTAGCCACCATGGCCAGTGGTCAGGGAATGATGGGAAATGTAGTCCAACAACACCTGGAGGGCACCAGGTTAGATACCCTTGCTGAAGAATGTTCAAAGATCGTGACCAACATATCCAGCAATCCTCCACACACAACAACCCTGAAAGGTATATCGGCACACTACAGATGGGCAGCAACTTGTGCAAGCCACCTAGCAAGTGTGTGCCAGAGGTAAGACATGAATGATGACTATAGCACAACCGGGGGGGGGGGATGGCTCCCTGTTTAATTCACTCAGTCGTGACTAGTGGTGTGAGCAAAAGTTGCTGCCACGCTGCTTCACAAGCATACACATGGTGTGTGAGAATAAAATGTTAACTAATAGAATACTGTTGGGTAAATATTGATTTTGTTTGAGGAATTCTAGAGCGAAGCATGCCAGCTGCCACACTGGGCTTTTCCACAGGGAGCAAACATTAAGGGCAAGCAGCAACGTTTCATGTTACAGCTGGGTCATCACACACTGCTCAGAGACGAAGGCATTTTTGAAGAAGGCAGATACAGACAAATTAGGCTGCCATCTATGGGACGCGGGTGGCGCTGTGGGTTAAACCACACAGCCTAGGGCTTGCCGATCAGAAGGTCGGCGGTTCGAATCCCCACGACGGGGTGAGCTCCCATTGCTTGGTCCCTGCTCTTGCCGAGCTAGCAGTTCGAAAGCACCTCAAAGTGCAAGTAGATAAATAGGTACCGCTCCAGCGGGAAGGTAAACGGCGTTTCCGTGCGCTGCTCTGGTTCGCCAGAAGCGGCTTAGTCATGCTGGCCACATGACCCGGAAGCTGTACGCCGGCTCCCTCGGCCAATAATGCGAGATGAGCGCCGCAACCCCAGAGTCGGTCATGACTGGACCTAATGGTCAGGGGTCCCTTTATCTTTTACTATGCATTCTTATTTGGAACTAAGTGGCAGTGGAGAGGTGGGAAGGAGCAACTTCCAAGCATTTATATTAACAATCAGGGTGTTTAGGGCCAACTAAGCAGAGAAATGGTTTAAGTTTACACACACACACACACACACACACACACACACACACACACACCGTGCCTGAAACCTCTATCAGGTATCTTCCTGTCTCCAGCTACATTCAAATGTTTGCAAACAAACCATTAGCTTTTCCTTTTGTACATCTCCTAATACAGAGAGCTTGCAACAACACACTTAAGTAATCAGCACTTTGTTGAGCAGGGCACATTTCAGAACAGGAAGAGAGGAGAGTATGAATAAACAACTTAATAGAAGGGTTGGAAGATATCCAAGGTAATGGATAAGCCACAATGAGCAGAGATGTTGCTCGTTGGAGAAAATGCACTATGCCAACCCAAAATCTCCAGTACTTTGTTTTGAGTTGTTATTCATAAATTAAATCCGCTGGCTGCAGCAAGTAGTCAGTGCCCAATTCCAGTCACTATGGAGGGTTCTGAATCATGCAGGGAGCCTCTATGCATAGGGGAGGCTCACTGCTTCTGTCTTTCACCCTCCATGAGTTAGATGGTGGCAGGGGGTGGGGTGGGGGGAGAGGGCAGAGTTTAGCAAACTCATCTGCTCTCCCTGCTTACGTGCACGGTTTGTATGTAGGTGGAACGCACAGAGCTTTGTGTAAAACCTGAAATACATTATTTTTCAACATTTGGAAAAGAGAACACTTTTCTTCTGTTTTATGTCACCACCCTTTTCTACATCAGGGCTGTATCCAATTAAGTTCTACTCAAGAGTATCCCCACTGAATTAATGAACCTAAAATAGTAATGTTCATTAATTTCAATGGTTTTACTCTTGAGTTGGACCTAGCACTCGACAGTACTTTTAGTACATTTTGGAGCTAATCCATGCCGCATTATACAACAGCAGTATTTCTTACATTGCCCAGATTTATTTGGTGCAGTGAGTAGGGCATTCAACTAACTTCTGTCCTCTTAACACAGGGCACTTAATTCAGACGGGATTGTGGGAAAATCCAGTCACAAGGCAAAGGTGGAAGGATATAACTACACATACTTCAGGCAAGGGTACATTCCTTTAATCCCTGTTCTTCAGCTGCTGAACAGAGCAACACAAAGTTGTTTCCTAGATAAGGTTATCACTGCTCGAAAACTTTGCCTCAGGCAGGGTCTCAAAAGGCAGGTTTCTGTATTCTATTTAGGGTAAGGGTAGGAAACCTGTGGTCCTCTATGTGTTTTTGATCTACAACTCTCATCACAGTTGATACTGGCCATGCTATCTGGCTGATGAGAACTGGAGTCCTACAACACTTGAAGAAACCACACGTCCCCCACCCTTGCTTTTGTGAATATATATGTGTTTAGCCCTTCTAGGCATCTATCTTTTTATAGATGGAGACTGACAAGCCTCTACCCACCTGAGCAGCTCTTTATCACCTGCATCAGTGGATTTCTGACATCCCAAGCTCATCCTGGTTTCCCAGGAGCTCCACCTCCAATTTACATTCAGGCTCGACTTGTGGTCCAGTCTCAGCATGAAGTACTTTTAGCCTCAGGTAGAGCATCATGATTGATGGTTTGGATGATTGGGTATTATGTTTTCACGACCTTGAAATGCCTCAAGAACATATATGTTTATCCAAGTTTTGTGGACTCCTACATTTTTAACTGTTTTGTATACTGCCCAGTTTTATTTGTTATATATCCTTCATTTTAATCTAGTTTTTAGGAAATGTTGGTGCCGGTGATCTGAAAACCATGGCGATATCTTGATGGGATTAGTCAGATGAAGAGGAAGATGCCTTGGCTCCCACTTGCTGACAAATGTGGACTTGGGTCCTCAGCATCAGACTCCCGTGAATCAAACCCACCCTGCAGCTCTCCCCAGGGTCCTCTGCAAATCAGTCCTCCTCATTGCTCAGAGGAGTTCAGGGAGCTGGAAGACTCTGATCCAGGGGAGGGACAAACAGGGCTGGGAGACAGTGGTCAAGATGCAAAGGATCCTTTTCTCAAAATGTATCTTCTGTACCATGAACAATAAAGAAAAACATTATATATAAAAAATGCACAGGATCCACAGGAGGACTCTGACCCTGGAGAGGGTCCCCGTGGTTGGGAGTTGGGAGGCTCAGACCTGGGGGAAGATCCAAATATGTTGTCAGAGGAATGACGCCTCCTCAGTACCATTGGATACCCAGACCTTACCTTACAGCTGACTGATATAGCACCAGACTCACCTCTAGTGCCACCTGCTGTCAATAAAGAGCCATCCTAATCAGGGGAGGCACTTAAGGATCAATCTGACTGTGGAACAAGCCCAGTCATCTCCACCTCTGTCTCCAAGGATATAGAGGTGACGGCAACATCACTTAACAGAAGTAAAGGAGTAGGAGCTTGCTTGACCAGTCCTGAGGCTCAGAAGTTCAGCCATGTGAATGACTGTGCCCACCCCACTCTTCAAAAGGAAAGTCCAAAGGGCATGTCAATTGCTGGGATGCTGTTCTAGCTTATGTGCAGCCATAGAGCTCTGCTTTGCCTTAGAACCATGCAACTTGCAGCCTGCACTAAGCTGGGATGCCATACCACTTTTTGGAATAAAACCTTTAAACCTCAAACCAATATTTTGAGTTCCAAGTCTGAAAGTGGGAGTCAGGACACTCACACCTGCTCATTGGGAGACCAAAACAGAGAGGAACAAAGTCTCCACTGTTGCCACCATGGCTGCTGCTCTGGGAAGAAAAGAAGGTAGGGTGAGGTTAAAAAAAAAAGGTAAAGGACCCCTGAACAGTTAAGTCCAGTTAAACTTTACTATGGGGTGTGGTGCTCATCTTGTTTCAGGCTGAGGGAGCCTGCGTTTGTCCACAGACAGCTTTCCAGGTCATGTGGCTGGCATGACTAAACTGCTTCTGGCACAATGGGACACCATGACGGAAGCCAGAGAGCATGGAAACACCGTTTACCTTCCCGCCGCAGTGGTACCTATTTATCTACTTGCACTGGTGTGCTTTCGAACTGGAAGAAGGGGCTTGGGGCAAGCTGCAAAGCAGGATTGGCAAGGGGGTGAGGGATTGGGCAGAGGGTGGCAGGTAGGTGGGGTTGACGAGTAATGCAAGCAGGGGTGGCAGCCCCTGACATTTTAATATTGTTGGCAGAAGTGATGTTGTTATCCTTTTAGGTCACTGCTTCCTTCAGGGTGACCTAGCAATGTAATTGAGTTCAAAATTTCCAAACCAAAATCTCCCGTAAAAGAATTTCATTCTGAGAATTGTTTTTCTAACTCTGAGAATTTTGTCCTCCTCCCCCTACCCCGCCGATTATGCCTCCTCCCTATTCCCCCCACTTGCAAATAAACTGGAGAACTTCAGAAGGCCATTTTCTCCCAGTCCTATACATTAGATCACAAGATCTACACTGTGGAGGACAGCCAATGCTGGCAAAGGTCCATCCCTTAGCTTTTATTTTTCTACCCATGTTTGTCTTGTCCTCTTTTCATATATGTTTATACCAACATAATGAAAAATTTAATAAAACGTTAATGTTAATTCAACAAATAGAAGATGAAGTGTTTAGCCACAGAGATCACATTAGAGGCTTCCTTCTGCTCATCAGCAAAACAGGAATTAAATTACAGGAAAACACCTCTAGGCAACGGAATCTCCTACTGAGAATCATCATTTTTAGACAGAGGCATCCTGACTGAGCATTGCTTCTTTTTATAATGAAAACGCCACAATGAATAGTGCAGAAATTTGTCACAAATGTAATTCAGCTGTCACCAGGACTAGAAAAAGCAGTTTATGATGTATTATTCCTCCTGTTCAAACAACAAAATAAAACTGTTGATAGCAAAACATTTTTTAAAAGCAATTCAAGGCAAGTAACCAAAAGAACAGTGGAACTCGGGTGGCGCTGTGGGTTAAACCACAGCGCCTAGGGCTTGCCGATCAGAAGGTCGGCGGTTCGAATCCCTGAGACGGGGTGAGCTCCTGTTGCTCGGTCCCTGCTCCTGCCAACCTAGCAATCTGAAAGCACTTCAAAGTGCAAGTAGATAAATAGGTACCGCTCCGGCAGGAAGGTAAACGGCGTTTCCGTGCGCTGCTCTGGTTCGCCAGAAAAGGCTTAGTCATGCTGGCCACATGACCCGGAAGACGTACGCCGACTCCCTCGGCCAGTAAAGTGAGATGAGCACCGCAACCCCCGAGTCATCTGCGACTGGACCTAACGGTCAGGGGTCCCTTTACCTTTTTTAACCAAAAGAGTGGTGGGAATTTTGGTAAGACATGGGCTCTTCAAGTACAGCATTAACTCAAACATGATCATAAATAATTTAAAAAAATCCTGCTTTATTTTGATTTGAAACAAAAAAGTAAAAATCCTACAGTAGGATTAAAATATATGACAATGAAGATAACCAAATCGTGACCCATACAAGTGATCACATTTCACCGTATAGTAAAAGCTGCACCTCCAATAAATGAAGCATTTGCAACACCATGCACAAGCAACTTTTGTAGACTATAAGCCTAAAAACAGGGTTAGTCTTTACTTTTATCATTGTACACTGCTAACAATAGACACTTAACTGTTAACTAGCAAATAACAGATATTATATTAATGCCTATGCAAATGCTCAGCAGTGGAATTGTATCAGCCTGTCTTCATATCAGCCTCTAATTCTGTCTACATGTGCCACTTACATAAGTGACTAATTTGAGATGAAAGTGTATATAAAGGATGGTCTAATCTGAATGTTGTGCAATAAGTCAGCATCACCAAAGATGTGCATTGCTCCTGCACATGACCAGTGTTTTCTAACAAGCAGCAGTTTTATTGCTAAAAACCCATTGCTAACTATAGCAAAGCTTTTCTTAATTGACCTAGATTGCAGCTACAAAAGATTTATTTAGGTGCAGAGAAAATGTGTTCCAGTTATCACACAATGGTGGGGAAATATTCCAAGGCCTTCAGTTTCTAGATCAAGTACAGGGCTAAGTGCTGTAAAAATGCCTTAAGCAAAGGTGGGATATTCAGTTCAACATTCTAGTATACGCCTATAGAAAGGTTCTAGCAGCTGATGGGGCCTAATTCTTTTTTGCAAGATATGTTGGATGCAAAATGCAATTCAACTCCATAAACTCTGGAACTATGCCCTGGTGTGTGCAGGGGGAGACATACAATGAACCACATAATTGTAAAGTCAGAAGGGTCTCTGTGGGTGATCTAGTCCAAACTAGACCCGTTTTGCAGGAATCTCAGCTAAAACTGCCATGACAGCCAGGGGCTGTCCTACTTGGTCTGCTTTTTTTATTTTTTTGTACTGATCTTATCCTGACGAGTTAATGCTGAAATTGCTTTTATTAGATTTGCTTTTATTGCGATTTCCCCCCTTCCTGATTTATTTTGATTTGTGATTTTCTTGTGTGATGTTTGGATGCAAGCCAACGGGTGTTTTATTTTAAGGAACTATTAAACGATCAGAAATATCCAACCATCGAAATGAAAACATATTTAATTGATTAAGTTGCAATCCCTTTATTTCCACTGCCTGCAGCAGCTGTGTAAACCACAGGTCATTTCTTCTTACCGAATTCTCCTTGAGAAGTGTTAACCATTTCTTCCAGCTTTCTATTGAAACAGAGCAGACACAGCTATCTCTCCATTTCTTAAGTAAAATTTTTTTTAAGAGATGCTGAAAAGCACTGAACATATAGGTTGCAAGACTTGGCATCATAAGGGACCTAGGCAAATGGCTGACAAGTAATCTTCCCTACTGTTTTACCTGTAAATGGACAACCCTTTGGAATACATCTTCTCTCATACTCATCTCAACATCAAAGTGAGAAAGTCTCTTATCAGCTTCTGTGCTTGCTGCACGGACATCTTTATCAGGTGAGACATGTTGTGGAAAATCCAGCATGCTTCTTTCCACTAAAAGAAAACCAAAAAAACAACCCCAAAATAAACAAAAAACAGAGGATAACAGCAGTACTCAGTACTAGTTATTTGGAGGAAGAGACCTTCCCACTTTAATAATAATAATAATAATAATAATAATAATAATAATAATAATTTTTATTATTTATACCCCGCCCTCCCCGGCAACGCCGGGCTCAGGGCGGCTCACATCACTAAAATCACAATAAAAACATCAAGCATAAAAGAAAAACAATTAATTAACTGTACAGATTAAAAGATTAAAAATTAAAAACCATCTTAATGCAGCAGCCCATGAATATGAAAGAATAGGAGAGAGTCTTATTTACAGTATTATATTATAGCACGAGGGTCAGGTTGGGTCGAACTAACAAAAAGCTAGGTGGAACAGCTCCGTCTTGCAGGCCCTGCGGAAGGCTTTCAGATCCCGCAGGGCCCTAGTCTCTTGAGACAGTGCGTTCCACCAGATTGGGGCCAAGACTAAGAAAGCTCTGGCCCTGGTTGAGACCAACCTAGCCACCTTATGGGTTGGAACCTCCAGCGTATTATTATTCGTGGACCTTAAGGTCCTCCGCAGGGCATACCAGGAGAGGCGGTCCCGTAGGTCCCTATGAAGAAATTATCTAGAATTCTTTTTTAAAAAAACAACCTGTTCCTAGTTCAAGATTTGTTTGAGCTTTTTGTAGGATGTCAAGCAGAAAAAGTGTCTTCTTGGATAATTCCATATGCATGCAAAGCCCTAAATGGTCAACTTCCTACCTAGTCTGCATAATTCGAAGTTGTTATAAAAGCACATTGAAAATCTAATTCCATACTATGTAACATATCATGCCCCTGCTGTTATATTTAGCTATAAGCACCTGACTTAGAAATCTTATTTCACAAGTTTAGTCTCTCACCTTCTGGTGCAAATTGAAATTGATATTTAGCCATGTCACAATTACCTGAATACTCCACTTCTATATCTGCTAAAGCCTGTACAGTGTTCTCATAAGTAACCTCTTCCATATCAAGCACTCCAATGCTGTCGTAGATTTGCTTTGTTTTCTTGATAAGTTCTTCAGTCCTTGTTCTAATCTGCTCTGGCGGCAAATCCCATTTCAAGAGGTTTCGGTCTGCTGCACTACAGGATGAGGCCTTGAAAGCTGAAGTAATTTCTGTTCCTAATGTCATTCTGAGTAAAATCCTTGGACCACCTGCCCTGTAAATAGAAGGAGGGGAGAAGCTAAATAGCAAAAGAAGCAATATAGCAAAAAGTCAACAGGTGAACTGGAAATTACAGGTGCACTTGTGGAGATTAACTATTAAGAAATATAAGGGGAGATGAAAAATTCTGAAGGTTTTTTTTATGCATCTGAAATGTTTTGATAAGGCATGAAGGCCCAGAAGAAAACTGGGGAAGGGGACAGAAAATTTGAGGCAAATCCATATATAGTATGGCAAAACCATATATTCGGATGTAGCTCAACAATGCCAACCAGTGTCTGGGGAGTTCAGACTCCTACCATGAAGATGAATAAACATATTTTTGGCTTTGTCTCCAAATAAACATTTTGGAAATTACAGTACTCCTTTTTTTCCATTAGAGATAGCTGAATAAAATTGGCTCATTCTTTTGACATGTAGGTGTAATGCGAGATGAGCGCTGCAACCCCAGAGTCAGACACGACTGGACCTAATGGTCAGGGGTCCCTTTACCTTTTACCCTCTTAGGAATTTTCTGGCTGGCCACAGAGACACTGGAATCAGAGATGCTGCTTTTGAATTATGGTGCTGGAGGAGACTCTTGAGAGTCCCATGGACTGCAAGAAGATCAAACCTATCCATTCTTAAGGAAATCAGCCCTGAGTGCTCACTGGAAGGACAGATCCTGAAGCTGAGGCTCCAATACTTTGGTCACTTCATGAGCAGAGAAGACTCCCTGGAAAAGCCCCTGATGTTGGGAAAGATTGAGGGCACAAGGAGAAGGGGACAACAGAGGACGAGATGGTTGGACAGTGTTCTCGAAGCTACTAACATGAGGTTGACCAAACTGCAGGAGGCAGTGGAAGGCAGGAGTGCCTGGTGTGCTCTGGTCCATGGGGTCACGAAGAGTCGGACACGACTAAACGACTAAACAACAACAACAATAACAATAAGATAGTACCAAACAATCTATTTTAGCAAAGAGCCAAGCTTAGGTTAGGCCCATTCATTTCAGTGGGTCTATTTTGAGTAAAACTTTGTTTCATATCACCCTGGGGTTCATATATTCTCTCGCACAGAGAGAAAGAGACCCATTCTGCCTGGTGGCAGTCTATAAGTTAAAAAATGGGGACTGGTCAGTAAGACAACCCCCTCCACAGTCTGTCACAATAATAACACTATAGGAAGAATAGTGGTATCAGAAAAAAGAACTTTAGGAAAACCAAGTGTGGCGGAGGCAGCGTGCAGAGAATAGCCTTTCAGGAGGGAAACTGTCTGGCATACAAGGTTTAGGTAATAGCTTGGCAGCAACTTGAGAGTGGAGAAAGTAATTTTTTCTGCTTTCTCTCTTACCCATAATAGTTCTGTTCCCAAGGCTAAATTTGCTTTCTAAGCTTCCAGCTGGCCACTGCCCCCTCATTATTCCAATTTTCTCTAAAAGTACAAGGGATAAATAAACAAAGGAGTTCTCACAATCCCACAATTCATGCTCCAAAACACATTCAAGCTTGCTATTGAGGGGCGGGGTGAAGTTCCAACCACAGATTTCAATTAGACCTTTTTATGACAACTGTTATCAGGATTTAGGTAACCATGAGAAACCTGACAATGTAAACTGAAGCTGAAATTTAATCTCAACAACAGACCTCCAGACCCTGGGAACTGAACCACAGCAACGCCAGGAAATACAAACGATGGGTTAAAACGTCAAAACGTACCAATTACTTATCTCTCCAACAAAGCAGTCCCCTGACAAACAGGAGAAGTGAAAATGAATTTGGCAGCTTGCAAAAAGATGGGCAGGGCAATCCGGTGGGAGCATCACGTAATTGTGATTCTATGTATTCCCAGCGGCAGAGCAAAAAGCAAAACAATACCAGCATAAAGGAAGAATAATAATGAAACAATGCCAGCAGCCACTCTACTGCATCCTTGCTAACGCCACCATTACTGCAGTACCCTGTGGAGGGAAGGTACCAGTCAACAGTGAATGAACGCAGGTATGCCATAAGATTATCACAGAATCCAGTCTATGCCCCCTCCAAGACACAATCCACCAGCACACAGAATGTACTGCGCAATAGGTTCCATGGCCCAATGATTAGAAGGGCAGCAACTGACCCCTTGCAACCACAAACTCCAGGGCTCTCTATAGACAAGGGACGGAATCCCATGCCAGCAATGAACAGCCTGCAAACAACCCTTTTGCCAGGGACAAAAAGGCAACTCTGCCTTTAAGTATTAACAAAGTATAAAAAAAATTATATACTGTCCTTCAACAGGCATTGCTGGTGTGATTTGCATAAAAGGAAAATGCAAAAAGAACAAGAAAGAAGAAAGAAAAAAAGGCACAGGTAATAATCAGAAAACATTAAGACTAAAAGGCAGGAATCACCATATAAATACAATCGGCAGGGATAAAATTAACTCTAAAAGACCTGGGAAAACAAGGAGGTATCTGCTTGGCAATGACAGGGCAACACAACAGCTGCCAGGCAGATCTCTCTGGGGACAGCATTCCATAACTGGATGCCATTACTGAGAAGGCCTTTCTTTCCCCTGGTTACCGTTTGGGTAGGCACATGAGGAGATAGGCTGGTCCTAGGCTGTAAAGGGATTTAAAGGTCAAAACCAGGTTTACCACTACCATAGCACCAGTGTGATGTGATCATGACAACCAGTCCCACTTAGTATTCTAGGCGCTGCATTCTGAACCAGTTGTATTTTCTGAACATTTTTCAAAGGCGTCATATGGAGCACATTACAGTCTAACCTGGAGGGTAGCAGAGCACGGAACGTTATGGCTGGACTCTCTCCAGACTTAGAATCATAGAATCATAGAATCATAGAATCATAGAGTTGGAAGAGACCACAAGGGCCATCCAGTCCAACCCCCTGCCAAGCAGGAAACACCATCAAAGCATTCCTGACAGGTGGCTGTCAAGCCTCTGCTTAAAGACCTCCAAAGAAGGAGACTCCACCACACTCCTTGGCAGCAAATTCCACTGTCGAACAGCTCTTACTGTCAGGAAGTTCTTCCTAATGTTTAGGTGGAATCTTCTTTCTTGTAGTTTGAATCCATTGCTCCGTGTCCGCTTCTCTGGAGCAGCAGAAAACAACCTTTCTCCCTCCTCTATATGACATCCTTTTATATATTTGAACATGGCTATCATATCACCCCTTAACCTTCTCTTCTCCAGGCTAAACATACCCAGCTCCCTAAGCCGTTCCTCATAAGGCATCGTTTCCAGGCCTTTGACCATTTTGGTTGCCCTCCTCTGGACACGTTCCAGCTTGTCAATATCCTTCTTGAACTGTGGTGCCCAGAACTGGACACAGTATTCCAGGTGAGGTCTGACCAGAGCGGAATACAGTGGTACTATTACTTCCCTTGATCTAGATGCTATACTCCTATTGATGCAGCACAGAATTGCATTGGCTTTTTTAGCTGCTGCATCACACTGTTGACTCATGTCAAGTTTGTGGTCTACCAAGACTCCTAGATCCTTTTCACTTGTACTGCTCTCAAGCCAGGTATCACCCATCCTGTATCTGTGCCTTTCATTTTTTTTGCCCAAGTGTAGTACTTTACATTTCTCCCTGTTAAAATTCATCCTGTTTGCCTTGGCCCAGTTCTCTAATCTGTTAAGGTCATTTTGAAGTGTGATCCTGTCCTCTAGGGTATTAGCCACCCCTCCCAATTTGGTGTCATCTGCAAACTTGATCAGGATGCCCTCAAGCCCATCATCCAAGTCATTGATAAAGATGTTGAATAAGACTGGGCCCAAGACAGAACCCTGTGGCACCCCACTAGTCACTTCTCTCCAGGATGAAGAGGAGCCATTGATGAGCACCCTTTGGGTTCGGTCAGTCAGCCAGTTACAAATCCACTGAATGGTAGCATTGTCTAGCCCGCATTTTACCAGCTTCATCTAGCATTTTACCAGCTTCATTGTCTAGCCCGCATTTTACCAGCTTCATTTTACCAGACTTTATCTAGCACAACAATATAAGCTGCTAACAGGCACTTCATGCCACAGAAGCAACCTATGCCCTCAGTGACAAATATGCATTAATGAGAACGTTGAAGTGGCAAGCCTGTTCCTTCAGGCAAAAGGTGACTGTGTCGAGTACAACATGAACTCTCTGTGCAGATAAGCTACCCAACCACAGCACCTCTGTCTCACCTGTATTGAGCATCAGTTCATTAGACCATTCCCCCAGCATACCTTATTATCAAGCCCCACCGGAAGTAACTGCTGAAGGGGCTGTTACAGGAGAACATTGAGCTGTTATCCATTGGCAGAGCCATAAACAAGTTGCAGATCCAAAACCCTGGCAGGGTGACAAACACCACTGCCTGCTTTCATTATAGGACCCTAACCATTAAGACATCCAAGCTGAGTAACAATGGCAGGAAGGAGCACTAATATCAGGAGAACACACACACAAACATCTAACGCAGACAGCTTTTATTGAATAACTGCAGTAGCGGGATGAATTCTGACAGGTTCACAGAATCATGGGACTGTCAATCTTGCATGGTCCGTGTACTTCTGAAATATGCCTAAGGGTTAGCTGAGTAGCAAATGCAGTGTTCCCCATCACTGCATCCCTTAAGAAACCAAAGGAGTTCTAGAGTGAGATCACCTGGCATAAATTCACTGTACTGATGTTGTGTTGGGCGTTCAATGGGAATTGAGGACTGGGTGTAGCTTAGGGATCAGACCACACTGCATGGCTTTCAATTAAAGAGCAGGAAGAATAGACAGCTATTTTTGGAGGAGGTTCACAGAGTATCTCCATATTAAGAGCTTGAAAAACTTTTTCTGCAGATGTGGCGTTCCTTGGCCATGCAATTAACCACTGCACTAGTACATGCACATATAAAGGAAAATGAGGACGGTTCTGTTGCTCTCATTTGCTACACACTCTCTTTGACCTTAAGAAGTCGAACCAAGCATTATCCCACAAACATTTAACCGATGATAAAGGCCATTTACTCTCATCTCTGGTACTAAAATGTAACTTCATAGGGACTGGTAACAGAAGCACTGCTGATAATATGAAGAACAGCTTCGGGATAACAAGCAGCATTGCATTATTTTTGCCTCGTGTATAAATGAAACTTTACTTACGTCAAACTCAAGACACTCTGTACATATATATCTAAGTTCTTCTGTAAGATTCACTCATCCTTCCTTCAGATACTTAACATGCACTGATTTAATGCCTGATCCTAAGCAGAACTATGTAAACTCAGGTGCACTAATGGATTTAGGCAAGACTAAATTAGCAAAGGAATGGCTGCTGGAATAAAGCAATGATTTCAGAATATGTCACAGAGGCATGCTTATTCAAATGGCAGCTAAAACCTGTTACCGGTAGCACCCTCATTACTAACACAGATAGTGTCTTAGAAAACTTTTATATACACCAAATTCTTTTTTTTTTAGCCAGTACCTTTATCACTGTAAAATATGTATAGGATCATATATAGGCAGAGTGTTATAATCACTCTAGCTCCTAAAGACATGAACAATAGCTTTACAGGTTTCTCAATGATATACTAAACATGCAACCATGTCTGTTACAAACACAGCTAAGCACATTTCAATAAATTAACTCCAAAATTCACGAGCAACTTAATGCTTTTGCTAAATGATTACTGAACTGGGACCTTCTGTCACTGTTCTAGATTAAGGTGTGTCAGAAACTGTATTATGTTATTAAGTAAGGGATCTAATGCAGTTGAGGCAGGCACATTTGGGTGCTCTTTAATCCTACTTCTCAAACTGCAATCCAGTGAAAGTATACACCCAATTGGTCCCTTAAAGATTAATCTAGAAATCTAGTGCTACTGAAATAATGACATGTGGACTCAACATACATAAGATGTTCGTTGCATGCATCCCACATGAGCCTACAAAGGCTCATGTCACAATAAATAGATTCCCATAGTGTGCCCCCCCCCCTTTTTCTTTTTGCATGTTCGATAGTTTCCGTCACATTCTGAGTGCTGGAGCCTTGCTAAAATTGCGGCACCTAAAGGGGGGAGAGGGTGGCCAATATGTTCAAGAGGGCTGAAGTGGGGTGGGGTGGGGTCTTCTTTTTCAGGAAAGACAACTCCTAAACCGCAGCGATTCCCTCCTCTGCGTCTATTTGAAACACCCTTAAGAATAAGGCATGGCTTTCTTCCTTAGCAGCGAGCATCTGAAGGAAGAAACCGGCGCTGGAAACAGTTCAAGGGAAGGCGATAGGGTGGTTAGCCTATATAGGAGCGATTTTCCCAAACGGCTACTCCCACCGCGGAAGGGAGGGCATGGCCGCACAAAAGATACTGCGGCCAGGAGGGAAAAAGACAGCCAGACCCCCTCCCACCAGCGTCCTTCAGATACCACACGGGGCGAGCGGATCCCACCCGAGACCCTCCCGCTGCCGCCTTACTCCTTTGCAGGTGAGGCGAGGTCTTTCTTGCACGGGGTACCTGCAGAAGCTTCGGCCCGCGGAGACGCCCAAGGACAGCATGAAGGGAAGCCGAGGGAGGAAAACCAGCCCCGCTCCGAGCCAGGGACACCCCCCCGCTCCGCTCCGCTCCCACGCGCCGGCCGCTCCCAGCTCCCTTCGCCGCCTGCCGGGGCGCACGCACAGCTCCCCCCCACGTGCGCCTGCAGCTGCCGCTTCGCGCGCTCGCCGCCGAGCCGAGCTGCGCATTCACTTCCGCCTGGCACAGGTCTCGTTCCCGCCGCCGTGTGCGCGCAGGCGCGCCCCCTTCAGGCACGCGCCCGCCTTCCCTCACTCTCTCACACGGACGACAACAACGCCACGGGAGCGAGCCGGGGACAAGTTTGTGCCTCTCATAGCAGCAGCGGCGGCGGCGGCGGCGGCGCTCCTTCGGCCGGCGAAAGGACGAAAGCAGCTTCGTAGCGGACAGCCATTGCTCCGCCCGCCCGGTCTTCCTGATCCTGCTCGCGCGGTAAGCTCTTCTCCTGCCATTGCCCTGCCCTTCTGCATGGAGTGTGCCGTGCAAAAGCCGCAGAGCGGTTGCCGTCGTAGCCGCCCGTGCAAGAAGGGACGGGGCGAACATCTGGCTCTCCCAGATGTTCGTGCGCATGTTGGTGAGGAAGGGCGCGCAGCAGCATCCCCGTCGCTTCCCTTCCCCCTTTTGCAGGTCTTCGCCTCGCACCCCACCCCTCAGGTAGCTCGTGGTCTCCCGCCTAAGCTTCCGAAGAGATCTCGGTCTGGCTCGCGTACCTGAGGTGGACGTAGCCTAGCTAGATGGAGAAAATGGGCGAGCGGAGGTGTTTGTGTCAGGTTTCCTAGGCGGGTTGCTGGCAGGGTTTCTCCCGTGTTGGGTACGCATTGCATGACTGTCCTCGGCTCGTGGGCTCGGAGCCCTGAAGCTGTCCACCTGCCAAACCATGTCGCTCCTGGTGGTGCGTATGTGGGTGAGCCAGTGTGGGAACCTGCCGAAAGCATTCCCAAGGAATAACGCTTTCCGAAATAGAAGCGGCCAGTTATATAACTCCATAAAGTGCACCAGGGAAATGCAAAATGCTACCGTTATTAAGGACACGCTGCATCCTCCTGCGCTCGGCAACGTTTGCCTTAAGTGGGCTGTGCCACCATTAAAACAAAACACCCTTTATTATATGACAACACTTCTTGCTTCGCCATTGGCTAGCAACCCTTTGGATGCTCATCATCAGCCTTAATAGTCCAAACAGTATTTTTAGCATCGGTATTATGAAGTCTTTTCAGGGTGAATTTGGCAGCGGGTGGTAGGGAGGAGGATAACCTATGAAGTTGTACTGGGAAAAATTTCCCATAAGTTACATAATTTCTAACGGAGAAGATGCTGAATGCAAATGAAGCTCTGAGTCAGCACTGTGTCACTAATCACAAGTTTGCATTGAGGTCACCATGTTCTAGTCTTCATCCTAAAGGGCAGGTCTATGTTGGAAGAAGACAGTTATTTTATTTATTTTCATAAAAGGGCATGTTTCCCTTTACCATTTCCATCAGTTCAGTTGTGTGGTTCATTTAAAACAACAATGCGGAAAGCAATTTTGGGATGCATTGATAGGTGATAAATTATTATTATTAATAATTTATTTCTATAGCAGCATCAGTGAACATAGTGCTTTACAGAGTCCTTAAGGACATTCCATACATTGGAGGTAGTTGGTGGATTTTTGGGGGGTGGGTGGGGCAGCTGCTGCTGTTTTCATCCTTTCATTTCCTGCCCAGGGCTAATATGCCTATGCATTGTGTAAATAACCATGCCCAGCCTGAGGCCTAGCTGGAATGTGCATGTGAGTTATTGTAGCATGGTGATAGGAAGAGTTCAAAATATTTGCCAGGAAGCTGCCTTTTACTTGAAAAACATTTTATCGATTGTTGTTGTTTCATTTGTTTTTTTGTTTTTCCCTAACAATCTAAACTGCCTCGGGAATATCTAATTGAAAGATGGTTTAGACATGTTTTAAATAAATAAATAAAGTGCATGCCTCAGCAAAACCCAAAATGCAGCCTCACAGTAGATCTCCTATAAGATCCATAGTGACAGACCTGCTTCCTTTCGTGAACACCTTGAGCCCAGCAACATGTAGTCTGAGTTCTCATCTCCGGTGGTGAGTGCACTCATTCTTCAGCACTGCTATTAAATGAAGAAAATAGTTCCCTTAAGGCTATGTAATGTGCCAAGCTTCCTCCCCCACCCCTGGAAACTCAGGCTTCAAGCAATTTCTAAAAGCTCACTCGGAACCCAAGCTCGCCCCATCTTAAGACCCTCAAGGTTGACAGAATCTTAGCACTACGACTCGCTCCCCTGGCCTCTGAGTATGAGCCACTAAGCATAGATCATAATAGCCTCCATATGCCGGTATTCCAGAAAATGTACAACATTTGGCTCAGTCTGGTTTATCTAAATTTTATTGAAACATAAATTATTGCCTTTCCTTTGAACACCCCCTCCTACATTCATAAATAGACCAACACTTGATATTGTTTCATTGGTAAAATTAAAGGGAAAATGACTATTACTCATATTTATGTGGTTGTACTTAAGTACAACCACAAGGGCTCCTGATTGGATGTTTGACTTTGTGATGCTGAATGTTACCTGTTATCTCTGTTCTATCCTGCTCCTCCTTTGTTTTTGTTTAAACCCATTCACAAACCAAGAACTTACACATTGATCACTAATAATGAACCATATGTTGTAGATATTACTGAAAATTTATTATGCTATTTTTGTGATATAGAAATGAAATAAGAAGACTTGGTATATTTATTTGTATTATTAATTATTCCTACGATCCTTGTTTATAAAATCCAATAAAAGGTTATTAAAAATAATAGCCTCCATATTTTGAGAACTAGGGAGAACACTTGAACGGACCAGGAAACACACCCCAGCTCTGCTCTTTGGGGAAACTGTACCCAAACTGCAGCAACCTCTCTCTTTCTCACTTCCACCCCTCCCAGAAGTCAACATTGCAACCCAACAAAATCCATGCATATAGTTGATAGAACTATGAATATGCTCCACCCCAACATGCAGACAGTGTTGGGTAGCAATGCCAGCATAGCCAGGTTCCTACCAGCATAAACGCTGGCTCCCTTGAAGACTGCACCCCATAGTCACCTTTGACTGGACTTAACTGTCCAGGGGTCCCTTTACCTTACCCTTTTTTACCATAGGGCAGAAGAGAAGAGAAGATTCAGAATCGGAGAAGTAAAATCTAGAAATTCCAGAGTCAGGAAATTAATTTCTGTGTTGCGAAATGAAATCATTGTCTCTGTTCAGATCCAAATGAACAGAATTGACCTACTTGATAAATTGTATATTGTTGATCAGCTCTTGGTTCCATATCATTTCCAACTTCTATGTTTCCTCCCTTTTGTGCCCATTTTTTTTTAAAAAGCATGATATTTTTACTGATTTTCATATATATAAGGAAAAGAAAACAGAAGAAAACCCACAATACATTGCACCCATTTGTATGCATACCTGCCAGCTGAGGGTGACACTTTATGTCTCTGTTGAAGGGGTTTCTCTAAGTCACAAAAGCTTTTGTCATTATAAATTGGTTAGTCTCAGTATGCCTGAGATTCTTAGTTCTTCCCTCAGTCCTCATGCAGGGAAATAGAGAGCTTAACAGGCTTAACTGCTTCCTGCATCCCCACATTTTGGCTTTTTGAAGTGCAGCAGTTGCATGTTGGGAGGGAAATCCCAACAAATCAGCTATGTGCATGATCGGCTGAAGCTCTTCTCTCAGTCTACAGATTGTAGCAATGCAGAGGGGCAAAGTCAGTTAAGAAGAAAAAGGTAATTTGATGAAATTTATCAGTGCCCAATGCCTAGCGTGGAAAACCCTGTCTTTCTGTAAGCACTCCTTATCCCTTCCCTGTTTTGTTTTCTGGAGAGGAACAGCAATGGGGAAAAGCAAAAAGATTGGTTAATGAAATTTAATTGCATTTTTTATTAAAAAAGAAGAAGTTGGAATGGGCAGAGCCCTACAGTCTATGATAAAGGAGTCTTCATTATTCACAACAAACTCTTATAGCTTCAGCTTAATTCAGTAAAGTAGCATCCAGAAAAACTGTTGTTGAAATCAAAAAGTTTTTGCGTTCTCAGTTTTACTGGGTTTCCCTGTATTTCCTTATAACTAATTTGATTGTTCTTACTTTTGTGATTCAGGCGAGCTTCACAGACCTTGAAAATGTCTTCTGTCAAACGCCTTGTATATGCTGTCATCCATTTCTTGCGAGAACAGAGTCAGATGGATGCATTCACATCAGATGAACAAGAAAGCTTGGAAGGTTTGTGGTGATGACTGAAGAGTCATGATGCCTGATGGAAGTGTTGATGTCAAATGTGTGAAAACCAAGAGAGGCATTCAAGCTGTGTTTGTTTTCTTCTGTGCTGGAGGTTTTCAAGCAGAGACACCTTGTTAGAAGATGACTAATAGCAGACAGACTTCCCAGAAAGACAGCTTGTCGAAACACAACCAATGTTTCCTTGCAGTGCGTAACCCCTGGAGAGAGCTGGGTCAATTGCAGTGGGCAGCCAGACCTGGCGCCTGTTTTGTCTTCCTGAATGTTGGAAGATTCAAGACAGATAAGAGAACGTACTTCTACATGCTGTGCATAGTTAAACTGTGGAACTCTCTCCCACAGGAGGCAGTGATGGAAGCAGCAACGGACGCCAAATAGGGTGGCTTTAAAAGAGGATTGGACAAATATATAAAGGACTAGTTGAATTAAGCCCATTAATAATGGGCGCTAGCGGCGGCGGCGGGGTATATGGGGGGAGCGGCGGCCACCCCCAATTCCCAGACCTGCACAAACAGTTCGCCTGTCTCCCTCCCTCCCCCTCCCCCCACACCCACCCCCCCACCTCCCACACAGTTCGCCTCTCCCTGCCTCCCCCCCACAGCCATCTCCCCCCCACACCCACCTCCCCCCCACCTCCCCACACAGCTCGCCTCTCTCTCTCCCTCTCCCTCTCTCTCTCTCTCTCTCTCTCTCTCTCTCTCTCTCTCTCTCACACACACCTCCTCCCCCCCCCCCACTTCCCAGACCTCCACAAACAGTTTGGCTCTGTCTCCCTCCCTCTCCCTCCCCCTCCCACACACACAGCGCCGGCCAACCGCCCCTTCCCGCGCGTCGCCTCAGTCTGCGCGCAGCAGCAGCTGCCGTAGTTCGCGTCTCCCTCCCATCGCGGGCGGGCGGCGGCGGCGGAGCAGCCCCTGTCCCGGGCGGAGGGAGCGTGTTGGAGCAGCCGCCGCCGCAGCAGCAGCAGCCGCGCCGGCCAACCGCCTCTTCCCGCGCGTCGCCTCAGTCTGCGCGCAGCAGCAGCTGCTGCCTCAGCCTGAGAGGCGGCTGCAGCTGCATCAGCTTCGGCATCACGGGGCGGGCGGGCGGCGGCGGCGGCGGCGGAGCAACCCCTGTCCCGGGCGGAGGGAGCGTCGGCACCCCCGCTCCTACAGCGGAAAGGTCCGCTGAAGATGGCCGACAGCAGGAGGCCGCGGCGCTGCCCCCGCTCCTATTGGTCTGCGTCCTCCAATCCGTGTGTCAGTGGAGCGCACGCGCAGTTGCGATTTCCACTGACGGACGGAAAGCTACGGAGGGACACAGGCTCTTTATTATATAGGATAAGGCTATCAGTGGCTACTAGCCATCTGTCTCCATGATCAGAAACAGCAGTGCTTCTAAATACCAGTTTCTGGAAACCACAAGAGGAGAGAATGCTCTTGTGCTCGGGTATTGCATCCAGGTTTCCTGCAGGCATTTGAGCAGCCAGTATGAGAGCAGGATGCTGCAGTAGATGTGCCATTGGCCTGATCCTTATGTTCTTAGTTTACATGGAGCAACAATGAGGCTCATTTGGCAGGAAACCACAAACTGGGTGGGCTTGGTAGCCAAAAATTGCTTCTGGAGGCTGATGAGGCTCATCTTTCTTGTTTCATACACCACAGAGGCACGGTAAAGTCTTCCATGTGACATGCTTAGATCAAAGGCAAGGATAGGGAGGTTTAGCTCTAGGTCTGCCCCTCTGTGTTGAGGGAATTTCAGCTGGGAGTGGCTCCCATCCTGCCTGGTATGTAGTCAACTGGAGCTTCTCAGGGTACTTCCTATCTGAGAGTTGAAAGGAGATGATGGCAAAACCATAGTTCATTTGGGAGCTATCTGTGGGCCAACAGCAGATTCATTACATACATGAAATTGTCTTATTCTAGGCTGTAAATGAACTGACCTGGACCCTGAGATCATCTGAGGCACTGCTTCATGTTCCTCCTCCACAGGAGGTTTGGAGGATGGCAACACAGGATCAAGCCTTTTCAGTGGTGGCCCCCTTTTGTTCAGAAAAGTGAACTGCAAATGTGCATAGGCAAAGATAGAGTCAATTGGAATTGACATGCTGAGGGATTAGAAAATTTGTGCTTGATTAGTCAGTAGAATTTTTCTCAGTGTAAGCATCCAAGCAGGGGAAGGGACATGCTAAAACTCAAGCAGAGCATGAAGCAATATAGCTTCATGAGAAGCTATATTGGGAAGACTATGGATCAGGCTATAGATCGGGATGGGGAACATGGGACTCTCCAAATTTTTTGGGCTCCATTATCCCCAGCCAGCATTGCCACTGGTCAGGGATGGTAGAAGCTGAAGTCCAACAGGCTTCCTACTCTTGACATATATATAGTGTGACTGGTTGCACAGATTGAGGGCATAGACAGGAATAGGAAGCTTACCGGTATATAGAAGCAAAGAGGAGTCATGACCTATTAAGCAAAGTGGGTGCAGCAAGATGATGGGACTAATCAGGCAGGCATCACAAATTGCATGGCAATTAAGGCCCTTTGTATGACTTACAAGACCTTTTACACTCTCCTACATAAATATATGGGAATTCCGAGTTCCTTGGCACAGCACGTACCTTGACCAGCAGAGTACCAATTCCTAGTATGGGCAGCAGGAATTGAGCAACTTCATGCATGGCAGAATCTGCAGTAGAAGTCCCTGCTTTGCCATACTCCCAGTAGTAATATATGGGGGTTGGTGGGAGATGGAGCATCAGTGGTGCCCTTCAAGTGGTGATGCCACTCCCCAGGAATGGGAAAGGTAGGGCAGAGGTCCAGGGGACTCATGAGTTGGCAGTGGCTGCACAGGTGTGCACCTGTGGGCTGCTTCTATTTTGCAGGGCCCCCTCCCCCAAAATACTTGCTGTTACCCTGTTGTGCCCTTTTCCCCATGCAGGTGAGTGTTGCTCTGCCCTTGTGTCATGTGCCACACTGGCATACTCCCTTGTTTTTCGCAGGTTTTTTTCTTAACATCAAATGCAGTTTTGCTGGGGAATATGTATTTGGGTTTTTTTAGGCCTTGCGGGCCTTGGAAAGATTGAGGGTGTAATTCCATGTTGAGCTTGCTGGCATGGAAAGCATCTAAGCAATAAAAAAGAAGGCAGCTTGGCTTTTCGTTAGGAAAAGTTTGTTAAAATAAACAATTGACAGGGGTTTGTTTTTTTGGAAAGGTTTGGAAATAATTCCAGGTTAAAAGTTTCCTTTTCCAAAACAAAAGCAGTGTAGTGTAGTAAATATACAGTGTTGTACTCCGCTTGGGGAAACCCAGGTTAAAATCCAACCTGAACTGCAAATCTTACCGGCTGACACCAAGCCTAACTTCACAGGTTTGTTGTGAGAGAGTATCGGTGTACATTAGCTTCCTCCATCATGGTTTCCCTCTAAATGTTTTGTGCTATAGCTCTCATCATCCTAGGATTATTGACCATGCTGGTTGCAACTGATGGAAGTTTTGGTCCAAAGCAGGAGGGGGCATCAGTTTGGGGAAGGCTGATGTACATTACCTGAACTTTTTGGAGTAAGGGGTAGGGGAATAGTGAAGCTGTTGCAATAGTTTTACTACAAAACATGCTCATTATTCTTTAACAGCAAAGTAACTTAATAGCGTTGATATCCTATAAAACCATCACGAATTCCAGAAAATTGTTTGGAAGTATCACAAACCTAAACAAGCTTTTATTTGAAACCGTTTGTTTATTTTAGACTGTTCTGTCCCAGGAGGTCAGAGTGCTTTATAGCAATTGCAAACAGATGATTCAGTTTGTTCTAGAAGGCCCGTTATTATTTTAGAAACTCTGCACCTTTGGTACTAATGGAAGATGTGCAGATGACATGTTCATTTGTTTTTCTTGCTTGGATAACACATGCGCTTTTGTTAAAGCAAACATTTTTGTGACGTTAAAGGGGGGGAATATTGCAAGTTATCAAGATAGGTCTAGTCTGTCCTTATTTAGCCATAGAAAGGAATGATTGCCCAGCTCTTGTTGCCTCTCTGAAAGAGTTGACACTGTAGGAGTACATGAATGTGGTTGGTCTCTGATCGGTATAGAAGCAAGCCCAATTCTAACCATGGGTTCTCCAGCTGACTTGATTAACTAACCAGAGTTTGTTATAAATCTCAGTCCAGATGACATAACAAGCCGAGGTTCAGGGAAAATAAGCCTAAATGCTGCCAAGGTTGTGGGGCAGGAGGGAGGTTTGTGTGAGCCTAAGGATCCCCTCAAGCTTGTTCTAGGTCAGGCACATAGCGTTAAACCATGGTTTACCATTTCTTGCGAATGTGGCCAAAGGGTGCGGTTGACTTAGAAACTAGGAAGACGTGATACAAACAGCCACACCATTATTTTTTCCCTATGAAGTACATTTCCAAAGAAATTCTAATCCAAATTACCTTTTGATGGAGGCTGAGAAAGCTGACTAGTACAGTGGTACCTCAGGTTACATATGCTTCAGGTTACATACGCTTCAGGTTAAGAACTCCGCTAACCCAGAAATAATGCTTCAGGTTAAGAACTTTGCTTCAGGATAAGAACAGAAATTGTGCTTTGGCGGCGCGGCGGCAGCAGGGGCCCCATTAGCTAAAGTGGTGCTTCAGGTTAAGAACGTTTTCAGGTTAAGAACGGACCTCCGGAACGAATTAAGTACTTAACCAGAGGTACCGCTGTACTTATAAATAACTACTTAAATCTATAAGTACTTATTGATGAAGCACGTTCTGTGGCCAGGCTCATCAACTGAGTCTGAGTCAATTGGTGTTGACTGAGAGAAGGCAGTGCTTTATTGATCCATTACATGTTATATTTGCTGATTTGCAAAGATTTAACTGCCAAAGTCCACCTCTGATTTCTTTCAAGTTCTTTGGTTTCTGCCATTAATATCCTGCCTTTCTTCTATCATGGCATACATATGGTCACCCTTCCACAATAGTGGGTTTGATTCTGGTTTTAGTGAATTGTCGTTATAAGGCAGCAACCATGGAATGAAGAATCTGTGTTACTCGTATATATTGGTAAATTAACAGGTAGTTTCCTCTTTTAAAAACAAAACATATTTCTCTACAGTGGCAATTCAGTGTTTGGAGACGGTCTTTAAAATTAATTTGGAGGATTCCCATCTTGCTTTACCTGTACGTTTGACAGAAATGTTTGAAGATTCTTGTCACAAGGTAAGATTGTATTGGAGCAGATATGTTTATAACTTAAATAATTTTAACAGGGCACAGTTATTTGTTTTCTTAGGCAGTTTTAGTTCTAGCATGTTAGTTGAAGAAAAGGAACTAGTAGTCTGGTTCAGACAATCATATCTCCCCTTAATAAGCTAAGAACAAAGAGCCTCATATGCAACTCCTTTTCTACTGCTTTTGTAACACACCTGAATTCAATGAAAAAGCCACCAATGAACCATAGTTTGAACGAGAAAACTTGGTGGTCACCATCTTTGGAGCAAGCCAGAATCTTAAACCATGTTTTGAGGCTTACTTAAACTTGTAGTCTTGTTCCATCCTGTCTTGTTCCAAGGCTGGTAACTATAGTCTCCTGGTTTGGACAGGAGACTACCATGCTGCATTCAGGCCAGTAAAGGGTAGCAGAACAAACTGCATGTGCAGGTACAAGGTTCATTCATATTTCATCTTATTAAGCCAAAATAATGATTGTTCAAACACTGGCAATCTCTCAAAAGAGGCTTCAGTAATAAGTAAATATATATGTACAGATGAACTAAAAATGAATAGATACACAGTAGTCACTATCCTGATATGTGTGTGCCAAATTTTTACTTGAAAGCAAGTGTTTAATTTTAAAATAAATAAGCCTTTTATATGGGTACAAACGTTCTGAGGGTCAGGTACCTGTTACTGAGTTAACAGCTAGATTACAAATTTCCGGCACCCAGCGTTGAGCTGCATGCAAGAATCTGCATATTTATTAAACAGGTTTGGCAATATTCACCACTTGTTTTGGGCAGAAGACAGTCACATGCTCAGATAGATGATCAATGTTGTAGAAGCTGACTGCATGCAACTGAGTCCAGCATGGATCGCTGCACTTGCACACCCAAGAGCTGGATGTTTTGTTTTAAAACCCAATGCAGTAAATGCAATTCATACTTGAATATTCCAGATTACTATATTATTTTGATTGGTGTCTCAGTTCCCTGATGCACTTAAAAACAAGAGTCATATCCTTTATACCAATTGATTTTTCTTGCCCCTTTTTTAGATTATTCATCTGTACCTTGCGGAATAAGCTAATATTAGCTTATTAGCCTGCTCATTGCTGATAGGCCCACTCTGGCTAAATTTCCATTTAAGATTGGTAATAGAGGTAGCTAAATCTAGATAAGATTATTTTAAAAATGAGATTTACCTTTCTTTAAAATTCATATAGAATGAGATACTGCCTCTCTCAGATTCTTTGCCAGAGGATCTTGAGAAAGCTGACCAGCTGAAGGATGAAGGTATGTAACTGAGAAGAAGTAAACATACCATTCCATTTTGCCATAGCTTTCGTAGTTCAGTTGTCGGCCATATTGAAGTATGGTTCATGAATGATGCACAGCTATTCAGGCTTCTAGCCAACCCTGTTAGTAGAGAACTGTTGGGTATTGTATTAGATGCTGTATAATAGAAAGGAATAGTCTGCTGGCTGCTCTGGAGGAAATGAAAAAGCACAGGAACACTTAAATGTAGAGCGCAAGCCTTACTTGGAAGTAGGGCTGCAAAGTTAGTGAGCTGGACTCATTCAATTAAAAACTTCTAATCTACTAAAAAGGTTCCCTCATTTAATTGGGCAGCAGTTAAAATATATATTTTAATACAAACTTGTATAAAAAACTGTGGGTGAGTAGTTCAGTCTTGGAAGAGTTTGTGTCTTCTGAGAAGATAACTGCTATTAAACAAGGAAGGAATTAAATGTCACACTCTTGAAATTGCTCCGTCAGCATAAGATTTTCAGCTTGCCGGATGGAATAATCTTCCTTTCTCTCCCCCGCCCCCTATTCTGGAGGTTCTTCTGACCTCCCTTGGAGCCAAATTTGGGGTGGCCATGGGGGAGAAGCCACGCTACACAAGCAGAAGTTCACTGAAAGGGCTCATTAGGTGATTCCTGCCCCCCAAGTGTTTTATTATCATCATACAAAATAAAAATAAATAGAACAAAATACTTAGTGCTTCAGAAATATGATTTTGCCTGTGTGCAAATTTAATTGCCTATCTAATTAGTCAATTAAAATTTATTTAATACACGTGCAGCTCTGTTTGAAAGTAATCCCACTGAATTTAGTAAGACTTACTTCCATAAAAGTGAGTCAGGTTCCCTGTCTCTGTTGTGTGCTGATTGCAAGCGACACCTTTAAGGCATGTTTGCTCCCCCCCCCCCCCCGGAATGCTGGGTACTGTATTTCGTTAAGGGTTGATGGGAATTGTAACTCTGTGAGGGATAAGCTCACAGTGGCAGTGTTGAATCCAGGAGCACTGCCAAACTGCAGACCTGCTCCTTCCAGAGGAGTGCGGTATCATTCAGAACAGGCCATCTTCACACCTCCCTGATGTGATGACTCAGGAAACATACCAACTCAGTTTTTTCAGGATTCATCTTCATTTTATTGACCTACATAAAGCCCATCGCCATCTCCAAGCTCTCACCTCCATTGCCTCTCCTGATTCAGATGTAACAGAGAGATGGAACAGATATATTGGAGTATCTGTTAAGTATTTTATATATACTGCAAATCCTTACAGTTGTTATCTCGTTCACCCATGCTGTAGGCCTATAAAATAGGTAATAAAAGCTTTCCCCATTTTAGAGATTTGGGGGCACCAAGGCTGCAGTTCTGTGATATGTCCAAGGCCCCCACTCATTTATGACATGGTGTCTAAACACAAAGCTTTCAGATAGTTATGGTACTCTAGCTACCAAACTATACTGACTTGCTTATTCTACCCAGTTTCCTCCTTGTTTAAAATGACGAAATCTCTTGAATTTCCGCAAGCAAAGGTCATTATGTTGTGTCATTTTGTATCAAGGAAAATTGCATGGAAAAGGCATGCATAGTTCCAGTTGGCATGTGTTATACTGCTGAAAGCAATTTGTTTCTGAAAAGACAATTGCAAAGGGCAACAGAGTAATAAAAGTGCTTTATGTGCTGTAGTTTATAACAATTTGTGGCTGTTGTTTAATACATCAGCATTCCAATTACCCACAAAATTTTATTGTTGCAATTTATTTCAGGTAATAATCACATGAAGGAAGAAAATTATGGTGCTGCGGTGGATTGTTACACTCAGGCTATAGAATTGGATCCAAATAATGCAGTCTATTATTGCAACAGGTAAATAAACTTGGAACAATGAATTATATCAGTCCTACCATCTGTCTATATGTCTACAGTTCCCCAGAACACTGCTCCAAACTCTTGTCCTTTGATCAGCAGCATGGTTTCCCCCCTAAAAATTCCACTACATTTCCTTAAGTAGTTCAGTCCAGTCCATTGCGAAATTAGTTTTGTTCAGGTGACTTTGCTGGGGATAGGGTTGCAATGCTAAATATATTTGCGTGGAATTAAGTTCTATTGAGATTGATTTGAATTAATTTCCAAGAAAACATGATTAGGATTGGGCTGCAAATTAGTTTAAATGTTAGGATGTCAACATTACTGGATTGGGTTGATGATTGGATGGATAGTTTCGTTATTGATATACACTTTTCTTAGCTGCACTCTTTGTTCTTTTTCTTTTTCACTTCAGAGCTGCTGCTCAAAGTAAGTTGAGTAACCATAATGAAGCAATAACGGACTGTGAAAGAGCTATAGCAATAGATCCAAAATATAGCAAAGCATATGGAAGAATGGGGTAAGTAAACCTAATTTATTTGAACATCAAATTAAAGTGTGTTGTCCTAACACACTTACATATCAGATATCAAACTCTCGCCACAGCTTACAGTATGCCCCTGGGATAATTTCTGATCTCTTGGCAACTGCCTATCAGATTTATTTTATTCTACCAGTACATCAACACTGCAGACTCTGTCTAAGAGGAGTCAATATGGATGCCATTGAGAATGATACAGCAGCAATAGCAACTATTAATTTTGTTGGCCTAAAACATTACATGTACAACTACAGTGCTAATTGCAATAAGAAACATATTTGAGATAGTATTGGTTAAGTTGGACCCACTGTAAAAGAGACATAAAGCTGGTGAGATGATACCTTTATTGGGCTATCTAGGACTGCAGATGTGCAATTTTGAATTTAGCTGAACCTTTCAACCTTTAGCTGAACAGCCTAAATTATTAGTACAGTACAGGTAACTTGCATCTTATGTGGGGGTTATGTTCCTGGCCATTGTGCATGCAAGCAAAACCATGTAAAGCCAGAACGACCCCTAGAAAGCCTTTTTAAAAATCGCTGCATTTACATTTTTCCTGGAACCCTGCCCCCTTTTAATTTTTTAAATATTTTTTGTCAAGCATGAAAAGCTGAATGCACACAAGTTAAATGCAAGTAAGCGGCAGGCTTGCTGTAAATTTCTGATAAGACTTTACTTTTATTTTATATTTTGAAGAATTTTATCATTTATACAAGACATCTGTTTTTGAAAATTGAAGTTAGCTTTTTTGGGGGGGGTGCAAGTAGTTTGTCTTGTCTCGAGCACAGAATAGCCTGGCACTGGCACTGAACGAGGTACTGCCCCCCCAACCTCACCCCCCATCTGTCTGCCTTCTTACTTACAAGCCAGTCTGCTTGTCATTGGTTCTGGTTTCAACTACTGTTGGGCTTCCTGCCTCCCACACTGCTAGTCTCAGTGGACACCAGCCAGTCAGTGTAGGCAACACTCTAGTTCACTGCTGAGAGTTTCCTGACACCTCAAAGCCAAAACAGACTTATTATGTCTTAAAAGTTTTGTGAACTAGAGTCTACTTCCTTAGAATTTAAGCAGCATTTACATTTTTTTTCATTTAAATGAATGCGAATTAGATCAGAAAATACAAATACTCTTTCAGATTGGCTTTTTCACATTGGCTTCCTTTGTTCTTATCAGATTGGCTCTGACTTCAATGAACAAATACCAAGAAGCAATTAATAGCTATCGAAAAGCACTGGACCTTGATCCGGAAAATGACTCCTATAAGTCAAATCTGAAAATAGCTGAACAGAAGTTAAGAGACATGTCCAGTCCTGTAAGTTGGCTTTCAAACTATTTATTCAACTACTGTATTGTAATGACTCGGTGCTACTTTGTACAGGATTGATGTTTATATTTAATTTTCAGACTGGAACTGGTTTAAGTTTTGACATGGCAAGCTTGATAAACAATCCTGCCTTCATCAGCATGGTAAGTGCATTTAAAATAAATTTTTGTGGTTTCCTTTTCAGGTCCGCCTTCTGTTTCATGTCTTATTTTGCTCTCCTGAAGAGCAATTTAGAAACCTCAACTCTTCTTACTCAATCCTGGCAAACCCCATGGTAGATTGTCACTGATTCTTTTGCTTTGCTATAATGAATTCTGCTCCCAAGTCTTCGGAATGCATTTCAAAATAGTTTTGGGGAGGGTCTTATGGCTGCTTAGAAACTGGACCTACATTGCATATTCTGGTAAAATGAGGTTTTCTATGAGCCTCTCAAAACTGAGACCCCGTAAGGTGTTGGATCCAGAGCTGTTGGGAATGGAACTCTGCCAACTGGGTGCTCTCGTAGGCAGAAGGGAAGGAGGGAGACGCCCTTCCTACACCACCTGAAAACCTGCTCCAGAATGTTGGAACATCTTCCAGAACAGTGTGGGAGGTGGCTCTTGGAGCCGCAGAGGGCAAGGGAAATGGGCAAAAATTGCCTCGTCCCTTTTCCTCTAGCAGGAGCTTCCACTGGATCCAATTTCTGGACATTGAGAAAGCCCTTCTGTTTGCAAAACAGCAGGTTTGGATCGAGCCCAAGACGTTTGCTTGCCAGACAGCTTAGGGTTGGTCAAAGGTTTGACCTCTGTTCACAATGCTGTGGAATTTCAAGCCTCCTCTTTATTCACTGTGCTATGGGCTAAACACTGGCTGCATTACAACTCAAGGCATTTCATCTATTTCAGGCAGCGAGTTTAATGCAGAATCCTCAAGTTCAGCAACTGTAAGTATGAACTAAGAATGGAGTCTCTGTTGAAAGACATAAGTGAAAAAGTCTTTGGCATACCACAGAGGATATGGGTTTTTTGGGGGGGGATGGACGACGACTCTGAACTAGAAGTTTTCACCTCATGGGCACACATGTTCCTCCCCCCCCCCCCCCCCGCAGAACACACTCCCTAGAGCTAAAAAGTCATTAATCATTTTTCTTGCTAGTAATGAGCAGTAATTCAGGGATTGCCAAGAGCAAGAATCTGTTAAATATTATGTGTGCTGCAGATAGGTGAAGAAGAGGCTTAAGACCCTAGAATTAAAACTGACACTGGGATCTCAGAGACAACATAATACATGAACAGACATTGAATAGATTAAAGGAGGTGCAGAAGACCAATACTTTATTAGCAAAATATTTTATTGTTAGTCAGAAGAATTCAACAGGATTTTCTCAAGCACAAATCCCCATTGCAATGACTCAGATTTGTGCAAGAGAGCAGCTGTGCCTTCTAAAACTCCCAGTTGCTTGAATTGGAGTTGTGCAAGGGAAAGTTGTGCCAATGGACGTCCTTCCCAGAGTGACAGTTACATTTACTTGTAGCTTATTTTCTTTATATAATATGGCAGAGAACACTTGATAAATATATATACCGGTATATATCACATACACACACACACACTCTCTCTCTCTCTAATGCTTATATTTCTCCATGTATCTAAAATCTTGTAGGATGTCGGGAATGATGACAAATGCTATAGGGGGCCCTGCGGCAGGTGTTGGTGGCCTCACTGATCTGTCAAGTCTCATACATGCGTAAGTGACGTACATACTGCAATTGCAAGTTAATATTTATGAAAATCATTTATTTATGAGGTTCTTTTTATTCATATGAAATTTTATAGACTGCTTGTCCATAAGAATGTTCAAGCAGTATTATGCATACAAATACATAAGAAGTATATTAGGACATGAGTATACTAAAACAGTATCAAACAGCATATAAAATTCCTTCATCATCAACAATGTCAGCCACAGGAAAAACTAGTTGTTCGGTTCAGTTTATGAAAGCCTGGTTAAATAGAAAAGTCTTCATTGGGCACCTGAAACTGAAAATAGAACGTGTCCCTTTAATGGTTAGTGGTACAGAATTTTGCAAAGCTGGTGTAACCACTCCGAAGGCCCTGTTACTGGTAGTTTAATACTTAACACATGACACCATTAGCAAGGCCTCATCCACTGAACGTAAAGGTTGGGCAGGGCTTAGGGACCAATGTAATATTGAAAATAGTCTATTTTTAAGTTGTTTTAAAGGGGGCTGACTTAGTAGTTCTTGTTTTCTGTTGCCGTCGTTGGTTACAACTTCACACTTATGTTTTGATCCTTCGTTTGAGCATTTGGCCTGTGCTTTCCCTGTCTTTTCAGCAAAATGAAGAGCAGCTTTCTAAATTTCATGTTTTTCTCAGCTTAGGGCAAATGGGCTGTCTGATTAGTACTTTCTTTCAGTTGTAAATTTGAGCTTTGGCTTCCTGTGTTTTGAGTACAGCACAACAGTGGCTTCCCCTCATTTACTGATCTTTGTAAAATAAAAATAAAAATTTCTGTACAGAGGGCAGCAGTTTGCACAGCAGATACAGCAGCAAAACCCAGAACTCATAGAGCAGCTGCGGAACCACGTTCGAAGCAGATCTTTCAGCGGCAGCACCGAAGAGCATTCCTGATTAAAAGCAGCATGTGATAGAACACTGTTTTACCAATTCCAAAAGGCATACTGTAGCTAGTAGCAAATATCACCATTGTAATTTGTCTCAGACATGAGACTGGAAATCCTTTGTGTGTATTCCTTATCGTCTGTTGAAAACAGATTCATTGCACACAGATGTGAACATATCATGTATGTATATTGATGCCTTTGTAAATGGACTATAAATAAAACTGGTGACTGATTAAAATATTTACATATAAGGCAGCATTTTCGTATCAATGCACAAAAGCATGCAATTTTTCGTTCTCTTTTAAGAGAGTGGATTTTTTGCACTAGGATTGTGCGTTGAAAGAGATCACCCACTTGTGGTGACATAATATTACTTGTGGAGTAATAATGCTTGATAGGCTAGTCAGTCCTATGTAAAATCTGTATTCAAAATATATTAAATAAGGCAGCCTTTCCTCAAAACTGAAGGGTTGCCGCTGCCCCAGAGACAAGGCTGTGGCAAGCGAAAACAATTTTGCATGACTAATGTTACATTTCTTACTTTATAAGCTTATAAAGTGAAGACTGCTTTTTTCACATTGTGGGTTATTACTGGGGGTTTTGAAAGGAAGGAGAGCAATAGGTCTGATTGTTGGAGTTGCTTCAGGCTAAGGAGATGTGGTGGGAGATGGAAAGAGGGTGAGTAAACCCTAAGCTGGGGGAGAAATAAATGGGTCTGTCTTGTAGGAGTTGGACCAGAAAGATTTAAGCTGTGCAGAATTTACAGGTCTATGCGTAGGTACAGGCAAAGAGGTACAGCATGTAGGCTGACAAGCAGGGACTACCTACTAAGTTTTCAAAGGGAGCGCTACTGTGAAATAATTGGAAACATTTCTTATAGGGCAGCTTGGGGTAGATGTAAAAGGGGACGTTTGGCCTCCTTTCCTATAGTTGTCTTAATAGACAGGACTTGCACAGCAGCAGTTCTGCGTTGCGATGAATGTATTGAGAGGAGCAAGGAAAAAGAAATTACGAAAGCCATATTTAAGACTTGTGATTGAGCAATAGGCGATTCTCAAGTCTACTTATCAGTTTGTAATGGATGGATAGTGGGGAGAATTTTAGAAGCCCTAGCCAGAAAAGGTGCACTAAGGGGTGTTGAGAAAAAGCAGTGTAGAATCCAGAACAAAAGATGGGGATGCAAGTTTTCCCAGTAATATGCAGAAATAGTCTCTCTGGCATACACACAACCCAATATTTTACCCTGGAAATAGCTCTGAAAACTTCGATGGAATGACACCATGTTTTCTATAAAGAGATGTTATATGCTCATAGTATCTATTCAATGTAGTTGTCATGTGCCTGTTTACGTAATCTATGGTTTATGTAACCACACATTGGTTGCACATTAGAAACTGTCGTAAGGGAAATCTGACAGCAGAAAGTTAATACAGTATGTATATTGTAGATTATCTGATGTCAGCTTTTTGTTATCCCCCTTTAGTTCTGCCTTTGTTCTGAATTTTTATTTGTTGCTGTTGTATTTATGCCTCTTCCTTCCTGTACGCACCTCCTGTCACTCTATTTTTTATACTGTAATTCCAACCAAACATACTTATGCATTTCTGCAGAACCAATTTAGAAAGTCTATAAGGAGAGAGACTTTCAGGCTAACAATATATTGCCACATTCAGGAAGTAGTTCATTGGAGGATATTCTGAATGCTGAGCGGGTGGGAGAGTAACAAGGGTCTGTTGCAGTGCTGTTAACATGGTGTCTTTTTCCTCAGCTACTCGCTCTACAAAGCAGCAGTTTTTGACCTTTGTTTTTCAATATACTTGGTCCCCATTGACCTGTCCTTTTCAGAGTTCTCAAGTACCTTGGGTATCTGGTTATTGGCATTAGGACAGTGCTTCAAGCATATTTTGATTCAGAAGTAGGAGTTGCTGCTGAGCAAGTGTAATTAGAATACTGAAAATATGGAATATAAAGCTTGCAGTATAAAGGTACAATGCAAACTACTCATTAAATTGCTTTTGAGTAATTAACATTTAAATTAATTAGAAATGGCAGTAGCTATACACTGGTGTCCTGAACTCACTGGGTAGAAATAGTCCAGTGCTGATTTAACCAGTCATGGTAGTGCTTTCAAATACAGTGGTACCTCGGGTTAAGTACGCTTCAGGTTAAGAACTCCGCTAAGAACAGAAATCGTGCTCTGGCGGCGCGGCGGCAGCAGGAGGTCCCATTAGCTAAAGTGGTGCTTCAGGTTAAGTACGCTTCAGGTTAAGAACGGACCTCCAGAACGAATTAAGTACTTAGAAGAAGAAGAGTTTGGATTTGATATCCCGCTTTATCACTACCCGAAGGAGTCTCAAAGCGGCTAACATTCTCCTTTCCCTTCCTCCCCCACAACAAACACTCTGTGAGGTGAGTGAGGCTGAGAGACTTCAGAGAAGTGTGACTAGCCCAAGGTCACCCAGCAGCTGCATGTGGAGGAGCGGAGACACGAACCCGGTTCCCCAGATTACGAGTCTACCGCTCTTAACCACTACACCACACTGGCTCTTAACCCGAGGTACCACTGTACTATGATCAGAGATGCAATCTCCTTCATGGCTACCACCCCATATTTAAGTTGCTGATTAGCACCCGTTCAGATGTTCAGTGAACTAACCAGATAAGATGTGTTTGAAACAGCAGAAAGTGTTGCATTTATGGCAAACCACTAGCCCAGTGATGGCTAACCTTGACACCCCAGATGTTTTGGAACTACAACTCCCATCATCCCTAGCTAACAGGATCAGTGGTCAGGGATGATGGGAGTTTTAGTCCCAAAACATCTGGAGTGTCAAGGTTAGTCATCACTGCACTAGCCTTTTCACACTGTTAGATCAGGCAGACTGTTTTCCAAATAAAAATGCACATTCCACATAACAGTTTAGGTAGCAGCTATTCACACTCGAATCTGTTCTTCAGTTTTCCATAGATGATTCATGGATCAGTCTTGTGTTGTTTGGAATAAGTTTAATAAAAGAACACTTAAAATAAAGAATAGTTTACTGTTTTCCAACATTGTCTGTATAGTTTTTACTTCCCGTTTCTTGTTTCATTAAGAAATTGACTTTATTGTACAAATTGGTTTTAAACTAGGACTGTTTCTAGAGGTTTCTGTCTGCTAATAAAACTAGTTTTCCCTATCTGCAGCATTAAGGAAGAAACAGCCTTGCAGTTTAACCCTGCCCCTATAGTTTCCTTTTAAGTGTGTTAAGGACTGATTTAATACAATAAATCCTCACTGTGTATTATTCAAAGACTATGTTGGCATTCTGGTCAGTTAGCCAAATGGAATGCAAACTAAAATATTGCTTCACTGCTAGCAGTGATACTTGTGGGAGACATCTATATGGAGGGATATGCCAGCAACTACCACTGCAGTGTCTTGCTAGATGCTTGGGTTGCTGGTCTGGTTTTAACTGAAATAATTCAAAACAGGAGAAACTTGACTAATTGATTTGTGCATTTCCTTTTGCACTCATAGTCTTTATGGACCCAGAGTCTGGTTGCAGCAATGTAAAAAATACAATATTAAAATTAGTTTTTAATATTTTAATATTAAAATATTAATATTTTAAAACTATTTACAATCAAAAGAATCGGGCAGATGTCAAAGGCCGGGTAAAGAGGTACCTTTTCAGCATGTGATGAACACTATACAATGAAGGTTATCAGACGTACTCTTTCCAATTTCTGTCTGATTCCGAGCTATTTCATCCCTACAGTGCCTTGCAAAGTAGTTGCAGCAGCCTTCAAACTGTACACAGTCTCCAAAGTTCAAAGACAGTGTGCTTCTAAATACTAGTTGCTGGGGAGCAACAGCTCCAGAGAACTCTTGCCTTCAAGTGCCACTAGCACACTTTCCAGAGACATCTGGTTGTTTACTGTGAATAGAATGCTGGATTAAATCAGGGATGGGGAGCATGGGACCTGCCATATGTTGTTGGTCTTCAACACCTATCAGCCCAGCTAGCATAGCTGTTGGTTGGTGATGATGGGAGTTGTAGTCCAGCAACAGGGTTCCCTATCCCTGGACTAGATGTTCGGTTTGAATGGCTCTTATGGTCCAAATGGCGTTTCACCGACTCTGTACTCAGATCACCCTGGTTCCTCACACCTCTTTATTACATGGTGAATTAAATCCCTAATATAAGACCACCAAAAGCATTTGTAAAATATGTTGTATTTCTAGATGTAGAGAAACCTGTTTTAATGTAGGGTGCGAGATTGGGAATTAGCCACTGCTTTTCCTATGAACATCAGCGTGCATGAAATAGTTTGCACCCTTCCTCAATACAGATTAAGAGTCATTTATCCAGATACTACATGCCATGTTGCAAGTATCATTAAATGAGTTATACAGAACAAGTAATAATTAGGGCAGCTGCATAATTGGACTAAGGGCTTTATTTCCAAATAGTTTAAAATACATATAAACTGTTTTTTAAAAACATTCCAAAGATGCCAGATTGAATTCCAAAGAGGCAGTTAAATAAAGAAATTATTTTTTGGATTGCAGATGGTTGTACTAAATTGTCAGAGGGTTGGGTCCAAAAACCAAAATAGGAAATATTAAAACGAAAAAGTGTTCACTTTCAGTTCTCTTTTATTTTGGAAGAAACTACACAGACTTGTGCAATATCATCATACTCGTACGTTCTCTTCAGAAAGGTGTCTGTTAATCTCAAGCCAGAGACAGTCTAAAATGAAAGGGAAGGAAAAAAGGATTGACAATATGAAGCGTAACAGGCTTCTGAACTGGTCGTAAGAGCCCTATAACTTAACAGTATAACCTTATATAGGTTATAAGGACCCCATGCCGCCATTCTTGGAAAGATATTCCAGTGCAATTGGATTTTTCAGTTTCCCTCCATGGGTGGAGAAGGTGGTATGCCCTTGAAAGGACAGGGAACAGAGGAAATGAAAACACACCCCAGCCTTTTGCCCTACAGACACAAGCCCAACAGCTACTCCCTCCAACCCCATATAGGATTGTAATGCCCAAGCGGGAGATCTTACTTGTAGTCCCTGCACAGATGAAAGCAGTGTAAGTGTCAAGTGTAAGGATGAAGTGGGGTGCAGTTTGCCCAGCTGCCTTCCTGACACCCCACACCAGTGAATTGAATTAGTGTTGCACATTTCCAAAACCAGGTCCATGGTTCTTTCACTGCTGGATGGAAAAGAATAATTAATTAACATAGATCTCAATTTGTCGAAGGGCCAGTTCACACCAGTTTATTTGTTTTTACTCCTTTTTCTTTTTCCTTGCTGCCTTCTTTCTATGGTTAGAAAGAAAAGGTTTCAGGGTGATGCACACTGTGGTTAAATCATTTAATGCTTCCAACAAACCTGTGGCTTAGTGATTGCCCAACAGGAGCCAGCATGATAATTAAAACATTTATTTCTTTTAAATTCTGATTATTAAAAAATAAAATAAAATAAAATGGTTTAAAAATGAAGTCCTTATGTAATACAAATACACACATCTTTTGCAGCACATTGGACCAACTAGGTCACTGCCTCTCTCTCCTCTCCATCAGTAAAAACCACAAATATTTTTGGAATTCTAAAATCCACTTTGTCCACCGTATCTCAGCAAGTGAGGGGCAGAATTATATGTATCTAGGAATGTTCATTTAAAAAACAAACCATTTCCATCACCTTAAAAATAATTATATATCCCTGCAGTAAGGAAAACTTTGAATGCCAACAGTATTTTAATACATCTAAAACATTGGGTGAATTATCTCTACAAAACTTACCCCTTTGACTGGAAACGGTAAGCAGTTCAAACTACAATTCTTAAAAAATAGAGATTGCAGGAGGGGAAGTAATTTCATTACCTGCAGTTTGTTATTTTACATGTAATATCAAACGGTTCTTCCAGGTTTACAGTGTCCGGAATTGTCTCCAACGAAACCCTGACATCACCATAACCTGGAGCCTAAGAAAGGATTAAAAGTTTAGCAAGGTACACCCACACCGAGCGAGAGAGATAGAGAGAGGGGTGGGGAGACGAAACAGGCAGTAGTACTAGAGTAGGAATGGCCATTGTGGTGCCCTTCAGATGGATTCCACTTTCTACCATCCTCAACTATGGGCTATTGTGGCTAGGACTGATGGAAGTTATAATCCACAGCAACATCTGGAAGGCACCACAAGTGAATTGTAGGATGACATTCTGGAGAAGTATATGTAACATTACAAATTTCATGTTTATGCTGATGTACTTGGAGTCCTCATTTGGATTTTTATAACCAGGAGCAATCTCAAACATCTTCAGAAAGAAAACATAAAAACTGAGATTTACAGTACAATTCTGGATAGCATTTAAGTAAGTTTTACCCACTGAGATTAAAGAACATGATTTAGGTGCATTAATTTCAATAGGTCTACTCTTGAGTAAAACTTCTACAGCCTTTTCTCCTTAAGAGTGCACAAGCTACTGCTTTCAAAAGTGTTCTATTTAACCATATGTTGATATTTAATTTAAACAGGTTTTAGACCACTTTTTTAGGCAAAGTTGCTTGGCAAAGCAGTTTACAACCACAGACAAACATTAATCCACAACATTCAGTAGTAAAACAAGTTACGGCAGTCTCATGCCAGGAACATACAAGCCAGCGTAACAACAAAATAAGCCATCTAGTTCTCAAAGAGCAGCATGAAACAGGGAGCTGCCTTGAAATGAGTCAGGACATTGGTCAATCTAAGTGCAGTATTGTCAACACTGACCAAAAACAGATTTCAGACGGGACGTTCACAGCTTTGCCTGGTGATGCCTGGGACCTTCTGCATGCAAAGCAGATGCTCTATCACTGAGCTATGGTCATTCCCCCAAATAATTAGCATTGGCCCCAAAGACCCTGACGAAAAAAAATGATGTAAACAAGGCATGTTTACAGCTAGCAAGGGAGGAAATATAACTGATCTCACTTGGAATCAAATTCCATATTTGGGGGTGGGGACCGCTGAAAAGAGTCTGTTCTATGTTCCAGCAAAAGTGCTGTATATATATTTCTGGTCTTATGAATTGTAATATTAATGAAAACTTGAGAAGAATCCCGATGGATCACATCAACGTCTATTTACTCCAATATTGTTTTTACAATTTCTAAATTTTCCTCCAAGCACCTGATATTCAGAGGTAAGCTGTATATGCACAGGCTGCACTCTTCACTATTTCCCTTCTGTCTTTAAAGAGAAACTTCTGCAAAATACTTACCATTCGTTGGAGCTGACTGGTTTGCAACCTTCCCCTTTCGCCCAGGTTTGTCTTCCATACTATATCAAGCTTTCCAATTACTGTCACACCTTTAATAACGCCAGCTTTCTCTGCAAACTCTTGCTTTGGTTTAAGACAGTAAAGATACTGCCGAGTATCCATGGGTTGCAGATACGTTCTTGAACCAAATGTTGACACACTGGAAGAGAAGGGGCAGGTTTACCTTAGCTTGTACCTCAAAATTGGACTTTTTGACAAAAATCCAGTGAATTCCGGATTGGCTATCATATTTATTTTTTGGGTTGCCTTTTCAGTTAAGAAAGAAAGCAGCCTGCCTCCAGAAGTTTTAAGGAAATCAGGCTTAGCAGAGAGAAAAATTAAAAGACAAACGATGTTTTTGCGAAAGGTTGGAAGGGAGAAATATAGGAAGGGAGGGGGCTCAAACTGGCTAGACCACCTGTTTTGCTATCCTACACTGGACAATATTCTACAGTAATCTTTTGATACAAATGGTGGTGATAGTTAAGAGAGTTCATAGAAAATGAATTGAGGTATATGCTAATGTTTGAAATTAAAAGCAAAAGTAGTAAGGTCATCAAGATACCACAGTAAGCAGTATGACACAAAATTATACAGTCGTACCTTGGTTCTCGAACGGAATCTGTTCCGGAAGTCTGTTCAACTTCTGAAAACATTCAAAAACCAAGGTGCGGCTTCCTGCACTCAATTGGAAGCCGCAGAAGCCATGTCGGACATTCGGCTTCCCAAAGAAGTTGCAAACCAGAACACGTACTTCCGGGTTTGCGGGGTTCGAGAGCCAAGACGTTCGAGTCACAAGGCATTCAAGAACCAAGGTACGACTGTACTCTGGGCACATAATACAAGGAACCACAGCAAAGAGCATCCATTTGCAAGAACAGCTTCATCAGCACACGTATAGCTTCAGTTTTTGGTACATGAAGATACAAGCACCATGATGCCAGTACAGTCTGAAGAAGCAAATAAGGCCCTTACCTGTCCTCACCTTGGTTGACTGCATTTAATTCTGCTACGTTGTACATAATAGAAGGTTCCAGTGACACCTTCTCCATGAACATTGGAGAGGTTGTGATATTCTGAATCTGAGCTTCCAAAAATACTTCATCAGTCTAAAAAAGCAGAGAAAATGCCTAAATAAAAAAAATAATCTCAACTGACAAAAAGCTCCAGCATCTCAAGTGTTTGAAAAACATTAAACCACAAACGCAGTTAGTTCATGCCTGAAAATCAAAAGTAACAGTCATTAAATGCGAGAAAAGTCTTTATCCCAACAGAGAGCAGTAGAAGCAAAAATGTTAGTCAACTGGAATAGTGCTGAACAATGGATTTGGGAAAACTTTGTCATATTTTCCTATTCTAAGGTAGTGTCTATATGGCCTAAACTGGACTTGCAAGCTGAGCTCCAATGGTCCACATCAATTCAGATTTTCTTTTGAAAGGAAAGAGAAATAACGCTTTATAAAAGTAAAATGAGTGCAACGCACAACAGACACATGCCATGCCAGATTAATGATGCACCAGGCTGCATACAAATAAAATATTGTTAATAGGTCATTTTTTTAAGTGTATGAACTGCTTAGAGGCATGCTACAAAAACTGTTCACATTGACCTAGCTAGTCTCTAGTCTATAAACTAGACTAGTCTCTGCTATAAACTTTCATAATGGCACAGAGCTTAATATTCTACTACCTCAACAACCTTATTTCTGGTTCTAAGACACTTAGTGTCCTTCCCACCTCAAGAATTAAAGAACTTGATGCAATTATCAATTGCATGTCCCTTAACCGGGGACATGGTACAAATGTGATCTGTTTAAATGTCTCTGCAAGATCTCAGCCCTGCAAAGCAGTGTGACGTATCTGGCAGTTCAAAGCTGCAATCAAAACCTGCTGACAATCAAAGGGATGCCTGCAGGGGAGGAACGATGGGAGCCACTCGATCAAAGTCTCCAACATCATATCTGATTACAGGCATGTGGAGCCCCTGTGTAAAATGGGAAATCCCATCAAGAAAAAGGGGCATACTTCATTTTTGTAACTGAAAACAGGATAGCCCCATACCTACCTATTTTCCACTGTTTTATCAAAAGTTGCGTTGGAACTGGATGTTGACTAGTGGTGGCAAACTGTAAAACAATTCCAGCCTCTCACATTCCATGTTGTTTGGAGGGCCATCAAAAGGCAATGGGTGGGTCAGACATTAGCTTAGTTTTACAAGGTGGAAAAAGCCTCAAGCTCACATACTACTCCTTCCCCCTCCAGCAGCTTTCATTTCTGTTTTTCGCAAACCTGGACAAACGGTAGTTGATTCTAACTATAGTTAGTGAAAGCAAAAGCCACAATTTGTGAAGCTGGCTCATTTCAAACCACCGTTAAGATTACCCACAGTTTAGAATATTGTCTGATTCTTAAACAGTGGTTAATCTAAAACAGAAATGCTCCCTTTCAGGCTCTTTGCTGGGAGATCAGCAAACTTTTAGGTAAATTACCTATTAGACAAAATTCCTGGAGTCTCTTTGGCAGCGGAAAAATTCCTGTCAGTGGCTGAGAAGACCAGAAAGCAACAGGTGAATAAAGGTTTGATCTTTCTTGTCCTAGAAATTGTCTTTCTGGGGTTATCATGTTATGCTGATGTCACCTAACACTGTATTAGATCTGTACGTTTGGTTAATTTTGGCCTATTGACTGTAAAATAAAAAAAAGTTAGTGCATGTTTTAAAATAGAAGCAGCAGCTTCTGGTCTTCTCAGTTTAGAGGGAGGGGAGTATTATGTATTCAAGCAAAACACCAATGACAAATAAAATTCAGTTATCTTGCTTTTATTTTTATTTTATTTTTAAAAAAACTTAAGTACTATCATGTCTTCTAGCACTAGGGATTTAATATTTTTCTACTCTTCTGAAAGAATATCCCATAAATCCATTGCTTACATCTTGTGTTTTCCAAATTTCCCATCAGTGTCTTTTAAAACAGCAACCACCAGAAATTTAGCAAGAGCCAAGTTGAGGGAAGAAAACAAAACCAAGCAGCATAATGAAAAAGCAAGGTAGCTTACAATGACGCAGGTGTTGATTAGTCTCACTCTCATGATTAGTCTCAATAGCATGATTCGATCAGAGCGCTTCACAGCAAATTTCCTGGATTATTATAGCACACACATTAAGATCTGAACTTAAATCACACTGCAATTACACCATTAGAATCATTGCCACATGCATTCATAAATTTGAAAAGAGTTTTAATAAACATATAAAGAAAGATGTGAACTATCTTGTCTCTCTCCTCCCATCCAGTGTCTTCACAAAAACAGCAGACAACAGAGATGTTGCCATGATTTAATATGAAACAAGCCTACATGCAAGGCTCTGTGTACTTTTATACCACCAAACGCAAGAAACACTACCAGGAAAAGACCACTATACCAGGCATTCCAAATACAGTAGTGAAAAATATATAAATTACGTAAGGAAATTTGCACAATGCATTGGAAGGAAAATAGGCACTAGCAGAATTTTGTGAAGTGCTGTACTAGTCAATTAAATGTTTGTTTTTTTAATTGCTTTTGAGGGCCATACCCTCAAGAATGGTCTTTCCCCATATAAACCTACTTGGGACTCTTAAGATAACCCAAGGTCCTTCTCTGTGTGCTCCCTTAGAAATGCTAAGATGGTAGCAATGAGATAACAGGTCTTTGCAATGGTAGCCTCCTGCTTGTGCAACACTCTCCCCAGGGAAGCTTGCATTTGATCTAGTAGGCTCTTCGCACGTCATTGGAGGAGAGAAGATATTCTTGTTGACAATAGACTATTGTGGATGTACATGGTTAGCATTCAGTGTGTTTTATTTTGCTTTGGTTATAAGTAAACTTGAGACTTCCTTAGCTGTGGAAGTGATGAACGAATCTAATACTAGGCTTGTGTAAGAGATTTTATAGCCATAGAATTTCATTTCACTTGTTCACATGACATTCTAGCCCAGGGGTAGGCAACCTAAGGCCCGTGGGCCGGATGCGGCCCAATCGCCTTCTCAATCACTGTTTTTACATGAGTAGAATGTGTGCTTTTATTTAAAATGCATCTCTGGGTTATTTGTAGGGCATAAGAATTCGTTCTCCCCCCCCCCCAAAAAACACAAATATAGTCCGGCCCACCACATGGTTTGAGGCTGAAAAAGGTTGCTGGCCCCTATTCTAGCCTGTACTGTAAAAGCCCTTCTGGGAATGAAAAATACTTTCTGCATGCAGAAGGATAGATTGGCCTCCAACCCAATAGATTCAATTTAATGCAGTTTCTTATACAACTTTATTTTTTTATTTTTTTATTTTGCATAACTCACTCTGGCTTTGTGAATCATCAGACAGGCCCAGAACTATGCCAGACCATGATACCCCACTTTAGTCACTCATGACGAATAACACTTTCAGTATCAGAGACAACAGACCTCTGAATATGAGTTGCTGAGGTTCACAGCTGGGAAAATACTATTATGCTCATGTCCTACTGGGGGCTTTTCATTGGCACCTGGCTGGCCGCTGTGAGAACAGAATGCTGAACTTTGGTCTGGTCCAGCAGGGCTGTTCTTATGTAAAAAAATAAAAATAAATGTTTCATAAGATTTGCAGGAAACTGAATTTTTGCCCAGTAAAACATGCTGTGCTCCCAACAGAAATTGCAACAAAAATAGCCCGGCCCATGTGCTTTTGTAGCTTCAACAGTATGCCTCTAGGAATATCATTGTTGCTCTGTGGTCAACAATTAATTTCCTAGTCACAGTAGTTTACTGAAATATTTATTCAGTACAGAAGTCTGAACTGCAAAATACGGTTAAACAATGGATGCAAGGAGAGAGCTAGTATGGGGGGAAAGGGGAGAAAGGGAAAATAAGCCAATATCTATGTGTACAAACATTGCTTTTCCATTATGTTTTCAAAATAATGTTAGTAACAGGCAGAAAGACAAACAGAAGACAAGCATACATATTTATAAATAATAAATAAAATTACCACAGAACTGAGGTCACTCTAATGGGAAAATAAAAAAGAAAACATTAGAGAAATTAGGGTTAAATGTTAAAGAAAAAAAGGAGGACAACTAAGTTTCAAATAAAATGCATCTTTCTGCATTTTTTTTGGTACTTTCTAAACAAGACAGCATTAGTAAGAGAGAAATGTAAACTGGCAATAAAAATAAAAGGCTCACTACTAAGAAATCTTATTTCTAAATAAGACCATGTCAGCATATGGTGTAATGAAGAAATAAATTATGTGAAATGGCAAACACAGGGAGTGCACAATGAACACATTGGTAAACCAGTACATGCTCACAGAAGAAGTCCATTACTTGGCTGAATACTTCCATATGGGGGGAAAACTGAGGACCCGTTAATCTTACAAATATTCTCTTAATGCACAAAGTCTTAAATATGGGAAGAAAACCTGTTCACTGATGACTCTCAGGTTTTAAATTGAGTCAGTCTGCATATTAACTGCATGTATTTATACGTCGTCAAAAGCTCCCATTGTAATTAACAAGCTGCAATAAAATTGAAAGCACCATTGGAAAAGGACAAGTGCTAAATGCACCTCCCAATGAATTGCCTTTCTTCAAAAGCTTAATTCAGTACCATAACAACCTTTACATTTATCAATTCCCCCCACCCCCTTTATGCTAGGTATCTTTAAATATTGTTTGGCCAATAACTCAGGGAATTAGTGAGTTGCACTTGGAGAGCATCTCCTGTCAGAGACCCAAAGGTCTTTCTACAATTCATCAGGTTGCACCTATCTCAGGATGGAGATGCAGTGATGGGGAAATCTGCACCCGCTGTATTACTGTCACACAGACCTGATAAAGTAATTCTACTCTGGCATACCACCTAGTATTAGTTTACTTAATATCAATAATGTCCGTTTTTAAATAAGATAGCTGCCTTTTTGACTAAATTTGAACCACAAGTTTATCCAGTTGATAATGAAACCAATGTTTTTTTAAAATGGATTATAACTAAATATGCAGCCACATTTCCCCTAAATGGTGATGGCAATGACAAATGGATAGATTAAAGTGAGAAGGGGAGCAAGGTGTAGATTTTTACTCACCTGTTTTCCTCACCCTCGGCCAGGAAAGAGGGCAAGATCATTATATTTTTCCAAAACTGTAATAGCTAGGCAGCCATTTTCTATAGCTGGCATACAGAAATTTAATGCCAGAATCTGTAGAGTTGGAAGGGAAACCGAGGGTCACCCAGTCCAACCCCCTGCAATGCAGGAATCTCAACTAAAGCATCCATGACAGAGGGCCATCCAAGCTCTGCTTAAAAACCTCCAATGAAGGAGAGCCCACCACTTTCTGATGGAGTCTGTTCCACTGTTAGCATGCCCTTTGGGGTATTTTGTAGTTTCTTAGTAGCTTTTAACATACAACTTGGTTTAATTAAAAAAAAACTGGGTAAGTACATTTAAACACATTCACTCCTTCACCTAGTTTTCAAACAATCCTTTCAGCTCTATTTTCCTAAATTTATCTCCTCAGAATTTTGTCTTTTTCTATTTTGTGGCTATTCCAGCTAATAAAAAGTACGTATGTTCAAACTGCCAACACCTGTCAAATAATTCTAAAAGACAAAAGATTAATATTATGTAGAAAGGAATAATTCAAAAATGCTTTGCCACATGAGAAAGTTCTGTTTATTTGTCTGGGTTAAACAGAACAGATAATGAAATGGGCCTATTATATCTCAAATGGGAGATTTAGATCTATAATCCTGAAAAAGAACCACCATTTTAATTCTGAATATAACAAGTTTTCACTAAGAGCCTGTTCAGAATTTTGGACACCAAGCACTAAATACAATATTCTGCATTTACCTCAGCATTGTAGAACTTTGTTTTCACATCTAGCGGTTTGAGGACCTGTTTAAAAAAAGAACAAATACTAAAGAGAGATTTATCAAACTCCTTCATCAACACTAAGTACTACCTGCTTCTGAGTATTTCAAAAGTTATTAACTTGAGGTGTTCCACTTGCGTCCATATAAGCAAACCCCAAAGTTTACTTCAGTGGAAGAACCCAGCTTACTCAGCCCACTTTTTCTTTCCTATGTCTACAGACACTTCCACATTTTGATCAGGTAAAAGGATTTTACAGTAGCATGGCAAAAAACCTCTCCCACAAAAGTTATTTTTCTACCAGAGTGTCATATAGGTCATGATCAGACTCTTTAATATAATGAAGCATTTCAAAATTAGCAGTTTTAATTTCCACAAGTTTTAATCAAGAAATGCTGCTCTTTCCCGGCTTCTGCTGTTGGAAGGAAGTCAGCCAGTGGCAAATCAGCTGCAAGCAATTACACTATCAATTGCTGGCTAAGCTTTCTAATTAAAGGAGCAAAGCATATTAAGTATCAGATGTTATACAGGACAAATAAATAAAATCTTTTCATTTGCATATCAGCGATTCTGACCCTGAAATCAAGACAGACTGCAAATAGACTTAAATTATTCTTATTAAATAATTTGTTTGCATGCCACTTTAATGCACAGTTTCACCTTTAAATCATACGGAAGTGTAGGGACATACTTGTGCATGCTACTAAAAACAGAGGTGCTTTGCTCCTTCCCTGCTCCTGCCGGAAACAAGAGAGCAAGAGAGGAGAGGAGCACCTGCAGTTTCAGAAGCAAGCAGTAGCACTCTGCACCTTCACCTCTGGAACCATACTGAAATTTAGCTATGTTTTCAACAAGCGCCACCTGTGGAGTAGCTACTATTTAACTCTACGTTTGCTAACTTGCCATATCCTCACAACTTTATGATTGGGCAACTATACCTTTGTCAGCTGCGTGACAGGCAGAAATTCAGCAGATGCCACTACCTTCATCTCTGCAAGTTCACGCAAGGAAAACTTCATGTATTCATTTCTTGCCCATTATGTAGCTGTTAACAGGCACAGGAACCCCATATCCTTATGATACCTGATTCTTCTATGTACAGACACCTTACTCCTCAGAAGACATTTCTGTAACGCTGTTCTGGAGTTTCTACCCTAAAAGCCAAACTTCCAAATCAAAACTCTTCACTTGGTTATTTTTAAAGTTACCAGGACAGGACCCAGATAAGGTTCCCCACTTCTAAACTCTGTGAGGTATTGGCACCCCTGGTTTCTGCAGCTTTACCCATAACCTACCTACCTACCTACCTACCTACCTACCTACCTACCTTCATTCATTCTGGATTAATTCCAATCTGTCTCTGACTTGGCTTACAGACAACTTGGTAGATGACCTATGCTAAGGAGTGGACTGACAGAGTATAGCCCTGTTGGTGGTACAGTGACAATAAAGTATTTCTATTTATATTCTATTGACCTTCTGGGGTTCAACTTGGGTGACATGGTGCTACGATAGCTCTGGTCATTTCTAGAGGGATGGACCTAGAAGGTGGTACTGGGGGACTTCTGATACACATTACAGTACTAGCCTCTCTTGCACTTCACTTCGATGCTGATGTGAACTCGTACTGATAAACCCAACATTAAAATAAACCTTAACAACAACTGCACCACCACCACCACCAAATTTGCCCCAGATAAATTCTGGGAAAAGTTGCAAGCACAGACAGCATAGAAGAGACAGAGAGATAGAAAAGGGTTAGATATCTTCAACCACAGTCAACACTGCCAGCTATGTCAGTTTAATACCTGAAATTTGAAGAACTTTCTGAAGTACATCTTCTCACCTGTCTGTGTGGTGTAGCTTACCGCACACACTAAACTGAAAGAGACAAATGATTCAGTGAGGTTTAACTACTTTTCAGTCTGGCTTGTGTTTTCAGATTGGGAGGAGAATGGGGAAATGGAGCAAATGATGCAAATTTGCAATTCATCTCCTTCAGAATTCTGAACAAATTTGGCAATTATTTTTTTTACAGAATGGGAAAAACTAAATTAAGTTTACAGATGGTTTTAGACTACCAGAAGCATTTCTGTTAATGCAAGGCACCATCCCCCCCCCCCCGGGACCAATTGCAGCCCTCTGTGCCATATCCTATACTATTCCAGATGTTATTTCAAAAAGGCTTTTTTTTTTAGTGTGGGAGACACATTGGAAAGGAGGGATTGTCAACAAGCAAGTGTCCTGCCTTTGGCAAGCTACTGTTAGATACAACCCTATGAATTGGGTGGGGGGGAAGTATAACGTGTCTTACATGTGCGTTCCTATTTCCTTTACTTCATGGTGTATTACATCATCGATACAACAGTCTTGTTTGAGTTCTGCCACTGCAGCACTAGAGGCTGAAAGGTTTAAACGCTGCGAACTTGTCTGTAGATCAGCCTTGGAATTAAGAACAAAGAACTCTTCAATAAAAGAGAGGTTGAATTTTATTATTGAAAATAGTTTTTCATTGCTTTAACTGATTTTACATTCCATCTTCCCCAAGGCATTCATTAAAAATCTGGGCACAGTCCACTGAGGAGATGCCCGAGCATCCCAAAAGCTTAACATGTACTCGTAATGTTCTCTTGCACTATTGTGGTTGTACAGTAGAACTTTCCGTTGGAATATACTTGGAGAGGGTAAGAAAAGCACAGAACAAACCTACTTCCAGGCTGCCTCAAAAATATATAGCAAGCAAAAAGAATATGCCTTTACAATTTACCCTGTCACCTTTAGACATCCCCCTATTGTTTTTGTTCAAAGTTTCCTTCAACCAGAAAAACGTTAACTGATTAATTACCTTAAAAACACACTTAAAACTACCTGATAAGATCAAACATACCTTTACCAAAATATCTTTTACCACTTGGTGACTGTCATTATGTACACTGATGTAGCTGGAAAATGTCTCTCCTAAGAATATATTTCTGTTCAAGAAGGGAGGAGAAAAGAGAACTGTTAAAACCATTGCTTTGAACACATCTCTAAAATCTATTATTGCCCACTTTTAACAACAGCATGGACTTCTGTTACCGTACCATGAAAGCCGTATTTATAGAGTTCCTTTTTTGCATCTTCTAGCATTGATGATATTGCATGCACATGGCTCAAAACCTCTGAAGACACTCTTGTGGTTTCAGTACTTAACATAGTGCCTAAGCACAGCAGAGTGTTGACAAGAACAAACAAAATGAAAATAAGTAAGCTAGTCTGAGCTAACTAAGGCACACAGCATGGATGTGTATATGAGTATGTTGTGTAGATTTTAAAAGGGGATTAGGCAGATTCGTGTGTGGAAGGTAAGGATAACATGATGGCTATATGACACCTCCAGGTTCATAGGCAATGCCACTGCCTGGGGAATCAAGAGTGGGAAAGAATGATTGTCCTTACATTCTGCTTGCAGGCTTTCCATAGCTATCTGATCGGTCACTGTGGGAAAGGGGATGGTGGACTAGATAGGTTTAGTCAAAAGCAGAAGGGCTGTTCTTATATTCAAAATCAGGGTCTGGTAGTTGCTAGCTTTACTTTTAACTCACCAACTCTGTTTAACAGTAAAGATCTCTTCATGCTTCATCCAATGACTGTGTATTCAGAGGTACCACTGATTCAAAGTTAGAAACCAAAATAGATGGCTTCCTAACCCTGTAACGCAAGAGGCCCTTGGAAACAGTTTGTGGCGGGGGGAAATCAAGAATAATAATAGACTTTATCCATAGGAAGGACAAGGAAGATAGGCTTAGGCCACAGTCCTAAGAGCATTCTAAGTTGGAAGCAAGTACAACTGAGATCATAAAACAATTATCTCAACAAATCTACACATCTATATACAATTCTTACCCAAAATTCTGAGGCAAAGTCAACATCTCCCCAAGCATTAATGTTTCTGCTCCTTTTACTGTGGAAGGATCATCTTTCATTAACTGGTTAAACAGATCTCCTGCAGTAATATAAAATTATGTCAGGTCAACTATATTGATATTTCTATATCAACTAATTAAATATCTTAATTGATTTGCCGCTGGCTTTTAACTTATTTTGATATATTTTCATCTGAACATACGACTGAAAATAAATGTGAAGTGGCATTCCTGTTAGAAGGAAAGGACATTTAATCTTTTTGCCATACTAAATGGCAGAGTTCTAAACAAGCAACTCTAAGCAGTTTTGTAATATGTATAAACAGCGGTTTAAACGGACTTTTTGTAGTTACATGAATTTTATTGTTTCTTTTTTAAAAAAAAAAACACCAATAAAACCTTCAACAGTAATTTATCTGCTATCTTTGGAAGGAATAGTGACCCAGAAACTTCTTGGCAAACGTTGGCTCCGGTTCTCATGAATTCTTGCAAGACCTGCTAGCTGAGATCTTCTGAAGGCTATCATTTCATGTATTTGTCTCTCAGTTCTATGGGGTGTTGCTGGGAAAGCATTCCATGTGGGCATACATGGCAATAAATGAAACAATGCCAAAAAAAGGAAAAGAAATTTTAAGTTTCTGTACTCTGGTTTGAAAAAGAAAGGATCTGAAATGTCCATATGCTCCGCATAGTGGCGAACTTCAATCATTCCACATTACTGAGTTTTTAGCTTGCTAGGACTGTACTAACACACCCACACTCCCACTATGCTGATGAATGGGGTCTTAGGATGGTCCATTCTCTGCCAATGGAGAGAAACATGCAATAACCTGTACATTGTCAGCAGAAAAGTTTCCTACAGAACCCAGGTTTCATGAAGTATCGCAGTTACGCTGGTTCACACATAGGCAAACTACTGGTCACAATCCCCGAGCTTTAACTTAACTACAACATTTGACACTGGTGTTGTTCAGCAACACTCCACGCATTCAAGTACAGTATTTTCAGGTATGCACTGGCCTAACAACAAATCTAACAACAATGTGCCTCTATATGCAGATCTACCAGAGTTTGAGTATTATTTAACACCATAACATAATTTACCTGGCAAGTCTCTCTCTTCACAGGTCACAGGAATATTGGTGAACAAAGTAGGTTTGGTCAACCTCATTACTGTGAATTTAGAAAGCAAATTCCACATTAATCACACTCCTCATCACCAGGATTTCACTAGAAGCTCAACATATTTAACTTCAAAATAAGAACCATAAGACCTGTTTGGATATTACCTTGCCCCTGGCATCCTGCCCAAGTTTTATGTATTTTGTTTGTTTGAACTGAGCACAAGAAAAGGAGATGAAATTGGGCTTAATGCGAAAACAACTAGAAATGCAGGAAGTGTTCATTCACACTGATACTTGAGCAAAGACAAAAAGCATGCATATCCATTTTTTTAAAAAAATCCCACCAATAATATTTTTAAAAAATGTTTTAGGATAATCATGGATAACTGCAGAAATCATTTTAACAAAACACAGTACTCATAACCGCCTTGATCCTTATCCAACCATATTGAGAGTACCATTTGTAAGCAGTTGTTTGGTCCAAAGGACAGCTGACTTCCCCTAAGACTTCCCCAGTCAACCAATGCTTTCCCCATTCATTCAAATGTAGATATTAAGGCTGGACCAGGGCCGGCAAACTATCGATTGTAGACCCTCCAAGTGTCCCTATTTTCCAGGGACAGTCCATGATTTACAGAAGCTGTCCCAATTTCTGATTTGATCCCAGAATGTCCTGAAACGTTGGAGGGTATGGAGCTATCCGACCCCTGAAGATAGCCCTGTACAGGGAAGATTTTTAATGTTTAAAGTTTTATTATGTTTTTATATATGTTGGAAGCAGCCCAGAGTTGCTGGGGCAACCCAGTCAGATGCTGAGGTAGAAGAAGAAGAAGAAGAAGAAGAAGAAGAAGAAGAAGAAGAAGAAGAAGAAGAAGAAAGAATAGGACATTCCTATTTTCATCGGAGAAACGTTGGAGGGCATGTGATTGCAATAGAATTTGCTTACAAATGACCAGAGGCGTAGGAAGGTCAGGTGGTACCCGGTGTGGTAAATTTCTTGTCACCCTTCCCCCCACATTGGGTTTTGTTTTTGTTTTTTGCCTGCAAAAATGGTTTTACGTTATTTCATATTTTCTTACAAAGGAATAATAATAAGTAAAAATAAACTTTTATTTATATCCCGCCCTCCCCGGCCAAAGTCGGGCTCAGGGCGGCTAACATCAGATACATAACATTGATATAAAATCAAACAATAATTAAATTACCTCCTAAAAACATGTCAAAATCAAATTAAAGTCTAATTAGATGGCTTTCCGCAGGGTTAGGGTTGGGAACAGTAAGTGCTCCACTGAATTGAAATTTCAGCCTTCACGACATAGGAAAACAGCCAAGTAAACAGCTATTTTCGTAGAGGAGGGTCAAGATATTAACTGATATGCATGAAATTTCATATATAGCTATATAATCCCTAGTGTAGTAAAATAAGACCTTTGGAGCAGGCATTTAAAAAAAAAAAAGTTTTTTTATGAACCACCCTACAGTAGGGCAGTAATTGTTCCTTGATAATTTGTCACCCCCTCCATGATGGAACCTGGGGCGCCCCCCCGCCCCCCACTTCCTACGCCCCTGCAAATGACCATGTTTAGATGGCATACATTTTCTAAGGGCTGCTAAGAACACAAAGAAGTCTTGCCTCTGAACAGAACATAATGCCTAGTAGGACAACATTCTGCCCATTGCCGATGTGATTACAATCTATAGGAAGCAAAAATGTAGGTGAAACATGCAAAAAGGGAAACAAATATATCAGCATGATGGACTTCATAAAATTAAAGTTGAGAAATTATTACTCCAACACAGCAGCCTTTCTTTTTATTGTTCATTAATTTTAGACAAATCATTCCAAACAAATGTGGAAGGTCATTTCATTCATTGCATCACGCTTACAAGGGGCATTCATCTTACAAGGGACATCTTCTTAAGTAGTCACAGACTTTTTGAGAACTTAAAACAAAGCATAATCCAGTCTTGTAGAGATATGTTTGCTTGAGAGGTCCTGCTTTTTCCTCTAATTTTCAATGAATCCATACTCTGAAAAAAGTCAATCCTCTAATCAAAGGGTACATATACGTATAGAGAACATGACTTACTATAGCTCAGAAGCATGAGTTCTCTTTACATGAGCAAAGAAATCTACAAGAAGGGCTTCTAATTTAAATAAAATGGAAAAAGCCCAGGATAAGCTAGTTACCCCCCTTCTGCCCCACCAGTACCACAGATTTTTTCCAAAAACATTAAAAAACATTGTAAGGCAACAAAATGTATTTAAAATATAACATTTCACAGAAAGTAGCAATGCCTTGTTATAAAGTTACAAACTATGTATGATTCCGTATTTGTGAACAAACAAATTTATTTTCCCCAAAAGGTTTAATTTTTCTCTAAGATTGTTAGCAACATATTCACAGTACAGTATGTCACAGAAAACTGAAATCTGTCCTTCACATCTCTGGATCGTAGCATTACAAGATGGCAGTTCATTGTGTTTGATCATCTTGTTGAGCTTTACCCAAATGTCCTCCAATGTCTGACTACCAAATGTAGATGGTTCAATTATCCACTGTGCTCTATAGAATGCATGAAGCTTTAATTTGTCTAAAGTGCTCTGCAGTTCTCTAGATAAAGGAAGAATCTTGTCTTTGAGCTTAGAGTTGGGAAGAGACACACTCCAAGACCTTCTCAGCTTCTGCTTGCTGCTTGCTGCTTGCTTTTCCAAATTGCTACAATTGTTTCTTTCATGCTCAGCTTGCAAACACTTCCCAGCTTTTACATCAGGATGAAATTCCTTAAGCCCTGCTGTACAGTCATAAGATGGGGAGCTGCAAACAGTTTCTATGGCTGCAATATGTTGTTTCATTTGCTCTACTTCTTCACCAGAAATAACTGGAGCGGTTCTTTTAGGTTTGAGGGGAAGTTGGCGCAAGTCATTTGGAAACCAGGGTATGAAACTTGGGAGCTTCCTAACAGGAAATTCTTTCAGTGCCTCTTCTGTGATTCTTTGCAATGCTGCAGGGTCCCTTTGCCATGCTCGATAGTGCAGAATCACCTCCATGCTTGTACAACAGGAATCCACATGGTCTTATTTCAAATGTTTCTTGGACAGCAGTTTCATCACTAATGACATAATCACTTAAAAGAATCTTTTCATGCCATGTGCTGTGCAGTTCAGAAGAAAACAGGACCTAGAGCAGAAGTATTGCAAGTAATAAGACACACTAGCAGTTTCCCCTCTAAAATTCACCATCATGTTGATGCAGTTATCGCTAGAAAATGCTGTAGCAAGTGTGATGGGCTGCAAATGTATGCAGTTGGAAAACCAAACCACAACAGCACCCCCTCAGACTTATAAATGGTTGTTTTTTTTTTTGTTTTGTTTCTGTCAGACATCTGGTTTTGCTACAACTGCTAATTCAAACCAGAATGCCACATAAGTTTCTCCAATACAGAAATTAAACGAGATGGCTCTACTGTAAGAGAGCTGTGATACAGCACCAAATTTCTGAACTTCTGTGAGTGCCAAACAACACGTTGCCTTAAACATTTATCTCGGGATTGCACAACTGTTTCCTTCCAACTCTAAAGCGGCTTCCCAATTGTGGAATGCCCTCCCCTCACAGACTCAGCTGATGCCAACGCTGATCGGTTTTATGCATCGTGTAGAAGTCCCTATTTGAGCAAGCATTTTGCTGGACTAGATATGTTTTCTCATCCTCATGGTGTTGTGATATAAATCTGATTTATTGTTGTAGTGGTTTGCTTTTTCAGATTGTTTATTTTTATTGCTAAACAAATAAATAGCAGCCACAGAAGAGGGACAATCAGGAACAGGTGCTGCATACTGTTTGTCACAGGCAGGAAGCTTTCATGCAGCAGTAGTAGCTGTTGCTTATGACTCCTAAGAAGAAGGAAGGATAGCAGAGTTGGAATGTTACTATAGTAGGATAATAATTGAAAAAAGAGGAAGTGAAGCAGGGAGGACTGAAATTATTCATGTTCATGGTAACATCTGAAGTGTATGCATGCACATGGGGTCACAATTTTAGACTGGATAGTGTTCCACATACTGTCTATGCTATTTGTGCTGTCACAGAGGAAAGTTCTCTCAGCCTTAGAAGCAGGAAGGCAAAAAATGTTTTAAAAGAGATCCCTGGAAGGATGCTCCAATGACAACCATTCTTCCACAAATCTGCATCTTTGGGTCCTTACTTTGAAGGTCCCCCTTTTTTCTTGCTTGCTCTGCAATTCTTTACAGCATCGACTCCACACTGTATAAGTACTTTCTCTATTTAGTGTTCCTTGCTGTCAACTACAGAAATATATACTGTATTGCCATGAAATGTCTTTAAAGCATTTCTGCCTACAGAAGTGTATTGGGATTGTGCTTTGTGATGTTCATACACTCCACTTCCCCATAAGGAAATTATTTCAAAAGAGATGCCTTTTTAAACAACACACTACAGTGGTACCTCGGGTTAAGTACGCTTCAGGTTAAGAACTCCGCTAAGAACAGAAATCGTGCTCTGGCAGCGCAGCGGCAGCAGGAGATCCCATTAGCTAAAGTGGTGCTTCAGGTTAAGAACGGACATCCGGAACGAATTAAGTACTTTACCCAAGGTACCACTGTATTTGTAAGAACTTGAAGGGATACTGGGACAGGAGATAGCAAGGGTTTTAATTTCAACAATTGCTTTAGGTACTGGTCCCAGTCAATGCACTCTCCACACATCCTTCACAGCTTTTCCAGTACTCTTAGTGGCTATTTTTTTCTCAGCAGAATCTTTCCGCGTGGTAAACTCACACAACTGAGACTTCAAGGAAGCAGGTGAGAACTAGTTCCATTAATCTTGTTCTTCCATCTGAGGTTGCAGAAATGGGTTTGGTTTTTTCCTAAATAGCTGGTGTTGTGATACGAAGAAAGGATATATATTGGAAGGATTAAGGGATGACCATTTCCTCTTTAGCAGCTGATTATATCTAAGGCTTTAGATTATTAGGGTATTATTATTTTAGTTGAAGGGAATGTTCCATTTTCTGGGAGCTGAAGAGAAGATAACACGCACCCCCTTTTTCAAAGCTCACCGGAGCAGCTGTATAATCTTGCAGCCCCGCTTGCTTTAGAAATGTTTACACACCACCCATCTCTGAAAGCTTGTTCTGCGCCAACATTGTCCCTCTTGATTCATAGCTGGGAAAGCGCAAGGAAGGCCTACCAACTGAAGATTTCGCAATGGATTTTGAGATGCAGTTCTTGCTTATACAAAACTGCACTAAAATAAACCCTACACCACTGACCATTTCCTAGGGAAGCGATGGTGTCCTCTTTTAAAAGAAATCTGAAAACGTTGGGAGATTTCCCTTCCTTAGTGCACACTCTGGCTTGAACCAATGAGGCTGGATCTAGTGTCACTTATAATAAATAATAATAATAATAATAATAATAATAAATAATTTCCCAGCTCTTTATTCAACAACGTGCCCTGGCAGGTGGAATAAGGAACCGACCTTTTGAAAAGGATACCCAACTTCTCCTGCAAATTAGCTTCGGGCCACCAACCGCTCTCACCTGCCGATCCCTCCCAGGTTTAACTGCCTCAGACCCACCCGCTTTGGTCTCCTAAAAACAACGGCCAAAGGAGCCGCCGCAAAAAGTAAGCGGGGCTGGATTCTCTCCACCTCGTCCCTTGTGGGATTTGCTTTTCAGCTGCTAAGGCCCGGGCCAAATCCGAATGAGCGGAGGAAGCTAAGGCAGCAAGCGCGAGAGTCGGAGGCGAGAGCGAGTACCTTTCAGGGCCAAGAGATGCTCCTGCTTGGGCTGGGTAACATCCATCGCCGCAGCCGCTCCCGGGCCTCTTCCTCCTTTACGGAATCAGCCGAGGCCAAACTTCCTCCGGCCGCGAACAAGAGGTTCTCTCCCCGGCTTTGGCCCGCTTCCTTCTCCCAGCTGTGCTCCTCGCAATGCAAGTCACCTCCGCAATCGAGCCAGAAACTACAATCCCCAGCGTGCTCTTTGGATCGTCCGTATCTCCATAGGCGCCTCTGCTTGCTTGCTTGCTTTTTTTCCCCCCTGCTCCGTGGAAAAGGCGACCTGTCAAAGTGATGCATGATGGGAGCTGTAGTCTTTTTTTTTTAACGTCCCTCGGCGCCGCTATCATGGCGGCCAATGGCATAGTGGAAAACGGGGAGTGACAAGAAACGGACATGCGCAATGCTTAGAAACCACAGACCGGGTATCGTTAAGATACGGGGGAAGCGACCTTGTTGTGTGTGTGTGTGTGTGTGTGTGTGTGTGTGTGTGTGTGTGTTTTGACGTTTGTACCGTCTCCTTTACCTACGGCTCTCTTTGGTGACGTAGGCGCGTAACCCCGCCCCGTCTCCCGGGGGACACTCCGCTGTGGGAGCGGCGAAGGCAGCTTCTTCTTGGTCTTTCTCCTTCCTTCTCCAAGATGGCCGCGCTAGGTGTAAACAAGGTCGGGGCTAGTGCGGGGCTGGATGCCGGGAGCAGGCAGAGCCGGGGTCCGGCCGGGCCTGTGGTGAAGGTGAGCAGAGGGAGGCCGGGTGGGGCTTCCAAGCCGCCTTGGCGGAGCCCCCTCGTCGTTCGCCGTCTTGGGTGGGGGGCGGGAGGAGAGAGGGGGAGCCCCCGCCCCCTTCATCTCCTGCAAGAGCCTTCACGTTTTGCGGGTCGATTCTCTCCGGTTGTGCCCGAGTTGGGCAGCCTTCGTGTATATTTACCCCCCTCCCCGCTCCCCCTTCACATTATACACGCGCACACACACACCTGTATGCTACGTTGTATGTTCTGTACTGTTTAAAGCAAGGGGGTGTCCAGAGCGATTTACCATGCGTGTCAGATAGGTTTGACAAATGAGGTGGGACAAGGTAGGGAGAATCACATGTAGGGTTCCTGCATTTTTCTCCAGCAGGGTTCCAGCTTTTTGCATCTGTGCAGTAGGTGGTAATTAAGCAAGTGGCACATCATAGGACATGAAGATGCAGTGATGGCAAAGAAACAGAAAATGTAGGGTTGTGTGCAGCTAAGTTCTGCTCACAATAGACCCATCTAAATTAATGGACATTACTAACTTTGATTTCCATGGGTCTGCTTTGAGTAGAACTTTTAAAGTTCGCCCCGTGATAGAGATGTTCAAGGTATAAGGCTTGTTCCGTTATTATATAGATGGCAATAACTCTAGCTTCAAGTCAGTGAAGGGGCAGAACAGATGAAGAGGCAAAAGTGGTACGTTGGCACTTGGGAACTGTGCAAACAACATTTGGTACAGAACAGGAAACATATTAAGTATTGTGAACAATATGGACGTTGTATCTTGATAGCCTTCTGTCTTATTTTGAAAATATTGCAGGGGGTTGGACTACATCAGTGATGGCCAAACTTGGCCCTCCAGCTGTTTTGCGACAACATTTTCCATCATCCCTGACCACTGGTCCTGTTAGCTAGGGATGATAGGAGTTGTAGTCCCAAAACACCTGGAGGGCCAAGTTTGGCCATCACTGGAGTAGATGGTCCTCATGGTCCCTTCCAACTCTATAGTCCTATGATTCTATAATTCTTTGATACAAAAATGCATTGTTTTCGTTCCACAAGAGCAGGCATCCCCAAACTTGGCCCTCTAGCTGTTTTGGGACTACAACTCCCATCATCCCTAGCTAACAGGACCAGTGGTCAGGGATGATGGGAATTGTAGTCCCAAAACAGCTGGAGGGCAGAGTTTGGGGATGCCTGCACAAGAGTGTCTAGTGACCTTGGGTGGGTTATGATCATGAACATGAGATCCAGTTTGTGGCTATACTTCGTTTGGATGTTCTGCCATACAGAAAAATGTGCATAATGCAGATAGAATTTTACCAGTTATCTTGAGCGATAGATACTTAATAATCCTGGTCCAAAATGTATGGTTTCACGCTAAGGGTCAGCATGACACCTGAGTTCACAAAAGTTACAAACCCACACAAATGGGTTATATTCCAGCTTGCCCACATATTATCTATGTTAGTTACAGTGGTGGGTTTGTATTTGCTATTTTAATGCAGATATCTTAAATGATGAATTGTTATATTATTGATATATACTTGTTTAATTTGTAATTTTTGCATGCTGTCTTATTAAAAGTTTCTTTTTTAAAATTGGGATATAAATTTATTAAATAAATAAATTGGAATTTTTGCTGTTGTGGAATAAAAAATGTGATTTCTTATAAAGACCTTCGTAGGAAAATAGTTGTTACTTTCTTTGAAGTGCTATCTTAAGTTCAGTTACTTGAAAGGTTCTCCCTCCTGTGTAGAAGTACAACTGTACTGAGACTACGGCTGCAGTCCTATACCTATACCCCTTACCTAGAAGTAAGCACCAATTCACTCAGTAGGACAGATGTGTTTGGGAATACAGCATACCAATCAGTAAGGAAGTGCTTTGGGTTGTGGACTACAGTTTTTAGGATCCACTGATTATCTGGAGGTTCTTAGTATATATAGCTAACCTGAAACTTAATCATAATGATGTCTGACCTGAGAGACTGATGCAGCTGTCCTCATCCCCATCCATAGTGGCATCTGTTGGCTGCATTCAAATAGACATTGTTAACCACTTAGGAACATATGAAGCTGCCTTATACCGAGTCGGAATATTGGTCTAAGTAAGTACTGTTGATGCTGGCAGGCAGTTCCAAGCCTACCTGGAGATACAAGGGATTGAACCTGGGACCTTTTTTGTGTGCTCTCTACCACTAACTTTTAGCTCTTCCCTAGTGCTTAAAAACTAAACGTATTCCCTTGTAAATTATAGGTTCTGGAATGTGGAGTCTGTGAAGATGTATTTTCACTGCAAGGAGACAAAGTTCCCAGACTGCTTTTGTGTGGTCATACAGTCTGTCATGACTGTCTCACTCGACTTCCTCTCCATGGAAGAGCAGTTCGGTGTCCTTTTGATCGGCAGGTTACTGAGTTAGGTAAGCTTCTTAGAAATTGTTGAATTAAGAACATAAGAGAAGCCCTGCCGAGAAGACTAATGACCTGTGTAGGTCTACCATCCTGTTCTCAGATTGACTAACCACATGCCTATGGGAGGCCCACAAGGAGGACACCAGTGCAGCAGCACTCTCCCCGCTAGTATTAATACACTACTTCTCACGCTGGAGGTAGCAGTCATTTTATATAGGTTCGCCAAATAGGCAGGTACAACAGGCACACTTAGAATATATCTGCATAGCTTGAATTTACTGAGGCAAACCACCACTTAAAAAAACCAAAACACTGACATTGGTTACAAGGCAGTTCAGAAGTTTGACTTGTGCCCTTCAAGAGTTGCAGCAATGTGATGTGATGAAAAGAGCAAAGTGCACTATGAAAACATATGGAAGATTTAATGTTTATGGGGAAGGATAACCTCATTTGAAGCATAATAGATTATCCAGCCTATAGTGTATTGAACACACTGAAAGATACCTTAAAGTAAAACAAGTTTAGGATTTCCCTGTAAGAACATTTACTTTTGAGAAGCCTTGGTGGTTATGCATGAAAGCAAAAGTCAAAATCCAATTTTTTCCGCATCAACAAGGGACTCTTCTAGAACTAGCAGTGAAGAAACATAGGTATCTAAGAAGCTGCCTTACACATGTCAGACCAGCAGTCCTTCTAGCTCAGTATTGTCAACGCTGACTAGGGTTTTGGACAGGGATCTTTCCCTACCTAGAGATGCCATTGAATCTACCATTGAACTATAGCACTTTCCTGTAGCCCCCCGCCGCCAAGTGTGAGACATCATTCACTCAGAACTATTTCAACTTTTTATTTTATTAAATATGGGTGGTAGTCAACCAGTCATATTCAGAGTAGGCCCACTGAAATCTGTGGATTTAGTCATGACTAACTTAAGTCCATTGATTTCAGTGAGTCTGTTCTGATATTTGCTCTGCTCTGAAATATCAGAGTCTGCTCTGATATTTGATACCACCCTATATTTCTGATCTTGCTCACATTATGGTAATATTGTAAACATTGCTTGTGAGGTTATCTCAGGACACCTGTTTAGTGCTTAATGTCATGAGACAATAAAAATGGAAGCAAGGTCAGACAGGTTGAGTCAAGCAAGGTTGTGTTTATAATGCAAAATAGTTTTATTATGTAGCATTAATTTGTATAATGCCATCTGTGTGTATGGAACCGCAAGAAGCAGCATAAGAAAAAGACGTGTCCCTGCCCTGAGGAGGTTACAGTCTAAATTTGAGCAGTAGGGAGAGACAAGGGATAGTGCATAAATATGTATACTTAAGGATTTGTTTTGGTTGTGCTGAGGGCTATGAAAAGCGGGTGTTGGTGATGAAAGATTTGAAGTAGGGGAGAGAGAAAAGTGGCATCCGGTAGGGGGCAACAGTGCAGAAAGAATTGAGCTGTTTAAGAGAGCAGACATTTCCTTTTAAACACAAATACTACCGGTAGCTTCGTTTGTACAGGCCATCTCAGATCCCTATTAAGTTAGGGTGCAGTGACCCAAAACAAAATCTTTGAAGACAGAAACACCCATCAAGGCACCATTAAATGTGCTTATTAAAACAGTGTGTGACTCAGCCTTCATAAGCCTTACTCCTTGTAGGATCTTACGATTAAGCTGAACAACCTGAATATATTTGTTTCTCAGTGCTAGAGAGAAATCTAGGAAGAAATCTTTGCCACGCCTTTCATTTTCTCTCCCCTACTCATCACCCAAATATCGAGGGATTGGGGAAAAGCAATTTGCCGCTTTCCCCCTTTCCTGTTTGTAGAACTTGTAGGAATTCCTTTCATGATTTCTCAGTCTTCACTTTGCATCCATTCCCTTCCAAAGGATACACAGTTCAGTTATTCGAACGAGGATTTGACTTTCTGTGAATGGTTACACATTCCCATCAACAGCACTAAGGGACCTTCATCATGGAGGTGCATTAAATTGTTTTTTCACTTCTTGCCAATCCCTGTAAAGAGACTGCTAATAACATCTCTGAATTTTCCTCCTTTTCGGTGGTGGGAGAGTTTGGAAAGGGGCTGAAAAGCTAAGCTATGGAAGAGAGAACAGCCTGGGCAGAACAGAAATTAAAACAAACACAAGACCCAGAATGTATGTGATTAACACCAAATTAGCACCGCTAGTCAATAATCCTCCCCGCATCCCTTCCTGTACTTGTGTGCGAGACAATCACAGCTATCCTTTTCGAGTTTTGGTCTGGTTTCTTGGGCAGGAGAACTCTTCTTAATGTCTGTTGCTGAAAAGTGTGTGTTCTAGCTCTGATGTCCTCAGTCACTGATGAATCAAAGAGGAATGTTTGCCCATTTAGTGACTGGTGTACTGTAATCAATGGGCTCACTATTCACTCCATGATTGCTCACATAATGCAGTCTTGTTTCTGAACTGCAGGCTCCCTGCTATTCAAGCTTCATGCCTTTTCTAAGGAAAGGCTGCCAAAAGCTGTAGGTTTGTTGTTGTTTAGAATGTTTCATAGATTTCATGAAATAGGCATATCTATAAAATTCTGTAACCTGCACATATGGTATATGTCAAGTAAATATTTTTTTAGTGAGGAACCTGGCAGTTAGCACTTTGGATAGTTCCTGCATTAGCTGAAGTAGATTGGCAGGCTTAATCAAAACCACAATTTGTTTTGAAGTACTGTACTGGAATTCATCCATGAAAATATATCCATGTGAAAAGGTAGAAAACCCAGCTGTCCATGAAGTATTTATCCTAACCTCTAACAATATTTGGATGGGTTAATTAAAAATTGAAGCCAACAGAGATAGAAGCAATTTGTACTGGGTCGTACAAATTCGGTAGCACTTAACAAATTTAAAGGCTTGCTGTTAAAAATGAATAGCACATTTCAGCCCAAGACCAGCATTTTGTACCCTGTTGAGTTTCAGTGTGTCCCATTAAAATGAATGAGCCCAAGTTATTAACTTTAGACTACACGCAAAGGCTTCAGACCAAAGATCAATGAGTGAAAGGAAAAATATATTAGTGCTAATCTATGAAGTCTTCTGAAAGTTAGCAGAAAACTTCTCACACTGATGTTCCACAACCAAACATGGGGTTACAGTAGGAGAAATATGGTGAAAAAGAAAGATCCAGCATATAGTTTATAAAATTTAATGGACCATAAGATCTTGAGAGAGAGCTTGTGCAAACTGAAAAGCTTCTCTGGCTATGGGATCACTTTTCCAAAGAATATTGTTTTTGCTGACTTGATTTTTTTCTGCAAAACAGGAGATTCTGGTGTCTGGGGTTTGAAAAAAAACTTTGCTTTGTTGGAACTCCTGGAACGACTTCAAAATGGGCTTGGTGGTCAGTGTGGGACAACTGAAGAAGCCATTGGCCTCTCTGGAGAGGTAGTAGGAATCAACTTTGTATTTCATTATGTGTCACTTTCAGGGTAGTGTTCCCAATCACTTTTATATTTCAGTTTGATTGTCCTTTTCAGATGTCATGGATAAATGTTTGATTTTAATTCAGTTGTTTCACCAGTATAAATGATTGCAACATTACTACATTAACAACTAAAAGACCTGGAGCTAAATTACATGTTCAGGAGTATCGAGTGGTACAGATTCTCCTGGACTATATAATTTCTGATTTCTATCTGCACTCTCAATCAGAACTGTCAAGTAGCGGCTGTTCCACTTGATATTTCTGACTATATAGTTATTTCTAGAAAGCGTACGCTGGTTCCCTAGAGCAGGTATCTATAAAAAATTGTTTCATCGATTGGGCGATGATTGGGCAAGCATTGGGATTTTGATTTGTAGCCATGATAAGCTTTCAGCACTTTTATTCACCAAGGTGTTTGAAAAGATTTTACTGATTTAATTGTGTGCATTTTAGTCTGTTTTTGTTGTTAATGCTCTGGAATCTAATATTTAAAACATTTTTATGCGACCAGTCACCATGAGTAAATAATGTTCTAGTTTTTCTTTTTGTTAGTGCATTGTCCGCTGTGATGAAGATGAAACGCATCTTGCTTCAGTATACTGCACTGTTTGTGCCACTCACCTGTGTGCAGAGTGTTCCCAACTCACACATTCCACGAAGACACTTGCAAAACACAGACGTGTTCCCCTTGCTGATAAACCTCATGAGAAGACCATGTGCTCTCAGCACCAAGTGCATGCTATTGAATTTGTGTGCCTGGAAGAAGGGTGTCAAGGCAGTCCTCTCATGTGTTGTGTCTGCAAAGAATATGGAAAGCATCAGGGTCATAAAGTAGGTTATGTCAATTCTTTATTGTCCAGCTATGTCATTGTTAATATGAGACTGAAAAGGAGAATTTGTGTTGGGTTTTTTGCCCATTTGACAAATCATCAGACTATATTTTGTTCCCTCTCCTATTCTTTACATTACTTATTTAATCAGTTTAATAAAAGCAGTGTTCCAGGGTATCATTAAGCTATCACTAAAGCTGCTTTCCTGCTGTCACCTAGTAGGGCTGCTAGACAATTTTGTGTTCGTAGATTGATGTATAATACTGTCCATCTAATGCTTATATTTAATTTTCCATCTCTTTTGAAACATAACAAGGTCTTTACATACTTCTTGTTAAATAATAATAAAGTTTAAATATTTTAAATCTTACTATGATAAATTAAAGATCACTGCTTTTGAAAGATGATTCATGCAAAGGAGCATGCAACGACTAGTTAACTTGTGTGCCCACATTTCTGCACTAAGCACCTGAGGCAGAATGTCCAAAGTTTTGCTCTCTTTTCTCTCTCATACTGTGTGGGGGCAGAATTTGTAGATGGGAAGAATTTGGAAATGGGTGTTCAGATTTACTTTTGATTCTTTCCCCTTAGCACAGTGTTTTGGAACCAGAAGCAAACCAGATCCGTGCTTCCATTTTAGACATGGCTCACTGTATAAGAACTTTCACAGAAGAAATATCAGATTATTCTCGGAAACTAGTTGGAATAGTTCAGCAGATAGAAGGAGGAGAACAGATAATTGAAGATGGAATTGGAATGGCTCATACAGAACATGTAAGCAATCTTCTTGTTTCCTCAACCTGCACGTAATCTTCATTATAACTGTTAATATCTCCCCACCCCTTTACACTTTTTAATGAAGCAGCATGTCACGTTATCCAGTATTAACATGACTCTCAAAAGCTTTTTCAAGGCCACTTTTCAAGTAAGTTGGTATGGGCAAGGAAGGGTAGAGGGCTTCCTGGAAGGAGAAGATAGAGCCAAGAAGTCTGTTCTGTTAACTTACCAGTGGTAATGCACTATTTTGCAAAGCTGTTTTTCAGAAGAACACAGCCATGAAGAAGCAGAAATGGTTGATTTTGGAATAATTATTGAGATGTTAATGAAAAATACAGCTAGGATACAAAGTGCATGCCTAAGTACTTAGACTTACCCAGTAAGATTTTTATTTATTGCCATGTCACTAAATGATTTGGAAAGTTTTTCATTTTCAAGAATGGCTTACTATGCAGCATGGCAGGTAACTACTGGTGAAATACAAACCTGACATTTCCTGGACACTTGGAACTTAGATTTGTGGTTCTTTGAATCCCAGCCTGTGTTTCTAACTGAAGTCGTACCTCGTTTTGCGGCCGAGATCCGTTCCGGAGCCCCGGCCGCTAGCCGAAAAGGACGCAGGGCAAAGCGATTTAGCGCTTCTGCACATGCACGAACAGCAAACCCAGAAGTAACCCGTTCCGGTACTTCCGGGTTTGCCTTTAAATGTAGCACTTTGCTTTAAATGTAGCAATTTGTGTGTTTCTGTATTTTTATAAATCTACAAGTTTGGCCCTCAGTTACTTCTAACTTTCCTTGTGAATTGCACTTCTAAAAGCAATGTGTGAATAAGTTTACAGTCTTTTGGTAAGGCACTTGGCAAAAGTTTATTCAAAGAATAGGTACTACTGGGAGAGTGTTAAGAGTAGTTCTTACAGTGAAGTATTAATATACAGTGGTACCTCGGGTTAAGTACTTAATTCGTTCCGGAGGTCCGTTCTTAACCTGAAGCGTACTTAACCTGAAGCACCACTTTAGCTAATGGGACCTCCTGCTGCCGCTGCGCCACCAGAGCACGATTTCTGTTCTTAGCGGAGTTCTTAACCTGAAGCGTACTTAACCTGAAGCGTACTTAACCCGAGGTACCACTGTATATGGAGTACTGTGCCTCTTCTAGCTGGGTTGATTCAGAATAGGGAGTTAGTACTTCCAACTCATAGGAGAGCCAACAGAGATCATGTGATTTGAAAACATAAAATATTTTGGCACTCCTTTAACGTTCAAAACACATTGACATTATTCTTCTAGCTTTCCTCACAACAATGGAGGCTAGTAACATTTTAAAAATTAACACTAAATTATCCAGAGATATGTCTTATGTTAACCAGCCTACTGGAAATTTGTGTGCCAGCCTAATACAATGGAGAAGGATACTTAGAATACTTAGATCATTTATTTCGGCATTTGCGCCCATCATACAATACAAACAAACAAACAAACAAGCAAGAATCAAATAAAACAACGGCACTGTACAAGCCGCAAATAAGATAACACAACTCACTGGGCCCAATATTAACATTTCCATAAAAACATATAAAAACATATCTCAGAGGAATTTTAAAATTAAAATTTAGGCACCAACTAAAATAAATGTCTAAAATTCATTTTAAAAACAAAACATATTTAAAAAACAAAACATATTCATAACTATCCATAATCGGCTGACATTCCATTTCGTCTCTTATATGAGATAACTGCTGTTAGGAATCTAGCAACCTGTAGAGTTATGTAAGGGTCCACATCTTGGAGCATCCAAGCAAGACGTTGGTCAGCTGGCTTATCAGCAATGGACTGAATTATCGGATTTAATATACTGGCACGGATCGAACTGTACATAGGGCAATTGAACATTACATGCTGTAGAGATTCAGTTGATTTATTTTCACAGGCACACATAGGAGAGACTTGGCCCTTGGTAAATGTGTGACTCAGTACGTTTGATGGAAAAGCATTAAACCTAGCTTTTATAAAGGCATAACGATGTGTGGCAACCGTAAGTGATGTTAAATAGGACGGGACTCGGTAAATAGGGGTAATGCCTATATTTAACGGTGAACAAACTCCCCCACCAGTTAGGAGATTTTGGTATAGCTCCACATCTTCCAGTCTTTGATTTATACACCTTTTTGCCGCAGTAAGATCCAGTTTGAGTAATTCAGAAGGGGAGATCTCATAAGCCAGCAATTTGGCATGGATTTTTCCAGTCCACAGATTTGTATAATCATCCCGCCACATGCATTGAATTAAATAGTGGTTCGGGAGTTTATGCCAAAGGGTTAGCCAATAAATCAAAACTCGCCTCCACAAAACTGACTCAACTGAAGGGATCTTCATTTCTAAGCGAATGGCTGCATTACTTACGCATGATGGTAGTTTTAAGAGTCGACGTAAGAATTGGCTTTGGAGCGACTCTAAAGGTGCGAGATTTGCAAAGGCGGCCCATAATGGGGCAGCATAAGCCATTGTGGCCATCACTTTGATACTGTACACTTTCAAGGCCGCAGGGACGTATAAGGCCCCCTCGGAAAAGAAAAAACGAAGGAGAGAGTGGGACAGGGCTTTTGTCTTATTGTGTAAATATTCAACTTGTGATTTCCACCCCATATTATACTGAAAATAAATTCCTAAATATTTGAATTTATGCACTTGTTCAATTTTTGTTCCCTCCAGTTTCCACGGATAGAGTTTCCGACTCCTTGAAAATATCAGTACTTTAGTCTTAGAATGGTTAATAGACAGGTGATTTAAATGGCAGTAGGTGGAGAAGGATATTAAAGCTCTGTCTTAAAGAGGTCTGCAGCAACGTAATGCCTGTCTCCTTGATTTCATAACCACCCAGGTCCCAGGTACTGCAGAGAATGCTCGTTCATGTGTCCGAGCCTATTTTTCTGATCTTCATGAAACCCTCTGCCGCCAAGAAGAAATGGCACTTAGTGTGGTTGATGCCCATGTGCGGGAGAAATTGATCTGGCTTAGGCAACAACAAGAAGATATGACTATTTTGTTGTCCCAGGTTTCTACAGCTTGCCTTCACTGTGAAAAGACATTGCAGCAGGTGAAGTATCCATAAAGTGGCCCTCTTCCATGTATATGTACTTGCCTACTCAGGTTGACAGTGTCAGGTGGTTTATAAATAATAAATGTTGGGAAAATACTGTGTTAGGGGTTTACTTTTATTGGGTTAATTGTATGTGTAATCTTAGTTATTCTAAAATTCTGCTTCTACAAATGGTGATTTGGGACACATCAGTGGGTTGTAAAAGTCTCCCTGTTGGGTGAGTCCCTTGTGGGAGGGAGAAGTATTGGATAACAAAAGGATAACAAAAGGGGGAGATGGGAGGCAAAGGTGCTGTAGCATCTGAGTCAAAGGATAGGTTCGAAATATAAAAGTTTAACTTAGTTGGTGATGCCTTTTTCTAGTGAAACGTTTGGGAGCCACACTTTGTTGAATTAGCTACCGTAGTTGTATGGAAATTTATGTAGAAACCTATTAGGCTTGGCTTTAAGATACAAATACTGTAGGGGCAATGTTCTTACATAGTCACTTGAGCATTAAAATAAAGGTGTTCAGCTGCCTCTCGTGTACCAAACAAAATAATACAAGAAAAGGAGCAATTGTGTGTGTTGATAGTAGCACCCATTTTTAATCCTAACTAGATTCTTTTTCCATTCAAGTCTTTATATTTGCCAGTGTTGTTTCAGTTGAATAAAACAGTAGCTTTCTTGTCTTGGTTCCTGTGTAGAGTTACTGTGTTTTCCTTAAGACAAACAGAAGCTTCTGTGAACAGCACACATTCCTGTCTTCCGTTTCTCCATTGTTGATGTATCATGAAACAATTTATTTCAGTTACAGTAGAGTTTTAAATCTGCTTGGGTTAAAGTTCAATTTTATATTTAGTAAAAAATGTAACTTTTTTTTTGGTAGACGTAACTTCTTGCTCAACTGGATTTTGAGAAGGAAAACACATAGGTGGTACTGCGTTCATTGTATTAAATTTAGCTTCCTTTTTAAAGGATGACTGCAGAGTTGTCTTGGCCAAACAAGAAATTACAAGGCTTCTAGAAACACTACAAAAACAACAACAACAGTTTACCGAGCTTGCAGACCATATACAACTTGATGCTAGCATTCCAGTTACTTTTACAAAGGTACAGTTTTCTCATGTTTAGGTTGCTTCAAGACTTTGATCATGAATCCAGAGAGAAGTAAGAACTCTGTCCTCTTTCTTCCACCCTCTTCTCCCCTGCCACCCCAAGTACAGCAAGAAACACTCATGACCAGCTGGCTTTTGAAGCTCCCCAAATTACAAGTAATTTGCAACACTGTGCAATCATGTATTGGAGATATATGTATATATGTATATATAGACTTTTAAAAAAAAAAAAAAAACGATAGACCTGAAGACTAGGGTGACTGTAGGAATGTTTTTCTTTTGTTTAACATCCTATAAATCATGGTGGCTGTTGCCCTAATTCAAAGTGTTTTGGTTAAAATAGTATCTGCTAATGAAATGACTTTGCCAGAAAATCAAAGCGCTCCATGTGTCCACCCAAATACACCTGCACTGGAAGTGATCAATTTCTTCTGACTATTGCTCCTCACACTACAATGGAAACTCCTGACATTGGGTGGTATTCAGCTAAATTTTACTCGGAGGAAACCCTCTGAAAAAAATTAACATGACTAAATAATTTAAGTTAAAGGTAGATAGCCGTGTTGGTCTGTCATAGTCAAAACAAAACAAAATAAAAAAATTCCTTCCAGTAGCACCTTAGAGACCAACTAAGTTTGTTCTTGGTATGAGCTTTCGTGTGCATGCACACTTCTTCAGATACACTGAAACATAAGTCACCAGACCCTGATATATAGTGAGAGGGTGGGGAGGGGTATTACTCAGAGGGGTGGTGGAAATGGGTGAAAGGCTGATAGCTGTGGTAAACCTGTTGACGACTGTTAACGACTGCAATTAGTCTTACAGGAAAAAGCAAGGGGTGAGAAGGTTAAAAAAGCTTTGTCATGTATAATGAGATAAGAATCCAATGTCTTTGTTCAGACCAGGTCCTGGTCTGACCTGGTCTGAACAAAGACATTGGATTCTTATCTCATTATACATGACAAAGCTTTTTTAACCTTCTCACCCCTTGCTTTTTCCTGTAAGACTAATTGCAGCCGTTAACAGTCGTCAACAGGTTTACCACACCTATCAACCTTTCACCCATTTCCACCACCCCTCTGAGTAATACCCCTCCCCACCCTCTCACTATATATCAGGGTCTGGTGACTTCTGTTTCAGTGTATCTGAAGAAGTGTGCATGCACACGAAAGCTCATACCAAGAACAAACTTAGTTGGTCTCTAAGGTGCTACTGGAAGGAATTTTTTTTATTTTATTTTGTTTTAAATAATTTAAGTAGGTCCACTCTGAGGAAAATATAGTTGATGGCCCATCAATACATATAAATTCATATACCCCTATGAATCGGAGCACGAGTTTCTTCCATTACGACATTTAATCATCTTTGCAATTCACGAAACTTAAAGCACTGTTAACAAGCAAGAAACTTACATGATACATTACATTAGGATTTTCCTTTGCCACAGCACCTTGAGCTAATAAAAATTCTTTTTGCGGGGCGTGGGGGGGGGCAAACTTCAGGTTTCTCTCAATATCTCTTTTCTTGGCTGCAGGACAACAGGGTACACATTGGGCCAAAAATGGAGATTCGGGTTGTAACTCTGGGATTAGACGGAGCTGGCAAGACAACCATTTTATTTAAGCTGAAGCAGGATGAATTCATGCAACCTATTCCAACAATAGGCAAGTAACATTGATTTTGGAACCAGTGAAATGTGTATATATAAATCCTTTGTCAGAAGTGTGGTTAAAAGGCCTTTCCTTTCCATCCTCCTTTAGGTTTTAATGTTGAAACTGTAGAATATAAAAATCTGAAGTTCACTATTTGGGATGTAGGAGGTAAACACAAGCTGAGGCCTTTGTGGAAACATTATTACCTCAATACACAAGGTAAGAGTGCCATATTTCATATTTTGCCAACTTGACTCATTGAAATATACAATGAATAATTATGCCTGTTAAAAGTAAGAAAGGGAATGTTTCCTAGGTTCATTGTCAAATTCTGTAATTCTAAACACATCTGTTTGAAAGTAAATTTCATGGAAATCGATGGGTATTGCATTTCAGGGTACAACAATTCAGGGGTCTGACTGCTAGATGACATTTTTATTTTCTTAATTTTGGTCTGTGACGAGTGACTTGCATTTACTTTCTGATTTGATCTTTGGCTTTGCTTCAGGCTGATACGGTTTAGAAAGTTGTGCAGTGCAGTTTATTTTAGTAAAGAAAACGGTTTAATTGCTAGTTTGTAGTACGTAAACAATTTCTGGAAAATATATATAGACTTCAGATGTATTTAAATCCATAGAATATAGGGCTGGAGTCTTTCCTCTGTTTCCTAAGTTGTTATATCTGCAGTTGGGCCTGGTGAGTATTTAAGGTCCCTAATCTGCAGGTTGCCATCTGATTGGATTTTATTCTGATCCTGATCTGATTTTAGGATGTATTTTAATTGATTGCCTGATTTTATGTTAATATGCTATACATTTAGCCGCTCTGAGCCCGGTTTTGGGCGGGGTATTAAAAAAATTATTATTATTATTATTATGGAATGAAAATGTGTAGCAAAATGTAGCTGCATAATTGTTCTCTTCCTGTAGCGGTGGTGTTTGTTATTGATAGCAGCCACAGAGACAGGGTCAGCGAAGCACACAGTGAACTTGCCAAACTGTTAACAGAAAAGGAGTTGCGAGATGCTTTGCTGCTCATCTTTGCCAATAAGCAGGTATTGTGGTCCTTTTTTTAGTTTTCTCCTTTGTCTCAATTTAACTTCATTTTGCTATTGTAAAATAAGTATGGAAACAAAATTTAAAAGGCTATATTAATTGTAATGTTTCCTCTGATAAACTGTTAATTTAGCCAAAAATAAATAAAAATCCCAACCTTCTTAACAGTCTGTTTTGGGGTCTTCTATTAATTTACAAAATCTTGCAGATAGAGTTCTAGCCACGTTTCTTAAAAACATAATTGGTACTTGAATACTTGTGAAGATTTAAATATATTTAACAACATTCTGTAGGTTTTGGCAGTGATTTTAATTTTCAATCTGCCGCATTCATAAGTAAGATCACTAATTCTTAAGTTACTGTCTATACATTTAAGTATATGGTGGTTGTTTACAGGATGTGGCAGGGGCACTTTCCGTGGAAGAAGTCACAGAATTGCTGAGTCTGCACAAACTCTGCTGTGGTCGGAGCTGGTACATTCAAGGGTGTGATGCCCGAAGTGGCATGGGACTGTATGAAGGACTGGATTGGCTCTCGAGACATCTGGTAGCTGCAGGTGTACTGGATGTCGCTTAAGGTCCTCTTGAGAAGTGTTAAGCTTGAAGATCACTTAATTTATTTGTGTGACCTGAGATGGTCAAACACGAACTTTTCATCTAAGGCTATGTATTCTAAAGAAAACAACTAACATTTTTGCTGGAATGCTTATTGGAGTGTGGTACAGTGAGTGTGTAATTCCTGTAAATTATGGTAATTTAATAGTGGTGTGACGGATTTGCAAGAAAGGTGCCTTGGTGTTGTTGTTTTTATAAGAAATGAAATTTGAAAGATCTTACACTTCCCTATTAAGCAACTAATTTATCTTCTCACAAGTACTTTAGGAGCTTAGCATTTATTTGACCTTGCTCCTTTCAGAGTTGGCCTTGCTGCATTCGCTTTTTCTCAGATCTCACTTGGGCATGCAGGCACACACAAACCACTTCTTGATAAAAAGAAAAATGAAGTAGACATGGTGCTGGGTTGGGCATAGAGCCTATGTACGTGTAGATGTGTGTGCATTCCGTCTGGGTACCTTGTGTAGCTTGCATATGTGAGAGTGTGGAATGGCCATACCTACCAGTGGCAAGTGGTCCTTGGAGTTGGTGAATGCTGCCATCAGGCCAAAAGACCTTTGCCACCCTTACTCTGTAGCTCCAAATATCCCCCCCCCCCCTTCTCGGAAGCTACTGCAACCAGGCTCCTTCAATGTTTCATTGTTGTTTTCCTCCATCTTCCATTTTAGAGGAAAAAACACCACCTTGCAGAAGGACTACCAGTAAAATGGATGCTGGAGTTTCTCATGCAGGATGAAACTCTTGGGCCTGGGTTAATGGCCGGTCAGGTCTCCAGCTATCCAAATGTAGACCTAAATGTGTCCTGGTTAAAATCTCCCCTCATTTATATTTGTTTGTCTGACTGAGGTTGCAAGTGGAAGTTGCCTAAATATACATTTTTAATGACTTTTATTTGGGGGGGGGGGTTATTTTAATCAGCTTCTTAAAATCCTCCTTTCCCTCCTTCATCTGAATTCCACATGTACATTGTGCCATGCAGGCAACTTCTGATCTGGTGGTACATGATTACATACCCCTCAGTATGTAATCAGTAATGGTTTATTTTCAGTTCTTGATGGGAAATCATGTACAGTTTTGGAAAGCTGAAGTACCTTTCTTGCAACTCCCTATATAAGAAACATTGAAGCACAATTACACTGTCACAGTGGCTGCACTTTTACTCAAATCTGGGGTAAGCTTTGCCTTCAAAACTTCTGTTCGACTACAGTTCTATGGTGGATAGGCTTGTGTATATATATTTTCTAACGTCAGAGGATCTGTGAATGGGGAAAGCTCTGTAACAAGGATCTGTAGCAGTTCATCTCATTAGCCTTAATCAGTTTATCACTTGGTTAGCTGCTTGAGCACATTGTGTTTTGCAGGTCAGTGAAATATTTAACCCAATTACATGAAGACAGCAGTTGTTAGCATTTGGATTCATCCTTTCGGACATTCAGTGCATTGAGGAAAGAGGACGTGCGTCTTTGACAGGACACTCAAGTTACAGGACCCAAGTTCTGTAACATACATCTGGATAACCTTCTGCAGATACACCAATGGAGGAATTGTGTGCAGCAGTGTGAGGAAGTTCCCTGTATCTTACACCATGAAGAGGGCATGTATGTGGTTGTGTAAAAGTTCAGATTTCAAATGCCAATTCCATGCTGCTGCAGTCACTAGTCCCCAGGCTGCACCAGGCAGGGCTGAGGCAGGCAAATTTGACTGCTGGTACTGGCCTAAAAAGGATAGTTCTGCTTTTTAAATCCAGATTCTCTCCCCAAGCAACATAGGAATTAAACATCACGCCCTTCTAATTGTGCTCTCAGCACAAGAATTTCTGCTTGCCAGACAAAATTATCCTCCCTCTCCTTCCCATGGACTGCTCCAGGGGTTTTACCAACCCTCCAGAGCAGATTTGGGAAAGGAGGGGGGGAAGCTGCATTGCATTAGCAGGAGTCCTAGTGCTGGCTTCCATTGACAAGCTGGGTTAGTTGAATCTGGCCCGTAATGTTCCTTTCAGAAACCCTTTGAGTAGACTGGTTTCCCTATGTTGGTTCTAGATAACACAACTAATATTAGATAATTATAATTAGTAATTAGAAAATCCTTTGGGGTAGTAGTATATCAGCTTACCCAGAGCAGCACCTCACCAGCTGTTCATGGTTCCACATGCAGCATGTGTTTACTTCAAATAGGTCTGTTCAAAACGTTAATGCTGAAATGGTTGAACATGTTGCTTTTTGTAACCAGTCGTACACATTGAGGGATGCAGCGCAAGACCATACATAGGTTTTTTTTTTGGGGGGGGGGAGATTAAGTTGCACTGTGTCCATTGAGGCTTGTTCCTGTGTAACTGAGTGTAGGACTGCAGCATTAACTACCTTTCCAACCTTTCTGATGAAATGTTCCTGGTAAGCTGATCTAGAAAAATGTTACTAAGGGTTCTCAAATTCTTTACAAATATAAGACTCCAAAGTGTCTGAATACCTTGAAAGCTTCATGCACTGTTCAGTTAGGAGGCTGCCACAAATTCTAGGTCTGACTTTAAGCATGAGAATTCTGCTACTTAGCTGAGATACAGTTGTTGTCATGATGCAGTTCCTTTCTTTTCTGGCTCTTCTAGGTGAAGCAGATACTTACAACCACTCTCACTTTAACTAAAATCTTGTTTGCTGAATCCTGCTTTGTTACAGCAAGTTGCTATCACGGCCCATACAAGAGATCTTTACCCTCAAGGAACTTTCTTCTGCCTCAATGAATAACCTCTTCACAGCATACCACAAAGCTAGACTTGACGCTTTTATGTGCAAGGCCTAGCTATGTGCGTTTGAAATAATTTGGAGACTTGACTGCATTTCAGTGAGGCCAGGCTTTCACTTATTTATACCCTCTTTTATTTTTCAACACTTCAAATGCATGACAACACGTGATAATGCAGTGGTTGGGAAGGGTAAATGTGAATTGTTCTTCTGTGGCTTTAATTGCTGTAGTGTTGTTGTTCTGGGCTCTCCTTGTAAAACACTCAAGATGTTTTAGGACATTGGATAAATACTTGTTTTTCAAAACCCTGTTTGTTCCTGTCAAGCTCTACTATAAATGTAGTGGGCTGGCATTAAAAGTATTGAAATCCACTTAAGTGACTGTGAAAATAAGTGTTGCGTTTGTTTGAATTCAAACAATTACCAGATAAAATTTTAGCAGCTTGTTTGTACTGTATATAACAATTTCAGCTATAAACTTAAGCTTGTTTCATATGATGTTGAGCTTCAACTCAGTTTAGTATACTGATATGTGCTAGTTTTTAAGAAGTGTTTCAACTCCAAGGAGATTTTTAAAGGTTAGCGTAAAAGCTGTATTAAGAACAGACAGTTTGTAAAACAATCGGGTCATAGTCTAGTTTTAACTGTGAAACTAAAATGCAACATTCAGTGACAATAAAGAGGTGTATATTAACGTATTGCTTTAAAAAATAACGTATTAATGTATAGAGCTTCATTCCTTGACATACTCTAGCTTTTAACTGTATGTAATGAATTCTTTTCTAATTGTGGATTGGGAGTGAAGGAAGTATTGAGAGGGGTTATAGCACCAAGAATTCCATGTTCTGGGGCTACACGAGGTATAAAATAGCTCACGAAACAATGTTGCATTAAAAAAAAATTGATGGTGTGATTTCAAAATGGCCTTGGACTCCTAACAATAAAAATTCTCTAACCAGCTGGTAGAATGTGTCGTCTTTCTGAAGTAGATTTTTGCCACTTAATTCCCCCCCCCCCCAATCAAATATTTATTTATGGTCAACCAACAAAGTGAATAATGAGTGAATGTGTCTGGATGTTGGATTGTTTATATTTGTAAGTGGGAATGGGAGGTTTCAAATGAATGCTAAGTGTCTCCTGCCATTCTTTATAGATGTCAGCTCGCATAAGAATGTGGTCAAAACAAATGGCACATGTGTGCATGTTCAGAGGTTGACCTCAGTTAGTCTTGGGGCACAAAATGAAGGTGATTAGTGAAAGGAAACTGGCCAGTATGCATGGATAGCCTGCAGTCTGAAGCTAGCAGATAAAATTGAAACCAGAAGCCAGTGGAGGTGCCTAGGTAATGCTGGCAAATGACAGTCACCCCACTCACTGTTCTCATATGTCTTCCTTCAAGGGATTACTGAAGCAAGGTTTTCTTTAGACAACCCCTGAAAGCAATGAAGAGGATTACAGGGCTTAAGTAAAGTGGCATGGTTCTATCCTCCTTCCCCTCTCTGGATTCCCCTTCTGCTCTTCCTCAACACAGCTAAGATATCACTTGCTCTTCTTCCAAGCCAAGCACTTCAAAGAAACTGCAAGTTGCGGGAACCACTTCCTCATTAGTGCCATCTAGTGCTGAGAGAGAGAGATTGTTCCTCCTGCCCTGTCCCATTCTCCCCAAGTTCTTCAATGAACCCACCCTGAGCCACCCTGAAGCAACAGTTTTGTTTTTCTGCTGCAGACAGACTGCAGGGATTCTACCCTATGAAGGAGGAAAACTGATGGATGAAAGCATGCAATTACCTGGCAGTTGTTTGCCAGAAGGTGTCGCAAGGTTATGCACCTTTGCTGCCTCCCAAATAGGAACGTACACACCCTGCAACCATCTGCCAGGGGGAAAAGAGGAACTTTTCCCAATCTTGCTCAAATTTCAAGAACAATGGATTAAGAAAGGGACAAATCACTATAATCCTTTTATAACAATTCCACTCAAAACCTAAAGAATACCTATTTAGTATTAGCAATTAGCAGCTCAAATTATCACTTGTTTTGTATGCTATTTAGTATAAAGAGATTCTTATTGTCAAGAATGCACAGTAATATGATTATGGTTACATGTTGTATTTGCAATGAAATACATTTAAAACCTTAAAAACCCTCCCCCCCCCCCATTCTATTTTGTGGGTAATGAGTTGGAAGACACAAATATATTTCAGTGCTGGAAGAGAGCTGCTCGCAATGCTGCAGCATTTTTCCATACTAGAAACCATTGCAATATATACACAAGGTACATACTTTTCTAGCATGGCTGGCTTTTATTTTTTGTATAAAAAACATTTTAAAAAAAGATACAGCTGAGAGCACCTCGGACACATAATGATTAGAAAGTTTCAGAACAGGTATCACCCTTTCCACAGCAGAAAAGCTGAGATACTAGGTGCATCATTTTTGAAGTCCCTTAATTGCAAGGTTTCTTTAAAATCCTATTTCATTTCACTGTGATATTAATAATGCTGACATCTTCATAGGGCTTGTCAGTTTTGGGGTTGACTTTCACATTTGAAATTCTCTGAACGACTTCCATTCCTTTAGATACTCTTCCAAACACACTGTGCTTGTTGTCCAGCCATGGCTGTGCAAGGCCATATCAAGTTGATGGAGCAAAAGAAAGAGAAAATTATGATTAAATCTCAAGTTACTATACTGAGAACTGTGTAATGTAAACTATCGCCAACAGGATCTCTATAATTAAACACTTACACTGAATGCTTGTTTGTTTACTGACATAACTCTCCAATCCAAAAGGGTGCATGGGCACGAAAGCAGTTTCTGCAGATATATCCCAAGCTGGATAATGAACCATGAACACAAAACTGGTACTGCCTTTACAGTTTTGTGGACAAGTTTTGATCATTTGGTGGGGGGTGGGGTAGGAGAACTAAATCCTGCTACCTTCTCACCAAACAGATTATTTAAGCTATTTATATTAAATATGTGTATCCCCCTTTCCAATCTAGTGGTTCACAAGGCAGCATATAACATAATGATAATATGAAACAGATAACTCATCTCTTGATGGTAAGCAGCCAGGAGAGCAGCTAGGTAGTAGGTTTGATGTTAAAACCTCTCCCCATGTCTCTTATCCTGCCACAGCTGCTGTGATAAATCGGGGGGGGGGGGGGAGAGAGACCCGACCTAGAAAGTGTTCTGCCCAGCCACACTGGATACACGTCATTCAGGGATGAGGCCTGAATGACAAGTGTTGGACTTGGCCCAGGGACCCCTGCTTTCAGATGAAAACTCAGCCTTGAACTGCAGTGCACTTTGGGTCAATCACTATCTTTCTATCCTGGCTTCCAGATCTGGTAGTAGCAAGAATAAAACATAGATAGTATGTCGCAAGCACTTCAGAAGAAGGGCAAGGTATGTGTTTAATTTTTTTAAAAGTAATCAGATTAGAGCTGTGTTATAGAGCACAACTCCATTTGGACTTTTCAGCCAGTGTCTGCAGAGGAACATAGGGGTTTGCTAATAGCCAGCATCTCTTAACCTGACATATGCACAAAAAATGAGAAGTAGGCAATAGCTCATATCCAATTTTGCACTGGTTTCAGAGGGATGCTGATGCACTTCAAACTTCTTCCTGCTTCTCCAAACCCTCTGAAGCACAGTTACAGGGTGAGTCTTTTAAAAGAGGCCTCGTGGAACATGTGTACTCTGTATCCACAGGGCCTCTTTTAAAGGACTCGCCCTGTACAACAATGTGCCTCCTTGCTGTTCTCATAAGCCCAGCAGAAGGGTAGGGGCTCATTCCTGCAATTGTGGTAAGCTTTGGAAGCATCACAGCATAACCAAACTCAATGCCTCCAAGTGCTCTCAAAGCCCAATTCCACATCAGAGAAGACCCTGCTACTCTGTTGAGTTGGGATATAAGGCAGATCATATAGTAACAAATTCTAGCTGGCTGTCAAGGGCAGCAAAAGATGCTGGGTCTCTTAAGAAGCATTCAGTCATGGGTGCTCCCACCCACAACTGAAATGGTACAGGCTTATTACCTCATCTGTTCGGGGAAACAAAGTATTTTTGTTTTTCTGCAGCTAATGTAATATGGTGGCTGCCTTCAGCTCCTTCCCCTATAACCACCAAGTAGACTAGGGACGGGAAACGTGTTTTTTCAGTTACAGGACTATAACTTACATTGCATGGTTTGCATGATCAATAGTCACGAGATGACAGGAGCTGTAGTTCAACAACATCTGGAAGTCCATAGGCTTCCTCATCCTTATAGTAGACAACAGACACAATGGACTACCCTTCCATCTACCAACAGCCTCAAAACTTTTGCTACTCACAAAGAGGCAATTCAATGACCACTGTTAAGACATCTGACATGGTACTTACAGTTGGTACCACTGTTACAAAAAACTGTGAGCCGTTGGTATTTGGTCCTGCATTAGCCATACTAAGTGTGTAGGGCCTGTCATGTCGCAAAGTTGAGTGAAACTCGTCCTCAAATTCTCCTCCCCAGATACTTTCACCTCCCATTCCAGTTCCAGTAGGATCTCCAGTTTGGATCATGAAGCCCTACGTTTGGAGGGGGAGAAAGAAAAATCACAATTTAGGACATTAGCAGCCCTGCTGGATTAGACACAGTCCAACATCCTGCTTAAAATGGTGGCTATATCAGATGCCTCCAGAAAGCCCACAAGCAGGACTTGAAGACAACAAGCCTTCTCCTGCTGCTGTTTCCAGAACTGATACTCAGAAACATACAGCCTCTGAACCAGGAAGTACCATACAGCCATCAGGACTAACATCCATAGATGTACCCTTATCCTCTGTGAATGTGTCAAATCCCTTTTTAAAGCCTAGTGCCATTACCAAATCTCATGGCAACAAATTTTGAAAATTAATTATGTACTGTGTGAAGTACTTTTTTTTGGCCTGACTCAAATCTACTATTAATCAGTGTCATTAAGAGATCCAAATTTCAGTATTACCAAGAAAGGAGAAAAAAATGTCTATCCATTTTATCTACAGTGGTGATACCACTGTATCCCATAGATTGATATGCTGTGATTAGTTTTAGAATTCTGCACAAAATCCTTCAGAAACGCAAATGCAAAATCCACAAGTAGGGTAGGACTTAATAAGATGTGCATAAAGCCATTATGGGACAGGAAAAATTAAAGATATTGCAGCCCTGTTTAACGAGCTCAACAATATTTGAGAACACAGAAATATTGTTACTAATACCAAAGTTACCTTGATTATGCGGTGAAAGGTGTGGCCATTGTAGTAGCCATTCCTACTATGTACACAGAAGTTTTCCACTGTTTTGGGACACCTGCAGTTAAAAGGTATTAGATGTTAGTATAGCACTTAGTGCACTGGAATAGGGTAATGTTTTGAATTAGTCCGTATTTGTAGATGCTCTAGTGAAACTGAGAGCACTTGACTGCAACTATCTATATCCATAAAGAACTAGGGCCACCTGGGAGATCATTCAGTAGGAAGACAACTCTTCATTCACCATCACATTCTGTGAATCATTTGCCTATTACAAATTAAAATTGCCTTCTTGTAATGGAAAAAAGGAAAGCTTACAAGCTTCTTCCTTTTGTCACAATGTAGGAGAAAGCAATAGCGGTAAAAATGCTTTACCAGAGCAAAAATGGTGGTACCATAGATATGAGGGAATGGAACAAAAGCAAACCAAGGGGGAAGGTGCAGCTCTGTCAATGATGCTGGTGAATGGTCCAACAGTAGCTCAAGATAATGAGAATCTTTATTAAAAATGGAATGAAATAGAAAAGTATTCATATACATACTCAACAGGGAAGAGCTTGACATGTATATCTCCCATGCTTGTGTGGATAATGGCACTATCAGAAACTCGCTTGGGTCCTTCAGCTTGAGTGGCTGCCATGACCTCTTCTTTAGATGGCTTCTCATTAAATACATCTCTGTCAGAATCTGCACTTTTGGTGTCTTCTGGTTCACGTTTGGTAAACTGAAGGACAAGATAGCAGCATCCTTGTTTCTCTTATTGACTAATGGAATTGGAAGGATCCTACACTAGTTCTAAAGACATATTGTTCCTAACTAGTGATAGGCTTCCCAGGCACCATATTATGTTGCTGAACTGAAAGGCTTTCTGTCTTCCTGTAGTTTGCAAACTGTTTCTGGTCCTATGCCGAGTGAAAAGAATTGCCCTTTGACACATTTTTAGAATATCTGAAGACTGTCAACATAAACATCTCAACAAAAAATGTTAAGTTTTTATGTGAGCTAAACTTAGCTTTAGCTTTAAAGACATGCTTATGTGGCCCCTGTATCTTTGAAGGTTTCTACTGCATTTTAATAATAATAATAATAATAATAATAATAATAATAATAATAATAATAATAATTTATTATTTATTATTTGTACCCCGCCCATCTGGCCGGGTCTCCCCAGCCACCCTGGGCAGCTTCCAGCAAACATCAAAATACATTAACATGTCACAGATTAAAAACTTCCCTAAACAGGGCTGCTTTCAGGTATTTTCTAAATGTTATGTAGTTGTTGATCCCTTTGACCTCTGATGGGAGGGCATTCCACAGGGCGGGCGCCACTACCGAGAAGGCCCTCTGCCTGGTTCCCTGTAGCTTTGCTTCTCGCAGTGAGGGAACCGCCAGAAGGCCCTCGGCGCTGGATCTCAGTGTCCGAGCTGAACGGTGGGGGTGGAAACGCTCCTTGAGGTATACTCAAGCGGAGTTCTCATAATGAAATAGTCACCAAGACACCCCCACCCTAGTTGTTTTGTATAAGGAAGTACAAAAATGTACTAAAATTCATGTTAGAATTAGAACCAAGTTGTAAGACATGTAAATAGTATTATATCAAAGGCTATCAAAAAGGGGGGGGAAATCACTTGGCAACTTTAGGTGATTGAAAGATGGGCAGCACACCCATCCGCTAAAAATAGCCTACAGGGTATGGGGAAACTGCCAGCTAGATCCCCCGGTATAAACTTACCATATAAAATCTGTTCTTTTTGAAGGAGGTGCAGATTATTGTTGGATCAGCTTGGATATTCTGAAGAACAGGGTTGTCGGATGCTTTCATCTCTACTGTAACAGCAGCACGGTGTTTCTTTGCGACACCTTGGAACAGAGCCAGTTGCATGACCCTGATGTTCTCCTGCTTGCCTAGGATTCTAACACATCTACACACAGGAAAGGAAAATTCGTGAACTTCAAAATCATTATGTAGCCTGCCTTTACTATGTAATATTTCAGAGCATCCTGCATCCAAACATCATATTAATTTTTGGATTAATTTGGAAGCAAAGATCCCCAGTACATCATAGGAATATCGACTACCTTCTGGAAGGCACTGTGGGCTTAGAAACTAGGTGAACCTCTGGCCCAATACAGCAGGGCTGTTATGTTAACAAACATATTTGGAAGTAAAACTCTTAATACAAATGGATAATGAAAAAGTGTCAGTTATAACACACCAGAAAGCTGATCTAAAGTATCAGTTCTCATATTATGGGTCCCAGATGGATAGCTAATGAAAATGTATGATCTGGAATCATTTAACCAATGGAAACCTGCAAATTATGTGGATAGTCCCCTTCCATCATTCACCAGGAATGTGAAACTTGGCACTGAATCTCCACATCCGGGGGGGGGGGGCTCCATAGCCGTGGTCTCAAGGGGGTGCAATTTAACTCACAAGGCCATTTTCTTCTAAACCTGTCACAGGACTACTATGTCGGGGTGGGTGGGATGTGGGGTTTGAACCAGAGTTTAAGCAAGTCATGGTTTATAAGCCAACAATAAACCATGGCTATTCATCTACATAGCAGAGTTGTGACTGTCAGACAAACTACCAAAACATCAGAGCTTACTTTCTGAAAAGCAGACATTATTCCCTATAGATGATAAAAGATGGTAAGCATTTCACTAGCAGATCAGGTGACACTAATCATATAAATTAACTAACATGGATCGTAGGAACAGAGAAAACTGCTTTATACAAAGTGAGACCATTGGATCCAATTAGCTCAGTACAGTCAACACTGTCTGAAAAGGGCTATCCACTATTTCAGACAGCCCTACCTGGAGATGTCAGGGTTTGAAATTGGGAACTTCTGCATGCAAGGCAGATGTTCTACTACTGAGCTATAGCACTCCCAATGAGTAATGCCAACTCAATTCTATTTACGGTAACTGTATTATGTATCAATTTAGAGCAATTAAAGAGCCTATGAAGGCTGAGCTTCTTTCTTTAAAATCTCTTGGAAATCCCTGAATAAGTACAGCTAACATGAAATAATAAGAGCAAGACTTACCGGTTTGTTTCCACATTTATGACCTTGATTCCCAACATTGTCCCATAGAGCACAAAGTGTCCAGTTTCATCAAAAATGATGTTAATTAACCTGACAGCATCCACTTTTTCCAGCTCCCGCTCCACAGCCATACGGCGACCAAATTCCATGTCAGGCAGCTGTTGTCTCATTTGTTGCAGCTCAGTAAACATCTACAGAAACAAGACACCTACCTATAATATGTATATAACTTGACTTGGATTTATTTTTAATAAATTCTGTATAATGCATGTTATTTTTTCTGTACTCTGCTTTGAGACGCATAATGAAATGGTTATATGTTCAATAAATAAATCAATATAGCCCATCAAACACACCGAAATTCTAATTTATTTATTTATTTATTTTGCAGTAGGCTACATTGGTTCTTAGTTTAGTATAGTTTTATTTGCAAGAGTTTAGGAATGTTGGCAGTATTATTTTCATGGAGATGCCACATCTATTCATGTGCTCTATTCATGTGCAAAGGAGATTAAGTATGCACATAAATGCTGTGTTTGCACATAACTCTAAGCCATGGTTTGATTTAACCATGATTTGTTCAAAACACAAGTCTCATAGATGAGCAAATAAGACATGACTTATTTAGCCAAAGCTTGGTTTGTTTTCCAGCTGCCCTTGCCTCTGTAGATAGACAGTATTTAATGTGCAATGGTGAAACAAGCCATGGTTAAGCATGGTTAAAATATAACATCAAACCAGAATTTAAACAAGCCATGGTTTATAAGCCCACAAGAATCCACGGCTTCATATCATGGTTTCTTGCCAGAAAAAAATTATGGTCACTCTGTTGAGCCACACTTTGGCTAAACAAAACACAGTTTAGTATTATGTGCTAATGAGGTCAATTTATGTAACATACAACAATGTTAGTTACATGTGTCTTTACACAATTAAAATACATACTTTAACATGTATAGCAAAATGTTGGCAATTCATATATAGGATGTGGCATCTGACAAGGTTATAGTAATTAGACAGTTCAGTAATTTGAGTTGAAGCCAGTTAATAGTAATACAATTTGATTAGAAAGCACAATAAAAGTAATTCAGTTAACATTTGTAACAACAGTAGAGCCTTCTAAAAATACCATTTATTTTTTCCTTGATTGTTAACTTCATGGTATCCATTTTTATCAGAATCTTTATTACAGTCTATTAGCCCACATACTCTGAGGAGTATAACTAAAAGAAGAATAAATCACCAGTGTATTATTAATGCTAAACAGATATTGCAATGCAATGCTGAAAATATTCCTCTTATAGAAGACGATTTGTATATATGTATGTATGGAGTACTTCTCATCTGTGAAAGAAATGAAAAAAAGATCATCTGTACTGGCAAGTAACTGAATGTTGAAAAATATATATACTTACACTCAAAGATTCATCGAAGACCCTCATCAGTTTCCCTGTCAAAAATCTGAAAATTCGGACTTTTCTGTCAGAACCAATAGTAGCCATTTTTTTGCCATCAGGGGAGAAACATATACTAGTTAGGTATGCTTTACACTTAGCAAATTCATATAAATCAGTGTCTGTTTTATATTCCCAATTCACATTTTTGGGAAATCTGTATTCATGGCGAGGCCCAGTCCAGTATTCAATCATTCCAGACTTGTCAGATGATACTATGACTTTATAGACAGAGTTCAGTCGTATCTGAGTAAGAGGCGATGTGTGAAGCTTATCAAAAATGTGAAGTGGCTGATTGTTTCCTCGACCATCATATATGAATATTTTCCCAGTACTCTTCTCAGACGCTGCAACTGAAGATATTGCATCTCCTGGGCAATACACCCATTCACACTGGCCAGGGTAGTAGCTAAAATAAAAAGAATAATTGGATTGGCATGATTTTAGGAATATAGATGAAATATTTAAATTCAATATTCTAAATATAAAAAGCTAATAAAACATATGGAATAATTTTTCTCCAGAATATTTTGAAATGTTGCTTTAATTTAATAAGGTTTTTAGGCTGAACATATTATTTCCTACAAGATGACCATTTCATTAACAAATATAATAATTCCTATTCAGTAGAGCAACCACTTTCATTTTATTCAGTTCATGAAGCTATTCTGTTTAGCCTACATGAAGCTACACAGTCCAGCATGAACAGTTTTGTAAAAGACATTTTTAAAATCAGTTTAGCATTTTGCTAACTATACTTGCAACCCGTATCTATGCATTTTTCTCAGAAGTAATCCCCACTGTGTTAAATGAAACTCACTCCCAAGTCACATGGGGAAATCCTGTGAACACTCACTTAACAGAAATTCTCAGTAAATCAGGATTGGACTGAAACAATAAAATCCTAATCATGCTTGGTAGGTAAATCCCACTGACGACAGTGATATAAGTAAGCATGATCTCTATCGGGTGTGTTGGGACCTCCATGTGGACAGCATTCTAATCTAACACCTGTGGCATCACCAGCATTTTTCATTGTGTTTAAAATTTCTCTTTTTAAGAGAGAGAAACAGGAATGGCAGGACATAAATTCTCTTTCTCATACAGACTGCACCAAGGATCTTCTCCCACACACATATGCATGACCTGTGACATGAACTCTGAAGAACACATAAGAAGTTCACAGATACACTAATTTCCCCAGCTACTTTAATGGAGGTGGGCAGCTCGCCACATGCATCTCTATTTCATGCAAGACTCCACCTGAACTGACATGCATTAAGTAGAAACTCTGGGTGCTCTTTGCAGCACTTGTAAGGCTGTATAAGGAGAGTAATACTTATTTTTCTTCAATGTCTTATCTCAAGGAATCTGAATTCAACAAAATAACTGCAACTTTAAAATAAGAAGTAGTTTGCTTTACATTTTTCCTGATAAATGTCGCCCTCACAACTCATTATTATATGCAATGTACGGTAATACAACCCTGTATTTGATTGCTGTATTCTTTCCTGCTCCTTTATTAAAAGTATGCCAGCAATTACACATGTCACCGTTATTTGTGTACCATAATCAATCACAACCAATTACCTCTTAGACAGAAGTATTCTAAAGCATTAAGAAATCTACCAGGACCATTAAAAAAGAAAAGTGACTTACCCAAGTTTCAGCATGTTGATCATATCGAAGTTCACCACATCAAAAACCTTCATTGCTCTATCATCCCCAACAGAGCAGAATAATGCACCTTCTGAACTACCAGCAATGCTCTCAATAACACCTATTGTGAGCAAAAGAAAAGAAATAAGTCTGCTTCCAAAGAATAAGCTCTCTTCATTTGAGAAAAAAATTGAACAAAATCATAATTGCTATATACAGTGGACGCTCGGGTTGCTAACGCAATCCGTGTGGGAGGCGCGTTTGCAACCTGCAGCGTTTGCAACCTGCGCCGCTGCATCTGTGCACGTGCGTGATGCAATTCGGTGCTTCTGTGCATGCGCAAAGCGCCAAAACCTGGAAGTAACCCATTCCGGTACTTCCGGGTTCGGCGCGAGAACAACCCGAAAGATCATAACACACAGCGTTCGCAACATGAGGTATGACTGTAAATGCTTCAGATGGAATTATGTCACAAACTAAACTGCAGGGACAAATAAAGTACCTTTGAACTCAGTAGGATTTATTTCTGAATAGTCATGTATAAAATGGCCCTAGAAGGCTGGGATTCAAAGATCACAATATAAACTGAGAGCTTCTGCAGTCTTCTGATCTCAGTTCTCCATATAGTATCTGATGTGATATTGAAAAGCCGTTTTTCAATAACAGTTTTTAGGTGATTCCAGGGCTTGAAGAAGAAAGAGCTCAGAAGCCCAGTGCATACCAGCAGCAAATAGAAGGCAGGACTCCTGCACTAGTAGAAGAGGAAATTTCATCAGGTGCTGCCTGGCATGCAAGGTACACCAGCTGAAATGTCTTCTTCTATGCAACTATTAAAGGCGCAAGAGCACTGTCTACCCACTGTCATCTGGCTACCCTACTGGTGCATTTCACAAAAACCAATCACTCAACCTAAGTAACATTAGAGAACCCAATTTTTAAAATATGGTATGGATTTTTAAAGTGTGCTATGAAGCATATTTAAATGATGAAATAATAATATATTATTTTTGAAAAAAGAAAAAGAAAGCACAAAACACAGTAACTTACCTAAATGGCTACGGAAATGTTTAACAAATTCAATTCCCTCTTCTACTTTCTTCCAGAATTTGACATGTCCATCATGGCTGGCTGTTATTACAAAATCAGTCCTGCAGGTACAAGCATATAACCTTCATATTATAAAAGAATCACAAACCTAGATCTCTGCTTCACTAGCAACCTTCCACAGGAGTCTGCAGCTTCAGACTAGTTTGGGAATCCAAATCACAGGTGCAGTCACTAGGATACTACTTATTCCCCAAAGAGAGGGAAGAGATTTAATACAACATGCTGAACCTCAGAAAAACTATTCATTTCACACTGGGCTTTACAAGGTCACTTGGGCGAGTCTCCAAAGTCCAACATGGACTGTCTCAAGTCCTCCTACAGAGTTTAAAACTCTAGAAATGGTTCTTACAGTTGTGCTGCAGTTCAGAGATGCTCGAAACAGACTCAATGCAACAAAGACATGTCACAACTTTCCCCCTTAAGTTTGGAGCTAAAAAGCAGGATGAGCTATGCTGCACTTATAGAAGCATAGAATTGAAGCATTAAAAGGGATTCCAAGGGACACCTAGTCCAACCCCCTGCAATCCAGGAATGTTATGAAGCACTATTTAGGCAAGATCCAATTCCTGAAACATACATCCGAAACAATTCTACAATACTTAAAATAGAAAAAAGAAAAAAAAAGACTTACTTAGTACATACTACATGTGTGATGACATCTCTGTGCATATAACTGCGTTCATACATTGAAGCACTGGGGAGATTATCCAGGTAGACATGTTCAAACTCAAGAACTATAAATAAGAAACATTGTTTCCTAAAAATCATATTCCATTTCAAAAATGTTATTCAAATTATTTTGATTTAAAAGAGACCAAACTGAACAAACTTCTCTTTCAATACTGTGGTATGAGAACAGCTGTATAGCTGTATCATAGTGTTATATGTGGCTTGATCCCCACACAAACAAGTAAGTGTACACATAACTGCAGCCCTAGTTGTCACAAGCAGCAAAATTGTGCTTGGACTGCACTACTTCAGACTGCTCACATGACTTAAGTATCCATAAAAATAAAGCTGAGTGAAACGGAGTGAAGGGATTGTTTGCATGCATGCATGTGTACACAGAGATACATTTAAACATATGAACCCCCACCTGTGCTACTTAAAATGAATTTTAAAAGCTCCAGAACATTCAGCGATACATAAAAATGCATGTAGTGGTATTTAAGCCACTACAGTACAGGAGAAGGAAATTCCAGCCCTATTATTTAACTTGTAACCTAACTCAAACCACATTTACTGAGAAGTAAGCAACAGTGCTTTCAGTGGGACTCACTGCCAGGTAAGCACGTGCAGGGACAGGGACAAGGACGCGGGTGGCGCAGTGGTCTAAACCACTGAGCCTCTTGGGCTTGCTGATCAGAAGGTCGGCGGTTCAAATCCCTGTGCTGGGGTGAGCTCCCGTTGCTCGGTCCCAGCTCCTGCCAACCTAGCAGTTCGAAAGCACGCCAAAAGTGCAAGTAGATAAACAGGTACCGCCACAGTGGGAAGGTAAATGCCGTTTCTGTGCTCTGCTCTGGTTTCGCCAGAAGCGGCTTAGTCATGCTGTCCACATGACCCGGAAAAACTGTCTGCGGACAAACACCGGCTCCCTTGGCCTGTAAAGCCAGATGAGCGCCGCAACCCCAGACTCGTCTGCAACTGGACTTAACTGTCAGGGGTCCTCTACCTTTACCTTTTTAAGCACGTGCAAGCATCACGTAGAGAACTGCTTCACTCTTACGGGGGATGTCATGCAAGGTAGAGCATGTCAAGTCAGAAGCGTCAAGAGCGCAAAGGAGACATAATAGCTGCACCTCGCAATTCCCTGAACAGTTAGTTACGTACAGATCATGAGCACCGAGCCAGGTATCCGCAAGCACAGTGCCGCGCACTGAGCAGCAGGTAGCCTTGGTCTGCCTGCAACTCAATTGGAACACGCCTCCAAGGAACGTGCAGCGAATCACCCGACCCCAGAGGCTCCGAAAGAAACACGAGGAGGGACGAAGTGCTGAAGAAGAGTCGCCCTGTCCAGCGGGGCTGACAGCCTCTGAGGAATTTCCCCCCGCGCACCCAGCTCCTCTTCACCCGCCCTTACCTTTCCTCTTTTTCACCTGCACGGCCTCCCCAGGTAAAGGGCCCACCCAGCGGTCTCCCTCGTCTTCTCTCCCTCCTTCCTCCTCCGACCCTTCCCCTCCTTTCGCCTCGCCCTCCTCTCCCTCGCCGTGCCTCCTCTTGCGCGGAGGTTCCGCGGACGCCATATTGACTCTGCTTTTCCCCGGCGCTGGGTAGTGACGCGCTCGAGAGCGCGCCGCCCGCGACTCTCGCCGACAGCCAATGAGAGCGCAGCCCGCGCAGGTTCGGAATGCAGAGCGAAGCGACTCGGACCGAGCGGAGGGGAAGAAGAAGAAGAAGAAGGAGAAAAACGACAACAACGACGGCGCCGAGAAATCGCTATGGTAATGTCGGGAGTGGGCGGCCATCGGCTGCTGGGTCTGGGCGAGCCTCCGTCAGGGAGCTTTTCTTCTGTGGAGGCGTCAGGGGTCGCGAGGCTGGAGCTTGTTTTCTCCTCCTCCGCTAGAGACGGATGTGGCTGGGTGCCCGTCTGTGGGCAGCAGCGCCTAGAGGAGGGCGATTGCCCTCAGGTCCCACGGATGGGCTTCCCAGGGGCGCCTGGCGGGCCACTGGGGGAAACCAGATGCTGGCAGGGCCGGATTTAGATGAAGAGAGGCCCTAGGCTACTCCACTCGTGAGCCCCCCTCCCACCCCCCACCCTCACGACTAGAAGGAAATGGAAGTCTTGTAAACAAAATTGAGTGAAGCGAAGGATGATGATGATGGGTATTTAAAATCCTGCAATTATCAATTTCTCCTCTAAAGCAGTGGTCCTCAACCCCCGGTCCGCGGCCCGGTACCGGTCCGTGGATCAAATGGTACCGGGCCGCCCAAGGAACATTAAATTATTTCAATTTTATTTACTGTGGTGTTAAAATGTTAAATCACTTTATATTCATTTTTGGGTGTAACTGTATTTTATTTTGAAGGCATGTTTAAATACAATTAAATTAAAATTATGACATCAAAACAATCTAAAATATAAACAATCAATGTCCCCCCCCCCTCAGCGGGCTGCGGTAAAATTATCAAACGTTGACCGGTCCGCGACGATAAAAAGGTTGGGGAGCACTGCTCTAAAGGACATACCGGTAAGATGTTAATTGCTAACTTAAATACCATGGTGATTTTTAAAAATGTGTAGAATTAACACTGAAATTTTTTTTTGGCAATTACTGAACTTTGTAACCTTGTTGTGGAATAAGCATAATTTTTTAGGAAAACGAAGTTGTAATGTTATCCTTAAAAACACCAACACCAACTTGAGTTTACAAATTATATTGCCTGGGAAGCGTAAATAATATGATTACCTGACAGTGTGATTACCTGACAGTGTGGCACTTTTAGAATCTACTTTATGCTGTCATTAAAAAGTAAGTTTTAAAATGGAAGTAAACTACAACCATCAAATACAGTAAGAATAAAATGCCCCCCCCCCAGCCTTCCTCATAGCAAAATCATCCAAAAATGTATCAAAATTTGTCTAAGTTTGTCACTTTCAATGTACAGAATGCTCAGTGCGGACAACCTCTCTTGAGACATTGTGGCCCTTAATTCATTTTTAATTCTTTTGAGTCTTGAAAAACTCCTCTCCTGAGCAGTTAGTGACCATAAGGCTAAGAAATAGCCGCAAGATTGCTTCCACATTAGGAAAGGCTATCTGAATTTTTTCCTTGTACCGGTATATAATTTGATAAAGGTCTGTATGAGACAGAGAATGCTCTGCTGTAAACCTATGGCTTTGTGTCACGTACAGGTGAAAGTGCAAAAGTTCGTCAATAAGTTTCAGGTCATGCTTTCATCAACAGTTCAACACCTTACTTAATTTCTTATTAGCTGTCAAATTAGCAAGTATGGCAAACAATTGTGCACTATCACTGTACACAGTACTTCTTTTTAAATTGGCTTCAAGTGCATCTAATATAGGAATAAATGATTTTATTCTAAACTCATCTCTTGAAGACAGTGCATCTAAAGCATCAGGTGCACTTCTGTCATTTCTTTGCCGTTCCCTCACTCTTTGTCTCCTTGTTTTGTAGTTGAGATCTGGCAAGGTGGCTTTTGCTTCTTTTTGGGGTGCATGGAATTTTTTTTGCAAATTGGTTTTTTCCGATGATTTTTTTGCTGCATAAAATTGTACTTGCCAGCCATGTTGGCAGCATTGTCACAAGACTGCCCATGGCATTTTCTAAAGTCAATTTCAAGCTCAGTAGTAAAATAGGTTAAGGGACCCCTGACCATTAGGTCCAGTCGTGACCAACTCTGAGGTTGCAGCACTCATCTCACTTTATTGGCCGAGGGAGCCGGCGTACAGCTTCCAGGTCATGTGGCCAGCATGACTAAGCCGCTTCTGGTGAACCAGAGCAGCGCATGGAAATGCCGTTTACCTTCCTGCTGCAGCGGTACCTGTTTATCTACTTGCACTTTGTGCTTTCAAACTGCTAGGTTGGCAGGAGCAGGGACCGAGCAACAGGAGCTCACCCAGCTGTGGGTATTCGAACCGCCAACCTTCTGATCAGCAAGCCCTAGGCTCTGTGGTTTAACCCACAGCGCCACCCACATCAAAATAGTTGAACACTAAATCAGCCGTGCTTTCTCCTGAGTGGTCTTTTAGCTCAAGGAAAGTTAAAAAATCTCTCAGTTGGCAAATCATCTTCAGGTGATACATATCTGATAATTGAAAATGGTCTACAATGATGCAGAACTTTAGAGGGATCCATCTCTACCCTATAGGATACTTCCTCATGTGATAATTCTGACCACAAACCAACATCTGGTACAGTAGATCTGTTTGGCATCATCTTTATCTACATCTGGGACACCTTGGACTTGACCTACTATCGTATCAAGCAGTGATTGGTCTTAACTTCATTATCATAGCATTTTCGAGTCTCTTGCACTTGCTAGCACCACTTTCAGATCTTTTACTCATGCTTAGATTAGAATCTAAAAATAAGAATAAAAATTAATCTTCAACTGGGTAAACTTGGGCTTCTGTCACTCTTCAGTAGCTGCCACCACTCACTGACTTCCTTATGCCTTTCTTGAGGGGCAGTGAGACCCCTCTGGCTGACTCCTGGGGTTTGGAGATGAAAACCCCTAACTTTGGGTTTCTCCTGGAGGGTTGGCACTTGCACATTTGGGGGCTTTTTCCCTCCCAGGACCCTTCTTAAGGCACTGGTAGTGGACAGAGCAGGTGAGACTCTGTAGGCACAGCACTAGACTGGGCTTTTAAACATCTGAAGGTTCTGGTTAACAACTGGTTTTACTAGGGAAGGCATTTAAGGTGAGGGTGGTGGTGGTTGCTGTTGTTGTTGGCATCCATTGTCTAGAGAGAGACAATGGAGTGCGCTTCCAGGGGTGAAATCAAGCCACTGGAGAATCACAGTGCCTGCTGTGGCTGCAGAAACCAGTAACTCGTAACTGTTGCTCCCCACCCCACCCCTGTGTTGTTTTTGCTGTGTTAACGGTACCAAAGTGACCTCTTGGGGTGCAAGCCTGGGCACTGTGTATGGAGGTCCTGGGCTGCCCAGATGATAAGACCCCTCTCTGGGCCTCAGATGTGGTCCAAAGGAAAGCAGAGCAATACATTTGACACCAGTTTGGCTGCAGGAGTTGCTGGAAAGAAGCGTACAAACCATCCAACCCTTTTGGGGCCTCCATTCCGAATTTGTGTAGAGTTTACTCCTTAGCCTTTTCTTCTCCCGAAGACGTCTCACAAGGCAGCGGGTATGAACCTTGCCTTGGGATTTAATTTCGCAGTGTTATAAACAAAATCTGCCCTTGTTTTCTTATGGGGTACACAAGAGCCTTTATAGAGTCATTTGTAGGTTCTCCATCAGTAGGAGAAAATAACCAGAGAATATTGAGAAGCAAAGCAGCTAGTAAGCCTGATCTTTATTAAAACTGTTGCAACAGGGTGCTCCCATCACACACAGGAAATTGGAGGAGAGACCCCGAACAAAGGTTTGGCTGCCCTTATGTAGACATTTTGAAATTCCCTGCCCTGGAGTATATGGTCTGAAGCTCAACATCAAAAAAACTAAGATCATGGCCACTGGTCCCATCACCTCCTGGCAAATAGAAGGGGAAGAAATGGAGGCAGTGAGAGATTTCACTTTCTTGGGTTCCATGATCACTGCAGATGGTGACAGCAGTCACGAAATTAGAAGACGCCTGCTTCTTGGGAGAAAAGCAATGACAAACCTAGACAGCACCTTAAAAAGCAAAGACATCACCTTGCCAACAAAGGTCCGTATAGTTAAAGCTATGGTTTTCCCAGTAGTAATGTACGGAAGTGAGAGCTGGACCATAAAGAAGGCTGATCGCCGAAGAATTGATGCTTTTGAATTATGGTGCTGGAGGAGACTCTTGAGAGTCCCATGGACTGCAAGAAGATCAAACCTATCCATTCTTAAAGAAATCAGCCCTGAGTGCTCATTAGAAGGACAGATCCTGAAGTTGAGGCTCCAGTACTTTGGCCACCTCATGAGAAGAGAAGACTCCCTAGAAAAGACCCTGATGTTGGGAAAGATTGAGGGCACAAGGAGAAGGGGACGACAGAAGATGAGATGTGTTCTCGAAGCTACTAACAGTGTTAGTAGCTACAGTGTTCGAAGCTACAGTGTTCTCGAAGCTACTAACATGAGTTTGGCCAAACTGCGAGAGGCAGTGAAGGATAGGCGTGCCTGGCGTGCTCTGGTCCATGGGGTCACGAAGAGTCGGACACGACTGAACAACAACAACAACAACAACAACAAAAGCCCTGGAGTCCAAGACCACCCCCAGAAACATCATACATACATCACAGAAGGGGTGGAACCCAAGACCACCCACCAGATACATCATACCTACAGAAATCTGAGTGCGTTGTTTCAGCAGCCTTTCTCACAAATGAGTTTGGCTTGTACCATTGATGAATTAATGCTTTTATTTATTTATTCAAGTCCATATGTTCCCACAGATCTGTTCCTAAGGGCAACATCAAATGATTTGGTCTCTAGATTTTCAAAATTGCAAGTCTGTCTTGTTATTTATATTAAGGTGTTTTACACACTGTGTTTCAAAATAATCTTTACTGCTGTCAAGGATGTTGTTGAAGATTTTCATTCTTGGTTTTGGTACCTTGTATGAATGCTGGACTCCCTGGAAAAGACCCTGATGTTGGGAAAGATTGAGGGCACAAGGAGAAGAGGACGACAGAGGATGAGATGGTTGGACAGTGTTCTCGAAGCTACTAACATGAATTTGACCAAACTGCGGGAGGCAGTGGAAGACAGGAGTGCCTGGCGTGCTTTGGTCCATGGGGTCACGAAGAGTCGGACACAACTAAACAACAACAACATGAATGCTGTACCTCTCATGTCTTTTTTAGCTTTGGTAAACTAGTTTTGCTGATCAAAGCTGTTAAATAATTAAAAGAAGACAGTCTCAATGTTGTTATTTGAGCATTGTCCTTGGAAATCAACAAATTCCTGTCTGAAATGTTTCTAGTCATTAGCAACATATAGAATCCAGCTTAAAAATGCTAGGCGCTCAGTCTTGAAAAGTCTCCATCCCACTCTAGAAACCAGGTTATGTTACTGACTATTACTTTTGTGAAATCAGACACTTCATAGTTGGAGGTTTTATTTACAGATTCAACATTATTCTGTGTATGTGTACACAGAAACAAGAAAAGTTATTGTGACACCTTGAAGACTAACAATTTTATTAGGGCATAACATTCTGCAGACTAGAGTCCACTTCATCAGATTCATAAATGTTTTCAGGATACCCACTGCAACTGATAGTACCTTGCATTTGAGTTCAGTGGAAATAGAATTTCCTCATGTTAAGTATGCTGAGGAACCTGTTATGCTTATGTTCTATCCTCAAATTCTCTGTATTTAGAGTTGCTTTTTACTATTGTATTTTTATTTAAACTATATACTGAAGTTTCTAAACTGTATAGGCCAAGCCTGCCCATGTGGCTGTATCAGAGAACTGTGTAATTCTGATCAGCTATGCTTTCACAAGCTGCCAAATTTAGACAGAACAAAGGCACCAGCGGTTGCAAGCTTGTTCTTAAAGGATAAGTATGAAAAATTTAAAGGTGATGAGAATAATAGATCCCATCACTTGGTCTTACTTTTTACAGGCATTGCTTTTGGCATTGTGTGCAACTTGTGCACCACTGAAGACCTGTGTGCCCTCAAGTAATAAATAATAATAATAATAATAATAATAATAATAATAATAATAATTTATTATTTATACCCCGCCCGTCTGGCTGGGTTTCCCCAGCCACTCTGGGCGGCTTCCAACACAACATTAAAATGCAATACTCTATTAAACATTAAACGCCTCCCTAAACAGGGCTGCCTTCAGATGTCTTCTAAAGGTCTGGTAGTTGTTTTTCTTTTTGACATCTGGTGGGAGGGCGTTCCACAGGGCGGGTGCCACTACCGAGAAGGCCCTCTGCCTGGTTCCCTGAAACTTTGCTTCTCGTAGTGAGGGTACCGCCAGAAGGCCCTCGGCACTGGACCTCAGTGTCCGGGCAGAATGATGGGGGTGGAGACGCTCCTTCAGGTATACTGGACCGAAGCCATTTAGGGCTTTAAAGGTCAGCACCAACACTTTGAATTGTGCTCGGAAACGTACTGGGAGCCAGTGTAGGTCTTTCAAGACCGGTGTTATGTGGTCTCGGCGGCTGCTCCCAGTCACCAGTCTAGCTGCCGCATTCTGGATTAGTTGTAGTTTCTGGGTCACCTTCAAAGGTAGCCCCACTTAGAGCGCATTGCAGTAATCCAAGCGAGAGATAACTAGAGCATGCACCACTCTGGCGAGACAGTCCGTGGGCAGGTAGGTCTCAGCCTGCGTACCAGATGGAGCTGGTAGACAGCTGCCCTGGACACAGAATTAACCTGTGCCTCCATGGACAGCTGTGAGTCCAGAATGACTCCCAGGCTGCACACCTGGTCCTTCAGGGGCACAGTTATCCCATTCAGGACCAGGGAGTCCTCCACACCTGCCCACCTCCTGTCTCCCAAAAACAGTACTTCTGTCTTGTCAGGATTCAACCTCAATCTGTTAGCCGCCATCTATCCTCCAACTGCCTCCAGACACTCACACTCGAGGAAGGCACGTTGACTTTATTTGCTCTGTTTTGGACTTGCAAACTTGTGCTTAAACATAATTTCTACATTCATGATGCAGCTGCTAGCTGGCAGTTATTTGGCTCTGTGCTCCTATACAATTGTCAGACTACTGCCCATAAACTGTTCTCTTTTTTGTGTGTGTTTGTGTGCATGTGATGCTGTTTTAACCATTTCTATACCACCCGTTTATCAGTGATTAAAGTAAGTATGGAAACAATTTTATTCATAGGCTGAGAAAAATACGATGACTCTAGATGAGCAGCAAGTTTCCCCAATGGTCAGCAGCACATTACTGAGTTCAGAAAGTGCCAAAGAACAACTCATAGAAGATTGTGAAGAATTGTGGAAACAAATGGAAGAGGTAATGAGAAATATTCTCTTGATGAATACTGTTACAGCAGTGATGGATGTTGATGTGATGATTGAAGTTGCAGGAGAAAATAACTAGCAGTAATGTTGTTTTTTATTCCTCTATTTGCAATGCTTGCACATGTGCCTAAGCACACAGCAGACACCATCTCTAGAAAAAGTAAAATGCAGATAAAAGTAGAAAGATTTTTTTACATGGCTTTTGTGGATGCTAGTCCTCCCTTGTCTTTCATGCGTGATAAATTAAATGGAAAATTAAATATAAGACCAAGCAAAACCTTCAGTCTACCACATCTAACCAGCACAGTTCCACTAATGAAAACTTGTCAAAAATTTATGAAAGACAAAAGGTGCAATGAGGAATACAAGGACAAAAGAGGAAGACATTATTGAAGACCATAAAATCAGGGGCACCCTAAAATTGCTGGAAATTGCTTGGTGTCAACAGTTGTACTTCTAAGATACACAATTAATCCAAAGTCAGTTATTCTTTAGGCCTCATTTATTTCAAAGGGAGAGAATTCAGCTAGTTCATAAATTATCAAGTTGAAATCAAAGAGAATACAGTATAACTGGCTGGATGATATGTCTTCAATGTCTTGAGTTCTAATGCTTTTAAATGTTTGGAATGGTTGGTTGGTCTAAAGAAGGGAAAAACAAGCACAATGTAAACTTGTATATAATTTTATTTCTTTCCTTTCTTTATAACCAAGTGTCAGAACATATTAACACTTCAAGAAACAGAAGTACTTTCAGATTCAGATCCCAAGGTAAGGATAAAGTTCCAGAACTGTCAGTGAGAAAGCTTTCTATGCATGGGGGACCAGATTTAAAACATTCCCAAGCCAGTTTTTTATGCATTTACACATTTATTTAGATATCTAGTCCACTTTATCTCAAAGATGTAACAGTGGCTTGAAGAAAACATGCTTTGGATGCATTAGAAATTTAAAAAAATGGTTCAACAACCAGCTTAACCATAACTACCAATGAAAAAAATATTCCCAAAAGATGCTGCTGTTTTTAATTTGAGTAAATAACCAAAGAAGAACTGTGACAAACTAAGCTTTCCTGCAGTAGCCTGCCATATGCTTTGTGCTATTGCACAAAGTCAATAGCATGCCCACTTCTGCCCACATTATGCAATTGCTATTAAGATAAGATAATTTCTTTATTGTCATTGCACAAGTACAAGCACAATGCTATACAAGTGCAACGAAATTGCATGTCATCCCGTAAAAACCAGAAAGAAAAAGAAAAAACAGCACACACACACACACCAAAAAAAAGCCACACATGCACACACACATACCTATCACAGCTCTCCAAGGTCATATTATCTGGTTACAGCATTTAAGATGGTTAACATACTGCTTTTAAACATCAGGACACAATATAAATCCATCATGACTAACAGCCATAAACATAGTTGACACAGCAATGCAATAGTTGTGTCAACTAGTGACTGCTAATGTTTAGAACAGTACCTGTTGTGACACAGGCCTTTGCTCATACCACAACAGCTAAACATGTGCTAGAACTGTGTTTGGCCTTGTCTCCTCACTCCACCCTGGTTCTCACATGGCTGGTGATGGAAGGAAGTCTTGAACATGAACTAAGTGGAAACTTGGAGAGGGCAAGTGCAGGGTACATTGTGGTATAGGTGAAACTGCATCATAGAATCTATGACTTTGAAACCTTTCCACTACCCTAACAATAATTATTTGCCTACACAACTTTTCTCCTTGGCTAGATGCATAGGCTGCTCCTTTGGTCCTTGCAATCCTGCACTTTCCTCCATGAAGAACCTCAGCCTGAAAAAGCACCACACAGTGCCACTGGCAGTGGCTGCCCCAGGTCAAGGAACAAAGCCAGCTCCTTGGCACTGGGGAAGGTTCTGTGCCAGACAATATTCTCTGGTGCTTTTCTGTATCAGAATGTAGTGTTCTGCTCATGATGAATATTCTGTTAGAGAACGGGGTTGGGAAAGTGGTTATATACCATTATTTGGTTAAATGTTCCAGTTCGTACTTCTAAATGGTCTGCTCTTTATTCAAGTGTAATAAAGCATTTTTAAAGTGCCTTTCAACATTTGCTATGTATTACAGCTTTCCTTGTTAATTAAAAGGGTGAAGGCTCTTTCAGCGGAGCTTTACCAATGGCAGAAGAGAAAACCAGACGGTAAGCCTTTTAATCCAAATATTTTTCAGAATTTTAAAGCCAAGGGGTATGAAACCTTGAATGTTCAAAGTGTCCAGGTTTCTATGGAATGTATAATCTTACCACTTCTGTTATCTGTTGTGTACCATTCTCCTTATTTTTAGGCCTTCTCTGTGTTTCCTGATCAACTTCATGCAGTCACTCTTTTATTTTTTCTTACTCTCTGTTGAAATCTGTTCTTCCAAATGGCCTATCTTGACACTCCTGTAGCACAGCAGCCAATGACAACAATCTTTCAGAAATGATACACATGTTGTAGATGGAAAACATTCAAATTTAGAGGTTTTTTAGGTTAGAAAATATTTGGAGCACCAGTCTTGTATTTGCAATATCTCGGATATCACGTGCTTTTATATAACTGGTTGAAGACTAGTCTAATTGCACACAGTGGACTTTGCAGTGCACTCTGCCTCCTATTTCTAATTATGGTCTATCCAAAAGAAACCAAGCATTTGGATTCTTATCTCATTATACATGACAAAGCTATTTTTAGCCATCTCACCCCTTGCTTTTTCCTGCAAGACCAATTGCAGTTGTTAACAGTCGTCAACAGGTTTACCTCACCTATCAGCCAATCACCCATTCCCACCACCCTTCTGAGTAATACCCCTTCCCACCCTCTCACTATATATAAGGGTCTGGTGACTTCTGTCAGTGTATCTAAAGAAGTGTGCATGCACACGAAAGCTCATACCAAGAACAAACTTAGTTGGTCTCTAAGGTGCTACTGGAAGGAATTTTTTTTTATTTTGCCAGACAGGAGATAAACAACACATTCAGGATTCTGTTTTAGACCACCCCCTGTGATGTATGTATGATGCATTGGAGGAGATAGTCCTGGGATACACCCCTTCTGTGATGTACTATGTATGATGTTGTTGGGGGTGGTCTGGAGTTTGAGGGTGGGCAATTTAAAAGGTCTATATAAAGGCTATATATAAGGGACGCGGGTCTAAACCACTGAGCCTAGGGCTTGCCGGTCAGAAGGTTGGCGGTTCGAATCCCTGCGACGGGGTGAGCTCCTGTTGTTTGGTCCCAGTTTCTGCCAACCTAACAGTTCAAAAGCTCGTCAAAGTGCAAGTAGATAAATAGGTACCAATCTGGCGGGAAGGTAAACGGCGTTTCCGTGGTCTGCTCTGGTTCTCCAGAAGCGGCTTAGTCATGCTGACCACATGACCCTGAAGCTGTCTACGGACAAACACTGGCTCCCTCGGCCTATAGAGCGAGATGAGCGCCACAACCCCAGAGTCATCCACGACTGGACTTAACGGCCAGGGGCATCTTTAACTTTACTTATATAAGGGCAGGCACACCTTTGTTCTGGGTTCCTCCTCTTTCCTGCTTGTGGTGAGTGAGGACCCTGTTGCAACAGTTTAATAAAGATCAGGCTTACTAGCTGCTTTGCTTCTCAATATTCTCTGATTGGTCTCTGTTATTTTCTCCTACCAATAGAGAACCTACAAAAGGACTATATGGGCTCTTGGGTACCCCATAAGGGAAAAGGAGCAGGTTTTTTTTCTCATAACACACCCTTCCAGCGACCATAGGATTGTAGCCTTCAATAGGTCAATGTAGGCTGCTGGTTGGTCTTAAAGTGGTTTGGACTCACTAATAAGTTTTTTATGAGATGCTGCTTGCTGTTTATAGAATTCATTCTATGTGGACTTTTGTCACTCTGTAATATGTTATGTGTAGTAATCATAGCATTGTGTCTAGTGCTGATTGTTTCACTCAGAGAAATGAGATTTGCGAATATGTGTTGTTTTTAAAAGTATGGCAACTTGTTGTGTTTTTCAGTACTTCCTGTGAATCCAGACGTTCTGACAGCATTAGGAAGACACCAGGTATGTCTATTAAATTATGGTGAGCTGGTTGTAACATCTTAAAAGTATTAGTCATACAATTAGATATACAGATATACAATTAGATATACAATTAGATATATAACTCACATCTTACGTTTATTTTACTTACCTCATTGCAGCTTTGTGCAGGTGGGGGGGTTAGATAAATAAATAAATGGAGAGCAGGGGAAACCCACTCTCCATATATTTATTTCCCTCTCCCCCACCTGTGCAAAGCTGTGGTTGAAGGCTTACCTGGCAGTGCAAGGGCTCTGGCAGCATCCCACTTACAGGGCTTTGGGAAGGCAGCAGGACCTTTGCACCACCTCCCTAAAGCTGGATACACAGCCCTCCACCTTGTGGGAGGGAGGCGGTTTCAGGGTTCCTGGCTTTATGTGTTTTTTTGTATACCTCTGGAACCAAACCCTTGTGTAAGATGCAAGTTACCTGTACATGCAATTAGCTTTCCCTAAGATTTATATACCACCCTTCATCTGCCGATCTCAGGCCAGTTCACAACATAAAAATACAGGATAAAAATTCTGAATAAACATTAGGAAGAATTTTTTTACAATAAGAGCTGTTTGACAGTGGAATGGACTGCCTCTGAAGGTAGTGGACCCTTCTTCATTGAAGGTTTTTAAACAGAGGTTGGATGGCCATCTGCCAGGGATATTTTAGCTGTGATTCCTGCATTGGATGGGGTTGGACTAGATGGCCCTTGGGGTCACTTCCAACTCTACAATTTTATGATTCTATATGTCCCAAATTCACCTAATGTTAGGTATGTACAGCTTGTGACCCATCATCCTGTCTATTAGCTGTGACAACTGTCCTGTCATTTAGGTAAGCAGCATAAATTGGAAGTCCTACCAAGGCACTAGTAGCTACAACATGCCGATTGTGAATTACATTTCACTCGGTTATGTTTAGGCCTGCCTAAAACATCTTAACTATGTTTATACATTTGACATCAGTCCACAATACTCCTCTAAGTTTTATAGCAATAGCATCTGCAAATATTACTCTTTAATTTTTCCAGATTTAAGGCTAACAAGGAAACCTAGAATGTGTTAGTGATAGGATTTCAATATAAGGGTTGAAGAATTGCTATGCAACATTAGCTGGGAATATTATTGTGGTTCCTCTGCTCAAATAAGCAATTATACTGTACCTAATAAATGAACTCACATTTAAATTATAAAGTTTTTGGTTTAAAAACAACTTCTTTGCCTTCCTTTCTCTGGATTTGGTTACTTCTCAGCAATTTTATTCCACCTCTCATTAGAAAGGTCATGGAAGCAGACATACTAATACACATTTTGTTTCAACAAAGTGACTGGCTAACATCTTTGCCTTGAAAAAAGGTTGCACCTCTTATATCATGTTTGATTTGACATTCTGCTTTCTGGACAATTGGCTAAAAAAAATCTCAAGTTCTCATTCTCGTGTATGTGTGTAGAATTGACTCCTCGATAAGAGAAGCATTAACATTTTTATTATCAAGATACATTTGAAATCTGTAAAATTGTACAAAAGGCATATAGATCATAATGTTTTTAATTGATTTTTATGAAAACAACTGACACTGCTCTGCTTAACCCTACATAACCGTACGTCCACTGAGGGACACATAGTGTTAGGTGCTAATCAGTCTGCATGGCCCTATGGATCAATATTGCTTGGTATGTGGTTTCGTAAATTATAAATCACACTACATGATTCAGCACATTCATTTTTACTGTGAATTAAACAAGGATGTTGCATCTGTAAAAGAGAATTTATATAGTCCTGGAAAATCTGTTAAAAATAGATTAGAGCCTTCATTCTGTACAGTTGTATACATTTTATTTTCTCAAGTCCCAACGCTTAAAAATTGAAATGTGCAAATCTAAACTGTAAGCACAGAGAAGATTGGCCTAGGATAGTGATTTCCAAAGTTTCTACTTTTCCTATCAATTTTGTCTCCTAGTGTGTCATGGGACTACTGCATCTACAGAGCATTTTAAGACATATGAGGCACTGGTCAATTTAGTGAGCTTCAACATTGGCTCATATTGACTGGTATTAGGGCATCTTTTACATTTGAGGAGATAACTCAATAGTGATGAATAAGCTACTGTTGTGTTTGTGACTTATCAGGTCACTGATATGTATTAGGTTCTGTGTCTTACATGTTAAACGATGAACGGTTATGACTTACACCAACCTTCCTCAACCTAGTATGGCCATGCTGGGTGGGGTTGGTGGGAACCGTGGTCTTAACCGTCTGGAGGGAGCACGAGGTTGGAAAAGGTTGATGTATGCATATGCAGATTTGCCCTGCAAAGCCTTCAAGGGAGTAGTAGTTAGGATCCTACTAACTCATCCTATCTTGGCAAAGATTACCACTAGCACAACAGGCCTTCTTCGCCCATATTGTGCCCTCCCCAGATCCGCTCTGGAGGGTTAGGGGACCCCACAGAACAGATTTAGGGGGCATGCAGGGATAGGGTAAGCAGGAAGTCCTGTTGTACTAGCAGTAATCCTTGCACTGAATACAACCCATGGTGCTAATGATGCAGAACGACAACTACGGTAGTGCATGGAGGAGAAATCCCTTCTACTCAGTCCTCCTGGAGTTCTAAAAGATTATTCTGTGAGCAAGCCATTTTTCAGAGAAGCTTGTCTGCCATTTCTGATCTTTTCACCAAGGAACTACTCAGAATATTCCAAGAAACCACAAAGTTCCCTGGAATAAGAGTTTGAAAATCACTTACAAAGCTATATATTTATTTTACCTATTTGCTGATTCGTTTTCCTATTCATATGTAAAGGATGGATGATTACCTACTTTTCTGTGTTTGTATTTAAGCATACAGATAGTATAGTACTGAAATATAAGGCATACAAATGCACAGAGCACCACAGTGCATATATTTTTAAAGTACAGTAACGAAGAACTACATTTCTATAAAGAGCACACTTCTCTTTTCAGTTGCGGGAAGAAGACCATGATCTTGAAATGGTGCTATCAACAATTCATGCAAAGAACGAAAAACTGAAGCAAGACTTAGTAAGGTATGTGCTGGATTCAGTTTTATCCTGGAACTGATTTGGCAGTTCTACAAAACTAATGTGTATTTGTCTACTGTTTCCCCCACATCTGTTTAAAGGGAACAGCAATGGTTGGAGGAACAGCAGCAGCTAATAGACTGCCTCAATCGAACAGAGGAAGAAAATCGCAGTCAAGTTGTAGAGTTTTCTGAAGAAAGGTATTCATATTTTATTTTATTTTTTGCAGTTTTAGGAGCGGGAAACTATAGAAATTAGAATCATTCTACTAAGCAAATTGCATAATTAAAGTCTTTGGTGTGGATAATAATTTTTGTTTGCAAGTTTAGCACTTTTTTAAAAAAAGACTATTGCAATTAACCTTTTTTTTTAACACCCTAGAGCCTTTCAAGAAATCACAACCAAAATGCTGAGAATCAAAACGTATAAGGATAAGATCTTGAATGCTCTGGGCGAGTTCCTTGAAGAACATTTTCCTCCCCCTGATGCTGGAACTACAAGAAAGAAAAGAGTATGGTCATTTTCACATGTTCAAATGCTGTGGTTCAGCTTTAATGCCCCAGCAGTCCCATTCCGATATATAATTGAGAGCATTGCTGTCTGAAGCCCTGCTGTTGCTAGATGCACTCACACAATTTTGAGCTCACCTTCAATCTCTGAGCCTGATTCTCCTAGCCTAAATTTTCCCAAATTGCCCACCTTCTCCTCTTTTGGTATCCCTGCTTTTAGCCATTTCTCCATTCTTAGCTTCCTTCTTTTCAGTTCCCTATGCTTCTCCCCTTTGTGGTGTCAGTTTCCCTCTCCCCTTTAAATCTTGCAGGCCAAAGGAACTGGTTCTTCTCTACATCCTTCTTAAAACTGTTGCTAGAATCTGTGTCTCCCAGCAGCTTATAGGTTGTGGTATCTTCAGTCCCATTCCGATATATAATTGAGAGCAGAGTGCTTGCTATACCCCCCTGGTGGCCATAGCTGGCAAAGCTTTTGAAGCCATCCTCTCTATTTTCACTTTAAAGATTGTACAACTGGGCCCGTGCAATTTTGGTTTCTATAGTGTTTTAAGAAAGATGGATATTTATAGTTATATAAAATAAATACTGTGCATTCATCTCATGCCCACTTAGATATTTTCCTGAAAGAAATTGTATCTTTTTGTAGTAAGCTGAAACTTGTGGGTGAGGAAAGATGCATATTTATATTTTCTTTGGAAAATGTTTTTTAAGCTACCTAGTTAACTCGGCAGTTGAGTGCAAATATAATTTAAAAGCAGCAAAGATTAGGCTAATAAAGGGGAGAAACGGGAACCTGACAATACAGAGAATCTTTGTCTTCCTGCCATACATTTACAAATGATCATCAATATCCATTTGTAAATGACAGGTGAAATTGCCAAGATTGGAGGATGCCAAGTACTTGTAAACTGCCCAGAGAACTTCTGTTGTTGGGCGGTACGTACTGAATGTAAATAAGCAAGTACTTCAAAACGAAAGGGCTAAAAAATAAGTGGTGCATACAAGAATCACTATTTTGTGGTTGTGATCCTTGTGTTTTGAAATGCTGTTGTGTCACATTTGCATATCATGCAAAACCATGGTTTAGCATTATATGTGCAAGCAGGAACTGGCCTATGTGAGACTTGTACCCACATAGCATTGAGGAGGACTTTGGCAGTTTCTGCTTTTGTTTTCACTGAATCTCTGCTTCTTGTTGTATTCAAATCAAGGATCATGGCTTTTTACAGTCTCTGATTAATTTAACACGTCAGCTATAGTAATCATGGTTTCAATATGGTTTGTTGTGAAACTGAGCCAGTTTGTTACGAACCACAGTTCCCGGTTTGCAGACACCAAGAAGTCACGATTAATTGAAACCGAAGGTAAACACTGCTGAATTCCTTCTGATCACACAGGAAAGGGAAGTAAAGAACCCATGGCTTGGTCAGATTTGTTTCAGCTCATGCACATCACACTAAACCATTCTTTACTGCAGAATAGAAAACTTTTGTCTTGCGGGTATCCTTCTGAGGGTTGCATGCCAGTGGGTGTGACCAGAGGTAGAATGGGCAGCTCCAGAGCCCAGAGTGGATGGAGCAACAGGTGTGACTCTCATATTTATATAGTCGGCTATATTCCAGTCATGCAAAGGTCTGAGTTTCCAGCACACCCATGTCTTCATCCAGGCAAATAAGTTCAAAGATGCATTCCAGACAGGAAGAAACACTGCAGAAGGTGTGGAGAGGGACTGTCACCTGGGAAGGAGGTTGTGGCCTGGGGAGAGGTTTGGGGCCTGAGGTTCCCAGCCCTGGTTTAGTGGGATGTACTGTGCTATTTTAAATTGTTGCAAGTCCATGCATGTAAACAGACTTCTGTATTTTTGTGACTTGGTGAATGAGGAACTGTGAATGTAGATCAGGGGTCCATTTACATGTGCCATAGAAAGCACATTTGAGTGAGGATACATCCTTATTTCATCACTTATCCCATTCAAATGTGCAATCTCACTGACATTCTTGCTCAACTACTTTTGCACAAATTGGTTTTTTCAAGTCCAAAAGAAGAGAAATGCATTCAAAACAACTTATCTTTAAAACTCCCCTCCCTTTGTTAAAATGCATGCCTTAAATATGACATAGATCTTTTGTTTTGTTTCCTGTAGCGTTCATCTGAAGAGCCAGAACTAATATCATTACATGAAATTTTAGAGGTAAGAACATTTGTTATGTGTGCTGCAGGTAAAGACTGGGATGGATAAGTAGCTAAATAATTACTCCAAGAATTGGTGAATAGGTTGGTCATGCTGTTTTTGGGGCCAGATGTGACCCATAGGGCCTCCTCATCTTGCCTGAAACTTCCCCTCCCCCCTACTCAACTCCTACCCGTGCTACAGTTGGGGGTGATAGGAGTCCAACAACATCTGGAGGGCCACAGGCTAGCCAATCATGCCCTATTGTCTTCTGGGCCCAATTCCCAATGGTTATTATGACCTTTGGAAATCTAAATGGATTGAGCTCAACGTACATGGAAAGCTGCCTTCCATCTTATTCTTCCATCTTGATCTCTACTTGATCACAGAAACCTAAATGCAAAACCAGCCTTAGACAAAGGTATTTTCCTGGTCCCTAGTGAAGAGTAGCTTTTTGTGTGGAATCCCCTTGGGCTAGATGATAACAATGGGCCGGGAACAGGCATTTCTAGTTATGCACAGTAGCAACGGAAAGGAAGCTGTTTGCAACCCTTGAGTGCATTTGCATTAACTCAGGAAGGAAAGGTTGCACTAAACTGGGATTCTGTGCATCGCAGAGGGTCAGATTAGATGGCGCTTGGGATCCCTTCCAATTCTACAGTTCTGTTCTATGAAACTGAAAGTGAAGGCTTTGTTCAGACACATCTCTGCTTGTACAGGTAGCGCTAAACCATAGTTTAGCATTACGCGCACATGCAGCCACTATGTCTGGCCGATCAAAGCTAACATTTGTTTTCTAAATGTCACTCATTTTCAGAGCCTTATCCACAAACTTCAAAGCACACCACATGATCCATATGTATCAATCACCACTTCATTCTGGCCTCCTTATACTGAACTGCTGCTGCGAAATGGCATTGCATTAAGACATCCAGAAGATCCAAACAGAATACGTCTAGAAAACTTTCACTAATAGCAATATATAGTAAGATGGAAGTCATCGCCTGATCAGTAAAGTAAAGTTAATTAGAAGGGGTATAACTGCTTGCTTCAGCTTGAGAAGATAGCACTTCTGCTGCTACAGATCTTTCATGCAGGTTCTCATAATGTATCTGTAATGTTGGAACTACAGCGCTCTATTTCAATGTGAGATTTTAATTAGTTCTTTGTTACTTTTACTACTATTAGCAAATAATATTTTATCCTGAAAACTATCCAGACCATTAAAATAAGAGATGAACCTAAGATTATAGATGTATTTTAGACTGATGGTTCATTTGCCTGTAGCTCTTCAACTAACTTCTTTTCCATCAACTCTCGGACTCCAGCATCACCTTAAGAGAATGCTGAAATAGGAAAAACTATTTATTCCTGGGATGGTATGCTGAGAAAAAGAAAACAGAATTTTTTATTTTGCAAGTCACCAGGGATATGTGCAATTCTGTGAAAGAAAGGCAAGGGAAACATTTTTTAGATCTGCAGTCAGAATTTGTAAGATAATCTGTTTCAGAGTTACCGTACTTTTACCACCTTGCAGTCTGCCCCCCTTCCCCACCCCCAGTTCCAAGAGTGAACCTTTAGTATTGTTTCCATGGAAGTGGTCTATGATGAAATACGTGTGCCACATTTGACTCTTAAATCAATTAAGTAGGAAATAATCAAAAGTCACAATGAAATTCAGGTCTCCCCCAACTCCAGCTAATTTAGTAAAAGTAGTAGAAGATATTCATTTATACCCCACCTTTTTCCTTGACAGGAACTCAAGTCAGCTTACAGATAAAAATAAGAACAGCTAAAAACATAGAAAATAAGCAACCATTTTTTAAAAGATAAACATTGATACGAACACACACATTTTAAAAAAGCAGATAATTACAATAAGCAGCACAGCACCAGCCCTTTCATTAACACCAATTGCTTCCCAAAAGCCTGTTGGAACAAGAAAGTCTTCACCTGCTGGTAGAAGGACAACAAGAAGGAGAGAAACCAGTCTAACTTTTCTAGGCAGAGAGTTCCAAAGTCTGGGAGCAGCCACCAAGAAGGCCCTACCAAGTGTGCCTGTGAAGGGTGGTGGGACTGAGAGGAGGGCCTCCCCCAAAGATCTCAAAGCCCAGGCAAGTTTGTATGAGGGGATACAGTCTTTCAGATAACTTGGACCTAAGCCATGTAGTGTTTTATAGGTCATAATCTGTGCTTTGAATTGTGCCCGGAAACAGACTGGTTGCCAGTAGAGCTGTAAGAAGGGAGCCATATGCTCCCTATCAACAATGTGGCTGCAGCTCTTGGAGCCAGTTGAAGTTTCTGAGCACTTTTGAAAGGAAGCCTCACATAGAACGCATTATTACAGTAATCCAAAAGGGATGTAATTAAGGAGTGTGTCACTGGCCAAATCACTTTCAGGGTCTCCAGAGGCTGACATCTCCCATTCCCTTTTCATTTGATATAAGTGCCCACAACTATGCGTGTTTCCAACATACATGGTTCAGAACTGTCTCACAATTTGAGTTCTGGACATAAAATGTAGGAAGTCGTATTCAACACACTTTATTTTTTCAGTGGAACCAATGACAGCACCTGCTTTCCCCACCCCACCCCGTCCGAAGCTGTCCAATATGGTAACCAGGTGCTCTTGTAAAGTGCCGGTCTCTTTTATACTGGTACTGCTTGGTACCTCCTACACTGGTACAAAAAAAAAAAAAAAAAAACTTGAGCAGGGCAGCTGAACTGTGCAAGGCCTTGGGTAAAGAACCAGCCTTGGTGTATTTGCTCCAGAGAGCTAGCAAATAACCACACCATTGTTTCAGTTGAATTATTTATTTATAAAAAGAGTAAAGTTTTAAAGGTAATAAATGCCAATATAAATTTACTTAGAAACAACAAAAACAACTTTGCAGCTTGAAATGCCATTACAGGAACATACAAAATAGAGAGGGTTAATAGTACATTACACAGGTTGACCCACCCACATGTTGCTAGCATAAATACTTAATACAGTGGTACCTCGGGTTAAGTACGCTTCAGGTTAAGAACTCCGCTAAGAACAGAAATCATGCTCTGGCAGCACAGCGGCAGCAGGAGGTCCCATTAGCTAAAGTGGTGCTTCAAGGTTAAGTATGCTTCAGGTTAAGAACGGACCTCCGGAACAAATTAAGTACTTAACCCGAGGTACCACTGTACAGCAGAGATAGAGGGGGGGGACAAATGTAGAGAGTTGCCTAAGATGGAATTATGAGATGGTACATTCTTAAAGACCCAACTTTTGCAGTGGAGAAAGTGAAAGAAGTAGAAAAGTGGGTGGAGGAAGTTATATGTAAAGTACCGGTAGTAGTTTTTCCTGCTTTGTGGGTGTCAGAGGTGAGTGGGATTTGGAAAATATAGGAGATGGCAAGAAGACAGAAGTGGGTGGGATGTTTTTTAATGTATTTTCCCCCTTTGTTTTATTGTATCTGTTGGTATTTTTTGGTTGGTTGTAAGTCGCTTTGGGTTGCCTTGGGCAAGATAAAGCAACTAACAAATTTAATAATAATAAAAATAAATAAATAAAAATGTTGAGTCACTATAATTGCCTGCTGTGCATTGGAAGCAAATCGGAGGAGAAAAATAACTGAGTTTCTTGACTTACATGAAAAGATATACCCTCTCAAATGGTTCTGACGTCTTTGGGGATTTGGCAGAACTCAGTGGCCCCATACACCAATGGAGATGGCCTGTGTTCACCCATGGGACCAAAATCATCAACCTAAAACCTGGAGAGCCAGACAAATGCCTGCTTTTAGAAACTAGTTTGTTATTTTAACATGGGTTCCTTTGAACTCATTTAATCTGGTAAGACAATAGATTCTGCCCCGCCCCCCAAACTTGCAGGTATTTTCCCCACCGTGGGGGTCCTGTCTACTCCCTAAGGAAAGTAACAAACAGGTGCAAGGGAATGTGGAGGCAAGAAAAGGATCCAGCTAAAACTTACGTGGAGGAAAGAAAGCCAGCTCCTGCAGTCTGCCACAGGGACAAAGCATCTGTCAAGCAGGTGCCTTTAGGAAGCATCGCCAAAAGCTGAACAAGTTGGGAGTGCTGTGTGCACGCAATAGGAAAAATGCAGGCAACTTTACCCTGAATCTGAAATGACCTTTCCACAGAGGTCCAGAATTGTACATTATGAAATACATAGGTAGTTTCCTGGGACAGCCTGACTCATGCAAGTGTGAGTACAGAAATACCCATCTTAGCTATAGCATAAGATCAGACAAGAGCAGTTTTGCTTTCAAAGAAGTTTGAGCTTGATAATTTAAGCCACCATGGTTAGCACGATGGAGTTTACCAGACAATGTTCCTTTGGCATAATTTACTTCAGTAAGTCTTTTGTCAAAGCAGTGCTTCATGCGTCGCACATACATAGTAAAAGTCATGCAGTAGCCATTAAAAATATGACACTCCAGCACAGCTGGTGCATAAGGAATAGCTCCTTTCCACAGTACAAAGTCCTTTTTCTTTCTTAGCAGACTATGCTGTAAACACCTGGCTACACTTTGAGGAATCTCAAGTCGTCGAGGCGAGGGTTGGTGGGGAATTCTTACCAGACTGGTTATTTGAACAAGATGTTTCAGTCCCTTCTCTGAAACTTATTAAACTCTCAGCCTCTGTCCACTTTAGAGCAACCCACTTTGGATAGCAAACATACATCTGGGATTTTTGTTTTTGCCTTTCCTGTGAAGTTTGCTGGGTGGCTTTGACCAGGTCACAATCAATGAAGTTAATTTATCTCACAGGGCTTTTATGAAACTATTTTTTTTCTTGAAATACTGTATTTCAACAGCACATAGGACATTACCTTTCTGGGAAAATTATCTGCACCTTCCTCTGGATTTTTACAGTTCCCTTAGGGCCTAAATTCATTTTTACTTAGGAAACTTCTATCTATATAACTATTTGGTGGGGTGGGGGCAGTGCTGATTCCCAGTAGAAAAAAATCAGTGTTTAAGCCACTGTGTCTTCTTTTTCCTTTTTTAATTCTTCTCTATAATCTCGGGCAACTTTAACATTCTGTCTTAGTTAAAATTGCTTCCAGGTTAAACAATGGACATTCCAAAGCACCTCAGTGGCGCAGAACTACCCATAATTATAATCAGCCGTAGTTACAAGAAGTTCTTTGTTCTGTAAAAGTTTAAAATTCTGTATTTTACAAAATTTATTATGTCGAATGAAATTGAATCCTGCCTTCTCTTTTTGGCAACCAATACTGTTTGCAGGTGCTTCCAAATGAGCTTTAGGATTACAGTAAGCCAAGAAAAATGTAATTTTGGTGGTATTTCTATTGTAATTTAGAACTCATTTAAATGAGTTGCTGGAAGCTGTTCCTTGCAGACATACTTTGAATGCAAATTAATCTAGATAACTATTTCAGGGTCCTTGATAAATATGAGTGGCAACTTGAGACCTTTACTATTTATAATAAATCATTTCCTCTTCAATCAGTTTCTCATGTTTCCCCAATGTTATAATATGCTTTTATTTTGCTAAGGGAGCCCAGGGGGATTCTGGCTGGTTGGCAAGGAGTTAAGCCGTTAGCCATTTGGTGAAATGATCGTCCAGCAGCAGCATTGCCAAAATTCTAAATAAGCCACAAAAAATTCAAGTTTGGAAAAACAACCCCATTATATATATAAAAAGAATTGATACTTCCTGGGGCACATTTTTTTACCTATGTCTTCTACTTTATTCACTGCCAGCTGATTTTTTGTGGCTTTTGCAAAAATTTGTGCCTCTAAATTACTATATCATCAGTTGTACCCAAACTGAAGGTATTATTAACATATATACACATGTATCTATGTAATGTGATGCTCTGGCCTGTGGAAGCAAAACCTGTCAGTTGAGCTTCTCCATTAAAAAAGCAAAAGACCAGCTCCTAGCTCTTTGACAGCAGTGTGCCAATTACCTAGCCCCAACACAAAAGTGGAGCATGATTTTGTTTGGGTAGCTTCTGTTTCAAACATTCGAAGCTGCCTGATAGTTAGATTGTGGTAGTGGTCCAAAGGGCCATAATGAATGTGATAATGTGAACCCCTATAAATCTTTGAATATGCCTCTAATAGAGAAGTTATGGTAACCTGTTGCTTTAAGAAACTGGTGGTTTTGCAAGATGCCATCCCCCACTGGGACAGAAGGGCAGCTAATACGTAAATCACAAAGATACAGCTTATAAACTAGAACATAAGTTGATACATGGTGCAAATGGCTACACGTAACACAGGTTCCCAACATGCATACTAACACAATGTTGATCATGGTGAGAATCAGAAGTTTAGTTAGCAATGCTTATTGTGCATGTGTATTAAACATGAAATGAGGTAATGATGTATATGATTGGTGGAAATTGAAATACTTTGTTTGAAATACTCCTGCCCGGGAGCCTTGGGCAGGGTTGCAGTTTTGCGAAAAGATTCAACTAACCTATTGCTTTGCAATAAACAACAATGGACTCTTAACTCCTCTAGTCTCTGAATTTTATTGGCGTAACTCAGAAGATAAGCCGTTTTTGGCTTACAACAGGATGACTGTTCAGCTATTTGTTCTGCCATTGCCTACTCTTTCACTTCACCTCTTACCTGATACCTTTTCAAGGGAGATTAAACGTGAGACCTTTTGCACATAAAGCATGACCTCTACAGAGCTATGGCCCCACTCCAAAAGTTTGAGGTGCCCTGAAAGGTGGGTTTTTTAACCCATAGCTCCACAGGCAAGAGTTGAGCGCATGGATGGCAACTAAAACCATTGGACTATATAAGCACCTGTCTCGCTCTTGATGCCCATCATCAGACCTTTGTTATTTTAATTGTGAAAAGCTTGCCTTGCCCCTACCAAAAGGCCTGATCTCATCTCTATCACTAAGTACCGTAGCAATACTGCCAGCAGGTCCCCATTCTCAGCTTGAAATATTTTGTGACTGGGCTGGTTCCTGCTTGCCACAACTTTTTAACTTGATCAAAGGCCTTTATATATGGTAGGGATCTGGAAGACTCAGGAACCAATTTGAAACATTAGTCTAGAAATAAAGGAATAACGGAATAGCCATGCACGTTATAATCTCCATCAACATTTCTCATGGAATAAGTTCTCGTGCAATTGTCTCTTCTGGGAAAAACAAGGTTAAGTGAATTCTTCACACACACACGTCATCATATATACAAATGGCAGATTCAGTACTCTGAGTGCCACTCCTTACTTAGCTAAAATGGCACTATCCACATGCATGCACACGCACATGAGAAAACATGAGCAGGCAACAACAAAACCCTAAGATGGGAATGTCTGCTTTTAAAACAGATGCATATTTTCAACATTAATCTTAAACCAAAATAACGTAAGAGGTAGGGATTTTCAAATATTTTGGGCTAAAAATATAAACCCATAACAATCCTTAGCAATCTTTTGAGGTAAAATATCTTCTGTGTTCTTACAGCAAATAATAGCTTTTTCATCTTTTTCTTTTTTAAAAAACAAAAAACTTATCCAGCTCTCTAAGACTTCTTTTGCTGTCAAATCAAATGAAAGGAGGCACTGGTACAGTATTGTAAAAAAAAAACCAGTTTTGAATTTTAAGACTAATCTCTATTTCATTTGAGATTACTCCTTCACATTTTTCTTCTTCACATGTAAACAAAATGTGCCGTGAGGAAGTCATAGATTCAGGTATTTTATAATGACCTCCTGTGACTTATATTCCGTTGTGTCCGCAGAAGTAGGGTGAGAAGAGCTGAGGGCACATCAATCTGGGGACAAACAGCTCACAGCCTTGTTAGCTGCCACAGAGGGCCCCAGTCTGGTTGGGCCTAGCTGCACATTTGGAAATCTTAGATCATCTGGGGGGCAGCACAACCAATTCATTTCACTGAAGAAAAACTAGAAATGTTCAGAGCTCCTTTCCCCAAAAACAGGCAAAACACTTACACACCACTAAGCAAATAAAACACAGACCAAAAAGCAGCAGCCAACCCCCGACCAAATAATCACTAAAGAGAGAGAGAAAATCTCAATTTAAAAATAAAAATTAGGGGTAGGAAGCCTGTGCAGGCACTAGTCTGAGGACACTGGTGCCAGTGGCTACAGCTTCCATTACAGTGGTACCTCGGGTTACGAACTTAATTCGTTCCAGGGGTCCATTCTTAACCTGAAATCGTTCTTAACTTGAGGTACCACTTTAGCTAATGGGGGCCTTCCGCCGCATCGCTGCTGTGCGATTTCTGTTCTCATCCTGAGGTAAAGTTCTTAACCCGAGGTACTACTTCTGGGTTAGCGGAGTCTGTAACCCGAAATGTTTGTAACCCGAGGTGTTTGTAACCCGAAGTACCACTGTACTTTGGTAAAAAGCAGGGTACAATAGCCTGACATTCCCCTGAAGGGTTGCCTGGAAAACTGTATTACAAAATGCAGAGAACTATGAGGTTTCATGGGGAGACTGGGAGATTTGCAGTCAAACCTAACAATGCTAGTTGGTGTGTGAAGGGGTTAAGGACCACAGAGTTCTAAATTGCTAGAGCAGACTACCGGTATGATGTCACATCTGCTCTTCTCCAAAGCGGGAGGTAGTAAGGCTTGCTGCCTGTTCGTTTCTCTTGCCCTCCGCTTCTCCCTTCTGCTGCACATGAAGGAGAGTCATGCCTCACCTGGGCTCCCTGCTTAGATAGGTATCTGAGGCTACTTTACTTTATATTTTTCAACTAAGAAAATTTACCTGCATTTTATTGTTGCTTCAAAGGAATGTGTAAGTCTGAGACCTAAGTAACTAAGTAAATTAAGTGCCGAGGGCCTTCTGGCAGTTCCCTTGCTGCGAGAAGTGAGGTTACAGGGAACCAGACAGAGGGCCTTCTCGGTAGTGGCGCCTGCCCTGTGGAACGCCCTCCCAGCAGATGTCAAGGCAATAAGCAACTATTTTTCTTTTAAAATACAACTGAAGGTGGCCCTGTTTAGGGAAGTTTTTAATGTTTGATGCTGTATTGTTTTTAATATTTGGTTGCAAGCCGCCCAGAGTGGCTGGGGAAACCCAGCCAGATGGGCGGGGTATAAATAATAAATTGTTGTTGTTCTAGGATTCCATAATGTCAATTTCCCCATTGAATGAACCTCCAGCCATACGCATGGGTGTAGCCAGGATTTTTGTTAGTGGGGGCAGACTTATTGGTGGGGGCAGTACCTCAGATTTGTATTGATTTAGGGGAGGCAGCTGCTCCCCTGCCCCCTCCTAGGCTGCACCCATGGCCATACAAACAGGAAAATTACACCTCACCTCAAATGAAAGGCTGATTTTCAAAGCCATCTGCCTGAGGTGGGAATTTAAGAGGTTATTCATGGTATTTTCACATGGAAACACTTATCAAATCAGAAACTCTCTTGAAGAAACTGAGGCAGTACAAACCTGTGAGAAGTCTCATCTCTTGAGTATGCGAATGTTTAAAGTGGCAGTCTCCAAGGTGGTATTGGGAATTGCCTAACAAACACTTAAAACTGAAATTAAATTATAGTGGTGGGATTATTTTTCCTTCCATTGAGCTCCCCCATTCTCATTAACTGGATCTGCAGCTCCAGGATAATTCTGTAGTCATCATAAACACTAGATTCTCAAATAATAAGCAGCTGCTAAAAATATATTCTTCCTTTTACATCGGAACAGGAGATTGCATTCCATCCTGTTGGATGATGACCTGTCCTCAGCCATCCACACGCTTGTAACCTGAGAGGCTGCCTTAGTCTCTTGATCCAGACTGTCCCAGGATAGTTCTGTTCTGCAGGAACTCTAGAATTGCCAATTTCATTGTCTGTTTCAAAATACAGGTTTTCTTGGCGGATGCTGGTTGTTTAAAGATGACAAATAGCATGCTTGGTAATGAAAATGTCAGCTAACAGACAATTGTTTAGCCTTCTGTAGCTTTTTGTGGATACAGGCGGTGCTGTACTACCCTCCCCATACGCACCTGCCCCTCCTAATTCCTGGAATCCTGTGGTTGGTTGCTTGAAATAAAGGCACTTTTCTCTTACTTTTCATATATCTGAATCATTAACTGGAAGTTAATAGGCTTACTTCAGATTAAAGACGTTTAGAAATCGAACATGTTGCTGGAGAAAGCTCGCCTGCCTCCTTATTACCCAAAATACACTTTGCACTTTCTCTATCCTGGCCAGATTCGTTTTATACAGTCTGAGGAGTGGTTGCTGCTGTTATATTAATTTATGAATCACCTCTCACATAAGTCTCAAGGCAATTTACATTCATATGAGAGGAACAAAACAAAAAAGGGTTTTAAAACAATAATAACAACCATGGGATATGGGTTTAAAAACAATAGAAACAAACAATCAACAATTTCTGCCCGCCCCACATTCACTTGGAATCAAATGTCTTCAGTAGTTTTTAGAAAATACAAATAGTGCGTGCCTGGAGGCAATGATGGACAGGATAGAAGACAACAAAAACTCAGTACTGACAAGGCTGGGGTACTGTTGATAGGTCCCAAGAGATGTTCTGGAAGGGTTAAAATATCAGGCTCATAGTCTGGAAGTGCTCCAATGCCCTCAGTGGCATAGAATGCTTTTCATTACCTAAGGCTGGTGTGCCAACTGCACCTCCTATTGGAAAGAGTCTAGCTACAGTTATCCCTGCTTTGATAACCTCCAGGCTAGACTGCTGCAATGTGTTGTATATGTGGCTGCCTTTGAAGACTACCTAGATACTGTACTTCACTTAGTTAAAAAAATAGCCACTAGGTGACTAACAGGGACTGGGAGTTGGGAAAGAAATCTTGCCAGAGCTTAAAGAGCTCATTTGGCTTCTGGTCTGTTCCCAAACATACTGGTAATTTAAAGTGCTGGTGCTTAGACCCTCCTCTGAGTACCTTGCCCATCTGTAGTGAGGCGGGGGGAGGGGAGAGCCTTTTCAGTTATGGTGCCTCATTTGTGGAACTCCTCAAGGTGACTCCATTTGTGTCTTTTACGCACCAAGCAAACCCCCTTTTTTATTTCTACAGGCTTTAAATTGCTGATATATTTCCCCCTCTACTGCGATTTTTATTAGTATTGACGTTCAGTTTTTATTGTGATTTTATTAGCTGCTGTAAACCACCCTGAAACTTTTAAATTGAAGTCAGTGTAAAAATGTTTCAAATTATTGTGTGAAGAAATGAAACTGTTCAGCCATTTTATGTTGGATATTTTTAAGTTATAAACTGTTTGCTTTCCTTTAGAGGCTGTTTTTGCTAGGTGGGTGGGTAATGTCAGCTGAGGAAATAAAACCAAAGATGGGGCAGGGAGAGTCCTGGGATTGTTTACATTCATCTGTCTCGATAGACAATGGAGTGTGCAAACTGCAGCACTGAAGTGACCTCCCCGAGACGCAAGCCTGGGCAGTGTGTATGGAGGTCCTGGGCTCCGCAGACGACAAGACCTCCCTCTCTTACTGATGTGGTCCAACGGAAAGCAGAGCAATACATTTGGCACCAGCTTGGCTGCAGGAGTTGCCGGAAGGAGGCCACATCCAACACAAGGCCATATTCAACTGTCTTAGGGACTCCACTCCCAATTTGTGTAGGGTTTACTCCTTAGCCTTTTTTTCTCCAAATATATCCCACAAAGCAGCAGAGGTTTAGGGTCAGAGTTTTCATTCTACTAAATGGGCCACCTTCCCAGGTTGACAAGTCCCATCTGCCCCTCACTTCCCTCTACAGCACAAGCAGAAACCGCCTTCTGATTAGCTAAGAGGTTAGGAAAAAGTCAGAACAGCTTCTATACTAGAATCAGGGGGGGGAAACCAAAAACAAAAGAGCTAGAGAGCAAAAAAAAAGTCACCAGAATGGAGTGTTGCAGAGGACCCAGACTCCAGAGACTAAAAAAAAAAAAGCAGAACTTTGTATGACCGTACAATATTCACAGATCTTGCTAAATCCGCTAACAAAGTACAATTTATTCTAGATGTTTTCAAAGAGATGTTTGCACAATCACATTGGTGGGTAACAATGACCACAGCAGCAGCACCACAACAACCAAAAAACCATTCAATGGAATGTTATTTCATTAGGTATGTGTCCTATTTTCCAGAGGGCTGTCAGAACTGCCCAGTTTAAAGATAAAGATCCACAGAAAGGGAGAGCAGGGGCCTTGAAGTTGCCAATCAGCGGTTATCACCTTGACAACAGACTAAGGAGGCACACAGGTCACATGGTCACAGTCATCTGTGCTACATTTCCTTTGGGAAGGGAGCCGTGTAGAAGTGGCCACCCTAAGTTTTGGCTGTGCAGCTCAGATTGATTTATCCCCACAATAGGCCAGCCATTACCAAACCACAGACAGAGGATGCAGTTATTAGCTACATCTCTTTGAGGTTCCTGAAATGTCAACCAATATTCTGTTACAACCTGATGTTAATTATTTGGACATTCTGGAAAAGGAATCTGATTGTCTCAAGAATGCAGAAACACCATTGCTCAAGTAGATGACCGGACAGAGTTACACTATGATTGCTCACTGTATTTCTCACTTCCACTTTTGGCAATTTCCATGACAAATTATTTGAAATCCAGCCATCGCCCAAATAAGGTGAAATCAGAGTTGGCCCTATATTATATTTTGACCAGCTTTAAAGACTATGCATTTATGCCAGATTTCATGCCTCTGTACGTTTTGAGCAACTCTTGATAAATATAACCCTTACAGCTATACTAAACCTGCAGATGGGGAGTTGAAGAGCACTCAAGTGTGGATTGTTGTGTCAAGACGAAACGTAGTTACACATCTGACCATGCTGGAAAAAACCTCAGCTTTGGCATGTCTTCTTAATAAGGTTTGCTTATCTGCTCCACTGCTGGATCATTCAAAATAATCAGGTGGGAATGATTGCTTTATACACTGATGTGAGCGCTTTGAATTGGGCCTGGAAACAAACTGGCAACCAAAGCAACTGTTTTAAAATAGGGGTGGTATGTGATGTCAAAGAAACCCCAGCCAGTAGTCTGGCTGCTGCATTTTGGGCCAACTGAAGTTTCTGAGTTGTCTTCAAGGACAGCCCCACACAATAATCCAGTCTGGAAGTTATCAGAGCATGGAGTAAAGTAGCCATTTCTGTTCAAAGGGGGCTATATTTTCCCCCTTTTTTGTATCTTTTATCTCAGTTTTAGCTTTATTTAGATTGGTTTTTTTATTGTTTTCCATGTTGAAAACTATCAATAAAATTGATTACATCATGCTTCTCCTTACTTGTCTTTTCTCTGAACTAAGAAGCCCCAAATATTGTAACCTTTCCGCAAAACAGAGTTGCCCCAACCCTTTCATCATGTTGGTTGCCTTTTCTGAACCTTTTCCAGATCTGCAATATCTTTTTTTTTTGGGGGGGGGGTGAGAGGACCAGAACTGTATCCAGTATTCTAAGTGTGATCTCACTGGAGATTTGTATAATGGCCAGAGCTGGTTTAATCACTAGGCAAACTAGACAACTGCTCAGGGGCGTACCCAGGATCAAAACTGGGGGGGGGGGGCAAGCCATGGTTGTTCAGGTTTGCTTTGAACGGACGCTGATCATTTTTGCTTCTAGGAGGGGGCAGCTGCCTTCTAGGGGGGGCAGATGCCCCCCTGCCCCCCCTGGGTACGCCCATGCAGCTGCTTAAGTTGACCACTGCCTCTTGTGGGAATGAATTCCATCATTTTAACTATGTGCTGTGTGAAGAACTACTTTAATTTGTCTGCCCAGTTCTAGTACTTTCTACAAATCTAATCATACCTTCTCTCTCCACAAGCTTTGTCATAAGCACCAATACAACCTTAAAACAACACAACAATGGTTATGGCTAGCATCATTTCTGGCACAAGTGAAGCATGTATCTTACAGAAAGAAGGAAGTTTATTTCATGAGAAAAAAAGAATATTTTTGTCAGGAACAAAGGTATTTGTAGTCCTCCTAGAATACTTCTAACAAATGTAAAATAAAAGTACAGAGCTTAGCCCAGCTATAGAAAGTCTCCCTTCTGCACCCCAACCAGTCATCTGGCACCTTGAAAAGCAGTATTTCATGCTGACTTTCAGCTATTTTATATTAAAATACTGAGCTGCTAGCAGATAATGTGCAAGTCAATTGGAACCACAACATGAACTTTTCATAATGTTGTGAAAAGAAACTGTTGAATTTGATCTCTGCCCTTTCACTTCAGTAATGTGTCTATTGACATATTTAATCACTTAATGGCTATAGCAGGAACAGCAGCAGCTGAATCCAGTTTATATTTCAATGCCCACAATGTTAAGAGTTTATACATTTAACTTTCTAAAGGTATGATCCTATGTACACTTGGTAATCTTGACTGAAATGATTTATTTCCAAGTAAAGTTGTCTCCTTGCTCCCACTCCCTAGCAGGACAATACAGACCCAGAATTCAACAGCTGATTTATTTATTTTTAGAACATTTTATATTTCACCTTCAGGGCCAGATTTAGGTTTGATGAGGCCCTAAGCTACTGAAGGTAATGGGGCCCTTTATATCTCCAGCTGTCCTTTGTCAACAACAAATTGTTGCTGTTTTTTGTGTTTAATATATGCTATATGGTAATTTATGGACCTAACAGGTATCTAAAGCCATTTGCACATAACAAATAGGAGCCTACACAACACAAAACACTGTTGCTGTATGTAGGTTTTCTTTTATTTGTTTTTTATCTTATATTTTGGAAATGTACATCCAGCTGTTTTTTCCCTTTAAATTTTTTTGGGGCCCTAAGCTATAGCTTGTTTAGCTTAATATGTAAATCCGGCACTGTTACCTTTCTTACATTTAGGTGGTGTAGATTAGACCTTCCACCTACCAAGGCATTTGTTTGCACAATACCAAAACAATAAGCAACTGAAACCATGCCACATATTTTCACGAGGTCTTTCGGGAACTTTCATAACTTGTCCAATAATGCCTACTCTTCAAAATATTTTACAAAAGTGCATTCAATTCCTGGTTCTAAGGCTGCAACTGCCATATCTTTTTTGTCCCAATATTACTTCAGACAATTGGTGATTAACATTAAACCTTCACGGAGCTGCAGATTCGTGATCCACAATGAACTCAGGCAGAACCTGCACATTTCCATCTAACGGGCACTCATAGAGATCTGCCACAATCTAGGGGCAGACAGAATTAATATTGAATATTTTGCATTCGCTCCCTTTTCCTTTGGACCGCCGCCGGCCGCAGGATGGCGCCCTTTGAGCAATTTCAGCCGGGAAAACAGCCTGTGTAACGAAATACCTCTGCAGCTGGATCCATGCTACTTTTAAATGGACACATCTGCACAGTACAGTTTCACTCCTTGCTCTCGTCGGGTGTTACAGAGGCTTCTGAAGTCACTGGGTACACAAGCGCATAAAACATCGACGAATGCGAGATGACTTCCAATTTCTAATCTCGTCAAGTCCAAATGCAGGACTAGCTGGCGGTGGATGCATTTCTGTTAAGAATCTGACCTGCCCAAACCCAGTATGTTTCTTCTCCCCAATGGCAAGCCCCGTTTCTCCATTTCAGCGGGCATGATGGGATCAATTCCAATCTGAGGTCACGATGGGGACTCTCGCCTCTGCGTGATGACCCGGTCCTTTTCGGAACCGCTCCCTTGGACCTTTCCATTCTGAATTCTGCGTTACTCCAAGCCAAGGGTTCATGGGCTGACCAGAACGGTCACACCTACGTACCTCTGGTGTAGGATGAAAATGATGATGATAGGCAATGGAGTATAATGTTCACAGAGAAGCTTGAAACCTTACAATGGCAGAGCTTTATGCAGGTGGCTTATTCTCTGCCGACCCACTCCGTTTTTTGACCCATAGGAAACGGACTTGGCAGTTTTGTAAATGGGGTAAGGTTTCGAGACGCCAATTCTGCCTCCTAACAACCCCCCTTTCCAATGTCGCAAAGGCTTCTCTATGGGGGTGGGGTGCAACATTTGTTCTGCCTGTCTTAAATGCATACTTGTATTTTCGACCCCCTCTTGCAAGTGTGTGTGTGTTCCTGACTTTCTGTTTCTGGAATTGGACTATTCTCTCCCCGCTCCCCCCGCCCATAGGTTTTGGGTCACCGTAAATGAAAGCGAAAGTGTCTTGTTTGTGAGACGCTTGAAAGGATGAAGGCTGAACGCGTGAATTATCGATAAGAGTTTTTTAAACTACTATGTCCTATTGCCGAAAGTGCGTAAATTCCTACACGCAACAACCCCCCAAAGTGGTCTCTGCTGCTTCAGTCACTGATATTCTCCAGCCAGTGAACTTTTGAGAAGGGGTGGGAGTCGTGGGACAAAATCAAGCTGTAACAACCGTACCGGCTACCAATTCAAAAGCCAGCCAGTTTCTTATCCCCATCTGGAAATAATGTACTTCGGGCGGGTGGGGAGGGGGAGCCTCTCCTAGAGCACAGGGTCAGTTCAGTGCGCAGAAAAGGGGGCGGGAGAAGCAGCAGTCAATGCCGTGCTCAGATCTTCCGATAAAAGATCTTATCGTGCAACCCAGTATCGTGGGATCATGGGAATAAAGTTGACAAAATGTACAATTTACAAAAACTAAGGATCACTGAGGACTGCTTCACACATTACTTTTTAGGTGTACATTTAAATGTATTGTGTGAATAAAACAAACGCGTGTCTGGATACAAGTGCGTCATACAGGGGCTACATAACTAGCGCACAGACCCTGGTTAGTGAACTGAGGGTGGGGGCTCGGTAATTTCTGGTGGGGCTAGCCTTTATGGCTCTCTTGTGTGCTTTGAATGCCTAAAAGGGGTCGTTTTAACTCCCTTGTGTAAATGAGACGTAGCAAACAACATCCAGAAATCACGTATCACCCCTTGCTTTTCAATGCATCAGAGCCGTTCACACATTCAGTTGTCAACCCGGGTTTGCTGCTACGTAACGTGTGGAACGACCATGCTACTACGTTGTTATTCTTAAAATTAACACCGTGTCATTTCCCCCCCCGCACACTGTCAAGCCCATCCAAGTTTGCACCCAAATCGGGCCTGCGGGAATAAACCCCAGGCTGGGGTCGCCCGCTTGCCCTTGCTTTGCTCCTTCCCTTCCCCGCTCCCTCTTGTTTAAGCGGACTCCAGAGATCCTTTAACGTTCCCAGGGTTGCGGAGCGAGGTTTTTCCCAGTGACACGAGCCCATCCGGAGCCAAGTCTCCTTTTCCTCCATCTCAGTAGAGCTGCTTTAAAACAGCACACGCATCGGGGCCAGAAGGAAGGAGAGAAGAAGCACGAGGCGCGCGGGAGACACGCGAGACTCTCCCCCCACCCCATTCATTATGAAGCACTTTAAGGAGTGCGAGCGGGGCGGGGGGGGGTGAGGAAGTTTACATTGCCTCGAGCCCCCTGCGGCTTTTCTTTCGCCCCCTCGCCTGTTACCCTGATTGTACCTCCGCGTCCCCCTCCCCCTCCACGTGATGGTCCCGACATGCGCAGCAGCGCCAGGGGCGCCGGAGGCACATTTGCAGACTGACGTCAGTGTGCACAACCTCTCAGGCCAAAATAGTCCGCTGCTGCTGCAGCTCCAAACTTGGCTGAAGGCCGGTAGTGAGAAGAGATCTCGAGCTACTTCAACAAAACTTTCTCTCCAGTCTTTCCTGCTCCCTCTCCCCCTTTCCTTCCCTCTCTCCTCCTGATGGTATTCACATAATAGCTCTGCATTGGAAGGGGTGGCCAAGAAGAAAAACCCCCATCCCAAATTCAGTCTTTCCCCCTCCTCTCCCCACTTCCTTTTCTACCCTTTCCCCTTCTCTCTCTTCCTCCCCCCCGCCCCCACTTTTTGGTTGTAAAAGACAAAAATATGCAGGGTGCTTAGATAAGGCTGGATGAATTAATGGCATCCCTTCTCTTGCCTAGTCAGTCCGTTCTCTCAGCTTCCCCTTTTTAGAAAAAAGTCTATAGAGGATTTCATTCTGCTCTAGAATATAATTCTGGCGTTGGCTTGCCAAGAGGGGAAATCAGAGAGAAGGAATACGGGAACCCTCCAGTGCTATTTCCTATTGTTTGAAACTCACTTTATAGCAGAGAAATTGAAGATGAAAACGGTAAGGAAAGAATTCACCGGACTCTTTGCCTTATGATTTATTTATTTTATTTTTGTCTCCCGCATAATGGTGCGTTCAGATGTGGAGCTGGGGTGGTTTATAATGCACTAGGCGAAATGGATTTTGAATAATTTCAGAGGAACCTTTGAGCTCTGGGGATTAAAAAGTGGGCGCGGAGGGGGGAGAATTGGGGCGCGCGCGAGGCTCTTCTGAGGCAAAGAAGCTTGGTTTAAGTGTGCTCTTGAGCAGTGAAAACTTTTCTATTTCGGAAGCAAGAAAAACAATGGTTGGCAAAATAACGCGAGCCCTTTTTGTTTGTCGGTTCCTTTAAACTCATTGACTTTGCTTCTGCTATTCTAAGCCCATCATTTGCTTGTGTCACGTCAGTGCCTATATAAATGGGGGCGACAAGTGCATATTTTCGTGTGTGCATGCGACTCAAAGGGTCGCATTGATGTAATAGCTGGAGCCCGGATGCTCGACTGAAGGAGAGAGACATTAAGCTCTTAAGAGGCTAATGGGAGAGATGGAAGAGTGTAGCTTTGATTTAGCCCTAGACGCGGAGGGAGTTGCTAGACTCGCAACGCTTACCGAGACGATTGAATCGCTGTGTGTGTGTGTGTGTGTGTGTGTGTGTGTGTATTTTCAAAGGGGTTTTGGGGAAGGGGAGGCAAAGGTGTGTGGCCGGAGGGTGGGTGGGGGACTAACTGGGATCGTGCTCCCGGCTAATGTGTGTCCACTCTCTTGTCTTTGCTAATTTCTTTCATTGTTGTACAAGAGGAGAGAAAAAGAGAGCGCGAGAGTCAATCTCAGACTCTTGTTTTTATTTGGACTGCCTTTGCAACGCATTTGGGCCTCATGCCAAGTGTCTGGGTCACACGCGTTTTATCCAAATAGATTTAGCGCTGCTGTCTGGAAATGGGCTGCTGAATGTTAACTTTAGGATCAGCTCCACCAGAACAGCTACAGACTCTTCCCTGGGGTGGGGGGTGGGGAGAGGCGAGGCGGGGGAAGAGGGCTTTTGTTCTTTAGAGTTCTCTCCGAGGGGGTAGATGTAAAATGTTCTTTTGTACTCAGAAGGCATGAATGTGGGCAGGGGGGGATCTGGTTTAAAAGATTGTTTTTAAGTAGTCTGGACTTTCAGCAGTAAAAATGACAGCTGATCCTTTAGAAAGTTAAGGAGGGGGGAAGAGGAGGAGGAGGGCGGCACGAAGTTTTACAGATAACTTGACTTTTGCCCTCCTCCCCACCCCCATCCTTCACCACCCAGGTGGCAGCTGATCTGGCGAGTTGCATTGCAAGTGAGAGAGGAAGCAGCAGCAGCAGCAGCGCTTTTATTCCCGTCTTGCTGCTCATTCACGATGCAATCCTGCGTGTGCTTACTTGGGAATAAGCGCCATTAAACTCAATGGAACTTGCTTCCTAGTAATCATACGTTAGGCTGCACACACCCACACCTCTTTCCCCTTTGTGTTGGCTCCGTTGCTTAGCTAATTATTTAAAGGCCGTGAAAAGGAGCCCTAAACTCCAAAAAAACTAAACTCCCCCCAAAAAATCTAGTGTGCCCTTCAAATCAGGCGTTTTTGCGTGTGGTGCTTTGTGTCTGTGCAACAGCAGGTCTGTAAAAACCTGGTGTGGGAGAAGCGACGTAAAGAAGCCAACCAATACCTGTGATTGATAGGACACCCACTTCCCCTCCTTGCCTGTCGTCGCTTTGCCTTAGCAACCCCTCGTAGTCCCAGGGATCACTGGCCGCTTCTCGGGAGTCCTGCCCATTCAAGACGTCTCTCTCTCTCCCTCTCCGCCCCCCCCCTCACTCCTTGCCAGGAGAGGCTCTGTGACTTGCATGAGAGCAGCCAGGAGCCAGGGCGGTGGGGGATGGGCCGCGGCTGCATCTTTCTCCCTCGCGCGCTCTGTCAATATGGAACGGGGAGCTCCCGCCAAGCAATATATTCGCCTCTTGCCCCGAGGCTTGGCTGCCAGATGCCCATGTGTGTCTGAAGGCCGCTTTACCTGAAAGAGGGAGGGAGCTGCAGCAGACATTGCGCACAAGTAAAGGAAACGGGTCTTTATCCCTTGGATGAGCAAGCAAGGCAGGCAGGCAACACTTTTGGGTTTTGTTTGCAAGGCGAGGCGGCGACCTTCACTTTTGCTCTTGTTTTCGTTTTGCATTTTTATGTTGTGAACCGCCCTGTGATCTTCGGATGGAGGGCGGTATACAAATTAGCAACAACAACGCCTGATCTAGACAAGCGCTCTCTCTCTGTCTCTCTCCCCCTCCCCACCTCCCTCCCCCGGCGTCCTCTCTCCCGGGAGCGGATGTATTTGCAGGAGTTTTTTGCGGCTTAACGCCAGGCCATTAGTGGGCCACAGGTGCTACCGCCAGAGCCGAGTAATGTCTGAGCAAACATTGCCCAGGGAGATAGATGATGCGGCTGGAGAATGAGGCTCATTGAAAAGAGCGGCGGCTGCTGTTGGTGCCGGCGGCGGCGGCGGAAAGCCGATGGGTTCAGTTTCTCTGCTGCTGCTGCCTTTGGAGGCAGGCCCAGGGCCGGTGGTGGTGGCTGACTGAGCTGCAGGCGCTGTACCGTTGCCAAGGCTCCGGCGGGAGAAGGAAGGGAGGCCGTTTGCAGGCGGCGGGAAGGAGCCTGCGAGCACAGGCTCTCGCTGCTGCTACCTGTTTGCACCAAGAGGTGACTTGAGTTAGGTTGCTGGGGTTGGAAGGGTCGGCCAGGGTTCAGAAGTCTGGCCTCAGTACCTTGAAATATGTGAAATAATGATCAAAAGGGTGTTTCTGCCCATGTGCAGGGTGTCTTTCTCTCACCATGGAGCAGCTGCAGGCTGTTTTCTTTCTCTCCCCCCCCCCCCACTAAGTTAAGGATTAACCATTAAGAAGTAGAAAGGCAAAACAGTGGTACCTTTAATAATAAATATTAAAATTTAATAAATAATGCATTTATTCCCCTAAATATGGGTAGAGCTCAGTTGGTAGAGGGCATCCTGAATTCTCTAGGTGCAGCTGGGAAAGGCTTATGGCTGAATCTCTGGTGAGCTTCTGTTGGTCAGTAGTACGTACCTACAATACTGAGCCAGATGGACCAGCATGCGACAGCTTCATAGGACCAGTGTAAACGTCACAAAGTCATGAGCAAGCTTTCATGTTGTGCTTCATCAGGAAAGCTATTGAGCAAAATAAACAGAGATTGGGGGGGGGGGGGAGAAAAAAACCCGGAATTATGTTTTACTTCTAAGCCTGCAGTTCTTGAGATGGAGTGTAGAAGGAGTCATAGAATTGTAGAGATGGAAGGAACACTGAGGATCATCTAGTCAACCCCCTGCAATGCAGGAATATGCAGGTGGCCCTTAAGGGGATTGAACCCAGGACCTTAGTGTTATCGGCACCACACTCTAACCAGCTGAGTTAACTGGAAATAGTAGTACAGGCATAATTGGATTAGGCTCAGTGGATGCAGGGCATATCCTTGGTTATTGGGGCAAAAATAAAGCAATTCTTCACCCTTTGCTGAAAATATGAAATCTGGTTCTGTCTCCAGCCATTTCCAGGAGAGACAGATTAACTGAGTGAGAGCTATTTTTGACCCAGTTCTTAGTCAAAAAGACTTGTACTCTAAAATACATGATGATGGCACACAGTGATGGGGAGGGAGAAGGGGAAAAGCGAGCTCAGCATCAGTTTTTACCCTATAGCCAGCAGGACTTTGAAGCATGTTCAGTGCTTTTTTGTCGCAGTGAGGCTAGGAGCCATCTGGACTTTTTTCATACCGAGCAGGATTAGAAGCTCTTTGGACCTTGATCTTCCTAGCAATTTCTCTTCTCTATCCCACCACCTGGCTAGCTGTGAAAAATTGTAGGTCTTTCTTGCAGCACTTGAGCTTCCCTGGTGGTCTCCCATCAAGGTAATTCAGCTTGGTTTAGTTTCCTAGCCTTGGGTGGTATGGCCAGAGGTGGCTGAGATTAGGGGCCCCTGTCCAAGTACAAGAACAAGCCATGGGGGCAAGCCAGACTACCTGAGGAAGTAGGGCTTGGGTAGTGAGAGTCCCTATCCTACCCACAGCATTTTTCTTGGTAGATAGCCCTGAGGCTGGGAAGCCTGGACTACCTGGTTAATTTGGGCACAGGTACCTGATCTAACAGTGGACAGTAAGTACAGTTGGAGCAGGCTGGTCTGCTGGTGGGATCCCTCTGATGGCATGTCTCTTGGACTGGCTTGGTTCTGGCACTTCTCTGGAAACGCAGCATTTGTTCAGTGGCTGCCAGCCCTCCAAAGTTTCCCTGTGCAGGAAGGAGAAGGGTGAGGAGGACCAGAGATCCCTTTGCATGGCCTCTATCATTGCAAGCTTTCTAAAATAGTTATCCACTGCAGTAGGAAACTGAGGTGAATGTCAGTGTAACTATATCATGTCCTCGCCACTGCTAATATATTTATAGCATTTTAATTGTAGCATATTGAAGGAGAAGAAAGGCAGGTTTGTGCTAGTCAGGAAAGGCTGCTAAACCAATCACCTGCACCTCCACAGAGTTCCCCTGTGCACTATTTATTGCTGCTTTTCTTCACCTAGACTTTACTATTCCAGAGAGGCTTTTTCCATTAGGCACATGACGATTGGATTTACATATGTGTTAAAAATTAATCCAGATGAACACTTTTTTTTTCTTAAATAGAAAAACCGGGTTTAGGCACAGAAACTGATATGGTAACCCTGCATGATGACCTTTGTTATGAGAGAGACAGGGGAAACATGTCCTTGTTAATTCTCATCGACTTCCCAGCAGCTTTCAATACCACCGACCATGGCATCTTTCTGGAGCAGCTGTCTGAGTTGGGAGTGGGTGGCACAGCTTTGAGGTGGTTCTGGTTCTGCTTGGATGGTCGCTCCAAGATGCTTGGGGAGTGTTTTTCAGCCCCATGGAGCCTTCAATGCGGAGTTCCTCAGGGCTCAATTTTCTTCCCTATATTATTTAACATCTATATGAAATGGCTGAGTAGGGTCATCCGGAGTTTTGGAGGACATTGTCAGCAATATGGTGATGACACATTTCTACTTCTCCTTTACATCTGCAGGTGAGGCAGGGGATGTGCTGGACTAACAGCCCCTAGCTTCTGTTTAGCCTGTGCTGCAGTGAGATGGTTTTCCTTTTAGAGGCAGGTGGGCTGAGCTTCCAATTCTTTTGTGTCAAATGCTCTGGAGGGATAGAATTTGGTTGTAAATCTCATGAAAGGATCAACAGAATGCCAAGTGGAATATGTTTTGTGCAGCGTTTTATTTGTATGCATGTGAGATGCTTTAATAGTGTTTGGGGCTTGGGCTCAATTCACATTCCACTTACCGTCTTTCCCCCTTTTTAAGACACTGTCTTATAATTTTTTCCCCTCAAAAAAACACAGGGTGGCTTATTTTCAGGGGATGTCTTATTTTTATTACGTCAGTATGGTACGGTGCAGCCTCTCCCTGTGCGCTAAGCAGGCGGGGCAGAACTCCGCAAGAGGCGCGTCCCCCCCCCGTGCCTCTCACTGGTTCGCTGGCTCCCTGCGCACGCAGGAGGGGCTGAGGAGGCGACGGGAACAATGGCAGCACCATGGCTTACTTTTGGGGTACGTCTTACTTCTCACAAAGGTAAAAAAACCCTGCCATGGCTTACTTTATGACTACGTATTAAAAAAGGGGAAACAGGGTACTCTGTTATACACTTGAATATCAATACTTTGGAATACATCGGTTGTGACTGGTATCTTCACTTAGAATAGAATCAGAAAAGAACTATTTGAGATTCAGCAAACCTTTTTGAAATGCTTTATTTGGCTTAGTTTAGTTTAATAAGATATTTAAAGAGAAACTTCAGAGTTAAACACTTCAGAGTGTGTATAGCGAAGATCCAAGAGATCTTTACAAGGCGTGGAGATTCAAGGAATAAGGCATATATATTTAACAGTAAAGTTGGTTACCCATACACACATTTTATACACACATTTGTACCCACACATAAACATACTGTGCATGCACAAACACTTGCTCAGTAAAAAGTAAATTAGGTCTGCTGATGTAATAATGACTGGGTAGAATTCTGTAGCCCTTTTGTGAAGAGAGCCAGACTGCATAGTAATGTAATAGTCCCTTCTGGTATTAAAATATATGAATGAAAATGCTGATACACCCAACTAATCCCAACACCTGCACAATTGTCTCGGCTAAAATTAGGCCACCTGCTTGCAAAATACTGGGACTTACCAGTGTTTCCATGCTTCACAGGTGGACAAGTCTTATTTTATATAGACTAAGAACATGTGCGTACTGTGGTATATGGTGCAGCTTTAATGTATTCACATGATTATGCATTTTGCAGAGCCATTTGATGCTATGTTTGCTGTATACCTTGAGCCCCAGAAACCTTGGCCTCAACCAAGAGAAAGTCACAACTTAAGGCCTGTTGAGATTCGGGGGGGGGGGTTCTCATTGATGTGAAGCGGACTTTGTCTTGGGCAAGCCTTGAGTGCATGAAGATTTTTAGAGTGGGGTTGAGTGGAAATGCTGTCTTTTATTCTGTACTCTTTGATACTAAGATTATTAGTGTTCCAGTCTTAGTGCTGTGTTGTTTAGTGCTGGACTTGGTTATAGAATCTTAGAGTTGGAAGGGACCCAAGGGTCATTTAGTCCAACCCCTTGCAATGCAGGAATCTCAGCTAAAGCATCCATGACAGATGGCCATCCAACCTCTGCTTAAAAACCTTCAAGGATGGAGAGTCCACTAACTTTTGTGGGAATCTGTTTCACTGTCAAACAGCTCTTACTGTCAGAAAGTTTTTTCGTGTGTTTAGCTGGAATCTCCTTTCTTGTTACTTGAAGCCATTGGTTCGACTCCTACCCTCCAGAGCAGGAGAAAACAAGCATGTTCCCTTTTCCATGTGACAGCCCTTAAGATATTTGAAGATGGCTATCATATCTCCTCTCAGTCTCCTCTTTTCCAGGCTAAACATATCCAGCTCCTTCAAGCGATCCTTGTAAGTCTTAATTTCCAGACCCTTGATCATCTTGGTTGTCCTCCTCTTCACACATTCCTTCTTATAAGAAAGCTCTTACTTCCGATCTAAGAACTTACCGGTAGTCCTTAGATTGGTGGTAACAGATCCTTTTCCCTAACATCACATGATGTTAAGTAACTGACAGGTGGGCATAGTTTGCCCATGGCCTCATGACCAAATTCAGAGGCCCAGTGGGCTGGAGGTTCCCCCACTGCAGTCCTAGAATCTGACTACTAATATGCCCTTTATATCAGAATCCAAAAAACCATATGCCACAATTATAGCAAGTCCAGTGGAGGTGTCTGGAACACTGTTTCATCTGTATTGGATGAGTTTCAGCTGCTTTGGCCTGAAAACACACATACCGGTAGGTTGCTTTGAAAAGTGCAGCTACGAGCTGCCCTCTTGAGCCTTGCCCATCTTGGCTTCTTAGAGCTAGCCAAAGGAGATTGACTGGGTGGGACCATTGAGTGATTATTGCTTCATTTGAGAATAGGGAGATACCATCTGACTTGAAGGAGACAGTGGTGTGTCCTCTCCTTGAGAGAACTTCTCTGGACCCATAAATGTGAAACAACTATTGCAAATGGCAAATATCCTCAATGGCAAATATCCTCTGGCAAATATCCTCTTTTGGGGCAAGGTGCTTGAGAAGGTGACAGCGGTCCACCTTAAGGCATGCTTGGAGGAAACTGATTATCTGAATCAATTTCAGTCTAGCTTCAGGCCTAGTCACAGCACTGAAACTGCCTTGGTTGCCCTTGTTGATGTTTGTCGGGAGAAGGATGTTTTTCTTTTTGAGACTTCACAAAATTCTTTTAACCTTCATACCTAAGTAGTGATTGCAACCAGGTTTTTGACATTTACTATAGCACACACATATTTGAAACTTGTTCTCTTTTTCTCTGATTTGCCTTACCCTTTGTGAAAGGGTGTGTCACAGGAAGAGGGCTATGTCTTGCAAATGCAGTTGAACTACATTCACTTGCAGTACTAATCATGTGTAGTTGATGTACTGGGGCAGAATGTGAATGGGAATTGGTACCCAAAGACACCTTTGTTCACTTTACACTGCACACAACATTTAAAAAAAAAAAAAACTTTAGAAGGCATGTACTGCTTTTCAAGTGGGTATCAAGGCAGCATACCACATAAAAACATAAAAAGTTCATTAAAATACAATGAAGCGGCAGACATGGAATCACTGAGCAGAAAAACAAATTAAGATCCAGTAAATGCTCAGGCAGACATAAATGTTTTTGCTCTATAAATGAAGCCTCACAACTGTTTGGTGCAGCACTATTTAAAACACACTGCATGTGCAAAGATGCCTGGTAACAAGGCAGCAGTCCTCAAGCATGTCACCAGTGCCACCCTCTGACTCAGGCCAACATCTTTTAAATATGTATGCAGAAATGGTACCTTTAAAATGTTGATATGAGGAAGATGGCAACAGTAGCTGTATCATGCTGGGGCCTAACAAGAAAAAGTGGGCAGCAGAGGTCCAGAGCATGTGGATTGGCCAGAGAAGGAATAAGAGCAGAATCAATATATTTTTCCTGGAATTTGGAGCACCCATGTTAGAACACCCTAGGGCCCACAACTTTGATACTTCTCGTCATTCTGTGTAGCATTGTTGGGAAATGCCAAGAGTTAAGACTGCTTATAAAATCCTGAGTCAACTCTCTTGTATGCATGCATGATGTAATGGTCTATAATTCCTACTCTCTTGAGAATGAACATTATGCCATGGTCTTTAATTATCACACATAATTGCATTTTAATCACTGTTTCTGCCACGTACTTCCTGTGTTGATAGATGGTGATTCTCAACCCACACGTGGCCCCTTTGGCTCTGTGTTCTTCATTTGTTTAGTCTTGTTGATGAGCTGAAGGAAAGCTTGTGTTACTGAAAGCTTGTGTTACACAGCTGCATTTATGGCTGACAGCAGGGGGGCTCTGATAATAAAGGATGCTTAAAAATTTTAGGCAATAAACAAAATAAAATAATGTGACTCACTAGCCCTTATGACAAACAAAAAATAAGAGGGCAATCTGAACTTTTAATGAGCTTTGGTACTTGTAAAATGTTGAGGAAGGTGGTCTTATATTAGTGACTCTTGGTGAGAAAAATGGGCAATGAGTTGTAGCTCTCATGGAGAGACTACGGAAAACATGTGCATGGAATAAGAAACACACAAGCATACTGATCTAGGAAGTGAAAATATGCTTGTCTGTCAGGTAATTCTAACGGAAAGGGGAATTTATTTTCACTGAGCATATAAATATATATGGCTAAATTAAAAATCAAAATGTTTGGCATCTATCTTGTCTCAGGAGACAATGGAAGAGTGCACCTTTGGTACAAAAATCAAAATAAATTACAGTGGGACCTCGACTTACGAGTGACCCGACTTACGTGTTTTTCGACTTCCGAATGACTTCCGGAAGAAAAAAAATGGCCGCAACCGAATTTTTCGACTTGCGAAAGTAAGTCGTGGCCGCTTTGAATAGGATTTCTTCGACTTACGAATTTTTGAATAGGATTTCTTCGACTTACGAATTTTTTTCGCTCAATGCATCCCTATGGGGACTCGACTTACGAGTGTTTTCGACTACCAAAGATCGCTTCGGAACGCATTATCTTCGTAAGTCGAGGTCCCACTGTAACCAATATCTGTGCCAAATCCTTTATTCAAGCTCACATTACAGGAAGAAGGTTAAGGGCTGTATGTGGTGGGAATCTTGGGAGGCTGGAGAATCTTGTTGTGGTCTGCCCTTCTTGTAGTACCACAAGCCAGGCATTGTATTCTGGCGGGAACAACACAGAGCTACAGGTAGGGGACCAGCTGGATAGCATTGACAAAGGGAAGGTCAATGGCACTTGTTTGATTTGGTATTGCAAATCATTGTGACCTCATCCATCACTCCAGACCAGCATGCAGAATAGTTTTTGTGGGGAGGGGAGACAAAACTAAAGGAGTAGAGCAATAAGGATTTCCTTGCTCAAGTCTGTATCCCTGGGCAACAAATTAAAAGGGCCAGATGTGAGACTTGCTGATGCAAGTAGAGATGGACAGAAGCCAAGCTAGAAATTCTGACTGTAAACATTTGCTGTAAGACCTATGGCCTGATGAACGAAGTGAATGACCCATAGGAAAGTGCATCTTTTCTTGGCAGCGAACCGAAATAGCAGCAACATCCAAAAGTTCAACCAATAATATTGTTGCTCTTGGAAAAAAATATATGGCTAAATGGCCAGGATCTGGGAGCACTTACCAGTGGTAGGATGGTAGAAGAAGCCAAACTAATGAACTGCGAGTGATCTTTGGTCACTAACTTAGGTACAGGAAACAAGAATCTAGTGAGGGTCAGCTATACCTGCCCCATGGAACCAATAGAGCCAATTTAGAACTTAGAAAGGCTTCATAGTCCAGTGGGGGGGGTGCTGTACCTCTGCTAGAGTTCATGGCTTTGCACTTGGCATTCCAACCAGTTACATAAATTGTCTCTGAACCTATCCTTCAGAGGCAGAGAACACCAGATGCAAATTGCCACTCATCTTTAGTTAATTTCCCTCTGAGCAGTATCTAAACTTCTGTAGTTCTGCTTCATAAAGCAGTAAAAGAGAATTAAACACAGACAGGACAGCAGATCAAAACTCCAAGAGTTAATCAGAAAAATGCCTGCCAGAATCAATGAGGTGATGGAAGGTCTTAAGGAGCTAATAGAAAGGCATCAAGGAGCATTTCACAACCTGGGTACAGCCATGAAAAAGGTTTTCTTTCCTATCCCCACCAAACATAGCTTAGATATAGTTTTCCTGGCTGATTGGAGGGGAACAGACAAGTTTATACCAGAGGAGACAGCGCTTTATTCTCCTAGTGCTGGTAAGAAGGCAGGGAAGCAGCTGGTACTTCTAAATGTGCTCTGTGCACAGAAACATTGTTTACCCCAGCCTATTTTCATATGTCCCCCCATCTTCATTTCTGACATTGTTGACTGCAAGGCATGACCTTTCTGTTAAGAAAGGATTTTTAGTATAATTTTACTTACATTGTTTTAACATTTTCATTATTTTGTTTTGACTACAAGTAGATGCACATTCTGAAGTCTCAGGCAGCTGTTAAGTATTAGCACAAAATATTTGGAGACCAGCATTTTGAGAGAAACAAAACAAAATCACAATTTTTATGCTGTGTAAGGGCCAACCATTTATAATGTGGCCATTTCCTAAAAACTTTAAAATGTGTACTTGTCACTGCAGATGCAACAACTTTCATGTGCAGTATTTTTTTTGATAACATTTGTGGTTTCATGGGTTTTTATGAACTGTATAATTTGAAATGCCGAACTCGTTTTTCTGCTACCAATGGTCAACGAGAATTTTGCATGAATAAAGTATGCAGGATACAGTCTTGTAAAACAGTAATAATGAGATCAGAAATTATATATTATTTTGCTGGAAGATACGGTATTTTGCTTGTCCCGGATTTTTCTTTTGACTATTGACACATCATGCTCTCTTCTTCACAGCTGAAATCAATGTAGACTTTTAAGTTTAGACTTAAATGGGAGTGCAAAATATCCCCCGGTATTTGTGTACAAGTCATAGGTATGGAGTTCAGTTTACTAAACTTGAATATGGTGCAGGGATGCTTTGCAGAGCACTATGCTGACAGGAAAGGGTGGAATTAGTGTGGCCATTGATATTAATATGATGATACAGTAGTGGATGTACTACTATATGTATTTACTGTTCTCAGCATTGCTCTCCTCCTCATACTCAGGTGTGTGCTGCACATGGTCGCTCAGAAGTTGTTCACCCTCCTGGATTTAATCCTCCCTGTCTTCTGAGGAGACCCTGACCCAAGTTCCATCTTCTGGAAAGACTAGGCTCTAGAACACAGGTGTCAAGGACAAGGCCCGCGGGCCAAATGCGGCCCGCGAGACCTCGTCATGTGGCCCGTGAGCGTGCGCTGATTGGCGGTGGGCGGCGAAGGTCAGCGCGCGCGAGAGGAAGGGAGCAGAGGTTTTTTTTTTCCGGGCTGTTTTGGCCCAGCGCGGCTTTTTGCTGCGTCGGGGGTGCCCCGCGCGGCTTTCTGCCACCTCAGGGAAGCCTCCCGCACCAATTTTTCCTTGCCAGGGGAACCGGCAAGGCTTTTTTTCTTCGGGCCGTTTTGGCCCAGGGCGGCTTTTTGCCGCGTCGGGGGTGCTCCGCGCGGCTTTCTGCCGCCTCAGGGAAGCCCCCCGCACCAATTTTTCCTTGCCGGGGGAACCCGGCAAGGCTTTTTTCTTCGGGCCGTTTTGGCCCAGGGCGGCTTTTTGCCGCGTCGGGGGTGCTCCGCGCGGCTTTCTGCCGCCTCAGAGAAGCCCCCCCCCCCGCACCATTTTTGCCTTGCCGTGGCAACCCGGCAAGGTTTTTTTTTTCCGGCCGTTTTGGCCCAGCGCGGCTTTTTGCCGCCTCGGGGGTGCCCGCGCGGCTTTCTGCCGCGTCGGGGAAGCCCCCCGCACCAGCCTGCTGATCCCACCACCACCCCGCGCTGCGCCAATCCCTGCGAACAGCAGGCAGCGGTGGAGGGGGGGGAGAATGAGCAGCATCTCCTCCGCTACAGCGGAGACGTTTCTTGCTCCTCCCGGCCGCCCCCCCTCGCAAAAGCCTTCTTTTGCGGGTGGGGGGGGTGGAGAAGGAAGCAACATGCCCTCTGCTACAGCGGAGGAGACGTTTCTTGCTCCTCCCGGCCGCCCCCCCTCGCAAAAGCCTTCTTTTGCGGGTGGGGGGGGTGGAGAAGCAAGCAACATGCCCTCTGCTACAGCGGAGGAGACGTTTCTTGCTCCTCCCGGCTGCCCCCCCCTCGCAAAAGCCTTCTTTTGCGGGTGGGGGGGTGGAGAAGCAAGCAACATGCCCTCTGCTACAGCGGAGGAGACGTTTCTTGCTCCTCCCGGCTGCCCCCCCCTCGCAAAAGCCTTCTTTTGCGGGTGGGGGGGGGTGGAGAAGCAAGCAACATGCCCTCTGCTACAGCGGAGGAGACGTTTCTTGCTCCTCCCGGCCGCCCCCCCCCTCGCAAAAGCCTTCTTTTTCGGGTGGGGGGGTGGAGAAGCAAGCAGCATCTTCCCTCTCTCCTCTCTCTCTTTCACTCCTTCCTTCCTTCCTTCTCTCTCTCTCTCTCTCTCTCTCTCTCTCTCTCTCCCTTTATCATTCTTTCTTTCTTTCTTTCTTTCCTTCCTTCCTTCCTTCCTTCCTTCCTTCCTTCCTTCCATCCATCCATCCATCCATCTATCTCTCTTTCTCACCCCTTCTTTCTTTCCTTCTTTCCTTCCTTCCTTCTCTCTCTCTTCCCTCCCTCCCTCCCTCCCAGCCTTTTAGAGGAGGAAAACCAGAAAAAAATATTTTTTCCACACAGTGGAGAGGGGGAGGGCAGCCCTTTGAGGGTCACCGGCCCTTTGAGGGTGACCAAACTGCTGATGCGGCCCCCGATGAATTTGAGTTTGACACCCCTGCTCTAGAAGGAGCATGACATTTTCTGTGACAGTCCTGATGCTCAGGAACTTTCTTCCAAGAGTGGGTCATTCAGCCTTGGCCTTGCTTGGCATGGGAAGGAAAAAAATCCTTCTGCCCAAGCACCAGACAACCAGCAATTTTGGATGTGAGACATGGCTGGATAGGGAAGCTGTTGGCAAGTGTCTGTCATCTCCTGACTGGATCTATGCACTAGTCTTCCTGAAGAGCAGGGGCTTATCAGGATGCAGCCTTTGGCCTTTGAGGAGTTTGGGAAGGGTTGGCAGAGCAACACCATAGTGGTTGTTAGGTTCTGCTCTGCTTACTCTGAACCTTCACTAACCTCCTCAATGGCTCTAGAACATAGCCTAGTGAACCTTCGAGGTCTTTAGCTCCTCAGGGTAAAAAGAGATCTTTTTCCTGTCATAGGCTGTCTTCCCTCATGGGCTCTCACCTTGGACAACCCATACAAAATGAAAACTTAATAAGACTGATGCATTTGGATGTCTGTTGAAAATTCTGTCTGTCTAATTATTTTTTTAAAAAATTAATACTGAATGAAACTGATTTTCAATGTTATCTATGCTTTCCAGGTAAAGAAATGGACAACAGTTGTTTGCTATTCACTTTAACTCCTCATTGACATGTGAAGGACTTATTTTTTAATTACTTTTGGACTGAAAATGTCTGCAGACATAGAAAAAAGTATATTATTCCAAAACGCCTATCAAGAAGTGGAACCAGAAATAGCTAATCCTGAAGAAATATAATAAATCTTGGTTATGGTGCAATGCTGGAGTGGAGTTAAAGCTGTAGCACATAGGTAGCCCACTTCTTCTAAATTATGGAAATTTTGTGGAAGATGTTGACCTGGATTTTGTGCTTAATTATGGTTTTGTCAGAATTTCACGGTGACAACAGGCTTTCGTATAGTTCTCAAGGTAGGGTTCCAACTTTTTAAGCTACCGTTTTTTGACACTTATTTCAGTTAATCAGTTTTCTTTAACGTTTATATTAATACTCATTGTGAGAAACAACAAAGGATTTATGGTATACAAATTTTAGTTATTCTCTGTGGGAGTAAAATTGGAATATACGTTTTTTATTTTATTATTTAAGCATTGTGTATAGCTCTTAACACTTTAGTCTCTGTTAGCAAATTGAAAAGTCAGTATTTTAATGTATTACTTCATAATAAAGAAATTACCAAATTAAAATATTGTTGAAGTAACTGAAGTAATTTATTTAGAACAAAATAAATATTGAAGTACTTGCTTTTTGCCTGTTCATTAAAAATGTAAAATCTACATGCTAAAGTCTAGGGCCCTGTGTGCACTGCAATATATATCTTCAGTCCCACTTTGTGCAGGTTCTCCCATTAATTTAAATGTAAATAGCAGCCTGTATAGGCCTACTTCTTCAATGCAAGTTAAAATAGGAATCCTTTCTGGCAGTGGGAGCTGTGCATGGACTGAAGCTTGTGCATCCTTATCTGATTGTTGAATCAGGGCACTAACCCAGCGTGTGCTCTTTTAAAATTAGTGGAGCTCACTGGTATTGAACTGTACCCTTTGACATTTACAACATGATTCTTTCCATACTAATCATTTTTTCTATTGTGTGTGTGTGTGTGTGTGTGTGTGTGTGTGTGTGTGTGTACAGGGTGAGTCCTTTAAAAGAGGCCCCATGGATACAGAGTACTGTACACATGTTCCATGGGGCCTCTTTTAAAAGACTCACCGTGTGTGTGTGTGTGTGTGTGTGTGTGTGTATAATTATATTTTTCAAATGGCAAATCATGAAATAGGCAAATCATGAGATAGGCCAGACATTTATCTAACATAAAATGAATGAGTGGAATGTATATTTTAAGATCAGATTAATATATTTTTTCTGTTAGAAAGTGGGGATTTTCTTTAGTAAAGTAATTTTGTTTATTAATATGTTCACATGAACATGAATTTTGACAGTGCTTGGATATAGCAAAATGTGGATAATGTACTACTCCTTCTTGTGCCCTGTTATATTTTCTTCTCTTCTATGGCCATTTCTTGGACTGATTTACCATGCGGTTTCAAAGAGGAATTCCTGTCTTACCTTGAACACTACCAACTAACAATCCCAATAAGGGTTGATCATAATGGAGCCTTCCTCAGCTTTACTGTGAAAAATACTAAGCCCTCCAGGAGAAAGAAGAGGAGTACTGAACATTATGACCAAGAACTGGCAGTATCTAAATTATTTTTTAAACTTTCTGCCTATGGCAAGCACTTTCATTTAAACCTGACTCTCAACACAGATTTGGTCTCCAAACACTTCACAGTAGAATACTGGGGGAAAGACGGGCCTCAGTGGAAACATGACTTTTTAGACAACTGTCATTACACGGGATATTTACATGGCCAGCATGGTACAACTAAAGTAGCATTAAGCAACTGCAACGGTCTGGTAAGTTCACATTATGTATTCTAGCATGTTGGTATTCTTGAGTCTTTAAATTTACAGTATCTCTCCGTTCACACTATTATATCTCTATTATTATTATTATTATTATTATTATTATTAGGATTATGGCCATATAATGGGCATATGTTTGAACAGGGGGACTTGAGGGCTGTCTATAGGGAAGAGGCTCCTGATGGATGTTAGCTCTAACACAGGGTGATCCCATTAGGACAGGGCTGGATGGGTCGTTAAATGACAAAGGACACAGGTAGTAGCTGTGAGCAGGCATTCCAATATAGTCTTGTTGCATACTGGTAGTTGCAAGACAGTCACAGAGAGTCCATAGCTAACCAGAACTCACACCAGATGACTGAGGACTGTGGGGAAAGCTGGAAATCTCTAGGAAATTTAATCCAGTTCTAGAGGAAGATGCTTGCTGGAGCAAGCCGTTTTGTTAATTAATGGCCAAATGGAGACTTAGAGATATGTTTGCATTAGATATGGCAATGGCTGTGGGAACTAATTAGGCATGCAGTTATGTTGCAGATAATGCAAAGGTTCAGTATCATCCATGACTGCTGCTATGAAAGGAAACCACCTCGGCTTCTTCTGATTTATGTGCATTGGCATTGCACTCATTGCCCAGAGCAAAGCTGAAATAGGCACATAGTTCTGAGGCATTTCAGTTAAACCACGCTTCTCAGTAACACCACTTCATTGGTTGCTGGTGTCACAGGGAATAGGCAAGCAGAGTGGTATCCAACATAGCTGTTCCGTTTGCACAAGGTCTTCCCCTTGCAAAACAGAACTTCTCCTCTCTCCTCTCCCCATGCCCCCCATCTGCTCTGGAGCATTGGGGAAAACCCCAGAACAGATAGCAAGGGATTAATTTTCTGGCAGTTTCAAGAGCAATAGATGTATTTGTCTGGGGGAAGAACAACATGAAGACTGCTGCTTCAATACTCTGAAAATGCAATAATCCCACAAACTCCAGGGAAAGCCATATCTCAGTGGTAGAGTATATGTTTTGTATACAGGAGGCCCCGGGTTCTAAACTCAGCATCTCCTGGTAGGACTGGGAGAGACTCCTGTTTGTAATCCTGGAAAGCTACTACCAGTCAGTGTAGAAAATAGTGAACTAGATGGACTGACTCAGTATTTGGCAAGCATCCAATGTTCCTATGAAATGCCTGCATTACATGAGCAAAAAACATACAATGGTGCAAATAAAACAAACAAAAACCTATAGTTGAAAATACCATTCAAAAAGCAACAACTTCTAATTAGTGGACAGGAATTGTAATCAGTTTTAGAAATCTGCATTGACATCTAATTTAGACAACTGTCCAGCGCAGGTACAGTGGTACCTTGGGTTACGAACTTAATTCATTCTGGAGGTCTGTTCTTAACCTGAAACCGTTCTTAACCTGAGAACGCTTTCACTAATGGGGCCTCCAGTGCCGCCCCGCAATTTCCGTTCTCATCCTGGGGCAAAGTTCTCAACCCGAGGTACTACTTCCGGGTTAGCGGAGTTTGTAACCCAAAGTGTTTGTAACCCGAGGTACCACTGTAGTGGCTTTTTGATTATGTAATGATTATAATGTGAAATTAGATTAACAGGAATAAAAGTATATCTTTTAGTGGGTGGGCTAGTTAAACTTCTCTTAAGAAAACACTTAAGTACTTAAAAGTACAGTTTTCTGATGCTAGTCCATTTGATTAACCAGTTGGAGAAAATCCCTTTTGTTGACAAATGTGAAGAATATGGAGGAAAGCAGAACCATTGCAGTATCAATTGTGATAAATAATAGCAAAAGGTGTACAGTCCAAGACTACACGATACTTTTGTAAGCTGTCCAGTTGTTGATTGGATTCTAGGTTGTTTCAGCAGTAAGTCTTATATGGAAAAAGACATGTACAGTTGTACTATAATTCAAGCCTAAAAATAACTCTAGAGTAGTCAGTTACAAAATTATGAAAGAGCACACCATGTTTGGAAACCAACACACTATTCATTACTGTAGTAAAGCTTAAAGTGTATCATCTATGATATGTGGAGATTGTTTCTCTATTCTACATAGAGACACCAGCCATAACTGGGTTTCAGTTGCACTTAGGTGTCACAAGGTCTCATTAACTTTCTAGAAATAGTATTAGTGATTGGAATTCCTCGGTGTTGGGAATGGGCATGTCTCTGTTGAATTGGCCCTTGTTTCCCTGCAAGGTCAGTCAGGAGGGACACAGCTTTCTTTAGCTTTCTCTATCACTACTCACAAGCAGGTAGTAACTCCTCACAGAAGGATTAAGGGACTGTGATTTACAGTCCTTACAGAACTATGGAAAGACCAGGACCTGGATAATCTGTTATAGTTAGGTTTGGAAGGAAAGAGGAGAAAGCAACAACAACAAAAAGTCTGATATTGTAGCCCAATTCTAAAGACTGCCTGTTCCAGAGAGCTCACGCATCAGGCATATACTAGGCAAGCGAAATGGTACACTGTTTCTTTTGAAGAACTGAGGGCCCATCTAGACTTCTGCTTGTCCCACCACTTTCCCCCAGGAGTACATGATCTTTACCACTGAATTGAAGCCTAATAAATTATTATTATTAATAAATTATTATTATTCAGGAAGAGGGCCTTCTCGGTAGTGGCGCCTGCCCTGTGGAACGCCCTCCCATCAGTTGTCAAGGAAATAAACAACTATCTGACTTTTAGAAGATACCTGAAGGCAGCCTGTTTAAGGAAGTTTTTAATGTTTGAAGTTTTATTCTGTTTTTAATGTTCCGTTGAAAGCCTTCCAGAGTGGCTAGGGAAACCCAGCCAGATGGGTGGGGTAGAAATAATAAATTGTTATTATTATTATTAGTAGTAGTAGTATTATTATTGGTGCTGGAGGAGCCAGCTCAGAAACTGACTTAAGCTGAGGTGACTCCCCAGAAAGAGGCTCTTTACTGACAGGAGGGACCAGCGCTGACAGCATCTCTTTAGGACAGTGGTGGCCAAACTTGGCCCTCCAGCTGTTTTGGGACTACAATTCCCATCATCCCTGACCACTGGTCCTGTTAGCTAGGAATGATGGGAGTTGTAGTCCCAAAACAGCTGGAGGGCCAAGTTTGGCCACCGCTGCTTTAGGAGGTGCCTGACTAGAGTTGTCCTATATCATAGGGGCAGACCACCTCTTTGATAGCCTGCTTGAAGCTTCTCCAGAATTCAGCTCCTGACTCTCTTGATCACTGGTGTCAAGGATGAAGAAGAATAGTGCTTGAAGACTGGCCTTGGGCTTCCTCCCGGGGAGTACTAAAACAGGGCTGAGTAAAGCTTTCACAGCTCCTCCTAGCTATAAATCTTCATTTTGGACCTTAGGTATTTTTCTGTAACCAATTATCATTTTAAAACAGTGCTACTGGTTACTATTAGATTCTCATTCCGTTCATTTATTTTGGCTGAATGTGAATACCCCGACTTTGGTTACTGATATTGACATGTCTCTGAGGTACGAGAGATGAATTAAAATTATTGTTTTGTAACTGGTACAGTGAGATGCTGAAATTCATACATTACTTCAGATTTTGTTGTGTTCCTAGCCACAGAAAGTCCTGGTGTGCTTGATTTCAGCGGTTAATACTGTGAGATAGAGTATAACTGGCCTCTTGTCTCACTAGTGTGTGGCCTGTGCATACATGAAACAAGGGAGCAAGTGGCTAGAAAAACAAAAAACAAATAGTACATTTTTATCCATTAGCATCCCAAGGGGAAAGTATGCTCACACAATCCTTTGTCACCCAAAGCTATCACAGGGGCTAAGTAAAATCGCCACTTATGAAGACCAGAAGCATTCAGCTTGAGGTAGACCGTCCTGAACTGGGCTACATAGGCTCCCTCTGCATCCTTTCTGTTAAAAAACAAATGAATTATCATATATATCTCTATTTATATATATCTATAAACAGTCCCTGCGAACTCTACATAATGTAAACATGAGAGCTGCCTTTGAGGCAATAACTGCCAGTCCTGCATATAGTATACTGTGGGTGCTTCAAGCAGGTGGGGGGATGGGCGAGAATTTAAAACCTGCTAACTGTCATATTGTGAGGCTAATATTAATCCTTGGAATTCATTTACTGAACTTCCCACCACTGCTACTAAAATTACCTTTAGCACTTGAAAAGCTGGGGTGGGGAACTTAACCATTGAGAGGCTATTTTACTTTTCAAAGGGAAAAGGGTATAAAGGAGAAAATCTATTATGGCTCTTAACAATGAGAAAAGTACAATGTTTCACCAAAAGAAGACTAAGCTAACAGTCATTTTGCCCCTCACCCACTCCTATCCTCCAACACGTGGAAGCAGGTTTGTGCTGTGGAAACTAGAAATTGCAGTTTGAATGACCAATTTTAGAATTTTTTTATTATTATTGGGAGGTTGTTCTAGAATGTATTAACTACACATAATGGAGGCTTCAAGAAGCTGTCAGAATTGTCTGGAAAGAGAATGTGGAGGCCATTGATTGGTACATGTATGTAATAGATGAAGTCATCTTTAAAAGTCAGTAGTTAGCAAAGAATAGTACCTTCTCATGACATGAAGTGCATACCGGTAGGAAAAAGGGAGTTGACATCCCAGATGCCTATTAAAAATGGTACAAGTTTTGTTTTTTTAAAAAGCTAGCCCTATGTCTAGCATAAGGGTGAGATGAATAACAGTATAATCCTATATATGTTTCCACAGAACTAACTCCTATGTAGATGTGCATAGGATTGTAAACCTAAACATTTTTTCACTCTGTGAACTGAAATCTGTATTTGTGTTAAATAACATCTCACCATAGTGAGAGAACAGTTGGAATGTGAGAGGAATTGTATATTCTCCACTCATAAGGCGGCATAGGCAAATAGTGGTTTAAAAAAAAATCTGCATGGCACTGCTGATAAAGTTTAAAAAAATGCAAGTAGGACATGGAAAATGTCATTTTATTTATTACTGAAGATATTTTAGGTAATAGCAACGTAAAGCTGGTTATCTCTCATGAGTTTGTCCTCATTCATTTATTAAGGTGTTTGTTTAAGGTATTTGTACACTGCTTATCAAATAGACTTCCCAAAATAGTTTACGTAAGATTGTTACAAAAATAAGCACTGATTTTTAAAAGAAAACTTACAGTAAAATGTTTGGGCATTTCTTGACTTTTAATATCAACATTGTACTGCTCAGTGCTTTTCTTCTAGTATTTGGATTCTGGATTTTTATTGACATTTCTACATTTTAGCTTTGTTATTTTATGGTTTTTTTACTTTGTAAAACTTTTTTATATTAAGCAGTTGATAAATTGATTAAATCAATAAGGAATAAAGATAACTGTTTGTTAGAAGAAGCTGTAATTGCTTCTTCTCCACTCCTCTGAAGGGCAAAATAGTTCTGCAGAAACCCATCCCTGTGGTGACAGTGGGAGAAGAGGTGCCACCACTGGGAGCAGGATAGTGGGAACTCACCAGTTCATTTCTTCTCCATTCCCCTTTGCAATAGTATTAGTAGTAGTAGTAATAGTAATAGTAATGATGATGATACCACAACTGCATTTGGAGGCATGGAAGACAATTTTAAAAGTTAGTAGCATTCAAACATATGAAAAAGGTGAACTTTCAAAGCTGTCATCCTTTGAAGTAAGTTCTATTGAAATACCATATTGGCCTGCATATAAGTCACACTTTCCCCCCAAATTCCGACTGAAAAGTAAAAGTGTGGTTTATATTTGGAACCAAGTGCTGCACACCCGCTTCCCGACACTACTGCCCTGAATGGGGGATGGGGGGCAGCCGGCGCTCAGCACCTCGCTCCCCAAGCTGGCGCTCGGTTTTGAGCATGCTGCATGCCCGCCTCCCAGCACTACTGCCCTGGGCGGGGGAGGGGCCGTCAGCTCCAGCTTGGGGAGGGAGTGCCGGGAGGTGGGCGCGCTCGGAAGCGAGCGCCGGTGCCAGCTGCCCCTGCACCCCGTGTTCAGGGCGGTAGTGCCGGGAGGCGGGTCGCACCGGCAAGTAAGCCTTGAATTTTAAAGGTGTGACTTATTTGCGGGTACGTCTTATATTCGGGCCAATATGGTAAATGGAATTTTACATTGTAGCAAATTATTTAACAATTGCAGTTAATTTTTAAAATGCTTGACAAGTTTGATGACTATCCTTGTTGCCACTTTTGACCTCAAAAGAAGAAAAGTGTTTGGAAAACCAGAATCAAATAATATTATGTTCTGATTCCTATAGGCTACTGAGCTAGCAAATACAGGTACGGTATATGTAGGATCAAGCTAACGATCCATTCAGAATTTTATACTTGTTTGCTAGAAGCAAAATTAGATATTATAATTTTTTCTCTACTTAATAGAGTGTTGGTTTTAATGGTCAATGTATAGACAGGAAATATTAGATTAAGCAGGGAGGCTAGACACAATCTGAGATATTTTAATAAGTTGGGGGTGGAAAAACCTTTAAGCTCTGGACTTCATTTTACCTTCCACCACAAGCCAGGATAATCAGCATTCTCAGAGGTTTAGTTAACATAGTCCCTCATTCACAGATGAGGGTTGTTTATTGGAGCCCAACTCTTTTACTTCCTTGATGGGAAATCCTTTTGAACTTCTGGCCATCTGCCACCTTCAATAGCTTTAATACAGTGTTGTTATCCCTTACTTTAGCTCAGGGGTTCCCAGACTGGTATGTGAGCTTTATTCAGGTGGCCCATGGCATGTCTGTAAAAATAAGATTAAAAAATCATACAGCCTGTAGCACATCACATTACAATTTCTACAACAGGCAGAAAAATCATTAACTGGTCCACCAAGAGCTTCAGCAATTTTCAAGTGTTCCATGGGAGGGTGAGGGTGAGGAGTTTGGGAACTATTGCTTTAGCTAATGAAGTTTCATTGCTCCAGACTGACCTTCCAGTTACCTGCAATTTTTCCTGGTAGGCAGTTACACAAAGTATTATCTGCAGTCACACACATTTCTACAGCAGCTGCAGAAGTCATGAACCTATCATGGGGCTTTTCTGTTATTTATGCCATCTGCAATTGTCTGTGAATAGAACATAGTGGGATGGCACTGGCTCTACTTCTTTACCTCATGTATGGAAATCTACTGTTCATGAGCAAGTCGAAAACACTCAGGTTGTAGACTTATCCAGAAGATCCTGCCTGTGATAGACTGTGATAGTACATTCCCATATGTGTGATTGCGTTGAATATCCACTCAAAGAACCACAGTTTACAGGTAAACAGCTTTGTTTACTGCAAAATAGCAAGTCTCTCTTAGTATTATTGCAAGTTTAGATTAATTATGAGTTTACTGTGGAAACTGTGTGGGAGTTCTTCCTGCATTTTGATGATCTGCTAATCTCAGAGTTGGTGGCTCGTATTTAAAATGTTTTTATGAGCAATATAAATAGCATGAATACATTTTACTGGTCTTTGCTTACATGAAGGTCGTGTGTAGTGTTAGGTTTCAGCATCTGGATAAAAACAGAATCTTTCAATAATAATTGGTTTGACTCAATCTTGTAATTTAAAATGTATTTTTAGTGTATAATGTGATATTAACCATTTGTATTACAATATGTGCCACTACAACAGCTGTGTGTCATTGGTTAAGTTTTACTCTGAATGGTTTGACAGGAACGATTTTGTTTGGGTGTACAGTGGTACCTCGGGTTAAGTACGCTTCAGGTTAAGTACGCTTCAGGTTAAGAAATCCGCTAAGAACAGAAATCATGCCCTGGCGGCGCAGCAGCAGCAGGAGGTCCCATTAGCTAAAGTGCTTCAGGTTAAGTACGCTTCAGGTTAAGAATGGACCTCCGGAACGAATTAAGTACTTAACCCAGGTACCACTGTAATTGTTATGAGTATAATTATTTTCAAGCATGACTTTTTGTTTTTATAATTTTACATAATTTGTGCTGAGACTTCTTTCTTTGTTACCACGACTATATAAATCTAGATCAGGGGTAGGCAACCTAAGGCCCGGGGGCTGGATGCAGCCCAATCGCCTTCTCAGTCCGGCCCGCAGATGGTCCGGGAATCAGCGTGTTTTTACATGAGTAGAATGTGTGCTTTTATTTAAAATGCATCTCTGGGTTATTTGTGGGGCATAGGAATTTGTTCATTTATTTCCCCCCAAAAAATATAGTCCAGCCCACCACATGGTCTGAAGGACGGACGACCGGCCCACGGCTGAAAAAGGTTGCTGACCCCTGATCTAGATTAGTATATTTATTGAGAGTAGCTTTGAATGTTAATTACATATGTGAGAACAGCAGTGTTATTATTTCCTGCATGTTTTCCCAAGGAGGGGTGCACAACATGTCTCCACGTAAGGATATTGTTTAGAGAAATGTGTGAGGGTTTACTTTTAATCTTAATTGTATACACATAGGGTTGGATCCAAAGATACTCATGCTTAGACTAGATCCCCTGAAATCAATTAGGACTAAGTATCATCAATTTCAGAGGATCTGTACTAAGCATGACTAAGTCTGGTTCCAACTCACAAATCCAGGTAACACAGCATGCAGAAAAAACCTAACGCTTGGCCGAGAGCAGTAAGGCAAACCATTGCAAACCATTGCATCTGAAGTTCTCCTGGCTTGTGCTGGCAGGGACAGAGGATGGGAGCCATTATTTTTTCTTCTGCTCTGCCAGCACCAGACTAGTGCAGCTGTGAAGACCACACTCCTCTCAAGACAATTCAGTGCATCTATAGTGTACCTGTGCTGGCTATTATTGATTGTGTTCCATCTGTTGCACTTTCCAGTGCTGCAGTAGGAGCCTCCTGTAAATGGAGACCAGCACACAGGCATGTCTGCTTTATCCTAACTTCATCACCAACAGTTGAGGTAGAATTGTACTCTTTCTTATTTGTGCACATTATTAACACCCGTAGCTTCAGTATTATATGAATGATAGCCAGCTAAACTAATCATACAGTACATCCGCTGAAATAAATGGAGTTAATTAGCTGAAGTTCACTGATATCAGTGGTCTATTCTGGGTACAAATTAGTTGGATATCGTTAATTTTTTTTAATACTGTGTTTTGGAAAGAGACTGAAATTAGTAGAATCAAATTCATTGAGAGATGGACTGAAGTGTACATTGTGCAAGCTGTAATTGAATTCCTGTATAGGAATAGGACTTGTTAATCCCTAAAAGGTAAAGGTAAAGGACCCCTGACAGTTAAATCCAGTCATGAACTGCAAATTAAATATTTTCTACAGAAACGGCTTTGGCCTTTTATTTTTTGATGCCGGATAACTTATATACATTTTTTTTTTCTTCCTTCTATTAAGCACGGAGTTATTGCTACAGAAGATGAAGAGTATTTTATTGAGCCTCTAAGAAATGTATCTGAAAATTCCAATCATTTTAGTTACGAAAGTGGTCATCCTCATGTTATTTACAAAAAGTCTGCAATGTACCACCGACTCTTCTATGATTATACTCATTGTGGTCTCTCAGGTAAATAAGTTACAATGACAGTAATGGGGTTCATTCCTTTTCTTTGATAAAATATCAAGACAATTCTGTTTTCTTTCAAAGGAACCATCTATCTTTGGCATTTATGATTTTATATTATTTTTCCAGGCTAAGATCTAGAACATAATGGGTTTTATTCAATGCTGCACCTGTGGGCTCCTGCCACTGCAAAGGAATTTTGTTTCCTCTCCCAACCCTAACCCCCGAGTTGATTTTGAGGGTGCAGGGTAAGGGCTGGAGGGGACAGGGTAGGAAGAGGAAGTTCCATGGGGCACCCTGAAGTGCCTTGCATCAGTGGAGCTGCAGTGTTGGATGAGACCCAGTGTCTTTGAGGCAAAGACTGAGAATAATCCCTTGTGTTATGGCTATACTGTAAGGCTCGCCAACTCTTGGGTTCAGGGGCACATTTTCAAACTGAAGATATTGTTCTGGGCACTACACATACCCTACAACCAAGCACACATTGCAACCTGGCCTATTAGCTACTACAGAATGCTTCTTTCAAGTTTAATTGTAGTGGGGGAGGGGACCCTGCAAATGCTGTGGAAGGGCTCCTTGGGGACATGTATGCCTGTGAGCACCATGTTGGTGATCTCTGCTGTACTGCATGTGCCACTGCTACCAATTTGGCATCTTAGGGAGATGCCCAGCCTTCTTCAGCCCCTTAATATTCCTAGAGCATTTCTTCTTACAATTTGCTTCTTGTGTAATGTTGGCTAATGCTTAGAGATATGGCTGCCTCTCTTGAACTTTTTTCTTAATTGTGCTGCAATAATGCCACTGGTTGCTGCTGCCGTAGTATGGGGGATGAAACTGGCTCCAAGCAACAGAGTAAATGGAAGAGGTGACCCATTGTGCCAGCCATGAAAACAATGTGCCTTACTTGAATGCTACACTGCATTTACACCATAGAATATAGTTCTTAAAATAACACTTCCTGATGCCTTTACTGATAGTGAAATTGTTTCCAAATATTTTTCATCTAATCATAAGAACTTAAAATATATCAAAATGTATAGGAAATTCCTCACTAGTATAATATTTGTCACAACAAGATTCAAGGTATTCCTGTTTCACTGTAAATAATAGTTAATTTAATTATGAATAAATGCTGGAGACATTTTGTAACTGGTGTAAAAACAGTTGGTCGTTTCAATGTGTTGGATCCAGAGAAACACAAGTAGAAAGGGGAACAGTCGCAAATCTGGTTCTGCCAGATTTTGGGCATTCCCCAATCAAGAGATACTTTTCAGGGAGATTGGGAGAGGCAAGGAATCACACACATCCCAACTTTTACTTGTGTTTCTCCAGATACAGCACAATAAAAGTTATTTCACTACTGATGGTCTCACAAAATAATCAGGGTGCAGTGGGGGTAAGGCCCTATTATAAATAAATTAGAAATAAGTTAATATTATAAATGCACTATTTTATATATACTAATTTTTGCATTCACGTTTGTTTTTATTTCTGGTTCAAATTTGAGGAGGCATGAAATAATAAACTTACGGTTTAGCTGAAGTATAAAACTTATTCATAGCAGAATATTTGAGCCCATGTGAAACTTTGGGCATACTTATATGATCAAATTAGATTTTTCTCCTTCTTTTCTTCTACTATGGCTCTACTTTTTATTCACCTTGAAGCAAGAACCTATTTGTATCCTGCTTTGTGATTGGTTAGAAATATATTCAAAATTTCAGTCAATCTCATGTTCTGGTCTGCAAAATTTGGACTTCCATACACTGATTGCTCAGACTCTGAACACATGTTTAACCATGTGTAAGTCCTGCAATTCATTGTGGACATCTATCACATTGGTGAGTGATAAATAAATTTGTATGTTCATGCAATCTTCCTCGCTTTTAGTAGAAGCGATATGTGACAATGTAAAAGAGAATATCCGAAAAGGCTTAGTGCAAATATAGCTTTTAATATTGAAGCAGGCTGTCTGATATTTTCTAAGGAAAAATTAAGATGTATAATGTTTATTAAAAGATAGTGCTCACATTACAACAAAAACTATTCAAGAATTTTGAAGAGACTATAAATATAAAACAGATGTACATGAAGATGTTAATATAGAAATCCATTTGATGTCACTAATTGTTTTGATTCCTAGAAGACCTCACAGGAAGCAGTAAACCTTGGTGGTTGAACAATACCATTGCTTTTCCAACTTTACTTCCAATTAATCACACATTAAGTAGTCACCATCGACTGAAGAGATCAATAAGCACTGAACGTTTTGTGGAGACGCTGGTAGTAGCAGACAAAATGATGGTGGGATACCATGGTCGCAAAGATATTGAACATTACATTTTGAGTGTCATGAATATTGTAAGTTTGATCCCTCTACATGTTGATACAACTCATTTTAATATTGAGGGCATTGTTGATGTTAATTTCAAACCTAAGAATGTGTTTGTACCAGCTGTGTTTTCCAGATTAATGACTGGGAAGTGTACTACTCGCTTCTCTTGCAATGTTTTTAGTAATGTCTTTAGTAAGACATTACATTAGGAACCATGTCCCCAGCAAGCTTTTTCTTAGAAATGGCTCATGCAGGTGCTTGCTATCAAGTAAATTCACTTGCAGGTAGGCACCCAAGCTAGCAAGTTCAAGTGGTAAAATGCAAGCTGCTTCTGCCTCCGTGTTTCACTCTGGGGCTGGGCGGTGGGAACTAATGCTTTTCCTTTGTTGGAGCTAGGGTAGCTCAAAATAGGGTATTGGCGCTGCTGTGCAGAGGTTGAGGAGGAGGCTTTGCATTCAGGTGCACAATATAAAGAACTTTTGAAGCAATGCTTATATTCCTAATTCCATGTGTATCTGATTTGGGTGAAATGGTATGGGGGGCAGGGAGTCTATGTAGCATAACTTTTACAGTGCTTCTGCGTGTGCCACAGAAGCTGCAGTGTGGGTAATAAGATTCTGCTGTTAGTTTTAAGGTAGGACTTTTGTACTACAATTTTTTCAATCATATAAAAACTAGTTTCCAGCATTCTATCATATTTTAATCCAACCTTGTTCTCACTGAGGTGATAAACCTGTGGACTGTACTACTTCACCTTATTGTTATGTACTCACAGGACTGGATGTACTTCCACAAACATAAAAAATACTGCAAATAGAATACTAGCATGTCAATGAGAAGAAAGAACCCAGGGTCAGAGTCTAAGGGATGGCTTGGGGCAAGGAGTAGGTTAGGCTTCCACATCAACAGTGTTCATAAGTGTATCTCTTTACATTCTCCTCTAGAAGTGGATAGTTGCCTTAATTCTTACGAGGAAAAGTAATTAATTGCACTTGGAAACAGAAGAATGCAATATATTGACCCTTTTGAGCCCATATACTATCATAATAGCAGGCATTTGGTTAGCATTGTCTTAACAGGTTCGCAGAACATTTTTATTGGGTATGGAATTGGGCTTGCTACAGGAGTGGTTATGATGTGGGTGGGGTAGTAGTGAGTAAGATTTGGAAAAATTCTCCATACCCTTCTCCCTTGCTTGTCAGACTTGATGTAACTTAGGTATTACTGTTAATAATCTGCACTGGTTAATAATAAACATTTGTAGAATTTTTTTGTCTGACTTTATGTCTTTTCTTATTTTCTGGAGGTCAGGTTGCCAAACTTTACCGTGATTCCAGCCTAGGAAACGTTGTGAATATTATAGTGACTCGTTTAATTGTTCTTACAGAAGATCAGGTAAGAATGAGTTGTGATATAAATATCAGTTCCCTAAAATAGAAATCACACAATCAAAATATAATAATATTATGTACCTAATAATTGTTTAGAAAAACAGTATTTGATAATCAAACCTCATCTGCAAACATTTTATGATCTTAAAATTACAAATTAAATGGTATTAATCTGAAATGTTTTTCAAGATTTTTACTTTTATTTAATGAAAATGTATGACATACATGGGATATTTGGATGCTAGAAAGTTGTCACAGCTTGTTTTTTTTGTTTTTGTCTTAAATATTTAAATACATTTTCACACATGAAACTAATCTGTCTATGGGGAAAAGGTAACATTTGAAACTAATCTGTAATATTACTTTTAACAAAACCATTATTGAAGTTTAAATTAAATCTATGAGATTTATATGCACAAAATAATTTGTAGGCCAGATTTAACACAGATAAAAATTGGCAAGAAGAAATTATTCCTAGAAATCGCTGCTTCTAATTATAGATCAGATTTAGACTTCAGAAGTCTTAACCACTGACCCTAGTAATTTGTTTGGAACATTTCTGGTATGCATGTTGTATTGCAGCCAAACTTGGAGATAAATCACCATGCAGACAAGTCCCTTGATAGCTTCTGTAAGTGGCAGAAATCCATTCTCTCTCACCAAAGTGATGGAAACACCATTCCAGAAAATGGAATTGCCCACCATGATAATGCGGTCCTTATTACTAGGTATGGTTTGTTGAAATTATCTCATTTTTTCTCTTTTCTGTTTCTCATTTGTTTGTTTTCACACAAAGAAGCTAGAGTTGAATTTGTAGTAATGATGTGCAGGATAAAAAATATTGCTTATGTTTCATATTGCAATAAAACACTTAGTAGTTCAAACTACTATTTTCCATTCAAAAGTGGAAAATGACTATTCAAAGCTTACATGAAATTAATGGATGTGACTGTCTGTGGGATGAACCCAGACTTTGCCTCCCAGGAACAGAAAGTTTTATTTTGTCCATGAAAGGTTTTTGACCCAACAGAGGGATTCCACGGCTGATTTCTCCTTCTACTGCAGCCGACTTTGTTCGCTGAAAATGTGCTTCAAAAGGCAGGGGGTGGGCATCTGGAACAGTTGGGGAAGTGGCACTGGGGTCATCATGAAGGCGAAATCAGCAAAAGGCATCTCCCCAGCCCCTTTCTACCAGTGGGAGCATCTCCTGCTCAGGAGATGGTTCCACTGGCAGTATCAAAGCCAGGATCCAACATTATATGTTTAGCACTTTTAGAATTGACCAAACCAACTTTCAAATAAAGGATTTCAAAATAAGGTAGAAAAGCCTGCAGAAAGTAGAAATACTACTTGCCATACCATTAAAGTTTAAGACCCCAATATTACGGAAGATACTCAATTTACAGAGATTAGTGATGTTTCATTTATAGTTTTTGAATAACATTTGGAGCCCCATTCTTTGTGTGGGGCAAAGGTTCCAATTCTGGTCAAGGTCATAATAAAGTGCACATTTTCTTTTGTGTTTTGCCACAACCCCTGGATTGGTGCAGGAACAGGCATCAACCCTATAGAAGATTGATTATGTTCCTTCAGATAAACCAACAGTACGGTATTTCACTATCTGTGTGACCAAAGGCTGCAATTACTTGCATGCTTACTTAGGGAAACATCCCATTGAATTCAGTGAGACTTCCTTTTGAATAACAAATGCACAGAGATAATTTAACATGGGTGGTATCTGACAAAGTAATGTTCAAGAGTGGACCCACTGACATCAATGGACTTAAGTTAGTCACAAGTAACTTTATTGCTTTTAGTGGTTCTGTTGGTATGTTTTAGTCAGATACCACCCATATGTTTATCCATGAAGTGGACTTATTAGTGATGTACACAATGAAAGGTTCCTGCTGTTTGTATACTTTATGACATTCTCAAAATTTGAAATGAAGTAATTTCATTAGATTTTTTTTGAGATAATTTTCTGTTTGTTGTTCATCCAAACTAATGCCATAATATATTATTTTATAACCATCAGAGCTTTTCCTTTTCTTTCCTCATAACTACTTATTTCTGAATTACAAAAGAAGACTGGCTTAATGCACAGTTTTTGTTTTACTCTTTAGGATGTTAATATTATTTTGTTGAACCTAATTTGTTGTTTGGAAATTATATTCTGGCCTGTATTTGGTGTTAAGGGGAAGAAATGGAAATGCTATACAGAAATCCATCTGTCATGTATGATTTAGCTGAGATTACCTCTGGGGTCTCTTCCAACTCTACAATTCTATGATAAATAACTCCTATTTAGTTTAGTGGAACTTCCTGATAAGTACATGTATGATTGCAGTCTCAGTAGGCTTATAAGAAGTGCTAGAAATAGATCTGTGCATGTAATGACAGGTAGAAGTGATAACTGGGAGGTGGGGAAGCTGACAGTAAGGAAGAGATCAGGGTAGTGTAAAGTGATATACCGGTATACTGGAACAAAAAAATAAACAAATCCCAACTTCACATGTATACTGAAGTATCTGAACACAAGAGATAGTAAGACCATGGGGAGGGGGTTAGCACAATTTAGTCATCAACTCAATGTGCAGCAGAGATTATTATGAGAGGGACTGAAAATTAAGCAGCCACTATAGTGAATTGATAGAAATCTATAGTGTGGCTGCATTTTGAATACTCTGTGTGGTGCTAGTCACCTCATCTTAAAAAGGATATTGTAGATACAGAAAATTGCATCTTCATATAATGCAGAAGCGGCTTAGTCATGCTGGCCACATGACCTGGAAGCTGTACGCCGGCTCCCTCGGCCAATAATGTGAGATGAGCGTTGCAACCCCAGTCGGTCACGACTGAACCTAATGGTCAGGGGTCCCTTTACCTTTATAATGCATAATTATCGAATTTGCTGTCACAAGATTTGGTGATGGCCTGTAAGCCTTAAAAGGGATTAGATAAATTCATGGCCAGCAGGTGCATCAGTATCTGTTAGCTATGATTGCTAAATAGTTCCGGCTTCAGAGGCCTCATGGCACAATGGTGTGTTTGTGTGCTTAATGATGCAGGAGAACTTTTACATTCATGCCCTCTTTGGTGCTTCCTCGAGAGTCTAGCTAACTATTGTTGGAAATAGGGTGGGTTATATGGACCTTTGGTGTGAGCCAGCAGAGCTCCCCTTATATTCCTGTTCTCTTCCCCCATTATATTTGTATATTGCCCTTTCACCAAGGAACTCAATTACGGTACATAAATGATCTTGTTATCACAACTGTTAGATTGGGTTGAGAAAGAATGATTTACCTAGATCTCTTGGTGACTTTTATAGCCAAGCAGGAATTCAAACTCAGGTCTTCCTGTGTGCTCTGGTTGTGTGTTTGTTAAGAATTCTTACAAAAATAAATGCATTTTATTGGGGACAGATGACTGGATGGAATAGTAATTCCTAGTGGCGGGCAAGACCATTTCAGCTTGATTTGAAACAGGGTCACTACTTACAAGCATCACTGGTTAACACAGAATCTTGTGGGAAGAAAACATTTTGCCTCCTCAGAAGCCAAAAAGGTTAAGAAAATAGATGCTGGGGAAGACAAAAGCATATGAGAGCACCGAGAAGAATATGTCAAAGAGAGTTGTGACTAGAACACAGCTCTGTTTAACACTGCTCTATAAGGAAGGCGTCTGAGGACAAGCCATCATACTGGACGGTGCCATTCATGTTTTTGTGGAAGGACACAATCACCTTGAGAAACTTAGGTGGGCATCCTGTCTTGTTGAACAGTGAGAAGAGTCCTTTTTGGCTGATAATAATAATAATAATTTATTATTTATACCCCGCCCATCTGGCTGGGTCTCCCCAGCCACTCTGGGCGGCTTCCAAAAGAACATTAAAATACAGTAATCTATTAAACATTAAAAGCCTCCCTAAACAGGGCTGCCTTCAGATGTCTTCTAAAGGTCTGATAGTTGTTGTTCTCTTTGACATCTGATGAGGGCAAAGGCCTTCATCAGGTCAATGAAGGCTATGTACGAGGACCGTCTCTGCTCTCAGCATTTCTCTTGCAGCTGGCGCAGTGAGAAAATCATATCAACTGTTGACCTTTGAGCTCTAAAGCTGCATTGTGACTCCACAGAAAGATTTTTAATGTTGTTGGTATGAGAGGAATAGAATCCCTTCCCGATTCCTCCTCTGTAAATGACTGGTACCCTCAATTCTGATTGTACCAACTATCAGTACCAACTAGTGAAGGTTTTTGTGCATGGTACACTGCATGCAGGAAACTGGTGTGATTGTTGCAGGCACAAATGTAATACAAACGTAACCAAAGCGGAAAGCTACCGGTACTTCTCCCACTTAGAACTGATGTCACTTAGCTGAATAAGTGGACTGCAAGTTAAATAGAAAAGCACTTAGAAAGCTCTTGGGAAACTTAATTAGCTACATTTTAAATAAAGTAGTAGTCATGCGAGTTTCAAAATTGTGCACCATTTAAAAAGAAAATGTCTCTGCTGCCTGCTAATTGGTAGGAGTGTTGCTTCTAAAATGTGTCAGAAATCTGTTTTACATTAGATCAGATAAGAAGAACCTGCTTAAACTCATGTCAAAACATGATTAAACAAAAGAAAATATAAGGAACTGTTATCCTTAAAGTGCTCCAGCACCAAAGACTGTGTTTTTAAGTGAGGATTGTGCCAGGAAAGCAGCTGGAGGATCAGAATACTTGCAGCAGCAATTGTTCCTTTATATATAAATATGATCTTTTTTGTTTGTTTAACTTTGAAGATTTAAAGTCATGATTTCTCAGTTTCAGTAAATGTTAATAAGAGCTTACAGTTGTTTGCACATAATGTATACACAATTAAAATAAAGTAAAAGTAGGCTGAATTGGCATTTAGATTGTTAGAATGCCGCTTAGACACTATTTTGTGAGAAGTCTGTTAATATAAATGGTAGTTAATTATTCAACTGATTTTTTTCTATAAATAATAATAATAATTTCCTATAAATATTTTTGGAAACTTATTTTTGTAAACATAAAAATATTATTACTATTTATTAAATTTATATACCACCCTTCATCCGTAGATCTCAGGGCGGTTTACAACAAAAAAATATAAAATAAATATTTTATAACTGTATAAAAGAATGTGTCAGTGATATCTGCTTCCAAAGAGCTGAACAAGATTGACCATACTAATGATTATGGATGCTAGAAATAATAGTGGTTTGCTTGAATCCAAACTTTTTTGGAAATTTTTAAAAATGTAAAATATAAAACATCATAGGATATGAACGTGTTAGAATCAGTTGTAATATTCAAATTTGTGAAGGAGAGGAGATGGAAGGTTTGTAATTGTATAAGTTAGATATTTGCTGAAGCTGCAGAAAAATGTATACAAAACACACTATCTTCTTATCTAGGAAGAGTCATTTTTTATCATTGAAGGATGTTAACTGTATTCCAATATGCATTCTTCATATAGTGTAACAGTTAATTCCACACATTGTTGTATTTTTAAGCTGCCTTTCCTTTTAAACATTTTTTATGGTGACTTGCACTCTAACTGAACTGTATAGTGTGTTGAGGCTACGTCGCTCATCTGGCCTCCCTACAGCCTAGATGCTGCTTCATACCAAGATGGAGACATGGGAGGGACAAGGTCAGTTTAGTGCAAATATGCCAGTGGAACCAATCAGAAATGTCAGAGTGTTTAGAAAGCCCAGTTTTCCCAGGACACACATTAAGCTAACTGGCCTGAAATTCCCAGAGTTCCCTGGATCCCTTTTTTTAAATTGGTGTTACATTGGCTATTTTCCAATCCTTGGGTATGGAGGCTGATCTGAAGGACAAACTACATATTTTTGTTAGAAGATCAACAATTTCACATTTGAGTTCTTTGAAAACTCTCAGGTGGATGCCATCTGGCCCTCGTGATTTGTCGGTTTTTATTACTCCATTCAGAAGAATTGCCATTCTTGCACTGACTAGCTTACTCCAAATGTAGCTGTGAGAAAGGGAGGAACCTTTATTGGAAAAAATAATTTCCCTTGTTAGATGCAAAGGCAATATTTGTATGTTCAAATACAGCCATATGATGACTTATTCTTATTGATTAACTTATCAGTGTTTGTTGAAGACAAAATAATCACCATTCATTCAAACAAAATTAATGTGTTTACTTTGGTTCATTTTTAAACAATCAAACTGTAGCTGATTTCTTACTGCTATAGAAGTCTTGTCACTACTAGAGGAGGGCTTAGGGATTTTCAGTAGAACTAGCAAAGCTTTAAAATCTTAACAGCCCATTAACTGCAGGATATGGTTCATGAGATTTAATGGATACTTGTTAAAGTGAGACATAACTATTCCATTGCAGGAGGGTTGAGGAGGGGTGTGTGTGGAACCATAGAAATGTTTGTTTTTTTTGTTCCCTCCACCATAATAAAATACCAGAGCTGCATTAAAAAAAAACTTCAGAAAGCATTGCTGTATATACATTTGCTGTACTCCTTAGCATGTCATTTCACAAAATACAGTTGTTTGAAGAAACCTTTACACACACACACACACACACACACACACAGAGAGAGAGAGAGAGAGAGAGAGAGAGAGAGAGAGATGGTGTTCATTAGACTAAATTTTACGTTGCATTGAAGTGGTGCTCACTTTGCTCTACTTTTAAGAATCTCGCAGCTTATGAGAGTAGTTCTAACTTAATTTCTATGGTATAATATGGCTTTAGATTCTATATATTTTTTGAAAACAAATGAGTTGCCACAAGACTTTGGTAGGATATAAAGTATTTGAAATGGAAGCCAACCTCCTTTTCAACTGAAAAAATATATATACTGTGTTCTGCATTGGATGTTCGGCTTCCAAAAAATGTTCAAAAACTGGAACATTTTCTTCCAGGTTTTTGGCGTTCGGGAGCCAAAACGTTTGTTAACGGAGCTGTTCGAGAAGCGAGGTTTTACTTTATTTGCTTTTTGAAAGATGTTATTTAATAGTTTTCTGAACTGAATACTTGAAAACTTGACCGCTCTTTCTCACCCCGACATTTTGGAGCCTCCAGCTGTTTTGCCGCTGCTGGCTCAGATGCCACTTTTTGCCTTTTCCTGTCTTTTTCTCTAGCCTCTACATCTACAATCTACATCTTTATTGAGCGGAATGGAAATTAATTTGAAGTTACTAATTCATTTATTTTTATATTGTTCTATAAATCAGTTTAATTTCAGACATTTCTTATCTAATGTAGCAGTGAAATTATGACATCTGAGCTTGTTGAATTTGCTATCCCACTTTCAGATCTTAATTTGGATTCCAGTGAGGAAATGTGTTAGTTGCTGTGTGATTTGCAAACCTTTGGAGCAGTACCCTGGTAATTATGTCATAACAACTGACTTGTGCTAATTTTTCCACAACATGATGCATTTGTTCCAATGCTGAAACTGGCTTCTTTTAACACAGGGTTCAATGTAAAGGGCTCTGGGCCTGGGATAGGAAAATGGTTAGATTATCAGATATCAAATCCTAGCATCTCTATTGGTGATTTCAGCTGGAGTAGAAATGCTATTGTAGCAGTTCAAAAGGGATACAGCAGAGCTTTCCAAACTTTTCATGTTGATTGCACACTTTTTAGATATGCATCATTTCACAGCCCAGTAATTCAGTTTTGCATCATTTCGCGACACAGTAATTCAGGTTTATTAGCAAACCAGAGGTTAAACTAACTCCTTTCCAGCCCTGGGAGGAGTATGGTGAGCATTCAAGTGACTTACCTACACACTGCAGTCAACACACTAACATATTGCAACATGCAGTTCGGCAAGCTCTGGAATACAGAGATATAATATACAACCGGAACATAGGCAAATAATAATATAATAATAATAATAATTTATTATTTATACCCCACCCATCTGGCTGGGTTTCCCCAGCCACTCTGGGCGGCTTTCAACAGAGCATTAAAATACAATAATCTATAAAACATTAAAAGCCTCCCTAAACAGGGCTGCCTTCAGATGTCCTCTAAAGGTCTGGTAGTTGTTTTCTTTGACATCTGAAGGGAGGGCGTTCCACAGGGCGGGCGCCACTACCGAGAAGGCCCTCTGCCTGGTTCCCTGTAACTTGGCTTCACGCAGCGAGGGAACCGCCAGAAGGCCCTCGGCACTGGACCTCAGTGTCCGGGCTGACCGATGGGGTGGAGACGCTCCTTCAGGTATACAGGACCGAAAATGGGAAAATGGGAAAACAAATCTTGGGTATTTTAAATGGGACAATTATCAGTAGCGATATTTTATAGTAATTGTTACATTTAAATGTCCACTTTAAAGGTTTCTCATAGTTCAGTTTGGATTTCTCTGTTAGTGTTGAATTATGCAATATTTTTAATAGTTTTAATTAATATTGTGCTTTTCTAAGTTGGTTAAAAAGTTATACAAATATTAAAAGTTTCTATATATATCCTCATTTGTACTTAAACATATTCTCGTATTCTGAAGTCTGACCTAACATAAACATCATTCTGCTTTGCTATATCAGCTGCTTCTAGTGTTTGTTTTAAGTTAAAGCATAACAATGATTAAAGGCTTATGCAGCTCTTACACATCTCCAGTGGTGCAGACTTCCAGTGAATAGTTATTTGTGCCAGCAATGCACTTTGCAGACTGCAGTGATTACTCTTCAGAAAAGCATTTTTAGTATAAATTCCCACGTCCATACAGCTAATAACATGGAATTGTTACCACTCAAAACTGAGATAGTGACTGTGAATAAACACATGTGGGCAACCCATGACTGCCAAGCTGCATGTGGCTCTCGGCTGCATGTGTAGCCTGCCAAGTCCTGAAGAAACCCACCATTTTTTTCCACTTCCCAGCTGATCAGCCATCAACTGGGAGATGGTGAAAAGATTTTTGTTTCCATGTTGCTAAGCCTGGAAACAAAGTCTGGACCAAACCCTCCATATTTTAAATCCCTATGAGAATCATGCTGCTGGTTTGAACTTCAGATAGACTATCTTGAAGATGCATGGCCAACTTTCATTGTGAAATCTCCGTCTTCTAGGGAAATACAGCATTATGCTCTATTTTGCATCTTTGTTTCTCCCTTTTGACATCAAGTGTAGGGGTTGAACTTGTATTTGACCAGAATAGTCCCTGAGCTGCAAACTTTCATTCTGATTTCTCAGATTTTAAGCAAGAGTTTTTGCATCTTTCCCTTCCTACTACTAGTTCAGGAGTTGGGACTGGTTTGAACTTCAAAAACAGAACTCTGTAATATCAAATTGTATTATGATTTCTGAGTGATAAGAAAGATCAGTCTAAAAGTTCATCCATGGTGACCAACCAGATGTCTATGGGATGTCTCCAAGCAGGAGTACAACAGCACTCCTTCCATTTTTGACTCACAGCAACTAGTATCCAGAATCATACTACCTCCAACAGGAGAGGTAGATTGATAGATTTACCCTCCATGAATTTGTCTAATTTGCTGTGGAATTTGCTCCCGTAAGAAGTAGTAATGGCCAGCAACTTGGATAGTTTTAAAAAACAATCCAATTGAATGACCATCTCTACATCTTGTGTGAGCAAATTTGATTACTGGTAGTTCTCCAGCCAAACAGCTGCAGCTCTTGCTGCGATGGAGGGGGCTATTTGCATAGCCAGCATCTCAATCTGCAGAGTTCTACCCAACTTCAGGAAAACCAAATGTGACAAAGACATAGATGTTCTATTATATTTATTCATTTTTATTTATTCATTATTACATTCATATCTTGCCTTTCTTTAGTGGTGGAACTCAAGATGGAACAGATAGTTTCCAGGTGGTCACTCATGCAGGCACTGACTGAATGCTAATCTGTTTAGCTTCAGCAAGGTGGTGACATCATGTGCCTTCAGACCATACCCTGGGTATGTGGGAGTAATATGTGGGAGTAATATGACTAGTATATACAACAACAGAGTAGTAGTCTTTCTGTTAAAAAAATTGTAATACACGCTTTCAGTGAATTACTGCCCTGAAAATGAAATATTTTTTCTTTTTGTATAATCCGCAGTAATTTATTCCACCAAGTAAAATGGTGAAAGGAAATATTGTAGAGGTAGAAGTTTGTTTTGTTTATGGCAACTTGTAAAAGACATGTCAAACAAATAACAGGAAAGCCATTTCTATTGAGAAACGTGACATGTGTACTATCCTTTTTCTTCCTTTTTTGGTGTTCAAGGATGAAACTAAATGAATTGTTTACTTTTAGTTTAAGGCAAAATGCTTCTTTGGTATACCAGATTCTGTAAAACTAAGCAGATGTTGTGGCACAAGAAATCAAGAGTTTCAAGTCTTTTATAAAGTTTTGTTGTTCCTAAACATGCACGTTAAATCTTATACCCAGACTTTGAAAAAAATGATGAGCTTGTAGTATTTAATCCCCCAGAACAACAGCCTTATACAGCAACTTTAAAACTATCAATGGATTATTGGCATTTCTACTTAATGCCTTAAGGCATATACTGGAGGTGTTCAGCCTTATCCAAACATACTTCCTAATAGGATCAATCCAGGACATTTGCTATTTGAGGCAAAAGGGGTACCCGCTGCTGAAGCCACCGCTGCAGCCCACTGACGCTGTCTCCTGCTGCTCCCTGCCAGAGCAGTTCCTCCCTCCAAAGCCACCTGCTGAAGCTACCCACCAATGCCACAAAGCTGGAAAGGAGCAGGCAGCAGTGGCAGAAGAAGAGGTCCACTCTTTAGGGCCACATCTGCCATTTTCCCAACTGTCCCTCAGCCTGCAGCCTGAGGCAACTCCCTCACAGCGCCTCAAGGGTGGGCCAGCCCTGCCTTTGAGAGCTGGTAGAAACATGGATTTCCAGGCTTTCCCATCCAGCAGCACTGGGGCATTCTTCATTAGTCAGACTGTATTCTGGGAATTCATTGATTCCCGAAATGGAAGTGTGTAGATGGAAATGTTCCTTTGAACTAGGTGAAGGTAAAGGGACCCCTGACCATTAGGTCCAGTCGTGACCGACTCTGGGGTTGCGGCGCTCATCTCGCTTTATTGGCCGAGAGCCGGCGTACAGCTTCCAGGTCATGTGACCAGCATGACAAAGCCGCTACTTTGATGTGCTTTCGAACTGCTAGGTGGGCAGGAGCTGGGACCAAACAACGGGAGCTCGCCCCGTCGCAGGGATTCAAACCGCCGACCTTCTGATCAGCAAGCCCTAGGCTCTGTGGTTTAACCCACAGCGCCACCTGGGTCCCTTTCCTTTGAACTAGTATATTTTGGCCAAAATATATAAAGCAAACTCAAATGCATGCTGGAGGTATAAGCAAATGGAAGGAACAATGTACCATATGTGGTGGGGTTGTGACAAAATCAAAATAAAAAATCGACATTGTTTATGAGGAATTAAAAAAAAAAATCTTTAGACAAACATTTGTGAAGAAGCCAGAAGTCTTTCTTCTAGGTATTTTGACAATTGATATGTCAAATGATAAAAGGAGGGTGTTCCTATATGCTACAGATGCAGCAAGAATGCTGACCACTAAAAATTGGAAAGGGGATAGGACACCGACGAAGGAAGAATGGCAAATCAAATTGTGTGAATATTTGGAATTCGCAAAAATGACAGAAGTGATTAGAAATCAGCTAAACCAAAAAAAAAAAAAAAAGAAAAAAAAAGAAATCAGCTAAACCAAAGGTTTAAAAAGGAGTGGGATTGTTTTAAAGAGTACCTGGAAAAACATTGTTCCCAAACAAAATCTTTGATGTGTTTTGACTAAAGTTTGCAAAGTAAATAACAGATAGATAACATATATTATGTAAGAGAAGTGAAATAAGGAAAACAACACAGTTAAAAAGATAAGGAAGAAGTAAGAAGCCGCTATAAGGTGGAGGGTAGTCACTTGTGAAGAAGTATTGATTTATTTTGGTTTATATTCATGTATAAGTTAACATATTTTGAAGACAAATGGAAAATGTAATTAATCAATGTAGAACTCAATAAAGAATATTTAAAATAAAATAAAATTGTGTGAGAACATGAATGTTTCTGAACGTTCATACTAGAGCTGGGTGATATATCATCCAAAACTGGTTTGAAGTCCATAATGTGATACTGGTTTCATAATTTTTGACCTGGAAGCAATATACTGTGAATCATGGTGTGTGTTTGTGTGTGTGTGCGCACACTATGCAAAAATAATGATGCATAAAAAACCATGAAGCCCGCCAATGCCTCTACATAGCTCCATCCTTATTTCAGACTTCATGATATGTCAGTATATCACTATGTTTAGCTGGTGATATATCACGCTGTTGAAAAACAGATATCACCTAGCCCTAGTTCATACCCATTCCAGGGTATGAGAGGTCATTGACTTCCCATGTTTTTTGGTTTCTAAAATGTATTCCTAGAAACATTAAGAGATGCATCTCCTTTCCTTTTTTAAAAAAACTTTCTTCAGGTAGAGGACATATGTATCTGTGTCTGTGCATAGGAAGCTGCTTTATGCTGAGTCAGATCATTGGCCCACCTAGCTCAGTATTGTCTACTGAATGCAGAGTTTCAGGTGTGGATTTTCTGTTGGAGATTGAATCTGGGACATTTGCATGCTAAGCGTGTGCTCCATCACTGAGCTCTGGTTCCTTCCCGATGTTAGTCTTAATTATGCTTCTCCAAGTGTAAACAGTCACCTTTAGGAGGTTTCATGCTGACAATAGTAAGAAACCCATAGAAGCTGATGTTCAAAATGAATGATTGAAATGAATGGTAGGAATTTTCATTGTGATTTTTGAACCATTGGTTGAATCTCCAGAATAGGATGATAACATTTGTGTCTTTCCTTTTTTCTTTTCCCTTTTCCCTTAAAGAAAGAGTTTAGGGAAGAGGCTTCAAAAAAAAGGAGATTGTTTAATAATGTATCATTTATTTTACGTATCACTTAGTTCGCTAACATTTTGGTTTCAGGCAACATCAAGAAAGCAAGGAAAAGACGAAACATTAGGATCAAAACATTACTGTTCAGTATCCTAAAATACGCAGTGTCCTTAGGAAGAAAATATTTCAATAGGATTAGAAAAATGCTTTGTTCGTTTCTTGTTGAAATAGTGATGCTCTGCAGATGTACTGCTGCAACTTCATAACAGAGTGGCAGGCTGTTTTATAAGGCCAGAGATTACAAAGGTCCACTTTAACCTTTTTTTCCTTCCTGGCAGGTGTCCCACTGGCCTGAGGCCAGAGGCTGTGAGCATACTGCAGCCTGTGGTTTACACCAGAACGCAGAGCCGACACTCCAGCTGGCTGCTCATAATTAGTGATTGCAGTCTGACAACTGGAGTTACGCTACAGAAATGTGATAAATATAAAAAATGTATTAACCAAGTTGAACGTTTTATAAATATATCTACTCTCCCCTCTTTACAGATACGATATCTGCACATATAAAAACAAGCCTTGTGGAACACTGGGTAAGGTTGCAAAAATGTAACCTACATGGGCATTTATTTTCTTCATTGTTTTGGTTTTTGTTACTTATTCATTCGACATCATTTCTTGAGATGATTTCCTCACATTTCATGTTTATGTAGAAAATTATTCTGAAAATATATTTCACTTGCAAGAAGCAGTAATGTTAAAAAAAATAGTTATTTTGGACAGCTGTGTCACTTTGAAAGCCTAGAAGGTAATCAAAGCAACAATTAAAAGGGGGGGCAAGGGAAACTCCCATTGCTTTCTTCCTCATAAAGATTGCTCTGATAGATTTCACAAATACAAAGAGAACAAAAGAGACACACAAAGGAAAACCAGAAATGTTAATGGTAAAATGTGTTTAAGAAAGCATGCAGTTAACTGATTATCCTGTCTGGTGCAAAAGCCTGAATTTACCACATATCCGTCTCTGAATTCTTTGCCATAATGGTGGTTGTATTGTGGATTTGATGCTGTTTTCTGTGCTTTTTAAACTGTTACAGTGCTCTTAATCCATAAAGTATATTGAAAAAGAAAAAGTCTGCCATTTCTTTAAAATTTTGCTCAGTATTTAATGATAACTAGGATTTTGAGCAGGCAACTATTTTTTAATGATAGTGCCAGAATTTTGCCATCCCTCCTCTAGGAAACATTAGGACTCAGTTAACTTGCTTTGTCCACTTAATCCAGAGGTACTTATATAGCACCTGAACAATTGTGCGCTTGAGGTATCAAAACCCTTGTCTAAATATCAATGTTTTTACAGTAAGCATTTATCTTCTACAGAAAACATTTAGCGTTTTCAATTTATGCCATTGCTAGTTTTAAAATCCACAGCATGGCAGATTGAGCAATCCCAGAGCTGCAACTTTGCTGGCATCCACTGGCATTTCAGGAGATTTCCATGAGTGTACATTTTGTACCACTGGCAACAGAATGACATATGGAATGGCTGGATCACAATGCCACACGGTTATTGCATCTGGAGCTTAGACTTGCACCCCTAGTCACTCCCTGAAATTACATTTCTGCTGATCAGGCATTCTTGTTTCAGCACAAAGTGAAAATGGGTATCTAAGGAAGAGATAAGAGAATCTGCTGCTAGATATTTTGATTTTTTTTTAATCCCCATGTCCTTGCACAGGGAGGCATGAAAGGAGCTGTGTGTATTCAGTTGCCTTCATGGAGTGTGTCTACAGCTGTTTTGTAACTTCAGGAAATATTTTTTTCTGCTTCACATCTGTCTAGCACCTGGTGCAGATACTTAAACCAGGTGCTGTGCTCTGATTTTGAACTCTGTTGTCTTCTCAGACCTAAAAGCTTTGTCCAGAATTTCAAATTATTAGCTTGGTCCTGTAGCCTGCCTTAAGACATACTTAAGTGTGTTTTAAGAATAAATCCCTGCTGGTGCATAGGTAAATTGAATCCCCTAAGGGTCTGTCTATGTATAGTGAGCTGCAGAAGCTCCCTGTTGCCACTGCATCCTTAACCTTTCAAGCACCAACAGGTTCTGAGTAACCATCACTTTTACATACCCAACTTTTTTAGCCCAGGTCAATTGGAGTATGTAGGAGCCATGATACAGGCATGGGGAACCACATGCTCAACATCAAGTGGTGCTGGGAAGGAAAGGGTGAGGACTCCCATGATTATGATGCAGGTACCAGGGAGACAGAGGAGTAAGCATCAGGACCTTTTGCAAGCTTCATTCTCAGTAGGAGTGCAGGTCATCTTCTATGTCACACTGTGGTCGGTCAAATGCAATGTTAAATGGGTGTTACATTGCTCATCTCAATAACTTGATGTTGGAAAGGTGGGGGGTTGCCCATGACTTGATGCTGTTCAGCCTGATACCAGAGAAAAGACTCCTTCCTTCTAGAACGAAATCACAACCATGCATGGCAAGCACAGATTTTGCCTGGCTCTGGTGGCTAGGAGTGCCTTTTTCAGCTCTGGCTGCTGCTGCATCCATAGGACAGAGATTACCTGACCACAGTACTCCATGCTCTTGCAACTTCCAAATTTGATTATTGCAATGTGCTCTACATGGGGTTGACCTTTTAGACAACTTGGAAATTTCAATTGGCTGGGGCTCTGTTTAGAGCCCATATAACCCTTGTTTTAAAACAGCTGCACTGGTTGCCAGTTCATTTCCAGACCCAATTGAAAGTGCTCATCTTAGTGTTCAAAGCCGTAAATGACTCCGGCTCCAAATATCTTAAAGATCACCTCCTTCCCTACTGACTCTCTCAGGTGCTAGAATCAGCAGAAGGGACTCTATTGGTACTTCCTTTACCCTCAGAGGCTCACAAAGTGGTGATGTTGGCCTGGGAGAGGACATTCTCTGAAACAGTTACTAAGTTGCGGAACTCCTTCCCTCCGTTCCTTCATTATAGTTTTTTGCACAAGACAGGATAAGGTAATTCGAAGCTTTTGCTTCTACTTTTAAACTAACTAGATTTCCCTTTAAGATCCAGATTCAGGGGGCAGTTTGATCCTGGGATGTTCTTGGAAAAGGACATATTTGGATAGAATGCACAAGGACATGTAATGCTAAGGGGGAGGGGGAGCATAAAATATTGAGAAAAAAGTCTCTTGATGGAAGTTGGAGGGAGAGGGATAGCTGAGGAAAAAACACTGAAGGGAGACCTCAGAAAAGAAAAAAGGAGAGAAGAAAGTTAATAGCTGTAAGATTTCAGAAGGGTGAAAAATGGACACAAAGCAACAGACTAAAGGACATGTTCCTCTAGTAATAGTTAACCAACAATGTGCCACATAAATAATAGTAGTTTGGGGTGGGTCATGTGGGTTTTGTTTTGTTTCACAATTATTAATTTGTTAACAGTTTGTAATCTGTAAAATAAGTATTAGCCATATTCATTAGGAATATTTTCCAATGTTCATCCATTGATAATAACTGAGTGCATTACTTTCAATCATTCTAAAAATGTCAAAGATACTACTCTGGAATTCAGAGTTAAAAAGTCAAACAATTTTATTTGGTTACAATGACAGTACAGTTTAGATGTATTCTAACTTTGTCTTTGAATAGATGGGAAAGAACGTGATTGTAACCTTCACCTAGCAGAAATTACAGTTGGTCAATTAATTTCCACCTTCTTTACCGGAGCTTGTTTTGTTTGTTTTCGTTCTGTTCCAGTCTGTTGTAAGAGATCAATGTCAGTAGCAGTTATGTAGATTAAAAACTTATTCAAAGATAAAATATCAGGCTGTCTTCCTCATTTCTTACCCATATCCCCCTTGACTTCAACTACTGAGTCCCAATTCAAATAATATGAACATATAATGTTCCTTAAATACTCCAAACTTAGATCTTGGTGAATTTGAAAACTCTCTCTGTGGAATCTGTAACTGGAACAGCCACAGATAATACTGCTGTATATGCTGCTGCTTTATGGACTTCAGACATAGGTTAGGCATATTGAATTTATGAATTGCTTCCCTCAACAAAAAGGCCCAAAGCAATTTACAATAATAATAAAATACAGTAATAAAAATGCACAAACACATTAAAAACACATTCAGAGTAAAAACATACAATCATTGGTGCTGTCCAAATGCCCGGGAAAACAAAAGCATATATGCCTGGAGTTGAAATGATGACAAAGTTGGCGCCAGTCAGGCCTCCCTGGAGAGAACATTCCAGAGATGAGGAGCTACATAGCCCTTCTAATCAGTTGAGTTCTCAGTTGAATTAAGGGATCACAGAAGGCTAGTGGGGAACAGAGTTTCTATGAGGTAAGACTCATTTCTACACCATGCAGGGCTTTATGGATTGAAATGATTGAGCAGAATTAATTGAACAGAAAAGAGTTCAAAGCTGGTGTAAACCCTGGAGTGCTGGTGTTAATCTGGTTCCTTGTAACACATCCCTATCAAGTTAATGTTAATCATAATTTAGGTTACTTTGCTCATAGAATACATTCCATTCAGTGCTAAAAGTATCCCTTTTTGGTCCTTGTTTTGTACCAGTATTTTTTCAGGGCACATAATCCCCTAGGAGAGTATGTTTATGTTTTTTCCAGATAATAGTCCTCAGGGAGGAATACCTTTAAGGCTGCAGCAGGTCAATTCCTCCATAGTGGTAGCAAATTAATCCTGTGCTAGTGCACATCTCAAGTAGTATTGAAGAACATTTATAATATTTGTACATACTGTGTTCCATTTTAAAAGGTTTTAGAAGCAGATGTATGTGGTGAGAACTTAATTTCAGAAAATTCTGATAAGCAGAAGTTTTTATAGTTTAGTAAATACAGCTAACATTTCTTTCTCTGCAATTGGTGCATTGAGTTTTTTGTTTTCATAAAAATTCCTAAAAATATACCACTCGGGGGTTTTGTAGCTAAAAATGTTTCTTGTATGTTTTATGAACCCACTAAACTTAAACAGATCTCTTTAGAAAAATAATGTGGACACATTTTGCTTTCTGCAACCTCAAGAATGTTAAAATAGAAATGCTTGCTTGAATTCCCTCTCCTGGCTCATATTACTAGGTGGTCCCAAGTTACCAGAAGTAAAATTTATAAATCTAACCCCTAGTCTAGACATTTTCCAGCAGTGACTGCAGTTCAAAAAATATTAATGTCTAGCCGGCAAAGTGAAATTCCCCCCAGTGATTTTGCAATGACTAGAAAGTTAACCTTTTGCCAACTGCTGCTTCGATGCATGGAGGTTATTAAAAAGAATCCAGGCATTTATAACTAGGGCTTTTAAGATTGAAACACCTTGGCATGACCCTTTGTGTCTCCTTTTGTTTGTTCAGGCTTGGCCTCTGTTGCTGGAATGTGTGAGCCTGAAAGGAGCTGTAGCATTAATGAAGATATTGGCTTAGGTTCTGCTTTTACCATTGCACATGAAATTGGTCACAAGTGAGTACATTTTTAAATCTTTATAAATCTTAATTTAATGACCTTTATTTGTGACTTTATTCTCTCATCTGTTCTGCTTGCTACATACATAAAATTATCCTAATGATTCACTTTATTTTACTTTTTGTCTTTCACTAACAAGATGACTTTAAAAGATTTATTGCTTCAGCACATAAATACTTGAGATATGCCAATTGGCTGTTGCAATGCTGTCTATGTCTGACCGCTCTTGAATATGGTTTGGAGGGTGCAACTGGTGGAGAATGTGGCAAGCAGAATGATGTCTGATATGGTTCAAAGGACTTTTGAGTAGATATGGATGGAATTACACTATGTGGGCTATATCTGGCCAGTTCATACTCAACAGTAGGCACAATGAAGTCAATGGTAGTTTTAAATATCCTCCCATGTACTCAGAGGAGGAAGCATACAAATCTGAGGCTCTTGCCTTCTGGTCCTCATTGCAACAAACCTATCATTTATGTATGAATTCAACATCCATATTTTATTTGTTAGCTTACTCTAGGAGTAAGTCCTAGTAAACAACTGTCATTTTATCTACCTACCTAGTATTAGCTAGCATCTAGCTCACTTGGGCTGCTTCCACATGAGTAGCTCCTAGTGCTGCCGAATCATTTCTCTTCTGCTATAAGCTATAAGCAGAATTAGAATCAACTTTCCACATTATCAGTAGTATAGTGCTTCTGCTATGTTAAGGTTACCAGATTTTTTTCACTGAATCCGGGGACACTTTTCAACTTCCTACTAAATAGATGGATTTTGTCAGGGGACTGATTTGTAAATCTGGGGACTGCCCCCGGGGAACGGGGACGTCTGGTAACCTTATGCTATGATCCATCCACATCAGTGGGTGTGTCATAGGTGCTCTGGCTGGGGCCATTTGAAGCTCAGCACTCATGCACTATTTAACCTTGTTGGTGGGCTGTTTAATTATTTTGTTTTTGAAATAAATCTTTTAATTGGCTTTTCCAACTGTACTTTTTAAAATGAAAGAGGTACAACAGTATCTGTGCTACAGCACCATAATGCTATAACACTCATCTTTTTAAAAAAAAAATATGATGGTCTAAGTGCTCTTAAACAGTTATATGCAGGGGCAGATAATTGTGGAGGTAACCTGGTCTTGAGGAGTTTGTGCCTTTGTGTGTTAGTAACAAGACCTTGAACATAACCTGGTAGCTAATCAGCAGCCTATTCAGTTCCCTCAGTGCAGATGCAATATGTACATGTCCAGATGCTCCATTCAGCAAGCTGATTGCAGCATACTGCACCAGCTACAACTTCCAAACATGCCTCAAGGGAAGTCCCACATAGAATGCATTACAGTAGCCTAGTTGTGAGGTTACTAATGCATGAATCATAGTGTCTAAGACATCATTGTCCAGGCAAGGTTGTAGTTGATATACCAACCTACGTTGTTAATAGGTGCTGTTTGCCAAGGAAGTTACCTAGGTCTTCAGTAACAAAGAATGGTCCAAACTGTGTACTTATTCCTTTTGAGGGAGTGGAACCTTGTCCAGAATTGGTAAATTCACCAATTTCCAGACTGTAAACTACTTGCAGTCTGGAAATTGGTGAATTTACCAATTTTGAGGGAGTGGAACCTTGTCCAGAATTGGTAAATTCACCAATTTCCAGACTGTAAACTTCTTGCCCCCCCTTCATGGATCACTGCCTTGTCGTGGCAAAGGGGCTTGAATTACTCAGGGAAGCTATGGACAGGTCAAGATGGACAGGTCGTAGTGGAGAGTTTGGACCAAATGTGATCCACCTGGAGAAGGAACTGGCAAGCCACTCCAGTATCCCTGCCAAGAAAACCTCATGGACAAAGACAACAGGCATATAAAAGATATGACGCTGGAAGATGAGCCCCTCAGGTCGGAAGGCGTCCAACATGCTACTGGGGAAGAGCGGAGGACAAGTACAAGTAGATTCAGAGCTGATGAAGCGGCTGGGCCAAACCCGAAAGGACGCTCAGTTGCGGATATGCCTGGAAGCGAAAGGAAAGTCCAATGCTGTAAAGAAAAGTATTGCATAGGAACCTGGAATGTAAGAACCATGAACCTTGGTAAGCTGGATGTGGTAAAAAATGAGATGGCAAGAATAAACATTGACATCCTGGGCATCAGTGAACTAAAATGGACGGGAATGGGCGAATTCAGTTCGGATGACTATCATATCTACTACTGTGGGCAGGAATCCCGTAAAAGAAATGGAGTGGCCCTCATAGTCAACAAAAGAGTGGCGAAAGCTGTACTGGGATGCAATCTCAAAAATGATAGAATGATCTCGATACGCATCCAAGGCAGACCTTTTAACATCACAGTAATCCAAGTTTATGCACCAACTACCAGTGCTGAAGAAACTGAAGTTGACCAATTCTATGAAGACTTACAACACCTTATAGAAATGACACCAAGGAAGGATGTTCTTCTCATTATAGGGGATTGGAATGCTAAAGTAGGGAGTCAAGAGATAAAAGGAACAACTGGCAAGTTTGGCCTTGGAGTTCAAAATGAAGCAGGGCAAAGGCTAATAGAGTTCTGTCAAGAGAACAAGCTGGTCATCACAAACACTCTTTTCCAACAACACAAGAGACGACTCTACACATGGACATCACCAGATGGGCAACACCGAAATCAGATTGATTATATTCTGTGCAGCCAAAGATGGAGGAGCTCTATACACTCAGCAAAAACAAGACCTGGAGCTGACTGTGGCTCAGATCATCAGCTTCTTATAGCAAAATTCCAGCTTAAACTGAAGAAAGTAGGAAAAACCACTGGGCCAGTAAGATACAATCTAAATCAAATTCCTTATGAATACACAGTTGAAGTGAAGAACAGGTTTAAGGATTTAGATTTGGTGGATAGAGTGCCTGAAGAACTGTGGATGGAGGCTCGTAACATTATACAGGAGGCAGCAACGAAAACCATCCCAATGAAAAAGAAATGCAAGAAAGCAAAGTGGCTGTCAAATGAGGCCTTACAAATAGCGGGGGAGAGAAGGCAAGCAAAATGCGAGGGAAATAGTGAAAGATACAGGAAATTGAATGCAGACTTCCAAAAAATAGCAAGGAGAGACAAGAGGGCCTTTTTAAACGAGCAATGCAAAGAAATAGAGGAAAACAACAGAATGGGAAAAACCAGAGATCTGTTCAAGAAAATTGGAGATATGAAAGGAACATTTCGTACAAAGATTACCACAATTAAGAACAAAAGTGGAAAGGACCTAACAGAAGCAGAAGACATCAAGAAGAGGTGGCAAGAATACACAGAGGAATTATACCAGAAAGATATGGAGGTCTCATACACCCCAGGTAGTGTGGTTGCTGACCTTGAGCCAGACATCCTAGAGAGTGAAGTCAAATGGGCCTTAGAAAGCCTTGCTAACAACAAGGCCAGTGGAAGTGATGATATTCCAGCTGAACTATTTAAAATTTTAAAAGATGATGCTGTTAAGGTGCTACACTCAATATGCCAGCAAGTTGATGAGGTATATGAAGACGAGCAGCATAGTCAGTCCTCCGGGAATGTGCAGGCGACCTTGGAAGGGACAGCACGTGTAAGAATCCCGACCAAGCCTAAGAGGAGACGTGTAGTGGTGATAGGGGATTCCCTACTGAGGGGTACCGAAGCAGTGATCTGTGGGCCTGACAAGATGTCTCGAGAGGTATGCTGTCTCCCCGGGGCCAAGATCCATGATGTTACAGAACGGCTGCAAGGAATAATAAAACCTACGGATAAAAACCCCTTCCTTTTAGTCCATGTGGGAACCAATGACACCGCAAGCCATAGCCTCCAGAAGATCAAAAGTGATTATGAGGCTCTGGGCAGGAAGCTGAAGCAATTAAATGCACAAATTGTCATCTCATCTGTCCTCCCAGTTGAACGCCGTGGCCCAGGAAGAGAGGGGAAAATAGGAGAAGTGAACAACTGGCTTCGCAAATGGTGCCGGCAGGAACGGTTTGGATTCTTAGATCACGGCCTGCAGTTTCTTGAAGATGGACTTCTGGCAAGTGATGGGCTGCACCTCACAAGGGTTGGGAGGAATGTTTTTGCCAACAATCTCAAACACCTCATCAGGAGGGCTTTAAACTGACTTATGTGGGGGAGGGAGACAGTGGTCCTGAAGGTAGGAGTCTATCAAATGCTGAAGATGATCATCCAAAAGTCAAGGACCAAATGGAGCAAACAGCACACAGACCTAGTGGTGGGAGGAAAAAATCCTTAAGTAGGAGACTAGGGGGAATGATCAATGGTTTTCAATGTCTGTATACAAATGCACAAAGCATGGGAAATAAACAAGATGAACTTGAGCTCTTGATACAGCAAACTAAATACGACATAATAGGCATCACTGAAACCTGGTGGGATGAGTCTCATGATTGGAATGTAGTAATAGAGGGATACAATCTATTTCAGAGAAATAGACCAAACAGGAAAGGAGGAGGAGTGGCATTATATGTCAGGGATGTGTATACCTGTGAAGAGATCCATGATTTAAAACTTCAAAGCCAAATTGAGAGTATCTGGGTCAAAATTAAGGGAGAGAAAAATAACAGTGATCTCATTGTGGGAGTTTACTATAGATCCCCAAGCCAAACTGAGGACATAGATGATGCCTTCCTGGAACAGATGACCAAGCATTCAAAAGGAAATGAGATAGTAGTAATGGGGGATTTCAACTATCCTGATATTTGTTGGATGTCAAACTCAGCCAAGAGCATAAGGTCGAACAGATTCCTCACTGGCCTTGCAGACAATTTCATTGTCCAGAAAGTGGGAGAAGCAACAAGAGGATCAGCCATTTTAGATCTGGTCCTAACCAATAGTGATGACCTGGTTAGTGGGGTAGAAGTGGCAGGATCATTAGGTGGGAGTGATCATGCTCTTCTGGAGTTTATTATACATCAGAAAGGAGCAACCAAGCATACTAAGACTCAAATTCTAGACTTTAAGAAAGCCGACTTCAGAAAACTTAGGGAAATGCTGGATGTGATCCCATGGTCAGTAATACTAAAAGGGATGGGAGTTCATGATGGATGGGAGTTTGTTAAAAGGGAGATATTAAAAGCACAACTTCAAGCAGTACCAATGCGACGAAAACATGGAAGGTGCCTAAAGAAGCCAGGGTGGCTATCTAAAGAACTTTTAACTGAGTTAAGATTTAAAAGGGATATGTACAAGAAATGGAAAAAGGGGGAAACCACCAGAGAGGAATTCAAACAAATAGCCAGCACATGTAGAGACAAAGTCAGAAAAGCTAAAGCACAGAATGAACTCAGGCTTGCTAGAGAGGTTAAAAGCAATAAAAAGAGTTTTTATGGGTATGTCCGTAGCAAAAGGAAGAACAAGGAAACAGTGGGGTCACTTAGAGGAGAAGATGGTGAAATGCGAACAGGGGACGCAGAAAGGGCAGAACTCCTCAATACCTTCTTTGCCTCAGTCTTCTCCAAAAAAGAAAACAATGCCCGACCTGAAGAATATGGAGCAGATGATTCAGCAGGGGAAACACAGCCCAGAATAAGTAAGGAGGTAGTACAAGAACACTTGGCTAGTTTAGATGTATTCAAGTCTCCAGGGCCAGATGAACTACATCCCAGAGTATTAAAAGAACTGGCAGAGGTAATTTCAGAGCCACTGGCAGTAATCTTTGAGAATTCCTGGAAAACAGGTGAAGTCCCAGCAGACTGGAGGAGGGCAAATGTTGTCCCTATTTTCAAAAAGGGGAAAAGAGAGGACCCAAACAATTACCGCCCAGTCAGCCTGACATCAATACCAGGAAAGATTCTAGAGCAGATCATTAAGCAAACGGTCTGTGAGCACCTAGAAAGGAACGCTGTGATCACTAAAAGTCAGCATGGGTTTCTGAAAAATAAGTCATGTCAGACTAATCTGATCTCATTTTTTGACAGAATTACAAGCCTGGTAGACGAAGGGAACACTGTGGATGTAGCCTATCTTGATTTCAGCAAGGCCTTTGACAAGGTGCCCCATGATATTCTTGTAAAGAAGCTGGTAAAATGCGGGCTAGACAATGCTACCATTCAGTGGATTTGTAACTGGCTGACTGACCGAACCCAAAGGGTGCTCATCAATGGCTCCTCTTCATCCTGGAGAGAAGTGACTAGTGGGGTGCCACAGGGTTCTGTCTTGGGCCCAGTCTTATTCAACATCTTTATCAATGACTTGGATGATGGGCTTGAGGGCATCCTGATCAAGTTTGCAGATGACACCAAATTGGGAGGGGTGGCTAATACCCCAGAGGACAGGATCACACTTCAAAATGACCTTAACAGATTAGAGAACTGGGCCAAGGCAAACAGGATGAATTTTAACAGGGAGAAATGTAAAGTACTACACTTGGGCAAAAAAAATGAAAGGCACAAATACAGGATGGGTGATACCTGGCTTGAGAGCAGTACAAGTGAAAAGGATCTAGGAGTCTTGGTAGACCACAAACTTGACATGAGTCAACAGTGTGATGCAGCAGCTAAAAAAGCCAATGCAATTCTGGGCTGCATCAATAGGAGTATAGCATCTAGATCAAGGGAAGTAATAGTACCACTGTATTCTGCTCTGGTCAGACCCCACCTGGAATACTGTGTCCAGTTCTGGGCACCACAGTTCAAGAAGGATATTGACAAGCTGGAACGTGTCCAGAGGAGGGCAACCAAAATGGTCAAAGGCCTGGAAACGATGCCTTATGAGGAACGGCTTAGGGAGCTGGGTATGTTTAGCCTGGAGAAGAGACGGTTAAGGGGTGATATGATAGCCATGTTCAAATATATAAAAGGATGTCATATAGAGGAGGGAGAAAGGTTGTTTTCTGCTGCTCCAGAGAAGCGGACACGGAGCAATGGATTCAAACTACAAGAAAGAAGATTCCACCTAAACATTAGGAAGAATTTCTTGACAGTAAGAGCTGTTCGACAATGGAATTTGCTGCCAAGGAGTGTGGTGGAGTCTCCTTCTTTGGAGGTCTTTAAGCAGAGGCTTGACAGCCACCTGTCAGGAATGCTTTGATGGTGTTTCCTGCTTGGCAGGGGGTTGGACTGGATGGCCCTTGTGGTCTCTTCCAACTCTATGATTCTGTGATTCTGTGATTCTGTGATTCTGTGAAGTTTGGAAAACTCAGCAGTGGCCAGAGGATTGGAGAAGATCAGTCTATATCCCAATCCCAAAGAAGGGCAGTGCCAAAGAATGCTCCAACTACCGCACAATTGCACTCATTTCACACGCTAGCAAGGTTCTGCTAAAAATTCTACAAGGCAGGCTTAAGCAGTATGTGGACCGAGAACTCCCAGAAGTGCAAGCTGGATTTCGAAGGGGCAGAGGAACCAGAGACCAAATTGCAAACATGCGCTGGATTATGGAGAAAGCTAGAGAGTTCCAGAAAAACATTTACTTCTGCTTCATTGACTACGCAAAAGCTTTTGACTGTGTTGACCACAGCAAACTATGGCAAGTTCTTAAAGAAATGGGAGTGCCTGATCACCTCATCCATCTCCTGAGAAACCTCTATGTGGGACAAGAAGCTACAGTTAGAACTGGATATGGAATAACTGATTGGTTCAAAATTGGGAAAGGAGTACGACAAGGCTGTATATTGTCTCCCTGCTTATTTAACTTATATGCAGAATTCATCATGCGAAAGGCTGGACTGGATGAAGCCCAAACCGGAATTAAGATTGCCGGAAGAAATATCAACAACCTCAGATATGCTGATGATACAACCTTGATGGCAGAAAGTGAGGAGGAATTAAAGAACCTTTTAATGAGGGTGAAAGAGGAGAGCGCAAAATATGGTCTGAAGCTCAACATCAAAAAAACTAAGATCTTGGCCACTGGTCCCATCACCTCCTGGCAAATAGAAGGGGAAGAAATGGAGGCAGTGAGAGATTTCACTTTCTTGGGTTCCATGATCACTGCAGATGGTGACAGCAGTCACGAAATTAAAAGACGCCTGCTTCTTGGGAGAAAAGCAATGACAAACCTAGACAGCATCTTAAAAAGCAAAGACATCACCTTGCCAACAAAGGTCCGTATAGTTAAAGCTATGGTTTTCCCAGTAGTAATGTACGGAAGTGAGAGCTGGACCATAAAGAAGGCTGATCGCCGAAGAATTGATGCTTTTGAATTATGGTGCTGGAGGAGACTCTTGAGAGTCCCATGGACTGCAAGAAGATCAAACCTATCCATTCTTAAAGAAATCAGCCCTGAGTGCTCACTAGAAGGACAGATCCTGAAGTTGAGGCTCCAGTACTTTGGCCACCTCATGAGAAGAGAAGACTCCCTAGAAAAGACCCTGATGCTGGGAAAGATTGAGGGCACAAGGAGAAGGGGACGACAGAAGATGAGATGGTTGGACAGTGTTCTCGAAGCTACTAACATGAGTTTGGCCAAACTGCGAGAGGCAGTGAAGGATAGGCGTGCCTGGCGTGCTCTGGTCCATGGGGTCACGAAGAGTCGGACACGACTGAACGACTGAACAACAACAACAACAACAAACTACTTGCCCACAGAGTCTTATCAGCATTCAGTGTCCTTTTGTTAGCCGTGATTCAACCCACCACTGCATCCAGGTGGCAGTTCAGAACAGATACAGTCTCTTCTGATGCACATGTAACAGATAAATTGAACTGAATGTCGGTGTGTTGACGACCTCGTTCCCCAAATCTAATGAATGCTCCCCATGATTTCATATACAACATTGAGGAGAAAATCGTGTCCTCCAGCACCCCACAGCAGAACTGCTAGGGGACAGACACATAACACCCCAACACTATATTTGAACCCAGCCATGTAAGTAGGAATGGAATCACAGTAACACAGTGCAACCAATTTGCAACTCACACAAAGAGTCCAGGAAAATACCATGTATTTGAAAGCCAACAGTATTGAAAGTAACTGAGAAATCAAGAAAGAGGAATAGAGTTGCACTCCTGCTGTCCTGTGCCCAAAGGAAGGTGCCCATCAGGGTGACCAAGGCTAATTCTGTTCAAAACTCAGACCTGAACCTAGACTGGAAAGGGTCAAGAGAAGCAGTTTCTCCAACAGTGCTTGCAGCGTGCCGTCACTCTCACCTTATCTCAAAATAAGAGTAATTTGTGATCAGGTAATAGTTGTTGAGTAACTGCATGAGGCAGTGGAATACAGGAGTGCCTGGCGTGCTCTGGTCCATGGGGTCACAAAGAATCGGACACGACTAAATGACTAAACAAAAACAATAGTTGTTGAGTACCTCAGGGTCCAAGGAAGTGTGTGGTTTTTTAAAGTAGTGGATACACTACTGCCTCTTTCAAGGCATTAGGTACCATTCCCTCAGGCAAAATGTGTTAATCGCTTCCTGGAACGACCCCAGACCCCGATAACTTGAATAAGCTATTGTGAGCAGGAGTAGAGAGAGCATATTGTGGGCCGAACCACCGCAGGCACCTTGTGTACATCCTCAGAGCTCAACTGAAACTGATTCCACAAGATCAGGGAAGATGCTTTGTCAGGTACTTCACCTTTCTTTGGAATAATGGCAGCATTCACCTCAGCACTGAGGCAAGTAATTTTATCCTAAAAGTGCCTGGCAAACTTATCATAGCAGGCCTCTATGGTTCCAAAACTCAATTCCCTGGAACAGATGTCAGCTCTCACAACATGGAACAGCTCTGTTAACCAGCTACTCCAAGATGCACCATCTTCACTGGCACATACCGGTAGTAGTCATGACTGTACACTTTAGGACATGTCTTGTCAGTTTCACATTGAGTCTAACACCACTTCCATTTTAGCCCCTGAAAACATGCATTTTCAACCATTGCTCATGCACTCTAGAATGCCCTTTCATCTAGCCCTTTGTCCAGCTCATTGGAAAACTCAGGAGCAATCTTGTCAACAGTCCTATGCATCTTGCCATTCCATAGCATAACAAAGGCCTTGACAGGGATTGCCAACTCTGGCTCCTGGAAATTTTCCAAAGCATTCAGGAATCCTTTAGACTCCTTTAAGTCTCTGAGGATGGACCATTCTGAAGTATCCTCCAACCTTGTAGGGAGAAACTGGCACTGTAAGACCAAACTTAGCAGATAATGGTCTGACCACAACAACAGGGTTTCTTCAACACCCTCCACCCAATATGCAGACCAGCCCTTTCACTCTGAACTGAAGACCAAATCAAGAGTATGCCCTGCCCTATGCTTTGGGCCAGTTACAACTTGAGATAGCCCAATTATTATCATGAAGGTCATAAGTGCCCAAGCTGGCCCAGTCAAGTTAGCCTCAGCATGCTTATTGAAGTGCCTCAGAACCAGTGTCCTCTGATTCTCCAACACTGCACTCAATACCACCTCCACTAGCTTGGATATATATGTTGTGGGGCAGCAGCCCCAATCTGTCCCACTGGCCTAGTGTAAGGTATAGCCCACCCAACAATGGTGAAGCTTCCTAGTGAGTGAGATGGAAATTTTGTTTCCAGTGACAATGGGTTGTCTGGGGGCTGGCTGGCTGGCTGGCTGGCTGGCTTGTTTGTTTGTTTACCTCCTTAAGTTTTTCTAATTCTGTAAACCTTGTAATTCCCTCAAGCATACTGATGCCTCCCCTTTGTTTCTCAGCAGCACCATTGTGACTTCATATCTGTCATAACTAAGCATCTGTTGTTGTTGTTTTATTAGCATGTATTTCATATAGTAGTTTGTGTTGCCAACTATTTCTCCCATAATGAGGAACATCACTTTTTCTGCTGCAGACAAACAGAAGGTTGGCATCTGCACATTCTGTTGGATGGTTGTGTTTCCCCCTTTTTGTTGCTTCTCAACTTTCTCTACTTCTTTATTGAATAGGTTAAGAATTCTGATAGTGTTTATGGGCAGTAGGTGTGTACTGCTTAAGTAAATATATACATTTTTAAAGCCTTCACCTTTAATATAGTTCAGTACTGATGATTTTATTACTGATGGGGTTTGTTCATGCTGGTCTGGTTTTTTTTAAGTATCTTGGATGGGGAATCTCTGATAAATTAGAGGAATTTAATAGCTCCCCACAGGAGAAAATAGATTTTTTTGGATCAGTTGGTCACTTTCTGAACATGAGTGAAATCTCTTATTACAGAATAAATGAGGGAATACTTTCATTAGGACCATTTAATATTCACATTGTAGTTTGATCATCAGTTGCATCCCCGCCAAAAAAGGTATTACCTTAGCTGTTCTGTGATTCTTTTCATTTGAACCAATACAGTTATCAAGACTTTAACATATTTAATGTTTCCCTAAAGTAGATGGTTCTGTCATATACACTTTTACCAAATCCTTCCACATATGGTTCCTCTCAGTCTGCCCTTCCAGTTTTCCTGCCTGACATTTATACTTTAACTTTGCCAGCCACATAAATGAGCAAGTCATCTAATGAGCATTTTATCCTTGCAATTCTGTGGTTTTGTGGTACTGATTCCCTCCCCCCACAAAAAAAAATCCCTGAGAAGGAAGAATCTCAAATAAAACTTGAATCTCAAGTTTATCTTCATTTAAGATATATATTCTTTAATTTTAAAAAATTAAAGTGTGAAAATCCAGTTGTCCTGAACTCAGTGACAGGGCAGATGCTAGCAGGGCCAGTAAAGAATATGAAAGACACACGAAGAGCACAGGAAGCTATGATGGTCCATAGAAGAAAACCCTTAAAGCTATAATTCACCAATACCCTTATTGGGACCAACCAAAATGTTTCAAATAGTGAGCAAGATTTAGAGTTCTTCAAAACTAGATGTGGTCTAGAATGTTAACTAAAACAAGAGCTGGGGAAAGGGAGAAAAAGTAGGTGTGATGTTAAAGCCATCAAGTTGTCTGCTGCAGAAGTCTTGAGATAGTGAGTGCATGTTTATCAGGAGAATTCAAATATTTGGTTATTTTCTTGCTGACTTAACAGCCACTTTACCACTGACAGCCAGCATCAGATTTCAGGGAGTCCTTAGCATGGTGCCACAAATAAAGCCCTAACATCCCCCTGCAATGCAGCCACAACTGTGCAGTATTTTTCTGTTGCTGCCACCACAGCAGTAACACAATTAATTGACTTTCAATATCAAATCCTAATCCTTATGGTGGCATATAAATAATAAAATTGTTGTTGTTGTTGTTATTCACAATGATCAAATGCCATGTTTAAGAGGTTTAGTAGTTAGAATGAGATATAAAGGATTAGAAGTAGAAATTCCTCTATTGCTTAAACTGTTGTGGCCCTGTTGAATGGAACTGAAACCACTGTAGTGGTTTGTAAAGTTCACACTGAGAGTTTATATATCTAATATGTCATTCTGAATTACTATCTGAGTTCATAACATGGAAGCTTCTTATTGTTTTCCTTTTATTAATCATGGTGACTACTAGTGACAATTTTATATTGCTTGAATCCTATTTGGTGTACCCACATTTTGAGGTACTAAATGTAGCAAAATACTTAGAATGAACAAAAGTAAAGTACTTAGAAGTCCTATTATGAAAGAAATATAGCAATACTGTGTTATGTTTGTGTAAGGCCTCAAACCTAAACATCTATACCAATCATTTTTAGACAACATATATAGCCCATTGTTTAATTCCTGTTCACTGGATATATTAAGTATATATTAAGTATGTGAAAATCTTATGTTAAAGTTCTGTTCCATATAAAAATAATGGACTCTTCCCCCTCCCTCTTCCTATTCTTTTGGACAGTTTTGGTATGAACCATGATGGAATTGGAAATTCTTGTGGGACCAAAGGTCATGAAGCCGCAAAACTTATGGCAGCTCACATTACAGCAAACACCAACCCCTTCTCATGGTCAGCCTGCAGCAGGGATTATATCACCAGTTTTTTAGAGTAAGTAGTCTCTGAAGAGAGATAATAAGATTCTTGAAAAACTTCACACTCCACCATACCCTGCTGAGAAGTACAATGATAAAGAAAATATTTACCCATGAGACCTAATCCATAAATGTTGGCCAATAGCAGTGAGTTTACTATTTACTGCTGTATATGGGAGTCTCTTCCAACAAAGGGATGGTTATCATTGTCATATTTGACAGTGCTGATTAGGGAGAAGAAATGGAAACAAAGGAGACAGAATGGGTGCCTTGCTACAGTGGTCTAGCCTCACCCAAGTTATTGACTCAGTCAAAGCCAACAGTGCTGCCACCTAACAGCACAATCCCAAACATGTTTTCTTCCAAGTAAGTCTTACTGAATACAATGGAACTTACTCCACAAAAAAGGTGTTTCAGGGTGAGGCAATGGCTAATAGGTTCAAAGCACCAGGGATTCACCAAGGGGTTTGTTCCTTGGGCCCTTAGCTATTCCAACCTGATATGGCAAAAATATAAAAGTTCCCACTCTACCCCACAGCTCCCAGGGTAGAGGAGAATTTGCTATTCTGCATTTCCCTGGCCCCTTGTTAGGCTTACTTCCTAAATAATTAGAATACAACACTATTGATACAATCCTAATGACTGTTTGCAAACGTGGTGTCATAATGATGTAGGAGATTGGTGTCTACTCAATTTTTTTTATTAATTTACAAATAAATACTGGAGTTGACTAATTCGTCTCATAGTTGATAAGATCTTTTAGAGGCTGTTTACATCTATCACTATACCAAATAATATGACAGATGCGATATATTCTATGAATAGTCAGATTAAATGTAACTCCTCATAGCTCCACATTTTATTTTTAATTACATTTTGTATAGTACTTTTACAGGGACACGGGTGGCACTGTGGGTTAAACCACAGAGCCTAGGGCTTGCTGATCAGAAGGTCGGCGGTTCGAATCCCCGCGACGGGGTGAGCTCCTGTTGCTCTGTCCCAGCTCCTGCCAACCTAGCAGTTCAAAAGCACGTCAAAGTGCAAGTAGATAAATAGGTACTGCTCCAGTGGGAAGGTAAACGGCATTTCCGTGCGCTGCTCTGGTTCACCAGAAGCGGCTTTGTCATGCTGGCCACATGACCCGGAAGCTGTACGCTGGCTCCCTCGGCCAGTAACGTGAGATGAGCGCCGCAACCCCAGAGTCGGACACGACTGGGCCTAATGGTCAGGGGTCCCTTTACCTTTTATAGTACTTTTAATTTGTGGAATATTTTAACAGTTTTTATTGTGCTAATACTTATGGTAACCCTATGAAGTAGATCCCTGGCAGAGAGGCAGCAGTTTCTGTAAGATGACATAATGAGTTCATGTTAGAGGTGGGGCTTGAGCCCATCTTTTTCAAGCTGCTCTGTTGCAGAAATTGGAGCACTATGTGTACACCTCAACTTGGAGGCACTGGCAGTCACAAATGATGATTCCAAACTGCTAGCTGGCTTAGCTGCAAATCTAGTAGTGGACCTAAATGTTTCCCAAGTGAATATGGTAGGGACACCTCATAAATGAGCCAGTCTTCAGTTATCTAATCACTATTTTCATGTATGTGTTCCTCTGTATTGACCTAGGATGCAGATGTGTTTGATTAATTTGCAAGTATTTTTTGGCTATTTTTGCAAAAATAAATAAATAAATAAATAGTTACTCTAGATCAGGGTTGGCCTAACCTGTGGCCCACCAGATGTTTGAAGACTGAAAGGCCCATCTTCCCTGGCCATAGGCCATGCTGATGGGTGTTTGATTCTGACAACATCTGGAGAGCCATAGGTTGGCCACCCCTGGTCTGTATTTTACTACTTCCCTAACTCCCACTAAAATTATAACCTAGGAAAACACTGGCACCAATGTTAGATTGTTTGAATGGCTAATTTTGATGGGTAGTTTCCATTTATGACTGATTTATTTTGCATATGATATATAGTTTGGAAACTACAGTTTGCATATTTGCAGTCATAATGTTGTAAAAATGATTATTTGGGGTTTGGCAGCTATTCAGAGCATCCCATAGTTTTGAGCTTTGGCCACTAGATTTTCAAGTACAGGTGCCTGGATAAGGTGTTTCTTTTTGAAATGATGCCTCTTTAGTTTGGGTCTCGATTGAGATGAATAGTTCTCTGAGGCAGTAATTGTTAGGTATAAAGACTATTAGATTCTTTTTATATGTATGTTGCTCTTTTGGTGTTGAGGACTCACCTTTTTGGCTTAAAATGCTCTGTAAAATTGAAGTCAGTAAAACAACCCCATATTATCAGAACTAATCATAAACCATAGTTTATGTGAACAAGCCAGAATGAGCATTGGTCATGCAGACACCTCCCCTCTAATGATACAAGTTTAAATGTAAGCTTTAAAAGCATTTGTTCTGTTTTGTGCATACTGTTGACTGTACAGAAACTAGTAAATATAATTATAGCTCAGCCTTTGCATGTCTATTCAAAAGTAAGTCCTAATGTGTTCAGCGGAGCTTTCTCCCCTTCTCAGTATGTTTATATTTACAACCTTAGCAGGCTGAACAGAATAAAAATGATTGGGCTGCACTGTATCTGACACTGAATTTCCACTGATTCGATTAATTTATGTGTGCACAACAGAACATCTTCTTCCTTTCCTGTCCCTTTTGCCCCTCAGGAGCAGGTTTTGGGGAGGGGCTATGAGGGAAGAAGATGAATTGGAGGTCCCATTGGGCTGTAGCCACTGCTACACCACTGGCCTTCTGCTAGTGCGATGATGATGATGATGATGATGATGATTGCATTAGCGGAAGGCACCAGCGGTGCAGCAGTGGATACAACCCGTTATAAAGCACTTTTAAAGTATGTCAGACTGTAGTAATGCATAATAATGACAAAAGACCCTTAACTTTAAAGTTATTTCTTTTGAAGTTAGTGGGACACAATTCTATATGAAATGCTAGGGTCCAAATAATTGTGCATCTCATTCTATGTGTCCAAGAGTATGTTCTGCCTCCACAGTTGGAGGCAATAATGCTTCTGATTACCAGTTGCTGGAAACCACAGAAGATGAGAGTGCTGTTGTGCTTGAGACTGCTTGTGGGTTTCCCACAGGCATCTGGTTGGCCACTGTGAGAACAAGATGCTGAACTTGATGGGCCAGTGGCAAGATCCAGCAGGCTCTTACGTTCTTAAGAGGTCTTTGAACCTTTTTTTGGTTGACATTTGTAAGATAGCATTGCACTTATTTTCTGTTCTTTCATAAGTTATTCTGCATTTGTGGTAAGGGATGCAGGTGGTGCTGTGGTCTAAACCACTGAGCCTCTTAGGCTTGCCAATCAGAAGGTCAGCGGTTCGAATCAGTGTGGTGGGGTGAGCTCCCGTTGCTCTGTCCCAGCTTCTGCCAACCTAGCAGTTCGAAAGCATACCAGTGCAAGTAGATAAATAAAAATTCTGCATTTTAACTGTAACTATATCACTACTGTATATGTTTATTTGGAACACTTGTTTTACACAACAAAATCCTGATACATATTTTAGCGGCGATAACACTTTATAGTGTTCATAATTTCTTTGGTTCTTTGTGTTGAACAGTTCTGGCCGTGGTACTTGCCTTGATAATGAGCCTCCGAAGCGTGACTTTCTTTATCCTGCAGTGGCACCAGGTCAGGTGTATGATGCTGATGAACAATGTCGCTTCCAGTATGGAACAACGTCACGTCAGTGTAAATATGGGGTAAGAAGTCTTACGTATCCTGCTTAGTCATTTGTATATATTCATGTCATAAATGTTTAGTTAGATACAATTATTAGTGACATAGTTTTCAATAAATAATTTTCACTGTAAAACTGTTTTAAATAAGGAACAAGAGGTGTTTATGCTGCATCTTTTGCTTGAGACATTTGTGTATATTCTGTTCCCAAATGTTTGGCTAAAAATAAATTGAGCAATTCCTTCAAAATCAAGTGGATGATCTCAAAGCCCTGGCTAACTCATTGCACACATTCCTGATTCCTTGCTTAATTGCAAGCTGCTGCTAATGTCTGGTAGAAAAGGTTCATAAGATACTAAAATTTTCAAGTCTTTCATTATCCAAATTCAACTGAGCCATGTTCCTGTAATACTAGCATTAAACTTTTTATGAGTATTCAATTTAATTTATTGCATCCTAATATTAAGGAATAGAAATGATATTATTACTGCTGTTAATAAAAATGAGTTTCACAGAGAAAAAATTACAGGGAGATATTCTTGTTTAATAAGAGTATTGTTATTCAGTGATAATGATGATGGTAATAATAATAATAATAATAATAATAATAATAATAATAATATGTGCCCTTTAAAATGGCTTAAAATAATATAAATGACATGTTGTAGTTCAGAACATTGATAACAGCATTTTTATAGGCTAAAGCATCAGTTATACTGATTCTATAGTCCCCATCATCAGCTGGGTTTAAAAATGAAAAAGTTATTAAAAAGTACATTTTATAGACTTTTGAGCCAAGTTACATATTATTTTGTGTACTTTAAAAATAAAATAATTAAGACGTAGAATTAGCCAAGGCTATTTTAAAAACTATAATACAATATAATTATATTATAATATAATATTTACCCAATCACTTGATCTAATCAGTTCTTTTAGAGCAATATTACAAAGGGAATTCATTTTAGTATCCCTAGGGTGATAAGTACAATATTATTTTTGGGATGACTCTTGGCAGCTCATACATACCGTGATGGATTTAAAAGTTGTGTGTGGTTGGCTGGCTGGTTAGGTCTCTCATTCTTGATTTCTCAGCAAAGGCTTTTATTGTTTCTCTTTAAGCTCCCCCTCCTCCCCCTCTTCTCTCCCCTCCCAATCTCTTTATATCCAGTGCACATGCTTTGGTACTCTCCTTCATACTTTTCTCTGTAGATAGTCATCACATTTTTAGAGTGCATTCTGTATCAGAAGGTTTGAAGACATTTCTTTTTACTAAATGATGTATCAACACAAGGTATATTATGCTTGATTTGCACTGGAGAATTGGTAGTGTGTATGTTGCTTTTGAGCAAATCATACTTTTCTTTAGCCTCTTCTCATTTATTCAGTGTTGTGTTGACAACATTGTGTAGCATTGTTTAATGGGTGGGCTCCAAAGAATTGTGGAATTAAGTTCTTTGATGATGCATAGGAGTTTCCGAGCCATTCTGCCCACCTGTAAGTCCTTGTGATCTTATGGACCACTTCGGCAGAGGTTTTAGGGCAGAATTACACGTTATGTGTGGTTCTGTGGTTCTGTTGCAAAGCAGGAGATTCCACCTTTAGTCTATGGAAGGGGTGGGGAACCTTTTTCAGCCTGAAGGCTGTATTCCCCTATGGGCAGTATTTTGAGAGCTGCATACCTCATAGAGCTAGAGCCACAAGTGGCCAGGTCCAGAAGCAAAAGTGAGTGAATAATGGTTGTGAGTCAGTTGTAGTCTACATTCCAACCACACACGCCAGAGGTTTACACACACACACACACACACACACACCCCTCTTCATCCAGGCAAGCAAGAGGCATTATCACATTTCAGTGGCACATACAAAAGCACTAAAGTCGGACATGGAACGGGATTGGTGAGCAGAATAGCCTGGTGGGAAGTGTGTGGCCTGCAGAGACAAGGCATGATCTGGGAGAGTCTATTGACGGTTACTAACCCAGATGAATTTGTTCCACCTCCACTGCTAGAGGTGGTATGCTTCCGAATACCAGTTGCTGGAAACCACAGATGGGGAATGTGCTGTTGCCTTCAGGTCCATATTCATCTGGGTGATCATGGTGAGAACAGAACGCTGTACTAGATGGGCCACTGACCTGATTCAACTGACTCTTTTATGATCTTATATTTTGTACATTTTCCCTTGTGGTGGTATTTGTATATTTTATCCAATGGAGTAAAAACAGCTTGCAGGAGGTGTCTTCAGTTGCTGCAATGTGTTTTAAAAAAGTATCCAACCCCTGTACTGTAGTAAAGCAGCAAGAGCAAGCAAGTGAATAGGAATTGGTACTTGGGAGAAAATAAATTCATTAACAATTCATAGGCTAATAGACTTTCTCAAACTTTCTGCTACTTTCTGCTAGTGCTGAGTTGGTATTAGATCCTAGATAATTAGTATTCTGTACTATTAGTCTACCTGATATAGACCACTGGAAGAAAGTTGATATTAGCTTCAAATGTATATTTGTATATGCTTACATGTGTACCTATGTTCTGAAATCCATGAATAGCATCTATTCTCTTTCTGCTTGTACATGAATGCCAAAAGCTGGGTCTTTTTGAGTCCCTAGATGCACAATAGACATTTTTTTTAAAAAACTGTAAAACAGGGTAGTATTCAACTAAGTTTTACCCAGAGTTAATGAACAACTATTGAAATTAATGGGCTTAATTTAGTCATGCTCATTAATCCCAGTGAGTCTACTCTGAATAAAGTTTAATTAAATGCCAGCCATTGCTTCTGAAGTGAAGAAAACATGTGAAGCCGATCAATTGAGGTGCATGTTAAGACTGAAAGAGCACTTCACATAATTAGCATTAAGGAAAATGTTCTGAAAACAGTGGGATACAACAGATAATAGGCAGAGATATTCCTGTTCTTCCATGTCTTAATTCTGTTTACTGTGCTTAGAAATGGAAAGGGAAATGCAGTATTCATCAGTACAGTAATGTCTGTTGCAGAATACTATACAGTTGTACCTTGGTTTTCGAACAGCTTAGTTCTCGAACGTTTTGGCTCCCAAATGCTGCAAACCCAGAAGTGATTGTTCCAGTTTGCGAACTATTTTTGGAGGCTGAATGTCCAACAGGGCTTTCGTGGCTTCTGATTGACTGCAGGAGCTTCCTGCAGCCAATCAGAAGCCGTGCTTTGGTTTCCAAACGTTTTGGAAGTCGAACGGACTTCTAGAACAGATTCTGTTCGACTTCCGAGGTACGACTGCAGTCTTGTGCACAATTTAAATCCAGTGAGTGGTGGGGCATCTATCTTAACTGTATACTGCAACTGCTTCAGGTGCTGCACTATTGTCAATAATTGCTTCAATGTTTAAATGCTTCTATAAACACGGATATTGCAGTGCAAGATGAACGAGTATAGGAGTCAGGTGCAGAGTGACAAACTGGATCCATGGTTCTGAATCACCCAGTCTCTGGCAAAAAGGACACATTTTAAAGTACTGCATTTTGTAAACAAAGCTTATAGAGCTATTTCTATTTTGGTTACACAGGTTTTTGCATAGGTTGCCTCTATCTAGAGGTGCCTTGGGCTTTTCTTGAGAAAAGGTTTGCAAGTTTATTCTTTAAATAGCTAGAAGATTATGGACCAACTGGTTTATTTCTGAAGTATGTTCCAACTGAATGATTGGTTTACTTGAGATCCACATGTTGAGTTCTCTTTTCTGATGCCTAGTAGTCTCTTTCTTTTCAACTTTGCTATTCATCTTCTAACCCTGATCTTTCAGGCTGTTGCTAAGGCATTGTTAATGCACACTTGTTTCTATCATAGCTATCTTTAAAAGCACCAAACAGAGTCTGCAGATGTAATACATAGTGGCAATGAGAGTCTGGAACAGAGCCTTTGAAATTTTGATACTGGTTTTGATTCCAGTAAGAGTCAAGTGGAAGGAATAGTTGCTGACAATGCAGGAGAAGGTTCAGATGCTAGTTGGCAAGTGGGTTGTGGATTTGAAAGGAAAAGTATCTTTTACAGGTGATAGGTGGGAGGTTCATAGATTTGGTAAAGTTCAGATAAGCACCCAATATTTAGGAAAATAAGATGAGAATATAATATACTATACAATAGGAGTTTAAGTTACCATAATTTCTTCAGCATGTATGAATTGATAACATGCTGCACCGCTTCATAATGAGCATTTCGGAAAATGGAGCATTAAGATTTGTAATTTTTGGGTGCTTATCTGAACCTAATCAAACATGTTGAACCTTCTGTGGTTCATGCATATATAATACTCACCCTCATATAATCATGATAAAAGTATGAACAAAATGAGGGTGGAAATATTATAGCTGGACATTTATGCAGCTCTGAATTGGAAATCAGAATCTAAGCTCTGTTTTAACAAATGCTCATCAAGAGGTGCAGCATATTATCTATTATCACACACTGAAGGAATTATGTGTTGAAATATTTCAATAAAAATAGAATTTATATTAAAGTAAAATTCTAAATTCATTATAATGTGTTTATCAATGTATTTTCATCTTATTTTTCTCAATATTGTGAATATTAAAATTATTTTGTATAATTTTTTTGACTTAGATTAGATTATATTTTGGAAACATCGCAGCATGTTGATCTTCATGCATTTAAATTTACACTAAGGTGTGTTGTTCTTTTATTATTATTCAGGATCATTTAGATGTATAATTTCAAGGTGCCTATATGTGCATGACATACAGAAAAAAGGCTCCATCATATATAACATATAGGCAAAAGGAAGATAATTTGATTTGCTGTTTTTTTTCTCTAGATGGGTTCAGCTTTCTTTAATTTACTGCAAATACAAGCATCCGAATTCCAAACTGAAGTCATGGAGCCCTAAGATACACCGTTACAGGTTGTCATCTATCTTGTCTTGATCTTGTGAAAGGCCACAGCTTCAGTTTATGTTTTTACTATAGTTGCCCATATTTCTCAGAGAACTGTTCGCTTCTAAGTAATACAAATGCAGGTGCTGATTTTGAACTGATTTATTAGGTTTCAGATCTTGCTTCTCTTACCTAGTGCAGGTTTTTCACTATGTTATTCAGAAAGTAATATTAAGAACTATTTGAAGTTGGGGAATGACTTTATACTTACTCATTGGATGCCGAAAAATAAAACAAAAGAACCTGGAATTGGGGTTATTGGGTCAACTAATATTAATTCAAAACATAAGCATCCTTGCTGATACTGGCTCCGGGTTTGACCTTTCTAGGCCAGTGTTCTCACATGATTTTCACACTAGATTATTGGAAATATTTGTTCCAAGGTGTTACTGATACAGTAATAGGAATGAAAATGCATAGTCAAGGGGGAAAGGGCAAGACTACAGTTTTAATATTGAACTTGTCTATAAATTAGAAAGCACATACAATTTATTTATATCTTTATAAAATAAAACTTCCAAATGGCAATTGGTTTAAAATGTAAAAGTAACTTACTCTTTTTATACAGAATAATGAATTGTGACTTAGTTTTTGCTGCCCATAAAGTTTTCTGCACAGCCATCAGTTGCTTTGGGTTACATTGGTAAAAGAAAGTGATTAATAGGTTTAAAATAATAGCACACATGTCGTCTGTGAACCAGAATATTTGGATTAGAGTCCTGTTGTATTCTAGAGCAGAGCTTCCTGTTGGTTTAAAGGAAGCGTTTAAAACTGAAGCGAAGGGACTGTTCAACAGCAGAGCACAAGCCTTTTATATGGAAGTCTCCAGGTTCGCTCCATAGTACCGGTACCTTTACTTTCAATACTTGGAAGGGTTTCAGCATTTGGAAATGCTTCTGGTTGAGGCCTTGGAGAGCCTCTGCTTGTCAGGAAAGAGATAATTAGACAGGATGGACCAATGGTCTGATTTAGTCAAGGCAGTTCCTTATACAACAATGCTTGATCATTTTTATCTCTGTGCACACTCCTTTTGCTAGCCATACTAAAATTTCCAAGAAAAGCACTATTCATTGCCTGAAATTGTAGCCGGGTTTGCAGCAACTGAACCCAACTGGGTTCAGTCAGTTTTGCCTGCAAAGCGTATTTAGGAATACAGCCTGTTTATTGTAGTTACACAAAATCTGAAAGATTCATCCAGACAGTAGTAATAGTTTTTAATGTTTGATGTTATATTATGTTTTTATATGTGTTGGAAGCAACCCAGCCAGATAGGCGGGGCATTAGTATTATTATTATTATTACTACTCCATATTCAACTAATCAAAAATTGATAAAAGACAGAGTTTGGGGTTAAAGGCACCAGTACATCTATTATTTTAGAAATTTCCTTAATTACATCTTCCCAAAATTTGTACACATGTTTGCAGGACCACTACATGTGCCAATAGGTTCTACTTTCCTTATATCTCCTCCAACACATAGGGAAACCTCCTCTAGCTATATGTGCAAGATGGACTGGCATCAAGTGCCATTGAAGTGTCATTTTAAAGGAGTTTTCTCAAAGTCCTTTAAATTGAATGCACTAAATAATAATGCAACTGTAACATTTAACATTTGAAATTGGTATTGAGATTGGTATTTAAACGGTATGTATGATGTATGATTCAATTTGAATTGTTGGCACTGGAAATCACTTTTATTTCTTGCTATTTTAAGAAAATCTTTGGAGATAGATATGCCAAAATATTAGAATGTTCTGTATGGAGAGCCAGATTATATGACCAGCATGTCTAATTTTAAAGGTTGCAGGTTGTATCCAAAATTAACTTACCAGCAAAAATTAAAATAATGTGAACTTTATAGAAATATTTTTAGCAGCAGTGGTAAATTAAGAAGGTTAAAACAAAACGGTTTAGAAGACTCCAAGATCAAAATGAAAAGAGAAAGAATTTTTTAACTTTTAAATTTGAAAATCTTACTAAAAGGAGTCATGTATCCCATTTAAACACTTAAATTTTCAATTTCTTTACATTTCCAACACTTATTTTCCCTTGTTTTGTACATTTTTGCCAATTTTTCTGGTGTTAAATACCACCTATACATCATTTTCATAAAATTCTCTTTAAGTAAAGTACGTTGAAACAAAGCTGTGTCCAGGCTCCCTTGTGCCCTTAGCACAGCAGTGGAGGAACAGCCCAAGGAGCATTCAGATGGGCAGGCTTGGTCCTAGCCACTCCAAGCCAGAGTGGAGAGGTATAGTTTTTGTGCTCCCTTGGGCCTGCACCCTTGGCAGGGGCCAATCTAGCCAACCCCTAATTACACCCCTGTGAATACAGCCATAATTTTTATTTCAATATTAGTCTTAAAAATGATAATGAAAATGTAAATATCAGACTTTTAGGCAACTTTTTCACTTCTGTGCTTTCAATACAATATTTTATGCAAATTATTACACCACACAATGTATTTCCTTTTAAGATTGTATTGACCAGTAAAAACTCAGCAGAGAGAGAAATGACTTACAAATTATATTAAACAATTTAGTATAAAAATGTTTGGCATTGAATTAGAAGACACAAAATTGGGAGCAGGGAAGAATGACAGATTCATAAAAGCACAATGTATACTGTATTAGATGAGAAGTCTTCAAGAGATGTCTAAACAGCAAAGATTCTTGATGAGTCTGCTGGCAGAGCGTTCCACAGCGTGGGAGTGGCAACAGTAAATGGTTGAGGCCAGTTGGACTTCTGAGATATGGGGGACAACGACCCATGCTCCTCCTTATGGATATAAGGATATATCCCACATATTGATGTGGGAAATAAGGGTTCAGGTGGTCCTTATGATATCTTGTGTTGGTGACCTGTGGAAGTCACTTGGCAGTTCACCACACTTCAACCAGTGTTATGTATCAGCAGAGTACGTGGAACATCAGTTGAGTCTTCAGAGATTTCCTGCTCCCAGCAGAACTGCTTCTTCCCTGGTTAAGGGGAAAACTCCAACACACAAAGTAACAAAGTGTTTATTGTCTCTAAACAAAGCTAAACACTACTATCTACTACAGTATAGACAATTCTTTTGGTCTTTGCCCAGGGGTAGCCCCACATAAAGTGCATTACAGTAACCCAATCATGAGATTATTAATGCATGGATTACAGTGGCCAGGCTGTTCTGATCCAGATAGTTGGTGTACCAAACAGAGCGACTAAAAGGCCACACATAAGGCTATGTACCTCCTTCTTCAGTAGGCCTAGCTTCTGGACTAGAAAGAGAGCCAATGTGTAGTGGTTAGTGTTGGACTAGGTCTTGGGAAGACCAGGGTTCAAATCTACACTCGGCCATGAAGCTTACTGGGTGACCTTGTGCTAGTCACTGCCTCTCAGCCTGGCCTACTTCACAGGGTTGTTGTGGGAATTAAATAAGGAGGTGGGAAACAATGTATGCCTCCTTGAAAAAAATATTGGGATAGAAATGTAATAAATAATGGGAGCCACCTACTCACAAAGCTGCCATCTTCCCAGAATTCAGGCTTAGTTGATTAGTTTTCACCCAGTCCACTATTCAGGCACTGGTCCAGAGCTTGCCCTGCTATTCCTGATTCAGATGTTATGGAGAAATAGAGATGCGTGACTTCAGCATACTGAATACACCGTGCCCCCAAACTCCTAATGACCACTGCCAACAACTTCATGTAGATGTTAAGTAGCATTGGGGACAAAATTGTCCTGCAAAACCCTGTAGCATGTCGGGATGAACATGCCATTCTCAAGACTCGACCATGCAAGTAGGGTGGCCCTGTTACTCTTCGTCTCACAGCGGCTTTTTATATTGGAACACCTGTTCAAGATGGCTGTTACAGGGACAGCATTACAGTGGTGGTTCCTACTTGCATGGTCGTGTCTTGAGATTGGTGTGTCTATGTTTAAACATCCCCAGAAATGATAGACATTGAGGATGTTCTTTGAATTTGCCAGACACTGTAGAACATATTCTTTTCCACTGTCCATTGTACAAACAGCTACGCAAACACGTGCTATCCTCTTTTGGGGGGGATAGTCTAACATCACAGCACAATGAAAATATCAGATTCTGTCTGACATGAACCCAGAGGTAACTGCAAGGGTGGCTGAGTTTTTGTCAATAGTATCTCTTAGAGTGGTGAATGGCACTATTTAGCAGGAAGAAATCCCAATGAAAATCCTCATTATATATTTTACATGGCTGTTTATTTGTATATATTTTTTAAAAAATTATATATATATATATATATGGATGTTTTATGACGGCCTATACTTGTTGGGACCCAGGTGGCACTGTGGGTTAAACCACAGAGCCTAGGGCTTGCTGATCACAAGGTCGGCGGTTCGAATCCCTGCGACGGGGTGAGCTCCCGTTGCTCGGTCCCACCTCCTGCCCACCTAGCAGTTCAAAAGCACATCAAAGTGCAAATAGATAAATAGGTACCGCTCCAGCAGGAAAGTAAACGGCGTTTCCGTGCGCTGCTCTGGTTCGCCAGAAGCGGCTTTGTCATGCTGGCCACATGACCCGGAAGCTGTACTCCGGCTCCCTCGGCCAGTAATGTGAGATGAGCGCTGCAACCCCAGAGTCGGACACGACTGGACCTAATGGTCAGGGGTCCCTTTACCTTTACCTTTGTACTTGTAATGTCTAATAAAGGTTTGGCGAAGGATGTAGAAAGTGGTTTCTCAAAGATTTCCTACTATGTTGTAACAAAGAACTAAAATCAACTAGATTCTCTAGAATATGATTACAAAGGGGACTAACTATTCTCAGTTGCAAGACATTTCAGTCATCAATATACCAAGGAATAGTCTGGTGATCCCTGATATAGGTCCATTTCCAGGTTTGATCCTGGTCAGGATTGAAATGAGAACCATTTGGGAATCATATACCCCATTCCAAGCTCCTTGGACAAATGGTGGGAGGTTACTGATCTAGCTTGTGCTGGCATAAAAAGGAACTGTGTGCTTTGAATTCAATTTTGTGTGTGGAAAAGAATGCTACAATTTTCCTTCACGTTATTCAATTGGGTAGGAACAGAAGAGTACAGTAAATACATCAGCAAATATAATGCTACTTTTAACAGGCACAATGTATACTATGTTTGAAAAGTTCAGTGGCAGGTTTTTTTGTTTTGTTTTTTTGTAAGCTCTTTGATGGAAACAATTTAAGACTTGATTGCATAATGTGTACAGTATTTAGTTTCTTGTTACTGCAGACTCAGGTCTACATGAATAAGGACTCTAAGGCTGCAATACTATAACCTCTTACCTGGGAGTAATATCCACTTAGTGGGAGTTACTGCTGAGTGGACATGTATAATAATGTGTGCAATATTTTGCCACACACATTTCCTGACTACCTTGAATTATTCATGATTCTCTGCTTGTGTGTGGAACGATGAACTCCATCTATCATAGATTTAAACCCTGCTTTAGTTTAATTATCACTTATCCTGGCATGAAAGAGATGAGTCAATATAAGGTCGCTACCTTTTTCCTGAAAAGGCTGCTATACTTTTAACCAGTTGCATGACTGCAAAAAATCAGCAGAAGAATGTTTCCCCAACATTGCATTCACATATGGGAAATGGCACATCTGTCGAATTTTCTGCCTGTCACGTAGATGTTAAAAGCACAGGAGGCATGCAAGATGAACAAATGGCAGCTATAGTCAGGAGCCCCTGATATTTTCATGCGGTGTGGACTCCCTTTCAACTCTTTGATTGCATAAATAAATCAGAGCCTGAAGTGAATTGAGGAGTTGTTATTCCAGGATGACTGATCATGCTTGCAGGTCTTCACAGTAGGTTTTTCATAGGTTTATTGCTGGAGCCACAATGGAAAGTGAATGTACCGGTAATCAGTGGGAGTTCTGTTTTGTTTTTTTCCTGATTTGTTAGTGTGGGAAGATTCTGTAGTACCTCTGAGCTTCCTGGGGAAATCTGCAGAAAAAGGTCAGTAAGAATGATTCTGACAGGATGCAAATACAGCAGAATGTTTTCCCCTCCCCAGCACTGTGCTCTGAAAGGAGGATGTTTCACCTTTTTTGCACAATGCTGTGGGGTCCAAGCTGCTGACACTATACCAGACATTCTACCATAGTGTGATTACTAATAATTTATGTATGGTGAGCAAAGGGGATTTGTACATAGGGAGACTGGGAAAGTTCATCTGCTGAGGTTGAAGACAGTGCCCAGACTGTCAAGGTAAAAGGAATTAAATATTTCTCCAGTGGTGGGAATGGCTCTGCATAGTCGAGAGGAAAGTGGGTGGGTGGTTGATGTGTATTGGTCCATATTAATGAATATTCCCAAATATGTATCAGCCTGTTTCTTTCTATGGAGAGAGAGCAATGTATTTTGAGGACAATTTGTGTGTTAAGGAGCATTTGAACCAATTTTATTCAGTTATTCTGAACAACTTGCTTCTGCCTTCTTTCCCAGGAAGTGTGTAGAGAGCTTTGGTGTCTCAGCAAAAGTAACCGCTGTGTTACCAACAGTATTCCAGCAGCTGAGGGCACCCTTTGCCAGACTGGAAGCATTGAAAAGGGGGTGAGTTGGAATGACTTTTAATTCAAGTTATCATGCAATTGTTTCCAGGTTGTGCAAGACCCAGAAATGTATGCTGAGATAACTAAAAAGAGATAACATTTAAATGTTTGTATAAGAGTTTCCAGAATGAAAAGCTTAATTTATTCTGTAACCGAACATACAATAATTAACAAAGCAACAAAACTTAGGCTTTTATTTTTAAAATAGCATTTTTAGTAGTGCTTAGGATTCTTTGTTGTGGTCTTGCTGTGCTACCCCATATATGGAAATGTATCTGTAGAAGCCACAGGTAGAACTATCTAGAAATTTCTTGGGCAACTCTAGCCTCCTCCCTTTGCACTTGCTCCAGAAACACTATTGTTCTAACACAACGTAAGAAATTAAGGAAACAATTATGCAGATTTTCCCCCTTAACTTCTTATGCTGCATTTGGTTTTGTTGGTTCAAGTTATTTCCCTTCACTTTTTCTTCTTCTGTGCTGTACTCCTAAAAAACTCTTGTAAGCATTTGTGACATACTGAGCATGAGAGAAGAGCTCAGTGGCCAACAGATCCTGCCTCAGATTTGAACTTGGAATTAGTGAATACCTTAAGGCTGTCTCTGCATCAGAACTAGTAAAATGGCAATTGGGATGGGGGGCAGGTGCCATGTATGAACATGCATTCTTGAAACTGACAGATCATATTGCCCAGGATAATTCTCATAATCCAGAGTCGCTCATCCTCTTTTCCCACATTTGTGTTAGCCAAAATAATAATTTCATATTCCTCTGCTTCCCTAAGTCTGCAGCAGGTTGTGAACATTGAATTGTTGGTGAGGATATTCCGCAGGGCTTAGGCATTCCTTCTGAATTTAGTGAGGAAGATCCAGATCTATTTAGCCCAGAACCTCAGAAAGGAAGTTTTAAAACACCTCAGTGGAACTGACTCTTTGAACCTCAGAGATTTCTGGCCACATTGTGGTTCCTATTACTATTGCATGTAGAGTCCTCAGAGACTCTACATTGGAATATTGCAGTATTAACATACTTCTCTGCTTTCATATACTTACTGTATATATTCAGTACAAGCACAATATGCTGTTGTCCAGCCATTAAGATTAGATTGGCTCCCATAATTCTACAGAACTCTCCAATTCCTGAAGGAATTCTTGCTCAAGCTTTCTTTGGTGTTGCTTACTGTCCTTAGTGAGTGGAGAACATGTGTAAGACTTTGGCTACTAATACAAATTTGTTGTTCACCTGCCTTGGGAGTAGATACTGCTCAAAAACATCAGAGATCTGCACTGCATTCATCACTATAGAACAGATTCTGTATGGTGAGTATCTTGCCTTACTCTGCTTCAAAACCTATTTATCTGCATCCATGACTGTAATGGTAGCATACACCATATACTTACAGTCTGCTACCACCAGTTTTAATTTGGGGAAAGATTGATATCTTCATTGAAATCTTTTCGAGAATGAGAAAAAGCTAACACTGATATTCTACATTGAAACTTCTTATTTGGCTAAATAGCTAGATTGTGTAGAGTATTGGTTAGTCTACAACCTGCTTAGAGGTGTGCATGACTTAGATCTTTAACTTTAATTCTCCCTTGCAAAGGTGTACTGTTCAGTTCCAAATAAGATGGAAAGTACTGAGAATACCAGAACCATGACTTGATCCTTTCATCCCAGCTACTTACAGAGGTACAGGTTATTTCCATCTGATCACTTATGCACTCAATCCTCTCCAAAGTATATCATTATACCTCCTCTCATTCAAGAAGAGCAGAATGTTGGACTTCTACAAAGACAGCTAGAGGGGTTATTTCAGCATTCTATACCACAGTACACATAGACCCATGGTGGAATATTTTCTAAAAGAACTGCCAAACCTGATTCCTATGCCTCATTTCTGGACTTTTCAATGGAACTGCCTTCTTGTACTAAGCATCTCATTAGCAAACCCTTCAAACTGCTTTCTACTTGCAACTCATATTGGTTTTTGTACTAGGTTATCTTTCTTGTAGCACTCACATTGGCTGGAAAAGGAATAGGATTTCTGTCTGCTCTACAGTTTTTCAAGAGAAATATGTTCCTTACTATAGAACAAAAGTTCTAACTAAATAGTGTCTCTCAATTCCATACCTTGCCAGTCCTCTTGCCTAGCCCAGACTTTCATTCAAGTGGGCAATGCACTCGCTTCCTTTAATGAGTTTTACCTTTCTGTGTAGCACGTACTTCATTTGTGTGGCATGTACATTTGCATGGTGAAGAATCATTTTTAGCCTGTGGAAGTTCCAGTGATCTAGCACCATCATAGAGAGTATCCAAGTGACTGTTGAGAACAACTGAGAATTGCTATGATATCCAAAGCAATTTTTTGAGTCACTCTGAGTTGCAACATATTTGGGTCTTCTGTAAAGACCTGGAGTACAACATTGTACTTTGGGTGTCCAAGTGAAAGCAGTTAAAAGACTTAGGGAAGCAATCTCTTGTATCTTCACCATCACCTGACAGTCTGCTACAGTTAACTTTTAGTTAGTGAGTCTGTTAAACTTAGGATCACTGGAGTCGTTGAGGAAGAAAATTATGTTGCTTTCCCATAATTATTATTCAAGCTGTTCTCTATTGATGAGTCTCAATTGTGGTATCTCACTTGCGGAAGTAGGACTTCCCCATCTTCCCCTTCCCCATGCAGTTTCCTGTGTTGTCCTTAAATCTGCTCTAGAGGGTTATGGATGTCAGGGGTCTCTAAGCAAATTGTCTTTGCTCCTCTTTTCATGTTAAGACTTAGTCTGTTTCTTGTCTCAGCTTGGAGCAACATCCTCTCTGAGAGGGAAGATGTTGGCTCTATGCCTTACTTTCTTACATGACATCTACTGTGCAAGGGAGATGATAAAATACTAGTGCTTCCTCATGCCTGATGCTTTCTGCCAAGTTCTACCTGTGGTCTGGCCAGGGCCATCCCAGACATGTGGCAGCACAGAAAGCTACTTGCAGAACAATTGTCACAGGTAAGTAGCTTTTTTAATAAGCAGTTTGAAACACAAAAAATGTATTTCCTATTATTTTTTGAAAAATACAGTCTAGTTTCAAGTTGTATGACATTGCATTTTTAGACTAGCATTTAGACTTTTAGATGACCTACTGAAATAAATTTATTATTTTCTTTCTTCAATGAGAGGAGAGACACTTTCTTTTATATATCCTGCCCAGAATGACTATACACTCCTGGCTTGAATGCCATCTGCTAAGGCTAAGGTGTCTTAATTGTTGAAGTTTTTGTGAGCACAAAACTGTCAGTCTTACCCTAAGTCATCATTTAAGAGTTTCAGGTCGTCTAAAGCCCATGATTTCCTGGCAGCCAATTTTTCTCCTAGCTTGCATTAGCCATCTGCTCTCCTATTTGCTTTCTGGTCTTTTCTGACAGCCTTTGGTATTTTCTTCTCTGTATCCCACATATTTGCTTTCTGCTAATTCTCCCCTCACCTCCTGGCTGACGGCCCATTAAATAATGGAAAATGTAAATGCACTAACATGCAATGCATAAAGACAATTGAAACTCACTGAAAGAAGTAACTGAGAATAGATTCACCCAACTATATTTTTCATGTGATTTGCAACTATTGGTTAATAGACTGCTTCTCAAACCACTAAAACATACTAGGTGACGTTGGCGTAAGCTAGTTTGAAAATGTTATCAATCAGTATTGAGAGAGGTGTCATATGCAAGAAACTTACCACATGATAATTACAATGTGAGCTGATTTTGTGAATCAACTCTAAATAAGAATAATCTTTAGGAGCCCAATATTTTTTATTAATTAATTCTATTTGTAGAGCAATTTGGAGTCAATAGAACTCTAGTACTTACATCTGAAGGCAGCCCTGTTTAGGGAGGCTTTTAATGTTTTATAGATTATTGTATTTTAATGCTCTGTTGAAAGCCGCCCAGGGTGGCTGGGGAAACCCAGCCAGATGGGCGGGGTATAAATAATAAATTATTATTATATTATTATTACTTTAGAGATGTTAAGGCTGACCTTGACAGCTGCTCTCTTGATAGGCTGGTTCAATTGTTAGCTTCTTGCTGTATTGCTTAGGAAGGGCAAAATGTTAGATTATCTCATTCAGGTGTTTGGACTTCCTATAAATAGCAGTAGCTACCCGGTACTAGCCACAATGGCTGTGCTCTACCTCCACAGTTGAAGGTAGCAATGCTTCTGAATACCATTTGCTGAAAACCACAGGACAGGAGAGTGCTCTTGTACTCATGCTCTGCTCCCTGGTTTTCCACAGGCATCTGGTTGACCACTGTGAGAACAGGATGCTGGACAAGATGGGCCATTGGCTTGATCCAGCAGGCTAGTCTTATGCTCTTGTTTCCAGCCTTTCATCTTTGACAACTGTTGTTAAATGAGTAGTTTATCTGCATTGTCAGACAAAACTTGATATTCTCAGTCTGCCCAGCCATTTAATGTCATCCAAATATTATCTAATATATGTGGATACATCCATTTAGCTCTGCCAATCTGACTTTTCCCCTGAGTATGAGACTGCAGTTGTGGTCTCTTTCTCAAGATCAGTAGAGTAAATTATAGCCTATTAATCCGAGTTAGCGTTTGATGACAGTTGATGATGAACTAAAATAGGTACAATCCAACTGTAACTGACAGTTATTACATATGCTAAAACATTCTTATTAAATGTTTCAGTTTCTACCTTTATCAGTAACAGAAGCTTCATGTCTGAGGATGGCTCATGCACTAAGAAACTTATAAATAATACATTTCATATAATCCAAATAGTAAATAAAGTTTACTTTGAAAATTAAGTACTGCATACATTTTATGTTTTCTCCATTTTTGTTCCTTGGACAAAAAAAAGAAAGAATAAAAATATTTTTTTTCTATGGCTTCATAATTTCAGACAGTTTCATATATTACTTAGCAGTGTAATCCTAACCATGTCTACTCAGAAGTAAATTCTATTGATTTCTATGGGCTCACTCCTATATAAGTGGGGTTAGGAATGCAGCTTAGATTGCATTATTATTTCTTTCAAGTATTTGTGCATTGCTTCTCATAAAAAGGCGATTTACAAGGAAATCAAACAACTAGATTAAATACAGTACATAAAACAATACAACAGATAAAACATCATAAAGTAGGGTTCCACTCATTTAGTACCCACACAAATTCTAAGCCCACAAACGCACCCCTGTATCTCAGTCAGTCTACACCTGGACACTTTTACCCACACATACACACATGTCCCTTACACTCAACAATTATCAGTCCCAACAATCCACTGGGTACATACCAAAAGACCACACAACAGTACTGTAGCCTCCAATTTCTTGCACCCACCTGAGAAGTGGTTAGGCTTCAACCACAGTCCTATGTTCTCACTCTTGGACAGCACCACACATCCCCACTCTCAGCCAATGCCTTGTACTGTATTTTGAAATTCCCAAGCACTGACTATTCCAATAGGAAATGATCCAAAAGCTTTTCAAGCCACAGATTCTCAGAGAAAACTAAGCTATTGAAATATATTCAACTGTCTTCAGAGATTTGCTTTATTAGTTGTGTTGCCTCATTAAGTGCATTGTGTTAGGAAATTCTTAAATTAATCCTTCTTTTTCTAGCTTATTCTTCATGAAGAACAAAAGACTATCATGCTTGCAGGACTTTTTACACATATGTTATGTATCCCATGGAAGAACCATTGTTATACCATGGATAAAATGTCAGACTAGAACAGAGACTAACATTAAAGTCCCCAGTCAACAGTTGGGCTGGTCTCAAAACTACCTCATCAGAGCTGTTGCGATGATAAAATGAGGAAACCTCTTGAGACCCTTGGAGGAAGAGCAGAATATAGTTGTGGGTGTTTGTGTGTTAGACAGAAAAAGATGTCTATTTAGACATTTCTCTGAACATAGAGTTTTAGAAAATATTTCAGAACCTCTACAAAGGAAAACAAACCTAGTTATTTTGGTTAAGGAGCAGTAAGAAAACATCCTGAATGCCAAAAATGGGAGTTCATCATCATCATCAATTTATTTATTTATTTATTCATTCATTCATTCATACCCCACCCATCCGGCTGGGTTTCCCCAGTAGTGGGTCAGTGCAGTTTTTCTTAATAATTCCAATTCAAACTTAAGTTGAGGCAAGTATTTATGGGTGTCCAGTTAGGCTAAAGCTATCCTCATTAAATCCTGTATTACGATTCCAGTCTTGCAAAATGGAAGGCCCAAAGGCCCAAATACATTGTCTGTTGGGTTGTCATGTATCTGAATTTCTCTGTGTAAATTTAATTAATGATGTTCTAATGTTGATAGCCACCATTAAAAAGTGGCAATTTGAAATAGCAATTCTGCTGTAGGCCATCCTGCCTCTCTTTCTAGTACAGATGTCAATAAATGATAGAAGGAAGACTGTTGGAAGAACATAGCATCTTAGCAATTTAATTGCTTTTTAACCAATGCTTGATAAGGCACTGGCTTCCAGTCTTTTACAGTATTAATAAGACTCAATAAATACATTTTGTATTATTGTAAAATAATAGCAATCAGTGTACTTTTATTTTGTGAATAAAATCAGTGTACTTTTATTTTGTGAATAAAATTGTGAATATTTTGTGCTGCAGTGAGGAGGAGAGTTATGGGGAGAGCAAGAGGATAAGCATGCATTTAGTACTCAGTTGAGCAGGCCATAGTTTTATTGCCAACCCTGCTTCCAAGAGGCAAGAGATGATGTATGTTGCTGCTACCAGAGACCAAAGGCCCAGTTGATGTGCTGTCCCAGCAACTATTGTTCTCCCCTCCCCCAGGGAACTGTTCTTTAGTATTGTACTTTAATGCTATCATAGAGAAAGTGCATGTCAATTAACAAATATATTCAATTACAGTTAAGCTTAAATATGCCTTTTACAACTGGATGATCCACTAGCAATGACCTTGAGCTCTGACTATGGTTTTTAAAAATATGTTTTGGAATCACTGGAGTGGAGAGGCATGTAGCTTAGAAACCTTCATTCTCTCTTGAAAGGAACACAGGAAATTTCTTTGGTAGCATCACCTGGAACCTAGGGCTGTGAACCATTTAGGATATTTTGATTTATTTGTCCTTCATTTACTTGATTATTCAGTTAAGATGTGATGATTAATTTTGATTGTAAAATCAAGGCATTTTTAAAAATTAAATATTATGTCTGTCCTACTCTTATATGTAGCTTCCACTGGTCTCCCATGCAGATTGCTGATCTGATCCACAGCTGCGCAGCTTCATAAAACATGAAAATGATTCTATGAAGATGTATATTTGAGTCATATGATCAGGAAGCCAACATGTTATTGTAATATTCCCTCAGTGCTGTATAAATAATGCACTAGATGTGCTGGCCTCTCACTAAATGGAAACCATTGTTTCTGTTTTCTTATTGTGTTATTATTACCTCTGTTTAAATTTAAACAAGTGGCTTTCCATATCAAAATGTTGCCATATTCATGGCCAGCCTGAATGAAAACTTAACCAAATCCAGCTAACTGATGCCATGTCCAGTTCAGCCCTGCTAGTGCTCTTGTATCCAAATACTTTATACTACCCAAACTAAAAGTAATTACAACATGCCATAAAAGTGGATATTGGAAGTAGTTTCAGGTAATGTGGTTGAAAATAAAGGCTCAAGCTCCACTAATTCATCTCAACATCATTCCCTTTTTTCCCTGAGCCCTTATAGTTTCTAGACTTGCACAGGTTGGAGAGTAAAATAAACAAGTGTTTAGAAGGTTCTGCATTATATAGTTTCTACTTCAGCACACATTAGCTCAAGCCTGACTGCTGCTGTGTTCTTTTTTCTTTTGTAAATTGTGCTCAGAACATGGGTAAGAAACATCCTTTTTCAGTGCCATTAGTAACGGTTGGATCTAGGCTAGCAATGCAGTCCTATGCATAGCTACTCAGAAGTAATTACCAATGAGACGTACTTCCTAGTAAGTGTGTTTAGTATTACAACCTAGTTCTCATTGAAATTCATATACAGTTTTGTTCATTTAACCTAGTGTGGATCTAGCCCATGGTCAATATTGCTTGACAGTACTGGTAGACAATGCAGTTCGCTCCAGATGTTGTTGGACTACAACTTCCAGTAATAATAATAATAATAATAATAATAATAATAATAATAATAATAATAATAATAAAATTTTATTTATACCCCGCCCTCCCCAGCCAAGAATGCGCTCAGGGTGGCTAACACCAGGTATAAAAACAATTGATTAAAATAAAACTTAAAAACAAGATTAAAATACAACATTAAAGTGCAGCCTCATTTCAGTAGAAACTCAAATAAAAAACTGTTTGGGGAAGAAAGCGTCAAATCTTCACCAAGGCCAACTATCCAGACTGGTCCTACGTAGGCCAGAAAAAAAGCAAGGGAAGTCCCCAAATAGGAGTTCCATCACATAAGGAAAAAGGAAAGAGGGGGAGGGGATCAAGTTGATTCCAAGCCAAAGGCCAGGCGGAACAACTCTGTCTTACAGGCCCTGCGGAAAGAAATCAGATTCCGCAGGGCCCTGGTCTCATGAGACAAGGTGTTCCACCAGGCCAGAGCCAGTGTTGAAAAGTAGCCCAGCCAGGATGGCCAGTGGTCAGGGATTATGGGGGTTATAGTCCAACAATATCTAGAAGGTGCCACTTTGCCTACCCCCAGTTTAGATCAAGGTTCTTGTATCAAGTTGGGTATTTTTTTTACACACACACACACACACACACACACACACACACACCAAATCCAACCCAGATTATTTCTTAAAAGATAATGTGACATTGTTTTGTACCATATCTGCAATCAGGTAAAATTCATGTTCAATTTTTACTGGATATGGGCAAATGTCTCATTATTTTGATAGGACAAATGGTTTCATTTTCTGTAATATACTTCTCTTATTTTCTACAGTGAAACAAGACATCCAAATTTGGGCTTAAATCAGGACTGTAGGACTTGGTCTAATTTGATATGAAAAAAATATTCCACTCAAGTTAAATCACAATTTGTCTCAAACTAACCCAATGCCCTACTGTAAAAGAATAATAATAATCCAGGTTAAATGCTTTGCTGGTATCTGTCTTAAAATTTCAGTTCATATGTTCATTCAGTCTCTGAACAACTGGCTAGTCAGTAAGTTTAAATACTTTTTTCTTTGTTTCTGGTGTCTTGGCATTACTTTTATTATGTCTGCAGTGTAAGTGTAGATGAAATACTGCTTCAAATTCCTCTTCTATTGTAACATCATCTATACTTCAGTGTTTTTTTTAAAGGAAAAGCAATAACTCTCATAAAAATTCCTAACTGGAGAATTTTCCATGTTGTGCTATTAAACCATTAGTTGAAGTATAGGTGTGAGTTTGTTTCTTAAACTCTCTTAAAAGTATACGTAATGTCTAAAGAAATGTTTCAGTAACTTGCAGTTTATTTAAATGAGAAATGGTAAGCTTGTGTATGAAACGAAAAATGCTGTCTTGTTAAACTTTTATGTATGGTAGGGATTTATTATTCAGACTAAGCCTAAAGATAAATAACAAATAGCACTTGCCTTCACCAATGACTAAACATGGCTAAAGAAATTTAAACCTCTGTATGTTATCTATACAAGAAATGCTGTTGCCTATAATTGGTCAGTTCCTGACCCATATATTTTTCTGTCCTGATAATCCTATCAGTTCAAAGCTAATTCTGTGTTTTCTATGAAATCTTTTCAGTGGTGTTATCAGGGAGAGTGCGTACCTTTTGGCACTTGGCCCCAGAGCATAGATGGGGGTTGGGGTCCCTGGTCAATATGGGGAGAGTGCAGCAGGACCTGCGGGGGAGGAGTCTCATCATCCGTAAGACACTGTGACAGTCCAGCGTAAGTAGCTAAAGTAAGCCAGAGCCAGCAAAAAAGGCATATTTGGAAATGTTTCAAAAGTGTGGTTTCACATGTTATCTGTAAAAACGTTTCAGTACTGTGCCAATACTTGTCTTTTAAAATAGCAGACAGGATCAGCTATCCTGGAGAAGCTTTGCAGACATACTTTCACATTTTTAAATATATGCATTAAGCATACGCTATACAAATAGATTCTATGTTTAATATTTAGCAGGTAATTTTTGCTTTTCACAGCTTCCATTTATGGAAAACAAACAGTCAGCAAATTTTACTTATGGTAATTAAAACTTGTTTCAGGTGTTCATTAGTTTTGCAAACTTACTAAAAATGCAAACTAAATCTTAAGGTTTTGAATATTTGTCCCTACGAGACAGTGGCCTAGTTTGCACACCACAGGAACAGGCTGTTTGTGAACGTTTTAGCTGCTGGGTGTGAAAGTAATCTATACAAAGTACCCTTTGGATACTCACATCACTTTAAAGCCAACTGATTTAATGCAAAGTACGCAACAATTTCCACAGTGCTCATCCGCTGCTCCTTCTGCACCATGGACCAAACAAACCAGAGCCTGGTTTATCATGGCCTCTGAACCCAGGCTTACAGTTTGTTTCCTCCAAACAAACCATGAGCAGTAAACAAAGAACCATATTTGGTTATAGCTTGTGGTTTGTTAAAGGGGAAACAAATCACAAGCCTGGGTTCATATGCCACAACAAGACTCTGGCTTATTTCATCCATGGTGCACCAGGAGCACTGCAATGAACTTCTGAGCTTTGCGCACCAGTATGCTGCTCATTCACATTAAATTATAGTTTGTTTTAAACTATGGTTTAGTGTGATGTGTGAAAGAGGCCAGTGATGCTTTCCGTAGATTACTTTCATACAAGCTAGATGCTTATCATTTTCTTTAATAGGGTTCCTGAAAAGCCTTTATTGTGTACTACATTAATGTAGTAGGGAAACATTTTGTTTTCATAGTTCTTAATTACACAATCATCTTATTACTCTTAAGAGTTGTTCAGAGAACATTGTTACCTGTATTCTGGTGTCACAGCTCCAAACTATTAGGTCATTTGTGTCCTCTCTATTCATAGCTTTGTCAGTTGCAAGCAAAGCTCTTAAAAGAGACCTTTATTTGGCTCAGGGCTCCATATATACACATGCACAATTGGTTGATTTCTGAAAACTGCAAAGTATGCTGAAAAACTGATGAAAGCAAAACCGTAGTAAAGGCTGCTGCTCTTTTCCAAACCTAACATTTTAACACTCTTTTTACTAGCCTGTGCTTCACAGGCAATTATAGACAAGGACAAGAGATCTTAACTTTACAGTCACAGCTCTACTACCATCCCCTCTCCAACATTCAGCACTGCCCACTGAAATCAATTTATCTAACCTCTTCCTTCCTTTTTTGTCTAGTGACAGAAGTATATTAAAAGAGTGTTGATGGCTCAGCTACATTTTATAAGGGAATTAAATTAAGAGAACACTGCAAGAGGACCCTTTACTCCCCTCTACCAAACATCAGATGACAGGTGTTTCAAAGTAGCTGCTGGACACTGCACTGCCTTTGAGGCCCTTTCAGATATTATAAATGTATTGCATATAAACACTTTTGTGTAGGAAAATCATGAAGGTATACTAATCACAAATATGCACATGCATTAGAAAATTGAACATCACTGTAAAAAAAAAAGCCAACAGTCTGCAACATTATGTGGTTGTCGGAAAGACCATATGATAGATGGGGTTCACAGACTCTGAACATATAATTATGGGGGGGCACTTTACATGAGTCTAGCTTGAAACATGCCCCAACATCTTTATTGATAATAGTCTATTCTTCTTTGTCTTTCAGTGGGACTTCATGTTCACTTTGGCAGTTGCTTTCTTCACAAAGCCTTTTGTAGTAAAAAACAAATACAGGATGACTCACTCTTGCAGTCAGATTTAAGAAAGATATCGTCACAGCTGGCTATCATTTTATGTAGGAAAGTAATATGTATATTGTTATACATATGACTGTCAAAAACTATGCCATAGGACTGACTGAGCCTATCTCCTCTCATTGGCATCAGTTGGACCTGTGGAAGCTCAGCAGCTGACCTCTGAGGGGGATTGTCTCCTTGCAGCCAGAGGCCCTTCTGGATTCATAACTGTCCTGCAGTCTTTTACATTATATCTTATTCCCACATTGCTATGTTCGTATTTCCTTGCAGCTCAGTTTCCACTCCTTCACTGTTCCTAGATAACATGTGTTTGCATCTACTCACTGCTGCTTTGTGCCTTTTTGCTCATAACCCCCCCCCCCAAAGAGCAGCATGAAACCACTTGACTCACATAACACTACCCACTCCATCCTCCTCCAGTCGTTCCCAAGCTCACACTCACATGGAGAACTCGCATGAACTCACGTGAACTGATTGATTACAGACACAACCAGGATGAATTCATCTGATTGCACTAAATGGAAAAATTGCTGCAATAGTGGAATATCCATATCCATGACTGGAAAACTTTCACAATATGTTTCTCCATATGCATACATGCCCATGCTTGTGCAGGTATTGTCAGAGCTTAAGTCACAACAACAGCCATATAGCTACTTGCCCCAGGTGAAGAAGCGATACAGCTCAAAAAAGAGAAAATGGGAGGATGGAACAGCAAAAAGGAAAGGATGAATGGGGACATAGAGAAAGTAGAAATCTCCTGGTGTTGATAGCCAACCAGGAAAAACAATGATGGGCTCTTAAGAGAAATAACCTTCATTTTAAAGAGGAAATGAAGCACTGTATCTGGGTGGAACATTACCCTATGTGACAATCTGTGTTTTGTCCAGCCCACAAAGCTCTTGCATGCTGACCCATATTGTATGAGCCATAACTTGGTTGCATATATAGCTTTTATACTATTGCTGGTTTGTTGTGCAACCATTATTCGTGCTTTGTGTGGTTGCAATAGAAGGTGTGGACACAGCCTAGAGCTTTCTGGGATCCAGGTTTTGCATTCTTTTATAACTGGACAAGTAAACATGTCATTGTGCTAGCACCAAATATGACAAGAAGTAGGGGTAAAGAGACCTGAGGTAATTCAGGATGGAACCTTGGCAAATTTTCCAAAGTGCCTTCCTATTTCTGCAACAGCACTCGTTCCCCAAGTTTTATGTTCCGCAGGAGCACAAGTTAGTTCTATATTGAGCGACTTCTTGGTTGAAGCCAACCTTTGCTACTGTATTTCTGGGAGGATTGATAGGTAACAAATGGAAAACACTATAAATCAGCAACAAATTAAGAATCAAATTCTGCTGATCATTTTCTAGTGTTGTATTGTTTTTTTTAATTGTATTACTTCTGCTGTATATTTTATACATATTTTTGGTTTTCTGTACACCACTGATATAATGTGAGTGGTTTATAAATCTTTTAAAATAAAATAGAAAAAAATATTTAAACTCAGACAAATAAGCTTAAAGAGGTCAGGAATAAATTGAACAAAAGACAATACTGAGTAAATCGTGGATAGCCACATTCTGAAATTTAATTCAAGACTGTTAGCTTCTCCCTAGGAGCTCTTTCCTCCTTCCTCACTATTGTAAAGTACCAGTTAAACTTGCTTGACATTCTCTGAATCTTCATATCCCAGTCTCTATTCTACCCAGCAACCTGCTCTTTCCCCCAGTTCCCTAATAATCCTTTCCACTGGATTTATCCATATATGGAAAAATTGGGCAAACCAAAGGGTATTCATTCTGACTTCTATAGCACCAAGGGCTGCAATACTTGACAGTACCTGGGTGATTTTTTTTTTAAATCTTGAAATGAAACAAACTGTCTTTTACAAATCAGAGGCAGTGTGCTTGTGCAGTTTGGCAACAGAGTGATAACCTAACTATTAGAAACCCTTGAAAATACAGTAGCAAATGGCAATTCATTAGGCTTTTTGGAATATAGCAATTTTGTTTAAATGCATGTTCTCCCCTCGAACTTTGCAATACCAACTATGTGCTGGGACATTTATATTTATCCATTACTTTTGTTTTATTAATGTCCAGTAATAAGCAATTACACTTTCACAACCCTGCTTTAGGATTCCTTACATTTGTCTTCTAAAATGCAATATTGTCTGTGTTCAAGCTTTTACATAAATCCTTTAATGGGAGATTGGGCACTGCATCTTCCTCTATGCTTTGAAGAACTTAGACCTCTATACTTTTTATGGCATGGCTTTGCAAGGCAGTCTGGTCTTTATCTCATTGCTGAACTTTATAGGACTGGACATTCCTTTCTAATCTTCACCACTGCAGAGCCCCTGGACATTTGGCATTCAGAGTAGTCTGACTGATTTCAGTGAATACACACTGGTGTAATTTTTTTCAGGATCTATTCCACATCAGCTGCTTACATAAAAATAGACTTTTCTACTAAACACCAGCATTCATAGGTACTGAAATATATGTGTTAAGGCATATCTCAAATGTTTTAATTCATATATAACATTTATACATTTAAAAACACAATGGTCAAAAGAATTATACTTCAGTCCAGCAAGAGTCCTTTTTTTTCTCCTCTGTGCAAAGAAAACCACTCTAGGTGGGCAGGAACATGATCTATACCCATTTTTAACTTTGAATAGAAGAAAACAAGAGAGCTCTTTTGCATAGTTGAGTGCTTTGCGTATTTTCTGACCCTTTGGGTCTTAACTAATTTCATTTAACAACAATGGATACATTTAAATGCAGGAAAGCACTTTTGAATCCCATATGCTTCTTCATTGTAGTGAACAGGGCATAAAAATGCAAATTGACTGGATCCTGTCCATTATATTCAGCATTTTAAAATATTAAAATAAAATAACATTTTATTTTAAGTAACAAAAACTAAAATTGCATGTTACATGGTTTTGAGAATCATGTTTATTAGCAGATATTACAACCATGTGATACCTTGCTTGTGTGACCAGAAATGCCATTTTATTTCATAACATACCGGTACTATATAACACATTAAGTAATAAATGGATGACAAAAGACCAGTCTGGATAATACTTGAGTCCTATTAAATCCTAGATAACTACTCCCCATCTAGTCATGTAATATTGCCCTGATTCTTTTCAAATATTAGTAGCAACGGAAAAGAATAGAATTTTACAAACTCTCTTATAGTTAATCATATAAATGTATCTTTAATTTTGTTTATATGTCCTCTGAAGTCTTCTAAGGCTGCAATCCTATATACACATACCAGAGAGCAAGTCCCATTGAACTTAGTGGGATTTATTTCTGAGCAAACATGTAGGATTGCACTGTGAATTATTCAAGTGACATTTGCTTATAATGTGTGTGTGTGTGTGCGTGTGCGTGCGTGCGTGCGCGTGCGTGCTTAGGATAATAGCCAAGATGAAGAACACTACCTTAAACACATAAAAAGATTAGCACTAGTCTAGTGAGGTTTTTGAACAATTATTGTTGTCAAATTGAAATAATAATCAGGAACTCCGGTATTAGAGAATATCAACTTGACCCTAGTAATGAAAAGCAGTGTTTCCTTAATTTTGATTCATCTTAGAATAATGCTAAAACTTCTGCACCAGCAAATAAGTGCTTAGATCTAGAAGTAATGACTTCCACTAACAGAGTGTTACAAATGCTGTGGGGTTTTACCGGTGCTGCCTACTGGTGCCAGAATAAATGTTTAGAACTTGAGTATTAATTTAAAACATTAGTAGAATATATAACTTTGCCACATTTTTTTCTGCTTTTGGTGGGAGTGATACAAAAATAGAAGAAATTGTGTTTTACCTTCATTTTCTGCAGTGTAATTTTACAAATATATTTGCCAGCTGAGTTTGTATTACTGAAATCTGAAGTTTTAAAAAATATACAGTATCATCAATTTGTATTAGAAAAGAATTGTGGGGGGAAATGTCCTGTATTGTGTTAATTTTTTATCATTGCTTACTTCATATGTACATATGCATAAACTGCATACAATTTTTTACAGACCTTCAGGTGGAGGAAAATATTGCCTTGGAGAAAGGAAAAGATATCGCTCCTGTAATACTGATGTGAGTAATTCAAAGTTAAGCTAAAATCCAACAATCTTAGATAAGGAGAAGGAGAATTTATTTATTAATTCTGTATACAACCCCTTATCTGAAGATCTCAGGGTGGTACACAAGATAAAAACACAAAAACAAAACAAAACAATAACCCCCTCCTACAAACACATTTAAAAGGATATAGGGTGTTAATCAGCCAATGGTTGGGTTGAAGACGAATGTTTCTGCCTGGTTCCTAAAAGTATATAATGAAGGCACCAGGTGAGCCTCCCTGGGACGAGCATTTGACAAATGAGGAGTCACCACAGAAAAGGTCCATTCTCATATTGCTACCCTCTGGGCCTCTTGTGGAGAAGACTTACAGAGAAGAGGTTCCAATGATGATCGGAGGGTCTGAGTTCATTAGGAGTAACCTGTTCCGGCGGGAAGGTAAACGGCGTTTCTCTGCGCTGCTCTGGTTCGCCAGAAGCGGCTTAGTTCTGCTGGCCACATGACCCGGAAGCTGTACGCCGGTTCCCTCGGCCAGTAAAGCCAGATGAGCGCCGCAACCCCAGAGTTGTCTGCGACTGGACCTAATGGTCAGGGGTCCCTTTACCTATTACCTTTATCTTGCCTTTGAACAATATGTGGCATCCTTATGTCCAATCAGAAACACATTTCAGTTAAGACCAATGGTTCATCTCCTTCACCACCTTATGCTGGTGGTGCACATATGCTGGTACAGGAGTGAATTGACATATCCTCACCGCTACATTGGTGTAACTGAAGTTCTGCTAGCAGTCCATAATTTCACTGTTGTAGTGGAGCTTCTACTATAGCTCTTCACATGATGTACCTCAAGGGTAGAATTTTACTCTTAGTGCTGCTTGATATTTCTGTCTTCCACTTTTAAGCACGAGGGACTGGGAGACCAGGGTTCAAATTCCCACTCGGCCATGAAGCTTGTTATGTGACCTACCTCACAGAGTTGTTGTGAGGAGAAAATAAAGAGGGAAGAGAACTATGTACACGACCTTCAGCTCCTTGAAGGAAAGCAGGATCAATCAGTTAAAAAGACAAAGTACATTCAGATAAACAGTTAAAAGCTGCAATCATATCTAATACTGAAATACCGGTACTGAGAGCAAGATTTAGAGCATTCTTTACATTAGGAAAGGCAGAAAACTGTGTAACAATTTTTCTCCATTGTGCTTTTTGCTGCATCTTAATGGTAGTATGCATGAAGCTATCCATGAAGTTTTGATGAAGTTCCCTTCAGAGATTGCATTCCCATTGTTACCTTTGAAGTAAAGGCTAAATTCCATTTACTAATATGAGAAAATATGAAGGGAGAAAAAATAATATTTTTAATGAACACTCCTTTTAGGTATTAATATAGTTAACATTTTATCAAAAAGGTCTTATCAAAATATATTAATAATTATCTTCTTAACAGTGCCTCATCTGCATTTCATTTTTAATATGTACACATGTTTTGAATTAGTGTAAAGTCATGAGGGGATGCAAAAATGTTCTGACATTCAGCAATTTAAGTCCTACTGTAACATAAGTGGTGATTAAAAACTGTAGTCGTTGATTGTAAAATTATTAATATGGCTTTAATGAAACACAAGGTTGCTGAGATAGACCCATTTTCAGGATTTATGACAGACCTTATTACTCATCACTCTTTGAAGCAAAATACATTTGAAGGGAGAGACATTTGATTAATGTGTGAATTAAAAGGCCACAAGTTTTGTGTGTTTGCCATTATTTTAATGAAGAATGTGAAGCTTACACCCACTGACATTTGTAGGGGTTTCTTGTGTCAGCATTCACTATTCCTTTTGTAATTTAAAAAGTATTACTCCCTAAAGTTCTTATTATTCCTAAACAAAAATCTCAGCATTTTTACTTCAAACAACAGCTAATTTTCCTTCCCTTCCCTTTGACCCTTTTAATCCTTTGGAATAAGCATAGACAACTCCAACACATTCTTCAACAAAATCTTTCAGACATTGTTTGGCCTTTGATGTTTCCTAATATTAAAATGGAGGGAATAAGATTAAACCTAATCTATAAAACCTGGAAACAAGAAGTAGCAGCAACTTCCAGCTTTACCAGTTATCTCATATTGTAAGCTGGTTTGCATATACCAGGCATCCCCAACCTGCGGCCCTCCAGATGTTTTGGCCTACAACTCCCATGATCCCTAGCTAACAGGACCAGTGGTCAGGGATGATGGGAATTGTAGTCCAAAACATCTGGAGGGCCGAAGGTTGGGGATGCCTGTCATATACTGTACTGTAACTCTTAACCAGAGCTTTCCAAACTGTATAGTGTCGGCTGAAGTGTGTAGGTGTGTCACACGAATGCTCCCCATGCTCCTCCCAAGGCTGGAAAGGGGTTAGTTAAACTGAATTACCGTGTCACGAAATAATGCATGTCTAAAACGCGTGTCACCAACATGAAAAGCTCTGCTCTAAACCATAGTTCAGTACTGTGCCTGCAAGCTCACACTCTCCTCCCTTGACTCTCCTCATACACATCTGAGAGAAGGGTTTACTTTCAGTTACATATAATCCAGGCTTGTTATGTATTAAGCAGATTTTTTTGGCTGAATAGAAACTCTGGTCAGTTTCTAATCTGGACACCCATTGAGATTCATCTACTGTAATAGTGGGGTCAAGATTTCAGTGGATGCAAGTGATTTTATCCTCAAAATGCTTTGCAAACAAGTCACAGTGAGCTGCTGCCAGTTCTGCCACCTCCTTTGGGCCAGACTACCCAGAAAAGCTTTTCCGCACAGAACAACGAGGATGCAATGGAGGCAGCAAAGTATGCCTTCTTTGCTGCCTTCACTGTCACTAGGTAGGCTCAATGATGAGCCCTCACCAGTGTTCGGTTGCATTTGACTCACATTCAAGCCACCTCCCAGCCTGTTTCCTCAACCTAAGCTCTGGAGTATACCAGGGAACCAAACAGACTCCACGAAGCAGAAGAAGGCACTCCAGAGTGATCGTGTCAACTGCTTGAGCCATTTGGATGTTCCAGGGGTTGGCTAGGGCTTCAGCAAGAGCACCAGTCATATCAGCCAGAAAATCCCTCCAAGCCCATCTGGAAACCCATTGGATCTATCTGCCTCTGAGTGCAGACCACCCTAATAGGTCCCCTGCAGATGGGAAAAGGTGCTGGAAGCCTAAATCTCAACAGGAAGTGATATGACCATGACAAGGGATTGATGTCAATATCCCCCACTTTCAGATCTCCCAGCTGAGAAAATAAAGTCCAGAGTATGGCCTGCCACATGCGTTGGGCCGGTGACATGTTGGGACATCCCCATGGCCATCATGGCAGTCATGAAGTCCTGAGCCACCTCAGAGCCAGTCACCTCCGCATGGATGTTGAAGTCTCCCCAAACCAGCAGTCTTGTAGTCCTCAACACCGCCTCCGATGAGATCAGCTCTGTCAAGACAGGGAGACTGCTGGGCAGGCAAACTGGTCATACTCCCCTAGATCTGCCTTTGATGACCAGTAGCCAGTAAGCTTCAATAGGTGTACTTACTTTAAAGAGCAAGACTCCACCATCACTGGCTATTCTTTGTACCTCTTTTAGCTGGAAAAGTTAGAAAACGGGTGAAAGTACTTGCCTCAAGTAGCAACTGCCACTTGAAATGAAGAAATCCATAATAAAAACTTTTCCATTTTCTTGCCAGAGGGAGAGAGCTTGCATTGGTAATTTTGCCGTGGATTGCATCCTTTAAAGTCACATCTGACAATTTAACAAGGTAATCCACTACACATTCTGTTGCAAAATACAGAGCAAGATTCTCCCCTTCCCTTGGCAAAGCACTTGCCAATAGAGTGAAAAATTGAACTACAGAATTCTATTGTTTATGTGAAAACATTTTTCTCATGGTTGGCTTGACTTTTGGCAGGAGTTTTGTTCCCTACCAAACCAGCGACTTTGATGCCCACATTGAGCAATACAAAATCAAAGTACAGTGCTTACTGTTAACTGGGTGACCTGCAGAGCCATGACCTAGAGAAAGGTGCTCTTTCTCCAAATGACTGGAAAGGCTTGCACATTTCAAGAATAAGCAAATCTCCCAATCAGAAGTGGAAAAAGAATGCCTTTCTTGTAGTTCCACCCTTCCTCATTTAACCACACACATTTAGCACCATCCCTCATTTTGGCCATGACCAAACCACAGAGAAAATGTCATGTCTTGCAGTTGAAACCACAGTCAAAGAAAAAGACATTTGCCTGAGGCAGTGTTTCTCAGACAGTGGGCCTTGAGTCGTTTTCAGTGCTTCAGCTTACCCAGTGCCCCTTACTTGCCTGAGTAAAGTTGATCAGGATACATAAATGTTGGTGGATGTGAAGAAGATGGTCCTGTAATTAATGCAAAAGCCTACATCTGTTCAAGTAGTAATACAAGAGCTAAACATAATTCATTTTTCATATTCCCCACATGTATAAAACATTTTAGTCACATTCTACAAACTGACTGGAGAAACATGATGCAGCAACCTACACTGGCTGCTATTACCTGATTCTATTAAACTTATATAGCAGAATCTTTGATTTAGCAAAGCCTTGTTCTCATCTTAGCAGTCTTCATGTGGCACAACTATTGACAATAATAAGTCTTTGAGGTTGAGTCCTAGTACCGTGTCCTGTGAGATTGAGCTCCAGCAAAGCAGCCTAGGGCATTAGATAGGAAGGTTTAATTCTGGACACAACCAATTGAAATCAAAATAGGTCAGTATACTCAACTGAGGTGGCAATTGTATTCACATTTATCTGACTAGACATGCATAGGACTGCGAACCTATCCTGTGAACTGCCCTGAGATCTTGTGATGAAGGGTGGTATATAAGTCATAATAACTGCATTTTAATTAGGGTTGTGGCCTGCAATTTTAAAATTGTGATACTAATGAAGAATTTGTTAGCAAATACTAACTTATTTTATTTTTTTATTAGCCATGTCCTTTTGGGGCCCGCGATTTTCGAGAAAAACAGTGTGCAGACTTTGACAATATGCCTTTCCGAGGAAAATATTACAACTGGAAACCATATACAGGAGGTAATACATAGTTTTGTAATCATACTGCTTGAAGAAGACATGGTGTGGAGGCCCTTACCTGTCCAAATGGACCTTGGGGGGATGGCATAAGCACTACTGCTGATATTCATACCCAAGTCCTCAATACTTTGCATTCTACAGCATCTTAGGCTATATAACAGGTAATGGCATATCATTATCTTAAGCAGGTCAATAGCCCATCCTTTGAACTTCCCTACAGGTTATTCCTTCTTCAAGTGTATGGAGGCTCAAACTAGAACTGGATTGTGGCTGAGCAGGTTTGTCAGAAAGGAGGCTCTTGCTGAGAAGGCTATTCTGGAGGACTATCTGGATTGTTCAACCCCAAAATACTCACTGCTGCTGGAACTGAATTCCAAGCTCTCCCTCTTAGCACTTAGACGAGCATAGCTAGTCTACAAGTCTCATCATCCCTGGCCACTGGTCCTGTTAGCCAGGGAGTTGTCCCAAAACGGCTGGAGGGCCAAGTTTGGCCATCACTGGCCTAGTCCAAGGCTACCCAGTTCCTTTTTAACATCAGAGCAGCTAAGCCAATGGCATCAATATAAGTGAGTCAGGCAGAGAGGCTAGAGGCTGAAGAGGAAATTGTAAGTGTGAAGAAGACATGGAGAGTACAGAACCAGGCTGACCCACCCATTAGGTGAAATGAGGCAATTGCCTTAGTTGGCCAGGGGCAGAGGTAGCAACAATTCCAAACCCTGCTTGCTTGCCTTGCCTGCTTGCCCACCACTGCTCTTCCCCCTGCATGCTTGGCACACTGTTCCTGGGGTGTCTTGGTTACAGCAGAGGTGATCAGTAGCTGCTCAACCTTTCATCAACCACTTTGAGGTTGTTTAACTGCTTTGAGTTCCTTCTTACAATCAAGTGGTATATACATTTTATGAAATAAATATGAAATGATAGAATTACTGTGACCACAGGCATTGGCTGCACAGTCTTGGTAGTGTCAGTGGCGACCACAAAGCTGTCTGCAGGGGTAGCAGCTGGTGTCAAAAATGGCTGCAGCAGTTGCAGTGACAAGAAATGATGGGCCATGGTTCTCCCCACTTACCACCTTGTGCACATATTGTGAACTTATGAATTGTAAATATGATATGATATAGTGTTTTTATTTGCCTAGGTGGTGTTAAGCCATGTGCATTAAACTGCTTAGCAGAAGGTTACAACTTTTATACGGAACGTGCCCCTGCAGTGATCGACGGAACGCAGTGCAATGCAGATTCACTAGATATTTGTATCAATGGAGAATGCAAGGTACCATACTTATTAATTTACACCAAATCAATTGGAAAACATTTCCCTATCAGCAGCTCATCTAGTGTAAAAGCTGCCAATAATAAACTATTTGGGGTACCCATCCTTTTTCATGGGGTTCAGAGAAGTTTCCAGACTAGCAGCACTTGTGCCAGTTTCAGTGATCTGCTTTGAATGGTGGCTCTAAATTAAAGGAGCTGCTGAGAGCAGAACATTCTGAACTCTGGATTGTTGCATACACATGTTTCTTAATTATGTTGCAGATATAAACAAACAAACAAATAACTAAAAACATCATTTCAAGTGCATGAAGAAAACTAGAAAATGCTATAACCGCTACTTGTTGGTTTGTTTTTTTATTACCAACAAAATTAGCAATCTGATCCTAAGGTGCATCAGCATCCAAGTGCTTAGGATGGGGGAATAGCAGGTACAGCAGTGCAATGTCACAAAACAGTGCAATGGTGTACAGTGGTACCTCGGTTTACTTTATTTGCAGTTTCTCATTGTCATCACCATAAAACAGAAAAGCAAGAGAGATTTCACAACAATTTTGTTTGAGAATAATTTAAGAATGTCATTAATTTGGCCATAAATTTCTAAAACTACTGTCCCCAGTGTTTTTAACTGAGGATGCAATTATCTTATTGCATAATTAATCTGATTGTACCTATTTTCAGCATGTTGGGTGTGACAATATTTTGGGATCAGATGCTAAAGAAGACAGGTGTCGAGTATGTGGAGGAGATGGGAGTACATGTGAAGCTATCGAAGGTTTTTTCAATGACACATTGCCCAGAGGAGGTAAGTGTGAAGGCATTTGCCAAAATTTTATTGACTATAAAAGGACTACAGTTTAGGAAGTAACTAAATATAACAGTAACTCTTGCTGATGCCATTCCCCCCATTACAGTCTACCCAGCTGTTGGATTGGGCATGACTTGCTTGAGTCCCTGTCCATTTGTCACAAAACTATTCTGGTGCTGGTTAATATAAAATTGTTGCCACTTTTGATCCAGCCCTGTTACTTCTCCTTCCTTCCATCATTTCCTGCTACTTGCATGTTGTAAGGCTGCCTTTGAAATGTCTAGTTATCACGTAAGAGAAGCAAATATAGATATTATTATTTCTTCATAATTCTGGGATTGAAGTGTGACTCATTTAGGACATGAATTTATGAAAAGGAGAATCCAAGAAGGATCCAGAAATAATGTAGGAGTTTGAACTTTTCTGTTTCTTTCAGACTTACAGCAGAGTCATTTGTCTGTGTCCTTGTCATAAGAATGGTTCAGACCATTTTCCTGTTGCTGCTGAAGCTAATCTGTGCAAGTTGCAGCACCACCTTGTAGTTGAAGGCAGGAAAACAAATTTAAAATAAGTAGGCTGCTCCCAGAGAGCCAGTGTGGTGTAGTGGTTAAGAGCGGTAGACTCGTAATCTGGGGAACCGGGTTTGCGTCTCCGCTCCTCCACATGCAGCTGCTGGGTGACCTTGGGCTAGTCACACTTCTTTGAAGTCTCTCAGCCCCACTTACCTCACAGAGTGTTTGTTGTGGGGGAGGAAGGGAAAGGAGAATGTTAGCCACTTTGAGACTCCTTCGGGTAGTGATAAAGCAGGATATCAAATCCAAACTCTTCTTCAGAATCCAATTCACTTCCCTGCCTTTGTCGAGGTGATTAAGCTCATATCTGGAAGTGGAGTGAGGGCTCTGAAGTTGAGGAGGAGCTCTCCCAGCATTTAATCTATTTGTGTGTCTGTCTGTGTGTGTGTGTGTGTGTGTGTGTGTGTGTGTGTGTGTGTGTATGAATGAGAGAGTGTGACAATAGCTCTTGGTCTTAACTACCCATCCTGCAGAGCTCACCTGTGCAGCAGTGTTAGCTGAACCAAAGTCTTCTGTGAAGTCACTCCCAGTGTCTGCTTCTTTTAAAATTATAACTAAGGCAGAGTGGGATGCTCCCCTACAATATAACAAGTCTGTGTCTCTGACTAATAAGTTTTATAATGTAGAGCTTGAATTTATGGACCTGTTAAAGCTCCCAGCTATTGACACGCCAGTTTCTGAACTAGTGGCCAAATTTCTTCTGCCTAAAGATGGGGATGCCCAGCGTAAAGATGCTACAGAGAGGCCCCTGTACTGCATTATGCAGGGTGCCCAAGGCAGCAGCTTTGACCATGCATGCATCTTGTTCTGCCTTTGTTTCTCTTGAGCATCCCTCTTATGGAGGGATAATGTACCAGACAAACCTTATCAGGATCCATACCAAGTGGAATGGACTCTTCTCAAGATCTCCCAAGCAGCAGCCTTTGCAGCAGGTGACACACCTGAGGCTGCACAGTTTGCAGCCTGTTCCACTGTGGTGGGTATGGTGGCAAGAAGAACCTTATGGTTGAAACATTGGGAAACTGACACCACCGCTAGAGTTAATATTGTAAGTTGTTTGGGGTTGAAAGTTGCTTTGGGCAAGATAAAGTGACTAACAAATGTAATAAACATAATAATAATATTATAATTATCTGCTGCTGTTAATACTGCACAGAAAGCTTTCAGGAATATGGCCCACAATAAATGGAAGAGCTTCATTTCCTCTTGTTGAGATGATAGGTGTTTTCCCTTACCAATCTAATCAGTTATTTTGAGGCTTTCAATCCCAATATAGACTCAGAGATTCCATACCCAGTCAAGGTGTCTGGTTTAAATGTTTTTTCTTCAATGGCCTATTTGAGCTTGACAAGGATGCAAACTGGATTCTGGGAGCTACCCAGTTCCTTCAAGTTTGCTTACCTGCCCTATACCACAATGTGGCATTTAAACGTGCATTGATAAGCTTTTACCAGCAACATAGAACTACCATTCAGATAGAAACCAATGGTTCTTTTTAATCCTTTCAATATTATATTGTAATTCCTAGAAAATTTACAATCATGGGTGCAGCTATAAACAATAACATAAAATAAGCTTCACCTTTGTCCTGTAGGCTACATGGAAGTGGTTCAGATTCCAAAAGGTTCTGTTCACATTGAAATCAAAGAAGTGGCTGTGTCAAAGAACTACATTGGTAAGAGGATGCTCTTATATTGCTTGTAAAAACTCAATTAGGGTTGGATTCAAATAACAAAATTATGGCATGCACCAGATTACGTACAATTGTGTAGTTCTACAAATAGGGATGCGGGTGGCGCTGTGGTCTAAACCACAGAGCCTAGCCCTAGGGCTTGCTGATCAGAAGGTCGGCGGTTCGAATCCCTGCGATGGGGTGAGCTCCTGTTGTTCGGTCCCTGCTTCTGCCAACCTAGCAGTTCGAAAGCACATCAAAGTGCAAGTAGATAAATAGGTACCGCTCCGGCGGGAAGGTAAACAGCGTTTCCGTGCACTGCTCTGGTTCGCCAGAAGCGGCTTAGTCATTCTGGCCACATGACCCAGAAGTTGTACGCCGGCTCCCTCGGCCAATAATGTGAGATGAGCGCCGCAACCCCAGAGTGGTCCGCGACTGGACCTAATGGTCAGGGGTCCTTTTACCTTTACATATAACATTAAGACTGCCTATTTACCTAACCCCGTTTAATTTATGAGCATATGTATCTGTCATTGCATTTAACATGTCTGTTTTTTATTACTTTTAAGTAACAGCCACAATGACCTGATCAGGGCTGTGGTATGGGGAGAGGGGTGTTAATTCTTCCCCTTCTATGAACCACATAAAAATTTCCAGCCCACCCTAAAGCTGTTGGTAGCCTTGAAAGGAAAACTAATGTTGGTACAAGTGGAAGCTGTCTTCTGAAGCTAGCAGCAGCTTCAGGGTGTCTAATTTAATCAGGTGGAAAGAGTTAACTTTTCCATCTCAAATTTCACAGTCCTACCCCCAGCTGCTGTTTAACAAAAAAATAAAAAATAAAAAAAAATGCCATGTTGAATGTAATCATGTCTTTAATGCCACATCTAGGTTGCCTTGAGAGGCACATGTTGAGTTGAATATACATTTATTGCACTGATTTATTCAAAAACGGCTGCTTAACCCAGTTGGCAGGTGGGCGGCAGTTATGACCTGGTGCTGCGTCTCCCCCATCCTCCTGGAGCCACAGCTTGTTTCTGCAGCTTGTTTCTGCAGCTCTTTCCCCTGGCCAGCACAGTGTCTCCTGGGTCCCCACCAGACCCAGTTTGAATTCAGCCAATCTGCGGCAGCCCGGGGGGCAGGCCCTGGGAGCGGACTACAAAGTGGTAGTCTTCACTCCGGTCTGCTCCCTGCTCATTTAAGCAGGCTGGTGCTGCTCACCAGAGCGCATTTGGCCCAGAGCATCACCCACTGAGCCCACCCTCTAATCTCTCTTTACATTTGCAGCCTCGCTTTTCTTCTACAGGTCTGCAGGCTTTGCTATGGTTTATAATGGTTGCTGTTTTCAGAGCTGGCAATGAATTTTTCCTGTGTACCAGGTTTTGCCTTCCCCATAGCAATAGTCACAACTTTGGTGGTTTAGGCCTAGAGCGGAATCCTTTAGACCAGCATCTGATGAAGGGGTGAAGTGGTGACTCACCCGCTTCTTGCAGTGGCTTTAACAGGGTACCCCGTTAGCAGGGACTTGAGGGAAGACTCTGTCCAAAGTCAGAACCATGTGGCTGAAGGGCCATAGAGCTTCCCTCAGCGACTTGGGAGAAACCATCTGTGTAAACCTGTGTTTTGGGATGGTCCCATCTCCCCCCTAACTGACCCTGTCATGCCTCAGACCCCCAGCAGGGGGCTGAGAGGGATATACGCCCAATGTCTATGCCAAGGCTTACCTACACCTGAAATCAATAAAGTTGTGTCCATTTTAATCCCAAATTATTGTCACGTTCCATTATTTTACCCCTTGGGTGGCTTAGTTCCCAGGGGAGGGGGTACTGCTGGTGCAAATCTCAGCTGTTCAGGGCATGCTTGCTTTGCTGTAAGACGCAGAAGTAGGACAGGCAGTTGCTAAGGGCAAAGTTGTGGGGGTTATGAAAATTGGGGCTCTGAGGAAAGCAGGTGGGGCCTCAAGTAAGTTGATCCTTAATCTATGGGAAGCAGGGAGTGTTTCAGGCTAATTCTAAAGAAGACCTGCTTGTGTTAGTTAATTCTGACGTCTGGTTAATATTTTGTTTGTTTGTTTGACTATTTATAACCTGCCCTTTTCATAAAATATATAAAGGCAGCTTACAATATAAAAAATAATGTGAGCTGCTATCTTTGATAACCACTTTCACATAAGTCAGATGCCCATTCCTCAGTGGTAATTTTTGAAACCAGTAATAATGAAGATTGAATGAATGCCATGGTTACTTCCCATGCCATCACCACTGGCTCCCAGAAAGTGAGGCAGCAACATAAGAAGTAAATTGAATCTGTCTAATCCTCATGGTTCCTGATTAAAGCCATTATTATTACAACAATGGGACCTGACCACACAGAAAATGTCAGTTATGCAATGCAGATTCACATGGATTAATTCTCAGTCCTTTCCTTTTTGGGGGTCTTTACCCTGTGCCATTCTTCTACTACAAACTGCATGAATTTAAGGTATCTCTGAAGCATTTTGTCATTTTTTATTTTTAATTAAGAGCTAGTCGTGTTTAGAATTGGAGTAGTTTCCATTGGTTTCTTAACTCCAGAGATCTCTGAAGCAGACTGACATAAGATACAGCCCCCCTGCAACTTATTAAGCTGTTTCCAGTATTGGGCACCAAACAGAATAGGTAGATTTAATGTGACATTATATACTGATTACTACTTTTGTAAGTGTGGGAATAATTAAAATGGTTTAGTATCAGCGCAAAAGTGGTAGTGGCAAATGCTAGTGTGTAAGGTGGAATCAAAGAATCAACAAAAGGGGGAGAAGTAGAAAAATGCATTGCTAAGTTGTCTTGCGCATGCCCTCCCTCTTTCTCCACGAAATAGTATACTTTAGGTTTTGTCTGCAAAACCTGGAACAGTTGTACATTGGCTTTGTGCCTGAATGTAGCCACCACAAGTGATTCTTGCCAGCTTGTGGTCCCAAGCCACAGGATCCATGTTACAGCCACAGTAACAAAAATGTTTGTTAAATATTACCCTGTAACACCCTAGAGAACAAAGATACCGATTGGATATTTTAATGCCTATAGTTACCTAGTTATAGAACGAAAACTAAAACAAACAAAATATTAGAAGAATTGTTCTAATTAGAGAGCTAGAGTTATACTGTGACTGCCACAAAAGAATAATTAGAAACAAACAAAATTTCTTTGGAAAGTAACATTGTCATCATTTTAAAAATAGATCATACTGTGGAAGGCATGCTACAAAGTAAGCATAACATTGATTTATGCAAATTTCTGAAGCTGAGCTAGGATTTCTGAAGCTGAACTAGGATATTAAAGACTGTTCAACAACCCTTTGCAAGTTTAAGAGAATTGTAGAATACTCATGATCCATAGAACCTCTTCTTGCTGGGGGTGGGGGGTGGGGGTCAGATATTTATCTCTTCACCACTGAAAAGCCAAATCTGACAGATACCCTCCTTTCAATCACCTGACTTCACTATTACATCATTTGATGCTACACTTTGAATCCCTGATTGTTTAATCACTTTGTGCATTTTTTTAAGCTTTAAAATCTGAGGATGACGACTATTATATTAATGGTGCCTGGACTATCGACTGGCCTAGAAAATTTGATGTTGCTGGGACAGCTTTCCATTATAAAAGGCCATCAGATGAACCAGAATCTTTGGAAGCCTTAGGCCCTATCTCAGAAAATCTCATAGTCATGGTAAAGTAGTTCAATTACCTTTTTAAAATATGTGAGTTCATGTCTAGCAGACTGGAATTAAAAAGTGAAGCTACACCCATGGAAAAGTGGATCAGATTATTTGATTTTGAGCTTTGTCCTCCACTAGATATCTCCATTAGCCTCCTGAAGGCATGAATTCCTGATCATTCATGACCATTCTTCAGCCAGAATCCAAATTATTTTCATGTGCCCTCAATTAGTTCCATATACCCATAGGGGCTTTGGAGTGATGTTTCACAGACAATTGGTCTGTGCCCTCCTGCAGCATAGCAAACTACTTCAAAAATGAGGAGATTTTATTAAGCATTTTGTAATCCTGCATGAGGGTGTGCAAAGTTAATAAATAAATTACTGCACATGCTCAAACACTTCAGATTCTTGTAATTGCATTTTTTAATGCTTATTGCTTTTTACGTTAAGGCCAGTTTCCCTCTGGGATTAATTCCTTCTGTAGTTCCATCTGTTGTTACATTATAGTTATATGTAGAAGTGAGAGAATGTGTTAGGTAGGCAATTTAATCATTAGGTATAGAACAGGTATAGAGGTATAGAACAGTCTTAACAGCAGAAATTTAAAAGCAAAAGTTTTTTTCATGGATACTTGCAACAGTATCTCTGCTGCCTTTAAAAGCCACATTGTAGATTTTCTAATTCCCCTTGAGGGATCATGCTGCATTTGACCGGGGGCACACATCTTTCAACTATTTCAGTTTGGAAAGATAGATATAAGTAATTATTTTAAATTCTAGGAATGTTGCAAGGATTTTCAGAACTGTTCTCTGGAAGTAAATATCTAGTACAAATGCAGCCATTGTTTAAATATCAGTGCACTCTTTTCCAAGTGTTTTAATGGTATAACCAGTTATTTTCAACTGCAGATTTTACTACAGGAGCAAAACCTGGGGATAAGGTATAAATTCAATGTTCCCATCTCTCGTACTGGCAGTGGCGACAATGAAGTTGGCTTTATGTGGAATCACCTACCTTGGTCAGAATGTTCTGCTACTTGTGCTGGAGGTAAGAACTCTCCCATCAAAGCTGAAAGCTAGATAGAAAACTTATTTTTGTTGAGGGTGACTATAATTAAGAATTTTTCTTTCTTAATTGAAACTTAATGGTGTAATGAGTAGGTTTTTGTTTGTTTTCGGTTTTCTACAACTTTTATTAATTCCAGACATCAAATACATACGTTTCATTTTGGCAGAGTATTTATCTTTTCAACTGTCACAGAAGTAGACTGTTACTTTTATGGAGAATGCTGTAAAATTTGAATTAATACAATGAACAGGAATTGGAGTATGCATATGTAAAAAGGTAAAGGTAAAGGGACCCCTGACTATTAGGTCCAGTCGTGACCGACTCTGGGGTTGCGGTGCTCATCTCACATTATTGGCCGAGGGAGCCGGCATACAGCTTCCAGGTCATGTGGCCAGCATGACTAAGTCGCTTCTGGTGAACCAGAGCAGTGCACGGAAACGCCGTTTACCTTCCCGCTGCAGCTGTACCTATTTATCTACTTGCACTTTGACGTGCTTTCGAACTGCTAGGTTGGCAGGAGCAGGGACCAAGCAACGGGAGCTCACCCCATCGCAGGGATTCAAACCGCCGACCTTCTGATCGGCAAGCCCTAGGCTCTGTGGTTTAACCCACAGCACCACCTGCGTCCCCACATGCATATGTAGTTCCTGATAATTGAGGCAGACTCAGGGCCTGTCTGTCACACATGCTTCCATCAAAGCTTAGCACCATTGCTGATATATTATCTGATATCTGATAGAGAGAAGTGTTTTATAATCAGCATCTTTCTGTGATTTCCATGAAAAATGTCATATTGGCTGCATAAACATCCATACTTATTGGTTTTAATCTGGGTTGTGTCATTTAGGGGTATCAAAATAGACTAATTTTTTATTAAAATACCATTTTGAACATAATAAATAGCTTTTTAAGGACTATATTCGGGGGTTGGTGTTTTGCTCCCTTTACTGATGCAGATATCTTTACATATATAATTTTGTTCGTGGTGCCACTTCAGATGTTCTGTCTGAAATTTTCTTTTAAATGTATGCCAGTGTAAATTTTCTTTTAAATGTATGCCAGAGTAGATTTTTAAAAAATGCTTGACATTTTTACTGGGAGGGTTGTGCCCCAGTAGCCCAGTGGGTGCGCCTCTAGTGCTACCACGAGTGAGAACACCACAGGCTATCGTGTTCTATCCACCATACTTCCTGTGGCAGCCAGGGGCATGCACTATACCCTAACCATATCCATCAGCAAGGACTAGTGGTTTGGACAGCAGCCATATTCACATTTATCTGGAAGTAAATATCACTGAACTCATTAGAGCTTACCTCTGGGAAGACATGTATGGGATTGCACTGTAAGTGTCCTTTTCATTGTGTTTAGTATCAAGTTTGCAATGGTTTAACTGACAAAGATCAGGGTCCAGAGGCCTATATTTGTTGTATTCAAATGTGTACATATCTCCAGTGTTGTTTTTTTACCTCCTTTGCTTAAAATAGAACACCTCCATGTCATATCACAAAACTGCTTTTAAATCACCCCCGAGGGTCGCAGTTCAAGAAGCATAAGTTCAAAACTCCTTTGAGCATGTAGAAATACTTAGGTGGTTCTTCAGACCTTTCCATTTTGAGAAAGAAGAAAATAAATATACTATTGAATTATGCAGAAATTAAAGTCGGCGCATCTGCTTACTGGGCCAAGAGAACTATGGTGTCAAATGACATTGAACATTTATTTGGGCAATGTACTATGGTACATAGAATGTCTGAACAGTAGAAGTAATGCTTCTGAATAACCTTTGTAGAAGGATTTGACATTCTTACCCTTTGAACACAGCCAAAAATGTCATTCACACATACAGCTAGCGGTGCTGAAAGTCGCTTCTAAATTGTGTAATCCCCAATAAGATATAGATTAAAATTAAGAGTCAAATGGGCAGAGCCACACTATTTTAATCTATACTGCATCAGCATTTGACTCTCATTCTGTGAGATGTGTATGCGATTAGGGCCTAAGACAGAAGAAAATACTGTATGTATTTGCAATTTAACTTTATTAAGTTTTTTTTTTTTAAAAATCTGGAATTATAGTCACACCTTCACACTCTTAGGGAAGAAGAAAAACCTGGCTTGTGCTTTCCCCCCTTGTACAATACCTTTAACCGATAAGGTTAACACTGTTGTGGTTGAAACAAAATAAAAAAAATAAAAGATTTTTTTTATTTTGTTTCGACTACGGTAGACCAACACGACTACCTACCTGTAACTGTTGTGGTTGTTTAGGACCTAGAGTACGAAATAAGTGCCAAATATTGGGCATTTATCTCAAAATTTTATATGGGGTTGTAAAGTTCTTTTTCATTTGTGTTCCATATGAAATGTTCAGTAAACATTTTCCCTCTGCTGATGAACTGATAATAGTATACCTTTTCTGCATCCTGTAAAAATAAATTTACAATAATCCTGAGCAAAACCTGAGCAAACAATATATGTATCTTCTTTACTATGCAAGTTACTTTACTTCTTCAGGACTATTTTGTACTTAGATGAGTTAGCTGAGAAATTGATCTTACTTGTATGCTGTATGAAATTATGAAAAAATAATTTAAACTTTTAAAATAACCAGTTGAAATTAGTTGAAATTTATTTTCAGAGAAGGAAGAGCTACATCCTTGTGTATCTGTAATTTTATCCCCCCCTGTTAAGCTAAGCCCAAAGACTGCTCTTCCTATTTAGCTCTTGTTTTGTTTACTTGAAGATCCTAGATAATTCCCTCCTCAGCAGTTTCTAGGCTGAGCATCATCAGTACATACAGGTACACTTTGACATGCAGAATTATTTCAAAATTGAAATATTGGTGTGCTATGCTCATACGTCCATAGATAGGGGCCAATGGCTTTTACCTAAAAATACAGTCCCTAACTTTATTTTGTTGTTTATATTAATAATTTAATGTTTAACGGAAACTTGACAATAGCATTTCAGTGAGGTAGTAGTGGTTTTGAAATATATTTAGGCCTCTACCATTATTGTACCATAAAGTAAATCCAATAATACACGGCTTTACAAAATAGCTTATTTTTAACTGGATCAACATGTGCTTTGGCTAGCCAGTTAACATCTGGGTTGTCTGTCTTGCTTGGCTTCAGGATTCTTCCCACTGTGAGCCAACACTCCCACTAGCTTTATTAAAAATATCCCATTTTGGACCAAGTAACAGAGCTCCTAACACAACAGATCTTGGTTTTACATTTAAACATCTTCCCTTCTGCACAGCTTTTCAAAAATAAATTTTAGCTAGGCAATTTGCTAGCTGGGGATTTATATAGTGAAAGAGCTCCCTTAGACAGGAGGAAGGATTAGTATTGACAATATAATATACTTTGTACATTTTACAGATTTGTACATTTGCAAACAAACTGACTCTGGGGCTAAGCTTTGAAGATTTGAATTGCCACCCCACCAACCATCTTTTCTCCTGTTGCTTTTTCTCCCATTTGAGCTTTTATTTTTGCAGTATTGGAGTCTTGCAAGATGAAAGAAAGATTTAAGGAGATAGACTGCATGGTTAAGGATTGTGGGAAGGAGCCTTTTTTAATTTCATCCTCACTTTTGACATGGACAAAGTCACATTTGAAGACACTTATCTGCTACCGAGTAGTTTGGGCTTAAAAAGTCATTACTTTTTCCTTCATTCTTTCCAGAGATAATACTATTCCTTTCTCTGATCTATTGCTGCTGATCTACTAGTTTGTATTCATTCAACTATTTTTGTATTTTTATTAGTCTTCTGTATTTTGATCTTTGTAAACTGCCCTGGAAGCTTATCCTGATGAAAAGTAATGTAAATAAATAAATACTTCCCTGCACTTCTCTCTCTTATCTGCAGGCACTGTTCACAATTGAATTTCTACATTTTGGTTTTTTTACTGGTTCTAAAATTTAATCCTTTTTTACATCTATTTTACATAGTTCTTATACCAGTTGTGAACCATATCCATATATTTCCACCATATTTTGCATTGACAACTGATACAATTAATTTATCAGATTCTTGGTATATTTAGTGTTAGTTTCAATATCTTTAATATCTTTCGGAATTTTCTCCCCAAAATCCCTCTTGTCTTGCCTTATTGTAGCTACAAGGTTTTCAGAGTTTGTGCTCTGCAGCTTAATAGAAGACAAAGGAAGGTGGTGTGCTGTAGGAAGAGAGGTGAAAGTCAGTCAATACACAAAATGGAGGAGGTTGGTCCATTAAGGAGGGGTAGGTGTGAGATGCTACAGGAATCCAGGAATAATATCCTACTGAAAATATAGTATGGTATGGGACCAGGACACCATCATGGCATTCCTAGCTACCACAGCTGCAGGAATTTAGCAGAGAAATGTAAGGAGTTGGTCAAGTCCCTATGAGCTACAAGACCAGGCAGGATTGGTGAAGAAATCTACAATTTAGTCCAGTGGCTTTAATATATCACTGACTCACCATCATTTCTTTAGTCATATCTGAATAGTTTGTTGACACATCCATATCCAGGCACTTTCAGTTAGAAACCACCAACTGAGATGGTAAGACTTGTGATTATTTGTGAATAACATCTCACTTGCCACAGAAACAATCTGCTACATTTTCAACCACAAAAGATTCATAACTAATGGATAACCAAGACACTCAAGTATGATGGAGCACAGTTTCCTAGCAATAGCAGATTAACAAAGAAAATATTGGTTTAGTGCTTGCCTTGGATTTAAGAAATGTGGGTGTGTAAGAATAATCAGGTAGGAAACAGAAGACTTTGCCCAAGTTGTTATAGGCTGGGTGTCTGTACTCTGATGATTCAACACTTTGTGGAACAGAAGGACTTCAAATGAGTCATTTTTCTTATGGCTGTTGATCAAATCCCCATGTCTTTAATGGTCAGCTTTAATAAAGAAAAGCACAGAGTATGTGGGTGGAGAGAATAGGATTGTCTGGTCTAATTAGTTTGAGTGCAGTGTCTCGTGATCATTTATTCTCTTAATAGACATGCTGAAGAATGTCATCCTGTTATTATGAACATTTTTAATGGTTCATCCTTGTATTATTTATCTATTGATGTCTACTACCGGTATAATGAGAGAATCAATAAGAGTCTTCAACATGATGCAGTTGAAATATGGTATGACTCTTTATAGTGTGGGTCTTATGAGCATGTTATGACATCCTTGTGGAGCTCTGTGGTATGCCTGAATTATATTAGGAAGTTTAACAGGTTGAAGGGAAATGGAGGATTTCCCCTCATTTGCTACTTCCCCTCCCCTCAAATGCTCATTTAAGTCCTTCAGTCCTGGTCTCTTTAAGCCATAGTTCCCTGTTACATCCAAAATGGGAAACCATGGTTTGCTGGTTTACCAACCAGAATCTTAAACGGCGATTAGGCTGTGGTTTAAGCACTTCGTTAGTGAACCTGTATTAAACCAAAGCTCCCTATTTTGAATATAAAAGAGGCCAGTGCTTGTTCTTTCTTTCCAAATATGTGATTGCTATATCTGAAAAGACCAATTGTGTGCACTGGAAAAGACAGTAATGCTGATCAAGAGTTCCACCAGCACTCTGAATCACTAAGAATCTGTGAGATGAGATTTTACATTCAGTTTAATTCACTATACTACCCCCTATACTAGCTGTTTCATTATAATAAAGAAATGGCTCATGGGGTGTTATTTACAAATAGAAAGTACTGAATTCTACTCTATTGTTAGATTTAAATTTTTCTGACCTGAAATGCAGTCATGTAGTATCTATTTGTATTGTAAATGAAGACAATATGCAGTTGAGAATTACAATAAGAATAGTAAGAACAATTGTATACTAAAAATATTTATTGCATAATAAAATAGTACACACACAAACATGGTTGCTTAAAACTGCTACAACTGCTATAGTACAGGAGCTTCAAATCAATTGTTCTTTCTGATCTTTGGAGAGCACAGGTAAACTGCTAAGGCAGGACTCTACAACTTGTGACCTGCCATGTTGAATGCAGCCCACCCAACTCCTGTCAGGTGATTAGCAATCTTCCTATTTTTGCAGCTCCAAGTAGGCAACAAAATGAGGAGGTGTATTGGGCTCTGGATGCACGACTTTATTTATTTGGTTGTTGGGTGTTATTTGGCAAGATAGGTCACAAATTAAAGTCTGAAATAAGTCAAAATGGAGGCACTGCTTAATGATAAACACTGTAATTATTCTTCCCAAGGTGTGCAGAAGCAAGAAATAGTGTGCAAAAGGCTGGATGATGGTTCCATAGTACAGAACAATTACTGTGATCCTGATAGTAAACCACCAGAAAATCAAAGAGCCTGCAACACTGAGCCTTGCCCACCTGAGTAAGTACTTAGTACATAAGGTATTCTATTCTTTGTCCATGTGCTTATTTATATTTCCATATAGAAAAAATAGTGACAAACTATGCTTCCAGAAATTAGAGTCAGTGCAGAGCTAACTAAAGAACAGCATCCAGTTGATAATCTGTCATATTTTGTGTTTACACCTACGTTTCTTCTTACAGTATCCTTCCTGAGAATTATATCAGTATACTTTCAATGGGACATAAGGGAGAATTAGATGCATAAAATTCTCATACATTCAAGTGTACTTGTCAACTATATGAATATTTGTTTAATTTATTGAAAAAGTAATATCCCCAATATTGTTCTTGAAGATGGTTTATAGGAGATTGGTCAGAATGCAGTAAGACCTGTGATGGTGGAATGCGATCGCGAACCGTTTTATGTATCAGGAAGATTGGACCCTCTGAAGAGGAGACCTTGGATAGTAGTCATTGTTTAACACATCAGCCAATTGAAAAAGAATCCTGTAACAACCAGTCTTGCCCCCCACAGTGGGTTCCTTTGGATTGGTCAGAAGTGAGTAAACTCACAAATGCATTAAATAATAAATTTCATACACATCAAAATCTTGCTTTCAGTGTCAAAGCTGGTTAAAAAAGGTAAAGGACACCTGGACAGTTAAATCTAGTTAAAGGTGACTATGGGGTCGATGCTCATCTTGCTTCAGACTGAGGGAGCCGGCATTTGTCCACAGAAAGCTTTCTGGGTCATGTGGCCAGCGTGACTAAACCACTTCTGGCGCATCAGGACACCGTGACTAGTGCCAGAGCACACAGAAACACCATTTACCTTCCTGCTGCAGCGGTACCTATTTATCTACCAGTATTTGCACTGGTATGCTTTCGAACTGCTAGGCTGGCAGAAGCTGGGACAGAGCAACAGGAACTCACCCTGTCGCCGGGATTCAAACTGCCGACCTTCTAATCGGCAAGCCCAAGAGGCTCAGTGGTTTAGATCACAGTGCCAGACAGCAAATAATCTATTCGATGTGATAAGAAAGGGAAGTAACCACTTTTTGCAAAGCCTTTACAATAATTTCACTCAATGGTTTCAAATACATATATAAGTTATAACTACTTATGTTAGAACTGTAAGTACAATACTAGATCCTGACTTATAGATGTAATGCATACTTTATTCAGAAGGACAATAGATTTATTGTGCAGTCTAAAAATAGGAGAGATGATACAAGGCAACTGACTACCTTATCTACCAGGCAGTCACCTACGGAGCTGAAGGGAAGACAGAGAAGCAATCTTACAGTCTCCCATCCTATTCCTGTTTTTATTTTGGAATAAAGGGAGAGGTTCACATCAGTTCCTGAACTGGTGTACAGTTCCTCTGGGCTTGGAGTTGTTTCAGAGGACTAGAAAACATTAGATCATTTGGATCCAGCCTCCTCTGTCCCTGGTCCTCCCTCAACACCACCCCCACCTTTCCAGCCCTACCAGTGTCGGTTGGGCCAGGACTGCAGACATTACCATAGCAGCAAGAAGCAGGGATTTAACATCAGAGCTCCATCTCCACAGTCAGAGATCCAGTATATCCTATGGCCCTTGGAACACCCTCCTAGGCGCTACAGGACTGCAGCCATGTGTGTCTTTAATTTTTCACATTTTATTTTTTCTTAATTAATATATAAACTGTATATCTTGTTTCCAGTGTACTCCAAAATGTGGTCCTGGTTTCAAGCATCGTATTGTTCTCTGCAAAAGCAGTGACCTTTCAAAAACATTTCCAGTTGCACATTGCCAAGAAGAAAACAAGCCACCAGTTCGTATGCGTTGTAGCTTGGGCAGATGTCCTCCACCACGATGGGTTACTGGAGACTGGGGACAGGTAATACAGGCAGGCTTGTTGGGTAGCAAAAGAATAATTTGATTAAATATACTGAATATCATTTGACAGAGTATTAGATGAAAAGTAACTTGAGTGATCACATCTTGCCACATAATAGAAATTGTTGTGTTGGACATAATGGTTTTAGTTCATTTCTTAGTGTTAAGGCGTTCTGCTGAAATACGAACAGCTTATGGTTAGTTCCCAAGGTAGAGACTACATACTAGACTAGAGTAGAGTAGATTCCATAGGATAGAAAAATGTAGATAAGACATCTAAAATTAGTAGAAAAAACAACTGGGGAAAAACCTTTTCACTTAAGTTAGGTGGCAGTCCCAGCTAAAAGCTAAAGGGATTAAGCTGCATATTGAACTGTCACATTTTGCATCTGTCCTAGTTGACAGCCATAGTGTAATAAATACAAAAGTGTCACATGCAGTTGTCAGTTACCTAGCATGGCTTGTAATGTAAGATTTGAAAATATCACAGGTAATCCCTTCAGCCTGTGATGTGACTGCTGACACTGGCACAATGTGTACCCCCAGTTGTGTGTGTTTGACCGGTATGTCCCCTTTTCCATATGGTGAATTGCAGCTTTCTTAAGACAGCATATCGGGGCTGCTAAATCAGTATACTTTGCAAAAGAAAAGAAATAATTGATCCATGCACTTAAAAAAAGACTTCTCAGAGAGAAGCATAGTAGTCAGAGGAGCCTTATTAATTAGGGAAGTGAAACACACTGCCTAACTGAATTTATTAGTATGGCAATTATAAGGATGCCCTCCACAGCTGCCCCAAATAGTGTTTCTGACACTATTCCATTCACCATGTTGTAGTTCTGCTCATTACTCATAATATGACATCCCCTATTTTCTCTTTTTCCTTCCTATCATGCCCCATTTCTCACATAGTGTTCCGCACAGTGTGGTCTTGGACAACAGATGAGAACCGTGCAATGCCTCTCATATACTGGGCAAGCATCCAGTGACTGTCCAGATACTGTTCGGCCTCCTTCAATGCAGCAGTGTGAAAGCAAATGTGACAGTACTCCCATTTCCAACACGGAAGGTGAGTTTGGTTTCCTCATTCATTCATTCATAAGATTTCATTAAAGCTTTTTCGTGACACAATTAAGATAAAAACAGAGAAAGAAGAAAAAAGATGAAAGACAAAAATTAAAAGGACTTCTGATTTTCTGTTTATCAGTTCCATAAAAGAAATTACAGTGGTACCTCAGGTTACATACGCTTCAGGTTAAGAACTCCGCTAACCCAGAAATAATGCTTCAGGTTAAGAACTTTGCTTCAGGATAAGAACAGTAATTGTGCTCTGGCGGCGCAGCATCAGTGGGAGGCCCCATTAGCTAAAGTGGTGCTTCAGGTTAAGAACAGTTTCAGGTTAAGAACGGACCTCCAGAACGAATTAAGTACTTAACCAGAGATACCGCTGTAATCAAAACATTCACTCCAGGATTACATCTGATTGTTCTACTTTCTGTTAAGCAGTTTTAAATAGTGTTATGTACCAGCTGTTTGCATCTGATAACATTTTGCACAGTCCGTAAATGAGCAGAAGAAATTCAGATGGTCCACCCCCACCACTTAATGGATCCAAATGGTTTCCAGAGAGTGGTAGGGGATGTTTTATCCCATGTTGATGGCCTTTCAGCTGATTCCCTGGTGGCCCGCTGGAATGTGGAGTTAACCAGGGCTATTGACTGTCTGGCTCTGAAGCGCCCTCTCCGATTGCATGGAGCCCGGACAGCCCCGTGGTTTTCCCCGGAGCTGAGGGCGATGAAACAGTCGCTGAGACGGCTAGAGCGCCAGTGGCGGAAAACTCATTCTGAATCAGACCGGACACGGGCTAGAGCTCAACTTCGAGCCTACCAAGTGGCAATGGCGACGGCGAAGAGGACCTTCTTCACCGTTTCTATTGCATCTGCAGAAAACAGCAGCAGGAGACTCTTCCAGGTGGTTCGCAATCTATCAGAACCACCTTCGTCATCGGGGTCTGGTAGGGACCCCCAGATCTCCTGCAATGCTTTTGCAAAGTTTTTTGCAGATAAAGTTGCTCAGATTCAGAAGGAGGTAGACTCCACCGTGGGAGCAGAGCTGGGGCGGGAGAGTGCTAGAGCCCTGTCTAGTCATGTTTTATGGGATCAATTCCAATCTGTTACCTCCGAGGATGTGGACAGGCTGCTTGGACAAGTGAAACCAACCACCTGTCTCCTTGATCCTTGCCCATCCTGGCTAATAAAAGCTAGCCGGGAAGGGCTGGGCGATGGGCTCCGCGGGGTGCGTATGAATTTCCACCACTGGCTTTAACTGAGGCTAAGGACAACATCAGCACCACAGTCCTCATCTTCCTGAGTTGGAGCTTGTTTACTTAGGAGGAGCTGCCTTGTTTTGTCATAGGCCTACTCATTTATAGCCCTGGGTTCCATTTCTTGGTGTGATGGAACTGTGGGAACTGCGTTTTATATATTTTGGCTGGGATCCAAAGAACTACTTCTGGCATGCTCAGTCTTCAGTGTGCCCACTGGAACTTTTTATTTTCCTCCCTTTGAATGGCAAGCCCCTGTGCCATATTTCAAACAGCTTCATTTCAAAACAGGTTTGTCATGCGGCATGAGTCCAAACCACCTTTGGGTATGCATTACTCGTGGTGTGGTTCTTTGGATCTAAGCCACAGTATTTATTTATACAGCACAATCAGTGTGCATAGCACTTTTCAAAGTTATATGAGGGAGAGAAACAGACTGACTGATCCTCGCCCAGAGGAACGTAAAAGTGCAAATTTTAATAGTAGGGAAAATAACAAGCGAAGGAAAGGAGGTGCCAGTGTAATGGGGAGGCATATGCAGTTATGTTTATTTCATTTATAAATCTCTTCCTTTAAGGCATCTCAAATCAATTTACAATACAGTACAATAAAGACATATATGAAACAATTACATGCATAAAAATATTTAAGTACAGTTACAGGTATTGAACTTCATGGAAAAGTTTGTTCTGGGAGCAGAGGCGGATTTAGGGGAGCACAACTGGTTCGGTCACACTGCGTGCAGAGCCTCAGGGGTTCCGCAAGGGACACCACAACTTTTAAAGACCCAGCTCCCCACTTTATATGTGTGTGTATGTGTGCGAACACACTGGTTGTATAAAATGACCACATTTGTATCTTGTTAAGGAATATAGCCTAAATCAATGCAAACATGAATGTTAAAATTCTGCCTGAACAGACCTTCATGTATTGTTGGTTAGTAGGGGAAGATAATTGTGATTGTCCCTTCCATATTTAGGAAAATTATCACTTCATGAACGACAGTGCCATTAAGCTAGAGACAGGAAAGTTGGATTTGGGCTACACATTCATGACATGACCCTTTGCATACAGTATTTGGAAACAAGTCTTTACAGTTCAGTGGGACTTACTCCCAATTCCAGTGAGCATGGGTAGGCTCTCAGCCTTGTTCCAGAATTACTGGCTTAGAAAATTTGATACACTTGTCCTTGTGAGAATCTGGAATCAGTGTTAATTGGACACACATGGAGCTATATAAGGGATATTTTCCCATAAAGGATAGTTTCAGCTGATGGAGTTGATGTAGGAGGCTACTGTTTAAAGTATGAACTGTTTTGGAGAATGAATGGAGGATCTGTGTTCTTCATTCCCCACCCCCATCTCCCAACATGATCTTCCCAAAACTTTGATTTCAACAGTCACCGATCTATATTAGCCAAAACAAATGTCCATTAGGAATCTGTCCTCAGATTAATCTATCATTGGCAGTCCGATTGCAATGGATGATGTGTAATGGGTAGTAGAATAATATTTGTCTTCTCTATTACATCTGTTCTATGGAGACCTTTGATGCCTACTTATATAGGCTGCCAAAGCCCAGATGTAGAATACCTTTTCTTCCCACTTGTTGACATTTGGATATCTCTGCTGCAGTAGAAGCAACTAGAACATCAAATCATTGAACTTACACTATAACTGTGCTTAGTAGTTCTGATCATTTTCAGAGTCAGCAACAGCTGCAATACATAGTTTAGTTCAGAAACCAATCATTCCCAAACATGATACTAAACAGAACAACTTCAGTTAGGTTTTGGATAACTTCTTATTGAGGAACAAAATAAATCCTGGGGTGGGGAAATGCTGCTATGTGTGAAGAAAACCTCTTATTTTTTAACTATCTCATATGATTAGATCCCTAAATAACAAGTGGGTGTGCTTGAAGACTTCTGTACAGTGTCTGAATTTTACAATTATTTTGTATGCAGTAGGCTGTACCAAAATGTTAAGTTCATGCAGAGGACAGATACAAAAGCAACTTATTAAATTTTATTTGTTTTTCTCTCTGCTTTTTAAATTTATGTAATCATTTTGCCTTTGTATGTCTCCATCAGAATGCAAAGATGTGAACAAAGTGGCTTATTGCCCACTGGTGCTGAAGTTCAAGTTCTGTAGTCGAGCATACTTCAGACAGATGTGCTGCAAGACCTGCCAAGGACATTGACCCACAGAAATTGAAAGTGCCTTGCTATTTCATTGTGGAAATGCGTCTATCAAAGATTGCTGCACAATGCAACCAGACAGATGTCCTTGTAAATGCATCACCCTGTGGAAAATGTAACCACTGGTCAGCCTCAGCTGACAGAATTTCAATATTATTTTAACTTCTATGAAGTGGGATTTATTCATCCAAAGTGCTGGACACAGTATAAGGAGGGCATACCAAAATGGAAAAAATACACACAGTGCATACAGAGTAACTTATGGTGGAACACGTGTACTTTCGATGAAATCCACTAGTCTGTTTACCTCCTTGGACCATTAAGATAATTTTTATTATGGACTTAGAAATGACACTGAATCCATTTGTATTTAATATTGTTTAAAATGTAGCTGTTGTGGTTTGGTCAACTACAGATGCAAAGAAGAATTTTTAAAATGTTGTCATAGCTTATAATTAATAACTATTTTATCTTACTACATAAGCACCACAGTTTAAGTTAAAGAAGTGGGCTTGGGAATATTATATTAGGAACAATTATAAATCAGAAGTAAAAGAAATGTATTTTCCTTTGTTTCATTCTCTAGAGAATAATCCATATTTCCTGAAGACTGCTGTGAGCCATATCTAAAGCTAAACTAAACTAGAATGATGAGGAACATAGAGTTAAGAGATGCAACAGTAATTGCCTGAATGCATCCAACATTAAAGAAATATGTGCTGCAGGTTTATAGCCATCTTGCCATCTCACAATTAAATCAGGATTTCCACTAAAAGGGAATATATCCATACAATAGAGGGGTCATACTCCAGTTGTGAATAGCATTTTTCCTACTATTTCACTGCTTAAGGTTGGTATCTACAGATTCACCGTTAACTTTAGTTACAGAGAGGCATCAATTCTGCAGACATCTAACTGGCTTTGTTACTCTGTAATTACTAATGATAAACTGACTAGTGAGGTAGAGTCTCTTCTGCTGATCATGCTGAAAACTACAGTGGCTTTCCAGTTTTTCTTTCATTTATATAATAGGAGAAAAGATTTATGAGAGACCATGGAGAAGAGAAAACATGCATATGCCCAGTTTTTGGAGACTATTGCAGAACAAACAACCAAAGAGTACATAACTTATGGGAACTTTCAAATCAAAGTACCATAGCTTTTATATTCACCATATCAATTTATGAATATTCTGAATTGTATTTAAATGTGAAGCCAAGCTCCTGGGGTAAAATTGATTCCAGAATCCAGTGGGAGCTAATACTAATGGCCATACTTCTCCCCCATTCCCTGCTTTTGTCAATGACACAACAAAGAGATAAGGAAAGTGGGTACTTGTTTATATTATTATATTGTACTTGAACACTTGCAATTTGTAGCAGGTACTTGATGAATGTGCTTTGTGTCCAACTTGCCTCCTTTGTTGTAGTGCAATTGAGATGATGTGAACACCACCACCTTGTATTAACACTAGAAGTCAAACAGCACTTTTATTAAAAAAATACTCTTAATGAGACAAGTTTTTATAACATGTATAAGATATCTAAATGTGTCAGTATATTTAACAAATTGCAGTAAGCCAAATGTGTTGAGCAATATTTACTAATGTGAATTAATGGGTGGGGGGATAGAGAAAAAGAGAGTTGTACTATGTGGGAGGGAAAACCTTGACAATCCATCAGTTGGGTTTTCTGTAGTACATTTATTCATAACCATCAATTTTTTGTCATATTCTACCTCTTGACAGTATGTTTCACTTCCATATATGTATGAAGCTGTACGTTCATTTGTGGCAAATCTGTTTACTTGGAGCTATTTGCTGCTCAGTTGCAACGTACTTCACTCTCATTGACACCGAAGCTTAGAAAGGAAAACTATACGCATCTGGAAGTAACGTGTAGGCTTGAGGGTAGTGTAGCCAATGTGTCAATTACCGTTGTACATCAGTCCAATAAGGAAATACCATGGTGCTAACATGCCTTGGCTAAGTAAATAATAATAAAAGGGATAGATATTGCATGGCATTTTCCAGGCAAAAGATTACAGTCTATCATACTCTGATTTGCTCTGAGGCATAAATGTATTTATTAGTTAATGTGTGTCTTTTCAACTAGCAAGAAATGATGGGATTTATTCAAACAAAATCCTTTTTACCTCACTTTAGGACATTGACACATTTTGCTCTTTCATTGGTGCTAGAAGACCAGCAGGTCCAATGTTTACGCTGCAGTTTAGAAGAGCACCAAGTTTGGAATTTAAGAAACTCCCTGGAGCAATGTTGAGTTTCATTGCTAAAGTGAATGAAATACAGAATGTATTGTGTTACAAATGGACCGATATATCGCTCTAGATCTGAATTAAAAGCCTGAAACAAAGAGGTAAATCATTGGTTTCCACAGCACAGGACATTGCTGCTGCTACACTATAGCCATATATATATTCTAAGCTAAAATATTAAAAGTATTATATTCCTAATTAATAACAATAGGACCATTTGTATAGGCTACACAAAGATGGGAAACCTTGGAATTCAGTACTAGGGTATTAAACTCACAATGTGTTGTTGGTATTTCCATTGAGCAATGTCATTGACACTAAGGCTCTCATACTGAAACAAAATGCCTGTTCAACACATCAAAATATACACTCCTAGAAATAGTCCATCTTAGGAGATCTTTATTAATGGTATGGATATCACATAAATTTCCTTAACAGTACAGAATGAAAAAAGACCCTTTCTATTATTGTGACTAGTTGCTTATTATTTTATACGCAGTATTAATGTGGTACACTGTTACATTGTTATTTTTATTTGCTTTTGTAAATTATATGCTAATTTATTTCCATGTTTCCTAACACTTGTTCTTACATGTCATGCATTCTGCTGCTTGTAACACTTGATGCAGTAAAATTCCACACCAGGCACAGATTTGTTTTTAACATAGATAATTTAGTAAAAATAAAAATGCAGCTTTAAAGAATAAGCCTAATGGTAACAATCTGTTCACTGACATCCCCGTGCAAGAATTTTGCAAGCACAAATATTTACATTGTTGAAAGCACTTTTGAAAGTAAAGATAACACATCAAGTAATGCCTCAATGTTGTCTCAGCCTTGTCCCTGGCTATAGCTTCATTTGGGCATGTAGAAAGACCATGGGGTACAATTCACCAAGCACTGTTGCTGTGGAACATTTATTCATTTCGGTAAGGTTCCTGCGCAGACTTAAAAAATGTTGAGCAATTGCTAGCTTCTGACTGCAGCCCTTGGGGGGGGGGGTACTTGAGGGTGAGTGGGTGTTCTTTTCAATAGTAGTTTCACCCCACTGGTGGAAGAGAAGAATGGTGGGGTAGGAGCCTGCTAGATGAAAAAGTAGTAAAAGCAACTGTATACTACTCCTATCCCAGCTCTGTTCATTCTGATATCTGTAATGCTAGATGAAATATGTGAGCTTTTCAGGTCAAGAAAAAATAGACATAATCATGTCATCTTCTCAAACATTTCTTGTGGAATTCAGCAACATTTTCCCATTAATATCTCTTTATGCCTACCTCTACCTCTGCAAGTATTTGTTTTCTGCTAGTGTAGGGCTGCCATACATTTGGGATTTCCTGGACATATCTGTTGGAAATAGCGTCCGGGCGGAATTTCCAGAAATCGTTAAAAACGTCTGGGAAAAGCCAGGCATATGGCAATCCATGTCGGAAGTGTTGATTTTTTTGCGAATTTTGGATATTTTGAAATATGGCAACCCTATAGCTGCTCTTGCTTCATATTATTACTGATTTTAAAAATGACGCAAAATTGTTAGGGTACAATGTCACATATACTGTGTCTCAGAGTCTGGTCTGAAGGCAGTTGAAGCTACCACTTAGCTGAAACAAAGGTCTGATTCAGTGTCTGGATGGGTGACTCCCTGAGATATACATATATGAGAAATACATGTATGCCATGTTGACAGAAGGAAGGTGGGGTTCAGATATAACCAGTGTTATTTTTCTAGAAAAAGTGGTGGAACTCACCTTGTTCTTTTATAAAGGCAATGGCGCCCACTTGAGAGGTGCCAGAACTGAGTTCCAGCAAGTTCTGGCTGGGGGGTGGGCGGAATCTTGGATGTAAGAAAATTAAAATTAATGAATGTTTTCTGCTCATACCAGTGACTTCCTCACTTCTGATTCTCTCTTTCCGCTCAGAAACTCTTACATTTTACAGTTATCCAATCGTAATATCTAAGACTCCACCTCAGGATAGTCTCTACGTTTTCATTGTCTTATGCCTGCCAACCCATGGGAGCAAGCCTCAATGAACACACTGAGGACACCTTTTCTTTTCTTTTCTTTTGTTGAATAAATTTATATATTCCCCTTCCTCAAGGTAACAAAAGTAGACTTCTCAAGGTAGGCTCTTTCAGTTGCTTCAGCAAATCCTGCAGTAGTAGAACTTGACATATTCTGTGTCTTATTGTAAACAAAAATCTTTTTGTTCCTTAATATATTAATTATGTTATAATTGGTGGTTTTTAATGAGTAACATTTCAAACATTCAGTAGCTCCTTTTCAATATTGGTGTTTGTGAATATACATAACTGATACAACATTTAAAGAATAATTATTAGAGCAACCTTACACAACCAAAGAAAACGCAAACCCTATACTTTGATTAATACTCTAGTAAATAAGCACTAAAAGGCTTCCAGAATTTAAAGCATCTTTGGCTGACCAGATAATCCACTCCTACTCCAGTGCACAAATTTGATTTACAGCAGATTTCAAAATATTTATATTTTTTTCAGGGTTTCCATCATCCCCTCAGCCAGTATCCTGCTGTGTTTGAAAATGTCTGGGCAGTAATTGTCATTGTTTGCAAAGCTATTTTGGAAAATAGCAAGCATCGTGGCATTTAGCAAAGTCAGGAATGCAATTACCAATTTTGTATACATGATCCAAGTGACCTCCTGGCTTCAGAAGATCAAAACCCATAGGAAAAGAGTTTAACAGCAGCAAAAAGTAAAAACAAAAGCAACAAAAGTTTGTTTAATTTTTGTCTGTAGTTGGTCAGTAATAGGTGACTTATACTGTGGCCAAGTTGGCAAAAATGCAATCAGCTTAACAATTCCTTATATGTACAAAACAATGCTAAGACAAACATACAAATAAACCCAGGATTTCTCTGGATTGGTGCACTGATTCATTTTTGTGCACAAGTATATCTGGAAACTCTCCAAATGCATATATCTGAGAGGGTGATGCAGAAGCATCCAAAAAGACGCAAGACGCTTTTTTAAAAAGCACCAAGCTGTCGAAAAACTCAAACTCCACTACTACTGCAGGAAGTTTTTAAAGACAGCAACCAATAACTGAATGACATTTGAATGGTTTTAAAAAGGATAACCACTATTCACCAAAACCTATAATAGAATAGGACTAATACAAGCCCCAACACCACAGGTCATGTGCAGGAACCCTTGTTACGTTGAGTTAGCCCCAAATGCATAAATAATCCAAATACAGTGGTACCTCGGGTTAAGTACGCTTCAGGTTAAGAACTCCGCTAAGAACAGAAATCATGCTCTGGCGGCGCAGCGGCAGCAGGAGGTCCCATGAGCTAAAGTGGTGCTTCAGGTTAAGTATGCTTCAGGTTAAGAACGGACCTCCGGAACAAATTAAGTACTTAACCCGAGGTACCACTGTAGTCACTTGAAGAGATTGTATTGTGGGGTACACCAGCGACAGAATATGCTCAGGCCACAGAAGATCCTATGATCTACATTCGGAGAGTCATACTGCAGAATCATATGCAACATGACAGAAGTACATCTCATGTGTTTGGAGCCCTACCAATAAAAAGAGAGCAACATCCTCAGGAAGCAGCTTGGAAACTGATGCTGCTCCAACACCAACTATTGTCTGGCCAGCAGCATCAGTACCAATGTTGGGGGTCAGCCTGCTGGTTCAGGCTACTGTGCTTACTTGGCCATGACCACTTTCCAACTGCTCAGTTGCATCCAAAACACATATTTCATTGTGCTTTCTCAGTTTTCACAAAATTGTTGTATTTTATTCTTCCCCCCTCCCCCCACTATTTAAAAAACAAAACTGTGACAGAACAAACCAGTTAAAAGATAGCTTGGAAACTAACTGTGGCCTTGTTAACATGTAATCAAGAACAATCCTTTAAAAGCCAGCATTTTTTTTATTAGACAGTGCAGAGAGCATTATATTCGAAATCTCCTAGTACTGAATGGATTAGATTGCCTCTCGGCAGCGTTATAAAAACTAGAGGAAACTTTGCAGCATTTCAAAGGAGTCTCATGCTTGTCCTTTATAAGGAACAACTTAGGAACATAGGAAGCTGAATAATAATAATAATAATCATAGAATCGTAGAGTTGGAAGAGACCACAAGGGCCATCCAGTCCAACCCCCTGCCAAGCAGGAAACACCATCAAAGCATTCCTGACAGGTGGCTGTCAAGCCTCTGCTTAAAGACCTCCAAAGAAGGAGACTCCACCACACTCCTTGGCAGCAAATTCCACTGTCGAACAGCTCTTACTGTCAGGAAGTTCTTTCTAATGTTTAGGTGGAATCTTCTTTCTTGTAGTTTGAATCCATTGCTCCGTGTCTGCTTCTCTGGAGCAGCAGAAAACAACCTTTCTCCCTCCTCTATATGACATCCTTTTATATATTTGAACATGGCTATCATATCACCCCTTAACCTTCTCTTCTTCAGGCTAAACATACCCAGCTCCCTAAGCCGTTCCTCATAAGGCATCGTATGCATCATATGCAGCCCATCTGAGTGGGTTGCCCCAGCCATTCTGGGCAGCTTCCAATGATTATAAAACTACAGTAACACATCACACATTAAAAACTTCCCTATACAGTCAGATAGGTGTTTATTTCCTTGACATCTGATGGGAGGGCATTGCCCTTGATGGGCACGACTACTGCGAAGACCCTCTGCCTGGTTCTCTATAACTTCACTAAACTGAGGCCAGAATATAATACGGAGCCAGACATTGGTCCATCTTGCTCATTAGTGCCCACCCTGGCTAGCAGTGGCTTTCCAGAATTTTAGACTTTCCTGAAGTCCCAGTTGGAGATGTCTGGGACTATGTGCATGCAGATGATTTCGAGGGATGGCTGTGTTTTGGCTCATATAAAGTGTGAATTAGGTAGATTTGCCTTTAAATGTGACCTGAATCAAATTTCTGCTCCGTTCTTACAAAAGTGCAAAGTACATACAATTGCCCATCCAAATGGACATATACATGTTTTGCAATTCTCAGCTGGATCTGAGCATCCGCCTATTTCCAAGATAAGCACTTCCTTCCAAAGGCAGCACTTCCTTAATGGCATTCTACCAGGCAGAGCATCTGTGTAGAAAATTAAGCTAAGCTTCATAAGAAAACTTTGGAAAAGCAGCAGAACCCTTCAAGTGCTCTGGATTAGAGGCCTCTGCAGGCACTATGAAACTGTTTGGCAAACCAGGACTGAATAAGGATGTTTAGGAGGCACAAGAAGAAGTCGTCTCCTCTGTTTCCAATTATTTCTTTATCTCTCCTCTATCCTTCTAGTTACCTCAGTGTTTTCTTAGCTGACAGCCATTATGGTTTAGGATTGTGAGGATAAATGCAAAACTTAACAAATTATAAATATCCTGTTTCAAGATGTGTTATCACTCACTGAAAAGAAACCAACTGCAGCTTAAGATTTTTGACAGCAATTTTCGGCCTGTTGTCTATTTGAAGGTTTAGTATATTCTTAGGAAGTATTACATGGCCAAGAGTTAGATACTATGTTGGCAGAGGCCAAAGCTTTCTTTCAGGAACCCTGACCTTCCAAGTGAAATAAAGTTGACAGTGGAAACCATCTGAAGGGGAAGAAAACCCAAACGAACAATAGGAGAAAGGTAAACAGTCTGGAAGCAGCAGGTAACAACCACCTACAAATTCATTGGGTTTTGCTTGTTCTTTTAAGAGTAGCTGGCTTAGCAGAGCATATAGAATTAAGAAATAGGATGGAGCAAATAAACAAAATCTGAACTGGATCAACAGTATTTGAGTTAGTCTGGATTGAATTTTTTTTCTTTCTCAGTGAATGGTAGGGGGAAATGGACACTGTGATATCTGGAAGTCTGCTCCTGATAAAATATTTAAAATGCTTCATGCAGTAAATGTGTCTCTACAAAGACCAACAGCAGAACAGTTGAGGAAGGAGAGTTCTCTAGAATGAACAAGCTTTTTATTCATAAGATGAGTGTGGTATGGTGCAGAATAGAAAGGTCACTGAGGGTGAAGAGGATTCCCATACCAAAGAACACACAGCTGGTCAGCTGATGTGCATTTTCCTGTGTGTCAATGCTCTAGAAAGTTATGATTGACTACATTTTCCCACATACAATCTGTACATGTTCGTAGTATTTACAATATTGTCTTAATGAATATTCAGTCTGCAGAACAATAGTATGGTGGAATTAAAGGATTGGGAGGGACCTGATGACCAGCTATTTCAAGCACCTCTGTTAATAAAGTATACTGTACTTTAAGTCTAAGCACTGAACCATTTCAACAGCATCTGTCAGCTGGCTTATGTACTGGATAGCATCATCCTGAATATACTGTGTCATAAGTGGAGGGCAAGACCAATCCAAGTGTCCAGGCCAGGTGTATTGTCTAATGCATTTTTATGCCGTTATTCTTTTATGAAAGCAGCTCATATGAGAGGACAGCTCACTCTCATTGAAGTTGATGACTGGACAGTGCTGAGTCAATTTAAAGTTCTTGCTTAACTATTTAACAGATCAGGCTTTAAGGAATAAACTCTAAAGGGAAACAGATTGCTCCTAGAAGTTTGAGTTATCCAGCCCAGAGGGCTGCTCCTTGATCCTTCCTTTAGTAACCAGTGTTTATTTAAATCCTATGGTGATATTTTGGAAAGACACTGGCAGACATGCAGACAGTTGTTTCATGAGCATTAATCACCTGTGGAACTGCAACCTCGGGGTACGTTCAAACTGGGCTGCACAAGTTAAACCTTGACTTCCTGATTATGAGCACACAAAAGTCTGAAGCAGGTACTGTACATGAAAATCAAATAAACTTCTGTACACCATAAGAGCTATTTGCAGAATATTTGCATATACTCTGATCTATCCGTTTGCATTTGTGCAAATAAACATTTTCTCAGTAAAACTATGATAACCCAATTTAATTATTCCTAATGTGCTTCCATCCCATGCCACTTTACACCTGCCATAAATCCCCAAAGTATTGTAGTTTCTGATGAAAAGTGACAACCAAAAAGAAACAGTTCCAACAATGGTGGACCGGCAATTAGAATTGATGGAATATACAGAAATTGCGAAAGTTATTGAAAGAATAAGAAACCAAGAAAAGAGACTTTTAAAAACAGAAAGGGGAAAATTTATTGACTATCTGAAGATGTATTGTAAACAACTTAAAACATTAGCAGGATTGACATAAACACGCGCAGTAAGAAATAACTAAAAGGGAATACAAAGGGGAAATTAGTAAACAGGTTTGAACTGGATATGCAGTAATAAAAGATATAAAATAAGCAACCACAGAAAGGAGAGAAATCATGGGAAATGCAGATTGATTGTGTAAAGATTTTGGGTTTTTTTGTTAAAATATTTGTAAAATGGGAAAGGGGGGGGGTCAAAACTAATGTTGTCTTTAAAAACAAACAAAAAACCTCCCTACCTATTGGTTAAGTCTTAGCCCCAGTGGTCTTAACCCAGTAAAACCAATCCCAGTGGGACTTGTAATTGGCTCAAAATTTAAAAGGTACTGAATGGAACAATTGTAATTCTAATGCTTCTAGTTGTTCCTCTGCATTTGTGGGTTTACCTGCCCCCCAGTGAACACACCATGCTGGTTGGGACTAATGGGAGCTCCATGGTGAAACATCAGGAGGGGCACCAAGTTGGTGAAGGCTGGCTTAGCCTTTCAAGGCCTATTTCCTGCCCCCATTTCTTTTGCTCTTCATCTAGGAGAGAGAAAAAATAATCCTCAATGCCTTTACACAAATCAATTCATTGGTTTTAATTATTTTAGCAGAAGAAAAGTCTTCTTTCGCAGTTGCCCCTTGATTTATAATATGCAGGCCTTACTGCTCAAGAAGCCCCAAGCAAAACATGACTATAGGTTTAGATACGACATCACCCTTTGCACCTGAGACTACTCAATATACCCTTTCTCTTAACTACAGCTGATTGTTTTGAAGTTGTATCATGCACCCCACACTCTACCCCTAGGCTCAGATGACCCCAAGATGGCATGGCCTGACCTTGAAGAATGTGAGAAGTCAGGAAACAGTGAGGAGGGAACGGATCAAAACAAGAGCATTAGCAAAATGAATCTCAAGATAGGATCTAAATGAATACCTGTCCCAACAGTTATTCCGAAGTGCTGCTTACACCTGGAAGCTGCTCTCCAAAACCAGCTTGAATTGTATTAGTACCCAATTTATAAATGTCAGTGGAAGTTGCCCAAGTAAGAAATGAAAATACATGTTTAAAATTTAACCAACTTCTGCTTTTCTTCAATGAACTACAGCTGTGAGCCCCCCAGTGTTATCATGAGTAATGTGTGATAAGGGAGGCTTCTCTCTTCTCTCTGCAAATGTGCCCCCCAAATCATGCCTTACAGACTTATTAAAGTGTTAGAATCTGTGTAAATTATTATAAAATAAAATGTAAAACTAGTACAAACTATTACGAGTGGCTGAGCAGCAAATGTGGTAAAGTCACTGTAGATGGTACTCGATATATCTACCAGTAGTGGATGTTCACATTAAAACTTAAGAAATGCTTTTTAAAAAACCCACCTCAAATTCTACCCGCACACCCCATTATTTCCTTTTTCAAAATGGGTCTTCTTGATGTGCATGTATTCCCAGATGTACCTAATCTTTTTCTTTTTACAAAATCTTCAACTGTTTATTCCTTGCATCATCTCAAACATGCAGTGCCCCTTGTTCATCTTATATATACCTTGGAGATATATTCTGTGGCTCCTTCATTTTGTTTTTATTAAAGATCAAAAGCAGCAACAGTATCTCTCCAGCCATGTTTCATGAATAAGTTGTCACAAATATTTGGGGCAAGATGCACTTTGTAGCTCGCCTGCTCTCATGATTTGGTGATTTAAATCTTCTGGCTCTAGTACTTTGTTAGCTTTCAGTAGTTCTAATTGCCTCCTTATCTGCTGTAGCATGAAGGGAAAGCCTTTCAACAATTCACTCCCCAAAGCTTAGGAAAACAAGCCAGAGTTACCAGGCCTCTTATCTTCTTTCCTTTTGTGTGTTCTGACATGAGGAAATCATTCAGACTCTCAACAAAATATCCATCTATCACTAAGTAAGCCTCCACTTTGATCTTTCCACTGCATCCTTGCTTTGGGGTTTGCCTCTCTGCTGGCTTCTCTCCTGAGCTATTTGTTCATTTTCCAAACTACTCAACTCTATAATTTTATACTATTGTCTTAGCTCTTCCTGCATAGAACCTGAGATTTTGTTTTAATTAGTTTCTTCGGTTTTATTCCCATTCCTGAACAGCCAGCTTTATCTTCATATTTCCATAATTAACAGCAGCTAACCAATTAACATGAGGATTAATTATCTGAGCAAAAATTGCAGGCAGCTTGTCTTGGCCCATTAGAGAAAAGGAAAAGTAGTCGTGCAAGTAATGCCTTTGTTGAGGCCAAGTAAAAGATCACAAAGAAACAGTCAAGTTCAAGTTCATCAAAACCGTTTTCCAAGGTGGATATTAAGAGGAATACAAGGAAGGAGTCGGGGGCTGCCCAAGACATTTTGCTGCCTGAGGCAAAGGACAATCTGGTGCACTTCCCCCGTTCCATGTATAAAAGCTGATCATGTGTTGTGAGGATAAAATAGGGGTGAGGGGTGTGGCAGACAGCAGAGCCAGACTAGAGTCTGGTGATGCAGAGGTGGAATCTAGACACATATAAAAAACGCTGTGAAAATCATTTAAAAAAAACCTTTTGAAAATATATATTGAATTTGCCATAGCTCACCATTGCCCTCTAGTGTCACATTTGTATAATGAACTTTAAAACACACTTAAAACATTTTATTTGTAGCTGTATAGATGAGTCCTCAGTCTCAGATTTCCACCAGAGTGCTAGAGCTTCTCTCTGATTGGCTGCCACAACAGCTCACTTTGTGAGGGAGAATAAAAGGAGCAGTTTCTGAGACTGCTCAAATAGTTAGGAGGGAGGTTGGTTTTGGGAGGGTGAGTTGGTTCCAGTCTCTGTGTTAACATTCACTCTGAGGAAAATATCTATAGCTTGAGAAAAGAGTCTCTGATCTTAGAGGTATATGATACCACTAGGAATACCTCAGGAGTGTGATTGTTAAGAGGTTGGGTAACTGACAGAAAGTACCACCTTGCTTAAGGAACCAAAGAATTAAAACATGCTAGCTGCAAAATCCTCCCAAGCATTTAGGAATCCTTTATATGCAGTAACATGGCAGTAGGCATCAGGACCATAATATTACAGTTGGGCGACGAACGGGAAATGGCCACTGCAACAGCAGCAACTAAACAAAAACAAAAACAAGGACGCTGCTGGCGCAGTACTGGAAAAAAGAAGAGGTACCAACCTTAGAGGACTGGCATGAAAAATTAGTGGAATATATGAATCTAGATAAGATGACAGCGGCAATCAGAAATACTGCAAAACAGAAAGTAAGAGAGGAATGGAAATATGTAGAAAATTATTTAAGGAAGGAAGGTGTAATAACAGATTTATTGATTTGCTTAGACTGATACACAGAAATTAGAATAAGAAGGTTAGAATAGGAGCTGTATTGTTAAATAGGTTTAATAGAAGGAAGAAATTTAAATTACGAAATGTAATGCAATGTAACAAAAGAGGTAGTTAGATACATGAGGGAAAACTTTAGGAAGTCAGTTTTTTAAGAGGGGGAGGGGAGGAGAAAGTCGGGTTAGAGAGGGTGAGTATGGTGAGAATGGGGGATGTGAGAGGGGAAAGATAGGATAAAAGAAGAAGGGAGGGGGGTGGAGGGAGGGTCAGGGGAAGAAGGAGGAAGGGATTAGGGGGGCAGGAAGGGGGTATGGATGTAATTTGATTTTGTATGCGTGGATGTTTATTTGATCTGTTTGTTTTGTTGTGTTTTGTTTTACTCTCTTATAAAAATTCAATAAAGAATTATTTTTTTTAAAAAAAAAACTAATCCGTATTAGCAGCAAGCAAAAGTCCTCTGATAATAAATGAGTTTTCATCAAGTGCTGAAATTGTATCAATGTAATTAAGCATAACCCATGTGGAGTGGTCTTGAGTCTATCCTTGAGTCCCTTAAAGTATTTCCATTTGTTTCAGACACACCTCAAAATATTTCAGCCAGGTCATGTTGAGCTGCTGTTTGTCTGGGATTCGTACACATTTGAACTATGTGTCCATCTTCCTTTCCAGCTTGTGAGGTCTCATCTTATGCTTCTGTTTATTCAAGTCCTGTTTGCAGTAGCCCAATAAATCTGCAGACATCAGGATGACTTGGAAGCTGCTAGATTTAGAAAAAATGCCCCAGAGAACAGTAACATCCTGTAGCATATGGGAGCGCTTTGCTACTGTGTGGACATTGGAATTGTAGTTACTGAACTCGCAACTCCTTGTTCTTGGCTCGATGCAAGAACCTTCTGGGGGGAAAAGGACCAGCATCTTTCCCGTAATCAGTCAAATCAGTATCTTTACTCACTACTAGTTATAAAACATATTTTAATTTTTTCCTTTTAACAAATAAGATATATGGCAGCTCCTGAACATTCATATGGAAAACAAATATTTGATGAACATTGTTTCCTGAGCTAAGCGTTTAATTATTGTCTGTATTGATTCTCACAAGATACAATCAACGAAGGCTTCACAATTGGTAAAAAGTGAAATGAAATATGATCCTGCATAAATCATCTTGTTTACTACAGTACTTCTATTAACAAGGAGATTCGATGGTTCTGGTTGCGCTAGTAGAAGCCAGCACAATGATTCCTGCTAGCTAGCGCAGGGGGATTTCCCCCTCCTACCCCTGCACACACCCACATCCTCCCCAAATCTCCTGTGGAGGGTCAGGAGCATCCAATGCAGTATCCAGAGATTTAGTATCTGGAGAATCCCTAGAACAGCATGTGGAAAAATTGGGAACAATATGGAAATGTGATAATAAACATGTGGACGCTTCAGCTTCATCTGATTTGTGATGCGTCACTATGCAGATCTGATCTGGTCTGCAAAAGACAACAATATATTTAAAAAAATAAAGCTGAGCATCGCAGGATGCCAAATTTTGTGCCACATACCAGATTGCTTGTTTGTGTGGTAAACCACACCACTCCAACCATAGCATATGTTTCATAACCACTCCAGAAAAGCATTCTCTAGCTGGGTGGCCTTGGACAAGTCGCTAGTTCTCAGTCTAACCTACTTCACAGCTTGTTGTGGCTAAAACTTTGTCCTGCATTTCTTGGAGAAAAAGCAGAATGCATGTGTGTATACACAGAGAGACAACACCTGCTCCCAATTCTCATATCCTCCACTTTCTGTGGGCTGATCTGAAGGAGCCTGAAGTACAACTACCGGTATATCTGATTCACACGTCGTACCTCACATTTTCCTGTGCTTTACTAAAGATCATCAAAAGTATGAGAGACTATAGAAGCACACCCAGTAAATGCTGATTGTAGGGTTGTACCTCAGTGGTAGATAAAGCATACTTTTCATGTATAGGTTCCCAGGGTCAATCCTGGAATCTCCAGACAGAAGGAAGGCTCCTGTCAGAAACTCTGAAGAGTGCTGTCTATTAGTGTTTCTTGCTTGCTGGTCACATCTCACAAGTGGGTTGTGAAGCCTGTGCAGGTGAGTTGTGGACTTTAGAAGTGAAGCCAAAATGTCCTACCATCAGATGGTGTGTTTGCATTCCCATGATCAAAACTGTGAATAACTTTGGAGATACTGTAAACATTTCATCAAAATTCCACATTAATAGAGACATTAATGTGGTATGGTACATTTTTGCTTGGATGCCTCAAGTAATGATATATAGGCAAATCTGAAGGTAAAATCGGTCGCTGCCAAAAATGCAAGGTTCAAAATTCATGTGACAAAAAATTGATAGGCCACAATACCAATTAAATTGTGGGATACCATGCCAAAAAAATGTTGGAAGCCTGTAGACAATATTGCGCTGAGATTGAGCCAGTGGTCTGATGTGGTTTAAGGCAGCATCCTATGTTCAGATGTCTCACTCCCTCTTCCTCAGCATCTTTTTTCTTTATCTTGCCTCAGCTGCATATCCTAAAATTCCTATAACTGAGACTGTTCTCTGAAGTATATTCTGTATATACTTTTCCAGCTCATTTTTTGCAGCTCTACTGTCTGTTCTCGAACTCTCTTCCAGAGAAGCATCACCAAAAGCACCTTTGGCAGAACAGGAGAAAGTCTGAACATGCTGGTCTCCAGCTTCTGGGCTTTGTCCAGTATGCTTAATTCCCTTCTGTTGGGCTTTGGAGTCAGTTAATAGAAGGATAAAAGTATACCGTCTCTGTCTGTCTGGAAACCAATTTGATGTCTGAAATATGGAGCAGATACCTTTGAGGCATCCCTGTCACTTTAAGGGCTTCTAAACCAGTGAGAGACGCAGCTTAAAGCACTTTTACCCTCTTTATTAGAAGGAAATCCACATCCTCAGCCTGTCCCTCTTAGGAAAGCTGAGAGACTGAGGGGGACTTTGTTTTTGTAAGATTCTTCAGGGACCCAGAAAAAAATGCAGAGAAGTGGTCTAGACAGAGTATGGTTTTATTGCAACAAGGTTAGTATCAAACAAGTATTTAAATTGAGGCCTACCAGAATCTTTGATGACTGCCTGGCTGGGTCTGAGGGGGAGAGATGGGAGGGCGAAGCATAAACTTGGGTTGATTCAGATTCTAGTATGCTGGAAGCGCTTGGAAAACATGGAGTGGATTTCTAAACATTACAGCTTCCGTTTAAATTCCGGTCAACATCAAAGTACCGTAGCTGCTTTGCAGGTAACATTTTGTACATACCTGCATAGCGACTACTATTCTGCAAGTCATATGTAACTGTTAAAGACAGGTTTTTAAAGTGGTATGCATGACATTATAAACCCTTTTCATCAGTGGCCATTTATCCTGTTGCCACATTCTGGTAACTTCTCAATTAGATTATAGTAATGATGTACACCTGGGGCAGCCTCTGCAGTAAATAAAGACCAGGGCTCTCAGGTGGGCACCATTGCCATTATAAGAGTACAAGGGAAGCAATCATGGTGAGTTGTGGCACCTCTTTTTCTAGAAAAAATAGCACTGATAATGCCATTAGTAATGCATGCTAGATTACTAACTGGCCTTTATGATTGTCCTATACTTGTGTTGTGCCATTTTCACCAACTTCCAGTCCATTTTGGGCCTGGTTCAAATTGCTGGTTTTGATGTTTAAAGGTAGAGGATGTTTTTGATGTTTAAAGCCCTTAGCACCAGGCCTTTGAAAAGTCAGGGTGTGGGTTGCTTCAACCTGCTGCATCTCCAACCCCCGGCTGGCTCCCTCCCCCTGGTTGCTTTTCTCTCTATGGGATTCCAAACATACATTTGCAAGGCCTTGGGGCCTGGAAAAGCTGATAGCAACAGGCTAGAGAGCTGAATTTCACATATTGATTCGAAATAGCCAGTCAAATCTTTGGCCACTGGCCTCCGTGTTTTAATATGATAGCCATCATATTCAGAAGTGTTTCTAAGTTGTGCATTCATATTTCTGGTTAAGATTAAATCTTCCAAAAATAATATTGGATAGAGAAACTCAGAAGCTCATTGCTTCTGTGGCTTTTCTGGCTGGGGCCTGCGTTAGGCCACGTTTCCAATAATCAGTCTGTGCTCCTTAATTATGCACTATATATATAACAGTTTCTGCTACAAATTATGTTTTCTTAGCCAGTCCATTTTGCCCATTAAACTGCACAGTAGCTGGAATATTTCCATCCCCAAAGAGAAACCTTTGGCTTAAAAAATATTGTCATTTGGGTAAGCTAGACATACTTCTGCAAAGTGACCTTATAAAAATATTATCTGAGGTATGACTGAGGCTAAATTATATGACAGTAAGCTGGTCCCCTCCAGCAAATGAATTCTTGAAGCAGTGGAATAATTTGAAAGCAAACACATAATGCACAAAAGAATGCAATGAACTCTCCAGCCTGCGCAATATAAATCTCTTACTGTAATGTCTCTATACAGAGCTCATTAACATTTCATTCATGGTGAGCAGAGCTCTTGAGGTCAAAATATTTGAAGTGGCAGAAAGTTGTTTAATTGTGTAGTCTAAGTGCTTGTTTAGACCTTTCAGACTGAAAAACAAAAGAGGGTCAGGGACTGGGAGTGGGAAATCTAGCATTTTCTTCCTCCCTCCAGATATACAAAGGAGGTATAATTCATTGTACATATTTGTTGGGTGTGTGGGTGGAGAAGCAACCTTCTGTTATTTTAGCATGATTCCATTAAAAACAGTTGTAGTTGTAAGTTGTGGGTTGTGGATCGGTTTGAAGGAAAGGGCTCCTTTCGGAGTGATCTATATGCTACCTTGAGGCAAGGGTGACTTTTAGTTGTGTTGCAGCATCGACTACAGTCTACTCCCATCAGATATGTGCATAATCCTAAATTGCATGTATATGTATGCTTGGGATTTGTGCGTTTGTGTGTGCTCGTATGTGTGTGTGTAGGAGAAAATTGTAAGCAGAGGGAAATTAAATGCAAAAAGTACATACAGTGAGCAATAGGTGATAAAACAAAGCAACTTCGTAATGCAGTTATTTAACATCTGTAGTGGGACACCTGCCTAATGATGTTGTGGATGGGTATATACCAGGATTACAATCATCACTTCCTTTTCCCTTTCCCTGTGGAATGTGCAAGGAGGTGAACTGCCCTGAGATCTTTGGACGAAGGATGGTATAATAATAATAATGATAATAATAATAGGCATGGATTACCTAATGAAGCGGAGGGTTTTCAAACATGTATCAAGTAACCACACCACCCTTCGGGATGGCAGGATCTAGAATGGATCTAGATTGAAAGCAGCATATAGAGGATGAGCATGAATCATTTGGGATTAAAAAAAAAACTGATTTTTTGCACTACAAATGCATTAGAATTTACTCTGCCTACAACTGTTGGGGGAGGGACTCTTTATGCTGCCCTGATCCTTAGAGGAAAGCTGGGGTATGAATGCAGGCAATGTAAAGAGAAGGACAGGTGTGGTTAAAAACGAAATCTTATGGCTATATTTTCACAAAACACCAAACCACTTTTTGAACCTCATGTTATCTGTAAATGTTGCTAATGTGGGGGGTTGGGGATGAAATTCAGTGTGTTTTCTTGCCAGTGGAGGTTTTATATTTACGTTGAAGATTGCTTTAAGAAAATCCAATAGAAGCCGTATGTATTTCTAAAGACTTCTGTTCATTTTTAAAAGCCACTTCTCATGCAGACTGAAATTCCTATCGAGGCTAATGTACCAAGCACCTCAGATAGGAACATAAGAGGTGTTGAGAACTCGCAGTGCTACATCAAAGAAGAGGTTTATGATTGAAACAGAGAAAATGACATGCATGTCTGTGGTGTACCATGTATGCCTTATCTCGGCCTCCTTCCCTCTGTAGTTCAGTATGATAATTATGCTTTGCCAAACAACATGTCTGGTTTCTCCATGAAACACAGTACATAAATTGACTTATCAAAGCCAATGCTGCTGGAAGAGTTGAAAATAGTATCAGCTGATGTTTCTTTTCAAGAAGAAAGAGAGGAATACAATGAAAAACAAACTTCAAATGCAAACTTAAAAAATAATGTTGGAATCCAACATTAATATAATAGTGTGTGTTGATTATGGGTGATAGATTTATTATTACTATTTGATTCTGATTTAGATTACAAATTTAATTTATTCCAGATTAATATTTCAGAATTAAAGATGTTCATTCTCTCCCCGCCACCACCAGCCCTCCTCTACCATAATCTCTGTGTGTATGAAAGGGGAATCTTTTGTTTTCATGTTAATTTGATAGGCTGTGCCATGTTTTTATTGACTTGGCAAAAAGCTCTCTGCACTTATCTGCCCAACAGTCACTACTACCAGCCACTATAGGAAAGCTTACTTTCGACTGATACCGGTAGTAACTTTCATTTTGTCAGCCCAAACTACGGGCCCCTTATTTTGGTAACATATTCTAGACACAATAGTTGTGTGTTAGTGGTGGATTTGTTCTGCTTTACTTTGTTCTGCAATGCTTTCCCAGTTCTAGGGTATTACTGCTGTCCAGAGAGACAAAAAATAATTATGGGATTTCAGCAGGAAGTTATAGGATATGGAAATGAAGCAGTGTGGCTACTACAAACGTTTTGCGGGATCAAACAGTATTGAAACTGGAATTGCATGTGACTTCGCCGATAGCATAATGAACACAAATCATGAGTGTGCAATAAGAAAGATGTCTGGAGGGGATCTAAATCCTTAGCGAACACAGCATTGTGTTGATTTGGATTAGAATTGTAGAGTTGGAAGGGACCACAAGGGTCATCTAGTCCAACCCCCAGCAGTGCGGGAATCTTTTGCCCAATATTTGGCTGGAACCCATTAAGAGTCCCATGCTCCACTGACTGAGCTATCCCAGGATTAATAGTGTTCCGTCTGGGAACTGGCACCTTCTTCATATGGATTGTAGGTGCAGTATAGGGCTGATCTGAAATGACCCTCCTCACTTACGGTAATTACTTCGTTCACAGACTATTAGCAACCCTTTTTAAAGGCAATACAGTGGTACCTTGGGTTACAGACGCTTCAGGTACAGACTCCACTAACCCAGAAATAGTACCTTGGGTTAAGAACTTTGCTTCAGGATGAGAACAGAAATTGCACGGCGGCAGTGCAGCGGCAGCGGGAGGCCCCATTAGCTAAAGTGGTACCTCAGGTTAAGAACAGTTTCAGGTTAAGAACGGACCTCCAGAACGAATTAAGTTCTTAACCCGAGGTACCACTGTATTCGGAGGTGGTAGCTATGAATAAGGTGATTCAGAGGTGGTGGCTATGAATAAGGTGAAGTGTTCAACCCACTCACTATAGCAGTGATCATGCTCCTTTGTGTTGCTGGGTGCCATTTTTTTAAAATATTGAAAGCTGGAGTGAGGTTAGGCAGTGTAGCCATCACTCTTGGCTTCATGGTGAGATTTTTCTATGTGGTAATATCTGAGGGAGCTAAAACAGAGTAGGGACAAAGTTTTTAAAGGTTTGAAGATGACACCCAGCAGTCGTCGGGAGAGCAATCATTGCTGTCACCAAAATCACAAACAAGTGGTAAAAGGCAAGGAAAAAGCTGTGCTGTGGTACATGTTGCAAAGACCTTTTGCCCCTCATAATAGCACCTGCCCTCGAACTGAAAAGGTTTACTAGTGAACTTTCATCTTAGCCATCTGTCACTCTGCTCATAATTATGCTATAATTATAGCATTGCTATGAGTGACAGATGTATTAAATCGGTGACATTGTGAGCAAAAGCTCTCCCAGGGATGCACCTTTATTCTTTTGGTTGATCAGTTCACAGAGAAGAACCATCTTCATCTAGGTATTTTCCCCCTTTCAGTGTTTTAAGATTAGAGAGCACCTATTCAGCACCACCATGTTGAGCAGGAAGAAAATGAACTTTTCAGAAGCGAAAACTGCAAACTTAAACTGGAGGTCAGGGCAGGATGAAGCTTTTCGGAAGTTTTTCATATATGTAATGTTTTAGCTATTTGGTTGATTGAACTGAGGTTTTTCCAGATTCTTTAAGGACATAGTGCTGCTCATTCTTTTATATACTAAGTAGGTTTCATCTAATGACTAATACTTTGAAAAAGCAATTCTATTAGGTGGTTTGTGAATGTATCTTTGATGGCTGTGAACACATCTAGCTACTGGTCTGGTACCATTTCAGCAAGGCACATGTCCCTGTTTTCATTAGGGGAAACGGCACTGACCTCTTTTAACAGTATATTTATGTTCACTTCATTTGTGTCAGCTTGGACAGGGGCTGAAAATAAAGAATGCAGATCTGTTCTCTGTACAGATCTCAAGAGAACTCTGTGGCTTAGACGAGGGTCACAATCATGAGAACACAGGAAGTTGCTTTCTACTGAGTCAGTCCAGTGAGCCATCTAGATCTGTATTGTGGATGCAGATCCACCCTGGACATACCAAGGATTGAACTCTGGGCTATTTGCATGGAAAGCATGTACTCCACAATTGAGCTGTAGTTCTTCCCAGTTCATTGGGAAGTTCTTCTGCATAAGGTCCCGTTGAATCATACAAATGGGGCCTGCAACAAAAGCTATGGAAAGCTTCTGCTCAGGATTCTTGCCATTTCATTCCATCTTCTCTCTACCCTGGTTTTCTGCCCCCCACCCCAAAGTCAGCAAGCATTGCCGCTCACTGAGCAGACCCTGACCTTATTGAGCTATTGACCAACTCTATTCTACCCTAAAGATCTGTTCTTCTGTAAATCTTGGGATACCACTGCTGATGAGTGGTAATGTTTTGACCTCATAAGCAAAAGCACTTACCACATGAGAATGAAAAATAGAGGGACCCATGTCCAGCTTTCCTACTAGGTTACATTTTAGATTGTTTATAACCTCTTAGAGGTTTTAATTACGGTTAGGTAGTATATGAATTTTGTTAAATAAACGATTGGTATTGATTGATTGTAATTCCTAGCTGCCTGGCAAATTCCAGTGTACATTTTCTAACATCTGCATTGGATTGCTCATCAATGTTTTTGCTTCATTGTATAGGCCATTTTCTCTTGATTTTAGAATTCCTTGCATGTTATTAAGTCAGCTTTTGATTAGTGGTTTTGGCAAGATCCATTTTATTTTGTGAAGAACGAAACAATATATTTCCATGAAAACCTGCATTTGTGAATAGAAAGAGAAGATGTACTTGCTCCAGACCAGCAAGAGAGATTCAGATGATTTTGCTTACATGTGTAAGCAGCTTCTACAAATGCTCTCAACACAGCTGTGCACCAGGATGCACTGCAAGGCTCATCTGAGCCTTGTTGACCTGTTTGAATGAGAAGATGTTGTGAATGGGGATGTGCGCCTCCAGTGTGCAATCCCTGGTTGCTGTGCATAACTAATAAACTGTGAATAAAGGTGGGCTGAGTATTAGGGCTGGCTTTTACATTTGCCCCTTTTCTCCACCTATGCCTCCTTATGGACAGTGGGGTATTAAAGCAAGTGACTATATTAAACCTAGCTAGGCATAGGGAATAAATTTGATTTGGTTCACATTTAAAGACAAACTTTTAAAATTTGTGCTTTCTGAAGCAACATGCGAATTGGAACACAGCAATTCCAAAACTCATACTTCTCTGAATTTTGCAATGCAGTTCTTCAGCCAAGTAATGTGTACACAAGTGCATGTAGTAAGATAAAGTGTGCATAAAAATTCATATATTGGTGAACATTAAAATGCATTATATTTCAAAAATGTGTATATTAGTCAACACTCTATACAAAATTTTGTTTATTATGAGACGTTTGCACTAAAATGTTGAATTTAAGATTGGAAAAATTAGAAGGTTGGAGAGCTGAAATTGACAGTTGAATATTTATTATTATTTCTATTTATTAAATTTGTATACCACTCTATACCCACAGGTCTCAGTGCAGTTACAACATAAAATCACAAAATACGTAATCAAAATAAAAACGAAAACAACTCAATAACCCTCCTCCTCAAACACATTTTAAAAAGGCATTGGATGTCAATCAGCCAAAGGCCTGGTTAAAGAGGAACGTTTTTGCCTGGCTCCTAAAGGTGTATAATGAAGGCTCTAGACAAAAACCTGAGCTTCACAGTCATAGGTTGAGCTTCAAAGTCATTCTCCAAGTCACAGATTTCTCCCTTTTTCACTCAATTAAATAGAATGTACTATTTCACAATCGCAGAAAATGGCCTACTCCTTGACTAACAGGCAATCCTATATGTGCCAGTGCAGATGTAAGCCCCATTCTGTGGTCACTTAGCTGAGTGTAAGAACCATTGAATAGGGCATACTTATGAGCAGACGTGTATAGGAGTACCCGGTTAGTCAAGGAGTAGAGCAGTGATGGCGAACCTATGACACGCGTGCCAGCACTGACACGCACAACCATTTTCGGTGACACGCGCAGGGGCATCCTAGCCATGGCGCCACCTTCTGGAGGGCGCCAGGAAGAGGCGGAGGCTGGACACGGCGCCACTGCCGACCGCTTTAAGCGAGAGCAAGCAAGGCGTGCAAAGGGAGACCATGCGCTTCCCCTTTAAGAGCAGAACCTCTGGTCTCGCCCCTCGCCTGGCAAAATGTATCATATCCTGTGGGCGGGGACAGGCTGGCGCAGCACGGGCCAATGGGAGCGCGGGGTTTTCCGCGGGAGATCCGGATTTCGTGGCACGTAGTTTGGCACTTAAAAAAAAAAGCGAGAGAAGGAGGAACGGAAAGAGAAAGGGCTGGGCAGCCATTGGGTGCGCTCTTGCCCCAATCCAGATCTGTCCTTGATCCGCTGGGCCCCCCTGATCCTGTGGGCGGCTGCCCACTTGCTGCTCCTTGACTGCGCAGGTAAGGACTGTGCTCTGGGGCGGGGGGGGGGAATCATTTGCACTAAGCCCTTTTTTGCGGGGGGGGGGGGACACACGACTCTTTATGTATTGCATTTCATGGGCATTCAAATGGGCAATAGGGGAGTTTCTTGTCCGAAGTGGAGCTGGATCCCTTTCCAAACATCTGTTTCCCAGACTTGTTGCCTGTTTTGTATGCCGTTTCACTCCTTGGCTCATAGCTCAAGTAAAAAACGAAACAAAGCTTGAAGGTTTTTTTCCTCGAAGTGACACACCACCCGAGTTATGCTCGGTTTTTTGGCGAATTTTGACACACCAAGCTCAAAAGGTTGTCCATCACTGGAGTAGAGCCTTTTCTGGGATTGTGAAATGGTACATTTACAGGAGTGAGCCAGCAGTCATTCACACCGAGCAACCTGAAGTTAACTCTTCATTAGCAAAACAGGATAATCTGTATAGGAGTGTCAGGCCAAATGAGCACAGCAACTCAGGTTGAAGCAGTTGCCAAGACTAGAGGTTCCTGCCTCTTATTCTCGACTTCTCTCTGCCACAGGCTTTCCCTGCTCCCTAAGCCGTGTTACCTCTTCAGCTTCCACCTCCTCCTCCTCCCAGTCTTCTCCCACTTCTCCCTCTGACCACTCCCTCTTGTCCCACCACCAGTCTCCGGATTCTGAGCCATCTTCCCTTGGGGGTTCCCCAACTGGGTCCTCTAACCATTCCTCTAGTCCATGGCATACATGCTATATATATTTAATAAGGTGACAGGGAGAAGAGAAAAACCAAACTTATGGCCAAATGTAGTGGAATCCCATACTTACATTTTTCTTGTTCCCACTGTTCGAGTGGCAGGTATGCCTGCAAAACATTCCCATGTCATTTCCTTTTTCTTTCTTTCCCAGAAAAGAGTTTAGTCAGTGGCACCTCATTTAAGATATACATATGCCAGTTACATAGTTCTGTGTTGTAAATTTAAAATGAAGCACTCTGCAGATGTTCCTGGTTAGTTTAACTTTCTACACAGTGATAAGAAAGTTAAAGAAGCATTTTTTTAAAAACCATAGGCTCAGGTCAGGGAACATGGTCTTTGGTTTGAAGGGACTTTTTCTGTGCTATAACATTTTCCCAGCAAGGGAGTATATAAATAAACTGACACTGGATAGCTGGTTTATCCCTTTCAGTCACGTACAATAATGCATTTTTGACTGGTGAATACTGTGTGTGTTTATGTATGCACAGGAATATACACACGTAGGCATGGAGGAAGAAACTAGGTCAAGGGTAGTCAACTTGTTGCCCTCCACATGTTGTCTCATTAGCCCCAGCAAACATGGTCAATAATCAGGGATGATGGGACTTGGAGTCCAAGAACACCTGCAGGGCACCACTAGGTGTCTGCATTCCCTTATGCCTTCAGGATGCGGGTGGCGCTGTGGGTTAAACCACAGAGCCTAGGGCTTGCCAATCAGAAGGTCGGCGGTTCAAATCCCCGCGACGGGGTGAGCTCCCGTTGTTTGGTCCCTGCTCCTGCCCACCTAACAGTTTGAAAACACGTCAAAGTACAAGTAGATAAATAGGTACCGCTTCGGCGGGAAGGTAAACGGCGTTTCCGTGTGCTGCTCTGGTTTGCCAGAAGCGGCTTACTCATGCTGGTCACATGACCCAGAAGCTGTATGCCGGCTCCCTCGGCCAATAAAACGAGATGAGCGCCACAACCTCAGAGTCGTTCGCGACTGGACCTAATGGTCAGGGGTCCCTTTACCTTTATGTTCTGAAGGTACATGCCACTTTGGTGAAGCTAAACTAGTATGGATCTGGTCGGTGTCATCCGACTGGCTTGGAATTGCATGGGTGTGCATTGTATGTTGCATGAAGGAAAAATAACGAACTTAAAAGGGCAGAAACTACTGGGCTGGAAATTGTGAACACCTGAAGACCTCTAAGCCAACTCAATTTATCCACACACTACCACTTTTATATCAATTGCACCCTGGTGCTAAGTAGGAGGGGGGCAAAATAATAATAATCTCAAGATGGGAGGATAACAAAGATTCATGGCACACTCAGTCTTCCCCAACCTGGTGCCTTCCAGATGTTTTCTACTATAACTCCATCAGCCCCATTGAGTACATTAACCCTTCCAGGATATGGACTGTGTGCAAGAAGTCGAGTGATTCCATGCCAGGCATTCATCCCATTTTCTGGAATTCAATCCCATCCTAACCCTGGGAAATATGAACCTTGAGCATCACATTCTTCAGATTGCATGTGTGTAAGTGAATACCAGTGGTGTGTGGTGAAATTTTTCATAGGGGAATAGTTAGGGCCCGAGGCGCCAGCTTGCAAGGGCGATGGGGGGCGACATTAGTGCGTGAGCTTCACTTCTCCCACCCTAAGCCGGGCAGAAGCTTACCTTCCTCAGCTTTGGAAAGGAGGCACCAAGGGAACATTTAGGAGACTAGCCTAGTCCTCCTAGTCCACTGACCGCACGCTACTGATGATTACGTATGTGTACCATTTGGAATGTATGTCTAGATTAGCCTTCATCAACCTGGTGACTAGACTATGGCTCACTTTATTGCTGCTGGCAACGCTGGCTAGGGCTGATGGGCATTGGAGTCCATCAGTACTCAGAGGGCAGCCTGTTGGCACATTTGAACAGAGAATATTTCAAAGACACAATAGAATGCTACAGCATGACAGCAAGAGTGATGGCTGTTACACTAGTCTCCTAAGAAACAACTGTCTGGAAAGTTGAGGCAAGATAGATAGTGATTCTGGCTATAAAGATGATTTCCTTTTCAAATTGCTTATCACGGAGGTCCCTCAGTAAAGCAAACCATGACTTTCACATTATTCTTTATTCATTTGGTGCCAAATTGTCTGGAGCTTCTACTTTTTATTTTCTCCCTCAAAAACCTGCAGTATATTAAGATAATGAGAACTTTTACTACAGGATTGTCAGACTCGTTTCAAAGGTCACAAATATTCTAGCATGCTGCCAAAATCCAGGGCTATTGAGTAGAGGAGAAACAATGGGCAATCATTTTTATCACTTAAGTCTTGGGGCGTGCAACTCTCCTGCCAGACTATAACATATTTCTGGTGATTCAGACAGTAGTAAGTAGCACCAATATACATTATGAATGGTAAAAGGAAGCAAAAATTTAAAAGTCTTGCTCTTCCTCCCTCCCGTTCCAGAACAGCAGTGGATTGCCAAGCTGTCTGGAAAAACATCTTTCTTTCTATAAGCGTACCGAGAATTTAGCCCACAAACTTCTCTATTTTATTTTTTCATCTTGTACCCAACTATTCTGGCCATAATTACAGACCACATTTTAGGCTTCTAGTGTGATCCTAAAACTGATGCAGTAAATGTACATTATACCCGAAGTCCCAATAAACAATATTTATTTGTCAGATTTAATAGAAGAATCCCTTTAACTGTGCTTCTGTTAGACTGCTTTTTGGAATAGCTCATTCCACACTTAGTAAGGAATCGGGCAGGACGCCAGGTCCCTTGAGCTGTGCTTCTCTGGAACGTTAAAGATTTTGGTGCTGAGTGCCACCATCTGAAATTCTGTACGTGTATTTGATAGTATGAACAAGGTACCGGTAATCTTCATAGGGTGCAGTTTTCCAGTGGATATACGGAACCACTTTACCCTAGGGTTGCCATATTTCAAAAAATGAAAATCCAGGCACAAAAGTTGTAGGGTTTTTAGTTTTGCCCAAAGTTGTTGAGTTTCTGAGCTATTTTTTTAAAATGAAATTCACCAAAATCTACACTTCTGACATGGGCTGCCATACATTTGGATTTTCCAGGACATTTGACTGATTTTCACCCGGATGCTGTTTACAAGGGCCAAATATCGGCTATGTCCAGGAAATTCTGGACATATTGCAATGCTACCTTACCCTGTCGTGCATCTGTCCACTCTCACAGGCACCATCTATCCAGGATCTTAAGCAAACATGTTTCTCAGTCCTGTTACCAGCTAGACTTTAATCAGAAATGCCACAGACTGCACGCAGTGTGTTCTGTATGTAAACCCGTGTGTATGTGAGCCCCTTTACTTGATCCAAGTGAACAACAGGGGATGGCTACGCTTTTATGACCCAGTTGCAAACTCCCTGAGGTATCCAGATGGAAACAGAACAGTGGCTTAAACTAGGAAGGTTTGTGTTCTTATAACATGGTTCCCACAGACTATTCACCAAAATCTAGTTACAGCTTCACTTCCTGTTAGTTTGGGCAGGTGGGCTGCGAGCATGAAGCTTCTGTCGTCTCCCTAAATTGGCTTGTGACATTGTGAAGTTGTCAGCTCTGATTGGTTATATAGTGAAGTCAGGTTTACGTGTTCCCTAAATGGCTGGGATCGGTCAAGGGGAAGGAAGGCATCTGGAGCAGAGATATTCGGGAAACGTTTTGGGCTCTACAAACCTCCCCTCACTTTTTATCTTGAAAAATCCCATTGGTGAATATATGGCCCAACTCTCATTGGTGAACTGGCATTCATCTGCTGATACATGCTACTGCTTCTTAGCATCCCACATGAAGATGAGTTTGGCTCAGTGGTAACACATAGCTGGATAGTTCAGTCAGTTAAAGCATGGTGCTGACAGCATCGAGGTTGAAGGTTTGATCCCTGTAAGACACAGCTGCATATTACTGTGTTATGAGAATTATAAGGTCTAAGATATAAATGTTCATAAATGTACCAGGCACAGGCTCTCCAGGTAAACCCATCAACAGGTTTCCTGCCATACAGGATTCTGCTGTAGACCGCCCCTTCTGTGATGTATGTATGATGTATTGGGGGATGGTCTTGGGCTCCAGGGTGGGCAATTCCAACAGTCTATATAAGGGCTTGCACACTTTTGTTCTGGGTTCCTCCTCCCTCCTGTGTGGGGGTGTGAGCACCCTGTTGCAACAGTTAAATAAAGATCAGGCTTACTAGCTGCTTTGCTTCTCAATATTCTCTGGCTGACCTCTGTTATTTTCTCCTACCAATAGAGAACCTACATATGGGCTCTTGGATACCCCATAAGGGAAAGGAGCTGATTTTTTTCTTATAACACCTGTATTACAGGCGGTTGGACTACTAGATGATCCTTGGGGTGGGTCCCTTCCAACTCTCTGATTCTATGAGACATGTCCATTCTTACTAACTCTCAGCATTGCTTCCTTACATAAGAAGTTGGTCCAGGTCACAATTGAGAATTATGTGTCTTCATTTCAAATAAAAAGTCAATGTACTACCGGTATGCCCACAATAAACTTTAAGGTACTACATACACTTCAGCTACTTTTATCAAATTTGCCAGAATAATGAGGCAACAGTGACATTCATCTTGTGGATAGACATGATCTGTGAGCTTCCCTTGCTTTAAAGTTTCAAGGTATGGAACAAGGTTGCAACCATTTCCAAATATTATTTATTTATTTTAAGCATTTGCATATTATTTTTTTCAATACAAGTTCAAAGCAGTGTTCAGTAACAGTAGAGAGAATTAAACAAAAAATGTATAAATTTAAATCAGGAAACACGAGGCAAAATAATAAAAACAAAAAGTATGAGTCAGTCAGTCAACATAATAAACCATCCAAAGAGACACCCGAAGCCATATGAAAAAAAAAGGAATGATTTACAATCCTTCTGCAATAAAGACGAACAATTGTTCAGCTTCAAAGGGAAAGAATTTCAGTCTTGGTGCAGGCATACATATAGCACGGGGGCAGCTTTAATTAACAAAAACGGCAGGTGATGTGGTGGGCTGATAAAATTAAGGACTCTTTTTGAAATTTATTTATTTTTTCCAGTCTCAAAAAATACATATAACAAATAACCCTCATATACTCTGCACCCCCCAAGAAACATTCCATGCATATACAATGTAATTGCTGCAAACATTAGTACAATAGTTTAGTTTATTATAGCAGTTAAGGATCTTCTACTCTCTGTCTTAACAGATTGTCCCAAGGGAGGGGACAACATTTGTGAGGGGACAACATTGTCCTTTCGGGTATACTGAATAAACCTCCTTCCTTGGAGGTTTTTAAGCAGAGGTTGGATGGCCATCTGTCATGGATGCTTTGGCTGAGATTCCTGCATTGCAGGGGGTGGGACTAAATGACCCTTGGGGTCCCTTCAAACTCTACAATTATATGATTCTATGTACCATACAGTTTCAAAATTGTCTTTGATCTTTGTGTTCCTAAGCACTCTAAGATGCTTTGTTAGTTTATCCATAAGTGCTTTATTCCATATTCTATCCTTAACTAAAGTTAAGTTGCTGTTTTCCAATATTGTGTAATTGTATTTTTAGCTTATTTTTATTTTAAATGATTCATGCTGATTAAAAAAAAATCTATGTGGGCAAAATCAACCTTCTTTATCAGAAGGCGGATTGCAAGTTTTCACACACTCTGAAATGAATATACAATAATTGGCATGGTTCCAGTTAGCTTAATCAAAATAAATCAACAAAAACAAAACCCACGATAAAGCTAACTGAATGGGCAAATTAATGCCCTAGCAGGCAGCCCCCATTGAAAGCAGTGAGGTCTGTGCAAGAGCACAGCAGCAGAACTTTTCACTGGATTGTGACCCTGATCAGTAGGCAAGCAAGAGGAGAACGCCTGTTCTGTATAATGCTTGTTTAGTGCAGCCTTTCCCAGGCTGGTGCCCGCCAGATGTTTTGGACTGCACTTCCCATCAGCCAGGGAGCTTTGTATAGTCACTATAGAAAAACACATCAGTCACTAAACAGACTCTATTATAGTGATTTCTTTGGTTCACAGGTTGCAGTTTCCCATTTGGTGGGGAGGATGCTATAGAAGAAAAAAGTAGTGCTTTAATTCCAATATGCCCAAGGTCAGTGAAGTTAGGAGCAAGAGACTTTGCAAAAGCAGGATGCACGTCAACTTCCTTGAAGAGTAAAACTTGAAAGTTTGTTCCAGCTTAATTAGCTGTGAAGGCTGAGCCATACAGTTCAGAGGTGCAGCTAATGTAATTACTTCCTTTATCTTTCCATTTTCCCTGGGGGAGGGGGGGATGGATGTAAGAGGGAGAAAGTCAAATTGAAGGGGATTAAGATATAATCTTGACTTTTAAGAACAACAAAAACCCAAGACACCCAGTCATACCTGTAGTGTAATAGTTTTTTTTTTTTTTTTTTTTTTTAAAGTTTTAAAAGGCAATTAGTTATATAGACTTGGATCCTGGGAAGTGCCGGTGGAGTTGACTTATCCACCTTGGAGTTGATTATCCACCTTCTCCTTTCCCCGAGAGCCTCTGAAAAACCCTCAGGGGACCCTCCTGAATGTGGGCAGGCTGTGACATTGGGGCGCTGAAATGGATACCTGTGCCCACATCATTTAGGACCGGCTTTTCCTGCAAGAGGATGGGTGGTGGTGAGAAAATCACCTTTTGACGAATTCAGGCACTTTCATAGATTCCTTATATTCAGACATAGATACCATGAGTCTACGCCAGGTTCTCCTGAATATAGAAATTACCTTCCAATAAGTGAAAATATACAAGATTATGCTACAGGCTTTTTCATCTGCTGTTCAGGCAGCAGTTGTTTCCATTTTGGGCTGTGTGCTGCCCATGAAGATCTTGGTTCTGATAACTGTGACGTTTACTAGACTTCTTTATAGACCAGCACGGTCAATTTATGAACTCCTTCCTTTCCTTCAGGGCAACTCTTTACTCAGTGCACATGACCTTTGTTTAGGGAGATATGGGACAGGTTTTAGTAAAAGCTGGTTGATGTCAGCTAGGGCTGTCCATGTTTTTTATAAGTGGGTCTGCTGCTGAAATGATAGAAATGCATTTCTTCTCTTCCTTCTTCTACTCCTTGCAAGATGTGAAGTTGTCTGCAGTAGTTACAAGTCCTGGTATGACAGTTGACAAAGCATCTTATGAGGTTTTTGGCCCAATGGAGCACTTAAAAGCTTCCAACAGTCTTAGTTTAAACACACACTTTTAGGAGGGGGGAGGTGACTGTTTCCCTGGTAACATAAGAGCCAACTCCTAGGGGCTGAGATCCCTTTGGCCCCCTCAATAAAATATTTGAGGGGGTCAAGCCCTCCCAAAGTCAATGGGCGTTGCCATTCAAATGGTGTGTTGCATATTGTGAGCAATGATCCCCATATTTTATCAAGTCAGCACACCTGCCTGGTAGTAAGCAGAACTCAACTGCCCTGCATACGTACCTGGAATACCTGCAAGACCCCACCCTATTCCTGTATTTTATTTTATTTTAAGCTGTTTATAATAGTGAATTTTATATTTGCTGGTGAATGACAATGTAATGATGATGACAGTGTCAGGGAAGGGCTGTAACTTAGTGGTTGCACATCTGCTTTGGTGCAGAAGCTCCCAGGTTCAATCCCTGATGTCGCTAGGTAGAGCTGGGAAAGACCCCTATCTGAAACCCTGGAGAGAACGCATCCAGTTAGTGCAGACAGACAGTATTGACCTAGATGGACCAATAATCTTGACGGTGTATAGTAGCATCCTATGTCATTGGACTGCCACATCATTCATTCTTACTTGTAAGAAATTGTTTCTGGCCATAGTTCATAAATACAGCAATGGATATTGAGTTCTTCAGGAAAATTGGTGAAATTTTATTTTCTATCTACAAAGAGGAAAATACACAAGAAGGGTGCCAGTCCGTGGAGGGAAAGTTGTTATTAACTGTTAGTTCTAAACACTAAATTAGAACATTAGTTTTAACTAATGGCAAAATAATAATAATTGAAGAATCCATCTTCTGTTAACTCCTTTGTATCCCCACACATGAAATGGGGACAGTGACAACCTCTTACAAGGACTCTCTTCACACCTCCATTTCTCTTTCTTGTTATCTTAGAGAGATTACATAGCACATTTAAACAATATTCGGCACTAAACTGAACCACACCACTTGGAACCCTATTAACATGATGAGACAGTTTTATGTATATCACACGTCAGACCCTATCAAGAAACGTGGTTATCGTGGCTTGATACTGTACCTTGTTGAACTCATTCTAAAAACAACACCAGTGAAGTTGCACTTCAGCTTTTAAAATGACCTTGGTTGATGCATCTTAATAAGGCCATTGGACTTCATGCATGCATGATTTATGTTGCGCCCAATCCACCAGATTACTTTCCTGTAAAAGTCCCATTAAAAATGAAGAGGGGAAAGAAAGCACAAGGGCTCTTGTAACATACTACCGGTAGTTATGGTCGTGTTGCACATCACTGTCTATACCAACAATTGGGAAACTTGCCTGCGAGCGCTCCAGTTGGAGAACACCCTTTACCAAAGGTGTCATGGGCTTTGAAGACACTTGAACTCAAGCCGCAAGGGAGAAATGTGCTAAGAGGAAGGCACGCTTGGCAAATCCACACTGTGATTAACTCCTGCCCGGAAACCAATGTCCCACTGTAGAAGGACGTGTGGATCCAGAATTGGCCTCCACGGTCACTTATGGACTCATTTTTAAAATTGTGTTTATGGAAGACAATCTTACTCGGCTACGAGTGATCGCCAAAGAAGCAGCAGCAGCAGCAGCAGCAGCAGCAGCAGCGCATCACTGTATATCCACTGCATGCTTACTGGAGTATTACGCATAGAAGTATTTTGCTTAGTGCAAGGTACTGTTGGTTTCTAGGCATGTAAACATATCTGAAACGGGAGTAGGGGATAGTGCCTAAAGATGTTGGGAATGTTTATCTCTAAAGCAGGAGAAAGTGATAATATCCCTCTGTGCTGTGTGAAGGGGAGGGCCTTGTGGGGTGGCTCTCTGCTAGATGAATGGTTAATGCTGGCTGAGTGATGGGAGTTGTAGACCAAAGCATTTGCAGGGCAGCAGGTTGGTGAAAGCTAGGTTAAAGGTTTGCCAAGCACAGTCCTGCCAGAACTGACAAATTATTTCAGAAGAACATTAACAGGCAAACGTATAGGGCACTCTTGTCAGTGTGATTAAGAACACAGGATGGCTGACCTGAAAAGTGTTCAAGAACACACATAAATCAAGATTGTAACAAGCATTCTTGAAAGCAGAATGTGCAAACCTAATGGTAAAACAACACAAACAAAAACTTTTGAGAAAAAATAGATCATATTATTATGAGCTTGGCTATGATAAGAAAAACTGGGATAAAGAGAGGAGACAAAACATTCTGCAAGAAGTATGAAAATGAATTTGGCCACATATTCCACAATGGACCATGTGCACAAATCTAAAAGGAAGGTTTTATAATTTAATATTTTGCTGGTATTCAACACCTGCATGCATTCGTCACATATTGTGGTGCAGCTAATATATGTTCGGAAATGCAGAACATGGAATGCTTCATAATTTTTGGTCCTGCTCCAAAATAATGACATTTTGGTGGACTATAATAAATGAGATCAAACTTATAACATGGTATGGTTTTCCGATAAGCTCATTAATTATACTATTCGGATATGTCAAGGATCTAGTTTTCCTAGTGGACATGAAATTGGTAATGAATTTGCTAACAGCCAGATGCTCATGTATTACTGGAGAAAATATATTTAGACTTACAATTGAAAACTGGATGGTAACAATATGGGAAGTTGTATCTATAGTAAAATTCACTAATATTGTGTGAGGGAAGGCAGACAACTTGATCATTTAATTTATTGAAAAGTATAGCAGCTTTGTCATGTGTTAGTATAATAAGAGTCAAGAGAATATTTGACCTTAAGTATTATTGGAAACTATTTAAATAATAATTGGTACATTCATTGGTGTGTGTGAATGCTGCTAATTCTGTTTCTTATGTATTTTTTATGTGGTGAAAATATTTTTCTCAAGGATTTGAAGCATTATGAATATTAAAAGTGTTTGATAAAATGTTGCCTTGTATTCCATACAGGAATGCTTCTGTTCCGGGTTCCAGCCAGCCATGCCCCTATTCTGGATACTAGAAGCCAATAGAAGCTCAAGTAAGTCACTCCCTCTCTTTGTCTTTTACAACTGAGTCTCAACCATCTGCAGCTGCAGAGCATGGCCAATTCTCATTGGGCCTTTTCTGGGGCTGAGGGTAGATTATGGTTTGCACATGTTTATTTAAATATTTGTTGTGTTTCTTCAAACTTCAGAGTTTCCCTCAGCATGCCATTGCCCTTTCTCAGTGGCCCTGTTTTGGCTCTGATTCTGTTGGCACTCACCACCTGAGTTTGCTATTAGAGGGAGTGATAACAGCATTATCCCCATTTAGTACTGGCAAAACCTTTCATTCCATATTCCGAAAAGATACTTTTCGGTATTCTAGAGAGATAGCAAATGCAGAACCCTCTACTTTAAGAATGCAACTACATAAAAAGAAACTGAGAATGGAAAAGGAATTATTTATTCACAATAATTGCTAAGAATGATTTCAGGAAGCTTTTTTTTTTTTAACATCAGAATTCACAAAACAAAGCAGATAGCACTGTTTCCAAATTAGACACCAGATTCCTTTTCACACCTTGTAAGTGATATATTTTGGGACACCAGCTACTACAGAGCCAGAACATTTGTGCAGTCATTTTCCAAGCTGGCTCTGGCAAACTTTACATTCATTTCATCTCCTTGCCTTTTTCTCTCTCAGAATCTTTTTGCTTTCTTCCCTTCGTCTCTTATTAACTGGGTTCCGAGGATCATAAATTTCAAAAGTATCTTCATCTTGCACACTTGCATCTTTCACCTTTCTGGTTTTATCTTCAAAATGGAGCACGTGTGACATCCTGTTAAGAAAAAAGACAAGCACTCATTTTGTTGGCCAGGCTAAACTTAAATGTTTTGTAACCTGCTTTTTGATGGGGAAATAAACAAACATAGGAAAAATCTTATAAGAAGAAGCAGTAAACAATTTGCACATTTTTACCTTAGATATAATGAAACTGTTAGTTTCCACAAGTAAAAACAGCACAATTTTACAAATAAGTGGGCTTGGAAAAAACACACATTCCTAGCAATGAAAAAGATAATCAGCTAATGTTAATAAGCATTAGCAGAGATGTTGCCTTAGAGATACTCAATTAAATTATTTTTTGTGCCCCAGGGGAAGATTCTGTCAAAATAATAAGCTGGGTATTTTACCATTTTATACTTTTGATTTTGATACTTTCCCTGTTTTTTGCCCAATAAGCAGCCATAGTACAAAACAAAACCCATTTTTTATTGTTGTAAATTAACATAGTAGATGATAAAAGACATTCACATTAAAGTCATGACTAACCTAATTGATTTGCAATGTGTCTACTTTAAGCATGACTTAAGTCTGGATCCAGCCCAAGCTACAAATTAATATATACACCATTTTTATTTTAAAAAAAGAAAAGCAAAAATATCAGGAATAGTGACATCCTTTTTATCAGCTTGGAATGTTTATCAACTTTCCTATTAATCACACTGTACTTTCCTAAGAATTATGTGTTCGGTATGGGTGGTGCAATAAAAAGGATGAACTATAGGAGCCTTTTTATAATCAGCCTGACTGCATCATAAGCCAAGTTTGTTCCCAAAATGCATTTCATTCTATGATTAAGCACGAACATTGTTTCTTCAGACAATTATTTCTTTCTTGCATTATTTACCTGTCTTTACCAAGTTTGTATTAACTCCAGTTAATTAAATTTCCAATGATAATGGAGAATATCAACATGGGTGGGAGTCTTAACTATCATGTTTGGCTCCAAATGGCAGGAAAGTCTGGAATGGCTCAACCTAACAACTCTGACCTTGTTAGTAGGTGAAACTCACATGTTGAGTAGAATATTCCATTCTGTTACCCCACTGAAGAGGATACTCCTCCCCTTCCACTTTCTTGCTAATGACAGATTTAAGAATAGTAGGGTTCCCCTCACACCTATTGAGAAATCAAAGACTTTCCCACATCACAACATGTTGAACTGAATGTAGCTTTACTTAATGCCTTGAGGAGTCATACTTTTCACTGAAGCTTCATCTGAAAAACTCACTTTATTTCTACCTTCTTGGAGAGTCCCTCCCCCAGTTCCTTTTCAACAGCTGGATTGGTAAATAAATAAAAACAAAACAGTTTCCCCCACTGTGCTTTTTGTTTGTTTGGAAGACTGTGGAAAAGCAGGGTACAAATGCTTGAAATAAATAAAATTAAAATCCTGTGGATCCTTAGGACTAGAATTTTACAAGCAGACTCAGCCTTTTCCCCAAACTACAACTCCTATCACCCCAGTCAGTACATCAGCCCTTCCAGGGTTTGGACTCTTCTAGTGGACAATCCTTAAACAGGTTTAAGGATTTAGATTTGGTGGATAGAGTGCCTGAAGAACTGTGGATGGAGGCTCGTAACATTATACAGGAGGCAGCAACGAAAACCATCCCAATGAAAAAGAAATGCAAGAAAGCAAAGTGGCTGTCCAATGAGGCCTTACAAATAGCGGGGGAGAGAAGGCAAGCAAAATGTGAGGGAGATAGCGAAAGATACAGGAAATTGAATGCAGATTTCCAAAAAATAGCAAGGAGAGACAAGAGGGCCTTTTTAAACAAGCAATGCAAAGAAATAGAGGAAAACAACAGAATGGGAAAAACCAGAGATCTGTTCAAGAAAATTGGAGATATGAAAGGAACATTTCGTACAAAGATCACCACAATTAAGGACAAAAGTGGAAAGGACCTAACAGAAGCAGAAGACATCAAGAAGAGGTGGCAAGAATACACAGAGGAATTATACCAGAAAGATATGGAGGTCTCATACACCCCAGGTAGTGTGGTTGGTGACCTTGAGCCAGACATCCTGGAGAGTGAAGTCAAATGGGCCTTAGAAAGCCTTGCTAACAACAAGGCCAGTGGAAGTGATGATATTCCAGCCGAACTATTTAAAATTTTAAAAGATGATGCTGTTAAGGTGCTACACACAATATGCCAGCAAGTTTGGAAAACTCAGCAGTGGCCAGAGGATTGGAGAAGATCAGTCTACATCCCAATCCCAAAGAAGGGCAGTGCCAAAGAATGCTCCAACTACCGCACAATTGCGCTCATTTCACACGCTAGCAAGGTTTTGCTAAAAATTCTACAAGGCAGGCTTAAGCAGTATGTGGACCGAGAACTCCCAGAAGTGCAAGCTGGATTTCGAAGGGGCAGAGGAACCAGAGACCAAATTGCAAACATGCGCTGGATTATGGAGAAAGCTAGAGAGTTCCAGAAAAACATTTACTTCTGCTTCATTGACTATGCAAAAGCTTTTGACTGTGTCGACCACAGCAAACTATGGCAAGTTCTTAAAGAAATGGGAGTGCCTGATCACCTCATCCGTCTCCTGAGAAATCTCTACGTGGGACAAGAAGCTACAGTTAGAACTGGATATGGAATAACTGATTGGTTCAAAATTGGGAAAGGAGTACGACAAGGCTGTATATTGTCTCCCTGCTTATTTAACTTATATGCAGAATTCATCATGCGAAAGGCTGGACTGGATGAATCCCAAACCGGAATTAAGATTGCCGGAAGAAATATAAACAACCTCAGATATGCTGATGATACAACCTTGATGGCAGAAAGTGAGGAGGATTTAAAGAACCTTTTAATGAGGGTGAAAGAGGAGAGCGCAAAATATGGTCTGAAGCTCAACATCAAAAAAACTAAGATCATGGCCACTGGTCCCATCACCTCCTGGCAAATAGAAGGGGAGGAAATGGAGGCAGTGAGAGATTTCACTTTCTTGGGTTCCATGATCACTGCAGATGGTGACAGCAGTCACGAAATTAGAAGACGCCTGCTTCTTGGGAGAAAAGCAATGACAAACCTAGACAGCACCTTAAAAAGCAAAGACATCACCTTGCCAACAAAGGTCCGTATAGTTAAAGCTATGGTTTTCCCAGTAGTAATGTACGGAAGTGAGAGCTGGACCATAAAGAAGGCTGATCGCCGAAGAATTGATGCTTTTGAATTATGGTGCTGGAGGAGACTCTTGAGAGTCCCATGGACTGCAAGAAGATCAAACCTATCCATTCTTAAAGAAATCAACCCTGAGTGCTCATTAGAAGGACAGATCCTGAAGTTGAGGCTCCAGTACTTTGGCCACCTCATGAGAAGAGAAGACTCCCTAGAAAAGACCCTGATGTTGGGAAGGATTGAGGGCACAAGGAGAAGGGGACGACAGAAGATGAGATGGTTGGACAGTGTTCTCGAAGCTACTAACATGAGTTTGGCCAAACTGCGAGAGGCAGTGAAGGATAGGCGTGCCTGGCGTGCTCTGGTCCATGGGGTCACGAAGAGTCGGACACGACTGAACGACTGAACAACAACAACAAGTGGACAAGAAGTTGAGTGACAGCAGGCCAGGCTCTGGGGGGCTAATGGGAACTGTAGTCCAGAACACCTAACCTAGAGGGCACCAGCTTGGAGAAGGCTTCACTAGAATATGCTTTTGACTCAAAAAATAATATGACACAAAACAGAAATAATTTGTGATGCTGGACAAGAAGGGCTGGGCGATGTCAGGTTTTCCATATTGCAATGTATCGCCGGGCAAACATCGTGATCTGGCAATAAATCATGATGTTCAAAACCCTGCTTCCTACCACAGAGCTGCGAGACGCTGGGGTGAAATCGCTGAGGCTGACACGAATAGGAGAAGCATCAGGGCTGTTCAGCCGAAGGGGGTGTGTGAAGCCTCTTGTCCCCCAGCTGAGGGAGCACTGATGCTTCTCTGGCTGATGCGAGCCAGTGGCGGGTTGGAGGCTCCATAAAACTGCTTGGCTGAGGCAAGGGCAGTGGCACACTCCTCAGACAAGTAGTTTAAAAAATAGAGAGGAACAAGCTGTACAGTGGTACCTCGGGTTAAGTACCGTATTTGTCACTCCATAGGACGCTCCGGACCATAGGGCGCACCTTGTTTTTAGAGGAGGAAAACAAGAAAAAAAAATGCTGCTGGTTCTTCCCCACCAACCCCGATCGCAAAAAAAAGCCTGCTTTGGCGAACGGGGTTGGCGGGTGAGAGAGAGTGAAAGAAAGAGGGAGAAGGAAGGAAGGGATGAGAGCGAAAGAGAAAAAAAGAAAGAGAGAGAGAGACAAGGAAGGAAGGAAGGAAGGAAAAAGACAGAAAGACAAGACAGAAAGAAAGAAGGGGTGAGAGAGAGAGGGAAGGAAGGAAGGGGTGAGAGAGAGTGAAAGAAAGAGGGAGAAGGAAGGAAGGCTTTTGCAAGGACGACGGGGGACAGCGGAGATGCTTCATGGAGCAGGGAAGGGGCTGCCACCCACCCCACCTTCCCTGCTCCATGCAACATCTCTCTCCCCCCCCCCCCGCCACCGAGGCTTGTAAAAGCAGGCTTTTGCAAGCCGCGGCAGCAACAGGGAACAGCGGAGATGCTTCACGGAGCAGGGAAGGGGCGGCGGGTGGCTGCCCCAGCTCCCTGTAAATGCGCACATTCCACTTGCTTGATAGGGAGCCTTCGCACCATAAGACGCACCGAGATTTCCCCATACTTTTTAGGAGGGAAAAAGTGCATCTTATGGTGCGAAAAATACGGTACTTAATTCGTTCCGGAGGTCCGTTTACTTAACCTGAAGCACCACTTTAGCTAATGGGACCTCCTGCTGCAGCTGCACCGCCAGAGCACGATTTCTGTTCTTAGCGGAGTTCTTAACCTGAAGCGTACTTAACCCGAGGTACCACTGTTGGTGCCTCGCCGATGCAGCTTGTTTCTCCCTCTGTGCTAGTATGAGGGCAGAATGGGATGGCGGCTTCACTCAGCGGTATATCGCTGGTGGAACTGCTGCCACTCCTGAATCCCTCTGCTACCAGAGCCCACTGGAGGGAGTCAAGCGGTGGCAGTTTCACCTGCAATATAGCACCGCATGAAGCCGCCATCGTGGTCTGCCCCTCATACTGGTCCTGGGCGATGTATCGATACATTGCCCAGGCCTATTGGATAGCACTGCTTTCTCCTGCATTCTTAACCAACAATGAAACCATCAACTACAATAATAGGTGAAACATCCAAATACACTATACACAAAATTTGATTCCTTTCCCTGATTTTTGTTGCTTTAACTTTTCTAATAAGATTTTCTAATGACTGTTTTTTTATGCTTTTAGTATTCTGTTGTAAGCCACTCTGCGCACCTTTTCTTAGGCAGGAAAAAAAGCCTATGCATTTAAATGTAATTTTCAAAGACATCTTCAGAGCTTTGCAGTCAGCGGAAAGTCCTACTTTGAGCAATGAGACTTTCTCCCAAGCAGCCGTGTGTTAGTAAATAAGGCAATAAGGAATAACATGCAATAGGTAATGGAACAATTAACATATATGACAGCTCTGTGATCACATACATGCCTTGTTTTATCTGAAAGCAAAAGTACACTACAAATGATTACAAAAATAGTTCCATCTGTTTTTCTTTCATCCTTCTTGAAAGGAGGGAGCAGGAAGGGATTTGAGCAACAGACCAGTTGTGATTCCCAGCACAAATTCCTGCGCCGTGTGCCTCCATAAATCACTAATTGTAGTGAACTGAAAGCATGCTGAAATTTTACAATCTCCTATGAGAATACATATCCAGACTTGTTATAGAGTTGTTTCCAGTATATAATGCCCTGATATTTTAAAATATTGATTGTTGGAAGATGAACAATTTTAGTACTATGTGTTGATTTATTGCTTCTAGCTATTTTATAGCATCTTTGCATTTTTAACTTGTAACTTAAAGATACTTTGATGTTGTAAAAACTGATAAGTTAAACAAATAAATGAATGAACAAACACACCAGTATCCTAAGCATTTGTTTCATCAATCACATCCAGCATTCAGCACTATTTCCTTTCTTACACTGTGTTTGGTCTAGTGTAGCTATCATATAACAAAAACACCGGTTGTCAAATACGCCTGTGATCCCAGGGGGTGCAATGTCGCAAGGAACAAAATTATTTAACTGAGGGAGGACTTGGCTACCTCTCTCCCCTTTGGTTATAATATGGGGGAAAGTTCCACATTCTGCCTCCTAACCTAATCCAGGGGCCTCTTCAACAAATCCAGGGGCTAGAGAGATGGAAATGTACATACCTTCTGCAGCAGATGCCTGGGCTTCATGTTTTGGGATTCTTGCCTTAAATTAAACTGATCTAATACATCAAAGATTAGTTCAGAATGAAAGCAGGCTTATAATACTGATTTAATTCTCTATGACCACATGGGGGGAGATAAGATGCCATCATTAAAGTTTTTTTAAATGGACTATTTAAAATAAACACAGTCATAAAAGGCTTTCTGAATAAAAAAAAAGTTTTCCCTACCCACTGAAAAGTAGGTTTGCAGACCTTCCTAGGTGCCACTAGTGAAAAGGCTATGCTCTTTGCAACTGCCAATTGGATAGTTGCCAATGACAGGTCAGGGAGCAGTGCTCCTTAGATCAGTCTCAAGACTTGAAAGGTTCTGTGTGGCCACATGTGGTCTTAAGATAGCGCTGAACCATTTTGGGTAGATGGACCATTGAAATAAGCTCCAAATGCTTAAATGACGGAGAACTGAAACAGGTAGTTTACTTGACAGTTAGAAAAAAAGATCAGAATCACAGAGGCAGAAGGAGCAGATGATGGGAGGGAGCAGACATAATAGGGAAGCAAAGCAACAATTTGTTCCAGTGGTTCAGGGTAATCAGCATAAGTGGTGAAACCCCATGCTGTCTACATTGACAGTAGGTGGAGGTGGATGGTTCTCAACTTACTATCCAAAACACAGAGGAATGAGAGCAGACAGGATGAGTTATACATACCTTAATGGTTGTCAGTTAATTTTGTAACCAATTCTGCCTTATACTTTGAGAATGACTGTTGTAGACTATCCCTTCCTTTATACTCTCAAGTATATAGAGACTGGTTGCTGAAGGCTTCAGAGGAATCGGTGATGGATATAACTACCGAATGCTTTGGCTCTGGTCACCCTCAGCATATTCATGACCTCAGCCTGCACTCTCTTGCTAATGCTCTTCTGGGCTCTGGCTGAACATTAAGCACACATGGATGACAGCACAGAATCCAGTGCAGTCTTGCATATCCGAGGCCTTGCAGCAGACCTGACCTTTTTAAGGGGCGTTAATTAGATGCCCTCCATCCTCTAATTTTGAAATATTTTAGAAAAGACATCAACAAAGCCCTGAAATTTCAGAAGAACCCTGTTTCCAGTCACCAGACAGGCTAGTCTGAGCATTTGAGAGAAATGGGTGCTAACACAATCATTATTGCCAGGAGGAGGCAGAACCTTAGCCAACAGATTGCTCTAATGAAACTACAAAGGTTGTCTACAACTGAAAAACAAAAGTTTTGACCATTCTATTTTGTATGTCCCCAAAGTATATTGAAGTTGAAGGCACAACCGCAAGTGTTGCCTTAACAAACGGATGCATGCACAAAGCAAAGGCTGGTTAGAAATATGCCCCTTGTAGCCAGGATAAACATAATAGGCCGAAGAGATAGTGAAGAAAACCTACAAATCACTTCCATATTTAAAATCAAATTAGTTTAGAATGATTAATCATATTGCAAAGCACACCAAAGACATGACTATTGTAAATAATCACCACTGTATTTTATATGGTATGTCGGGTTCACCCTTTCAGTATAGCTGAAAGAGGAAACAGCTGGCTTTTTAAACTTTTTGACAGCTGTTGCAGTGACTTCCAAAAATACATTAAAAGAATTTCCAAGCTTTGACTTTCAAAGCTTTATTTGTAAGGTAGAGCTTAACTATGTCACAGAGACCTTTATTTGTTTCGCTGCTAATGTTCCATCTCTACAATGTGTATTGTTAGGTAATGCGTTACTTTCATTAAAAACTCCGAACATTACACCCCGATTCTACACATCTTGGAACCAAGTCCCCATGATTTCTGAGAAATCTGTTTCCCAGCTTGCAAAGGGTGGCTATCAAGAACCCTAAGTCTAGGAAGGGAACTTATTACAAACAATGCATAAATTGAAGTGTGTCTGTTTCCTATGCCCAAGACAGTTTTAAAAACCTGGATTAATTTAAAGCTGGTTGGCATATCTGCTGCATGTGTGTTGCAATGTGCCATGGGGATCTAGTCAGAAGCCTTATGAACCAGGCAACGTTCCTTCCTGCCGCACTAGCAGGGCTAACTGGTCAGAGGAGGGAACTTCAGACCAGCCTTTCCCAGCCTGGCGCTCTTCAGATGTTTTGAACTACAAATCCCAGCAGCCCCAGTCAGTATGGCCAATGAGCAGGAATGATGGGAAATGTCAGTCCAAAACTTCTGCAGGACACCAGGTTGGGGAAGGTTGCTCCATGCGCTTGCCATCCCTTGACCAAGTCATTGCGCTTGGCATTGTGGCATGTGTGAGGGAGCAACAGAAATGTGCTCTTTGCTTTATAGTGCTCTCAATCTGCCATCTCAAAAGGGGCAATAAAAGCAGGAAAAGTATGCCTTTAAACCTTAGAACATTCCAGAAAAGGCTGTGAATCACTGTATTTGAAAAGTCAGGACCGCAAAAAATGACAGAGAGAAAATGTTGCAACACCTCTCCCCCATTTGCCCTAGAACTGCGGTGCACAAATCAGGCAGGCAGACAAAACAGATGAGTGAATCCACCGATCAAAGCAACGAAGGTCTCCTTCCCCAGGAAAAGAAGTGTTAGCTGTTCTGGAAGAATGAACTCACTGGCACTCTTTTCATTTCCAGCAGAGTAGCGGGTGGCACAGGAAGAGGAGAGACAGATGAGAAACAGAGGAGACCAAGAAGACAAATAAATTGCAGAAGGAGTATAAAGAATGGAAAGGGGAAGAGAGACAGAAAGGAAATGACCAAATAGAAAATAAAAATGGGAATATTTCTGATCCTAAGCTATGTTAGACATGTCTAAACCCACTGAAATTGGTTCAGATGTGCCCAGCTCTGCACCATGCAAAAAGTTAGCAACATCAGGAGTGAAAGAGAACCACTATGAATTACCGGTTAAAGGTTAGTCAAAATTGCACCCCTTGCTTCTATCCGATTAGTCTATTCTGTGCACATTAGAAAAACAACTTTGATTTGTTTCTGCTGAATAAATTAGTAGGTTAGGAGTAAACTAAAAACTGCGCTGAATGAGATCGCTGCTACTTGGGTGCTTCAAAGCACAGCTGCTTCATATAGAAGAGGAATTCAAGTTGCTGGCTTTCCTGCTGCATGTTTTGACTGAAATTTTGAAATCGCGATTCTTGCTTGCCACTTAGTGGAGAGCTCATAGGATCAGGCCCAGAAAGCACTAGGCTACAATTCATCAACCTAACATCGCGCATCTACTGCCAGTGCACACCACACCCTCCTTTCCATTTCATTTGACCTCCTAAAGCGCACCTCCTGTAAAAGCCTCAGCAAAATTAAATAAAGCTCTGCAATGACAGTACTTGGTGGATTGCAACTGTAATCTCCAAGTGCAAGCCCTGCAAATCTTAAAGTGTACTTTAAAACCCTAGTGGGAGTATTTAATCAATCACAAGAGAGGGAGACTTTGGTACAAAACCAAAACTGTGATAAAACGGCTAATTAGTAGATGCAATGGAAGAAAGATGGATGTACTGTCTCTAAATTCCAAACAATAAAACTAATTACTGGAGAGAATGCATAAACAATCTCTCAGGGTCTAAATGAGGTCCCCCCACAAGGTAACAAATCTCCTTAACTCTGAAGCAATGGAAGTGGATAAATACATTCCTGATTTACAATGTACTCAAATACTGCATTGTTTACTAAAAGGGAGGTAGCAGGTATCACAGCCTCTAAACAGAACAACCTCTTCATTGTTACCTGGCAGACGACATCAAAGGAGATGGAAGATTTCATTGCTGGAAGGAAGAACTAACAACTCACCACTGGTTCTTGTTTGGTGGTTTGTTTAGCTAGGTTCTAGAGCACTCGTGCCACTGTTGTTATTTTAATAGATTTCTTACATGTCACAATGTAAAAAAAATGCAGTATTACAGTAAGTTTTAAATTTAAGAATTCACCACTGGAAAAATAGGGTGGGTCCTAATGTCTGTCCGTCTGTCTATTTCAGGTGTTAAAGGCCCAGGTAAAGAGAACGTCTTCAGCATATGCTAAGAACTATACAACGAAGATGCCAGATACCCCTCTGTGGGAAGGGAATTCCACAGCTTAGGGCTGCCACTGGGAAGGAGGAAGTATTTCACAAATCTGTGCCTAAAACGCTAAAAACTTTAAACACTAATGTGAACACCTTGAACTCGGTGGGCCCGGAATTGAACTGGCAACTAGTGCAGCTGTTATAAAGTAGGAGCTATCTAAGTTAAAAATGGAAGCCCAGCCAGGAGTCAGCATGTAAACTGAGTGCGGGGGAATTCAAGCTTGCCTGGAAGGTTTCCGCTTCCTTTAAAAAGTGTCTCACACAAGCCAGCACCAGAAAGCAAGGATTGCCAGCTGACCTTCCCTGAAGAGCATCAGAGGATCATTGTTAGAGTGTTAATGTGAGAGGGAAAGCGAATCAACAAAGGTTGCCAACCAAGTAGAGTGACCATGACTGGATGCTTAACATGAGGCTCAACACAAACAACCAGGTATTTTGCACCCTTACATTGCCCAGTTAACTAGTGACCAAACTGTTTGGACTTGGAGCAAACATTTCAAACATCTGAAACACTGAATACAATACACTTTCCTGCCTTCTTCTTGTTTGGCCAGGGCTCCCAAGTTAATAATAATAATCTTATTATTTATACACCACCCATCTGGCTGGGTTTCCAGTAACACACACACACACACAATTCTACAGATAAGGACCAAAGTGTAGTGTTCCTGCTTTCAAATCTGCTCTCATTATTATGGGATCTTTATGTTTAACTCTAGTAGGTTAGTCTCTATAGGAAACTAAAAGTAACACATACATAGTCTGTCTACAAAGCACAAATGAACATCTTAACCAGGAAGGTGTGGCCAGTGGAATTCACAGAAGGCCTTCTTCAGCCTCTACTACAGGGGAACAGAACTACCAATTAAGTTGATCAAAGCCTTTCTTGACAGGAAGGGCCACTTTGAGAGGTGAATAAAGCTTTGAAGATTACATTTCTATAAGAGGGATGGGGGTGGGGGTTAGATGCATTTTGGAGAGCCCGACTTGTAATTTGCATGATGCAATGACCACTTTGCAATTTAATGAACTAGCTTGGCCAATTAGAATAGAATAGAATGTACTTACAGTGAAACCCCATAGATACAGGTATACGATTACAAGGCTCATTTCTTGTACAGGAACTGACCTTAATTCTGTGTCTGACCAGAGCAAAGGAACGGGCCAGACCTGGCAGCAGAATATGTGCTCTTACTACAGTGGTTCTTTTTCCTCTTGGCCACAATTTCAGAAAAAAAATTGCATGCGCCACACCAAATTTTTAATTGATAAGAAATACACTGGAAAACAAAAAGAAGTAACCCCTAGCAGTACTTGATTTATAGCATAGAACACAACTACTTTATAATATGATCATGGAACATCCAGACATTATAACACAATGCAACTACGTAAGAACATGAGTCATTCCCATAATTTAATTATAAATGAGCATCTTGCATACGTACCTTAATTATATATACAAACTCAATGAGAGGCGTGAGCTTGTTTTTGCTGGGTAATCTCATTTATATTATTTTGTCTAATTTGAGACAAAAAACCTCCCATCTCCTCATTAACACAAAGAAGCCTTTCTGTTTTCTGATCTTTCTTATTTGTCATAGTTGAAAATCCCTGTTCACAACAATATGTCGTGGAGAACTATAGAAGAATAGCCAATGCTCTTTAAGAGAGTCGTGGATATTGTTTCTGGTTGTATGTCCTATATATTTTTCTATACTATACTCCTGAAATGTTTAAATGTTTTTTTGATTGTCCTTGAATCTTTTTGCCACGCTTGCCATCCTCCCCTGCCACACCAGCGTGGCATGCCGCACCCTTTGAGAACCACTCTCTTACTACACGGCAACAGCACCATCCCTTTCTGAAAGGGATGTAAAGGAGCAACAGAATTACAGGAATGAATAAAGCTGGTTTATGCTGAGCCAGACCTTTGGTCCATCCAACCTAGTATCGTCTACAATGATTGGCAGTGGCATTCCAGTGTTACAGGCTTTCCCAGCCCTACCTGGAGATGCCGGGGATTGAACCTGGGACCTTCTGTATGCAAAGCAGATAATCTACCACTAAGCTATGGCCCTTCCCTTTTAAATAATGTTGTGATGCTCTTGCTATGTTCGGCTGAGTTGGGCTGAGGAGCAAACATCAGAGTGCAGTCTGCCTCATGCTGCTTGTGCATGCCTGTTCTGATGTAAACACTTGCATCTATGCACACTGCTTCATTGATACACCCGGTCACAGGCCAAAGGGCACTTAAGCAACTGAACCCTCACCCCCATCATCTCCAAGCAGAAATCAGGTTGATAACTTATTTGCTTTGTAAAGGAGCTTCCACATATTTATCTCTCCCCCACCCCCAGTCTTTTAAGAGGCCCAATGTGGTCGTTTTGCTCTTAAAACATTCTGAACGACTTGTCTAGTGGGATATTAATGTGTCTATGAAAAGCCAAGCTACCAGAACTCACAGCACTGACATACTGCTACTTGGGGGGAAAACAGAAGAAAGAAAAAAAAACGCCGACTGGGTTTTGCAATAGCATCAGAAACACAGACATATAAAACCGTTATGATTTATGCTTCCAGTATTTCCACTGTGCAAGGCACAGACATGATGCCTTTGTTCTATTGTTTACAGGAACAGTTCACACATACACTGTATTTAAAACATTTCCCAAAACTGCTGAAGAAACATACTTCAAATGTTTTGATAAAAGAAGATTGACCAAGTGTTTCAAAAAGAGAACATACCAGTACTGCAAATGGGTAGGAGACATGATAATGTGAAGGCCAGATGTCATCCCAGACAGCACAATGATGTACACAATGTTACAAAGCGAGTCTTATAAGATACAGGAACCTCCTTACTAGATCAGATCAATAATTCAATTAGTCTACAATCCTACTTCTGGCTCACATTCTTAAGGTACTCCGCTGACCTCAGAGCACGTTTACACAGTAGGTAAGCACACTGAGGATCAGAGTAGCTGGGGGGGGGGGGAACCTAAATGGTACCAGACGTATAACAGAGGAATGATTGAAAGCCTCTTCTCAAACAGACAATTATGAAGAGAGACCAAGTCCTTCAATCAAAAATTTATCTAGTGTAGTCAGCTCTGGCTTTTATGTCTGGGCTGGAAAAATCCTAGATGTCTGGGCATGGAGGTGCCTACATATGTGATGCTGGGGCCTAACGTTTGAAATTATTTCCCAAAGGATTTCTTAGAGAACACGTACAAAACCCATAGGGATCGAGTCACATTTCTTGGGCATCACAGAAGTGAACTGGCAGAAAGGCATGTTGTACCTGACAAGAGCTCAAACACTTGAGGGTGCAATCTTACAAGCACTGCATTCCCCCCCCCCAGCCCCATCTACTCCCCGTAGAAGAAACAGGAGAAATACTTGGTAATTTTTTTCTCCTAGAGGTATTTTCTAGCCACTCAGTGGGGACTGGAAGCACCATAGCAGTGACCCATTAAGTGGAAGTCCTCTATGGGGTAATATGGCTGGTGCAGCTATGGCATGGGCTGTGCAGTTGACACCTGGAGGGTGGGGAACCTCTGGCCCTCCACATGCTGTTGGCCTTCAACTCTCATCAGCCCCAACCAGCATGACTTAATGGTTAGTAATGATGGGAGCTGTAGTTCGGCAACATCCAGCACACCATGGATTCCTCATCCTAGGTCTGCACAATTAACATTCTGAAATATGCAGGTGCCTATGTAAAAACAACAACAACGATAACTGCAATCCCACTTTGACCATTTCTGCACACAGCTAGGAAGTTCATCTTGAGGTATAAAGCCAATAAGTCTTTCATGATTACTGCAAAAGCTTTAAGATTTCTAGTTTGTTCACAAACTGCTACACATCTCTAGATTATCTCGATGGGGTTTCATCTTTGCATGTGCTAAGTAGACAAGCTGCAGAACCCAAATGGTCAGATGCCTGGCTCAAACAAACACGCACTAAGAAATATGTAAGAGAAATGTCATTTCTTCTGAAACATGAAGCTTCTCAACAGTAAAAATTACAACACTGGCAGAAGAAGCTATTGGACATTATGCAACATCCCCCCCCCCGGGACAGGAATTAATCAATCAAGGCTTTGACCACTGTGCACAAATGTGATTAAGAAAGTTGCTTAATGCATACTTTTAATCAACTTGAGTTGAGAACATGCAAGGGGAGAGTTAATTAGAAAAAATGACTACAACCTTATCAGCTACTTATGATTTATCAGCATAACTTTCAGTAAATGGTATGATGTACTGTACAAGAATCGTATTCAAATCCAGTTTGAGCACTTTGATAAAATATATTTGGACATGAAGACCTGGGTTCAAATCCCACTTCAGATATGAATGCATTAGGTGGACTTGGGAAATCATCATCTATTTGGCCTTTTAAAAAATGTGAATAACACTGGTTATTCCTCAGATAAAACACTGCATGTTTTCCTGTCTATAGATTATTGTTATTGCCATTTTATCAATCTTTTATATAAGGTGATGTAGAGGGAACCCCTAAGTTGAACCTCTATTGGAAGGAGCACCTACTCCTATTTCACTCTGCCTGTTCTTCAAGATTTTCTTCTGAGGCCCTTCTCCATGTACCTTTTCCAACAGAGATAGAAAAATCATCTAAACATTGGTCTCCAGCAAATGGGTTGAGATGCACTACCGGGCTGCAGCCTGATCTAACATGGGACACAACCGGAGCCCAACCACCATAAAAAGACATGACAATTTTTTATATTTTTTATTTAAGTGCCCCCAAATGCATGTTTGGGTTAAAGGTGGGTCCCAAGTATGAAAAGGCTGAAGACTACTGATCTAAAAGGACTTCCTTGCCAGTGGTGTCTGAGTTATGGAATGACCTCTCCAAACAGAATGCCTGCTATCATTTAGGTGTCAGGAAAAAACATTTTTATTTAACCGAGGCATTTTAATATATGCTATTAATTTAACTGAGCAAGAGTTAGTCTTACTTGCTGTTTTCTTGTTTTAACACATGTTTTTATTTGTTTTATGCTGTACATGACCCAGACATCTGATATGATAAAGGGTAGTATAAGAATATTTTAAATCAACCAAATAATAATGAAAATCATGCCTGGACAGAGCAACATAATAATAAATATGAATGAAGTAGTTAGACTGTTCTGACTTATCAGCAAGTCCAGGCTTTAGGAATAGTGCTTTTAGTGGGTGATTGACAAACTGGAAAAATGTTCAGAAAGCAACTAAGAAGGCAAAAAAAAAAAAAAAAAAAATGAATGCCAGACTTATGAGGCAAGGATGAAGGAACCAGCTATGTTTAGTCTATAGGAAAGAAGGGAAAGGGGGAAAAAAAGAAAAGCTTAATTATACTAGTAAATAATGGTTCGATTTTTATCCATGATGAAATTCAAATAAAGTGTATTAATCAGTTTCATCAATCACTAATGTGTGCACATGGAAATGTAACTTTGTAGAAAAATTACTGACAGAGCAGTTTTGATTTATACCTAGCTTTGCCTCTTACTCTATACTCTCTAAGAAACACCAATTGCCTAGACTGGAAAAATGGCCTTCAGACCTGGGCTAAAATACAGAAATCACAGTCAACCCTGTTCTACAGATAAGCATGTTGCAAAAACCATGTTCCAAGGAACCTTGGAGTGTCTCAAGAGATGAAGTTTTCCTTAATGATAAAATGTGAGGTCAAGGTGCCCAAGGGACAGTTTGTTCACCATTACAGATCTCTTGCTATGGTGAAGTGTAGCTTTAAGGTAACTGCAAGGGCAAAAGGGAGCCCTGCATTCTGATTGTTCCATCTGCTTGCCCACTGCATGCTGTTCTGGTGGTTCTTCAGACCCGCTCCGCTCCCCCCCCCCCAGCAACCAATTTGTGAAGGGCAAGGGAGAAGATGTGGGAAAGACACATTGCACTAGTGGGACTCAATGTGCTGGCTCCCTCTAGTGCACATACTTGCTTGAATCTGGCCCAAGTTATTAGCAATTACAAAGGGCCTTTTGAGAGTGCATTGGGATTTCCATATATCATTCCAGCAATCCTTACAACCACTCTATGAGGAACGTTAGCACCATTGTCCTCATATTTATATAATGCTACGGCATAATCCAGTTGAACAGAACCATTAGGCCCCAGCTCCAACCTTCAACACCTTCCAAGGACCCCAGAAAAAGTAAGTAAAATTTTATTTATACCCCTCCCTCCCTGGCCAAGACTGGGCTCAGGGCGGCTAACATCAAATATCAAATACATTAAAATGCAATCAAACAATTGATTAAAAATTAGAATCAGGATAATATTAAATGACTGCCCACAAATTACAACCATAGGGGTCGGGAACCTCAAGTATTCATCAGGGCCAGCTATCCATGTTGGTCCCACATGAGCCGATAAAAGGGCCAAAGAGGTAACTTACAGGGTCCCATAGAGAGGGGTCAAACTGGGCCCGGGAAATCCTGTTTTCTTGTGCAAGATCTTGGCGGCCATTTTGTGTGCCGTAACCTTGCACTCTCTCACGCTGTGCTCTTGTCCCGAAAAAGCACTTTTTCAGGGCCGCATGAGATCTCGCCCCCTAAAAGCACTTTTTGGGGGCAAGTGTGAAGTGCAGGTCAAGTAACTCACCCGAGAGCGTCCTGAAAGATGTGCATCCCAGTTTTGTGTTGGAAAAAGTTGGAAGGTATGGCCTTCTGGTATCATCCATAGGTTGCTGCTCAGCCAACTAGCCACAGGAGGGTTAAAATTGGAATGGAGAACTTGTAACCCTCCATATGTTTTTGGACTATGACTCCCACCAGCCCCTGAGTAGGGGCTGAGGAGATTTGGAATCTAACAGCATCAGGAGGGCTGCTGGTTCTCCATGTCTGGACTATATGCAGAAATTGTGGGACCTTAGTTGGTCACAACAGTGACCCAAGCCAATTACCGGTACATTTGTGAGCCGTATAATAGAGGGTCTTCTTCTTAATGTTGGGTGACAGGGTAAAGACATCTCTTTGGGCTACCAAACTCTCAAGGACCCAAATGCTTGCATGCTTGTGATAAACTCTTGGTATCCTATGACTCATTGTAACTTGTTATGCTTATGTCCTGTTCTTCCAAGGAATTCAGCTCAGTATGCATGGGGTCTGTTTTATTATTTGCTCATGTAATGGAGCCATCTATTTTGTTGCACTGTTTATGACTCATGTTTTGATGCCTTAGTGGGGAATTAAGATCTTAGGTTGTCACCCCATCTCCAAGATTTTGTCAGAGCTGGAAATAAATTCTTAATCTGACTTTTCATACAAAGTTTAAGTTGTAATTATTATAACATTTATGAGCCCTTGGAAATTTTTATTCAAGCCAGAAGAAAGGTCCTTAGCATGTAAATGCTTTAGGAAGCATTCAAAACTCAAGCACATCTAAGTTTGGAATGCAGACATTGAACAGCCTGATGCTACATACTCGAAGATCTGCCAGGGAATGCATTTAACTATCTTGCTTCAAATATTAACTCAGGTTGTGCATGCTTTTGAAATGGCTGGAGTAATCACTTCCAGAGTGGAATATGTTTATATAACAGTCACCCAAACCAACTTAATCTGGATTTAAACAGAAAATTAAGCTCCATCATCAAAAATATTTAACCACCTAGCAGACAAGAACTAAGTCCATTGCATTAAATTGTCAAATTGGGGCAAGACTGTGCTGGATGAAAGCTGTACTCTCTCCTCAAAATGGAGAAAGAAGGAAAGTTGATATTCACAAACAGTGTGCATTATATATATATTTCTTTGCAAGAAGGATGTATTGAAACACCTTAGGAAACTCTCAGCCCTCCTTAGGCAATGGATCCTAGGTGGATAGAGTAGTGTCTTTTTGTTCAATGCACATTATGAGGCATTATTTTCCATGTGTCGTTTGCAGAACTAGATTTTTCACCCTATGCCCCTACATAGATAATCACTGTTAAGATTTTTGTCTCAGGTCTGAATCTCTGAATTTTTATACTCTAGGTGTCATTAGAATTTGCAGTTCTTTCTATTCATTCATCTAGGCCAGGGGTGGCCAACTTCCAAGAGACTGCGATCTACTCACAGAGCCCTTTTGAGCTTTTTTTTTTTTTTTTTTTTTTTTTAAGGAAAGCCCTGTTTTATGGGGTTCACGTAAAAGTTGTTGAGCTTCTTTAGGAAGGAGGAAAGTGACATTGAGCTTTTTTTTAAGGAAGGAAAGCCCTGTTTTTGGTGATTCAGGTCATGTTAGGGGTGCAGGGCAAAGGTGTTGAGTTTTTTTAAGGGAGCCAAAGTTTTTTAGCTTCTTTGAGGGGCGCACTGATCTACCGGTGATCTACCACAGACGTCCAGTGATCTACCAGTAGATCACGAGCTACCTGTTGGACATGCCTGATGTTCATGTTCTTGGTCCACATACTGCTTAAGCCTGCCTTGTAGAATTTTAAGCATAACCTTGCTAGCGTGTGAAACGAGCACAATTGTGCGGTAGTTGGAGCATTCTTTGGCACTGCCCTTCTTTGGGATTGGGATGTAGACTGATCTTCTCCAATCCTCTGGCCACTGCTGAGTTTTCCAAACTTGCTGGCATATTGAGTGTAGCACCTTAACAGCATCATCTTTTAAAATTTTAAATAGTTCAGCTGGAATATCATCACTTCCACTGGCCTTGCTATTAGCAGTGCTTTCTAAGGCCCATTTGACTTCACTCTCCAGGATGCCTGGCTCAAGGTCAGCAACCACACTACCTGGGGTGTACTTCCATATCTTTTTGGTATAATTCTTCTGTGTATTCTTGCCACCTCTTGATGTCTTCTGCTTCTGTTAGGTCTTTTCTGCTTTTGTCCTTTATTATGGTAATCTTTGTACGAAATGTTCCTTTCATATCTCCAATTTTCTTGAACATATCTCTGGTTTTTCCCATTCTGTTGTTTTCCTCTATTTATTTGCATTGCTCGTTTAAGAAGGCCCTCTTGTCTCTCCTTGCTATTTTTTGGAAATCTGCATTGTACATTGCACTTAATTTAACTGTGACCTTTCTATAACCCACACTGGGACCATTTGGTGAAGGGTGGGCTGTAAGTCCAAACAATAGGAAAATAAACGTATTTCTTTAAGTCTTTGTGTTAGATATGACATTCCTATTGATGGACGCAGAGTCACTTGATAGCAAGGATGATGGATTATAACACCGTCCCCAAGTGCTGTATAGTACTTTCCCCAATATGGGTAGAATCCAGTAATGTGTGCTTGTGGACACTATTGGGATGTAGGCTAAATCTGTGCTTCTGTGCATGGTGACTCCAGTTTCTGGGATGAAGAATAGGACAAATGCATCGTGGATTCCATCTTGCTTGCTTTGTTCTACAGAACTCAATGAGGGGCTCTGAACACTGAGTCAGACTCTAGCTGCATAAATTCAACCACCCTGGGTTGGACAGAATTCAGAGGGCTGGTGTATGGATACATGCATGACTATGCCAAGGCAGAGGGTTTCAGAAATCATAGAAAGTTTTTCCTAGTGAAGAAATAAATGAGTCTCATCCTTCCAAGTGGTTGGAAAAAACAATGGCGAATTGAAAGGCAGGCGTTTGCTCTTGCACTCTCTCTGTCTTGGCATTTATGCAGGTCTGCCATCACCGCCACTACCTACGAAACATATGTCAGCCTGCAGTGCTTTTCGATCTGCATTTATTCATCAAACTCATGAAACACGCTGTTCAGGAGCCAATGAAACTGAATCTTGTGGGCACCCCCATTGGAAGCTCTTTGGGAAATTAAGCGACTGTCCTTACTTTATCCCCTGGGACATGTTAAAAAAAGAAAACGAAAAGAAAAAAGATGCAAGCTTTGAAAGAAAAATCCAAAGGCAAGTCAAAAGCACCTCGTTAATAATGGTCATGAAAATAGTTGGTGTCAAATTTATCAGCACTGAACACCTCAACTTCAGCAGCTGCCAAGAAAAGATGAGTAAAAGCGGCAACTGGAATTTCCATGCCAAAACTAGGTTTGTCCTGCAGAAGGGGTCTGTTAAGCTTTGCACGAGGCTCCATCAACAGCCCTGCAAATGCCCCGTCAGCGTTTACGACCTGCGCTTTATATGCACTTTACGTTCTACATCCCTGGTTTGTGGAGGGAAGAGAATGATCGGTGCAGAGCTGCTGCTGAGCTTCAGACGACAGAGATATGTCCCAACAAGAGTTTCTGAACTTTAGAACAAAACTCTATACTATCAAGCACGCCTTAGATCTTTTAACAACACTTCCCCAAATGCCTTGTAAAACAGTAAAGTCTGGTTGTAATTATCAAGCACCATACACACACTGTTTACAGTAGAGTTGTAATTTTTTAAAAATGTTTTTGCACAGAGAAGTAAAATACTTCTGAAAAGTACCCAAACGTCTACTGTGTTCCATGCCAACAGGGCAATTCAGCCAAAAATGCAGAGAGGGAAGAGATTGCCAAATAAAAGAAAATATAACAAATTGGTAATGGCTTCTATCTTGACAGAAAATGAAAATTATACCTCAATGTGTGGCCACTCATGTGGACACATAAGAATGTCTTACAGGCAATCATTTTACTTCAGATAACACACCCTGACAGTGGTGCACGGCATACTGGCTGGCTTTCACTTTCCATAAAAGCAGCAACCGTAACCTATAAAATGGTCTAGGAATCATATAATTTATGCATATCCCACATGCATGCACACTCACACAATATTTATAATAAATCATCTCAAGCACACTGCTGTATTATGAGGGGTGGGTTGGAAGTCAGCACTAAAAATTCCTTCAAAGTTGCCACAATTGGATCCAGCCACCCAATCTACTTAAAGGCACTGAAAAGGGTGGGGTGGGGGAGAAGGATCCAAGTCCAAAAATATTTTTTATCCTCCAAACTAATCCCCCAACCATGAGATTCTTTGCACTTTTTATAGTCTTAAGGTTATTGAGATTCTGAATGTCAAAATCTACAAGCCGCCTACTCCAAAGTAGTCAAGCATGAAGCTGAAGAATAGTTTCTGCTGTTGCAATTTATATATATTATTGTTGTGGTTTATGTCTGGCTATGGGCTGATACAGGCTATCCTTGATTTGGTGCTACACAAATGAGCCTTCAGTTTAACAACAATCCTCAAGTCTTTCATCCACCCTACCCCTCTGACCGTGATTGAATCCCTTCCTTTCCTGGCCTGCCGAAACTATGGATGTGCTTGACCTGCAAACCAGGAAAGGATATCACAGTTGATCTTGGTTTCCAAGATATGCCTAAACAATTAGTTTCCTGGTTTGGACAAAGAGAAGGAATAGCTGTACATGAGTGGAGACGTGTGTGTGTGTTAGGAACCCTCAAAATCTAACTTCAAAACTTTCATCTTATGGGAGAACACAGCAATCGCAGAGGGAACTTGTGGGGCCTCTAGTCTAGAGTAAGATGTATGGCAACTGATCCAGAGAAGTTATGGATCATTACGGGTATATCAACACTACACCATGGAAACCAGCAGAGCTTTTTTTCAGCTGGAACTCGCCCTCAGGTGGGTGCCATTGCCATTATATGAGAACAAGGGAGGCATTCATGGTGAGTTCTGGCACCTCTTTTTCTAGAAAAATAGCACTGGAAATCAACACTGAATTCCTGGTTCTAAGTATCATATGAAGAGGTCCTAAAATATTACAAATGTTCTAGGGTTATATTCTTGAAAAATAACCATGGTCTTGACACATTAACTGCCCTGGCCCAGCCTGAAGATACAACTTTATAACTAAGGCAGGACGTCCAAGAAAGAAAACACTATTCCTGTTTCCAGAATAGTTCCGCTCGGTGCCGCAAACCCCGGCCACCTGAGAAGGGAGGGCGGCAATTATAACTCAGGATTGTAATTCTAACTGTTAATCAAAAGTTTAGCTAACTAGCTATGCTGCTGTTCTAGGTATCTCCAGAAAAAAACAGCAGCAGCCATGTATTTTACTGAGGAAACAAAATCTGCCTTCAGCGCCTGTAGCTGAAGTGATGTGTATAGTGCAGGGGTCGGCAACCCGCGGCTCCGGAGCCGCATGTGGCTCTGTAACACCTTTGCCGCGGCTCCGCCATGTCGCCGAGAGGGAGGGCAAATTGGCTCTGGCGCTGCCGGCTGCTGACCCAGAAGCTCGGAAGCGGGGAAACAGAGCTGCCCAGGCCAGGCCAGCCCAGAAAAGGGGCCGAGCCTCTGCGGGGAAGCTCCCGCCCCGCCCCCGCCTGGAGGAAGCATCGCGGCGCCAGGGTCGCTCTCCCCTGCTTGTCCCAGGGAGCGCCGCTTGCGCACGTGGGCGGATCAATGGCCCGGTGCGGAGCGGTGGTTCCCGTGTAAACGGAGGAGGTGGGAAGAGGTTTGTTGCGTGCCATCGCTTGCTGAATCGGGTGGGAGAGGGAGGGTGGCTGGCTGGCTGCCGGTCTTCCCTTCCCTTCCCTTCCCTTTCCTCCCGCCCCCGCCTGGAGGAAGCATCGCGGCGCCAGGGCCGCTCTCCCCTGCTTGTCCCAGGGAGCGCCGCTTGCGCACGTGGGCGGATCAATGGCCCGGTGCGGAGCGGTGGTTCCCGTGTAAACGGAGGAGTTGGGAAGAGGTTTGTTGTGTGCCATCGCTTGCTGAATCGGGTGGGAGAGGGAGGGTGGCTGGCTGCCGGTCTTCCCTTCCCTTCCCTTCCCTTCCCTTCCCTTCCTTCTCTCTCACCCTTTGCTTGCTTGCTTGCTTGCTTCCTTCCTTCCTTCCTTCCTTCCTTCCTTCCTTCCTTCCCTCACCCTTCCTTCCTTCTTTCTTTCTTTCCTTCCTTCCTTCCTTCCTTCCTTCCTTCCTTCCTTCCTTCCTTCTCTCTCTCTCACCCCTGCTTTCCTTCCTTCTTTCCTTCCTTCTTTCCTTCCTTCCTTCCTTCCTTCTTTCTTTCTTTCCTTCTTCCTTTCCTTCTTTCTTTCATTCTCTTTCCTTCCTTCCTTCCTTCCTTCCTTCCTTCCTTCCTTCCTTCCTTCCTTCCTTCCTTCTTTCCTTCCTTCCTTCCTTCCTTCCTTCCTTCCTTCCTTCCTTCCTTCCTTCCTTCCTTCCTGTGGGATGTATAACACTGGTGCAGTCAATCACAACATTCCTAGAGTGTACACAAAGGGGACTTGGTCCTCCAGGTAGAGTTTCCTGTGCCAAGACTGAAATCACTTCCTTTGTGTGACCAGAAGTGGGAGTGGCCTTACCTGTAGCTATTCAAAGATACAGGTGAGCTGCTACTCTCCCTCTCTTCCCACCAGGACTCCGAGGATGCAACATCTCAGGAGATGCTCTCTTGGCTTCCAGCCAAGAGAGGCCCACATGGAGCCTTTCTCCCTTAAGGAGAATCTCCACATGTACATACATTTAATCTAAGCTAGCCTGCCTTCTGAGACTTATATATTCTTGGATGTTTGTGAGTAAAACCTTTATACTTTTATAAGCTTATGTGTCGTGTATTTTCTGTTAAGAGGGAACCAGGGGATATATGCCAGGAATCTGCCTTGTTCTAGAAGTTCATAGGAACTTAAACGCCACGCTTTGCTGCGCTTTATTGGGGATGAGAAACTCTGCTAGTTTGGAGCTTGTTAGCACAAGCTGGGATAGGAAATATTAATCAATATTCCCTCATCCACATTCCCTCTCATCTCCCACAAAGGGTTTTGAGGCCCAGAACTGCGTATTTTGTGTATTTTTAAAGGATTGCTTTGGATTGTGATTTTTGGCAGAGTAGTATTTTTCTGTTTGTACTTCCTGGTAAGCACATGGTCCTTTGTTCTCCATTGTGCTGTGAAAAGGGGGATTAGCGACCCCTCCCCTCCCTCAGAGCTCACAGACCTCAGAGGCAGTGAAGATTAGTTTGCATTTTGAGATTTTTAAGTTTTGATTTTTGAATTTTAGCCATTTTTGGGAATTTTTGGAAATTTTTCAATTTTTGAGGATTAAGATGGCAAGCTCAGGATTTGATAGTGAAGCAAGATCAAGCTTTATGCTGCTGAATGATCGTAACTTTGTGCAATGGAAGCAGCGCCTTTTAGTGCATCTTGGTGCAAAACAAGTGCTTAAAGCGGTGAAAGATCCCAAACCTGATTTTGCTGATTTAACCAAGAAAGCAGATTGGGAAAGGCAAGATGCAGAAGCTAAACACATAATTTTGAGCAGTTTGAAAGATGAGCATTTATCTCTGATTGACTATGAAAGTGATGCATCTCAGATTCTAAAGGATATTGAGAGGGTTTATGCACAATCATCAGAGAACTCTTATAGACATTTATTGGATAAACTGCTGAAGTTAAAGATGAATTCTAGAGAACAATTTACAGGGCATTTTAAGGACTTTAATGAAATTGTTCAAAGGATTGCCCTAACTCCCAGAGCTTTTGATGATGCAACCAAAGTGACTTTTATGCTAGCATCATTGGGACCAGAATTTGCTTCATTTAAGAGTATAATGGATCACACAAGAGATTTGACTTTTAATGAACTAGCAAATCACTTAAGAGAGGAATGCAGAGATTACCTTGATTCTCCACAAAGGAATCCAAGGAGGGACACAAGTTATGTTTTTAAGCAATTTCCCAAGTCTAAGGAAGTGTCCAAAGAATTAATATGCCATAACTGCAATTTAAAAGGGCACATTGCAAGGAGTTGCCAGAAGCCCAATAATAAGTCCCGCCCCTTTCAACCAAAAGGTGAAAAGAAGGGGGGTCACGAGCGTACATTTCTACTGCAAGAAAAGAGTTTAAATGTGCAAAGAAATGAAAGGAAAAGTGACCAATTTATTTTAGATTCGGGAGCTACAAGCCATTTTGCGCATAAAAGAGAATATTTCAGAGAAATTAATGATAGTGAATGGACTGAAATCCAGATTGCTGATGGAAATGTTCTAAAATCACAAGGTGCAGGTTCAATGCGTTTGAAATTCAAGGTGAACAATGAATCTCTTGAAACAACTGTGCCTAATGTTCAATATGTCCCAGAATTGAATTGTAACTTGCTTAGTGTGTCTGCTTTAGACAAGAAAGGTTTCAAGGTTACATTTGCCAATGGAGAATGCAATGTAACGAAAAATGATGAGGTTTATGCTCAAGGGAAACTAATCAATGGTGTTTATGAGATTAACGTTTCAGAAAACCAATCAGCACAAGTCGCCCAATCCAAGCAGAAGCATGAAGCAGATCTGGAGCTCTGGCATCGAAGACTGGGTCACCGGGATATCAGAGTCATCCAGGAACTGCAGAATGGAGATCTTGTGAGAGGTCTACAGGTAAACAAAAGTAACACACCCACACCAAAGTGTATAACTTGTGTAAGTGAAAAAGGAGTCAAACCTTCTTTCCCACGTTGTGCAGAAAAGAGAAGCACAAAAGTTCTGGACATTGTGTACACTGATTTAGCTGGACCTATGAATATACCTTCCTTAGGAGGAAATAAGTATATTTTGATATTTTTGGATGATTATTCAAGGTTTTGTGTGGGATACCTTCTCAAAGAGAAGAGTGAAACAGTGGAATTGTTCAAGCAATACGTAAGCATGGTCAAGAACAAATTCCATCGAGCACCCACCACCCTAATGTCCGATAATGGTGGGGAGTTTTGCTCACGTGAAATGGAAGCCTTCATGGCTCAGGAAGGCATAGCACATGTGACCACAGTAAGCTACACACCTCAACAAAACTCTATTGCTGAGAGGAAATTTAGGTCCATCCTAGAGATGACAAGGTGTATGCTAAAAGGATCCAACTTGTCGAATAAACTTTGGGGTGAGGCAGCAAATACTGCGATTTATATACAGAATAGGCTGCCAACAAAAGGCACAGAGCGCACGCCATTTGAACTTTGGCATGGAAGAGTCCCAAATTTGTCACACATACGTGTATTTGGAAGTTTGTGCTATTACCACGTGCCCAAGGAGCACAGACACAAACTTGACTCCAGAGCAAAGCCTGGTATCCTAGTTGGATACGCTTCTGGAGGAAAAGGCTACAGAGTTGTGGACTTACAAACAGGGAAAACAAGTTCACATCACGTGATTCATTTTGAGGAGTATGAAAAGGCTGACACAAGGAACACAGCAATTGACTGTTCCAATGAGCCACCAACAGAGGAGTTTGTAAGTTTTCCTTTTGAAGCCATACCAGAAACTAATCCACCTCCTAGTATTGTACCTCCTAGTGTTGTAGCACCCCCTACAGATGACACCCCAGAAGACGCGGAGGACCAGATGTCAGAAGGCTCCAGAGACGAAGAGGACCCGTATGCAGGGATGCCGCCATTGGAAGGAGATGAGGAAGCTGATGCGGTTCAACAAGAGCCAGAGGTCAGACGTTCCTCCAGGTCCAACAAAGGCGTTCCACCACTACGACTGTCCTACTTTGCAGGGTCGGCGCCACCACAGGAACCTTCCACGTGGGAACAGGTTCAACGGTTGCCAGCTGCTGAGGCCAGTCTCTGGAAGCAAGCCGCGCAGGAAGAGATGGATGCACTGCATCGCAACAAGACCTGGACCCTGACAGAGCTACCTCCTGGTAAGAAGGCAATTGGGTCCAAGTGGGTGTTCAAGCTTAAGAAGGGGTCAGAAGGGGAGGTGCAACGCTACAAAGCTAGGCTTGTAGCACAAGGATTTTCACAACAGTATGGCGAAGACTATGATCAAGTATTTGCGCCTACAGTGCGATACAGCAGTGTTAGATTACTTCTAAGTATTGCAGCATCTAAAGGCCTAACAGTCCGTCATGTCGACATAGCAACAGCTTTTCTTCATGGGACGATTTCTGAACAGATTTATATGAAGCAGCCCAAAGGCTTTATCAAGCAAAATGAGGCACATCTTGTATGTAAACTTCAGAAAGGAATTTACGGTTTGAAACAAGCTGCAAGAGCATGGAACCAGAAATTACATGAAATGCTGGTTCAGCTTGGGTACAAGCAGTCAACAGCTGACAAGTGCCTGTACACTAAGAACAGAAATGGACAATTCTCTTACATTCTGGCTTTTGTCGATGATTTATTAATATCAACGTCCAATGACAGAGACTATAAAGACATAGTCAGACATCTCAACAAAGAGGTGCAAGTAAAGGAATTGGGACTTGTCCAGTATTATTTGGGAATTCAAATTGAGAGAGAAGAAGACGGCTCATTTCTTCTCAGCCAGAAGCAGAAGATAATAGAACTGATAGAAAGTATGCAGATGCAAGGTGCACACCCTGTCGCGACACCCATGGCCACAGATTTTCTAAAGAATCAACAAGATTCGAAGCTGCTGCCAGACAACAGCGAATACAGGTCAGCGATTGGTAAACTTTTGTATTTGGTTACTACCAGCAGACCTGACATAGCAAGTGCAGTGGGGATCCTAAGCAGAAAAGTGAGTTCTCCCACTGAACATGACTTGGGTGGGGTCAAGAGGGTGGTGCGTTACCTCAAGGGTACAATGAATTGTAAGTTAAAATTGCCAGCTGTAAGGGACCCTAAGTTGGTTGGGTACAGTGATGCAGACTGGGCTGGGGATAAGGCGGATTACAAATCCACAAGTGGTTATGTTTTTATGTTTGGAAATGCACCTATCATATGGGGCAGTTATAAACAGAAATGTGTAGCCTTATCGTCCACAGAGAGTGAATATATTTCAGCTTCGGAAGCATGCAGAGAAATCATCTGGCTGGATCAACTCCTGACAGACTTTGGTTTGCCGAGAAAAGGACCTGTCAGCTTGATGGAGGACAATCAAGGCTGCCTGCAGCTAGCGCAAACCGAAAAGTTCCTTGCACGTTCAAAACACATTGGGGTCAGGTATCACTTCATTCGCCAGATGATCCAAGATGGACTAGTAGAAATGTCCTACTGTAATACTCAGGAGATGACTGCGGACATTCTCACGAAACCCTTGCCACGAGAGAGTTTCCAGAACCTGCGTGTCAAGCTGGGACTCTGGGTGGTTGAATAAAGTTGTTTTATGTTTGTTAAATGTTGTTCAGACTGAGAAGGGGTTTGTGGGATGTATAACACTGGTGCAGTCAATCACAACATTCCTAGAGTGTACACAAAGGGGACTTGGTCCTCCAGGTAGAGTTTCCTGTGCCAAGACTGAAATCACTTCCTTTGTGTGACCAGAAGTGGGAGTGGCCTTACCTGTAGCTATTCAAAGATACAGGTGAGCTGCTACTCTCCCTCTCTTCCCACCAGGACTCCGAGGATGCAACATCTCAGGAGATGCTCTCTTGGCTTCCAGCCAAGAGAGGCCCACATGGAGCCTTTCTCCCTTAAGGAGAATCTCCACATGTACATACATTTAATCTAAGCTAGCCTGCCTTCTGAGACTTATATATTCTTGGATGTTTGTGAGTAAAACCTTTATACTTTTATAAGCTTATGTGTCGTGTATTTTCTGTTAAGAGGGAACCAGGGGATATATGCCAGGAATCTGCCTTGTTCTAGAAGTTCATAGGAACTTAAACGCCACGCTTTGCTGCGCTTTATTGGGGATGAGAAACTCTGCTAGTTTGGAGCTTGTTAGCACAAGCTGGGATAGGAAATATTAATCAATATTCCCTCATCCACATTCCCTCTCATCTCCCACACTTCCTTCCTTCCTTCCTTCCTTCCTTCCTTCCTTCCTTCCTTCTTTCCTTTCCTTTCCTTTCCTTTCCTTTCCTTTCCTTTCCTTTCCTTTTTTCCTTCTTTCTTTCCTTTCCTTCCTTCTCTCTCTCTTCCCTCCCCTCCCAGCCTTTTAGAGGAGGAAAACCAGAAAAAAATATTTTACACCCACCCCACCCCCACCCCCCACAATGTTTGAAAACGTCAGCTTTGTACTTAAACACAAATTGGCCGGGAACTTCATTGTCTGTGTCTTTATTAATTTATTTAAAGAACAACAAACTGGTGATTGCAGTGTTATATTTGTTTTAAATGTCGCAATGGTTTTGCGGCTCCCAGGTTTTTTTTTTCCTTCGGAAACGGGTCCAAGTGGCTCTTTTTGTCTTAAAGGTTGCAGACCCCTGGTATAGTGAATGGCAGAACTTTAAAAGGGAAGAACAAAAGGTCCGTGGTTCAAATGCAGCATAGGTGTGCATACATTATCTGTTCATATAATGACTGCTGACAAAATTTTCCGTTCCCTCAAATTTCCTGCTTGTTACTTTCATTTTAAGCATTTGAAAACCTCGTTTGTAAAAAAAAGGATATTAAAAACTGGAGATCACTGCAGATCAAACTTGATTCTACTGTTTGATGGGGGGGAAAATATTGGTTCAGCAACAAGCAATTAGGTTGATTCCCCCTTCCTTCATCATCACCACAAAATAAATACAGAACATGAGATTAAGTCTGCTATATGACCCAGGATCCTTAAGAGTAGAAAACACAAACACAGTGAAGATTTCCACAGTAGCTGCAAGCAGTTTATCCAAAGGCCCCTCCTCCTTACTGCCATCTCAAGAATATGCTATAACTCAAGCATTTAGCATAAATAGATACAAGTTGCTCAGAACATCTAGTTCCATACCTATTTACATTAAGTTTTCTCATTTCCCCGCTTGCCAGCAACAAATGTAGGCATTCTTTGGCAAGCAATGTCGTTAGAACTTGGAGGAAGTCTGTGTCCTTTACACATGAAGTGTATGGAGAAGCAAGACTTGTTATTCTTAATGTGTCAGCTCAAGGCCTTATGTCTCCAGCATCACCTACATGTTTCATCTTCCAGTAAATATTTAGCACTATTTCCTTTTGACTTTTAAATAGGATTTGGGGGGGGGGGTCTTGTTAGCACAAATTGCAGCCTATTAAACTAGCAAACAGATATTTTGAATGTTACAGTACATTATGATGAGGAATAAGTTATTAGTTATATACTCAGTCTTGTAATTTGAGCTTTTATGAAACAAGGAGAAATGACTTTCCAATGGTAGGAACAGTTCTCTTGCTTGGTTCACATGTAACACCAACTCAGTTTGATCATCACAGTTATGACTGTATTATTATTATTATTATTATTATTATTATTATTATTATTATTATTAACAACCACTTTTTATCAAACGATCTCAGGGCAGTGTACAACATTAGAAGCACATTACAAAACATCAACGATAAAAAACATAATAAAAACATAGTAAAAGCATACTGATAGACAGCCTAATAGTAACATAAGCATAATAACAGTCATATCCCCCACACTTTCACAAGTATAGTTTATTTAATAGCCAATAGGCCTTGGTAAAGAGGAATGTTTTTGCCTGGTCATTGCATTTTGCACCAGCTGAAGTTTCTGAACCGTCTTCTGAGGTAGCCCCCACCTGAAGGTTGCAGTAATTCAACCTAGAGGTTACCAGAATATAGGCCACAGAAGTTAGGCTATCCCTGTCCAGATTGGGGCATATCTGGACCACCCACCAAAGCTGGCAGAAGGCAGTCTGTGGAACACCCCCAAGCTATGTACGTGCTCCTCTAAGAGGGAGTATAGCCCCCTCAAAAGCGAGAAGTCTTCCACCCATCTAGTCTAGGGAACCACCCACTAACAGTGCCTGTCTTATCTGGATTGAGCTTCAGTTTACTGGCTCTCATCCAGTCCCATTACCGAGGCAATGTACTCTTTACCTTGTTTGTACATGTAAATTCCCTCCCTCAATTCCTGGTTCAAGCTAACCAGAATTTGCTGTGATACTGGAATTGGAAGAACAGCTTGTCTCCACGCCAGAACTGAAAACCCACCCACAGTAAAGGGAGGGGGATCATAGTTCAGCAATCAAGCACATGTAGGTTCCAGTTCAATCCCTGGCATCTACAGTTAGCAGGTGATTTGAAATTCTTGTTGTGAACCGCCCTGAGACCTCCAGGTATAGGGCGGCGTATAAGTTGAATAATAGTTTTTTGTTGTTGTTTTTTTAAACCTCTCTTTGAGACCCTGGAGACCCACTGGTGTTAGAGTAGCCAATTTGATTACATTCCCCCCTAAGCAAACATTTCAAGTCAAAAAAGTTTCTTACCATCCTTCATCATCCTCCACTTCAGGTTCAGACACTTCAGGTTCATTTTCAGGAGTCTCTGCTATTGCTTGGTTCAGTTTTGATTTGAATCTGTCCAGCAATGCCAGCGTCTGGAATTAAACAAGACTGCTGAAAACTTGCTCAATTCACCACACCTTTAAGTCCTAATAACACTAACACTTGAAGTGAGCAAGCATCCAATTGGTGTGATGACTTGCACTGTGAAATCAGCTGAGCAAATGCACTGTGTGTGCAATATTTACTTACGTATGTAATGAACTACTAACAAGATATATCTAGTTTTTGTAAGTATGCCCACTCATCTGCCTCACTTCAATTCCATGTGCCCCAGTTCATGCGGCTTCAGTGAACCTGCCAGTACTCCAATGGGAATACAGATCTCTGTGCAAGCAGAACTGCCTTGTTATCTTCTGTGCTGGAAGATGTTTCTCATTCCCATTGAACGGAGTGGAGCAGCTCATCGTCTTGCAAATGTCTGTGCAAATCAGCTTTCTGCAGTACTTTATAACTGCATCCATTATGCATCCGTTGGTAAGTTACAAATAAATGTAACAAAATATATGCTATCATGCTCATCATCATTAAAGACTTAATTGTTTACCTCTGCCTTTCCATAATTTTAAGTGTTTTAGTTAGGCTGCTTTTATTGCAGTGCTGCTTTATTTTGTGATCTCTGATCTTAATGGACTGAGTGCTGCTTTAATATTATTGCTGGCTGAGGCTATTTAATTTTATTGTGATCTGGTGTGTTTTAATTTAAACCATTAGATTCTCATAGTGTTATAAATTTCCTTAACTTAGGTTATATATGTCATGAGATATTAATTTATTAAATAAAAACAGATAAGCACCATTATCAATGGTTTAGATGCACACTGATAATGAAACAACATCTAGGAACCCAAGGTTGAGAAAGGGTGGTCGAGGGGGAAGCTTACTTGGCCTTAAGACAGATTGCTCACCTGTAAGCTCTGGATTCCTAAAGTTGAGAAAGCTCTCTGTGTTGCTCTGCACAGATGCCAAATTTCTATGTGGGACTGCACAGAACCCCAGCTTTTCACCCCCAAACCATTTGAAGACTACTGATTTATTGGCAGATTGTAAAATTACGGTAAGCTAAGTTTTCAGACCACAATTCAACATTAACAAAATCAAAGAGAAACTTTGAGAACAGAAGGAAAGTCCTGCTGGATGAAGCCAAAGGCCCACTTGGCCCAGCATCCTGTTCTCACAGTGGCTAACCAGATTCCCAGCAAATAGTATTGAGAGACACACTGCCTCAGATAATGAAAGGTGAACATAGTCCCTATAGCCTTTGTCGCTAGTAGCCATTGATACTTCAACTTTCTGGGTAACTGAATTAGTTTTAAAAACATCATGCTGGTTTCATCCTTTGATTATTTACCTGAACTTCACGGGAAGGTCCTTTCTTCGGCTGCTGCTGTTTCAGTTGTTCATATTTCTTTTTTTCTTCCAGATATTCTGCAACAATGTTGTTTGGGGCAGCTTTGTCATCTGCATATAGAAACCAATGAAAACATGCACTGAGCCAAGGATGACTATGATGCCATCACTGGGAGAGAGAAATAAGACTGCATAAATCACCTCTAGTGCTGAATACTGTCTGGTTAGCTATTTGACATATGAACTCATTAGAAAACACAATTTGCTGAGAAAACTAACTGACTACATGTCTAGTCAGAAAAACCCCCCAATTTAGTTCAATGAGTTTTGTACACCAAGTGAGTACTGTACAGGATTGGCAGATTAAAAACGATTTGAAGTCAAAGGGATGGTGAATTATGGTCTACTCTGAGTATGCTAACACTATATATCACTCTGTATCAGTTTTTCATGTCACAGAAGAAATGGGAATAGATTTGAGAATAGTAATTTGTACTTGGACTTATTTTATTTTATTTTAATACTGCTCTGCATCACAAGATCTCAGGGTGGTTCACAATAATATATCCCCCCCCCCAATGAAAGAATTCAGCATCGTTCTAAGGTGATTGTTCCATCAGGGCTAGCATTTTGTCTTCCTAGGTAGAACAATAGGCCACTATCTTCCCCTGCACACTGTTCTGGGGATTCTCCTACCCTTCCCATGAGCCAATTTTGAGGTGGGGGTGGGGGGAAAGCCCCATTGCACGAGCAGACTTGTTAGTTGAATCCCACACAAAATTGATAATCAAAAAAGAAAAAATGCAATTTGTGAAAAAATACAATTTCAGTGTCGCCTGACCAGAACAAGACATATATATGTTAAGATTTAAATAGGTCCTGGCAGTACCCTGGAGTTCACGCAAACTACTTACAATCCAAGGTGTTAATACCGGTATGTGGAAAGGCAAAGCAAATTGTCCTTTACTTCAGGCAACAAAATGTCTCAGATGTGAACAACAGGTGTACATCATGCAGCAAAGGGTTTAATCTAGATTTAATTATGCTTAGAGTAGTAGGTCCAATTCCAAAGAGGGATTCCAAAGAGTCTACTCTAAGCATGACTAATTCTGGATTTAACTCAATGCATTTTCTATGTGCTTTGTATTGAGGTTGCCTTTGCATCCCCACCAGCCCTTTATGACTGTCCCTAGTGGTGAAGTCTGGGACTATGGTGGGGGAGTAGGGGAAGGAAGTCCTGAAAGCATGGTCTGAACTCGCTGCCACTACACAGGACATGCATCTGTTTTGGAAAGGTTTGCTTGTTTGTTTTTGCTATGCATTTGGAGATCTGTTAACCGAATTCTGCATGATAGTTCCTGAGTTCAAGGAGCAGTTTTTCATCTAAGTTTAGGTACAACTGAACACCATTTTGAATCAAGATGGCAGACTGAACATTTCAAAAATGCACTGATTTTAACTACTGTTTCAAAACTGAATTTATTATTATTATTGGTTTCTCAGAATTCCTATGCAATGCCAGGTACAAGCCTGCTACATAGAAGATAATATTAGCTTTCCAGGGCTTCAAATGAACCACAATGGTCTATTTTCCTTTTATCCTATGCCACTGTAGTACTGTTATACATAAAGGATGAACATTAGAAAAAATGGACTGTTGGACCAACTTTGTTCATCTATCCTTGTTATGTTGCATCTCTGCAACTCTACGGAATATTCTTTGCTTCTGACATTTATTCGAGTTGGACTAGTGATTACATGGAAAGTAGTATGCTAGCCATGTTCTTTTTGTGTTTTGGCTGAGTTTACAAACTGGTGCTTAAGTATGCCACTTTATAATATTAAAGTTTTATGTCCCATTGTATAGTACAAAAATATGATAGGTTGCAAAAATATAGGGTTTGGATCCAGTTTTTACTGTGTTCTGTATTAGTTTTGTTTTTAAATATTACTGCCAAAAACAACACCATTATCTAAAATAATTTTCTCAGGTTATAATTGTAAACATAGTCCTGTTCTATAAAGAACTGAACACCAATAATCTAATAAAATGTATTTAAAGTCTACCATTATTTATTTGAAGATTGATTTTGTTCAAATTTGGGTTTCTGATTCATGTTTAACAAACTTGAATATTCATATTTAACAATTTAGTGTATTCACGTAGATAAATACAGAACATCATTCATGAAATTGTTGGTGAAACTCCTTAAAAGTGCAGTTATGGTCTCAAATCAGGAACCAAAATGATTCCTGAAACCCCTACCCTGATATGTGAAATTTGATGAAAACATATTAAAAGCAGTAGAATTTATCAATTTTTAAGATGTCTGCACCTTCAGTTTTTTGGAACATCCTAGAAACAGTATTCACTAAAGCTGAAAACCTACCAGCCACTTCATACACAGGTTTTTTAAAAAATTCTTGACATAACTATTTGTAGATTTGTGTGAGTAGAATATTTGTGAACAGAATTGTATGCAACAAAGTGAGGTTTTTCTTCTTCCAGGAATTGGAATTACTGCCTAGGAATTAGGAGTTGCTAACTAACAAACAAAATGTTTGGTTTTCTGGTTTTCTGGTGAAGTTTTTATAGTGATACAACACTACTTAATATATTAACATTTGGTGCAGACCTCAATCTGAATGTTAAAAGAGAGTCTGGAGGTGATTAATATATTCTTTTCATCTGCTTGTTTGTGCGTTTAAGAGCTCATAGAAGTGGACTACACTACAACGCTCTGTGAGCAAGGCACTGATGGACTCCCCTATGTATGGAAGGTGAATTAGGGAACTGTGCAGATCCTTTCATCCGTTATTAACACTACTCATTCTAGGAAGAGATGGTTTAAATGCCAAGTAAGTGCATGAAAAGAACATGGGTAATTGGCCTTTAGCTGCCTTGATTTTATCTCAGAAAGGCAAGTTATAAATGCCAAAAATCAATTAAGCAAACTTTCTTTCTTGCAAGCATGCAGTCATCTATCAACTTTAGGGGAAGACCCAAAGCACAATGGCAGAGCATCTGTTTTTACATACAGAAGGCACCTGCCATCTCTAGGTAGGGCTAGGCCTGAAATCTTTGAAAGCCACTGCCTGTCAGGATAGATAAATCCGAGCTTGATAGACCAATGGTCTGACTTGGTATAAGGTAGCTTCCTATATTTCTAACTTTAGCCTAGTTCTGTAGTCCTCATGGCTTCAGTTTGGCTAGCAAACTCAGGTCATCCTCACTGTAACTCCCTTCTTCTCTGTCCTCTCTCTCCCCAACCCAGCCTAATGTTAGTACAACAAATTTAAATTTCAAATGATTTATTTAGCCAACACCACAATCACTCCCAAGATCTATGCTTATCAAGGGTATACAGTCATACCTTGGTTCTCGAACGCCTTGGTACTTGTACGTTTTGGCTCCCGAATGCCAAAAACCTGTAAGTAAGTGTTCTGGTTTTTGAACGTTCTTTGGAAGCTGAACGTCCTATGTGGCTTCCGATTGAGTGCAGGAAGATCCTGCAGCCAATCGGAAGCCATGCCTTGGTTTTCAAACAGTTCCGGCAGTCAAACGGACTCCCGGAATGGAGTAAGTTCGACAACCAAGGTACCACTGTATAGGAAATGTGTGAAGAAAACAGTTTGAGGCTCTGTATGCTCAATTATTTGAATGAATGATAATAGGAAAGAAATCAAATTTAGGAAAGAAATGCAAATTTAATAAACTAGTGCAATGCATTCACCAAAGCTGAAAAGTAATTTAAATGAATTAGGCTTGAAATCATTTGGTTCAGACTAGCACAAGATCAAGAGATTATACAAACAACTGGTGAGAAGATAAGAGACAAAACGTCTCCTTCACTGGCAAGACTGGATTCAGGTTTCCAGCAGCTTTCAGCAATCCTTTGTCTTAATCTATTTTACTCTTTTATTTAGTGCCCAAGACTAGCTCTACAGGATGTTGAATGATGCTGCCCCAGGCACAGCCTCTCCAGCTGTTAGAACTAGCTGCTGCTCTTATGTTTAATGGGAACTATTGACAGCTTTCTTGTTTTGTCCTGTCTTTTTGGCTGAGGAAACCACAAATCACTGCAACAAGGAACAGCACATTTCTTTTTTTAAAAAACAACAACTGTAAACCGATTTCATCATGCTAATAAGAAAAAAACAAACATGAATAACAGAATATGGAAAAGGCAAGTTATTTAAGTATTTGTTGTAGCAGTGCATCAGATATGGTGTAGTTGTTCACTCACTCGATTGTTTTGGATGAAAATCATTGCAGTCATATTAGGAATAGCAGGCCAAATGAAAATATTTTTAACATTATTTAAATGTCACCAGGAAGGCTCCAGGAAAGCTGGATGTACAAGGGGAGAAAAGGGGCAGAGGAAGCAGAGAGTGTGCTTACATATGACTCATTACCAATCCAATAAGCCATGGTTCGTTATGTCTATACCAGGATTTATTGTACAAAGGCAACCCTAGGAAGGAATGTGCTTTTGTGATAGGGGCATCACTAAATACACACCACAACCTTGAATTATTGTTTAACCAGAGTGCTATTATACTGAGCAATAAATGCTCTCTAAATGTAATAATCAGTTTTTTCCCCCAGTTTCGCCATCCCCTAAACTACCTTTACAACGCAACTAATTATTCTGAGAAAGAAGACATACAATATTGTAACCAGAATGATACTTCAGGCATGGTTTTTAAACAATTATGGGGCACAGAAACTTGAGGAACAAAATGACACCAGCAGAAGATCAAACGACAGATAATTATAGGGGGGAAAGCAATGCACTAGGTTGCAGATTAGTAAATCTATACTGAACCCAGATGTCAATTTTTTTTAAATGGATGGCACAAGACCTAAGGCTGACAGGTCTTTGGAGAGAAGGCTGCTTGCACCAAACAGAAAAGGGAAATAAAAACACACACAGAGAGAGCTCTGTTTCATATTTACAGTCTCAACTGACAGACCTTTTGCCCTTAGGGCAGGCAAGAGGTGGGGGAATCTCAACTGAGAATCTACAAAAAAAGGGATAAAAATTAATACACTTTACACTGCACTGAAAAAACCCCAAGGGTTTCTCATATAATATAACCCAACAGATATTTAAAGGTAATGAGCATGAACTAATTTTCAGACAAAGGGGAGAAGCCTTTTCTGTTTATATATGGAAAATCTCCCTCACTCCTTTTTTTTTAATTCACACTGAAATTATTTGCCAAAATCCACATGTAATATCCCCTCAAAACCCTTTTAAAAAAGAGCAGGTGATATTCAATCCATACTTGCCTAAATACTATGAAGTATCAGGGCCAGAAAGAATTGGACAGTGAAAAAAGGAACCAGAAGCAACTGATGCTAACTGTATATTAAGTACCTCATTTCTAGTAAACATAGCTGCAACATGTTTTGAGGATCTCTATTCCTTGAGGAGTAATCTAAAACAACTGCTTCATATGCTGGATGCAAGTGTTATTTAATGAACATAGCCCAGCCTTCCTGTAAATTATGTTGCAAACCTATGGTCTAACCATGCTGGCTGGAGCATTTCAGTATTTTATGGAATCAGAGTTAGGAGGTAACCTCAAAGGCAAACTAGTCCAACTCCAGCCAATATGTGAAACCCACAACTACAGCATCCCTGACAGGTAGTCATCTAGCTTCTGCTTAAAAACCTGTAATGAAGGAGAGTCCACCGCATTCTGAGGCAGCCCATCCCATGGTTCAACAGTTCATACTATCATAAAACTCTTCATAATATTTAGATGAAATAACTTTTAAAAATTTCAGCCTGTTCTTCCAGGTTCTACTACACTCTATGTCAGTGTTTCCCAACCTTGGGTCTCCAGCTGTTTTCGGACTACAATTCCCATCATCCCTGACCACTGGTCTTGCTAGCTAGGGATGATGGGAGTTGTAGTCCAAAAACTGCTGGAGACCCAAGGTTGGGAAACACTGCTCTATGTAATAGCCCTTCAGATGTCTTAAGATGGCTCTCATGTCATTTCTTAATTCTCTGTTCTCCAAACACCTTCCACCTTCTGTCATAGATTTTGATCGTCACCATTTTTGTGGCCCCCCCCCATGCTAAATCAGAACTGTTTACAAAATATAAGTCAAACAAAATATGTTAAAGCCAAACTCCTTAGACTTAGGACAGCGGAAATTTTTCTTGTTCAATCTTGTCTGGAGAGCCACATCACTGGCAATATCAAATTAACCCAAATAGCTGCTGATCCTTAGGTCTAAATCCCTCTGCAATTGTCCTTCAGGTGCCCCCAGTCTCCAGATGCTACATATATCCTGGTCGAAATCTCACTTGTACTGACCTTTCCTCCAGTCAAAAAAAGCAAGTTTGGTTGGAAACCAAACATATAAACAAGGGATAGATATATTTTAAATAAATAAATGAGAACATCTGCCAGTTATGATTTGTCCTTGAAGCTTTCTGCAGTACATCTTATTCCATTTCTTATCATGGACAGGCTTCAAGTAGTTCACATTTATCTATAGCTGTGAATATGACCACTGCTCCCCTTTCTGAGAGGGGAAAAAGAAAAAAGAAACATTCTCTTTTGCAGGAAATTCCAAAAGTTCCAAGGAGCAAGAAGCAGAAGGGGCAATTTATCATAATTATAAGATGGACTTATTTATCATAATTTATCATAATGGTTAAAACTATCCCTGTAAATTACAGGACTTTGGCTTTGTTGCTGCTTTTGTAACACAGGCAAACTAGCAGTCCAGTCCATTTGCTTCTAAAACAATTGAAATAATATCAGGGGATATAAATGACACAAGGGGACGAGTTTCTGCTTTTCTTAACAGTTCCAGATAATATTTCTGTATAGCGTACGGCAAGAGTTAGTGATGTGTAGTGGCTAGAGTAGCCTTCCCTACCTGGTGCACTCCAGCTATTTTTGACTACAACTGTCATCTTCCCTGATCACTAGTCTAATTGACAGGAATTGTAGTCTAAAACAATAGGGTAGGGAAAGCTGTCTGAGATTAGGACTGAGGAGACATGGCTCTGACTCCCATTCACACATGAAAGCCATTGGGTGACCTTGAGCCAGTCACCATTTTACAGTGTTGTAGTAAGGATGAAAGGGGGGACCTGAAAGAACCATGTGTGCCGCCTTGAGTTCCTTCAAGGAAAGGCAGAATAGACATGCAATAAAAATAAATAAAATATAAAGGGTTAGAGGAGATGAGGACACAAGAGTTTATTTAAGATCTTGTATCCTGACAACTAGCCCTTTATAAAGGCTCCCAAGGTAGCTCAGAATAGGATTTAAAGATACAGTATCAGAAGACTAACCAAATTAAAGCTTCTCATTAAAATAAGAGAAGAATAGGACAGTCCACCAACAATCAAAACAAACACCAGGAACAGATCTCACAATTAACCAAAAGACTGTCTAACCAAAAAGATCTAAGTAACTTACAAGGAGTGGTGGTGAGTGGTCCGTTCTCCTTAGGCAGAGGGAACTACCACTAAGATGGCCCTGTCTAAACTCAGAAGTTCTCCAAGGTCCTAGCCCAACACTCTAACCACTATATCACACTGATGTAGTGGTTTATGTTCCTAGGGACCAAGAGGGGACCCATGTTCTGTGCAACACACATGCGCTTGATGGGAAGATCTTTGTTGCTGGGATTAAGGTGGGTCAAGTATGACAACAAAGTAGTGGCATCAACATGAATGCTGGCACCAAATAAGGAATAATGATTCTGATCAGCCCCTCAGCATTTGGTTCTGTAGCAATCTGATGGGACAGTGTTGACAAATCTTGAAACACTGCCAGTCCCTTTATACAAGGAGTACGTGAAATTATTATTGCCCCCAGGCTATTTTCTTTCTTTCAAAAGAGGAAGAGATGTAACATAATGCGCAAAACGGTTGCTGGAAAAACCACCACCATAGGTACTTTCAAGGTAAACGTCAGAGGTGTTGATTTCAGGTGACTGACATAAAACTCAAAATAAACCTTTAGAAGGTGTAGAATAATATACAGTCATAAAGCACCAAAGGGCTGGAAAGAATGAGGCAGCTGATGGGGATGAGCTTGAAGATTTGGATTTTTGAAAATTCTGGAGTGAAAGTGACCTGGTCCACACTTCCTAGACTAATGTGTGAATCAGTATACTTATCCTTCAGATTTCACACTTCAATTCTGTAATACACTTCCCAGCTCAACCCCTCCCCTTCATTAACAATGTGTATTCAATATAGAAATACATATATTGAAATAAAATATGTAGTTAAATATGAATTTTAATGTGATATATCTGTGTGTGTATTAAGATTGATATGGAAATGGAGCAGACTTCTGAATGAAGACACGTGTAATACTATCATGAGGAATTGGTCTGTTTCCAAACTTGTGTCAATCTGTACATGCCTAACCTCTGATTATATTAAAAAATAATAATCCAGACGGTCATGAATGTCCAACTGGTTGTGCTCGCAGGTACTGCTGGGAGTCAAAGGTTCTGCTGCAAGTTGGACTCTAACAGCATTTGGAGGGCACCATATTGGTTACCCCTGCTCTAACTACTACACCACACTTTCTTAATCTCTGCCTCCACCCACCTGCAAATAAGCAGGAGCTGGAATTACACCCAGTCCCACAATATATATCAATGTTACCTGACTGTGTTAGAGGAAATTCCTGGGTTAGAGGTTGCTCAGCACCCAGCCCTACGAGAGAAGCCCGTGGTTCGCAGCGGAGATCAAAGGAGAACAGCCAGAAGTTGGAGCAAAGGCAAAGGAGTTTATTGCGCAACAGGTTACAGCCACGGGACTGGACCCAGAACAAAGGGCGACAGAAACTTTTAAAACTTCCCGCTACAACCCAGAATACAGTTCACCATACATCACAACTACATCACTAATACATAAGCAAAATGTCAAGAAGGGGTGGAGAGTAGGAGGGTACAACATGATTAACATATGGGTGAAAGGTTACAGGAACAGGTAAATGGGTTTTGGGTGAGCTTAATATACATCCTGAGCTTCCACCGGGGTGGAACAATGGAAAACATCTTGGAGGCTGTCTGTCGCCTTGGGAACCTGAGGATGGGTGCTTGTGAGAGGATTACCCAGGTGTGGCATTTCCTGAGGCCCTAGGTGTGTGTACATGGTCTCCTGCTTAGGGATGATGGAGGACAAGGGCTGACCTGGGGGGGGGGGCAGTCAGAGTAGAATGGCGGAAACAGAGAGAAAATCCATGGAGGCTACTATTTTAAATGAATTTCTAAAGGTTTCAAGGCTCTGTACATGTTCAGAGTTCAACTTGATACAATATATCCAAATAGTATTAATAACCACTTGAAACTGAGTTTCGCGAGGGTTTGTGTGTGTGCTTGTACAACATGGTGTGGGGAGAGAAGGGGAAAGCAAAGTGGGTAAAGGGGTGCAGATCAACGGGAAGGGAGGTCCCACACTGGCTGCTGCAGTCGCAACAGAGGGGGGGGGTTGTCCCTCCGAAGTTTTCCGTATCAACTGGCAGGAATGGATTTACTCATCTCAGGTCTTACACCCTCCCACACCCCCCCCCCGAGGTAGGTAGTGGCCAAATAGGACAGAGAAGTAAGTTGCTGCTCAAATGTATAAAGGCATATCATTTTGCTCAAGAATATTCTTAGCTTGATCCCCTTGAAAGTACCTGAGTGCATATTACCCATAACAGATGTGATAGGACATCTTTTAAGGCTTAAGATTAACATTTTCTAATAAAAATCATGTGTTTTAAAAACACCAAGCTTCATTAGATACACAAATACGGGTGCAGGCATCTCAATTTCTACATACACAGTTCTGTTATTGATTTCATCCAATCTTAAGATGGCTCTTAGAAACTTCTATATGATTGAATGTGACCTCCAAGTTGCCTGGGGTGTATCTCAAATAACCACTGGTTTTAATCCTCTCTTTATTTTCAAAGCTCAGGTTGCCTTTTCTAGTCTAAATGTTGTCAGTTCACAACTGAGGCATTGTTTTGATAATGCACCAGAAAGGAACTGACACCTTACCTTTCTGAAAGCAGATTAGAAAATTTGCCTAAACCTACATCTGTATGGGGCTCAGCTTTATTGGCTGCCAATCTGAATAAAGCACAAAAAATTCAAAGACGCAAGGGGGGGGGGATTTAGAAATATAATTTAGCCAAGAGGAAACAAGAAAAACAAAAATAGCCTACCGAACACTGGATAAGTGAGACGTGAAGGGAGGCTCAGGATAACTTGTGGCAAGCCTTTACAGAAAAAAAGGTATGCCATTGCTACTGTTCTTTAATGGTAAAAAAAAGGGTGAGATGTGGAATGTCAGATTGTATCATTTTATATCTTCTTAGATATGCATGCAAGAGGCTGAAAATATTTCATCTCAGGAGCCAAAAATATCTAAGACAGTGCCATCCACAAACTCTGGGGCTTTCCTCTTCTATCTTGCCCAGTCTTGTAGTTAGATAGGCCTCAACATGGCCCCGTGGGGATGATCCCTTTCTATTGCTTCACCTGACAGCTATCTCACACTGGGATCCCCAAGTCTTCTACTTTAGTTTCTGAGTTCCGTCATGAATGTGTGTCCGCCCATGTCCATTCAATTTCACCTTCAATGGACTTAGTGATCACCAGAGTCTCTGCCTACATCTGAGGGAACCTTTGGGAGTTGTCTCTTCTTTGACTCCCTAGAGAAGAGAAGACTCCCTAGAAAAGACCCTGATGTTGGGAAAGGCTGAGGGCACAAGGAGAAGGGGATGGCAGAGGATGAGATGGTTGGACAGTGTTCTCGAAGCTACTAACATGAGTTTGGCCAAACTGCGAGAGGCAGTGAAGGATAGGCGTGCCTGGCGTGCTCTGGTCCATGGGGTCACGAAGAGTCGGACACAACTGAACAACAACAAAAGTACAGAGTGTGGGTGGGTGGGTGGGTAACAGTGGCCCACCAGCTCCCATAATTTCATCTTATTTTGTTATAAAAATATTAATATACTGCTAGGTCATAGAAATATATCAAAGCGGTTTACAGCAATAAAACATAAAACTATACAATAAAACCGTAAAAAAGTTAAAAACAGACACCAATTAACCTTTATGGAAGGATGTGTTCTTAACTGCCTGTATAGGCCTGGCGGAATAGAAATTTTCCAGCAGGCACTTGAAAGTTGGCACAGGAGGCGCCTTTTGAATCTTAGCTGGTAGGATATTCCACAGGACTAGGCTGATGACACTAAGGACTCATATTATTGCTGTTGTCAAATGAGCCTCACCAACTCGGGGAACGAGGATGAGCTGGGTTTAAGGGGACCCTGGACCTAAATCGCTGAAGGCTTTGTAAATTAATACAAGAACCTTGAACCTGGTTCAGTAATAGATGGGCAGTCAGTGTGGCTGTTTTATCAATGGTATAACATGTTCTTGACCAGAAACCTCATTCAGCAGCCTGGCCGCCTTATTCTGCACCAGCTGGAGCTTCCAAACCAGACCCAAGGGCAGCCCCACATTGAGTGCATTACAGTAATCCAGCCTCAAGGTTACCAATGCACCATCTTTGACTACTGGTCATACTGCCTAAGGCTGATAGAAGTTGGAGTCCAACAACATGTGGAGGGCCATCCCTGCTATAGTTTAAGTTCTCCAATCTTTCTTCACCGCTTTCCCAGCAACAACACATTAGGCAGAGTGTTAGCTCTGCTATGGCAAGAATATCCTCTTTCTCCTTAGACTAAGTATTACCAAAACAGCTGACAAAGGACGTTCTGGCCCAGAAAAGCTTATGACACAATATGTTTGTTCATCTTTAATGTGCCACAAGGCTCTTTGTTGTTTTTATTTCAGATGGCGTAACATCAGCAATAACCCCACTGTTTAAATTAGGTTTATGAAGTCTGACTTGCACGCATTCTGTACCATACAGTCAGAGGTATTTTAATGCATTTTTAAACCCTGGGCTGTTTTGGCAGCGAGATTACAAAAGAAAGATTGAAAGGGGGATAACTTTTGTATTTTGGTGGCTTTTGCTGCTTCAGCAGCAGAAGATGCTGGCATGGAGCATAGGAATTAACACAGTGGGGTCAGATGACGTAAATTATAAGGAATAAATAAGGAATAAATAAGTTGTCATGGAAGTGCTACAGTTCAAGGAAAGGCAGAATAGACATGCAATAAAAATAAATAAAATAAAAATAAATAAAATATAAAGGGATAGAAGAGATCAGGACACAAGAGTTTATTTAAGATCTTGCACCCTGACAACATTTTAATAAATACTTCTGTAAAAAGTATTGTTGGGAGAGAGACACTAAATTTAAATCAACAGACTAGCAAGGGAAGGTTAAATATGGGATAATAACTGGCTGGGGATTCAGCACTGAGATTTTTTGAACACAGGATGAACAAGGTATTTGGCTATCTTGAAGATACTTGGCACCATGTCCTCCTGAGAAAGTTATTCCATTGCATTGGTATACAAGGGTAAACATGTGTTGCCTTTATTATCTCTTACCTTCAATTTTATTCTCCTCTAGTTTGGAGGCATTTTCTTCTTTCTTTTGCTTTGTTGCTAACAGTTCACGTTTCAACTGGCGCACTTCCTTTCGTAGGTCCTCGCTGCAGAGAATAATGTTGAGATGAATTCAATTTTCTTAGAAAGTAAAGCCACCCAGAAGAGACAAAGATAAGACCCAGTAAAACTGTGATAAAACGTATGGAGTACAGCAATTCATTTATGCCAGATTTGGTCTATCAGGTTCATTTTAACATTTTATATCCTGTTTAATTTCAAAACTCTTGATGCAGTTAACAAAAAACAAAGCAAACCTCAGAAAAGATTTGGGGTGAGTGCAGGGGGAAGAGAGCTTTCTGTCGTGTAAGGAAAATTCATTGTATTGATAAAATGTTAACCTTAGTACTACACTGAATACAACTCTATGTTTTGGGCTGTACACCCATTAGTTCCCTCTTCTTCAGCAGAATTTCCCTTTTCCTTCCCTTGTTGACTCCTAACCATGGTCTAGTCATCTGCACCAAACGCTAAGTAATGTTGATGCTAATAAAGTTCCCTCTTTGTTACCAGACCTGCTGCAGCACTACTGCACACATTCAAATGAACATGTATCTTACAGGTGGAATTGGCTATATTACTCTTGGGATCTTTACTAGAGACAATTGCATACACACAAACAGAATTGCTTGTGACTTGCATGTGCTGGGGTCAGTGCTAATTCATGCAACAGAGGCTTTCTCTGGGGACCACCATGATGCTCTTACAGCTCAGAGTAAAGCTGAATTACACATACAGACACTCTAAGGGAATGTACTGATCCAGATGAACCAAGCTTTTTAGCAATACAGGCAACTTGCAACTTATGTGCTTTTAGCTTGTTTATTTTCAACTGTACATACTTGACACATGGAAGGCAGAGAGCCTTAAAGCTCTTTTTGCATAGGGTTTTCCTGGTGCGGAAAGAGCTTTTAAGCTCTGTGCCTTGCTTAATGGGCTATTAAGAGATCTTGCAAGAATTTCAGTGCACCAGATCCGGAAGGTAAATTGCTCACATGGGGGCGATTCTAAAGGGGTTGTTTTGACTATACACTATTTTGGCTTTTCATGCTATCCACCAGAGGGTAACCCTCTTTTACGAGTTAAAAGGTAAAGGGACCCCTGACCATTAGGTCCAGTCGTGTCCGACTCTGGGGTTGCGGCGCTCATCTTCCTTTATTGGCCAAGGGAGCCGGTGTACAGCTTCCAGGTCATGTGGCCAGCATGACAAAGCCGCTTCTGGCGAACCAGAGCAGTGCACGGAAACGCTGTTTACCTTCCCGCCAGAGCGGTTCCTATTTATTTACTTACACTTTGATGTGCTTTCGAACTGCTAGGTTGGCAGGAGCAGGGACCGAGCAATGGGAGCTCACCCCATCGCAGGGATTCGAACCACCAACCTTCTGATTAGCAAGCCCTAGGCTCTGTGGTTTAACCCACAGCGCCACCTGGGTCCCTTCTTTTACGAGTTACCTGTATCTAATTTTCCAATTGTGATATAAACTGATTTGGTTAGTTGTAAGATCAAGTCAAATGATACCATCAGTCTGTCCAGAGTAACCCTATTTGGTCCACTCTGTGCTTTGCCAACTGAGGCCAGGATGTCCTGATTCTGTGGAGGACGGAGGCAAGGAGAGATCTACTTTAGGTACGCCTCCTCTTCCGAAACATGCTCCCGGTGGTGAAGGAGCAGATTCCATGGAGAACGGGGGAGAAAGGGGTAGGAACAAGGGTGTTGGATTAGGGAGACAAGTCCCAATGTTCACTCAGCTTGTCGAGTGGACTTGGGTTCCCTATCTCTCAGCCTAACCAAAGGATAAAAGGGGAAGGGGGTCTGCATGAACTACTTGGAGCGAACCAGGATATGTGAATTAATGAAGATAATGATACTAATGAAACTGAAACAGGGACTAATACATAGAACACATGGCAATGGAACTTCTCTGTTATCATGTAAACAGCACTTTGTCACAGAAAAGCAACCTGTTTCTCTTTGCAAAGCTTTGGCAACCTCTGGTTACTCTTTCCAGTAGACATAAAATATTATGCAAGCAGAGTGGGAAAGCTTTCCAAGTTATTTTGTGGGATAGCATGGTGAGGTTTCAGTATTGCTGTCTACTGAGTACCTGTGCATTATATGGATAAAGCAATGACTTCATATTCTAGGATTATCAGTCTGGCACTTTTCATAAGTACCCCATTCACAGTTCACCACCACAGAGTTAAAGATCATCACTCAAGAGCAAGCAGCCAAGTCCAGAATAATGGATGAATTAAAGGGCATTGACAGAGCTGTGGGGTGAAGCTTACACTGCACATTCCTACATTACGTCCAACTGTAGCTGTTTTCTCCAACCTTTCATAACAGTAATTCAGTATCGTGTTAACCCACAGAAACTAGGGTGACAAAATGAGATTTAAGCAAAGGATCCTTATTTCTTTTCTTACATTTGCAAAGGAATGACTTCTTATTTCTTGCAATGGGCCAACTGGTCTATATTATTCCTATGAGACATTTGCAACATATTTTATTAATGGTAAAAAGACAAAGGAATAATTTTGTGACACATAAAAATAAAACACTGGACAGTGGATATAGAATTACAGGAATTAGAAGAATTACAGGAGAGCAATCTAAGGTTGAAACCCTATATATAAATACGTGGGAATTAGTTCCATTGAATTCATTGGGATTCACTCAGAACAAGCACACAATTAAGTGTACAGCCTTGGATATCGAACAGAATCCGTTCCGGAAGTCCGTTGGACTTCAAAAGCGTTAGAAAACCAAATCACTGCTTCTGATTGGCTGCAGGAAGCTCCTGTAGCCAATCGGAAGCCATGGAACACCGTCAGACATTTGGCTTCCAAGAGAACGTTAAAAAACCGGAACACTCACTTCCGGGTTTCCATCATTCGGGAGCCGATTTGTTCAGGAGCCAAGGCATTCGAGATCTAAGGTATGGCTCTAATGCTTATTTCTTTGCCTGGGCATGAAAAAGCATTCAGGATCCATCTAAACGGACCTTAAACCATCATTCCATCTCCCAAGGAAATCACAAAAACTTTGTGTGACAAGGCACTGCCACATTCTCACCCAACTAAAAAAACCCATGATTCTTTCGGGAAAGCTAAGATAGTTACATGGATATAAATTCCATAGGTTAGATATACTAGTAACAAAGACATTTGCTTTAATTGTATGTAACAGATATGAGCCAATATTTATCAGTAGCCAATGACCCACCCCAACCTGAGCTTAGCCAATGTACGGCTAAGCAGAGCTGGGCAGAAAGTAGACACTGTCTAATTTTCAGTAGCCATTTTAACAGTTGATGGGATTTATTAGGTAGACCTTAACCTGGTCAAGTAAGACAGTCAAGAGTGTGTACTCAAGGTAAGTTAGAACAGTTTAATTATATCTTAAAATAGGGATGGGGAAGCTGTTACTCTCTGATGTAGGACTACAACCCCCATCATCCCTATTTGCCACACTGCCCGGGGCTGATGGGAGTTGGCAGTCAAAGAGCATCTGGAAGGCCACAAGCTCCCCATCCCTTAAGAGATTGATCCTTGGAACACACTTTAAACTGCATGTGCTCTTCACTGTAAAAATGCATTGGTAGCCTCTGGCAATTCTATAAAAAGAAAACAAACTCGGCCAAACAAAACTCATTATTAACCCATCCCATGTTAAAGTTAGTTGCAGGTCTTTCAGATCTTTACCTCCAAAGAAGTTGCTCTGCTCCCCTCCAGATACCAGTTCTTTTCTTTCCTGTGCTGAAGACTGATAAACAATCCCTTATGTGCCTGGGAGACGGCTGCAGTCTGCAAGAGAGCTTCTCTTGCAAGCTCCAACAATCTCAGAAGCCTGCTACATAGTATAGCAGGGCCTTTAGTGTGGCTGCCTCCATTCTACGGAATAGCAGTCCTGATGAGATATGACAGACACTTATTTTCTTGCACTTTCTGGAAACAATGAAATACCTTTCATTTTGCAGCTGGATAGGTGGTGTCAGTTTAAATATATTTACTTTTTGTGTTTTTAACTGTTTTTGTTTGTATTGTCTAACATCTTAAAGACAGTTGTAGAGAAGGTGATTAATAAACTGATGATAACAACAATTCAGCAATCACTTTCTCCTTCACTGGATGCATTAGGAGACAAACACATTAAGTCCTCCTTTTTCCAGCATGGCTGTTGTGTAGAAGTACCCCAATGTGTATTTGAATGTGCACATTTCTCAGAGAATTCTTGCTTCTCTAAGGGGGTGCTGCAGCTCAGTGGCAGAACGCATGCTTCACATACAAAGGGTCCCAGGTTCAATCCTAGCATCTCCAGGTAGGGAGACGCTAGGCTTGAACCTTGGAAAGCTTCTGACTGTCAGTGTTGGCAATATTCAGCTACGTGGCTCAGCAGTACGGCTTGTTTATAAGGCTGCTTCCTACGTCCCTGTTTATCAGGATCCCTCCTTCCTTCCTTTTCTCCTATGAAACACATGGCAAGGCCAAACCTGTTCGGTTTTCCTGATCCTACCTCCCATGCTGAAACTGTTGCAGCATGGCACTATGTAATCTGATTGTGTCAGGGATAAAATAGCTACTTATCTCTTAATACAGGAAACTGTTTAAACAAGTTGTGATTAGAAGAAACGCTTTGCTTTGTCAAAACAAATGATGACATCAAGCCATTCTTTACACCTTGTGTGGAAAAGAAACAATCTGGTGTAAATGAAAGTCTCATGGACAACTGGATGCCACTGAAACAACTGGAAATACGGCGGAAGCCATCTTGAAGGAAGCACAGAATTAAATGGCTTGCTGTCTCCACACACCATTCATGATCTGTTGATCTATGTGCATGGACACAGAAAAGTATTAGGATTTGGAGACCGATATGGTTTCTCTCTTTATGGTCCTGGGAAAAGCCAGAATATGGAAATTATCTCAACCTTGGAAAGAGATACTCAGACTGGCAGGGCCCTTCATTGTCCTCTGCTACTCTGCAATGAGTAAGTTAATGATTTTGAATGACACACAAAAAGAGCTTTAACAGGTCAGTGAACATAGGACTTCTATAAAGTCCGAGCATTGGTTCATCTAGCTTAGCATTGTCTACAGTGAATGGGAATGGCTCTCCAGGGTTTCAGGCAGAGGTCTATGACTCTACGCCAACCCTACCTGGAGATGTCAGGAACTGAAAATGGGACCTTCTGCATGCAATCCGATGCTCTATCATGGAGCTATGGCCCTTCCCTAAGTGCACTCAGAAAGTGACCACATTCTGGGGACAAGCCACTTCACCTCACACTGAATTCTCACCCCTAGACAAATGGGATGGGTTTTTGCCATGTCTTCCAGTGGGGTCACATGCTATTCTGGGGCTGGTGTGGGGAGGAGAGCAAAGCCTGGGGCAACCAAAGTACATGGGTTAGAGCCTACAGGGTCATAAATCTAAGACAATCCTGCACCACAGGAGCACACGAGGCTTTCAGCACAACCAAAACATGACAGAGATATAGATGTGCTCTACCTGCATGTGCAATGTGTTAAATGTCCACTGTATTGTACTTAAAATAAAGTTGGCAATAGGGCTGTGCATTGGGGTTGGCCTCAGCAAGCAGAGGCAGGAAACCTCTCCATGACCCAACCCTCCCCACATTCATAATTTCCGTCTATATCACCTCTACCAGCTGCACACTGACAGAACGTCTTACTCAACAGGTCTCGTCGCTGACTAGTTTAGATTCATTTGGCAGGCTAAGGAAGATGAGTTACTTACAACCTGGAGTAAGGCCAAGCCTTTGCTCTTTGTCAAGTACTTAATATTTATTTTTTACTTATCGTCAAGTGCTTTACAAATATTAACTAAGACTCATAGCAACCCTTGGAGGCAGAAATTCTTCCTACTGAAATTAGGAAACTGATGCAAAGAAAAAGTTAAATTATTTCTACAAATACTGCCTATGAGACCGTAGATTTAAAGGTGTCCTGGAAATTTTATGGATCTTTGCCACAATATTAAGCTCAAGGAACAGCTATTTTGAAAATGCATCTGTCCAGTTTATTAAGCAGGAACTGCCTCTAGATGTGGATTTCTTGCAGGCAGGGAGGATATATTGTTCTAGAGACTTGCATCTGCTTATTGAGAAAAGACAGAGCACTCAATATGAGAAACATAAATTATCTGGATAAAAAATAAATTAACTGACCAACTTTTCCCACACTCCTTTTGAGAGAAATTTTATCTGAATTTGCACCAAACATTTCTCCCTTAAAATATAAACGAGAAACATATAATTTAAACCCAAACTGAAAGGCAACCAAACGTTATTCTCTGCATTCAGGGCTGAGTTGCCATGGAAAGTCATTTCACCTTTCCGCATCTAAGTTTTCCCATTCATAAATAAGATGTTTTCTGTCTGGATTGGTTAATATTAGGGCTCTCAATATGTAAAAACACTTTTAGTATTAATAGCTTAGGGTGGATCAGCCACTAGACACTGTAGCTTACATGCTGTATTTTGCACTGAAGTCACTTCCACTTAGGATAAAAAGATTCCTTGTTAGGATCCTGAGCTCACACACACACACACACACACACACACACACGTAAGCTTCACCAGCTTAGTAGGAAATAACATATTAATAGCTCATGACATATTGGACGTGCATTTGTGAGAGTCTTAACCAGTCTCATGAACATCAAGTTCTGGAGTGAAGTTGTTGAAAAGCATGGTTTTCAGCACTTACAACATGTAGAAAGTAATGAAATGCTACACTACAGGCATAGAAGCTCATCCGCTGTCACCTTAGTGAATGCTGGAGATCGTAGATTGTTACTATGTTTTTCTCTGCAGCTCTTTTATGTACTAGAAATGCAACACTAATACTGTGGTGCTTTTATTAATGTAGCATCTGTAAAATAAAATATTGTGTTTTCAGAAAACATAAAATAGTAAAGTAAGGGTGTGCAAGTATCTTCCAATTAACAGAGGTGAAGTGCTGTAAATAGTCTATATATGTGCCTAGTGATCTCTTATGCCGTATACCTTGCAGTCCAAACCTGAGATAATCATACATTTAATTCAGTTTAGGCAATAAACTTTCTCATTTACATTTTTTTGTCACAATGAACATAGGAAGCTGCCTTAGGCCAGGTCCAACTAATTCTCCGTCTAGTTCAGTATTGTGGAGATGCCTGGGACTTCCTGCATGCAAAGTATGCACTCTGCCACAAAACTATGGCTCTTTCTGCCCAACTGCTCTACATATTTACTTCACTATTTATCACAAAGTTCAGTTAGTCATTTTCAGATGTACTCTGGGCATACGGAAGCTTAATACACATGGAAAGTTAAAGGAATATGGGAACTCCAGATTCCTGCCAACAATACACTGAGAAAACTATTGAATGAGGTTTTCTGATAGCACTGTGTTTTTCTCTAATGATACCTTTGTTTCCCATTTTTAGGGCCACTTTACACTTGCAATGCAGCTAGTTTCTTCCTATACAAGATTTCTCCAGTGAACTGGGCTGTACACAGACAGGCATTTCCGTAAGTGGCTCACACAGACGTTTCCCCCCATGCAATCCCACACACGGAAGGGATTAAATGAAGACACTGGTGCAGTTAGGTAATTTTAGACTCTTGACTTAATGGTTTTAAAAGGCCCCACCCCCACCCCTTTAGATTGCAATGTGCATTACTTCACATTCTTCTGCAGTTGGTAAGCTGGCCTTGCTGTGATTAGAGAGCTTTGCTGCTAATTCTGCTGAACTAGTCCTACCCTGGCAGCAACACTGCATAGAGGAAAAAGTAGCCAGTTCTTACAACTAGAACTGATATCTACGGTTGCCAGCAGAGAGGCCTACTTTAGAGACAAGAGAAGGCATGAAGCAGGGTGGATTTGATTTAAATCAAATTGATTTAAATCACGATTTAAATCACGATTTAAATCACTAGTCAGTAAGGCTTGATTTAAATCACAAGTCAATAAGACTTGATTTAAATATTTTTTTTACAGAAAGACTCATTCTTGCTGGTATAATAATATTTACAACCATATGAAGGTTTCATTTTTGGAATAATACATTTTCAGAGTAGTTTTTACAGTTATATCAAAAATTACTGATTTGGTTATACTACTAGAAATACATAGACAGATAATTATGAAATTATGGTGAAGTTTAATAAGTTAACTTTATATTTCGACAACTTTTCTGCTGTACTTTATTGGAAGGAGAAAAATAATCATTTCCTTAATAACCATTTGGACAATTTATTTAACTAAAACAATAACATGATAGCTTATGTATCCATGTTTGTTAACTGATGTGGTTAAACATTTTTTTAAAAAAACTTAGACTGAGTTTTAGCACACTTGATAAACTTAAAACAAATCCTTATTTCCTGATGAATAGCCTTTGGACTACAATGTAACTTAAATAGAAGACTATATTTAGAAAGTTTTTTCATCCAAAAGCATTTTATTTTAAAAATCCAATTTAAATCAAAAAAATCCGATTTAAATCAAAAAAATCCGATTTAAATCAAAAAAATCCGATTTTTTTGATTTTTTTAAAAAAATCATTGATTTTTATCCACCCTGGCATGAAGGCTGTTTCACACCTGCTTGAAGCATCTCTGATGCTCCAAATGTCCAGTCACAAAAATGTTCTAAATCTAACCACGCACAGACTAAAGGAGCTGCAGAGATGCAGCGAAGACAAGAAGAGGAGAAGCACCACTTATAATCTAACCAGAATCACTCTGGCCAGGCTTGGCAAGTGCAGGCAATCAGCCAGTTGTCTGAGCTTGAAAAGCGCTGTGCCTTTGCCGACACAGTTCAAGTTCAAGCCACGCAGGCAAAAATGGATCACCCAACATAATTTTTACCTCAGGTGATTGACGGGAGAGTTACCCCACCCACCTGTCATACTTGGCCTGCGGGGATGGGAGAAAATAAAAATATGGGCCACTGGCCAGATCCACTTCCCTACCTGTGATGCAGTGGGTGCTGTTTTATAATGAATTGTAGTTTTATGGTACTTCTGGGTTTTTTGCTTGTGTGTACTGCCTTGTGTATAACAGGTGGAATACACATATTTAAATAAGTAAATCTCAGTTTTAATTTGGCAGCATGTTTTTGAACCCAGGTTAAGAGGTTAGCGTTAGCCACAGGCGGCACTAATGCTTTCTAAACCATGGTTAAGGGTAAGGAGGGGCAAGCTGCACCAAGGATGTACCAAGGACGGGGAGGGAACAGGTCCGCTTATGTAGATGGTTCCCAATTTATAAATATTTTGTTGCCTTTATTGTTGTTATTTACCCTTAGTGAAAGGCAGGATAGAAATGTTTCAAACAAACGAACAAGCAAGCACGCTGCAGTAATAATAGCAGTTCTATAGTGACCATGTAGGTAAGAATTTAGACTCACAGACGTTAGAAAACCAAATTGCCTGGGTGAAATAGAAAAATGTTACTATACTACTGTTAGCTTATAAAAAGTTGGACCATACAGAAGAGGCTGGCTCAAGATCTCTGAAAATAAGGCCATAAATGGCTTATTCATAAAAGTCTTAAGAGTGAAGTATAAATGGAAGTAGGTGCCACAAGCAAAATGGAAACCTAGCCTTTTGAGTGATGGCAACAGACATCATAACCACAAGAGTATCCTTCCTGTCTGTTTCCACCCTCTGCAACAGTTTTGCAATGCAGTATGCTGTGCTTCTGAAAGCAAAGTTATTTCTACCCTGACAACTCAAACTTTTCCCCCTCAGAGCTCTAAACAAATATAACTCAACAAGGGAGCTTAAACATCTTTGTAAACTCATGAATGAAAGACCTCCATTCATTCTGCAGCAGCAGCAGTAGCAGCAGCAAATAAAAACTACTGATTAGGATGTAAATAACAGAATGGGAAGTAATAATAATGGCTGCATGAATTCCTTGATACTCGAGGTGCCCAATTACTAGGTTCCAAGGATGTGGAAGCAAACTTTATCTGTAGTATAGAAACTTCTTGATCTCAGGATAGAATTGTTAGAATAGGGATCAGCAAACGTTGGCCAAATCAGACACTCTAAGGAGCACCATCTGGTCCCACAGTTGCCAGTGAAAATAGATACATTCAACAAATTGTTTGAAAAATTGTATCCTTGGGCACAGGCAGAGAATGACAGTTCAAATCTCCAATACGTATGGTGAATAACAGTTATGATTGCCAAATGTATTTCAAACTCATGGTCTTCTTCAGTGATACAGATGTTAAAAATAGTAAATTAGTTACTCCAGAGTTTGATTAGGCAATTCAGACTTGCAGTGATTAAGTCATGGCGTTCATATACAAATATATTACATCTCCGCTGCTTATTCAGAGTGCCCCAGCTTTTCTCAGGATGTATCCCATGGAGGGTGGAGGAGAGAACTGATGTGAGCACATCTTGATATGCACATGTACCAACAACTCATCAGCAACACTACAAAAGACTTGCCACTTGCTTACACAAGTGGTTGGCGTGAGAGCTTGTAGTTTGGATGTCACAGGAAACTACGGTTAGCTTAAAATTGAATGTGGATACTTCAAATTACCTTCTATGGGTTCAGTGTGCCTCGGGAAGAGGGCACACTCCTGCAAACGATGTTACATCTACACTGGCTCACATTATCAATAATCAACTGTATTATGCAGTAAACAACACTGCATCTTTACAAAACTGAATAATATAATATACAGAATAATGTTAAAATAACAAACTACAAACATTACAAACTAGAAAAGAAGAGCAGTTTATTCCCCACATTCAAAACATATTTTGGTGAATAAAATATACATCATTCAAACATGAACTCTTAATTAACAACTTTATAATAATAATAATAATAATAATAATTTATTATTTATACCCCGCCCATCTGGCTGGGTTTCCCCAGCCACTCTGGGCGGCTTTCAACAGGGCATTAAAATACAGTAATCTATAAAACATTAAAAGCCTCCCTAAACAGGGCTGCCTTCAGATGTCTTCTAAATGTCTGGTAGTTGTTGTTTTCTTTGACATCTGAAGGGAGGGCGTTCCACAGGGCGGGCGCCACTACCGAGAAGGCCCTCTGCCTGGTTCCCTGTAACTTGGCTTCACGCAGCGAGGGAACCGCCAGAAGGCCCTCGGCACTGGACCTCAGTGTCCGGGCTGACCGATGGGGGTGGAGACGCTCCTTCAGGTATACAGGACCGAAGCCATTTAGGGCTTTAAAGGTCAGCACCAACACTTTGAATTGTGCTCGGAAACGTACTGGGAGCCAGTGTAGGTCTTTCAAGACCGGTGTTATGTGGTCTCGGCGGCCGCTCCCAGTCACCAGTCTAGCTGCCGCATTCTGGATTAGTTGTAGTTTCCGGGTCACCTTCAAAGGTAGCCCCACGTAGAGCGCATTGCAGTAGTCCAAGCGAGAGATAACTAGAGCATGTACCACTCTGGCGAGACAGTCCGCGGGCAGGTAGGGTCTCAGCCTGCGTACCAGATGGAGCTGGTAGGCAGCTGCCCTGGATACAGAATTAATCTGTGCCTCCATGGACAGCTGTGAGTCCAAAATGACTCCCAGGCTGCGCACCTGGTCCTTCAGGGGCACAGTTACCCCATTCAGGACCAGGGAGTCCTCCACACCTGCCCGCCTCCTGTCCCCCAAAAACAGCACTTCTGTCTTGTCAGGATTCAACCTCAATCTGTTAGCCGCCATCCATCCTCCAACCGCCTCCAAACACTCACACAGGACCTTCACCGCCTTCACTGGTTCTGATTTGAAAGAGAGGTAGAGCTGGGTATCATCCGCATACTGATGAACACCCAGTCCAAACCCCCTGATGATCTCTCCCAGCGGCTGCATATAGATGTTAAAAAGCATGGGGGAGAGGACAGAACCCTGAGGTACCCCACAAGTGAGAGCCCAGGGGTCTGAACACTCATCCCCCACCACCACTTTCTGAACACGGCCCAGGAGGAAGGAGTGGAACCACTGTATAACAGTGCCCCCAGCTCCCAAACCCTCTAGACGGTCCAGAAGGATGTTATGGTCGATGGTGTCAAAGGCCGCTGAGAGATCCAGCAGAACCAGGAAACAGCTCTCACCTTTGTCCCTAGCCCGCCGGAGATCATCGACCAGTGCGACCAAGGCAGTTTCAGTCCCATGATGGGGTCTGAATCCCGATTGGAAGGGATCCAAATGGTCCGCTTCTTCCAGGCGTGCCTGGAGTTGTTCATCAACCACTCGCTCAATCACCTTGCCCAAGAATGGAAGATTTGAGACTGGGCGATAGTTGGCCATATTGGCCGCATCCAAAGATGGTTTTTTAAGAAGCGGTTTAATAACCGCCTCTTTTAGCGGGTCTGGGAAGGCTCCCTCGCAGAGAGAAGCATTCACCACCCCGCAAAGCCCATCGCCCAGCCTTTCCCGGCTAGCTTTTATAAGCCAGGATGGGCAAGGATCAAGGAGACAGGTGGTTGGTTTCACTCGTCCAAGCAGCCTGTCCACATCCTCGGAGGTAACAGATTGAAACTGATCCCACACAACTGGACTAGACAGGACTCTAGCACTCTCCCGCCCTGGCCCTGCTCCCACGGTGGAGTCTACCTCTTCCCGAATCTGAGCGACTTTATCTGCAAAAAACTTTGCAAAATCATTGCAGGAGAGCATGTGGCCCGTACTGGGCCCTGATGGAACAGGTGGTTCTGCTAAATCGCGAACCACCTGAAAAAGTCTCCTGCTGCTATTTTCTGCAGATGCAATAGAGGCGGTGAAGAAAGTCTTCTTCGCCGTCGCTACCGCCACTTGGTAGGCTCGAAGTTGAGCTCTAGCCTGTGTCCGGTCTGATTCAGAATGAGTTTTTCGCCACCGGCGCTCTAGCCGTCTCAGCGACTGTTTCATCGCCCTCAGCTCCGGGGAAAACCACGGGGCTGTCCGGGCTCCATGCAATCGGAGAGGGCGCTTCGGAGCCAGACAGTCAATAGCCCTGGTTAACTCCACATTCCAGCGGGCCACCAGGGAATCAGCTGAAAGGCCATCAACATGGGATAAAACATCCCCTACCACTCTCTGGAAGCCAATTGGATCCATTAAGTAGCGGGGGCGGACCATCCGAATCGGTCCCACCTCCCGGCAGAGGGGAAGGGTCGCGGAGAAGTCTAGTTGCATCAGGAAGTGATCTGACCATGGCACTTCTTTTGTTTCGCTTTTACTTAGTGTCAGATCACCAACATCCATAGGGGTAAACACCAAGTCTAAGGCATGTCCACGGCTATGAGTTGGGCCAGACTTATTCAGGGACAGCCCCATGGAGGCCATGCTTTCCACGAAGTCCCGAGCGGCCCCTTGTAAGGTCGTGTCGGCATGGATGTTAAAATCTCCTAAGACAACCAAGCTAGGTGTCTCCAGGAGCACATCCGCCACGACCTGAAGCAGCTCGGGCAGGGAATCCTTGGTGCAGCGGGGAGGTCGGTACACCAAAAGGAATCCTGTACTGCCCCTATTGCCCAACTTCCAGAACATGCACTCAGAAAACTCGGTCTTTCCAATAGGACGCCTGGTGCAAACTAATGACTTCCTAAAAATCACTGCAACCCCCCCTCCCCGCCCAGATGGCCTGGGTTGCTGTGCATAAGAGAAACCTGGTGGACAAGCAGCGGCAAGGATTGGCCCATCTGCCTCATCCAACCAAGTCTCTGTCACACATGCCAGGTCAAATCCTCCATCCACAATCAAGTCGTGGATGGCAGTTGTTTTGTTCATCATTGACCTGGCATTACACAGCAGCACTTTCAGGTCATGTGGGTATCCCTTGTTGATTCCAGTACCCGTCCGGTCAGGGCCAGACCCGGAGGCAGGGATAGTCCTCAAACAACGACTAAGCCTGCCTCCTCGGTAATGACATGGTCTGGCCTTAGCGTAACTCCTCCTCCTGCCCATGATCACTGAGATCGGGTGTCCCAGTGCATCCCCTCCTGTGGAACCTGCCCCAGCCATTCTGTTGACTGGGGCTCACTCCCAGGCAGCCCTGATCCCACCCCTTAAAACAGACCACAAACTATACAGCAACCAATAAAAATAAAAAACAAAGACATAACAATTATACTAAAATTAATCCCAAACAAAATATCCACCCCACCCAGCTACCCCCCAACGTCAAAAAATAAATAAAAAATAAATAAAATTGAGATGCCATCGACAGCTTAGGACATTTTCCAGCCCCACTCTAAGCACTAGAGTCATTTTTATAGCTGAGAGTGTGAGGCCTTGGGCCCCGCCCCCTAGGCCAGCTGGAAATAGGCCTTGCAGGGAGCAGGCCTTGCAGTCCTCACCACAGCCGATGGTCTGAGGCCTCTCTGCAGCAGGAGTCCCTTTTATAGCTGGAGTGTGAGGCTTGGGCCCCACCCCCTAGGCCAGCTGGAAATAGGCCTTGCAGGGAGCAGGCCTTGCAGTCCTCACCACAGCCGATGGTCTGAGGCCTCTCTGCAGCAGGAGTCCCTTTTATAGCTGGAGTGGGAGGGCTTGGGCCCCGCCCCCTAGGCCAGCTGGAAATAGGCCTTGCAGGGAGCAGGCCTTGCAGTCCTCACCACAGCCGATGGTCTGAGGCCGATATATTAAAAACTCTGGTTTTTAATATATCTTTACTCAGTGTTATCACCCCTACAACACAGACAATGGCACAGGGGGAAAACAGAGAAATAATGCCAGAAATGATATTTCAACTGGCAATTCACAGCTTAACCTCTTCACCACACTACACTAGGTCTTGTAGGTAAGGAACTGGTTCACCAGATAGTGCGACATTATGGGTAAAACCCGATTATTGTGCCAGCAGATGTAATGGAACTTCCCTTCCCCTCCCTTTCCTATCCCTCCGATTTGCTCCAGGAAGTCCCCTAACCCTCCAGAGTTGGGGGCTCACGTGCACCTCATCACCATGTAGCCAGTAGGAGGAGTTCATTTTTAAAATGTCTGTTTTAAACTAGCCACAGTTCTCTGAACCTTGACAAACTGCAGTTAACCTACGGTTAGTTAAAACAATCCAACAAGTCATAAAAACCGTCTTTTAATCACTTTGGCAACTTGTTTCACCTCACCATAATGTATAATAACCACTGTTTAGGGTAGGGGCACAATGCTAAACTGTGGTTAACTGAAATCAGAAACAGAAGCTCTTCAACAAACCATTGTTTATTGTTGCATCTAAACTCAGCTAATGTGAACGGGCAAAGTTTCACCACAACTTTAGGATTTCATGGGGTTCTTTTCTTCTGAAACTCATTGTGCATGCTGGTTCTCAATCACTGTTTTGAAATCAAACACTAGTTGTACAGTAAAAAGGTAAAGGTAAAGGGACCCCTGACCATTAGGTCCAGTCGCGGATGACTCTGGGGTTGCGGCGCTCATCTCACTTTATTGGCCAAGGGAGCCGACGTACAGCTTCCGGGTCATGTGGCCAGCATGACTAAGCTGAGAACCAGAGCAGCGCACGGAAACACCGTTTACCTTCCCGCCAGAGTGGTACCTATTTATCTACTTGCACTTTGACATGCTTTCGAACTGCTAGGTTGGCAGGAGCAGGGACCGAGCAACGGGAGCTCACCTCGTCGCGGGATTCGAACCGCCGACCTTCTGATCGGCAAGCCCTAGGCTCTGTGGTTTAACCCACAGCGCCACCCGCGTCCCAAGTTGTACAGTAAGCATGGCTAAACCCCAGTCCACTTGTCTTTAAAGGGTGTGTTCCTACCAAGCAGCTTGAGTCTATGCTTATTTTAGTACCAATCTCCTGAAAGTAGGAGACAGTAGCCACCTGGTACTTAAATCTTGATAAACAAACACAGATCTTCCTTTTCTGGGATCACTCCTCCTTTGACAGTTACCCATCCTTTCTTTAATTACTTTAATTACTGTTAGTGCCTAGTCATTTGAAGCAGGATCCTCACCCCTCCCTTTAGGTGCCCTGAGTGGTCTTCACTTTTTTTCCTTGGAGGGCAGCTCCACACCCACACAGCAACGTTGCAAGCTGCTTTTCAAAATTTCTCAGAATTTCAAAAATGGCTTGCTGCGAGCCGTTGCAGGAAGCTGCTGTTCAGCAAGATGTAAGCACAAGGCCTTGCTAGATGCACAGTTAGCTCTCCAGACTGCGGCCCAAATAAATGAGCACACCGAAAAACAACAAACTACATTAACTCAATTAACAGCAGAATATAGGTCTATGCAACAAATAACGTCTCCTTGGAACATGGATAGATCACTTGCTATTAGCTTTTGCCTGCTGTTTTCCCAACATCTGACAAGAATTTGCAACAGATGGAAGTGATTCCACACTTAACAGCACACCCTTCATGTTCGCCAGTCTGCTGACTTAATCACAAACATACTGAATCTGCTGAAACAATAGCCTTGGAAAGGGTATAGGCTCAGCCTTTTCGTGGCCCTGAAATACTGGAAAAGACACTGCATCCTCACTACCAGCATGAACATCTTGGTTTAATGTCAAGCCACATTACAGTCTCGTTCCAGATATTCTGCACGCCGAGGGACAAAAAGGGGGCAAGACACCCGTCTCTCCCCTGCTTTATCCATCTCAAAGTCCTACTGTGGAAGTTTCTTTTGTATAACTCCTATGTTTTACAGTATTAGTCAGCTGCCTTTTTTCAGACTTAGCTGCGGTTTTTAGCTGATCCTATTGTTTAAATGGGTTCTATATTTATTGTTGTATGTTTATGTAATTACATTTTTGTACTTTAGATCCCACAACTGGGATCTACTGGGAAGAAGGGCAGGCTATATGTAATAGTAGTAGCAGCAATAATAATACCAATACTATCATCATCAGAAATTTTACCCAAAAAAATGTACAGTAGTAAGAGGAGCCTACGATGTACAAGGTAAGATAAATTGTTTTTAATATTGTGTTTTAGATGCTGTAATCTGCCCTGGGGATCTCAGAGTGAAGGATGGGTAATAAATAAATAATTATAATAATCACAATAAAGTACAAGTTCAGCAGACACAATTATTGAAAAGCCACCGCAGCAGTTATACCATCTATACAACTTCATACACCCACGCATCACACACACTGAAGGCAACAGGAATGTGGTGTTTTCACAACGAAGTTCAAATTCCAGCTCAACAACAAAGTCCACCAGATGGCCTTGGGCTAGTCACTATTTCTCAGACTGACATATCTCACCAAGCTGTTGGGAGGATCAGATGAGATGACCAAACTCCCAGAGGAAAAGGCAAGATAAAATTCTGCTTTTAAAAAATGAATCAACCCTCAGACTTCTGATCTGACACTTTAAAATATAATTTGTCTCAACATTCATACAATGAAACCTGGAAGTCACCTCCCATTAAACTTAATGGAAAAAACTAATTGGAACTATTCTGCATCTCTTGACATCAGGTAGTCACTCGAATATGTTTAGCCTATGTCTTGCTTATCTCAGCTTATTCTTTAAACTGGTAGGACATGGTTTGTTCACAAATAAAAGAGCAAGACTTGCCATACATTTTCAAACCTGTGGTCATTTAGAGAAAGCGCCTAAATAAAGTGCAAATGCTATGCTTAAATATTTTCTTTCGGTTGCAATATGCGTATATTACCACTGAGTTTTGTTACACTGAGGACAAAACAACCAGAGGCCTACCTAGGTGCTGGCAAAACTGGCCCATGCCAGGAGCGTATGGCCAGGAGGAGAGGCAAAAATCACCTATCAGACTATGGAGTGCATGGTGTATATGTGTACAACGACATACCACCCCAGTTGTGGTCTAGATCAAAAGTGGAAGAAGCTTCCCGTTCTTCTTGCACCATGGCACAAAGGTGTGCAGTAAAGTGTTGCTATTTTCCTGGGGAGAGTGCCAATACAGCATCTTGCCGGGGACACCGATACAACTTCTTGCCAATGGCACAAGGGACCTTAGGTACACTTCTGCATACAACAAAGCCAAAAGCAACACAGATTACATCACTAAATATGTCACTACCAAAAAATGTAATCGGATCCATTCCCTAGTTAGACCATTTCCTATCCTATTATAATAACTACAACACTCTTACCTGTTATACACTCCATTACTACCTGGAAAAAAGAATGCCATTTATGTCCGCCTTGTTTTTCAATGCGTTTTTGTAATACATCAAGGACTCAGCTACGTTAGTAAAGAAAAAACGATTTGAATACAACACCAGAATGCACCAGAGAGCAGAAAATTTTAAAACATGGTTTTCCATAGGTATTTTTTTCTTTTGTTATAACGATCTAATTTCTGACTTATTTATAGTGTTTCCCCCCTGTGTTTAGATCCACCCCAAGTCAACACTGCTTAATTGTGACCCAGGACCTTGTGACCCTACCCCCAAATCCACCTTCTCTCCAGAAAACACAACTAATATATTTTTATGGTATTAACCTTCTTCCTGACGTTGTCTGCCCCTTGACTGGGCTTCAGCTGCCTTCCCCTAAAACAGGTGGACCACAACACTCCCTACAAACATGCACTGTGGGAAGCACAAACACAGCACCCCGACTTAACTCTCACTTGTCCTTCTCTCACCCATTGCTAACGCTACAGAGACTACATGGCACAAGGAGGAGCAAGTGAAACATTGCCACTTGGCAATGTGGCAAAAAGGCATGGTTCCAAGGCTTTAGACCTGTGTAAGGAGGGCTGGTGAGTTTCAGTTTCAGTTTGACACCCACTGGCGCAGTATAAGCACCAGGAGGAAAACTGCTGGTTTGTGATGCTCATTACAAAGATTCAATATGGCAAGTGCATTTGCAGAGACTTGTAAGCACATGAACACATTTAAGATGAAAGTGTGCAAGTCACAAATAAATTGGCTGAAGGGTGGTTTTTATTAAAATGAAACAAACAAAAAACAAAAACCCCTCAGTATCACAAGGATACACATTCTGCCAGGTCACTGAGAAGGCAGATGGCACTAAAGCTGTTCTTCATAGTTATATACAGTAGCACCTCAGCTTACATTATCCTCAGGTAACGTAAACTTTGGGTTGCGAAAGCGGCAAACCTGGAAGTGTTTCGCCGCACGCACATGCACAGAAGCACTCTTCCGTGCCACGCGCATGACGCAGAAGCGGCTGCGGAAACCTTGGGATCCGACAGGAGCGCCGGAATGGATCCTGCCCGCAACCGGAGGTACCACTGTATTTATGTATATGCATTATTTCTATATGGGCAATTCCCCATTTGCATGTTGCTTGCATTCTGAGGTAGCATGCATGTTGGCAGGGTGTACGTAAGGCCAACCCGCCCACTTTCGGTGTTGAAAACGGCACGTACGTTGATGGTTGCACGCGTGCCAAATGCGAACAAATGGGGAGTTGCCAGTGCCGCCGCAATAATCAAATATTCTCTGGGTGGTTTACAGTAAAAAAATTAAAACCGTAAAGCACAGAAATAAAATATAAACAGCAGAAGAATAAAAGTCAATAAAAGCCACTGCATATGATTTAAAAAATAAAATAAAATCTGAGAATGAGATTCAGCCTACTAGTCCTGCTTGTGGCTGCCCACACAAAGACTTTCACTAGTGCAACAGAGCATTCTCCTCCCTCCCCCCCACGCCCCCTGAAATTGGTTTTGAGAGTTGAGAGAACCCAAGCACAGTGCAAAGCGAAAGGAGAGGAGAGACTCTAAAGGTGCTCTCAAGGTCTTGGCAGGTGTACGTGGGAAGGGACCATTTTTCAGGTAACCTGGTCCCAAGCCATTCAGGGCTTTGTAGGCCGAAACCAACAGTTTGATTTGGGGCAAGAAATGAACTGGAAGCCAACGCAGACAACAAAGCACTGACATAATATGATCATATTTCCAGTCCCAGTTAACAATCTTGCTGCCCCATTTTGGAGCAGCTTAAGCATCATTCTACCTGCCTGATTTACAAAGGAACATAACCCTGTAGCAAGAACCTCCTATCATCATTTGTATATTGATCTATTAGTAATATCATTGAGACAGTACACATGCTGAGTTAGCAGATATTTTGAGAGAGTAAGAAAAGCTTCATACTTCAGTTCTCAAGAACTATTAGACGCTTTTTAAAAAATAGGGTAAAAAAGAGGGGCATTAAGATAAATAAAGCAAATATATTCCTTAAAAGGGCTCAGAGAAGTTTGGTATTCAACACCTTCATTTCATTCTATGGTAAATTTCTATGAAACCTGGGGGGGGGGATTTTTTTTTTGGGGGGGGAGCTGCGGAAAACCACAAAACGCCTCCAAATACTTGCAATGTTTTTGTATTATGAGACTGTTATTATTTCTTACTCCAGGAACCTTGAGCCACATTATCTTCGTGTATTTAATCAAAAGGTATAAGTGGCTCACTTTACAGGAAAGGAGAATGCCAAAAAACTTGTACAAAGTGACAGGAAAATAGGAGGGGGGGACTTACCTTATCTAATTTTGTTAATTTAACATGGCTTAATCACTGCTTCTCACTTTCTAAACACATTACAACAATATTTATACATATAGCCTGACAAACCTATTTTCACTGTTTTTGTTATTGCCTGGTCATATGCTACAGGTAAGTGGCCAAGTCTCAGCCACATAGCCAGAACATTTGATGAATCTTGCCACAAAACAATCCAGTCTTTGTTGAATGCAGCAGCCTGCTAGCAGAATTATTTAAAATGAAATCATTGTGTCAGTTTATTGAACTTGCAGAATTGCATTGAACTTTTACAAAGTTAATTTCATTTCGGGACAGACTAAATAAGAGTTATGTAAAATGGGTTTCGTTTCAGATCATGACTGAGCTGTAGGATGTTGGTCAGCCACAAAAAGCCAGACAGGAGCTTTGTATCCCCAGAGGTGCTGTAAATCACGCAGCTAACCCTTTTCTGTGGTTTTGTTTTCTTCTCTGAGTGTTGCTGCACTGAACTCATCAGCACATCCTAAGAGCGCAGCCCAAAATTTAAAGTGTCTTTAAACAGCCCGATTATTTGTGCCTTTGAGATTTTTGTGCCAGTGATACAAGTAGTAAACCAACTCCTACAGGTCTCGTAGCATCCCATGTCCTTCTACAGCAAGAGTGACTAACCTGGTGCCTCCAGAAGCTGCTGGACTACAATTCCCATCTTCCTTCACCAATTCACTGGTGGGCCACATCTGGTTTGCCCTTATGGACACACCCATTTAGCATCACTCATTTATGGCGGCGTCACTTTTACAAAGAAACAGATATAAACTAATATTATACAGTTGACTTGCAACGAGTGGGGGCTACATTTTAGGCATGGCCCGTATACGCAAAAACACATATAGTTGAACAACCAACTTGGAACTGCCCAGATGCAAGCAATCTTACCTTCTAGAGCAGGCCTCCTAAATGGGTCTAACCCCCTAAGCAAGGCAGAGAGCTTTTAAACTCCCCACCTTGTTAACTGTGCTCTGGAAGGCTCTCGCAAGGTTTTGCGGTGCTATCTGAGTTCCTGTGAGATTTCGCGAGAGCCTTCCAGTCTTGGTAAGTAAGATGAGGTCTGAAATACAGCCCACACTAATCTCAACAATATTTAGAGAACAAAATCCATACATTCTAGCCAAAATTAGCTTATTAGGGTGATTCCATTCCACAACTAAAATACTTGCTGGTATTCCTTCCCTGACTGTAGAAAGCCAGTTGAAGAAAACTGAAAGCCAGTTCTGAAATAAGCCATCAATACTCCTAGTGTAAGTTTGATAAAGAGCTTTGCACATTAGTCAAGTCAACGGAGAAAGAAAGATCCATCCACTGGTTGCATACAACTATGCCAACTTCGATATTATCTCGGATCTACAAACCCCCGGATTCGTTAGAAAAATTCCACAGAAGGGAAGATTTCTATCATGGCTACTTGCCCTGGGCAATTTGCTCAACACTTGGCAGAGTACACTAAGCATTCTGTTCTTTTTCTACTGACTGAGAGGAAGGATGACCAAGAACACAGGAGATGAAGTTTTAAGAGGGGGTGTTAATTCGCCTCTGTTTTTTATTTCAGTCCAATCTGTCATTTACTTATGGATGCCAGTGGCCTGAGGGTGGGTGGGAGGTGAAGAGAGTAGACAGCTGAAGATACTGGAAAACATATTGTCATTTCAGTGTTACGTAGTGAGGAGAAATATAAAACACAATGAGAGAAAAACATAGAAAAATTAAAAATATGCATTTAACAAAGCAAAGATCGCTCCAAATAACATTAAAATTGCAATAGGAGTTTAATAGTCAAGAGCAGGCATCCCCAAACTTCGGCCCTCCAGATGTTTTGGACTACAATTTCCATCATCCCTGACCACTGGTCCTGTTAGCTAGGGATCATGGGAGTTGTAGGCCAAAACATCTGGAGGGCCGCAGTGTGGGGATGCCTGGTCAAGAGGCATGCAACTTCAAGACCCTACTGAGTAACCTTCAAAATGAAAGTGTTTTTTGAAGCAAGAGTTTATATAATCCATGCTGTATAGGAAGTAAAGGTAAAGGTAAAGGGACCCCTGACCATTAGGTCCAGTCGCGGACGACTCTGGGGTTGCGGCGCTCATCTCGCTTTATTGGTCGAGGGAGCCGGCGTACAGCTTCCGGGTCATGTGGCCAGCATTACTAAGCCGCTTCTGGCGAAACAGAGCAGCGCACGGAAACGTATAGGAAGTATCAGCACTCAAATGACATTTTTGTGTCATTCTTTCTATAGCTACTTATACTCTTCCAAATACTGACACTGAAATAAAACCATGTTAACATTTAATGCATGGGTAGGCAAACTAAGGCCTAGGGGCTGAATCTGGCTCAATCGCCTTCGAAATCTGGCTCGCAGACAGTCCAGGAATGAGCGTGTTTTTACATGAGTAGAATGTGTCCTTTTATTTAAAATGCATCTCTGGGTTATTTGTGGGGCATAGGAATTTGCTCATTCACCCCCCCCCCAAATATAGTCCAGCCCCCCACAAGGTCTGAGGGACGGTGAACTGGCCCCCTGCTGAAAAAGTTTGCTGACCCGTGATTTAATGGCTGCATGTCCCATTGGCTGCAGCAGAAGGATATCTATTTATGATGTCATTTCCCCAACCTAAACTGATTAAAAAAAAACCAAAAACAAAAAAAACCAAACCTTTCTGTGCATTGAGATATTAGCTGATGACAAGAACGTACAATGATGTTTCACGCGTCCTCAAAAAATCCTTTCAAATTAATTTCTAAGCTTTGGATGCAGGAAGAAAATTGAGTGGATGAACAGAATACTCTTCTTACTAATTGTATTTCTAATTACACGGGAAGCATTTCTAATGGCTCCTTTTGTTTCCACTCACTTTTGAGAATTTAGTCCAAGGGGTTCCGAATGTACCAAACAGAACTTCCAGCATTCTCTTCCTGATGATTTGTAACATATGAATGCAATTATAATTAAGAAGATTATGGTATCCAGCTTCGGTTTCCTGCTTTCTTAATTTTGATATCTTATATGATATTTAATATGTTAAGTACCATAATAAACATGTTCCCTGTAAAGGTTTTTAACAGGAAGAACTCTGGGGAATTCCCTCAAGACCCTCAAACTTTCCTGAGGAACGAGCAACAGAGGTGCAATTGCTCCCTGCCCCCCAACCTTGAAGCATCAAGATGATGCATGAGACACAACATTTGGCTGTATCTAACTTTTGGCTCAAGGTAAAGTACACTGAGCATACAACAGATGAACAGTATAAGCAGAGCCCTGGATACACTGAGCAAAAATTATTTTCCCCCCCTTCAGTGGGACTTATACATACCTGATTTTCTCTTGGCTATGCCCACTAAATGTAATCCAGCACAATTCAGCACGCTAAAATCCTACAAAAATCAAATCCTAGGCATAGACATGATTATGCCCATCACACCTACTGGGGTCTACAGAAAAAATAAAGATAATTCACAGGTGCACAGTTCTTCTTCCTTTCTTGCAAAAAAAGAAAAGAAAAAGAGACACATTTGCAAAAAAAAAAAAAAAAAAAAAAAAAAGGTGGGGGGCGGGAGAAGTGTGTGTGCCAATCCTTTATATTCCTGAACTGAACCAAAGCCAGGAAGTATTGCAAATCACATGGGAAATATTTCAGCCCAATTTCTCGACCAAAATGTTTTGGCTAGATTTTGAACATTCATTCAAAATTAAGCATGGGACTTCTGAAGTTCATGCAAGAGAAATTGCCATGATGTTTTAAGAATATAAAAATAGAGCAGTCAGAACCTTACACTGTATTTTGTTACTGAAAGTTTTTGTACGCAAGTTGTTCATCTGTGGCAGGATAAAATTACTGCCATCTTTATAATAAATAAATAAAGCAGGATAAGTTCATAAAGCCACTTGAATGAATCTGCAGCAAATGCCTCAAGGATATATATTTAACAATTCCAAAAATTAGCAGCCCAGACATCAGGCATTCAGAAACTAGGAACTCCACTTAAATTCAGATTTAACCAACAGGCAACCAATCCGGTGCAGCACACTCCCCTGGAAGTAAGCCCCATTGTACACACATGACTTACTTCCAAGTATGCACGCATAGAACTGAGTTCAGACGGATCAGGTAAGCAAAACGAATCTAAAGCTATGCAAGCTTATTTTGCAGTCTCATTGAATTAAATTATTAATAATAGCAACAGCAGCAGCAGCAGCAACAACAAAAACAAGTAATATTACTTAATGCATTTTTATCCTGCCTTTCCTCTAAGGAGCTCAAAGCAGCATACAGTAATCTCTCTTCTTTAGTGCATTTGACTTTCACAGTTTCAGCCATAGGCAGTTGAGTGTGAGCTGGCTGAAACTGCACAAGTCAAGTCCCAGGCAAGATGGAGAGTTGCTTGCCAGGGGAATCAGAGTTCCCACGAGATCCTGCATGTGCCCCTAATCTTCTAGAGCCAGTGTAGCAAATGGACTTTGCCCAGCAAGTAACCACAGCAGACCCAGTGTGAAAAGAGCTTTTAATCTCTCAGACAGACCCGTTCAATGCACCAGCTGTGGGAGTACTGGAAATGTTCTCTCTTTCCCTCTCATCTGCTAGCCACAGGTCAGCTCCAGATGTTTGCTTATGTTTGATTTTCATGTATACATGTAGCTCTTGGAACTGAACCCACACGTAAAACGAGAGATTACTGTACATTGTTCTACCTCTCATTTATCCTCACAGCAACCCTGTGACCCCACCTGGAGTATTGTGTCCACTTCTGGGCACCATAGCTCAAGAAGGATATTGACAAGTTGGAATGTTTGCAGAGGGAGACCAATATGATAAAGGGTCTGGAAATCAAGTCTTATGAGGAACAGTTGAGGGAACTGGATATGTTTTGCCTAGTAAAGAGGATACTGAGGAGATGTGATAGCCATATTCAAATATCTTAAGGGCTTTCATAGGGAAGATGGATTCAAGTTACAAGAAAGGAGATTCTGACTAAACATCAGGAAGAACTTTCTGACAGTAAGAGCTGTTCAACAGTGGAATGAACTTCCTCGGGAGGTGGTGGACTCTCCTTCATTGGAGGTTTTTAAGCAGAGGTTTGATGGCCACCTGTCATGGATGCTTTCGTTGAGGTTCCTGCATTCAAGGAGATTGGACTAGGTGACCCTTGAGATCCCTTCCAATTCTACAGTTCCATGATTCTATGTATGCACTTCAAATTTACAAAATGTAAGGGCTGCTGACTAAAATCCTTCTGTATGAGACTATAACACTTTGCCTGACCTGAATCCTGCAATTGAGGTCAGGCTTTAATCAAATCTGCCCATACATGTCAGTAGAGTATGTTGACATGTATGAGAAAAGGGACTAGTCTGTTCACTTATGTGGAAGTGGGGCTCACATGGCCTTCCCACCTCTATAGCCTTTGAGGACAATAGGCCAGCAACAAGCAAGTATGTTCCCTTGCCTCGGGGGTATTTCAGATTACAGAGCCTTCCCTTCTCCACAGAAGGCAATGGGGACTTGAATATACAAATAGGAGACCACAGAAACTGTATTGGGGTGGAAAGAGGCAAATGTGCTCCCTGCAATTGCCACCCCAGATGTCTAAGCTAGTTCCTAATAAATTTCAGCTTAGAATTTATGTGAGAAAACAAACACTGGGTTCCCCAGAAGTGAAGCAAGAAGCAGATTTTCCTCAAGGGAATTTCTGCAACTCTGTTTTAGAGCTTAAATCAAAGGCAATTGGATCTCAAAAACAGTGCAAGAGCAGCCTCCCCCAACATGGTACTTTCCAGATGTTTTGGACTACAACTGTCATTAGCCTTATCTAGCATGGCCAATGGCTAGGGATCCTAGCGTATATAGCCCCAAACATCTGGAGGGCACCAAGTTGGAGAAGTACAGCAAAACTATTTACCTACTAGAAAGTTCCAGGGACCATCCTATTGACAGCTTGTGACTAATAAAATCCAGGATCAAACTGGTAAGGACTACAGACCCTGGACTAGGAAATAGACCAAGAATGTTTCAGACATGCAAATTGGATCAAAACCACACAAACTCTAAAAGGTCTGTAGTATTCTTGTCCCAGGGGGCCAGGACCATGAGAGTGAACTGCCCTCTAGAGAAAAGGTTTTGGCATCAAGTCACGTCTTTAAGCTATGCGTATGTAATTTCAGAATTCATCAACAGTCCAGAGCCATAATAGAATTTGGTTTAAAATAAATACATCTGGAATAAAACACAGAAGAAAGAGAGTTATTATTGTTGGCATTTAATCTGGAGGGAAAATCCTGGTGCAGGATAAATATTACCTGAAGAAATTCTATTTTAATTCACTGTTACAAATATTTCAGTATAGGTAATGAGTGACCACTGCAAATATTAAGTACTGCCAAAGGCTACACCCTTGCAATTTAATAAAACACTTGAGAGTACTCACAGTAGGTCTGGTAGAGTTCTTATACTAAAATTAAAACACACACACAAAGCAAGGCAGTACAAACCGCAAAAGTATAGGTACAAGGATTTGCAAAAGCAATAATCACACCCCCCCACCCCAAAATAGGATATTATTGTTTATTACAGAAAAATAAGTTTCTGATTTGACCATTTGTAAGCATGTTAACTAGAAAACAACAACAAAAAAGCCAACAAAAATTGAGTTTGGTGAAGGAACTAGTGTCCTAAAATGTTTATGTCTCACACCAGAATATTGATCTCCTGAGGGGGCCAATATATATCAATCTTCTTCCATGCCTGGACTGTCTGCACATATCATTAGTTTCTCTTGAAGTAATTTTTAGCCTCCAAATTCCACACACCCACACCCACACCCTGCCTGAATCCTTTACTGTGGGACATCGTGGATCTGCTCTTCTTCTGCATGTACCTTAGAGATAATGAAATGCCATTTTCCTCCTATGGAGAAATAATGATTGTTCTGAGCAACTCTGGATCCAGCCCATTTCCTTAAGTCAGCTTGCTTCCACATGGGCCTTCCTTTTTCCTAGACTGATCATTAAGTTTCCTTACCAGCATTAGGTTCTGTGTATCAGTCACTGGGATTCACAAGTGGGAAGAGAGCTGCATGTGAGTTTCCTAGGGGCATCTGACTGGTCCCTGTCAGAATAGGATGCTGGACTAGATAGGCTACTGGCCTGATCCAGCAGGACTTTTCTTATGTTAGGTCACATAAGTACTGTACTAGACATTTAGAGCACTATGATAATACTTTAATACTCATGCCTTCCCTCAAAGAATCCTATGGACTGTAGTTTGTTAAAGGTGCCAAGAGTTGTTAGGAGACTCCTATTATCCTCCCAGAACTTCATTTCCCTGAGTTTCCTGAGAAGAAGGACTAATTGTTAAACCACTCTGGGAATTGAAGCTCTGTGATTAGGAGTCTCCTAACAACTCTCGGCAGGGACCAGGTGGCGCTGTGGGTTAAACCACAGGCTTGCTGATCAGAAGGTCGGCGGTTTGAATCCCTGCAACGGGGTGAGCTCCCGTTGCTCGGTCCCAGCTCCTGCCCACCTAGCAGTTCGAAAGCATGTTAAAGTGCAAGTAGATAAATAGGGACCGCTCCAGCGGGAAGGTAAACGGCGTTTCCGTGCGCTGCTCTGGTTCGCCAGAAGCAGCTTTGTCATGCTGGCCACATGACCCGGAAGCTGTCTTCGGACAAACGCCGGCTCCCTCGGCCTATAGAGCGAGATGAGCACGCAACCCCAGAGTCGGACACGACTGGACCTGATGGTCAGGGGTCCCTTTACCTTTACCTTTACCAACTCTCGGCAGTCTTAACAAATTACAGCTCCCAGGAGTCTTTTGGGGGAAATCATGACTGTTTAAAGTGGTATTATATTGCTTTAGCTGTATAGTGAGGATGTGGCCTTAACCTTGAGCATGATTTTCATGCACAGTGGAAAAGGTGGCATCCCGCAGGACAGCCGTCTCCCTTTTTGTACTAGCTTTTTGCTACTCTATGTTAAAACAACCACATCAGGGAGACACCCGCTGTCTGAAGTGGTGCAGTCCAGACATAGGTTTATCACCTCATCTCCTTGTGTGAATACTAGGCCTTTGTTTAATGGAGATTTGCTGTAAAACCTGTCTTGTGATTGCACCAGACCCACAATAAACATGGCTATGTCTACTTTGGACAAAATGCTGTCTAATGTCATAGATGTTAATATGGAATGCTTTCTGGAGCACAAACACAATTCAAACACACACACACACACACACACACACACACACACACACACACACACACACACACACACAGAGTGGGTAGTGAGCCTGTTGGGCAAATGGTTTGAGCAGCCACTTCCAGGGAGTCTGAAATAGAAGTCTGTGGGCTGCCATACAGGAAAACCTCTTATCCCTGTATTGAGGAATGGCATAGCTGAAAGTCCTGTTATGACTAGCTCTTAAAAAAAAGTAGTATTTCAGATTCCTTCCCCCCCTGCCCAAGAGCAGTTCAATGTGTGCAGCAGGACATAAAACAGCAGAATTAGTCAAGAGCTCTATTAAAATATAGCCACTGATCTCTCTGCCAGGCCCTTTTCTTCCTTTTCTTGAAAACTAAGCAGACATTTCGTAAGTCTCTAGTGAGAGAAAAGAATTTCTGTAATTGGGGAGGGGGAGGTGATGGGGAGCCGTAGTAACTTTGGTTTGGATGGCAAATGTACCTTTTACAATGGGACACTGCAAACTATGTAAGAGATCTCAACGTCTGAGGGGTGTGTGAGAGAGAATGAAGGCGTTTTCACCAACAAAATGTGCACAAGCATTTACCAGACCAACAGCAAAATAATAGTATTTTGTTCCCCAGAGGCATATAGATACTTTTTTAAAAAGCACCCTATCCAAAGTTCCACGTGCATTTTGCACACATGCAGAGCTGTTGCAATGTCCTATTCATTTCAAAGGAGGGAGCCAATCTATGCATGCAAATTAAGAGTGTGCAGATCCGTTACCATCTTTGAACGTTGATTTGGGCTGGGGAGCTCCAAGAGTGCACCTACTTCCTCATGCCCATATTAGATAATTGGTTCAGGATGCAGGTATACAACCTTGCTGTTATCAGCTTATGGGAGACAGCTTATAAGTGAATGTGGCACCATTGTAAAAGATTCAATAGGGAGTTTCCAAGGACCCCCAAAACTGTAGAACCAGCTTTAACAGCTGCTACCATCTTAGTTCCAGGATCCTAAAGGTAAAGGGACCCCTGACCATTAGGTCCAGACGTGTCCGACTCTGGGGTTGCGGTGCTCATCTCGCTTTATTGGCCGAGAGCTGGTGTACAGCTTCCGGGTCATGTGGCCAGCATGACTAAGCCGCTTCTGGCGAACCAGAGTAGCGCACGGAAACGCCGTTTACCTTCCCGCCAGAGCGGTTCCTATTTATCTACTTGCACTTTGATGTGCTTTCGAACTGCTAGGTGGGCAGGAGCTGGGACTGAACAACAGGAGCTCACCCCGTCGCAGGGATTCGAACCGCCGACCTTCTGATCAGCAAGCCCTAGGCTCTGTGGTTTAACCCACAGCGCCACCTGGTCCCTGTTCCAGGATCCTAGAACACCTCTTATAAAAGGGAATAAATCCCAAGACTGCAGGAAGGCCAGAATCCTTGGGGATAGTTCAAACCTCTGAGTAGCATTGGGCAAGCAGCTGTGACATACATGAAAGGACCCCAGGCACAAAATATAAAATATTATAATAATACAGTCAACCTACTTTCCCAAAAGGTGAGAAGTTCAAGGGGTACAGAGCTTATACAAGTTTTGCTTCCATCAAAAGGATCAATGGAAAAACTTAAGGAATTCTGTAATGTTTGCAATTATTTATCTAACGCATTTTGACCCTGCCCTTCAGCTCCAAAGGCTCCTAGAACAGTTTACAAGATTAGAGTAAGACAGTCCCTGGCCTCAGGCTTACCATCTAAAAGGCATGACACACTAGGAAAAAGAGAGGAAGGGAAAAAGCAAGTACAGGAACCCGTTCTTGAAGTTATGGTCATTATAATGACCAGCTGGGATGGAAACAGTTTGGGTTGCCTGATGTCATGGCTGCCATTAGGTGACAATTGAGGGAAAGGCAAAGGGAGTAAAGTCACACCCTCGTTACACATTTAAAGCAATATAATGCCACTTTAAATAGGCATGGCTTCCCGCAATGAATCCTGGGAACTGTTGAGGGTGCTGAGAGTCGTTAGGAGACCCCCTATTCCCCCCACCAAGCTACAATTTCCCTAGAAGAGGGACTGATTGTTGACAAAATGATGCACTGTGAACAGACGTTTACTTAAGTAAGAAAAATATGACCTCTCTGAAACTCTTTAGAATTAAAAGTACCTTAAGCGCCTATTCAAAAAAGAGAAATTAATAGACTTGCCTTAAAACCCGGGGGGGGGGGGAATCTTATACCAATGTTTGGAAAAGTCTAATCAAGACTGAGGTATTTGTCTTTATGTCTAATGATACATTTGGTTTTATATTTCTGCTGCCTCAATTGGCAGAAATATTTAAACAAAATAAAAATGGAAGTGCTTTGTCATGTGCAGTAGAACTAAATACATTAGCTCACATCTATTTTTCACTAAAACATTTCCTGATATCATTCAGGATAATGGACTTCCTATCAAACGGAAAAACTGAGACTTCGTTTATTTTCCTGCCTATAGAAATCTTTAAAGATTTCAGCGATCCAATAAACTTTGGTTACAAATTAAGACAGACCAGAGAACTTTAAAAAAGGCGGTCCTTTCATTCCCTGAATTTTAGGCTACGTCTTATCCAACATAAGCTTGTTTTAGGGCACACTGAGTCCCCATGTGTGTTATATCTACTGATGTGTGGTGGCGTTGTGGTGAGGCAGGGGCAGCACTGAAACATATGATCTGGCCTTGCCCTGTAGTGGTCCTGCTTGAGGCAGAAGTCCTTATTCATATTAACTTGGCCCTAGGGAAATCTCAATTTTTTTCAGATGTTCATGGTATCTTGAGGGACACCGTAGTTGAACACTGCCCACTTTACTGGTAGCCGAGTGACTGGTCTTACAAAACTAGATCAAATGGCTCCCCCAGCCATTCATTGATTAGAGGACCTTTCTTCCTTGCAGCATATTAAAAAGCTACTTTTTCATCAGGTGCAAAGAGAATAAATTCTGGGACATCTGCAACTCCTACTTAGAGCTGTCTGCAGAAGTTGTATGGCATGTGGGCCATTCCTTTCTAAGTCTCTGTTTCTCTTCATTTGTTTTTTATTCATTCTTATTTTGAAATCTTCTTTCTTTTCTTCTTGGCTTTGATTACATACGGTATGTCTGCTTTTCCTACTGGTATTTTGAATCGACATGTTTTGCTGCTATGTTTTGCTTTTCCATTATTGTTCACGTACATTGCAGTGTGCCTTTTTTTTTTTTAACCCAACAAACTATGCATTAAAAAATAAGTAGCCACACCTGTACCTATACATGCCACTGCATGATATAGTGTTTTGACAGCATGATATCATTGCTTAAATTAATGCTCCTTTTCCAGGAACATACTATATTCTTTTCACAAAAACACAGAAATTCTGCCTCCAGGGCAGGTAATACAAGCAATTTCCTCAAAATACAGTAATTAGGATGACAATTTCTCATTCATCAAATCCGGCATATATTCAATATATGATCAATAACCTGTCACTGTGTCCTTCTGATACCAGCCAGTTCATGCATTCAGCTGCAAGTCATCAGCCACTGAGTAATCAAGGGATGTGCTTGTGTGGGTGTGTACCATTACAAAGTGTTCCAATATTACGTATTAAACTAAATGCAGCACATAGCACAGCTGTGAAAGAAGCCAGGACTCAATGGTGAGGAACACTTGGCTTCCAACCACTGCATCCTATTTCAGTACGTTCACCTAGAATAATCTTAAGAGTTGCAGCTCAGGCACAATTTATCAAAAAATAAAGTATTTTAAGAGGTTTTTCTATAAATAATCTATTATACAATAATCAAAGCTTCCCCTGGTGATTGCTGTAGCAACTAATTCCATAGCAAATGAGAGGCATAAATGGGGAACTTGTGGCACTCCAGATATTGTTGGACCATCTCTCACCATTTCCAATAGTGGATAGCACTGATGGGAGCTGTAGTCCAACAACATTGGGAAAGCCACAGGTTCCCCATCTCTGACATATAGAGCACTTTGTGTATTCTTTGCAGCAGGGGCAGCAGCAGGGGAACAGATGTTGTTGGACTCCAGCTTCCATCAACCCAAGGCCAATGGTCAGTGATGATACCGGTAGTAGTTATAATCCAACAACATCTGGAGGGCCACACATTGCCCATTCCACTCTATAGGCAACTACCATAGCAGTTTTCCTGGGCAAGGTGATCAAGAGAGTAGTGTCGGACCAAAGGCAAGTGGTCTTGGATGGTAACAGATTACATGGACTGCTTTGTCTGGTTTCATGGCTAGATATGGCATTGAAACTGCCCTGATCACCCTTTTCCAGGAAAGAGATCATATTGCCCCCTAGCTATGCTCATTCAGATTGTAACTTTAAAGCCTATTTGTTCCAGCAAGCCTTTGGAGCATAACAGGAGTGTTATGAGAATTATAAGTTCTAAAATATAAAATAAATGTTCAAAAATGTACCAAGCAAACACATAAATAAATAAATAAATAAATAAATAAATAAATAAACCACATGTCTAAAACAGTATAGGAAGACAGTCCTAAAGCCATTTTGACTCTTAGCATGTGGTGAGTGAGGACCCTGTTGCAACAGATTAATAAAGATCAGGCTTACTAGCTGCTTTGCGTCTCAATATTCTCTGGTTGGCTTCTGTTATTTTCTCCTACCGATAGAGAGCCTACAAAAGGACTCTATATGGGCTCTTGGTATCACTCCTGTTATAAGGGGGGGAAACTGCTCTTTTTCCCTTATGGGGTACCAACAAGAGAGGCGTTCATGGTGAGTTCCAGCACCTCTTTTTCTAAAAAAAAAATATAGCACTGATTAAACAAATGGTATCACTCCTGTTATAAGGGGAAAAAACTGCTCTTTTTCCCTTATGGGGTACCCATTTGTTTAATCAGTGCTATTTTTTTTTTTAGAAAAAGAGGTGCTGGAACTCACCATGAACGCCTCTATTGTTATAATAGCAATGGTGCCCACCTGAGAGATGCTGGAACTGCGTTTGGGTGAGTTCCAGCTGAAAAAAATCCCTGTGTATAATGAAATGCCGATTATCTGTGCATGCTATATTTAATAATTTTATCATTTACTATCCTCTTAAAGTGTAATAAAGCTAAAAGAATACTCTCTCTCTCTCTCTATATATATATATATACATATACACGTGTGTGTGTGTCTATTTTTTTAAATAAAATTTTAAATAAAATTTTTATTTATCGTAGTTTCATTTACCACATAACCCACACAACCTAATGCCAAAGCAACTGAAAACTGCTTTTTCAACAGTTCTAAGTAGCAAATTGCCACACATGGAAATATATAAATTGTTCCTAGGAAGCGTGTAACTAAATTCAGATGACAGCTGAACTAGCAATCCCTCTGACTTGTCTTTTGGTCCTTTATTCATCCAAGAGGCCAAAGGACCTTTAAGAACCCTTAGAAGATAACAGCAGCACTTAGCCAGTGTCACAGATGGGGCATTAAGTTTAAACTTCCGTATCTCACCCTGAACAAACAGTTAATATCAACAATGACAAATGTATGCACTGTTCTTAAAAGCTATACAATATCAGAGCCAGACATTTTAAATATGAAGGTAGAGTTCACAGTCTGTCCGGAACACCAGGGTTAAGTGACTGACAGATCTTATTTCTGAATATACTTTAATTACCGCATTCTATAGTATGTATTACGTTACAAGAAAGTCATTTTTGAGAGTCAAGAGTCGCATACAGGCCTTCCCCAGCCTAGCAGCCAAATCCCATCAGCCCCAGTCAGCATGGAAAAATGGGAGTCACAGAGGCTCTGCCTCAAGCAAACAGGATTCTAAAGGTGAGGTATGTAAATGGAAAACTAAACAAGAAAGAAAGAAAACCCACATATCCTTCAAGGCTAGGGATCGCTAGGACCGAAAACAAAACTGCCAGTATTATTGAACAAATCTATGGTGTGACTGTGCACAAGTCTGGTAAGCTCCTCTCGAGAAGGGCATTGTGGAGCTAGAAAAGGTCCAGGAAACAGCAATCAAAATTATCAAGGAGCTGGAGCAATTCCCCTATGAAGAATAGTTAAAGCATTCGGATCATTTTAGTTTAGACAAAAGGCGAGAAGTGGGAGTAATGAGAGAGGTGTATAACATTGTGCATGGTGGGGAGAAAGTGGATAGATAGTGGAACCTCGGTTTTCGAGTGTCTCGGGAGCCAAACAATTCGGAACCCAAACGCCGAAAACCTGGAAGTGAATGCTTCCATTTTTGAACCTGCCTCGGAAGTTGAACGGCTTCCAAGGCGCGTTTCTCCATTTTCTCAATGGAATTTGCCGACTGCCCACTGCGCCTTGGTTGTCGAACGTTTCGGAATTCGAACGGTCTTCCAGAACGGATTACGTTCGACAACCGAGGTACCACTGTAATTGTTTTCTGCTGTGTTCAGAACCAGGGGCCATTCACTGAAGATGAGTGTTGGAAGATTTAGGAAAGACCATTGGGAATATATATATATATTCCCCCCCCACACACACAGTGCACAATTAAACTGTGAAATTCAGTCCCACAAGATGCAGTAATGGCCACCAACCTGGCTCTAAAAAAAGGATCGGACAAATTCACGGCAGGGCTATGAAAGGCTGGGCTGTACCTCCACTGTTGGAGGAAGAGTACCTCTGTTTATCAGTTGATGGGATTCATAAGTGGGGAGAGTGCTGTTGCACTCAGGTCCGGCGTGCAGAATTCCCAGAGGCATCTGGTTGGCCACTGTGAGAAAGTGATGCTGGGCTAGATGGGCTAATGACATGATCTTAGCTTGGTTCTTCTTAGTTGACCTCTGCTGCTCTTTGCAGAAAAGGAGAGAAAGAGGGAAATAGTGAGGTTTCCCAGACGGTGGGGCCAAACAAGACATGTTGTGGGATAGATCTTGCAACATTTTTCTTTGATAAGATGCAGCTGTATATGTGTGTGGCAGGGGATTTGCATTGTGGGAGAGATGCTGCAACCTCCCCCCCCATTCTCCCCCCTCCCCCATATTAGCTTCCGCAGGTATAAATTGAAGCTCCTTATACAGCTTTAGGCAGCTGTTTAAGAACATTTATGTTCTGCCAAGTCTCTTGTATTTAGTGCATAATTGCTGTTCCATTGTCTCTTGCTGCAATATTTATATTGATGTTTAGATGTTTGGCAGGGAAAGGCAAACTCACAGTTGGATTTAGGCTTTTAAAATTGTCTGCCATATCTCGTTTTATACTGTTAAAAGTACCATTGTTGTTGCTTTATTTTATATTGATTCATGCACAGATCTTTTATGAAAAGTAGTAAAGTAAAAAAAACGAAAACGTCTTGTACTGCTGAACGTCTTTGAAATATCCCAAACCTAGCATTTGACTCTTTCTTTCCATTACTTACAGTACATACTTGGAAGTACTTGAATACTTATAATTAAAACTGTAGAAGTTAACTTAATTTGAGTGTTTTCTAAAAAATATAAAGTCGCAAGCTTGCATAAAAAGGTCAGAAATTCTGGCTGCCTTTAAAAGTACAAATCCACCAACCAAGTTATGAATGTCAAGAAATCTATTTATGTACTTAACATGAAAAATAAGGGAATATAGTTTGCTGATCACAGACTGATTAGAATGAATTAGTTGTCATAAAAATATTCACGAACTACACACTCCATCTTTTAAATTTTACAACTTTAGAATAAGGGAAAACATTAATTATTCCCTGATGAAAAAAATAGTCCACTGAGACTTGGAAACCTGGTCCTGATTTTCAATTAAGTACATTTACTAAATCCAGGCAGCTCTGGCATGACAACTAAGAAATTTCTCAAGAAATTGTTTGAACCATTTGGTATCATATCTAAAAGGTAAAGGGACCCCAGGCCATTAGGTCCAGTCGCAGACGACTCTGGTGTTGCGATGCTCATCTCGCTTTATTGGCCGAGGGAGCTGGCGTACAGCTTCCGGGTCATGTGGCCAGCATGACTAAGCCGCTTCTGGCGAACCAGAGCAGCGCACGGAAACGCTGTTTACCTTCCCACCGGAGCGGTACCTATTTATCTACTTGTACTTTGACGTGCTTTCGAAATGCTAGGTTGGCAGGAACTGGGACCGAGCAACGGGAGCTCACCCCGTCGTGGGGATTCGAACCTCCAATCTTCTGAGGCCTAGGCTCTGTGGTTTAACCCACAGCGCCCCCCGTGTACCCCCGCCCCCCGCGCCCCCCGGTATCATATCTACCATTCCTTTAATAGACATCTAAATTCTTTGATGATCACACAGATGATTCTGTTTGACTTCCAAGGAACAACTGTACTAGCAAACCAGAGGTTAAACTAACCATTTCTAGCTCCAGGAGCAGCGCTGGGGGCATTCGTGTGACACACCTACACACTGCAGCTGGCCCACCAACGTGTCGCAACACACAGTTTGGAAAGCTCTGCCATATCCTACATAACCCTATGGAGACAGAACCCTGCCTGTAGTGAGGACAGGACTCCTCATAGAAGATTCAGAGTGGGAATTTCTAACTTTGTGCCTGAAGGCATGAGAGGAAAAGTGCATTTTTTTCAGTAGCAAAGGCAATCAATCAGGTAGGGTAGATAAAATTTGTTTCTGAATTCACTGCCGAATATGGTGGCTTATCTTACGTCACTGTTTGAAAAAAGAGAGAAGTGTGACTCAAAATGCCCTCACATTTTACAACAGTTTTGAAGTGTATCTGTGACTCACAATTTTTTTTTAAAAAAAGTTGAGAATAGAACCTGCACCTGTAAATCTGTATCAACACAGAGTTTTAGATAATGTTTTATCCAGCTATTGAATATGACATCAATATCCCAAGGGTGGTTTATGTTCCTTCTGTTTAGAGTGAAATGCCTTATCTTCATCTGATTAAAGATAACAATCACATACACCATGTTCTTTTAAAACAAACATATAGACAATTTAGAGGTCCAATTACAAACTTAGTTGAATTAAGTTTCAGAAACATAGTTGATGTCAGAACTTGAGTAGAATAATTTTAACTAAATAACTAAAAATATATGAATGATATTTTTTCCCTTCAAACATAGGATACATTTCCTCTCTCATACTTTTTTCTCCACATCGCTCAAGATACAATTTTTAGCCCCCTGTGATCTGTGTTCATGGCCACAGCAGGACGTTTTAAAGGCAAAGGTTAAGGACAAAAGGACATGCTTGGTCTTGCTTGTATGGCTGGAAACCAACAATGTTTGTTTTGTGACAATTTGATGACTTAGCACAATAAAATAATCAGAAGAGGGACTCTGTTCTGCTCTCTTTTCAGCATCATAGCAGTTGGTTCATACGTATGTCAAAGCTAGGTCTACAGGAAATATGTCAACTCTTTTTACTGAACAACAAAAGTCTGGCGTGTGCATTTATGTATTAGTTGATGCAACAATTAGCATATGTATAAGGCTCTTTTTAAGCCACAGGACTACAAAGCTATGGTGCAAATATGCTTATTTTACGTCTTCAAGGACTCAAGAGTGAGTAAATTTACTTTGTAGGGCAATCTAGGAAATGCCTATTGGATAACAAACATAAGGTATGATATGAACTCAGAAGAATAAACCCTTAAGCAAAAACATGTACTTCTGATTTTGAAACAACATATATTGATTAATGTACCAACGTATCTGTAAATGCTATTTCCCATATTAGCTCTACGCTGTACAGTATTTAAAACTCAGAAAATGAGGAATCTTGGCCACACACACTATTAAGTGATTCTTTCTTTAGGCAACAATCATATTTTAACCATGACAACAATAACAAGCAACACAACGAATACAGCACTGGATTACGATATACCGGTAGTGGAGGGCGGAACTACCATGTGTCATAATAGCCTGGCTAGGCTTGAGGGTAAAGAGAACATGATTTCCTGTGGGGGGGGGGAATAGTAGGCACTTAACCCTTCTCCGAGAATATTTTCATACTAAGGACACCCTAGCAGGGTCATTTACATTCAGAGGAAATTCCATTATGAGGCTGCTGAGTTTTCAAAAGCTACACTGCACATGTTCCTTACAGAAAGTTCTTCTTAGATGGCAGACCAGGAGACACACAGATGATTTCTCTTGGTTCAGTACAAATTGGATTTCTTTACTGACTTACCCTGCCCCAATTCTTAGACGTTTCTTGCATACCAAAGGGCCATTTAACATCTTATGGGAAAGACACATTATTGCTGTGTCCAGGTGAGCCTGTGTATAGTCGTACCTTGGCTCCTGAATGCCTTGGGAGTTGAACGTTTCAACTCCTGAACGACTGAAAACCGGAAGTGAGTGTTCCAGTTTTCGAACGTCCTTTCGGAAGCCAAACATCCGATGGGGCTTCTGCAGCTCCTGATTGGCTACAGGAGCTTCCTGCAGCCAATCAGAAGCTGCGCTTTGGAAGTCAAACGGACTTCCGGAACAGATTTTGTTTGTCTTCCAAGGAATGACTGTAATATGTTGATAGCTAAACACAAACAGGTCACATTTACTCATTTCTTAGATTTATATCCTACACTTCCCCTAAGGAATAACATTGCTGTCCCACTCATCCCATTATATCCTAACAACAAACCTGTAAGATAGGCTAGGCTGTGACTGGTCCAAGATCACCCACTGCATTTCATGGCTGAGTATGGATTTAAACCTACGTCTCCCCAATCCTAGATTTACATTCCAACTATTGCACTGTAGATTCCCCCCCAAAAGAAATGACTCAATCCCCCCCCCCCCCCGAGATGCCAAATGGTTTCCTAAGCAAGAAATCCAAGAGGTGTGAACTTTTATTAGGGCACATTTCATGACATTCAGCTGTTCCATCAAGACTTTACCCATGCCACCTTTATATCATGTCTTTGAAAGCCATCTAGAAATGTAAACAGAGTTTAGCTCCTTTGTTGAATAATGGTGACTTTCAAGTTAGTGGTAGAATGTCTTGGAAGAATAAATCCTAGAAATCTCCTGCCTCTAGGTTAAACGGATGCAAAGACTTTCCTCTTTTGTGATACATGCTGCTCATCATGCTTAACAAAGGGCAATGAGAATATAATGCATACAGTATTTAGAATCAGTGACATTTGTGAGACGTTTTTAAGGGAAGCGTGAAGCCACTTTATGCTTTTAGATGTGGAATTCACAAAGGATAACATAACATGGTTCCCCCGCCCGGCTTTTCTTATAACTATAATTTAGCAGCAAGCTATTCCCATGATCAGGAGACAACATTGACACTTTGTCTTAGCAGGCAATCTTGCTGATTCTGTAGCTAGAGGGGTCCAGCACTGAGAGAACAATAGCCACCATTCAAAATTGTTCTTCTCTGCCAACAGACAGGAACTATCATTTCAGCAATCATTGAAGAAAAAACAATTCAGTGAGCCAAAGGGATTGGAACAGTGAATCTGTAAATAAATACCCTGAATGAGCACAGTGACACAGAGAAACAAATGTTTGCCAATACATTTATTAATTACAGTCACATCAAATTAGCTACTTAACCTTCAGAACTCTGCAGGGGGGAAAACAGTAGTTGCAACTTAAAAAGCTCCCTTAGGCCAATCCTATCTTTCATTGTCTTGAGTATTAGAGCCTTCTGCATGATAGTAACCCTGCATTTATATAAATCCTGTATTTATCATGTAAAGCTTTCCCAAAGGATTCTCAGCAGTTCAGGATTATAACACACAAAATAAAATCAAGCTATCACACACAAGAATAGAAACAATAATCTATCATGTAAACAAAATCAAATCAGGCCTAGAGCCTTGGCTGAAATGTTAAATTGGTTACTGAACCGATTAAAGATTTGTGGATTGATTCATTATTTATTAGACTTGTTAGTAGCTTCTTACTCAAAGGCTTCCAAGAGACTTGCAACACATTTAAAAGCAAGAATATGCACTATACCATAACCGATTGCTATTTGACTTTTGATTTTGATGCAAAAGTGTCAGCTGCCTCCCTGAACTAAAGATCTATCAATCCTAGTGGACTTCCACAGGGAGAAAATTCAATTATGGTAATGCCACCACTAAAAAGATCCTGTCCTAGATTGCTATCATACTCACTCTGACAGTGAAGACATACAATTTTTTTTAAAGCAGGCATGGTTCATAAAAGAGCAAGCACATGAGATAGGAAAATGCAGAAGATGAAATCTTTAAGTCTGTCTGTGTCCAGAGCCTTCCAGCTGTTTTGGGACAACTCCCATCATCCCTAGCTAACAGGACCAATGGTCAGGGATGTTGGGAATTGTAGTCCCAAAACAGCTGGAGGGGCGAGTTTGGGGATGCCTGGTCCAGACCATCTCCACCTTTAAATGGCAGAACTTTTGCTAGTAAACATTCTTCGGCATGCAGGAAAGGGAGAGCATCCCAGTTGTTAAGTATTAGCAAATCAGTAGCAAAGAGAAAGAAATATAAAATAAACAGATGGCATTAAAACAGTAAAGGACCTTATATCATAATCTCATGATGATGTTAAAGGTAAAGGACCCCTAACAGTTAAGTCCAGTCACGAACGACTCTGGGGTTGTGGTGCTCATCTCGCTTTACTGGCCGAGGGAGCCGACGTTTGTCTGCAGACAGTTTTTCCGGGTCATGTGGACAGCATGACTAAGCCGCTTCTGGCGAAACCAGAGCAGCACACAGAAACACCTTTTACCTTCCCGCTGGAGCGGTACCTATTTATCTACTTGCACTTTGACGTGCTTTCGAACTGCTAGGTTGGCAGGAGCTGGGACCGAGCAACGGGAGCTCACCCCGTCGTGGGGATTCGAACCGCCGACCTTCTGATTGGCAAGCCCTAGGCTCAGTGGTTTAGACCACAGCGCCACCCACGTCCCATATAATAATGTTAGGTGCCCACTATTTTCCACTGTGCTTTGAATTCGGCTTCTGAAGTCCTGAATGCCTACTTTGCCGTGTGCAGGGGCTTTGCAGGCAGCAATGATCAGTGGTGCCTGCAAACATGCCTTCGAGCTTTACCAGCTCTGCATTTGATGTCATAGATGACAAAATGGTCTTGTGGGAACCTAGCAGCTCCCTCCCTACCCATTCTATGAATACAATCAACTTCATAGACTGAAGTAAAGAAGTCATACATTATTTATAATAATTCTTTTCTGATAAAGCAAGAAGTAGCCATATACTAGACTGGACTATTTGTCCATCCAGTCTAGTAATATATATTCTGGTGGCCAGTAACTCTCAATGTGCTCAGTAGCATCAGCTACTCAGCCAGTAGAGCAACAAGAAGAGTCATTCACTGGTTTTATGCTGAGGACTAACCCTGTTTTCCCTGCCTTCAAAATAATTCAAATCAAAATTTTAAAAAGAGAGAAAAATTAACATTTAAAATGTAAAGTGTAAGAGTACTAAATAAATTGTGAAGGGGGGGACCAATATTAACTAACTTAACATTTATTATTTGCAATGCCTTTGTATGGGAATCAGACATTATGATTTAAGAATTACAGTTTGAACCTAACAAGCACAACAGGCAGCCAAGCTAGAACATCTAATAATTTTCCCTCAGTAAACTGAGCTCTTTCCTGATCCTTCTGACCTTTCAACAAGTGGTTTAGAGACTATTGGATTATGGCAGTTAGCAAATGACAGGTGCAGTCAATTAACCAAGCAATGACGTAACTGCGACTTCCAGTCTTTAACAAGAGTTTTCTTCGGCAAATGATGCTTTTCCATTCATGAGCTCAGTATGGCTGCTTATCAGTTCAATCCTAAGAAGAACTTCAAAAGCTCTGTACTGCTGATATACTTCTCATTAAAAAGTGATTTTGTTGTAAAATTGTCCAACTGTGACTGCGGAATGCTTTGCTATTCTTTAATTTGGAAAGTTGTCAAAACAGTGTGATTTAACTCATTTGGTACCAGGGCATCTAAATCAAAAACAGCAAGTGCCTACAAATTTGCCCTGCAAAGCAAACCTGGGGAATAAAATGGCAAAAGGGACAATAATAAGCCTTAGAAAGAGTATTCGCATTCGGAAATGGTGGAGAAGAATAACTGTTCTTCCAAATTTGTCATGAAACTATCCTGTTGCATGGACAGTGATGACGTTTGACGGAGTCAAGGGCCAGGTTAATGAATCCATAGGAATCTATCCAAGCGCTAAGATTGAGATTGGAGAACCTGTTCTCTAGGCCATCTTGCTATGTACCAGAAATGAGGCCTTCTCTCTCATGGCATGATGACTGTGGCTGGGTAATCTGCCAAGACCACTTTCTTCCTGTTGGGCTTTGAAATCCTTTTTATTCCGTCATAATTTTGAAGACTGATTTTATTCTTCTTAGATTTTTGCTTATGTGTTGTATAGTACAGTCGTACCTTGGAAGTTGAATGGAATCCATTCCGGAAGTCCAGCTGACTTCCAAAATGTTCAGAAACCAAAGTGCGGCTTCTGATTGGCTGCAGGAAGCTCCTGCAGCCAATCAGAAGCCGCAGAAGCCCTGTCGGACGTTTGGGTTCCAAAAATAGTTCGCAAACCGGAACACTCACTTCCGGGTTTGCGTGGTTCGGGAGCCAAAACGTTCAAGAACTGCACTGTTTGAAAACCAAGGTATGACTGTATTATAAGGATGAGCCTTGGGCTGAGGTACTTCTTGTGCACCTATCCTCCTCTGGTACAGACTTGAGAGCCTTATTGTGATATCAGAAGTTTCTCTTAACGGCGGTTTGTTGAGCTGGAGGTACAGCAAGATGATCCCCATTTATGTGCATTTCACTTATGCACACCCGGGGGGGGGCTAGAATGTAACCCCCACATAAATGGGGAATCACCTGCATGTGTGTTGTGCGCCTGAGCTTCTGTGCAGGCTAGCTAATGTTCTTGAAGGTTGCCTTTACATTCCATCCACCAGTCAATTTGCAAATATTAATGCCAGATTGTGGCAAATTACACAGGATCATAGCTCAGTGGCAGACTGCATGCTCTGCATGTAGAACACCCCAAATTTAAACCATTATTAAAAAAAAAAAAAAACAAACTTGGGAGATGCCAGAATAAGCAGAAAGCTGCTGCCAGCCATTGTAGACAGCATTAATCTAGATAAGCTTTTCTCAACCTTGTTGTCCCCAGATGTTCTTGAACTCCAACTCCAACTCCCATCATCCAGAGCAAATGGCCATGCTTGCTAGGAATGATGGGAGTTGTAGCCCAACAAAATCTAGGGACCTGACGTTGAGAAAGGCTGTTCTAGATGGACAAATAGTGTGACCTGGTGTAAGGCAAGGTGATGGGCTTAGCTTAGTTTTACCTACAACTTTTATCTCACTCACATGAAAGCTGGCTAAAACCAGAAATTTGTCTTTCTACAGCATTTGGCTGTGGTCGATTGCCTAGTGCCAAGTCTAACTTGCACTCTTTGGAACTCTTGCTCCTAATGGTTATTTCCTGTTCCCAAAATAATAACTGAAGTTGCCCTGTTACATGCGTTTCCTTTGGGCTATTTGGCTGAGCAATTCCCATTCAAAGCTATTTCAACCTGGCAGCGACTCAGAGTCTGAGAGCAGCTAGAAACACTTGGTCACTTTCAAGCTCCCTGGATCAAGAATGGGGTGGGGGTGGGGAGTATTAAAAAAATACCAGCCTAGGCAGAGAGGAAAAGCACATGTTTGGGCTATTTGAACTTGTTATTTATTTACTGCAAGAGGACAGGACCCTACCCCAAGGTGCTTACTAGGCATGATTTGACCCTGGAGATATGGAGGAAAGGAAAGGAAATAGAGGCAAAGCAGTAAACGGGGGGGGGGGGACAGAATTCCATAAGGTTGCACATACTTAGGCTTAGTTACAATCTAGCCCAGTGATGGCTAACCTGACACTCCAGATGTTTTGGAACTACAACTCCCATCATCCCTAGCTAACAGGACCAGTGGTCAGGGATGATGGGAGTTGTAGTCCCAAAACATCTGGAGTGTCAAGGTTAGCCATCACTGATCTAGCCTAAGCTTCATGGGAAAGGTGCGAATGGAAGAAAATGAAGAGGTAGCATCTAGAGATCTCAAAAGCATTAAAGGAAGGAAGGAAGGAAGGAAGGAAGGAAGGAAGGAAGGAAAGAGAGAGAGAGAGAGAAAGAAAGAAAGAAAGAAAGAAAGAAAGAAAGAAAGAATCCCTGCTCAAATGTTGGTGAGCAAGCTCAGCTCCTGCTTCAGCCTGTTCTTTCAAATATGGGTCAGAGGCTTTGACCATTTGCTATACTGAGTTTTTTTTGAGGTGTGTGCCCTTAGCAGCCACATTCCAACCACATTTCACCTTGCTGACATCTAGTTCAGGGGGTGGGAGAAGCACTGATGTGTGGACACAATTTTCCCTATCACTAAAACATATATGGAACTACTGCTGCACTACCTTGGTGCAATATCTAACTACTGGCCCAACTCTGATCTTGAGCTAGAGATCCCACTCCTGTCCTCCAACCAGCACTTCTTAAATCAGGGGTGATCAACCAGGGGCCTACAGATGATGTTGGACTTCAACTTCCATAATCCCTGACCATTGAGCCATTGTCAGGGACTAGCTAGATGATGAGGAGTGGTGGGAGGTACCAGCTGGGGGACCCCAAGGGAAGCCACAGAGGAGGAAGGCTCAGAGTCCAGGCACTGAGGAGAGGTCAGAGGGAGAAGGATGGGTGGGAGGAGTGGTTGGATGCTGAAGAAGCAATGGGCTTTAGTGAGCAAGGACAGCCTGTGACAGGGAGCAGCTCAGACTCAGAGGCTGAAGAAGAGGGGTGGGCGGGCAAAAGACTACAGGAGAATCCCAGGAGTTTGCAACAAGTTCTCCTCCTCCCTTGACACCAAGGACATACAGGGTGATGCGTAGGGCAGAACAGAGATTACAGGTGCCCTGATGTAGTTTGAGGATGTTTGGGAAACATCCAGCAGAGAAGGAGACCTAGAGGAAGTAGAGGGCAAGGACTGTCCTGGCAACTGCTCTATAGGGGCAAGTCCCGTTGGAATCCCACAGTTCAAGAAGGATACTGACAAGCTGGAACATGTCCAGAAGAGGGCAACCAAAATGGTCAAAGGCTTGGAAACGATGCCTTATGAGGAACAGCTTAGGGAGCTGGGTATGTTTAGCCTGGAGAAGAGAAGGTTAAGGGGTGATATGATAGCCATGTTCAAATATATAAAAGGATGTCATATAGAGGAGGGAGAAAGGTTGTTTTCTGCTGCTCCAGAGAAGCGGACACGGAGCAATGGATTCAAACTACAAGAAAGAAGATTCCACCTAAACATTAGGAAGAACTTCCTGACAGTAAGAGCTGTTCGACAGTGGAATTTGCTGCCAAGGAGTGTGGTGGAGTCTCCTTCTTTGGAGGTCTTTAAGCAGAGGCTTGACAGCCATCTGTCAAGAATGCTTTGATGGTGTTCCTGCTTGGCAGGGGGTTGGACTGGATGGCCCTTGTGGTCTCTTCCAACTCTACGATTCTATGAAAGTATTGCTGAGCTGTATGCTGTTTTCTTAAATAAAGAATTAACTACACTGCTAAATTCTGCATATTGTGTACTTATCTGCATCTGGTTGGGCTGATGAAAGTTCGAGTAAGAATATCTGGAGAGCCACAGGTTCTCCATTTATGCCTCAAACACTGACTGATGCCCACTATTGGATTATAGCTAATACCACCTTCCTTATATTTTCAGCTAGAGCTGGCCACTAGTTCTGCCGAGTCCTACATTTCATCCTGCTAAATTTATGTGTCTGACTAGGAACTGATATAACCCCCTCAAACAATGGTGCTGACAAGCAGAGCACAAATACATTTTAGGTTATTTATCATACTAAATCTGCTGTGCATTCAAAAAGCCTAAGAGCAAAACTAAGGGACGGAGGCAACTCATTAAAACAGTCATATGCTTCTGATGGTTCGAATGAATATACAGTGCTTTGCATCTTGGCACAGATACAAAGATTAAGCAAATAAAAAAGCCCTCTTCACATTTCTGTGCTTCTACCCATAGCTAAAGGTGCAAAAAAACCCAAAGTGCATACTTCCATGTTAACTCAACTCCACTGAAACAGGAGCGAGGAGGAGGATAAAAGTTTGGCACTTAAGAAATGCACGCAAGGACCCCTTACTAAATCCTTCCAGATATACTACAGAAACTGAATATACAGCTAAACAATCAAGAGCATTGTAGGGCTTTAAAATGATATATTTTCCTTCCATATGGCATTAACAATCTACTGCATAATAAGGATTACACATTCTCACCTTCTACCATACTAGCTGCATTTTCACGGGTAAGCTAAGTACCCTTTTTTTTCCAGGTGACTAGACAAGTGCACGCACAAATTTCACTTTAAAAGTGCACTGGCTTTTGCCAAGTAGCAGCAGGATGAAATATACCACTGTAACAATCAAGCCTTTGTCTCAGGCCAAGACTATACCTATTAACATGCTTTGAAGCTGAGCCAATAAAAATCTCAATGCTGGGATACAGTTTTTGCGCCTAAACAATCTGTGCTTGTGTTTAATATACTATGGTCTCTTTTCAAGGTCCTGTCAATCATGCACTCTACATGAAGAGCATGGCTGAGATTCCCCACTGCCCAATAACGGGGTGGGGTGGGGGGAGATACTAGACAAATGTACAGTACTGTGAAAGAATAAATCATGCAATTAAGTTAATATTCATGTACAAAGTATAGTAATGTAGTTTAGCAAGCAGCTAAATGAGGGCCGGGAGGAGATATGTTTTTGAAATAAAGGATTCCTGGAACAATGTGATATTTCAAAGGGAACTGACTCAGCAGTTGAAAAGGTATAGCATGTCTAAAGTGCAACTTTGACCATCGGAAGTCAACTCTCTTCTGCCGCCTCCCTGGTCACTCCTACTCTCCCAGATGTTCAGGAACATAAGGCACTCAAGTTAATGTGTAGCAGACCCTAGAGCCGTAACAAGGGGAAGTGGATGAGTTTTGGAGGGTAAAGCAAACATCACAACTGTTCCCTCTTCGTAATGAAGTATGCTTCACCACGCAGTAAAACACAGGTGTTCCTTCCGCACACCATAATCAAACCAAAACTGCTAACAAAAATGTGAGCTTAATGGCAGCATCATTACGACATGCTAGAAAGGTCCTGGAGCAAGTAAAGCGGGGGGAAATAAGCTTGCCGGAAAGCAGTTAGATGGCTAAATATTTGTAATGCAGTACAGATACTTCCTTTATTGAATACGCTTGTACCCTGCTCTTCCTTTAAAGAGCACAGAATGACCTACATGTGGTTTTCACGTTGTCTCTCCTCTAGGCAATGCTCAGAGCCTGACTCACTCAACTTCAGTAGCAGAACGGCACCATGTGCCTTGAGGTCAACCACAATGGTAATCCCCAAGTTTTACCTGTTTCTACTTATGAGTCAGACGCAAACATTCTGAGCTACTTTCAGCCTGACAGAATACTGATGTCTATTTCTCCAATGAACAGATGCAAACTCTTTCCAACCTTATGATGAAAAGAGTGATGTGAGCAAACATATGAACCTTGTTTTTGTTTACGCCATCAATTTTTTACCCCTTGTTTTGACAGGCCTCAGGTGCCTTGTAACATGAAAAACAATAGAATCAAAATGGTAGTTCCTATAAACCAACATCATAAAAACCTAACCACATCACCTTAGCTGGTCTCAAAAGCTTTGATCAAGAGAAACACTGCATTTCAAATTCTTCTCCAGGTCATGTCTTGAGACAACAACCAAAAAACTACTCATCTTTGGCTTAATCCAAACATTTGATGTTTTTCCAAAAAAACTACCATCAGCACACCCAATAAAGATCTGTTTACTTTTTCTGAGGGACTATTAGAAAACAAGCTTAAAATAAAACTGACTGTGTTACATTGCCCTTAGAAAAACTATGATGTGGCCAGATTTGTAAAACTGGATGGTATGCAACTAAGTTTTACTCAAGAGTAGGCCCACGGAAATTAATGGACATAACAAGGTTTTTAGGCACATCAAGTTCAATGGGTTCTACTCTAAATAAAACTTACCGTATTTGACTACCACCCATTGGGTACATTTCTTGTTGCCCCATCTACAGCTCCGTAAGATGTAGAAAAGGGCAGCCAGAATGATCAGGAAACTAGAAGTATTTTGAGAAAGTGGATAGAGAAGAGGAAGCACTTCTTCACAAAACATGTACTCTATTTCACTGTCATAAGAGGAAGCAATGGATACCAGCTTAGACAGTCTTAAAAGGATATGAAACGATGAAAATTCATAGAAACTAAGGCTATCAGTGGCACCTAGTGTAAAGTCCTAACCCCAGTGGTTGGTGTTGGCTTCACTCTGCATATGGAGGCCAATGGCAGGGCTGGGCACCCAATTCACTGCCACCCTAAACAGTGCAAAGAGTGGTTGGAATGCTCTGTCATTCATAATGGCTATATGGAACATTTATTGGGAAGCAATAGCAGGAAAGTACTTCTGCAGCCTTTAAGGCTCCGTTTGTGGACTTCCTAGTGGCATCCAGTCGGTTTCCTTAGGAAACAAGATGCCAGATTTTGGGTCTGATCCAGTAGGGCTCATTCTTTGTATATCAAACTTCTTTGAGAACTGCCCTCAGTTCCAAAATTGGCTTGCCATGTGGCAGGAAGCGCTACTATTTAAGAAGCAGAATTCCAAAGCCGTCACCCCCCACCTCCTAGAACTACCGGTAGTTGCGTAGCTTGGATTGCAACCATAAAGAATAAATGGCTATCATTCGCTGCTTAATAAGGTAAGTGATGTAGGTGGGGAACAAAACAAAGCGACAACAAAACAGAGCTTGTTATTTGCCCAGGCCTTGTAGATGCATTGCTGTTTAAATGTACAAGTAGCATATTCGGGAAGCCCTTTTTATGGTTTTACATATAAAATGTTCCCCAAGAATTTTGATATCTCATTAGCCCATCTGAGAGCTCTGGGCTACAATTGTCAAAATAAATTACATGGACACTGAAATAATGAAAGTAAAGGGTTAAACAGAAAGGGAAGGAGAAGAGCCACTGAGAATCTGGAACTCAAATAACCCAGCATCCCCTCTTTTTATTTACTCTAGTTGTATGTTAATCTTTCCCCCTTTCTCCTTTTGTCCATCTTATTTGTCAGTGCTTTAGGCAGGGGATTATCCTCCTGTCCTGTATTTGTACAGTGGCTAGCAAAACAATGTGCCCTTCAGCCCCTTGGTGCCATCACAATACGATAATGAATACTGCATCTAATTGATTCTGGAGGACAACACAGGAAGCATGGCCCAGAGCAAAGCCTGATTCTCCCTCACAACGCACCACAGTATAAATAACAACCCACCAGTTAACACAGAGTACCACAATCTCAATCTTCAGAGTTTAAAGGTCAGTTAAATCTCGCCTTCAACACCAAACAAAGAGAGCTAACTTACAGATTACCCCGCAGTGTAAATGCACAACGCAGTACTTTATAGGTAATAAAACAAAATTTCTATGAGCAATGAAACACAGAGGATCCCAAGCAATCTAGAAACACTGAAGAGAAAAACTACAATTTTAGAGCTGCAAAACAGACAATTTTGCTATGGACCATGAGTGACTGGCCTATTAAACTCATGTGGATCTTCCATAGACATCTGTGTGGCCGCTGAGATAATAGAAAACTGCTCTGATCTAGCAAGGCTCCTCCAGTGTTACAATAGTAATAACATACATTTCTGGAGAGAATTTCAATGCAAGATACGCACAATATCCTGCATTTAAAATACAGCAGCCCCGCAACTTATGTTATGTTCTGGGGATCATGCCTAAAGCCAAAATGGTGGATGCAATTGCCAAAGTCATTTTTCCTAGAACCCCTTTTTCTTTTTTTACCCTGGCCATGCGCATAAAGCTAAATGCGCACAAGTTAAATGTGCATAAGTTGCATTTTACTGCAATACCGTTTCTCCTAAAATAAGCCGTAGCCATAAAATAAGCCGTAGCAGGATTTCTATGCATTTGTGAAATATAAGCCATACCCCGAAAATAAGCCATACCCCAAAAATAAGCCATAGGGACACAGCGCTTCTCCCTTAAGATGGCCTGGATAGGCGTGGCTATGCAGCATACCGACGCGGAGCGGTTAAAATAAGACACCCCCCGAAAATAAGCCATACTGTGTTTTTTTGAGGGGAAAAAATATAAGACGGTGTCTTATTGTAGGAGAAACACGGTATAAAGTTGAGAGATAAAATATTAGAAATGTGCACAACTATCATTTTCAGAACTAAATACATATTTTCCTCCCAAGCTTCTCTCTCTCTTCCCCACAAATGTTCTCAAACAAACTAGGTTTAAAGGCTATTATGCTCTGCTTGGCACCACTAAATAAGCCACAGACGAAGGATGAACGAAGGATGTTTGAAGAAGGTAAAAATTCTAATTCTTCAAATCAGGCACACATGCACCCAAGGTGTCCCAACCTCAGCTCCACCTCAGAGGAAATAGTAAAAAAAAACCAACCCACTGAGCCCACAGAACTGTGCTGCTGGGTTAGAGCAGTAAGTTTTATATGATTAGTTTCATATCTGATAGCATCATATCTCACATCAGATGAAATGTACTCATGAAAGCTTATGCCATAATGAAATCTTGTTAGCCTTTAGGTGCCACAAGACACTTTGCTGATAACTGCTCAGAATCTCTAAGGCCGTATCACCATAGCATTTAAATAGGGCTGCCATACGTCCGGAATTTCGGCCCTCTTAAACAGCGCCTGGGTGGGAATCGCCTAAATGTCTGAGAAAATCCAGACGTATGGCAACCCTTGTCGGAAGTGTAGTTTTATTTTCTCCAAAAATACAGTGGTACCTCTGGTTGCAAAGGGGATCCATTCCGGAGGCCCGTTCGCAACATGAAAGAACGCAAACTGAAGCGCTGAATCTGCGCCTGTGCGCTGCACAATTCGGCACTTCTGCGCATGTGTGAAGCGCCGAACCTGGAAGTAACCTGTTCCAGTACTTTCGGGTTCGGCGCGTTCGTATCCTGTGACGAACGCAACCCGCAGCGAATGTACCCAGAGGTATGACTATAGCGCAAAACTATTTTTTTTAAAGATTATTTGAGATCAATAATAAAAAAAGCTCAACAACTTTTGTGTCCGGATTTTCACTTTTTGAAATAGGGCAACCCTAATTTAAAGTAGTTTATGCTTAACATAGCTATAATTCCCAGCACCCTTAACAACCCAAAGTTCCCGGAATTCTTTTTGGGAAGCTATGTGCTTCAAATGTACAATCTGAATGTGACCTAAATCTAATTAGTCCTAGATGCCTTGTTTTCAAAGGAGTACATATCTTCAGGAACAGGGTAAGTGAAATGTAATGGGGTTTCCAGCCTCAGATACTGTACAACAAAAGTGAAACTCTGGATGTAGTACTATATGCGTTTGCCTGGAAGTAAGCTCTACTGAACACAGTGGGGTTTATTTCTGAGTAAATATGTACAGGATTACACTGCACAATTCCTTTTTAAATGTTGTTCCTTCATTAGTGAGGTTGCTGTGTCTCATTTGGATGTTCCCACATGGATAAACAAAAGTCTAAAATGGATCTAAAAGCAAACAAAACTGGTCTTTTAGCATTTGCAAAAATATAATTTGAAGAAGTCAGCCAGTCAAACAAACAAACAGAAGACAACAGACCAATTTTTTTAAAAAAGATTATTTGGTGAGCAAAATGGACCCAGCCCTGACTCACTGTAAGGCAGCTTTTTTTCTGGGGGGTACGCATACCCCTAAACATGTTGTGAATCTAAGTTTGGCCTCATTGAGGGGCAGTATTTCAATATGAGTAGGAAAATGAGAGTACCCATAAACATTTTTTTAGTGGGGGGAAGCACTGCAGCTACCTATAATCCTATCTTAGGCACTTTGAAGAAACTCTGTTCCTTGAGGGTGAAGATTCCAGGAGCTCAAAGTGTCCCTATTTTCCAGGGACGTCCCTGGTTTAAAGAAGCTGTCCTGGTTTCTGATTTGATGCAGGAATGTCCCACTTTTCCTTAGGATGTCCCTATGTGGGAGGGTATGGAGTTATTCGACCCCTGAGCCAAGGAGATAAGTAACGATACAACCTTTAGAAGACATCTGAAGGCAGGGGAGTTTTTAAATGTTTAATGTGTAATTATGTTTTTATATATGTTGGAAGCCGCCCAGAGTGGCTGGGGTATCCCAGTAAGTTGTGTGGGGTATAAATAGTAAAATTATCATTATGGAATGGGACGTCCCTATTTTCATTGGAGAAATGTTGGAGAGTATGAGATTCATATGTGATCAAGTAGTCACAGGGAACACTAATCAACAAAATATATTGTTGGAACAAAGGGTAGGATTCACTCTGCTCCACCTCCACAAAAATAGGGTATAGGCCTCCGTGAGTGTATGAACCGGGATATCATCTTCATGCCACAGCTGCCTAACAATTCAGAACCACCCATTAAGAAAAAAGACTGAAATTGCTGACCAATTAGCCCGCTGAGCTTCCAGAAAGAGTTACACATGACAACAGCAAATACCACATACAGATGCAGTAATGGCCACGTTTCAAATTTTGAAAGAAATTGAAATAATAAACATTTTGAAAGCACAGCTAGTGACTTCACACAGAGTAAACTGGGGAAAACACTGTCATATTTTATAAATATAATCAGCCCACCAACATGAGTGAGGTAAAATACAAATTGGGTTACGCAGGATAATCCCTGCTAACAAGATTAAATATGCTAGTCCCATCATTTTTCTGTTTATGTTCATGCTTTATCGAACGTAGAAGGGGAAAAATGTATTCATTCCTTAATGACTACTGGAAATTAATAGTGCAGAAGAGCAACATGGGAACTTTAAAAACAAAACAAAAACAGAACCCAAACACTTCATTGATGGTGATTTGTTGACATAGCCTCCCTTGATGCTGTTCAGATATTATACTTCCCTTCCCATCGGCAGCTTAGTTTCGGTGGTGCAACCCGTATCCCACAACTGGGCGCAAGATTGGCCCCAGCTGTTGGTGTTAAACAAACTGTATAATGTTCATTGTGTAATTTATTGTATATTTATTGCAATAGTTTATGAATATCATGATTACCAATAAAAAATAAGATTGTCCTGAATTGCATTTTTTGTTTGATCAAATAGCAATGGGGGGAAGCGCACAAGATACGGTTTGCACTTGACATAGTTATGGCTCCTTATGGCATTGCTCCCTCCACCACTCGCTGTATTCAAACAGTGAAATGATACTGGGGGGAATTCTCTCTCCCCCACATCTGCATCATTTGTTTACTGTGATTCATGCTTTCAGTTTCAAAAAAACACCTCCATGAACCAATTAAAGAATGCAGTTTTAAAGGTTGTCTTATAAAAGCGCTAAGATCACCAATATAATTTCATTAGTTAATTAGTCACTGAATCAGATATCCATTCATTTCTTAAACAAGACTGAAATGTGAATTAAATGGTGTTCACTAATATATATATATATATATATATATATATATATATATATATATATATATATATATATATCTGTTGTGCACTTAGAATTGCAAACATTTTCCAGTTTATAGAACCTGAATTCATTAATTCTTTAAATCCCATTCATACACTGGAGAAAAACACAGGTTTAAAGTATGGGGGTATTCGTGTAAACTCTATAGGCAAGTTGCTTTTGACCTTAAAATCTGCTTGTCTTTCAGCCCTACAAATGGCTGAGAGAAAAAAACCATCCAGCCCTTTTCACTGCAACCCTGTACACATTTACATAGGAATAAGTTATCACTGAATTCAGTGGTGCTTACTTATGAGTAGACATATATTGGATCGCACTGTGCATGCACAGTTCTCTCCATGTGTGGACTTGGTTCTGAATAAAGATATCCAAAGGAAAATTTGTTTGGAAAGATAAATTTCCACTGAACTTGGCAGATGTTGGAGGGGGACAGAACATAGTATTCACCAGCTGCTGCCACTGAACAGTGGTAGAGGGGGACAGAGCAACATTCATTTATTTTTCAGTCAGAGTGTGTTGCCTAGAAGCAACAGAGGGGCAAGGGATATCGAATGTATCCCAGCGAAGACACAACTGTTCCATGCTGCTTTTTAATTAACTTTAAACAAAATATAAATAAATGATAATTTCACTAAACCTTTCAGAGATGCTGGAGTGTGTGAAATAACAAACGCTAAGGAGACAGTCATTGCTTAAAAAAGAAATGTATTTTTATTTTTATTTCTTAATGCATTGCTCAAACCAAAATAGCCTAAAAACAACCAAAAACTGTGACTTTAAATGAGTAAGAGCCTTTTAACAAAACTGGTCCCTGCCTATTAATGGACCAATTAAAATGTTGCAATCCTACTTTACAAACCTTTGAAGAAACACAATATTCTGTAGGCTGGCCATGGTCTTACAAAATATTGTCATAAACTGTAAAGCCTTTATTTTATCATCTCTTGTTAGCAATCAGCACCTCCCTGCTCTTACATACTTCAGCTGAGCTTAGGGACTGCCATATCAACAAACAGCAGGAGAATCAAGCCAGGGTCTAGCCATAAATTTGTGGCATGTGAGCTCCACCTACAGGGCAAAGACTCAAATGAAACTTTTAAGGGTTGATTAGAAGAGGAGAGTGTGGGATTTGCTTTAATGGCCCCTGGAAAGACTTTTGTTGAAATGCAATGGCAAACATTACTAGAGCGACGACTACATTCTAGCACCAACTGGAGGCTTATGTCTTCCTTTACTTTGCAGGGGTTTTCCACCCTGCCCTTTTATCATCACAATATTCCAATATGGAAGGTTTTGCTGAACGGTGGTGACTGTTCCAAGGTTACCCAGCAAGCTTCATGGCTGAGTAGTTACAAACCCAGATCTCCCCAATTCCAGTCCAACACTCGATAACTATTGTACTCAAGACTCTTTACAAAGGCCACACTTGGGCACAATGCTAAGCCACAAACCATGGTTAAGTAAATGAGTCTGTGCAGGAACTGTGTGCTTGAGCATGCAGCTTGAGTGCTCCCCCCTCCACCAGTTCCTTACTTCCTCCAATGCAGAAACAAACCATGGAGGGGCTAGTTTAGCAGTACAGTGGTACGTCGGATTACGAACAGTCCTGTTCATGAACTATTCGGTTTACGAACTCCGCAAAACCGGAAGTAGTGTTCCGGTTTGTGAACTTTACCGTGTTCTACGAATGGAAGCCAAACGGTGGAAGGGCACTGGCAGCGGGAGGCCTCATTAGGGAAAGCGCACCTTGGTTTAAGAACCGATTTGGTTTAAGAACGAACTTCCAGAACGGATTAAGTTCGTAAACCGAGGTACCACTGTACATCTGAACCAACACTTGTGGCTTTATTTCTCTCAAACGCATGCAACTGGGAACAAACCATAGCTTCCGATTCTGCCTTGACTGAAGTGAAACAAACCACAAGGGCTAATACAGACATAAACGCTAAAAAAAACCTTTAGGATTTGTTTCCCTGCCGGAAGAATGGAAGAGGAGGAAAGTAGGGCGACTTGCATTGCATACTGCAACACATATGCAGGTGCATTTGCTGATTCCACGGTAGGGGGCTTAGCACTGTGCCCAAACAATCCCCCAAACTCCAGTGCTGACACATCAGATTTAGGGGGGCTTCTCGTGTTAAATTTTGTACTTGGAGTGAATAACCAAGAACAAAATAGATTTGTGTACTAGGCTGGGTGGCAAACCGAAGCACAAGTGTCCCATGAAGATCGCACTGAAGTGAGTGTCCAATTCTTGGTGTTTGCTGCTTCCAAGGTGCTTCAAACAGAAAAGAAATAGTTCACCTACTCATGAGACCTTCAACATAAGACACGGAGTACAGTGGTACCTTGGTTTAAGAACAACCCTGTTTACGAACTATTCGGTTTACAAACTCCACAAAACCGGAAGTAGTGTCCCGGTTTGCGAACTTTACCTCGGTCTAAGAACAGAAGCCGAATGGTGGAAGGGCACCAGCAGTGGGAGGCCTCATTAGGGAAAGCACGCCTCGGTTTAAGAATGGTTTCCATTTAAGAACAGACTTCCGGAACGGATTAAGTTCGTAAACCGAGGTACCACTGTATGTCTTTTCTGTACCAGACCAAAACAAGCAGTTGCCCTTAGACTCACAATTCTTAGCAGTGTAAAACGGCTCTCTCATGAACAGTCAGAAGCAAAAAGCAGTTGTTTTATTTTGTGCATTTGATTTGCACAGGGTCTGACCATTGCACCAGACTTGCTGTTAAGTGCCGTCTTAAATATAAGCTGCTATTCCAAATAAAGTACTTAACATTTCAACACTTGCTGATCTAACTTTCAGATGAAATGAAAAATTTGATAGCTATTAGATGTTTGACAAAACATTCCCTGAACCTCCCACTGAAGTCATACACCATGGATTCCATTCTGTGGCTGTTGACACCCCAGACCCATGATTCACTGCATCCTTTGATCAACACATGCTTGAGTCAGCATCCTAGAAACTCTCTCTGGGGAATATGCTGTATCGCCAGCTTCCAGCACATCTGTATAAAGCAAGAGTCATCTTGAAATAAGATGACATGAAGTTCAGTTTCCAATTACTAAATGAAGTCTGTAGTACGCTTTGACAGGCTTTTCCAAGCATAACAGATACTTCAGTGGCTTGCATAATTAATTATATAAGCTGATAACTATGGCTTATTTGACTACCCCACAATATTTGACGAAGGCACTGTGGAAAGGAGAGCACATTAATAAATTAGTTAAAAATAAGTGAAAGAAGCTAAAAAACTATGGCTCCCCTAAAAAACCCTCAACATATTTGCCCTGAACCCCTAAAATGACCTGAACCACCAAAAACAGGACTTTCCTTCCTAAAAAAAGCTCAACGTCGCTTTCCTCCTCCCTAAAGAAGCTCAACCACTTTTACGCGAACCCCAAAAAACAGGGCTTTCCTTCCTAAAAAAAAGCACAACAACTTTGACCTGAAGCCCCCCAAAGGGGGTAGATCACTGCCAATTTTTAACTCTGTGAGTAGATCACAGTCTCTTGGGAGTTGGCCACCCCTGTTTTAGAGGAAGATTTGAGTGCTGCTACTTTAAAACCAGGTCCTCTGCAGCCAGAAGTAGATTCTTCAAAGCTTATTCATTTGATTTTAAAAAATGGTCAAACTGTTTGGCAAAACACATTAAATTTTTGCTTTGGTGGAATCAACAGATCCCTGTTGAATTCATAACTCCCTGCCTCTGAGCCTAGTGAAACAACTGGGAGTTCGGAGGCAGAAATTCCGCTGAAACTAATGAGGTGGTGGGGGGACGGGACACAATCATCTTATTGAATGCAATGTTAGAACAGGAGAATATTAAAATGTATATTTCTTCTATTTTAAAAGTTTGACTGCTGATGAAACATGTCCAGGAAAAAAGCGACTTAAAAAAATAATTAAAAGGAAATTTAGAAGGAGTGGATAAATATTTTGATTCTCAGCCTACGTCAATGTGATTTTACTTTTAGTAGAAAAGCTACTGCTTCCCTGTAAATTATGAGTACTTTGATTTTTATATCTTTGGTTCCATATACACACCCTCCAGTGTATACATAATTGCATTGCCACTGCTTAGGCGGCTAATACAGTTTTCAAATGAAACAGAACTCACTGCTAATAACTAAGAAGTGACATTAAGAACTGCAGCAATTGTTTCTACCACTCAGAAATTTATCACACCATACATTTGAGATCAGAAACATTTATTTTCAAAAGATTTAAAGAAGTGGTATTTAGGCTGTAGCATACCAAATGCAGAAATTAAACTCCTAGGAAGAACTATACTAAATTTAATTAACAACAACAGACTAGGACGGTAAACTTAGAAAGAGAAAATGATTGAGGTACAATAAAACGTATCTTAATAAACTGTGTGGCCATGCAACAAATACCTTAAGTATTAAAGCCAAATTGGAACCGAGAGCACATTTAAATAGATCACATATGGTCTAAAAGAACTAGCAGATGTCAAAATAGTGTTTAAAAAACAAAAACAAAATTGCTCTTAGGGCAAAACTACACATGACATTCCAGTCACATGTACTTGGACTTTTATTTTTTATTTTTACCCAAACTCAAACACTGCATATTTTTCCTAGTCCAAAATTTCCCTAGCCTGCCCCAGCCTGGCCCTGGGCTCACGTGTATTATTTCAGGTGGCTGTTAAAACCATGGCAGTTTAAAAAGGTTTTTCGGCTGATCATTTTTCTGGTATATTGCTGATGTTCTTGTTTTAGTAGCCCTTTAGGAAGTAATTATTGTAACTGATATAGGGTTGTGCTAATCATGCTGGTTTTCTGACTGGGTCAGCTTTGGGGATTGTGAGGTTTGGGATCTGTTAGCCACTTTGAATTTCTTTTTAAAATTAGGTAGGCTGTAAGTTCTTTTTTAAAATAAAAACACTCACCAAAAAACAAAAGTTAGAAACAGAGCACTGTCTCAAGTACAGCTGTGTAAAAATGGTGGCTGTGCAAAGCATATTGCATCTGTGATTACTATGGAAGTGTACAAGTTAGTATTTATTGTCTAGTCCAGGGGTCAGCAACCTTTTAAAGCTGTGGGCCAGTCCACCGTCCCTCAGACCATGTGATGGGCCGGACTATATTTTTTTGGGGGGGAATGAACGAATTCCTATGCCCCACAAATAACCCAGAGATGCATTTTAAATAAAAGGACACATTCTACTAATGTAAAAACCACGCTAATTCCCAGACCGTCCGCAGGCCAGATTGAGAAGGCGACTGGGCCGCATCCGGCCCATGGGCTTTAGGTTGCCTACTCCTGGTCTAGTCAATAGCTAGAGGCTGTGGTCTGGATTCACCAGAACAACGTGAAAAACATCTTAGCAAAGCTGGAACAAACAAAAAGAAAACACTGTGATATTCCTTGAGTAAGAGAGACATTGACTCCTAACGATTCAAAGATGCCAAAAAACCCTTCACAAAATTTTGCAATAAGAAATCAGTATTAGGAAATGTCATAAGTAAGTAACATTTTGATGATTCGGTGAACTGTGCTAAGTGTTATGATCATGCGAGAAGAGCTTGGGCCTGTGCATGCTGTACATTTCTGCTTACTATATGCTTTAACGTTGTGAAGGTTTCTCAGCAGACAGAGATATGAACAGACTTCTGCAAACACTCCTCTGGCTTCCAGGGCAAGGTAAGTGGATTACACCCATAAGCACCCAAGTACAACAGGTTAGTATTACCACATGCCAGGCATGGACTCTTGCACTGACGCAGCTGGGTCCCAGGTGGGCCCATTCAATCTGTCCCAAAGCAATGGACACTAAGCACACCAAGATGGTAACCATTACTAATTAAAAAGCACCACCCTAACCCACTCCACCAATAGGATACCTTGTCAGTGCACAACTACACAGCAAATGGTACATCAAAGGTATATCCTCCGAGTTTCTTTGCTGTGGCGCTAACTCATGGATCTGGGCCCACTTCTATAATCAGCTAATTGCTTATAAAATATGATAAAACATAAGCCAAGCAGATGACATTATGATAATACTCCTTACCCACACAAGGTTAATAAGCACTTTGCTATTGAAGTCAGAAACACCCAGGTTTTGCTTATTACTTCATAGTAACATCTAGAAAAATAAAAATGTATGCTTGCAAATGAGATCTGCAACCAAGTGTTCCCACAAGCCTGCTGATATATCCTTTTTTGTGCAGGCTTGACACTGGTTTGGCTACTTCAGCAATGTCACTCACAGCTTGAACACTGGAAACAGGGGGAACGGTATACATATATGCTGTAGCTAATCAAAAACTTTCTATGGAGGGGCCAGAAAGAAGAATGAAAATATGAAGAGATGCTCCTCTAAAATGTTAACCAAAAAAATCATCTGAGGAACAAATTTAAGATCAATTTACTCAGCATTTTATTTAAGTGTCAATGGTGGAATATTTGAAAACGTTACTTTACTACAGTCAAGCTCAAAATAATGCATTACCCACCTGCGGCTACTTTTCTTCTCAGTTTCCTTCTCTTTAGTTGCTTTTTGAGCTGTTAGATCAGCATCTTTCTTTAACTTCTTCACAATGCGTTCTTTCATTTGATACTTCTCATCACTATCGATTTCTTCATCTTCCTCACCATATGCACCCTCTTCCTGCCAAGCAAATAGGCTGGTTTGATAAAATATCCATTCATTGCTCTTCATACACATGACAACTTCAGTTCATCACAGGAAGAGTATTTCCAAAGACAATAGACATTGGAGAACACAACTGTCTAAAACAATGAGATGCTTACATGAAGAAGAGAGATTTCTAATCATTTTAAGCTCTCCTCAAGAAGTAGTTAAAACTCCTGTTCTATATTATTATTATTATTGCTCATTATTATTATTATTCATCATCATCGTTGTTGTTGTTATTGTTCTATCTTTTCTCCAAGGGGCTAGAGGTAGCAAATGAGTACATGGTTTCACCATCTCCCCATTTTATTCTCCCAATAACCCTGTGAGGTAGGTTAGGCTGAGAGACAGTGATTGGCTAAAGGTCACCCAGTGAGCTTCATGGAGCAGTGGATCCTGGTCTCCTAGGATCTAGTAGAACCACTACACTCCAGTTTTTTAAATGTGACAGAATATGGTTTCCTCTTCTCCAGCATACTCGAACCAATCTGAACTGGTTCAAAGCAGCATTTTTCTTTCATTTTCCACATCACTATCATCTCATCTTATTCCTCAGCACTGTGCAGATATCCAAATTACAGTCTATACAAAGTTGGGAGAGCGGGATTGTATTCGTGCACCATCCCACTCAACATCTGTGAGGTATAATTTATGCCTGTGGCCCATATGCAAAAGGGGAGCCCAATGCTCAAAGGCCAAATCCACAGGACAAGATCTAGATGTGAAGGACCTACATTCACAGAGGCCTCTCCAGACCAGTATTTGGTTCTTGATGCTCATTTATGTAACATGTCATTGAATTTATAGAGAACTGTATGCACAGCATTCTGCTTTATTAGTTGTTCCGCAATGCTTCCCCAATGTTATCACTGTCTGGAGGGGCACTCTTATGCTAAAACAAAACAAAAGCAGGGCAAAAAAAACCCCACCAACAACCCCAAAACATCTGTGATATGAAAGTTAACAGGTTTTCAGCAGGAAGATACTGTATTGGATGCCTTAGTTGAGATTCCTGCATTGCAGGGGGCTGGACTATAGATAACCCTCGGTGTCTCTTCAAACTCTACTATTCTATGATTCTGTGACACAAACCAAGCAGAAATGAAGCTGTATGCCCACCTTGTAACATTTCATAGAATCATAGAGTTGGAAGAGACCACAAGGGCCATCCAGTCCAACCCCCTGCCAAGCAGGAAACACCATCAAAGCATTCCTGACAGGTGGCTGTCAAGCCTCTGCTTAAAGACCTCCAAAGAAGGAGACTCCACCACACTCCTTGGCAGCAAATTTCACTGTAGAACAGCTCTTACTGTCAGGAAGTTCTTTCTAATGTTTAGGTGGAATCTGATTTCTTGTAGTTTGAATCCATTGCTCCGTGTCCGCTTCTCTGGAGCAGCAGAAAACAACCTTTCTCCCTCCTCTATATGACATCCTTTTATATATTTGAAAAAGCCGCAAACAGTATTTAAAGCCCTGCTACTATAATGAGCTTAGGCTTCAATACTTTGGCCACCTCATGAGAAGAGAAGACTCCCTGGAAAAGACCCTGATGTTGGGAAAGATGGAGGGCACAAGGAGAAGGGAACGACAGAGGACGAGATGGTTGGACAGTGTTCTCGAAGCTACCAACATGAGTTTGACCAAACTGCGGGAGGCAGTGGAAGACAGGAGTGCCTGGTGTGCTCTGGTTCATGGGGTCACGAAGAATCACACATGACTAAACGACTAAACAACAACTATAATCAGCACAAATTAACATGAATGCACAATAAAAAGGACAACTGGAGGTCCATCTCACTAGAGTGAGTGGCAAAGCGGTAGAGGGATGGGACATCACAGCCCCTATTCTTCACTATATATAAAATTTGAGCATCTGTATACAGTTCTTCTCCACTGGGTATTTTAAACCATTTTTGTGCTGTGTACTTCACATGGACTCAAAGCAGCAAACTTCAACACAAGGTGCTTGTTTTGACCTAAAGGAATCACCCACACCCAGAACCACTGCCCTGGTGGCAACAAGTATAAGCTTCAGTGTGACTTTCCTGAGAATATTACAACTTCACAGCAAAATGGGCTCCCTATTGATGTAGAAATGCTACTCACCTCATCCGAGTTATCACTGTCATCTGCTTTTTCACTGAAAGGAAATACAACTTATGTAAGTAGATTCTTCTCTAACGTTATTTGAATTAGCTTAATGAAATAAAAACTGAATTTAAAAGTACACAGGTAGAGATACAAACATTAAAAAAAAAGCAAGGGCAGAAAAAAGGTCTAGGGATAGCCCCCTAGATCTAAAAAGCAAGAGTTAGGCAAGTGGACAGGTAGTTGTGAGTTTACGGTACAGAGAGCCAGCCTCCCCCAAGCTGACATAGCTGCTGATTAGCAAGTAGTATATTAACCTTTCAATGGCAGGAATTGAGCTCAGATGCGGATCGTCTTTCAGCAAGTCGTGACTGCTTTTGCTTTTTCCTTTCATATTCTAAAAAAAGAAGATGAGATGCAGAACAATGAGTAGGAAAAAAGGAGTCGGGGGGATCACTGTTTTAACCTCACACAAACTAACTGAAAAAATATAGCATCACTCTCCTGTAAAACACATTTGTTCTTATCCTAAGAGGGCTTATAACAATTAATAAAAATCGTACCATAACCAAACTACAAAAGACTAAACATCAAAAGAGAATGCTGAAGTTAAATAAATTTCCAATCTTGTTCATTGCAAATGTGCCCTGAAATGAAACAATTGTGATGTGCTGCTTAAAAAACTGCAATAAACTAGCAACTGCTGGGGAGCAAGTTCCACAGTCTTGGTGCCACCACCAAGAAGGTCTTACCACAATTAAGTCACCACCTCAGACAGAGGACATAAAACAAAGTTTCCCTAGATGAGCTAAGGCAGAGTTGCACAACCGTGTAGCCTTACAGATGCAGATGGACACCAGCTCCTATCAACCGCAGTCAGTACAGCCCAGTCAGGGGTGATGGGAATTGGGACTGCAACAATACCTAGAGCGCCACAAAATTCCCATCCCCCAACTAAATATATAAATGTGATCATGTAGAAAAAACAGGTTTGTAGGTATCAGGTACTAGACCATGCAGTGCTTACAGGGGTCATATTCAGTATAATCAGCACTTTGCATTGAGGCAGAAAACCAATCAGGAGCCGGTTGTGAAGGACCAATTCTCTAGCAGCAAAGTATTACAATAATACAACATTTATAAGGATGCATGGTAAGCACATCCATTCTATATTCCTATTTTATCTGAACTTGGCAGTGTCTTGTATCAAGTATGATATTTTGGTTCACAAAGCTCTACCAAAGGGGTGGGAAACTTTCAGTTTGCAGGCCAACCATGGCCTGCCAGGGGTTCAAAGTAGGCCTGGAAGACCGTTTTCCCCGAACCACCCCAACTCTTGATGTCATATGTAACATTAGATATGGGGCAGGTAGAGATGTGGCAGGCAATGCATCTTAAAGTGCACTCCCCATGGGGCAAAGGAAGCAGGCTTTGGCTCAACTGCTCATCATCCACAGGGGAACTTGCACATGGAGCTGAAGCCTGCGAGAAAGAAGGCTAGACCCAAAGCATCCTGGACTGATTGTGTGTGGAGGAACTGCAGGAAGGTGGCTTTGAGTGATGGGCAGTAATCTGCAAGCCCTGCACGGTGCTCTGAAGTCCCAATGCCTGGACTTCAAAGCACCCAATACCTGATGTCATGGCCATGTCAGGTGAACTGTCATGTGGACAGGCTTGCCCACCTGTCAAATCTGGCCCACAAGGCTGGGTTTGATAAGTATCTGGCCTTTGTTGTTGTTCAGTCGTTCAGTCGTGTCCGACTCTTCGTGACCCCATGGACCAGAGCACGCCAGGCACGCCTATCCTTCACTGCCTCTCGCAGTTTGGCCAAACTCATGTTAGTAGCTTCGAGAACACTGTCCAACCATCTCATCTTCTGTCGTCCCCTTCTCCTTGTGCCCTCAATCCTTCCCAACATCAGGGTCTTTTCTAGGGAGTCTTCTCTTCTCATGAGGTGGCCAAAGTACTGGAGCCTCAACTTCAGGATCTGTCCTTCTAATGAGCACTCAGGGTTGATTTCTTTAAGAATGGATAGGTTTGATCTTCTTGCAGTCCATGGGACTCTCAAGAGTCTCCTCCAGCACCATAATTCAAAAGCATCAATTCTTCGGCGATCAACCTTCTTTATGGTCCAGCTCTCACCACCTGGAGTAGGAACTGGCAAGCCACTCCAGTATCCCTGCCAAGAAAACTCCATGGACAAAGACAACAGTATCTGGCCTACAGAGGCAAAAAGGTTCTCCACCCCTGCTCTGTAAGGTGAAGGTTCCGAGAGGAAAGAAAGTTATTCACAAATATAAACAAGCAAAGAAGCATCACAAAAATATATCGTTAGCCTGTATCTATACCTGGCTAACTCTGTTGACTTCTACTTCTTCCTCTTCAGCTTCTTCTCCAAATGAAAGCAAGCTAAAATTCCTTTAAAAAGGGGGGGGGGGACAGTATTATCTTATTTCCTGGAAATAACATTTCAGAATACTTTTGAACAAAATATCCCATTCAAAGGACTAAAATGTATAGATTTTTATTGCTTTAACTTCACAGGGTATAAATAAGGGTTCGATCATTCAGTGGCAATATATAAATAGATCCTAGTTTTTGTTCACCATGTTAATATTGAGTTTGTGGAGCCACCATAGGCTATAATTACTTTGTGCCCTTGGATTTTGCTTTCTTCGCTTCTTCAGCTGGTTTCTCATTCGTCAGCTTTTTACCGGTTCTTGGAATTATGTCATCAAAAGGATTAAATAAAACCTAGAAGAAAAATATTTCAGAAACCCTCTTTTAGGACTTCCCATTGTGATAAGTAATCCTGATTTTAAAACCATCCAATTGCTGCAGTAAAACAAACAGTGAAGAATTACAACTCCAAGAGTTACAACGTACACCATCACCACGCACCAAAACCCAGTTTGCACCATGGTTTAGCGCAACACACGAGTTGGAACGAGCCTGAGGAAATCTCACACTGGAGCAGATGCAGAATGCTGTGGCGTGAGGGAGAGGAGAACACATGTTCCCAGCTCTGCTGCTGCAACTGCATTTGCTGCCTGCAAGCTTAACTTCCAAACCCTTCACAGCCTAGGACCAGGATAACAAAGGAACTTCTGTTCTCCATATGAACCCACTACATGGTCATCATCAGTTCAGTTCTAAAGAATGAGGAGTATAGTTAATTAACAGAACAATAAAAACGTAACACTGTATGTACTGTGAGGCAAATGTTAGGGAAAAGGGGTAGTGGTGGGAGGGTTAGATGGAAAAAGGGGATGGGGGTATGTGATAAGGTATGTATGTAATAAGGAATGTATGAATGTATGTAAGAAGCAATAAATATAATAAGGAGTGTAAAAGGGGGGGTTCTCGAGGGGGAGGGAAGTCTAATGAGGGTGGGGGGAGAGGAAGGGGAGAGAATGTATTGAAGAAGGGAATAAAAGAGGGATGTATGGTGGGTAAGAATGGAGAGATCAGTGTGAGATAGGTAAAATGTGGATGTTAGAGATTTGTAAGGATGAAGATTGGCTTAAGGAGGTTGTATTTGTGACTGGGGAGGTTGGTATGGTATATGTGTGGTTTTATGTGTTTGATGGTATGTATGTGTATTGCGTGTTTTTAAAAGAAAAAAAAAAGAAAAAAGAAAAAAGAAAAAATCAGTTCAGTTCATGGCAACTTGACATAGTTGCATATCACCCTAAATTTTACTCAGAGTAGACCTATTGAAATTAATAGACCCAACTTAATCACATTCACCAGTTTCAATAGGTCTACTCCAGGCATAGGCAAACTCCGGCCCTCCAGATGTTTGGGACTACAATTCCCATCATCCCTAGCTAACAGGACCAGTGGTCAGGGATGATGGGAATTGTAGTCCCAAACATCTGGAGGGCCGGAGTTTGCCTATGCCTGGTCTACTCTAATTAAAACATAGCTGAGTACCACACATAGTCAATTCCAAAACTGCAGGTTATTAAATATACGGCTTTTAAAATGATATTACAAATGGCAGACACAGATGCATATTAATAGGCTAAAATAACTGTATAAAGTACTCATTTTGATCACTGCTTTGAGATAAACAGAGATACGAATAAATTACATTTAATTCTAATGGTTTGAAGGCAATGAAATTGTATATTTTAATCCATTTTAGACAACATTAAACCTACCTCAGTACTTTTTATTTTATGTGGGTTGAGTGGTCTTTCATCTGCATCTGTTTCAACCTCTGTAAGTCGTAACATGTTATATATGGTATCGCCAGTAATCTGTCAAATTAGAAGAGGGTTCTTTAAAGCTTAAATTATTTTCAAAGTACATTCTGGAAAATTTGAGAAAGCTTGTATATTTTCTGTTAAAAAGTCATTATCAGTTTGACAGCATATAAAATGAATTTATACTTTTCATCAATGTAGCCTTTTTCCACAGTGAGAAATGCAATCGGAAAAGGTGCACAGTTTACAAACATACGAGGATCCCAACGCCTGACATGAGAGATATATATGCTAGGGCTAAGCCAAAACAAATGCATTTAACGGGATGATCTGCTCCCTGCCTTGCAGGCCTTTTCCCACATGGCCTGGGAGGGTGGGGCCCTGACTGACTCCAGCTACAAAAGCTGAGGCTGCTGAACACTCTTGGGTTGGGATATTGTTTACAGGATTTTGTTGCTGTTGTCGATATTCATTTCTAGTGTCTTTATTTTTAGATCGTATGATTTATGTGGAAATTGTTCAATCTGGATGTGTATCTTTGATATGTGTTTTATTTATTGCTTATGACTGCTTTTGTTATGTAAATCTTTTCATGCTGTCAGCTGCCTTGAACATAGCTTTAACTATGGAAACAATGCGTGCAAATAAAATTATTGTGATGAGGGTATCCAAACACCTAGCCCTCCCACTCATCAGAGACTGCATTTAATGAGTTTGAACAACTCTTGGTGGATTTTCTTCACCATGGTTGCCCCCACAACCAAATTCAGGCAGACAAATAACGGGGCTTGGGACAGAAGTCTTTCAGACCTTTCCAAAGATGGTGTGCTTGTTGTTAAGCTCATCTGCCCGAGCCAAAGTAAAGAAGAACTGGCTGCCATTATCGTGAGGCCCGGCGTTCGCCATGGCAACCAGTCCCCGCCGAATAAAGCGCAACCGTGAGTGGAATTCATCCTGCAAATTAAAGAGGAAGAGCAATTAGTGCATAAGTTTAAACTCCTCTTGTTCATTCCACAGCTTGTCCATTGCTGCACCTCTGGAATACGACATCAAAAACACTGTTTACAGCCAAATCCCAAAGCAATAATCACTTTCATTATCGACACCAGCTTATCTTCCATGGAAAAACTAGAAATCCTTAATTAACACAATAAAAAATTGTCCCAATTTTAAGGAGTTGTGATATAGATAAAAGTGGTGTCTTTAGGAAGAATGCGAATATTGAAAGTTACATCAGAAGTAACAAGTTCAAGAGGGTCTATCCTAGTTAGCAAGTAGGAAGAGCAGTTCTTAATTCTAGAAGCACAACAAAATTATTTGTTTCTTTTAGAAAAGGAACTACTTTTTTAAAGCTTTCTCATAGTTATTTGTACTTATAGACAGGAAACCTTGAAAGATCAGGATCTGTTCTTCCTTTCAGGCTTGGCAATTAAGTCCCATCCTCTCATTCTATGAACAGCCTACATTTAACTACAATTGTTTAGAATGCCCTTTTATATGCAGAGTTCTAAAAATGGACAGGAGCAATAAATAATAATAATAATGTTGCTTTCCTCACAAAAGTGACCCTAAATGACCCCAAACTTTGACCCAGATCTAGCCAAAGGTTAGTCATTTTAGTGCTGCCAGTTTCAATAGGACTCAAATTTCATGTGCTCAAATTATCTCACAAAGAAATAAAGGGAATTAAAAGTGATTAACTATGCAATCCTATGCACTTTTACACATCCCACCAAGTGCAATGGGTCCTACTGCAAGCTATGCGTGCATGGGGTTGGCAGCTAACTGTAGCTGGGACATTTATTGAATCTTAATCTGTTTTAACCAATGTTCTACAGAGGTGGAATAAGTGGAAAATAAAACCCAATGAAAACAGAGGTTTACCTTGAAAGGGGCCCCATAGATAGATTCTCCTCCTGACCCAGTACCAGTTGGATCTCCTCCTTGCACTATAAACTCAGGTACAACCCTGTGAAATATTGTGTTGTTGTAATAATCTGAAAAGAAAACTGGCATTAGAGTAGCTAGCATGGACTGTATACCTTTAATTATAAACAGCATTCTGGTTTCTTTCCAAAATTTTATTCCTTCAAAATATCTCTCCTCTTAAAATTAGCTGCATATGCTAATTCTGAATAAGCTAAAACCCAAAACTACCAAAACCACTTAGTTCAGTTTCGAAATCAAAAAGGATTATCTTCAATACTGTTAATAAATTCTGTTGTCCACAAATACAGTGGTACCTCGGTTTACGAACTTAATCCGTTCCTGAAGTCCGTTCTTAAACCAAATCCGTTCTTAAACCAAGGCGCACTTTCCCTAAAGAGGTCTCCCACCGCTGGTGCCCTTCCACCGTTTGGCTTCCATTCGTAGACCAAGGTAAAGTTTGCAAACCGGGACACTACTTCTGGTTTTGCGGAGTTCGTAAACCGAATAGTCCATTAACAGGACTGTTCGTAAACTGAGGTACCACTATACAGTATTGGCTTGGTTTACTAGCCAGCCTTAGTCCTCACTACCAGCTCTCCCCACCTTTCTCTAGCATGTGCACACAGGACTTTGGGAAGAGGCTGAGGTTAGTTCATACTGCAGCAGAAAGGAGAGAAGGAAGGAAAGTGCAGGAGACTCGACTGCTGCTTTACCCCTTCTCCAAACTGCACCCCAAGTGAGGGAAACCCCAACCTCCCCACAAGCCCTCTGCTAATCTCAGAGGACTTGAGAGAGGCAGAGCCTTGCCTCAGCTGCATGGAAGTTTGGATAAGAAACAACAGAGGTGATTCCTGGGGTTCTCTTATCCTCCTTAAAACTAAAAAGAATCCTCTCTAAACCCCATGAGCTTATCAGGTGTCTTAAGGGAAAATTGAGGTTGTCTTTCACTTGCATGTAATTTGGGAGATCAAATAAACATTAAGAGTTTCTCCTGTTGCTTATCCAAACCTCCTCCATGCAAGAGAAATAGGCCCACTTCTATTAAGTGGTGTTACAAGTGCAGAGTGCTTAGATGAAAGATGGATTTTCATTTTACTTGTAATGCAGTTTGGAGGAGAGGAGCAGATGGTAAGAGAAATGCCAAACAGCCACAAGGTTTGTCAGAAGTTGCCAAGAGTCATCCTTTTCACGAGGTGGAGACACTCGACTCTGGGGAGTGACACTGCAGATGCCTGCTGTTATCTTAAAATACTGTTTATGTATCTTAAAATACTGTTTTTGTCTGTTTTTCTAACTATCACTCTTGGCTACCAATCAATATGACAGTGGCTGCATTTGGGCATCACGATAAACTGTGGTTTATTGTGCTAGGAATGAGCCCAGCCTGTCCCCTCCACTTTGCATGCTCACCATTCACATTGCCTCTTCCAGCAAGCCACAAGGAGATTGGAAATTTTTGCTTCTGATTTCAATTAACCACAGTGTGCTGTTACACTCAAAACCTAAACTTTGGCTTACATTAGCTATGCTTTATTGAAACAATCAGCATTAAACAAACCACAGTTAACAGAAGACTCTTGGGTTCAAATGATCTGGCAAGCTGTCATTAATTAAAGTCCTTCTCATGGTCATAGGAGAACCTTGCAAGCCAAAGGAAGCCCTAGACTAGTTCCCATCATGATAGTGGAAAACTGCAATAGACTACAAATAGGTTATTTAATGGTGTACACACACACACACACACACACACACACACACACACACACACACACCACTTTAAGGACTAGGCGTTCTTGTAGATGTTTGGTGCCTTAAATTGCATGCAAAACATAATTAGGTATTTTCAGTTTAATCATTACCTTCCATGCAAAGCTGAATAAAGTTCCGACATGCTTTGGGGGCTTCCTTTGACCATAGCTCAATATCAATATCTCCAGCTGTCGTTTTCAATAAAACCTGTAGAAGAGCATATGTCTATTTTACAAATATATATGTACTCCTACAAAGTATGGTTTCCTGGCTGCCACTAAAAATACATCTTTCCTCAGAGTACTGTCTTAAAAACAAGAAAATGAGTAAGTCCTGTGAACAGGTATAGGATTCTATTACAAGGAGTGGCAACAGTGCCCTTACGGTAGTGGTGGCACTGTATTCACAGGAATGGGGAGAGGTGCGGTCAGGCAAGCTCTGGGTTGGTGAAACTGACACCACACAGATGAGAGCACACATACAAATGCCATCCCTAGCAACTTGGAGCTCTTCCACCCTTCCCCTTCCCTCAACCAACCCTATTCCAGCATTTTAAAAAAACCAAAAACCAAAGTGGTAATATAATGGGTGTGTTAGGATGCAACACTAATCAACTGTCTCTGGCAAGCATCCATGTATATATAGTAAACATAAATGCACAGCTTATTTAGTATGCTAGAATTAGCATATTAAGTTTTCAATTGTGTTGACCAACTTTAAAAGTCACACACATATATATATATAAATCAAAGAAGTCTTCAAATTTGTTTGACAATAGCATTGAACATTCTATTAACAGTGTGATCCTGTGCATGTCTACTCGGAAGGAAGTGCTGTGTAGCCATACACAAGACTGAACTGTAAGTGTGCTTTATTGATTTTCCCACACCATATCAAACATTTCAGTTTAAATTATTATGGCTTAGAGGGGGGAAAAGAGGTATTAATATAGCACATTAACAAGGCATGCTTTTAAAAAATCTGTTTACCAAATATAAGTGCAACATGCTAAACTAGATCCCTGTTGATTAAGGAGACTGAACGTTTCATGCAATATTATCTAGAAAAAGGTTTTCCAATTCAAAGTAACCCCTTCCCAAACTCCACACTAATGGGTCTAAGCACACACATGCTGGTCAGTTTTCTTTATAACCTATATAAATCCATGTCAAGTTTGCTGAGCAGTGTACACAGGAGCAATGGACTATTCCAAATGATGGTTGCCCACCATTGCTCAACTTCTTCCACTAATCAACAGTCCCTCACAGCAAAAGTGCACCTGGTCCTTTCATTTTCTCCACCTGCTACAATGTCAGCAGCCAGTCATTGATTATCTCTCATCTTGAGGCCGCCTTCACCACCTGAAGACCCTTTCCAAGGATAGCAGCTGCTCAGCTTTGGGGCTGAGCTGGCCTGGTGTTTGGAGTGGCAACCACAGGCAGTCCCTAATTCCCAAAGCTACATTTTGGTCAGAGGTGGGAAACAGAGTATCTCTTCACTTTCAGCTGTATTAATGTTCCAGACAAGCCGGGATTCCTTGATAAAAAAAGGAGGGTAGGGTCTGAGTCCTTTGAGCCCACCAAGCACAGAACAGAGCCCATTTTCACTTTTCCAATTTCCATTTTCACTTCTCCAATTACTCAGAGAAGTAAACTCTCCTTCATCCGGAACACTGGGAAATGTGTGCACTGAGGACAATCTGGACCACATAGATAAACAAAAATATCATAGATTATATTAATTTATCCTCACAGGTTGCATCCAAGTACCGTAGTTATGATTTACCAAAATCTCAGTATGAGAGAATGATTGCCTGTGTTACATAAACTGTAAATGTTTATTCAAGTATAACATAACATAGGGCTGCAATACGTCCGGATTTTCCTGGGATTTCAAAGGCAGAGCTGACATTTGGAGGGGGAGGGATTTCCTAAAGGTAGCGCTTTGTCCTGGATTTCAGGCAAATCAATCAAAAAATTGTGGGGGTTTTTGCTGAAAAAAGCTCAACAACTTTCAGTGTCCTGAAAGTTGAAATATTTTTGAAAGTTGAAAATTTTTGAAATATGGCAACCCTACATAACGTATGAAACATCTTTCACATGTGCAGTTAGCAGAAGCAGCAACAAAGAACTAGCTAGAACAAATAATATGACCCGCCAACTACTCACACAGGAACACACACACAAAATGAGTAGAATGGAGAACAGTGGCCCTGAAATTCAGCCTGTGGCCCTGAAATACAACCAAGGAATAAATAGTGTTTTGCTCTGGTATCCTCTTACTTAAATGATATCAGTTATTTAAAACAGATGTGTTTTAAATAACTGATATCATTTAAGTAAGAGGATATCAGAGCAAAACACTATTTATTTATTCCTTGGTTGTATTTCAGGGCCACAGGCTTGCAAGAGAGATTAAAAAAATAACAAAAGGTTTATTGGGCTATGTTTGAAGCAAGAGGAAGAACAAGCAAGTAGTAGGTCCCTTGCGTGGCGAAGATGGAGAAATGCCATTGGGTCACACATTTGCCTTCTGTCTTCACCCAAAAGGAAACCAGTGCCCAAACTGATGGTAACAGAAGAAACGATGTAAGGAGGGACCTGCAGCCCGATAGAGGAAAAGCGGGGGAAAGGGGAATATTTTAACTACGGCCACAAGCAACCCCCTCCCTAACCTTGCCATTCGTCGGCGGTTCCTGGATGTAGATGTTACTCATGGTGTGGGCTTGGGCGCAGCTGGCTCACTGCGCGGCGGTCCCTGGACCCGGGAGAAGGCGGACGCACGGAACTCTGTTAAACGGGAATCCAGGGCGAACCTCCCGCCATGTTGGAAGCCGGGAACTACCACTTCTACCCGAGGGGGGGGAACCAGCGCTAAAAAAGAAGGCAAGCTTCCCACCCGCACCCTCGAAGGCCAAACAAAAATCCCCCCACCCACACAAACCTATTTCAAGAGTCTCTGAGCTAAAGCATCCGCTCCACGAATGGAACTGTGCTGTTTCCTCTCATCGCAGGGGAGGGGCGTCCCCCCGTAGATCTGGAATACTGGTACAACCCACTGTGTCCTGTACAAAGTCTTCCGGCCGGGCAGCGGCGCTGCAACTGTTCCTATCCGCCCTAGAACGGTGGAGATGCAAAAAACTCTTAGCAGTATGCGTGGGAATAAAGAAAAGTCCTTTACGTGTTTTTCTTCTTCTTTCTTCTTCTTTAGCTACTGGGCTACTTTCATTCCGATTGACAAGGACCAGAAGCGCTGCCAATCAACTAGGCAGCCCGCCTCCTTTGGCTAGGAGTGGCTCATAGGAAGGGGACTATCGCACTACTGCAGGGTTTCTGTGACAGTTGCGTGTCCTGGGACACCTTCGTCCGGGGATCAGCGAAGGGCCTCTCCTGTCAACCTTAAAGCTTTTCCTCCGGGAATCAGAAATTGATTCCCTATCTGCAGTTCCTTCACTTGTCCCCCTGGGAATACCGCCCCTCTTTCTCCTTCCTCCACCCCTCTTCTCTGCCTGATGGTACGCGCCCTTCGTGCTCGGTGCAAAGTTTTCCGGCGGGGAAGGGCTGCCATTGCTACCTCGTCCGGCCAAGAGCAGGGCATCGTGGCGTCTCGGTCGGGGGCTGCATGGCGTTGCCAGGTGAGCGGTTCAAACGGGGTGGGGCGCGGAAGGGCCACGCGCGAGATCGTGGCCGTGTGGAAAGTCACCGCTGCTACATCTCCTGTCGCTCAAACCGAGGACGAGGGGGAAGAGCGCAACGTGCTCTCGAGTTGGAGGGAATCCCGGGGAGCATCTGCAGTCCTGCGCATGCCTACTCAGAAGTAGACCCTACTGAATTCAGTGGGATTTGCTCTGAAGTAAGTGATCGGGATTGCAGTTTGGGGATTAAATCCTGCCGAACTCAGTGGAGTTTGTAGGAGTTGTGCTGTTAAGGGGCGTGACTCTTGCTCTGTCGGGGAGGGAATGTGTGCTAAAATGCGGAACTTCTTAAACTTAACAGTCTTGCTTTGAAACAAATTAAAAATTAAAAAAAATCCCTTCCAGTAGCACCTTAGAGACCAACTAAGTTTGTTATTGGTATGAGCTTTCGTGTGCATGCACACTTCTTTGCATTCTTTACACACGCAAGAACTTCAGATGGAAGGTTTCAGTTGTGTAACCGCTAAAAGAAATAATAGGAATTGGATTACGGTATCTGTATACTTCTTGCGGTTGTGATGGTGTTGTTTTTTTTTTTATGTTTCACAGTGCCCGTTGTTCACCAAAAATCTAATCTGATCTCCAAGTGTTAAAAGAGGTACTAGCAGTGTTCTGCTGCTGTTATTGTAAAAAAAAAAAACAACCTCAGGTGACGGTATTCATATCATGATAAATTGTAAAATGTCTCTCCCACTGCTTCCCTGTTGCTGCAGGCCTCCCCTTTTCTACAGAATTTGTGATTCACTTTTCATAAAAAAGGAGAAAATTATGACTTAAAAGACTTGTTTTGCAAGGTAATAATTGCATTAGAGTTGGGGGTGGGTGGATTTCTACAGTTGTAAAATGGAGACTCATGAGAGCCTTTGCCAGTCAGAGTACACAATACTAGGCAAGATGGAGAAATAAACTGACTTGGGATAAGGCAGCTTCCTATTGCTGTATACAGCAGGCCCCTCCTGCTGGACCACTCTGGCCATGTAAAGTTGCGCCATATGAGAGGAAAGAGGCAAATCCCTGCTCCTAGACTAGCCGAACTTCTCTGATGCTACTGTGTCCAGGAAACATCAAGTGTCCTGTGTCCTGCTGGATCAGGCTAGTGGCTCATCTAGGCCAGCATCCTGTTCTCACAGTGGCCTGCCAGGTGCCTATGGGAAAGCCACAGCAAGCAGGACCTGAGCTGGTCGACAGAGAGGGGACAGGTGACCCCTTGGATTAGTTGAGAGTTGATTTTAAGAACACACATGCAAAAGAAACTGCCTTCAAATGATTTTTGAGCTGTCAGCAAATACATTCAGTCCTAGTAACTTTCTAGGAATAGATATGAGGAAAAAACAAAAGTTTTTAGTGAAGCCCTTTGAGGCAAACTTCTGCAAATATCCCCCCCCCCCTTTATTTGACCCACACCTAACTGAGAAATCACTGTTTGGCACTCCCCTGACTTAGACAAGGAAGAATAAATATTACTACCACCTGTATTTATTTACTTTGAGCATTCAGGTGCATGTAGATAAGAAAGTTAGCAAGAGGGGTCATGCTTGGGTTAGTGGTTGTTGGAATATGTCTGCTATTATTGACCCATTGGTTCTTGTCTCTGCCCCCGCCCCTGGCTTTTCTCCAAGCTGGGCTTGCTTTTGGTGTTAGGGTCCAATCAGGAGGGGTTGGGGAGTGACATCAAGGAAGAGGCTGGTGGGGAGGCACCTGTGGACAGAGAAGGCTTTAGAACTATTCACATGCCTTTTTGCTTTAAACATTGGGCTTCATATTTATATGTGATGGGGGCAGACCCAGTTTTAAAAAAGCAGGTCTGCAGCTGTTGCATCAAATTTGTACCACAATTGTCCAGAACCCAAGAGCGGACAGCATGTCAATCCACTTCTCGTCGGAAGTGCTAATGGGTTGCATGTTTCTCCCCGTGGTGGCACTGTTTACCAAAAAGGCACCATAACAATATAATGATGATTTTGATAATAGCATATTATCAAAGCATAATATAATTAGTTTCTTCTTATTAAGTGGGTGGAGTACTTGAATAAACAGTGACATAATGGATTTTAGAACTGTGCAAGGTTTTAAAAAGGCGGCTGCAGAAATCCTTGCTTCTTATAAACTTGTGCAGATTCTGAAATCAGTAATGCTTTCCAAAGGCTATGTGAAATATAGATTTAAAAAACGTATTTGATTGTAGAACTTCCTTTAGGAAAGGAAGAACATTTATTCCCCTTTTCTAGAATTTATAGTTGAGATGGAAAATCTATTTTTTTTAAACCAGAAGTAGGAGCTAGTGCCTTCAGGGATGATGGGAGTTGTAGTCAAACAACATCTGGAGGTCCACAGGTTCCTCACACTTGGTTTAGACTTTTTATTGATATCTCCCCACCAAAAATATACAAACAACAAAACAGAGAAGAAAAACCAAGTTTACAAATCCAAAATACAGTTCATGTTACAATGCTGTGTAACAATACAAGTAATTGTTATGTCAAAACTTTGTGGGATATATCAAGTAAAGCTGAATGGCCCCTCTGCCAGAATTACATACCAGATTAAGTTTGAAAAGTTCTGTTTATCTTATTCCTTGGAAATTCTTATGGGCATGACAGTTGTGAATGATGAGAAAGTCCCATATTTATGCCAGGATTTGATAGTACATTTGTTTTGACATTTCCACTGTTTTAGTTTCTTTGCTTCAGAAATGTTGCACATACTAAACTAAGCAAAAGTGTATAATATAACAACAAAGCAATCTTCTTTGAGCGTGGAGTATGATGTAACAAACTGTTGTCCCAAGTTAGAAGTTCATATTAATATCCTACAGTTTGGCTTAAGTTGATCTAAATAAGTTCACCAACCACTATAAATGTTATCTCACAAGGGACCAACATGGAGCCTCTAGAATCTAGATGTTGTTCAACTCCAACTCTGATCAGCATAGCCAGTGACCAGGGATGATGCAAGCTAGAGTTCAGTAACACCTGGAGGTTGCTATAGGCTACCCCTGTATTATCTGTAGTTAGTTAGTTACTTAGTTATTTGCAGGATTCATAGCCTGCTTTGGGGGGAAATCCTCCATGAAGCAGCTTACAGTACAAATCCTATGCAATGCCTTCTCCTTCCAAGAGAATAAGATCTTCTGTTTTTTCCTATAAGTGATACAATAGGATAATTAGAGATAATGGGCATTTGATCCATTTTTATCCCAAGTAGAAATCCATTTATTATATAAAGATTATTAATCATATTTCCAAGGTGAAAGTTTACTTTTAAATCTACCTTTTCTATTGCATGCAATAATAACTGAATAGTATGGATAAGATGAGTGGAGTTGCTAAACCTCATAATCTAGTTTGTAATTAGATTTTTAAAAAATAAATAAATATCCCAGTAGATGTTTTGTTTTGCTATTGCAATGGTTATTCAAAATGATCTGCAAAACCTTAATCAGCTCATTAGATATAAACATGGGGAGAGTTTTTAATTGAATTATCTTTTAAGTAATGGGCTATTTATGTACCTACCACCATCAGTACAATTCTGTTAATTTTATTTTGGCCCCTGCAGTTTCTATGGAAATGAATTCAGTCAGTGGAGCTTTTTCATGCAAACTAGAGTGTTGCTTAGTTTGTATGTTAATTAGCTTATGTTCACCATTATATTATTTTGAGCTGCTGCCCTCTGGTTAACCTCCACAATATTACTAATATTTAAAAGTGAAAACAAAAAGGAATATGAAATCCTGATATATTGCAAACAATTTTTTCCTATTGTAATAATCTTCATCTAGAAGCTTGTTGAATGTGTGCTAATACAGCCTTTGCAACCTAAGGAACAGCAATTTCAGGCAGGGGTAGACAGAGGCTTAGCCATTAACTTTATCTCAGGTTTCCTTGATTCTTATGGCAGTTCTTGGTCAACCAGAACCCACCAGGTTCACCAGCCTCGTATATGGCTGTCATTAGTCCATCTATGTCAGGAAATGATAATGTATGTAAACATGATCATATTGGGCCCACTGAAGGTAGCACTGATAGCTTGTAAGCTATAAGGGGGAAATGGCATCCTAATTTGGCTAAGCATCCAGCCTTGCAAAACTGGAATGGCAGGGCTTGATGCAAAAGGCATGGCAGCCATCATAATGCCTTTATCACACTTTGGGAACTTCTCTGGCTGTAAGGATAAGTTATGCTAAGTTATGCAGTGTTACATACATTTTGTTAATAGTATGTGGCTGATACAATTATTGATATTCTGTATATGAGAACGTTGTCAATACTGATGTGTATGGCAGATCAATTGTTATGCTTTATATTCCACATTTATCTATCTCAAACTAATATGAAATATATTTGGGCTTTTCAGGTGGAAATAAAGATAACATCAGGGCAGGGTGCAAGAAATGTGGCTATCGTAAGTATCTACAAAAATGAAGATATAATTAATAATTTCCTTATATTTACCACAAACATCACTAGTTTGTTGTACTCAGGCAATGGCATTATCAGTGTATAGTAATTGAGTAGGAGCACATTTAATCTACAGCAAAAGACACTGATTCGGATCCTGAGAACTGTGAACAGAAGTAAGGAACACACACAGAGTGAATCCTATATAATAATCTCCAAGTGTCCCTGCGTCCAGTCCGTGTGTCAGTGGTTTTTTGCCACTGCGCATGTCCCACATGGACGCAGGGATTGGAGCGGGCGGAGAGGGGGGCGTGTCCGAGAGGGCGGCCGTGCGCAGGCGCGTCGTCAGTTGGGTCAGTGCCACCGCCTCGCACGGCCGCCCTCCCGGGCCGCTGAGGAGGCAACCGACCGCCGCCGCTCCTCAACTGGGCGAGGGGGAGACCCTGCGTGCCGCTCGCCTCGGGGCTCTCTCCGCCTGCCCCGCTTAGGAGGGAGGCTCGCAGAGACGGGCGAGCGGGGGCTGCGCGCCTTCATTCGGAAGAAGACCTGCGGCCGGTAGGAGCCCCCGACGCCACCCCGCAACCTCCTCGCCCCGGCCGCCGCCGCCGGGCGCCTCCGCGCCTCGGGTCCCGCGCCAACAGCCGGGACCGAGCAGCCCGCGGCTGCCCTGGGGGCCCGACGCCGACGCCCCACAACCTCCTCACCCCGGCCGCCGACGCCAGGCGCCTCCACGCCTCGGGTCCCGGTCGCCGATGCTAGCGCCCGTTATTAACGGGCTGAATTCAACTAGTTGTTACATAAATTGCTGAAAGTAATATCAAAATAGGGGAGGGCAGAGGCTGTTAAAATGTCTCGGATTCATATTAGGGTGATATTTTTCACAGTTTTTGTGTGCTTTCATATTAAAGCTGTACTTGTGCATCTTTTTGTTAAACAACTCTTCTTCAACGAGTGTTACCCATCATCAGCCTGCCTGCCAGAAAAGCTGTCTTATGAAAAGATCCATTTCATGAAAGAAACCCATTTTCCCTCAGAAATGGGATCTCTTACCAAGCATTGCAAGTATTTGTCAGTAATAGTGAGATCCTGCCTGGAACTACAACTGGCCTATGCTCTTAAATGATTTGTTACTGCTGGATGTATTATGGGTTTAGTTTTTGGTTTGGTTTTACATTGTAAGTTCACCCGAGGGGGCTATGCCCAAAAAGGGGAATTCATGCACATACATACATAACACATAAAGATGACTATGCCCAGAGGCTTGCCTCATGAAATTTTTAGAACCGAGTGGTGGAATGCTATCTTTATGTGCACATTATAACATGCATTGTATGCATACACACTTCACTGCTTAGAGTCACATTTCGTGACAGTTGAAAGCCCACACAGGGTGGGAGAAAATCCATAGACTGGGGGATTTAATAGTGCTAATACAAGAGAAGGGGAAATATTTTAAGCATGCAAAGCATTTTGTTCACTGCTGATCAGACTTCTACTGTAGTATTTTAAAACACAGTTATTGTTAATAGTTTTAACTCTCAAACTGCACAGTTGTTTTAGGTTTGTTTGTTTGGGAAAATGCAGCACAGAGCTGCATAGTTTTGCAGAAGCAGCACTAAGGAAGGAGGAATGATTAGCCCTTTCCTTCTGGGAGTTTTTGCAATTAAAATCCACCCACCCACAAAAGCCCCCATTTCTCTTCTCCTGACCCCATTAAGGCATTAATCATTCCTCCCCCAGGCACAGCTGCAACAGTCAACGTCACACACATCCCAGATACATTTTCCAAACCCCTGCACCCCCCCCAAATCCAACATGCCAGTAGGTTGGATTATAACAGCGGACTACTGCTACACGATTCTCAACCCCTCTCAGCAATATGGGTATAACAGCATTGGGCTACAATGCAGGATTTATACAACCCATGCACTTTCAGCCACAGAACCACCCTTCATCCCACCAATATTGGTATAATAGCACTTACATTTGTATTGGAAAAATTGGGTGGTGCCAGCAAGTGTGAGGAGAGTTCCATTAAGCCTGCAGAGGTCATTCTGTTGGATACAACCCTTGCTTTTTCTTTTAAATGAAAGCTGATAATCTGGATGAGTAAATGGTGCAAACAGACATTGCATAGCATGGCAAGAATCCGAGTAAAATATGGCTGACCAAGCAATATGTCTCCCCAGCCTAGAATGCTGATGGGTTGGGACCTTAGCCAGGCTATGTTTCTGACAAAAGTCATTGGAACAACATTATCATTCGCATTGCTTTTTAAGAATGAAATGTTTATTACACATAGTGGCAGGAAGAGTATAATACAATCCCAGCAACCTCTTGCTAATTATTTTGTTGGCTCCCCCCCCCCCCATTGCTTAATTATATGCAGCTGGTCACCTGACATTTGAATGCCGAAACTTTCTTCGGGTGGACCCTAAAAGAGACATAGTTTTAGATGTCAGCAGCACAAGCAGTGAGGACAGCGAAGAAGAGGAGCTGGGAAAGCTGCAGGCCATTCCAGAAAAAAAGGGTAAGGTGCTTTTTTAAAAACAGTGTGTCCGTGTGTAATATATCTATATCTCCTGTCTTCCTTCTCTTAGAACAGTCTTCCACCCCACCTATAAGTATCTGGTTGCTTATGTGTTACTAGAATAGCAACCAAGCAAAAGAATGATCCTTTTTAAATTTTACAGTCATGCAGAACTAAAAGCTACCCAGTTCTAGGTGTAAATATCGTTTTGAGATCTTCTGGGGAGGCTCCCCTTAGAGCTCCATCCTTGGTGATGCAAGAGAGGACCTTCTCTGTGGTGGTGCCCCAGTTATGGAATGCCCTTGCCTCTAAGATTCTCCTAGTGACAACCTTCTCTTCATTGTGGCTTTAGGTTAGAGTTATTTAACTCAAGGTTTTAGTAATTGTTAATCTCACTGCTTAATTTGCAATGGCCATTTATTGCGTTTTAAGATTACTTACTGTTTTATGACCCATTCCTGATTGTTCATGGATTTGTTAGTTTTAATTATCCTGAAAGCTTTGCCTGGATTATCTTTGCTTACATAAGTGGACATGTTCATGGATAATAAGGTGCTCAGTGAGTACTAGCAACAATACCTATGTTCTTCCTCCACAGCTGGAGGCAGTAATGCTTCTGAACACTGGTTGCTAGAAACCACAGGAGGGGAGAGTGCTTGATTCTTGTTTGCGGGTTTCCCACAGGTATCTGGCTGACCACTGTGAGAACAGGCTGCTGGATTAGATGGGCCATTGGCCTGATCCAGCAGACTATTCTTATGTTCTTACCTCTTAAAGGGTTATAACAATTAAAGTAATGTATTCTCTCTTTTTTTGAGGGGTAACATCTTACTTTGTTAACTCACAGGAACTTCTGCGGAAGAAGAAAAGAAAAAGACCAAAAAGAAAGGCAAAGAAAAATCAAAATTAAAGAAAGCAAGGAAAAGGTATAATTTCGAAAGCTTTGTCTCTACATAACAGGGAGAAGCTTGAAACATATTGTGCTCAGATTGTCTTCAAATCTGAATCTCTGCATGTAATGACACCATTTAAATATGGGTGGAAAACCATTTGGGCTTTTTTCTAATCCAAGATTTTGTATGTTCAAAATGCTTTTTATAATAGAAACAGAAATTTAATTTCTTTTCAAAGATGAATTGCTGTTGCTACTAAATCCTGCAAGTAAAAGCATGTATTGGGTGGAGTGAGGATGCAATCGAGGCAGCAAGTAGGCCTTCTTTGCTGCCTTCACTGCCACTAGTTAGGTATGATGATGAGCCATATCAGTGTTCAATTGCATTCTACTGGAGTTTTCCTCCACTCATGTTTGAGCTGTCTTCCAGTTTGTTCCAGTTTGTTCCCTCGCCTTATGCTCTAGAGCAGTGATGGCTAACCTTGACACCCCAGATGTTTTGGAACTACAACTCCCATCATCCCTAGCTAACAGGATCAGTGGTCAGGGATGATGGGAGTTGTAGTCCCAAAACATCTGGAGTGTCAAGGTTAGCCATCACTGCTCTAGAGCAGTGTTTCCCAACCTTGGGCCTCCAGCTGTTTTTGGACTACAACTCCCATCATCCCTAGCTAGCGAGACCAGTGGTCAAGGATGATGGGAACTGTAGTCCAAAAACAGCTGGAGGCCCAAGGTTGGGAAACACTGCTCTAGAGCATACCAGGGAGTCAAACAGGTTCTGCAAAGTGTGTGAGACCACTTGGGCTGATTGTGTCAATGGCCCGAGCCATTCGGATGTTCCAGAGATCAGCTGGGGTGGTGACGCTGGACCTGCTTCTAATGGTTGATGGTTGTGGAATGCTTTGCCAGGCAGATCCACCCAGAAGAGGCACCTTCCATTCCTTTGCTCATTGAAACCTTGCTTCATGCAGTGTAGACGGCCCCTTTTCTCACGGGTTTTCACTGGTCATTGGAGCAGTATCTCCAGAAAAAACCTTTTATGGTCTCCCAAGGTTTTCCCACAGGTTTCCTCTCACAGATAGCACAGACATTGTACATTAGGCCTGGGCGACATATCAATATATTGCCTAGGACCACTATGAGAGGCAGACCGCAAAGACAGCTTCACTCAGCGGTATATCGCTGGTGAAACCACCGCCACTCCTGAGTCCCACTACCTCCAGGAAAAAACAAGCTGCAGTCGCGAGATGGAGGCAGAGGGACTCGGGAGCAGTGGCGGTTTCACCAGCGATATACTGCTGAGTGAAACTGCCATCGCCCTCTGCTGCACGTCCCACAATGGAGAAGTTTAAAGGAGCCCCTACCTCACCTCCGGCTTGGGCAAGCTGGTAGCCGGGTGTGGGCTCTGGCTGGAGACAGCTTTGCTTGGCTACTGCCTGGCTGCATCTTTCCAGAGGAAAGACAGAGACCACCCCCCTGGTCCAAGGCAGCCAGATGGTGCAGGAGCTCTCTGATGCTTTTGCCGGGCCTAGCACTCACCAGCAGCCTCAGGCTGCCCCGCTCCACAAGGCACCTTGTGGACTTTGTCGGGAGGGTGGCTGCGTCTTTCCTCCTGGGGGGGAACGACCACCCCACAAGGAAAGAGATCAAAAGCACGGAGCCTGACAGGTTCTGTGCGCTTGGCTACTGCCGCCTGGTCTGTCTTCTGGGAGTGGGGGGCAAGTTAGCTTGCCCACCCCCTGCTCCTGCGAAGGGAGCCCCGAGGTCCCTCTAACCAGCAGGGACATTGGGGCTCACTCAGCTGGGTGCAGGATCCTTTCCACCCCCCGGCTGGGGCCAGCTGTATTGGCCACAGCCCCCAAGGCACTGGGGTGAAAGCACCTCAGCTCCCACAGTAAGAGCTGCGGCAGTTTCACCTGGCATCTCGCCAGTTGGGGCCAACGCAGCTTCTTTTAACATTACGGTTTATTGCCAAACTGTGATGTTTGGCTGGTGATATATTGTAATGTTGAGAACCCAATATTGCCCAGCCTTAGTGTTCAGGGTCCTCCGGTGTTTAGAACAATAGAGCTTAGGAGAAAAGTCCCTCTTTGGTGTATTTAGCCAAGTTAATTCTTTTTAGCTAAAGATCTCTCAGATTCCAATATTTCACTATGGAGCATTGGTGTACAACTGAACAAATTGATGTTCTTGTGTTTAAAGGTCTTGTTCCTCAAGTGCCACAGAAGAGGATGAGCCTAAATCGAAAAAGCAGAAATCCCACAAAAAGGAAAAGAAGGAGAAAAAGAGTAAATCCAAGAAAAGAAAACATCACAAAAAGGGGAAAAAGAAGAGAAAAAAGGAGAAAGATTCTTCGTCTTCTGATAGCTCAGACTCTTCCAGCAGTGACTGAGGACCAAGCCTAGGGATGTAGTTCAGTCCTGATTAGGAGTATAATGATGCCCAGTTAAAATATGTATATTTTTATTGAAAAAGTCTGTTATTTATAAATATTTCACCTTACATTAAAGTTTTTCGGGTTTTTTTGGAAATTCAGAGAGACTTATTTTCCCCTAAGCATTACAACTGTTTTATCTGAACATCATATTGGAGAAGGAACTAGTTTTACTTCCTTATTGTTCAATGTCTTTACAGTCAATTGAAAATATTTGAGCTGATCTGTGGGACATTATGGTTAGTTTTGAAAGTTTTGTAACATTCATCAATGCCCTCAAACTTCCGCAAGAACTTGTAAGGAAATTAAAGCATTCTTATGAATGTTACAAACATTTCAAATTAGCCACAATTCATTAGCAATATAGGATTGTCATTCCTGAACTGCAACCCTCTCCACATAATGTAGAAATGCACCTAAAAGAATCAGCACAAACAAGGAATTTTTTGTCAAAGCCTCTTGTACATTGCACCCTGTGGTTTAGGAGAGCTCAAGTGTGCATATAAATTGTGGGTGCATCTTTGGATCAAGACCTATGTTTGTGTAGTAATACAGGAATCACTCATGAATGGAATTACATAAGATAAAATTTAAAAGCCATGCTCTCCATTCCTATTATAGAAGGTATGCTTTTAAGTACATACCAGTGTTTTTTTCCTAATGCAGGGGTAGTGAATGTGGTGCCCTCCAGATGTTGGATTACAGCTCCATCATCCCTGACTACTGGTTTGGGCTGCTGGGAGTTAGTCCAATAACTTCTGGAGCTTGGGGGGGGGGCACCACATTGGCTACCCCACCCTAATGCATCTGAACTGGGATAAAAGCTATCTCATGATTCTGTGAGGCTGATTTGTCTTTTTCCATGCTGCATCTTGCTATTGCAGCAAATCAATAGTACACATGAAAAAGTAGCTTGTGGGTCATTTAGGAAAACTGTATTTAAATGAATACTCTGCAGCACTTGTTGCAGTAAAAACACAACACAACAAGTTCAAAGCTAATTTAATCAGGAAGGCTTTCTCTTAGTTGGTTAAATCTTTACTCAGTCATGAGCGCACTTATTAATGTATTTATTAACCAGCAAGCAAACATCATGTAGCACAGTTTCTGGTTAGCAGAACTTTGGTTCGGAATACAGTACGGGGAATATTGTTACATGAGTACCAACTTGTCATTAAAGGAAGCGGCTTCTGTGATTACTAATATGGCATTAAACAACAATGGTACAGTAAGCCAATAGTGATTCTATGATAAGGAAATAGGAGTCAGAGCCACACTTAGTCATTCATGGAGTAGACCTGTTTAAATTTATAGAACTTGCATTAGTCATGGCTAACAAGCCCCATGGATTTCAATGGGCATGATTACATCCGAATCCAATCCAAGCCTGAGTCAGGCTCCACTGAATAAATTACAAGTCATACACATGAAGGAAGAAGTATTTCACCATTTTTCTAATTTAGTTCGGCTCAAAACAGGATGCTGTTCCAACCCAATGCACAACTTTAATATCTGGCGTACACTGAAGTCCTAGAGAGTCAGCCCAATATAAGATGCCCAACAAATTAAAAGTTTCTAAGAACTTTAGGGGTAGTGGTGGTTACGTATACTCTTAGATCAATAAAATGATTCAAGGGTATAACAATATGACCAGTTACATAAAAGCAGAGAACATGGTCATGTTAGCAATATTAAGTCCCACTGATTTCAACAGGAAGATGTGAAAGACTGAAAGTGAAAATGCTGAGCTTTGTCAGGATCATGCCCATAAACAAACACAAAACTTAACATTTTTAATGCTTTAGGGAGCAACTGAAAAACAATTTAGTTGTCAAACTGTTGACAAGGAATGGTGATGGTGTTAATTTAAGTGTATGGTAGATAGAAGGCAGGTGCCAAATCATATTTCAGAGTAAGTTTCCATCAGGATGCATTTGTATTAAGTGCAAATGTAAGCAAAATTTATGGGCTACTGAACAGTTAACTCATTGTCTACAAAGGTGCTTCATCAGCATGATATTGTCTTGCATGTCAGTCAAACAAAGGCTGAAACAAAACCTCTCAAGCAACTTTCAAACAGATGCACAACCAATGTGGAAAATCTCTGCTTCCTCTGGGTAATACTGCTTGATCATTGTCCTTATTTCTCATACAATCATAGAGTTGGAAGGGACCTTAAGGAATATGCAGCTGTCCCTTACGGGGATAGAATCTGCAACCTTAGGTATTGTCAGCACCACGCTCTAGCCAAGGGAGCCATCCATATATTTTATATCCCACCTATCTCCCATTGTAGGACCCAAGGTGGTTCACGTCATAAATGAAATCAGATACAACTAAGCCACATTATATATATATATATATATATATATATATATATATATATATATATATATATATATATAAAATAAGTAGCCCCATTAAAAACATAACGGAAAAACACGGAAAAACATTTAACAGCAAAAAAGAGAATACCACCAACCCTTAGAAGACTCTGTTGCAACAGCCAGTTAGTGGACAAAGGTCTACTCTATTTGAACAAAAAAGCATTTGCTTGCCAGTGAAAGGAAGGCAGAAGCACAATCAGTTTATGCATAAAACTAATAATAATAATAATAATAATAATTTATTATTATTTATTATTATACCCCGCCCATCTGGCTGGGTTTCCCCAGCCACTCTGGGCAGCTTCCAACAGAACATTAGAATGCAATAATCTATTAAACATTAAAAGCCTCCCTAAACAGGGCTGCCTTCAGATGTCTTCTAAAGGTCTCGTAGTTTTTCTCTTTGACATCTGGTGGGAGTGCGTTCCACAGGGCAGGTGCCACTACTAAGAAGGCCCTCTGCCTGGTTCCCAGTAGCAATTTACATTGTTGAATTAATTGGCAATATGGACTACCATCAATATTCAATTCTGTAGAAATAAACTATTGAATATATGAATCTAAGACACTTCCCTCGAAAAAGAAAGGAATTCTCATTTTTTCCGTGCTGCGTCATATTAACAAGCGCCATCTTGTTTCTTCTTTTATCTTTATCAAGTCTTTCAAGTAAAGATGTGCAATTGAATACTTAATTATAAATAGAAGTCCATCTGTACTTTTCAAAAAAATAGGTTTCTTAATGAGGCTTGGCATAGAAAAACAATTGTAGGTATTGAGAAGAAAGAAAAAAAGAACGTACCAATCACCTCCGTAAATCCAAACACCATGATGAGAATCTCTTTGAAGTCCGAGCTTAAACACCAGGGACTCTGCAGTTCTGCAGGTTTTTTCTCAGTCTTCTTCGGTCCAGACTTTGTCTGATTATTGTCCAAATCTAATTATTTTATCAAACAGATATTTTCGGCTTGTGAGAGTGACTTCGGAGAGTGCCAGTCGTGCTGTGCTCTGGGACCCAGCGTCCTGCCGCTTGCACCTTGCTGCAAGGTGACAATCTCAGACGGTCTGCGGGTCTATGAGACAGTCCTCCCCCACCCTGGGGAGTCTGCCAGGGCTAATTACCCCCCATATCAACCCTGAATTACTGGCACGGCTGATTTCTCAGCCATTTCTCACCGCCGGAAACAGGAAGCCTTGAATGAGCTTTAATTGTGTGTTGCATATGCAGCCATATTTTAGATTGACTGCAGTTAATCTGGATTCTGAAAACACCGCAAACCACAGTTAGAAAATGGAAACAGGCTTCCAAACACCTACTTGCAGCCATGCCAGATGAGGAAGGGGAGGCCCAGGGGAAGGCTGCTTTGTTCTTGGAGGGCTGAACTAGGATTTAAGAGTGCATTTAAGCTATCGATTCTGCTTCAATAGTAGTGAACGTGTATGATATATTTGAAGCCAGTGAAAGAACACATTGTACTGAAAGCTTAGAAAATTATACTGGGCCTAATCTTGGCTTAACTAATATATTTGATTTTGACATGTTTAAAATGCATTGTTTAGTTCCTAATCTTTTGTTCTGTTTTCTGACATATGCTAGGATAATATATCCTTTTTCTGCACTGTATCTGCCCAAGCCATTTGATGCATTATTATTGCCTTTGTATTTTCTACCAACTAAGAAAGATTAATGGCTTGAGTCTAAAAGTGAGGAAAAGGCCAAGAAAAAGAAATTGTTTCTGTGGGAGCAGAATGTATTTTTTATTTAACATTTCATGCCTCTTGCAGTTGTAGTGTGAGCTATGAGCCAAAAAGTTCTGGTTCAGACTGTACCTCAACCATTAATAAACTAGGTGGCCTGAGGTGTGCTTTTATAGCTCATCCTCAGCACTTTTCCATGATATTGATGTAATGGCTGGACTATCAAAATTGGTTCATGTTATGTACTAAGCTTGGATCCTAGAACAATAGGCAGGTAGGATCCTAGAATGCAACAACTGATTGGCTTGCAGGACAAGACCAATCAAGCTCCAGGAGGAAGTTAATCAGCCTATTAGACTGGTAGGATCGTAGAATGCAACAACTGATTGGCCTGCAGGAGAAGGCCAATCAGGCTCCAGGAAGGAAGCATAATCAGCCAGTCAGACAGGACTCATTGTGTAAATAATGTATATAATAGCCTGAGGTTTGGGGGGGAAATTCAATCACTGTTTTACAAGCTGCAATAAAGAGCATGAAATCACTGCAGGACTCAGAGTATATTTCAGTTCAAATCTGCACTTGGTCATGAAGCTTAGTGGATGACCTTGAGCCAGTCACATACAGTCAACAACCTAACCTACTGGGTTAGTATGAAGATAAAAGAGGAAGGAGCTCATTGGAGAAAGGGTAGGATAAAAATAAATGCCAGTCTATTTTGCAGGATTGTTGTAAGGAGGATAATGTATGTGAGATGCAACAAAAGCTCTAAAGTGCTATATAAGTACTATAAAGCTTTTGTTACAAGAGTTTGGCCACACAAATATTGTTCCATCTTGTCTAGCACAAATGGTTTATGAGTTAAACATGAGAAAACAGCATTCTGTGTTTGTATCAGACTACAAGTAAAAATAAGCAGTGTGAAATGTTCTGTCTTTAAGTAAACAGTCACATACACTAATGCAAGATATAATTAATTTTCACTCCAACTAAACATTCTGTGTCCTTTATAATTACGGAACTGTTAGAAGTAATTTGTAATGTCAAGAGGGCTCAATGCCTACATTCTTGAGCAGAAAGAATCTACAGATGTTGCAGTTTTAGACCAGTATCTAATCTCCTTGGCTTTGCATAAAGAAACAAATAGGAAAAACACAAAGACATTAATGATGAAGGCAAGGAAAACCAGCGCAGCAATCCCCAGTCCAATCAATGCTCCTATACTGAAATACAAGATAATAAAAATTTATATTCATGTTAAATGACAAAAGAAGCACAAATACTGACTATGCAGTGACATTAAATGGTGTGGAATCAATATAAAATAATATTTTTTTCACACCATTAGATACTCTATTTAATAAAATTAGCTACCAGTGTCCTACTGTCTTATGACACATAGTAAGCATTTCCTCAATTTGCAGTCTATAAGCTGTTTCTGCACTTCCAAAACAGCAATGTCCTAAAGGAACAATGTGACCCAAATATGATAATATTTATTGCAGTTACAGTATATTCCACTCTGTCTCCAGGCAGCTCAAAATTTTAAAATCCTAAATAAAATAAACATTTTGGCTCGAGTTGTTTATTTTCACAAAGTATATTTTTGTGAAAATACCATAATCCATAAATTATTTCATATTTTGTCCTCCTACAAAACCAATTTTCTCATTAAAAGTCTTTCCTAGACTTATTTTTTCTGTACTTACTTCCTGCTTCTAGTGAAGCCCCCCTTTCTTGCATCACTCTCATTGATCCTCATATTGTATGAAGTTTCTTTAACAGAATTGGTATGCTGCTTACCTGTAAAAACCTCTCAGAGGTTCACAAAAAAACCTTTTCCCACTTCAGACAGCACATATTTTCCCACTGCATAGAAACACCAGAAACTGCCTCATAACACAGGCAGGCCAATTGTTAATTTCTTCTTTAATATAAGACAGTGCTACTCACTTTGTAAGCCCAGAAAAAGAGGCTATTAACACAACTGAATAGGAAAATGAAAATAAATACATTGAAAATAACCAAATGAGCAAGCTAAACAATCCTATCGCCAACCCATAATAATGAGAGACAATATTTAACTCTATAATTAACCACTACTACACTGTGATGGAAGAAGCTTTGCCCCCTCTCGCCCCACACAGTGTATACAGGGGGCAGGACAAGCTAAGGATTTTCTGGAGTGTATCCAGTTATTGGTGGTGGCCCCAATCCAAGCCTCTGCTATACAGTACACTTGCAACTTATGTGCATTTAACTTGTGCACATTCAGCTTTATGTGCCTGGCAAAAAATAAAATAAAATGTTGGAAAGAGGGTAAAAGTCTGGAAAAAAGACTTTGGCCAATCCTACCTGCTATTGCATGGGACGCGGGTGGTGCTGTGGGTTAAACCAGTGCAAGTAGATAAATAGGTACCGCTCCGGCGGGAAGGTAAACAGCGTTTCCGTGCGCTGCTCTGGGTCTCCAGAAGTGGCTTAGTCATGCTGGCCACATGACCCAGAAGCTGTATGCCGGCTCCCTCGGCCAGTAAAGCGAGATGAGCGCCACAACCCCAGAGTCGTCCGCGACTGGACCTAATGGTCAGGGGTCCCTTTACCTTTATTGCACGGGACTATACACAATTTTGGCTTTAGGCGCTATCCCTGAACGTAACCCTCACGTAAGTTGTGGGCTTACTGTAGACTACTAGCCTGGAGTAAGCACAGCAACTGACATTTTCAGTGTCCCCACCACCATCTTCTACCCCGAAGTGGTGGCTCTGCCAATTTATTCCACCTCACTACTGTTCGGAGTTGGCATTGCTCCCTAAATCACTGTATGCCGCTAGGCGAAGACTAGGTTAACAGGCGACTAATAAAACATAAATACAATCGAAGAACAAAAGCACGAGCACCCCTCCTGGAAAGCATAATAAATCTTGCCCACCAGGGGAAAAGACTTCACCCCACTTCCTTGTCAGCTGCTTTATCAGATTCTGCTCTGCTTCTTGACCACCTGTTTATTTAGGCAAGCAATCGCAAACGAGAGCACACCTGCTACTCATAGTCTACAAAGTGGCACACCCCAAATTCCTACCCCAGCTCCCCTTGATGCATAGAATCATAGATCTGTAGCGTTGGAAGGGGCCCGGAGCATGGGTGTAGCCAGGGGCGTAGGAAGGGAGGCAGGGGGCGGTGCGCCCTGGGTGTCATCCCTGAGGGTGTGTGTGACAAAATCCCCCCTGGGCAGATCGCCGCCACGCCGGATCACCCCCCCCCCAGAAGATCGCCCCTCCCCCAGGTGCATGGCATGTGTGCCACTCTGGGTGCCTGAGCGGCTAGCTCCGCCGCTGGGTGTAGCCAAGACAGCCCCCCAATCAATCTAAATCAATACAAATCTGGTTCTGGCCCCCCCAACAAAAATCCTGGCTTTGCCCATGACCCTGAGGGCCATCTAGTCCTGCAATGGAGGAATAGGCACAACTGTCCCATACGAGGATCGAACCTGCAAACTTGGCATTACCAGCACCACGCTCCATCCAGGCATAAAGAGGCCAGGCCAAAAAAAAGGTGGTCATAAGACGACCCCACTGGATCAGGCCAATGGCTCATCTAAGGTCATTTAGATGCCTGAGGGAAACCCGCAAGCGGGATCCCCAAGAGCCCTCTTCCCCTCCCTCGGTTTCCCGCCATGGGCATTCAGAGCCTCACCCTCGGGACTACTAGGCCATGGCTAGCCATATGCTCCATGAATTCGCCTAGCCCCCCTTTTTAAACCCCTCTGTTCTCCATCGCCCCACACTTCCCCTCGCAGCTCCCCCCGCCAGGGGCTCCCTGTTAACGTCGCTTCAGCCCCTGCTTTCCCCTCCGGCAACAGCCCCGGCCTCTTCCCCGGTCCCGCCCGGCGGCTCCTCCGCGTTCCCTTTTCCCCCTTTACCTGAGGCGCCTCAGGCAACGGGGTTGGTCGGTAAGGGAAGGAGCTGCCCGTTTCGCCACAGCAGTAGAGCAGCATATCTGGTCGTCTCATGGGGCAGGCGAAAGCCTCAATGGAGGAGCGGCTGAGGGCGAAGAAGCCCGCGCAAATCCCTGAGGCTGTTGCTCATGGCGGTGGCGGGAAGAAGGCCGGCGAGGATTTGCCTTCTCCCTGAGCGGGTTGGAAGAGGTTTGGGCTGATTCCCCATTTCAGTCTCTCTCTGCACATGCTCCTTATTGCGCCCCACAAAGAGACAGCAGAAATTCAATAGGTGGGCCACCGCGTGCCTGTTTCCATAGGAGCCAAACTTCATACGTAGTACACTTCACCCATATACCTGTGTGTATTCTTTCTTATACCGGTAGCCTCAATACAGAACTTTGCTATCCCCCCCTGTTGATTTTAATATTTCATTTCAACCCAGTTTCCAATTTTATCAAGGCCATTTTGAATGTCATTCCCGTCTTCTGTTGTTGTGTATCAAAACCAATTTTGTGCAATCTGCAAACTTCTTTTTACAGATTTCCTCCACTCTGTAACTTAAAAACCATTAATAAAAATACTGGAAGTACTGGACTCAGGGCAAATCCCTGTGGCATTCCATTTGAAAGCTCCCACAAAGCACCATCAAATGATAGGTCACTTCTATGTCCACAGATATGTTCTGTGATTTTTGTTTTTATCATCCTGTGTAAAAATCATGAGAATCTGTGCCTTGAACCACTGGTTTTGTGCTAGTATAAGACCTGTGATTTTTACTGTATAATCTTCCACTGTAAGCTTTAATTTGCTGGTGATTTGGGGGGAATACTGTGTAAAATCATGCACATTCAAAAGGATCAGCTTTAATTTTAGTTTTATATCTTTTATCCCAACTCTGTGGAAAAGCTAATAAAATGTATTTTTTTCTTTCTATCTAGGGAGGCAACGGGGTGAGCTCCCGTTGCTCGGTCCCAGCTCCTGCCCACCTAGCAGTTCGAAAGCACGTCAAAGTGCAAGTAGATAAATAGGAACCGCTCTGGTGGGAAGGTAAACGGCGTTTCCGTGCGCTGCTCTGGTTCGCCAGAAGCAGCTTTGTCATGCTGGCCACATGACCCGGAGGCTGTCTTCGGACAAACGCCGGCTCCCTCGGCCTATAGAGCGAGATGAGCACGCAACCCCAGAGTCGGACACGACTGGACCTGATGGTCAGGGGTCCCTTTACCTTTACCTTTAGGGAGGCAACTAGAGGGGACAGTCACCACAGCACTCTATTAAAATTTGCAATTTGTCCATGTATTGGCAATTCTTGCACTAGATACACTTTTAAAAGCCATTGAGAATTGTTTCTTGAATCATCCTGCATTATAATTCAATTTAATCTTTATCCTTTTATTTCCTTTATTCTAGTCAGATGAGAAAGGATGCCAAATCCCAAATTATAAAGAATCTATCATACTGCTTTTGTTCTGAAAAATTGTATCTTATGAATAACCTACATGCAACTCAAAAGCACATACCGGTATATTATTATACATAACTACCGGTAGTATGGTCCAATAAAATATATTGTACTTAAAAACTCCATTTTTTAGTTAAAGTCTTATGTTCTCTGTGTCTATTATACTGTAGTGTAATTACCTTTTTTTGGTGCAGAATACAGAAAAATGACAAGTTAAAACTATTCTGTTTTGGAGATTTTTCTTGAAAGAGAGAACAATTTTAAAATTAAATTCATCTCCTATATTGCAGGAACTTTCTCATCCCATCTGCCTTCTGAGTCATTTCTTCTCTTCAGAATTCATATTGAGATCCATTCATTCAATATAAAAAAACCTAGATTTCCTTCTACTAATATATTCTTCTGTCATGTGTCAATTCTATTTGCTGCCGGCACAATAATAATGTGCATTCAATTCACTGATGTACAGTAACACATTTCCCCCCCCCCCCCAGCTAGTATAGTAATTTTTGCAATACTCGAGGCAAAAAGGACTGCCCTTTTATTATACACATTTTTAGGTATAAAGATTACCTAAGGGCCAAATTGCATGTTATATTAAGCATGTTGTTCAGCATTGTATGAACCAACGGGGGGGGGGGGAGGAGGTGGTAAGGCTCTGGACTTCAGTGTGCAGAGAGAGAGGGGTTAACCCAGTCCTGATGGACACCCCCCCTCCAAATTGCTTTGACAAGGGAGGGAAAACTGTCATTCAAACAGTGGTAATTGTGAACCAGGCTGCTAATAACCCTAATCTCTGTCTCAAGCAGCAGCAATGCTCTGTGAAGGAACTGTGGTGCAGACTTGTTGTTTAGTTGTGTCCGACTCTTCGTGACCCCATGGACCAGAGCATGCCAGGCACTCCTGTCTTCCATTGCCTCCCAGTTTGGTCAAACTCATGTTAGTAGCTTCGAGAACACTGTCCAACCATCTCGTCTTCTGTCGTCTCCTTATCTCAATCTTTCCCAGCATCAGGGTCTTTTCCAGGGAGTCTTCTCTTCTCATGAGGTGGCCAGTAAGTGTAAAAAGGACATGGTCATCTGGAAGCATCTTGCACCCTCTCATTTTCCCCCCTAGGGACTGTGCAGTAATTTGCAAGCAACATTTGAAGTGAAGATTGGGATATCATACTGCAGTCCACTTTTTTGCTACTTAGTGGTAGCACCCAGCTTTGGAACTCACTCCCCTCTGAAATATGGCTGACACCTACTCTTTTAACCTTTTTGCACCAGCTTGGTTATTCACCCAGGATTTGGGTGGACTTTAGTGTCAGTGTTGATATTTATTTTAGTTGACTGGTCAGAACCATCTGTTTTGTTTTAGTAGTACTTGTAGGATGCATCTAGATTTGTTTCCATTTGTAATCCACTCTGGATAAGAAACGTTATAAATAAACAAGATAAAATAATACTAGGGAAGCAAGCTCAATTGAATACAGTAGGCCTTATTTCTGAGTGAACAGGCATAAAATTGTGCTGTTAAACAATATGCAAGCTCTGTTCTACGCATTGTTGTGCTGAGTGTTGATAAACAACTCTCACATTGCTGTTCATTAGGAGGAAGTTTCCCTCTTTGTGTAGAAGGCATCACTAGAGTAATAATCCAATCCTCTGAGAAGTACATCGACTTGCCTTGGCGGTGTAGTGAGAATCAACATTTTTTAGATTATTTCCCCCCCTAGAGTCTGTGCAGTAATTTACAAACAACATTTGAAGTAAAGACGACATCATTTACACTTTAGTCCACTTTTTTGCTACTTGGTGGTAGCATTTGATATATTTGTTATTTTTGCTCCAGCTTAAGCAATTGGATTGGTGCCTAAAACTGCAAGAAACAGATAAAATAATACAATATGGCATAATGTCTCCCTTTCACTAGCTTAAACTAGGTGTTCAGAAACAAGCTCAAGTCTGGGAACCTGGCTATCAATATTTCAGCTTCAAAACCAAGGAACAAGGGGGCAATTCATAATGTAGAAGCAGAAGGCAAGAAAGCTTTGCTGAACCTTCCTCCTTGAATGCTGTTTTTGTCCTTTAAACACCTTCCTCAGCAATTATTTAAGAGACATATTTGCTACATTTATGAAAAAGTAGAAGGACTGCAGCCTAGACTGCAGAGGGAAAGCGGCAGGCAGATGGCTTAAGCAGTCCACCTCTAAGCACACATTTGCTACAAATTGCACCTTCATCCCACTGTTTTGCATAGGTGAAGTGGAAGAGCAAGGTAACCAGGCCATTGAACCACAGAATTGTAGACTTGGAAGGGCCTCAGAGGGTCATCTAGTCCAACCCTCTGCAATGCAGGGATCTCAACTGCAGACTGGGATCTCAACTGCCAGACTGTCAGACTCAACTGCCAGGGATCTCAACTGCCAGACTGTGTGCGGATTTGCAGATAACATGGAAACGTGGTTTCGCACTACTGCATGAGCTACAACACTCCCCCCTCCTCCATCTTGGCCAGGAGAAGGACTTCTGCCACACTTATTTTCAGTTTCTAGGAGTCCTGGTTTATTCATGCTCCAGAGATGGTCTTCTTAAACAAACTGAGAAACCAGCTTCATAATCCATGGGTTGAATTTGCTACTTTTGAAACTGACAAGAGTTTAGTTTAGACCACAAAACACCCCAGTTTGTACATAACAATAGGGCAGGATTTATGGAAACTGAAAGTAAACATGGCAGAAATCCTTACTCCAGCCGTGTCGGAACATGGAATTTGCAAGTCTGAGGCTTTGGTCAGACTCATTCTAACTTGTGCCATAGTGGTAAGCCATGGTTTAGTATTACAGGTGAATGAGACCAATGATTCAAATTCTTCTAAACAGAGCAGGCAAGATGGGTAGAGGCAACCATACATGGTATTTAGCCGTACAATTATTACCCAAAAGACATGTTTTAGTTTAACTAAAAAATATTTATTAACAATGTAAAATGTTTAATATTTTACAGTTAGAGCTACTTCTGGCATGCCCTAAAAGCAGTAACACTAAATTGATGTTCAGACACCATGCTTCAACCTTTAATGGAGACAAAATAGGATAATTTGCTTTACATCTGTGGATTTTATAGTTTCCTACACCATCTTTTAAATTTTTAGCCTTTCTTCCCAAAGCTGAAATAGATACATTTGTGGGGGGTTTAAAAAGTAAATTAGCTATTTCTATGCATTGTACATATGTAGATATAACTATCTCATATTTACAGGATCAACATATCGATGTTATGTTGCTTGTGTAATAGAAATTAAGATATTGTATTATGAAGATCTTGTATAAGTTGAGATATAGAGTGGAAGACTAAATATGAATGAGAGCATAAAAAGCAATAGGAGAGTTTGTGCAAGTTCTCTTATGATATTGGCTCTTTTTATTTTAGCTTTTTAGAACTTAAGCACAGTTTTGCTGTTCTAAATAGTTTTCTATGGATTAAGATTGCTTAATAGAATATGTTCAAATAGTTTAACATCATACTAGCAAGAGCTACAGTCCTACTATTGTACTGTACACAATTGGCTGTGGTGGTTTGTACATGAAATAAAAAAATCTGAATGTTTTATTTCATAATTATAATATTTGCATCTAATCATAGAATGGTTTAAATCAGGCATGCAGTATGCCATTAAAAAAAGTTAAAAATATTCTTCATAATGTTAAATCGGTTTCCTGATTTGGTTCTTATCAACAACAAATTGTAAAACTCTTGAAAAGGAGGGAAGAAATAATTACTCGTGTAGAAAACACACACTACCACTTAGAGCATTAAGGTTTATCCCGCTAAAGGTCAAATTGTATTGGCTGTGGTCATCTGTGCATTTCTGTACTGGATCATCTAGCTCGAGACAAGACAGCACAATCCGAAGAACCTCCGCTTCCGTCTTCGCACTAATGGATAAGGAGTTGAAGTCAAGTTTAGGAGGCTGCTGTCATCTGTGATTAAAAAACCAAACAAAGGTAGAATTAAGCTGAGCAGCAGCAAAGCATATATTCTGAAGGACATGTTTTCTGTGTGTTACTTCAGAGTTTTGCAACCTGTGGGTCAAGATCTGCAAGGGGGTGGTGGGCTTTGTAAAGAAACCCTAGATAATTGTTTTTTATGATGAACTGGCATGATGAATACCTCTTACCACTTTTTGATTTGTTGGCTTATTATAACATCATGTTGACACTTGTAACCAAATATCAGAAAAGCTTGAGTCTTACGTCTTAGCACTTGGGAACTGCTCTGATTGCTGCGGCAGATCTGATGAGGCATTCATACTGGAAGTTGTTTTGAGTGCCTATTACAGCTTGCCTCTAATGCACCAGCACATGGCATCTTTAATCAAATTCCATATTAATAGGGGGGTTATGTAAATTTTGGCTTGAATGCCTCAAGTAACAGCACACGAAAGCTCATACCAATAACAAACTTAGTTGGTCTCTAAGGTGCTACTGGAAGGACTTTTTTATTTTTTATTTTGTTTAGTCATAAAACAGGCAAACCTGCAGTTAAAATGCACAGAACCAACAGCTGCCGAAGATGTAAAGCCCAAAATTCATGTGACAATAAACTGATGGGTCACCATACCAAATAAATATGGACTTCTGAGTTACCATAGAATCATAGAATCATAGAGTTGGAAGAGACCACAAGGGCCATCCAGTCCAACCCCCTGCCAAGCAGGAAACACCATCAAAGCATTCCTGACAGGTGGCTGTCAAGCCTCTGCTTAAAGACCTCCAAAGAAGGAGACTCCACCACACTCCTTGGCAGCAAATTCCACTGTCGAACAGCTCTTACTGTCAGGAAGTTCTTTCTAATGTTTAGGTGGAATCTTCTTTCTTGTAGTTTGAATCCATTGCTCCATGTCCGCTTCTTTGGAGCAGCAGAAAACAACCTTTCTCCCTCCTCTATATGACACCCTTTTATATATTTGAACATGGCTATCATATCACCCCCTTAACCTTCTCTTCTCCAGGCTAAACATACCCAGCTCCCTAAGCTGTTCCTCATAAGGCATCGTTTCCAGGCCTTTGACCATTTTGGTTGCCCTCCTGGACACGTTCCAGCTTGTCAGTATCCTTCTTGAACTGTGGTGCCCAGAACTGGACACAGTATTCCAGGTGGGGTCTGACCAGAGCGGAATACAGTGGTACTATTACTTCCCTTGATCTAGATGCTATACTCCTATTGATGCAGCCCAGAATTGCATTGGCTTTTTTAGCTGCTGCATCACACTGTTGACCATACCCACTGCTTTACTTTACAATGAGGTAAGGTGAGGCAGCTGCTTCAAATGATGGATCCTGGTTGCCAGTAGGACTGGTAGAGTGGGATTCAAACAGATAGGAATCATGAGGCCCAATCCTCTGCCAAGTTCTCCTGCACAAGTTTAATTGAAAAGAATGGAAGCTACTGTATGCAGGAATTTTAATGGCTCTGCATGAGAGAACCTCCTGCTGAACTGTAATAAAATAAAAATCTCCCTCTCTTATAATGCTAGAACTCAGATACACCACATGAAGCTGAACATTGGAAGATTCAGGGCAAAAGAAAATACAGTGGTACCTTGGAAATAGAACAGAAGCTACTGCAGCCAACTGGAAGCCAAGACAGGTGTTCGGGTTCCAAAGAACGTTTGCAAACCAGAACACTCACTTCCTGGTTTGCGGCGTTCGGGAGCTGAAACATTCATTTCGCAAGGCATTTGACTTCCGAGGTACGACTGTACGTCTTTTAAGCAACACCTGGTGAAACTATGGAATTAATTTCCACAAGAGACAGCAATGGCCACTAACTTGAATAGCTTTTAAAAGAGGATGAGACAAATTCATGGAGGATAAGGCTATCAATGGCTACTAGTCATGATGGCTGTGTTCCTGATCCATGGTTGGAGGTGTTATGTCTCTGAATACGGTCGCTAGGAATCACAGGTAGGGAGAGCCTTATTGCATTTAGGTCCTGCTTCTGGGCATCCCATAGGTAACTGATTGACTACTGTAATAATAGGATGCTAGATTACAGTAGATGGGCCATTGGCCTGATTCAGCAGGCTCTTATGTTCTTAACCACTGCTAAATGGCGGGAGACAGGAACGCTGTTATGGGGTTTTGCCTCTGGCACTGAAATGTCTTGGGTCAGCCCTGCACATACATGAGCTCACTGCAAGAATTCCTCCATGAAGGAAAATGTATTCCAAGAGGGTTCTGTTTCTCTCATAGGTACAGAAACATTCTTGCCCTTCAGCTTGCCTTGCTCCATCAATTCACACCACAGTTTCTTCTAACCTTGCTAACCTAAACCTTGCCCTTTTTCTTTTTCATTTATTTATTGAATTTATATACCGCCATATATGTGGAGGTCTCAGGGTGGTTTATTAATTTTATTTATAGATATTTTAATAATAATAATAATAATAAAATAATAATAACATTTTGGGTTTTACAATAAATTAGTCAACCTAGGACTTTCCCTCTCTCCCCCAAAATTTCAATTTGTGCTGCATATTATAGTTATTCCATGCCTTTGCTTCTACAAAAAAACAAGCAAGTAAGCAACAACAACAAAATTCCACTGTCGTTTCCACTGCTGCTTTCAGTCAAATCCTATTTGTGTCTTAACATGTTTACACTGAGTTTTTAAATAATCTACAAACATTTTCAAATCTTCCTTGGCATGCAATTTAAATTTCAACAGTAGGGAGACCATAGAGGGAAAGTATGAATGGAAAGAAAGAGGCAAGAATAAAGGGATGTATATGAGCGCAAACTTTATTTCAACTGGCGTAAAGGCTAAGAAGCTAAGCCACACTTCTATCAAAAAATGTGTAATAATTTAGAGGAACGTTACATGTGTCAAACCTTTTCTCTATCGTCATATTTAGAATATTAGGAGTTTGTTTAACATTACCAGAAGAAAGCAAGTCTGATCACTTAACTATCCAATTATCAGATGCAGAAAAGAAAGGCTTACCTTGATTTTTCAGTGGCAAAGGCATAGTCTCCCTGAGTTTGCTTAAAAGGTTTTTCATTTCTCTCATATCCCTGTAGAAATGAAGCACAGAACTGTTCAAATAGAACAGACATTGCTTAAGCTTAGATAAAAGCTACTTCTGCTTTTCAGGATTCCAAGAATAGTACTAGGTCTGAACAAAAAGGATAAAAATAAAATAAAAATCAGAATGTTGGACTGAATAATTTTTGCAAATGTCTAATGGACAAGTGATGGAGTTATAATAAAAAAGACCACTGTAAGTCTCCAATTTTATTCAAGTATGTTCCTCCATTGTGATCAGTAATAAAGATTAAGGAGGTGAATGGCTGCTGATTTGGAGGCAATTTTTATTCCCGCAAGCTTTTTGTGAAGTTCCATTAGGGGATGTGGAGACAAAGGTCTACTTCCATACATGCCTCAGTGTTTAATGGGATCAAATTAGGAATAATAAATAGAAAACATACCTTTCAGTATTTTCAATATCCGTGGAAACCTGCCATAAATGTTGTTGGATGTCTGTTGGTGAAGATGATGTGTCTTCTAAAATAGGGACTTCTGAGCTCTCCTCTAATTTACTGTCTATGATCTTGGGTGCTGCGCAAGTCTCTATCCCTTTCAAATGGTCAAAAACAAAACAAAATATAATTACAAAAAGCCTCATAACCACATTTCCCCACACCCGGCATCTCTCATTCTTGAAATAATTGCTGGACTTGAGTGCTATGTATACTATGAACTAACGAAATAAGATAAATAAATAAAAATTCTATACTATGGAAAGTTCAATTCTCTGTGACCTATATAAATAATGAAATTTTGTGTGGGTTTACATATTCTGCATAGTTCATTCCCCTTCTATTAAAGTAGAGGAAAGTGAACAACTAGTGAGCTACGCAGCCTGATACCTCCTGGCAACTTTATTATTATTTTTTATTAAATTTCTATTCTGTTACTCTTACCAGAGAAGTCCAACTTCTCTTCATAGGTGTTGTTTCTTCTCCTGTTTCTGAGGTTCCACCACCTATTGTTAGGTACACATTTCCAAGGCTATCTTTGCTTATGAACTCTATTTATAGCATGAAATTATTTGTCAATGGTGCCTCTTACCTCATGCAGCCCCATTCTTATCACAAAGCATTTTGTAATGATCTCCTTAACTAATTTGTCTGTCAGGCGTAATTAAATGCAATTGCTGTACAGCACTCTACAAACTTTTTGAGTCATTATTGATATTTCTGCTATGAAATCTCTCTCTCTCTCTCTCTCTCTCTCTATATATATATATATGATTTCTAGACTGCCGTTCATTACACAGTTAACTTGGGGTAGTTTCCAACATAATATAAATACAATAAAATATAGTACATAAAAAAAAACACAAAAAACACAGCAGTGCAGAATAAACCTGGAGCATCAGGCAACCAATTTTAGTCACCACAACATAAAAAGTCATTTTCAGGGTCCACCTTTCTTTCTATGAAAACAAGTGAGTACATTTCAACATCTCCTCCTCAGCACATCTAAAGATCCCCCTTCCCACTTGATTTTTGTTTCTTATAGCACTTGTACATTTTGAAATTAAGAGTGAGGGAACCAGAACACATTATTTAACCAATTTATTCCTTTTATGCTTACTTAGCTAAAAATAGGCAAGAAACACACCCTGGTTTAATATTTTACCCCTGGAAAGTTAAAATATTAACTATCAAAAACTGTTATGTTCTAAGATGTTTCGCTATATGTTGCACATAAAATGCTAAACAAAAAATGTGCAATGAGTTTCAGTTTGTGAGGTTTCTGAACTGGGTCTGGCAAATAGTTAGCTGTGTAGCACTGATTTTATTTTGGAGTGTCCTCAGTGCACCATTTCAATATCATTTTGAATTTCCATCAGGGAAGCACTGTAGCAGAGTCACAGATGTTTCATTTTTTTTAAACTACCTGTTTGATTATATGAATTCCTTAGGGCATGTCTCACATTGATTTTTTTGGCCTCGTTTAGGTAAAATGCCATGCTTTGGAAATAATTCATTTAACACACAAGGTAACTCGCTCAGGCTAACACAAGTGGTCTGAGTCAAAGGCGTAAGGTGGAAGGTGATGGGCCAGCTTCAAAAGGTAAAAAATAAAGCAAAAGGGAGCCTTTAATAGTTTAGAGGGTTCCTTGCTCAGGATCTCTTCTAATTGAATTAAATCAAAGATTTGTTTGAATATAAGAGACAACTGAGTGCACTGTTGCAAAATAATGAATTCTTTTAGACAGCACAAGTGCTAGTTGCACACTCACAATGAGGACAAAGTAATAAACTCTGGCGTTCAGCAATTTCCACATGAGAAGCACTTGATTGCCTCCAGGCAGTTGTTCCACATTTTCCAGTGCAGCAGCTCAGCCCCAGACAAAGGGTGACTCTGAAGTGGCATCTGTGCACAGAAGGCCAATACCTTGTAAATTCCCAAATTTGTCATGAGGAATGGCTAACAATAGGCTGCCAGACAGTTCCCAAGATTTTCCTGGTCATTGGTTCACCTGTTGATGGTTAGGATTAATTTTCACATTAGTCTTCTCTCTGCTTCTTTTTATGAAGTACACACAGGGAAGAGGTTTCAGGATGTGGCAGTAGTCAGACTTGTATCTAACTGTTTGGCCAACCAATTTTTTCAAGGATTGTGTAAGACATGTCTAAGGACTTATCTAGACAATGCTGTCCCACAACGCAATAAGTCAGATATTATTTTGCCAAATGTGGCTATAGATTTTGCAAATATTCATATACCTTTATAATATTATTATTGTTATATGCTTTTTAACATCTATATGCAGCCGCTGGGAGAGATCATCAGGGGGTTTGGGCTGGGTGTTCATCAGTATGCGGATGACACCCAGCTCTACCTCTCTTTCAAATCAGAACCAGTGAAGGCAGTGAAGGTCCTATGTGAGTGCCTGGAGGCGGTTGGAGGATGGATGGCGGCTAACAGATTGAGGTTGAATCCTGACAAGACAGAAGTACTGTTTTTGGGGGACAGGGTGCGAGCGGGTGTGGGGGACTCCCTGGTCCTGAATGGGGTAACTGTGCCCCTGAAGGACCAGGTGCGCAGCCTGGGAGTCATTTTGGACTCACAGCTGTCCATGGAGGCGCAGGTTAATTCTGTGTCCAGGGCGGCTGTCTACCAGCTCCATCTGGTGCGCAGGCTGAGACCCTACCTGCCCGCAGACTGTCTCGCCAGAGTGGTGCATGCTCTAGTTATCTCCCGCTTGGACTACTGCAATGCGCTCTACGTGGGGCTACCTTTGAAGGTGACCCGGAAACTGCAGTTAATCCAGAATGCGGCAGCTAGACTGGTGACTGGGAGTGGCCGCTGGGACCACATAACACCGGTCCTGAGAGATCTACACTGGCTCCCAGTACGTTTCCGAGCACAATTCAAAGTGTTGGTGCTGACCTTTAAAGCCCTAAACGGCCTCGGTCCTGTATACCTGAAGGAGCGTCTCCACCCCCACCATTCAGCCCGGACACTAAGGTCCAACGCCGAGGGCCTTCTGGCGGTTCCCTCACTCCGAGAAGCGAAGCTACAGGGAACCAGGCAGAGGGCCTTTTCGGTGGTGGCGCCCGCCCTGTGGAACGCCCTCCCATTAGAGGTCAAAGCAATAAACAACCACATGACCTTTAGAAAACACCTGAAGGCAGCCCTGTTCAGGGAAGCTTTTAATCTGTGATATTTTAATGTTTTGTTTTTTAATAATTGCTGGAAGCCACCCAGGGTGGCTGGGGAGACCCGGCCAGATGGGCGGGGTACAAATAATAAATTATTATTATTATATTATTATTATCAATTACATTGTGATTAAGAATTTATTGTAGGGATGAGATGAATTACGAAATGCTTAGAACGTGAGCAGCATGCCACAGAGAAAAAACAGATTGCTGATGGCTATAAGCAGGGCATTGTTTACTGAGAGCAGCCCTTGGAAGAAGAGCGTAAAGTTTCAGGACAGCTATGCCCATTTGCCCTCTAGAGGTCAGAGATCATGACCTTAGGTCACGTATTGAGAGAACTCCTTGCAATTCCAAAGATATCTGCATTCAACACATCAGTTCACTAGTTAAGTAGCAACAGATTAAGCACCAAATAGGAAATTTGGGCCCAGAGCCACTTTTGGTTGGACCAAACAGCATATGAAGTTTACATTGGTAAGCTGAGACCTCCGGATATATAAATTCTAATAATAATAATAATAATAGGCACCCACTTCATACATCTCTCTGTGCTACTAGACTGGCCATCTAGTTAGACAGAGCAAATATCTTGGTAACTGTATCACTGCAGAGCATGTGTGAATGTGTTGCATGACTGACAGCTCTTGAAGAAATGAAATTATACTGTATTTTGATAACTGGTAGCACTGCCTAGGTTTCTGTGCACGCCTCCTCCAATCCTGGGCTCCATTCCTGACAATAGCCCAATCCATTTTAGGCTTTGCAAGACAGGTTACTACGTTTACTGGATATGTGTACTGGCATTACAGTACAGAGAAATAGCCCCACTGAGAGGAGGCTGTTTTTGGATTTTAAACTGAATTGCCATTTAATGCATGTCGTCCTGAATTTTGATAGGCATTTTGAATTTGTGGCACTGTTTTGATGTTCATTTGGTATAACTGTGGAATTATTTTTAATTTATTGTTCAAACCGCTGTTACATTGACTGTTCTGACATTCTTGCACTGACCTGTCCCCCCCCCCACATGCCTGCTGTTGGTTTCCTTTGAGAAATAAAAGTAGATAATAAATATTAAAGGGAGATCTGCTGTCAACTCCTAAAAAGGCCACTTAAATGACCTGAGAAAACTCTTATGACATGCTTGTTTTGGTATTTTAAAATATGTAAATCACCTTGGTATCTTGGCAGAAAAGTGATACCGTATATAAATACAACAAATTCATACATGGAAATAAAATAAATAACCAAAGTTAGTGTGCTTAGCACTGGAGTGTAAGGGTATAACAAAAGTAGATCCTGTGAGTCTTTATGACTGCAAAGAGACTTATAGTTCAAGGCTGAAAGGACAAACACCCACCATCCATTACTCAGTGGTTTGACGTTCTTACTGCCCTTTCTACATTTGAACATCTATTTTATAACCGCCAATCTCGCTTGGATTTACATTAGAACAAATGGACTGTTTATATTAATGTATTTATTTAAATTAGGATTGCTGAGATTATTTTGATCTTTTTCAATGGATTATTTTATTGTTAATGGGAGTTTACGTTCTTTCCTCACCTGCTTTTCGTGTTATGTTTGCAATTTAAAAAAATGAAGAAAGGAAGAGTACATAGCCTGCGAATAGCAGTGGGTGAAAAAAGGGGTTCCTTAAGAGTTTTTCCTGTCATTTTGACAATTCTAAGGGTCTCTCTCCATGCTTCACAGCTAATTTTAGTGGGGAAAGTGCTCGGCTCTAAAAAGAAGTCCTGTAGATAAAATGGCAGGCTGGAGGGAGGGTATGGACTTGAGATTTTACATGCACCATCCAATAGATGCACTCAACACTTCTGCAATCACATCTGAGTGGTACTCAGCAACTTATTTAAAAAGTAGATTAGTTATATAAATATTTAGCCTAAGTGAAAAAATATTTGAATAATGACTTTTCCTAGCCAAATTTCAATTAAAAACACCTTTCCATATACAGGTATTAGGTTGCTGCCTAAAAGGGATAAAAGGGAATACCTAAAAGGTATTCTTGAAAATACAGAACCCTGTAGCTGTGCTTTATTAGGATTCAATCGCCCTGACTAGATGTCCATGGGGGAAGCCATCTTTTCTCCACAAGAATGTTCCGGAGAGAAATGCTACGTCATAACGTTGCATCATTCCCAGGGATGTTCTGTCCCCATGGATACTACTGGATGGCTGTGGTCAATCAAGCTGCACCTTGAAACAGCTAAAAGGGAAAGGAACCACCCTCAGCTACCTGTTATTTGAAGGGTGAGACTTCCCCATGAAATAATTTTACCTGCTCCCCAAAGACTGAATCAACACTGGAAGGGGTGTTTTGCTTCACCCCTTAAAAATACTGGAAAAAGCTAGACAAAATATTTCATTCCAGCTTTAGTTAGAAACCACTTTAGGGTCTGCTCCGTGGTGGCGACAGAAGTGAAGAAAATTTACGGTACTTCACCACCACCATAGCAACTGCACAATGTTGGCCAGTGAATCTAATTTGAGTGGTGAGGGCCTCTTTCACATGGGTCCAGGTGATGAATGGATAAAGCCTGCGGAGATCAATTTGCACCACATTTTTCAAATAAAGACCACTCACCTCTATTCCTGCTTGGAGGCTACAGTTAACCCAAAGTCAGGGGTGGATGCAGTTAAGACACTGTCTGGGTATGTCATTTTGGATACTTTTCAGCCTAACTGCGCTGGGCTAGAAGGAAAATCCATCTGACCTGGTGTAGACTACCTTCCTTTGTTCCCTATGAATATTTTCTAATAAAATTTGCAGTTATGTAACACTTTTCCTGACTGTGCCAAACACTTCACATGTATCCTTAGTAATCCTGACAACAATGCTGTAAAATATATCTTTGTTGCCATGCTACAGATTGGGGAGAGGGTAGAAGAAAGCTGAGGAAATGCTGCCTTGCCTAAAGCTACCTAGCAAGTTCATGGTTGAAGTAAATATTTGAACCAGATGGGGCTTCCCAACTCACATTACACTGCAGCAGCTCCCCAAATTATGACTGGACATTTAGAGCAGCAAGCTACTACAGATATGAGGGTTTATTGTGAAAATATTATAAAAACCCAACAGCATCTGTGCATTAAAAGTATTCACCGGTTATATAAATGTGCTTTATACATAATGACGGTTGTAAGAATAGGTTCCTATTGATGGAAAGTATGTCCCCACATTTCCTAGTATTGTTTACTGGCATGAATTAACAGGGAACAGATGAGCGGAGGTGCATTTCTTATATGGCTCCACAGTAGATGTGCCCAGCACAAGGCATGCTAATGTTGTCTTCTGCCCAATTAGTGTGTGGGAGGAAAGCATCGTGTTTGCAAGAGAAGGGCACATCTGGATTAGAAACAGCTCGATGTATTTCTGTGGAGCAGCTATTTTTGTTCTTGAGATTTTTTCCACTATACAAGCAGCCTACTTTTCCTCCTGTAGGTCAGCTCCCTCCAGGAGTAGTCTGAACTTGGGTAACTAGCTGAACTTTACAAAAGATATAAAAAGCAACAAAGAGCCCCAGGCTTTGATTCTGCAGAGTTGTTCTATACCCATGAGGAAGATGAAGTTAGCAAAAGTGCTGAACAGCACAGCCTGCTTTTGCTAAACACCTATAAGCACAGTCTTCCCCCCTCCCCTCCTCCAGCACAGACCAGACTTGGGCCATACTTATTCACAAATGCTAACATTTGTTCGGCCCTTTCTGGTTCTCAGGAAAACTTCCATGAAAAATCTAACATGCATCAACATATAGGGCTAGCTCAGTACACTTTTCCCTGGAAAACTGTACACACAGCCAGTTTGGCTATAAGGCCACGCATTCAGAGCTACACCAAAAGCAGCAGTGCTAGGCATAGAAGATGCAGCAGTGTGAAATATATTGATGAAATGCAACCTGCTAGATATGTTGTAACATACCACACTCTATGCCAGATAGACATATGCAAGCTTAGTGTGCAGCCCACTGATAAGTATGAAAGAATTAAAGAGGACGAAGGGACTAGGGGGATTAGGGCTCATCCATAGGCATGATTGTCCCATGCCTAAAACGCACGGACATGAGAGGTTTTCCCCTTGCCCCACTCTTTTCCTAGGGAAAACCCACCCTTTAGCTATAAATCAAGGCAACCATCAATCCGGAGAAAACAACCCCTATCATTCCTAATCACTGGCCATGTGTGCTGGAGCTGATGGGAGCTGGAATCCAACAAGAGGACCATAGGTTCCCAATCAATTCACCCGAGGCCTATTTAGGTAGAAAAACCAAAGAGGAACTACAGTTCTAAAAGGAAGCCATTGCATCTCTTTTAATGATTATGGGCCAATGGAAATAGTGTTGTTCTTGGATATGGGATTTTTGGTTCTAAATTCCTGCAAAACTATAAATTTTAACTATGCGTATGGAGGAGATAAGGAAGAAGGAATAGTATGTGAGGGTGGGGTGATCATGACCTTGAGCTCTTTGGATGAAAGGCAGAATCTAAATGTAACAAGCAAAGAAATATTTAATAAATATGGAAGATTGTTTTTATAATAACTTTTTTGCTACTTAATTTTATCTTGTAATGTTATCTTGTAATGACTTATAGCTATGATCAATATATTGATTCTTTCTATTTCAATGGAAGCAACCATGTGCATGTTCCACTGAAATCAACAGTGTAGCCTAAGTTTTCAAGAATTCTAGATGCATGTTGGCACGGACACAGTCGTCCAGAATGAGGCATAAAAGTGCTCTAACATCCCATGGGCAGGCTGGTTGGAGACTAACAGATGAAGCTGCATGGCAAAAGTCCTGTTTCACACATAGCCAATGACAACTGAAGTGAATGAAGCAAGATCAAGAGGATTTATGATGTAGGTGAATACCTTTTCGATGAAGCTGAAGTGATCCTAGTAGGCATATGGATTTTAGCATCTCTGTCGTATACATTTCTAAGCAACACTGCAACTGGATAAATAGTCTACAGATCTCAGGATGAATCTCACCATCTTCTGGGCTGCAACAATATATAAAAAAATCAAACAGAAAATGTTATCATTTCCATAATTTATCTGTCTCCACAGTTTAGACATTCTAGAGAGTTTTAAAAACTGGTCTATTTTTGAAAAATTATATACAAACCTTGTAATTCTATTGACATATTTTAAGGTGTATGATTTAACAATACAGATGATAATAATAATATTGTTGTTGTTGTTGTTGTTGTTATTTATGTATTTATACTTCGCCTTTTTCTCTGGCGGGACTCAAGGTGGCTTACAGATAAATACAAGAACTGCTAAAACGTAGAGAAATCCATCATTGAAATACAATTAAACATTGATAAAATTAAAACTATATACATATATACAATCTGTTTAAAACATACCAATAATTTTGTAATACTGATCTGAAATAAAAATTGCAAACAGGACCAGCTCAGCTTGTAGCCCTAAGTATACCATGAAAGAAGCATGCAGGGTGGTGGTGGTGGTGGTGGGAGAAGAAGAGGCATGGTGCGAATTTTCCCACAAGATTTAGGTTCTGTCCCTAAGTCTAAAAAGAGTCAATCACCCCTGGGTGAGCAATGAATTCTGAGGGACTTGCAAAACGAACATGTGAATAAAATGTCATTTTTCCTTATGTTTTATTTAACCTGGTCAAATACCTTAAAATGTTTTCAAACTGCATGCAGTACTGCACAGAGATAAAAACTGGACTAAAAGGAGGAAAGATTTAACTTAAGTACTATAATTTCTGATTCCTGTCAAAAGTACAGTGGTGCCTCGCAAGACGAAATTAATTCGTTCTGCGAGTTTTGTCGTCTTGCGAGTTTTGTCGTCTTGCGAAGCACGGTCTGTGAAGCTCCTGCTAGCGAAGAGAGGAGAAGGGAGCGCGGCAGCGGCAGCTGTCTCCCTGGCTCCCTCGGGAGCTGCCAATGTGGAGCAGCCGCCGGGCGACGAGGCGAACTGGGGGAGAACCCCGGAGAAAGCGGCGCCCGACAAAAGCGGGCCGCCTGCGGGGAGCCTGAGGCTTGAGGCTGGGCGGCAAAGCCCCGCTGGTGGTGCTTCGCGTCCGTGCAATCTAGCCGGCGGGGAGAGCGGCCGTTGCCGGGGCTGCCGCCGGGGCAGCTCTTCACAGCGCGCTTCCACGCGCTGCTGCTTCTGCTCCCTTCTTTCTCCCCGTCTCAGCCGCCCATGGCGGCGGCGGGGAGAGCGGCCATCGCCGGGGCTGCCGCCGGGGCAGCTCTTCACAGCGTGCTTCCACGCGCTGCTGCTTCTGCTCCCTTCTTTCTCCCCGTCTCAGCCGCCCATGGCGGCGGCGGGGAGAGCGGCCGTTGCCGGGGCTGCCGCCAGGGCAGCTGTTCACAGCGCGCTTCCACGCACTGCTGCTTCTGCTCCCTTCTTTCTCCCCGCCTCAGCCGCCCATGGCGGCGGCGGGGAGAGCGGCCGTTGCCGGGGCTGCCGCCGGGGCAGCTCTTCACAGCGCGCTTCCACACGCTGCTGCTTTTGCTCCCTTCTTTCTCCCCGCCTCAGCCGCCCATGGCGGCGGCGGGGAGAGCGGCCGTTGCCGGGGCTGCCGCCGGGGCAGCTCTTCACAGCGCGCTTCCACGCGCTGCTGCTTTTGCTCCCTTCTTTCTCCCCGCCTCAGCCGCCCATGGCGGCGGCGGGGAGAGCGGCCGTTGCCGGGGCTGCCGCCGGGGCAGCTCTTCACAGCGCACTTCCACGCGCTGCTGCTTCTGCTCCCTTCTTTCTCCCCGCCTCAGCCGCCCATGGCGGCGGCGGGGAGAGCGGCCGTTGCCGGGGCTGCCGCCGGGGCAGCTCTTCACAGCGCGCTTCCACGCGCTGCTGCTTTTGCTCCCTTCTTTCTCCCCGCCTCAGCCGCCCATGGCGGCGGCGGGGAGAGCGGCCGTTGCCGGGGCTGCCGCCGGGGCAGCTCTTCACAGCGCGCTTCCACGCGCTGCTGCTTTTGCTCCCTTCTTTCTCCCCGCCTCAGCCGCCCATGGCGGCGGCGGGGAGAGCGGCCGTTGCCGGGGCTGCCGCCGGGGCAGCTCTTCACAGCGCACTTCCACGCGCTGCTGCTTCTGCTCCCTTCTTTCTCCCCGCCTCAGCCGCCCATGGCGGCGGCGGGGAGAGCAGCCGTCGCCGGGGCTGCCGCTGGGGCAGCTCTTCACAGCGCGCGAGCGCTGCACGCGGGAAACTTCCCGCCGCCGCCGGTGACCGAGGGACCGAGTTGCCGCCGGTGACCGAGTGACGGGCTAAATTCACTACAGGGAAACTCGCAAGACGTTTTCGTCTTGCAAAGCAAGCCCATAGGGAAATTCGTCCTACGAAGCGCCTTCAAAAACGAAAAACTCTTTCGTCTAGCGAGTTTTTCGTCTTGAGAGGCATTAAACACTATAGCAGCAGATGCCACACAAGTTCAGAGTAATTACTGATTTTAAAGATCACAATTTCTCCTTTGGCTCTACCCTCTCACCCTTTTACTCCAACCAACAACCCTAAAGACACGATCAGATGCTGACTCGCTGCTCTAATGCTGCAATGCCCTGTTAATGTGCTATTTTTGTAACCCTTCTTCTTAGATTACAGCTGACTTCCGTTCTCAAATGCATGGCTGTTATCTTCATTGATTTCTTTTGAAATCACTCTCATGAGGGCAAAATATCCTGTTCGGAGTATAACTTGTACAAAGATGTTCTTCAGCATCCCTGGTGGTTGTAAAGATTCATTCCTTGTACGATGTTTCAGAACTCTCTTTTTAATGCCAGCAGAGTCCTCTCAGAGGTGTTCTTACGCCAAGTTTGCTGTTAGAGTGGACCATGAGGTCAAGAGAAGCAGGTCTTTTGTTTTCTCTTTTAAAAGTGCTGGACTGGGGCCTTTTACCCAAAAAGAATGATAGGTACAGAATATATTTTATAAAATACTATGAATTTATGAGAAATGTTGAAAAATTAAGGCCTAGGGAAATAAACTTTTTCTGTAAATGTTTTCAATAATTTTCAGTTTGCACTGGGAAATTCCATGGAGCAAGGGTAGCGAATGTGGTGCCCTTCAGATGTTGTTGGACTACAAGTCCCATTACCCGCATCCATTATGATCAATGGTCAGGGATGATGGGAGTTGTAGTCCAACAAAACATCTGGAGGGCACCACATTGGTTATCTCTGTGCCAGAATGATCTAATTTAGCATGTTAATTATTTAGTATAATAATAATAGCTGAGATGATCAAGCTTGGTATTTATTTATTGTTACTAATGAACTTATGGCATAGAAAATTTCCTGTTTTTTAAAAAAAGGCCTCCAAAAGATTTCCACTAGTAATCATTTATTATACCTCATATGAATGACCACCCCTTTGTTTTACAGTGTATTGATTTTTACATCTGACTGTCACTGTGACAAGACACTACAGTAATTACCGGTACTAGCAACAACAATCCTAAGTACTGTAATGCTTAGTAGAATTTTTCTATGACAAATTTGTTGTTGTTGTTTAGTCGTTTAGTTGTGTCCGACTCTTCATGACCCCATGGACCAGAGCACACCAGGCACTCCTGTCTTCCACTGCCTCCTGCAGTTTGGTCAGACTCATGTTGATAGCTTCGAGAACACTGTCCAACCATCTCATCCTCTGTCGTCCTCCTTGTGCCCTCAATCTTTCCCAACATCAGGGTCTTTTCCAGGGAGTCTTCTCTTCTCATGAGGTGGCCAAAGTATTGGAGCCTCAGCTTCAGGATCTGTCCTTCCAGTGAGCACTCAGGTTGCTGATTTCCTTAAGAATGGATAGGTTTGATCTTCTCTAAAGATGTCTATCACTGATAGCAATGTTTTATCCTATATAAAGTGGAGCTCTAATGCTTCTATGTTACTTTTCTAGATGAAGAAATGTGATAAAAAAATAATCAAAACAGTAAGTATGCAGCAAAGCTCTGAACATTAAACAATTCTGTATCAAAATCACAGGTGTTTGAGAAGATCCTGAGAGCAAATAAGAGGCTAAATCACTATCTTTTGTGTGTGTAAAAGATCCACCCTTCACAAGCACCAAGCCAGATAATACAGTGTTAAGAATTCACTCACGTGTCTGTTCCTATGTGACACAGGGTAATTCCAATTAGGTTTGAAACATAGTGCTTCAGAGTGAGCTGGAGTTATTATTGCTTAAGATTTTTAGAAAACATCACTTATGTGGCTGGTGCTGTTTCCAACCTAGAGTTAAGTTACCAGAAGTCCAGATGCCAATAGAAGCCATGGGGCTAATACCGGTATGTTTGGCTCCAATATCCTGATGTAGCCACCCTCAAGTAGCCAAAATCTGAATGCCCATTTGCACATATTCATTTCTAGGGTTGGAAGGATCTGTTTCTCATTTTCCCATTCTTAAATCCAGTTCTCCACATTTCTGCAGTGATTTGTCGATTTCATTATAAAAAAAACCCTCATGGAAATTCTTCAGTATTTTAGTGTGAATTTCTCAGAGTAAACACATTTTTGTCTGCAGTTCTGATCAACGCACACATTTATGCAAGCAACCTCTCCTAAAATAATGCATTTTTGTAAACATTGGTTGGAGAACTGCATCACAGAATTCGGGTAAGTGAGAATTTTGAAAGATGGCTGTGTTTTGGTTCTCATATTGCTTTGGAAAGTGTCTAATTGATAAATTCAACTTTAAATGTGTACTGAATCAAATTTCACCCCTATTCCTCTAAGGTCCCCTACCCATTTTGGCTCAGTCAGCAACCCATACCAGTAGTTAGTGCATGTTACTACATGAACAACTTCTCAATTGGCTACCATTTTAAAGCTACATATCCATAAATTTTCCTACTTGGATACACCTTAAAGTGAAAGTCCAAAATCACAAAATAAATCTCTTACAATTAGTACCGGTACTATGAAAGTCAACCTGTGTTGTATGCTATCAAAGTTATCAATTTAACATACATTGTTAGCGCCAAGAAACTCAGTTATCTTTCTTCGGATTTGCACTACTTTTAAGACATTCAGAATTAATGACACTAGCTAATATTAACCGGAATAGCAAATATTAATATCTAGAACACATCTACACTGACCAACAAGCTACTAAGCAATTACATATAAACCCCATAGAGGGAGCTCTAATACCAATCATTACCTTTTCAGCATTGTTATTTGACCACCAACCAGTTTAACCCATAAAACAGAAAGGAATATACAGACACAGTATTCTATTCCTGGAAATAAAATATTTATTTATTTCATAACATTTATATACTGCTTGATTGTAGAAAAATCTCACATCACTGGGGCTGTTACCAACCAGCGAATATATTATTTCTAAAATTCTATATATTACATAGTTGCTTCATAAGTAACTAATTTAACCTATCATTACATTGTTTGTAGACAGATTGGGATTAAAACTGGAAAACCAAGCTGTGTGAGTTTTTTTTAAAATTTTGCACCAGGTTGTTGTTGTTGTTGTTGTTGTTGTTTTGGGTGTATGTGATTTGAGTTCAGGAGTACTGAAGCAAAGGCCCATAGAGCAATGAAATGGAATTGGTTCCAAACTATGGCTCATAAACAGCCTCTCTGTTTCTGGTTGCAATGGAGAACAGAGATTTTTTTCGGCCTGGACCTCTACATTCCGAACTGAGGGGAAAGACAAAGAAATGGTTGCTATGGTGACGAGGCCTTGTCCACGCTATACGACAATAGTGTCATGACAATGTAAAGAAGAAGGTATGGAGTTGGCTACTTCTAGAGGTTCTGGACCCAGAGTGAACCCCAATAAGACCCTAGGATTTCATCAGTTGCCCCAAGACTAAGGGAAGCTATTTCTCGGACAGTAAATAAAAGTGGTGCAATTAACATTTCTCTTTCTGACATGTTGGTTATCAATACAGAACCAAATTTTAGTTGTAAACAAAGGGGGAATAAAGGAACCAATCACTGAGCAGAAAAAAAAGATGACAGGGAAAAGGGGTAAGCCTCAAGTTTTGTCACTGGACTTATTACTACCACCACAATTTTTTAAATTAAAAACAATGCTTATAATTGCATTTTTTTAAAAAGTTAAGTTTAAATAGAATACATGCAGAATTATAATTACAAGATGACTGCATTGCACTTGCATTGTATTTATAATGGAAATAGTGAAAGTGAAAAGGAGGAAAAAAGAGACAAAAATCTGTATCATAACCTTTTGAGAACAGATTAGAAAATAATTTAACCATCATCCTGAAACCGGATTTCAAAACATTGTAAGACCACAATATAGTGATTATGCCCAAATCTTTGTTATATTCCATAAACTGCTGTCAAATTGTTGCAAATTTATCCTGTTTTTTTCCTTTCTCTTTAAATCTGCTCAATTCAATGTGGCCATTGAGGCAATCTCCATCATTTTTAATCTCCTCTACATTAACAGTTGCCAAACTCCTTTCCACCCAAACAAAATTCTTCCAGCCAACACTATAATAAAGCCAATTCCTTATGTTCCTGTCTGATGAAACCACCTGCATAGTCTAAAGAAAAAGCAATGGGTCCAATGCTATCTTATACACGAACATATCTGAAGTCTGAATCTTGACGAATTTTCAGGATTTTTTTTTTTAAATAGCGCATATTTCCACCACTAGCATAATTTCTTTTTCATGCAAAGAGTTTTTCCCCACTTTGATGTATTCCTGTTCCTCAACTTTTCTTTTCTTTTTTTGGGGGGGGGAGGGGGAGAGAATGAGAGAAATCTTTGCATTTAATTTTTGCTGCTTGTACCACTGGCTTAGGTTTTTCTGAGCTATTTTCTCTCTCTTTAATATTTGTACTGATTCGTCGTCACGCTGTGACATTTTGAGCCACTAGGGGAACAAGAGGCACACAGACCAAGCCAAACTTTGAAGGCCAGGAATCTATCTCAGAGACTGAATGATTCACCTCAGGAGGAGTACAGGAGACGCTGCCATGTCCTGTCAAGATTGGGTCAATAACGTTAAACTGTATTTGACCCAAGATATATACAGATCTCATATTTATTAACAGTATATCAAAAACAGTTTCACGTACTATAGAAAGAAAAGCAGGAATACAATTGCAATGAATTTTTAAAATCCCAGGATGATAAGCACAACATTTAATTTAATTATTTTTATTTTCCCCCTACTCGGAAAACTACAGGACTTTGTTTGCAATACCGGTATGTGCAGTACATTAACTAGCTATATAATTAATGGGTCAAAATTAATTTTAACCATGTATTCAGATTTCTTAGGGAATTGAATGCAAAAACTTTTCAGGAGATTGGTCACTCAACTATACCCTCATGCAAGACAACCAGTTCCCTTGACAACCTGGAAGTTTCACCCCCTTAATTGTACTGCTTTGAAAATGTTTGCTATATTCTTAATTTCTAAAGTCAAATAGCAAGGTTGCAAGGACTCAGGCCAGGACGGCAATAAACAATAATTTCTTCTATTTTTGTACACTTTGACTATGAAACTAAGAAACTAGAGCTGATGAAGAATAAACGAAACAGGGCCTTGTCCTGGAGTTAAAAATCAATGCAACTGGAATTTGTGTCATACTTGAAACAACAAAAATAGAAGAAATTATTCTTTATTGCCGTCCTGGCCTGAGTCCTTGCAACCTTGCTATTTGATATTCTTAATTTCTGGCTTTCTACCCAATTAATCAATTCACATTATCCGCACCGAAGAATTCCGCCACATGGATGGCCAGTTCCAAAATGGCAGAGCCATCCTTTGAAACTGGTACAACTAGCATGCTAAAAGAACAGAAAGGGAGCATGCAGGAGTAGTTGTACACAGTGTTGTGCTGCTGCCCTGCCAACAGTGGTGTGTCTCCTGCTTACTGGGATGGTGTGGGGCACAGGAAAGGCCAGGGCCGTGTAGGTGCACTGGCAGTGTCTCACATGTCCCACTGGTTCTCTCTGTTACACCAGGTTTCACCTCTCTGAGTCAGGTGATGAACTCATAATAAAAGCTGATATCTATTCCCAGAAGTTATGCTCTCCATGCTAATGCTTACTTATGCATACAATGATCCCTTAGCGATGAAACATGATTAAGTAGGATATGACAGCACAGTATGGCACCCTTGACAATAGCAAGCCGAAGAGCAGATATAGTTACATTCAATAAATATGAGACCATAAATGGAAGTGTTAGTTTAAATTATTTGTGGCATGTGGCTGGGATATTTGCTTGTTAAATCACATTCCTTTTCTGAAGTTGCTTAAAATGCTAGAAAACCCCAATAATCTTACCAGTGTTCACTAATTCACAAAAAAAGTCTCCCATTTTTTAGGCACCGGGAAGCATATGCTATGAATGCCAGTCTTTAAAGTATAAGATTTTCACACTTGCTTCTTGATGTAAAACTTTCAGTTTCAGATGGCTAGTTGTAATCTGGTCAATATAAATCTGGAGTTGAACAGGCTTATGCTAGGGGAAATCCAGATAATTTTTTTCCTAATATTCTAATTTAAAGTCAATATTAGGAGGAGGAGTGGGTGGTGGTTTGGGGGAAGGCCCTGGTGCAGTTATTCCCCAACCCTCAACCCCAATAACCCTTCATGGAAAGTATCATCACCCAAATGTGAGCATAGACCAGGGCCGGACCCCAAATCCATTCAAAGCTCCAGTGCTCTAGTTACCTTTTCTAATGTCTCTGAAAAGCAAGCAGCAGGAGCCCCAGACCCTGAAAAGAAGTGGTGGATTGCAGTGAACAGCTTTATGATGGTATTTTTCTCGTTGGGGAAAGATCAACCCAGTCAGTTGTTTTAGGAGACCGTTTGGCCACACTGGATGTCCAAAATCACTGCTCCAGAATCTGGATGAACCCAAACGGCTCTAATTTTAAGAGATTAGATAGCAGCATATGTTTCAGGCAGGATGTTTTAGCTTTCAGAGGTTCTTCTTCCACTTCCCAGATTATGGTACATACTATGCTGTCTACACAGATGTCTTCAGGGCAGTGGGGGCTGATCCAAAGAGCAAATGGGGCACTGCCCCACCAACCTTAGCTGCCCAGCATGCTTTGCTCCTTCCTTAAACCTTGTATCACTGAAGCTTTCTCCATAGAAGTCACCAGTTCTTATCTACTGCACAGCAATACTTTGTTTATGAATCTGCCTTAGTTCAGTAACTAATAGATACCAAAGCATTTTAAGGGTATTTAGAAGGATGTAAGGTGAAGGAGGTTCTGACCAAAAAGAAAAAGGTGTTTTGGTATGGTCTGCTCAGCTTAAGCAGGAACACATTCTACTCTTATATAATTTGTGAACATGCTGTCCCTGACATTGACTGTCATTTAATTCTTTAATATACACATATACTTAATGTGTCTACTTTCTCATTTTCCCAACTGCACATTATCAGCTTTCCAACTACATAATTTCCCCCCAACTCTAAATTTTGTGTTTAGCTGCACACTAAAACACACCCTTTGAAAAACTTCCATCTTTTGGTTGTATTTCCTACAATGTTACATGATAACACTGCTCAAGTGTGCGATAAAACATCCTATATGGACAAGGAAGTCTCTGAGTTCTGAAGCAATCATCAGTAAATAAAATAATAGCAGTAAAGCTTCCCAAGAGATCACATTTTCACCATTAACCATCTTCCCCTCCAATACATTGATGTCTGGCAAGAACTAAGTATGTACCACAAAGAATGCCCAAGAAGATTCCATCTGAGGTCAATAATACTATTTGTGATATCTCTGTCCTGGGATTTGTACAAAAGAGGGGGGAAACCCAAAGCCCTGGATACGGGCCTGGATACATAGCATATTAGCTTGTGCAGCCTGTATTTTCTTTTAAATTGTCTGTGATAGATGTGCAATTTTGTTTTTTTAAATCATTTTAGCCAGGATCTAAAAGAAACTGTGTGAAAACTGCATGCAAAGGAACCATTGTGTTTTCTTTTTAATGAGGCATTTCCAACCTCCGAAGATGAAAAGCTACTATTCAGATTTTTAAAAGGCTTGTGTCTCTGGTAGTGAGAACTGCTGCAACAAAAAACCAACAGCAAAAAGAAAAAAGAAAAGCTCCACACAGTTCTTCCTTCATGCTTCTTTGGAACTTGGCCTTTAGCTATTAACTGTCATGAAAGTAAGCTTTCTGTAATACCATTGCTTATGAATGCCAAAGTCTCAAGTAATGGCTATATAAGGGAGCAAGCATTTTGGAACTAGGTGAAGCTATATAACTATCAACAGCACAGTTTTACTGCCTAGGGGCAAACTTCGGGGCAAGTTGTAACCTGCCTTTGTAAAGTTTATTGCTAGAAGGAACTTACAATAAGTAAGTTATGCTTTTCATGCACGTTTCCCTTAAAAAAAGAGCTCTCATTTCGTAGCGTTCATTAATACGTAATAAGAAAAATTTCCTTCATTAATATCTGATCAGGGGAAGAAAAATGGCAATATATATTCATCCCTATCTAGCATGGGAGAGCAACAAATAGAAATGGACTTCTGTAGAACTGGGCAGTGCAGATGCCAATGCACTTCTGAACTTTGGCACTTCCAAATTCACATTGCTATAGACAGCTGGACTCCAGAGAGCTGAATGGATGCAAATGGAGACATTTATTTCCCGTTCATTGTTGCACACATGATTAGTTGTACATGGCTAGATATGGCCAGAGACTAATGTTCTTAAACAAAAGCAAGAATTGCCTCCCAATCTTGCATCTGTCTACATTGCTGGGTATGCTCTTGGTTCAGAGACTGTTTAAGGGGAGACCTGGTAACTGTGCTCAAATAGCTGAAGGGCTGTCAAGCAAAAGATGGTGCAGATTTGTTCTCTGTTGTTCCAGAGGACAGAACTAGAAGCAATGGGTGGAAATTTCAATAAAGCAAATTTCAGGTATCATCATCATCATCATTTACCACCCTTCACCTGAGGATCACAGGGCTGTTTACAACATAAAAACACAAAATACGTAACATAGTAACAAACAAAAACAACACCCCTTGCAAGTTTAAAAGGCTATAGATTGTTTAATTAGCCGAAGGCCTGGGAGAAGGGGAATGTTTTTGCCTGGAACCTAAATATATGTAACGAAGGGGAGAGAATTTCACAAGTGTGGAGCCACCACAGAAAATATACCTGTAAATGTTAGGGGAAGCTTCCTAATGGCACAAGCTGTTGCAGACAGAGTTGGTGGACTCTCCTTTACTGCAGCTACCAAGGGATGCTATACTGTAGTTAGAAGAGTCATTCATTAAGCCAGGAGTTGGCCTAAATGACTTCTAATGACCCTTCCAGCTCTAATATTCTGCGACCCTCCAGTTTTCCGTATGATGGGTGTTTCACACATGATGCCCATATTAGAACCCAGATATTATATCAGTCCCTGGCTCCTACTCACATAGGAAGATAGAAATTTGATTCTGACACAAAGTGGGGCACAACATTTGATTTGTGTCTGCTGGTTTTATTTTGTTTTTCATTTGTTTGAGTTTTATCTGCTGTTCAGTAGATCTGCTGTTTTTGTTTATGTTGTTTTAATCTTTGGATTGTTGTTCAGTTTTAATTTATTGCTGTATTTTGACATTTTAAAAGTAACTCTGGAAACTGGCAAAGTTGTAAAGTGGGGTGTACTTTTTGCAAATAAACTTGAAAAATGAATATTCAATTGTGTGCTCAGCAGGCAGCTGTGGATGTTATGATTTTTCCTAAAAATCTGAATGATGATGCTTGTCAATTTTATTTCCCCCCCAATTATTGGTTTTACATAAAATTATACACAATAACTATAACCATTCCAAAACATAAAAATAAAAAGGTTCTCTCAAACCTTCGGACCTCCTCCCCTCCCTCCATGGGTTCCATTTCAAAAAATTTATCTTTTTCTTTTTTTCTGCATCTTTTACCGTTATTCATCTATTATATAATCATAGTTACCAAAATTCATTTCACATTACAAGTGTCATTGTAATACTGCCAATGATTTTAACTGTCTACAGTGGTCTTTTAAGTATGTTAAGAAGTTATTCCAATCTTTTAGGAATACTTGGTCTCCCTGGTTTCTGATCTTTCCCGTCAGTCTCGCCATTTCTGCATATTATATAATAATAATTTAATAATAATTTATTATTTATACCCCGCCCATCTGGCCGGGTCTCCCCAGCCACTCTAGGCGGCTTCCAGCAACATTCCATTTCCATTAGCTTGGTCTGCCATTCCTCTTTGGTCAGTACTTCTCCTTCCTTCCATCTCTGGGCTAAGAGCATCCTCGCTGCCATGATGCTTGTCAATTTTAAATGGTATTCCAGTTGTCAGGTGGGAGAAATAGGTAGTACGAGACAAACTGTACTGACAGCTCAATTCAGATTAAAATTGCTCAGAACCCCTGTTGCTTAGGTGGGTCCCCCAAACTTCCAAGGAGTCTTTTAAGAGTGACAAGAGGATTAACAGGACAGGAACCACCCACAAACTTCCTTCTGTTCAGAGTTCTCAGGATCCAACACATAAAAAGGTGACAGGGAAACGAGGGACAAAGACTACACACTTTGGGTGACTCCAGCCTGCCAGGCTTCAAACAATATGGCCATATAACATCTTTTAATTTTGATCTAATCACCTAAGCCTAATTAAAAGCTGCCTTAGTTCATTCTCCTTTGATGGTAACTTCAAGCAAGAGTCCTTTTAACAGTAGAACAACATCTAAGCTCACCACCAGAAGTGGCCTGTACTAGGATAGTGGATGCCTGTGCTTGCATGAACCCGAGAGCACCAACTTTTCTGTCGCCTACAGAAAAATCTGAACTCTTTTTCTTCTGCTAATGTAAGATGCTTTTTTCAGCCACCTTGAACACATCGCTTAACACAAAATGGCAAAGTCTGAACTCTTGCTCACATGTTTGCTTGCTGGAAAATATTGCTCAACCAGAAAAGTTGTTCAAGATAAGAATAGCAGAGAGAGAGAGAGGTGGGGAGAGGGAGAGGGAGAGGGAGCAAATATTACAGGAGAGCAAAAAAAGGCTACAGAGAATTTAAGGGCAAATCCTGCGCTATATAGGTACTGTACCGCTACTGCAAAGCTGGTCCATCATGGCCAAGCAGCACCATTTAGTCTCTCTAATGCTTCAAGGCTCCCCCAGTGCAAAAAAAAAAATTCCCTCTGTGTTTGTCTAGTTAATAGAAGGAAGTAGTGCGACAGGTGTATAGTAAAAATAAAATACTGACGGGTCAATGTTAACTTGAAAAAAATCCTTTTTTCACGTATATCTACTTGGACCTTGAGAGTATCCTCAAAGGCCCTTAATCCTCCAAGTGCCCTTAGGAAGTGGGGTGGAGACTCTGAATACTGGGGTCAGAGGACCTTTCTGATGGTGTGGGATGTTGTCCCAAAAAAGGGCTTACCCAGTGCCTTCTTTGTACTCTGGGGCCAGACAAACATTTTTAAAGGTCTTCTCAGACCTTTTAAAGATACAATTTTTCTTTGACTTTTAGCAGACATCTGAAGGCAGTCCTGTATAGGGAAACTTTTAATGTTACATATTTACTGTGTTTGATGTTTTGATTTGTTGGAAGGCACCCAGAGTGGCTGGGACAACCCAGTCAGATGAATCTATTATTATTATTATTATTATTATTATTATTATTAGACCAGATTTATTCTCTATTGCTAAGTTGTATGCTGTGTTAGAATTTTTCTTGTTCTTAAGGCTTATAACAACATTTTAATGTTTTTTATTATTATAAGCTGGCCAGAAAACTTTGTTATTGGACTGCATATAAATACTGTTAATAAAAATAAAAATAAATTTAAAAATCGCCAATGAAGAACTGGACCCATTTTAATTTTTGCATGATTCCATGTCATGTCAACACGGTCATGTCACCCACCATTTCAGATTTTGATGAAACTTGGTGTACACCCTTCCTTTATGGTTGAAAGAAACCCCCTTAATTTCCCCCCTCTATCTCAAACGGTTTTAATTTTATAGCACTTCAAAATTTTGTGAAATCTGTGTTGTCTGCCCCTCTTGAGACCCTCTTGATGGACATGTACATTTTATTTTTTTCCTCCATAAACAATGATCAGATCTCTTTGAAATTTTACACAGAGTTCAATAAGAGGATGAGGAGTTCAGGAAAAAAAATACACCAGCACTCAAAAGATTTTATAAATGGCTATTTTTTTTAAATAAATGTACTTTTTTTGGTGGAAAACCTAGGTTTAGAAAACCTCAATTTTTAGCATGTGGTCATTATGCAACCAAAAGTTTTGGATGTTGAAAATTATTGCAAAGACATGCTCTTTCTCGACAAAGAATGAAATTTATGGGTTTTTTACTCCTTGTAACGAAAATTTTATGTTTTTTAGACATTGTGGGGGGAAAGTGGCTACACATCATGCTTTAAATCATCAATGCAATGGGATGAGATAATCTTCTCTTCATCAGGACTTTTATAATGCACTTTTTAGGCATTTATAAAATCTTTTGAGTGCTGGTGTATTTTTTCCTGAAATCCTCATCCTCTTATTGAGCTTTGTGTAAAATTTCAAAGAGAACTGATCATTGGTTATGGAGAAAAAAAATAAATGTACATGTGCCAAGGGTCTCAAGAGGGACAGACAACGCAGATTTCACGAAATTTGAAGTGCTATAAAATTAAAACCGTTTGCGATAAAGGGAGGGGGGAAATAAGGGGTTTTCTTTCAACCATAAAGGAAGGGTGTACACCAAGTTTCTTCAAAATCCGAGACGGCGGGTGACGAAACCCTTGTTTTTTGTGTTGATTTGATGTGGAATGACCCTGGAGAAAAAAAAGAAAAACCCACATTCACTGGTTAGATTAGATCATTAGTCAAAGTAATAAATAATAATAATACTTTTATTTATTTATTTATTTATTTATTTATTTATTTATTTATACCCCGCCCTCCCCAGCCCAGCGGGTAGGGGTAATACAACAAGTGACAGAACAATAAAAATGTATTTAAAAGTCTAGAAACCATTCTAATACAGATGCAAACTGGGAAAGATCTCAGTTTAAAAGGCTTGTTCTAAGAGAAAAGTATTCAGCAGGTGCCAAAAACACAACCGAAATGGAATCTGCCTTATATTCAAGGGGTAGGAATTCCAAAGGGTGGGGGCCACAACACTAAAGGCACTACATTCCTACGTTATGTGGAACAGACCTCATAAAACAGTATCTGCAGGAGGCCCTCATCTGCAGAGCACAGTGATCAATTGTGTATATATGGAATGAGATAATCTTTCAGGTATCACTAACCTACAATAATTCACTCCACTTATATCTCCCACTTCCTCTTTTGAATGGCAAGAGAGTCAAATAAACACAAAATAGATTTTTTTGTTTGTTTTACAAAGGAAAGGAAAGCTAGAGAAAAAGAGGGCTTGGTATAATATTTCCCATTTATGCAGCCTTGTCATTAAATACAACATCAATACACAAAAAATATTGTGCTGCATAGGAAAATTGGATGGATAATCAGGAAAAATGCACTGGGAACTATCTGTCAAGCAAGTCTGTGACACATGCTTCGGTAATTTATAGGGAGTTTGCCCGGGAGGAACACTACCTGGATCAATTACTAACAAAAGACATCAATTTCTTGTTTTGGTAGTCAATGAAGCAAGCTATATGGAAATGGATGACAGCAAACTCTCATATACGACAACATGAAATAGTATGTTATCTTACAGAACCCTAAATATAAAGACATCTCACTCTTAAAATCTTCACATGTCAAGAATGAGCAAAACAGAACAAACAGGCGTCAGGCATGGTATTAAGGTACATGATGCAGCTAATGCTAAACAGGCCACGGTCTAGTTCAGTGCCTGGGTGGATGGGAATATCCTGGGAACTTTTTGTATGCTGCATTGAGTTCCACAGAAAAGCAAGATGGTATATACACAAAGTGACTGAATAAAAAAAGGGTTGAATTTACCCTAGTAGTGGGCACAGGAAAATGTTAATTCCTACTTCCAATATCTGCAACATGTGTTTCGACGTTCTTCTTTAGGGGGCTGCATCCCATAATAAAATGACACATAATAATAATAATAATAATAATAATAATAATAATAATAATAATAATAATAATGAAAATCCACCATTGCTTACTGACTGAAGATAAAATATGGGCTGTTACTGTAAAAGGAAAATGCCTTTAAAGACCTGGGCTAACAGCCAAAACCCACTTATTCTCAAACACTCCCAATAATTTCAATGGACCTACGATGGAATAAGTGGTTTGTGGACTGCAGCCAGAATCCAAGGGTTTCAATTTGGATGTCTTTTTAAAACCTTGTTGAGCAGGATTTGTGAATGCGTCAATCTCTTGAGCTTGACAGAAACAAAAACAAAAAAGAGTGAAATAATGTTTCTATTGCCATATGTCAAACATGCACAATGCGGGAAACACCAGGCCAACTGCAGCACATGAACTTGTCTGCTTCTGGACTACCCTATTTTTTCCAGCCCCTGGTAGACAGCAGAAACGGAAGGTATAATGAGCTCCCCGTAAGGTGCCACACATGGCTTGTGAACTGTGTGAGGATTTGGCCCACCCTACATTGTTCTAACTTGTTCTGTTCTTTCAGGAGGGGACATAGATACTGAAGTGTGCATGCACACGAAAGCTCATACCAAGAAAAAACTTAGTTGGTCTCTAAGGTGCTACTGGAAGGAATCTTTTTATTTCTTATTTTGTTTTGACTATGGCAGACCAACACGGCTACCTACCTGTAACTGGAACTGACAAATATAATTGTGTATATACAGGGTGAGTCTTTTAAAAGAGGCCCCGTGGAACATGTGTACTCTGTATCCATGGGGCCTCTTTTAAAGGACTCACGCTGTACAGCATAATGGATTTCTTTCCCTTTTTTCTTTGGTCTTTAAAAAGGATGCATGTAAAAGACAAATTTCATATATTGCAGAGTCACATGTAAATCACATGCACTCAAGTCCTCTCACATACATTCGTAGTAGACCTGGATCAAGAACGCTAACAAATGTGGCGCAGTTAAACTCCACAGTATGCAAAGAAGTCACATGCATCATGCATCACTAGACATTATCAGATGGAGAGAATGAGATGGAGAGGCTGCTGTTTTCAGTGTCATCTGTTCATGTACCATAACATTGACTTAAACTTTATGTTGGCCATTCTTCAAGCATTCTGCCAACCTCCTTTCTATCAATGCAATTTTGAACCAAAGGGTAACATCTAAACTTAAACGAAAGATACCAGTGAAGACTGGGAGCAAGGGAGGCTAACCATGGAGAGAATTGATTTCTATCACTTCATGAGGGAACCTTGCATTTGTTGAGGAAGGAGAATGCAAATAATGTCTCTCCTCCCCCCATCCCCCCCTTTTTGTAGGGGGGGAAATCCTGGATGGACAATAGATTGAAATGTGAAGTAAGAGATTGGGAAATGCAAGGAAAATCTCATTCCTTGGGATGCACTTTGTGCATGTGGTGGCAGTGTCAAAATGCAGGAAGACGGATGGAGCTAAAACCTCTTGCTTTTCCTTGCCTTTTGAATGCAGCTTGTATGTGAAGTGGGTGAGAGAAGTGCAGTAAGAACTATTGCTTTTGTATGTTGTTTGTATGTAGAGTGTAGTGTGCTTGCTTTTCCTTGACTAGATTATGCCACTGAAATGTGATCAACAATGACTCTTGCTTGCCTGGACAGAGCGATGGGTGTTGGGTGGTAGCGTAGAAACCTCTGGTTGGAATGTAGGCCACTATGGGATTTATGTTGGTAAGGGGGCAGAACTGAGCTATCTGGGACGTGATTGGCCAGTTCCTTAAGTATTTTTATTTACTGACTTGGTTTAGGGGGCGCAGCTGCCCCCCTTTCCCAAGCCCATGTTCCACTCACTTTGCCTTCTGGCTGCCACCCACCCTAGAAGGCTGTTCATAATGAAATGTGGACCTTGACTTGAAAAGGATTCCCCACCCTTGAGCAAAAGCCTAAGAGAGCCAGTGTGGTATAGTGGTTGAGAGCGGTAGACTCGTAATCTGGGGAACCGGGTTCGCGTCTCCGCTCCTCCACATGCAGCTGCTGGGTGACCTTGGGCTAGTCACACTTCTTTGAAGTCTCTCAGCCCCACTCACCTCACAGAGTGTTTGTTGTGGGGGAGGAAGGGAAAGGAGAATATTAGCCGCTTTGAGACTCCTTCGGGTAGTGATAAAGCGGGTTATCAAATCCAAACTCTTCTTCTTCTTCTACCTTAAAGGCATCAAGAGGAACAAGATCAGAGTGAGTGAACAGGCTTCTTGCTTCTCTAAAATTGCAGGGTGTTTTTTTTAAATCCCGGAGGATCCAAAGAAACAAAACCTGCTAATTTCCACCGCTGAAAAATACTACAGCTAGAAAAGGAGCCAAGGTTGAGCTGAGAAGCTTGAAAGCTTCGGAAACGTATGTTCTTATGAACATTATGGATCTCAGTGTTTTGTTAGTAAACAAACATTATTTCTCTGTCGGAGTTCATTTTCCATTACACTGCTCTGGTATGATAAAAGTCAGCGCAAACTGAAGTTAAAAGTCTATTAAAAACACACACACGGCCCAAACTCACAATGTGACTACTCTGATAGGCTGACAGGCCTTCCAGCCCACAGTTGTAAACAGAGCTGGCTTTTGGGAATTATATCATCTTGTCCTTGCCTGAGGGTGGCACAAAATAGAAATGCCAAAAATGTACTGTGTCCTAAGTTTAAAAGTAGATTTGTATTCTCTAAAATGCAGCTGCCTCCAGTCATTCTACCTCTTAGTTGGAAAAGAACCATTTGCAAAAAAAGCCCAACAACCACCAATGTTCCTTTTCAGTTCTGATTCCTTATTGCAGGGGAAAGCAATGCAATGCTCTTCCGTTGCTGCTGGACTACAACTCCCATCATCCCTGATCACTGGTTATGGTGGCTTTGGTTGATGGGAGTTGTAGTCCAACATAATCTTCTGCCCTCTCCTGGTGTACAGTACTTTGCTAGGGGCTCAATAAACCTCCTTTTACTGTTGCCTGCCAGGGACTGTAAAAAACAAAGAGTACCGGTAGTTGTTTTCTGGTCACTGAATGTAGTTAGTAGGCTTGCTGGCTTGTTGCGTCACAAAGCTAAGGGCTGCATTCCATCTTCTGCAACATTTCAGGGGCCACATCTCGGGGGGGGGTGGCAGAGGGAAAAGTGTGTGGCGCCATGGATAGGATTCTTGGCATTGTACAGAAAGACTGCAATCTGAACCCCACTTATGCAGGAGAAAGCCCAACGGTGTAGATAGGATTAGGGTTTCACTGTGTAAGATGTAGGCGAGGACCTGCATCAATGGATTCAAGTTACGAGAAAGGAGATTCCAACTAAACACCAGGATTTAACTTTCTGAAATTAAGAGCTGTTCAACAGTGGAACAGACTCCTTCTGAAGGTGATGGACTCTCCTTCCTTGGAGGTTTTCAAGTAGAGGTTGGATGGTGGTCATCTGTCATGTATGATCTAGTTGAGATTCTTGCGTTGGTGGTGGTTGGCCTTAAATAACCCTCGGGATTCCTTCCAACTCTACAATTCTATTAGTCACACAATGACAAATTCCCTAGAAACATTCAGATAACCTGAGAATACAAATAAAGAAAGAAAACTGGCATTATCTGCTTATATTTATAGAATTCTAGACTGTAGTTTTGCCAGTTATATACTTCACGACATAAGATGGAAGATCAACGCTACAAAAAGACTTTCTGAGAAACACTGAACCGCTTTGATGTTGGGACGAGATTTAAAGCTCATTCTTTTACACCTACACCCTGTTTAACATGACATTGAATTGATACATCCCACTTGCCTCTTTAGGGATAATATTATCATAAAAAGGACAACTTTTCTGGTACTATCTAGGAACAATCAGGATAATAAAAGTGTGCCACTTAGCAGTTAATTGTGTCTTCCCTCCACAGCTTGAAATGTGTTTTACAGTATTAAGTAATTCTCACAATACCTCTGGGTGGGATGTAAGTATTATTACATTTTTAATAGACAATTACTTGTAACAGACAGAGTGTAAGGAAGAGATGGAGAAAGACGTGTTCATCAATGTTTTCAAACTTTCAAAATAATGAAAACATCCATTAGAAAAAATGTAGAAAATAATGAACTTCATACTGAATGTTTAGAAATGATTTATGGCTAATTTAGTAAGAATTTATTTTTTAAGATATGTAGATATGTTATGTAAATTTGACTTCTCTTTTTTCTCTCTCTGTACAGATTAATACACATATTCATATTAGGATTAAGTTATGGCTGTAACAGGGTTTAAAAATAATAATTAAGGCACCTGAAAAACTTGTAATTGAAACAGTGGGCCACACATGGGCGGAACAGTTTCTTTACACAAACTCTCCTGCTGGAAATAAGCCTGTGCCAAATTTAATGGGGTCCTCTCCAGTGTTGCAGAGCCCAAGTGGCTCTTTGGTATTCTGGAGAGCTATGGCCTATGAAGGAAGCCACAGACCAACACGCAGGTGGTGCAAATATTGCGTTGAAGTCAACCGAGCAAAGGTTAATGCACACAATCTTGCCTACAACCTGCATTGAATTCTTTAGTAGCTGGCCAGCAGAGCTGGTCTAGACTCTAGAGCAGGGGTCAGCAAACCTTTTCAGCAGGGGGCCGGTCCACTGTCCCTCAAACCTTCTGGGGGGCCGGACTATATTTTTGGGGGAATAATGAACGAATTCCTATGCCCCACAAATAACCCAGAGATGCATTTTAAATAAAAGCACACATTCTACTCATGTAAAAATACCAGGCAGACCCCACAAATAACCCAGAGATGCAGTTTAATTAAAAGGACACATTCTACTCATTTAAAAAAAACACTGGTTCCCGGACCATCTGCAGGCCGGATTTAGAAGGTGATCCTGCCCCCCGGGCCTTAGTTTGCCTACCCATGCTCTAGGTTGCTGGCTCCCATTGCAAGGAAAGGTCAACAATACACAAAAGGCTCCATCTATAGTGTACATAATTCTTCTACGGTGGAGAACTATGTCAGCTGCTGGTTCATGCTTTGTGAGTAGACACAAGCTCTGCCCCCTACAGGTGCATCTCCACCTCAGAATTCAACAAGTGGGGCCTTTGTTAATAGTGTTTTATACATTGTAACTGTAAAATTGGTTGTTAGTTATTTTATATGATTTATGCTGTATTTGTGATGTTCTATTATGTTATCGTAATTTACTGTTTGTAACCTGATTTGGGATTCACTTGAATGAAAAGCAGCATAGAAATACAGTAAATAAAATCAAATTCATCTGTTTTTTTAATTGTTCCATTTCTGTTGAGTTTGCTGTTTAGAACAACATGCTATTGGGCAATAGTCAATACAACAAACACAGGCCTAGTCTTCTCAGCAAGGATGCCAATGAACCATAGGAGGTATTGGACTTGATGGAAATGTGGCCCCCAACTCTTGCCTCAGGCATTGCTAAGTCGCTCGTTTTCAGCCTTACTTCCTACATCTCTAAAACAGGAACAGTAACAATCCACTTCACGTGGTTATTGCAAAGAGAAATAGCTGGGGAGAAAATTGCTGCCTGACATGAAGCACTAGGAATTGCGTGGGACATAAATATAAATGGATGAAATCAGAACAGCCAACTGTTTTTGCCTGGGGGTTGAGAATCTTCCCAGCCAAACTGCTTGCTAGGCTGCCCTCTGCCACTGACCCTGAGAGGTCTGTTCTCTGCCTGACTCCTGGGTGAAGAAACTGGTAGTCTGACCACCCAGAAATCAAGGTAAGGACTGCCAACTAGCCTGCACTTCATTTAACCAAAGTAATTCTTTATCTTTGCACAGCACACCAGGGAATAAATTAAAAAGATGCAACAAAGGTCAGCCCCTAACGAACAAGTATTGACAAAGTGCCACCCATCCACCGCACGTCCAATCATCCCTTACCATCCCCAAGTTTGAAACTTGTGAAAATTCTTATTCTTACTCCCTGGCTGAATCCTAAACTGAGGCCACATCTGCACTGTACATTTAAAGCAGTACCACAGCACTTTAAATAATCATGGATCCCCTCTAAAGAATCCTGGGAACTGTAGTTTGTTAAGGGTGCTGAGAATTGTTTGGAGACCTCTATTCTCCTTGGGTGGTGCTGTGGGTCAAACCACTGAGCCTCTTGGGCTTGCCGATTGGAAGGTCGGTGGTTCGAATCCCCACAACGGGGTGAGCTCCCATTGCTCGGTCCCTGCTCCTGCCAACCTAACAGTTCGAAAGCATGTCAAAGTGCAAGTTGATAAATAGGTACCGCTCCGGCAGGAAGGTAAACGGCATTTCCGTGCGCTGCTCTGGTTCGCCAGAAGCGGCTTAGTCATGCTGGCCACATGACCCGGAAGCTGTACGCTGGCTCCCTCGGCCAATAAAGCGAGATGAGCATTGCAACCCCAGAGCCATCCGCGACTGGACCTAACGGTCAGGGGTCCCTTTACCTTTTATTCTCCTCCTAGAGCTACAATTCTCAGAGTTCTCTAAGGAAAGGGTTGACTGTTAAACAGCTCTGGGAACTGTAGCTCTGTGACGGGTACAGGAGTCCCCTAACTACTCACAACACCCTAAACAAACTACAGTTTGCAGGATTCTGCGGGTTTAAAGTGGCATAATACTGTTTCAAATGTGCAGGTGTAGCCATAGCTGAACCACTCAAGCTAGATGGTGTCTGTATAAAGCTAGCACTGTCAGTAATATCAGAGATTGGAATCATCATGAAGTGTCCCTGTGCAGTCCATCTGAAGAAAGATGGGAATATTCTAACTATTTTTGGAAGGGCAGCCATGCTGCAGGAATAACTACAAAGAATCTTGCAGCACCTTAAAAGACTAGCAAATGGATTATGTCATAAGCTACAGTCTATTTCAGGCATGGCCAAACTTGGCCCTCCAGCGGTTTGGGGACTACAATTCCCATCATCCCTGACCACTGGTCCTGTTAGCTAGGGATGATGGGAGCTGTAGTCCCAAAACAGCTGGAGGGCCAAGTTCGGCCATGCCTGGTCTATTTCATCAGGTGCATGAAGGTATTATCCTGAGTTACAAGTATAACACCTAAGTATATAGCCGTTGTTGAGGGCGAAATCGTAAGAAGTAAGGTCAGAGGAAAAGGAAATGCAGAGCGTGCAAAGAATAATGCAATGACATGGTTTTCTCCCTCTTTCTTAAAGGAACATTTGTGTTTGCTTTTAACATGGTCGCTGTAGCCCAACCTCCACTATCTAGTCCAAAGTCATTCAACAGCATTTTCAAATAAGCACTGCTAATGTAGATTAATGCCCCATTCATCTGCTGCAATTTCTCTCTGTCTTATTTTGCTAAAACAAGCCTGGAGAGTATTGTTTGCCTAGGAAGGAATTTGTAGGATAAGTGGTCTTGTTTTTAAACTCTGTCACTTCAGTCCCTATTAAGTTTCACCCTAAGGTCCCAGGGTGGGTTACAACATAACATTACAACAGAATTATTAAAAGCAGTTTAGAACAACTTACATAAATAAGATGGGTACTAAAAATATATGTTACTGCCTTGTTCTGAACATGCCTCTAAATCAACCAGAATGCCTGTGAGAAGCAGGCAGAGCAAAGGAACAGGCTCCAACTTGTTCAGAAAATAATAATCTATTTTTAAAAAAGGAGGCACCAGCGCTTTCTACCCTTGCACTGCAACTTCCGAGCAAGTCCCTCAAGAGATGCAGTGGATTGAGAGGTGAAAGTGAATCCACGGAGCATATATATTTTGAGAACAAGTTATAGGTAAGTGACCTTGTTTTCTACTTCATTAATTGCTTCCCTAGATTTGAGACTTGGAAAGACCCTTAAAAGAGTCTGAAACCACAGATGGCTATTTTTGGGTTGTTTTCTTTTCCTCCTGCAACTTAAGACTGGCCAAGCAAAACTCTTTTCATATTTCAGCTCTCAAAGAACATCTGATAGTGATCCTACAAGTCAAGGTTTAGGTCCAATTTTGGACTGATTGACAAAAATACATCTGAATGATGACTGATATTGTCAGGTGGCCAAAAAAAAAGTCACTTGCTGTCGTGCATAAAAAAAAGCCCATGCTCATATTTTCAGCCAAGATGCACTTGCAATATGCTAGATTGCCAATTTACAGCAAACTGAAACTGGTATTTGTATACAAAGCATAAATTATATAGTCCAAAACCTACAACGAAAGAACTGATTGATACACAGCAATTAAGAAGGCATGCAAGAAACCTTAAAAGAATCCTAATGTTTACAATCTTAGATACACAAAGTAAACAAAGCAATATACACAGACACAAGCAGCATCCTACATGTAGTAAAGAGAAAGGTGAGTTCTCCTTTTTTAAATTATTAGAACCAGCTAACTATCATTTCTCTTTCAAGTATGGGTTATATGTCAAGACAGTTGACTCCCTGAGGGTCATTAAGATGGCATGCCAGTAGGCCCACCAGAATCCTGCCTTCTCACTTACATTTCTCACACTTAAGTACTTTCTGTTCCTTTGCAGCACTTACTGCTTTTATATAACTGACAGTAAGTCAGTGTTTCCTCATGTTCAAGAGGCTGCCTTAGGTCAGGCATTATTCGTCTAGCCAAGTACTACACTTACTGGCACGGTTCCTGCTTGCAAGCTTCCCATAAACATCTGGCTGGTCCCTCTGGGGAGCAGGATGCTGGGCTAGGCTGGGCTCTGGCCTATCCCACTGGACTCTTATGCTCTCATGCCAAATCACCCACTATCACCTCCTTTTTAAACTAAAGATGCCAGAGATCAAAGCTTTGGTCTTCTGTGTCTGCGCTTCTGCTCCAAAACTCAGCTAGGGTTTCACCCCACAATTCTAATTTTTTAAAATAATATTAAAAATGCATTATTGTAGTGTATAGTAATGTTTTTGTACATGTACGCAGGGGATTACTGGGATCAAGAATTGTTGAGAGTGAGAGTGTTGCGTGTGAGCATAGGTAGAGATATGGCTGAGTTAGGTGTGGAATTTGTGTGATTAATGAATGAGTGGAATCCTATGGATTCTGAGGGGTTTTGTTGTCTTATACACTGTATTTTCTTAAAATAAACTAGTTTGTGATATTTTCTGATGAAAAGCAGAATATAAATACAGTCGTACTTTGGAAGTCGAACGGAATCCGTTCTGGAAGTCCGTTCGGCTTCCAAAACGTCTGAAAACCAAATCACGGCTTCTGATTGGCTGCAGGAATCTCCCAAAGCCAATCAGAAGCCGCGGAAGCCCAGTCAGACGTTCGGGTTCTAAAAGAACGTTCACAAACCAGAAAAATCACTTCTGGGTTTGCAGTGTTTGGGAGCCAAAACATCAGAGTTCCAGGGCGCTCGGGATCCAAGGTATGACTGTACTTGAAGTAAATAAAATAATAATACAGAGCAAGAACACAAGCAAGCAGCAGGACATTATAGTAAGAACTATAAAAAACAGTATGGTTTCATCATGCCATTATATTGTTTGTTCCAGAAGCCAAGTAGTATACATCATTTCTCAACAGGCTGGTTAGATTAGATTTCATGTGCAGTCCACTGTTCTTCCTTGCCAGTGGTAGACTGTGCCTTAAAGCACCATTTACTGCATTTTCATAGAATCCTAGAATTGTACAGTTGGAAGGGACCCCAAGGATCATCTAGTCCAACCTCCTGTAATGTAGGAATCCCAACGAAAGCATCACTGAAGCATTCACTTGAAGGAGGGCCTAATGAAAGCATTCATTTTACAAATATGGAGGTTCCTACCCTTAGCCAAGTATGCTGACCTTTGCCTTTGTTTATTGCAGTCATCCTGTGTACCCTGAAGCCATTCAGCATTTATGTAGAATCAAAACAATGGATATATATTTATTTTCGGCAGCAAAACCAGTCCCAGTGGAAATATTATCTGAGTATTTCAGAGCCTTGTAAGACAATCCCAAGGTAAACGTATCTTCTTTGAGCTAGCTGCAAATGTAGGAAAGAGATTCAGGGAGATTTGTTTGTCCTTGTGTCTGCAAGACATCCTGGGGTCTGCTGGGATTATTTGCCAGCTCCCTCTGTAGCCAGCTGGCCAGTGAGGTCACTTAACATTCTGCCAAGGTCACCCAACATGTCAATAGCACTCTTGGATTCTGCTACTTGTCCATCTTCCTTCATCTCCTGTTCAACTAGTAGAAAGCAGGGGGTTGGTTGTAGCAACTGCCCAGCTGCTTTAAGGCCACAGCCGGCCTGTAAAATCCCAATTTACATTTGCAATCACCTCTCCTTTCACCCAACTCCTGAGTGAGGAACTCCAAGAGATTCAGCCTGGAAGGGGGCAACAAGGAGCTAACTCTGCAGTCGCCACTGAGTAACTTCTATCTGTTTTCCTCCCTAACTCTGCTTGATCTAAGTATTTAGGCTAAAAATGCGGTCAGGCACACAACAACAAAAATCCTTCCTATACAGCAAAATCCAATCTTCTAAATTAAAAAGCCATTTTAATAACTTTCACCTTATCCCTTGTATCGCCGCCCATCATATTAATAAAACTACTTTTTGTCAGCTTGGATTTCTGTACATTTTTGATGACCAAAGGATCCTTGAAAGATTCTTCCTTAAAGAGTAAACTAGACAACCAGAAAGAAGAGTCTCAAACTTACTCATGAAGAAGACTCGCACATGATTTACAGCAATGACATTTTTTCCTAGGAAATAAAGTCCCATTTTTTAAAACTCTGTGCCATCAAGGGCTGGATTGACAAGAGAGAGGACCCTTCCAATCAGGTATGGCCATGTGGGCTTGTGGGCTCTAAGGGGCAATATTTGACATTTGGGCCACTGGCAACTTCCAAGAACCCAGGAAGGTGGAAGTAAAATGTGGGAAATGGAGAGATTTCCAATCTACTCTTGACAGAACAGGCCCATCAGAGGTCAATAGCAATTTGTGGATATGGGTGGCACTTGATATACGACAAATAGATTGCTATGTAATAGGCCAGGCCATTGTGTAAGATACCAGTTTCTTTAAAAACCCAACTCTCTTGCTTTTGTTCACAGTGGTCTCTTCTGATTTCTGGTGCACATTATTGTGACACTTTTTCCATTGAAGTAATGGACGCATGTGTTCCAGGCACAGCTTGAAAAGGCACCCTAGCAGGAGAGATGCACTTAGCTAGAACTGTCAGGGGCATGTTCAGCTTGATGGTGTGAGCCAGTTCATATGAGGACAACAGTTTATACTTGTATTCTGTGCCATGATTCCAGAGATGGATCCAGCATCCTTTGCTATCACTGTAATTCTGCTACTTTGGTAAAACTTGGATTCAGAAACTATTGGAGCCAGGGGTCAAAGAATTATGAAATTCCCCAATAGTTCCCCCAGTAACACATGGGAATGATATTTTCTATACCAGAAACGCCATCAACACAATATTTAAAGAAAGGTTGTCAAAATTCTTTAGCAGTAATCCTGCATACTTCAACTACGTGACATGAAATAATTCCAACATTTAAGTAGGACAAACAAAGTTTTCCAGTACAGCTTAGTTTTAAGCATATGTATTCAATTTAAGGCCCATCCCATTTGAAAGACTTCGGGCAGATAATATTATTGTAAACATATACAATCCACCAGTTCAGTGGAACAGATGAAGCTTTTACAGATATGAGAATTTGGCCATCATGCACATTATCATATTCCTGTTTAGTAAAAACAGCCAAAACAATCAGCAACAAAACCCTAAACATAATAAAATCCACTGGTTTCAAGAGTCCTTAATCCCAAGATAGCATGCTTAGATTTGCAAGTTAAAACTCTGCAATATGCTCAGACCAGGGCTCTGGAGAATCTGTACTGGAACAGCTCTGCTGTTGTTTTTCCTAAAGACTTCAGTGAGGTCTAAAAAAATATGTCTATTTTTAAAAAGTGTTTATTATTATCCAATAGTACAAAAGAGTACTTTTAAAAGTTGGCAAAAGAATATAAAAAGGAATTCTGAAATAGCTTAGCTGATCTAAGTGGTCATTACACTTAATGAATATTAAGTGTGATATATTATTATGTTGGGAAAAAATCTGTTACTTTGACTTGTAAAAATCTCCAGTTTAATGCTGTTTTCTTTAAACATATAGGGCTGTATCCAATACTCTTGCACTAGTAGACAGGGGAGTGCTAATGTTGTGTAACAAAGGAATTCAACACTCCAGGTGCATTAGCACAAACTCATTGCACAACAGATTGTGCAACCAACGGATTGTGCAACCAATTGTACAACCAAGTAATCAACAACAATGCATTCTCTTGCACAGCATTCTGTTGGCACAGAACATTTCACCAATGCAGCAAGTATACTGCTGAGTGACTTTAACTTAGCACTACGCTGGATACAGCCTTTAAGCTATAAGTGTACTTTTCTACATTTTAATATATGTTCTCTTGTACAAGCTAACCTCAAATGAAAACTGGGTGCATTTCACCCATTCATATTATATCCAATCTGTAGTATATATTTATTGCTTCTGAAGTTGCTGTATTCTTGCAGACAGGGGTGGAGTGAGAGAAGCAGCGAAAAGGATTCTGAACACAGTTTATTAAACTAGATTACGCTATACATTAAATAGATGGCGAGCATAAAATCCTTGAATATAGCAGAAGCATTATTATAAAGAAATCTGACTGTATTTCCTGCACACAATGTCTTCTGGGAATAAGATGCAGTAAAATATAATAATAATAGCAAGGATACAAAAATATATGTGACCAAACTAGGAATTTATGTTTGAGAATTTCCTTTGCACTACTGGAAAGATTCAAAATGGGATGAAATGTGTTCAGAAAGTATGTGTGATAAGGCAATAGTGTTAGGGCAGTGCAGGGTCAAATGCACCCAAAGTTTATTCCTTCATTCGAGCATTAATGCATATCCAGAGTTGAACATTTGCCCAAATGTGCCTCCTTTAACAGTTTCTCAGGTACATAGGAAGTATGTACCTTTTGGATGGAGGCCTAAGCTGCTCTTGTGCCTTAAAAACAGTGTGATGCGCAGAAATTAGCAGGGGAAGCTTTTTACAGCAGCACTGAGACAAAAATTATCACTTGGTCACATCTGCACATCAAGCTACTTTGGCTAGCTGAAAACATTTTAAGTAATGGGATACATCCATTTACTTTTATTATTTAAACGTCTTTCTGTCAGTTATTAATTCATCAAAATCACATTAGTTTTCATTACTCCCATTTGTTTTCCCGTGCTTACAATGCATGCATGATGCACCTGTTCTTCATTGGCCTGACTTACATGTTTCCCACAAAAATGGCATTACTTTTTTAGGCATTTTACAATCTACCATGGATCACCCCCCCAATTTCATACATATAGTATAAAGGGCTCCCATTTTATAGAATGTGAAGGGACACATTCACACAGACTAGATGCTTTGATGAATAAAGACTATGTCAAGCACACTGTCTGATCTCACTGATATACCGGTATGTCTCTAAACTACCAATAGCTACCCAAGAACAAGGGAACGGACAAGGTAGGAAAACAGTGTGGAATTCACTGACAATGCATAAAGGAATGGTAAGAGAGGACTTGATGCTTTTGAATTATGGTGCTGGAGGAGACTCTTGAGAGTCCCATGGACTGCAAGAAGATCAAACCTATCCATTCTTAAAGAAATCAACCCTGAGTGCTCATTAGAAGGACAGATCCTGAAGTTGAGGCTCCAGTACTTTGGCCACCTCATGAGAAGAGAAGACTCCCTAGAAAAGACCCTGATGTTGGGAAGGATTGAGGGCACAAGGAGAAGGGGACGACAGAAGATGAGATGGTTGGACAGTGTTCTCGAAGCTACTAACATGAGTTTGGCCAAACTGCGAGAGGCAGTGAAGGATAGGTGTGCCTGGCGTGCTCTGGTCCATGGGGTCATGAAGAGTCGGACACGACTGAACGACTGAACAACAAAGAGAGGACTATCAAGGGCTCCCAGTAATGATGGCTATGTTCTGCATCCTGTTGCTTCTGAATGCCAGTTGTTGGAAATCACATTGGCCTGATCCACTACTAGGCTGTTCTATACTGCACCTCTGGCCAGAGGTGTATGAAGGTCAAGTGGTACCCGGTGTGGAAAATTTCTTGTCACCCCCCCCATTGATTTATTTTAATTTTTTTGCCTGCAAAAATGGTTTTACGTTATTTCATATTTTCTTACAAAGGAATGTGGATTCTGGGCCTCTGATAACAAGTAGGCGACTGTTGACAGATACTTAAATCTACAGGATGGATTGTGTTTTGGCTTGTGTTATTTTATTTATATTTATTGTTTATTTATTGAATAAAATTTATTTTAAAAAACCTGCAAAGTGGTTTACCAAAACAAAAAAACAAAAAAACCACAGCAGTAAAATCAAGAAAAATTAACAATCCTACTTTAAAACATACAAAAGCTAAAATATTAAGATTAAAATTACTTCAACTTCCTAAGCATCTAGGTATGCTTGCCTAAAGAAGAATGCTTTTAGCAGGTGCTCGAAAAGAGTCTAGCAAAGGCACGTGATTTGTTGCAATAGGCGGGGAGTTCCAAAGTGCAGGTGCTGCTCCACTGAATTGAAATTTCAGCCTTCACAACACAGGAAAATGGCCAAGTAAACAGCTATTTTCGTGGAGGACCCATACAGCAAAACTGATGAGAACTATACAGAAATGGCAATTACTACTATAGAAATAAATAATGAAAACCAGCACTGTGGTCAAACTACACAGGAAGACTCTACTTATTCCAATAATTATTGTGGTTGGGGTTTTTCTCCTTTCTTTAAGGTGAGCCTAAGCATTTCAGAAAAAGGTCTTCCCATTGAATATACTTTTATGAGTTTGTGGGTGCAAAACACCCTAAATTCCAGATCAAGCTAGTGTTAGAATTTAATTAAGGCTTGTGTGTCAGACTCCCACGTGTTAGAATTGATTAGAATTGACTTGTGCATATTAAGTTGTATGTCAGACACCTCTTTAATTCTAGGGAATCAACAAGTTTGAAAAGCTAATTAGGTCAGGCTAATTTCGTTTTAGGTAATAGCCTTTGTGAATGGGCCATTAAGAGTACACAGGATCAAAGGACTAGGTGTGAGATGCAAATGAATGGGCCCTCCCTCTCTCAACAGATAAAACCCAGAAGCTTAGAGTAGCGTGTTAGGAGCAATGCAACAGAGATAGAAAAAGGGCTGGAGAGAGTCAGAGAGCAATGTTTAAGAGTGATGGTTGGGGTCTGCTTAAGTCCACGGCTGCTATGTCTATGGGAGAAGCCAGAACCACTTGGAGTGTCAATGCTGTGAACCCCTCCATCATAGGCTCAGATTGTATATATGTGAATATAAACCATATATCATAAAGACACCACAGTCTCGGCTGTGCCTCATTTTCCAAAAGGAAACACGGACCCTGGTAAAGCGCACCTGGAATGCTCAGACATTGGTGTGGCATGTAACAATACACTGGTGTTAATCCAAAGTGCAATGTGTGGATAATCAGTCATGGATTAGGTAGTTTCAAGCCCCGCTCACTACAAGGAGCATGATGCCCATATGACACAATGAGATGCACTCAGGTGAGCTGCCAAAACACACATCCCAGACCCACTGTGTGCAAGCCGAAGCACTCTCCTTTTGGTCACAGTGTGGAGCCTGGCCAATGCGGCACACTTTATAATTTATCCATAAATTAGAACATTCAAAAATGCCTTGTCAAAGTTCTGAGCACAATCACGAGTACCCATGCAGCTCTTAAACGTTTGAGTGATGACTCAAAAGACATTTTCTTGCCTGAAACAAAGGATGGACATTATGAGACTTAACTGCGTGGGGTGTTCAATGGGCCACAATCCACCACAGAGGTTTGCATGTGTAAGGTTGCAACCCTAAATCTAATTACTACAGAGTAAGTCCCACTGAACTCACTCCCTTCTGAGTAAACATGCTTAGGACTGGAACTGCAAGTCCTGTTAAAACCAAAGGAGCTTAAGCACACATATATGAAAGGAGCGTGGCAAAGGACACACTCCACTTGCAGTAGGTCATAAATTTTATCCCTGGTGTCTCCAGTTAAGATTATGGGTAGAACATTCTGGAAAAGAGCTCTGCTGGAGACCCCGGAGGGCCACTGGCAGTCAGAGTAGATAACACCAGTCTAGATGGATAAATAGTCCGAAGGCAGTATAAGGCAGCTTCCGATGTTCCTATATTATACGTACTATGGGCTATTGTCAGTGTTTACTCATGATTTATGTGGCTTTGCTTTTCCTTTGCCACAAAATGCCTGGCCTATTATTTTTTTTAAAAAAAATCTACGTTTTTGAAGGAAGAGTGGTTGTTGTTGTTGTTTTGGAACTTTTCATTGCTGCTTACTGAATTGACTGCAAATGCCTCCAGTGAATGCTCACTGAAGCAAATGGAATTGTTGCCTGTGTGTGATGATAATAATGTTTGTTTGATGATAACAGTGTATGCTTCTGCCTCCTTGGTGCTAAAACTATGAAAATTTCATCCAAACATTATGGCTATGAAGAAACATAGCATGACAGGGGTGCTGAAAATTACTCAGGCAACCTAGCGACAGGCAGAGGTTGAGAATCGGGAGATGGGGGAAGGGCATGGCAAGAACTGAGCAGGAGCTAAAGCTGCCATGGTTGTAGCACTAGAGTATTGCACGATGCAACTACATTGCATAGGCTGATCAGTTTGCTTTGGGTCACTCCATCAGGGCATGTGTCCGTAATGAAAGCATGAATGCAGCTAATGAGTATGCAAGGTAATAATGGGAAAGAGTGCTTCTCAGTATATTCAGAGTGCTTCCTCCCAGGCACCTGAGATTGCAGGGCAAGGCTTCTAGGACAGATAACATGTTTTGTAGTAGACGGTTGCAAGTTCTGACACTTCCCACATTACAAATTAATTCCTTTTTCTGAATGTTCCCACAGTCTGGGAAAAGACTGGTTTTCTGAATAGCATTTTCTGAATTTCTTTTTATAGTTGAGAGAAACAGCAGAGACATGAAAAGATTAATTCAAAAAGAGAAAAATTGCAATTAATTTTCCGATAGCTAATATATCTAGATATTAAATCAGGCTTCCTCAACCTGGTACCTTCCATATGTTTTTGACGGCAACTCCCATCCATCCCAGTCAGCCTGGCCAATGGCCAGTGATGATGGGAGTTGCAGACTGGAGGGCGCCAGGTTGGGCAAGTCTGTATTAAAGACATCTGGAAGCTATTTTCCTATATGAGTTTTTATATAAACCACTGCAATTGCCCATTGCTTATGCCTAATTAGCTCCAGATTCTTCTTAAAGTCTAATTTGCAGTTGCTACAGTAATATTAACCAGTGTGGCTAACAGTTCTAAAGGGGGTTCTTCCCCTCATCTATCCAATGGTCCCTGATACATTAATAGAATAGAATATAGAATAGAATATATTTTATTGTCATTGTCCCCTTTGGGGACAACGAAATTACTTGGCTGCTCCATCCACCCAGATAGGGCACTCCACGCAAAAACAAAACAAAACAAAACAAAACAAAAACAAAACAACTACAAAAACACTGAATAAAACCATACAGTATGATACAACATAACAGGTAAGATTAGATGACTTTCAAAGTCCAGGCTTCCCATTCAAGGCCAAGATCGCTCTGGAGAAGAAGCTGTTCCTAAGACAGTTTGTTCTTGTTGTCATCGTCCTGTATCTCCGTCCCGATGGCAAGAGCTCAAAGAGACGGTGACCAGGATGCGATGGATCTTTTACTATGTCCAGTGCCTTTCTGTGGCACCTCATGGCATAAATCTGCTCTAAGGTGGAGAGCGAGCAGCCAACAATGCTCTGCTGCCTTAACAACTCTGCACAACCCCATCCTGTCCTGGGTAGTACAGCTTCCGTACCACACACATAAGCCATAAGTGAGCACGCTCTCAATGGCACAGTGATAGAAGGCAAGCTAATCCAAACACCAGATTAGTGCAGAAGAGGAAAGACATTTGCCCATGGTCTTATTTGAGAAAATATACAAGCACAATAAAATTAATACAATTCATGCTTCTCTCAATGGTTGTGGTAGATCTTTCAATTAAGTTCACAGTGGCTTGCTTTTCACCTAATCTTCTTTCCTCAGTCATAGTTGATGTTAAGAACTAGTGTACATGATATCTGAATGGCAACTACCATGCATTTCCTGTAACTGTCACAATAATAAAATAGTGGCAAATATTTCGCTTCTAGCCATTTTGTGGGCATTTGGCACTGCAAATTAGAAACTTTGTGCCTTCATTCCAAAATATATCACAGCAGTTGCACTGATTCCTCTTTACTTCGGGAAAGTGACAAGATGGGGTATGTTCAGCCTCCTTCATGCCAAGCTAAGGCACGTAGAACAATTTAGTACCTGTGCAAATTGGGAGCGCATTTCAAAATGTTTTTCAGAAAGACCCTAATGGGCATCAAACTCTATGTATCTAGTGTACAAACTGAGTATTCACTACTTACCTGGTATAAGCTTTCAAAAGGATAGATTTTTAGCCTCCTTTTTGCAGGTGCAATTAGTACCTGTATGTTTTGATACATAAAAACGAACAGGCAAGGTAAATGAAATGTGTCCCAAATTCTGCTTGCACCTCAGATATAAAAGGTGGGCATGTAAACAAAAGCAAAGATTTTACAGATGCAAACTGTACCTGCAAGAGGGAAATAGCGTTTTCAGCTTATTGAATTTCTTTGGTATAAGTTGCTGTCTCGGCTGCAATTACCTTTCTTTCTTTTCTTTCGTTCTTTGTAAAGACACACAAAAGTCCAGCTACCGGGCAGCAAATTACATTAGATGAGATGCCATTGTCTGGTTAGCAAAGGCTTATGAGACATGCATAGTTGTGGTCCAGTAACCTTCTTCTATGGCTTCATATTTACAAAATCTGATCTGGAATGGCTAAAAGGTGGTCACCCAGCTGTTGCTGGACTCCCAACCTGCATCAGCCTCAATCAGCAGGTCCAATGGTCAGGACTGAAGGGAGTTGCAGATTCTTGCTACAGGTTAGCTACTACTGATCTAGCACCACTCTTTGTAGCATTTCTCTTTGCATTCATCAATTCACAGTTTAAGTCTCAGTGAATTAGCACTTCCACCTACTAGTTACATGATAGAGATGATAGATGATGATGATGATGATGATAGATAGATAGATAGATAGATAGATAGATGATAGATAGACAGACATGCATTTTATACCAGGATAGTCCCACCCCAGGCTATCCCCCACCCAGTCCTGAGAACCACACTTGTTGAACTACTTAGAATTCTGTTGCAGATTTTTCAGTATCTCCTCAAAAAACACAACATCTAGAGTTTCTACGAGAGAAGGAGTATGTTAAAAGTAGGTTAAACCCTGGCTACATTCTTTGCCACTCTCTCGTTTGGAGCAGTATTGGAAGTATGGGGAGACCAGTCAAAATGAAGGCATAAAAAAATCATTCTAACACTCTTAAACATCGCTGTAGTCCTTTACCACTGTAGAGACTACACATTCATCTGGTCCCAGGGGGAAACTAAGGCCAAGCAGTATATAAGCTGAGTGTGTGTAGGGTGAGTCAAAAGAAGAATTCAGAGGTATTCTGTGCCACCTGAATGCACCACAGCCCTCTATCATCTCTGCTGAGACTTGCACAGGATTATCAGCCATCCAGAAGCTTCTACATGTATAGACACTGGAACGGGAAGAAATGGAAGAAGCCTCCTACCCAGAAATTGCTGATAGCTTTTGGTGGGCCTGATAGGCGATCTCACATCCTTTGGTTCGGTTTTTTTGCATTTCGGCACGCAGAGATGGACAACTGGCCGAGACGTCACCAATGGAAATGACCAGCTCACGGTACAGAGCCACCTGGGTGTTGAAATCCTGGACAAGCTGAAAAATAAAAATAAAAAATATATGCCTATTTACTAATGCAAGGTGCTTCAGAGATAAGGAATGGTGTGTGTGTGTGTGTGTGTGTGTGGCTTCCCCAGCAGGAGCCTGCACTCTTGGATATTAAACAGGACCAGGCTCAGCCTCAATGATGTCATAAACAGCTAAGGATATTGTGGGATCTACCCTCTGTACACATTTCCAGTGGGGAAAAATATCCTGCAAGCTCTAAATACTTGAAAGTGTTTTTAAAATATTGTAGCCAGCATAAATAACAGCTTCTCTTCTCTCAGAACCGAGGGATTATTTTATCATGAAAGAAGATAATGTTGCCAGAAATAGTTGCCTCCTTTCCCCTCACTGATTTGCAATTTACTGCCCATCTAGGGAGTGGAATGTGCCAATCATTTCTGTACTGGAGATTGCTAACTTATTGTTAAATTATTTTCCTCCTGGCTCCAACACAGTTTTCACTAGTCTCAAGAATCTGAACTTGCTGACTAATAAGAGCTATTAGAAAAGGCCCTCACCGTTTAGTATTCCTGCAAGCTCTTTGGACTGTGCAAAACAAACAAGACGGAAAAACAGATCCCTCCCCCACCTGAAATACTTCAAACCAGCATTAAACTAGCAAATTCATCTTTATGCTTCTGGAAAATCATTACAAGCTGAGCACTATAAAGACTATTATTTTGTTCAAGTGCTAATTTACTTTTGATTAACCTCCTTCATTTTATTTTGTGGTCATAAAATGCATTTGTTTATGATGTGAAACAAGGGAAAGCATGAACAGCTTTCTCCAAAATGTCTCCTTGGGAGAGAAATAACAATATTGATCCTCCCAGTTTTGCCCAGCTTTTAATCTTAATTCTCAAACTTACCATAAAACGGGGAAACTGCATCCCTACCAAATGCATGATGGCAACATGGATCCTAATTTCATCAAAAACCTAGATCTCAAAGCCAAATGTTGGGCCATAATCTCAAATTGCATTATCAAAACAGTTTTGCTCCTACTGCACAAATCATTGCTGCTATTAGCACATAACTAAAAGGCAGCTCATATTATCTAGTAGTAATTTTTGCTTTTTACATTTTTTTTACAAGGAATTACTATAAAGAGGGATAATCCACCCAGTATGTTCAGGCTCCAAGGTATTATTGTGCAGAAGCGTTGTGGAGTGAAAATTAATCTTCCATGTCTTTTCTTCCCAGCCTGAAAATCCACTGGACTGTCAAAAATATGTATTTGACAGATCGCCCAAGCTAGGATTCGGCAATGCTATCCTCTAAAGCTCTTCTGTGAAGCTTCCAGGGCCTTGGTAAAGTCCTGTGAATTCCAGCTTTTATTTTTAATAAAGTTTAAGTTACCAGCCCTCATTGTTGCATAAATAAGTTTGCAAAGTGCAAGGATTAAGAAATCTGCTAGACTGAAACAAGGATGCTGCTAAAAGTAGGTTCAAATTAATGTCTTTTCAGAGCTCAATCCATAAACTGAAAAGTCAATGATCAATTCAAGTTTTTCATGATGGAGTGTAAAAAAAAATTAAGAACAGGATCGCGAAACTATCTGGGAGTAAGCCCTACTGAATTTAATGGCACTTACTCTTAGTAAACATGCAAAGGATTAGGGTAAGAATGCTTCAATGTAAATTCAACTGTCCCACCAACTGACACCGGGCTAGATCTTGAAAAGTGTATGCAAATTGTACTAATTACATGTATCTCATGTATCTACATTAGCTTAAATTAGGCCTCCTTAGACCTTTGCGCTGAACAGAGGTGCTCATAATAATAATAATAATAACTACAGGCCCAGTAAATATCTGAATTGGACACTTTCAACAGAGCTACCAGGAATTTGCTACAGAAGATAGATGTGCTTCCTACTCGGCTACATTAACATATCTGGTACCCAACATAGTCCACATCGGCACAAAGGAGGTCTACTAATGGGTCCAGGCTATTTGGGCCACCTGTCAAGTTAAGAGCTCCCAAATTCCCTTTGCTCATCTGCGAAAAAGCAAGCCTTCTCTAACTTGTTACAAGTGACTTGTTACAAGTTCAAGGTTTAAGAGAAACTAAAGGCTTACAGTGTAACCCTACACATTTACTCAAAACTAAGTCCTGCTGTTTTCAACAGAACTTATTTCCAGGAAACATGTATATAGGATTGCAGCCTTACAACCACTTATGAAAGGCTTCATTTCTAGTTGATGTCAGTGTCTGCTTTGACACACTTGCATTGTCGAAAATTATTCTCCTTACAAGCAGTAAAACGGGAGAAAGAAGACCCCCCCCCCAAAGTGGCATAGTACAAGACAGTTACCGTATATAAAAGGGGGCAGTTAAAAACCTAGAGCATTCCCCCTCACCAGTAACATAAGGTCTAGTACAGTATGATTTTGACTCCCTCTTTTTACTCTGCCTAGCACTGAGGTTTAGGCTGTGCATACACAAAACACTTTCCATTAAAAATAACAGCAGCTTTGCCCTACCCAGTCGAGGGGGTCAATTCTGATGTGCTCAAAAGGAAACTAGTTTATGAGACTGCAGTAGTGAGCAGCTGTTTATCCAGTTGCGGAGAGTTTTCAGAGCAGACTGAGTTCATTAGCGTTGAGATTTGGCGACAGCATATTTATGGCCAGATTCACTTCGGGCTGGTCTTGGGAGGCTTGCAACCAGAATTCAGCAGACCTCTCAATATTTGTGTCAGATCAGTCAGCACAGTTGCGGCGGGATACAAGGAAGCATATCCCTCCCCCCGGGTGCACACACGAATACACGCTTCCTGTGTAGCTCCTACAACACGCAGCTAGCTCCTGAGGTGGGATTTTGCCTGTGCTTGAGTTACAGGTGCTTAGTCCGGATTTTGCAGCCTCGGGTGCACTGAAATGCACGGAGTTCACAATATTCCCTCCACATCACAGGAGATTGTTTCTTCGACGACCCAACCCTGGCTCCTAACCCCATTCTCCCTCCTCCTTCCCTTCCCGCCAGACATCAACAGAAACGTTTGCCCGAGCACCAGCAAGATCCCAGTATGCCTCCCCTCTTTCTCCATGTCGTCTGTACGTCGCCTGTCTTTAAGCCGCGACAACTTCACGGGGGGCGGGGGGGGGAGAGGAAAGGGTGTCAACTCCAATACGTACTGCAGTTTTTACAAATAGTGCAACTGCACGTGATCAGAATAGACAAGGCGAAAAAGGAAAAAAGTCGGGGGGGGGGAGGAGTGGTCCCTACCACGAACAAGCCCAATGCATTCAAAAAGAAACGGGGGTGAGGGAGAGAGCCGTTGCGTTTTACCCACCATCTTGCAGTCATCCAGGGCTAGTCTCTGGGTCTTGGGGGCGCCCTCCGAGGCGCTGCCTCTGCGCTCACCGTCCCTGCTGTGCAGCGGCGTTTTGCTGATCTGGAAGATAGAGCCCGCGGACCTGGGGCGCTTTTTGCGCCCATTCGGTGCAGAACTCATTCATACACATCCACTAAGCTGCTGCTGCTACGCGGATCCCAGCCGGGGCGGCCACAGGCTTTCCAGCACGCCGGCCCCCAAGCGCCGCTGGCGGCGGCGGCGGCGCGTCGTCGACGATGAGCCCGACGAGGAACCCAGAACCGCTCGGGCTCTTCTGGTTCCCCCTCCGCTGCTGCTTCACAGGCGCGAGGGCTGCTGCGGGTCCTGGGCGCCTTCCGCTTGCACGGGAGCAGCCGGGTACGCGGTCGCCGCGCCTCGTTGCAGCATCGCTCTCCTCCGGCTACAGCAGCGAGGTCAGCGCGGGGGATGCTAAGCAACTTCTTCCCTTCGGCAGCAGCATTTCAATCCCTGGAGCAATCGCGGAGCCTGCCTGCCTCCTTCCTGGTCTCCTGCGCCGCCGCCGCCGCCTCCTCCTCCCCGCCGCGATTTCCAGGCAGAGTAATAAATCCGAGGGCGCTTCTTTGCGCAAGCGGCGCTTCCATTCAGGAGGGAGCGAAGCGCAGTAGCCTCTCTCCCGTCTCGTCCCTAAGCCCTGCGCCGCTGCTCGCGAGCCGCTTCTTTGTGTCCTCCGCGCCGAGCTTCTGGCTCGCCGACTCCCTCCCTCCGCGCCGCAACAGCCGCGCCAGAGCAGAGACGGAGCGGGTGCATGTGTGCGTGTGTATAGGAGCCGGAGTTGGGCGCGCGCAGGCGCACGCCGAGAAGTGGGCCGCTTCGTTTTCCCTTGGCTCGAATTGCTCGGCTCTACTCGCTCGCCTTAAGCCCGTCTCCGGAAGAAGGCTCCCTTGGCCAACGATCCCCAGGGCGAAACCCTGCGGGAGGGTTTGCAGGGAGAGGATTGGGCTGGCTCTCCAGATTATTTTGTGCCTGGTTTGGCGCTACTCAGACGCAGGCTGAACTCCCCCCGCCCCCCTCTCCCCAGCGCCATCCCCAAACGGTCCTTCGTATCCCTGGGAATCAAAACAGGAGCGGCCTGGGAAAAGGTTTGAAAATGGGCCCTTGCAAATTTGGTATCAGTTTTGGGACTGCGCTACATGACAAGATAGCACAAAAAGCCACTTCTGGGAGTACGCAAGGCGCGGTGACCCATTATTTCACATTCTCTCTCCCCCCCCTCCCCTCCTCCATTCTGCCTGCTATGGCAAAGACGTAGATTTAGGTCAACCTGTGTGCCATCTGGATCATGGGGTACCACGGGCAAAAGGACAGGTGCTTTGTAGAAAGATGTGTTGACCGCAGATTGGTCAAGATTACTCATGCAAAGGAGTCAGCCCCACTCACTCCAAGGAATGCATGCAGGAACCAGACCCATTCATGCTGGATCTGAAACCAGCCATAATACAAAGTATGGATAGGAGTTTTGGGCAGGGCGAGTTACTGGTTGCGGTGGCCTTATACACGTGGGTGTTGCAGCAGGTGAAAATGTTAAATTATACCCCTTTTCGTTTTGCTGCGTACACATACCTTTTCTGTAGCCCCTTTCAAATACGATAGAATTTTTGTTTTATCAACACAAAATCATTCCATCTGTAATGCACCAGTTATCACCTGGGAAATGCTGACTTAAAAAATGTTTTCAAAAATCTTTCGAAAAATGGAGGCTTGCCCTCAAGGGCCACCTGTGACACACCTGTGACACATCTGCCTAACATGCCTAAAAACATTACACTGGAATTCAGAGTCACCCAATGAAACTGGCTGGCTGCAGGTTCAGGAAGGTTATGTTGTGTTCAACACTTAATTCAACGTGCTGAATTCACAATCACAAATTTGGTTTCACTATCACTAGTTTAGATGATCTTTTTTTTAAAAAAAAGTAGAGAAATTCATGGGAATAATTACAACCATTAGCTATCCCAGCTTCCATGAGCACAGGAAGGTACAGCCAACAAATGAAGCGTTTTGCTGTCATACCCTGCTTGTGAGCACCTCCTTGCATCTGGCTGGCTATTGCTAGAAGGAAAATGGTGGACCTGGTTTGATCCAGAAAGTCGGTACTTAGGTTTCTTTGACTAATATCCATACAACATGGACTATGGTTGTTATTTTAATCAATTTGTGTTTGAGCCTTAACCAGCCTGGGTACTTTTGAAGATGGGCAGGATATAACAGCTATAAAACATAAAAACAGTTAAACATTAAAACAAAATAAACCATTCAGTATAGTTAAATAAAACTTCAACCATCTGTCAGTATATCACTATGCAGGCCAGTTCCTTAGTGTTTGAAAGGCCTGAGGAAAACTGCTAGTCTTCAGCTGGCACTGAAAAATTGGCAACAGCTGATTCTTTGGGGGAAGTGTACTCCATAACCCGGGTGCTCTTGTTGAGAAGGCTTTCTGATGAGTCACATACTAAGCATTGGAGCTAACAGAAGGGCCTCCCCAACAGATCTCAGATCATAGGAAGAGGTGTTCCTTCATGTAATTAGGCCTTAAGCTGTGTATTTTTATTAATTTCATTTCTACACTGTTTTATATTTTTAAGAAGACATCTCAAAGCAGGTTACAATATATTAAAATATCTGCTGTTGTTGCTGCCAATCCTGCTAGTGGTGTTTCATGGCAGGCAGCAGCTACCAAAGCTCAGACTCAGTGTCCTGGGTCTACACTAAGAGACAGCCAATCAGGGTCGCAGCCTCCCAGGCCAGGTGGGAAAAGGTCTGCAAAGCAGAGAGCAGGTTGCAGGTCTCCCAGAACTCACAGCCAAGTTGAATTGGTCTTAGTAGCAAATTAGCTGCCAGTGGTGCCTGTTTAAGCATTGGTGTCATACGGTTTTGTACCATTAGGCCCATTAAAACTCTGGCAGCTGCATTTTGCAGTAGCTGCATTTTCCGAACTGCCTTCAAAGGGAGTCCCACATACTTTCCTTGAAGCATGACATGGGGAGCAGTCAGTTCTTTAGGGCCGGCAGCGGAACAGAGGTGCTCTCACCCATAAGGAAATTGCAGCTGAACCTCATGCCTGAAATGTGTTAATGTGTAGCGCATCTGGATTGCTTTCTTTTCTAAACTGAAAAGGTTTTGTAAGAAAGGCATCTACATGTATTGCATTGATTGGTTCCCATCAAGAAGCTAGGCCTTGGGAGCACCAACAGGAATAATCCCATGACTGGAAAATCTCTATAATCTGAATTCCTGCCCTTTCCTGATGCCAGGGGCAAAACTAGGTTTTCTTTCAACCAGATCAAAGATGCAATTTGGCACCCCCACACACATTTGTGTACACACACACATAGGCTGGCACCCCTCTGGAGGCCCTACCTGGGCTAAAAAACCAGCTACCCCCCACCCTGCATAGCTACAGCTCTGCCCAATGCATACCTGTCGGGCAGAATAGGCTCTGATATACACTGTAGTATACCTTAATCCTTCATCTCTGCTATGAATGAATGAAGATGGTGTTCTGATCTATATGGCAGAATCCTTTCACACTACTCAAAATGAAGCAATGAAACCAAATTGGCATGCTGTGCTAACCACGGCATAGAAGGGACCATATTTTGGAAAGCAAAGGAGCTGTAATTAATGCAGAAAGGTGAGCTGATTGATAAGGATTTAACTATGCCAGTGCTATAGTTTATGTTTCCTTGGAAGAAAGGCTGAAAGTTAGTGTTAGAGGAGATGTTTTGCATGCTTAAGTTTCCAAGTTCAATCTAGGTTGAAGTAGGGCTGGGAAAGACCCCTGGGAAGCCACTGCCAGTCAGTATAAGTAGTTGCTGAGCTAACGCTGTACAAGAGAGCTTCTTGTATTCTTGCAGTGCTGCCTTGTTGTCATGCGTATTACGGATTACAGCAATAACAGCAATCATTGTTTTCATTGGAATAAATAACACTAATGGTGTTAAAGTATACTTGTGTTATGTGGTTACACAGATGGAGAAAAACATGATCCTTGGCCAGTTCACTGAGGGAAGCGGCTTTGACTGGCTTGGACTCATATTTTTAGAAAACAATTTCCAGAATCAAATGCTGTGCGCAGAGAACATTCTGCTACCAGCACTTGATGGGCACACTTGTTTTTGCAGTGCAGACAATCCTAAATGGCAATCAAGATGCCAAACATTTAAAAGTATATAGAACCACCCAGGCTAGCATTTTGAAAATCCCAGAAGTAAAGTTGTCTGTTTTTCTCCCCTTACTTGATTTCTTACCCCTTAACAGTTTCATAGGATGCATAAACTGAGCAGTTAAACTTTTGTTGCCGGCATAGAAGTGATGTGATGGGGAAAGCTTCACCTACTGAATTTCTTCCTGTCTGTTAAAAACATGGGAGCCCAGCTTGAAAACCATTGAAGCAAGTAGGACAGTGATATTCTGGAGTATTGTGTCCCGTTCTAGGCACTACATTTTAAGAATGACATTGTAGAACAGGGAGACAAGGATAGGAAGAGGCCCAGAAAAAGTCATAGGAGGAATGATTGAAAGAGCTGGAGAACATTAAGGAAGAGACAAGACAGCCATCATCAAATTTCATTTTTGAGGGTGTGGGCGGGCAGAGAAGGAAGCAAGACGGTTGAGGGTAGCATAATATTTTCCCCCGGACCCAGAGTTTACACAGCAAATAAATGACAACAGGTGAAGCTTTTGAGAACTGTCTTGTGCTAGCCTCACCCAAATACATCCTTTTCATATATTGCCCTTCTTGCTGTTCCCGTACCTGAAAGCAATGGTGCAGCTGCTGCCAGATTTATTTACTGTATTATTGCATTCATATCCTACCTCCCCCCCCCCAAGGAGCTCAAGGTTACACACACACTTTTTTCCTTCTCCATTTTATCCCTTCAACAACCCTGTGAAGTAGGTTGGCAGAGAGATAGTTACTGGTCCAAGCTGGGCTTCATGACTGAGCTGGGTGACTCTGGTCTCCCAGGTCCTAGTCCAGGACTCCTGAAGCTCCTGAAGTCATGCAGCCAGCATGGTATAGTAGTTAACTATACCACGCTGATTGCATGACTTCAGGAGCTTCATGCCACCACCTTGCAGGAAGTGCTGAACAATCTTCAAATTACTGAAGAGCTTTCATGCCAAAGATGGAACAGTCTTCTTCTCACTCTGTTACTGCATGAAAACCAGTGGGTGGAAATTGCAAGGAAGTGAATTTCTACTCAGTGTTAGGAGAAACTCACTAATAGTAAGAGCTGCTCCACTGTGGAACAGTTTGCTTAGGTGCAGGGCTCCCCTTTGCTGGAGGTATAAGCAGCAGCTAGATGACCATCTGTCAGAGAAGCTGCACTTTCATCCTGCACTGCAGATATTTCATTGATCAGATGGTTAGGCTAGCTAGACTACCTCTGAGGCCCTTTCGAGCTAAGTGGTTCTTTATTAAGATTTTCATGCTGGCTTTCTCTGTTATTTCATTCATGGTCTATTTACATCAGGGGTGGCGTTCTACTCATATAGACGTAGAGGCTGTTACAAATGCCCAGATCACATCAGCTTGGAATGGTGAGGTTCTCCTTGCGAAACAAATCCTCTAAATGTCTGCCCACAGATGGAGAAAATGAAGCCATCTGGAATTTCAGAAATATCACATCGAAGAGAAAGCACATCAGAACTGCAAGATTTTGCTTTGTATTATGAGTATTCCTTATAATAATAATAATATTAGCAATAGAAACAACAAAATTCATACGAGGATGGCAGTCTTTCAAACAGCACAGATATGTATCAATGCAGAATCAGGTCATCATGTTCACTAGTTATTATGATCAATTCATACATGGCCATGTAACCTCTCTGGTAACCACATATATTTTGGCCTTGGAATCTTTAGCAGATCATGAGCTTTCCATATTATATGGATTGATGCTCTTAGAGACAGTAATAGAGCCAGAGGTTTGTGAGCATCACTGGTTTCTGCAGGAGATTCTTTTGAACAATGGTTCCTCAATTTTTATTTTGTATTGTAATTCAACAAGAAAAAAAGGTAGGGCACCATGAGATTTTGGAATGGGGTAAACAAGTTATAATTCTAAAATGAAGAAGTAATTAAATGTAAAGCCACTAAGGTTTTTCAAGAACCTTTGGAGAATGGAAGGGTACTAGCTTTCCACTTGAGGTGATTGCATCAGACCATTGTTAATGAGTGTGAACAAAGGCCTACACTTGAGAAATTATCAAGCCAAAAACATAACATGCAAATACTTTCTTTAGGGATATAAAGTACTGTGTGTCTAGAACTTAGCCTTTAATTACTACCCATTAGACTTGCTGCTGTTACGTTGGCTTCCAAGCCAACAGCAAAGTTATGTCAGCAGCAAGTACCACAGGTCCCAATTTCTCAGCCTGAGAAACAATTACTGGGTTGCTGCTTGTGTTCCACCATGGTAACTAGATGCCAAGGGAACTGAATGATTGGGGTTGAAGGGTAAGGCTTTTTTAAGGTCACCTACAGTAAGTTAATAGACTCTATCTCCCGTCAGCCCCAGCCAACATAGCCAATGGTCAGGGATGGTAGCAGCTATATCCCAACAATATTTCTAGGGTACCACATTGGCTATCCCTGCTTTAGGACTTAGAGACGTGTTACCTTTGGCCTTCCAGATATTGGGACTCTTAATCAGTCCCAGACAGTATAGCCAATGGTCACTTAAAATATTTCTAGGCTGTCTTTCTGGGCAATGCTCATCCAGTGATACTGCAAGACCTTGTTGTTTTATTAGGTTATGCAATTCATTATGGAGCAGAAAAGATTTGTAGATGGAAGCTGTAAACGTAGATTTGTAGATGGAAGCTGTAAACAAGTTATATAGTGGCTGAATCAAGTATGGACAGTTCTGAAACTAACCATGCCAACATAAAGCCTTATCCTTAGCAAATTTTCTCAGTTCTTTTTAATTAACTGGAACATGCTTCCAAGTAAAATAGCAATGAGAAATATGGCTAACCAGCCTGATTACAGTGACAGCCTCTGCAGTACTCATTACAACTCTGCTTCTGTGCTACAGGTGTTGCAAGACCCCTGGGGCTTTGGGGCATGAAGTGATAGCATGGTGTCAGAGACTCTGAAGCCACTGTTGTGAGTGATCCCCAGCTGTTCTTATTGCCTACACACTCCATTGCATTCACCATCACCTCTGTTGCTTCCTTTTGTAGCTCTGCTTTCTGTGGCGGTAGTGTGTAAAGGATTGGACATTGGTGGTTCCTATTAGGTTTCACCTAAATAAATGTGAACTTTTGTGATTCTCATTTTAAAAATGTTGCTGTTGTTTAGAGTGCTGCATTAATTTATAAATGGAAGGGAAAACTGTCAGAGTGGCTTTCATAGCATTGATGATGCCCATGCCCTTCCTAGCTTCGCAGCGCTACAAAACACAGATCTTTATAGCTAAAATGAGTTGCATAAAAGAAAATTCCCTGTGAAAATTTATGTATTCCTATCTGCCATCAGATTTGCTAGAAAGACCCACAGTCAATAAAATGAAGAGCAGCCCACAGGACATAAAACAAGGGTGCAGTCTGAAACTAAAATGACTCCTGAAAGCTGCTGAGAGTAAACTACAATATTTGATCAGATGTCCAGGTGGAGTTGTCCAAAACATCACAGATATTTAAGAGTTATCCACAAGACTGTGAACATGAACTCAGCAGAAAGCCCCTAAGAGAAGTTTCTGGCAATGTTTCAAGTGGCGTTTTGCCAGATGAGCTGCCAGAAATAATATTGTATTGGATGTGATATTTGTATAGATATATTGAAAACTATTATGTACAGTTTGTACCTTCAACAAAAGATGGAGCTAGAACTTTCAAATGGTTTTGTGTTATAGAGCACTGTCACTGTGCATTGGCAAAAACAGACAGGTCCCTGCCCCAAGGACCTTACAATTTAAATGGATATTAGGAAAGCAACAGGGCGGGAGGAGAAAAAGTACTGAAGAATGAACGTGCACACATTTGATTTATTTTAACATTTCAATCTATTTGTCAATTAAAAAAAAAGAGTTCGAAATAATTTTGGGGCTTGGTGGGCCTCTACATGCACTGGCGGGGGGAGCGCACCGCCCCTGGCAGCGCGATCCCAGCAGGGTGCCATCGTGGTTGCCCCCCGCGTGCTGGACGTCCTGCCCCCGCAGGCAGCGCACCCTGCCCCCAGGACGTGTGCAAGCCCCTCCCCGTCTGCTCTCCGCCCCCCCCCCCCAGTGCCGGAGCATGAAGCTCTGCCACTGTCTAATAGGGCCTAATATGTAACCAATTCTCCGTAAATCCCTTCCTCTTGAAACGTGCCAGGTTCCTGCAATTTTAAGCTTTTGCCAAATTTGCTCTCTCTTTTTTGATATGCTCTTTTTTATGTTATGGATTTTTCTCCTTTTTTGCACACCAATTGGATATCTTGATGTTTAGTGGCATAAACATTTTGATAAATGTGTAAAAAAAACCAATTAATTAAGTAACAATAAATGCAATTGCTTATATAAGTGGATTCTTGCTGGATTTCTTTTATTTATTTATATAATGATACCTTCTTCTTTTTTGCCCCACCTTATTAAACCTTATTAATGTGTATGCATTAGTCAAGGCAGCTTACTAGTCCTTCTGGTCCCATTTCCCACCATGGCAAAGCCCACACAAGCCGAGCAAGAAGCCAATAGCTGCTCCCCAGCAGCTGGTAATCGACAACATACTGTCTCTCAGGCTACAGATTGCATGTGGCCATTATGACTAGTAGCCTTATCCTCCCTGAATCTAATGCACATTTAAGGCCATGTTGTGAATTCTTCACATTTTGTGAAGAAGGTGCTTTCTATCACCTGCCTTGAATTCCCTACCAATCAAGTTGCATTGGATGATGTCGTATGAGAAAGACTTTCTCCATCCCAAGCATCATCATTTTATAAATCTCTGAAATGTTCCTCTTTGATCATCTTTCTTCTAATTAAAGAGCCCCAGATCCTGTAGCCTTTCTGAAATATACTCGGAGTCGAGTGTGGATTTCATGCTCTTTATTCAGCTCATAGTAGCGAGGAATGAAAGTTCCCCCAGAACGTCTGCTTTATATACATTATTTACACAATGGGCCCCACGTGATTGGCTAATTCCAGGATATTCCTGTAGGCCAATCAGGTTGCGGATTCACTTCCCCCTGGAGCTGGATTGGGTGGCTCCTGCGGACCAATGAGACTGCTGCATTCTGAATCCTATTGTTCTAGGACCATTCAGACTGCTGCATTCTGAATCCTATTGTTCTAGAACCAATCAGACTGCTGCATTCTGAATCCTATTGTTCTAGGACCAATCAGACTGCTGCATTTTGGATCCTATTCAACTCAGTACATAACACTTTTCTTATAGTAAAGTTACTCTGGCTTTATGGTAATTTTGGTTGCCCGTAAAAGCTCGGTTACAGTTGGGAAAGAGGATGAAGAGAGAGAAAATGTGGTTTTGATGAGGGACAGGACCTGAAGGGAGAGAAGTGGTTCCAAAAGATGTTCATCGGTTGTCCAGCCATTTACAGGATTTGTCAATTGCAATCAAAGTGAAGATGGTGTTTTCTCTTTACACTTTCTTTTTTTGTAACCTGCATTTATACTATTTCAGAGATCCTTCCAGTAATAGTCATAAGCGGTAAACCAGATTGGCTGGTGGGTGTTCTGGCCTCAAACACATGTGTCTGTCCAGTCAGCTAAACTGACATCCAATCCACACTGTCAAATACTGAGCTGTAGAAGAAATATTAATGGGTGGTTGAATATGACTGAGATAAAACAGATTGTATGGATGAAGTGAAAATACAATGCAAGGTCTGACACTCCATTTGCAATTCAGAGTGGCAGAGGAAGGTTTTTCTTCTCGTCTAAATAGGGTTAGATTTACTAAATAGGAACAATCAGTTTATGATGATACTGTGTATAGCAACGCTTTATCAGTTGCTAGCAAATCACAAAGGGAAAATTAAAGCAGTTTTAAATGCAGAGACTGGCGCTGTACATACCTAAAGCATTTTGAAGCGCATTATTTCCCTCAAAGAATTCTGGGTCCTGCAGTTTACCCCTCACAAAGTTACAACTCCCAGCAACCCTTTTAACAAACAAAGGGTGTGTGTGTGTGCTTTGAACGTGTTTTAAGGGTACAGTGTGCACACAGCCTATGTGGCAATATAACTAATAATAATGCCTGCTTGACACAGTATAGTGAGAGCTGCAAAAGAGTTGCTCATGGCACTAGTATCTGAGCATAAGCAATAGCTCATGCACAGACTCACATGCAGATACAAATGGAGTAAGATTTCATGTGATTGCTCTCTGGGTTCTTTGCCCTTCTGTGTCACACCTTTTTGCAAACTTGGTGCAGCAGACATACAGAGAAGCCTGTTTCTACAAAATGATCACATCTACTCACTGAGGGGACCATTTGCACTTCAACAGACACAAAGGCATCATAAGCTCTTCACAAGATTTGCACACTTGCCCAGTGATTTAATAGCAGAAACCATGTGGGAATGTTCAATGCTTCAAGTGGGCAACAAACATATAGGACAAGTTGGAAAAGCCCTGCAGCTGTTCCTTGAACCAAGTATTGTAATTATTGATATTGTTCCTGTATAACTTGAACTTTGATTCCTTTAAAATATTTCCAGAGAACACAGTGTGAATTCTGCCTATATATTTTATTGTGCCCTATTACCTTTCTATGGTTGACTTGAAGCTGTGAAAATTATTTTTGAAAGTCTCTATTTTTACCTCTTGCCAGTTTTCTTTCATATTTTCTCCCCCAAAGGCTAAGCTAATTGCTGCACGAATTCATGTGGAAAAACAAATTACTTTGATGCAAGCATGAACAAACCCCTCACCAACTTTCATGTGTTCAGAGTAGTTTAAGCTGCAATTCATATTTATATAACAATGCAATCAACACAGAACATGGATGTACTTAGACTTTTCCAGAATCTGAAATGGTGGAACACTTTATTTTACATGCTGTAGATCCCTGGTTCAAATATGAGGCACAATCCCACACTAGGAAGGACAGAAATCAGTTATTGAAGTGCCAATCACTATGTAGTCAAATTGTGATAGCAATTTTCTATGTCTTCCATTTTAAACTGAGGCCCTTGGTTTTTCTTAGCCAGAGATGTTACTTTAATTTCTGTTTACAGCCCAAGAATCCTTTCATTAGCAATCCCATCTATTTCAGAGGTTGTATCCACATTCCTTTGCTTCAAAAGCTTAGCTTGGAGAGGTCTACTCCACTGTAAGACAATGTTTCAGTTTTTGCTAACAGAGCTGTCATTTCAATCCTAAACTCTGAAAACTCAGACTTCCAGACTTTAGGTGACAGGAAAGACTGCTCTTTGTTGTCCTATTTCAGATGCTGGAATTTCTTCTTTAGTCCAAAAATATGTATCCATGGTCCATTCATTTTTGCAAAACTGTGCTGTGACATGCCCTGTGTGGGTGCTTCTTTTTAGCAGCTGCTGAACTAGTTAGTTTAGTGGTGTTCTGGTTGGAACTATGGAAGTGAGATACTGTACAGGCCTAAGCTGCCATGTTCCCTGGGTGACCCCCACCCCCACTTCTCAGCCAATTGATACATAAAGATATTCTGATGCTTGGCTATGGACATATTTAATTTGAATATATTTAAATTTATGAACACATGCAGCAAACAGCAGCAGTTCTGTGAAAGCAGTTCTTTAAGTACAAAAATATATTTTTTAAAATTTTAATGTTTTCTGGATCCAAATGGGCAGGGAGCTATTTATTTCCCCAAACTGCAGAACAGTTGCCTTTCTCGTGAATATAGAGCTGCCATCCTCAGTGGTGGCATGTCCTGTGAGGAAAAGCTGTGTCTGAAATCTCAGTGAGCGGAATACTTGGATTTGAGATCACTTTTCAAAATGAGACACACCACCATGCCCCCATCCTGAAGAGATAAAAAATCATGTTGTGGGATAGAGGCGTGGCCTGCTGTTTCCTTGTGGCTGCAGCCATGATGAAGTTGTGATGGTCTGTGGTTTCTTGTTGCCATGGTTTCTGAAATAATAATGTTGCACTGAGCTGTTATATTTAGGGCCCTGTGTGCGGCTTATCATTGGGGAAATATCAAAAACATGATTTGCCTGGAGGAATAGAAGCAAGGCCTTTTTCCAGTGGGAAGTTCTTTATGAAGAATTTATCTGAGAGATAAACAGGATTTATGAACATCTATATAGGATAGGATAGTAAGGCGTGTGGAGAATTAACTTTTGCACGTTCCCTCAGAAAATAAACACGCGTTTCCTTTCTCAGGAAGCATCAAATTCTCCCAGTTAATTTCTTCTGCCACCACCCCCTCATCTCCCTCAGATCATGTGACTCCAAATGTCTTTCCTGTCTCACTCCTGATAACCAGGAGCCATTTTGTCCTAGTTCACAAAGAATAATGGAAAATCTGCCTTCTGAGGAGCACGGCTGCTCTTCTTTTCCTTCAGACAGCAGAGACAGGGCTAGTAAAACTGATAACACCAGTCTTAGTCTAGAGTCACCAGACGAGAGCTAGATTGACCTGGTTATTCTTCACTTCAGTGATGTTTATGAGGTGGAGTCTAGGAAAGAGGAACCTGTAAGAGCTGCTTCTAAGTATAAATAGATAGGTCCTTTCAACTTGGGAAATGTGGGTTGAGGAAAGGGGGGGGGAAATATTCTTTATGAGACAGATTATGGCATAGAGCTTTCTCTCTGCTCCTCCCTTCCCTCAGATTCTGAGAAGGCATTCCTTCTGCGGTATCTTTGGCGCCGCTTTCATCCAGGAAACACAACTTGTTTATTGTGTTACATTTCATGCTTTTTTCAGATGAAGTTTTAAAAGGGGCTTACTTTTAAAAAACAAACAAATTAACAACAATAACATATACGATGTAAAAATGACGCTGCAAATGAAAAACACCACCACACGTGCAATAAAAACAACAGACTCAGGAGGCAATCCAATGTGTCACAGGTGACTAATCCCTAGCCCAGGGGTCTGACGTGACAAGCAAGTCTTTCTGCCTCCCCCCAGACCCCTCTCAAATTTGCTGGTGGTGGCGGCGAAAAAGAAAATGTAATGTAAACATGGGGTTGGTGTGAGCGGAGAGGTTTAAACGATTCCACCTAGTATAAAACATAGAGACAGAAACTGCTTCCTCCTCAGTAATCAGACTGATAGTTTGATGGGTAGGGAGGGTGTTTTTTTTCTGTGCTGTTACCGTAGATACAAAATACAGATGAGTAAAATATTTACGCATAAAACTGATAATAGAGAGTTTGAAATGAGACATTTTAGGAGCATGTGTTCATTAAGCAGTTAAATGACAGGCAATGTCAGAGTGAGCATGTACACAAATTATATAAGGGTAGAATACTTAAAATGTCCAAACCACAGTAAAACACCCCCTTTCTTTTGGCTCAAATGGCTTCTTCTTCACCTTCATCTTTGGGCAGGTAATGCTTTGCCGCATCCTTGTAAATAATAATAATAATTAATAATAATTTATTATTTATACCCCGCCCATCTGGCTGGGTTTCCCCAGCCACTCTGGGCGGCTTTCAACAGAACATTAAAATACAATAATCTATTAAACATTAAAAGCCTCCCTAAACAGGGCTGCCTTCAGATGTCTTCTAAAGGTCTGGTAGTTGTTCTCTTTGACATCTGAAGGGAGGGCGTTCCACAGGGCGGGTGTAAATACAAAGTACTCCTGTTTTTGCACCAGTTAGTTACTGTACTAAGATGGATTCATAAATGTGTTGTCACTGTATAAGAAGTATGAGAGAAACAGTCACTGATACAGGGTATAAGCAAGGTGTAAAGCACAATTTGTGTTTGTTCTGCTTTTATTTATTTAGTTACCTGTACAGTACTTATTTTTACCGTAGAGTTGGAAAAACTGCTTAAAAACAACAACACTGAATAGCAACTCTCCTCAGTTGATCTCCACAGATGAAATGAGAAGGGGTTGTGTGCCCCTGTGTGTGCTTGCATATGAGTAACCACCCCCAGAGCACTGGCCAAGGGTGAATGCGGCTCTTAAGCCAAAAAAACATTAGCCACTTGCTATACTGTACATACTTACCTGGGGGGATGCCCCCATTCAAATCAGTTGGACTTACTTGTAAGTAGACATGTATAGGCTTGCACCTTTAGTCATAAAATGCATTCTGGTATATATATATATCTCAAAATGGAATAAGTGGGCGCCTGTCAGTCTTTGCATAACCAACCAACCATGGAGATGTGGGTGAAAATAAGTATTGGTTGGTGCCAGAGCTTAATTTTAGCTGGGGCTCACTATAGCTTAGCCTCAGCACATTATTTCAGTGTCAGGACTCAGCATGATGATATGGGAAGGAAGAACAGATGATTTGAGCATGAGTAGAATGTATTTTGTTCGCCTCTAAGTATTTACAGTACAACCAACCCCAACGTATCTAGGATTTGGAGAAGGGGGTGAGGGGTGAGGGTGAGGCACAGTCAGGCCTGGGATGACCCACACTGACTACCCCTGAACTAAAGTTTGGATTCTTCTATTTGCTTGTCATATTGTCTATGGAAAATGCAGCATTGCCTCCATTCCAAGCCTCTTACTGTGAACAGGCTCCCCCCCCCCCCCCCGTCCCTACTTTATGGCAAGGAAAGAGACAAACATAAACTTTGAGAGCAAGGAACAGCATGCTTGATTTGAGCTATATGAATACCCTCCAACTATGCAGAGAGAGCGAGAATGATAGGCCCCAAGAGGCCCACTTACCCTGTCTTCCAAAGAGCACTAAGCTACTATAACTCACAGCACCAGTAGATGTTGTCTAGGAATAAGTTTTTTGGAAATTCCCTGTTCCACCCAGCCTTCTCCCTATTCTTTTAGCCCTGTGTTATGTGCATATTCATGTCAGACTTTTTATGTACTGCTGCTGTTTTAGGACAGCATGTATTGCTCATATGCAAAAGAGCCTGAACCAACAAAAGTCAGACCAAAACTAATAGAACATTGCAAGTTATCACAGATGACAGCCATTGGGTAAAATGGGAACTATGTGTATTAAAATTGCCTTTATAATATGTGTGTATTTCCAGTGCCATAGGTTTGGAACCACACCTGCAGTTCTGGGAATGGAAGGTGGGGAGGCAATTTTCATTGATTCCTCCTGTTCCCTTAATTCCCCCAGCACTACTTCCCATGCTGTTTTGGAGGATTGCCCAACCCCTTAGAGCAAATTGAGAGCAGGGGCACAATGGACTGCATGGAGAAGGAGAAATCAGCAAAAATCACCTCACCTCTTCACTTGCAGGAGCATCCGGTTCATTGAGATCTGCTTGGCACAATTTATAATTTATAATGTTTTGTTATCTGTTTCCATTTACCAAGAGTATTTGCCTTGTTACTTGCCTCTGTATATGCTTGGCAAGAAGTAAACCTTTTTAAGACATAATTTTGTGTTTTAGAATCCTAGAATTATTTTATTTTATTGTTATATGGGGTGTAATCATAGAATTGTAGAGTTGGAAGGGATCAGCACCATGCTGTAACCAACTGAGCTAAAACTTCTATGATATTTAAATATGTACATTGACAATTCAAAAAGTATTAGAGATCAACCTTATGAGAGAAAATAATTAAATCTAAAATTATTACTTATTTCTGTGGAATATCTGTTGACCACCCAATCAACAAATTCCTTTGGACAGCTCATGTGGAGTTCAAAAGATCTGCAGTGTGTGTGTGGCTTCCATGTCCAAGAAAATAGTCCACTGCCTGTCATGGATGGGGTTGTGCTCCACTGAAAGATACAGGTACATAGTCTGGGGGCTCTTCTGGATCCAACTCTTGCATTATTGGCCCAGGTAACCTCAGCAGCTAGAAGCACCTTTTACCCTCTGCAACTGGAGTGACAGCTACGGCCATTCCTGAACTGGGAGAGCTTGGCCACAATAGTTCAGGCACTACTGACTTCAATATCAGATTACTGCAATGCACTGTATTTGAGGCTCAGGGGCAGAGTAAGGTGGGTGCGGTCTGCCCTGGGTGTCACCTCTGAGGGGTGTGTGTGTGACAAAATGCTGTGCAGCACTCAACATCTGTGAGAGATGCTGAGGCTGTGGCACGCACAGGCTTCCCGCTGCCGAAATGGTCCGCCCACCGGCTCTCCCTCAGTTGTAGGGCGGCAGGCAGACTCGTAAGGCACACGATTTCTGCAAAAAAGCTCAACAACTTTGGCTCCCCCCAAAAATCTCAACAACTCTGGCTCCTCATTTTTTGCAGGCAAATAAAAATAAATAAGTGTGTGTGGGAAGGGTGGCAAGAAATTTTCCACACCGGGTACCACCTGACCTTGCTACGCTACTGTTGAGGCTTCCCTGACCCTTGTACTTGATCAGAAAGCTACAGTTAGTGCAGAATGACACTCTGCTCAGAGATTTGCCCAGTTGCTACCAGGCCAAGTTCAAGGTGTTTACTTGTGGGATTGCATTACCCTATGTTCGATCTGTGGAATTGGCACTGTTCTCCACGTGTAAGAAATCAATCTTTTAGTGTAGCAGCACCTACACTTTAGAACTTCCTGCCTATTGATCAAGTAGCTGCCTCTGCTGTACTCTTCAGCACCTACTTGTAACATATTTTTAAGGCAAACCTATCCAGACATGCAGAAGATGCATGTGTTTTATTTCTTTTTAGCTTTTGTTGATTTTAATCAACAATTTATTTAATAGTGATTCAATATTTTTAAATACTCATTTTAACATATAATTTTAATGTTCTGTATTTTTGTAAACTTAGGGTTTTTTAACAATTAAGTGGTATATACATTTTGTTAAATAAACAAAATAAATAAATTCAAACATTATATTAAAACATGAATGGATACATTTTAAACAATAAAATTTGATCATTCAGTCAAAAACAAGCCAAAAACAAGCACAAGCATTGTAACAGCATTTAAAATCCAGAAGAAAATAATCTGTTCCAAGGGAAAGAAACTTTGTTCGTAAATACCTATAGTTCTATATGTTTATAACATTTAGCAGGATTCTAGTAATATAATCTAGTGCACAATGATGCACATGTAAATTCATTGTGCACAGTGAGCTTTAAGTTTGTATAACTGTTGGACTGACGCCTACAAATGTGTCTTAAACTTAAGAGGGCAGTGGGCAGAATTCAAGTAAATTTCCTCCTGCTGTGATGAATAAATTACACAAGAATGTAACAGCTTGCTAGCAAATATTATTGGACTCAATTAAGTGATACATCTACTGTAGCTAAAGTACTTCTCCATCTGTGTTGCCCAGCTATCACCCACATGAGTTGTGGGCTATAGACTCAAGTAGCAAAGAAAAAGGAGTATACTAAATTGGAATGTTATTCAAATACATTACAAAGTACACTACAAAGTACATAGGAAAGAAATATATCTCTTATCACCACCACTACTTTATTTATGCATTGTCTCATACCCAAAGTTCTCAAGTAGCTTTACATAGTAAGCAAGTAAATTTTAAAATGTACCAACAATAATAACTAAGTGGTCACACTAAACATTCCGCAAGTACACACTTCCTTCCATAAAATTACCATAAGTAATCAGCATAAAATAGCAGGCAGCTGAAAATCATTCAGTGAGTTAGCTATAATGTAGAGTAGTCCACTTTGTAAGATGCAACAGCCATGATCTAGAACGCTGCACCTTGATTGTGACAATAAATAACTTATGTGAATGGCACTTTAGTCATATATCCATGTAAAGTGCATTGTACTAGTCAACTATTGAGAATAGTAAATAAAATATGAGTGCTCCTGTCATAAGAAAAAAACGATATTTATTTAATCAGTTATAATGGCCCCAGGTGTGGTCTGAAGGAACATGGATTGCTACCACCTTGCATCCAGGTGGAGACCGGGAATGCTGCCTTGGGTTTCATGAAGGAAGGAAAATAAAATATATATGTAAGAAAATAAATAAACAGCTTGTAAAAGGAACCTTGCTGCCAACTGGGTAGTCAGAAGCAAAGCTGAATCTGAGGCCATGACCAGCTGTGCAGCTTCTCAACCATTGGAGGGAACATCTTTTAATCATTTGCAAATTCACTTCCTTAGGATTCCAGAGAGCCATAAGTACCATCACTACTAACAAGTCTGGATTAACTTGTTTGATCTTATTCATCTGAGAACTGTCTCAGAACTAAAACTTAAACAATTTTTTGTAGGTGTGATTGGGAAAAAAAGAATAGAAGTGAGTGTCATGTCAGACGCTGTAAAATATCTTCGTGTGTGTATATATAAAAAATTATAAATTGCTTAATAATTAAAAAACAGCAGTGCACATAAAATAGTACAAAATACAATACACAGATAAAATTATAAACAAGTATATATAACTAAATTCTGTGTCTGCATAGGCCTGCTGAAATACTAAAACAATGTTGCAAGGGTGCCTGTGTAATATTAATCAGCAGGAAGTATGCATTGGCATTGCAGTAATCCAGTTTTCAAGTTACCAATACCAGGACTAATGTACCCAAGCTATCCTGATCAAGGAATGGCTGCCACTGTCATACCAGCCCAACCTGATAAAAAGGCACTCCTAGCCACCAAGACCACCTGGGCCTCCAGTGGATACAGGAGCACCTACTAGACTGCATACCTCTTCTTTCAGGGCAGGCTATTGACCAGTTTATCAGAAGCAGGAACCACTAACCCACAGAACCTCTGTCTTGTTGGGATGCAAGCTCAATTTATTTCCCATCATCCAGCCCACCACTGCATCCTGGCACTGGTCCAGGGCCTGCACAGCCTCTCCTAGTTCATATATTATGGAGAAATAGATGTGAGTGTCATCAGCATACTGGACTTTTATAAATGGACATTATACAGTTCTGGGAATCAAGGCACAATGATGAATCAAGATGGTTCTTTTCATAAATATTGGATCAGCTTTGCATACTTAGGAATAATTTATGATGACATTCATTCTGTTTATGATCTCTGATGATATATAGGAAGTTCCCACTCTTGAACAGTTCCCCACTGTACTGAAAAATAATCAGTTTTTGTCCATATCTATTTCTATCAATTTTTATAAAAACAATAGAATACTGAAAGTATAATATTGAAAATTGGCAAGTGTGAAAACAAGATGCTGGGGAAGTGTAAGGCAACCATTCAAACACATTCCCCAGAAAGGCAAAGGAATTAACAGGCTGATGACCTAATTTACCTTATGAAAACATTTTGTTAATATATTGTATTTTAATAGCACCAGATGAAAACTAAGAACATATTTACATTTTTGTCCTACAGGTTTGCTACAGCTATCCCACTTCTAATATTTAGTGGGGACTGTTTAAATCCATCAGCCTTAAGTGCGATAACAAAAGAAAAACATGGTTCCAATTTTAAATGCATTTGGAGTACACTTTGCAGTGTTTGGTAAGTACTGTACTACTTTTCATTTTGGAAAGCTATGTCATCCCTAGGCCTCATTCAGATATCAAATGGATAAGGATGGATGATATTGTCAATCTTGGTTTAAGCAAGATTATCAGTGTGGGTTTGCTCCTTACTTCAGCAATGAAGTCTACAGCATATCAGAACTGCCACTTTTAATATATGCATGCATAAAAACTGGGTAATGGCACAATCTTTGAGGAGACTCCTCTCTTTCTCTCATAAAGCAGGAGAACGTTTCTTGGAATATTGTCCCTGGTCAGATCTATCAATATTGTCCCTGGTCCAACGCATGCAGATATCATTAACAAACAAAAAAATTCTTTTCCCTCATAACTTCTGTTTATCATATGCATATTTAATCAACAAAGCACCGCCTCACTAATTAGTTAAGATAATTAGATGCAAGCCCTACTATATACAGTGACCCTATCTAACTTCATCCTGGATTGTTCTTGTTAGCCCTAAGCATCTCCCTTTTGTGATTGAAGGGGAAGAGGGCATCTGCTCCCTCATATCACTGTGGCCACTCCTGCAGTGCTCCATAAGTTGGAGGGATAAGTAGGAAGCCTCTTTTACATATGTTGGCTCCCTCTAGATTTGGAACCCCGAACTCTCATTGTTCCAAGCAGAGGCGTAGGAAGGTCAGATGGTACCCGGTGCAGAAAATTTCTTTTCACCCCCCACATTGTTTTTTGTTTTTGTTTTGCCTGCAAAAATGGTTTTACGTTATTTCATATTTTCTTACAAAGGAATAATAATAAGTAAAAATAAACTTTTATTTATATCCCGCCCTCCCCGGCCGAAGTCGGGCTCAGGGCGGCTAACAGATATATAACATTGATATAAAAATCAAACAATAATTAAATTACCTCCTAAAAACATGTCAAAATCAAATTAAAGTCTAATTAGATGGCTTTCCGCAGGGTTAGGGTTGGGAACAGTAAGTGCTCCACTGAATTGAAACTTCAGCCTTCACAACATAGGAAAACAGCCAAGTAAACACTTATTTTTGTGGAGGAGGGTCAAGATATTAACTGATATGCATGAAATTTCATATATAGCTATATAATCCCTAGTGCAGTAAGATAAGACCTTTGGAGCAGGCATTTTTTAAAAAAAGTTTCTTATGAACCACCCTAGTAGGGCAGTAATTGTTCCTTGATAATTTGTCACCCCCTCCATGATGGAACCTGGGGCGCCCCCCGCCCCCCACTTCCTACGCCCCTGGTTCCAAGCCACAGAGGAAACCTACATGAACAGAGCAGGTGGCCTACTGGAGAAGCTTATTCTCCAACACATGTATCACATCCACACCATACATTTAAAGTGCATGACTGCTCCCCAAAGAATCCTTGGAACTTTAGATTGTTAAGGGTGCAGAGAGTTGTAGTTCTCTGACGGGTAAGCTGCTATTCTCAGAACTTCTGAGGGAAAGCCATGCACTTTAAATGTGCAGTGCAGATATGACTGGCTGTGGAATGGCAACAGTGACACAAGGAAGGGGGCCAAATCAAGGAATGTGCCCTTTTCCTCACCCTTGCACATGGAGGGAGAAGACTGCCTGAATTCTCCTATATATTCCCAGACTAATATTACATACGGTGCTTTGGAATTTGCTGCAAATGTTGCTTCTAATGAACTGCTTCAACCTTTTTCTTATTGTAGAATCTTTTAAAGGAAGTTCTCTGCCCAATTGATGTTGATTTAGATGGTTGGTTCAAAACTGTTAGAAGAATGGAAATCTGGTAGCTAATGCAATGCTGGAAGCTACTTGTGCAGATGTAGCATTGCTTAATTCAGATGGCCTTTTAATTTTTTCATCAATTGATTCATATCATTTCTATGCTGCTTTAAATTTTTTAAAGAAACCCTCAAAGCATGCATACAATCTAAGTTAAAGCATGTAATAAAAATTACAAAATATCAAAACAAAACACTACAGATGAAGATCTCATATAAAAGACACATTTAAAGCAGCATAATTAATGGGAAAATAAACATAAGTCAGATAAAATTCCAATGCAATACTACAATAAACTCCACAAAACAGCATCATTAGTAACTAAACCTAATAATTGAACTATTAACACAGTAACCTTTCCCAGATACATCTCTTGCTTTAAAAAAAAGAAAGCTGGAGGCCAGACTCCAAGACTATGGCAAATAGCCTGCTATCTCAAATTTTCAAAATCTAGTAATAAAGTTAGAAAGGCAAAGGTATCCAGTGGTGGCTTTACGCTAGTGAAAAGCATTACTGTTTATTCAAGGCATGATACTTTATTTTCACCAATCCCACCCCCATGTAGCCTCCTGTGCCCTGACTTAAACATTTTCCCACTGAATTACTGTACCAGCATCACTACTGTTTAAATAAAACAACATTAATTGTTTATCTGTTCAGTTTCACAAAACAGTGTTGCAATTTTGATTGATTTCATTTTGATTTTTATAGGAACACTTCGCTCAAACTGAATACACCCAGCAGGAGACTTTACAATGCACGACCTTTTGAATATTCTTCCCTTTATTGATGCCCTTCTCGTCATCAGAGTGACAGGCAAACAACTGCTGGAAGCTCTTGAAAATGGAGTTTATAGATACCCAGCTCTTGATGGAAGGTATGAAGTATATATATATTTAAGTGCCTCTTCCTCCGACTCCTGAACTCCTCTGAAAATGGATTTTTAATGTTGCATTTATCAATTTCCATATTGTATGCAAATTATACTATTCTTACTGTCTGAATTTATGTCACACTAAACTATGCTTTAGTGCTATGCACATTAGCTGGAATGAGCTGAAGTGAAGGCCTGGACTTGCATGCTTCCCCTCCCTCTCCTCCTGTGTTTCCAGGAGAAGTACTTTGCCAGCATTTAGTTTCACTTTCACAGAATCTTGGCATCTAATATAGGAATGGGGGAGAAACTGGATCCTATTTGCATTTAAAGGTGAACCTACCAAGTTTACTTTCTGAAACAATTGAAATACAGCCATCTTTTGAAATGTGAGCTTCTGAGAATTTTGTGATGTAGTTCCCCAGTCAAGTACAGTCGTACCTCGGAAGTCGAATGGAATCCGTTCCAGAAGTCTGTTCGACTTCCGAAATGTTCGGAAACCAAGGCGCGGCTTCCGATTGGTTTCTGATTGTGCAGGCGTGCCAGAAACAATAGTGGAAGCCACGCCGGATGTTTGGCTTCCCCAAAAAGTTTGAAAACTGTAACACTCACTTCCGGTTTTTGATTGTTTGGGAGCTGGAACGTCCAACTCCCAAGGCGTTCGGGAGCGTTCGATACGACTGTAAGGTGTATAAAAGTGCATACACTGCAGTCAACTGTGCATAAGATTGCATATATTCATGAGAAAAAGATACTGAAATGTATTATAGTAAGGAAAATTGCTTTGCACCAATTTGTATATTAGGCATATAAAATGTATACATTAGGAGAAATTAATACTAAAATGCTTATGAAATTTCATGAGAACTTTAAAAATGTTTTGCAAACTGGTACAGAAATGCGGAGAATTGAACTTAAGAATGGAAAAATGAGAAACGTTACATATTACATATGAACCAACTCTTGAATCAAAAGTATCAACAGCTTGGGGAGGAGGGACATAGCTCAGTGGTAGAGCATATGCTTTGCCTACAATAATGAGAGTTAGAAACCTCTTCGTGGAGATGAGAATGCTAGAGGCTGCACTAAACATTATGTTTTGCACCTATGTGGCAAATCACTTTTTATGGAAGACAAATAGCCAGTTGCACTTTAATGCAAAAGAGAGTGAGACAAGGCTTTGCTGTGCCTCTCAGCTAGCAATTGGAGCACAGCTCCCATGCCATCTCTGTATGAAGCCAATGTAGATTTGTTCTGAAACCCAGTGCAGATGTGTGCAAACTTATTTCAGTCTCACACTTGCTTTAATCAGCTCCTGCCTGTGTACAGTGTCTTGCTAAATTTAATAGGTCAAGGCAGGCTTCTTGGATCGTGCACTAGAGGTAGCTGAAATTAGAGGAAGGCTAGAGAAAGAGCTCACAGAGGTGGAGCAGGAACTGTTATCTGCATGGCATTATTAGTCAATGTGTGTTAAATGTTAGCACATGGAGGAATAGATTGTATTGATTTTGAAAGAGGGCTGAAATGTGGAGAATATTAATGAGTGAGTTTATTCATCATAATATAAAATATAAACTGTTTTTATTAACATCTAGGTTTCCTCAAGTAGCAGGAATAGAATTTGGATTTGATCCAAATGCAGAACCAGGGCACCGCATTTTAAAAGACTGTAAAAATTCAAGGATGGTATTTAAAGCAAAATCAAATCTATCAACTTGCTATTAAGGAATACTTAGCTAATGTAAGCACTTCTTTTAATATGCTATTTTGAACTATAGTGATGCTTATTCCATTTGACAAAACTATTTCTTATGACCATACCACGTTGGAAGGCAATAACAACTGGTGGACAAGCGAGGCAATGGAAGACATTTATGATAGGAATTACAAAAACTTCTTACCTGAAAATTGTGAAGGTGACATCAATGACAATCTTTCATGAATGATTTAAGTAATAGTCTGACCTGGGATAAGGTAGCTCCCTATCCAGGATTTTATAGTGAAATGCAAGTTGTAGCTACTATAATATGTGTACAACTTGGTACATTTTTAAATGTTCCACATTCTTCAACCATTTCTATTTTCACTTAAATTTTGTATCACATCATAGTCTTCATCATTTATAAAAACTTAAGAAAGTACACACCTGCTAATCTAGCTGATTATTATTGTTATCAATAATAATTGTTAATGTTTATTAGACTCAACTGGTTATTGAGCAAATCTACTCTGTTTATTAGACTTGTTAGTTGCCTGTTACCTGAAAGTCTCCAAGCAAATTACAAGACATTTGAAAACATTAATAAGAATACATCATGCCTGTGGTTCCCATTTTTTTCATCCTACAGACCAGTTAAAAATTTCTGAGGGTCATGGCAGACCACTTAATGCAACTTTAATGCACTGTGCTGTATTATTTTTAATTGTATTTTTTCAGACGTGTGGACCACCTGATGAACCTCATGGAGCACTAATGGTCCATGGACCTCAGTTAGGGAACCCTTGCATTATACCATCGAAGTGAAACACCACCCATAACAGCCATAGGAAGCTTTGGCAGGTACTGTAGGTTGCTGTGCGTTGCAGCAGAGAGACTGGCACAATGCAAACACACTTGCAGGACCACTGGAGTTGCTTCACAACTGTGTTTGTACTGCACCGACATCCCTGCTCCTTGCCCCGTTTCTCCAAGAAATCAACAGCAACTGACCAGCAGCTCTACCTCATCTGACAAGACACTTCTGGATGTATCACCACATCTGCCCATCTCTGGTGTGGTGGAATGGAGGTGACACTATGCAAGGGGTGTTGAGAGTAGGAACCGTAACTTGTCACGCCAAGCAGGAGCACTGCCTTATTTGCCAGGGTGACACCCCTCTCTCCTGCCTTCATTCACAGGTACAAATGAGTTGGTGGGGAGGCAGCCTTGTCTCTATGGTGGCAGGGATGCCTTCCTACATTCGAGAATGGACGCAACTGCAGAAAGGAGCAGAAAGCAGAGTCTGTGCAACTTGGACACCATTTGTTCTAAGTTAATATTTCAATGTTTCACAAACTGACTTTTTATTTATGTAGAATTTTATTTTTAATATTGAATACACAATTCAAAGCAATAATTGTGTAACACAATTTAAGATGAAAACAACAGAAAATCGAAAACTATAACCTAATAAAGATTCTTGTCCAAAGCCAGCTCATGCACTTTATTCAAGAAAGCAGACTTCCTCATTTATATCCCCATCTGTTTGGGGAAGCATGTGCCCAACTGGGTGCAGTATGCTCAGTTTCCCACTTGGATAGATGAGGCTATGCACACTGCCTTTTCAAAGACATTAAAATGCTTCCACCCAGGGGTCAGGTGTACCACAGATGCTGCAAAGTACCCTTTTCATGACAGTCTCTCCACATTTGCCTTATGGTGTCATATATATACCATATTCTAATTGAAGCTAAAGGAAATGTTGGAATTAAATTTAACAAATATACTAAACAAACCTGGTAAATATCACATATGAATATTTATATTTGGAAGCTGCACTTGAAGAGCATTGCTCTATGAGTAATGCCAAACTGAATGTTTGCATTGGATATATTTGAGTCTTCATCATTCTTAGTTTGCCAGTAAATCTTCATATAATCATTATTATGCCCATTGTGCATATAATCAAATGCACATTTAAAATATGTATTTAGATGCCTGTATCTGAAAGAGTATGTATACTTGGGAACAAGTTTAACATCTGTGATTTTTAAGGGAAAGGATGGCTACATGATGTTTCAGAATTGCTCCAGGTTATTTGATACAGAAACTGCACAGACACTTTCCACAGTAGTTATTAATCACTTTGACTCCATCAAGATTGTACGAGGAATCAAGCAATGCTTCTCTGGTCACCGAATGAGTTTAATTACAAAATTCACACCCTCTTCATTAATAGGTAAATAGATAATGGCATGTTACAAATAAGTACTGTAAGTAATTTTGCCCAAAGGAGTGTTGTCCTAAACCATTGTGTATTCCTCCATATATGCCGTGTTAATTATTTTCTCTACTGGAAATATGTTGGGTTACCACTGCTTTTTCGCCTAGCTAAAAGAAAAGAAGTTTATGTCAGGTTGTTTCTCCTTTTAAGTCGAAAGGCAGGGTTTGAAGCTGGTCATCTGACATCTCAGGAAGGAAATTCCTCCTTTCCAACCTCCTAATCCTACTGTCTGTCAGGATGTGAGGCGGTGATGGCTGGTGCCCAGTGAGCTTGGTAAGATGAAAGGCAAGGAGACCAATAGAGGGTGGAGCTGGAACCAATGACAAGCAGAGTCAGCTAATTCTGCTTTTTGTCCCCCATCCTCCTCCATGCTAAGTTCTAAAAGACATTACTGAGACCAAGCTGGAGGAATCTGATAGATAGGGCCACCCCCTTGGATTGGTTGTAAGAAAGAAGGCAGGCAGGTGGGGGCTGACGGAGGCAGTGCCCCATTTGCCCTGATGGAGTAGCTTCCACTGATGTTGGTGCGGGGACTCAACTCTTCATTAGCTCTGATGCTCCTTGGGTTGCTTAGTTATAGGTGGAGCCTTGTGGGATTACAGAGTGCCCTCAGCCTGATGGACCTTCCCTAGGTGCTTATAGTAGGTGACTCATCCAAGTACTCCTTCCCCTGTCCAGCCGTCTCACCCACTGCTGCCTTGCCAAGCTTACTGTTCTCTTCAGCTCTGTAGCCACCTGCTGCTTTTGCTGCCCAGAGGCTTATGTAGGAAATGGAACACACACTGCAACATTTGCACACCTACAATGAGAACCCTTCCACTTCCAGTCCAGCTTTGTTTCCCTCTTAGAGGGCTGGTTAAGGTTCAGAGCCGCTGGAAGGTGGATAGCTGACATTGTGCTAGGAAATTAGTCTTAATTTTGCTACCTTTGTTGTTACCAGAATTAATGCAATTGCTATGGCTAATGAAGTATGGACTATTAATTGTTCTGTGTCACAGTGAATTAGAAATGCACATATCAAATCTAGACTTCTTGTTATTTGGCATCACATCCTCATGCAGGCAGCATTGATACATCTGGGACTATTGCCAGTGTTTCCTCTCTCTTACACTTAGTTCTTTTTCACTGAAGGCATAGTCTCCTTTAAAAAATAAATAAGTTACAAAAAAAAACTTCCACCACTGAGTCAATTGTATGGGGCAGGAAGGGATTTGAGCTGATATAATTTGAGTTTATTAAAACCATAAAAAGCTCAGTTCACACTTCTATTTCTCCAAGTGACGCTGAGTAGTCTTTATCTGCATTGGGTTAGAAATTGTATTTATATATCTTCTTATTGCTGATCTTTTTTTATTGTTGATAGCTTTGGGGTGTTTCATGGGAAGTGATTCATAAATGAACAAAAAAGTAAGCCAGCCTTTGAACCCAGCGCTACAAAGAGCCAGCTCATCAATGTAATGTAATGTAATGTAATGTAATGTAATGTAATGTATCCTGGATGACAGTGCAAACTAAGCTGTAGTGGGTGCAGCCTCAGCAATACTTGTGAACTTGACAGCTGGAAAAATTACTACAAATTCTTGCTACACAGAGTCCAAATTTCCAAATGGTAATGAATAGATATGTAATGGAAGATTCACAATGAAAGTAATGTCTTGTGTGAACTGCCCTGGTAGCATCACCCACATAATTAAATATGCCATCTTCAGACAGCCAGAGGTGAGCAAAGAGCACAAACACAGTTAGCTGTTAGCTGTTCACTCAGTTGTTTCTGGGTGATGCTTGTCTGCAAAAGCTGCTCTTGCTGTTGTGTGGGCTGCTAATCATTCCTCCAGTTCATCTACTTGAAAAGCATTTTGGATTGTGAGGACAAGCTGGCTTTAAACCATTCTCATTGACTTAAACTATCAAAGTCTTAACGCAAGAATGTATACTCTTGTGATTTATCTCTCAAAAACTTTTTTTAATTTGATAAAAAGCTAGAGAATTGGCCCAAGTATGCTGCCTGCAATGATGTCAAACTAATTTGTAACCTGCAATCCAGAAAGGATTTGGGAAGTGACATAATATATAAAGAAAATAAGGGAAGAACAGTTTAAGAACCAAGAACTTCATGTTTCATTTTTTTAAAAACCAACCCTTTGCACTAATACAATACATTTCTTTCTCTCTCTCAAAAACAACAACAACAACAACAACTGTTGAATAGATTTGCTAGACTTCTCCTAAACCTAAGGGTCAAACTACATATAGTATTTTTTAAAGAAAGCAGCCTGGGGGAGGGCACTGGGGGAAAGTGTTTTAATGATTTCCCCATGTTTCTTTTCCCAGCTGAAACGGATTTCCCCCATAGCTGCTCCATGGGGCAAAACATAGTTACTATATGGGTATCTTCAAAGGATAATCTGAATCACTGCTCTGGAGCTAAAGAAACCGATAAAAAAAACTAAGGACAGAATCATGTACTATGTGCTATGATGAAATATAACATTTCTGTAGCAAATGAAAAATGGCACAAGCTCACTGGAAGATCCCAGGCTCAATCTGCAGCATGTCCAAGTAGGGCTGGAGAGCTGTTGCCAGTCAATGTAGACAATACTGAGCTTAGAATAATAGAATTGCAGAGTTGGAAGGGACCCCAAGGGTCATCTGGCCCAACCCCCTGCAATGCATGAATCTTTTGCCCAACATGGGGCTTAAACCCAAGATGGACCAATAACCTGACTCAGTATAAAGCAGCTTCCCATGTTTCTCTGACTAAACTAAAAACAACTTGTCACCACGGGTTCATCATCAGTGGTTTTAACTGGTTTATATGCATTCTTTGGCTGAACTGGTTTGTAGACCACAGCTGAAGTATCCCTGAAAGTGTTGTTAAAACAGTGAAAGACTTTAAGCATGAGTACAAGACAGGTTTTAATAAGCCAGTGACTAATACCTCATTATTTAATTTCAAGCCTTTGAAACGCAAACAGAGGAAAAAGAAGTGATAATTGCTGTGCCGGGTGTAGAAGGAAGGACCTGCCACATTTCAAAGAACATGAAGGAACACTTGCGACAGCTTCGAATAGTTTCCATGCATTTTCTCCACTTCCTAGCAACGATTGTGAGAAATCAGATTCAGATAACCCAAATCATCTCCTGCCAAGTCAGATCGTTGGGGAAATGGTACCTTAGTGGTGTAAAGTGACACTGCAGTGATATTATTTGTGTTAGAATGCTTTGATTCTGGTTTTCATTTTATTTTACATCTCTTCAGATTCTTTGCAATCTCATTATCCTCCTTTAGTGCATTTTCAACTCCCTTGCCATTCAAGGGTCCAACTGCCTCTCTAACAAGTCTCCTGTTATTAGCATATTTAAAGATTGTTAATTTTATGGCCTTAAATATTTTAGCAATGTGCTCCTCAAATTCTTTTTAGTATCCTTTGCTGTCAGCTTGCATTTATTTTGCTTAGTGTTTCATTTTAATTTGGTCTGAAAACATTAATTGATCCTTAATCACAGGCTATAACCTGGGCAAAGATATTTACTGCTAGTGCCAGTGTTTAAAAAAGTATAATTGGGGGGAAAGGGGGTCCTGTTATGTTCTCATTTACAAAAGCAATAAAGGATATTTTTTAAGTGTGCAGTTCTCTGGACACACACACACACACACACACACACACACACACTCTGTTATTTCCAGTAAATAAATGATTACTTTGGTTAGTTTGCCCAGTGAAATTACCTCCTTATTTAAGCATGGTTAAATAGGTTTCAGATGTCACCCATTTCAACATACTTACTATAGTTTTTAATGTTTTAATTGATCAGTTAATTGACTAAACTGGTCAATCTCTATTTGGAGAAAAGACCAGACAACCTGTTTCTGAATTAAACTAACGTACAGCTCATGAAAATATTACTCTATGCTGGTTAAAGCCACTGAAATGAAAAACCATTTTGATGCGCTTCAAATTCATTTGAAAATCTTTACACAAAAAGAAGTAGAAAGGTCAGCAAAAGCTTTCCTTCAAAATTCTGCATGACTGGAAGTCAGATAGCCCTGTAAGCCTGGTTATAAAAACAGCTCTGAGCAGCCTATATTCAAACTGCTTGGATAGTCTAAAAACGGGTATACCGTATTATCCCAAGTTGTACTAAAAATGGGAGAGCTCAACATATGTAAAAGCAGTCAGAAGTATGTAGAGAGTTCCTGTCAGGGTTCTGCACTTGTTTTCAAATCATTTCCTTTGCTCCTGATGGATCTCTATGGATGCCTACATCATCATTGTCATCATCATAATTTCCTTATTTATAGGCCACATCTGCAGCTTACATAATCATAAATAAAATGCATTTAAAAGCAACAACTTGTAACATAACAAAACAGTAGTAAGGTTCTACACTTAGGCAGGAATAACCAGCTGCACAAATATAATATGGGGGCACATGGCTTCCCAATAGTACATGTGAAAAGGATCTGACACTCTTAGTAGACCACAAGCTAAACATGAGTCAACAGTGTGATGCAGCAGCAAAAAAACCCCCTAATGCTATTCTAGGCTGCTTCAACAGAAGTACTGGTATAGTGTTCAGATCAAGGGAAGTGATAGCATTGCCCTATTCTGCCTTGGAATACTATTCCCACCTAGAATACTGTGTCCAGTTCTGGGTGCCATAATTTAAGGATATTAACAAGCTGGAAAATGTGCAGAGGAGAGCGACCAAGATGATCAAGAGTCTGGAAACTAAGGACTTGGGTATGTTGGGTATGTTTAGCCTAGAGGAGACTGAGAGGCAGGGCTGCTCCAAGACATTTTGGCTGGTCCAAGACAAAATGGTGCCCCCCTCAGCCAGGGAAGAAGGGATGCATGAAGATCTACAGTAGGATCAAGAGGATGAGTGAAGAACTACATCAGGAACAAGATCAACCTTACCCATCGGTTGAAGGGGGAATTAAAGGCTGTCACGGGGGGTGGAAAGGGGCCCACTCTGAATCATGCTGGCCAGGTGCAGACCCCAGGAAACCCCAGAGGGCAGCCCCCACCATTTCCTCCTATGGGGTGGGGGGAGAGACCAGCAGCACATCCTGTTCACCAAGAGGCCACAGTATTGGCAGCATTTTAGGGGCTGATGCTGAGGCAGCGGATCTGGCCTCTAAGGAGTTTTCCACATCCATTCCTGCTACTGCAATAGTGGCAGCAGCAGCAGCGGGCAATGCATTCCTTGGGAGGCCAGATCCTTTGCCCCTGTGGATCCTGCTGCCTAAAGCAGTTCCCTCACCTTGCCTCATAGGTCAGCTAGCCCTGCTGAGAGGTGATAAGATAGCCATGTTCAAATATCTGAAGGGTTGTCACATGGAAGACAGAGAACAAGCTTGTTTTATGCTGCTGCAGATGGGAGGACCTGGCCCAATGGACTCGAATTACAACACAGGAGATTCCAACTAAACATTAGGAAGATTTGGAACCCAATTTCCCCCAATTTACTGGATTATTCCCATATTGGGTAAACCAGAATTTTCAGGGGGGAAACATCAAGGCTGGTGTTGTTTGAGGGGAGTGTCATGTGGAGTACACAAATGAAATGGGAATGAAAACAGCTGTAAACACTCAGTAAACTGGTGTGGACAAGGCCTCAGTGTGAGGTGAGTGTGAAACATGCAAACTGCATGCATTATGAGCTATGCTGAACAGGGTGTTGGCATTAGATCTAAACTATGGGAGCTTTTCTGTCTGGGGCAGAGGAATATAAAAAACCCCAATATTTTTTTTTTAACTTTTAGAAAACTTATCATATTGGTTCAGCTTGCCTGGGCCAAACAGTTTTGTAGACGGAAAATAGGAGGGATAAATGTTTTCCCTGCTTTCCTATTTACATGTAGGCTGTTAGTCAAACAAACATTCTTTAAAGGTAGCTAGATTATCTAAAAAGCTGAGATTCCCATAGCATTATTATTGTAGGCAGGGTGAGATAATAAAAGGTATTTAAAGCTCTATTATTTTCATTTCCTCATTTAATGAACACTGTAATGTAATAGATTATTATGTCAGAAAACTAAACCCCTTTCTTTTCTAGAATTAATTAGTGCCAAATATAGCTCTGTTGACTCTTACGTTCCATTAATTCCAGCCCATCTTCTCACATGAATATGTTTTTATGAGACAGCAAGCATATTTTTATATGTTTGTACACCAGTTTATCCTTTGGTCACACTTGGTTTCCAGCGTGATCACCTTCCTGTCCTATGGAAATGCACTGTAGCCCAAGTCATGTGTGACAAGAACTATAGTGTGGTAAAATGGGGGAAGCCCTAATCACCTTACAGTGTTGACATATGTTGGTATTATTCTTATTATTTTAATTTATTACCCTTCTTTCACACTCATATCCCAAGATGGGTTACAACAATTTAAAATAAAACATTAAAAACAGTTTTAAAAACTTACAAAAAAGAGAGAAACATTAGATGCCTCCTAATGGCAACTCCTGCAGCCAATAATGTGTGCCAATGTATTGCTCTGCTTTCCTTTGGACCACATCTGCAACGTGAAGGGGTGTGTGTCTTTTACCGTCTGGGCAGCTCAGGGCATCCATACACACCAGTCACTCTTGAACCCTGGGGAGGTTACTTCGGTGCTGCTAATGCAGCAGTTTCACTTCACCCCTTATCTCTCAAGACAGATGGATGTCAACAACAACAAAATGCAATCACAAAACATAAAGTTGGTCGTTGGGGGTGGAGTCATCAAGAGTGCCCCTCTGCTGATCTTAGCACCCAAGACAGTCTATAGGGAAGGAAGCAGTCTTTCAGATATTTGCAGTCTTTGTTGTTTAGGGCTTTAAACACTAATGCAAGTACTTTGAATTGGGCCTAGAATGCAACCCCCAATAAAAAATAGGTGGTTTTTGAAGCCTTCTTCTTCTATTAATTCCCTACCTTTTCACCAAGGATCTCACATAATTCTTCCCCTCTCAGTAGGTTAGGTTCAGAGACAGTGACTGGGCCAAGGTCTCTTGGTAAGCTTTGTGGCTGAGTTGGGCTTTGAACCCTTCTTTCCCAGGTCCTAGTCCAACACTCTAACCACTGAAAAATAAATCCATCCTACTTTCTTCTCAAATAACTGCCAGTATGCCCTATTAAAGCAAAAACTACTTTGGACCCAGTTACCTGAAGAACCCCTCACTCTCATATCCGCCATCTGGTGCTTTCAGATTCCCTTTTCTGAATGCATCTTCAGAGGTGAGATAAAACAAATTTTTGAGAAAGTTTTTTTTTTTTTACTCTGGTACCGCAGTCATGGAACAGCTTCCTCAGCGAGGTTCACCTGGTGTCGTTATGTTTAGATTCATAGGTGCAGTACTTTCTATCGGGGGAAGTATGCTTTATATATCAGAAGTATGGAAAACAGTGTTTTAGTAGATTGCTACTACACTACTGAGCCACTCCAGAACACTCTTCCCACCCCCATCAGACAAGGACCAACAAGAATAGCCTATCTTTCCATAGAAATACCATTGCATTAGACTTTTTTCATTATATAAATCACATTTATTTGAAGGTTATGCACCCTACCTTTCCATTAATGTATATCAATAAACTTCTATATCTCTCATACCAGACTAAAATCTGATTGGGGATGCATTCAGGGGCCCATCCTTGTGGGTGCCCTTCTGGTTTTTTTTTACAGCACGCCATCTTGCTCTGACATATTTGCATCTTTCCCTCCCTCTGTCTATCCATGAGGTTCTTATCTGTCCTCCTTTCTCCCCATTGCTGCCTCCGAAATAGGTGAGGTTATCCCTTTGCCTGTGCTCTGAATTCACCATCCTTTGAAACTTGCATATTCGTTCAGTTACACTGCTATTATGGTGACATTGGGATCGTATTGCAGCCAGATATGCTAGATCAAATTTCAAACTAAAGCTCTTCAAGCTGTTTTAGGTTATCATGCAGGGAACACAGAGCAATACTTTTACAATAAGTGAAGAGTGGTGTCTATTGCTTCCAAGTACATAGGGAATTAAAGCAGAGGCATAAAATTGAATTGCAAATAATATTCTAATTTAATTGTTCCAAAGATAAGCTAATATTTAAAATGGGTGCCAAATATATAGCAGATGCTACTGTAAGCCCCATAATAAACATGATAGGTGGAACTATGTATCCCAGAATAATATAATGGCTCATAGAAATAAAACAGGTCACAGAAGGATTACTTAGAGCAGACAGCCATAAGGAAGCCAACACAGCAGGTTCATCTGTTTGTTTAGCACAGCTGAGGGGAACCTTTGACCTCCTAATGTTGCCCATCAGTCTCAGGAAGCTTGGTGAATGGTCAGGAATGATGGGAGTTTAGTTCAGCAACATATGGAGGGCCAATGGCTCCCTATGCCTGGTTTAGCAGAACAGGATGGAGCCCAAACATTTCAACAAGTTTTACTTATAAGGAGGCAATGAGTTAAAGAGAGAGAAAAATCCACTCTCTACATTAATTTCCATCTGTATTCCCAAACCTTTGGGCTTTCCCCAAATTGGACCTTGCATTCCCACTTATTCAATAAATTTGAATTCCAGAGTCCTTCATTTCCATTAACTAATGAATTTGTTACATTTGTCATGATTACAGAACTGTTCCTATGGGTTCCTGAACCAGCAAAACAGTCAGTATTGATTTAGTGGTGCCTGGATCCAGTCCTGTTCTGGAAGCTAGGGCTGGTAAGGAGGAGACATTCCTAATATGTCCCATTTGCTTAATGCCATCGCCTACACAGACAGAAGTTTCCTTTGAAATATGCTCTGGCTACGGCTTTCTGAGAACTTTCTCTAAGTGATCAACAGCTGCCAAGAATGACAGTTCAATCTGGTATCAACTGCAACCATAGTCTTCAACAACTTCAATATTTTCAAAGCCTGAAGGACAATTCCAGGTCCAACTTTCAGGGCTAGATGAGATTTTAACAGTGCAATCCTATACACAGTATTGTTAAGTATGGCTTACTCTCAGCTATGCAAGCGCTGAAAGCCTAAATCTCAACAGGAAGTGATTTGACCATGACAAGGGCCTAATGTCAATATCTCCACTTTCAGACCACCCTCGTCCTTGTAGTTACATAGCACAGATATGGAGCACAACAAGGTGACAGATCATATAGAGTGCAGGAGGTTTTAATTCCTTTTCCCCACACACTTCTTCTCACCAGCCTTACTTTGTATTTGAATGGGCCAAACACATGTTTAACATGCACTGTTGGAGTCCAGCCTGGCCATGACTCTTGGGGGACTTCATCTGAGGAAGAGGAATGGGACTTTACCAAGACCTCCAGTGCCACCAGGGAGCTTGAAGAGCCCAATGCCATAGTTGAACAGTCTGACCAAGTCCCAAAGACACTTTGCCTGGATCCCCTGATCATCATTAGCACCTGGACCCAGACTCTCCTATACCCTCACCCCCCCCCCCAAGGAGCTGATAAGACATCAAGCTCAGAAGTTCAGATGGCAGAGGAGTGCTTCGAGGGCCATCAGTGGGTTTCCCTACCAGGGGTCTATTTTAGAGGAGGGAGAAACTAGAGAAGGTTCAGGTGTGCATTGAGACCCAGCAGATGATCAGGAAGAGAGAAAGAGAGAGAGGAGCTGACTTAGGCCTTTGCTGGGATAACATTGCTCAATTGAATATTAATAGGATATGACAACGGACTTCTGTTCCAGGTTTGAAAGGCTAATGAAAGACACAAATGCAGTTACCCTGTACATCCAGTTTGGTCCTTAATGAGCATAGGCTTCTGAACTTTCTCAGTAACTGATGCGCCTGTTTCCTTTTATGACTACCACACTGAGCAGTGTATCGGGCTCTGATTTTGACCTAGATGAAGATGAAGAAGAGTTTGGATTTGATATCCCGCTTTATCACTACCCGAAGGAGTCTCAAAGCGGCTAACATTCTCCTTTCCCTTTCTCCCCCACAACAAACACTCTGTGAGGTGAGTGGGGCTGAGAGACTTCAGAGAAGTGTGACTAGCCCAAGGTCACCCAGCAGCTGCATGTGGAGGAGTAGAGACAAGAACCTGGTTCCCCAGATTACGAGTCTACCGCTGTTAACCACTACACCACACTGGCTCTCATGAAGAGGTGCTGGACAGATAACTCAGATGAATCAGCAATACCAGAGGTTCATCTGGTATATCAACCCAGACTTCAACATCAGTTGGGTCCTCCACAGACACCATGTACTGAACCTGCAACCCCATCTGAGAATCTAGTCCTTGGCATATGAGTACCTCCAACCCTAGAAACTTCATGCTTGCCCATCAGTGCAGGTACCAAAGAAAGAAATTGACAGAGAGAAGGTGGAGTGCTTGCCTCCCATATGGATAGTCATCCATATGGATATATAAGCTTAAACTTCTGATGTACAGTAGTAACTAAAAGGTAATATGAGAATGGACTTGTCCTAAATATTATGTTATGTTGGCGCTGGTGTACCAGATTATTAACGTAAGTACACAAGATATACCAGATTACTTATATCTTATAGTTTTGAATAGATTTGGATATAATGTTTATTAATGATATTTATTTTTTAAAGCACCATAATTACATTCTTACAAATGATTTACATTTTCAAATCTTTTTGTTTTAGAGAATGACATTTAAAAAAATCAGTCAGGTCAAGAAAAACAATTACTTTATTCAGAACTACCCCCCCCTTTTTTTTGTTAAAGCTCAAAAGTACAAAACACATTTTGGCTGAAAATGTACTTCACATTCTTCATTATGGTGAGCCAGGAACAACTGAGTCATAGACTTATGACAAATAAGCACCAAACAACCTAAATCCTTTGGTGAGGGAAACTGCATGTCAGATCTATGAATAAAACCTTGAAGTTTATAGTTTCATTCTTAAACAGCCCCACAGTATTGCTATATTGAACATACAGTGATAAAAGATATCCATACAGTAGTTCTATAATGGATTGCATAGAAGAAGCAACAACTGCCTAGCTTTAGCACAGCTGCAGAATCAGGTGTTCCCCGGGCTTTCAGCTAGTCTGTATTTTGCCTTTGAGATAATACAGATTAAGCTTTTCTGACCCAAGCTAAATACAAAAGAGGGAGCCAAAAAAAGATTGGATAAAAGATTTCATTAACTCTTTACAGATTGACTATACAAAGTATGTCAGAAATGGGGCACAGACAGAAGGAAGCTGCCAGGTATAGTTTTAAAGGATGGCTGGTTACCTGGGACTGCAGTGAAGCATGGTATGTGGCCTGGCGTGACCCAGTCCCAGGGCCATTGCATCATGGCACGACTCAAGTGGTTGCCTTGTAAGGTGTGAAAGCCCATTTGAATGAACCAATCAGAGTGATGAAGGAGCGTGGCTATGGCAACAGATGTTACAACTTCGGGTGGAGAAGGCACTGGGTTGCATCTTTAGCCTATTGGCTAAAGGAGGTCTGGGAAGGGGTTTCTCTGGGAGTCCACACAGGGGAAGATGGGCGATAGCACCCTTCCAAGTGGCGGCCCTGAAGGGTTCATCCCAATTTAATGTACATAATAGATAGACTTGCTATTCAAGGTCAACCAAACCTCTGATCAACCAGCTCGTGAGCTGCTTGATACCTGATGCATTTCCAATGCCTTCACTTCAGCCTACTTACATCTGTAATCAATAAAGTTGTGGTCTATTTCAACCCAAAACTGATGTTATGAGTCTCATTTCTACCTTGGGTGACCCCGCACCAGGGCTGCACGCTTCCTGTGCTTGGCCCCGTAAGGACAAAACCCTGTTATTTTGAGAAATTTGCTCAGTGAGTTGCTGCTAATCTGTGATAGTGTTTTCTCAGAAGAATCCTTGTAGTTTCCCAGTGATATTTGTGACTGGGCTTTAAAAAACAGTGTATAGTATTGGCAGACTAAGATGCTGTGAACTTGAGAGTATGGGCTGACGCGTGTAAACCATGGTCCACCGCAAAGTGCATGAGCTAGAACAAGCCTGAGCTCAGCACTTCTTCTGTGCAGCTTGGAGAAAAATGTTTGCAGTACAGTATTTAATTTCGCTTTCCATGAATTTTGGTAAGAAGCATAGATAATAGTCTAAAATAAACTCTGGTCATTTTCTAAACAACCTAGCTTCAAACCATAGATTATGAAGCTGGCTTATTTAATTAAGAAGCTATCTAAAATGATAAATATCTATTTTTTGCTCTGAATATTTCTCACCTTTCTTGTCTGTAAATATAACAATGTTTGTCCTTTTCTCTTTGCATTCGCTTATTGTGTTAATTTAAAAATGCTTAAAAAAAAAACTTCTTAGTGCTCGCATTTCGTTGCCTCTATTTCTCATTATACATTGCTTTCCTCTAGTAGAAATCTCTTAGACAGACCAAAGGTTACATCTGCTATCTCACACTTTTCTTGTGGTTAACTCTGTTTCATAGCACCCTGTTTTGTTTTGTTTTAGGCACTTTAGAAATAATAAATACTATGTTAAATTATGGGCTGGATCCAGATCCAGTCATACTGAGAGCAGAGGAGATTAACAGAACTAACTTCAGAATGCCAAACAACAATCTGTGCCACAATCTATTCAGTTACCTATTCTTCCACATATTTAGGTTGTGTGTGTGTTACAAGAACGTGTGACATATGTATCTTTGCAATGCTTCCAGTCTTCTTACATCTAAGGGCAGTTTGTGCACAAATAAAGATTATTTGATTTTTCAACACTTGACAACTCACAGCTGAATGTGTGAGCAGTCTCTAATGAAAAACACAGTGTTTAAGGAAATGTGTGGTGATATGACCTTTCTGACATACTTGAGCTGTGATTGCTCATTCATGCCTCAGTTGATTCTCTATGCATGTGTGAATCTGTATAAGATGTGAGCTTAAACTAACAGGCAAGTAACTTTATTCCACCTTGCATGTCAAGTGCTAAGAAAGAAACAAAGGGCTGATTCACATGTTCATATTTGTCACCTGATATCTTGCACCATCACTTGATTATTTGTTACTTGATGACATTAACTAAGTCTGAACATTACATTCCCTAAAATGTTCCCACTGGCAGTGGGAAGTGAGGTGTAATGTTGTTGCCACATATGGTGTTATCTAGAGTAAACATGAGGTGTAGCATTTTCCTACAATAGCAATCTGATATGATTTTTTGGGATGTCTTTTAATTGCATTGTGGAAACAGCTTCCATTAAACACAGGCAGTACTAATGTGGCTTTTGATTTGTGTTTCCACTCATTGTCCCATAATAAATGTGACTACTCTGCTTCAGGAGACTAAAGGTTAGTTTCCTCCATGTCAATACTTTGACAGACAAACATAGACAAAAGAGAGCTAGATTGTCTCTGCAGGTTTGGCTACATTGGTCACCACAAAAACTGCTTTTGAACCATATCCTATGTGAACTTAATATATTCAGGATGAATACTGGAGATGAAAAGCTAGAGTCTTAACATATGTGATATATAGTGCATGTGATACACACTGCAAATAAGCAAATATATCATATGGAGAACTCCAAGCATCACAAGGAAGCCTAACTGCTTAAGGTGTGAATTCCTCCACAGAAATCATTATATCTGAGGTGATATGGAGGGTCTATCTGTAGGATGTGAACTATGAAGACTGTTTCAAACATGCCAATTGTTGCTTGTGGCTGAAGCCACTTTTCAGTGAATATGCACATTTGAATCTGCCCTAATTTGCTTAAAGGTTGGCAATACAGAACCAAAAAGAAAGTATTGGATCAGAAAACTGTGTGTCCATTTTAGAAGGCATTAGTAAAAGTACACACTATATACAAATACTTCTTCACAATTCAAAGTTCAAAATGCAACAGAAAAACCTAATGATTAGAAAATGGACACTGAGTTACTCTTGATATTTTAACCATTTCAATTTTTAAAACAGTAAATCCAAGTCTTCTACATGCTCTTTACATCAAGGTATGTCTGTTCCCATGCCTGATGGCTGAATGAAACAATGGGAAATAGAAGTCCTTAAAAGGGAAAGAAAAAATAGCAGAGAAAGCAGAACACAATGAATCCTATAACCCAATTGATGGAATAAATGTAGATTATCACCATGTCCATGTCAAATCGTAATCCTCTGCTATCATCCTCAAAGTCCATATAGTCCATCCTGTGAGCAGCATGTGGGAAATGCCTTCGTGTAAAGGAATCTGTGTTTTGAAAACCTGCAGGACCAGAAAAAAAAGAACAAGTTATAATTCTGTCAAAAACACAGCTAGTATAAATTCCTTTTTTTAGATACACAGAGAAAAGATAGGGGGAAAACCATATGCTAATATAATAGTCCAGTTACATTTGATCCCATCTCTCCCTCATATGCCATCTTGCAGCAGTCATTCAACCTGGCTGTAGAAGAGGGAATGATATGAATCAGGACGCACTCCATGGGTTCTGCTGACAGGTCAGTTCCAGTTCTCCCTTCTTCTCCCTCCAAATGCTTCCATTCAAGCTGCTTAGTATACAAACTTAAGCACTTGTGCCAGATTTTGCTTGGTTTCCTCTTTCCTCCCTATCTTTCTTTCCTTCTGTGTCATGCCTTCTATTTTATTTTATTTATTTGCAATATTTATATACCACTCAATAATGTCCTCTGGGGAGTTAAAAACCATAAAAGTTAAAAACCATAAAACCAACAAGAATCCCTAAAAATTAAATAGAATAAAACAAGACGCCCTAGATCTCCCTCACACACTGTTCTCAAGCCGCCTGAGGATCCTATAATGATATCAACAAGCAGTTTGTATAACTGAGAGGCTAACCCTTTCAATTGCCCCAAGGATTGTAAACAAACGAGGTTTGGGAGCAAATTTCTTTCTCTTTGGACAGTACAGAGCTCATGAAAGATCTAATTTGGGTTATCTGGAACCAACTATGCTTTATGTTACCTAATTCCTCATGCACCATTGTCTCCAATATGGGGTGGCCCCTTCAGATAGGCTCTTTACATGATACAACCCTTTGCAACTTCCAGCCTTTGTAATGGATGTACTTACACTTACGCCAAAATTGCTTTAAAAATGTGACTGCTTGTGCATAGTTTGAAAAGAAAAGCCATGGAATATGAAAAACCACCTCCCAGTCTCTCAAAGGCTCATAAGCAATCACTCTCGATTAATTTTTTTTAAAAAAAGAATCTGACTTGGTTTTACTCTATGATATGTGATAAAAGAAGAATATGGAACAAAACTTTTGTCACTACAGCCAACTTCTGTTTGTATCCAAAAATAAGACCCTTCTCCATGCAACGCAAGTAAAATATTCACCCCAATACAAAGTGAACCCATTCTCCCAGCATTTAATTAAATGAAACGGATTGAGAATAATATTTTATCAATTTTTTAATTGATAGTGCATTCTTATTCTCAAATAATGAGATAAAAATATATAAGGGAAAGATGGCTCAATGCCAAACCTCATGCCAGAATAACATGCACACAATAGCAGAAATTACTTTCTGTATTATCAGATCAGCTTCTTCCCCAATAATTTTGATCTAATAAAGTTTATTTTTTTAAGGTTTTTAATAATAACAAAAGTATCTCAGATTAATCCCCATAAAAGCTTTTAGAGTACATTCAATGGCTCTGGGGTATTAACATATCCTAAACATCACTACAAAATGTGCACCTAGGTTTTATTTCCTCATTTTATGTCACAGCTTGTAAGGAATGAATCTGGAAGTGACAAGTGCTGCCATTGGTGTGAAAACTATTTGATTTCCACATATAAATCTTCTATATGTAGTCCACTCTCCAGAGGACTTTAATCAAATTAGCTATGTTTGATTCTATTTTATTTATCTCCGTTCATATGGGAAATATAACACAAAATTTGCCAGAAGGCTATTTTTGCCTCAACAACTTTGAATCATCTTGTAATCATGAATCAAAACATAATCATGCAAACGTTTAGTGACATTAGTTGAACTTGTGACGTTAAGTTGCACCAGTTGAGAAGATTCAGATGAATAGATGTAATCCTTGATTTGTATCTCTGTGTGATTTACTTTAAGCAAACCTGCCTTATATTTACCCTGGATTAGACTTTATAATGTAATCATTTTTCATTCAAAAATAGAAATTTTATTACTGTAATTGTTCTTGCTGGTGAACTCCACAGTCATACATCTCATATTGCATTAGCTAAATGTTTGATCCAATTTTCCCCACCAGAACTGTATGGGAAGCCCCCTTGACTTCGAAGAGTAAATGAAAAGCAATCAAAAATCCAAAGCGTAAGTTACACTCTAGCATTAAACACCCTTCAGTCTAAGGCTCTTGCAGATTCATTACTGCATGCACCAAAAGCATAAAAACGATAAGTTTAGGCTCCTGCCTGAACTTCCTGTCACATAAATAGGAAATTCATTCTACTATATCTTAATTAATTTAGTTTTAATAATCCACACCGAATTAAAAATGGGGAAGCTGGGTCTTCTCAGTACACACGGCTATGGGTGAATAGGGTGTTCTTTAGTTACCAGTTGTGTTTCTTATTGTGCTTTCCATAAAGACTTTAAAATATTTTCTTTGTTTTTAAGAATTATTTTCCATATGCTTTTGGAAATAAGGAAGGATTAAAATCCATGGTTTGGCCATGAGCCAGCCCTGCTCCCAAGGAAGGATTAAAATCCATGGTTTGGCCATGAGCCAGCCCTGCCTCCAGGGCAAAGTGTTTCCTGGGGCGAGGGGACAATCGGCACATACCACCCCACTCCCAGCCTGGTCTCCGGCCCAAACTCATGCAGCACCATAAGCAATGTGTTACTAAGAACTGCAACTCAAGAGGCAGACCATCTCCCTTGCATGCAGGAGGCCCCAGGTTCAGTCCCTGGTGGCATCTCCAGGTAGGGTTGGGAAAAGGTCCTTCCTGAAACACTGGAGAGCTGCGGCTAGCCAGGATAGACAATACTGAGCAAGATGGACCAATGGTCTCATAATTTTTCCTTACCCAATTTGAATGAAGGGTAAAAAGGTAAAGGGTAAAGGGACCCCTGACTGTTAGGTCCAGTCGCGGATGACTCTGGGGTTGCAGCGCTCATCTCACTTTATTGGCCGAGGGAGTAGTTCACCACATTAGCCTCTGCTAACCTGCAAAACCTAATGTTGTCACCATTACTGAAGGATGTCAACATTTTCCACTCATTTTCAGCAAACTGAAAGGCATTAGGTATAAGAAAAGCATAATCTTGGTCTGCCAGACATCTAGTAGAGATTTAGTGCCAAGGATAAAGGGTAATTTTGGGAGTTTTTTGCCGGTTTTGCAGTGATGTTAGGAAGCTTTAGCTCTTGCATACTGTATTTTGTAATATGATGCAAATGTCTGCTTGATATCCAGCTCCTTAGGACATAATGTTTTACGCCATTTTAATTTTTTCCTGATAACTTGAGACACACACTTAAATAGGAATACTTCTATCTAGAAAAATTCTGTTAACAAACAAAAAAGGGCTGTTTTAATCAAATATCTTCTTTCAAATACCTCCCTTGTAGTTCTCCCTTCAACTAGTTTCTCCGTGTCTTTAAAATTTATTCCATGTAGATTTCAATGATGGGGCCCTGTGATGTTTCAGGGACAATGTGGTCTGTGTTACATTTATGTGGCTAGTAAGGCAAACTGTGGTGATGGATGTTTTTATGAAGCAAGTCTGAAGAGAGGTAGAGGATGCATACCAGGAAACTGTTCTGTATGACAGCCACAGAACCAATGAAATTTTATATATATATATATGACTAATTGTTTAAAAACACTCCCAGAGGTTTTTGCATCAGTTGTTTAAGAAACATAAAATAAATCTACAATTATTTCAGGCTAAAATCTACTTGCTTAGGTGTACTGCTCTCAGAACAAAGAGGGCAAAAGTGAACTGTGTTAATTGAATAAGAGACAGTCAGCCTTTGCTCCAAGAAGCGAACTGTCTGTGATTCGATTAACAGCATGCTCTCATCTTCCTTCTTTCAGCTGTTTTCTTTACCTTGCATTGATTTTTGTGGCATTTTAGAAAGTAACCACTCTCTCCTACCATCAAGAAAAACAATAGACAAAAGTCCATTAGAGACATTATGTGAGATGGTGCAAAAAACAACAACAACCCATCATTTTTGTTTTATTATGAACAGAAGAATGTCAATGAGCAAAGTGATGGAAAACATACAGGCGGTGTTTGTGTGTTTGTTTGTTTGTTGGTTGTAAGTAGCTAACCAAGGAGTAGCAGGTAAATCAAACAGAAGTAACATTTTAGCACATTCTAAGCTGAGAGCAGTACCTGCATTTCTCACAACTCAGGAGATTTTAGCCAAGTGAGATTTATCCTTGTATGATTGTGCAGCACATTTTATATATAGATGTGAGTACTGTGTGATGCTGAAAAAATCATGTGGAAAACAGTCACTCAAGTTTCCTTTTCGGACTCACAGCAGGTGGCTAGCAACAGCTGTTAATGAAGATAACAAATATGGGTGAAGGTTTCTGGATTCGGAGGGAAAATGCATGAAAATTTTCTTCCAGTTAAAACTTGATTGTTAACCCCCAAACAACTGCTTGGAATGCAATTTAATTCAAAAAACAAACCATGCAAGTATGAAACACAATAAAGGCATTAAGGAACATAGGAAGGAGAGAGATAGTGGGCTAGATGGACAAATAGTTCCCTGACCGACCGTCGCCAGGATGGCTACTTTAAGGTCATTTACAGAATGTCCTGGAATGCTGAAATGTTCCCAACTGGCTTTTGAATCTTGCCATTTCTGATTAACACCAGATGATTTTGTTGGATCAGCCCAGCATCCTGTTCTCACAGTGGCCAACCAGAATACTGTGGGAAGCTTGTAAATAGGACATGAGCACAACAACACCTGTAATTCCCAGCAACCTCCAACCTCTAATGCCTCCAACTGTGGCAGTCAGTACAGTCAACGTAGCTAGTAGTAATAGCCTTGTCCTCTGTGAATTTGTCCAATCCCCTTTTAAAGCCATTCAAGTTGGCAGTCATCAATGCTTCTTGTGGAAGTGAGTGCCATAGTTTAACTATGTGCTGCATGAAGAACTACTTTTTTCTATCTGTCCTGAATCTTCTAACATTCAGGCTCTACAAAATTAATTTTTTTCCAAAATCAGTGGCTTCATATGAAGTGAGACTTTGGAACCTTTGTACATGGTTGGATAGAGATGATTAAGTGTCTCTCTCTGTGTGGGGACTACTACTACTACTACTACTACTACTACTAGTACTACTACAATTTCTATACCACCCTTCATCTGAGAATCACAGGGCGCTTACCATAAAAATACATAACATAGTAAAAAATAAAATAATACCCCACCAGTTTAAAAGGCTCTAGAATGTTTAATTTGTCCAAGGCCTTGGAGAAGAGGAATGTTTTTGCCTGTAATGAAGGTGCCAGGCGAGCCTCCCTGGGGGAGAGCATTCCACAAACAGGGAGCTACCACAGAAAAGGTCTGTTCTCGTGTTGCCACCCTTTGGATCTCTCATGGAAGAGGCAAGTGAAGAAGGGCCTCCGATGATGATCGCAGGGTCCTGGTCGGTATATATGAGGAGAGGCAGTCCTTGAGGTATTGTGGCTTAGGAAAAGTTTTTAAATGATGTAAAAGTCTCTGAATTTCCTCCATCCTCTCTGTGCTACTTCCTCAACCAAATTGACAGTTTTATTGTGCACATTAAGCAGAAATAAATTACTATATACAGGTGTCCTACATGCAGGTTTTCAGTAAGAACTGATTAATATAACTACTTTCTGTGATTTGTGCATGAAGACGGTTTATATATAAGGAAAGTTCCCAAGATTAACCTGGAAATAAGAGGTCAATGAATATTCATCACACCCAGGCATGTTACTGTTACTGAGAGTTTAAGCAACTAACATAAAGATGTTAGGAAATATCACATTGTGGCTTGTTGCTATTTTAAATCTGTTATTTAAGTATCGAGCACATCTTGTGCTGAAATTAAACAAAATAGTTGGCTGTTTCACAGATGCGTTGACACTTTTTACCATATCATTTCAAAATAGTTTTAAGATAATTACAGAAATATTTATAGAGGGATTTGTTCTCCTGGCAATTCAACACCAATCAATTCACTTTTATGTTAAAACTGAGAGCTGAGTCTTGCATGGGCATGCACCCGTGCACAGACACTCACTATCACTTGGCCAATAACATTAAATACAGTTAGGGTTAACAGGTGTTCAGAACCAGCTTCTTCTACATAAATCAGAAAGCCTGTAGAAATTGGTCTCAAAGGATAATTGTGCAATTGATCACACAAACTAACATACACATCAACCACTGGTGTATGAGCTGCCTGTTTAATATAGTTTACCTTCACCTGAGAATAATTCTGAAACCTGTTCAGAACCCAATTAACATTTCCCAAATCTTTCTGTAAACATAGTTACTGGCATTTTTTGATACCAATACTTAGTGGCAGTTGGTTTACCCCTCCCCTCAAGGGGCCATTACAAACCATTAGTTTAGCAATATGTACAACTTAAATCTGAAGCTCTCGATCTGAATTATTCACTGTGTGAACATTTCTCTCAGTTCATTTTGCTGAATTTCATTTACAGATTCTGGTTTGGCTGGGCTCTTCTGGACTTTAGCCACTGCAAAGCTGATTTGTTGGGTCAAACCAGCTTGTGTAATATTAGTCACTTGAACCATGGAGCTGTGAATCTTTGCAAAAGGAGAAACTGCCCTACTGCCATTATTCTCTGCTGGTGAAGGAGTCATATGAAACCCTGATCCAGCTTCCAGTACACTGGATGAGGAGCCTGGACTGTTATGAGACTTAGCATTGGTGTTTTCTACTGCTAAGAACTGGGATCCTGACTCGGAAAATGATACATTCAATTTAGATAGTCTAGAAGGAGCCTCAACAGCTGTTCCCAAACAAGATTCAGTTTTCTTAGAAGCATTATTGCTAACACGATCCACCTCTTGCTGAGCTTCTTGAGAATTCCTCTCCATTTCTGAAACACTTGTCATCTTAGTTTGAGCGTCCTGCATAAATCTGTGGCAGTAGGCATCAATCAGCTTAGTGAACTCCATTACGGCATTGTCTGTGGCAGCAGTTTCCTGGGGTCCTTTGCCTTCCAATTCAGACTTGTTAGTTTGGTCTTCATAGTGTGTCATGTGGATTTCTGAAGGAACAGGAATGTTAATATTGATGTCAGTGCTGCTTATAGACTGGGACCGGTTGCCTAGCCGAGGAGCAGAGGCGATGATACCACAACTGGGCAGAACATAATCTATCTGTCCCACGTTCTCCAAGGAGTCCATCATCAGATTTGGAATTTGTAAGGTACTCATCAGAATGAAATGAATCAGTATCTGAGGAGATCTCAATTCAGATTCTGCATTGGCTTTAGTATCTGTCATGGGATTCTCCATGGTTTCAAGACTATTGTCAGATTTCCAAAGATTCACTTTCAAGTTGGGCTTTAAGAAGTTGACTTTCATTTCAGGCTTTGTAAAGTTCCCCAACTATCTTAGGTTGCTCATGTTTACATTGGATTTGGTTTGCTTCACTTTCTGATTAAGAGATGAGAACTTTCTCATTAAGTAGTATTTACCTTGGGCTAGGGAGCCTCTGTTTTGGGATCTAATACCAATGATGTCCTCATGGGGTTTACTGCTTTTCCTCTCCAGTTTCTTCTCAATAATGGCTACAACTAACCCCATGGCTTGTTTTGTGATTTGCAGCATCTCTGCAATGCACTGAAGAGTATATTTTCCATCCTCTTCAGGGTTGCACATTACCACTCTAAGGGTATGGAAATATCCACTGGTGTCTTTGTATTTATAATGGTGCTTCATGCACAAGAACTTGGGCTCTGAACTTGAACTTCAGGATCTATTTCTATTCTTTCCAAATCTTCAAGGCTCAGCCTTTGGTATTGATTTACTTTATCTACTTCATCATCATAATAGGCTACATAGTATGCTGAGTTAGAAAGCAAAAGGACATCCACATCTTTATGAGTAGCATCTGCAAGGCTTGGGTCACAACCAATAAGTGCCCAACCCATTTAGGCCACAGTACTCAAGATATGCTGGCCTAGGGGCAACAGGATTTGGCAGAAGCTCCTTTACCCCAGAGGAATAGCAGGAACACTAGCAGAGCAAGTCACTGGTGGAATCATCGTGCCAGCTGAAATGGGATGGGGTTGTGGAAGAGATGTGGGAAGCACAGCAGAAAAGCAAATTTATGCTGTATCCTACAGTTCTTCAGTCCACCCCATCGATAGCACTTGTGCCACCATCGTGTGCCTGCCACAAAGAATTTGCATCTCAGTGGCTTCAACTGGAGTAGTGGTTGTGGGGGACTGAAAAATACCTGCCCATGTAAAATTTATGTGAAGTGTCTTCACATGATGAAAATTGCAGGTAATTTTACTTAAAATGCTACATATATGAAATGAGCATGTAATTAATTATTTGAACAATGCAGGTAGCTATCTTAATTACAGCAGGTCTTAAAGCTAATTGTTGATTGAGTGATTCAGAACAATGTTGTAGAATAGCATGTTTTCACTTGTTACAGAATAAACACTTATTAAAAATAACAGAATAGCCTCCTTCCCTAAGCTGTGGAACTCCTCATCTGGCAATTCACTATACAGCTTGTCCTGAATGCTGAAGACGCACAGCTTTGATGTCTGAGATATCTATTTTCAGGACTCACCCTATTTTTGTGATCTTAAATTGTTTTAAATGTTGTATTGTTGTAACCCGGTCTGGGGCCTTAGGGCAAAGGGCAGGTAAATAATAATACAGTAATAAGGAAAATAAACGTAAAGCATTGTAAAGCAACTACAAACTGTAAGACAGTAGTTTGTATGTTTTATCTCTAGTTTTAATACTCTTGCTTTTTGGATACAGTGTTTTCACTGATTCCATGGAACTTAAATCTATTATTTTTCTTCAATGAAAACCTGTCTTAACAGGAAGTGTTCACAAATTCTCTGTAGCAACATGTATTCAGGATGTTCTGAAAGTGTGGAAAGGTGAGGAAAGAAACATAATGCATTATGTTTAAAACATGGCTCACAGAGCCTTTGGGAGGAGTGACCTAAAAGGCATTAGAGATTCTATAAATATTTTAGCAGTCCTAAGAGATACAATATAGGGAGAGGAATTAGAAAAAAGGGCCAGCAAGTAGTTTGCCGGCATGAAAGCAGAACTAGGGATGCATCAAGAGTTTTACTCAGTAAAATTGATTGGGCGCACTCATTTGGGTGGTTTTTTTTTTTTTTTTACTGTTTTATGTAACTCATAGCAATTCTCATAACAAAAACAGTCTTAAGCTAGCACAGCTAGTCAATACCAATAATCGGATTTGTAACTGGATGCTAATTACCAGCTGATGAGAAGCAGTGACTTTAATTCATGAGTATTTTGGTTAAACATTAATTGAGTATTTTGGTTAAACATTAATTGATATTTAATATACTTATTAATGACTAGGTGGACATTATTATAGAATCATAAGGCAGCAAGGAAACCAGAGGACTGTTGTTCAGTTCCCTAATCTCTGCCAATATAGCTGTACCTAAAGCATCCCTGTCAGATGCCTGTTCAACCTTTCTCATAAAAGCCTACAAGGAAGGAAATGTACAACCTCCTGAAGAAGTTCACTGAAATACTAAAACTGCTCTTAAATTTTGGTATTTTAAATAACAAAATTACAAAGCTTGAGGTGGTTTAATGAGCCATCAAATTCAAGCCTGTGACAGAAGTAGAGATCATGCCCAAACCCACCTTTGTCATCTTCATTCTTGAATATACATCTGTAAATAATGTTAGAGGGCATCTAGATATTCCTTCTGTTTATGATTATTCTTTCTAAAATCCCAACAGCATTTCTGCAGATTCCTTCCTTTATCTGACATTTAGCTAGATAAACTCTTTGAAGTTGCTTCCATCAGATCTGTCATTTCATACTGCATGACTACTCTTTTCAAAGTGACATTGGGCAAACAAGGATACCAGCAACAATGTGTGTCCTGTGCTGTGTTTATGGCAGTTATGTAACACCAAAAAATACATGCTCAGCACAAGTCTAGTAGGACAATGGTACTCAATGAAAGAGAAAAGCATAGTCTTTGCTGGTTGTAAATTTTGCCTGGGAGCAGAACCATAAATGCTCCATAGGCCACAGAACATTTTTTGTTGCTTTCAGTGAAAAAGGACTGACCTTGACTGACCCAGTTTTACAGTACTACATTGGAAGATGCTTTTGGGTCAACTGTTTATCAATTCTGTATATAGTACTCTCAGAGCTAACATTCCAATCTTGTTCAAAGGCTTGCCAGTAAAGAATAATGTTTCAAATAAAACCAAGTCAGTGCAGGGCTCTGCTCCCTAGAATAAGTGATAAAGTCATGTCTGTCAGGAGGTCCTACACACGAGTAGGAGTCTGGCAGAGACACATGCCCAACTGGCATGTTCTCTCCTTCCTGGTCATTCGTTCAGGAGATTCAAAATCTTTCTCCAGCCCGAACATTGCAGCGACTGATACTTAAGAGGCATCAGCACACTTCAGGATCAGCAGAGTAAAGGAAGTCAGCGTACAGACTCAGTAGCCCAGCAGTATGGCTAAACTACGTTTATTTACATATACACACTCGGAGCACCGTAACTCAGCTCATTCCTCTTCAGCACCAGACAGCAAAGATTCCAAACAACGGGAGCTCACCCCATCGCGGGGATTCGAACCGCCGACCTTCCGATTTGCAAGCCCTAGGCTCAGTGGTTTAGACCACAGTGCTACCCGTGTCCCATAGATCATGCTTATGATTTTGAAAACCTGTAAGTGGAAGTTAGTAGGAAGCTGGATTAAAAAGAAAGCAAACTTCAGGTGGTTCACGCCTGTATTTCCTGGGGGAACTGACAGTAAAGTAAGTTTACAGGAAAATGCCACATACCTAGGTTTCAAATGTGAAACACAGCAATAATATCGTACAACATGGTGCATAGACTACCCCAAATACCAGTTAGAACCACCAATCTCAACAGTGGTATTATCCTACACTCTTTCAATACAAGGCCCCAGTAGTGTCCTGTTATGAACTCTGCCGCATGTAATGTAATGAATCTGGAGACCTTAGGCTGCAAAATTTACAGGTAGGGGTAAACAAATGGCATCAAATCCATTCACATGAATGCTACAGGCTGCATTTGACACACAAAAAGGCAAAATATTCAGCAATCTTTCTTACCTTCAATAACTCTGAATGCCTTCCTGCAACTAGGGAGGGGCCATTTTGCTAAACCGGATTCTTGAAAGTTTTCCTTTAATTTGGAATATTCAATAGGAAAGTGAGCCTTTGTTGAATTGTTCAGTTCTGCAGTGTGGGGGAAAGAAAAAAAAAACATGTCACAAATCTAAACCACTTCATAATGTAAATTTTGTAATTGCCAAAGATTTGAATTTCAGATTTATTTACATTTGTCACATATTACACACACACACACACACACACACACACAATGTCTCCATGCAGCACATAAAGAAATTTTAAAATCCAAAAAAATTAAAACATTCAATACAAAACACATATAAGAAAACCTGGCAAGCATGAGCTCTTGTTGCAATCCTATCCATTCTTACCAGGGAATAAGTTCCACTGAACTCAGAACAAGTACGCTTAGGATCAGGCCACAACAGATTCCAGATAGGTTGCATGTAAGCATTTGGGTATGTCTAGCTATATACACTGTGGTTCAAGGCTACATGTTAGTGTATTTGCAGCACAAAAGTGACCTCTCTGGGGCGTAAGCCTGGGCAGTTTTTATGGAGGTCCTGGGTTGCTCAGACGATAAGACTCACTGGACTCACCCCCAGACTCACTGATGGGGTCCAAAGGAAAGCAGAACAATACTTTTAGCTTATTTATTTATGATGTGATATCTTCTTGAATACTTATATAGCATCCCTAGCTATATAAAGGGCTGCAGTCTAGGAAGTAAACATACGGATATTAAGCATAGATTTTAAAGCAGAAGGGTCTCAATCATAGTCAAGGAAGCTGAGCACAGGCAATTAAAGAGCTCTCTGCAACTTTATACTGTATACTGGTAGCAGCGCCCTAAAGAAGATTATTAGTTGATGAAGTTTCTAGGTAGTCTATCAGCTTGCAGTACTTAAGTAGTAGGAAATTGGTAGAGATTAGCCCTTGCCTTATTTTTTTATGATTTTTATGATAGTTTATTGCGTTTCCATTTTTAAAAAATATTTTTTTGTGTTTTATAATGTTTTTTATATTTTGCTGGATATCATTCTGTGATCACTTGTAGGATGAAGAGTAGTATCAACATTTTCTAAATAAATATGCAGAGAAGATTGGTGGAAAGCATAGTCTAGCCTGGGCTCTAGTGCATAAGAAAGCTGTCCAAAACCTCAATGCATAAACACAGTATCACTAATGATTCTCATCACCTTTGCAATTAATAGCCTTCCTTCCTGACTCAATCAGGCAAGTTGTCTCTGCCACCATTTTGGCAGAAACCTAGCAAAAAAATTAATCTGGAATTTTGTGGGCCATTACTCATCCTCTTTAGAAAAGCGCCCAAGTGATTATCTCTGAATGTGCTATATAATGGACAGTACAATAAATAATGAGCTAGATCTTCAATTTCCATTGAACCACAAATGCATCTTATCTGGTCCTGTGGGCATACCAAGTGCTCTTCCCCCGTTACTGCAGATTTCAAAGCTGAAAACTTAATAAGGAAAAAGCTCTCTGGGCTGCAGGGTATCTAAGCTCAACCAGATAATGTTTGTACCCACTCTTTAATTTCAAAAGTTGCATAGCTGGAGAAATCTTAGAAGAATGGATTACTGCTATTCTGGTTTCTATTGCTATATTTTTAATGTTGTGAGAGAGGAATGCTTTGAGCCATTCACAGGAACTTGGACTGAGATAGATCATATTGTGGAAAAATTGAAACACTTGCTGTAATCGTTAATTTTTGTATAGCCCATGCTTCTGGGTTTATTCCATCAAACAGGGTTGGGGTGGACCTAGCAATAGGTAAGGATATTAAGTGAATGCATCCTGGGATTTAGGGTTAATTCTATTTAAAACCATTTTTTTGTTTGTTGCTGCAACAAAAATTGTGTTCTGGAGTGCTGTTCTGGATGCACCTGAAAGAAGAGAGTGCGAGAAACTTGTAACCACTAAGGCTCCGACTAGATAAGAACGTAACTGATTATGTGTTTCAAGCAGCATCTGCCCCCCTTATGTAGGGGCAGGGTGTTTGGCTATGGAAAAGTGAGTGCTACACACACAATCTCCCGAAGTGCTTTTCTCCCAATACTGGTGATTCTGAGCCCAGTTGAAGACAAATGTGTCTTGGAAGGACCTCCTGGCTTGGTGAGGGACAGTTTAACACCCTCTCCCGGCTTTCCACTTTTGCTACTAACATTGGTACCCATCCCTTTCTCTACATAGCTGGAATAGATGTAGATTTAGACACATGGATCTGCTACCATCATGCCTAATGTATGACTAGATACCATTATACTAGATTTGGAGTACAGTGTCTAATTAGTCCTGAACATTCACTTTGAGGGAAGACAGCTAAATATTTACTTGTAGTTACTAGGAAAGATGAAACATATCTTTAAAAGCTTTATACCTGATTGGAAAAAAACTTGAGCAATTGCTGTGCGGCACAGAGGACACAGAGTGCTGGTTGGATTGTCTTTGGCGAGTGTGCGTAGGCAAGGTTCACAGAAGATGTGGTGGCAGGGATAGCACATGTAAGGATTAAAATAAACATCCAGGCACACTGCACAGAGGTAGCTTTCCTTATCTTGCCAGTGTTCATGCTCCTCTTCTGTATTCATAGCCTGGGGAAAGAGGGAGAAACAAAGCAGTGCTTTAAAATTATTTCACTCAGTCAAATAAGAGACACAATAAAGGCATCATGCTCCAAGTACAATGTATATTCCCCCACCCCCACTAATATTTTCTAACGTAATCCCAAAGTAAAATCAATGTACCTGAAGTAATGTGAACACTTCTTTGCTCCAACAGCTGAAAACATGCTTTGCTGCAACAGCTGAAAAATAACACAAATCACCTCCCCCTATGTACAGCATAGCCAGTGTGGTGTAGTGGATAAGAGCGGTAGTCTCGTAATCTGAGGAACTGGGTTCGCGTCTCCGCTCTTCCACATGCAGCTGCTGGGTGACCTTGGGCTAGTCACACTTCTTTGAAGTCTCTCGGCCTCACTCACCTCACAGAGTGTTTGTTGTGGGGGAGGAAGGGAAAGGAGAATGTTAGCCGCTTTGAGACTCCTTCGGGTAGTGATAAAGCGGGATATCAAATCCAAACTCTTCTTCTTCTTCTTTCCTATTACTTGTGATGTCCGCATTTTATGAACCGTAATACAACAGTCAGTAAAAGAACGACAACACTGGGGCTAGGGGTAGGTGTATTAAAAAGTAGGTGAGTGCTTAGAATTACTATAACAAATTATCTTCTTCTCTTATGAGAAAGTGAATGCTTAGATCATCTTCAGAATTCCACATGCTGTAGTCGAAAATAGTGAGCAATGCAAGCCTGCTCTCATACAAGCTAGCCCACCTAGCACTTAATGGGTTTCAAGGGGAGGCAGTAGAAACTACCTCCACTGCCTGATTACTGCCCCTTCCTCCAGAAGGTGTCCCATTCAGGGGGGCTACGGATTTGGGGGATCTAACACAATCTAGCTGGTCCCACCTCCCAGCTTCAGATCCCCCAGATCACCCCAGCCTTACCCTTCCCTGAGCCCTAGTCAGGAGGATGGGTTCAGAACCAGCACATGTTCTGAGTCAGGGCCCTGCTCGTGCTCCAGGAAGGGGTAGGAGAGCAAGGGCAACTAAAAAAATTGGTGCCTAGTCATTGCTGATGCAACCTTGTCTAGCTCAGATATCTGTGATTTATAGTTGGATGGCTCCTGCGCTTTTGTAGAAACCTTGCTCCGTGACCAAAGTCTTGCTGGTAAGAGAATCTAAGCAGTAGTGGAAATGGTATAGTCAAGCAATGTGTTGTTCAAGGCTACTTAGGAGTTTTGTAGCTAAGCAATAGCTTTGAACTTGCCCACACCTGGTCCCAACTCTCTAGCACAATGACTAAGAAATCAAGAGCACAGGATGGCAAAATGGAAATAACAAACCCAGCTTTCATTTTTAATCAAGGGTTTCTAGATCTCATGGTTGCAGAGACATATTAAATAGGCATCAATCAATCAATCAATCAATCAATCAATAGGTTCAATTAAATAGGACATATTAATTAGGTCCAGACATTAGAGGTCAGAAATGGGTTTCGGCCAAGGTCTGGTTTTTGTGTGTGTTTGCGTGTGCATCTCACTCCTCTTTCTTTTTGCCATTGCATTCTTTTGCTGATGCCAAATTAAATTAGAATGATAAATCATTTCTGATTAGTTCCTCAGCTCAGATGACCTAAACTTGTCTACTTTATTTTGTCAATTGTGAATTTGGCATTGCAGATGGTAGCATTTTTGTTTTTGGCATGCAGTAAACACGAAGTCCTGAATTATTATTATTAACTTATTTGAACAATGTAAGTGATAATTGCTTCTTACCAAATATGTATAGATTCACGTCATTGCAAATATATATATATATTGTATTTTGTAAATATGTGTCCATGTTTAAATACATGCATACATAGATCTTCATTGGGTGAAGGGGGTGGCCCTGTACTGCCTTGAAAATGTGATAATATGGCCACTCCTAAAGAAACTGACCATGGATCCCTTGGTTTGGCATGACTACTCACCAGCTGCAGATACCTCCTTCCTAGGGAAGGTTGTGGAAAGAGTCCTTGTGGGGCAGTTTCATGAATTTTTGGATACCACAGATTATTTAGACCCACTCTATTTTGTGTTCAGACCTGACTATTGACTGAGCTGGTCTTGCTCACCTTGAGCAAGAGTGAGATGAGAGGACTGCAAATGTGCTTCTTTTTGATCTCTCTGCAGCTTTTGACATCATTGACCATGGTATGCTCCTGGACCAGTTCCATGGAAAACAGGCCATTGGGTTTCAGTGGTTCCGGCCCTATCTATGGGACCAAATCCAGAGAGTAGCATGGGAGAGTGCTTTTTAGCCCCTGGCAGTTAAGCTTTCTAAGTATCTATATGAAGTTGCTTGGAACAGTCATTAGGAGTTTGGGGGCAATATGCCATCACTTTGGTGATGGCACTCAGCTCTATTTCTCATAATATTGGTATCAGGAGAGGCCTTGCAGACCCTGACTGGTGCCAGGATGCAGCAGTGGGATGGATGATGGAAAGTAAGATGAGCTTAAATCCAAGCAAGATGGAGATGCGTAGGTGAGTGCTTCCAATGTTTGAGAAACTAGCCAATTACCTGCCCTGGATGGGGTTGTGCTCCCCTTGAAGGAGCAGGTACATAGGTAGGAAATGCTTCAGGATCCATGTTTGTCGCTGGATGCCCAGGAAAGCCTTGGTGGCTAGAAGTGCTTCCTACCAGCTCCAGCTGGACCAGGAGTTCTTAATCACAGTAGTTCAGGCACTGGTGACTTTAGGGTTGGAGTACTAAAACGAACATGAGGTGGGGCTTCCCTTGTGCTTGGTCCAGAAACTACAGTTAGTGCAGACGGCTGCAGAATGGTTGCTGACTGGAGTCAAACACTGTCAGCATAAAACAACCCTGCTCAAAGATCTACAGTGGTTGCCAATTTGCTACAGGCCAAATTTCAAGGTGTTACTATTAGAATATAAAGATGTTAACTGCTTATGACCAGTTTACTTGTGGGGGCACCTTACCCCATCCATGCCTGCATGACCACTTTGACTTGCATAAAACTTTCTTTTGCAATGACTTGCTTTTACAATTGTCACATGATGTTTGTCTAGCTCTTGCACTTGTAAAGAGTCAATCTTTTAGCGCAGCACTTCCTGCACCCTGGAACTACCTGCCCATTGGCATTAGGCATCTTTGCTGTTCACTTTTCAGCACCTTTTTGATTAGGAAAACCTACCCATACATGCAAAATTGACATGCATTTTAATCTGTAATTTAGCTTGTAATGTTTATTTTTAACTGGTGACTTACATTTTGAATTTTAAAAGCTTGCCTTTAACATTGATTTTTATAGACTATTTTTTTTAAAAAAAATATTCTTCATAAACTGCTCATAGGTTTTATTTACCATTAAGTGGTATAAAAATTATGTTAAATGAAATGAATAAAAATACAACCATTGAGCCAAGTTGAGGAAAACCTATAGAATGGGACTGCTGCTCACATTTAATTTTTTAATACTGAAGTGTAATTCTATCAGCTTCTAGTTTGGGATTAGTTTGACACCATCCACAATTCCAGGCTGCTCTCAATTCTTATAAACTAGTGAAAAGTTATTTTAATTGTGATGATCACCCCTCACTTGCCGCTGTCACTCAATTCTCCCCGTCTTCTTCACCCAAAGCTTCTACAGTTGTACCTGAGGCACTGATTTAGTGGCAAGAGGCATCCTGTGGTAGACAAGGTAGCAGGGATTAAGTAGTAAATTTAGAAAATAACAGCAAAAGGAAACAAGTAGTATGTGATTAGTGTGAGATTAAAGCAGACCAGAAAAAATAAAACACTGAAATCATTTACCACCTAAAGATGTGGACCTTCCTCCTAATTTGGCCTTTGAGGGTTCTGTGCTCAGACTGATGTCTGATATTTAGCATAGTTGCTTATGGTTTTCCACTTTGGAGAAATTTATGCCTAAACTTCACATATGATGGTTAGCAGAACAAGTCAAAGCATCCATGTTTGTATTTAGTTAATAATTCACTTTCACTTCCTCTCTATCTGGCTTCTCACTAAAATGCAAAATAGAAGTAAAAAACATCAAGGAGAACAAAGTAGGTTAAGAGGGTCTTTGGAGTTAAGAATTACAAAGAGCCATGGCCTCCTCTCAGGCTTTTCTGCTTCACCTTGGGAGAGATAAATCGCTCACAGAGAAAACTATAAAGAAGAGTATATTTTTCAGCACAACATTTACATTTAAAGTGAGTGTTGTCTACTTATGGCACCTGGAATAAATGATCCATAGACAATTGGAAGCAAAAAAGGGTGGAATACTATGGCAGTATTCATTGCAAATGAGTAGAGTTACTGCAACTAAAGCCATTATATACTCTGGCACAAAGTCATTATACTCACTGTCTCCCATTTTGTATAACTAAACAGTTTGATTCATTTGCATTGGCACTTATTGGAATTGGCGAATTTCCCTCAAATAAGCAAAGGAATACTGTGTATATATACAGAGTATTTTTCTCATTGCAATAACATCTATGGCATGCAATTGTCTCCAGAAACGCACATTTAAAGGAGATGGCTTCTCCCAAAGAATCATAGAAACTGTAGTTTACTGCACACAGAGCTACAATGCCTGGCATTCTTAACAACCCACAGTTCTCATGATTACCGGTATTTGGGGGAAACCATATGCTTTAAATGCATGCTGTGAATGTAGGAGATACGGGTTCACATATGCAAGTGTATAGACACAAAAGCAGTTTTACACAAGTGTTTATGGACATCAGCGCCAGTACTGAGTAGGAGTCCTTGAAAACTACATTACTCGGGACATCTGCATCACTGGATGAAAAGTTCACAGTTTGAGTTGGAAACAAATTCTTTGGGAAATGGCATTTGATTGGTAATACAGTCAAGCACACTCAATTGTCTATGTGTCAGGGGAAAAGCCTTATAATCACAACTGCTAGACAAGTTTTGTGTGAAACGAGAAGGGAGTACTGGGGTAGGATCAAACGTATGGGTGAGGGATCTGTGCAAGAGGCATCTGGGCCACCTTGAGCTTCCAGTTATAAAACTGGTTAAGTGACACAAGTTTCCAAAGGTGGGGACTGGTCTCAGGAAAAGGAAGGATGCTGTTTTTTGGAGGGAACAGTTCATATTAGACAACCTTGTTCTGAATCAAGAAATGGGTCATTACAACAAAGTAGTGCATTAATGTATACACAGATGCTCAGATTTACAGTGTGTGTTCTATGCATAGTGAGAAATGTGCTTGGTTGTAAAATCTACAGGTCAGGGGGACAATGTGAATTATGTGTTCATTTGTACTATAAACTTTACTGTGCTAAATCTAAATTTATCAAAGTGAAAGCCAGATGTCCTTGAGGAGGCACGAGCCACTGTACAAAGATGAATTCAGTTTGAACCCTTCCTCCCAATTACTCTGCATTCCATACTTCAGAACTGAAACTTGCATATTAGTGCTACAGTTGCATATAGCTACTCACTAATACTGTATATTGAGTGAGATAATAGTGGCACAGCTGTTTTTTTGTAGTTTTTATTGCTCCTTTTCATGCATGCGCAATCTAAGCACCCCACCCCGATTCAGGATATGTTGTGAGTGTCTAGGTTTTATTTCCTCGTCTCCTTTAACAGCTTGATCTGAGCCCAAACTGAAAAATAACTGCCTACACAGATGGATTCTAATAGATATATCCTTCACTGAGTGAGACTTACCTTAACAATACTTGAGAACCCCTGTGCTAAATGTTCTAAAACCCATTTCTGAAAGCATTGTTATTGCCTTGAAGAGCCTTTTTTTGCAAGAGTCTGCTCTCATCAAAGCACTGAACTGCTGCAAGTCTCATTGCAATGAATGGGAATGACACCAGCCACAGCAATTTGAAGATAGGCCTGTTTTAGTATTTAGCAAAATTTCTGATGACATTCAGCAGCATCCACATTGTTAAATGCAGAATCACTTCAAGAGCTTTACTGTTATGCAGCTTTTTAAATACTAATCCCCCCAGATCACTCCATGTCCTAATTGGAATGTCATTTATTAGAATATACATCTAAAGTGGCAACTGATATTACTAGTAGCCAGATAAATGCTACTGGAAAGATTACATTTTTTCAGTCTAAGAACCTTTGGGAATGCAGCTCTCAGTGAAGCCATTGGCTATCACCCAGGGAAGTAGCAATTTTTCCCATTACATGAAACAAATTAACGCAATAGATTCATGAAAATAGCTTCCCAAGATGCTTAGACATACACACATGCTCAAAATTCCCAAATGGTGGGCACTTTGTAGGCAGACAACAGGGTGTTGACAGTTGTTATTAGTAGACAATGTGCTACAAGGGTACAAAACTCACAACTGAGCAGCAAAACTCTACAATGCAGGTTTGAGCTAAATGTGAAAATCTATGGGGACTATGAAGGGCCAAGAAACCTCTTTATGCTCCCTTTCTACCAAGGCAGGGAGAAAGAATAGGGATAGACTTTTTAGATTTCTCCAAGTTCCCTGAAGTTTGGGGGTTAAAAAGTACTTTTTAGGAAGACAGAGAAAGCCCTGAGATGCATATACCTGTAGGTTTTCCACCCTTCATGCTTGCCTGAAGCTCTGGTTGCACTGCATTATACAGTAGTTGTTAGCATGGAAAGATTCCCAGCAATTAAACTCCAAGCGACCCTGCTCCCCATCAGATTTCTAGGGTGCTTCCTAATGCTATGGTTTGGATTGCTCACAGAGAGTAAGAAGGACCTCTGTGTCCAAGACTACCAATCTCTTCTGTTCACTTTCACACACAGATACCTTGATGAAACCACCAGGCAGGGGAATGGGGGAGGAAGACAAGCCCCATTCCACCCATATTCCAGAAAGTTCTCCAGCTGTTAAGTTTTGTTGTCCTTGCTTACATTACAAAACAGGCCTACTTTGGTTTAAAAAATGGTTTACCTCTGCCCACCCTCCCACCCCATTTTACAGCTATATAATCACAGGATTGGAAGGGATTTAAAAAACCAATTTAATCTAACCCCAAACTCATCACATTATTATTTTTATTATAACAAAAAAAAAAAAAACCCAAAACCCTCCAACAAAAGAATCTCTTACAGAGGAATCTACAGTCAGTTCTGCTAAAATACGTAGGAATTTAAGGAGATTTACTCACATTTGAATCAGTGGCTATAAAATGGCTAACTTTTTTATTTTTAAAAAATTGCTTAATTAGCTATGGGGCTAGAATATTTTAAGAACAGCTGAAAGCAAAAGAGGCAAGCATTTCTATCTAGTTTACATGAAGCTTTTTGACACCCCTCTACTAATCAGTAATGAGTTAAATAACATTTTAAATTATTTTAGTTGCTTTGTTGGTCACATATCAAAACACAGTAACAGTACCATTGTTTTAATCAATACAGTATAAATGTCAGTTCCGGTTACAGGTTCAAGACAAATCAGTGTGGAGCTACAAAATCTATTTTGTTAATGCAAGCCTACAAATATTATCACTCACCAAGTAAAACCCAGGCTTCTGGACATATATTGTAGCCTGCTGCATATACTGTACATTTTATAAATGTAAATAAAATAATCAACAAAAATGAATCAACAAAGCTGTCTGGCTTTTTGGGCTTTTCTTGGGGGCATGGCTGTGAACTCCTGCATTCCAAAATTTACTACTACTGTACAACACTACTTATCCTCCAGTATACTCTGTTATAAAATAGAAACTACATTTTTAGACAGCTCTTAAAGCTGAGCAACACCACTTGGGATCTTTTTGCAAATGAAAATTTGCAGATTTTGCCCTGAGGAATGGTACCATTAATTACATAAAAACTAAAATGAGAATGACTTTGATTTGGCATTTATCCAGTTTAGACTTGAATACACACACAGCAGAATGATGTAGTGGAATGGATGGTACTGCTTCAGGGTACAGGTGCAGGATGCCATTCTGAATGTGCCCAATTTTAAAAAATCTGTCCCTGCTAGTTAAAAACTAGGACATCAGCCCTGCTATGCTAGTTTTATACTTGCAGGGAGTTTTTTTGCATAGGCAAGCATAAAACATTTTCACATTTAACCTGAAGTGGTCCATTCTTCTACCTCCGGACTCCCACATCTCATTTCAGCCTCATTTCTTGCATATATAGATCAGAATGTGCAGCTAAAGTGATAGACTAGAATACACCTATTCAGACTACATGTGATTTTTTAAAATAGTCTTCTTTAAAGACTATTTCCACATAAAAAGATTAATCCAGCAAAGCAGCCACAATGTGTTAGCTTTTTATGGACAGGGAGTAGGGCATCCTCACCTGTAGTTTGAAGTTTCTGTCTAGCACCTCAAACTTTTCCCACCTCATCCTGCTGCTTGTTTAGAGAAACTGTCTTATTCTTCAGAAAGGTGAGAGGTGGAAATAACTGATCTGTTACCATTCAAATAATTATCTCAAACACATGATTTTATGTCAACTCTAATGAAATATGTGCTTTTCATGTAACCCTTATTTTGCAAGTAAGCAGTTTTAGTTTGAAATTATACTTTGCTTTTAGTCAATATTCATTTATGCAGATACTACATAAAATATTCATTCAAGCTATTGTATCTTTAAAATGAAGATAGCAGCTCTATGACAGAATGAGCGTAGCCTTTCAAGAGATCAATTGAAAACTCATACCTGCCAAATAAAGCTAAATTAAAAATTTAACAGATGGTTTCTAACCACTGCAATCAATACAACAGCTTTTAACTCAGCTCAAGGTGAAAAAGCACCCTTATAACTCTAAAAAAGAGAGAGTATGATTTCAAAATGTAAATTTAATTCCTGTTTTCCAACAAAAGTTCATAAGAAATAACAAGATTTCTGCTTTGGAATAAAACACCACCAGCAAGCAATAGCTGCTATGTGGCGCTGTGGGTTAAACCACTGAGCCTAGGGCTTGCTGATCAGAAGGTCGGTGGTTCAAATCCCTGCAACGGGGTGAGCTCCCATTGCTCGGTCCCAGCTCCTGCCCACCTAGCAGTTCGAAAGCACCTCAAAGTGCAAGTAGATAAATAGGAACCGCTCTGGCGGGAAGGTAAATGGCGTTTCCGTGCGCTGCTCTGGTTCGCCAGAAGCGGCTTTATCTTCATACAAAGAGCTTAACAAATAATGAGCATACATTAACTCCTGTTCTCAGAGATGCATTCAGCTGAGTAGTACAGACATTTGTTCTTAACTGTTGGCCCTGTGTACATTAGCAAATGATCTTCCTTTCCTTCTATTGGTGGTGTCCTATAACTGCCACACAAACCAACCAGAAGTTACTGTGTATTGATCATTAATTACTTGATTGTAAGAAAGCCTCTACATAGTTTACAAAAAATATAACATAAAGCATTATCATTATTTATTAAAAACAACTGAAAACATTTATATAAAACATTCAAACAATGATTAAAATCAGCAGCAACTGAAAAGAGATGTACCTTCTAGGTGCGTAGCTAGGCTTACCTAAACAAAATGTTTTAAGCAGGCAGAGAAAACAATACAATGTCATATAACCTCTGTGTAAAAATATCAGGATGCAAAAAATAAATAAAAAATCACTACAGAGGTCATCTGGAAAAGGCTCGAGTCAGCATATATGTTGGGTTGCCTATGAAGACAGTTCGGAAACTTCAGCTAGTGCAGGATTTGGCGGCCAGGTTACTCACTGGGGCAAGGCAGTTTGAGCATATTACATTGATCCTGGTCTGACTGCAGAACAACTGGGAGAAGCTCATTTTGAAGTGTTTGTAGTAGCCCCACAGTGCAGTACATGATAATGTAGGCATGGACCTTCTATGAATTATTGTGTTAGTGTGAGATGACTTGTGCTTGTTTGTGATGGTGGTTATATCGCATTGTTTTCTGAATGTTTATTGTGCTACATGTTGCTTAACTTTGGGAATAGTTTGGTTTTAGTTGTTATTAAATTATCATCATGAGATGAACGGAAGAGGTTGAACAGTGCAGAATATAAAAAAAAGCAAAGAAGCAGGCATCTAAGGCAAGTGACATTATTGATAAATGTTCTGAAGCTGAATTTTTTTATATACTGTATATAAAACAAGTAAATGAAAACAAGTCTCAGAAACCTATTAGTGAAAATATTGTTAGTTCCAGCATTCTGAGCACCAGTTTTCAAATACAAGATGCAAACAAGTTGAGTGATATAAGCACTGACCTCAACCTTGGGGGAAAGTAAAAGAAAACCCTGATTCCATTTCAGTGCACAAACAGTCTTGAACTCGGTATTAGCTCTGATAACTCTGTTGCAAATTCCAAATACTTCAATGAGATTGAACATATGCTTCATTGTGGTGAAATAAGAAATTATGGTCACTTTTGTCGATGACCATTGATCCAGCCCTATGCAGAATAAATGAAGAACTGTGAGATTATGTAGAATGATAATGAACAAAATTTAAAGAAGATTTTCTGCAATCTAAGAGGCCTTCTGGTGCTGGCAGTCTTTGTCATTTATCTAAAGGACACCTCTTGAATGGAGAAAAGACTAGGAGGAATGCTTAGTGTACTCTTAAGTCAATAGGCTCAGGTTGTGTTTGTTTTTTGTGTGTGCCCCAATTGCTTTTGCTTGGAGGGACATATTTCATAGGTAAGGAAGGTTTTAATGACTAGAAGCATGCCCATGAATTCTCTTGGCTATAAAAACTAAGATTTGGCTATGAAACAGTAAGGATCAGTCATTGGAAGGGTGGATGCATTAGAAGGGCAGATTGATGAAAAAGTCAAGTATTGGAGGTGTGTTCTTAAAAGAGTTGTAGCTGCAGTCAAAGCTTTAACATTTTGAGGACTGTCTTTCAGAGGAAGTCTATTCATAATGGAAACTTTATTATGGTCACAGTTGAATTTGATCTATTTTTAGTAAAGCACGTATCAAAATATGGAACCCCAGGCGAGGGTCTTAAGTTGAAATAGATAAGTAATCAACAACATGGAAGATAAAGTTTTGAATCACATTACAGAATAAACATATTCTGCAAAGCATTTTTAAAATAAGTATAAATGCCTGACATAAGTCATGTTGATCAGCTTTCTTTGATAATTTGATATGTGAACGAAAATGAACAGCCTGTAGAGTGTTTTATTTGTTTTCTCCCTAATCCTGGCCATAAATCAGAACAGCTGGCTGATGCAGTTTTTAGCACACTCAAGACATATAAATATTGAATACTGTAGAGGGCAATCATACAACACTGCAAGCAAAATGCCTGGATTGTACAAGGGTCTTCTAGTGAGAATAAAAGAAGCTCAATGTTTTCATGCAATGCCGTGCTCACTCACTGAACCTAATCGGGGCATGTGCAACAGAAAGCACACAAGGTATTGGAAATGTAAAGAAGCTATTGGATTCCTTGGCCTACTTCAAAAACTTATATGTATTTTTCTCATCATCTACTCATCAGTGGGAGGTATTAGAATCATACTTAACAATATCCAGAAATCCAGTTAAAGGTAGATAGCCGTGTTGGTCTGTCATAGTCAAAACAAAATAAAATAAAAAAAATTCCTTCCAGTAGCACCTTAGAGACCAACTAAGTTTGTTCTTGGTATGAGCTTTCGTGTGCATGCACACTTCTTCAGATACACATGTGTATCTGTGTATCTGAAGAAGTGTGCATGCACACGAAAGCTCATACCAAGAACAAACTTAGTTGGTCTCTAAGGTGCTACTGGAAGGAATTTTTTTTATTTTATTTTGTTTTGAATATCCAGAAATGTTTCTCTAAAAAAACATGTCTGGCACTCTGTCATCTTTAAATGAAGCTTGTCACAGCTTAATCAAAACTGGAACCAAATTATTGCAGTATTACAATATGATCTGCTATAAATAAAAGAAATCCTTAACTCGCAGTAAAGGTTCAGGATTGTTTAATAAACTGGAGTCCTTGGAGACAGCACTAATGGCACAAATGTGGGGCACATTTTGGACTAATTCAACATTACTAGCAAGAAGTTTCAATCTGCTGACATCAACATTAGTACTGTGGCAGAGATGTAGAATTCATGCGCATTGTATGTGAAAGATGCTGGTGATGTTTGAATTTTTTGAACCAGCAGCTATGGAAAAGTCAGGTTTGAGCAACTCTGATGATATGTCCAATAAACAACAGCAGAAAAAGAAACTTCAGAGTGATGAATCATATAAAACTGAAACAAAATTTAACGCACATGAAAGCTTCAAAATTAACACATGTAAATGTGATAATGGATAGGTTCATCTCAAAGCTGGAGAGACCAAAGTTAGCATAAGAACCTTAAATCTTCAAAGGTTGTGATACTATTAAAAATGCCAGAAATGGAACAATTAGAAGTGCAGATACACACAAAAGATTTGCAATATTACTATCAGGATGACTTGGCAGGATCATTCATTAATGAATGCAGCCACTTCAGAAATTATTTATTAAGTATGGCAGAAGTACATAAAAGCATCTTGAAAATGTGTGCAATGATGAGAGGCAAACTACAAGACGTCTCTCCATAAACGGATATACCACTCAGAATTTTCTCTGCACAGCAGCAACCAATTGCACAGCCAAAGAAACTGGAGTATAAGAACATATTTGTATTCTCAAATGTTACAAGAATGACTTAGTGCATTAGCTACGCAGAATATTGAAGTAGAAGTAGTGATCACAATAGACTATGAAGATGTGCTTGATGCCTTTGCGATGCAGAAAGCACATAAAAAATGTTGCACAGTGACAACATAAAACACAATACTTGTAAATTCCTTGTTTTTTATTTAAAATATGTAATGAAACAAATATGTTATACATTTGTAAAAAATACCCTATTAATTCTTTAATATACCTTGTTCAAATCAAATTATTCTTATTCAAAAAACTTACGTAGAATTTATTACATTTCCCAACCCCCTTTCTAATGAAGAATAAATAAAAACATTTTCTTGCTTTGAAGAAAATAATTTTATATTTTTGTCCTAGGAGATCAAAGCGAGATAATAAGCTTAACATAAAATGAATTTGGGAACAGCATGGCAGTAATCAGGACTGCTTTCCTGCCAACTGTGTTACTTCCAGTTGCATGAATTCCTGTAACTGCAATTATGGCACCGTTGTAATTATCTGTACAGCAGAACCCACTATCACTGTTTGGTGGGGAAATGTACTAATTGTGCATCCCTTGTCGTTTTAATAAGAGACACTGTCATGGGCTGCATGCTTCCATAAGCCACCATTTAGAGGAAAACAAACATATATAGAAAAAATGGGAGCAGCTTTGTAGAGTTGAAAAATAATTCTGAATAAACAAAATATAACATGCAATATAAAGTTAATGAAGGACAATAATTACAGTTAACTTGTGAGACCAATCTCTTATTTTAAAAGAGCAAGTGAGACCTCTGTCATATATTAACACCACATTCTGCTGTGTTGGCAGAAGCTGGGACAGAGCAACGGGAGCTTACCCCACTGTGTGGATTCGAACTGCTGACCTTCCGATCAGCAAGCCCAAGAGGCTCAGTGGTTTAGACCACAGCACCCCCTGCTCCATAAATGAGTACCAGACTAAATGGCGCATAAAAATGCATAATTAGTGAAAATAACATGCAAAAATGTATATTAAAATAAATCTATTAGGCACAAATGCATACAAGCAGGTGTGCATTAGGAGACTCGCTGATGAGTTTCCATGAGGACTTTTACAAAAATCAAAAACTGATACAGAAATGTGGGGAACTGAAAACTGGAAAATTGGGAGAAATTGAAACAGATGGCTGTGAGGTAATAATTCTTCAGCCATTATAAAGCTCATTTCACAACTACTCAACTCGGTTAAAAATTTTTATATTCCAAGTTGAGGTAAAACGATGCAATAAATATAATAGGCTATATTTACTAAGTCTGGTATCTACAGATGTGCCAGAGCAACTGAAACCCAATTCAGTGGGCTGGAGAAGTTTTGGATGACCCCTGCCTTCTGTTTTGGCCGCAACAAGTGCCAGGTCTGTGGATTCAGCACTCTATGAAGCCTCACCACTGCTGGCTAGGTGTTAGGATTACAGGATGACAGTGCATTTCTATACATGTCTACTGAGAAGCAAGTTCCATTGAATAAAATGGAACTTACTTCTAGGCATCTATCTATCTATCTATCTATCTATCTATCTATCTATCTATCTATCTGGAATTTCTATCTGGAATTTCAGTTTAAGGTTTAATCCCCATTGTATTCAATGGGATTTACTTTTTAGCAGACACATAGGGGATTGTGCTGGAAATGCATGTACAGAATTTTAAGAGACACTAGTCTAAAATCAATGATTACACTTCCCCCGTAACAGTTTGACTTGCATTGCTGCTTCAACAGATTTTCTGCAATGACACACAAAAACTCCCTTCTAATTTCAGGTTTCTTGGGACTAAATCTGGAATAAACAACATTTTGTAAGCATACTTATGTAACAAATATCTATTTTCATTCCTAGGAGCCGAGAGTTGAATCTCAGGATCCCTCGAAATGTCACCGGATGGTGAGGCAGCCTGTGTGCTGCAGCTGCTTCTCTTGTGACCTTGTATTGGATCCGGAGCCAGCTGCATCTCATCCTCCCCTGTGATTCTGAGGAGACCCTTAAGCAAACCTCTGGCATTGTCCATGTCAGCTGATTTCCTTGGCTATCTCTTTACTTTCCAAAACCTCCCTCCTGCTCAAGGGCCAGGAGAAAATTGCTCTCCGAGTGAAGGCAGTGCTCAGCATCTGATTTGGTGTTCTTGCATAATAAATGCCACTTACTCTGCCTCCACTCTCGTTTGTTCCTTTTTAACAGATTAATTGAGCTGGTATGTCAATCCCATTGCCTACTGATGATGAATGTTGCCTTCTGGATTGCATCCGTATGTTTTTGGCTTACACTAAGTTTGGAAGCCTTTTGGAGCAGTAGATGGCTTTTGCAACTTAGTACACCCTAGGGCACCCCAGCAAATAAACGTAGGGTAGTCCGATGAAAAAGAAGGCAGGGCTCCAAGTCCTGCACCTTTAATAGTTGTATAGAAGAGGGGATTTCTGAACAGTTATTAAAGGTGCAGGAGTCCTGTGCTCTCCATCTTTCTCCTGTCTTTGTGAATTTTTACTTTTCCTGGTGCTTCCACACCAAGCATTCATTTCATAATTGCAGTATTCATTTTTAGGGGTGTATCCACACAATGCCAAGCTATATTTGAACATGCCCCAATTTCCCTCCATCTCCAAATTATGCAGATTTTATCTGACTGGAAAAAATCAGGTAAGTATGATGAAGTCCAGTATAGGTGTCAAAAGTAACAAGCACATCCTGCCTCTCCTTAGATGCAGAGGGAATCAGAATTGTAGGCTGTCACAAATGACAGATGTTGTCAATATTACTGCTCTCATTAATGGCAGAAATGCCAGGCTTTTTGAAGGAGCACAAACTAAGCAAACAACTGCAGAAAGGAACTCAGTATGATTCTACAACAAGCTGCTCTTCCTGGAGGCTGACAATTAAAAAAACAACTGAAAAAATTCCTGCTGTTCCTTGTACACATGCTCAGTGAGGTGAAAAAGGGAGTGGGTGGGAAGTCTGTACAAACAGGAGAGTCCGTGCAAATACAGAATAGGGATATAGCAGCAGTGCACCACCCACTGGTGTGGATGTAGTTACGGTGGATATAAATACATTAAATTCTCAAAGGTGTGGAAAATGCCATACTAACTTGATTCTACTTAAAATGGAATGAAAAAGAAATGAAATTGAAAGAAAAATTAATGTGGGAGTGCCCCATGAGGAGGATTCTGAGTCATAATCTATAGCTCCAGCAGTACATTTCGAATGCAAGTTTTCACTAACATTTAACCTCCCGGTTGCACAGAAAACCGCAAAGAATGTAGATGTTGTCTACTAAGACATTAGAAAACAATTTTTGGTGACTTCACAGGACCAGGTGAAAAGGAGCCTCAAATTACCGGTAACTCTTAATCCATTATAAATTATACACTCCTTCAGTTTTTCTTTACAGTTATTTCAGGAAAACCTCACAGGTAAATACTATGTTACTGACATACATATCCTTCAAGATCATAGTGGTTTATAGAAAATTAAAATGCCAGTGATCAAATGCAGGACTAGGCTGGACCCAATAATATTGTGTTAGGGCAGCGGTTTTCAACCTTTTTGAGTTCACAGCTCCCTTGACCAACTACATTTTTTTTCTGCGGCACCCCTGTGGGGCTCAGGAGCTCAGTTATGTTACTCCTTGCCTGCAGAGCTGGCAGCCTCTCACCCTTTTTTGAACATCCTCCCTTTTGGAGTGTTCCATTAGCCGCCTCTCCATTCTCTTCTCTTTGGGAGTCCTGGTTTCTGAGCTGCCCCCCCCTCCAAAGAGAGGTGCCACCTCACACTACCCAACAGGGGCCTGGGACTTGTCTGTCCATTCCCAAGAGCTGGCAGACTGGCTGGCTGGGCTCCCTTGCTTGCTTACTCTGAGGCTCCTTCAGCTCCTGCCAACCAGCACTTCTGACCAGCCCCAGAGGCACAATTTGCCTGCGGAGCTTGTAGCCAGGGCTGCTGCAGCAAACAGCTGTGCAAGCTTTTGGGAGGCAGAGCCGTGGGAGGGCATCAGAGAAGGAAAGAGGGACAGAGGCCAGTGTTGCCCATGGCACCCCTGTGTTAGGGTCATTACAAATGCACAACAGAGTCTTTGCATGGTCTGGAATTAGAAAAGGCATTCAGCAAATGGGAAGAGTAGATGCTAATATGTCTGTGCCTTTATTTATTTTTCACGAAGGTCCCAGGGTGGTATACAATACAATATTATGCAATAATATAATACTGAATTATTAAAATAAATATGACTGTTCCAGCCAGAACACAACACCAGCATAAAGAGGTATGTCTTCAGCATATGGTGAAAGCTATATGCCGAGAATGGGAGGAAGTTTAGGGGCTGCCACAGTGAAAGTCCTCTTCTGGGCCATCAGTTCCATAGGCAGAACTATGAAGATGGAGCCGATATTTCAGATATTTGGGGCATAAGTCATTTAGGGCTTTAAATGTTACTGGGAGCACCTGGAATTAGGCCTGGGCTTCAAGCAAGACTAAAATAGATCCAGGTAATCAGTTTCCCCCCAAACATGCTTGAAACTGGGCCACTACTGCCTTCTCAAGCACCCTCTTCAAGTAACTAAGGCAATGGCAAAAATAGAAATGAAACTGATATCTCAAAACCAATGAGTGTTTCCGTAAATAGACATTTTACCTATATTTTCATTTGATTAACTTAGATTAATCACCAGGATACTATTACAGGATACTAATTACCAGGATCATATTACAAGATAAACCAAACTCTTGTTTGATAAGTGACAATTAATGTCTTGCATATAATTTTACATTATGACAATGACTCAAATGTTTGGAAAGAATTAATGTCATTAAAAAAAAGATTCAGTGTGAAGAGCTCCTTGTACTGTAACAGTAATATTTAAAAAAATTATATCACATGTTCAGTTGTCCATTTATTTGTTTTCTCCCCAACTTTTAAACAAAAAGAAAGTTCAAGAAAATATTTTCTCTTTTTATCATTCACGTTGTTTCTTTTCCAGTAATAATTTATGAATTGTTACAAAAATTATTCTTGCTCTTACTAAAAATATTTTAAACTCAAATGGTACCAGTTTTTAAGAGGCAGAAAAACAGTTCTTTGGCAAACAGATTGCAGTCATTTATCACAAGCTTTTAACAAAGGCAATTTTGGAATGGATATATAATAAAATCAGCCACAAGAACCAGCTTATTACAGAAATGTTGGCAGACTCTGAGCTGCAGCAGTGGCAACAGGTATCACTATTATGCTTAAAACCTATAATCACCAGATGTTAGCAGTGTTACTGTTTTTAATCTATAAAACATTCTACAAACAAAATACACCATCCTATACCATGCAATGCTGGTTCATAAAAGTTTAGTTACCATTGTTTTGTAGCTAGAGGAAATTTGGTGCCCCCTGCTGTTAAAAAAACCACACTTCTATTATTGCATACTTACTGGGGAGTCCCCTTATACAGGAAGATTAGCAGCAGAAACACGATAATATAGTTCCGGTGGAATGATACATTATGCTGTGTGGAATTACATTAAAATAGAAATATAGAATTTTAATGAACTTGAACTGTAATGTTTTGGTGCGTGGGTGCATTCTGACTTAATACAATATAGGAAAGTACATCCTATTGTTTGAGAGAACAATATTAATATATTGTATTAACTATAAAATATATGGAAATATTTATGAACATGATTATTGGATTCATACAGGGTGAAAATAACATTATAAATGATAATAATGATAGCAGCCCTATATAGGGAAGCTTTTTAATGTTTAATGTTTTATTACGTCTTTATATATGTTGGAAGCCACTCTGAGTGACTAGAACAACCCAGTCAGATGGGAAGGGTACAAATAAATTATTATTATTAACAAGAGAGAATTTCATAATGGGAAATTTTATGTAGTCATGTAATGTGAAAGCTCAAAACGATGTTTATGCAGTTGTGCACATGACTCAAATAACCTGTAATGTTTTAATACACATGTTTACTTGTGTTTATGGCTTAGCTATGGTGAAAAACCTCACACTGACTGTAGGAAGTAGAAAGCTGCAAAGAAAACTGCAGAGGAGCTGATTTTAAACATGAGCACAAAAGTTTTAAGAATAGAATAAGCAGTCTTTTCACCTTTTAGAAGAGAATTTATATTTGTACTTTGTCAGGTAGAAGAACTACATTACAGGAAGGGAGCTCACATTTTGATTAGAAACAAGAGATTATTAAAAGACTTCCTTTCCGTTTGGATTTTAAGTGAAGGCTCATGATGGAGGACTTGTTCCTTATACTGATACAAGTCTTTGGGTGCGAGAAAAAAGAATTAAAAATGTACATAGACATAGTTTCTTTTCTACATTTTTGGTATTATCTACTAGTGTTTTTCATAAGAACAGGACATGTTTGTACATATTTTGGTCCTTTAGCCAATGGGTCCATTCAGACATTGTGTGAAGTATAGGTAATAAACTATGGTTTGATGTTATGTCTGAATCAACAAACCATGGTTTGCAATTGTCTGCACCCCCAAAATAGAACAGTTTGAAGTAGGTTTGTAAACCATGATTGATGCTAACTATAACTTAGTAAGATATCTGAACTGATATATATCATGGCTGCAGCCATTACTCTAACTTAGAAGCTGCTGTCTCTAGCATGATAAAATTTGGTATGATTACAATTTCTATTTTTTTGTACATACCTGCTTCTGAGGCCACCTCTCTGGCCACCTCTTCTTTCTCCTCAAACTGTTCAATCGGTTCCTTTTTCTCTTGCTCAACTTTTGATCAATAGTTGTGAAAGGCTGAAGAAGACCAAGAGGTGTGATGTGCTTCTGCACAGTATCTTCTTCTGTAGTGCTCTCTGATGAAGACAGGAACAGCTGCTGGTCAGCAGTAGTGCTCTCAAGATACTGTTTGGAAGCTTTTAAACCATGATTAAACTCTGTCTCTTCTTGTGCAAATGCACCATAAGAAGTAACTGAAAAACTGTTTGGAAGCTCACCAGCATCTGATTTAAGTGGGAAATGAAAAAAATTATGTGTTCTGCTGGACTTTAATTGTAAGCAACCCTTTGTGTAAAAAGGCTGTGCTTCATGTTGCCTGGAGAAAACAGGTCTCTTAGCTGTGGAAGTTCCATATAAAGTAGGCAGCAAAACAAGCTTCTCTCTGAAGTTCATGTCTAAACTCTGTGATTTTCTATGAAAAGCTTTTACAGTGTATTTGTCATTCACAGCCAGTGAAGCTGAAATACTTGTTTTTGGATTAGACACTTTGAAGTGTATTTTTTTACTGTTCATCTCAAAGTTGGTTGATCTTACCTCTAGGCAAAGTGCCTCCATTAATCGTCCAATGCCACTGTTATTTTTGGCTACACATGGAAGTCTTTGATTTCTGTCTTCCAAAGATCCACCTGTCATACTCTGCCATATTTCATTGTTAAAGTCAGAATGAACTTTACAAAGAGACAAGTGCTTCAGTGGCGATATTGCTGATGTAACTGAACTAACTGTTTGGTAGTCAGTACGCCTCTTGCAAAGATGGATGTTTGTAAATTGGCCACAGGAGCATTTTGTATTATTGATGAAATTAAAACCCCCCAGACGGGCCCCACAGAATGGGCAGTTCAGCTTTCCAGTTGTCCACTGGGCCTGAGGATAATGTGGAGGGAAACAAACAATTAATTATTTGTAATCCAGAAGATAAGTCATAAATCTTTTTTTCAAAACAGAGCAGAAAAGCATGTAAATATTTGTTTTATGACTGAAAAAAGGCAATGCACCAATGTAATAATTTCAAAGGGTTATTTGATATTCCTAAATACTCTGAGACCTTAGTTTTATACTAAGTAAGACATATATTTAACATGGAACTTTGAGGGGGAGGGTAAGGGTAACCTTTGAACAGTCTTGTAAACTACTATCCTATGCAGAAGTCAGTCTGTTCAAATCTTTTTTTTTAATATATATTTTATTGAAAAAATTCAGTAGAGTGAAAAATGTGGAGAAAAGTCAAAAGAAAAGAAAAAAGTGCTTGAAACTGTGATACAATGCAGTATATGGGTATATAAGTAGTACCATGATTCTAACGAGTATAAAATTATTAACAAGTCATTGTGCTTTTTATAAATGTATTCCATACAATCTATGTTTGTATGTTACAAAAGTAGTCATAGCTTCTATCCATCTTTCAAAGGGGCCATGGTGTTATATTTCCAATAAATCAAAATCAGTCTTTTAGCAGAAGGGTGTAAAGAGCCCATTTACATCTGTGGAAATCTTACTGAAGTTTCAGGACTTATGACACCAAATGAAGTGTGGGAATAGCACTATGAATTACAATTTTACAGAAACTTTGGATGTGTTGATATGCATACTAAATATGGGAAGAGCAGAATTGACACAATGACTTGTTTATTATAAGCATTTGAAAAGGCATTTACCTACTTAAATAACTATAAAATATGTAATGATATAACTGTACTTCTAAGGCCCTTTATAAAGACCTAGATATTGTTTACTTTCTATAGAATATTGCATAGAATATTAAAAAGTTATGCGAGATAAGTAAAATGAACATACATTTTCTATTATACGAGTCACCCAATCTGGAAGTGCTTCTATGTTCATGTGCCATACATTACAGATATCCTGAGAGGCAGTAGAAGAGTGAGGTTCCTGTTGAATTAAGATTCAATATTTTAATAACATTCTGACCTACTTTCTATTTTTAAATACCTTTCATTGATATTTCCACTTCCAGTGCCATGAACCAATTCCTTTGTATCCATTTCCCTGCATTCTTTATTCCTTCCTCCTTGCCTTCAGGCAAATGTGTCCTTTATGCCAGCTCTCCTAATTAGTGCTCCATCAACCTATTTCCCTTTCAACCAGGTTGAACAGGTGGCCTATACCTAGCACCTTTGCTTCTCGTTCTCCAACTATGATGCAGGGTGCATTTCAGTGTTTTACAATTATGTCATGAAATACAAGTATGCACTTTTGATGTTTTTATTATAAGTTACCTTTTGAGGGCTTGCCCTAAAAGACAATAAGTATTTGATAGTTTTAAAACACATATTGTTGATTCTGCAATAAAGAGACAGGCCAGCAAGATGGGACTGCTGCCTAGAGAAGGTTTCTCCTGTCATGGCCTAGCTGCAAAGATGATGGAACACAGCCGACGTCTCCTAACTGACCTACAAACTATCTTAGAAAATGAGGATTTTCTCAAGCATATAGTGAAAAAGTTTAGGAAATTGTTTCAAATCTTGTGGTTGGATTCTTTCCTGACAGATTATTGTTAAACCTTTATTAATATATCAATTATGAAATTTCATAAATACATTGTTATGATGATATTTATGCAATCAGTATTATAAGACACTATGGTTTTCCAAGAATACACTATACATTTTGGACACAATGGTGGATAAAAGCAAGTTGTGTAATTGTTTAAATAAATGGTGCCATTTTCTTTCTTGAAAATACGCATTGTGCAATGTGTAAACAAAAAATAGCAAATAAATTGTTTCAAATAAACACAGCATTTAATGAGAAGATTAAAAGGTTTAGGGTTACAGATAGGTGCCCCAATTCCAAAAGCAGTTGAACTAACAAATTATAGACCCAAGCCAGTTTAGTCTCATTGTTACTAATGTAATAAAAACGCGTTTCAGTTTCATCAGTCTTGTTTAACTAGTTTATAGATAATGGTACTAGTTTCTAAACTATAAAAGGGTTGCAAGAATAAGCAAAAATATATGTTTAAAACTAACACAATTTAATTGAACAGGGTCATGTTTAATTCTGAGAAAACCTACTTGTTCAATAACATTTGTACAATCACTGGGGGAAAAATCAGTTCACATTGTTGGTACTTTAAATTCCATTCCCCCCCCCCCCCCATAATTTGTTGTTGTTGTTATTTTCCAAATAAAAACTTACCCAATTTTAATAATTGTTATTTGAGCGGGGCAAATTTTTATACTGAAAACAATATTGTGAAGAATACTTTGCTTTAAAACATACGATTATTGGAGCCTTGGCTTTATTTTACTATGGCAGTAACAAAAAGAAAGTAGGAAAAAACAAGAAAAGTAATGAAAAATATTTTAATTTATCTTATGGCTATACTGCAGTATGACATTTAAATGCTACTAAAAGCTTTATCAAGTGCACTCTAAATAATCACAATTTAGTGCCAACAGTTGCACTCCCAAGACTGAATTCACTGCAGCATATGAAAATGAAATTTTAGGATGTAGCTAAGCCCTGTCTCAAATGTAAGTCCTAAAATATTAAGCAGAAGAAAAAAGCTTCCACACTCTGTATTTTTTGCTTAATCTCCAGTTTCTTTCTTACCAGTGGTATAAATAAGTGGTTTGAAAAGACTGGTGAAGGGGAGGAAGGGAGCTAATACTGTGTTTTGATGTGATGGGAATCCCTGTTTAGTTATGACGTTTACCAAACAAGGCTCAGCCCTAACTTAACCCGCTTGGATGTGAGTAAATGATAATAGGAACATAGGTGCCTTATACTAGGTTAGAGTATTTGTCCATCTGGCACAGCAATGTTTGCTCTGGTTAGCAGAAGCCCTCCAGGATCTTAATAATGGACAGATTGGGTGCAACCCGATCCTTGCCAATTTGGGTGTACTGTAAAGTATGTCTCTGTGTGTAAGGGACTTACAAGTTTTCAAGGTGGTGTGCATTTTCATCTCTTCTTCTTTATAGGTTTATTTTATTATTTATTTTATTTCTTAAATTTCTATACTGCCCTTCATCAGAGGATCACAGGATGTTTTATAATACAGTATAAAAACACAAAAATACATACCATAGTAACAAACAAAAACAATACCACCCTGTCACACAAAATCAATTTAGAGTGTTAGTTACTTAGAGCAGCTACAAAGAACAGAAGCTGCGATCCAGGTTGAAATTGGGCTGCATATGCCTCCATGGGGTATGGTATATGGAGATATTTTGCACCTCACAGGGGCAATGCATAAAAGAAAGATGTCTGGCCCCATTGCTACATAAATGCAGTCAGAAATGAATCTTCAACATGGTTTGTCAGGTGCTTGACCCTGGTGTTCTAGATGTTCGGTAAATTATTCACATTTATAGAAACCTTACCGAAATCTATTAAAAGTTACAATAAGTCATTATATATAACTGTTACTGAGAAACATTACAATGTAACTTATTTGTTTTTATCAAAAGCATGAAACCTGCAGGCAATTAAAGTATCTTTTTTCTTGTTCTAATGAAGCTCATGGTTTAAAATATTTGACTGGTAATGTGTCCAAAACTTTACTGATGGTCAAAACTGTCCAAACTGAGTCTACTGTGAGTTTCATACATGTCCACAAACCTCAATCTGGCTTATTAACCAGCCTCTGATAGCCTTTGCTATCAACTTTCTTTCTTTCCCACTGAACACCAAATGTTTTATCATTTGCAGACTGTTTCTGGGAGAGTTATCTGATTTGTCCTGCAGTGTGGAGAAGGAAAGAAATCAGTCGACTCTCTCCTGCTGTTTCTTCTCTTGTCCAAACTGCAGGGACAGTGAGAGGAAGCCACATCTTGCAAACCCTTTGGAAAGCACAGAAGACTTGACATAAATGCAGATATTGTTCCACCTGACTCACAATGACTCTGCCCTGCTGTTTCTTATCTTATCCAGACTTCTGCAAAAGTGAGAAAAGACCCCCCTCTCTTTATCCCTCTAGCAAGTGGAATATATATTGACTTATAGGATGTATAGTTGGATACATATTTAGAGATGTGTGCATTTTCTTTGAAACCCAACTTGAATGCACTGTGATCTGTTCACTGGAGCTCAGCTTCTTTTCCTCTTCACACCCTCTTAATGTATATAGACTCCTTGTCAGGCAAGCAAGGTGCAATGGACAAATAAACATTCTTTTAAAAGTCCACCCACCCCTCTCTCTGCAAAGCGGATCAACATGTGCATATCAGATAGTCCTGATGGCAGTCTCACTTTCTTTTTTTCATTTTTTTTCTGTAACATTTTATTAATTTTCCAAGATAACAAAAAAGATTTTAAACAATTTTAAAGCCATAATTCTAGTTGACTTCCCTCCACTCCCCCTCTTGGTTTAATTGTTCAGTACTTGTTCATGCACGTCCATAAAGCCTTATATTCTTAACAATCCAGTTTTAAAACATTGGCAGTCTCACTTTCTAACCCTGCCCTCTGCAGTGCATGCATGCTCTAGTTTGGACAGCAAGTAGACCATGCAGTAAGAGCAGCATGCGCTTTGTGTGTGTGTGTGTGTGGAGGGGGGGGGAGCAGTTTCCTTTAAGCTTACTACTGCAGGCATAGTCTACCCAGCAAGTGACAGAATATGCAGATAAATTATAGGGTACTGTACTTTCTTTGGAGGGATGTGTGCATATGTGTAGGTGTATTGAATTTTCTGGACATAATGTCTTACCGAGCCTCTTCTCCTCCACTCCTCCACAGCCATATCAAGGTACACTTCCACATTTCTTTTTAATTTGAAAGAAGTCACAGAGAATCAACTTGTGAGATATCAGATATCAATTACCCATCCAGCAGGAGATGTTTGAGAATTGCTAAGAAAAATCCTTCTAATGTAATATAAAAACTGGATGGTACTGAAGACATTAAAAGCATTGATAGTTAAATATAATATTGTGTAAAATAATCTCACCTTTATGAATAAACACCTTTAAGACACATTATTATAGTTTGCTGCTTTTAGAAGGACTGCTGCATCATAGCCTGGTGCTTTTGTGGCCAGTCAGATGACTGGAAGGAGACAGAGGGACCTAAGTGTTATGTACACTCTATATTAAAAAACATATGTACTACAAAATAATGCCCATTCTGTTTGTGTGTGTTTCAGAAAGCTTCTGAGATTTCACCAGATGCTCCTTCACACTTTCAAGCATATCTTCACTATCATGAGGGCCAATCACTTGCTTTTAAAAAAGACTAAGGCTGAGAAACTTGAGATACTGAATTCTATGCCTGATAACATATTGTGGCAAAAATTGTGCAATGCACAAAGCCTTGGTTATAACAAGTGTAGGAAGCAGACCTGTCCTTTTGACTGGAGAAGCTTGATGAATTTGAAGGCTTATTTCTTAGCTGAAACTGGTCAAATGAGAGAAATAGATGGCTTTTGACACTGTCAAAACTGGAATCCTAAAAAGATCCTGCTACTCAAATAAAAAGCTGTGAAAAGTACAGATAATTCACAAGCCACGTATTGCCTGTTCTTGCACTGGGTTGCAAGGTAGGACAGATGCAAAACTTTTGACATCTGTTTGTCCTTATTAAGCATGTGATCGCACATAGTGCATTGGGTTGCTTTGCCTAGCCTTGTTATGCTGAGTCATGCTATAACATCTGAAGAATGTGTGGGAGACACTACAGTTAAGGTAGAAGCAGATACAAAACCACCGTCCAGATTCTCCTTACAGATTATTTCAAATCATTAAGAGGTGGAAATTTTTTAAGGGTTGTTAAATAAGGAAAGGAAAATAATGTGAATTTCTGTTTCTGCATGTATCATCCAGTTTAATAATCCAAATTAAGAATAAAGCTGCTCCCAATAGTCTATGTTTATGTTAGACCTACAAAACTGAAAAAAAATAAATATTATTTTCTTTCCTGGCAAACACAGCATTACATTCCAGATGAAGAATCAGCATGGTGCACTTTTACTTTGCTCTTCTCTCTGAACCAGCATTATAAAAGGTATCAGCAGGGGAACTAGTGGAAACCAGTGCTTGATAATTAACTGATGCTGCAAAATGACAGCAATTGCACAAATGCATTTTGTAGTTGTTTTTTTTAAGCCAAGACTTAAACTTCCCATTTTTTAATGAAAATGATTTTCTTAGCTAGTGAATTATGATATATTAACAATTTACGAAGCTGCCTGAAACTGTCTCAGACCAGGCACCCCCAAACTCAGCCCTCCATATGTTTTGGGACTACAATTCCCATCATCCCTGACCACTGGTCCTGTTAGCTAGGGATGATGGGAGTTGTAGTCCCAAAACATCTGGAGGGCCGAGTTTGGGGATGCCTGGTCTCAGACCATCTGTCCATCGAGCCCAGGCCTGCCCATTAGTATCAGCTCTCCAAGGCCTCTTTCCTAGTTCCCCTATCTGAAATTCTTTAATGGGTTGAAAATGAGAGGCTGTAGAGGAAGTGGGCTTGAGCAATGGACCAATGCCACGATTATTTGTAAACTAATCTGATGGATTTCCATAGCACTTGCTATGCAGTTGCTTGTGAAAGCAACTGAACAGAAAACAGCACTGTTAAAGAGAATAGGTGCATTCAAAAGAAACCTGTGTTACTAATTTACATTGATTTCAATAGGATTTAAGTGTGCTTACATTTCTCTGGGTTACCAATAGCAATAATAGTTGCTGAAATTATTTTATCACAGTGAAAAGCACTCCATCACCTAAAAGGTCTGTGCCAGACAGATTCTTATTCTGACTCCGCTGTAAAATAATGTAAGAATGCTGGTGCCTACTGATCCTTTGCTCATCTTCTTGTGCAGACAAAACAGTTATTGCAAGTTTAAGCTTATTTATACTTTTCAGAAGTTTAACCTTGCGAGCCCTTGTTGTGCTCCCTGCTGTAATGGTGAATCTCTCTAAACTATCCTTATAAATCGTACAGATTAGGCAATTTAGCATTGCGGATATCTTTAATTTTTTTCTTTCCTAAAATTTTAGGGTTAGCAGGTTAATAGCACTGAATCATAACTACAAATCAAAATAAATACTTACTGCACTAGTCTGAGATGCAGAGTTGTAGAAAATTTGTAAAGTTGAACACACCCTCTACAAAGTAACTCATGGCTATGGAGAGAGACAGATCCAGTACAACAGCACAAAACCAGTATTGTGATTTACTTCCCTGTTTTCTGCATTGGGTATATATGACATCTACAATACAATACAAATATGAACGAGTACTTCAGAATACTAAAAATAACAATAAAGCTCCATTTGATAAACAAATGGTTTAAATTGTCCAATGGGTGAATATCCATACCAGTTCTTCTTAATTCAGTAGTATATAAACTGTGCAATTTTGAACATGTTAATTCCAGCATTCCTAAATTATAAATGCATACTCTAGTAATGGCCTAGAAGAAACAATATATTTTTTACTTACTTCAAAGACCAAATCTGCAGTTTGGTCGTTTATGAGGCAATCAGAATTAGCTACGTATTTTCGACACTTCCAGCAACGAAGCATGTCATCCTGACCTTGGCTATTCATCTTAACTCTGGTTCTTTGAACTGTATAGCTGTTAGAATAATAATAATAAAAAGAATACTTTATTATGTTTCTGTATTCTGTGTTTTTTCACCAGTTCTTTCAGAGAAAGAGAAGCTTGCATTTTATTCTGAAGAACAAAGTTATGGGTCAATCCACATTAGCTGATGTTTTATCTGTATTAATCACTTCTTGACTCTTCACGATGCACATACTACTCAGCCCCACTTGTATTGATGCCACTACTTATGATCTTTTATCCTGTGATTTATCAGAGTACTTTATGCTAACTTTTTTTAGTTACTGCGCTTTGCTCCCACTCATTTCCTCATGTGCACCTTCTGCACAGTATTGCTACCAAAATCAGTGGGAGTGGCTTTGTTCCTGTAAAATTGGTTTAGCCCTCTTTCTCCCACTTTCCTCCCCTGCTCCATCTCTGAATTTACAATGGATCTGAGGGAAGAAAAGTTTATTCTCCGTTTTATTCCCATTAACAGAACAGTCATATTAATGACAGTCATATTCTTGGTTGTTTTTGTTTTGTTTTTTTGCACAGGTCCAAATAATTTTAACAAATAGTTCTGCTATCTATGCAGATTCCTTGAACATAGATGCAGGGTGCAGCTGAATTTTCATCATGCCCCATAACCGCATCCCCTGCACCATCACCGTGTTCAAGTTTTCAATACGTGAAGAGGTAACTCAGTGTAAAATCTTTACCTGATTACAAAGCTAAGAGGAAAGTTCAGTTCTTCATTCACACAAGCAGTCCCATAGGACTGCTTGCAGGAATGTATTCCTGACAGATAGGTGAAATATGTTGCTATAGAACAATTATGGCTTTGCTCTGCAGCAACATGTTCTCCCTCTGACAAGGTTTTTCCTGAAGTATTAAACTAGACTAAACCATGACTAGTTAGATCAGGCATAGGCAACCTTCGGCCCTCCTGATGTTTTGGCCCATGATCCTTAGCTAACAGGACCAGTGGTCAGGGATGATGGGAATTATAGTCCAAAACATCTGGAGGGCCGAAGGTTGCCTATGCCTGAGTTAGATTTCTAGTCCCCAGTGTCAAATTTGTCAACTATAATTGACAAAACCAAATTACAGGTAGGTAGCCGTGTTGGTCTGTTATAGTCAAAACAAAATAAAAAATAAAAAAATTCCTTCCATTAGCACTTTAGAGACCAACTAAGTTTGTTCTTGGTATGAGCTTTCGTGTGCATGCACACTTCTTCAAATGTGCATGCACACAAAAGCTCATACCAAGAACAAACTTAGTTGGTCTCTAAGGTGCTACTGGAAGGATTTTTTTTATTTTTTATTTTGTTTTGACAAAAACAAAATGTTACATAATGAAACATCATTATTTTTCAGTGTTTCAAGGCTAAACACCTGGCACAGTCAGTAAGAGTCAGGCCTCTAGTTAACCTCTGGTAGACTCTGTAAACTCCCATACTCCCATATCCTCCTCCTCCAACCGGTGAGGCCCATAATCCACAAGGAGAGTATGCTTAGCTCTTCTATGTTTGGATACATGAAAAAATGCTAATGCTTACAGAAAACCTGAATATCTTGAAGTACTGTACGCCTGTGTACTTAAGCAGCAGACATTACAGTGTTTGTTTCCATCATGAAAAATCATCTTGGTCAGATGTAATTTTGCTAGTGCCATGAACATGCCTACTGAAAGGTGGTACACAAATCTAACATAAAACTACACAGCACACACACAGAGCACAATACTATAGACGTTTACTCAAAGGGAAGTCCTACTGTGTTCAATGTTTCCTTCCCCCAAGAAAGTGGGTATAGGATACAGCCTTAGTGGATCTTTTAGGATTGAGCTGTAGGAATTCTCCACCAATAGTGCTTCAGAAATGGGGAGAGTATCTTACATGTGTGTGCTTGGCAGGGATCTCCTGTATGTGGGTTGTAATATTATTGAGCATTAGTGGTTTATTTATGACTGGTTAGATGACAGAGATAATACTTTAGGTAGTGAATGATTGTACTGGTTGTATAGAACAGATGATGAGTGAGATTAGGTGAGTGGTTGTATGAATAATGTTTGTTATGATAATTGAAATCTTACATTATACTGCCTGGTAATGCTCTCTTGACTTTATTTATAGTGCTGTGGTATTTATGTAAATGCATATTCTTTATTTATTTTCTTATTTATTGTACTGCCTTATAATCTTCAGGTTTTAAGTGGTCTATAAATGGAAATTAAGAATAATATGCATCATAAATCCCTGTGGAATTTAGCAGTTTAATTAGTGCCCCCCTCCCTAAAAGAAGCAGCATGCTTCCCTGCCCAACTGCTGGACCTTCAAGAAAAGGCACTTTTCGCTTACAAATGACTGAATCCAGAAAACAAGGCTGCGATTCTAAATGTGCTTTGAAGTTAACTCCCTCGAAATCAAAAAGGCGCTTCAGAGGAAATACATTTAGAAAAGGGAGCATGGTTCCTCCCTCCACCTTTCGTAAGAAACAGGTGGGGGAAAGCCTCTCTCTCTCCACACAATGTATTTTTACTCCTGCTGCTGCCGCCCCTACTGTTTGACAGGGGGTCGTGTGGGGAAGGGCGATGCCGCTGCCTCGCGGGACCGTCCTGGCTGCTCTGCCCCCTTCACACGAGGCGCCCCTTTATTCTACACTCCCAAGGAAGAGGCAGCCTTCGTGTGACACCCCCTTCTCCCTCTGCCCTCACGCGAAGGCTGGAAAAGGAGGAGGAGGCGCCTGCCTGCTTGTCCCCTCGACCACAGCGACTAGGCCTCCTCCTCCTCCTCAGACCGGTCGTGCCTGACAGACTCCCGCGCGCTCGCTCGCTCGCTTGCCCGGCCGCCCCCATTTACCTGCCTCTGCCCGTCTTGGCGCCCGGCCGCTGCGGAGGCGCCCTCTGAGGGAGAGAAAGGAGGGCGTCAGAGAGGCCTGGTTGGCTCGGCGGTGCTTTGTCGAGTCTCCGCCGGGGGGGGGGGGATTATGAGAGATGCGGGCTGTCGCGGCGCCAAACGGGAAGAGACGGGTGACAAACGGCAGCGAAAAGCGCTCAGTCTCCTCGGGCAAAGCGGGGCGCTGGAAGCGGGAGAATAAGGGCTCGTCGGCTTCGCCCGCGCCCTCGTTTTCCTTCAGCGCCGCTCCTTCCCGGGATGGTGGCTGTAGTACCGGTAGTAGAGCAGGCTGGGAGGGGCGGCGAGGTCTATCTAAAGTACCGTCGCAGCCTGCTGCTTCTGCTGCTGCTTCCCGCGCCTATAGCTATAATATTATAGCTGCTTCTTTTCTTTCCGAAAGGAAACCACCAGAGCATGGGGAGTGGAGGATCTGACCCCGAGCCCTACTGCTTGTGGTTGCTTTGGAGCGCGCTCCGTACATGCTCAGAGTACTTTTCAAAAAGAAAGTCTTGCCATATTCTATAGGTTAGGCACTAGGAGTCACTGAGGTGTTGTAGTTGGACTGTGACCAGGGAAATCTTGGTTTAAACCCCCCTCCCAGGCTTGAAGTCTGCTGGGTGATCCTGGGCCAGTCATCGTCTCTCAGCCTCACCTACCTCACAAGGGTGGTTGTAAGGATAAATGGGCATTGCATGCTCTGGGCTCCTTGGCAGAAAAGAGAGGTAGAAACGTAATAAATAAATAATCTGGCGGCTAAGGTTTTGCTGCTCAAACAAGCACCAAAGTTTCCCTGTTGGTATTATACACTGGAAGGGATTGCACTACCAAAATACTCTTGAGGAGAACGTTTTCATGGGACCAGGTTATATGTTGGCTTCCACTTTTTGTAGCTCAGAGTCCGCACGTCTTCCCTGAAGACAACACATTTGTTACAGATATTTCTTCATTCTCGCAGGGCAGACTTAGGAAATGTAAAAGCTTATTCGTTGCTCTCTTGTACGATTGTTGTATGGAATGTATTTGGTGAAAGGAGCACCTTTTGGGTATTCACAAAAGTAGTGTTGTGTGTGTGTGTGTGAAAAACAGAATCTCCCTGTTATAAGATTATATTTTTATCTTGCATTCTAGACCAACGATGTTTCTTAGTTGACTCTGAAAGCAACAATGCTGCTGGCAGGTGCTGAACATAGAATGGAAATAAGCTGCAGACCCTGCCCTCAGACATAAAAAAAAAGTAATACAAGGCAACATGTGCAAAGGAAAGGAAGTTGAAGGAAAGCACTAAGATCTGTTTGTTAATGTCTGCATGAGAGATTTTAACAGGCGTTTGCACTGATCTTCCATTACTGGATTTCTTCCTGGGATGGAGCTGGTTGCTACTTCTAACTGGCTCTTCATCCTTTTGCCAGCAAGAGTGACCTTCCCTTCATTTTTTCATTCTCCACGCAGCTGACTTTTGTGGATGGTATTCTTTCTTGTAGGACAAAGAATTCAATCTCAGTGTTGCTGCATCTGCTCATTCTCTCATCAATATCTGGGGACATGGTAATATTCACCTTGCTATGGAGCTTTTCTGGGGAGGGAGGGATTGCATAATGATAACCTCCTTTGTGATTTCAGTAGTGGCAGAGGCCAGGATGTCCTTCCCTTGCTTCTGGGTAATACTATTGTCAATGAAGAAGTCATTAATGAAGGGGCATGAAAATGCACTTGCGGAGCATGCACTCAGTGGTTCTGTGGAAAGGCTCCGAGTTGCAATTGTCATTGTTGTTTATATCTGCTTTAAAGAGACATTTTATGTTTTTGCTGGATTATAACAGCACAGATTATAACAGCACAGAATTGTTCCAAAGCTTTTCATCATCTGAAATAATCTGTGACCTATTTAAAGCACCAAAATATAACATGACAGTGCAGATGCTGACATTTGCAACACCATCAGCTTGGTTGTGAAGTTTGAATGTTCCATTGTGTGTCTTACTGTGTAAGATATGAAAATGTTTTAATTAGCACTGTAACCCACCTGGTGATAAATATTATAAAGAGCACTACATAAATAGCTCAAGTAAATAAAGAGTTTGTGATTGTGAGTGGGCACTATAGCATTTAGTAGCAGTAGCCTAGTGGCAGTTGACAATTGACTTAGGTTATTTTTTCCACTCAGTGCTGTCTTTGTGTGTAGTCATAGTCGCCAGTGTTGTTGTTTGTGTATTTTTATTTATTTTACAAAATTTCTATGCCAGGTGATTTCTTACAATTGCAGAACAAGTATTATGCCTGAATTCTCCAGAATGAAGTGGTTGTGTGTTCATATATGGGGTAAGGCAATTCTGCAAGTAAATTGGTTCCAAGCTGTTAAAGGCTTTATATACTAATAGTGACACCTTGAATTTGGCCTGGTAGCAAAGAGGCAACCAGTGGAGATCTCTGAACAGAGGTCTAAAATGCTAACGGGGTCTCCTTCCTGTTGGCAGTTGAGCTGCATCATTCTGCACTAACTGCAGATTCTTGATCAAGTGCAAGGGAAGCCCTACTTGCTTCCTAAACAGCACCCTGCACCTTGTAATGGCATTAGGAATGACATCATGTTGAGCTAGAGACATCACTGAGGTGAGAGAAGCTAGATTTCATACTGTTGTTTCTATTGCAGAAAGCCATTCTATTCTACCTATTAGGTAATAAAAGTTCAGTTCCTAGCATATTGTTGGACTGCATTCAGATATTATTGGATGAAGCCAATAATGCCTCTTTTTAGATAGTAGTGTATCTTTTTATTGTACTCCCCAATTAAGCTTCTGTTCTGATAGAGACCCTGTGGTTTTAAATAATTCATTACAATTATTTAGAATTTTTAATGTCATTGTTTCACCACAACAGTTAACCAGCTTTGATTTTTATTTCTGTAATAATGGAAGTCTCTGTAGTGCACCCAGTTCTAATAAGTTAACACTTCAAACACTTAACAATTACTTGACAATGTGTGACTGGTCCGATGACTTTTATTTCAGTCCTAATGCGAGCATTCCTAGTTTGGAGCGTTCACAGGAATATGATCAACTAAGTGTGAACAGCACTTGTACAAGGTTTAGCCACACAAATCCCTTGCATTGAGCTCTGTCTCAAATTAAGACCTAGCTACAATATGTCAAAACTTTGGAACTCATTTGTGATTGTGCGGCCATTCAATCTAGAAAAATAACTTCCATAAATGTTGGAATGCATGACTTTGGGAAAGAAATAATAACAGAAACTAGCTTCCCTATAGAGTTATTTTAGAAAGCCTGCAAGAGGCTCAAACATTAATATTTTAAATTGTAATATTGGAATTCTCTAGAAGAGATTTGTTGTGCCTTTTTACAGTTTATAGTTTATATCTGGTCTTCCTCTCCCTTTACCCCAAAGTGAAAATATATTTAGGGCATATTCTTTACTTCTGTTCCAAGTTCTTTAATAACAAGACCTGAATGTCTTGACTGTCACTTCAGTCCAAGTGATTAAGAACCAGTGTGGTGCAGCGATGAGAGTGCCAAACTGAAACTGGGGAAACTGAGTCAAATCACATTTGCCACTAAGCTGCGAAACTCGCTGGGTAACCTGGGACCAGCCCCTCTCACTCAGAGTTTGTTGTTAGGTTAAAATGGGAAGTGAGGAGGAAGGAAAGGGAAACATGTGTGCTGTCTTGAACTCTTTGGAAGAAAGGCAGGATATGCATGTAATCATAGAATCATAGACTCATAGTAGAGTTGGAAGGGACCCCAAGTGTCATCTAGTCCAACTTCCTGCAAAGCAAGAATCTCAACTAAAGCAACCATGATAGATTGTCATCCAACCTCTGCTTTAAAACTTCCAAGGAAGGAGAGTCCACCACCTTCCAAGGGAGTCCATTCCACTGTCAAACAACTCTTACTGTCAGAAAGTTCTTCCTGATGCTTAGTCAGAATCTCCCTTCTTGTAACTTGAAGCCATTGGTTTGGGTCCTACCTTCCAGAGCAGGAAAAAACAAGCTTGCTGCATCTTACATGTGACAGTCCTTTAGATATTTTAAGGTGGCTATCATAATAAATGCATTTGTTGTTGTGGAAGATGGAGTGGAAATGTTCTCATTGAGCACCCATGATATATACCTCCCAGGAGAGGAAAGCTCTATAGACATATATCCTTACAAGGGGAGCAACCCACTTCATTAAAGTGAACAGATAGCAGATTTCAGAATACCCATCAGATTGCAGCCTGATCCATATTTACTCAGAAGTAAGTCCTATTGAGTTACAATAAACTTAAGAGACAACTAATATAGCAATACAGAACCAACACAACAGAACATTATATTGTGTGCAGAACTAAAACACTAATAAAGTACATACATTAAAACCACCAACCATACTGTGAGGATTTAAAATGGGGGGATTTATCCAGCTAAATTCTTAGAATATATCCAATTGAAATTAATGAACCTCAGTTAGTCATGCCCAATAATTTCAATGGATCGACTTTGAGTATGGCTAACACTGTCTACAAACCCAGGGAGAACAGAAATGTCTTAATCTGATATCCAAAAGACAGCAGTGTGGGCACTAGGTGGGCTTCTCTAGGAGAGTGTGGAAAACTGCATGCATGCATGCTGGATATCTGAATTGGCTCTTAGTTCGTAACAGTTTGGTTTGCCAATTGATTTCTCTAAATTCTAATCCTGACTCATATACCATTTATTTCTGACTATAGTGTAATCTTCAGGAAAATGTCATTTGTTTCCTTTTGTTTGAAAGATAATGATTCTCAATCAGTTATTCGGGACCAAATCTGATTTGTCAGGTGAGTAATACTATTATGGCAATCATTTTCCTTTACTGTACAGAAAAGGGAATGTCCTTAACTCAATTGCACAATATTTTTATTGGAAAAAACTTCACTTCCATGAGCAATCAAGCCAATGATCTGCTCCATTTTCTCTAAAGGAAGTACTTATTCTAGTCAAAGTGAGTCAGATGCATGCGATGTGTACTGTGAAGAAAAGTGAAATCCTCAAACTAAAATGTGCTAAAATATAATGCATATGTTAGCTCCATCAGATATTGCCAACAACTAAAATAGTAAGTATTGGGGAAATTACAGGTTTGACAAATGTGTCACAGCTGATGAACAACAGTTGACTTTTAAAATTGTGTCTTCACATTTATCTATTAGTTCGCTAGAGATTTTTAAAGGAATATTAAGCTGTGACTTGTACATCTCAAAATTGTGCATCTTGTACATATCAAAGTTTTGCAAAGTAAGGCAATATTGCCTCGGCAGAAGCTTTGTGTGCCTTTTATTGGGCAGATGGAAGCAGTAGCAAATGCTTTAGAAAGAGTGCACCTAAATGTCCATAGATGTCCATAAGTGTCATGTGCCCATTGTGCCCTTCAGCTCCATCAGTCTCACACAGACCAGGAGGAAAATGAAGGAAACGTACAGATGTGGGGCCGGAATCCAGGTTAAAAAAAGAGATGTCCTCCGTTTGTGACTCTAGATGTCAGAGAGAGAGAAGCAGATTAGCTGGCTCCTCTGCCTTATCCAGGAATGGGGAGGACTTTGACTAGGGACTGAACAGGAGGAAGTGGCACAGGAGCTGGAGGCAGAGGGCAAGATACAGTCTTGTCATTGTGAACCAGGTGCTGTCTTCACAGGTGGGACCAGGTGCATCTGCCCTGATTGAGCACATGTACAGCATATTTATAGGGTGAGCATGTCCCATGCGGGAGCTTACTCTACCACATCTTTAAAAGCTTGGGAGGAGATACATGCCAACTGTCAAGACAGCTTCAAAGCTGTTTCTTTGTTCTTGAATCTTGGAATCTTGACTTCTGGCCTTGTGTTTCCTACTGAGCCTGTACTGCTGTTAGCCTTAATAAAGAACTCTTCCTTGCTTACCAGTAAGAGTTGCTGACATCGTGATCTGGGATGGGAGCCTGACAAGCAGCATCAGTAGGATATCTGAAATTATTTATGTGTATTCGGTGTCTGCTCCATAGAGATATACATGTCATGGACCCTGGTTGCATGGACAAAATGAACTCTGGAATGGGATGCATGCTTCCATCTTTGACTAGCTATGTCTGTAACTTCCAGGGGATATAGTTATTGAGAACAGCTGTGGAAAATAAATGCAGAGTTTTAAATTGGCATTTCTTTTTGTACAGCACTAAGTTTACTTGAGAACATATGTTCCTTCTTCAAGCAGTGTAATGTGAACTTCTGGTGCAGCTTCTGGTTGTGCTTACACTGTTTACCTGAAAGACAGAAGGAGTTTGAAAACAACAAAGTAAATAAACTGGGAGTAGACATTAAACTGGGGAAACAATGTTAATAATCGTTAGTTGTGCACAGTTTTTATTCGTCAGTAATGGTTGAGGAGGGTGTTGCCAGCTGTGGATACAGGCAACTTCGTTAGTTCCTTCTATCAAACTAATATGGGCAATGCATTAGGTTAATTAATTTATTATTAGGAAGGTTAATTAAGTATTATTATTTATCATATCAGTAACATTCTCTAATGTACAAAGTGTTCCTCAATGTCATATTATTATCCCCAAAGTTCCAAGTGGAACTTGGCATACAAGAACACATTTGAAAACAAAATTAAAATAAAATTGACACATCTCCCCTTCCAGATACTATCCTATCTGTTCAGACTTAGAGAAAGACAACTCCAGTATACTATGACTGTACTGTAATAAATAAATAAATAAATAAATAAATAAATAAATAAATAAATGTGTGTGTAATCTAATCTCTATCTATCTATCTATCTATCTATCTATCTATCTATCTATCTATCTATCTATCCAGTTGAACTATTTTTACTCCATTACTATTAGCCAACTACCTAGTAGAGTAAAATTCTAGTACTGACCTTAAAGGGACAATTAATAGATAGATAGAAAGATAATATATAGCCACCCCACCAAAAGCAACACACACTATACACCCACCCTTTCTTTTTTTTACTATTCTTACAATTATTATTATTTTATTAAATATATAATGAGCAGTGCTAACAGAGTATTCCAGTTCCTTTTACAATGGCTTATACCTGACCACACTCAATTGTTTTCTTTTTTTGTTGATTTTTCCTATTTTATCATTTCATTTAAAAGACTGCAACACAAATTACAGAAAAGTGAGTGTTTGGAAGAAGGAATATGCTCCTATTGTGAACGCAACTCAGCCAATGTTCTCTCCCCTGATCAAATGGACATTGTTGATTGTGAATGGCACATCTGAAGGAGCATCCTGTTAAAAATAATGCAATGAAATAATGCAGTGGAACTCATTGGTCAGCATTAGGACATATACCCTCCACAAAGAAGCTTCCAGGACCACGGAGAGCTGTTGCCAGTCAGAGCATGACAATACTAGAAAAGTATAGAAAAGAAGTCTGGCTATAAAGCTGTTTTGTATGTTCCTATGATTTGGGCATCTGTTTGGCTGTGGATGTTGTTTATCTGCACTGCATTCCTGTTTAAAGGGATGCACAGTTGCATTATGCCCCAACTAGTCTAGTGCAGCCACAAGCGATGTGAGCTCCATTGTATGCTGCTGGTAGGCAATGAAACTGTCACTACAGTGACTGGCAAGGAGCATCAAGCAATTGCCTGGACAGAAGGGACTGTTCCCTTATTAAGAGTCATAGTTATGGGAGAGCTTTGTTTGCTCTTAGGGATGTCGTCATGTGATGTCATGACATTCTGTTCTCTGCATGATCCCTGATTGAGTGGGATCATGTAGTAATGGGGGGGGGGAGTTTTTAGAGTGGTTCCAAAGCAGCAGCATATCAGGACAACAAACAATTCCCCCCAAACACAGAAAGCAATCTTAAGTCAATCTTAAGCCAACTTTTCATATCAAAAATTGAACCTCATGAATATTTAGTGCCAAATACCTAGATAATTTATTTATGATCCTCCTAGAACAAATCAATTTAATTCCTTCCTACCACTAGAGGGAGAGGTTAGAAAAGAGCAATATAAATTTGTCAACAAAGGGCCTGAGAGTGTTAAATTTCAAGAAGCACGGAAAAGAGGGAGAGCCTTAGAGGTGCATGTTGCATTTCAGGTTATAGGCTTCCTCATGGATGACTGCAAACAGCAGCAACAAGAAATTCTACCTGATGTAAGCTGTAAAAATAATAACCGTATGCAGGAATTAGTCAACGAAGTGATTCGCTCAACTATGTGTTATGTGGTTGTCTGAGTTTTAGAAAACATACAGTGCTCCTAAAATACATTGGGTTATGTGAAACATTATGACAAATGCATCCAAAACAAGAATAACGTGTCGTACCAGTCACAGTGCCACCCTCCCCTGTGCAGTGAGTAATGTGAGGCGTGATAGAATAAACTCAAACAGAAAATGAGTTGGATTAAAAAATGGCCACAACTTTATTGATTACAGGTGTAGGTGGAATTTTGGCTCAGGCATTGGGTGTATATCCATTTTAGCCTCCTGCAAGAGGGCTGAAACCACTTCAGGGTCATGCCAAGGAATGTGGCCTCCTCCAAGATGTTGATCTACTGAGGTGGCTGTCCTAAGGATGCCACTAGAAGCTCTATGGCCCATCTGTCCCCACGCTTCACTTCTGGACAGAAACTTCCACCGAGACTCCTCTAACGGGGCACCCTGATTATGCCGCTGGTTCAGGGCAGGGTGATGCACCACTTTACCCCAAAGCTTGAAGACTAGGATTCCACCCAATGCCTTAACTGCCAAAAGTTGTGATGATTTGCTATGAGGAAGGCAAAACCTCTAGACCGACCAATTTGTCTACAGGCAAATTCCTTCCTGGCTCTGAATACGGCAAACATTAGCAACCATAACAAGGTCAGGATGCACTAAGAAAGAAAACCAGATAAATGAAGTAAACCTAAGGAATAAAGAGAGGTTAAAGCAGCAACCTTAAAGGAAAATTATGATTACTGTAGAATACATAATACAGAATAGACCTTCCAAAGAAAGGTCCAAAACCAGAGTCAAAGGATGGCCAAGAGCAATAACAAAGGACTTAAGTGAGTGCAATATGCAGCCAGCACCTGCAATATACACCCACCCACAAAGATAACCTCAGAGATCTCTGGCTTGTCCATTTCTCCCCTCTAAGCAGGACTCTTGTCTTTGAATATGCATATATTGGTTGGTTTATCAAAAGGATGTGATGTTGGCCTAGACTTCTTTAGTAAAATGAGAAGAAGAAGAAGAAGAAGAAGAAGAAGAAGAAGAAGAAGAAGAGGAGGACGAGGAGTTTGGATTTGATATCCCGCTTTATCACTACCCGAAGGAGTCTCAAAGTGGCTAACATTCTCCTTTCCCTTCCTCCCCCACAACAAACACTCTGTGAGGTGAGTGGGGCTGAGAGACTTCAAAGAAGTGTGACTAGCCCAAGGTCACCCAGCAGCTGCATGTGGAGGAGCGGAAACACGAACCTGGTTCACCAGATTATGAGTCCACCACTCTTAACCACTACACCATGCTGGCTCTCACCATGAGATATTTATATTCTATATTTTGGTAGTTTTATAAAGTACAACAGATGAAGCTCCTGAATTTTTAAACAGAAAATTTCAGATATTCAAATTATTCCTTTAAACAAAAAAGTTCCCCTCCTCTCTTTTTATAAGCCCTGCAAGTAAAAAGCTTTTACATATTGATGTAAACTTCTGTGGTCCCTGCAACTGCAATGCATCTACACAATAACAAACCTCAAATAAGCACATGTTTATAATACCCTGGATCTCAATTTAATGGCATCCTTTGTGTTTAGAGTATCCTGCCATTAAGCAGTGCTTTATTCAGACTGTATTATTATCTTTGTTATCTGTGAATATGTGTTCACTTCTTAACGCTTCTCAGCCAATTAAGCTTTTTCATACCTGATGTGCTCATTAGAAAGCTGTTGGATATGATCCACTGGGAACTTCTTCTATACAAGCTCCATCAACATGAATGGTATGTACGTAAGATTACAACACTTGGGATTTGAGCAAAGAGTAGAATGTGTTCCTTTATTGTTATACTGAACATTGATTTGCAGAGTGTGTGACTTTATCAGTTTCCTCAGTTGATTTCAGCAAGGCCTCCTTTCATCTCTCATTTCCAGTTTTTATTTTTTATTTTTTTAATTTAAAAGCATTTATAAAATGCTCAATCTTTCAAAAATCTCTAAGTGCATAGTATAAAACAACAGCAAAAGCAAAAGCAAAACAGAAAACCCATTTGAGCAATAGTATAAAAGCATAGAGGGACGCGGGTGGTGCTGTGGGTTAAACCACTGAGCCTAGGGCTTGCCGATCAGAAGGTCGGAGGTTCGAATCCCTGCAACGGGGTGAGCTCCCATTGTTCGGTCCCAGCTCTTGCCAACCTAGCAGTTCAAAAGCACGTCAAAGTGCAAGTAGATAAATAGGTACCGCTCCGGCGGGAAGGTAAACGGCGTTTCCGTGTGCTGCTCTGGTTCGCCAGAAGCGGCTTAGTCATGCTGGCCACATGACCTGGAAGCTGTACGCCGCTCCCTCGACCAGTAAAGCGAGATGAGCGCCGCAACCCCAGAGTCGTCTGCGACTGCACCTAATGGTCAGGGGTCCCTTTACCTTTACCTTTATAAAAGCATAGAAAAATAATAACAGGAATCCAGGGAACTCCAACACATTAAATGTCAGGGACTGGCTGGATGAAGAAGAGTGGTGGGAGGAACCAGCCAGGGAACCCCCAGAGGAGGAAAGCTAAGAGCAGGGGATTGCTGGTGGGACACCGAGGAGAGGTCAGAGGGAGAAGACTGGGAGGAAGTGCTGAAGGGGCAACAGGGTTTAGTGAGCAGGACGAGCCTGTGACAGGGAGCAGTTCTGACTCCGAAGCTGAAGCAGAGGAGGGGGTGGTCAAAGAATTGCTGAAGAATCCAGAGAGCCTCCCTAACTTGCTGCAGCAAGCTCCCCTCCCCCCTGGTCTCCAAGAACTCACAGAGCAATGAGAAGAGCAGAACAGAGGTCAGAGGTGTGCACATGCAGTATGAGACTGCTTGGGAAACATCCAGGAGAGGAGGAGCCTGGGAGAGGTGTGGAAGCAATAGTATAAAACCATAGAAACTGTCAACTGCTCCATAGGGTCAAGACCTGCTGAGGAATGTTGCTGAGACCACTAGGCTGTTGTATGTTCGTTTCCTTGAATAAATAGTTAACTCCATTGACAACAGAGATCTGCATCCTTTATTGCTGCATCTGATGCCAGACTTGACATAAAACAAAATCCAATCTTATGGGTCAGGGAAAGCTTGACAAATAGACTGGTCTTCACAAGACATGTAAAACAACTGTTGGTTGTTGCTTCACATAGGGTAGAGGGAGTGGCATTCCATTGTACATGGTCAATAGCAGAAAATGCCCATTCTGGGGTCACCATGTTATGATATTTCACTTTCTTGTAGTAAGACTAAAGTAACTTCAAGCTTAGCTATTAAGCTCAACAGAGCCAGGATTCCACCTATGAATATTTCACACACCACTGGCTTTATCTTTAGTGTGTGTTTATAAACTCAATTATAAAATGTTCTATAGTTGTTGTAGAACTATTACACTAAACAAACTTTTAAGAGTCAAAGTATTTTGTTTCTTTAAAATGCTTTCTGTCTAAGAGTATAAGTGGTAACAATGCAGAAATAATGACATTTTGATGAAAAAGTGGACGTAGCACTGTGGGTTGGAATTTAAAATCACTGAGCTTATGGGCACATTTATTCTCAGTGATTGCTACAAATCAAATATTGATGAAATAAGATTAAGCTGTTAATAGGGCAATTTATTTCATCACTGGAACATGTAATTTTTCACATCTGTTCATTAGAGTATAGGCTCTACATCCTCTTATAAAAAGATTTATCGGTTACCATTATATTTTTTAAAGCTTTCTTTGGGGCAAGAGAATACGATGAATGGATGGGACAGAATGAGAAACAGTTCACACAATCAGATTGCCTTGTGCAATGGCCAATTAATTGTCTGTGTAGCCCATAATAATGCACTGGAGAGAAGCAGCAGAGTAACAGATCACCATCAAGAAACCATGTATAACTTCTGTTATCAATGCCTCTGAACAGCCAAGACAATGAAAAAAGTGAATCTTTGAAAATGAATGGCTGCTGTCACCTGGCTGCCATCCTTTCATGAACATAAGCTCTTTAAAAAAAACAAGCCACTTCATGCAACAGTTCAAAAGGTGCACCTTTCCTACCACAGCATATCTATGTTGGAAAAACTGCATATGTTGAAGTGTGGTGTAGTGGTTAAGAGCGGTAGACTCGTAATCTGGTGAACCGGGTTTGTGTCTCCGCTCCTCCACATGCAGCTGCTGGGTGACCTTGGGCTAGTCACACTTCTTTGAAGTCTCTCAGCCTCACTCACCTCACAGAGTGTTTGTTGTGGGGGAGGAAGGGAAAGGAGATTGTTAGCCGCTTTGAGACTCCTTCGGGTAGTGATAAAGTGGGATATCAAATCCAAACTCCTCCTCCTCCCCCTCTTCTACTTTTTCATGTGGTGCAACTTTAAAAAGTTGGGGAAAACGGTTGTCCCTTCTGCTTCTTCATGATTCAGCCAACAGTTTTCACCCAGTCATTAATATTCAAGAGAAAGCTAGTTTCCTTTTCAATCTTTGAGGAAATAATAGGAATATACAGTAAAAGTTGAATTGACATTAATATTTTGCCTAAAGTAAAGCTCACAGTGAATTTAAAGGTTCCTCCTCATGTGGAATTGTCGAGGCAAGAAAAAAAAAAGATTAGGTTGTTGCCTGGTGGCAGAGTTCATCTTTTCATGTAGAAGCCCTCAGCTTCAGTCCCTGGAGCTTCCAGTTTGAAAAACAGATCTCAAAGTATCAGGGTTGAAAGGCCCTGATACTCTGGAGAAGATAATACTGGGCTTCATTGGTCAATAGTCTAAGTCATCTTAAGTCTAAGTCTAAGTCCAGACGTTATCACCAAAGCAAAATCCCATGCAATATTGGAGGTTCCTATACAGTGCCAGGGATCTCAAAGTACCCTCTGTGCTGGCATGGTAGTTTGCCAGGGCTGATATTCTATTGTTTACGCTGCTTCATGTGGGTGGACAGAGACAGTATGCCAGCTGCTATATAAGGGACCATTAGGATCTCATCTGAATGCTAACTGTGACCTTTCTACTTAGGCTGAAAACTCATTGTTAAGATATTGACTGAGCTACCTTCATATTGTCTATGTCTGCTTTTTCCTGCATTGCAGGTGTTGGACTAGATAACTCTTGGGTACCTTCCAACTCTACAATTCAATGATTCTACTTCTAGACTGCCAAAAAGTTGATAAAACAAAACTTCAAGGGGTTGGAAGGAAAACCAAACATTTCAAAGACTAGCAAAGATTCTCAGAAGTGATTCAGACAGCTATAATACAAGTAGTTGCCTTCAGCTCTGTTTATGTACATTGCTCCGTTAGGTTTCAGTGTAGAAACACAGTCAACAACAATGTGCTGAATGCCACAGAATTTTGCCATGTACATTGCTTTGGCATGGCCTTGCAAGCTGAGTATCAAGGGGAGATACAATATTATTACTGAATTGTGTCCTTGTGTGCTAAAAGACAGGAATTGAGGGAAAGGCTCAAAGGTTCGATACTAGTTGCTAGATTTCTGCTTTGAGCAGGGAGTTGGACAATATGTCTTCTATAGAGAAAGAGAGGTGTAATGTCTCTTTCTACAAACTCAAGCAGGCACCATCACATTTCCAGCTATAGTTTGCTTTGTGTTTTTGTTTTGCATCAAATTGTTAATTGTCTTAATATGAAACAAAATGGTTGCTGGATGGTCACTGTGTTGCTCATGTTTTCAAATACAAGTTCAAGCCACTGTCTGTATAAGGGCCTATTACTACTGTATATGAATTTTCTAATGGGTATTATGGATATAATACAAAAATACATATGCCTGCCAGCATTTCTCCCCTACAGACTATGCGACTAGGAATAATATGTTCATTTTCTGTATTTCTTAAAAGAAACAAAAGGTTGCAGCTTAGCTATTTAGTGCTCAGAATCCTGCCCCCCCCCGAACGTTGTAAAGAAAGCATCTCCTTTTATCATTATCACAGATAATCTTCATGTCTCTTATTCTTTGGAAACAGAACTATACTGAATTTGAATGGATAGCTAATTTCACTAAAAATAACCATTATTCTGCACTTGCTTGCTTCACCAGCATATGTACTTGAGAAGTATTGTACTGACTGTTGTGGTTGAGTAACATCTTGCAATGTATGATGTGATGCCAGAGTTGCAGATGCATTGTAAAAGCAGGTGCACCAACTACAAATTCTTGAGATCGAAGTGCCAGTCAATCAGACAAAAGGTCCCTCTAGCTCAGTATCTTGCTAATGACAGCTGGCAGTACTAGATGTAACCGAGTCAGTGCCTAAGTCAATCTTGGCATTTCCTGTGTCTGGTATTAATCCACAGACAGATGGTAGCAGAGTAGCTGCCATACTCAAGAGCCATGACCAATGAGAATGGGAAAGCAAAACCTTAACTTTCAGCTTAACATGCTTGCTTAATGAGAGAGTTATGCTTACTCATCTCCAATTTGATTGCAAACAAACTGAAAACAAAGGGAGCTGCCTTATACTGAGCAGGATGATCTAGCTTAGTATTGTCAGCACTGAGTAGCAGCAGCTCTCCAGGGTTTCAGAGAGGAGACATTCCCAGCCCAACTTTCTGGGGACTGTACCTGGGACCTTTTGCATGCAAATCAGATGCTCTGCCACTAAGATATGATACCTCCTCATATAATCTACAGTACATGTTGGAAATAGTTTGGGCAAGTCAGAACATTTTTAAAGCTCATGCTGGGACTTCTCCTTTGGTAGGAAGGGTAGGAAGGGTGGTAGAATAACAATAAGGTATAAATCTTTTGGAAAGATATACTAGCCACATGAGTTAGTTTGAAATGTATTCAAAACTGGCATTCCTGCATGTGACAGAATCAGATTATCCCCTAGCCCTGTATAAAACCTTTCTGTTTTTGCTAGGAATTAAGGTGGCTGGGCCAAACATCTGTTAGCAACATGTGGGTCAGATAAGCAAAAAAGTTTAGGAAAGCAACAAGTGCTCAAAAGTGAAATACAAAATATAACAACACAACAAAAAGAGAGGTCATATACGCATATTGATTGGCTTCCATATTTGTCAAGAGTGCCAACAAACACTAAATGAATGAAGATATTTTGAAAAAGTAAGGATCAGATACTCCAAATGTCCAACAATTCAGGTTGCAAAGTTTGCTGTAATTGTTCTACAGTGGTGTATGATATATAAAGTCCCACAATGTAGCTTGAAATTAATCTGGTTTTGCAATGCCATGTAACTCTCACATGCCAGATTCTTTTTTCTTTTCACATTTCAATTCCTCATCTGGGAGAGCAGAGGTTCCCCAGCATTATATATTTCTACGCATTGTGACCAATTGTGACGACTTATAGCTTTTAGCAATAAAGATTCATTCATTCATTCATTCATTCAGTATAATAGCCAATAGTAGTTATCCAGTGTTTCAGGCAGGAGACATTCCCAGCCCTACTTGGAGAAGCTTACCTTGGAAGTAATACTAGCTGGCATTGCTCACCTAGCATTGCTCACCTAGCTTCCCAATGCTGCATGCAGGTTACTGAGAGGGTGGTGTTGTGGCGATAAATCCATAACTTATGGATATGATTCCTGACATCAGCTCAAAATATTAGGGTCCTTGCTACTCTGTATCCATAAATTCAATGGAGAGTATGATTCAAAAAAGCTGGGTATATGTTTGCTTTAGCTCAATGTTGAGGAGTTGGCCTTTGTGAATGGGGTATTTCAGTTATGTTATTCTATAATTAGGATGATACATCTCAATATGCTTCTCTAGAATATATCGGTACAACTTTATAGATGTGTCACAGATTCAGTCCAGAGTACCTTTGCCAAGCTGATAGGATACTGCATTAAAATCTTGGGCTACTATGAAAGGGGCTGTTAACGCAGGAGCATTAGATCACTTTAATGTCTTCCTTTGATGGCTAAGCAATGGCTAAGTCTTGAAATATTTACTACATAATGAGAATCTGTTATTACCCTACAGCCTCTTTTCCTGAGGGGTGACTATAGCCAAAAGCTCCATTTTCATCTGAGAGTTTTGATGAAGGAGTGCACATTTTGGCTTTCAGCTGTCATGATTGCAAAATGACAACTGCAATATATATATACAAAAGGAAACTCAGTGTTCTTTTTATGTGGAGCAGAAAAAGAAGGAGAACTTTGGCTCATATTTTGCTGATTTGGAACCAAAATTGGAGGCTTTTGGAAAAGGAAGCTTGGTTTTCAGGAGGCCATTGTGGGGATTTTAAAGAGCCCAATCCACAACCATCCTGCTTTTTTCCTACCTGTTAAGTGGGTGGTGGTGGTAAGACAAACAGCATGGCTGAAATTGAGCACCATATAGCTTACAACATTTGGATCTATTGGCTGTATCTAGCACTAGCCCAATTCAAATTAGACCCATTGAAATTAAAAGCATAACTAACCTAGGCTCATTAATTTCAATAGGTCTACTCTGAGTAGGACTAGCATAGGACACAACCCAATGAATGAGCAAGACTGAGCTTCAAAAGATGCCACAGTCTGTTTAAAGACCAGGTCACGGTGGGTCTTATTTCCTACAGGAAGTACCACTATTATTGACCAGGGCATTTTTAGATAGTTCTTGTAGTTACTCCTACTGCTGTGTTGACAATTCCATCAAACTATAACCCGGAGATCTTTCTTCAATTTATTAGCTGTGTGCCACATGCAGACAGCAAGGACAGTATAGAGAAATGTTCTTGGCAGCTGCTGTCAATGGTAGAATTTATTTCCCCTAGGGATTTGCCAGCATCTAAGAATTTTTTGAAAGTGTGGTTTAAAGTTCTCATAGTTGGTGGGAAGGCAAAAGACAGTAAAGATGATTTGGTGTTTTGTGCTTTTGTCCCATGTTTATAGAAGATTTTATATCTGTGTTGGTTTTAAATTACTGGAAATGACTCCCAAGGCTTTAGAGTCACTCAGGGCAGAAATGTGCATGAGTAAAAAATAAAAATGAAATAAAAACCATAAGACATAATGTTAGTGAACAAGAAGGCAATAGTTTTGCTGCCGAATTCATAATATGGCAAGTGAGGGTGTCGGTGGGAGCCTCTCAATCAATGCAAAAAGCAGCTGTGGCAGGAGGGGCAATCTGGATCAGGGCCATGGCAGTGGCAAATGATTAAAGCAGTCCTGGTTCAGATCTCTCTCTCCCCTGCCCTCTGCCACCACTTTGACTGCTAATGCAAAAACCAATCACTTGATTAATGTCTCATCTAGTTTGGTGCACAATAATATTGTGGGGAAAAGCTGGAAGAATGAAAAGACCTGCCATCTCCCAGCTCTGCAATTGAAAACAAATTATTTCTGGACTCTTAATTGCTTCTCGCTGCAATTTTTATTTCTTGGTCATTCTTCCTTGTGCTTCTCTTTGACATGGAGCCACGCATTCTATGATGATTGCTAATAATCGCATCATAAACTCCCTGAACCTTAGCTGGCCATAATTTTTAGCAAGCTGAAGTTGAGAGTGGGAGTGGAGCAAGAGAGATGGGAGCAGTAAAATAGTAGCTTTACTTTGATTTTGCTGCCATTCTAATGTGGTTAAATCTCCTAGGACAGAAAACTCCTAGGACAGAAAAGCACATTCCTGGAGACAAACGTGTCTTCGGTGATTTGCAAGCACACTATTGTTAATTAACGATCTCAAGTGCCCCTTGCCAAGTGTAAGAATTAGACAATTTCTGTGGCAAAATTTCCTTCCTGCTCCTGGGCTTTTTCTTGATTACCACCGCTCCCCCAGTTCACACACAAAACTAATTTCTGAAGAAGGGGGTTTAAAGACACTTGATATTAGAATAATAGAGTGACCATTGTTGATGGATATGAATGCCCATATCCTTTTTTTATATAGAGAGGATGTGCTGGGAGATATTCCTAATGAATTGGCCCATGGATAGTTGCCAGGTCAGGAAAAGTCAAAGTGGTACTGCAACCACTGCAGACACTAAATCATAAAGATCAACAGAAAAAAATATTCCAGTGACAAGATATTTTGATAAAAATATCTGATTTTCTGTTATATTATGGTCTTGACCTGCAACCGATTTACTTGCCTGGCAGAGTTTCTGAAAGACAGTTGAAATAATGAAGTTTCAGACTAAAAAAGAAAGAAAAAGCAAGTCCTTCTAGAGATTTATCACTTACCACTACCACAGTGAGTTTGATGGTCTTTTTACTTTTCTTGGCTTAATTCATGAGCATCTCAAAGAAGTGTTATGGTTTGTACTTTGAAAGTAGTTTAGAAGTTAGCAATACCAGTTGCTGAGTGCTCTTGCAGGCTTCCCATGGGCATTTTAGTCAGCCATGTGGGAATTAGACTCTAGTTCCCATTTGCAGAGATATGCAGAAGTCAGCCCTGGGACGTTTGACCCTTTAATTCGTTCTCTTTTCTCCTCCTATAAAAACTGCTCAAGTTTAAAATAATATATAACTTTTACTTAGTATACTTTTACTTAGTATACTTTCAGTTGCAGATTAAATATACAATGCAGGTAGGTGATACTTGAATTGCTAATAGGTCTCACATAGATTAAACTGTTACAGACTGACTGATACTCTGACTCTGAGGCAGGCAGCAGCAAAACACAATTTACCTGCTGCTCTAACTGTTAAGACTAACCACCATAACTGTACAAACTGCCATAACTACCACAGAGTATATGACATCATAGAGTTCCACAGCTCTTGCAATCAACCCTTTACATATGCATTTTGGATGCTAACAACCCACAAGCCGCTGTGAGAACAGGATGCTGGACTAGGTGGCCTGATCCAGCAGGCTCGTCTTATGTTCTTAGTTCCTGCTACATTGTTTGCTATAAAATAGACATTAAAAAACCAGCCAACTGCCATGTTGGTTAGAATGCAAATGCATGATGAAAAGGGGGTGTAAAAAAGGCCTTTCTTTGTTTTCTGCTATGGATACCCAGTCCACATTAAAACACTTTAACAGCAAAATTATGTAAACCCCACTCAATTCAACAGAACTTACTCCACAGGAAATTATATATAGCCAGGATGGGGAATTAGCAGCCCTCCAAAGGTTGTTGGGTTACACCTCCTATCATCCCTGAGCATTGGCCATGCTGGCTGGGTTTGATAGGATTTTGAGTCCAGCAACACCTGGAGGGCCACAAATTTGTCACTACTGGTGATTAGGGTGCAGCCAAAATCACTTTGACTATTGACCTATGAAATATATGTCTTAGAAAGGGAGGGAGCATGTAATGTAGACATTGCAGCCAACAGAAAATCTATTTTAGGGAGACTTATCTTTTCCCCTGCAGGGAAAATATTGATACCCTGTGTGCTTACACTAATCAATAAATGGGCACATGGTGCACTCAGCTCAAGAATAGTTGTGATCCCTTTCACTGAAAAAAAAATGTGTGTTCATCTATATGTTTATTTACAAGTCAATACAGATTTCTTCTCTCAAAAGCCATTCTCCATCCTTGTTTGCCCTGAAGGAACTTCCATTTTTCTTGCTCTTACTCATACATATCTTACTTGCCTTAAGGCAAAAAGTCACAAACCATAGGTTTATTTATAACTCATCATGTTTCATTCCAGTAGTTTTCTCTAGTTTCACCTAGAGTATTGACTCAGTAGATCATTTAAAACTGCTATTTAAATGTTGCAGTCCTGGAAAATGTAATTATTGGCATTATACGCTCATGCCCAGCATTCATGGCGCAAAATATAATCACACTAATTGGTAATAATTCCTATTTGTGCTGTTCAATCTCTGCAACTTTACCAATGTGCTTATGCTCTTTAGATTCATTATTCACAAGGCAAAGTTTTCTCATGCTGACGTTTATCAGAAATTCCATATTAGTCATAGAATTAATGCACATGAAGAAGGAGGTTTGCCAGGTTACATGCTGGAGGTTCCTGATCTACCTTCAATTCTGCCATTGCAACATAAATCAAGACTGACACAGCTTCTCCCACACAACTGCCTGTTCTGTACAACTGCATGTTGGATTCCCCACAGAAATTGAAATGGGATGGAGGGGTGTATTTGAATTTGGGGGTGGGACTAGGGGTTAAGGACTGTGGAATATTACCCCAGGCAAATATCAAGCCATGTAGCACCATTGTGAAAAATTGAAAATTAACAGTATTACTACTGCTAATAATTAGCAATAATCTTAATCCTATCTTGGTTTCTTGCTATACTTTTGCACATGAACTTCTTGAGTGCAGTACATTCAATCTGATAGTTACTTCATTGATATTATTAATTCTTCTTCTTACAATTTATTACCTGCCCTTCATCCCAGGTCATGGGCTGGTTGCCACAAATAAAACAGAGTATTAAAAACAGTTTAAAACAATTAAAAATTACAGAAATAAAGCAGGTCCTAAAAATATACACCACAGTTGTCAAAGGCCAGGATAAAAAGGTGTGTCTTCAGTATTCGCTGAAAGCTGTATAATGAAGTTGCCAGGCACACCTCTCAACTGATATACTTACTAGTTTATTCCTGTATCAGGCAGAAGTGATTTCTTTCAGAGCACAAGATTCTGTTCCATGAATGTTCAGCTGTAGCTGATGGGGACAGAAGTAGCAAGAGATGATTTCCTATTTCTTTTCTTCCAAGAAGCACCAAGTCCAGACTAAATTACCATTGGAGGCAAATATCACCCACTTTTGAATAATATTCCATTCTAGCCCTCTTCAGGCAGTGTACTAACATGTAAAACTAATATGTAGTGTGGGGAGAAAGGGGATAAGCTGGTTAAACTCACCATCACTGTCTTCTGAAATGGGGACCCTCCTGTAACCATGGAGCCTCCCAATATGAAGTAGAACACTGGAGGTGGACTTTTCCACTGGTGGTACCAATGTTGTGGAATCCTCTCCCTGACTATGTGTGGTCCCATTGCTATTGGCTTTGTTTAAGACACACCTGTTTAGACAAGCATTCCCCTTAGCTTGAACTTCTGTTATGTTATTATTTTTAACTGGCTTGTCTTATTGTACATTTTAATTAAGGATGTTTTAATGCATTGATGGAATGGATTTATTGTGTATTTTGATTATGTATGAATCTAATAATTTATTTTATAGGTGTAAATTGCTTAGAAGCCATTATGGCATGTAAGCGGTATATTTTTTTTAAATGAAAATAAAAACTCAATATTCTGCTCTTATCATATTTCAACCTCATTGCTATCTTACTCTTCTTTTCATGTTTTAGAAGCCAGGTTGTGCTAAAACCTATGCAGGCCTATGTCGGTACAGAGGGGTGAGTTTTCTGATTGTCCAGAGTTCCTGCTCACTTGGAGGAGCCCTGCACTATATATTTTTACATGCCGAGGTCCCTCTTTGGAGGACTGGAGTGAAGACTTCCTGACTCCACCCCCTAGCCTGCCTGTGATTGGGCAGTTCAAAATTTGAGGCTTGGAGGGCTATTCAACAACCGGCTGTGGAGGAATGGCTTTTGCCACCCAATAATAAAGGGGGAGCTCGTAACAGGCCACAACTACTGCCTACCCCCCAAGAAGGGTAAGCAGCCATTCCAAATGAACAGCTGTGGGGTGCAAGGCCAGCAGACATGCTGACAAAGGAAGGTCATAACTAACCAGTGCAATCTTACTCCCCCAAAGTGTTTATCAGGGGGAGTGAATCTGCAATGGTCAGCTTCACCCCTGATGCCAACAGGGTGTGTGGATGTTTTATGAACAATCCATAAGAGGCTGAGTTCATCTGACAAATGTTATGTCACACGAGGAAGGATGTGACAAACTGCTGGAAGAAGCAGTTCTGGGGGCGGCGGCGGCGAGTTATTCTCTTCTGTTACTAGAAACATTGATAAATATGGACTTCTAATGTTCCCTTGATGTTAAGTCCAAGGGGAGAACAAAAGTCATTATATCTGTCACCTTTGCTAAAATGACTAAGGTGTGATGAAGTACTGGGTTGTCATGCCATCTATTCAGTTCCAACTCACCACAAAGAGGTTCCTCTCCAAGTGCTTCCTTCCCTCTCTGCTTTTAATTTCCCAGTTGGTTCCATTCGATATGTTTTGATGAAATGCTCTCTTTAGATCTATCACTCAAATCAGTACTTTCTATATTTTGGGTTTTTTCCTCTTTGGCTTGCCTGCTTCATTTCATTTTTTGTGTGCGCAGTCAATCTTTCTCAAAAGGTTTTGGAGATAATGGGTATATGCAACTCTCAACTTATGCTGGGGTTGCAGTTCTGGGGATAGGGCCTAAAGTCAAAACCGTGTATAGTCAAAACATATTGGGTTCAATGGGTGGGATTGCCCCCCCATCTCCCATGGATGTCAGGCCCCTTTCCACTACCCCCTTCTTTTTGCCAAGCACATAAAGCTGAATGTGCACAAGTTAAATGTGCATCAGTTTGTCCAAGCCATAATATTTGCATGTATTTTCAAGCCATAGTATTTTTGAAAGCAAGAGTTTGCTTAATATAGTATCTTGTAACCATCTTTCTGCCTTTACAAGAAGCACAATGAGCTTTGTACTGTACAGTAATAATTAAGTTTCCTATCTGTGGATTGTAGTTTTTGATTGAAGCGAAACAAAGTTTCAGAGGGCTCTTATGGAAAAGATAATGAATGTAACCTCCTGACAGAAGAGCATGAAATACACATAAATGAAAAGAAATATCAAAGCACGGGTAATGTCTTTTCTTAATCTTTAGAATACCAATTTATGGAATATGCATTATTTCTCAGCAGTGCCGAGCAATGCAAATCTCTTGCATTTCAGATCCAAGTTGAAAATAAATGATAATGCCGTGAAGTATGAGACAAATAGTGTTTCTAAAAGGAGACCAAAGAAGCAATTAGCTACCCATAGGTCTGGTGTGTGTGTGTGTGTGTGTGTGTGTGTGTGTGTGTGTATTTCAATGGTCCTAAATCTGGCATATATTTTCTGTGTGAATGAAACAACCAAGGTTAAAACAATCCTTAACAGTGATCAAATAGATGAAACAAGAGTTAAGGTTAAAATATAACAAATACAGGAATTTATTACGAATAAAAATATCTACATATACACACTATTTTAATTATAAAAAGGCCAAATATGCATTTTGACTACATCTTCCTCAACAGCAATCTTGTTAAGCATTTAAGACCACTGAGCAAGAAATAGCTGAAAGGTGCTTGGCCATTTTATATATTTCTGACTTGTTTACTTATTTGTAATTCGTATTTTTGTTATATTTTTATCTGGTACTCCCCCACCCTGAGATCAACCTGAATGCTATTCACATATGTACATATGATGTTCCAACTAGAGCTGACCCTTTTCTGTAGCTGAATTAAAAATAATTTCTACAGACTTGAGGAAATAAGCTACTCGTATTTCGAATGAAAATTGCCTTTGGTTGCTGTGGAGCTAACCTCTAAACCTTACACTCCTTTGGCTTTTTAGCATCGACAGCCTGCTAGGTTGCTTGATCTGTGTGAGAAAAGGAGAACTACATACTTTGTAGTAGCTTAGCAACTACAAGGTGACCTGCCCCCACCCCAGCAGTTGGCAACCATGGGCACCTCTGTAATGTTGTAACTCACTCCTCCACAGCCATCCAAGAGGCCAGCTAGCCAAAGTTGAAATACTGTGATGTTTTAGACAGCATGAAAAAGAAAATGAACTGAATGGGGCTCATTCAATGAAATGTTTGTTAGTTCTGAAGCAAATGCAGAAGGGAACAAATTGGCATGAATGGAATTCCCGCTCGGGACTACCATTCATACCCATTTGTACCATTCAGATGTCGTAAGGTATTGTCTTACTTTGTGGTGGTAGTGCTGAGTTTGGAAAGTCTCTGAGAAGCTGCTAATTTTCTCCCCAGAATGTCCCAGCCATTGTGTCTTTCTAAGATGTTAGGGAAGGGAATATGGAGGCCAGCACATGAAAAATGTCAGTCTGCACTGGTGTTATTTTTTGTTGCTGCTGATATTTTCCAGAATTACACAACACCTCCAAGATGAGTAGCTGCTGGATTCAGCATATTGCTGCAAAAGGTGGTGAAGGTAAAGAAAAAGAAAAGGTGAACAAAAGAATGAATGTTAATTTAAGTGCAAAACTGAATGTGACCTTGGTGAATGAATAATAAAAATGAATGTGATTTTTTTGAATGAACTAATAATGAAATTAATGAGCCTTAATGCCAACAGTGAATGGAGTTGCTTATAAATGGCTTCAGACCATAGTATTGCCTTCCCCACCTTGGTAACTTCCAGAATTTTTCTCCACCTTAAAAACTTTTAATATTCAGGAACTTGAGGGCTTCCATTTGAAGTCTTTTTAATAACAATTGCGGGGAAGAACCTTTGTGGGAAATCACTTTATTTCGGAGTAAGGCAATCTTCCCCAGCCTGGTGCTCTCGAGAGGTTATTGGACTACAACTCCCATCAGCCCCAGCCAGCATGGCTAATGGTTGGGAACGTCGGGAGCTTTTGTCCAACAATGTCTTTGGGACACCAGGTTGCAGAAGGGTGCAATAGTAAGATTGCTTGCATCATGGAACCCCCTGGAGCCCTGGTACCCAGATGGTTGCCCCAGCTCTCTAACAGGCATGTGGTGCTATCTGTCCACTGTATCTGTTCATGAAATCTTGCCGGTTGTAAGTTTTTTCTTCTGAAGAAAAGGGCTATAGAGTTGCTAACTGAAATCTACCTGTCCATCTCCTGGGATCTGACTAGACCGCCAGATTCCTGTCCAAGTTCTTCTCAGGCTTTCTCTTTCAATGACTGAGTGCCATAAATCATCCAGTGCTTTTAGCTGTTCTGTAATCCCTTTGACTGAAGAGTGGGTATGGATATTTGCAATAAATAAATCTGTTAGAACAGATATGATAGCTATTTAAGCAAGCCTTTAACTTGTTAAGGAAAATCTTTCAATCAAACATGCTTTCAATTCATATTAATAATAGATTGTAAGTATAACAACTTTATCACTTGAGGCTCAAGTATCCTCTGTGGCTAGGAATGCCTTTTACCAGCTCTGTCTGGTTCACCCACTACAGCTGTTCCCTGGACAGGGATAGCCTGACCACTGTGATGGTGACCTTGAGGCTGGATTACCGAAATGTACTCTGCATGGGGTTGCCCTTGGACCTCGTCTGGAAGCCCCAGCTGGTGCAGAATGTAGCAGACAGACTGCTGATGGGGGCACATAGCCACCATTACCTGACATCCTTGTCTAACAAACTGCACTGGCTGCCCATCTGCCACTGAGCCACATTCAAGGTCTGTTGAGATGTATGGAAGTCCTACATGAAGCCCTCAGGAGTCAAGCTGTATTTTAAGTAGAGCTTTATTCTCGTTGCAGTCTTGCATCATCATGAAGCCATCTTCTTACATCCAGGAACCAGCATACATAGGTTGGATTGCATTCAGGGGAGAAGCCAGTGTGGAGAAGTCAAACATAGCTCTTTTTACTAGCTGCCTACAGACCAATTAGGCAACTCCCACATCTCATGGTGCTGACTCATTACATGATGTTGAGTCAGCATTTCCTCTTAGCACAAAACAATAACTCCTTAATGCCTACAATACTCCAACAAGGTCCTCGTATTAATTTACAAATCCCTGAACAACTTAGGTCCCGCGTATCTTAGGGACCTCCTAAACTCTTGTTCTGTCTATTTACTCAAGATTTCCAAAGGGGCGGCCATGCCAGTCTGCCAGCGCAGAAGTAGCAAATGATTTAAGGCACCTTAATGACTTGATTTGGTGTAAGCCAGGGCTAGGCAACATAGTGCCCTCTAGATGTTGGAATAAGCTCCCATCATCCCTGACCATTGGTTGTTGTTGTTATTGTTGTTAATATTTATTTCCCACCTTTTCCCCAAGCTGGGACTCAAGGTGGCTTGCAGATAAAATAGAAAAAAGATAAAACATAGGAAATATGGTCATTAAAAAGTAATTAAAGATAGTCATTAAGAATAGTCACTAAAAAGTAATTAAACTCTCCTGACTGGGGCCAGTGAGAGTTGTTTTCCAGCAACCTCTGGGGGACACGGTATTGGCTACCTGGGCATAAGCTTTTAGGGGCTGGATTCCACTTTGTCAGATGCAAATTGACTCTGTTCAACAAAAGCTTCTACTGTAATTCACTTGTCAGTGTCATGAGACCCCTAGTTGCATTCACCCAAAATGTACAAAAACCATGGAGGGGAATTGGCAAGAGAACAGGACAGGTTAGGGTTGTTGATTTGGGTCAGCTAACAACCTTGAATCCTGTTATCAGACTTAGGCCAGTAGATTGCAAAATACAACAGAGTTGAGCAAATTCACTGAGCGTTAGATCCAAAGCCTTTTCATGCATCAGCAGAAATTTCAAGCATTCAACAGTGGGGCAATGCTTCACAGCTGGGAAAAGAAAAACGATTTCTTTAGAAGTACCATTCACATTTTTATCAGTGCATTGCTATGATTTCTCTGTCCGCCTCCTTTTCCTAATCTGGTCTTGACAGTCAATTTCATTGGTATGTCTTCAGATGACAATAAATGACTTTGCCACAGAGGAGAAGGAATGAATGTGCTTCTTTACAATGGGATAGTGGCTGTTAAGATGCAAATGCAAGCACTTGACTGCATGCACTTCTAAATCAAATACCCCATAAAATGAAAACCAAGGTCTCACATGCATTTTACCTTTGGATATGAATGTGTACATTCTAAAACCCCACTATGCACTACACTGGTGTAAAAATGACCTGATACCCATCATTATTTTTACTTGCAATGCCATTTCCCATAAATAAATAAATATGGCAACAGTGCAAGAATACATGTCAATTCAAATGTTGTAGAATAATCGTCATATATCCTAATGCACACTGACTTGGAAGGTTGCCAGCTGATGAAATCACATGGCCCCTACTCATGTGCTTCCAAACTGCAGGTTGATCTGCAGAAGTCAGCAGATGATGCTTTTAACAGGATAGAGGTCAACGTTAGCCTTGTTCATGCATTCCAAGAATATTGTGGGCACACAGTGCGATGGAGGCAGAGAGGTGTGCACAATTGCCCCATCTCCAGTGTCCTCATCCCTGCCAGCGCCATCCCCGACCTTCCTGAGTGGGTGAGGTCTGAATGGGGATTTTTCCATGTGCAGTGATGGGGGAGAAATTTGTTTAAAGTGTGAACTAATGTGAACCTGCATAATCACACTTCCTTAGGTGTGAACCAGAACACAGCTGTCCTTCAAAATTCACATTTCTCCAAGTTTTGCAATGCAGTTCTCCAACCAAATAATTTCTAATAATAATGATGATGATGCATATATCCCCACATTTCCCCCTCCAAAGAATGCATTATATTAGGGGAAATTACTTGCAGAAATATGTATATTAGGAGAATGTGCACAGAGTTTCATGCAGACTTAAAAATATGTTTGCAAACTGAACCTGAGACCGGAAAAATTAGAAATGGAATGATAACATAACTGACAGATTCATTCATCCTTCTTCAGGACCCCACCTGTGATCAGGACTGCTGCTTTTTCAGGGGAAGATTCTAAGTCTGCTCAGCCAAATGCACTTAGAATCCCACTTCAGAGCTCCCCACTCAATGCGGGAAGGTCTGGGGTGCAGCTGGTAGGGACAGGGGACTTTATGTGGCCTTTCATTCCCACTACATGTTATACCTATAAGGATTCTCTGAATGCATGAGTAGGGTTATTGCCACCTCTTAATTGCTAATGGGACATAGCAACAGGGAATGGCAAACCTACTGACAAAGAAAAAAAACATGTGGCTAAAACATTGTGTGTGCCTCTGTGAATGAGGTGGGGAGAGGGAAATGAAGCCTTATTGTTGAGGAGAACCAGGATTAGGGCCACAGTGAATGGGCAGTGTCAACCCTTTCTCTTGTGTCATTGTCCTAATGATCAGCACCCCACCTCCCCGGTGGTTCTGATTGGCATTGGAAGTAGACTGCCATAATGTGTAGTTTATCCTGGGGGTACACCCTACTTATGGCAAGAAAGGTGATCCAGGTTTAACAATAGCCAAAACTGTCGACAGTCCTACATCAATGATAAGTGCAGCAGCCTAACTGCCAGGGAATTTTGGAGTATTAGAAACTAGGAGGAAACTGGGAGAAGAAAACCCTTGAACAAATGCATCCCAAGAGAATGAACAAAGGAATTTACAGAAAAGTTGGTGATTTTACACCAGTCCCTACTTATCACATCCCTATGCATCACATCCTTATATCTTTGAGTATAGCATTGGGAAAAGAAAAGAAAATATTGTGACAGAATCTTCTTTTTCGTCTGTGCTCTACTAGCAATGCTTATAGCAGCCTTCACAGAATTCAGTGATCTTGAAACATACTGATTTAAAATCCACAGAAATGAATACAGAAGTGTGTATCTGTGTGGAAATAATGCAGGACTATCATATTTTATAGTTTGATGAGCAACCAACAGGATGAGAGACTGCTCCTACTCCAACAATTCAAAAGGAACAAACCAGATTCGCTAAGTGAGGTGAATTGTGGCAAACATTTGGCAATGATCAGATTACAAATGCATGCAAAAGTCATCATTTCTCCCTCCTCCAATTCCTCTGTATATTATCCTGTTATAGGATTCAGGGGGGTGGTTTGGATATTGCCTGTGGGTTCTAACAAAACCTGTAGTTTTATATCTACAGGATGGGAGTTTGTGAGTTAGTTGTAGAAGAAACTGCCGAACTGGTCAAACCATTTTCTTTAAGCTAATGGCCTGGTTAGATCTGTAGAAATTCCCAACTGCATGACTGAAGATATGAATGAGGAACAGATGTGTTGCCATCAAGATAAGTGTGTCAGCCTTCACCCTCCCACCTGGCTGGAGACCAAGTCATCTTGTAAGAAGGAGAAAAAATAGCTGGGGCTAGTATGCGAGTCTAGGGTTGAAGATGGAAAGCGATAGAGGTTGAGTTAGCTCTCTGTGTTGAGACCAAAACTTTGGCTTTGGGGAGCCTCCCTGACAACCATATGGGGAAACAAGATCTGTTGGACTGTTAACTCTGTGAGCCCTTCCATCTTAATCTCAGATTGTGTATATGCATAAATAAAATCATAAACCCAAAGGACACTTTGGCGTGTGCGCCCTGAGGCCGGGGGCGGAGTGAGCAGCCCACTGGGGTGGAGTGAGCCACCGATGGCAGACATTCGACGTGCCGCCTGCCCGCGATTCCCAAGCCTCCCCCAGCTGTCAAAACGAAGGGGGAAGGGAATGCCGCCAGCAAAGCGGCGTAGCTCCCCCCTTCCCCTGACGGCTCGGGGTAGGCTTGGGAGTTGGGGGCAGGCAGCATGCCAAATGTCACCCCCCTCAGGCGAAGACACCCGGGGTGCTCCGCCCCACCACACCCCCTTCCTTCGCCCCTGGTGGCACCCCCTGGACTTACTTGCAGCTTGGAGATTGGGGTGCATGCAAAGGGTATCAAAGGCCAGGGTAAAGAGGTGAGTTTTACTCCCTATGAATCTTTTTTTAAAAATGCTATTTCTATATGCTGCTTTTGTAATTGTAAATTTGTTAGCTCCTCCCCTCCCCCACTGACTGTATTTTATCATTGTGCTAGCTGTCCTGTTTTGGGGTTGGAAGAAACCTCTTCTGAAAAATGGGGCATATTTCCCTTTCTAAGCCAACTAATTAATAATAATAATTAATAATAAAATGTTACACTGTCCTGAGAATCTTGGAAGAAGAGCAGGACAAAAACCTCAAAAATGCCTGCTTATTAAGATGCAGATTTTAGTTACAAAAATGGAAAACATTTTTTATTACTGAAATGCCAATGCACAGAGGATTGATAGCTACCATTTTACTTCATTAATGCAAATGTATGCATGTTTTCTCAGAAGTAAACCTCACTGTGTTCAGCTGGGTTTACTTTCAGTGGAAGTGTGCATAGTGAGCCGCCCACATTCCAGCAATGCTGCCATTCCTTTCAGAAAACGACACTGCCATCCATTACCATCCGGTCAAATTTCACCCTTCAGCCATAAAAGGGAGCATTAGTAATATTGACAATTAAATTATGCTCAGTAAGATGATTGTTTCAGTCTGTCTGTTGGTAGCTTCAATAAGGCAATTCTGCACTGCCGTCAGTTCAGATATGAAATGCTCTTTGCAAGGAAACATTGCGAAGACATTACTGAGTGGAAGCGGGGGTGGACTGGTTTCACGGCCCAGGGGACTGAAATGTCGGGGTTAGGTCCGTAAATACAAACAAAAAAGAAATCAACTAACTTGCTGACTGTCTGGACTACAATGCGCCCTAGCATGTCTCCTCCTGTTTCCACCAGCTCCTTCTTTTCCATTATCTTTAAGAAGAAGAAGAGTTTGGATTTGATATCCCGCTTTATCACTACCCTAAGGAGTCTCAAAGCGGCTAACATTCTCCTTTCCTTTCCACCCCCACAACAAACACTCTGTGAGGTGAGTGGGGCTGAGAGACTTCCGAGAAGTGTGACTAGCCCAAGGTCACCCAGCAGCTGCATGTGGAGGAGCGGAGACGCGAACCCGGTTCACCAGATTATGAGTCTACTGCTCTTAACCACTTTAAGAACATTGAGGGAAAAGATGATCATCCCAGCAGCCTTAAGTGACATAAAAATGATGATAATAATAAAAGGAGAAAATAAATTGGATATTTTAATTGGGGGAGAGTATTTTGTTTTATTAAGATACCTTCTATTCTCTCATGCCAATCCAAATATCCATCACTACCCAGTGATGGATATTTGTCCAGTTAGAACACTAGGCTCAGGCAGAAAAGCCCAGCAGAGAGGAACTAAGCACATCCTCATGGAGGCGGTTTCATGAAGCCCCTTTAATAAGAAAACAAGTAGAAAAATGAATTCTTTTAAGTGGTTCTGCCTTCTATTTGTTGGATTTGGAATCAGTGTATCATGCAAGCATCCTTAAGTCTTCATGAAACCTCCACAAGGATTTGCTACCAGTTATTCATTGTAGAGAACTGTACAACAGCTAAGAACGTTTGAAGCACTTTGTGCTCCTGATCTCTTTCTTCCTTACAAGTCCTATTTTCCTTATGGAGAACTGAGGCAAGGTGGGAAGCATACCTAAGGTCATGGTATCCATAGCCAGTTGCAAACTGATGATTTCTGTGTGTTTAAGTTTCGGTTTCATTTCGTTTTGCTTTCTTCTAGTGTGTTTATATGAATATTATAATATTGTTAGAAATTTAGTTTTGCAACAGATCCTAACTATATTGTATACTTTTTAGTGGGAGGGACTGTAGCTCAGAGTAGAGAAAATGCTTTGCATGCAGAAGGTCTTCAGTTTATTTCATGGCATCTGCAAGTGTGCTTCTGAACCCACACGCATATCCAGCACTCATGTGTATTCAACACACAACTCTGAGAGGATTGGATTCTTTTGCTAGAGTCAGTATGTGTGTCTGTTCTGGAAACATGTTTATTCTTATCCTTATGCCCCATGAAAAAGTTGTGCACACTGGGAAATAAATGTTGGTTTATTACATGACACAAACCATATTACATATATGCGGGCACCAAATCATTCAGTAGAAGCTTCTTCTTCTTTGGTGATCCCTCGTAGCTGAGTAAGATTGTCTTCCATAAACACAGTTTTAACAGTTAGTCTGTAAGTGACTGTGGAGACCAATTCTGGATCCACACATCCTTCCACAGTGGGGACATAGGTTTCCATGCAGGAGTTGATCAAGGTGAGGGTTTGCCAAGCGTGCCTTCCTCTTAGCACTTCCTGAGTTTGAGAGTCTTCAAAGCCCATGACACCTTTGGTAAAGGCTGTTCTCCAACTGGAGTGCTCGCAGGCCACCTTGATCATCAAGAGTAAAAAAGTCATGAATTACCAAAGTTTGAAGGGTGAGTGTGATTCCCACTAAAAGATGAGAAGAAAAGGTGATCTAGCACATCCACTGCCATGCCTGCAGAAATAAAGAAGTAGAGCTGTGTGTTATCACAGCATATTGCTGACCACATACTCTGAAACTCTGAATGATCCTACTCAGATGATCCCACTTAACATTCACGTGAATGTTAAACAGCATGGGGATAAAATTGAACCCTGTGGAACCCCACATTGAAGGCTCGATGGGGCCAAGCATCACCCTCTGGAAATAACCATCCAGGTAGGACTGGAACCACTGCAGGGTAATGTTACCCACCCCAACTGGGTCAGTCGCTCCAGAAGAATATGGTGGTCAATGGTACTGAAAGCCACTGAGAGAGAGATCAGGGGACATACTGCCCCATCTCTCTCTTGACAGAGGTCATCATACAGGGCAACTACAGTAGTTCCCATGCCAAAACTGGGCCTAAACCTCTATTGAAATGACCCTTGACAAGGTATGTTTAAGTGGAAGTTTGGAGAAGCGATTGATATAACTGTGGCAGCAGATTCTAAGAAAACAAATAGAAGGGCTGGGCCGACTTTTTAAAAGCCTATAAAAGATTTAAGGATAAAAATAACAAATAATGAGTGATTTATATAAACATAGCTACAGTGTATTACATAAGGAATTGGTTGCCCTGGTTTCACAAAGACAGGAGCTATCCATTTCTAGTAGAATTTTTGTAATTAAAATGATACTTTTATGCACAATATCTTTTTGGGGTGTGTGTGTGTTACAAACTAGTCACTAATGGCCCACTAAAATCAATGGGTGGTATTAAACTAAGCTTTACTCAGGGTAGACTCAGGGTAGACTCACTGAAATTAATAAACATGTCTTAGTTATGTCCGTTCATTCCCATAGGTCTACTATGCGTAGACCTCCGTGTTAAGCTGGGAGAGGCCCCTGTCTGAAGTTCTGGAGAGCCAGTGCCAGTCAGAATAGACAATAATGAGCTAGAATTACTAAGTTTCTGATTCGGTATAGAAGAGTTTGGATTTGATATCCCGCTTTATCACTACCCGAAGGAGTCTCAAAGCGGCTAACATTCTCCTTTCCCTTCCTCCCCCACAACAAACACTCTGTGAGGTGAGTGGGGCTGAGAGACTTCAAAGAAGTGTGACTAGCCCAAGGTCACCCAGCAGTTGCATGTGGAGGAGCGGAGACGCGAACCCAGTTCCCCAGATTACGAGTCTACCGCTCTTAACCACTACACCACACTGGCACTCAGCACAGCTTTCTACGTTCCTAATTAATTTCAGGAAGAGAAGAAATAGGTGAAGGAGTGGGGCTGTGTAGATGACGGCTGCAGGTAGAAAAAAGAGTTTGGGTGTCATAAAATGGAAGTAAATTGCAAGAACATACCATATATAATAATAATATAATAATAATAATTTATTATTTGTACCCTGCCCATCTGGCCGGGTCCCCCCAGCCACTCTGGGCAGCCTCCAACAGATATTAAAATACATTAAAATATCACAAGTTTAAAAACTTCCCTAAACAGGGCTGCCTTGAGGTGTTTTCTGAATGTCAGATAGTTGTTTATCTCTTTTACACATATATCACTTCTACACATCCACAGGTTGAATTCGGAACATTGCAAATTTCTTTAGGAATGTTTTAGAAACAAGAATATTAAGCAGGTACCTATATTTGAATTTTATGGTCTTCAGCAGAGACAGACAATATAGCTGTCCCTTATTATTGTGTCCCAAGCTGCAAAAAACTCTGATAGCATTTAAAATTTCACATGCTGTTTCCTCCTTACAAAGCATGCATAACTGCAAATATTTTTGTGGAAAGAGCAAACGTTATGGAGTTCTTCCTTCCTTTAAATTATGAAATCACTAAGCAGCACAAACCTCATAAAAAGAGCTAACCAGTGTGAACAAATAATACGGAAGAACGTTGGGGTAGCGGAAGGAGGAAATGCATTTCTAAGGAGCGCTTTGAAACGGGGACAAAGAGATTGAGGTGAGCATTGTTGACCAAATGCCTTCCTTGGGTTCTTTCCATCACCTTTTTGGCAAAGAGGATATTTTTCAGGAAGAAAAACTTTGTGAAAAAGAAGCAATTTTCTCAGTGCTGTCCATTCACAGCACCAGAACAGGTCTTTTATATGGACAAGCTGAAGATAAATGAGATGCTGCTTAATTGGAACAAAATTTATGTAGTCATTATTTGTCTGAGGCAAGCAGTTCATTTTACAGTTGCAACTGTGGTGTCTCATTCCACTGAGTTCATGGTGTGTTGTTGTTGAGGATGTGTTTTTGAGACAAAGAGAGGCCCCCATTTTATTCCAGTGCTAAGCTGCTTTCATAATTAAGAAGTTTCCCTATAATATTTAAAAGTTTTCCCCAATATCCAAACATTCTCACTTCCTCTAGCTGAATACTAGTACTTTTTGTCTACTTCGTGTGTGTGTGTAACTAGATGCCAGTGGGAAACTTGCAAGCTGGACCTGAGAACAAGAGCTGTCTCTGTTCCTGCAGATTCCAGCAACTGCTATTCAGAAGCATTGCTACCTCTGACATGGAGGCAGAGAATAGGCACCACTGGACACATGCACTGATCTACTTTCTATGATACTCACTTCTATTTATCACAGATGGTAAATGACACACGTAGAAAGGTATTATTAGTAGAATAGAACCAATAGAACCACATTCTTCTGGATGTCTTCTAAAGCCTTGGCTTGGACATTTTCTGGAAGCAGTCTAATATGTTTTTATTCAGATAGGCATTTGTGGTGATGGATAAGCAGATGTTTGCAGCTCTTTCATTATAGATTAGGAATAGGGAACCTGCGACCCTCCTTATGTTGTTGGTTTCCAGCTGGCATGGCTACTGGTCACTCAGGGATAATATGAGTTGCAATCCAACAGCACCTGGAGAACCGCAAATTCCCCATCCCTGCCTGAGACATAATAGGTAGAAAATCTGTCTTTGGTAAAAGACAAAAGTCTTCAAACTCTACTGTTTTCTCCTTGCACCTATAAGTCACCACCCAGGGCTCAATTCATATTGCTGCACACTCTTCATTTTTCTGAGTGTAGAGAAGTTCTAGGGGCAGCATTACTCAGGTTTTGCTTCCCTTTGGATGAGATATCACTGGAGACTTTTGGAATTCTGCAAATATAGATACAAGAAGAGCATGGGCAGAAGCAAACAGCTTAAGCATTCCCAGCAGGCAGAAGACTTGCTACCCCACTTCAGATCCTCAGAAAGAGGAACCTGCATCCCAAGATGCTTCCAAAACTCTTCCAAAGGTCTCAGGTATGGTTTCCTCTCTCTACTCTATACCATGCATTTAAAACACATACAACACATGTTTAAAGCACAGGACCTTTCCAAAAGACTCTTGGAAACTGTTGTCTTCCCCTGACAGAGCTACAATTCCCACCTTTAACAAACCACCGTTCCAGGATTCTGTGGTGGAAGTCCTGTGCTTTAAATATGCGTTGTATGTACTTTAAATGTATGGTGTGGATCTGCCTGTCTCTCCACCACTGTCTCAAATTACATTTATCTAACACACACCGTAAGACCTGGGCAGGATGGGGGAGGTTGATAAATCCCCTTGCCCTAACTGGTGGCTTTCACATTCCATGGATTATCATGAAGCCACCACTCTATCAAGTACTGTAGTTCAAGTGAATATCCACCACACATCCTGGACCAGTTACAGTACCTCCTTACAGAAAGCATGGTTTGGTCATTGACCATAAAGGAATGTTAACCAGGAATGAGCCCATTAACATTATTTTGTCAGAACCCTATAGGTGTTCATTGCAACTGGATAACAAGCAACCACACTACTACTGTGTCATGCAAGTTGCTCTCTGGCTGCACCATACACAGCAATGTCTATAAAGAGGAGCCACACAAATTATGTAGCTTCTTCCCATCCAGCACCACCAGCTTCTAGGACAGCATGAGAAGTAACTGCCATTCATTCACCCAGTCTGCTTGGTTCCTTTATGAGGTCCTTAGCAATACAGCTTAGGACTGGACCAACGCAGAACTTGTTCCCAGTCCCACATGGCAAGTAATAGAGACATAAGTTGGGTCTTGGTTTATTCGCTTACCATTCTTATTCATGGTCCTATGTGGAGCTCTGATGTAGGACCTGGTGCTGAGGCTACTCCTGAAATACTGAATGAATAACAGTTAGCTAGGAGACTGCTGTCTTGCCTCAAGCAGCTAGGGAGAAAGACCAGAGTGAGACAATGGAAGCACCACCATCATCATGGTCCTTCAGATGTTTTTGGACTACAATTCTCATCACCATCCCTTTCCACTGGCCATGTTAGCTGGGGCTGGTGGGAGCTGTCTTCCAATAACATCTGGAGGGCATGTGGTTGGAGAAGACTTCCCTACACTACTAATAAGGAAATTTCCATGAAGGTCATTTCCTGAAGTTGTTACTGAATGGAATAAAAAAGGCTTTTAATGAAAGCCCTCAAGTGTCTGAATATTAAATGTTATTAAAATTAGAGGATGCCACTTCATTTGGACTTCTGACAGTTAATGGAGTTTTCCTCTGACAGGTACATTACTAGTAAAGTTATTATAAGGCAGTGAAGTCTGACGTTATAATTGTTCATGAAATGCCAGAATAAAAGACTTCCAGAATCTGATTAATTTTGATTAAAGCATCAGACCAAAATTCAGACAATGTGACAATTTATTTGTTGTTGGTTTTTTGTTTTTTTGTTTTTAAAAAAATAAAAATTAAAAGCCCATACAGTTGCTAAAAAGCAGTCAGGGAATGTGAAAAATGTGACAGTACACCTTCCACAAGAACAGTTAAAAATATTTACTATTTTAGGATTCAACAAACTATGCTGGATCTGACAAAGTGGAGTCTTCTCCATGAAAATTTCACTCCTGTAAATGAATTTTATACAACTTAACTGAGAAACTAGCCTCATCGAGTTCAGTGGAACTTACTTCCAGGTGTGTAGAGAATTGTGGCTTTAGTCTTTAAGGAGCTACCGGACTCATTGTTGTTCTGATTACACAATGATGGCATCCTTGAATCTATACTCCATCTGTAGCTTCATCAATTGTTTACCCAAAAGTTAAATATTCATTCAGTTGTTAAATCTATAACAGCAAGAGTGGGAGGATGGGTTCCCTCCAAATGCTGTCCAACTGGCTGTCCTATGCATGTTTACTTAGATGTAATTGCTACATTACTTCTAAATAAGTTCATTACTTCTAAATAAATGTGTTTATGACTGCAGCCTAAAAGAGCAATCCTGAGCACAGTAAACTGGTGTAAATTATACTGGTTTAATTTAAACCAGGATAATGAACTTCCACCAACATAACCTGGCTGAGCCAGGACTTGGTTGACTACACCAGACAACTCTAAATCCTGAGCTGCTCAGCCCAGCAGATCTGAGCTCAGGTAGAATTTGTTCCCCAATTAAACACCCCCTTTCCTTTTCGATATATGTATAATTCATGCTTTAATTGAAATACAAGGAGAACTTTTTGAATGACAAATGTAACAGGAGCCACACTCACAACCCATATTTAGTGAAAGTCCAAGTAAAATCAATGGCTTCCATTTTCCTTGTGTTTCCTTGTGTTTTGTGAGGTATACATGTCATAGCTTCCTGTTTAATCGTGCTGCTTTTTTAAAAATACAATCAACTAGAAATGCCTTAATCTACACCCCTAGTCTCTTTCGTTGTTCTGTAATTACCGGTATGTGATGCATCTTAATTTCTACCCAGGAGAAGATTTTTACTATCATTAAGCGGGGAGAGACTTGCACATATAATAGTTTCACTTTATCCTATTCTCACCTTTCCAAGTTTCTAAGCTGGTGCTATCAACCCACCCCCAAAAAAGTTAAAGTTCTACTGCAGAAAAGAAGAGTCCAAACAACAATGGGACTTATGGCATAAGTTTTTGTGAGCTATAGACCACCTCATCAGATGCATGAAGAATAATCCTGACTTACAGGTGTGTATGTGTATCAAGTATTTGGACAATGTATTAGCTTAATCTAAGACTGCCACAACACCTGTTATCTGAATGCTTTGTAACCTGAGTTACGTATCATATTGACATACACATTAAAACCTTTGGCAGAAACAGAGTTGGGAGTTTGAATCCTGAATCTACCAGTGAGGGCCAGGACATTAATACAGCTACCCTTCTGGAAGTTGTTACAAACAAGCAGCTTGCAAAAAAAGCCCAAGTGACTTGAATTTGTGATCGAAAGATTAGTACAAGGCTCATTGGGTCTAACAGGCAGCAAAGGGTTATTTTAAATTCTAATGACTTTTCATGCTATGTATCTATTCAAGTTGCACAGAGAAGAAAATGAATAACTATAGTTAAAATGAAGCTATCATAACATCAGCTTTCTGGAACAAGAGCGGTGGGGGTACTGCCCACCCCCCCTACACCAAGGACAGAAAAAGAGTCCCATCAACTGTAATGATTCATGCTGATAGTTGGAAGAGTCCATAGACATTGGAGGATGGCGCCAAAGACACCCTACACTTTTTCTCTCTCTTAAGAGAATCATCACCCCACATTATTTCAATCCAAAGAGGAAAGAAGCTAATGGCAATGATGATCTTAACTTTGGGTCAGCACCATTTCACACTCTTTCTAACAAATAGGGAGTAAGAGTCCTCCCAAATCCTTTGCACCCCCTGTCCATTCACACACAGACATTCCTCCACCCACATATATTCATCCACACCACATATATTCATTCATTCATTCATTCATTCATACACACACACACACACACACACACAGAGAGAGAGAGAGAGAGAGAGAGAGAGAGAGAGAGAGAGAGAGAGAGAACCATTCACCCCTAATGAAAGGGCAAGTGGGGGACTAGACTGAATAGCCATTGTTCTTACTTGTTTAAACTAGAGGATGAAGATGTCCATGTGTTTCCCTATTGCCACTGCTGCTATGCAAGGGTTGCCTGTTCTTATGTTCCGTCTATAAGGCTAACTTTCTATCTACTGGATTACACCGGCTCTCAGTGGAAGACTCATGGCCATGCGAGTCACCCTGTGCCAACAACTTTGGGGCCTTTGGGTTTTTATTTGGAAAGAGTCTTGTGTGTCACATTGAATAATGTCACCTCTTTCTCTTTGTAAGCAATGCCATTAAAATGCTGGAACAGGCATCTTTATTGATTGCAAGGGAAAGCAGCCTAGATAAATTCATCTTTCATCTTCAGCACTGCAGCCTTGACAGAGGAACCAAACCAAACCAAACAAATAATAATCATAAGTAAGACATCTTGATTGGTCACTTAAATAACGAACTTCCATTTTGTGTTTTAAATTGAATTGTAGCAAGTGCATTTTTTTACACCCCCCCCCCCCACTTAGAATCCTCACTGGTTTGGTTAATGCCTGGATGAAAAAACCAACCCAGGAGTTTCAGGTAAGCCACCGTGAATTATCTGAAGGAATAGTAGGATATATGTGCCATATGTCATGAATATCCAAATGATCCATTAGGATTCATGTAGAAAGAACGTCAAAAGAAAAGATTAAAGGTAGATAGCCGTGTTGGTCTGTCATAGTCAAAACAAAATAAAATTAAAAAATTCCTTCCAGTAGCACCTTAGAGACCAACTAAGTTTGTTCTTGGTATGAGCTTTCGTGTGCATGCACACTTCTTCAAAAGAAAAGATTGTTATTCTTATACAATAAAACCTTAAAACTTTGTTAATCAATCTTTCTGCTTCTGTCCATTTCTGTCTACCTCCACCTCCCAAGCTGGTTCAACCATGTGAACAGGAGAGGAATGTTAGCTGAGAGGAAGATCATTGCATTTGGGAAACCCAGACAATTTTACCTGGGAAGGAGGACCCTGAATACCCTTTGTTCTTAGGAACTACCTTGGAGAATGGTGCAACGGGACAGTACATCTGGCTGTTAACCAGAAGGTTGGTTGTTCAAGCCCACCCAGGGATGGCTGTGGGCAGGATTCTTGCATTGCAGGGAGTTGGACTAGATGACCCTCATGGTCCCTGCCAACTCTACAATTCTATGATTCTGTGATCACCACCATCTAATTTATTTACCACTTCTAAACAGTTTATAAGTATAAAAACCCATCACACAAACATTAAAATATAAACATCCATAATGAATATACACAGCAAAACAATCCCATTAAAATAAAGGTAAAATTAAAGTAAAATAAGGCAATCCTATTAAAACACTGCAATTATAACAGGAAGCTCAAGCTGAAAAATCAGTGGAATGCCAGTGTAAGCAGGTGGAACTTTAAAAGCAAGCAGAATACCAGTCAGCAGGAAATGCATTCCATAGCATCAGTCCCATCAGTGAAAAAGCTCACCTCCATGTCACCACAAGTCAATCACCCTTAGGCCATGGCAACGATTCCTTCAATGGGCAATGGCTTCCTTACTGGGCTCCATCTGAAGATTTTTGCACACTAGCATGGAAAGTTGTGGTCCAACAAGATTTTGGTCCTAAGCTGTTCTGATACAAATGACAACTCATTTTGTTGGGAGGGAAAAACTGATAAGCTTTTTAATTCAATATAATATCATATAAAAATTCATAAATAAAATGAAATGCTTAAATATATTTATTTATCTCTTGGATGCGATCTTTGGTACAGTTGTACGCCATCTTTGATTTTCGGAACTGATTGTTTTTAATGGTTTTTATGTTTTGAGATGTGTATTGTGTTGCATTTTTAATATTTGTATGCCTGTTTGGATGAAAAGCAAGCTCTCAAGCGTCACCATAAAAGCGAGCACAAACTCAGAAGCCCCTCTCCACCAAGAAAGTTCCATTTACAAACGGAAAACTTTATTTATTGGCACTTCCATGTTGTTGCAGCAAGAGCTCTCTGACTCATCCTAAAGAACGGGGGGGGGGGGGGAGAGAAACATGCAGTAGCGGGGGGTTAGTGGTCCAAATAGAGTCATAATGAAGCATATTCTCTTTCTGCATGCTGTGACACTTCAGCATCATTCTAGTTAATAAGCAATGCAATAAGCCAAGGACCTTGTGTTTCTTAGCTGATTCTATTTCTAGTGCAAAGAAGAAAGACAAAACAGACAGCATTTGCTCTTTGTGGAATAGCACGACTGAGTGAGGATGCTTTTCCAAAACTCTCCATGTTACCTCTGATTGGTGAAATTGCTGTGCATGTGTTTGCCAAATATTCATCTTTTAAAATAAAGTAATCAGGGAAATTTGAGCTCAGATTATTTATTTATTGCATTTATGTCCCATCTTTCCTTCAAGGATCACAAGGCAGCCTACATAGTTCTCTCCCCTCCCCCTTTATCCTCACAACAACCCTGTGAGGTAGGTTAGACTGAGTGTGAGTGACTGGCTCAAGGTCATCCAGTAAGCCTCATGGCTGAATAGAGGGATTTGAACCCTGGTCTTCCAGGTCCTAGTCTTACACTCTAACCACTACACCACACTGCCTCTGAGAATTAATTTCACTAATGGATAATGAAACTCAATGGTTGTTGTTGCTGTTTGTTTGTTTGTTTCATATTATTCTTTCATTTCGTTTCATACTACTGGGTAAAGAAAGCAATGGTTTAATTAAGACAGAAGGATGGGAAGGAGCAAGGACCAAGACATTGCTCCCATCAGATATAAAAATAGTATTGCACAATATTTAAAAACTGGATCCACAGCTGCACACAAAAATTCATGGACAACAACACCGGATGGACTATTTCTTCAAAGGCAATAGGTCTGGAATTCTCCAGCGGTTCAGGAGGAGTGCAGCAATGAACTTGTTTCTTTTTAGATATTCCCCCCCCCCCCGAGAAATTTCAGCTCAGCCCTATTGAAAATGCATTGAGGAAAGAAAAGAACAATATTGTATTCTAACCTTCTTCCACCCCGACCTGCTTTGCCCTGAGCTGCTGTATATGTATATATATATATAGATTCAGCAGAAGTGTCCCACCCAGCTCTCCTGCCTAAGGTAGCCTCCCACCAGCTGCCACCAGAGTGGTGCTAGTGTCACTCAGCCAGTGAGGCAGTACCCCTTCCACCCACAGAGCCAGTGGGTGGGAGTACCATTGTTGGTGAGATGCCTGCAGGATGGGGCTGAGCTGGCCAGGCTCCATTGGATTCCGAGCCTGTTTCACTACCATCATGCAATAGCATGGGCTCCAAATCAGGTCTGATCGCTGTACCAGCTCTAGGCTTTATGGAGCAGCAGCTCCAGTACAAAATCTATAGTCCCGCTGCTTCCCTGGCTGCCACAAGCAGCAGGGCTGTAGATGAGGCAGTGGACCTGCTATTCCATAAAGCCTCACTGGTGGTAAGTGCTTGGATTGTGCCCCTCTTAACTGCTACCGGTAATTAGGGTTGCGATGCAATTTAAGCCATGCCTACTCAGATGTAAGTCCCAATGAATTCAATGGGGCTTCCCTCCAGTTAAGGGGGAATAGGATTGCAGCCTTTGTAGCTTTTAAGTTTATTTATTATATGTATGTATATCCTGCACTTGTGAGTTGCTTCTAGAATTCTCTCCCCAGATTACTAATAAGGACTATAGCTCTTTAGTTTAAAAAAAATAGTGGGGCAGATGTTGGTTCCAGACCATTAACTCCAATGATACTATGGAACTTGAAAAGCTTACTCAGCAGCTAGGTAACTCCCCAGCTTTATTAATTTAATTTAAATATTATTTATATTATTTATATTTATTACTTGTTTTATTTTAATTGCTTGCACCCCACATCCTCCAATGAGATGGAGCCAATGCAGCTGATAAAGGCTAAAATCAGATAAAAATGTCAAACCATATTGCTAATTACAGATAAAATACAGTCTCCAAACTCCAAATACAAAAGAAGTAAAGAATAATAATGACCCTATTTCCAACAGGAAATTCCACACAGCTGCAAGAGAAAAACAATTAATAACACACAGAATAGCAACACTGTCAAAGCCACCGTGCAGAAATGGCTACAAAGTGCTATCTCAAAGCCTTCTGGAATACTCAGGTTTTATAACCTGATGCTGAAAGGAACATTTAGTAACTCAATCCTGTGCATATCTGCTCAATAGTATGTCCCACTGAGTTCAATGGGATTTATTCCCAGTTTGTTTTTACTTTGGAGGTGCTAGTTAGTATGTGAAGGGGTTAAGGACCGCAGAGTTCTAAATCGCTACAGTAGGCTCAGTGAGGTCACATCCCGCTTCTCCTGAGAGGAAGGGAGTAAGGCTTGTTTCCTGTTCCTGTCCCCGCCCTCCATAATGCAAGTGGTGGAGGCAGACATGCCTCAACATAGCTCTCTGCCTCAGATAGGTGTCTGAGGCTGCCTTTGCTATACATTTCTATCCAAGAACATTTACCTGTATTCCTTATTGTTACATACAATAATGCATGACTGTGACCTCGGATTAAGAAAAGCATTTTTAAACTTACTTCAGAGTGCGGTCTGTTTCATTGCATGAGGGTAATAGGGAGGCCAGCTGCCTCAAGCAGCTGGAAGGCACAGAGCCGTGGCTAGGTGATCTTGCGCCCCCTAGCCACGAACAAATTAGCTCTTCTTTCTGCCTGTCCTCCAACCCCCTCCCTCCACCAATTCAATTCACCCTCTATTTAAAACCATTTCTTATGAGGCAATAATCAATATTTATATTTATGGACATATTTTTAGATGATTTTGTGCCCCCAAATCGCCTGCGCCCTTAGCTGGGGCCCACCTCACCACCCCCTAGCTACGGCCCTGGGAAGGCATTAAAATAAGGTTTAATAACCCTATGCTTCTTTAATCTGCCTACTGGGTAGAGTTTTTTTAAGCTCTGCTACTGGGGCTCTTTATGTGCTAGCCCTACAGTTTTAAAACAGGCACCAGTCATTTTCTCCTTTGTTATTTAACCCAAACACATGAGTCTGTAGAGGATTAAATATAATTGATATACCCTCCTACTAATACCTATCAAATTATTGCAGAATTATTGCATGAGTAGGAGAATATCTGATGCTGGAAGAATAGTGGTGGTGGAGAAATGAAGTGCTTAATTCTTTTCTTTCTAGCTATTTCCCTTCACTAAAATGCCACATATATTTCAGTTTTGAGAAAGAATGTTACTTGGGGAGCCAATTTTGGGCAGAACAATGACCAATGGGGAAATGGCTAAGCCTCTATTGAGTCTACCACTGACTCTTCCACTTCTGATTTCACTCTCCCAAGGCTGCTTTTCAGTTAAAGAGAAGAAAAGAAAAAATGCCGAGGTGCCATTATATACATGTGCATGAAGGCAGAAGTTGGTGGCCACAAATACAGGTTTTACCTCCTCTATTATTTTCTCTCTCTACCCGTTTGAAGGTTATTGGAAGCCCGGAAATTAGACTCTATGTTGTCTCCAAAACAATAAACCGATTGCAAGCCAGATCTTAGACATGTCTACCCAGAAGTCCAATGGTGTTACAGCCTAAGTCACAACTATGAATCAAAGAATGGATCCTGAGGATCCTGAGGATCTAGTCCAATTGCCTGTGATGCATAAATCTCAACATGACTGATGACCATACAACCTCTGCTAAAAAAAACCTCCAAGGAAATGTGAGAACTTAACAAGAGATGGTCACATAAGAAATGTATGTTCTATGGCAGAAAAAAACATTGTTATAAGTGACATTCATACTCTTAGGAGTATGTCCTAAGATGGCGACGGGAGTAGCAGCCTTGTTAGAGCTCCCCCGCCCCGATTTATTTTTTAATTAGTCTATAGCCGTCTATAGCCGTTCCCTGGTTTTAAAGTTTGTTTTAGCCTCTTGGGGATTGTTTTACTCCCCTTTTATAATCTTTTGTATTGTTTTAAGCTCATTTAAGCCTGTTTTATGGCTTTACGGCTTAGTGCAATTGAGAAACGCCAAGGAGGGTAGATACTAGCCCGACTTGATTAATAGCCTGACCGACCAAGTATAAACTTCACTCCGACCGACAGAACTTTGCCAACTGCTGGAATTACAGACTTAAGGAAATGCCTGCCAGAAGGAGAAAACAAGGTTCAAAAACCCCCTCTAAATCAAGGAATCGGCGGAAAGCCAAGACCACCTCCCCCAGCTCGGAAGCAGACCAAGCTGAGCAAATGGAGCAAGCCGTGGAAGCTGAACTGGCAGAGCAAGTTGTGAGTAATAATACTGGGGGAATTCCCCCTCCTTTCAAGGAGGATGGAAACGATTTGACCCCTCTCCCCCCAGAAGAAGCCAACCTGCCCAAAAGAGCAAGAGCAGAAAGAGGGGTCCCCCTCACTCCCAATGCTCTTAATGCCGACCTACCCTTGCCTGTAGAACAACATATTAGAGGAGCCTGCAATCAGCCACTCTCTGATATGCACCCCTACCAAGAGATTTGCTTGTTGTCAGCAGAAACCATGATCCTGGTTCTTCAAAGATTAAATGAAATTTTTACCAAAATAACTAATGTCGAGAAACAATTAGACACTAGTTCTTCCCCTTCAAATGTCCAAAGGTGTAAAAGGAGGACAATAAATGATGATGTTAACAACTTACCAACTCGAACCTCGGTTGAAGTGAGGTCCTGTCGAGTTTTACAAATGAATCAGCTAATGTTAGAGATCCACCAATACGACTATAGGTGGATGAACCGCAGACAAATCATCATGTCCTTGTCTCAACTCCTGAATTGCTACCATCGAAATGTAGATTTAGTAAATCACTACTTCCTGCCTACGATGGGAAATATCACACGCCTATTTATGACTTTTAGAACATCAGCCCTCCCATCTCGTCTGATGGAAATCAAGGATACTCTATGGTGGTCCCATTCTCTCCGCCCAGTGAGGGTATTTAAAGATGATACAAGGAGGCAACTGATCCCCAGTAAAGAGTCAAAGCTAATGTGGACAAGGGAAGTTAAGCCTAATACCAAAAATATTAACTCCACAATGGAAGAAAGTAATCCCATTAGTCTAGAACTACAAGATCTGAAGGAGAAACTATTGAACATAAGGACTGAGATTTCTGCCCAAAATATAAGGACAGTAGAACCTGGGGCTCAACATTTAATGACATCCAAAACCTTTTTACCCCAGAGCAAGACAATAGGGCAATCCCCTGGTCCCTCCTCAAACATCATTGAAGTAGACGAAGAAATTGGCACCTCTGATATTTGTACGACAACAATACCTAAAGACCTTTTTGCCGTGGACAGTCTGGAGAGATCCAGCACTCAACCTGGACCTTTGCCTAATACATCAACAATCTGTGAGAAAGATCGACCTTCTCTATTACACTTTTGGCGAGAAAGAATGGACAGACCCCTTGAATCCGAAGTTGGTTCTTTGTTGGCCAGTGACCCTCATTTCACAGCCCACGTCTCATTAATATTCCCACAATCACAGACAGATTCAATAGCACCTTACTCTCTCCAAGAGGGAGAGAGGGATTGACAACCAGCGAATCATCATGTGATTGCCTGCCCCATCGGGGGTGGGGCTGATTGGGGTCCATCTTCTAGGGTTATTTACCCTATTGAATACTCATCCTTCCCCTATACCCTTTTGACCCATGAGACTGGGCCCAAAGACGATTCATTAGCGAGGAGGTGTCACCCCCCTATTGAGGAGGCTAACTTGAGGCTCGGGATCCCCATTACAGAAGGGCTAGGGAGGTATGGCGGTGGGGCTAGATATCACTACGGGCGAAGGGCTTTGAGATGCAATAATGCTCGAACCCCTTCCAATCTACGCCCCATCCCGAAGGACGAGGGTAGGGTGAACAGGGATTATCCACCTCCGTCATTGGTGTTGTGCAATGCCAGGTCCATTGGCAACAAAACCGCCACCATGCGTGACTTCTTTGTCTCGCTGGGGGTTGATCTGGCTTGCGTGACGGAGACCTGGGTGCGGGAAGGTGAAGTAGTCTCCCTGCACGAGATAGCACCCTCAGGTTTTTCCATCCTCCACCAATCGCGGACTGTGGGTCGGGGGGGAGGAGTAGCACTGTTAATCCGGGAGGGTTGCCCTTTCAGAGCTCTGCCAGTACCAGCGATCTCCGGCATTGAATGTGTTGGTCTTGTGTGGGGTTCCAAGGAGAGCTTGGCTGTCTGGCTGGTGTACCGTCCACCCAGCACACCGGCAGCCACCCTGTCAGACCTGCTGGAGGTGGCGGCAGGCTGGGCCTTGGAGTTCCCAAACCTACTGGTCTTGGGAGACTTCAACGTCCATGCCGATGCCGCTCCCTCCTCACAGGCTCTGGACCTAGTGACTTCCATGGCGACACTAGGGCTCTCCCAGTTTGTTTTGGGCCCCACTCATCAAGCAGGCCACACGCTGGATTTGATCTTTGGTGCTGGCATAGATGTGATCATGCTCCCATCTGTGGAAGTGCCATGGTCTGATCACTATGCCCTGAGAGCCGAGATTGACTTTCAGCTCCTCCCCTGCTTGGGTGGCGAGCCTATTTTGGCTCGCCCGCGAAGGCTGATGGATCCTGACAGATTCCGTCAGGCTTTGCGGGACCCTGCTCCCCCTGGCGACTCATTAGATGACCTTGTTGAAGACTGGAATAACCGACTTTTGACGGCCATCGATGAGATCGCACCTAAGCGCCCTCTGCGACCCCGCCGAAACCGGACTCCCTGGTTTACCGAGGAGCTCCGGAAAATGAAGCGGGACCTCAGACGGCTAGAACGAGTATGGCGGCGTGCTCGCGACGGAGCCTCAAGAACATCTTATAGGATGTTTATGAAAATCTATGAGATGGCAGTGAAAGCTGCAAAGAAGTCCTACTTCTCAGCTTCCATTGCATCCGCTAGCTCTCGCCCAGCACAACTCTTTAGAATAATCAGGTCTTTAACAACCCTAGAGGAACAGCCAAATTTAAATACGAATTTGACCCATAGCTGTGAGGCATTTGCGAGCTTTTTTGCGGAGAAAGTCTTGCTGCTCCGCCGTGACCTCCCTGCCAATTTGGATACAATAACAGAACTGGAGGCCCCTCGACTGTCCTCGGGTCCTGTATTGGACCACTTTGATCGGATTCTCCCTGCCGATGTTGACAGATTCCTCCGAGTTGGAAGGCCCACCACTTGCCCCCTTGACCCGTGCCCGTCCAGGCTGATTAGAGCGTGTCCAGACGAGGTGCGGGCCCCCCTGGGTGAGATTATCAACTTGTCCCTTGGCACGGGGACCTTCCCACGGGAGTTGAAGGAGGCAGTGGTGCGTCCGCTCTTAAAGAAAACATCTCTAGATCCTTTAGATCTATCCAATTACCGCCCGGTTTCGAATCTTCCGTACCTGGGTAAGGTAATTGAGAGAGCGGTTGCTGAACAGCTTGGTGGATTTCTGGAGGAAACATCGGCTTTGGATCCATTTCAGTCCGGTTTTCGCCCTGGTTATGGGACCGAGACGGCTTTGGTCGCGCTAACAGATGATCTCCGTAGAAAGCTGGATCGAGGCGGGTCGGGACTGCTGATTCTCTTAGATCTGTCAGCAGCCTTCGACATGGTCGATCATGAACTTTTGGACCACCGCCTTGCCGACGTGGGGATTCAGGGCACAGTCCGACAATGGCTGCGCTCCTTTATCTCAGGTCGGGGACAGAGAGTGGCGCTAGGGAAGGAGTTGTCGCCGCGGCACTCCTTGGTGTGTGGAGTTCCGCAGAGCGCAATCCTTTCCCCGATGCTTTTTAACATCTTTATGCGCCCTCTTGCCCAGATTGTCCGGAGTTTTGGGCTGGGTTGTCATCAATATGCTGATGACACCCAGCTTTATCTGTTGATGGACGGCCGCCCTGACTCGGTCCCAGACACACTGACCAGGTGTTTGGAAGCTGTGGCTGGATGGATGCGTGGGAGCCGGTTGAAGCTAAATCCTTCGAAGACAGAGGTCCTCTGGCTGGGTCGGGGCGACATGGGGCTGGGGGGCCAACTCCCATCTCTTGCGGGGGCCCAATTAGTGCCAGCGCCTTCTGTCAAGAGTTTGGGTGTAACCTTCGACGCCTCCCTTTCCATGGAGGCGCAGGTTGCAGCCACAGCAAAGGTGGCATTTTTCCATCTTCGACGTATCAAGCAGTTGGTCCCTTACCTTTCTCGCCCGGACCTGGCCACAGTGATCCATGCGACGGTCACCTCCAGGCTTGATTATTGTAACTCGCTCTACGCGGGGCTGCCCTCGAAGCTGACCCAGAAACTCCAGCGGGTGCAGAATGCCGCGGCGAGGCTCCTTACGGGGTCCTTGCCGCGGGACCACATTCATCCAGTGCTTTACCAGCTTCACTGGCTCCCGGTGGAGTACAGGATCAGGTTCAAGGTGCTGGTTTTGACCTTTAAAGCCTTATGCGGCCTAGGACCCTCGTACCTACAGGACCGCCTCTCCCAGTATGCCCCGCAAAGGACCTTAAGGTCCACAAACAACAACTTGTTGGAGGTCCCGAGCCACAAGGCTGTCAGACTGGTGTCAACCAGGGCCAGGGCCTTTTCAGTTCTGGCCCCAACCTGGTGGAACACTCTGTCACAAGAGACTAGGGCCCTGCGGGATTTGTCATCTTTCCGCAGGGCCTGCAAGACAGAGTTGTTCCGCCTGGCTTTCGGATCGGACACAGTCTGATGGTTTCCTCCCCTGGTTTTGTCTTGGGCGACATATGAAGTGGCATTTTTAAATTGGTTTTTTAATCTGTATTTTAATTAATGGTTTTCTGTATATTTTATTGTAATTTTTATTTGATGTTAGCCGCCCTGAGCCCGGTTTTGGCTGGGGAGGGCAGGGTATAAATAAAAATTTATTATTTATTATTATTATTATTATTATTATTATTATTATTAAAAATGTGTGAGGGCAAACTGGGGTGCAAAACCCCCTTTCTTTATTAAAAGAACCTTGTAAAGAGATGCGGAAAATCCCACCAACCTAGTGACATTATTTTCCTCAGGATTTTCAGTTCTTTCTTCCAATGAAACTGACACGCTTGTCAACAAAATAAAATTGTCAGCTAATTGTCACCAGCCCCAAACCCTCTGAACTTTTTGGAGATGTTTACCAGCTAGAAATGCATTGATTTACGATGTGCCAATCTGATGCTCATTTCAGATTGTTCCCAGAGATACTGTTTTCATTTCACTCTCTTTTAGGTTTTTGTTTTTTGTTTTGCCTCTTTTTATCAAGTGAAGCTATAGCATCCTTTATCTTTTGGAGATCAGCAATTTCAATACTTGGTTGCATTGTAATTTCCTGCAATGCAACTTTCCTTTGAGCAGAGAGAGCAGGACAGAATGGATCCTTGCTTTTGTGTGTGAGAGAGATGACATAATCCAGAAAACAGATTCAGAAACAACCAGACAACCTCTCCACTTTCAGGGTCCAGCATCTAGTGACAATAGGTATGGATAAGTTTTTCCTAAATGACTCTGTGCTACAGTGCTTCCAAATGATTTGAGTGGACAACATGTAAACAAATCCATCTTAAGATACTTCAAGGACATGACACAGAAACCTGCCTTCGTCTATTCCCCTTACCTTGGCTCTTTTATTGATCATTGTGTGACCCAACTAATTCAGTTCAAAAGTTCTAGGACAAAACGATTCATTTACTCTATTGGAAGTTGGAAGAGCTCAGAAAAACAGCTGCACAGTCATCCACGTACAGCCAGATTGACAATGACTTTCTGGTGCGATTGCACACCCAGAAACGAAACAAACTCTTTAGCTGCTATACAAGTCGCCATTCCTTACGGAAAATTTCAGCGGACATACAATTCTTTGGGTTGGGGTCTTTTTTCATTTAAGTTCACTGAAAACCATTGTTAGCTGCAATTAAAAAGTACCTGGTGACCGTATGCCTTCCCATGTGCTTATATTATAGTGTTGGTGAAAGCTAAGAGTCAGCTCCAGAACCTTTCCAGGGAGTTTAGTGGTAAATCATTTGCTCTGTCTGCAAATGTTCCAGGTTCATTTCCCAGCATTTCCAGATAGGGCTGGGAGGGGGGGGGGACACCCGTGCCTGAAACCCTAGATAGTCGCTGCCAGTCAGTGTAGACAATACTGAGATAGATGGGAAGACTCAGTATAAGGCAGCTTCCTGTGTTCTTGTTTTCAGTGCCAAAGCTGAAGTGCTAGCTAAGAAAGGAGTACCTCTGCAAAGCACTTTTTCCTAGCTGCTTAATAACAGCCACCTTTAAAGATCACCCCAGAGAGCTGGGGAAAGATCCCAAAAATAAAGAATTAGCAATACAAGTTAAAATCTTGCAAAAGGAATTAGCAATGGTAGTGGGGCAGGAGGTTGAAAATAGAATCAAATGGGCAAAACAGAGAATGTTTGAATCAGGAAACAAAATAGGAAAATTATTGGCATGGAAATTGAGGAAAGAACAAAAGCAGAGAATGATCCTAAGTATTAGAGAGGGGGAGAAAGTTTGGAGTAAACCAGGAGAAATTCAAAAATGTTTTTTGAAATACTACAAAAAATTATATAAAGGAGAGGAGATAAAGGAGGAGAAATTAGATAATTATTTTCAAAATAGGAAGGTAATAAAAATAAATGAAGAAGAGGAAAGACTATTAAACAAAGATATTACCAAACAAGAAATTAAAAATGCCATAAAGAAATTGAAATTAGGAAAATCTCCTGGAACAGACGGACTTTCAAGCCTACATTATAAAACCTTTATAGATGAACTGCTTGAAATATTACAAAAATTAATGAATAAAATTATGGAGAAAGGGGTATTCCCTCAGTCATGGGAGGAAGCATACGTAACATTAATTCCTAAAGGAGAAGAAGAGATAAGACAAGCTGGAAATTTTAGACCAATTTCACTGCTCAATGTTGATTATAAGATATTTGCTGAAGTATTAGCAAATAGAATGAAAGAGGTACTAAACAGAATTTTAGGAAAAGAACAACAGGGTTTCCTCCCAGGAAGAAAGATGAAAAATAATATAAGAACACTCCTCAATTTGATAGAATATCTGGAATGGAACATAAACAAAAAGGCGGCGTTCCTATTTTTGGACGCCGAAAAAGCCTTTGATAATTTAAATTGGGAATTCATGGAAAGGGCATTGATAGGGAAAGGCATAAAAGGTAAGTTCCTGCAAGGAGTTAAAGCAATATATAAAAAACAGACTGCCAATCTAATTATAAATGGTGAAATAACGGAAAGATTTGAAATAAGGAAGGGCACACGACAAGGTTGCCCCTTATCTCCCCTTTTATTTATAACAGCACTGGAATACCTAATAAAGGATTTAAGAGAAGATGAAGATATTAAAGGAATAAGAGCAGGAAGGTTTACATATAAGATTAAAGCGTTCGCTGACGATATAGTTATAATGTTAGAAGATCCGGAGGAGTCAATAGACAAATTAAAAGTGAAGTTAAAAAATTATGGAGAAGTATCAGGATTTAAGATTAATGTTAGCAAAACTAAAATGATGGTAAAAAATATTAGAGGGGAAAATTTGGCAAAATTGAGGGGGAAAACAGATTGGGAAATAGTAAATAAAGTCAAATATTTAGGAATTGAAATCACAACAAAAAACATTGATCTATTTGAAAACAATTATCAAAAAGTTTGGAAAGAAATCAAAAAAGATTTTGAACATTGGGAGAAATTGAATCTAACTATATCGGGAAGGATAGCAACGACAAAAATGACAGTACTGCCAAAACTGTTGTTCCTATTTCAAATGATACCTATAGTGGGGAAGAAAGAAGTTTTTGAAGATTGGAGGAAAGCAGTAAGTAAATTTATTTGGAAAAAGGAAAAACCCAGGATACAATATAGATTATTAACAGACAGTAAGGAAAGGGGAGGATGGGGGGTCCCAAATTTTAAAATCTACCATGACGCAGCAGGGTTATGCTGGGTGAAAGATTGGATTCAACTGCAGGACGAAGAATTGCTGAACCTAGAAGGGTTTAGAAATGAAGTAGGTTGGCATGCCTACCTATTAAGGGAAAAAAAAGAGAGTTATAAAAATTTTACGGATCACGTGATAAAAAAATCTCTATTTAAGATCTGGGAAGAATACAAAACTATATTGGAACCAAAAATACCAAATTGGGCATCACCTCTGGAAATGACATCGATAACAAAACAAAAGAAGGGAGATAATTGGCTAACTTATCAAGATTTATTAATAGAAGGAATAGAATATCCCAAATTAAAATCGTATAGTCAAATAGAACAACATTGTGAAAGTTGGATGCAATACCATCAAATTCAAAGCATATATATGAAACATAAAAAGATAGGATTTGCAAATAAAAAATCCAAATTTCAGGAAATAATATTAGAAAACACAAAAAAACCCTTAGCCAAACTATATGCGTACTTGCTGGAATGGGAAATGAAAGACGAGGAGGTAAAGTGTGTGATGACAAAGTGGGCACAAGACGTAGGGAGAGCGATTTACAGAACGGAGTGGGACAAATTATGGATGAACACGATGAAATTCACAGCATGTGCCAATATAAGAGAAAATATGATGAAACTGGTGTACAGATGGCACCTGACACCAGAGAAAATCGCTAAAATTTATAAGAAAGATTTGGATAAATGTTGGAAGTGTCAGGAAAAGAAAGGCACATACTACCATTGTTGGTGGGAGTGCAAAAAGATACAGGAATTCTGGTGTGAGATATATGACAAATTAAAGAGAATGCTAGGGTTTACCTTTCGGAAAAGCCCTGAGGTGTTCTTATTGAGTATATTGCCAGATAAGATCCCAGAGATAAAAGTAAATGTTCTCCTGTATGCCTGTGCCGCAGCAAGGTTGTTGATAGCGCAAAAATGGAGGGAAAAAGAAATACCATCGATTCAAGAATGGCACATAAAATTAATAGAATATATGAACTTAGCCAAAATGACTGCGGCAATTAGGAATGTACCAAAACAAAGAACAAGGGAAGAATGGATACGGGTGGAGGAATACTTTAAAAAAGAAAAGATAGAAACAGATTTGATGAACTGCTTAGAATGAAAACCTTAGAAGGAGGAAACGAACTATATAAAAACAAGAGCTTTGATCTATTGGGTAAATCAGAGATATATAGTTATTATAGTATTAGCATAAGTATACAATAGAATTAGGAACGAAGCACACTCTGTATGAAGTCTTTTTATTTGGTAGGTAGGGGCAAGAGAAAGGGGAGGGGGGGATAGAGAAGGGGATAAATGTAAAGATATCAGTAATTAGGCAGAAAGGGGAGGGAAAGAGAAGGGGAGGGGGAGGGGGGAGGGGATAGGGATTAGAGAGAAAGAAGGAACGCATGTAGAGAGATAGGATGTATGGAGAATGGTAGTAGTGGAAGAGATATGTATAGAATGTATGGATTGAATGTTAGTGAAGGTAGATGAGGTATGTATTGATGTATATATGTATATAGATAATGTAAGTATGTATGTATGCATGTAGAAAATGTATGTATGCATGTAGAAAAAGTATGTATGCATACGGATAATGTATGTATTGACTTAGAGGTGAATTTTTTTTTTATGCCTAATAAAATTTCAATAAAAAAAAAAAAAAAAAAAAAGATCACCTGCAATTAGGAGTGGGGTCTTTCAAAGCAGATAAAGGTAAAGGGACCCCTGACCGTTAGGTTCAGTCGCAGACGACTCTGGGGTTGCACCGCTCACCTCACTTTATGGGCCGAGGAAGCCAGCGTACAGCTTCCAGGTCATGTGGCCAGCATGACTAAGCCACGAACCAGAGCAGCCCACGGAAACGCCGTTTACCTTCCGCCAGAGCGGTACCTATTTATCTACTTGTGCTAGGTTGGCAGCAGCAGGGACCGAGCAACGGGAGCTCACCCCGTCACGGAGATTCGAACCGCCGACCTAGGCTCAGTGGTTTAGACCACAGCGCCACCCGCGTCCCTCTATATAGCGTGGCTTATATCCAGCCTTTGTGCTCCATCATTTTGGAACTGAAGTGCTGCCTTTTTATGGATTCCCCCACTCCAAACAATCCAAACCCCGTTCGAGCCTTTGTGGTTAGGCGAAATAAAAGGGCTAATTGTAACCTCCAGGCAAGTGTGCCCACACACCGACACTCCGCTGCTCTGAAACACCAGGGCGGTCCGATTTACCTGTCTGTGAAATGGTAGCGACAAAAGTTCAAGAAAAAAGGAGAGGAGGGAGAGAATAAAAGACGGAGCGTTCGAGTACATTTCGCTTCAAGGCGCCCAAGCGATGCCTTCCCCCGCACCTTCCCCCCGCCCCCGCTGACCCGAGGTGGGCAAAGGCGACGTGGAGTTTCAGGGACTTTTCGGGCAGATGCATTCAAACGACCCGAAGCCTTTTGCAGCGGGGAAGCAGCTGCTCACGGGCGCGCCGAAACGTGGCCGTCCTCTGCCTACAGAGCTATCTGCGGAGGCTCTCCGACTCTCCCAGCGCAGGTACGCGAGCTAAACAGGCGAAGCCGGATGTGGCGCGCCTGCAGGTGGCGACAAATGCCCTTGAAGCTCAGCGCTGTCCAGGGTGCTGAAATCCTGGCGCTCGCCAGCCGGCGCCGAAACGGACTTCGTCGCCTCTGCTGCCGCGAGGAAGGCGGGGAGGGGAGCAGGAATGCCCATTCGCCGCCGCCGCCGCCGCCTTCCTTGCAAAGCGCCCGATTCCAGCTAGGGAACGAGGCGGTGCGGGGCGGGGGGAAGGGGGATCCCTTCCCTACGGTTCCCGCAAGCCTCGCCAGTCACCCTCCGCTGGTTCAGCGGAGCTGCTTCCCCGGGCAAAGCGCTCCAATTGAAACGAAGCGAAATGAGAGAAGGGGGATCAGTTCAGAGGTTCTCGCTGCTTTTCCTCGTCAAGCACAAGCCCCCGCCAGTTCCTCCGGGTCGCCTCCGGCCAAGACGAAGCCCAGTCTCCACCGCACCCTGCCTCTTTGGCACTCCTGGCTGGGTAGACCCTGGGTAGACGTGAGGGCGCACCTACAGGGACTGGGTTTTCAAGGGGAGGGGGTTGACGCGCGGCGAAGTAGTCCCAGCAACACCATTATAACTTTTGCTCTTTTTAATGATTCTCGCCTGCTGTTGGAGGATTGCGATGGGGGCGGGGAGCAGAAGGCGGTTTGCCTTGCGTGTAGGGGGTTCCCCTTCCTTTAGAGAATCTATCTGGTCTAGTTTCTGACATGTGTATGGATCATTTGTGAATGTGTGTTGGGGTGGGGAGGAGAGAATGTGTCCTATCGGTGCTCCCCCCTCACTCCTTACTCCCCTATGGCTGCTAAGGCACCCAATGAATGCTGCCCCAGATTCCATTGACCAGCACAGAGTCCCATGCCATCCGGCAAGAAGCACCCACTAACACGCACGAGGTGTCTATGTAGGGGCGTTGTGTGTGTGTGTGTGTGTGTGTGTGTGTGTGTGGAGGGGGGAGCGGAGAAGTGAAAGGGAGGGGCCGAGGGGAGGAGGGAGGAAATAAATCCGAGAGGAGGAGAATTGGGGGGGAGGGGGCAACAAAATGCTGAAGGCGAGAGATCTCAGCAGTACTTGGCAATGGAGAAGTGAAAAGAAGAAGGAGGGAAAGGAGGAGAGGAGCCGGGGGCAGACCCAAAGGCTGAAAGAGGAGCAAAGAAGCCGACGGGGTGGCAAGGAGAAGACGAAGGGGAGGGCTGGCAGCAGGCAGCGAGGACTACAAAAAGTGTGTGTGTGTGGGGGGGAGAGCGGCTGCAGAAAGAGAGCAGCAGCAGGCAGCGAGGGCTAGAGAAGGGGAGCAGAAGCGAGGGAGAAGGCGGGAGAGGGCAGACAAGGGAGGAAGAAGAGAAGAAGTGGGGCAGAGAGAAAAGGAATATAAATTTATAAATAAATGGGAGCCAGGCAAAGGGAAATAAATAAATAAAGGAGGCAAAGAAGTCGAGGAGGGAGCCCAAGAGGCAGCGGCAGGAAGAGGAGCAGCAGAGCGAGCGAGCGAGCAAGAGAGAGAGAGGACGGTGAGAGCGACGGGAGGCTGCGAGAAGCCAAGCTCAGCGAGTGAGTGACGGGGGGATGTGGCAGGGAGGATAAGAAGCGGCGGGCAAGAGCCAGAGAGGAGCAGAGAGACTTTGAGAAGGAAGGGCGAGGAAGAGGAAGCAGGAGAGCCAGCCCAGCAGCAAGTGGGGGCAGCCGGAGGGTTGAGCAGCGGCGGCGGCGGCCGCGGGAGGGGGCAGTGGCAGCAGCAGCAAAGAAGCTAGAGAGGAGGTGCTCGGCACTGCTCCCGGGAATGCCTAGCCGAGGAGGAACAGGAGGAGGAGGAGGAGGTACAGGAGATGCAGCCGGTGTGCTGGGACTGGCGCTAGCACGAGGCGCTGCCTGACTTTAGCCCGCCAAGGGGCGCGTGAGTCCCTCCAGCCGCCGCCTCTCTTCGCCCGTCCCGTCGGGGGGCCATGGTGGTGCTGACCCTCTGGAAGCGCTGCTGCCCACCGCCTCTGCCGCCGCCGCCGGAGTGAAGGCGCTGCCTCCTCGGTCCCCCCTCGCCCCCCGCTCCTCCCTCCGGCCCCCTTCCGCCATGGAGATGCCCAACAGCACGACGGCGGCCAACGGCAGCCAGCCGACTAGCCCGGCGCCCGCGGCCACCCTGGGTTACCAGCTGGGCACGTCGGTGGTGCTGGGCGCGCTGATCCTGTTCGCTGTGGTGGGCAACGCGTGCGTCATCGCCGCCATCGCCCTGGAGCGCACCTTGCAGACTGTGGCGAACTACCTGATCGGCTCCCTGGCCGTCACGGACCTGATGGTGTCGGTGCTGGTGCTGCCCATGGCCGCCCTGTACCAGGTGCTGGGCAAGTGGACGCTGGGCCAGGTGACGTGCGACATCTTCAACTCTCTCGACGTGCTGTGCTGCACCTCGTCCATCCTGCACCTGTGCGCCATTGCCCTGGACCGCTACTGGGCCATCACGGACCCCATCGACTACGTCAACAAGCGGACGCCCCGTCGGGCCGCCGTGCTCATCAGCCTGACGTGGCTGATCGGCTTCCTCGTCTCCATCCCGCCCATGCTGGGCTGGCGGACCCCAGAGGACAGGGCCGACCCCAACGCGTGCACCATCAGCAAGGACCCCGGCTACACCATCTACTCCACCTTCGGCGCCTTCTACATCCCGCTGCTGCTCATGCTGGTCCTCTACGGGCGCATCTTCAAGGCGGCGCGCTTCAGGATCCGCAAGACCGTCAAGAAAGCAGATAAGAAGCAGCAGCAGCAGCACGAGGATTCAGAGAAGGTGACCGACACCTGCCTGTCGGCCTCGCCGTCCAGCGGGGAGCCCAAGCGGAGCAACGGGGGTCCCCAGCAGCAGGCCAAAAGCTGGAAAAGCGCCGTCGAGCCCAAAGGGCCCGAGGGCCCCTGCGTCAATGGGGCCCTCCGGCTGGGAGAGGACGGCCCGGTGGCTGCCTTGGAAATCTTAGAGGTCAACCCTTCCAACTCAACCAAGAGCCACCTGCCCCTGCCCAACCACCACCACCATCACCACCACCATCACCACCACCACCCTCCCCAAGGCGGCTCGGGGGCAGCCACGCCATCGACGGAGCGCAAGAACGAGCCCAAGAACGCCGAGGCCAAGCGCAAGATGGCCCTTGCCCGGGAGAGGAAGACGGTCAAGACTCTGGGCATCATCATGGGCACCTTCATCCTGTGCTGGCTGCCCTTCTTCATCGTGGCGCTGGTCTTGCCCTTGTGCGGCTCGGGCTGCTACATGCCGGACTGGCTGGGCGCCGTCATCAACTGGCTAGGCTACTCCAACTCGCTCCTCAACCCGGTCATCTATGCCTACTTCAACAAAGATTTCCAAAGTGCTTTTAAGAAGATCATCAAGTGCAAGTTTTGCAGGCAGTGACTGGAGCGCAGGGAGGGACAGCACACGCAGAGAGAGACACGCTTTTTGGGGGGTGAAGTGGGGTGAAGTGGGGGGCTGGGAAAGGGGTAGGGTAGGCACTGGGTGTGTGGGTCTTATCCTCCCTCCACCTCACCTCTTCATGAACTCCCCTCCCCCCAGGCATCTCCTTCTACCATGGATGCTTTGCAGACACCTGATGCCCTGTAATGCCGTCGGGGCTGGGCCATCTCACCTCTTCTGCGCCATTTTCATTGGGCACTGATGGCTCTTTTATTTTCGGGAGAGGAGGGCGGGGAGCGTCGCCTGGACCCCCCCTTCCCCATTTGGGACGCTCGAATGGAGGCTGCCCTGTGCTTTGGGTCCCAATACAGACCGGGGCCCAAAGCCAACCGCTGTCGCCCAGCAGTGTTGCTCATCCGGCGCCCTCGGGGGTCCCTTTTCTGAACTCCTGCTTCAACACCGCGAGGCGGCTCAGGAAGGTAGGAGCGTCCCTTGGAAGCCTGACAGTCTCGTTTGTTGTTGCTCCCGGCCTCGACTCCTTCTCAGAGTTTCCTCCTTACTCCAAACTGTGCATAGAAACAATCCGATCAAGGGGAGCTGATCTAGGATTTTGAGGGTGTGTGTTTGTGTGTGTGGGTGGTAGGATGGGCTGCAGACCTGGAGACTAACCAGCCAACCGACCAACAAACAAACAAACAAACAAACAAACAAACAAACAAACAAACAAACAAACAGGGTATCTGCCCGAATTGAAACCACACAATAAAACCATCCTATGCATAACAACGTAAATCTCGTCTGGTTTCTCTCCTTCGCTCGCTCCCCACACGGCCCCCACAAAAAAACTTGGATTTATTTATTTGTATTATTTTAAAGAAGAAGCTAAAAACTTCTTTGCTTCTTTTAAGGCCGAGTAAGTACGAACTCTGAAAGGGAGCGAAGCAACCAAGCCAACTGGAGCGGCTTCCAGGTGGTCGCTGGCTTGGGCAAAGTGCATTTCGGTGGGGTGGGAAAGGAGGGAGGGAGCCAAGCGGATCCGCAATCCTGTAAGTGACTTGCTAACTCATCGGTCTGTACCTTGTATTGTAGAGAGCGCTCTCTTGCTTATATGTTGTCAGCCATTTCTATGTCCAGGACTCCCACGAAAGGGCAAGCCGATCCCACGCTACGCATGTTTACTCGGAAGTAAGTCCTACCGAGCTCAATGCTCCCAAGGAAGCCTGCGGTCTTTGGCACACTTGGGTGGGAGCGGAGCGGAGAGAAGAGCCATTGGTTGAGGAGAGATTTACTTCAAAGTAAAAGCGTTCATCGGATCGGGCCGCCGTTATGGCTTGAAGCCTGAAATGGTGGAAAACACACCTCTTATGAAAGATTTAGCAAACGAGGAGATAGCTTTAATCGGTGTTTAAAGCGCTAGAGGCAAGCTTCCGGGCCACACTGAACTTCCTGCAGCAGACAAACCGATGCGGTAGGGTTAACTTGATATTTACATAGCTTTCGGTTGAGTCCAGCTAGATTTTACTCGGAGCAGATCCGCTGAAATGAATGTATGGGATGCCCTTTATTTTCGGTGGGTTTACTCTGAGTAGAACTAGCATGGGATTCAACCCTTTATCAGGACAAATAAGTAGTGAAATGCTTAATGCAGGCAGCGTTCATTAGTTCAAAAATAAAGCCTCCTTGATAAGGATGCAAATTAGAAAAAGTTGTTCCAGGGACAAAACAGCTTCTGGTGGATAGTGCCCAAAGGTGTCCTTTGGAAGCAGAACAAAGACAGTTCTGCATCACTGGAGTCTCCCACAATGCTTGGAAAAGTGAAAATAAAGAAGGCAGTCCTAGCAATTATAAATCTTTAGCAAATGCTTGCAACATTTAGTCCAGATAAATATATGGTCTCAGTTGAGTATTGCTCTTTCTTGTTTGGGATCAACCCGTGAGACTCGGAACTCTTAATATTGCATCAATAGATGAAGGTGATGCCCTTAACTTACCCTGCAGGCTTTAAGCCTCTAGACACTTACTCCCAAGTAGACACATTGTCTGCAGAGTAGGTGAATGAGTGAGTTGTATGCCCAGAGAGTGAGCCAAGAAGTTAAAACATTGCTCAAGAGATAGCAAAAGTCCATAAGTCAAATGAAATGTGTAATATAATGCCATTACATATTATTTAAATGTCCCATCACAGAAACGTGGCCACAGACTGGGTTTATTTGCATGCATGTCTGCATATAAAAAAGCCCTCATGTCTAATAAACTTTGCTGAAACTTACAATGCAGCTACTGGCTGCAGTTCACAAGCCCAAGGATGTGTCTTGTGGATTGCAGACAAACTGTCACTCTGCTTTTTTTATTTATTTGAAAAGAGCATTTTAAAGTACCACTAAAGATTAGTAGGTGTAAAGGGCATATATTAGCAGAGCCAGCAAGAGATCTCCTAACTCCTCCCACAATGACTTTGACTCATATTGAATCCTTCATTCTAATCATCTCAGTTCTCTCATTGAAGATTAATGAAGAGAGGCAAGTTTTACCCCCAAAGTTCTGTGCATTCCATCGCTGATATGAATGGAACTTGTGCCAGAGCATGGGAAGTGCTCTCAAATCCTTCAGAGGAGTTTGCACAAAGGTATGTCTGGCGTCTTGTGCATCACACAGCTGTAAAAATAGCCATGCAGCTGTAAATAAATAAAACGACAGCTTAAACTCATGAGCAACCATGTTAGAGTGCCCAGTGCTTCAGTCCCTTGAGCACATGACTGGAAAATGCATTGCATTGCTTCCAAGGAGTGAGATTTTCTGACAAGTCATGGACTGTAGAACATAATGGGCATCAGCTGCAACAAGCCTAAGCACATATACATAGAAGTAATAGGCATTTCTATGTAAAACTTGCTTCCATGAGAAAGCTTTTGGAATACTTCTTATGAAGACATAATAAACCTAGGGGGGGAAAGTCTTGTCAGAATTCATTAGCAGCACAGATTTTTAAAGGTTGAATTCATAAGGAGACTAGATTTGTGTTGGTTCAGTTCCTGGGCTTCACCAGGAAAAACACACATGGATAACTACACACCAGATATATCCCTGAAGGGTAACTCCAGAAGACTAGGATATAATAGAAACAAAATGTGAGTCATTCATTGTGAAGGACCCAGATATATTCTCTGAAAGCTATGCTTCTGTTACAATATTCAATTTCCACTGCTCTCCAACTGAACTATTGTTATTGGTAGGATCCCAACAGTGCATCCATTGATATTTTTATTATTGTGTAGAATGTGGCAGCGTCAATGTTGCAGGCACACATTGGAGCGTGTCTGTGACATTGTCAGTCACAAGTGGCACAACTCTTCCACATGGCTGCTTCAATTTCATGTGCGTATAAGAAGTCCAAGTTAGCAAATTATAATTATCATTAATCTTCCAGTTAGAGATGGGAAATCTGCAGTCCTCCAGATATTGTTGGTCTTTAACTCCCATCAGCTTCAGCCAGTGTGGACAATGGTCAGGGATAAGGAGAGTTGGAGTCTGAAAGCCTCTGGAGGGCTGCAGGTTCCCCATCCTTGCTTTATATGTGGAGCATGGCAATATTTGTGTAGCTCTTAAAAAAATAAATCACTCCCAGAATTTCTCAGGACTGAAGCCTACATCTGTATTTTTTTAATATATAAAAAAGCAGCAATATTGTTCCCCTAGAGCAAGATTATTATTTGCAGCAAAGTTACTTCAATCTTGACCCAATATCAAGCTATTACTTTTGAGTCAGTCCTTGCTGAACAATTTAACACAGGCTAAAATCCATATCTAGAATACAGTTTGACTGATAATTATAAAAGTCTAAAATCCTAAACACACTTACTAGGGAGTAAGTCTCACTGAATACAGTGGGACGTCCTTCCAAGTCAACATGCAGAAGAATGCACTTTTCCTTATGGGGCTAAAAGTAACACTAAAGGCATATGAATGGGACATAATTTCATGTGAAGTCTATCAATGTTTTAAGCATATTTACACAGAATTGAGTTCACTGAAATCTTACAGGGGCATGCTACTATGAAAGTGGAGTGTTACTGCCTAAGAATCATATTTGCATGTAAGAGTTTTAATAGCTATGGGTTGATGTCCACATTACATCTTTATTGTATAGAGACAATTCCCAGGTAGTTAACAAAAGTGTTCTCCATCATTTCAATGGTGCTTTTGCAGCCAGTGCACTGATTGGGCAGTTGATACACTTTACAGCAAGGGGATATTTCGGTTGCAGTGGATCTTGCACAATTTTGCAATTCTTCTTTTTCTTCTTTGGCGATCACTCGTAGCCGAGTAAGATTGTCTTCCATAAACACATTTTTAACAATGAGTCCGTAAGTGACTGTGGAGGCCAATTCTGGATCCACACGTCCTTCCACAGTGGGGACATTGGTTTCCGGGCGGGAGTTGATCACGGTGTAAATGAGCTAATGCTATATTTATACTAAATGCTCATATAATTGGAGCTGGAAGCAAAGGTTGTGGTTCAGGACCACTTATTCTTTTTTTTCCTCATTCATTTATTTTAACAAAATAATAATAATAATAATAATAATAATAATAATAATAATAATAATATGTGCACCCCCCACCCACGAGACTATTACAACCTCCTGAAATTTCAACATCTCTTGTGATGGTTTGACCCCTTTCCATTTTAACAGTACAAATTTTACAACTACCTTCCATCTCTCCTCAAAATCATTTCTCCTGCATAAGGGACCACTTATTCTTGAACATGGCAGCTGAAGTCACTTTGAAGGCTCAGTGACAGTATCAGTTCAAGATATTTCTGCAAGGGCCAATACTTGGAAAAGATGCCAATTCTCTCCTTCATCTATAACCTGCCTTCTCCGTGGTGCCACCTGAAGCAGGTTACTTCACCCTGTTGCATAGCAGGGGCCAGACCTGCTATGTGACTACCTTGACATTGCTCCAGAGCAACTGGCATGTAGGGTTTAGTCTTTAACATGAGTTACTTTGAAAAGATTTATACCCCACCATCTCCCAGGACTCACGGTGCCTCACAACAGCTTTACATATATGCATGTCCTGCCTCCGTGGGACTCAAACCTTTAGTCGCTTAAACAAACAAGTAACTAAAGGAAGCCAAAACAACGAAAAGCCCCCTTTTACGGCAGGGTTGGGGAAACCGTTGCCAGCCCAAGGGCTGCACTGTCTTCTGGGCAACGCTTTGGGCACCACATGCTGGTGGTGGATGGGGCCAAAGACAAAGGTTGGCAGGGCAACATATGTGAATTTTACCTATGTACTGGCTTCTATGCACAGCAAGAAAGATGCATTATCCAAATTCAAGGATACATTTATGTGAGACAGAAACACTAAATGAGGTTGCAAAGCATGGAAGATGATGGGTGTGACCTGGGGAGAAGGATGGTGGTGAGAGTCTTGAGAGCCAGATGGAGATGCCTGGAGGACCACATTTCCACTCCCCACCATCCCGAGGTTCCCCATCCCTGTTTTAGAAAAATCCACACACAAAAAGCAGTTAATGTAAACCAGTTAGCAAGGAGCAAGTCCCATTCAATTCCCTGGAAACTTACAAATAAACAGAAGTCGAGTCATGTTGCATAAGATTTCATTCCAACCCTTTCCTGCTATTTCTTGCCTCCCAAATTTTCCCAGCCCCTCCTATTACACATAGTTTACCTGACTGGCTTGCCCCTTTCAATGTAATCCTGACCTAAACGAAATCCATTGACATCAGCAGTGTCAATAGCATAGATAGAATTAACCCAAGTCCCATGAAAATCCATTTTGAAAATGAATTTTGTTTCCTTGGCTTCAAGCCCAAGTACTCTGGCTTGGAAAGATGTTCTATAGAAATCCACCGGACCTGTTTCCAAATATATGTGTTTACAATCCAGGTACAGATCTCTCAGGTGCTGTTAAAATGTCAACCTTGTTATCTCGAGCCTGAAAACAATTTGTATGAAAAGAGAGACGTATGTGTTTGGGGGTCATTTTTCCAGCACTTAAAAGCTACCACAAAGAAGACAGAGAACATTGAGGGATGTGTATGGTGAGATATTTTAACATGCTGTAGTATAAACAAATGTTAGGTGTTAGGACTCAGTTCCTGACTGCAAGATCAGTTGGGCAATAATACAAGTTATTGAGAGTCTTCTACTCTGGAATGATCCTCAACCCGGATGGGTTAAGGAAGGTATGTGTTGTCTTAAGGGAGATGGGTTTAGAATAGATGATCCTTGAGGTCCTTTCCAGAATCAGAACTCATAGGGAGGTGACAGAATGCCCATTTTGCACAGCACCCCCTATCTTCATACAGGGTATGGATTGTGACCTAGTCTAACGTTCCCAACTCCTGGTTTGACAGGGATGCTAATTTTGCACTATGAAATAGTCTGAAACCTTTGTGAAGTTCATCTATGATCTCATGCTTGAGCCAAAGACAGAGAAAGAGGTGATTGTCCTGCTTAGTTTGATACAGTTTGTGCTACCTAGTGATAAAGGGAATGTTTATTCTGTGATTCATGTGAATGTATATGTCCACTCATGAACTGATGCTACTACATACTGTGTTCAATGACGCTGATAATTTTAATATGTTCTATAAATAGTCTAATTTTCTGATTAAAATGGACTGCATTTTTTCAATTAAAGTGATCTTTGATCTCACTTTCCCCTCTTTCTTTGATCAACATGTTCTTGAATTTCTGGTCTTTGAAAATGAAGTTGAGGTCCCCACAACATTGCAAAAGGCGAACACACAAGAATTAGCAAGTGTTGCTGATATAGCCATTTTACAGCAACAGACACAACTTGTACACAGGGATGCAGGAAATTTGTTAGCCATACATAAATAAACAACATTTCAGGGGACTTTACAAATTAATTCATTAGCTCTGTGTTACTGGTGGGTGATATTTGTTGAAACAAGAAGTTCCCTATGCATGAGTAGTGATGATGATGATGATGATGATGATTAGAAAAATATGCATCATTTATCTGTGTAAGTGTGGAACTGTTTGCATCTGCAAATTTGTTGGTTCCTACTTTCCGTTCCTTCCTGTAACTCAGTGACAGAGAGCATGGTTTGCATGCAGCGGGTCCCAGGTTTAATCACTGGCATCTCCAGCTAAAACTGGGAAAAGACTTGCATCTGAAATCATGAAGAGTCACTGCATGTCAGTGTAGTCGGTAGTGAGCTCAGCACAAGGCAGTTTCCTATGTTCCTTTCTCTTTCCTAGTATAAAACACTAGATACTTTCTAAATGTAGTTATGTCAGCTTATAAATGCCAGATTAGAGCTGGATTTATTTTAGTGGAAGATTAAATGGGATAACAAATGGGTTGTATTTCTTGTTTTCCCTAAATATCACATGGTCAGAAGCTGGAGGTGATCTAGTGAAGCATAGGGTGCTCAGAGCTGCTTGTTATTTTACACACTGAGAGGACCTAGTCCTGGCTATGTATGAGTATCACCCTACTGGAATAGACAGGTCATTGCCATAAAGCTGTTCTTATACTATATTCTGATTTTACTGCCCAGTTTAATGAGAACTTGAGGATCACAGGGGAAGGACTAGTGTCAAATCTAGTCCAAGGGCTGGATGCATCTAGATAATAGCACTAGTGGAAGCCAGTGTAACACATCCCACAAACACAATGGGGATTCCCCTCTCCTCATCCATGTCCCCTAATTCACTCTAGGGCAGTGGTGGCTAACCTTGGCACTCCAGATGTGTTGGGACTACAACTCCCATCATCCCTAGCTAACAGGACCAGTGGTCAGGGATGGTGGGATTTGTAGTCCCAAAACATCTGGAGTGCCAAGGTTAGCCACCACTGCTTTAGGGGGTCAGGAGAATCCCCAGAACTGGGCAAGGGTGGAAGAGAGGTGATATCATTTCATCAGGCAAGTAGAGATGCTAGTGCTGATGGCGTGATCTCCTTAGCACTACTTCGAATTCCACCCCAGGTCACATCTTGGATCACACGCTGTCCTCTGGAGGAAGCTACAAATGATGTTTCTGCAGAGATGTTGTAGGCTAGAACTAGAGTGTGGTAGGATCTGCCTCCCTGGAGGAGCTGGCTGGTTATTTAAAGGGCTCTTACCTTGTTTTGTAGCCTTTGCCTTCTGCAGGGCTGGGGAGACAGAAGCAATTCATGGGACTCATTCTCTGAGTTAGAGGATGGTGGCAGGGCTGTGCCCTCTGACGTGCTCATGGTTGTCTTCTCAAAGAAGGCATCTGAACCTTGTTCTCATCAGAGTCCTCTGCCATACACTGCAAGTTCCCTGTGTTGTGGGTCATGATGGTTGCCTCTCTTTCTTATTACTCCTTTCAGGGAGATGTATCACAAAACGGAAGGAATGATCAGTCTAGATCTCTTTTATATGCACCACTAGTGTGGAATATGTGGTCTTCTACATGGTGCTAGACTACAACCACCATGATCGCTGACCGTTGGCCATGCTTGTTGGGGCTGACATAATCCACCAACCTCTGGAGGGCCACAGATTAGAACCTATACCCTGATATAGGTATGCACAATCTCGTTCATTTCATTTTTTGTCAATTAATTTTCTTTTGCAACAGTTTTATGAGTGTTCCACTTTGGCTGGGCAGTCAAGGAGCTTTGAAGCAAACAGAGAGCTACATGCATGGCTTCAGCTCTTAATGGACGATCTGGAAGAGGATATATTAGTCATCAGTGGACTATGCCTTCAGAGAAATTATGCCTTTAGAGAAATATAACTCGTAAATCATACTTCTACTGTATTTCAACCATGTGTCTGCCTGACATAATTTGCCAGTTTAAGTGGAAGTTGAGTTATGGGCTGTGGGTGATCAGTAGGACCATATTTACATTATAGACATGGACAATTTTTCACACCACTTTCACTATCAAGGCTTCCCTAAAAGAATCTGAGAATTGTACCTTGGTGGAGTGTTGACAATTCTGCCTCCCCTCACAGAACTACAGGCCTAGACTTCCCTGGAGAGGGAGAATGACAGTTAAACAAATATATCTATCATAGATAAGTCATTTGACTCAGCTTTCTTTCAGCCGAACTGATTTGAGAAGCAGATTCACATCCTTGGCATCAGTTTTATTTCACACAGCCACATATTTGTAATAATTTGGATGCAGGCAACCTACTGATGATTCAGATAATCAAACTAATCACCACTGGATTGTTTTGAATAGGTTTACGCACAAACATTGTGCCATGGAAGCTGAAGGGATGTTTCCCTCGGAAAACATGGTTGTGGGAATGTATCCTGAGTCCTCCAGTTCACTATGGCATTTTCCTTTTCCATGGAGAGGTGGAGATTGCTTGCATGGTTCTATTATTATTAATTAAATTTGTTAGATGCTTTGCTGTGCCCAAGGCAACCCAAAGTGACTTACAACCAAGCAGAGAGGGTTGTAGAGATGCACCAGATTCCATGTTTAAGCATGAACGTGAGAGGGAATCTTTTTATGAGGGATGCTGTTTCAAGTATATTGGGGTGCTTTAGAAATCAGCCTGAATATATACAAAAGCCAGTAGTGTGGAGTGCTCTTGTTCAGGGTGATAGTCCAAGGAAACCCCACTCCACTCCACTGCACTGCACTCCACTCCACTCCACTCCACTCCACTCCATCTCCATCTCCCTCTGCTTTTCCATCCCTCCCCCAACTACCAGTCAACATTTCACAAAAATGAGCATGCTCAGCTCTCATTGGGTCCTTTTTGGTTCATCCCTTACATTCTTTTTTAAAAAAGAAAAGGGCTTCTGCAAATTTTGGGTCTTCTCGATCCTGCTGATGTCTCCCTCTTGCCTCTAGGTGGTGCAGTTTTGGCTACGTATGCAATAACGTAAGCACTGGATATAAAGTGCTTTATATCCTGACTTTAGCACAGTTAGAGATGAGCATAAGAGTTCAACGGAAATTACCTAGTGTAGTAATAAGCAGAGGGTTGTGGCTCTCTGTGGGAATGTTTCCCTAGCCCAAGGTGAGCTCTGATGCCCCTGAAAACACCACCCATCAAACAGCAGGGAAGCACAGGAAAAAATGCACTGTTGCTTTACAATTCTATTTAGCTCATAATACTAGGTTAGAACTGGATTCATCTTCCTCGATTGGAAACCTGTTTCCAAAGTGATAGTTCAAATGAAGCTTTCTGTTTTTTGACTGCTATCAAAGTAGTTCATTTTTAGTACCCAGGAGTCCTCTTGGTGGATCTGTGTGTCTAGCAAACAGGTGCAACGTTCAGAGAACCTTGATAGCTCCAGCGAGTTACAGATGCCAGCTCTCCCTGCAAAAACCTCACACAGAGCTCATTAAGGAAATTAGGTCTGATGCTGATTCTGTGTCTTCTCTCTAAGTTGGCAGTTCCTGCTGTACAGGCAGGCTTAGGTTTGTTGATACTTTACTGCTGAATATCGTTGCAACCGGGTACCATAAAGAGCTGGCACAAGCAGACAGCTGATGCTACCAGATGGAATATTTCTACAGAGGAAATACGTAGTACTGCTAGGGTAACTCAGCAATGGGCATTGCGAGCATAATTAAAGAACCCGCCTAGAATTGCTGTGGGAGATGAACAAGAAAAATAAGGTGGCAGTAAAATAAATGAAGGCATTTTAAAGCTGCCTAATGGGTTTTATAAAAAGAGAGAGGGGGAAAAATCCTGTTTTCACTTGCCCATCTTCGTTGGGCTTACCTTTAAAGGGAACTGATTTTCATTAGCAAAAAAAATGAAACTTCATATGAAAAAGCAGGGGTGTGACATATACTTATTCTCCACCTAATCTGAACATGTATCTGGTCAGTGACCTTCAATAGCAGATTGGAGAGAAGGAAAAAATAAACCATCCAAGTAGTTATGCATGCCCAGTGGAGCTCAGGAAACTAGGAACCTGCCATACCAAGCCAGGCCATTAGTTCATCTAGCCTGATGTTGTCGACATTGGCTGGCAGTGGCTTTCTGCTTTGGTTTTTTTTTTTTTTTTGCAATGATCCACCCAGCCTGACCTGGAGATGATGGGAGACACTTGGGACCTTCTGCATGCAAAAGAGATGCCCCAAAATTAAGCCATAGCACTTTCCCCCTAGCTTTGGGCTTATACTTCTCAAATAGCACAGAGATGCTCAAGGTAATTTTGTCCAGCTCTTTAATGTGAACAGACCGGAGCCACACTTTCTGGACCAACATATAGATTGGAATACAGTCATCCTTTGTTTTTCACTCTTCTCCAGATTATGCAATACTGAATGTACTAAAATGCGTACACAAATGGATATTTTGGGGCAAAATGTGTAGAATACAATGCAAAATTTGTGTGGGAAAACTTTACAATTCTCATAATAAAAGATGGGTACATACAGCTGTTGCAAATACTGCTGTGGTAACAGTGTTGATAATAAAAAATAGAATTACTGATGCTTTGGGTTCCCCTTTTAAAACTGGAATCGGTAATTTGGAATGTCAAAATCCAGGGAGAAACTCCATGGAGAATTTTGGAAGGATCCCCACTTATTGGGTTTAATCCAGTTTTGAATATTTGCTTTCTCTATTATTGACTCTTGCCCAGTGGCAATAGTGTGTGGCTTTTAAAAAATAGGTGTCCCGTGGGCAGCTAATTGCCATTGTTAAAGCTCACATAGTGCTAAGCCCCAGCACTTATTTTCTCTCAGTTCATTCGCTCTGATAAGGAATTAATGTTGAGAAATTGCGCTTGTCTGTAGCAGCTTTCATAGTACCCTGGTCTGACTTTCTAATCGCATTATGGACTTGTTCTTGTTGAGAAGAATATTAAATCAATATTTTGAGTAGCAGGTAAGCACAAATGCGAATGCTTTCTTTAAGTCTTAAGATACATGTTAGCACAGGCAATGATGAAAGAGAACATCTAAATGGACAGCAAAATAATTTTTGCTCCTTGCTGTGTGGAATAGGTCCTGCAGACATTTAAGGGCAGAGGAACTGCATTACCAGAGGTACTGTATGCGAACTTCCCTTGAAGACTGCTAGAATCCTTCTTTTGATATTAATGAAGGTTGGTAAAAGTTTCCCTGAAAATGCAATATCTATAGGGAAGATTATGCTTATTTATTTTGTTACTGTAATATACAGGCAGAGAGGTGAGTGCAGAAGTCAGCATTCTGGGGGTTTTTAGTCACATTTTCTTCAGAGTACACTCATTGAAATGAATAGCCTAAGTTACTCCTGGCCATTAATTTCAGTGGGTTTACTCTAAGCAAACACTAGTTGAATACAAACGGCAAGTCAAAAGTTTAACCTTTGGAAAGTGAGAATCTAGTCCTTAAGTCTCCAGCTGTTTTTGGACTACAGTTCCCATAATACCAGACCACTGGCCCTGCTAGCTAGGGATGATGGGAGTTGTAGTCCAAAAACAGCTGGAGACCCAAGTCTGGGAAGCACTGACCTAAGGGAAGGATTGGAACCTGGTTGACGAAGATGGGGCTTCATCTCCTTCAGTAGCATAAGGTGAACGAATTAGGACAAATAGGTAATTTTGATGGTGTATGCATGAGAACAGCTGTGAAGGCTGGTATGAAGAGCTTATAGCAGCTTCCACCCTCATCCTTAAGGTCTAGAATTGATGCTGCTGGTTTCAACTGAGCATGCTCAGTAGACTACATTGCTGTGATTGGGTGAAATCAACTGCTGGGTGCTGCTTCACCAGCGATTCCCTGCTGAAAGCAGGATTAAACTAGTATCAGCTGGTGAGCAGAGAATTCAATCCTGCTTGGTGCTGCTTTGCCAGTGTGTACCCTGAAGAGAATGCATTGGTGAAATAGATCCCCTTCCCCCACCTCATGGGTCAACTTTGATAGGTGGGCAGAACCACCCTCCTATTAGTCACCTGATATCATCATGGCATCAGATGATTGACAGCTGGGTGGACCTGTTCTCCTGTCAGAGTTGGTTCCACAAGGTGCAGGGAGATAAAGATCTGGCCCACCAGGCTAAAAAGGTTCACTACACTTGCCCTAAAGCAATACACACATATGGCACAACCTCACTTAAAATGACTTTGCAGCTTCTTCAAAGCAGAGACATTATAAATGGGGGTCCAAGCCATGCACAAATGTTTATAACTCAAAGAAAACATATTGATAAAGCAGAATTCAAAAGTCTTTTTTTTTTGCATCTGCTATGAACAAGAATTGAAAAAGTGTTTATTTGTGATTTAACATTGTCCCATGTAGGAAAGAGGAAGAATTGGATTGATCCAATATTTAGATGAGATTTAATATGTATACACTGCTGCAATAACAATGCAGAACAGTGCAAAACAAAAAGACAAACCAGGCCTTTGGCTGATTAACATCCTAGATCCTTTAAAATGTGTTTGTGTATGTTTTTTTTGGGGGGGTTATTGTTTTGTTTTTGATGTTATTACGAATTTGGTATTTTTGTGATGTGAACTGCCCTGAGATCTTCAGATGAGGGGTGGTATAACATTATTTAAATATATTATTTAAATAAATAAAGCAAGCAATCAGAGACAGGTGGGGACTTAATTAATCTCAGGACATAGTGGCACAGAGAAAGGGGGAAATGATGTCAGAGACTTTTAGGAACTTGCTGTGGGTATAACAATTTACACTGGTGTTTGCAAATGAATACACTACCTGCAGGGCATGATAAAGAACTTCTGATAGGTCTGTGCTTCTGAGAGTGGTGTTTTTTGTTTTTAGTGTGGTTTGTTAGAAACCCAGGAAGCCTATAGGCTATTCCTCACAGTATGAGCATGCTGCTTTCACAGAATATCCAAGCAAGAGCTTTGTATTTTTTAACTCGAGCAGTGGTAATTTTAAATTGAACAGAATGGGACTAGGGTCACCTGTTTGGGATGCCGTTATCTTATTCAAAGAGGCTCTCAGTTGGTCCCCCACCCCCATTTAATAGATTCTTGGAAAATAGCCAGAGAGGAGCAATGAAGAAGCAAGAACTCCTGATGTACTAGAAGTTGCCTATACCAGCCCTTTGCCAACCTGGTGCCCTCCAGATGTGTTTGGGGCTGATGTAGTGATAGCTGGGGAAGGCTGACTTTTAGAGCATCTTGATGCATTTACCATCATTAAATCTGAGGTGTTCAGCTGATGATCAATTAAACTTTGGCTTATTTCATCACAGAATAGTTATAAGCACCAGCAAGAGCACCTGAGACTTCAGAGCGGTTTGATATTTTTTTTTGCCGCAGTTCACTTGAGGCTCTGTGGGGCTTTGATGGCTCCTTAACCATAGCTAAGTAGTGGGGTCTGGGTTTGCATGTAACACTAAATTATGTTTAACATTAACTAAGGTTTATAAACCCACTGCAAGCCTTGGTTGACAAGAATCCTTTAACCATGGTTAAGCTGCTGGGCTTGAGGGACATGGGTGGCGCTGTGGTCTAAACCACTGAGCCTAGGGCTTGCCGATCAGAAGGTCGGCGGTTCGAATCCCTGTGACAGGGTGAGCTCCCGTTGCTCAGTCCCAGCTCCTGCCAACCTAGCAGTTCGAAAGCACATCAAAGTGCTTTCCCGCTCTGGCGGGAAGGTAAACAGCATTTCCGTGTGCTGCTCTGGTTCTCCAGAAGCGGCTTAGTCATGCTGGCCATGACCTGGAAGCTGTACGCCGGCTCCCTCAGCCAATAAAGTGAGATGAGCGCTGCAACCCCAGAGTCCACAACTGGACCTAATGGTCAGGGGTCCCTTTACACTTTACCTAAGCTGCTGGGCTGGGTTAACACTGAAAGTAGAACTATGGTTCAATATCATGGTTTAGCATTGCTACTGTTCTGCATAACTGTTAGCTGTGCAGATCCCTATTTATGCAATGTCTGGCTTTGAAAATAACCCTTGTGCCTTTATAGACTTGCATGGCACAGAGGCACACTTCTCTTCAGTACAGTGCTAGGAAAAGCTGCATCTTCTGGTTTCTTTATATTTTCAAACAGCTTTGAAAGGCACAAAAGCGATGAAAGGTTATGATGAATAGTTTGGAACTGTATGTTTGCTGACTTCAGTATCTGTGTTAAATACCAGGAGCTCCAAAATGGGCCATAAGTGTAAGCAAGTGTACAATGATGAACATTGGGACAAAAGGCCCTGTCTTTACATACACACCAATGGGCTCAATACTGGCAGTTTCTGCCTTGGAAAGAGACCTTGGGGTCATGGCAGGTCACTCAGTGAAAATGTCAACCCAGTGTGCAGCAGCTGTGAAAAAGGCAAATTCAGTGTTGGGGATAATTAAGAAAGGGATTGAAAATAAAAACTGCCAATATCACAATGCTGCCCATTATATGTATCTATGGTGTGACCCCCCTTCATGGATCACTGCCTTGTCGTGGCGAAGGGGCTTGAATTACTCAGGGAAGCTATGGACAGGTCAAGATGGACAGGTCGTAGTGGAGAGTTTGGACCAAACGTGATCCACCTGGAGAAGGAACTGGCAAGCCACTCCAGTATCCCTGCCAAGAAAACTCCATGGACAAAGACAACAGGCATATAAAAGATATGACGCTGGAAGATGAGCCCCTCAGGTCGGAAGGCGTCCAACATGCTACTGGGGAAGAGCGGAGGACAAGTACAAGTAGATTCAGAGCTGATGAAGCGGCTGGGCCAAACCCGAAAGGACGCTCAGTTGCGGATATGCCTGGAAGCGAAAGGAAAGTCCAGTGCTGTAAAGAAAAGTATAGCATAGGAACCTGGAATGTAAGAACCATGAACCTTGGTAAGCTGGATGTGGTAAAAAACGAGATGGCAAGAATAAACATTGACATCCTGGGCATCAGTGAACTGAAATGGACGGGAATGGGTGAATTCAGTTCGGATGACTATCATATCTACTACTGTGGGCAGGAATCCCGTAAAAGAAATGGAGTGGCCCTCATAGTCAACAAAAGAGTGGCGAAAGCTGTACTGGGATGCAATCTCAAAAATGATAGAATGATCTCGATACGAATCCAAGGCAGACCTTTTAACATCACAGTAATCCAAGTTTATGCACCAACTACCAGTGCTGAAGAAACTGAAATTGACCAATTCTATGAAGACTTACAACACCTTATAGAAATGACACCAAGGAAGGATGTTCTTCTCATTATAGGGGATTGGAATGCTAAAGTAGGGAGTCAAGAGATAAAAGGAACAACTGGCAAGTTTGGCCTTGGAGTTCAAAATGAAGCAGGGCAAAGGCTAATAGAGTTCTGTCAAGAGAACAAGTTGGTCATCACAAACACTCTTTTCCAACAACACAAGAGACGACTCTACACATGGACATCACCAGATGGGCAACATCGAAATCAGATTGATTATATTCTCTGCAGCCAAAGATGGAGAAGCTCTATACAGTCAGCAAAAACAAGACCTGGAGCTGACTGTGGCTCAGATCATCAGCTTCTTATAGCAAAATTCCAGCTTAAACTGAAGAAAGTAGGAAAAACCACTGGGCCAGTAAGATACAATCTAAATCAAATTCCTTATGAATACACAGTTGAAGTGAAGAACAGGTTTAAGGATTTAGATTTGGTGGATAGAGTGCCTGAAGAACTGTGGATGGAGGCTCGTAACATTATACAGGAGGCAGCAACGAAAACCATCCCAATGAAAAAGAAATGCAAGAAAGCAAAGTGGCTGTCAAATGAGGCCTTACAAATAGCGGGGGAGAGAAGGCAAGCAAAATGCGAGGGAAATAGTGAAAGATACAGGAAATTGAATGCAGATTTCCAAAAAATAGCAAGGAGAGACAAGAGGGCCTTTTTAAACGAGCAATGCAAAGAAATAGAGGAAAACAACAGAATGGGGAAAACCAGAGATCTGTTCAAGAAAATTGGAGATATGAAAGGAACATTTCGTACAAAGATTACCACAATTAAGGACAAAAGTGGAAAGGACCTAACAGAAGCAGAAGACATCAAGAAGAGGTGGCAGGAATACACAGAGGAATTATACCAGAAAGATATGGAGGTCTCATACACCTCAGGTAGTGTGGTTGCTGACCTTGAGCCAGACATCCTGGAGAGTGAAGTCAAATGGGCCCTAGAAAGCCTTGCTAACAACAAGGCCAGTGGAAGTGATGATATTCCAGCTGAACTATTCAAAATTCTAAAAGATGATGCTGTTAAGGTGCTGCACTCAATATGCCAGCAAGTTTGGAAAACTCAGCAGTGGCCAAAGGATTGGAGAAGATCAGTCTACATCCCAATCCCAAAGAAGGGCAGCGCCAAAGAATGCTCCAACTACCGCACAATTGCGCTCATTTCACATGCTAGCAAGGTTTTGCTAAAAATTCTACAAGGCAGGCTTAAGCAGTATGTGGACCGAGAACTCCCAGAAGTGCAAGCTGGATTTCGAAGGGGCAGAGGAACCAGAGACCAAATTGCAAACATGCGCTGGATTATGGAGAAAGCTAGAGAGTTCCAGAAAAACATTTACTTCTGCTTCATTGACTACGCAAAAGCTTTTGACTGTGTCGACCACAGCAAACTATGGCAAGTTCTTAAAGAAATGGGAGTGCCTGATCACCTCATCCGTCTCCTGAAAAATCTCTATGTGGGACAAGAAGCTACAGTTAGAACTGGATATGGAATAACTGATTGGTTCAAAATTGGGAAAGGAGTACGACAAGGCTGTATATTGTCTCCCTGCTTATTTAACTTATATGCAGAATTCATCATGCGAAAGGCAGGACTGGATGAATCCCAAACCGGAATTAAGATTGCTGGAAGAAATATCAACAACCTCAGATATGCTGATGATACAACCTTGATGGCAGAAAGTGAGGAGGAATTAAAGAACCTTTTAATGAGGGTGAAAGAGGAGAGCGCAAAATATGGTCTGAAGCTCAACATCAAAAAAACTAAGATCATGGCCACTGGTCCCATCACCTCCTGGCAAATAGAAGGGGAAGAAATGGAGGCAGTGAGAGATTTCACTTTCTTGGGTTCCATGATCACTGCAGATAGTGACAGCAGTCACGAAATTAGAAGACGCCTGCTTCTTGGGAGAAAAGCAATGACAAACCTAGACAGCATCTTAAAAAGCAAAGACATCACCTTGCCAACAAAGGTCCGTATAGTTAAAGCTATGGTTTTCCCAGTAGTAATGTACGGAAGTGAGAGCTGGACCATCAAGAAGGCTGATCGCCGAAGAATTGATGCTTTTGAATTATGGTGCTGGAGGAGACTCTTGAGAGTCCCATGGACTGCAAGAAGATCAAACCTATCCATTCTTAAAGAAATCAGCCCTGAGTGCTCACTAGAAGGACAGATCCTGAGGTTAAGGCTCCAGTACTTTGGCCACCTCATGAGAAGAGAAGACTCCCTAGAAAAGACCCTGATGTTGGGAAAGGTTGAGGGCACAAGGAGAAGGGGACGACAGAGGACGAGATGGTTGGACAGTGTTCTCGAAGCTACCAACATGAGTTTGGCCAAACTGCGAGAGGCAGTGAAGGATAGGCGTGCCTGGCGTGCTCTGGTCCATGGGGTCACGAAGAGTCGGACACGACTGAACGACTGAACAACATGGTGTGACCGCTGCATGCAAAAATGCCTGCATGCCACACATCAAAAAGGATATTTGTAGAACTGGAAATGTTTCAGAAAAGGACATCAAAAATGATCAAGGGGTTGGAGCAATGCTCCTATGAGGAAAGGTTGCAGCATTTGGGGATTTTAAGTTTAGAGATAAGGAAAGTGAGGGAGGACATGAAGTTAAGCATGAGGTGGACAAAGTGGATAGTCCACTGACCCCGAAAGTTGGAAGATCCAGGACAGATAAAAGAAAGTACTTCTTCATGCATCACATAATTAAACTGTTCAACTTACTTCCACAGGAGACAGTGATAGCCACAAACTGGGATAGTTTAAAACATCTTTAATGGAGGATAGGACTATCAGTGGCTATGAGACAGGATGGCTATGTTGTTCCTTCATTGGCTGGTATATGGGTGGCGCTGTGGTCTAAATCACAGAGTCTCTTGGGTTTGCTGATCAGAAGGTCGGCAGTTCGAATCTGCATGACAGGGTGAGCTCCCATTGCTCTGTCCCAGCTTCTGCCAACCTAGTAGCTTGAAAGCATTGAAAGCAGATAAGTAGGTACCAATGTGACGGGAAGGTAAATGCTGTTTCCATGTGGTCTGGCACTCGTTATGGTCCTCCATGCGCCAGAAGCGGTTTAGCCATGACCCGGAAAGTTGTCTGTGGACAAACACCGGCTCCCTCGGCCTGAAGTGAGATGAGCACCACACCCCATAGTCACCTTTGACTGGACTTAACCATCCAGGGGTCCTTTACCTTTACCTTTACCGTTGTTCCTTCATTGCTGGAGGCATTGTGGATCTGAATGCCAATTGCTGGGAATTACAAGTGGAGGGGGTGCTGTAATGCTCAGGTCCTGCTTGTGGGCTTCCCATAGGCTGGCTACTTTTTTTTATACAGGATGTTGGACTAGATGGACCATTGATCTGATGCAGCAGGGATCTTCCTATGTCCTTACCAACAAATGGATTGATTACTAGCTGAAAACAACAGTGATAATTATAATGATAGAACAACAACAGTAGTAATGATTCCTTCCCTGTTCTTCCACTTCCCACCCACAGAAACCTACGCAATGAAAAATACATGCAATACGTTCCTAAAATACAAGTCAATAATCAAATTGCTAACAGACAAAAACATATATAAAACAATTACCTAGAAACCTGACAGCCTTAATCCTAATAGATGTTGCAAATGAGAAGCCTGTTGAAACAACAGTGTCCTCAGTTTCTGACAAAACACAATCAAGGAAGAAAACACTGACTTTGACTAAAAATGGTAAGTTCCATTGTATTGGTGATGGCTGGGATCTGCTTTAGCGCTCTTGGAATTTTAAAAAACACAGCGACAGCTGTGAATTCCAGAGATTATTGAATGGTTGCTTTGCAGGAGAGATCCTGGCTTACAACAGAATAGGAAACCTCTATTCTGGCTTGCCATTTGTATTATGTCTGTGCTGCACACACAAATCCAGCAAGATGATTTAGAATACATTAAGGGCACTGTGTCACCTTCATAGTGCTGAACAACATGTATTTTATCTGCTCTGTGGCCTATAGTGTCCATTCACCAAGTCATTTCCCTTCTACAAGCAGCTATGGTTGAATATATATTTAGTGATAGCAATGCTCCTGCAGAAATCAACAACAATATACCTGTTATGCGACTAGACAGCCAATGTGATGTAGTGGTCAGAGTGCTGGAATAGAACCTGGGAGACCAGGATTCGAATCCCTGCTCAGTCATAAAGCTTACTTGGTGACATTGGTCACAGTCCAAGCTGCTTCCCAGGGTTGCTGTGAGGATACAAATGGGAAGGAGGAGAGACACATGTGTCATCTTGAGAATGGTGGGATATAAATGCACTAATAAATGTGCAGAATTGATCAAAGTGCTGCTGGATCTTAAGTCCAGATTGGGGACCAATCTGGACCTCTGTAGTGTACCAGCCTCAAGCTAGCATAGCAAAAATTAAGGTAAAAACTGCCTCCACCTTCTGCCCTGGCAAAAGGCAGGGCCTAAGATGCAGTAGTGGCGATGCGGCGCCATTCAACACTGTTCCCCGTTGGCTAGGAGTTTTGATTGCTCTCTAAACAAGTTTGTACTAGCCATCTCCCCCAGGAAAACAGTGTTCACAAATCCTTCTCAAATGTTCCCTTTTCCTACATATTGGGGGATTGGCAATTTACCAGCAAAGCCCTGCTTAAATGTCTGTTTTTAGACTGGTTGTGAGATGTCGCTCTGCATATTTACATCCTTTGTCACGTTTGCTCAGCTTACTTTAAATAAGAAAGTATAGCGACCTAGTTAAAAGAACACCATAAAGACCATGCAAGGATGAATGACATAGTAGGAATACTGGGAGAAAAAAGGTCTGGGAAAGGCTGGAGTTATGGAGACATTTGCTTATAGGTTAGGTGTTGTAAGCAGTGCTTTTTTTCTAAGAAAAAATGTTTAGGGGTAGTCTCATTTTCCTACTCATATTGAAATGCTGCCCCTCAATGAGGTCAAACTTAGATTCACAAAATGTTATGGGGTATGCGTACCCCTGCGTATCCCCAGAAAAAAAGCACTGGTTGTAAGATAATTTAAACAAATACACAGTGGGTAAGCCGAGCAAGGGGCATTATAGCTGATGAGAGTATTTGTCCACCTAGTCTCATAGTGTTTACCCCAGGCGTAATCAATGTGATGCTCTCCAGATATTGTTTGACTACAATTCCCATCATCATTGGCCATGCCGTCTTGAACTTATGGGAGTTTTAGCCCAAAAACATTTGTAGAGCAACATATTGGCTATCCCCAGGCTACCCCAACTGGCAGTGGGTCTCCAGTATCTCAGATTAAAGTCATATCGAAACTCCATCACTTGCACTGAAACATGTGGCCCCTTGGTGTGTGTTTTTTAAAACTTTGGTTTGGGGGAAGAGAGAAGAGATTCTAAAAAGCATTCATGGGGCAGTTGCATTACCTTAATTAGGGTTTTCTCAAGCTACAGAGGCCCAGAAGGGCTGCATTTCACCCACAGTTCTGAGGTTCCCAATCCATGTCTTACAATATGTTGGCCAAGGCATACAGAATTGCTGTGGGAGGACAATGGGGCGCTGTGCACAGATACTGGGTCCCATTCTGGTTTGCCGGGTAAAGCAAACACTTTGATTTTATTTGCCTCTTTTGTCAATATCATCTTTTAAACCAGTGATGGCTAACCTTGACACTCCAGATGTTTTGGGACTACAACTCGCATCATCCCTGACCACTGGTCCTGTTAGCTAGGGATGATGGGAGTTGTAGTTCCAAAACATCTGGAGTGTCAAGGTTAGCCATCACTGTAAACTATACCATCTTTCCATAGATGCTTGAGGAGGTTTACATCAAATGAATGAAAACATTACAATTAAAAACAACAACATAAACAGTTAGCCTACACACTGGTCAGCATTTAAATATAAATTAATACATAAGGCAACATGTAGGTATCAACATATTACAACAGAAAACCCCTTAAAGCAACTACTTGAAACATAATCTGTCATGAATGAATTTACTAGATCATAGCAATATTTTTTTAAAAAATGACTGAAAAGCATAATTGATGAATAAACAAATAATAAGCAAAGTCTCCCAGCAGGTAAAGAAATAACCAATTAGTATGAATCATCATGGGTCTGCCATTTTCAGTGGCAGTTCCATTTTTCTTCTAACATGCAGTTCTGCCCTTAGCAGAGATGGCTGTGACTGTTCTATGACTATGTGAATGCAATTGGAAATGTATGGTATCTGTTAACTACCAGCTTAGTATTTTGCTGTACTGTATAGACCTAGGTTAGACATATGGTGATGCTAAGAATATTAATGTTCAAGAACACACCAAGATAAACCATTGGGGATGCATTTGTATTCAAGTCACTTTGCTTGCTATAGAAGGGATGGGGAACCTGTGTCTCTCCAGGTTGCGCTGGTTTACAGTTCTCATCTTCCCTGACCATTGGATGGGTTGGATGAGGCCAATGGAAGTTGGAGTCCAGCAACATCTGGAAGGCCATGGGTTCCTTATCCCTGATCCACCATAAGCAAAGTATGGTGTAGCATGCCAAATATAAGTGTCTTGTAAATATAAGTGGTGTAATTCTCTTTGGCTAAATGTGAGGAAATCCTGATTCTTAGCTTCAAACAAGCATGCTCCTGTTTTCAGTTCCCATTCAGTATCTGTTTTGATTTAATAGTAGCCTTGGCTACCTGTCAAAATATTGCTGCACATCAAGATGCTGAAATAATTATTCTGGACCTCTGTCAATTTGGCTGTGGACCTGGTTGCCACTGCTGTAATAATATTGATCAGGCCTTTGACAGCCAAATTATATGGCTTGTCCTGATTGAATAAATGGTACTGTCTTCCATGCTGAGTAGTTGCTCTGTTGGGTGACAACATCAGCTTTGTATAAACGTGTACAGGGTAAATGGCAATGAAAATCACCTGGTTAGACTGGCAGTGCATTTGTTTGTAAGACTGGTTACCTACAGCATCCTCTCTAGTTTAGAAACGTTACAATGCAATCCTATGCAGGCATACGCAGAAACAAGTCACACGGGGTTCAATTGAACTTACTCCCAGATACATGAGTGTAGCATTGCAGTCTTAATTAATGAGAACTTGTGAAGTCCAGCTTGTCTTTTGTGTTCAGAGATACCTGGTGAGTCCATCTCTTTCAAGGTTAGGACTCTTCTTATTAGCAGGCACTCTCTTCGGTTTGCTTATTTATACTCCTGAGACTTGGCCCACTACTGGAGTATGCTATTCAGGACTTTGCAAATCTCCTTCCTCTCTTACCCCCTTACAGTGTGGTGTAGTGGTAGACTAATAATCTGGTGAACCGGGTTCGCGTCTCCGCTCCTCCACATGCAGCTCCTGGGTGACCTTGGGCTAGTCACACTTCTTTGAAGTCTCTCAGTCCCACTCACCTCACAGAGTGTTTGTTGTGGGGGAGGAAGGGAAAGGAGAATGTTAGCCGCTTTGAGACTCCTTTGGGTAGTGATAAAGTGGGATATCAAATCCAAACTCTTCTTCTTCTCCTCCTCCCTGCTTGGTAATGCTTGCCACCCCTTTATTCAGCTGTAAGCTCTCTTCTCTTATTCACCCCAGAAGGTGCTCTTTCCCATTATTACTGCTGTAGTCAGTATCTTACTCCCATCTTTGGTTAACTTCACTTGTTTTTGCCTGTTTACTATCTGCCTCTCTGCTTGACCCTCCTCTATTTTATGGTTACTCATACATTCAAACTCATTTCCTGTCCTTCCTTCTCAGTGGCTGGAAGTACCCCTGGTGTGTCTCTTTATCCTAACAGGCAGAGTGGCTCTGCACCTCAGCATTCCCTTCACACATTACTTCAGTTCTGAGCAGTTCTGATGGAACACCAGCACCTTGAAACACTGGTGAGGAAGCCTCCTTGCCCTCTCCTCACTGAATATTGAATATTCAGTTCACAGAACATTGAATTGAATATTGACTTCTGCATGCATAAAGTCCATATACTTTAGTTGACTCAGATAGTCCAAAACCCAAATCCTTAAGCAGGGGCAGAGGAAAAGGGGTGCGGTGGGTGCGGTCTGCCCCAGGTGTCACTACTGGGGGGGGGGGTGTGACAAAATGCCGGGCGGCACTCACCGCAGAGCCTGCAGTGCGCCCGAGCCATGGGTCTCTCCTGGGAGAGACATGGTGGCTTGACCACGCGCAGGCTCCGTGCTGCCCAAATGGTCCACCCGCTGCCTCCCCCCAGCTATAGGGCAGCTGAGTAGGAGGAGGCAGGCAGACTCCAGAGGCCCCACGGTGCGCCCTGCCCCTATGGGTGACTTGCCTGGCCACTGCCCCACCCCTATGGGCGGCTCACCCCAGGCGCCCGAGCGGCTTCCTCCGCCGCTGTCCTTAAGTTCTTAAGCTTATTAATTGCCACATATCTCTGCAGTGACTTGAGTTTGACATTCCTTTCCCCCATCCCAATGAAGATTTTCCTTTCCCATCCCAAAGGATTTGGTGGTATTTAGTTGCCAATATTTTATTTATTCCTACAGTATACATACCACATTTCCCCATCTCAATGGCATTTCATTTTCCTATCCAAAAGGATGTGGTGGTATTTTGCTGCTAATGTTTTATTTATTCCTTCACCTAAAACATTTATATGCCAACGTTTCAACCAATGGTTTTGGGGTCATGCACAAGAAAGGAAAACTGCACTAACAACACTCAAAACAACCAGCAGATAAAAGCACAATTAAAAGTCAGACTAAAAAAAAAAGTACTCCCTGCACCCCTCTCTCTGTATCTATATAAACTGCCTAGATTTTTTTTTAAAAAAAGTTTTTGCCCACTGCCCAAAAGATAGGAAGAGTTAGCAGCACCAGCCCTACTGCTAGATGGAGTAAGGTGGCCAATTCAAGCATCAGGTGCTGAAGATGGGTGGGAGATGGTGGCAAGGTATGAGAGGACAGAGTTGTAGTCTGCCCTGTGCCTGCCCCAAGCTAGCCTGCTGCTGCAGGTAAGGTGAATTTGGGCCACCTGATTCCACTATAGTACAGAGATATCAATATTTAGTTTAGCTCTTAATTAACTAAGGTACAATCCTATACCCATTTAACTGTGGCCCTATTAGCTACTGCGTAATAATAATAATAATAATAATAATAATAATAATAATAATAATAATGTATTATTTGTACCCTGCCCATCTGATGGAGTTGCCTTGACTCCCCCTGACAGGGCCTTATCAGTGGTGGCTCCCCATTTGTGGAACACCCTCCCTGGTGAAGTGCATCTGGTTCCTTCACTGTTGACTTTCAGGATAAATGTAAAAGCCTGAACACGGACCACCTATGGCACATGTTACTTCAGGTGCATATTGGAAGGGATGATGTGCCCTCTCTAACACTATTGGAATTGCAGTTTGGCAAGCATATAAATTAGGCCTTGAATCCTATCAAGTAAGATCTGTAGATCTACAGTTGTGGGGTTTTCAAATAATTAATGATGGCGCCTGTGCATGAGCTAGGAAGTGAATCACACTTCATGGCTAGGTTGGGTCTATCATAGTTCTGCTGCTACAGCTGAACTATGCTGAACAGCTCATTTGGAGATAGGTAACTCAAGGCAGGAGTCCTAAAATAAGACTTGGGGAAGATGCCAGCTGAAAATAGAACAGCTTTTACACGGTAGATTGGTCACAGCACAAGGATGATTCAGCAGAACGCTGTTCCACTCAGCGTTTATGAGGATTGCACTAGCTTTACATTAGGGTAGTCATGTGCCCCACTTTATGGAAGTTTGAAGGGCTGCCAGAGGTCAGTCCTTTGTCTGAAGGAGTCCTCTATTTGAAGGATTGTCTGGTCCATGCCTGGTTTAAAGAGTGATCAGAAGGGAGAGCAGGCGGGAGTGGGGCTTGTAGTTGCCCATCCACACTTACTGTCTGGACAGGAGAATGAACAGACACACAGGCCACTAGCTCACAGTCTTCTCCGTGGTGGTGAGCTGTATGATATTTCTATTTAACTTGTATAGTAATTCTATCTGATTTTGCATCTATACATATAAATTAGCTCATGCAAATCTGTGTCTTCTTTTGTGATGTGTTTTCGCTTTTTTGGCAATGCTACTGATGTTACCTAGAAAAGACTTGATGCTTTATTTCTGAGTTTTATATATATATATATATATATATATAGAGAGAGAGAGAGAGAGAGAGAGAGAGTGAGTGAGTGAGAGTGAGTTACTATGCAAGTATATGCATCTTAGTCAGAGGAAGTTCTACTGATGGGACTTACTCTCTAGTAAGTGTGCCTATGATTGCAGCTTTTAGATCACAAATGTGAGGTTTCCCAGGTTACAGCTCAAGTCTCACTTTTGCGTTATTAGTCCTGTAGGTATATGGGGGGGGGGAGGGAATCTATAATGCCATCTAACAAGAAGGTGCTTGCAAATTAGAAAATGGGATTTAGAAATGCCAGACAACAGCTGGCTAGAGACAATTCCAGTCAGATCCAAGCTTTTGTTCATAAATCTACAGTGTTTCAGAACAATCCTGCTGATCAAACTCCAAAAAGAGGTGATAACTGAAGAAAAAGCATTTCTCATTATGAAGATAGCAAGTGCACAGGGCTCTCCTACTTTCATTTGATTACCTGAAGCTTTGAAAAATGATCTGCAGACAAGGATGTACTTATCTGGATGCACACAGCAATAGTTCAGACAGATGCAGACAGAACCACCAAGCTACAAAAGCACGGGGGCAAGGGAAGTACCTTTCTTCTCTCTCAAAATGGGAATGGAGCAGGGAGAGGGAGCAACCTAGCCGCTGAATTCTCCACCAGCTGCTCCCTCTCCCTGCTCCATTCCCATTTCACCGCCATGAGGATGCTGCTGCTGCTGCTCCATCCCACTCAAGTGCCACTGCTGGAACTGAAGGATGACAATTCTAACCATTTGTGTTACTGCTCCCTCCCCAGAATCTTTAGAAGTTAAACCTTGGAGGGAGGCGTCTTTCTAGTGTGCATGCATTTCAGTGGACCAGAATATTTGTGGCAGATCCATTCCTTGACAACCAGTCAGTATTTCAGAATGCCCTGGGTTAGTCACAGAGGCTAGTCTACCCCAGACGTCTACTACACCACAGGGGGGAATGGGATACCTAGAGGGCTTTCTGGGAGGAACAGCTGAATATCTTCTGGCTGTTGTGATTCAGGGATAAAACCCAAACAAGAAGGAACGCATCCAATGCCACCCTTCTGCTCATGCAAATGACTTCTGCTTTCCCCTTATTCTCCTCAGCAGATCCCCCATGCACCCTCAAAATCTGCTCCAGATGGTTGGGGGACCTCTGGAGCAGATGGGGGATGGAGAAAGGGGAAGGGGAAGTCCTGTAGCATGAAGAGTGTGGCGATCACACAGGACTCCTGGTCGTTCCACGGACTATTGACCCTGTGCCACCACTATACCGCTGCCACCAACCAGGTTCTCCCTGGTAAACACTGAGCCTCCGTCAGGATTTAAGTTAAACAAAGAATATCAAGAGTTTATTTTCACACACCAACAAGCTTTCGATATTAAATACACTGTTACACTTTATCCTCTCAGTCTCGTTTCTGCCTTTAGCTCACTCTAACTCCTCTACCTCCCCACCACAAAGTTCCACACACCAACCCTCACAACCACCAACACCAACTGCCCACCGCTAACTCCAACTGCTACTCCCAACTGAACTCTGCTCCCCCTTGGGCTGAGTCTTAAAGCCAATAAGCCCCGCCTCCAGATTCCTGTTGGTCAGCTTGTTAACCCTTTTGTCTCCACCTGCACAATTCTATTCAGAAAGGATGGCCAACGCCACAAGGAGCACATCGCTTGCGCAGTGTTGGATACAATAATTCTGCTCTACATTTGCTCAGCCTGTTCTGTGACCTCATTCTTATTCCCATGAGTCCCAGGCCCTTAGTCTTACTTACCACATGCACACACATGAACACCAAAGCACTGTTAAGGACACAGTCTGCTGTTTTACATACTGCAGCTGCTGAAGTAAATTTGGTACTCTTGTTAATCTATGGCAGATATATGTATTTTTCCTGCCGAAAGAGCAGCAGATGCAGTCTTTCAGGACCTGCTGTAAGTGAGATCTGGGCTCCTAGTCTTAGCTGCCATTTATCACATCTAACAAACACTCTTCAGAAACAAACTTGGCCTTTTGAGTATTCTTTGCCTCTAGCAGTTGGTGATTCCACTGTGTGTGTGTGCACGCATGTGTGCCTGTGATTCACCAGCCAGGTCACATTGCCATTATTTCTTTTCACTATTTAATTGGATGACACTTTACAAATTGAAATAATGAGCTACCAGCACATCATATACATGTTTGGTAATGTATACATATGAAAGCTACAAGATCAAGTAGCATTTTATGCTGTTGATGAAGATGCTCATAAATAGGCTATTTTGAAGTTAAGGCTCAGCATATTAACTGCTTACGTTTATCACTTCCCTGCAGAAAGTTATCTGCATATATAATGATTAAAGGGTTAGGGCTTCTTCTTGCACAGAGCCTGCTAATGATGGCCCTCAGGTGGAGAATGATGAAAAATGCATGTATAGGGTAATCTCCAGGTGTGGGGTTGGTGTGGATAATTTCTATGTAGTTCCCCACAGACAGAATTTCTCCTGCCTTGTTGGAACAGGTTGGCAGCCTGGGTTTAACATCAGTGCGGGCAGAAAAGGAGGGCACAGCTAAGGTCAAAGCCAGCTTTTATCAGTTCAGCATGCTTGTCTATCTTGTCAAGGATCAAATTATTGCAAGGTGCCTTGCTTTTCATATATTTCTTTATCATAACATTTATATCCTACTTTCCCTCCAGGGAGCTTAATGTGGCATACACGGCTCTCTCCTGCTTATTTTATCCTGATGACAACCCTGTGAGGTAAGGTTAGACTGCGACTCGGTCACTGAGTGAGCCTTATGGCTGAGTGAGGATTTGAACCTTGGTCTCTCAGGTCCTAGGCTGGATCTAGACATGTCAAAGAAGCGATTCAGTTAAACACGTTGCAAACTCATACAGGGAAATCCAGTAGGGAAAGACAGGACTCCACAGCACCATCTGATGTCACAGTGTTATATACAACACATATAAAATGAAACAAAATAAAAAATAAAAAAATTATAAAATGCTTTTTCTTTGCCAATCTAGCTGAGTCGCTAGTTGAAGACTCTAGTTGTGTGTGTGTGTGTGTGTGTGTGTGTGTGTGTGTGTGTTTTCATCACACTTAACCATAGGTGTCAACTTTTCCCATTTTTTTGCGGGAAATTCCCTTATTCTGAATAGGATTCCTCGCAAGAAAAGGGAAAGGTTGACAGCTATGCACTTAACTCTGTGTTTGATTGTGACCATTGTATTTACCACTTTTACCTATATTAAAAGTGAGGCTACTGTTTAAGCTTAAAGATCATGGTCATGGTTGAGGAAAATAAATAAAACATTTGTTCACATTACACTGTGTGTGTTTTGTTGTTTTCTTAGTATTATTAAGTATATTTTATAATTTATCAGAGTAGCTTGTAAAAACCTGATGACTGAAAAAATATATCTAGAGGAGCCCGTGAATGATCTGTGAATTGAACTGGAATGGAATTAGTTTAAGTTTGCCACCTCCAAAAAGAAACAGGAACGAATTCCTTTCTTTCAAATGACCTTTCTAACCACACAGCAGATCAGGATTTACTGGTAGATTTCTGGGTAATTTGCAGTACACCAGCAAGTGTTCCTGACTCCCAATTGTTTAACAATAGCAAGAACAAAGCTATATATTCCACCTAAACAAGACTGCTGAAATGGTGAGAGGTAATCAGAAGAGATACTGTGTGTGAAAGGAACAATAGTTCTGTTCCATTCTGGTACTGAAAACAATTTCCTAGACTCAGAATATGCTCAGAGGCATCATATTCTTTAATTCTAAGCACATGTCTTTTGCATCAAATGAAAAACAAACTAAATTTCAGAAGTCTGCCTATGCCTACTTTAAAAGTTATCACCCTAACTCTGAATTGTGCTCTAAACCAATTGACAACCTATGTAGGCAATCCAGGATATGTGAAATATGGCCCCATGTATGAGTACCCACTAATATCCTTGTAACTACATCCTGGACCATCTAAAGTTTCCAAAAACTCTTCCAAAGGAGCCCCAGAGTGCATTGCATTCATCCAATGAAGCTACTCTTGAAGAATTCATGTTGAGTTCATGTACTTAGCATTTGGCATGACCTTGTAGTCCTTGTTTTGTATCCATCTAAGGCTAAGTACATGGACCTCAGTCATCAGTTGATGCAGCAGTCATCTGCTTGTGTGAACCGGCCTTCAAGTCATCTTCTAATGTCCTGGAATAACTACTTGGGCACTTCTCCATTTCCTGTTATGAAAGCCACCTTCATAAAATCAGTACACTTTCGTGGTTGAATGTATCAAACATACTGAATGTATAGTTCTATGAACGTAAAGGTAAAGGGAACCCTGACCGTTAGGTCCAGTCGCGGATGACTCTGGGGTTGCGGCGCTCATCTCGCTTTACTGGCCGAGGGAGCCGGCGTACAGCTTCTGGGTCATGTGTCCAGCATGACTAAGCCGCTTCTGGCGAACCAGAGCAGCGCACGGAAACACCGTTTACCTTCCCGCCAGAGCGGTACCTATTTATCTACTTGCACTTTGATGTGCTTTCGAACTGCTAGGTGGGCAGGAGGGACCGAGCAACGGGAGCTCACCCCTTCTGATCGGCAAGCCCTAGGCTCTGTGGTTTAGACCACAGCGCCACGCATGTCCCCTATGAATGTAGCTTTTTGCATTTCAGCTGCACCAAGCCAGAGATGAGGAACCTGTCTAGATGTTGTTGAACCCCAACTCCCATCAGCCCCAGAGGCCAGGAATAATAGGACCATCCTTGCAACAAGCCCTTCTCCTATAGCAGTGGAGATTTTGTGCTTACAATGTTGAATTTTCTGCTATTTTTTAAAAATCTTACTATTGACCTCTGATAGATTAATTTGGAAATCTGCAAGTCAGGTTGGTTTTATAGCTTATCCTGATTTTTCTTTTCTTTTTTTGCCACCATCATTAATGCCAGCCAATAAATGTAAGAGCTTCACAACAATTCTTAAAAACTGCCCAATAGTTCTCAAGCTTTATTGGGCAACTCCTCCTGGTGCAGTTAAAGGGCTCCCTCTTCCTTCACTCTCCATCTTGTTAAAACTAGAATGTATCCGTATCAAGCCAACTCCTTCCAATTGCAGATAATAAGCTGCATTACATCTGTATATATTACACATTCGTTCACCCCTAACAAGCCAATGTACTTAATGGGCAGTTTATTCCCCACGTATCACATTTGTCCTTGATGCATTTCTTTGATTAGATTCTTGAGCCAGCCAAAAACACATCAGCCATTATTTTATTTCATTATTATTATTTTTTGTGTGCCTGGGCTGCAGAAGTTGCTTTTAAAATGGCCTTTAATTGTTGGCTCGTGTGATCCAGAAACCAGGCAGACTTTCTGCCTAATGTCTTGCATCTTTATTTATTTATTTTTTAAAAAAAACCCTAGGAAAGATGCTGAATAAACAGCACGTTGCACAGCCAAATTAGAGCGGCAACGAAGCATTAGCAGGATGCTGAGATTAAAGGAGACATCATGTTGCTTGTCCTACCGGTGATGTCTTGTCTTTTATTTCCCAACCCCCCTTCCCTTGTTTGTTTTCCAGAGTCTGGAAGAAGCTTCTTTATTGTGGGAATGAATTTAAGCCTCTAGAACGCTTTCCCCAATTCATTACTATTTCCCATTGGTCTCTTTCTGGCTCAAGAAACCCAGGGAAGTGTGATAAATTAAGAAAATACTGCTACCTTACACTTCACTAGAGGGGAAAAAGAATCAGGGGTGAGATCCAGCCTCCCCACAACTGTAACAGGAACCAAAGGCACTTTGGGTTGTGCAGTGGCAGACGGACTAAAATGGCAGCTCCTTGTACTCCGTGGGGTGATTCTCTGGCTCATTGGGGAATGTGTAGGGCTCCAACTTGAAGGGGGTGGGGTGGAGTTTAAATGCTCTCGTGTGCAAACAGAGCAACTGTTCAAACTGGGTTGGGTGTATGTCCATACATAGTTGTCTACTTTAACATACTTCTCAACATTTTTAATTGGGGCCAGAGAATTTTCTGGGTACACTATTTGTATTCTGGCTCTGTAATATAGTTAGGGATGAATAATTAGTTCTGGTCCCTGTCAGTTTATCACATGTCCATTCATAAGTTTATCTTGTCCTGATTCCACTGGAATCTCTCTTTATTTTTTAATTTAAAAAGTGGTATCAAAACCCATATTTCAATCCATATTTTATCTCCATGTACACATTTCTAAATGATTTTAAAATACACATTTTAAACGCATTTTGGCATTTTATTTCATTGTTTTAAAGTTGAGATCTGTACCATAAAATTTGGGGAAGTGTGAAATCCAGAGGATAATTACATTCTGATTCAGGAGGTACTAATTATGTCTGCTTAAAAATGCAGAATTTAGATCCCCCCTCCATCCCTAGTAATTTTCCTTTTCAGGGCCAGCCCTATCGTTAGGCAGAGTGAAGCAGCTACCTCAGCTAGTTGATTTGGGGTGTCATGAAAGCAAATGGTTAATTATTCCCCGTGCAATCCAAACCCAGTAACTGCTGGGATGAGTGAGTTTGGAATAGCTGGATCGTGGGTTGTCACAGATGCACTGGGGCTTTGCCAGTGTTAAGTCCCTCATCCTGGCTCACCTGAGGACATGGTGGCATAAGTCCCTCTTCCCAGCTGAGCTGGGCCGATGTTGACTCAGCCGAGGCTCCACTGGCAGAATTTAACTGGTAGAACATACACTAGCATAAGATGCAGAAAAGGAGCATTCTGGGGGTGGGGAGGGAGAATGAGATTCTTACACCTATTGCAAACCTCATATCAATTCTTACAAGTCTAGCTGATGAAGAATTGATCAAGATTGATTGATGAAGCATTGAACGAAACAGATTGGTTATCCGGAAACTCTGTTCCGGTGATATTTGGTGACAGACTATGTATATATTGAACTTTTGAATTATTCTACCGTGACTGGTGAAGAAGATTTAGAGACTTTGGTTGCAATTTCTGATCATTTGTATTAGTCTATAAATAGTGTTTAGTGCCATTGTTATTGGCCATCGTGTTGTGTTATTTTGTTCAGCCAGCCCCATGACCTGGCAACACAGCACAATGCATGCTGGCAAAAAGGGTGGTATAAAAAAAACCTCTGCTTTAAAGGCTTGTTTTCTCTCCGTTAGGCTTGGGCTGACTCAGGAGGTGGTAGATCTGCTCCTCAATGTTTTGGAATAGGGGCAACTGAATGCTGGCTTCACTTAAGACAGCATAGGTTCTGCCAACCTCCTACACCTAGGATTTCTCTGCCAGGGAGAGATGCTTGTGGGAGTAAGTGCCAAAATAACTTGGCCACCTTTGTGTTCTGTGCTCATCTTGACCTGGTCAGTAGGGGCACCATTTGTTGCTCTGCCTCAAGCAGCAAAATGTATTGAGATGACCCTGGCCCCTTTTAGCATTGCACCTCTCCATTAGTTCACCTTGACTTTGCCTGTCGCTGGCCTTGCTGGTAGCTGCATTCACTCGACTGACAGTATAAAAAACACTATACTACCCATTACTAAGAACTAAATGCTGTTTAAAGTGTTCATCCATCCTATACATTTTCTATATATCGTATAGGACATTCAAGGGATGTCGTACTGCAGAGAAATTATATTTTCATGTCACAGTTTACTTCTGTTGGGTTTTCCCCACAATCCTTTGCAAGTCTTCACTGGCTGATTTTTATTCTTTTATGCAACAATTCCCAGCATAGGATTGTTTCTAGAGAGGAAGCAATCAACCTTTTAATGGAGAAAGAGAAGGCTGAGGAAAGGTTAAGTTCTCATAAAAACAACTATTTAAAAATCAGAGTAGCTAATGAACCAAAGGTATACACAACACTGCCGAGTAATGCCTCCATTATTTCTAAATTTGGCTTAAGTGCTAGAGGTGGGTAATATTTTCTCTCTTTTAAATATGACTTAAAAGATGTATAATCTAACTACACCATCGAGCTCAAGGCAGCTTCCAGCCCATAAAAGTAAAATAAAACATCAAACATAGGAAGATGACAATAATCACACAAAAACTAGCCTTGCAGCAAAACAGCCACAGTTACCTTAGCGCCAAAGCCTCAGAGCTACCATTGTGAAGGCTCTTCTTTCTTACTGTGTCCACCTTTATTGCTCTTACTGATGGCATTTATCTCAAGGCCCATCAAGCTAGATGTTTAAAAGGAAATGGACCTTATGTCACTGGCAGAGGAGAAGATCCCAGATGGTGGTAAGAAAGAACTCCACCAGTCAGAATAGACAATACTGGCCTTGATAGCTCAATATAAGGCAACTTCATGATGTAAAAGGGGAGGCTCATAGGGGGATTGGTGCTTTCTGAGGAAAAACTGGAGGCCAAAGAAGGCTTTCAAAGTCAGCACAAGGACCTTGAATTGAGCACCTGAAACCCAAAGCAGCTACTGCAAAAGTGTTTGAGTATGACTCCTCCCTCCTTCCCCAATTCACTAGATCAGGCAGGCTGCAACTTTCTTCAGGTCCTGCATAATCATCGAAACTGCAAACTACAAATGTTCAGGCCTTCATTGTGCTGTTAAAGGAGGCACAAGATAAGCTTGGATCATGAATGTGATCTTGCCAAAATGAAACAAGGGGGTGAGGGAGAGATGGGCATGGGTAGGTTGTATAACTGGTGACAGAGCCAGCTCCAGGGTTGAGGAGCAAAATGCTGTCAAGTGGGGTCCTCTCATGTAATGGCGCTGCTCCTGGGTTCATGGGAAACTTGCTTTGGTGGCTCTGGATGGCGATATTTCCCCCCAACAATGGCTTCCTGGTTTGAGCCATCTTTCAAGGCTTTGTCAAAAACAAAGATGGCGGCCTCCAGAAGCCAGTAAGTGTGTGTGTTTTAAAAGATGGCCCATGGCAAGCATTGATGGTAGGCCCTACTATGGTCTGGAGGCCCAGTAGCTACTGAAAGATGGCAACTGCTGATCCTGACCCTGCTCATTGGCATAGTTCCAACCAGTAAAGATGAGAGAAGAGCAACTGGTTGTTAGTTAAGATGCTCTATCCAGGGTTAGCACAATAGTATGAAAATGCTCAGGAGAAATGTACAGTTTCTTAAAAAAAAAAAATACGCAGCAAAGACTAGCATATAAAAAATGACTTTCCCTGTTGTTAATCTGTTTCAGCAGTTGCCTTTGTTGAACACCATCTCTGTTTAAGCAGCTGTAATATGGTGGCAGCTGGTCTTCCATCAGCCTTCTGGCAAGGCAGTGATGAAGTATAATGCAGCTGCTGGAGGAAAGCAAGGCTAGATTAAAAAATAAAATAAAATAGAAAGCTTTAGTATAGATCCAATGGGAGGTGTTGTGCTCAAATGTCATTGACAAGTTTACTATATGTATATTCCAGTGATGGCTAACCTTGACACCCCAGATGTTTTGGAACTACAACTCCCATCATCCCTAGCTAACAGGATCAGTGGTCAGGGATTATGGGAGTTGTAGTCCCAAAACATCTGGAGTGTCAAGGTTAGCCATCACTGGTATAGTCTGACATCTCCATTTAACCTGTTGCAATCAGAGGGCCAGATTCAAACTTGGCCAGCCTTTTGGGGGCCACATTCCAATGGTGGGCAGGGCAAAACAACAGCACACAAAAAAAAAGCCCCAGTGAAACAAGGGGCTCATTCAAACACTGTTGCCTGCTACTGTCAGGTAAGTCTACCTGGTCTCATGGAGGGGGCACTCATGCAGGAGGAAGCCAGCAGAAGGCACTATGCTGAAGGCTGCCCAAATCCACACTCAACTCCCATGTCCCCACCCAGCTCTCTGCATGATGTAAGTCTCCTTTGCTTCATATACGCTAAGGGGAGATCCTGCTCTCAAGCCAGGAGTGGGAAATGTTTTTTCAGCCCAAGGGATGTTACTTGAACCTTTGTACGGGAAGCTACATCCCAGCCACGCAAAAGCCACAGATTTTCACCCCCCACCCCCACCCACCCCCCACACCTCCATCCAGACAAGCAAGAGGTATCATCACACTTCAAGGACACACACCAGCCAGACAAAGCATTTGTAGAGGATGTACAGTAGGGCTGGTGAGAGGTGGGAATGTCCTGTGGCCTAGAGAGAATCCCAGGTGTCAGATAGAAAAGCTTTTGAGACCTGAGTTTCCCCTCCCTGCCTCAAGCCTTGTTGCTTGCAGTACAATAGACTTGCAGATATATTATGGATAAGAGCAGTGTGCGATGCAAAGCAGGTGTCTGCACTGATGTATGTATTGTTGTAAATGAAGCTATTCGTTTGAAGCTAAGACAGGCAAAGGAGTTTGAATGGGGAAATTGACAAGCTCTGACTCAAACCAAACACAGGCGGGAGGTGGAATTGGACACATGATATGGGATGATCCATTGAAATAAGAAAATCATGTCTAAATATTGGCTCAGCTTTTTTTGTTAAACCCCATCCCCCCCAAAATGAATAAATAAATGCTTACTTATTAAGAGTGAAACCCAAGACCAAACATTCTGGGGCTAATAGTCTATGACTAGACTTACCCTTAGGAAATTTAATGTTTGAGGTGCCTGTCCATTGATTTGCACTGTTAGGTGGCTACTGGGAAGACCAGAAGATTGCATATTTTTTATAAAGGACATTATGGCTTAGTAACTTGGGGAGGCCTAAGTATTTGGGCTTCCAAGAATATCCTGTTCCTGACCTTCGTGCCTAGAGAGCTGGCCCTACTTCCAGTTACTGCTCAGGATGAAAACAAAGTTTTCAATGGGAACGTGTCCCTTTTGTTTGAATCTTCCCTTCACACTAGTGCACATTAAAAAGTTTAAATAACAAAAAAGTTTTTAGCATCACATTGCTTCCCTCCTCTCTGGATTAACGTTCTAGTGTTTGTGTGCTGCTCTCCAACCCTTAGGTTAACATTTTCAGTCTAAAGATACAGATTTGGGGTGTGTGTTGGAGCAGAAACATAGATAATCAAGGCAGAGCTGAACGGCGCAACTGGGAATGGAGGCATTTCCCCTTTGTGCCACTGGAGCTGTGCTGCAGACGAAAGCAGCCACCCATGAACTCTGAAGCTAAGATCCGATGTGGTGCAAATCCATAGACAAACACCCAGCTGAAGAAAGGAGGTTCCAGTGGGATTTCCGCACTTTTCATGGAGTTTTGAACAGTGTTCTAATTGTGCTTTCATTTTCTTTTAAAATAATCCATTACAATTGTTATTGATTCATACTAGTCTTCCTCAACCTGCCTCCGCCAGATGTTTTGGACTGCAGAGGAAGCCAGGAAGCTGCTTTCTACCAAATTAGACCAATGGTCCATTTAGCTCCGTGTTGTTGTCAATCCCAGCAGCAGCTTTCCAGGCTTTCAGGCAGGAGTCTTCCACAGCCCCTAGGATTAAACTAAGAATTGAACCTGGAACCTTTTGCAAGCAATTCGCATGAGCTTCAGCCAATATGGCCAGTGGTCAAGGATGATGGGAGTTGTAGTCAAAAACGTCTGGAGGGCACCAGGTTGGGAAAAGCTGTTTTATACAATTTGGGGCAGTTGTATAAATATAGAAAACAAAGTCACCTAGTTTATAATGGCATTGACCAGGGGTGGGGAACTGGATCCAGCTAGCGAGATACCTTAATTCCTTCATCTCCATGGGCCAACTTGGACAAGTGGGTGGGGCCACCCATCTATCACAGTTTAAAGGGGCTTGCTGTAATCACCAGTCAGCTGATGTCAATCTTTGACATCCATTTGCAGATGCAGTTTGGATTCAAACGGCACCTGCAAATGGACATTTCCCCTCTATAGGAACAATGGAAGCTCCTGGTTGTTCCTTTATAGTCATGCCCTTACCTGTCCAACACCTGACATCACATATGATGCCACAACCTCATGGGCCAAACTGGGATCTGTGCTGGTCTTAGTCAAGCCAGTGGGCAGGAGGCTCCCCACCAGTGACATAGACTGAAAGTTCCCTATGTTGGAAGTACAGCAGCAGAGATCATTCAGTGCACAACTTAAGGGTTAATTCAGTTCTCAGTGATAATTACCCAGAGAGGTATGTGCAGAGCTGTCACTTAGCAACCACTCTAGTGAGGTAACACAGGCTCTGATTGGCTGTGGAGTTCTGAGGTAGTTTCCCCTTCTGTGTGTTTGGTTAATGTCACCTTGTACGAAGCCTGAACCAAGAAAGACAAAACCTTTCTGTTCATTTCGCCTCACATTATACAGTGTTATGTTTAGTTTCCTTAGTAAAGTGTTATCAATATGCTGTCTCTGTTATTTAAATGACTTTGCTAATGTTTAAATTCACCACATTGGGTGGAAGATTCCTGTATTGCAGGGGGTTGGACTAGATCAGGCATCCCCAAACTGCGGCCACCCAGATGTTTTGGCCTACAACTCCCATGATCCCTAGCTAACAGGACCAGTGGTCAAGGATGATGGGAATTGTAGTCCAAAACATCTGGAGGGCCTAAGTTTGGGGATGCCTGGACTAGATGATCCTCGTGGTCCCTCCAACTCTATGATTCCATGCTTTTACCAACACTATTTGGGACTATTGATCAATTGATCTCTCTACCAGTAGCTGCTGGTGTGATAGGGTGTGCAGCTGGGTAGTCCTGGGGCTTCACAGATGCACCAGTGAGAGCTCTGCAGCTCTGCTCCACCATCCCAGCTGCTACTGCTCTCTGTGCAAACTCTTTATTCAACAGAAGAGATTTGTTCTGTAGCTCTTGGTTCAGTTTCCATTCAAACTTAGTTCTTCCAGAATGCGAGGAGTTGACCACAGACTGTTCTATCTACTGTCCTTGGAAATAAGACCAGAACATCTTTAACTAATCATATACAAATCAAACCCAAATTGGAAGAAGTATCAACAGAAGCATAAAAGCTCAGACCTAAACAAAGCAAAATATGGTTTGACAAATTTCCTTGCACTGAAGATCTTTAGGTTCCTCCCCCCCTGAAATTCCAGACAGATAAACTGTTTGAAAATAAGTAAGTACGTTGGCTTATTTACTGGTTTTCAGGCATCCTCACATCCAAGGCAGTGTGCAGAGAGCTCCATTTGAAAAGAAACTCATTTCAGACCCGCTCTCCTGCTGATAAATTGTAATTGGTGCCTGATTGAATATGAGACGGATTTTGTTCTTTTCCACCCAGCCTGACCTGACTGCTCCGGTCATTTCCTGTCAGTGGTTGAAATAGGCTGCCTCAATCAGTGGCGAAATGCATTTAGCTTGCTGAGAGAAAGCACTTCACTTATATCTTGAAAGACTCTCATGTACAAAGCAAAAAAAGGAAAAGGGAAAAAAAGAATTGAATCACATGATGGGAGTGTTTGAAAGTTAAAGCAGAACATTTAAATAGTAGCAGATTACAAATAATTGCTGCAGCTCTATTCATGTACCCCAGTTTATAAAGGCCATTTGAGGAATCATCTACAGATATCATTACTTCATGAGACTGGCCTGTGTTAGCTGACTAACAAATTAAATAAATCATAATCATGCATTGATTGTTTGTAATAAACAATATGTTTTGCACTCCACTTTTCTTTCCAAAAGGACAAAACAGTTGCAGTAATAACAAATCAAACAATTGTGCTCCGATTACGGAAGAAAAAAGGAGCACTGTGTCAACTAGGTTAAGTAGAGCATCTTCTGAAATTCATGAGGGGGGCACGCAGAGAAGCCTCTCTACATGATCTTAAAGTAAAAGGGAGAATATGTATTAGTTCCAACTGGAAAAAATGGAACTTGGGAACTTAGGGCAATCACATGCCAATTCTCTCTCCTAATGCATAGTTTTTTGGGGGACACGGGTGGCGCTGTGGGTTAAACCACAAAACCTAGGGCTTGTTGATCAGAAGGTCGGCGGTTCGAATCCCTGCGACAGGGTGAGCTCCTGTTGCTCGGTCCCAGCTCCTGCCAACCTAGCAGTTCAAAAGCACATCAAAGTGCAAGTAGATAAATAGGAACCGCTCTGGCGGGAAGGTAAACGGCATTTCCGTGTGCTGCTCTGGTTCGCCAGAAACGGCTTAGTCATGCTGGCCACATGACCCAGAAGCTGTACGCCGGCTCCCTTGGCCAATAAAGTGAGATGAGCGCCGCAACCCCAGAGTCGTCCGCGACTGGACCTAATGGTCAGGGGTCCCTTTACCTTTACCTTTTAATGCGTAGTTGCCACACCGCAGTTCATGTTGTTGCTGACAGGTGGCACTGCAACCTATAGTCTGATGACAAACTGGGCTCTCAGAGCTGCTGGGCCATCACAGTGGTATTGGAGGGTGAGGAGGAGGGAACTAGAGACAAAGGTCAGTGAGCGAGTGGGTGGGAGGCCCTGGCCAGCAAGCAGAAGTTTGGTGAGGTCTAATGGGAGAGAGGAGGGGTGGTTTTGGTGAGCTCTGGGGGAGGGGGTAGCTTTGGTGAGGAGTAAGGCGAGGGAGCCTAGAAACTAGCCTGGTGTGCAAAGGCAACATTTATATTAGTTGCCTCCCCTTTTGCCTCTGGCCCCCCCACCACTGGCATGTGATCCTCAGAAGGTTGCGTAGCAGGGCATACATTCCTCAGTCTGAAAAAGCTCCTCACTCTTGACCTGTATCTTCAATCCATGTATTGTAATCCTAAGAACATTCTGCTGTTCAACACATCTGCAAAGCTAAGCAGGGTCCGGTATGGTTTCGAATTGGATGGGGAACTGGTTGTTAAGATTCCTGCATTGCTGAGGGCTGGACTAGATGACCCTCAGGGTTTCTTACAACTCTACAATTCTTCGATTCTATGATTCAGTCCACTTTCTGGGCCCTTAGTGAATACTTCTCATCCATCTGATCAATAAATGTATGAGTGAAGGTGTGCCTAATATTGGTGTCCTCCTCTGGCCATACCCCTGACACCTGTGCATTCTGTAGAATACATGAAAAGGGAATCTGACCGTTTTGCTTTCCTAGAGGCCCCTTCCACACATTTTACTGATTGCATGGATACTGAGGGCATGCCCCAAATATGGAACCCTCCAGATATGGTTATAAAGTACTTATATGCCTGGCACGCTGTTGTGAACTACGCCAATGACTCGGGAACAAGGAGTCCTTGCTCATGTCGTCACCAGGGAACCTGAGGTTTACACTAAATACTCAGGGGTCCCAGAGGATGACATTTCCGGGGTTCCTGGTGTCTGAGCTATTGCTGTCTCAGAGTCCAAAGTGCCAAGGATAAAGGACTGGAAGTCTCTTTGTTGCTGGCACTGATAAACTGCATTGACAGTGTATATGACAGCTGCATTGACAGGGTATATGATGCTTGTGACAAAAGCATTACCAGCTGACCCAAAATGTTATAGGAGTTTGGGATTGGCTCATAATGCTTTCAAGGAGAGGGGCATGAACTCTTCAAGTTCACTGTTGTGAGCTCTTCTGGTCTAAACTTGGGCACCATGACTAGTTAATGAGGTTGCAGACCAGCCTATTAAACCTTCAGCTCATGCTTAAAACTGCTCAGCTAATCTTGGGGTACTGCAATTTGTCTCTGAATGCCAGTTGCTGGGAATTTCCGACAGGGAGAGTGTTTGTTGTGTTTAGGTTCTGCTTGTGGGCTCCAACTTCCATAAGTGTTGGCAGCATGGACCCCAGGGATGATGGGTGATATAATCCAAAAACATCTGGTTCCCCATCCCTGCCCCAATGCCTCCCAGGACACAGAGAAGCAACCTTCGCATTGATGCCAGCTGCTATTAAGAAGCCTGTATTGCAACCAATATTATGTTTTATGAATATTGCATCAAAATGTAATGGATTGGGAGCTCAAAGCCAATTCAGAAAGTGCTGAATCTTTGTAAGTGGACAATTTATTGCTGTGGGTGATAATACTGCTGAATGCTATAGCAGTTCAGTAACCTGAGGAAATAGAAAGTACATACGAATGAAAAATCACCCACAGAACCAGGCTCTCTGAATTAAGATAGACTGATGAGAGATGTTCTATGAAGGGCATAAGATCTTCCTTGATGGGTGAGACCAAGGTCTGCCTGTTCTACCCCTCTGGCATTTCCACCCATAGCCACATGGATACCCCTGCTACTCAGAGCCATGGGGCAGTTCTTCCATCTTATAACTGATTTTATCACTGGTCTTGCAGCCCCACTGGACTTAATGGTTTTATGCCTACCCTGTTTAGATGAACAGATGTATTATTTCAGTTCCTTCAAAATGTGCTCAAAATCAGTCATGCTGCACTGCTCATTCAGCTGAGTGGGCTCTGGAACGTCTGCCTTAAAAGTTCTACCCTGATGGCTGCACTGAAGGTGATTATGAGCTGATAATGGCAGGACCAATTATCAGGAAACTTTTTACAAAGAAACATTTTGCCCTGCAGCTTCATCAGGCTCTCATTGGTTCCCCTCCTTGCCTATTCAGATGATTTGGCAAGGGTTAACATGAGGACTTTCCAGATATGTGACTGGGCCCAGGAATCTGCCCAGCCTCTGCTGCCTATTTAGATTTAGGCCAGGCAATTAGTGGGTTCTTGAATCGAATCATTAATGGAAAATCTGTAACGGAAAGCAGCATTTTAAGGGAACCAGGAGGTGGAAGTTCAGGAAGAAAAGGGAACAAGGAGACAGTCCATGAACAAGCTCAAACAAAAAAATCACCAGAGAAGAACTACCATGGGGTTATATCTTCCCAAATCAAAAGGGGTGCCAGTTGAAGTGGGAATTATGGTTTTCCTAGAACTCAAAACCCAGGCAAAAAGCCCATGTTCTGCCTTATGCTATCAGTTCATTTACCTCAGTAGACACCAGATCTCGATGGTTTCAGGCAGGGTTCTTCCCCAGCCTTTGCAGGAGTTTCGAGTGATTGAACGTGGGACCTTCTGTATGCAAAGCAGATGCTCTGATACTGAGCAACGGCCTTTCCTAAAGTAGTGGTCCGAGTGTTGGACTAGGGTTTGGGAGACCCAGTTTAGAATCTCCACTCAGTCATGAAGTTCACTGGTTGACCTTGGGCCAGTTGCTATATCCCAGCCTAACCAAGGTGGGGAGAGAGAACCATGTAAGTCTTATTGAGCTCCATGGAGGAAAGGCTGAGTACCCATGTATTGAATAAAGAAAGCGCATCTCTGCGCCTCTTCTTTTCCTTTGCTGTGTGTAAGTGCTTAACACAATCATCTGTGTGTCACCCAGTAGTGTGAATGCTGTTGAGACTTCTCTTACTTCTTTCCACCTAGAAATCTTTTCGATGAGAGCAGGGCAAAGCAAAGAAATGAGAAAAACAAAGTGTGAAAATGTGAGGGTCTATGGAGGTGTTAGGTATAAGTGACAATCACAGAAGTGGGTAAAGGGTGGGAAAGAGATGCCAGAGAATCTCAGAGAGAGAGAGAGAGAGAGAGAGAGAGAGAGAGAGAGAGAGAGAGAGAGAGCGAGCATAAGGTATGGTGGCGAAAACAGAGCTTTCTAATTAAGCAGAAATTCTCTCTGCTGTAAGGAGAATGAAAGATTAAACCACACCAAACCTTTCTAGGAAAGAAATCAAGTAAAAAGCAACACCTATCTGAATCTCAAAAGACTCCATAAACACAGGGCAATTTGTAGTCCCAGCACAGAAGGTGGTGGATTGGTTATGCAGGAATTTCTCTTGAAATGCGACTCAAGACTATCGTTTTCTCATTAATCAGGAAAAAGCTCTCCTTGAGCTTAATTACCATTCTTACAATAACTTGCATATATCCTGCTCACTCAATGAAAAGTATGGATTTTGGTTGCTTTAAAGAACCTTGAACTGCCTGAGCTTCTGAGGCAATGAATTCCACCTTGACTCTCATGGGCTTTTGATAGATGAGTGTCTTTTGCCTGTGTGACTCTCTCCATTTTCTCCCAGTCTGAATGGGTCAGTTACTTGTACTGAATCGGACTCCTTTGTCAAAGTTAACAGGAGTGCCGTTCTATTATATGATATCTCCTTATCGTATTAGTTCTGCTGCTTATGGTGGGAATAGCAAAACAACCCTGAAGTAAAAAATAGATTGGCCATAGCCCACTCAATTTCCAGTTCAGATTCCAGAAACAGATTTGAAACTGTACAGTTAGAGGACATTTTCAATGCTGTGAGTGAAAAGAGCCCCTATTGCCCTTACAATATTGCAGCCACTGCAATCATAGTCCCATGACCCCAGTTCAAATCCTGAAGTTGATCAGGTCACCAACTTTTTAAAAACAGCAACAACCATCACGGGTAGGTTCTGCATTGTATTTGAAATGGCTTCTGTAGTACACAGACAGAGCTCCTTCCAGGTTGTTTTACAAGTTGAACCCCTGCACTTAGAAACTGGTGCATCACCTCCTAGGGGCAGAGGTGTCTTCGATCCCCTCAAAATCTGCTGGCACAGGGCTGGGCCCCCTCAGTGTTGAGGGGGTGGAGGAGGCCAGCCACTGAGTTGAGTGGAAGCCACGTTGCACCAGGCTCAGCCCTTGGCTTCCTCCCATGATGTGACGTTGTCACATCATGTGTGTCATGCATGTGTCACACATAATGTCACATGCATGCCTACCCCCCCAGTCTTTGGCACAAGATGGCACCCATCCTTAGAAATATGCACCCCTGAGTTCAGTGGAGCTTTCTCCTAGGAAAATATGCAAAGGATTGCAGCCAAGCCAGTCCCAATAAATTGAATATTATGTTATGTACTACTCTTCTTTGGTGTGTGCATGTAATAATGGAATAGCTGCCTGCAGTTTTGGACTCTCCTTGGAGGCATAGCTTTGGACTTGCCTTGCGAGTATGGCTATGGACTCTCCTAGGGAGTGTGGCTATGAATGTGACCATGATGAGCTCCTGCCCATCTGAGTTAACCACTAAACCACTGAGAATGAAGCTTTATTTTTTTCTGCCCCATTATGAGCCACCTACAGCTTTTGCTTTTCAGGCTACTCCATGAAATAATTGCTAATTAGAATATCAACCCAAACCATTGGTTGGATTTCTTGCTATGTGATGCTGGGCATATTCAAACTTTTGGGCATTTATTAACATCTCCAAGTTCTCGAATGTGGGCTTTTCCAATAAATAATGTTTCAGCTTATGATACTATCATGATGCTGTGACCTAATGCATTAACAATGTCTGTGGAGCTGATCTAGCCCAGGGAATGAAGTTACAACATTCTAGTTAGCATTTCTGGGGTTCTTCTCCATGGATATAGGAGAATGTTTCTGGTAAAGAAAGCTGATAAAGGAGCGGGGGGAAAGTAAGAGACTGCTACTCCCAAAGGATTCCTTAAGATGTGCTGCAGAACTCTGTTGGAAGAACAGAGCAGGCGGTTGCTGTGCATCTCCAAGGACTACACTAATACTTTAAATCCTTGGCATGAGCCAAATATTTAAGTTCAGCCAGTCTTGCATTTCCCCGCAGAGAAGTGTTTGTACATAACTTTGTCTCATTGCTTTTGCATAAAGTTTAAGGCAAGCTTCCCCTACTGTTCTATAAATAATGATGGGATATGCATTCATTCATATGTATTTTGATCTCGGGAAATCTAATATGTGGCTTGGTGTGATCTGCAATGCCTTTGCATTGAATTCTGATAAGAAACCAAAATATAGAGATTTCAATTTCATGTTCGTCTCTCTTAATATATTCTTTCTTCCCCTGCCTTACCTTTCAAGGCCCTTTCCCCTGATACCAGACTAGTTAAAACTGGCTCCGAGAGTGGATACAGCTCAAGCAATATCTAATCCACAGAAAATGTTTACTTCTTTACGCCGAGGAGCTTGGGAAAGGAGGACTGGAGGAAGAGACATGCAAGGACTCAGTTCAGCTTGGGCCTTTGTTGAAGCAAGTTTCTCACTCGGAGCTATCCATGGTGCTGCAACCACAGGCCTGTCCATTTTGGTGCCTCGAACAAATGGGCCAAAACAGCAACACATCAGTGGTCATAGTACAATGTGAGTATAGGATTGTTCTGAAAAGTGGTTTTTTGTTTGCAGGTTTGAGGGGAGCTGGAGCTGAGTCCTGGTGGGTATGGATGAAGAGTTAAACCTGCTTCCCTCTCCTTCTGTGGCCCCAATTCAAATTGCCCTTTCCTGCGGTGCTTGATGGTTTACTTGTTTTTCCCTCCCAAAAATGGAAAAAAGAAAGCCACAACCAAACACATTGAGTCCAAATCATGCCACGGCTAGTTTGACCCACTGCCCAATTAGAGAAAAGTAAAGCAGAATATGTTGTTATGTATGAAACATTCAGCAGGTGGCGATATTGCTTTAGTTAATTATTGCAAGGAACTCTCTGGTTAAAGGAACTACTGTCCCGTTGGAGGGCAGTTACTAGGTACAAGCTATAGAATTATATTTGAGCTTATTTACTATGCCCAAGATCCGCACACTCCATTTGACCACATTGAAATGTTGATTGTTCCCCCACCCTCCCATTTAGGTGTACTTTGCAAATTGAATACCCAATGCTGCGATGTATTCCCAGTTGAGGTTCCATATACCAGACCAAAGGTTATTTCTCCTCTCTGCCCTCCTTTACACAGCCGGATAATTCTTTCTCTGAAACTGGAATCTCTCCAGCCTTAGAAGAGCTGGACACTATCAGAAAAATGGAAGATATCTATGAAGATAGCAGCTTCCCAGCTTGGAAGCTGAGAGTACGTTGTGTGTCCTGTATCCTCGAGGCTGCATGGTAGCAGAGAACGAGTGATAGCAGAAGTTGCCAATCTTTTTGGACCAGTAGGCACATCTGCAAACCACAGAAATTACCATGGGTACCACAACCCCACCGTCTTCAAGCACACGCTGCAAGCTAGTCTATTGACTGCAATAGGATGCTCCTTTCAACTCTCATTTCAGCAGGGCAAGAGGGAGGAAACTTGGTGGGCCCTCTTTCAAGTTCAATATTAACACCAAGAGGTGTAATAGAGGGTTGCATTTTAACGGCACTATTGTTCAATCCTTTTATAAATAAAACATTTCAGGAGCTCTCTTCTTCCCCTACTCAATCATATCTTGATTTTTGCTCTTAAGTTATTTGCAATGTCTTGATATTTCTTTATGCACTGGATCAAAACAAAATATGCTTGTTGCATTGGTAAGGAGTGGCTGCATTCAGACATCTGGATAAATTATGGTTTATAGTGACAGGAATCAACCTAGCCTGCTCCAGGATCATGTGCCCCACTTTTTCCCTCTCCTCCTGCTTGGCTGTTGCTTAGATTACTGCATTTTAATCCTCTGTTGAAAGCCGCCCAGAGTGGCTGGGGAAACCCAGCCAGATGGGCGGGGTATAAATAATAAATTATTATTATTATTATTATTATTATTATTATTATTATTATTATTATTCCCGTTTCAATTAATCACAACTTAGTGCTGTGCCTGAACTCTAAACTGTGGCTAATCTTAACTATGATTATTTGAAATAAGTCAACTTTGTAAACTATGGCTTTACGTTGGCTTGCTTCAAACAAACTTCACTTAAGGTTCGCCACAGTTTGCTGGGCTTGTACAACATAGCAAACTGAGCTCAATCAAAACCAGAAAAAATGCTCCCCGTGGCTGGATTGAAGAAGGAGGGGAAGCCCATGAGCCAGGGGTCGGGCTAGACATTTTCTCATTATGATAAAACTATTGTCAATCATGATGACCAAACATGGCCATTGTGATTTCATACACCATATAGCCTCTGCTGATCCTTCTAACAAGATTGAATCTTCCCACAGATCCACCACATATGCATATCATATGTACTGGAACCTCGGCAGTTCCAAACATATATCAAATATTGCTCTGTTTAATTGGTTGAACTGTTAAATTGATAGCACAATACTCTTTAGGGGGTGAGATTTAACTAATTGGCCCTGATTGCAGAAACCTGTGCAAGGATTTCTACTAGTGCAATGGGGCTTCCCGCTCCCCCCCCCATGTTCCTCCATGCCCCCATTGGTTCTGTGGTGTCTGGAGAACCCCCAGAAAAGCACATGGGGGAAGAGAGGAGATATTGTTCTATTGGGCAAGCAGAAATGATAGAATTTTTGTTAAATGATGTTAAATTCCTCCCTTAGTTTTTATTTTGTTGAATACATCAGATCCTTGCACTTTATTGGATAACATCTCTTTGTTTATTTCTGTGTGGTTCTGTCTATGCATTGCAAATGTATGTGTTCTGTACAGTAATTTGATAGATTATTCATCTCTTCGTGACCATAGTAAATAGAAATAGAGAGCCTAATAATAACAAAGTCTGAATTAGAACACACAGATCTTGAGTGCACTATTTTCCGGAAATGGGAATCTTGGCAAGCTGTCCTGCAGGTCTTTTCGGAACAGCTTGTGGCCTTGTCTAATTGGTTAAGGGTAAGAAACAAACATATGGTGTTTAATTGGAGCAGAGAAACTTTGGAACATGAATTCATTTTATCTGGTCATTGAATTTCTGTTGGGGTGGAGGGCCAGAGTAACAGAGATTTCAGGCTTTCTAGGCGAAAATTAAATACATGGCCTAACCAACATTTACCGGTAGCTCTTGTGTGGTTCATCTGCACATCCCTGTTCAAGCAAATGGCACAACTTCTAACCTGAATAATACAAGAAAGGATAATTGGTATCAATTTAATCTCTTTCCTCAGGTTTTGAAAATTTCTTTTTCAAAAATTGCATGTATTTTTTAAAAATCCACGTCTTGCATGTTGAAGTATTCTTAACCAGATCTTAATGCAAACCTGGGTCTCAAGCTGGGTTCTAAGCACATTTGCTTTGAAGAAAGCTTTACTGAAATTCATTCTAAATAAAAGCGTTTAATATCAAGGTGCATATGCTTTATCTTAATTCTTTTTTCCTGAGGGCTATTGCCTGGAGTTCAATAATCTCTTAGATTAGGTTGGAGATGAACTGATCTAGTTCTACAATAACAGATTGTGGTATTTGAACCTCACAATTCAATTTAGAAGATGTTGAAAACAGGATGCCTGCAGCTGAAATAACAATTGTTACTATTTTAAATCATTTAGCTCTTTCCTTCCAATTTTGCAATGTTTCTGTTTGCTTTTACTAAGTTTTGAAAGCACACCACTACCTAAAATTGTTTTTTCATTATGGAATTATACTTTTCTCTAAACAAACAAGGGTTTAGCCCACGCTAGTTAATTATCTGACTTCTGATACTAGAATAGGAGCACAGAAATAGCCTTATACTGAGTCAGACCACTGGTCCATCGAGATCAGTATTGTCTAAGAAGACGGCATTGGCTGTCCAGTATAGCAGATGGGGTTCTCTCCCAGCCCTTCCAAGTGATGCTGGCAATTGAACCTGAGACCTTCTGCATGCAAGGAAACACACTACAGCCCGTGCCCTTACTGGGATGTTAACTTAATCCCAGTGCAGTTGCTACACAGGTAATTCTCAGTTTACATGCTTTTAATTTGTGCACATTCAGCTTTACATGCTCGGCAAAAATAAAAATAAAATTAAAAAGGGGGTGACAATCCCACACACCATTGAATCCAATGTGTCTTGACTATATGTGATTTTGGCTTTATGCTCTATCCCTGAAATGTAATCCCCTTGTGAGTTGAGAGTTACCTGCAGTTCATTTCTATAAATCAGGAGTCTCTGGGGTCTCTGTGAGAAAACCTGGATATAATGTTCTAAATTTAAAAATAAAAGAGTGTGGAATATGTACAGTGTTGTCGTTGTTCTTTTGGAGTCTTTACTTACATAGTTATTTCTGTCACTTTTCAATGATCCATACAAACTTGCAGAAATGTTTTGCACAGAAGTAATATAGATGTTGGAAGAGTCAGGACAGATAAAAGGAAGTTCTTCACCACACAGCACATGGTTTAACTATGGAACTTACTCCCACAGGAGGCAGTGATGTCCACCAACTGAGATGGCTTTAAAATAGGATTAGACAAATTCATGGAGGAGAAGGCTAATTAATGGCTAGTAGCCATGATGGCTTTGCTCTGCCTCCACAGTTGGAAGCAGAATACAATCAAACCTCGATTCCCAAACGCGTTTTTTTTTAAAAAAATATATATATATATATAATATTTATTAAATTTTCCATTTTAACAATCCAATAAAAACCACATTAAAACATTCCAAATTATAATACAATCAAAAAAGCCAAATATTCAATGCCAAATTATATATCTTTTGGGTGACTTCCCATGCTCTGAAGTTCTATTTTGGAACGTTTTGGCTCCCAAACGCTGAAAACCCAGAAGTATGTGTTTCGGTTGTCGAACATTTCGGAAGCCGAATGGGTTTAGGAATGGATTACGTTCGACAACCGAGGTTTGACTGTACCCAGTTTCTGAAAACCACGGGAAGGGAGAATGCTCTTGTACTCTGGGCCTGCTTGTGGGTTACCCAAAGGCATCCATTTGGCCACTGTGAGAACAGGATGCAGGGCTAGATGGGTCATTGGCCTGATCCAGCAGGCTCGTCTCATGTTATGTTCACACACATTCACATTTTTTAAACTTTCTACGTGCCCAAACATTGGCCAAAAGTAGGAGTAATTCCACCTGCACAACAACACACCACTTTGCTGATGCAGGTCTCCAAAGGTGCTGCTCTTTCCAGTAAAATTGGATAAACATGTTCTATGTGCTTAGCAAAATAACCTGCAGATCTGCTGAGCTGTGCCCTGCTACTCATAATTGCTATCTGTAGTTGAAGTAAACAAGCAGCTGGAATAGCGCATTACTCGTGAAAAATAAATCCCGTTTTCAAATCTGATTGAATGCAGCAGAGATACAAGAAGATATGAAGAAGATGCAGCAGCCACAAAATCTCTGCTGTTCACAGAGTCCAAACGGGGCTCTGTGTTCTGTGCGTAGGAACAAATGAGGAAATGAAGTTTGTCTGGACTCTGAGGTGAGGAGCATGTCAGCTCCATGCCTGGCAGATGCATTTTTGATAAAGTGGCCACTTATCGTTTACCCCAAGATAGGAAATACATCACCAAAAAAGAGGCCACAGATTTGCCTAAAGACTACATATGGTCATTGGTATCTACGGAATTTTTTTAAAAAAAATTAGTAAAAAAGATTTTTAAAAGATTAATATAATTTATTATGATGTAAATTCTTGTTTGTGTTCATTTTAAGTAATTGATTTTATATTTTGTAAGCCACTTAGAAGCCTATCTTGGCATTAAGTGGTATATAAATTAATTTATTAATCATCACCTCACCATTGTGGGTAAAACAACTCATGTGCCTAGTATAATTTTAATTGTAATTATGCTGTAAATTCTTGTTTGTACTGTATTGATTTTATGTCATTGATTTTATATTTCTGAGCACCCTACTGCTAGCATAACACTTCTATATAGGAAACTGCTTAAGGAGTCAGTCCATTCAGTACAATATTATTGACAGGCAGACGCTCTTCGGGGTTTCAGGCAGGAGTGTTGCCAGGCACTACCTGGCAGTTCTGGGGACCTTTTCACATGCACAGGATGTTACCACTGAGCTCCAGCCCTTCCTCAACAGTAAACAAGTTGGTGGCGGAACCAAAAGTATGCAGAAACCTATATGCAATTGTTTATGACTGAATGAAGTAGGTGGGGTGGGGGGGGACTTGAATCCCCTCTCCTGGAATCAGAGTGGCTTCACTCATATATCGTGAGCACATCAGGAATGACTCCAAGGAATAGAACAGCTTCCCAGGTTGTTGTTGTTGATTTAATTTATATACCACCCTATACCTGGGGGTCTCAAGGCAGTTCACAGAATAAAATCAAGATATAAAACCACAAAATACCTCATAAAAACAAAAACAACAACCCAATAGTCTCCCTCCCATAAGACACATTTTAAAAGGGCATAGGATGTAAATCAGATCCCTGGTTAAAAAGGAATGTTTTTGCCTGGTACCTAAAGGTGTATAATGAAGGCGCCAGGCAAACTTCCCTGGGGAGAGCATTCCACAGATGGGGAGCCACTGCAGAGAAGGCCCGTTCTCATGTTGCCACCCTCTGGACCTCTCAAGTTATGCTCTATTTGTCACCTGACCAACTTTCTGTCATAATATATTAAGTCCTTACTTAGTGTGGGGAAATCCTGGTAACAATAACAGTGGTCTGTGCCACTCCTTTAGTCTCTGGAACTATATATATATATATTGAGTCATGCTATGGAAGTTGCTGCTGCTATTTATTATTGTAATTGTTTACATGTCCTTCACTGTAACGTCCCAGGGTGGGTTACAACAATTAAAACACAACAGCCAGAGCTTGGATCTATAACATTTCCTTTTTAATAACTATTGGACACTGTTGATGGAAGGGGGGGGGGGAACCTGTGTTGGAACGTAAGGGTAAAAAATCCAAATGGAGATAATTTTTGTTATTAAACCAACCATAATGTCAAAAAAACCCTTGTGTAAGCTTTTGAGTTCTCCAGGCCTCTTCATCAGCCTAGACAAGAAAAGGGGTGTGGTGGTGGTCTTACTGAGGAAAGTTGCTGAAGTCAATGGAGTCAGGCACAGGCTTAAGATGCAAGATGAGACGAGTTAGCAGGCCTTCAAATGCAGCTCTATTAAGGGCTCTGCAAGTTTCAGGTTGGAGCCACAACAGCTGGGAAGAAATAAAAATATACAATGGTTGATTCCCCATTTCTGAAAATACAAAATGCAGCTGTTACTCAGATTTGTCTGCTGATGGAAAGACCATCTTACTGTTCTGAGCCCTGTTCCTTGTATAGTTAAAGGCAGAATTTAGATCTAGGGCATGGAACCAAATAAGACCATATCTATCAGTAAGAGGGGATGCTGAGTGCCAGTTTCTGATGGGCTTTTGTTAAAGGTCTTGGATGCTGCTCCCCATTGTGAAAGTACAAAAGGGCACATCTGCCCTGAAGTGAATGAAGAGCCCTTATTGTATGCCTCACATTGACTGCTAAAGTGCATTATGTGTGATTCTATTCTCTCTGGTAATCAATGCCCCCTTTTAAATATAAGTTCCTTGCTACCACTCCCTCTCTCCCTTTCTCATGGCAAATAGTTCATTTTAGTTTCCATATTGGAGTGTGATCAACTTGCTTACATGCTCTTTGTTGTATCACATTGTGTCAAATTCCACTCGAGCTGAAAACATGCTTTGCTGTATGAGTTTGTAGTATGCTTATTTTAATCTCCTTACTCCTGAGTCCCACAGCAAGGACGGCAGATGCATAAATGCTGAGGAATTTTATTTTTACTTGGGGATTTTTCTGTTTACCAGGTATTTTTAACTTACATTCCCCCCAGCTGTCATCAGTATTGTACATAGTCATTTCAGTTGATTATTTCATATACTGTACTGCATTTAGACTACCTCCATGGTAACCATGGCAACTGCTTCCCGCTAAAGCGTGGTTGAGCATGTGGGTTCATGTTAATTTAGTTGCAGAAAAGGAGAGTAGCTCTTAGAAGCCCTAAAATCATTTAAGTTATTACTGGCTTTCATTTGAGGTTCAACAAAGGTAGACTATGTGGATTCTCTCCCTCATTATCAAAGCCAAACTTAACTAAAGGTTGGGGGACGCAGGAAGGTTGGGTTCCAATTATGAAGTATCTAGACTTGAAGTTCATCAGTTATGTATGTTTATGTCCTGGCTATGGATGGGAGAAAAATTAGATTCACTTCACATTTGAAGATGAGCTTACCTAATTCACACTTTCTGAAAGAAGATGTGCACCAAAACAGGGATGTCTTTGGCATTCTCACTTCTCTGAATTTTGCGGTGCTGTTCTTCAGACAAATAATGTGCACAAAAATGCATAAAGCACACAAGAAAATGTGTATACTGTATTAGTGAAAATAATGTAGGAAGAATCATTGCATTAGGGGAAATTGCTTCACCGAAATGATTCTATTAGGTAAAATTGCATTTTAAAAAAATCTGTATCGTTAGAACAAAAATTGTACTAAAATGAAGTCTCATGAGGACAAGAGAAAAAAATGCAACCTGATGTGGAAATGTAGAGAAATGAACTTAAGTTTGGAAAAATGAGAAAGGGAGAGGAATAAAAATTGACAGACTCAATTGTCCCTAGTTCTGGCTCCCACCTGGAAATGCAGCATTCAGACTCTCAGCTCAGATCAGGTTACAAGGTGCAGAGATCAAGCAGCCATGTACCTCTAAGGTACATGGCTAGGAGTAAGTTAATACATTGTCCCAACACTAGACATGTCCACTTTTGAAGAATGGGGCTGGTACAGTCATTTTCTGTTATTACTGATGTATTTCTTTCTATTTAGAGTTGTAGTGTGGTAGATTTTCTATTCTTTTTTAATGATCTTATTGTGTTTAATGTAAATCACTTAGGGATTTGGTATATTAAGCTGTATATAAATTTTGGGATGATTTGTTGCGGTGGCTGTTGCAGTTCAGAAATTGATCAGAGGACTGTTTTGAGGTTGTTGGTTTTTTTTTTTGTTAATGGCACATATCCAATTTGCTCTCACACCGCACTTCAGACAGAAAGAATAATGTGGGCTATGTATTAAAGCAGGAGAGTAATTGTATTCCTAATACATATCACCCCCCAAAATAATCTGCAGCTTGCCCTTCAAGTGTTCCTCAAGTGACTGAGAAAGAGAAAGCTTTTAAATTATTTATTGTTTATTATTATCAATCAATCAAATCTTTATTACCCAACAGTTCATTACAAAACAATACACAATTTCGACAGCCCGCCTTCAGGTTACACAAGCATTTTGTTCAGGCTTAGGAATAGGGATCATTGGTTCTTGCAACCACCGATAGAAACTTCGCCACTGCTAATGTTCTGTCAATTGTCCGGTCTTAATTTAATTAATTAATTAATTAATTAAATTTCTGCAGCACCCTTCACCCGAGAATCATAGGATCCTATGCAGTATTAAAACACAAAAAAATGCATAGCATAATAGCCAGTGCCTTTTTTTCTTGAGTTCTTCCCTGGTGAGCCACTTGGCCATTGAATTCTTCATCAGCTGAAGTTTCTGAACCACCTTCAGAGGCAGCCCCACAGAGGCAGCCCCATGGAAGATAAACCAGAAATGGTCGTTCAAAATAATAATAATACCGGTAATAATAATAATTTCTAAAAGGTGGGATATAATGCAAATAGTAGCAATAATAAATGTTTGCAGAAGGCTATAATGAAAACAAGACAGAAAAGTTTTCTTTGTCGCATGAAAATAATAGCACCACTCTTCCTCACTGAGTGGCAGACAATTCACAAATTATGACCCCTTCCCACTGTCGAATGCGACATCACAGCTCTGTGTTAATTGAAAAACGCACCTACTTGGCTACTGCCATCAGTAAGGGGAATTGAAAATCTGTCTCAGCAAAGTCCCAGGAGGCACCAACTTCTTTGTGCCGATGCTGTTTTGATACATCTTGCTAAACTAGGTGACTAATATCTGGGAAGGGAGTGTGTGTTTCAAAATAAATAAATAAATAAATAAATAAATAAATAAATAAATAAATAAATATACCCCGCCCATCTGGCTGGGCTTCCCCAACCACTTTGGGCGGCTCCCAATAGGATATTAAAAACACGATAAATACATCGAACATTGAAAACTTCCCTAAACAGAGCTGCCTTCAGATGTTTTCTAAAAGCCAGGTACAGTGGTACCTTGGGTTAAGTACGTTTCAGGTTAAGTACGCTTTAGGTTAAGAACTCTGCTAAGAACAGAAATCTTGCAATGGCGGCGCAGCAGCAGCAGGAGGTCCCATTAGCTAAAGTGGTGCTTCAGGCTAAGTATGCTTCAGGTTAAGAACGGACCTCCGGAATGAATTAAGTACTTAACCTGAGGTACCACTGTAGTTGTTTATTTCTTTGACATCTGATGAGAGGGCGTTCCACAAGGCGGGGGCCACTACTGATAAGGCCCTCTGCCTGGTTCCCCCCCTTCCTACATTGACACACAGTCAAAGAAACAAGATACCAGAGAAATAATGTTCATGTTTGCTGCAGATCATCATCAACATGCTAATCCCCAAAGGTGTGTTGCATGGATACAGAGGTTTGGGTAGTAGTGGCCCAGGAAACAGCATTTTCTGCAGCAGCCCCTACGTAGCAGAACTGCCTCCTCACAGAGATTGGTCTGGCATCTTCATGACACAGTTGTCTTTGGATGCTGAAGACACACCTCTTTACCCTGGCCTCTATATTTTTAGGACCCATCCTTAGTGTGAAGAGTGGGTAATAAATTACAATCATAATCATAATATACAGAGACAAAAGCTATGCATACAGAAAAGAACAGCCAAGTAGGAAAAGCCATATCCATTATGACTGGAGTTTTGAGATTAACTGCTTACAATCATTTTCTATTGAAATCTCTGAATTGAAGAAAAGGCAGCAGACTGGCTCAATCCATGTCAAAAATGATGACTGACTGAAATAGAACTCACATTTTTTCCCCAGGAACTTTCCAGCAGAAATGAAAATTGCCTTCTCTCCCCCTGCAATGACTTCGCAGCACTCCTGAAAATTCTTGCTTATTCAGTCAAATTGCCCTCATTTGCCTTCATATTCAGTTGCTCTCACTTGCCCTCAGTGGCACCAGCATTCAGCCAAATCTGGCTGCTGCCAAGTGGTGTGATGTCATCTCACTCACTATGCAAAGTAATTGAGTGTGGACATGTGGCTAATTCATGTGACTAATCAGGAAGGAGGAGGAAGCAACAGCCAGAGGAGAAAATGGCACCGAAGAAGCAGAAATCAGGGGATGCAATGGCAACATACATGATTGGGGGAAAAGGAAGATGACCACACAGTAAGTATTCCACAGGGTAACTTTCCACCATGCAAGAATGGAATGTTTAGATCTGAAACTTGAATAATGGACACAGCCCTGTTGGTAATAAATCTTTGAACTGATCTGGGATGGAGAAAAATAGTGGTGTTATGGAAAATGTAGAATGCTGGAAGCTATTCTGTACGCTTTTGCAATATCTGTGTTCCAACATAGTGTGGAATATCGATGCTTACAACATCAGATTTTTATGTAACTTTGGTTAAGGATCTGCCTCTTGAGAGTGTATTCTTTTAACAAACATGAGAAGCTTGAGGTCTTATGAAGAGCAAAGGCTTTTCCGAACGCTGAATGGTAGGAACTGAAAAAGAGCCTCAGAAGCTCTTAGCAGGAGGTACAAAGAAATGATGGGGTGTGCCTGGTATGGAACCAGAAGCCAAGGCAAAGCTTTCAGAAAGACAAACGTTTTATAATGTGCTCTCCTTATCTACTGCTTTCAAGATGTGCCCTCATTTGGCAAGGAAGCTCTGCTCCTCTCTTTCTTCTCATTGCACACTTTGCAGATCTATCTCCTTGCAAGAGTCTAAGGATATCAATCAATAACTAAGCAGTCTTCACTTCTGTCATTTGCTTCTGCTGAGTGGCAAGTGACTGATTAAGTACCTCACCCCTTTCCCTTGCAGGTACCACAGTCCCTCTATTCATGCTGTATAATAGGCAAAGAAGAAACAAGAGTGGTGTGTGAGGGAACTAGGTGGAGGTTGATGTCATTCTTCAAACTTCAAAGGTCTAGAATTTTAGCTGCTGAATCAAGAGGAACTAGAATTTCATTGCAACTGTTTTGTTAAAAGCCAATTGGTCTGCATGGCCATGAAGGCTGCAGAAGACTTGAAGGCTTTCATACTCACTATAAGGTAGGCCAAAGGCTTTAGGGCTATGCCTTACCATGTCTCTTGACATGGGCAGAGTTGAGCTCGCCTAAGACTGATGCTGAAGTTACATTTTGCACTTCTCATTTCCCCTGAATATATTATTAATAAATGTTGCCCTAGTTCAACTCATTCTAGGTGTCTTCTTTCTTCTATTCCTGGGTCTGGTTGCAAACAATTTGTACAGAAATTTCACATAGATCACTGGTTTTATGCACACTGGTGACAATAATAATGGGGATATCCAATGTTGTCCTACCCCTCTGCCTGACCCAAGTCCCCTACATTTTCTCTGGGCGATGGAGGCTCCTCTAACCCCCCAGAGCAGGTGTGGGAAGCATGCAGGGGGTGGTGGTGCAAGGAGGAGCGGAGGAGGCAGGCCATTTGCAGGAGGGGAAGTCCATTCTGCCCACAGATAGCCACCATTAGATTCTATCCAATAACAACAATAGCAGCTCTTTTGTTCTGTATTCCAACTGAGAGAGATGTGGGCTAGAATAAATGCCTAAGTTTCTAATTTTGCAAGGCTCCTCTGAAAATGTAATGCGAATCTGTACCACAACTACAAAAGAGTGCAATAAGACCTGCAACCTGAAGGTGGAACTTCCAGAAGGCTGGACAAGAGGACTCATCATCATTGCCCTCCCCAGCATTCACCTTTTGCTGCTGTTGATCCCGTTCGGAGGTGAGATACAGGAGCCAACTGTATATCATCCCCACCCTCTCTGAACTGTATTTAAGCCTAGCTGCTGAGGCTCCTTGGAATAAATAGGACCTGCACCAACGACTGGACCTTTATTGTCTGCTAACTCTATTTTTGCTTTGTATTTAGGTCTAGATTATTTATTCTGTAATATTGAATTTATCCACTGTCTGCTAAATTGTTTGTTTTTGTCTCCTTTGAACTTACTGGTATGCTTTTTCTTCCGGCTTCCATGCCAGTGATTTGATAATAAGACAGTGTTTGTTGTAAGCTGTCTTGGGCACAGCTCACCATGGAAAGGAGACCTAAAACAAACTAAATCAATCAATGACAACGCCTGAGCTAGCAACATCCGAGGGGAGAATGACTAGACTATGTGAGAGCAAGAGTTTATTTATAGCAGTTACCCATCCATTCTTTCGCAGGAGCTGTCAACCAGGGTACAATATTTTGCGATTCGAAGTCTGGCAAGTACACCTACATGAGCAGCTCCTCACACTGTGCCATCAAGAAACAGGTGAGCGAAGCACTGTGGATGCAATGGCTCTTAAGAAAGTCCTTTAAAAGACTTTCCATTGTTCCACAATTTTTTTAAAAAAACAACTCAGCAGCCCTGGCTCAATGTGTTTGGAAACAGTCAAAGGGCACTCACCTTCAGAAGAGCAGGTGAAACAGGAGCTTTCAAATAAAATGGTCTGGAATAGATGCCATAGAAAGGTTTATAAAGAGAAATGATGTCCCATAAGCTCCCTGCTCACTCACTGGTACTAGAAATAGCACAGCACTGCCGTCAGATAAAAATCAGTAAAATTGTATGTTATTATTCTTACTGTTAATTTATTAATCTCCTTCTACACAAATGTCTCAAGGCAATGTACAATAAGAACTGCAAAAACAAACAAACAAACAAAAAAACAGTTCACACACAAACACACACAGAGATACTTGTTAAAGGAATTAAGGAAATCAGCCCTGAGTGCTCACTGGAAGAACAGATCCTGAAGTTGAGGCTCCAATACTTTGGCCACCTCATGAGAAGAGAAGACTCCCTGGAAAAGACCCTGATGTTGGGAAAGATGGAGGGCACAAGGAAAAGGGGACGACAGAGGACGAGATGGTTGGACAGTGTTCTCAAAGCTACCAACATGAGTCTGACCAAACTGCAGGAGGCAGTGGAAGACAGGAGTGCCTGGTGTGCTCTGGTCCATGGGGTCACGAAGAGCCGGACACGACTAAATGACTAAACAACAACAACAAACAATTTCAGGATTATGTTAAAGCTATTTACGATGAGTCCTGCACTGCTTTATGCATAAAGAATCAGTACTTGAATTATTTTCAAGTAAACAGAAACAAGAAAGAGTTATTCCTACTTTACTTTTTGTAATATGTAGTGAACTATTAGTAGTCCTTATAAGATCAACAGAAGATGTGACCAGGGCAAAGTGGAATCTACAGGTTATAAAATATGCGTGCTGATGATGTGATGCTTTTATTAACTAATCCTTTAAAGTATAAACCCACATGCTTGAAATAATAGAGCAGTTTGGTCAAGTCTCTGGCTACAAAAGGAACCAATTGAAACCTCAAATTATGGGAATAAATGGGTCACAATCAATTAGCAAATTTGATGAAAGTAAGCATAATGAATTGGACAGCTAAGCGATAAAATATTTTGGAATCTGGTTTTCTTCAAACATAGAAGAGCTGTATAAATTAAATTATGAGTCAGTGATGGTTGCACCGGCAAAATATATTTTAAAAAATATTCCCAGATTGGACTTCCATGGTTAGGTAAAGTTGCAACAATAAAAATGCATATAATTTTTAGAATAATTTTTCTATCGGAAAATATAATGATGAAGATCGACAAAAGGATATTATTGAACTGGCAAAAGCTACTTTCAAACTTAGGGTAGAAAAGATGGAGTTCCCATGGCAACCTTGGAAAAAAGCTACAATGAAGGACGAATATAATTTCCCAATACAGTAGATTATTATAAAGCTATACGTCTAAATGTAATAGCCCAATGGCTGCATGTTGTAAAGGTGGTTCTATGGTTAGAGCAGGGTTGTGTTAAAAGCTCGCCTACAGTTCTTCCATGCTACCACAAAAAGAAAGAAAATGACAACACATTTTTGGTCATATGTAATCCTTGTATAAATGTAGCCCTAGATGTTTGGATGTTAATATCCAATATATCCTTGCTTGCATCTTTTATGTTTACCAAAGATGTTAAGACTGGAAGACAACTATCTAATTGGATAAATAATGATGTAATTAGATATAAAGGGATTGTAGATAATGATAACTGCAAAATAACCCAAATGGGTCTAATCCCCACAATGGGTTCAATAGAGACAACTGAGGAGTAATGTAGAAGAAAATATAAGAAGGAATAAGATGGCAGGAGTACTGTCAAGTTTTGAGGAAATAATTTATAAGAAGGAAAATCTGAAAGAGGTTCAATCTAAAATATATGTTTTTCTGAATACTTCGAAATCACATTTGGTACAAGCTTTAAGGAAAAATGGGGAAAAATAGGTAGACCAATTTCTGAACAAGGATGGGAATTTCTTTTTAAACTGAAGCATGAACATGATCTCTTTGTGCTAACATTAGAGAAAATCATTACAAACTGCTCTGTCAATGCTATGTGACTCCACACAGATTGAGTTAAATTTACAATGTCTGTGATGTAGTCTTGGAGATGTGGACATTTGAAGGTGGATATGGAAAATATCTGGTAGACATGTGCAGAAAAATGTTTTTTTTTCGGGCAGAAGAAAAAAGGATAAAACAGAAGACACAAATATATAGAATAAGCAATAAAATGTTACAGACTGAGAATATAAATCAGCTGGAAATATTTTTCTTTTCCACAAATAAGGTTGTTAAAGGAGAATAATCACTTGTACTCAACCCAAGGGCAATATCTCATTCCTCTTTGGTAACAGTAGTTGGAATGTGCAAATATTCTATTCCGCAGGCCAAATCTCTCTCATGGAGAACTTTGTCCTCTTGAAGCTCTGCAAAATTTCAGTCAAGCTTCGGTAAAATGTTGTGTACCTGAATTCGTTTATAAGGAAAAGACAGTTTTCCAAACTGATGAGAGACAGAGAAATTCCATATTCATGGCTGTATATAACATCCTGCCTATGTCCAACTGTGAACATTTTAGTGCTACATAGCACCACCGTTTTAGAACATGAAAGCTCAAGAAAGCTCTGTGAATGTAGAGAAGTAAATTTCTGGGTCAATGGTTTAGAGAACAGAGCAGATCATGAAAATCCAGAAGTTAGTAATTCCTAGGCCACGTGTACCACCACCACTGTGGCGAGGTTTCAGTGGAAGATAAAGAAAACATATAATGATGCTGCAAGCTATTGGTTGGCCTGATCACATATAGATCACTCTTGATGTAAGCATACAATGCTCGTATGATGGAGCATTTAATCATTTACTTCCCTGAAAGAACTGGGTTTGAACAGTTATACAGACTAAATGACCGTAATGCACTTTGCATGGAGCTGCTCTTGAAGAACCCTTTACAACTACAAGTGGTAAAACAAGTGGCTATCATGACGCTGTTGACTGGAGTGGGCTGTAGAGGACAATCCTGAAACATCTACTTTGACTACCAGTTAGTCTACAGACCCAGTTCAAGGTGCCGTCTTTAGCTTTTAGAGCCATGAATGCCCTGGGTCCAGTGTGTGTACATATGTATGAAGTTCTTCATGTGTTTAAGAACCCTGCAGGCTCTTCATTGGCTGGAATGAGTCCTAGGAGTGTGAAAATGTGCGCACACACAAAAATGAATGTGTGTGGGCTGGAGACTGAGCTTACCACTTTGATGTCCTCCAGGCCTACACCTGTTCATTCCACAATCTTAGAATGATTGAAAGGCATGTTTCTTTCTTAATTTTTTTCTTGACACTATTTTAGGGAGGGAACTCAAATTATTATTATTTCCTTAATAATCATTATAATTACAAGAACTGTGTTAAGTTTCAAAAAGTTTTTTTTTCTTCTTCAAGTGGATGGAATGCATAATTATACAGGAACAGCAATTATCTTTAATTAATTTTCTCTTATTTTAAAATGATTGGAGAATTTTTCAGTGGGATGCAAGGTTTGCATTGGGGGCTTGGTTGAAAGGCTGTTTGATTAAACTGATGCATGTGTGGCACTTGAACAGGCTCTGTATCGAACGTTGATAATGGAATGGAACATTGTGGGGGAAATGCCTTTAACAGTCAAGAAATTCAGACTTACAGAAAAGAATAATAAAAAAACAGATTTAGTTTAAGACAAATTAAAAGAGCACCTCTAATAGACAATTTGGTCTTAATGTTGTTTCCTTCAGTATAGCTTGGTCTTTGAACTGTTGAACGTCGCTCAGAGACCTTTTTGTGTTACACGAGACTAATAAGTTTCATAAACAAACAAATACTGACACCATGCTAGTGTATACAGTCCAAGTTGTGGTTCAGGATTGTTAATTCCCTCATAGTTATTAACTCTGCCCTTCCTCCTACCGGAGCCCAAGGCAGCCAACAATATTAAAACACCATTTAACACTATTTAAAATCACAGCAAACCAGTAGCAACTTTAAAGACACAGCAACAGGCTGTAAAAATGTCGCTGTTCAAATATACAGCTAGCCACCAAGAGCCTAGCAAAATTAATAGGTTTTATGGTAGTGTCTAAACATTGATAATATGAGAGATAATCTGCCACCCTCATTTGATGCAGACTGGATCCCCTGTGCAGGGAATTTCATGTAAAACAAAATGAACTGAACATTCTTGAGAATACTTAGCTAGGCAAAATAGTTTTTCCAAGATTTTCTGCTATAAAATAAATGACTTTTTGTAGATAGTGATAAGCGTAGAGGTTATTATTTTCCACCTTCATTTTAAGGCTTTATTGAAAAACAGCTTTTCGGCTGTATCAGGATGAGCCTGATAGTATGACACACTGATATGCCCAATTGTAGCATCTCAAATTAGGAATGAATTCGTTGAAACTGTTGTTGTATTAGTATGAGCCTTCAATTCAGTGCAGTGGCGTCGCGAGGGGGTGGGGGGGCGATACGCTCCGGGTTCCAGGGGAGGGGGGGTGTCACTTGGGCCGGCCCCACCCCACCCTGCCCCGCCGGCCAGCCCCGAGCAAGCCGCGGAGCGAGGCAGCCTCGCCCCGCAGCCTGCTCGCAAACCTGCTCAGCGGCCTGCTCGCAAGCCGCAGAGCAAGGCCACTCCGCCCCACGGCCCACTATGGGGCTGCCGCGCACAAGCACCGGCTTGTGGGGCTGCCCCGTCCATGCTGCTTTAAAGCAGCACGGATGGGGCAGCCCCATGAGCCTGCACCCGCTCGGCAGGTCGCCATGGGAGCAGCAGCGCCTGCCGGGGTGCACTGCGTATGCCCGAAAATTCCGGGATTTCCGGGCATGCGCAGTCCGTCCTGACGCATGCGTCATGATGTCACGACACATGCGTCAGGACGCCCTGCCCCCAGGGGGTGCCTCCGCACAGCAACGCCGCCCCGGACGCCCAAGAGTCTTCCTACGCCTCTGATTCAGTGTTGTCACTGCCTGCTCCTCCCCTAAAGGTGAAAGCAAAGAAAACCTATAACTAGTTTCTCTATACAAGAGAGCAAACCCAATTAAAAAACTTTCAATGGGATCTGTGGCATATCTGTACATTCCATTCACCCAATTTAGAAATGGTTCTTTTGCCCAAAACATGTGAACATGGACTAACACAGGACTCACTGTAATGGTGCCTGTGAGTGCCAGTGTGCCTGTCAGTACCTATGAAAGGTCTCAGAAAATATCTCCTCAAAAATTTACAATGCACAAGAGATTGTTAATAGTATACTAAGCTAGAAAAATCTCTCTCTAAGCTCGTTTTTCTGGGTTGGTCAAATGTAGGTGATGAGCTATGTAAAGTCTCCAAGTGAGAAAACAAGCAAAACTTTCCTTTTCCTTTTCAGAGAGAGGTGATAGGAGGGCAAGAATGGTTAAATGTTCTGCATACTCAATTTGTGAGTAGTCAGATTTGATGTTTACATTAGACCCCATTACATGTTCTCAGACAATCATCTATTATTTTCTTAAAATGCAGTTGCTAGATTTCTGAGGAAAGTAAGAAGGGAGCTTTACTAGATGCACTTCTGTGGTTCACTAAAATAAATTAAAATGGTTTGTAGGCAACTCTTAAGAGGAATGCAGGGAGCTAAATTTGGTAGTCAATCAATGGGTTGTTTCATGTCATATTTTGACACAAAGGTTTTACCAATAAAATGTGTTACCTGTTTAAAATATACTGGTTCATTAATATAAAGGCTAGTTCAGATCAATATTTCATTTGGGATTTATGTGACATTAGAAGTTTAGTGGAACGAGAAGGACATGCCAGCTTTACAGAGCAGGCAAAACACCCTTTCTCACCATCTGTGGGTAGTGACAATCTGAACAGGAAAGCAAAATCTAACAGTCCACTGAGGGGGTGGGAATGGGAGTGGAATACATCCCAGGGTGTCCATCTTGTTAACTTCATCTTGTTCAGTATCTAATAACAATAAATCACACCTTCAGAAATTGGATCTTCACTTTCTCCAAGGACCTCAAGGTTTCAAATGATGAGGGTTGTTTTTTTTAATTAAAAACATATCTAAACTGTTTACTTAAAAAAAAATCTAAGCAGCATACACACTGCGTATAATCTAAAAAACAGTATCAATTCAAACAAAAAATACATTCAAAACCAAGAAAAACAGAGATTCAGAGGATTCATCTTTATTAGTGGATAAATCCTGTGAGGTAAATTAGGAAGAAAGAGGTTTCCCCAGACTTACTCAGTGCATTTCCTGGGTGAGCTGAGATCTAAACCCAGGTTTCCCCAATCCAGCACCCTGTCCAATATAATGCATTCCAATTCCTTTTCCCTCATTCTTTTTCTAAGAGTGTTGCCAGAGGCTTAGTAAAATTTTCCTCCAATTTCACTAAAAATTTATGTAGAGTCCTTTTTTTCTCAGCTCTGTCTCTGCTAGCTCAGGATATTTCTTAATCTCTCCATCAAGGGTTTCATTCCACTCCTCTAACACCATGACTCCACCATTTGGCTGTTTCACTCCTCGAAGCACCTGTGTGGAGGTCTTCTCCATTTCATTATCTACTGCCTCCAGCTTTACTATTCTACTCTCCTGTTCTGGCAACCCTAAAAGGCTCTCTGTGTTTTTTGCACAGTCTATCTTTATCCACCATTTTATGCATCTCCACTCTGAGTTGTTCATTCAGTTGTTGATTTCAGTTGTTCATTCAGTAGTCGCCGCATGATACCAACAGTCATATATACAATAAGTAAATAACTATGGATTATTGTTTTAATATATGACCACAGCAAAGAGACTGCTGTGGGAATAAAGATCAATGATTTATTGTTTCTCATTATTGGAGGTAAAGCTGTTGTGTTGGACTGGAGGAAGACCATTGTTGACTTTTATCGATAACTGGAGAACATCTTTTAGACTTTTTGTGTGGAAGGAAAAATAAATGAACTTGAGATTCCCAGACATGAAGACTGGAAAAACAATGCCCAGTAGAATGAAGAACAGCTGGATACCACTCTGGAATGAACATTTTGAATACTTTGAATAACTCTTGTACATACAACTGATGGACGGAGAATTGGAGGTCCCTTTTATTTATTTATTTTTCCTTATCTTTTTTATTTTCTCATTCCTTTTTATCTTTCTGTTACTTTTGCTTTTGCTTTTTTGCTTTGCTCTTGCTTCTGTTTGTTTTTAAAATGTTCTGGGTCAATGAAGGGCCTGCACGCAGATGAAGGTAATGTATGGTTGGTGAAAGATCCTGTGTGAGAGGCAGGGAAGGGAAGATCTCCCAGAGTGGGAGGCTGGGAGAAAAAAGGGAAGCTCCCAGGTGAGAGCTGGGAGAGTCCACTTAGCATTCGCCTCCTCCTCTCTGTTTTTATTTTTGTTTAGATTAGTTTGTTTTTATTGTAATGTATTGTGAAAAGTCTTAATAAAATCTTACTTAGAAAAAAAGGAGTGACTAACCTGGTTCCCTGCAGATGTTGTGGACTGTAACTTCCATCAGCTTATATGTGAAATGAACACTCTAACTCTGTTATCATTGCAACCACTGAAATGCAATCACTTGGCCAAAACAAAGACCACTGAGTCTGTGGGAAAGTGGCAAAGCATGATGTTGGCATGGGAAAGCTGTATTGCAGAACTGAGAAAATACTCCACAGCAACAGCGGCATCAACAGTAACTAATAAATGTACTCCTATAATTACTCTGTAGTCATTGTGAGCACTTTCAACTTTTGACTTGCATTGAATGGAGGTATTGTTCTACTCCCTTCATTAGAAATGATCGGGCACAAACAGAATTTATACAAAATGCTGTTTTTCATTTCCCCAAGTACAATGACAGCAAGACACATCTGGAAGGACTCTCTTGCCTTCACAGATGGAACTGAGCAAACACTTCACAATGAATAATTTATTCGGCAGATAAATTTAATGTTCCCAATTCGTTCATGAACAGATCATGAAATTCCTCTTTATTCAAAATTATTCATGAAGTTCTTTAGCAGATGACTTTCTGTTCGCATCTGGTGCATGGAGAGTTTGCCTCACATATTTGCAATTTGCATTTCAAACTCTCTCAGCAAAACTTAGGAAAGATTCTGTTTTCTTCCCACCTCCTGACAGGACAGAACTAATGCAAAACCCAGGAAAAACGAAGTGTGGACACTGCTAGTGTTAGGTGTCTGAATAGTGTTCTTATATAGTTTAGTCATTCAGTGGTGCTGGCCTGAGTTGAATCATTCTTAGTGTGAGAGAGATATTTCCTGACTGGCGTGTTCTCTAAGCCTTTCATGATGTAATAACAGAAGTCACATTTGAAGCCCACACATTCCTAACTGGACAATGGAAGCTTATAAAATCTAGGAGTATGACCTAAATTGAAAGAAATATCTACTTGCTGTCACCCAGCCACAAAACAAAGTGAAAGGAGTAGAGCATATAAGTTCACTCTTTTACGTTGTGGGGAAGTATATCCTGGCAATGTATATCCTTCAGCTTAGCTGGTCACAAGCACAACTGTGAGAGTGTTCTTCCAGGTTGATGACCGTTTCATCCCCATGAGCAAAGGTAGCCAAAAAGATGTTGCCAATAAGGGTCACAACAACCCTACAGATGTTGTGAACTACAACTTCCATCACCCATGCTGGCTGGGACTGCTTTATGAGAGGGCGTGCTTCTATCAAAGAGCTCACATACCTGGAAAAATTGTTGAGTCATTTCATAGGGTGTTGCATGAACAGGTAAAAAAGGTAAAGGACCCCTGACAGTTAAGTCCAGTCACAGGCGACTCTGGGGTTGCGGCGCTCATCTCGCTTTACAGGCTGAGGGAGCCGGCGTTTGTCCGCAGACAGTTTTTCTGGGTCATGCAGCCAGCATGACTAAGCCGCTTCTGGTGCAATGGAACACCAAACCAGAGCAGGACACGGAAACACCGTTTACCTTCCCGCCGGAGCGGTACCTATTTATCTACTTGCACTTTTGGGTGTGCTTTCAAACTGCTAGGTTGGCAGGTGCTGGGACCGGGCAACGGGAGCTCACCCTGTCGCGGGGATTTGAACCGCCGACCTTCTGATAGGCAAGTCGAAGAGGCTCAGTGGTTTAGACCACAGCGCCACCCGCATCCCTATGAACAGGTAGCAAAATATAAATTGTTTGGAATTCTGGACAAAAAGCTTCCTGAAAATGATGCAGCTATTGAGGACTCAATCCCTGGTAAAGCCATAGAGATGGCAAGACAATCTGAGTTGATCAAAACCCAAATCAGGGTGCAAAGGAAACTTAGGAATTAATACTCCCAGCTGATCAACAAACTTTTTTAAGGCACCCTGTCAGGCAAGGGCTTTGCGAGTGCAAATTGCTGGCGCTTGTGAAGGCACAGGGCTCTGCAGGCCCCATCCATCAGCTGGTGAGCTGTGCCTGCAAACCCTTCTTTGCCAGGCCTCTACTTGCTCCACACCTGACTCATGATGTCAGTTGTGGGGCAGATGGGCTTGGCTTAGCAAAAATGGTCTCCTGGGCCAAATGGAGAGGGGGCAACCAGACCCAAGGAGGCCCACAGGCTCAAAGTTCCTACTGCTGTACTAGAAGTAGCTGCAGCAGACATTTTGAAAAGGGTAGATCCACTTTGCATGTCTCTTCAAAAGCAGCACAAAGGAAAACTTGGCTGCGGCCATCCTACCTTTTGACTTGTCCTTTGGACCCAACTTCTGGCTTGTCCCGTGGCTTCCGGTTTCTGACTCACCTCCCACATGAAACCTGTTGTGGGAAATGACAAAGAATAACATCTTTTCTGTCCTGCTACTGAAGAAGAAATAACCCGAGGAACGTAGAAGAAAACTGCCAGCAGTAGCTTGCAAGCTCTAAGGGGGCAGGGAGGAAGTAGGGGGAGGGAACCGAAAGCATAAGGAACGAGCTAGCTTGAGGGTATGTGAGAAAGAACAAGAAAATTGCCACAAACCAGATTTTGTCCTCACTTATGCATACTTGGAGAAAAATAAGTAGCCTAAAATGATTTGAAAATAAGCACCAACCAGCTCAATTCAATGCTTTCCTAATCAGAATAAATTGCAACATAGTGTTATAAGTTTGGCAAGGGGCAGGCAATAGGCTGCCAAAACCCTTCTAACCTCTGGATCTAGCATTACAAGCCAGGCTAGCTTCCTGGTGGTGTGATAGCCTAGGTCAGGGGTCGGCAACCTTTAAGACAAAAAGAGCCACTTGGACCCATTTCCGAAGGAAAAAAAAACCTGGGAGCCGCTTTTCGTGCCCTAGGCGAGGGGGCGGGGCCATGTGATGTCATTGCGCATGACGTACGGTGCCCTGCCCCTGCCGCCCCGCGCCGCTGCGATTTAGGCAAGCGTCCATCAGGAGCCTCCTGCGAGATGGCAGCACGTCTGCCAGCGCTGGCCCAGCTCAAATACAGCTGCACGGGCTTTGTCTGGGGCTCGATGCCTCCTCTCCACACACACACACACACACACCAGCTTTTGTGTGCGCGCTGCACGGGCTTTGTCTGGGGCTCGCTGCCTCCTCTCCACACACACACACACACACACACACACACCAGCTTTTGTGTGCGCGCTGCACGGGCTTTGTCTGGGGCTCACTGCCTCCTCTCCACACACACACACACACACCATCTTTTGTGTGCGCGCTGCACGGGCTTTGTCTGGGGCTCGCTGCCTCCTCTCCACACACACACACCAGCTTTTGTGTGCGCGCTGCACGGGCTTTGTCTGGGGCTCGCTGCCTCCTCTCCACACACACACACACACCAGCTTTTGTGTGCGCGCTGCACGGGCTTTGTCTGGGGCTCACTGCCTCCTCTCCACACACACACACACACACACACACACACACACACACACACCAGCTTTTGTGTGCGCGCGCGTTTCGCTCTCCCTCCCTCCGGCCCTAGACAGGCAGCGAGTGAGCGCAGCATGATAATGAGCTCTGTCAATTGCCCAGCCGGGAAGCGGGAGGAGGAGGAGGAGGAGGCGCTGCTCTCGCTCTCGGGCTCCACGCTCGGCTCTGGTTTGCCGTCAACGCGCCCGTCGCAGCTCGCCAACTTCTCTTTCTCTCTGCAGCTCGCTCTCCCGCCGCCCCCCCGACTACACACACCGACGCGACGGGAGGGAAAGGGGAGCGGGAGAAGACACGCCACCCCGGAGCCGCGGCAAAGGTGTAAAAGAGCCACATGCGGCTCCGGAGCCGCGGGTTGCAGACCCCTGGCCTAGGTAATGGGCCATTGAGGAAACAAAGGAAGCAGATTTGCACCAGATGGCAAATGGGTGGGCCTCCCTCCCTCAACTGGCTGGTGGTTAAAAAGAAAAAGGCCAGAGTGGAGTTTCGAGAGTTGAGTGATGTTAAGTTGGAAGCTGGAATAAAAACTGCAGGCTGACAAGCAGGCTGGGAAGCCAGAGAGTGAGAGCCATGCTTGATTTCTGTTTGAATCCAAGGGAAGCAAGGTCCTCTTGGGGTGCTAATGCTGTGAACCCCTCCAGCATAGGCTCAGGTTGTATATATGTGTAAATAAACTATATATCACTAGAGTCCCCACTGTACCTCATTCCAAAAGAAAGTAGAAAACTGGAACTCCTGGAATCTCACACTGCTCTTAGATTGGGGCAGTGTGCAACGCTATCTAGAATGGATTAACTCAATAGGTGGACAGTAAATCCTATGTATATTAACTTTAGTTTGTATTTTGTAAATTGCCATTCTCTTATCTTCTATCCTGGGCCCCCAGTTAATTATGTGAAAGACACCCTGTTAGGCTACATGAGACCATGCCAGTTAGGTGTCATAAGTGCAGGGGCTTCGGATGACACAGACACCTTGCGCGGAATGAAACAACTGGAAGATCTTTTATAGGCAGGAATAACCCATGAGCTGAAAATAACAGAGCAGGATTTAAAAACGGCAACACCCAAGCTCTGCAAAAAATTGTTTCATGGAGTTACTCTCTGGCTTCCACTCTTAGTGGCTGGATTGTGCCTCCACCACATAATGGCTTAGAGTCACCCCCGCTGGTCTACGGAAGTACAAATTACACCTCTCTGCATGAGATGTGCACTCACAGGGGAGGGCCTGTGGCATTTCCATTTGCATCCTCCCTCCTGGCTGACATCTTTACTTCTTCCCACCATGGGATCAATAGCAGCCAGGCTTAGCAGATGCTGCAAGGAGGGAAGAGCAAAGTGTGCAGGCACAGCAGAACTTTCAGTAACTTTCTAAAAGAATGGCAGTTCTTGCCTTCCCTGTGTGGGTGGTAAGCCATAATGCTGGAGATAGGAAACTCCATTGGCAGGAGAAAACATAAGGCTTTCCCAGACAATCAGTTTTTATTGCATATGCAATAAAATATGCAGGTATCTGGGTTTTCTTTTTTAAATGCAGCGTTTGCTCAACGTCATGTTTGTATTGAAATGGCATCACACTTATGGAACACTGAAAAGCTCTGTCTTATATTTGCGGAAATGCTGAAACCTGTCCCCCAGTTTTTCTTCCCCAGGTAAAATGGCTATAGGATTAATAGAGAGTCAAGGAGAGGGAAAACATAACTCTAACGTTGCTTTCCTGCCTGCAACCTTTAACCAGTGTCACCTACAGTACTGATCCTTGTGCATATACAGCTAACACCACAGAGGCCTGGAATTGAAAATGGCCCCAACTTTATTGATTACACAGGTCAGTAGGATTTGGCTTAGGTATTGGGAATGTATCCTGAGTCAGCCTTCTGCCTGATGGCTGATGTTGAACAGGGTTCTGCCTGGGTTAAGGGTCACCTCGAGATGCAGGTCAAGATGATGTTAAAAGGCTTTTCGGGTAACATGGGCACCCAGGAAAGGCTGCAAAGTACAGACTACTGGAAATTTAATGCGTAGGAGACTTCCAAACAGTCCCCTAGCCACCTTGACAATGAGGTACGGCTCAACAAAAATCCTACACCCAGTCCACAACAATTTCACCAAAGTTTTCTCTCCCCTTTCAGAATGAGTGCAATTTCTTTTGTGGAATGCCCTCCCTGGTGAGGTGTGTCTGTCTCCCTTATTATTGACTTTCAGGAGGAATCTAACAACATTCCTGTATACTCAGGCATTTGATGGTTGATAGATACTGTTCCTGGCTTAATGTGTCAATTTTGCATTAATGTCCAGAGCCCACTGCCAATGTCTTGTCCTGGACTAACCTACCATTTTTATTTATTTATAAGAATATATGCTATATTTGTGTCAAATTGCAGCTCCTAGCCACATCTGGAGAAAAGCCATTTCTTGCCCAACAGTAGCCCGGTCAACCTGGTGACAGAGCTGGCAGTGGAGAAGAGCCACAAGATGTGTGTCCCCATTACTGAAGCAATGCATAGGCTGTTCCTGACAAGAGTGAGATATGGCTGTTCTAAGCGGGAGGGAATGCAGACGGTACACAGATAGAGAGCATCTGAGGAGAGAAAGGCAGAGGTGGGAAGAATAACAGTGCAGAATGCACTAACTTCTCCTGTGTATCTAAAGTTCCAGTATGTATGGGGCAACAGTTCTCACTGTGGAGGCAAGCTGTTCTTGAAATCCAAATTCCACTCTACTGCCAGAAGACAAGGATGAGTTTTCAAATGAGAAACTGCTCCCTATTTTCCCAGACAGGGATGTAAACCCTCTGAGTGTATCTGTGCGGATGATTAGCACAAATATCTGGTCAAATCTGGGCAGAACAATGCGTTTGATTTATGGAGGTCTGTTTTGAGCTGAGAAGAGACACGAAATAAGGGTGGGAGGAATTTAGAGAACTCCTCAATGCCAAGGAAATCACATCAGCATCAGTGCTAATTGAATCTCCCCTATAGCGATCTAGCAAGCTGGAGACTGGGAGAGCATTTACAGGATAAAGTAGCAGTGAAGTGAAGCGGAATCAGGCAGGGCCTTTCTTATCTAGCAGCTGAATCAGTAATTGAAATAAATGCCATAAAGATGATTTAAGAGGAAGGACAAAGAAGTACTGAACCACTACTTAAATGAGATTGAGCCAGAAGCAGACAATAGTTATTTCTGAGAAAGTAGCGTGATACTGGAGGTCTCCTTTGCCCATGTATGCATGTATGCAGGACATGGGCATTGCATTTGTGTCTATGATTTTTTGCTAGTGACCAAAAAACCTTTAAGGTCAAGGATGGCAGTGGTAGTCCAGAAAAGTGGTGCATCATGGAAAAGGGTGGCTCGGAACTCTCTTAAAAACTGATCTGTCCTGGTCTGAACAAAGACATTGGATTCTTATCTCATTATACATGACAAAACTATTTTTAACCTTCTCACCCCTTGCTTTTTCCTGTAAGACTAATTGCAGTCATTAACAGTCGTCAACAGGTTTACCACAGTTATCAGCCTATCACCCATTCCCACCACCCTTCTGAGTAATACCCCTCCCACCCTCTCACTATATATAAGGGTCTGGTGACTTCTGTTTCAGTGTATCTGAAGAAGTGTGCATGCACACGAAAGCTCATATCAAGAACAAACTTAGTTGCTCTCTAAGGTGCTACTGGAAGGAATTTTTTTTATTTTTTATTTTGTTTTGTTCCAGCGTTTTGGTTAAGGGTGAGGAACCTGTGGCTGTAAAGCTGTTGTGGGACTCCAGCTCCTGCCAGCCCCTGCCACCTTGGCCGATAGGCAGGGATGATTGGAGATGTAGTCCAACAGCATACGGAGGTTCACAGGTCCCCTAGCCTTGCTTTAGGGGAATAAGCAACGTAATACATGTAGAGAATCACCAGAAATTGGAGTCGCAGTGGCTTGACTTTTCTTTGGCAGTCTGTTTCTGTGCAAATTCTAGGAATAATGAAATGAGAAATGAGTTAAAGGCAAGTTCTCTACTCAGAAAGCTATTTTCAAAAAGCTCATTTTTGTAAAAAGAGCAGAAATTGAATGATAGGAACTACAGTTTCAAGGTTATTGAATGGAATATTGTACCATAGTACCTTTTGAAAAAGGCAATATAGTTCTCTATCTGCTCTCGGACACATTATGTAATGCAAAGAACACAATTTCTGTCATTCTGGTATAAAGTAAGGAGCAGGTGGAGTCTGTGAGTAGTGTCACACCAAAGCCAAAGATAGGTTATTTGTAGATTAAAGACATGATCCTCGCCTAATGGAGACATCATTGCTGTTGGATCAGGTTACTGAATTCTACAACCTGGGGATGTAGGAGAGAGCTGGGGGATTGTGGATGCTGTTGGACTCCAACTTCCATCATCCCTGACCATAGGCCATGCTCCAAACCATAGTTAGCATTAACCACAGTTTGTCCTGGTTCAGATATAATTAGTTGTTGTTAGTAGAAAATGGAAGCCAGATTTTCTGACCTCCTCTTCATGGCTGTACTAGGGGAGAAGAGGGGATGGAAGGTGTGTGAACCTCAGGGTAGTCCAGCCTTCTTTCTATAGCAATAAACCATGATGTTCTTGGACAGCAACTCTCATAACCCCTGACCATTGACCATGTTGTCTGGGGCTGAGGGGAGTTGGGGACATAGGTTCCCTAGATAAAGGTAAAGGGACCCCTGACCGTTAGGTCCAGTCGCAAACGACTCTGGGGTTGCGGCGCTCAATGGCGACCGAGCAACGGGAGCTCACCCCGTCGCGGGGATTTGAACCGCCGACCTTCTGATTGGCAAGCCCTAGGCTCTGTGGTTTAGACCACAGCGCCACCCGTGTCCCCACAGCGCCACCCCTACCACTAGTATAAAATGCTTCTTTTACTTTAAACAACAACAACAACAACAACAACAACAACAAACAAACAATAATAATTATTTATGCTCCGCCCATGGGCGGCTCCCAACAGAATATTAAAAACACGATAAAACATCAAACATTAAAAACTTCCCTAAACAGGGCTGCCTTCAGATGTCTTCTAAAAGTCAGATAGTTCTTTATTTCCTTGACATCTGATGGGAGGGTGTTCCACTGGGCAGGCGCCACTACCGAGAAGCCCCTCTGCCTGGTTCCCTGTAACTTCATTCTTGCAGTGAGGGAACCGCCAGAAGGCCCTCAGAGCTGGACCTCAGTGCAGTAGTCCAAGCAGGAGATAACTAGAGCATGCACCACTCTAGCGAGACAGTCTGCAGGCAGGTAGGTTCTCAGCCTGTGTACCAGATTTGGCCCAGATGGCTCTTAAACAGGGAAAGGAACATAGCTCGGTGGTAGAGCATACTTGCTGGAGGTTCTCAATTCAATCCCTGGAATCCCCGGGTAGGACTGGGAGAGACTCATACCTTAAAACTGTGAATCCAAGCTGTCTTGAAGTGAGATGGGTAAGAAACATATGAAGAGCCCTGCTGAATTGGACCAAAGCCTCATCTAGTCCTGCATCCTGTTCTCACAGTGGCCAACCAGATGCCTATGGTAAGCCCCAGAGCAAGATCTGAGCACAGCAGCACTCTCCCCACTTGTGTTGCCCAGCAACTGGCATTCAGAGGCATACTACCCTTTTCTACCACATTAATTGGATGTCTCTGTGTTGGCGTACCAACATGTTCTTCTCATGTGACTTTCATTCCAGCTTCACATGGGAGGGGGCAAATCCACTCCCCACGAAATGTGGTACAGTGGCAATGTCTGTGCCATGCATACAGTGCTAAATCCTAGCCTGACAGTTACACTGCCAAGATAGCAGGATGCTGCTCTCCATGTCTTCGGTAGGATGCTGTGCTGGTAATGAGATTGCGTGACATATCTTTTGGATCAGAGTTCAAGAATACCCAAAACATATGGCGTGGCTTGCAAAAGGATTTAGCCATCACATTAAATAAAACCTCCCGCTCAGATGAATGGGCCCATCTTGTTCCATTTTCTGTTGACTTTTCTGTACCTGATATTGTCAAAGGGAAATTGACAGAGAAAATCATGTTCCACAACCATTTATACAATGTGATGATCGGGAAGGGGGTGAATGTGTTCCGGCCCTTGATGAGCAAATGGCCTTGGGACCAATGCGACTTAATGACCATCAACCATAATTGTTCATTACTTAAATGATGAAATCATCCATCCTGCACACCCAGCAAATAGTAGGATTGGGAACACAATTGGGAACACAAGGCCAGTGCATCAGGCCAACGGTCCATCTTGTTAAGTGCTATCCAGGAGTGGATTCTTCTTGACCCTTCCAGACCTTTACAGTTTGG